>LR999965.1:128503428-131442134 GCA_905220375.1 Tachina fera | reverse complement strand
TCATCAATATGATATTTCAACGGCAACTTATTATTATTATTTTTGATTTTGCCGTATAAGCCACTTAATAACCAGAAGTTAAAGAAAGAAAAAATATTTAAATATGTAGAATAATTTTTAAGAGTCTGTCTGCCAAGTCTATCGTAAAATTTTTTAAAATAAATGAAACTTTTCTAAAAGCAAATACTTTCAAAATAATTTACTTTCATTAAAAAAACATTATGAGTATGTTCGTAAACTCATTAAATATATGCAGTGATGCAATAGTTCTGACAAGTTTTAAGGCTCAGTTAGCCGACTGTAATATAATGCAACTACAACAGTAGGAAACAGCTCATTGATTAGTAATGTACAGATTCTTACATTCCAGTTAATAATATATAACAATTTGCATTACTTTTCACAAAACAATATCGATCAGCTGTTTCATACTGTTGCAGTTGCATTCCATTAAGGCTCAGTTAGCCGACTGTAATGTAAAGTAGCTGCAACAGTAGGAAACAGCTGATAGATACTGTTATGTGAAAATTAATGAAAATGGTTATAGAGATGTAATGTAACATAAGCTATTTTTCATATAAAAATATCGATCAGCTGTTTCCTATTTGTAAATACTTTACATTACAGTCGGCTAACTGAGCCTTTACAGTCGGCTAACTGAGCATTTACTGCGTATATATGATCAGCTGTTGCACTTGCTTTGCAGCTGTTCAACATATGTGCACAGTTAAATTTTTAAACGAACTGCCAGAAATGCTTAAGGTGGCAATTATTTTTATTTTAGAAAATCTTGGTAATAATAATAATATTAAGTTAAAAGGAAAAGTTGAAAAGGAACCCTATTGTCTTCGCTACGATGTCCGTATGTCTGTCTGTCACAGGTTTTTTTTCTCGAGAACCGTAAGAAAAGACGACAGAATATATAAAACTTTAGCCGGTACAAAAACCCATTAAAAATTAAAAGGGTAACCGACAATTATGTTTACATAGACACTTGTGGCCGTATCAAAAAAATTTTTTTGAGCTTGAAGTGTACGTTAAAACAAAATATCCCTACAAATTTTGACAAAAGAACACATGAAGTTCGAATTAACTTTTTTTGGATACGGCCCTTGCAGTTTTCAAAGTTAGTGTATTTTTATGCAGACTACACCACTTAAAACTGAAATTTAAAAAAGTCTAAATTTAAGGATATTCTATCAGTTAATGTAATTTTGACTGTATAATTTGGACAACTTACAGTATCTTGGAAACCGTAAGAGGCAAACACTTGAAATTTTCAAAAAAAGTCTAAAACTAAAAATTCTCAAAATTAAAAAAAATGCTGAAACAAAAAATCGCCAAAATTAAAAAAAAACGCTTAAAGGAAAAATAGTACCAAAAATAAAAAATCCGCTAAAGTGCAAAAAAAATCACCAGAAGTAAAAACGTTGTCAAAAACTAAAAAAAATCATCAAAACCCGAAAATAATCTGCAAAAAGAAAAAAGAGCCAAAGCTAAAAAAACGCTACAACTAAAAAACATACAAAAAAAAATCGCCAAAATCAAAAAAAAATCGTCAAAATGAAAAAAGCACCAAAACAAAAAAAATCGCTAAAAGTAATAAAATTCGCATTGAAGCGAAAAAATCAGCAAAACAAAACAATCGCTAAAACTAAATAAACATTAAAACAATTTTTTTTAATTTTGGCATCATTATATAGGCTAAACTTTGTATAGTATTACATACATATGTAGCTATGTGGTGATCGAGCACTCCGTGTGCGATTCAAATTAGCACTTTACTGAACTGATTACGGATTCATTTGAACCTCATGAACACTAAGGTATATTAATTAATCAAACCATTGCCACCAACAATGCGCAACTAGTCCCCTAGAAAAAATAAATAAATTGCAAAATACAAGGAAATAAGTAAATAATATATATTTGATATGAATCCGATTTTTGTATAAGTTTCTAGGACTACTACGCTTATTTTTCTTGTGTGATTTTCAAAAATATTATTGTTTGTGAATTCTGGAATAGGTTTTGAAACTCTGTGCATAAGATAAGAGGTTCAAAATGCGTGGTTAAAGTCTACTGACGATTTCTTAAAGCAACAATGAAAAGAATATAGACAATGCTGAACCACCAGCAAATAAATTTCAAATTAAAATAGACTTATGACAATATTTCGGATAATATATTTCTTAAAATAAGATAATTTCATATGTATGGCTGGGGCCACTAATATAAACGAGTACGTGTAAATTATAACAATGCTAACAATAATTCATAACTTGACCTCCTCACGGTGAGGCAGTGCCATCTGCAGCTTGCAGTGGTACACGTACTCGGGCATATTATGCTGGTTCAAGTGAAATACAAAAATTAACACAAAACAACAATAAGAAAAAAGTGGAACCGCCTTTTTAAGACATAATGCATTAAACACATTCACCACAGCAAGCTACCGGCTAAAAAATGTCAAGATAGAATACACATGTTTATATGAGAATGATTCTTTTGAAGACAGCAATGCAACAGTGCGACAGGTTGTTGTTGCGTATACTGATTTTGTCGTTGAACTCCAAACTAATTTGTATTTTTTTCGCTAAAATGAGCAAATACAGTGTTGCCATTATAAAACAAAATGTCGAATGAATGAAATCGTGCAATTATTTTATATTATTTACCAGAAACAATATCCAAAAATTTATTTAAAGAATAAATTGTTTAATTTTTGTGCTTTTACTTGAAATAAGTGCAATTTAAAAAAGTAATTAATTTTTTATATGCAAAATATATGAAACTGGCAATACTGAAATATGTATTTGTACTGGAATATCAGGTGCACATGGTGCTACTGCCGTCTTCAAAAGAATTATGAAGTAGGTGGCTAAGAGGCGACAAATGCAGCTTACGACATTTGAAGTCGCGTGTTCGTGCAGCCTGATGTGGTGAATGTGTTTAATGCATAAAACAAAAACAAAACTTTTGTGAAATTTTTGTTTGTCCATACATCAGCCAGAAAGAGAATCGCGCAAAAAACAAATTACGTTCATTTGGTCAAGAATTCTCTTTGCTGCGAACAAAAAAATAGCTCATATCTAAGAGAAACTAGAAAAAATTAGCACAAATACTCAGCTATAACGTTTCATGTGACAGAGAAAATTTTGTGCTAGCACTTTCTATTTTTTTTAATTGGTTGCAGCTATTTATTGGTATTAAAATAACAACACCACTTATTTAAAAGCTCCAAATAATTTGCTTTCTATTATATAAAAAAATTTCAGGCATTAAAGAAATTAAAAAAAACTTTAAATTCATTTTAAAAAATATTTTATTTATATAAATTAAAATTTTCTTCAAAATAAGAACAATTTGTAAATTATTTTATTGCTTATAATTTTAAAATAATATCTTAAACTAAACAACTTAATTAACTACGCAGTCCATTCTATTATATGTATGTACCTTAATAGAGAAGCAAAAAAATAAAGAAAAATTGTTTTTTCTTTTAATGCACATCAAGCCTCCCTTAATAACCCTCTATTTCCCGGCAAACACCATAACTATCACGTCTTTTGCCTGGGGCGCAACGTTCTATGCCATCACTAAGCAAAGCCTTGGCCTCACCTTCCAACAAACTGTCATCATTAAAAGCCAATTCGAAATCATCCTCCAAAGGCAGATGAGCAGGAGGTACAATATACTCACTGTAACCCAAATCAGAGTCTAGGGTCTGTTTACTGTCAATTTCATCAGCCAAGGATTGCGGTGAGGAAGAAGACTTTGAACCAAAGTTGCGTGCCGAATGAAAACTAAAATGCGGCACATCTAAAGGAGGATATAATTGTGCAGCTCCCATCGAGAGATCCGAACGATATATGGGCAGCTGTTGTCTTCTAAATGTGGAAGGCTGGGAACCTAAATGATTGGAAGAGGTAGCACGATTTGAATCCAAAAAACTATCTCCCCTTATGTAGCGGGCAAAGCGAAAGAAGCCAGAATTTGGGGAGGAATTAGATTCTAGTTTAAAAACGTCAATAGTTATAGTAAACAAGGAAAAGGGAAAATTGTAATTAGCTTTCAATAGTTATACCTGCATTACTAGTCTCTGCAGGTGGCAGCAAAGAGGACTCAGCCTCCAAGTGATAGGGCTTCATAAGATGCTGATAGGCCAGAGGATAAGAAGGTGGCAAAACATCAACTTGTCTATCGGGATTCAAACGTGGTTGCACTTCGTCTTCGTTTAGTGAGCTAATATCCACATGATAAGGAGTGCGACCATCTATGTACTCTCCAAGTCTTGAGGAACCGCTGTAAGGCTGATTATTTGCTCTCAAATAATTCAGTTGCTTCAAAGCATCTGGCTTGAAGGCGCTAGCTGATGAATAATGCTTCTTTTTCCCCTTTGAACTGTGAGAGGTTTTGCGTAGTGAAGACTTTGCCAGCAAGTCCAATATATCTAAGCCCTCTGAGGGACCAGGAGGTACTAAAATAATCATAAAATTGTCCAAATCAGCTCGTATATTATATTGACCCTCCTGGCGCTGATCGTAGGTAACAACACGGCGGTTAGGTAGATTTGGTAAATCAACCTCCTCCAAAATGGGAGGCAAGGAAACCGGCAATTCGGATACCACTTCTTCTATCAAATTCGACTGGCTGGAAATGGCTTCTGTAGTGGCAGCTGTTGAGCTGGATGGTTCTTCTGGCGTTGTTGAAGACATTTCCAATCTTAAAGTGGTTATTTCGGGTTGCGGCGAAGTAATCGCCTTGCCTAGAGATCCTAACTGCGAGGAAGACTTAGAACCTGCCACAGCGCTTAAAAGCGCTGCATATAAAATCAAGCTTTGCATTTTATGCTTGTATGTTTTTTGTTTTAACAATACAATTTATTTTCAAATTTTAAGAAAAATTTCTCTTCGTTTAATTTAGTTTAACCGACTTTCTTTTACTTTCGCACTATGTATACAAACTATACTACTCGTATACAAACAAATATATAAAACGTTCTTAACCCGCGCTCAAGCTGTTAACTACTGAATGCTTTCAACTGTTGTTAGCCAAGTTAACACTTCGTTTTTAGCGTTCTATACTAAACGCAAATAAAAATATAATATTTTTTTCTACATACAAACACACGCAATACACTCACTCACTCACTCACTAACTCATTCATTTTTGTCAGTTACTTTTACAAAGTGAGTTATACAAACAGACATTCTTACTTACAATGAATGTGCTTGTCCACTAACTAAAAATTATCAAGAAAAAATGTTTAAGTATAGTTATGAAAACTTGACCATTTAAAGAAAAGAACGACAATCATCATCATGAGCATCTGCTTCTTCAAGTTTAGGGCTTGCATTGCAGTGGAAAATACTTAATTTTACTATAAAGCAAAATCAAGCTTCTTCCACACTAACAAAGTTCTAAAGACTAATTCTGGTAGAAAAGACCAATAATAAAACACAGGTGTTTGACAGATGTACGTGGGGACATCGTCCATTTGAAATTTTAGCTTAATATTTTATTTAAAAATAAGAGTTGAAGTTTCCCCCCCAAACACCACTTTTCTGAATATTATCATGCTGAATCGACATAGAAAGTCAAATAATGCTTTGATTTTAAATATAAGATGTGCAAAATCTTATGAAGTACATCTTTGTGCAGCATTCTAACATTCTTAAATTTCTCAGTGCGGCCCATTATTGATTTATTTGTTCCACGAAAATATAAAATTCATAAAACTCTTTTGTAATTTCCTAAATAGAGAAAAGCTTGAAATTAAACTTCATTAATAGAAATAATACAAAACCTAAAATGCTTTTAAGGGCCAATAAATTAGTGCAAGTTAATCTCTATTTTTGGTTTAAAATACGTTTAAACCAGCAATCCTATAAATCAGTACAATATTTAAACCAGCTACGTCCAAGCCATATGCACAATGTGCAAGCTTTTATAAAGAGCTTTTTTTGCTTTCACACCGACGAGAGTACAACAACAACAACAGACAGCAATCGTTGCTCTTACTTTGCAAAGGAACAAGAACAAACTTATGAGCCTTCAAAGCTGTTTACTTCAAATGCAAATATCAGTCTATGTATGTGTGTTTGGAAGTAGCTGATTTAAGCCATTTGTAAACGCATAAAATTGGGTATTTAAACTACCAATACAGGCCATACTCACGGATCATATGTTTTGCACTGTAAGAGCACTCAACTTTATTCTAAGCCTCTACTTCTTCTTCAGATCTTTTTTGACCTGTTTTCTTAAGCCAAGATCCCACTATCGGCACAATGTACCGATTTTCATCGGATCACTGAAATAAAGTCATAAGTAATAATATAACTTGGACTTATTTTTCAACTGATTGAAATATAAGGACATAATTCCTCCACACTGCATTAGTAATAGAGCCATATAGACTTATCCTGTAATTGTAATTGAGAAATAAGGCTATTTTGGTTTATTACTTATGACTTTATTGCAGTGAGCCGATGAAAATCGGTACATTGTGCCGATAGTGGGATCCTAGCTTTACACTCTATTATTCTTTTATACTATTCTACTTTGCCAAGCATAAATGTAATTACTTTCTCAGTAAAATTTGGCAACCTTTAATTAAATTTTTTTAAACTTTTTTGCCTTTTTGATTGTGCAAAAAATTGATAGACTGCTACAAAACAACTGTTTCTTAACATTTATTATAGTGCTGTCACAATATTATTTTTTAAACTATTTACTCCTGTTGAATTTAAACTACGTATAAATTTGAATTCAGTTTAACTAAACCAGCGTTTAAGCTTTGACTAATTTATTGCCCTTAGAGTGAATTTTATTTAAAAGAGTATTTTATACATGTAATGTGCTCAGCAAATCCTACGATACAGATTTTTGTATTGATCGTTTTGCTCTTTTCATTGAAAGGGTGCAGGAAATACCTTCAAAATTCGACATAAAGGGCTAAATAAAAAAAATGTATTCTGTGTGCGAAAATCCATAGAAATTGTTTGATTAGATTTACATAAAATACCAGAATTAGAATTACAATAAAAGAACATTTTGTGGGCGCAGCCCCACCCACCTTTTGGGTAATAGAGCCTTGTTGGAGTAGAAGAAGTACATAAAATACACAAAGAAAATTTTGTGAGCATGGTATAAAATTAAAATATACATTTCAAATTCAAGTTTGTTGGCAAATCGCCAAAAAAAAACTTAAGCGACATATTTTTTGAACATCGTTCTTCGAGGAAAATCGATTACTTTTGATCGTAAATAATCGATTATCTTCAAAAAAAAATTTGGGACGATGTGATGGAATTCTGGATGGATTCTGAAATAGCAAACATAACGTTTTCTTTTTCTTCAATTCAATATTTTGAATTATTTCATGAAAATTATTTTATTAATTAATGTGATTGTCTTTAAGAAGACAGGCTGGGACAGACAGAAGGCTGGGGAAATGCAACATTTTCTGTGTCACCACGCACTTTAGCTATTTAATCGTAACATGAACTTTTCATGTAATGGAATACGAGAATTTTTGTTTCTCCTATTGGATACGCAATTATTAATTTACATTATGCTTGCTTTCTGCTTGCATTTTTATTTTATGTTCTGGTTAGCACGAAGTTATATTATATGAATAAGAAAAGCTATTCCTTGAATTAAAAATTCATAATGGTTCAAACTACGCTACAATTAATAATAAATTGGTTTTTTTAATTGAACCGATTCAGAAATAAGAACTAAAAAATTAAAAATAATTTAGATTCAGTTAAATAAACCATTTTTAAATGCGAAGTCGTTACCAATCAGGTTACCATATCTTACATTAACATATTTACGCATTTACTTATTTTCGTAATCGACTTCGATATCACAATAGGTAACGGATATTAAAAACGTTTTATTTAACTGAATCTAAATTATTTCAAGTTTTTTTGTGCTTAATTTTGAAATCAGTTAAATTTCTTCAAAAAGCTTTATTTTTAACCTATTAGTGAAAATTATAAATTTCAAGGGGAGTGGTCACGAACACTTTTGCCAATATTACTGGTTCCACTCACTTCGAAATGCGAGATATCGCAAGAATTGTTCAAATATCAGCAGGTGAAATATTTATAATATTTACTTTAAATAAGCATGACTACGCCCACTTTTTAAGTTTACGATTATACCATTAAAAAACTGTTAGCAAAAGTTTCGTGGGTAACAGATAAGTAGAAGTACATGTGTATAAGTTTACACTAAACTTTAATGGGCGTATCCCCGCTGAATTTTTTAAGTGCAATATCGTGTCATTTTTAAAGCTGAGGTAGTTTATTAATTTTCGTAAGAATCGCTTAAACAGAAAAATTTGAGATATAATATTTAATTCAAGTGGGCGTGAGTGACTCCGCATATTTTCTTATATTAAGATTGTGCCAAACTTTTGTTCCAAACTGAGTGCTAAGTTTTGTAGCGATTTGATAATTAAAACTGCGAACCCTACACCTGACAAGCACTGACTACTATTTATTGCTTTTGTTGTTAATTTTTATTTCTTGTTATATTTACAACAACTTCGACAACAACAACAAGCGACATACACATGCATAAATTCTGTTTGTTTTTTATTTGATTTTGTTTTGTTTTGCTTTGCTTTGGATTGTTTTGTTGACTTTCGCCGAGTTCTCGTTGTGGTTGTTGTCGTCGATGGGAGCTGCACTGTCTGTCGTCAAAGCTGCTACAAACTTTAACTGTATTTTTTTTTATTTTTGTTGTTGTCACACAATTCATATTTACGCTCGCTCAGATTACATGGGAACCTACAAACAAAGTCTAACTTTAAAACTTTATTAAGACTTTCTTTATACTTGTACGTGCGTGCATACATACATACATACTCGTACATACACACGAAACTTGGTAAGATTTTATTTCTTCTTTATCATATGCTGGGATACTGGGACTTGTACTCATTTCATTACAAATCTTATGGTTTTGTTATTAAAATTATGAGTAATTATGAATGGTGATTTAGAGGTGTTTGTAGGCAATTTAGCGAATTATAAGAAAAGTCATTTTACAGAGTAAAAAAATATTTACATACTTACATACATACATGTGTAATTCAGAAGATTTAAGTGATTCAAGCGTGTTAGGGGGCAATGCTTTCCCATAATCGGTTAAGTACATATAATCACCTAAAGCATGGACGAGTAGAAGTTTGAATGGGAGCAAATCATCGTGTGTGAAAAACTATTTCATAAAATTCTCCAATTTTTCTGGCATATTTTTATCCATTATTTTAACCCTATAAAAACTAACTCTAAACAGAAAGATAACGGATTAAGATACTGCACAAAAAAATTCCCATAAAATTCTAATTTTTACTTTGAATCCAACAAAACTCGAAATTTAGCTAAAACTCCAGAAATTAGTGAACATTTTTGAATCATGAAAGTTCAACTCAAATATGTACCAGAAGTACATTAAAAGTTAAAAAAATACGCTAGGGTTAATTTTGCACTCAATAAATCAATGGGAGAAAATAAAATTCTCACCGAATTATTAAAAATTTACTCTTCAACTACGCCTTCATGATAGAAGTCTAGCATCAGGAACGGCTACCAAACTATTGAACAAGATAATAAAACTTTCCGAAAAGTGTCCTGACGGACTGTAATAAATAAAGGCGCATTACGATCCCTAAGACAGTCTACAAAATTATGGGGTCTACTTTAAGTTTAGTTCAACTAAACCAGGAATCAAATCGTCGTTTTCGATAACGAGCTAATTCAATCACGTTTTTTAGTTTGAGATTATGACATTCGCTATCGAACAATGTAATAATATGTTTCGATGTCGAATGTATTAACCTCAAGATGAAAAAAAGTGATCAAAGCAGCTCGTTATCTAAAGCGACGATTAGACCCCAGCTTTCATTGATTTAATAGCTCTCAGTAGTTTAAATTTTGTTTAAAAAGTAAAGAGTTTTGTACAAATTTTATTTTCGAAAATTTTCGAAATCTGGCAAAACATATCCTACATCTAAGTGAGTTTATCGGAAAATTTGCTTCCGATCCGTTGGCCAGGAGTATAATCGGTGCTTTCGATAACGAGCTGATTCGATCATGGTTTTTCAGTTTGAGATTGTGAGATTATTACATTGTTCGATAGCGAATTTCATGATCTCAAAACTAAAAAGTGATCGAATGAGCTCGTTATCGTAAACGACGATTAGAACCTAGTTCTTAAGCAATAATATGTTTACATACACACTCCTATACACACATGCAAACTAGAGATGGGCGTGTGTCGTGTTTTTTTTTTGACACGAACGACTTAACACTTAAGGATTTTAGCTATAAAATATATATGAATGAATCCCCAATAAAGAAAAATTTTAATATTTTGTATCGTCCAACACGTAATTGAAAAATTTTTTGTCAAATTTGTTGATGGTGAGAAATTTTTTCGCATGCGTGGACTCATGTCGTCTAGGGAGAATTCGATACGTGCCCATCTCTAATACAAACATACATCCATACGTAATAAAGCCTCAAAACTCAAGCTCAATTTTCGAAAATCGGTCTAAAATCATTTTACTTTGGGAAAAAATTAAAATAATGAAAGAATAAATAGTTTTAAGAAATAATGAAATTGAGATTTCCTTTTATTTTTATCTGTTAAAGAGAACCTTTTACTTTTTTTGAAGTCGTTTAAAAATTAGAAATAGTATATCAGGCTGGCCCACGCTCAACAATAGAATACTAAAATTTATTTTTTTCCAATATATGTACATAAATTGTCAAACAAAAGCACGTTTTGCCTAGACATTGTGGATGCTTTTACAAGAAAAGAATTTTGAAGAACAATTTTTTAAATATTTTTTTATATAAGAAAAATTAAGGGATTAATTTTGTAAAGCGCAACGCTTAGCGTTGACAAATTTTATATTTATTTTTTTGTAATTAAGGGGCTAATTTTGTAAAACGCAACGCTTGCCGTTGATAAATTTTTAATGTATTTAGTTTTTGTAATTAACATTTTTTTTCCATATAAAATTTGATAACGCTTGTCGTTGCGTTTTACAAAATTACACACTTAGTAATAAATAAAAATAAAAATAATATAAGAACTTCAAGAATTGTTGGCAAACAAATATTTATTTTTACAATTATTTTCTCTCGGTGTATTCAGTAAATTCCTAAACCAATCCCCAACTCATCAATTACATTTATATGTTTTTTTCTTTTTATTACTTCTTGAGAAAAAGAAACTATTCAATTAAGATAATTTTATAACAGTCAAAAGCAATTTAAATGTTTTGCACTAAAGAAACCAATCGATCGATCGGCTGGAAAAATCATAGACTCTCCTAATTGAAAAAAAAATTATTTTACAAATTCCAAGACTTGTGAAAGAACAAAAAGTTCACTGACTTGCAATAACTACGAGTATCTGCGAGTAGCAAGACATTGTACTTGGTCATTCAAACGTTTTTATGAAACTCACTTGCGCCTGGGAAGAAAATTGTGGAAATTTTTTTTTCTTCAAATTATACATTCACCGCATGCTCAAATGATAAATAGAAATGTTTGGTTTTTCTGCAGAATTAATATTTAAAAAAAAAGAAGAAGCATTAGAGCAACAAATGCTAATAGACAAGTGCTTTAGAATATGAAATGAACCAAAAACACATACACACAAACAAAAACAAGTTTATTTGGTCATGATCGCAATGGAACGTGAAAATACGGCATGAAAAAGTGGAAAATTTATTTTAGAATGGAACTGGTTGGCAAGTTGAAAATGATGATGGTTCTTGTAAAGGAAGAGGGTGAATGATGCCTCAATTGCAAAAGTCTAAAGCAAAGAGAAGAATGATTACAATATTCTGCAGAAAATATTAATGATTTTTATGAATGAAAATTTTTAATAGAGAATATTGAAATAATCTATATATGTACAGTCGAATCCGCTTTAGCGCAACAGGCTTTACTGAAAAAAATCGGATTACTGAAAGCCATACAAATCCCCGCATTGATTTTAAGCGCAGCTAGTCTTATTCACTTCGCTTTAGCGAAACATCGCTTTACTAAAAAATATCGTATTACTGAAAAGCAAAAGCAAGCACACAGCTACGTTTTGTATTAAACTTACTTCGCTTTAGTGAAAAAATAAACAATGACAAATTTATTTATAGAAATCGATTGCATAACTTAAGGCTGATAAGATTGTGCATGTTTTGTCCGTTAAAAAATTAAATGGCAAAATGTATTTGTCCTTTTCGCTATTACATACTTTATTGTATTTTTCTATTATATTCTACTGATTTTAAACAGTTTGCCTAACCATAACAAATTTCAGTAATCCGAACTACGATTTAGAGAAAAAGTCGCACAATTGAAAAAAAATTGGGTTTTGGTTGTTTCCAGTAAAGCGGAGTCAACTGTACCTACATATATTTTTTTTTGCCAAAAATGGAAAATCGCGATATTTTACCTTTTGATGAAAACGGTCTACCGAAGAAAACTCTTGAATGAAAATGCACATCACATCTCAAGAACAAATTTCTTTATTTATAGATATATATTTTAAGTTAGGGACTTATAACAGGACTTTTATCAGACTGTAAGCACTCTTGAAACTTCCAAGGCCAAACGTGTCTTATCGAGCTGATGAAACAAATGCATACAATGGTGGTCAAAATTAAAACAGCTTATATTGTATTTATGTAAAATAGTTTACTAAATATCCCCCGTTTATAAAATTTTTAAGTGTTTTTCTATTTAAAGTATTATAATTTCTTAACTTTAAGATGATAACATTTTTATTTCCTTAAATTAAGTTAATAAATGTTATTAAATTATGTGTACAAAAAAAATATTTATTATGAATTTAGTGAATTAGTCAAAACTAAAGCAACTTGTTACTAATATATAATATTTCCATTATTTTTTATAATAGCAGCAAATTTGCGAGGCATAGAATCTATTAGACGTTCTATTTGATTGATTCTTTAAAATACCGTTCCATGCGTCCTTTATGCATTCACTGTGGTATTTGTCTACATAACACAAACAGCTTATTCATCTCAACGCTATACATCTAGTTCCGATCACAGGGAGATGTGTAAGCATGTAGTAATGAAAATGGCTTGTGGTAACTAAAATAAGATATATAAATTTTTGACTCTACTGTATATAAAAATCTATGGAAAACTTCATCTATAGTAGTGGAATTATTAGTTGTAGGGGTTTGAGGAAAATTGCTCATATGCAAGTGGAAAACGTCAAATAAAAATTTTGATAAGGCTTGCGACTGTGGGTTTGCAAAATTTGTATTAAAATCTTCACCCATAAAAATTGACATGAGATGGAATTGTTACCCAACTGTCGTGCACCAGCTTCAGTGTAAGGCAACAGTACGCAATGAAAATATTATAAATTTTTTATAATGACTGCTATATATCTTTTAAACAAATATTTGACATTTAAAACGCTCTTTTATTTAAAAGTTTATATTTATTTCATTTACTTTATATTTTTCAACTTTTTAGCAAAATTATCCCCACTGGCAACACTATTACACTTCACAAGCAATTTATATTAAAATTAATATTGCTCCTGAAGGTATGCTTTAAATTTCGGTTGAGTGTATTTCTATACAGCTGTTAAGTTTATCTGTACTTCTTGTTCGTATGATTACACTAATACATTCATACATAGCTCTCACGGTTTGATAACGCTTTGCGATCTTACTCAAAATTTGTGATTGAACTGTCAAAAAGACTTTTACCCCCTTGCGTATAGATGTTTACACATCAAAAATTATCCAAAAATAGAATGTAAATCTCTTTCAACGGTAACCTTCTCCAATTTGATACAAGCTTCTTTTTTTAAAGCTTTTCAACAATCAATTTTATTGAACGAAAATACATAGATACTTGTATATGTATTTATCTTTCGAATTATCATGATTATATGAATTAATGAAAATTACTTCCTAGTTTGATTAAAAATAATTGCATCTAATCCAAACTAATTCTAATGTTAACGTTAATAATATTTTAGTTCAAAAAACAAATACATAAATACATAACAAGATTTTAGAAAGTCGGTGTAATAAATTTTTGATAATACATACATACATACCAATGTTTGATAATGCAATTAAGCCCAGTCATAGACCTGATATTGAGATTTGTAATTTTAAAATCAATGTTAAGTTTTACGAATAATAATGAATGAAACGCATCTTTTCAAGATGATGAATATTTTAATGGTCTGCTTAGAAATAAAAAGCATTAAGATTTAATGCTAAATACTTGTTTGAACAGAAAATGTATATATATGCAAATGTATGTATGTGTGTATGTATGCATGTATGTATGCATGTGTGAGGACCGTTATGTTTACCCTGAAAATTTAACGGAAATTAGAAGAAAAAACAAACTTTACGCCACCATGAGGTGTGAGATTTAAATATTGTAGTTATTGACAGTTAAGATTTTGAATCTAACTGCATTTAAAATAATAATAAATTATTAAATTTTACAATTATTTTTTTTTTCTTTACTTGCCTCATACATACAGGTGGCATCAATTATGAGATTTTTTTTATATAAAGATTATTTAGTGTGTATACACGTACTTTACTTTCAAATTTAGAATGTACGAGTGTTTTAGATCTTTGTAAAGTTTCAAATAGTTTGATGACAGATGCATCTATGTACTTCTGTATATTAGATTTGTCATTTGATAAAGAATTATGCGAATATTCGATTTTTTGTATTTGTTTTTTATCGAACAAAATTTTTGTAGGAAATGAGCTGCTTCGTCGCAGAGTAGAGATGGGCTCGTGTTGTTGTGCTATTTGTCGTGACACGAGCAAGTGTTCGTGGCAGAAAATATGATTTCATGCGTGGTTGAGTCGTAGTATGTTGATCAAAATTGACAAGAAAAAACCTTGAATTTTCAGTGTAGAAAAAATTAAAATTTTTGTATCGTCAAACACACACCATCAGCAAATTTTTTGATAGTGTAGGTGTCACTTGAACTCAAAGCTCTGAACTTAAACAAAAATAACTATGAATCCATTTGAATATAAAAGTTTTTTGGTATTCAATTTGATTTCGTGCGCAAGTATGTTTCGTGTTCATTTCAGATCGTGTTGGCAAAATTAGACACGCGGCCATCTCTAGTACAGAGGGAGATAAAAGATACAATTGGAATTCCAGTCGTTAAGCAGCTCTGGGTCGGGGAACATCTCTCGCGTCATCGTAATTATTTCTTAAGTGCGGTCAGGCTTGTGTGTGTTGTTTGGCCTTCGAGAGTTTTTCGTCTCGCTCGCACTGGTTGACTGATCTGCCACGGATAACCATATAATCTTGCGGTTTTTTGTGGAATTTCTTTAACAATCACGTTGCCTACTTCCTATATGAAGGCATATGTCGTGTACGGTCAGTCACAAAACCTTTTAAAATACTGTTAATACCATCTTGGGCATATGGTCTACGTTACTCCGCCCATATTTGTGCAACACCATATTATGCAAATTTACTTTGCATTAATATGTTGAATAAATAAATAAATAATAAATAAATAAATAAATAAAATTGCAATTTTTAACAAGAAGTCATAAAAATCAAATAAATGAAGCATACAGTAAATGAAATATAAGACAAACATAGCGATGGCTTAATATAAAAAGGGCGTATCTGAATTTTTTTTAAATCGCGTTTTTAACGTTTTCTGGTAGCCAACGTATATTTACATCCACCTTAAACATTTAAGTTAAAAATAAAAGATTCATGGCAACTTAAAAAATTATTTGTTCATATAAATTCATTAGTTTTTTCCTTTTCCTATAATATATGGAAAACTGAAATTGCGCCTTTCTTTTAAGCTAAGTCTAGACGATATGTTGAATCAGCATATTTATGATGAATAATTTGTCAACAGTGCCAAAATATCGTGAAGACAGAAAATTGTTCCAATATACATACATATGCTTAACTACATATGAAGGACATTTGTTAAAGTTGTCAACAAACGTATGTGCAAGATTTTAGCATATCGTGTAGATACCATATTTTTACTTTGTATTTGTATTTGATATATATGCTGTCAGATATGTTATGTGTAGAGAAGCCTATGTAAGCTTTTCAGCATATGGCAAATTTGATACCACATAGAATTGATATTTTAAATCTGCTCATGTACATATGAGCAGTGTTGCTTGATTTGCCATTTTTAAAATAAAAAAAAAACACACACTAAAATTCTGCATTATGCAAAAAATATACTGCAGAAATGCCAATAGTGGATTCGAGGAGTAAAAAATAAGTGAAATTACAATTTCATAAAAAAAATTCAGGCGATTCTGAAGTAGACAATCACTCTTATTCCAGCTTCCTGCCGATTTTGCAACTTCTCGCGAATTTTTGCAAACTTCGCAATAAAAGCGACTTTTGCATGCTTTCTGCTTCCTAAAAATTTTGCTGATTTTTAAAAACTAATAGAATTTGTCATCATTCCGTTGCTAGTAAGTTTTGGCGATTTTTAATCAATATTATGGCTTGTTTAAAATTTTATAACTTCCCGCGATTTTTTGCAAAGTTCGAGATAAAAGTGACTTTTTACATGGCTTCAGCTTCTTGGTGGTTTTGCCGATTTTAAGAAAGTATTAAACCTTTTTATCATCCCGCTGTCAAAAAATTTCTTAAAATTTACTTAATTTTGGCTGTTTTGGTCTAATTTTGTTCATTCCCTAGTGGAACTACATTTTCATTGCTTCCAAAAAATCGATATTTTTAATTTGCTGAGAGTTAGCAAAAAAACCATGTAGTCATACAAAGCCTTGTAACTCCTCCATAGTGTTAGAAAATACTCACCAGAATTAAAAAAAAAATATTTTTTAGAGAAATTTATGAACTAATTTTAGTCTAAAATTTAGAAATTATTTGCTTAAATTTACATGAAAACACTGTTTCGGGTTTAAATGCGTATAAAAAAAAACGAATTGGTAAAATGGGTAACTATTTACCATTTTTCCTAGATGAAAATATTATCATAGAACACAAAAAAGGGAATTTTTCTTAATATCGCTTCCAATTCAGTGACCAAGCATCGAAAAAGAGAACTTCTTGCAATGACAACCCTATATAAAAATCATTAGAATGGATCGAAATCTTCACTACTTCCAGATAGCAAACTCTACATTTTCATGACTTTTTTGGAGTGTCTTTTTTTTGCTAGGATATTATGACTTGTTTAAAATTTTGTCAATTTGTGCAATTTTTTTAAAAGTTCGCCGCTTTAGGCTTTTTGTGTGGTTTTTAGCAGTTTTAACAGTTTTGTAGAGTTTAAAACATTATTAGACTTAGTCATCCTGCTTTTGAGGCTTTTTTCCAATTTCCGTCACTTGGCGTGTTGTGTTATCATTTGCTGACATATGTTAACTTAAAAAAATTTAGACGCCTAACATACATATATATGTATGTACATATGCTGACAGCAGGATTTGTTGTTATCTAACATATGAATATAAGCATATATTTTTGCTGATTCGACACATCGTCTAGACCATGATACAATAATATAGGTAACCGCGAAGCGCCAGCTGTTTTGCTTGTTTCGTGATGTGATCTGCCAAATGTTGTTTATGTTTTACCAACAAACGAGCACACTGCCTGTTAAAGCTGTACTAATACTAACAAGCTTTGCAAGGCCAAGAGAAAACGCAAGTACATGTATCTTGTTTTTTGACAGTTGTCATCACAAAACAGCAATAGAAAGCACTGTTGTTTTGTTTGTTGTACATATGTTGTAGATTCGCGGCTACCTGTATTATTGTATCATGGTATAGAATTAGCTTTACAATAAACTATCGGTATTTAAATATGTATGTATGTACATATTTATTTTGCTTATTAAATACATATTAGGTAACTACTATTGCATTAAAGTGCAGGTAAAATAGGGTAAATATGAGACGAATATTTAATATTTTTTTAAAGCATCTAAGGTAACCTCACGTATAAACCTGATATATTTTTATCATAACAAAAGTCAAACTTTATATTGAAAAATAATTTTTTTATATTAGTTCTTTTTTTCTATATAGAATTTAACTTTTGCCATGATAAAAATATATCAGGTGTAGATGTAGGGTAATGGAAAAAAATGTGAGTTACAACAATTTTGCGCTAATGGCCCCATTTCACCATACACGTACATATCTAAATTTTATGAAAAAAAAAGATTTAGTGCAGTTTAAACTCAAATATTTTTCCTTCCAAAAGGTCAAAGAGAAGCCGAACTTATTACTTCATAGTAGAAAGTAATGTATTGAAGGAAAATGCTGTCCTTAAAATCTAAAATCAAAATAAAATTAGTAAAATATTAAATTAAGTTAAATAAATAGTTCCAAAAAGTACTTACATAGACCAACAAATTACGATCGATTTCAAAGAACATGCCCCTCAAAACACACAATCTTTGCGAACGCATTAGAGGCAACAACATTAACCTTTTCTCCTTGGGTGACATTTTGTGCCAAGGGAAGCTTAGGTAAAAATCCAGGCTCAGCATGAAATTCTAAAAGAAATACCAGACCTTTGACTTCAAAACAAAGTACATACATACATTTCTTTTTTTTTATAAAACAACCTCATTCTTAATTTTCTGTCCACCAAAACAATAAATAGTCATTTGCATAAATCCAGCAACAAGTATCATAACATTTAAAGGCATATTAAAAATATTGCTGTCATTGTTCAAAGTATAGATGGCAAAACACATTTGCAAGGAACTTAACATAACTTCAGCCCATAAAATTTCACCAAAAATGTCATTTAAGACCTGAACAAATCCCAAACTCCGGTTGTGGTAATACACGATTGAGCCAATCTCTTTACAGAAATTTGAACAGTTACCAGTTTTTAGTTTCAAGGCTGCATGCTCTACTTGGCATCTTAACATACGAAAATGGGCTGATATGCTATGGATATACCAAACATATAGAGCATCAACACCCACAGTCATATTCAGCAGGCCATATATATACAACAAAGATAATATATAATTTGTTATGAAGAAAAAGGTGCTGTGATCTTCGTAGGGAAACCTGGAAAAGCAAATTCCATATTTTCAAATTTTCTATTTTAATTATTAAGTAATATATACCTGCCCCCAAAGGGTAGTTTGTGACTAAACTGATGATCTTGTCTGTATTCAAATGCCATAAGTATTAAAGGAAAAGTGCCACTACAGCCCACAACCGCCCAGCAGGTATAAAAGTACATTTTTCCTATTAGCTGGGCACGCAAATTTTCCGACAACCATTTATTTTTCTCAATAACAGTCGCTTAGCATAAATCACGGAAAAATTATTTTTATTTTTTTTTTCATTATCATTCCACTCACCTTTCTTCGCCAACTGATTAATATCCCAAATGAGTTTCATAAACTTATCTCCCTTCTTTAAAAATATTATCAATTTAATTAAGACCAAACAAGCCTGATTGAAAATGGACAAGGAACCAGAGGACACATCTATGTTCGTAATTCCACCGTGCACCACAAAATTAATCAAACCAAATTCCACATAAATTATGCAAGTAACCAAAAATAATAACTTAAAATGATTTCTTAACAATTCGCTTCTTTGCAGAGTATTAATATCGATACCAATTTTTTTCATTGCATAATTTTGAATTGCAAGATATTGTAAATTTTGCTTTCTCTCACTCGAAAACATTTTCGCACACGTTGAAGGACAATTTTGGTTTGACGAAATAAGTAAAAACAAAAAGGTAAATATTTTGTTTGTTTTGGACAATTGATTTAAAGAATTGCGAAAATAGTAATTAAATGTTTATTTTTTTATTGTGCAATTATCTAATAATACAAGTGAGACAAAGTATTCTAACTGCATTAAGTTGTTGGTAACAAAGCCTAAATCATTGTTAACTAAGCATTTCTATTAAAATTTTCTAGACAAGTTGACTGTTTGTAATATGGAAACTACCTCTAACACTACGTTTACAAATGAAAATATACAATAGCCCTGTATATACGCATGTGTAGCCGATTAATGGTCAGAGTATTTTTATACCCATGCGCATGCTTGTAGCTCGTACAATCTACAAATTTCATTTGTTGTCGTTTGTGCTAGGCAATTTAAAAAAATGTATATAAATATAGCTGTTGGATGCTTATCTCTTCTAGTTTGTTGTGACTTAATCTACTTTTCCATAAGAAAAGTTTTGTTGTGACTCACTCAACTTTTCTAGAGAGAGAGCCAAATTTGGCTCTCTGTTCTGGCGCAATCGACTTTTCTAAAAGAAGAAAGCGCTGTTACATTGTCAAGCCTTCTATAAGAAAATTGTTGACTTTTCCTTAAGCAAATTGCTGACTTTTCTTTAAGACAATTTTCAACTTTTCTTTAAGAACATTGTCGAAATTTGTTGACTTTTCCTTCAAAAAATTTTCGACTTTTCTTTAAGAGAAGTGTCATCTCTTCGATTTTTAATGTCGAAAATTTACGATTTTTCTTTAAGAAAGTTGTCCACTTTTCTCTAAGAAAATTGTCGAATTTTCTTTAAGAAAATTTTTGATTTTTCCTTAAGAAAATTGTCAATTTCGGAAAATTGTCGACTTTTCTTCAAGAAAATTGTCCACTTTTCTTTAAGACAATTGTCAACTTTTCTTTAAGACAATTGTCGACTTTTCTTTAAGAAAATTGTCGAAATTTCTTTAAGAAAATTGTCGAAATTTCTTTAAGAAAATTGTCAACTTTTCTTAAAGAAAGTTGTCGACTTTTCTCTAAGAAAGTTGTCGACTTTTATCTAAGAAAGTTGTCGACTTTTCTCTAAGAAAGTTGTCGACTTTTCTCTAAGAAAGTTGTCGACTTTTCTTTAAGAAAGTTGTCGACTTTTCTTTAAGAAAGTTGTCGACCTTCCTTTTAGAAAGTTGTCGACCTTTCTTTAAGAAAATTGTCTTATTTTTTTTAAGAAAATTGTCTCGAGTTTTCTTTAAGAGAATTGTCGACTTTTCTTTGAGAAAGTTGTCGACTTTTTTCTTGGAGAAAGTTGTCGACTTTTCTTTAAGAAAGTTGTCGACTTTTCTTTAAGAAAGTTGTCGACTTTTCTTTATGAAAATTGTCGACTTTTCTTTAATAAAGCTTTCGACTTTTCTTTAAGAAAATTGTCTCGAGCTTTCTTTAAAAAAATTGTCTTATTTTCTTTAAGAAAATTGTCTCGAGTTTTCTTTAAGAAAATTGTCTCGAGTTTTCTTTAAGAAAATTGTCTCGAGTTTTCTTTAAGAGAATTGTCAACTTTTCTTTAAGAAAGTTGTCGACTTTTCTTTAAGTAATTTGTCGACTTTTCTTTAAGAAAGTTGTCAATTTTTCTTTAAGAAAGTTGCCAACTTTTCTTTAAGAAAATTTTCCAATTTTCTGCAAGAAAAATATGCTGTGACACAGTAGACATTTCCATAAGAGACGTGAGCATTTTGAGTACAATTATGTATAATTAAAAATTGTTTTCTAAATTAATGGAATTTTTTTTTCTCAAACTTCAAATTTTTCTCGAGCCTAATGTCAAGCCCAACACCATCGGAGGTATTTACTGCTCGCAGCTCAAATAAATTTTTCATTTTATTATTTTTGCTGTTGTATTGCCATAATTTATTATGAAACCAGACAGTTTCGAAACGAATCGAATTATGATTCTTAAAAATAACGAACGATTCGAACTGCTTTGCGAGTAGATTCTTGCAGATGTTTACTAACAAATAATTAGTATACGATATAATTTATATCGTTATAAAATTTTGTAAGAGCCATAAAACTAAATTCGACTAAGCAATTTTTTTTTTCAAGAAAATCTATCATTATTGTTGTATGCATGAATGTAGTAGCGTCTTGTTTTATATCCATTCGGTGTGCAATTATTATAGAACGTTTAACTTAATTTTTATTATTTGATATTACAGTATTCAGTACAAATTTTAATTACAGAGTATCATCGCAAAAAAAGAATAACTGCTTTGCAATAAATATTTACAATTGTTGGTTTTTTGAAGTCAGCAGGTAATAAAATATTTTTTAACGACAAATAATTTTTACCAGAAATAAATTTCTACTGCACATTAAAACATAAAATTATCAATTAATTGCAAGTTTGCCTACATTTTATAATATTTTATGAGTATCTGTGATTATTTTAAATTAAGCATAAAAATATAAATTCTGAGAGGGTGAAATTGTTAGTTTAATTAATTCCTACTGAGAAGTTTTTGTTAAAAAAAATCTTGTTTTATTAAGGGGTTAACTTTGTAAAAGGCAGCGCCAAGCGTTGAAAAATTTTATTTGGAAAAAATTAATTACAAAAACAAAATACATATAAAATTTGTCAACGCTAAGCGTTGCGTTTTAAAAAATTAGGCCCTAATTAGACCCATTAAAATATTTCATACCACATTTTACGAATAAAAAGCTGAGTATATAAAGCAGAAATCCACACAGTGGACCAAACACAAAAGAACGCTGATGATGAAGATGTAATGACCTTCGAAAACAGCTAGTTGTTCCGTTCTACTACGTGTTTGTCAGAATATTTACAATTAACTTTGGTGTTATTTGTTCATTAATAATTATCACATGTAATTTGGCTTGCAAATCGATAAGAACTTTAGCGTAATCAAATCATATATATAGTTATTAAAAAAAACTTTCGTAGTTACTGCTTTCGTAAAATATAAGTTTTTATATATATATGTTTAAGTTCATGTATTATTTTCCAAGTGTAAGCACATTAACACACGTTTGTCACCTTAAATATTTAAGTCGGTAATGGCTAACGTGGATTTATATCTGGCTGCTTTTTGAATTTTAATATCTTACGCAAAATTTTCAATATATTTTAAGAAAAATTTTGCACATGTGTTGCATAAATTTTTTTTCAGTGTAGTAAATGAGTTTATGGACCCTGTTTCCTGCTTTATCTAAATAATGAAAAAAAGCTTAAAGTTTAATTGATAGAATGCATATGTGTATACAACTACTTAATAATTAAAAATGTCAGCTAATAAACTAAATACCGCTACACTTAGACATCTGCTGATATTGATTTCAGGTCTAATGCATAAAAAATGTTTAGATATAATTCAAATTTATTTTCCTGCAACGATTTGAAGATTACAGAAACATGCGGAAGTCTATATTTTTTTTGCATTAAAAACGAGATTTGCAAATAAAACCCAATAAACATTAATACAGCAAAGAAAACTTTTACTATTATTTTAATTTTCCTTTTAGTAATACATATGTAATAGAAACTTTTATTATAATGCAACATCCACTTTTAATTTAAAAAATATTATATATGTATTTATATATTTGACTTTAAGTCTGTAATTAAAAGCAGATTGTGAGGGCCAATTTCACCAACTTATTTAAATATCAATTCATATTTAAAACTAATTTTTTTAATTTTTTTTTTGATATTTAAATAGAGTTGGTGAAATTGGCCCTGAATCTCATGAAGTTGGTGTTTGTTTTAAGCTTTTTAGCTTAACATATTTGTGCATGTAATTCTCAATTACATTTCGAGAGTTTTTTTATAAACATGCTAAGTTATTTATTTTTTCTCAAGAATATTTTGTTTGAAGTCTAATTATGAGTTTATTAAATGCTGTGCGATTTTGGAGAAAAAGCAGCCTTGGGCTCTAATCTTCGTTTTCGATATCGAATGCCATAATCTCATACTACAAAAACGTGATCAAATTAAACCCCTGGTATGGTGGAGTCTATGAACATTTTCAAAAGATAATTACCCTTATTCCAGTTATCGACATCGACGTCACTTTAACAATACCAAAAAAAATTGGGGCTTGTTTACTCGTTCTCGAGAACAATTTTGTGGTACTGACAATCTATTTCCGTTCCCTAAGGTCTAGAAAATACCATAAACCTCTCAACAGGTGTCAGTTCTTTTCGACAACTGTTACACAAACGCAAATTTTTTGGTATTGTATTAAAGTGACGTCGATGTCGACAACTTGTAATGTCGTTTATTTTCCCAGCCGAGGTATGACTCAGTCCGCCAGGGTTCTTACCAAAGGTCGACTTCCTTTGAAATAAAATATGTGTATCTTTTAGGTGTTGAAGATATATGGAACAATTATTTATTTAACGAAATCTTAGTTCTACTTATAATAAACTTAAATTTACGAAGTCCTCCAAGATTCGGTAAGACGATGATAACCAGTTTAGCACTCGATGTTTTCTTTTTCTTCGGGTTTTCTGGTAAAGAAAAGCAAAGATATTATAATTCGGGTATATAATTAATTGAATACGAACTCGAGATGTATTCGGAGAATCTTGAGATCGGCTACTTTTTAGTATGTTTATAAGATATATCGGGGAGATCTTACAATCCGCAATTTTAACTACTGTTAGTACGATTATTAGATGTTTTCGGGAGATCTTACAATCGCCAAACTACGCCACAACGACGCCAAGATGTATTCGGGAGATCTTACAATCGCAAAACTACGCCACAACGACGCCAAGATGTATCCGGGGGATCTTGAGATCGGCTACTTTTTAACTACTGTTAGTATGATTGTAAAATGTATTCGGGAGATCTTACAATCGGCAAACTACGGTTTTAGTACTACGAGCTACTTGTATATGTATAACGAAGCACGAATCGATATCGTTTAATGCCTCTTTGTTCAGTACCAAACTTGTTCTTTTATGCCTGTCCAAATATCAATTAAGTGAGAATTGTAACTTGACTTAATGTTAATAAACAATTTTAGAGTTTAACACTAGCGAAAAAGATAATGTGTACGCTACGCTAAGTGAGGTGGTATACACCTATATGCTACTATTTTGGAAACCACATAGTATTTATTAGGAGACTTGTAACGACACGTTACAAACTGGAATGGTGAATCCCTTCACTCTTATTCCAGTTGTCGACATCGATAAGACTGCAAATTACGGCATTCGATATAAAAAAAATTTCATACAATATTAATTGTGTTTTTTAGAAAATTTCGATCGAAATCGAATGCCGTAATTTGCCCCCAGAGTTTAATTTTTTAGTAGATCGTACAATTGTGTAGGATAGTGAGTCATGGCCTTAAGCAGAAACGAAATGATTATAGAAACGCTGCTTAACCAACATACAACGCAAAATTATTTATGTTAATCCTTTTTAAATTGTTTATGCTTGAAAATTATTCCTACTTCAATAGTTTTCTATTTTTCTTACAATTAATTGCTTATTGGGCATAAAATTCTTGTGTATCTGTAAACAACTTATCAGCATAAAATACTCAAAGAACATCAAACATGATACTACATACAAACCTTCTGCCTCCTTCTGCTGCAACATTTTAACTTGGCTTTGAACTTAGAACCAAAAGAAAAACCTGTCTTCAATCAAATACATCTTATGTAACCATTGAGAAAAAAAGTTTGCAAAAAAAAGATACTCAAAAAAAAAGAATTTAAAACAGGTACGAACGAGTATTTGCAAAAGATTCTTGCCACAACAATGTTGCTGCCCAATGGCTTAATAACTTCAAGAGTTCTTATGCCACAAACAAGAAATCACTTTCAAAACAAACGTTTAACCAAAAGGTTCTGTGCTCCAGCAAGAAGTTATAAAACAATGTGCAAATTTCACAATCGTTTATTCGTTTTCGCATTTAGTTGCCTGCTGGGCCTGGTGTGTGTCTTGGCTAAGCCTTTGCAAATATCACCACGCAATAGTGCTGAAGATCTGGGAGCTTTAGTGGCCTTATCGGCTTTAATGAATTCCCAAGATGTGCACTATGATCAGAGGCAAAAGGGCGAGGAAAATTATCGCATAAAATTGGATGGTTTCTTTATTGGTCTGCCGCAGGAGGAAAGTACTGCCTTGCTATTTCTCACAGATGATGTATTTGAGAATTTGGGTGAGTTAAAAATTTGTGTAGGCCTAATTTAAAATGAAAATACTTATGTAATACATTTATAACATTTCATTTTATTAAGATGATGATAATCTTTTAGCTTTTGGAAAAAACAAACCTGATGCTATGATTCCTGCAGCAGCGTCATCATCATCATCAACGCCATCTTCCTCTCCTTTAAATAATTCTGCTGCGGCTAATACCCTCTCCTCAGCCCCTGCAGCAAATCACAATTTTTCTTTAAATGCCGATGTAGCTGCTTACAATGCACAACCATTGGTGGTGGAAATTCCAGCATCTAGAAAATATTTAGAATCTAGACGCAGTGTTGATTCCGTATCAAGAACTAAATCCTTTGTATCACACTTCTTGAATCTGCTCAAAAGAGTGCGCAAACATTGAATTAAAAACTAAATTTAATTAAAAGAAATGCAACATGAAAATAGCAGTGTGAAAAAAGGATTTATATATTTTCCTTAAATATTAAACATATTTGCTTTATTAAGAAGTTTGAGTAATAAAGACTGTTAAATTAAGTTAATGAACTAACTATAGTTTCTAAAAAAATAAATAAGACTATATACTACAACAGACTCCGATCTTTGTTTCTCTTTAGCACTTGGACATGTAAAATAAATTATAAATATCAAGAGTTTAACCTTGGCCGTAACGTAAAAAAATGATTTCCCAGCAAACTTTTTTTGTCAAATTAAATCGATGTAAGGCCATGCACTCTAGAGTGGTTTGAAAAAAAGTCGTGCCAGTCACCCCCTAGGATTAAATATAATGTAAAAAAAATTCTAAAAATATATATATAATTTTTTGCCACACCTACAAATACTGCCCTTTTTGTATTTTGTTCAGTGTGTCGCCATTTTTAGTCCGATCATAACATTTTATATACCAGTGTTCATGGCTCCCTTCGTAAGGGCTACATTTTTACTACCACGTCATATTCTAGTCATGACTTTTAAAAACTCGGTAAGTAAATATTTTTAAACAGAAGTCATGACTAGAATATGACGTGATACTAAAAAAAATTAAAGTGATTCCGATCACTGGTGAGATGTGTAAACATCTAGTAATGAAAATAATTTTTTAATATTGGCTTATGGTAACTAAAATAAGATATATAAATTTTTTACTCTACTGTATTTAAAAATACTATTTAAAATATTTTATTTATATTTTATTTTATTTAAAATATTATTTAAAAATTTGTGGAGAATGGCTCATATGCAAGTGAAAAACGTCAAATAAAAATTTTGGATAAAGCTTGCGACTGTGGGTTTGCAAAATGTTTATTAAAATCTCCACCCATAATAATTGACATGAGATGGAGATTGTTACCCAATTTTCGTGCACGAGTCTAATTTGTGCACCAGCTTCAGTGTAAGGCAACAGTACGTAATGAAGATATGTTATAATATAATATTATAAATTCTTTATAAAGACTGCTATATATCTTTTAAGCAAATATTTGATATTTAAAACACTCTTTTATTTAAAAGTGTATATTTATTTTATTTATTTATATATTTGAACTTTTTAGCAAAATTATCCCCACTGGCAACACTATTACACTTCACAAGCAATTTATATTATTATTAGTTTATATTATATTAAAATTAACATTGCTCCTGAAGGTATGCTTTAAAATTCTGTTGAGTGTATTTCTATGCAGCTGTTGAGTTTCTCTGTACTTCTTCTTCGTATGATTATACTAATACACTCGTAAATAGTTCACACCGATTTGATAACGCTTTACGATCTTACTCAAAATTTAAGATTGTATTGTGAAAAAGATTTTTACCCCCTAGCGTATAGATGTGTTTACACACCAAAAACTGCAGAAATGTAGCCCTTACGAAGCCATGAACACCGGTATATATAATGTTATGATCGCCCTAAAAATGACAACAAAGTAAGCAAAATACATAAAGGGCGGTATTTGTAGGCGTGGCAAGAAAATAAAATATATATTTTTAGAATTGTTTTTACATTCAGGGCTATCATGAATAAAATTCCACGTGAAATGTTTCCACATTCCAATTATAATTTTTTGTTTTCCCTATTACTTGCTTTTAGTTGGAAATAATTCCACGGAAAAATTTCACGTGGAATTTTATTCACGCTAGCCCTGATTATCTCTAATCCTAGGGGTGACTGGTACAACTTTTTTGTATGAAAAGCAAACCACTCGTCTTATACATACTTGATTAACAAATTTAATTGCAGCTGCAATTGCAATCAGATTTTACGAGATAAAATCTATCAGCTCAATTCTAAATATTCCCCGGGAAATAATTCCCGGAATTATTTTTATTCTAAAAATAAAATCCACCTATCCTAAAAAGATTGAGCCAAAAATTAAAATTTTTAGTTAGAAGTTCGAATTTTCGAAGTCAGCTATTTTGTTTCCAATTGTTTTATTTTAACTGAAAGCTCACAAGTGACTTTTTAAAAAGGGGTAAACAATAAAAAGGGATCAAAATCCAGGGGAGATGTTATTCAGAATAAGACTGTTTATATTAAACTACACATAAAATCTTTGATAGACTTAAATTCTTTCAAATCATTCTCATGCATGCCTCGTATGCACACTTAATTTTCAAAATTTCATTTGATCAGAAGCGGTGAAAACCGCAGAAAAAATTTCTTAAGTTTCCTTAAGTCATTCAGTTAAGCTCTCTAATGAATTTCATTTCAATTGGTGTAATTAATTTAAAAAATATGAATTACTAAAAATAAATACTACATGCCTATCAATCTCCCAAATGTTCTTAATTTTATGACATTTCAAGAGATGAGAGATTTTTCAAATGCTTTACTACAGCGAAATATTGCCAACAGTCTTGTTTAGCGTTTGTTTTAGAATATTTCGCTGTAGTAAACCATTGGAAAAATATCTCATGTCTTGAAAAATCTTATAAATTGTCTTGTGCAGGACACTAATGGACAAAATTATATATACATATATATATTTTTTTAATAATAAACATTTACTTTGCCTCTCGGTTTTTGTAAATACATTCATTTAAAAAAACACATTTTACTGTCTTTAAAATTTTTTAATTGTTTATTATCATAATTAAATATTTTTGTATATCGCATATTTTTTTTAATTTTAACTTTTATAAACATCAAAATCATATTAATATAATTTATAATTTTTTTAACTGTTGATTTTCTGGTGTGATGCTTATCTTCTTTTGTTCTTTTAATTAATTTCATTTGTATTAGTTATTTTGGTATTGTTTTATTTTAATTAATATATTTTAGAAATTTTCAAGTCCAAGGAAAACTGTAGCAATTTTCAAATACATAATTGCTTAATTCACAAAACCTCTTGTATCTCTTTATCGATTGTACTATCATATTAAATACAAGAGTGTAACATTTGTTGTATGCAATTTTCATATAAAAATGAAATACACTATTACTTTTATTTCATATGTTTTTATAATGTTGTATTCAGAGAGAGGCTCTCTGAGAGAATTTGTATGTAGCTTGTTCTTCTTTTTTCATTAAAAATAGAAAATACAGAGGGTGTTCACAATTAAAAAACACAAAGTGTATTTGATACACAAATACACGATAAAGATTGTTGTGAATTAAGCAAATATTGATTTTTGAAAGTATTTAGAAAATAGAACATTATAAAATTATATTATAAATCTAGTGATTTCAAAAATAATTTTAAGATAACGAATTTTAATAAAATTTAAAATGTATATAGAGTTATTTTGTTCGAATTCGAAATTAAGGAATTCACTAAATTTATACATATTTATTATATTTATAACGAAATTATATAATTGTTCCGAAATAATTCTTTCTAAATTTTTAATTTTAATTTCAAGAGAAACTTATTTATCATGAAGATTATACAGATAGCAATCCAACGACGACGGAAATTGTAGTGCCTTTTTTCCAAAAGCCTTAACAGAGTTTGATTGCTATGCATTATCGAAGTAGAAGTTTATGTAAAACGATCTTAAGAAAAAATTCGTAGTGTTCAATAAATAAATATGTAGTTTATTAAAAACACCGGGGAAGGAATTCAGCATGAAAAGACTAATTAATTGGATAATACGAATTTGCGTTTTCCATGGATGCCGGTTCTAGAGCTAGAGATTATTTTTAGTTATTGTACATAATTTTTTTTGCTTTTATACAATAAATTGACATTTATTCAAATAACTTAAGGTACAGCAAAAACATTCAATATAAAATAATTAAAAATAAATTATAAATTAATTTAATATAAATATGTATTAAGAATATAAAACAAATCTCGTTATTGATTAAAATATTTGGTAGTAAAACATGTATATTTGTCTTTTCTTATCAATATTGTGTTTACACGCTTACGTTTTTTTGTGTGAATTGTGACATTAAAATTATTATTAAGTTACATACAATAAAAAAAAACAAAAATTGAGGTTCAAATGGTTATTAAATTAAGGGCCTAATTTTGTCAACGTCAAGCTTTGTCAAATTTTATATGGAAAAAATTTTAATTACAAAAACAAACTACATACAAAATTAATCAACGTCAAGCGTTGCGTTTTAAACAATGAGGCCCTAAGACTTAGCAAATTAAAAGCAAATAAAGCTGAATTCCAGACAAAAATTTTATCTAAACAAATTTATTTTTGTATGTAGTATGACAATTTTATTATATTCTACATAACAATAGGTTTGTTCATTTACTAAAAATTGTTACGAATTTGTAACAATTGTTACTGGAAAGTGTTCATTAACTCAAAAAGTTTTCAACTATAGAGCGTCAAAAGAGAGAGCAAATTTGAGAGACAAATAAATTATTACAAATTATTAATAGTAAAATTTTTAATTGCAAGAATTATCCAAACAGCTGTTCTTTACTAAAAAAAATATGTATGCATGTACAGAAAGAAATCATATTTTCTTAATTTATTGTTTTTCTTTCATTAAGCCACATATGTATGTAAATTTAATTTTATTGTCAAAGAATTTTGGTTGTTTAACATATCTGGTCAGAGCTGGAAAGTGGAATTTTTTATTTAATAATAGAACAGAATTAAAAATTAACGAAAAATCCATAAAAATAGTAAATAATAAACGAGTTTATGAAACTATGTAAAGTGTTTCATAAATAAATGTTCATTTTTAATAATTTTGTAATTTGTAATCCAAAATAAATTACAATTTTATCATGATTTCCATCCATGTTTCTGACATGAATAAAATTTTCTTGCGCAAGTTTTTACAAGTAAAGAGTTCATTTACTTTTTCGTATCTGTGAGAGTAATTTTGTATATTTCTGCCTTGCTCTCTCATTGCAAGTTTCTGCTAGGAAAGTAAATGAACACACCTAATAAAAAATACATACAAAAATAAATTTGTACGGGCAAAAATTTTGTTTGAAACAAATTGGCGAAATTCAGCTTAATGGTAGTTATGAAACCAAATAAAAAAACACTTTAAAACTTAATTTTAAATTAATTTTTTTTTAATTTCTTTACAACTTAAATTTAAATTTATTTATTTGTTATTTATAAAAATCTAGTTTAAGTGCAAACTGTGTTGACTTGTGTATTTTATACAGTATCAAATATCAATCAAAAACACTTATAAATTTTTTTAGCTTGTCATATTATTCTCTTTCTTCTTCCTATTCTTCTTCCTATTCTTCTTCCTCTTCTTCTTCCTCTTCCTCTTCCTCTTCTTTATATTCATATTCTTCTGATTCTTCTTTTAAATAACTGCTACCATATTCTATAAATAATAGTCTATAAGATATATTAGATGTGTTCCAGAAGATTTCGTACAAGTTCGGATTTATGAGAAAAAAGAAAATTACTCTCCAAATGTGCAAAAGTTATCCAAAAGTTCTAAAAAAATAAAAGCTATGTGAATTATTTAAAAAAAGCATAAATAGTATTTTTTTTATACTAAAGAAATGGAGAAATATGGACAATGTACTTATAACTTTTGTTTAAAACGCCTTACATTATTATTTATTTAAATATTGTCCGGACTTCTTAAAAGAAAAAGTTCTGACAAGTTAATTAAAATTATTCTCTAATTCTCTCTCAAAACTGCACGAAAATTGTTATGCAGAATGCTTTTGGGTAACTTTGTACAAGTTCGGATTGTTTCGTTATGTATCTGGAACAGACCTAATTTTTTTAGAATAGAATCCACAAAAGCAGTGACTGCTACGGAAAAATTTATTGCAACATATTTTTGTAGTAACATCCAGCATAATTATAAATGAATTTGAAAAACTTAGTTTTAAGCCTTGTTCAATGCTTAAAATTAAATTCGAATTACAACATTGAAAACCTAATTTCGCCTTAATTATAATTGTAATTCATGCTTACATTATAAATAAACTATTTTCCCGAATACTGCGCTCTCGATCAAATTGTTCATTGGGATGGATATTCTTACTAGAACTCACTATCCTACATGATCGCACGTCTTCTTGTCTTTTGAAAATTTCCATAAACTCCATCATACCAGTACTGCGATTCAGTAACTTCCAACGATCCGACAATCGTAATTTTGTCTATACATTTTGTAGCTTAAAATAACGATTGTGTGATTCTGAAATTTCTTTTTAACGATAGGACTCAGCTGATATTTTCTGTTGATTTTTGTCGATAAAATTAACAGCACATAAATTATTGTCGCTTAAATAACGACACAGCTGACACTAATACAAGGCAATAGCAAATTCGATAAATTTTCGTTATAATTATTCCAACGATGCGATTATCGTTAAAAAAAGTTAATTAATCGCACTACAGGGTTGTATTTTCTTAAAAGTTGTACGATTGTGTAAGATAGTGTGAATCCCAGCCTTAATATGTAAAAAACTATTTTTATTAAATATAAAATAATAGGTCTGTTCATTTACTTTCCCAGCACTAACAAGCAACGAGAAAGTAAGGCAGAAATTTACAAAATTACTCTCTCTTTACTTGTAAAAAACTTGCAAGAACATTTTATTCATGGCAGAACCATAGATGGAAATCATAATACAATTGTACCTTCTCTGATGTATTTTGTTTGATAGATTTTAAATTGCAATTTTTTTAAGAAATTGATATTTAAAATGAAATTCTTTACACAGTTTCATGCATATTTATGCATTTTTCATACTTTTTTAATTTTTTTCCATTAACAAATACAAGAATTCGACTTTCCATCTCCGATCATATGTGAGAAACAAACAAAATTATTTGCCATTAAAATTGAATTTATATGGTTAAATGGAAGAAAAACAATAAATTTAGAAAACATGCTTTCTTTTTTCATACGTATACATGTTTTTTAACAAAGAAATTCACATTTTTTCCGTTTTCCTTTTTCAAATACTTTTTAAATAATTTATTTGACAATAAAACACACAACAGGTGGTTGGATAATTCTTGCAAGTAAAAATTTTACTAGTAATAGTTTGTAGGAATTTGTTTGTCTCTCAATTTTTTTTCTCTCTTTTGACGCTCTCTCCTTGCAAACTTTTTGAGTTAATGAACACTTTCCAGTAACAATTGTTACAAATTCGTAATAATTTTCAGTAAATGAACAAACCTAATATTAGCAGCTCTTTCAAGCAAAAGATAAAAAATAAATAAAATATAAAACAAATAAAAAATAAATAAATAATTTAATTTACAAAACATAACAAAAAAAATTAATATAAAAATCTTCAATTAATATTTGTATACTATAAATTGGAACTTTACATATCGCTCCTTTATTTATTGCAACATAGACATTGCTCACAAAAGCTAGTTTCGCAGAAAATAAGTATAAACTTTTAAATTTACTTACAACTCAATAAGTGCACAAGTAAATTGCATGAAATTTTTACACAAGTTTAAATATGACATAAGGAATTTTTCTGCATTATTAAACCCAAAAACTCTCTATGTTTACACTAAAGGAACGATATCTCATAAAAAAAACTATTCATGTATTTAAAAATGGTAAATTCATAAATGTTCTAATTAAATAAAACTGACTCGGTAATGGATTTATGCATTATGAATGTATTGGACTACATAAAAATAAATTAAATACTTATAATACAAAAAGGCAAACAAACTGACTCCAAGAAAATTTAAAACCTCTTCATAAATAAAGGTATTAAAAAGCTGTTTTATAATAAAGCTAATTTTTGCAAATAAAATATTAATTAATATATGTTTTAGTCCTTTTTTTTTGTTTCGGTTAATAAAAATCTTATCTTAACAGAATATTTAATCTTATTATATAAAACATAATTATTAACTTTAGTTCGATCGAATCGTAACCTGAAAACATTTGCTGTGCCTAAAACTCAAGCTATAATCTTACAATATACATATAAATAAAACTTAAGCCATAATCTCAATTTACAGCCTCAATTATTAATACAGTAAAACTTTGTGCTAATTTGTTAAAAAAGAAGCAAGACCTAAAAAATATATACTAAAAATATTAAATTAAATTACTAAAAATATTATTCTAGCTTCTTAGCGGATTCTTCCTCGTTGGAATTAGAAGACAACACAGATGAAGATAAAGTGTTTGAAGCATTTGAATTTATTGTTGCTGTAGCTATATTATCACCATTAAATTTGAGGTTGCTATTAGAGGAAGTAGTAGTATTGGATGATGATGACGTTATTGGTATCGTTTCGGCTGGCTGGCGCATGTGAACACTGAAGCAGATGCGATTAAAATGTTCACACATTTGATTAACTACCGAAGAACCATAATGACAGTGTGTCAATGTAGTCACAATTAGTAAAATATATAGCATTAAGCGCTCTAAAATAGGCAGCCATAGCCCCATTGCTATACAGATGACATAAATGGGTGTCATCCAGTGGAATCCTTCACAACGAGTATTTGACATTTGGGCAACAATTAAACGACACTGCAATATAAAAGAAATTTTAATTTAATTCAGCCCTTATATGCAGAACTAAAAATAAGAAGAAAGAAGAAAAGATTCGCATGAAAATTATTTTGTTATCAAATAATTCTGCCAAAAAAACCGACTTCAATGCAAAGATCCGCTAGAACATTTTCGAAAAAATTTTATGGGACCAAACTGGAAGTTAACTCTTTCAAACAAAAAAATATATTTGAAAATGGGTTGGAAAGCAGAAGTAAGCGAAAGTACAGATAGATTTTATATCAGGACTCAATGTAAGTAAAATAAATTATAAATAAATTACTATAACTAAACCATGAGTTTATACAATTTTACATTGTAAAAAATTATTTAACTATGACTTGATTCTGAATGGATTAATATAAGACTCGTCATTATTAGGACTTATTTGCGACTTCAACTAAATGCCAAAGAAATATATGTACATTTATATATTATATAAACAATTCATACTTCCGACCAATCGAAACCATAAATGGCCATAAAATATGTTTAACATACTTATTTTAGATTATACAACAATCAAACATCAATTATAATTTAAATCATTTCTAATGTTTATTATTATTGCAGCTCATAACTCCATAAATTTTTTATACTATGAAAGTACTCGTATTTCCACATTTAGAAATTTATTGTATTTGCCATCTGCTAAAAAAAACTGTTTTATTCGTAAAACCGAGCATTAATGTGCAAGTAAAAAAAAATCAAATAATTTGTGATTCATAATATTGTGATAACCGCGTAGACACCTTATCAGCAAAATAGAAGAGAGAACTATTATAAAAATAACGTCTGATTTAGTTTCGTTTATTGAGTAAGTGCGAAAAGAAGGCTAACTGCTATATTTATTTAGCACTTTAGGTGAAACACCACAATCTAAAACACACACACAAATAAAAAGCTTAATATAAACATTGATAAGGAATTCGTTTGAAATAGATGCAGACGATTTTTAATTATTGTTATAAATTATAGCAAAGACACGTTATTAGAGATAAGAAATTGTCATGAAAAACTTACGCTTATATTGGAAAATATGGTGCCGCTTAACATAAATAAGGCTCTGGGATCCTTTTCCATAATATTGTTGGGAGAAATATGAGGCCATATTAGCAATAAGCTCATGTAGGTAAAAAATGGCCACAACGGCCGAATAGCCTCTGTTAAAGTACGCATTTTGCCGGTACGTTGAGCATAAGAACTAAAGTTGGAAGTAGAAAAATATTATAAATATTATTATTAATTATTCGTCAAATGAAATACTCACTTATAAATATTTACAACCACCATGGGCATATTAGACATGGCGCTGATATGCAGCACAAATTCAATAGCACTACCCAATGGTATACCAAAAGGTAAGTCACGTTTCCAGAATTCATAGCCAAACCACCATGTGATCAGGTACATAGCTGTTGAGCCCCACATGCTCAAATCGTAGCCCCAGGGTAAATACAATACGCCCGTATTATATTTCTCCCAATGAGATATATAGAAATTAAAGAAAACCATTAAGCACACGTAATACATGCGCATAGGTGCCACCGAATAAATGGCGGAACGACCGAAAATACTATACAGACATGTGGGTATCAATACAGCTGTATACGAATCTAATCCATGATCAAACAGTTCGCCTAAAGGTCCCGACAGACCTATACGTCTCGCCTGTTTACCGTCTATACCATCTAATGTGTAGGCCAAAAATATATTTATGGCAGTGCACAACCAGACCCAAGATGGTATCGGTGTTGTACCCTCCTGGCCAGTGCTGGCAAAGAAATTCCAATCGTAATAAGACAGCAGAAAGAAATTCATAGCTGTACACAAAAAGCCCAAGAAGGTCATCACGTTTGGCGCCAGCCATCGCGGAAAGAACTGTTAATTAAAAGAAAACAGTAAAATAATATATATGTATGACATTTTTGATGTGTAAACATCTATACGCTAGGGGTAAAAATCTTTTTCAAATTACAATCACAAGACTTTGAGTAAGTTCGTAAAGCGTTATCAAATCGGTGTGAGCTATATATGATTGTATTAGTGTAATCATACGAACAAGTACAGATAAAATTGACAGCTACATAGAAATAAACTCAGCCGAATTTTACAGCATACCTTCAGGAGCAAAATTTTAATTGCCATAAAAATCGGCAACAAACTTATTTATCGCCCAAAAAAATCGCCATGTCGCCAAATCGAACATTTAGAACCCGAACAAGTTGAAAAATCGTCACGTCCTTTCTTGCAATACATTTCTAAACATGAATCAAAGAATACCAGATCTCGCATTCAGCTTTAAAAAAAATGCTTTTTCTGCGCGTGTACGTCACATCAGCCGATAAACATAAACACAATCACACAAACACTTGTATTTGGTATAAGGCAATTTTGTTTACATTTTAATTTCTCCGTCATTTTGACTCACACCAGCACACTCAAGAAGAAACATGCGCAATGCGTGACTTCTAAAATGATATATAAGTGAGAATTTCAACGCATTTCTCTCTCTCTCTCTCTTTTAAAAACGATTAATTTTGTATGATAAACAAAAGCGATTTTTTACATTTATGCGTTTTTTGTCTTCCATGTAAATTTCACCAAGTCGACGCTTATTCCAGTACTGATTGCGTTTCCATTTAAAAATGTTTGACTTCAATCTGAATTTACTATAACTGGACAATGACTTGCCTTAACTTGACTGGGATTCGACTATGACTTGACTATGACTTTACAATAACTTTTCAATGGCTTGATTTTGAATTGAATATGATTTGATTATAGCTTGACTATAATCTATAATATATAAGTCTAGACACAGACACATGACTTGACTATGATTAACTATGAATTGACTATCTTTTGGCTATGATTTTACCATGATCCGAATATGACTTGACTACTACTTGATTTTGGCTCGAATATAATTAAGATATGACTTGACAAGGACTTGATTATGAATTGAATATGGATTGACCATGACTTTGTTGTGAATCTAATATGACTTGAGTATGACTTGACTATGACTTGACAAAGACGTCATTATAACTTGACTATGACTTTTTTTACTTGACTATGACTTTTCTATGACTTGACCTAAATGAGTAGAATATGACAGAAAATTTTTAATAATTCCAAGGGGGAGAGGGGTCCAATTACCCCTCTATTGGGGGCAATTGGACCCCATATTGGGGCAATTTTTTCCCTATACATTTAATATATCGCTCATTTACTTCAATAGTGCACAACTCAAAAAAAAACAAGTTTTGCAGAAAAGGCGTTTAAAGTTTTCAATTTGCGTACAACTCAATTGAAAAATTAAAAAAAATTCTTCTCTCAGGAGGTGATGGTACAAGCTATTTATATGAAATTTTTACACAAGATGTAAAGCCGCATCTTTCTGCATTATTATTTCAAAAAACTAATTTTTTTGAATTATGCCACTATTGAATTAAATGAGCGATATGTACACATTTAGTATTTCTACTTCGACCACGACTATTTGTCCCAGATTAAGGAAAAAATGCTGCCGTGTTCTTTAACATGCTACAAAATACGTCGTAGTCTAAGTCGAAATACGATAAGATTGATAAGTGGGAATGAAATAAGCAAAATACAATCTAAAATATTGATTTCCCTTAATCTTCTTTTTTAATCTTTCAGTCCTCAAAGCTTTCTGTAGTAAAAATAAAGGAAAGAAAAAATTAAAGCAAATATGTAGTAAAAACTTATGTTTACTAAATATGTATTGCACAATGGGCTATAATGGACAATAATAATCGGCAGTAGGTTAAAGAATGCTGAAAAACAATTTTATTAAAAAAAAATTAAAGCAAATATGTAGTAAAAACCTATTTTTTTATTAAATATGTGTTGCACTATGGGCTATAATGAACAATAACAATTGACAGTAGTACAGTAGTAGTAGTATAAAAAGTTCTGGAAAACAATTTCTTTTAACATATTAAGAGTATTCATTTCAGGTATTTCTCGTTAGAAAAATTTAATTTTTTTTACAACAAACACAGGAAAAAATATTTTTTAAAAAAAAATTTATATTTTTCCTGTGTTTGTTGTAAAAATTTAAATTTTCCCATTTTCCAACAAAAAACTGAAATGAATACCTTTAATGTTTAGAAGTTTCTTTATGATTTGCTATAAACTTTTTATGGAAAAATACTTTAATAGATTTTAACTGCGAGGTTTCGATAACAATTTTTTTTCTTCTATTATTGTAAGTAGGCCATTGTTCTCATTAATTACTTTTTTCATAGCATGTTAGCCATTCATTACAAATACACAAAAAAACTTACAAGGGTCCTGCCAGTCCGTCATTATAGATTTTTATTTGTTTGTTTGATAAAAGAACAATAATATTTGTTTAGCACTACAGTTTGTTTAGCATTCACACAAAGACAAATAGTTACACTTAAACAGTAACTTAACGTTTGTGTTATGCTATTTTTATTGCTTATTTAGAGTTTTCTTTTTTTTTTTTTGTTAAACTTAGTTTTTTGGCGCATTTACCTTGACAGTCCAATTCCAAAAGGGATGCATTACATAAACACTCAATGGCGAAGTATCGCGTGCACTGTACTATAAAGAAACAAATAAAGAAAAGAAACATTTTAAATCAATTTTGTAAATTAAATTAAAAAACCTAACAGATGATACGAGTACAACATTGAATTGGCTTTTATGGAGATAAAAAAAATGTTGTAGTAATAATTAAAGACATGATATAAACACATGAAATATACGTATATGGGCAAAAATAATACATAATTATTAAGCCCTGACTGTATGAATTTGCATTTATAACTGAGTGAACTGTTATTTTTCGCTTTCAATTCCCCCTCTAATTTAGTGGATTATGTGTTCACGAACGTAATCCAGTAAAATTCAGTAAAAGATTTTAAAAACTTTTGAAATCAACTATTACTATTATACCTATTTAGCTCAATTGTTCATTATTTTGCGATTATTTACGCCATATTTTTAACGGCCTGTCCCTCGATATCAACAGAAAACGCGCTATCGATTATATATTTTATATTTGTTCCTTTTAACAAATACAATTAACATAGGGCCATCGATTACTTTTATTAAAAACAAAATTAAATTTTCTTATTTTATTGATGTTTTCGCATTCTACAGACACATTTCAAGGATATTACATGTGTAATTGATTCATCGGCAACGTCCATTTTGAAAGTTATCGATTTCTGACTGAACACAACAAGGTGTATTTTTCACATTACAAATCAAGACAATCGGACCATTTCTAATGTGCAAAACACACCTAAGAATAATTAGTAAAACCAATGTAATAATAATTAAATTATTCTAAACGATCTTTGAAGCCGGCCGGCCAATGAATAAAATAAAAATATTTGCAATACAATGTATTTATTTTTAGTAAAATACATATATAATTGTATACGCTTTAATTTTTTTAAATGCATTTTAATTTGCATAAAATTTCTCTCTGCACATTTAACAATGCAAATAAAGGTTTTAAACAGTGTCACCAATTTCAGCAAAGTGAGAATTTTTAATTTTCGTTTACGAGTGAGTATTGGCTCAATATTTTAGCTTCGTGTTATTTTTTTATTTTAGATATTCTTTTATTACTCTATTATTCATTTTAGGAAACTTTTTTCAATTCGTGTTATAGAAGTGTGTTTTCGAACAAAGAATTTTACATGCAACCATATCTGACTCCAAAATTAATTTTTCAATAAAAAAGAAATAATTGGGGTTCAAGGATTGAGAATGCAAAGTTATGTCATTTTTGTTCTAAAAATATTAAAAAAAATTGTTTTACTCAAACGAAAATTGTAATTTATAGATCTTTATATTCCAAATTTTTGTTAAATTAAGGGAATAAGAAAAAAATATATTTTTAAATTGGAACTTAAAATCTCAGATATTATCGTCTAAATAAACTAAAAATTTGAAATAAAAAACATTTTCAGAATTTTCGAAAATTTTAATTTATGTATATTCGAAATTTCGAACACAAGCGAAAAATATAGCAAATATGCAACCAATATTTTATTTGTAATTTAAAATAACTTATTTAATTATTTTTTCATGCGTTACCACTGTACATATCGTCACCTGAAATGCAAAACAACATATCATTAAATATTTCGTTAAAAAACTTTAAACTTCTGCCTTCAAAACTAATCAAGTTATAACCGAAATTCAAAATGATGTACGAATTTTGTATAGCAAAACCGCTTCAGAAAATGGTTTAACATTAACAATATTTTATAAATACTTGTTGAATAGGCAATTAGAATGCGATTACATCCAATCAATAAAACAACGAAAAATTAACAAAAAAAACAAACGAATAAGCCCATATCAATTTACGGTTCATCAGCTATTGTTATCTGGATTATGAAAACCTTCCAAGGCTATAAAAGTAATTAATATACGTTTTCAAAAACCGTGCCCTCCTATTAGGCAAATTGAAGTTTGTTTGTGGTTTTTCTTTTTTTTTTTTGTCAACTTGCAGAGAAGTATGACAAGTATGATACGGCGGATTCAAATGGTAGTTATAAGGTCATATTGTTATAATGTTTTAAATTATTTAAATATATTTGTTTACAGCCCTTTTCACAATGTACAATTAAAAACTAACAGGGGCTTTAACGGCAAGTTTTATATGAAGAACTGTCAGTTAAAGTTCACGTTAACTCTTAATCATACATTGTGATTACATTTTAGATGAGGATTTTTTACAAAATTTATTGCTTAAAATCACACCAGTATTCTGGTATGGATAACGTGACCATTTTTTTTGTAACTCAAACCGGGACACCGCAAAATAATTTTTACCCAGTTTTTTTACACTACCAGTTTTGAAATCTACAAGTGACGAACAAGATATATAAATTTTAGACAAGTTGCATTTATTAAATTAAACGCATTTCACAGTATTGGAATGCAACAGAAAAGTTGTTATTAATATAAAATTTTCAAACATGTTTATTATGCTACAGGAAACCGGGACAAATTCCCATTTTAAAGCTACCTTCCGGGACACCGGGATGGTGAACTGGAAATCGGGACTGTCCCGCCGAAATCGGGACGGATGGTCACATTAGGTATGGATGAAGAATTTGTTTTTTAAAATTTAAAACAGAAATAACATTATTGTTTCTTATAGCTTTTCAATAAACTTTCGCTTATTTATATCAACAACGTCATATCTACCTATGCATAAAAAATATTCTCATTCCAAAAAATGGTTTCAACACAATTTGTGTGAAATTTAAATACAAAGTAAAACACGATATGCCGAATTACTCTGCATTTTTAAATATAAATAAAAAAAGTAGTAGATAAGATATTTGAAAGTATCGCTGATTTACTCAAGGAACATCATAAATCAAAATAACTGGTTTGCCAGGAAACTAGTTTTTTTTAAGTTTTTAAAAACTTAATGGAAAAAGAAAATTGTATTTTGTTTTCAAGAGTTGAGTAAACAAAATATTTACATATATGAAATTTTTACACAATATGAAGTATAATGATTAATTCTGCACCATTAACTCAAAAATTGATTTTTTTTTGTTTGGAATTATTGCGTTGTTTGAGTAAATGAGCGTATTATAGGTATTTAAATAATTTTAATACATGCAATTTTATTAAAAAAATGGTTATTAGTCTAATTGGGGTTTTCTTAATAAAAAAGATTTAAATCGAATCGTTTTCCAGAATAGATTCTAAGTTCTTTGATTCAACTAAATATTGAGTCTCATGGAAGTTGTTGGCACTAACGATACTCTTGACTGAAGCACGTGAGCATAACAATTAATGGTTAAAAAAGCTGTTTCTAAATTTTAAACAAGAAGGAATATGGAGTGTCTCAAACCGAATGCCGTCGACAATAGTTAATTTAGTTCTTGCACAAGTGGTGACCAAATTTAAAGCTACATATAAATTCAAAAATACCATATATGTATGTATGTATGTATGTATGTATGTATGTAGCACATATGAACGGTGTCAAGGTGAACAAAACTTTGAAAACATCTATTTCAAAAGCAATTTTATAAATTACTTATTGATAATAAGCACATCCATACATACACACATAAGAAACCAAATAGCTCATTTATTAGGATAGTGTCATAACTCCAAAAATAATTTCTTTTTGAATTTATAATGCATAATACTTTGGCATTTCGTATTTCATCTTGTATAAAAATTTCATAAAAATAACTTGGGGTACCTACCACCAGCTGAGAGAAGATAGTTTTTTCATGTCTTCATTGAGTTGTATGTAAATTTAGCACTTTAAACGCGTTTTCAGCAAAACAAGTTATGTTTTTAGTTGTTACACTATTGCAATAAATGAGCTAACTGATTTTTCAATAGAATTTTTGATTTTAAACATTAGATTTACCTTATAATTGTCAAATCCATTGAGATGTTCCTGGGTCAAATACTTGTAATTTAGCAGCTGCTGTGTCAAAGACATCATGAAGAGATTTCCAAAAAAAATACGTTGTTTTGATGTACTTTTGAAGAAATTTAGCGTTTGTAATTTTGTTATATTTTCTAAATAATTATTTATTGTCAGAAACTAAAAAATGCGTAAAACCGGAGCACAAAAACTTGAAACAATTAAAATTAATTAAAAACAACTGCTGAACAAGCCGCGTTATTTATTATTCAACCGCTGGCGAAGATGAGACTTTTTTTCGAAACTAGATTCAAATACGTGAAGAATCTTCATATGATTGCAATTAAATTAAATAAACACAATATTCCAGCAGCAGCAGTAGCAGCTCTTAAAACACACACTTAACTGAACATACATACATACATATTTAAATAACATCAGGAGGCATAAAAGACAACATAAACACTACGTGTATAGAACAGAAACTTCACCAATCCAAGGAAAGCCAAATTAATGTAAATGGGCACAGTCAAATTTATATGTATAGAAATATGTATGTCCGACTGGCCGTAAATCAAAACAGTCCAATAATTTTAGTTATGTTAATTACTAATACATTTTATTTAAATTTAGTTATTTTTTGTACTTTTTAATTTATATTTTTGTGCTTAAAAGTTATTGATTTGTTCATGGAATTTCTGTGAGCAACACTTTAGCCTCTCTTTATTTTTTTTAGTCTTGTTAAACCAGTTTGTAATTATGTATAATTATTAAACATTTGTTTGAGGCGCTGTTTTTATAAATTACACTTAGTTTTTATTTAAAATCTTGTTACTTATTTTATTTTTTATCCGTGCCGCGTTGCCACGATTAGTTCTTGTTTTACTTCTTTGTATTTCACTGTGATTTTCAAGTAGTCTGCTCGCGCTCTTGCACTCTACGGTACTATTATTTTCATGTGCTTTTCCAATTGCCCTCTTTCTTTTGGTTTATTTGCAGGAATGGGAAAGTGTTTTTCTTTGCATAAGAAGAACGGGACATTTTTACAAAGAACCAAGTTTGTTTTGCCCATGTGCATATATTCAAATAAATTACTTTTATTTTTAAGCCCAAATGAAAAAACTCATTCATATAACAACACGAACATATCTGCATTAAAACATATTCTTCGATTTGAAACTACACACCACATATGTTTTCTTAATAAGACAATGCTAATAACATGTATTCTATACTTATAGCACAACAATTCGTCGGTAGGTTATTGTTTTAAGGCACAAACAATAACCAACGGAATTGAACCAACCGAATTGAAATTCTTAGATGTCAAAACTTACCAGAATATTAACAAGGTGTCAAACTTTACATCTCCGCTTCCTTGCTAAAGCAATTAGTGCTGCCACATATTCAAAATTTTCACATAAATCGTATATAGAAAGCAATGAATCTTTTATTATACAATACCTACTATTATTATTAGAAGCTTGAAAGCATTCTATGCTACACCATTCCTCGTAAAATAACAGATTTGTTGATTGAATGAAGCATATAGAATCACATCTAATGATATCTTCAACGGTAGCACTGTTAGTGGCACTAAATAACGTCACTACCGACACTGTAAATGAAAACTTTTAAGGTTACTGTACTGTATTATCAAGATATTTGTATTCACAATAGTTGTCATTATTATGAATAAAAATTAGCCGTTAACTTTAAATATCAATACTACGGATACATTTTTACTTTCTACAGGGTTTTTAAAACGACAGTTCATATTTTTTGGCTTACTATGTAAAGGCAGCGAATCTGAAGAGCTTGCGGTGCATGTCAAGTGATAAGGTGGCTCTTGGGAATTCACTTACTTTGGAGTGATTTTTGCATCCAATTTTTAGCTTTACAAAGATGCCGGCGAAACATTAGATTAATTAAACTCATGTTCAATTAGGAAGCGCGCAATTGCTTTAAATGTACGTAGATCGTGATTACACTACATTTAATACATTGGAATAAGTCATCACCTTCCCATATGGCATCTTGTGTGTTCTACCCGGTGTAATCATTAACAAAAAGGATTTAAGCTTCCAATTTAGAGTCTTAACACAATGTTTGCGGTGCCGTGCGATTTTTCGTTGCGGTAGAGAAAAATAAACATAATACAACGAAAGACGGAACCGGCAATACTTGTCATTGCTTGTTTAAATTTTTATTAATTTTTTTGTGCATACATTTTTATAACTAAAAACAAAAAATGATTAACATTTTATACATTCGCAGATATATTTCATATTTTTTTTTAAACTTTCATAATATATGACAAAAATGTTTGAACTTCAAAATCATGTTTTTTTACAATAATGTTGTGAACACAGCCAATTATTCAAAAACTACGGCAACGTCAGCAAGAGAAAATTGAGAGAATAAGAAAGTCCGCAATGAAAATTAATAGATTTTAATTTTATTCCGTCCCCCACTGCGGATTTTTACTTCAAAATCGTGTGGAAATCCGCACCGCAATAAAAAATCGTTACATTGTGTTGAGACTCTTAGGATTTTTTTCCTGCAAAAATTAAAATTTTTGTATAGGATGTTTTTTATAATTTTATTTATAATTTCATTTAATTTTTATCAACTACAATTACATTGTATTTAATTGTTGTCATAATTGATTTCTTCTAAATTTTATTTATGGATGGGTTTCAAGTAACGGACGTTTAACTATATAATGTTTCTTAAAATAAAACAATTAAAACAAATTTAACAAAATTCAAATGGAAGGAAGATAAATTAAGTTAATTAATACTTTTATAAAAAACAATTCAGAGATTTGTAATATATATGTTTAAGGGATTTTATATAAAAATAATACTTTTAATAAATTAGGAACAAATTTGTATCTATTGTTTACCAAATCAAGCAGTAAAACTTAAGCAATTTTGATTTTAAACAAATATTCACAAGTAATAACTTATCTTTTTTTGGTATAAATTTATAAAAAAAAACAAGATTGTAACATAAATATTTAACTAACATATGTTTATAAAAAGTTATATGTGTGTATATAAATGTATAAAACTTAATTTATAAAGTTCAGCTTTTTAGTGTAGTATGGTACTTTCTTTAGTTAATACTTTTGTTGTTTTCAAAAATTGTATTTGTTTTAATTTAGTAATGGATAAGCTCAAAAGTTATGCAAAATACTTTATTTTTTCTAGTTTAGTTTCAGTTTTAAGCAATTTTTATATAAAATGTGCTTAATAACGATGTCCCTAAATAACGAAGAGCTAATAAACATTTTTTACTGTTTTGGTAAAAAAAATGTTTTATTTTGTAATGATTTGATTTTGCTTTATTTATCCTTTATTCTATTTGAAGAAGGCAAAATGGGATATTTGTTTCTTTTTTTTGTGTCAATGATCACTTTAAGAGGATTTTTTCGTACGTCTCCTTGAATTGCCTGGACAACCAGAAGAACTTAACAAATGCAGCTTCCAGCCACCATCCAAAGGTAAATGGACATCATCATGACAGAGAGGACATCGCGCCGCGCCAGTTTTCAATTCTGTAACAAATTGTTTGAAAGGAAAATTCAATGTTTTAAATTATTTCAAATTTGCACCTCTACAGTAGTCTTCCATTTGGTGTAGGTCGTAGAGTTGTTTATGCACAGATTCAGTACATCGTTCACATATTAGGTAATTATCTTTGGCTTCACATTCATCTGCAAAACGAAAGCATTTTTAAAGAATTTTCATTGATAAATTATTATTTTAAAAAATAGCGATTTATAACTATTTTCATATCTTAAGATTTAAGCAAATTACTCACTTGTCAAATGATAATTTAGGGCGGCCACCTCTAACACATGGCTACATTGAGGACACTTGGTAAGAAATGGACATGACTTCCAATAATGGCGATCTAGTTGTGCTTGGTCACCACTTTGCGAACACCAGTCACAAAATGGACAACGTCTTTGATAAAGAAATAAAAAAATAGTTATGTGACTTAAACTGAAAATAATAACTTTATTTAAACTCACATTGCATTAGCTGCTTCTTCAAATGATTCGGAGTTTGAGTTGGAATTCTTCCGAGAGCTACTGGCCGATACCATTGAACGTTTTAACTGTTCATTATACTGTTGTTTGCCATTGCAGTTGGGCAAATGTTTGCCCGATTTTAAGTGACCATTGCTTGTACCTGGATTACCATCTTGAGCCGAGTTCTGGCCACTTTTACTTTTCAAAATACGTGTTTCGGAACGTCTCATAGGACTGGACTGTGAATCGGGAGACTTACAACTAAAACTGTAGGGACTAGCGCGACTATCGGAGCTACCACTGGCAGCACCCAAATGCAAATTCTCCATTGCACTGCGATTGCAGGGTGGCGATTGTGGATCACTCGAACAATGGCCTCCTGCAAATTTATTTGCCTCCAACATCTCAGACTTACGCTCCAAATCCAATTTATCGAATTCCGTAAACAATTGGCGGTACAATAAATTGCGTCGTGTTATATCATCATCAGGCGGAAGCTGTTTACGCACAAGACGAGGATTTACTTTGTAAACTAGCAAAAGTATTCTCTCGGCTACTTTACGCACCGGCTCCGCTGGATGATGTATGCCCGAGCAGCCGCACTCTGAGAGAGCTCTGCAAGTTAAGCCACTTTGTTTATCTGTGCTAATGCCTTGACTTAACACCAATTGTTCCAACATTTGCATACGACTCAAGGCCAAACGTGGATGAGTGCCAGAACTGACTGTTCGCGACAACGCCGGAGCAATGAGATGTTGTTCCTGAACCTCTGGGCAAGAGGCTATACTTAATATTGTATGCTGAGCTAAGGTATGTATGCGTGCCGAGGGATCGCCCGATTTCGCCAACAATTCGGGCAATAGACGATCTACACACCTTGCAACTTCACTTTGAGTCACCCTACCCGGTACATATTCCAAAAATAGCACACGTACAGTTTCTGTTGCCTGATTAAAAACTGAATATACAGCATCACGTACGGTTCGATGTAGCAAGAAAGCGGCACTTCGCGCAACTTTGTTGGGACCAGCGGAATTTTCACTGTTTGAATTGTTCGCATTTGGTTGGGTCTCCGTTTCGTGTCCCTTGAGAAAATTGCGTAAGCGCACCAGACCATCTTCACGATCTTGAAATTGACGTGAATAAAATTGTTCAACCTGTTATGAAGGTGATATAGTTAATTAATTTTTGGGGGTTTTCAAAAAGGTAATTAAGAAATTTTAAGATGTGTATGTGTGGCAATAGTGTATTCGGAAACATTGGAAGCTTAAGTTAACTATACAAGTTAGATTTAAATCACTTTTCGAACTCTAGATGCCAAACATTCAAAATTCCTTACTCAGTGTCCACACTTGCAATTTTGTTGCAGCAATTCTTGGTTGTTTTAGGAGAGAGAGGTAAGAAGCTTGGGGAGGGGTACAGTGTTTCATGTTCTCGGCAATTCTCTTTTGCTTTGCAATTTTCTCTATATAATATAATAAGAAGAAGAGAAAAGAAGGCATAACAAATACAAGAATTGCAGTACTCGATTTTTCTAATGTGGACACTTACGCAATTCCGCAGCAGAATTGCATGCAACAAAATTGCAAATGTAGACAGGGAATTAAATATCAAACAGCGCTATTTTCCCTATGTGTAGTTTCGAAATTCTTCAGTGGCAACACTGCTTTTAGCACACACACTCTCTTCCTCTCCTTGGAATAATTTGGGCAGTGTTGCCAATTTGGTGCTTTTCGGGTACTTCTTGTGCTTTTTTCCTTTCCAAGTACCCGAAACTTTATAAATACCCGTTTAAAAAATAAACTATTATTTATAGTGCTTTGCACAATTTCTCACAGTGCTTTTTCAAAATTTTTGCAACTTAAATAAAGCAAATGCTTACCGCCATTTTTTTACTTAAGAATTAAATACATAATTAGCTAATTTGTATTTAAAATTAAGCTATAATTAAATACGATTTAATTTTTTTAGTGGTTAATTAAAGTTCTTATTAAATTACGTTGAAAGTACGGCAGCACTAAAAAAAAATCCAAATATTATAAGCTTTCCAAAGAACAGCTGCTTACCATAAACAAAAAAAGTTGGGTTATAAAAATGCAGAAAATAAAATTGCATAAAAACACATTATATGAAATCAAAGGAGCATCAGAATGCATTTTTCTATTTATTTATACCATATGAAACTATGAATTGTATGAAAATTAAACGAAATTATTCCTAATACGACCACATGATGTTTTCAATACGACCACATGATGTCTTGTCTGTGTTTTCAATAAACACACACAAGCATAAAAACATATGGTGCGCTCGTAAAACTTAAATAATAATTAATTAAACAAGGTTGGGCATTTAATTATTATTTAATTATGCACTCAAAAACACAATTTCGTATTTAATTCGATCTTAAAAATAATTACAGTTCCAAGTCAAGAAATGGGTATTATTTAGATAAAACATAAATAAATGGCAATGCTTTTTTACTCTTTTTTAAATGCTCAAGAGTTGGCATTACTGATTTGGGGTTTGTCTCAAATAGGGTATTCGTGAAAATCCTCTGGGAGTTTTTTTGGGGAACTTTTAGGATAGCATACTCGTGTGATTAAAAATCTTATCACTTAGTTTTTCTTTTTTATGTCTGTTTCAAATTCGTGGAAAATATCTGAATATATAAAATGTATCACTGGCAAATATATTTAATGATTAATTAATTAAATTTTAAGGAATTTATTTAAAAAAATCTTTACTGTTTTTAACAATGGCTGCAACACAATTTTATTTAGGAGCAAGGATGGGTAAAATGTATTTATTATTTAATTACATTATAATGGATTGAAATTTGCAAAATTTATTTTAAAAACAACTTCGAATCGCTGTTTTTACTTGTCTTCTATAAACTGACAGTGTACCAAATGAAAAGAAAGTATGCTGTCTGAGATATATTGAAGCAATATAGTTCGATTGATTTGGATTTGGCTGTTTGGTTTCTTTCTTACATACACATCTTCAACTCTTGTTATCTTATTTCACACTTACCATATCGTTACCAAAAACTAGAATGGGCACTGCAGCCTGGCGGCGTTCACGATCATTTAAACGTGAACGACTGCGATTGGGATCGGTGTCCAGTAAAGCGGTACCTTGACACTCTCTTAAAAATTCATTAGTATTCGAACTGCATCATTAAAACGTTTTTATGGCATAACATCAACATAAGTACAGCAAAATGAAATTTTCATATGTTTACATATACATTTACACATATACATATTTTCTAATAAATACAGGATGTTATAAGTGGTGTTTGGAGGGATAAGGAGCAAATACGTTTTTTAAATAATAATTTTTAAAGATAATCATAAAAAAACTAATGCAAAATATTGTTTAAAACTAAATTTTCTAACATTTGGGTTTAACTATAAGAACAAATAAAAGAATAATGATTTAGATTTATCGTTTCTCTAAAAAGGAAACATGCGGTTAGAATATACATATGTACTATGTAGCATTTACATCTGTGTATGTTTAGTGGAACATCCAAAAACTCTAGGAAGTAATCTAGATTCTTTAACTGTGTAGATCACTAAGACTAAAGGATTATTATCGAGAAACACATCTATATAAAGATACGAAATTAAAAAAAAATATATTATTAGCACTTACTGCCTTAAAGTGGGTATGGCGCGATCTTCATATTCCTCATAGGAATTGCGTGGAGCACTTTTATTGCGCCTTCTCAAGGAGCCCTGATGACTGGACATGGGTGAACTATGGCGAGAAGGACTACGTCTCATGTTCATTTTGGGTGAAATGGGTATTTCATCGTGAGATTTGCGCAAACTGGATGCGGATAGGTTTGATATATTATCACTTATGCTGTTGCTGTGGTTGTGTTGAGATGTATTCCCCAATCCGCCGGTGGAACTATTACCATCTGTAGATGACTTATCGTCCTGTGCACTTTTTGGACTCATGGTGGCCAACAAGTGCACTTCTGCCAAGGCTTGGGCCACATCTTGCAAGCTGGGCGCCACCGGTAGTGTAGGCTTTATAGCATAGACCTCGCAAGCCATATCATTAGAGGCCACAGATTCGCCATTTTTCTCCAGCAAGTCTTCAATAAGCAAATGTTCAAAGACTGAAGACTTGTACATTTCAATCTGTTCCTTTCTCAATTTAGCTGTAGTAAAATCTTCTTGTTGCACTGCTTGCCGTTTGGCCAAGGCATAACGTCCTAATCTTTCTCCTGCTGTGCGTAAGGCATTCATACACAATTTAAGCTTGCGAGCGTATTCAAAACGTTCCGTGGCTACCGCTTTCAATTTGCGAGCTTCCATTTCTCTTATAATGTCTGCTATAGATTCTTCTACATACATGGAAAACAATAAATCATCACACATAGAGGCTAAGACTGGCTCCCACGGGTCTTGTTGTTGTTTTTGTTGTTGTTCTAATGCTGCAGCACTAGCATTTACTTCATTTTCTTTGTGTGCCACCGCAGCATTATCCAAATCTTCGCCCAATACATTAACTGCGATTAAAGCAATTTGTTTATTTGTATTCAACTCATTGGTGTGGGGTCCACTCAAACGTAATTTGAGATGTGTTCCTTTGCGAGGATTCACCGAAACACTCTGCAATTCACGAGACTTATAACTGGTTGCTGCATTATCCGACAAGGCCACGAAACCCAGAAAGTCAAAACATTGCGAGGAAGGTGTACTGGGTATACTCTTAGGAGAATAATGTAACCAGAGTTCAATCTTTTCGGCTTTGAAAATTAAAAATTATATACTATTTCCCATGTTCTCGAAATATTAAAAAAAAAACTTAAACTTACGTATTAAATACTGGTGGGCTAATAACTGTATACGGCATACTTTAGCTGGTTTATGAAATCTTAAAATAATATCATGTGGTGTTACGGTGCTACCGATTGCGCTGCGCCATCCATGAACGGTAGGCCCATGTGTATTTAGTTCACTAGCCGGAAAGTTGGGGTCCTCATCTAAAAGCAAAGAAATAATGAAAATGCTTTTAAGATTTTTATAATTGGGAGGTGTATTCAAACGGTAGTCATAATGTTTTAAATTACACATTACATGTGCATACATACATATCGCTACCTTAATTTAGAAAGGCCCTAACTCATTATTTTTTTTAAATCGAGATTTTTGCATTTTGCGATACATTAGATATTCCTGTATCGAAAAATAGAAAACAATGGAATTCAGAAATAAAACGAGTTAGTACCTTTCTATATTAAGGTAGCGATATGTAGCTATGTAATTGCTTTTCATTTTGATCGACATATATACATACATATGTACATATGTGTCCATATATAGGAATATACATACATACATAATGTATAAGTTTTGCAAATATCAATCTAAGTTTAAAATTGATCTCCTGAAACATTGCTAAATGAGACTTAAGGATTAACAGCCTTATTTATAAAACTTATTAAGGGTTTGTAAAGGCTTTTTAAAACAAATTTTCATAAAAAAATTTTCTTAAAAAGCTTTCATAAAGCCTTAATAATTTTTATAAATAATAATTTATATATATAATTATTTTATAATTTTAATAATATTTCCCTGAGTATACTCAGTGCATGTAGTTTTATTTCAATTGGGTAATTCCATCTTCCCAATGTGTAGTTTCGATTTTTTCCATGGCAGCACTGCTTTTAGCACACACATGCTCTATATTCTCTCCTTCGATTAATTTGGGGGGTTTATCCCCAAATAGGGAATTCATGAAAATCCTTAGGGGATTTAGGGCAAAAATCTCTTTTTTCGCTGGGGATAACATATGATTAAAATATATTGTTATTTAATTTTTCTTTTTTGTGTTTGTTTCAAATGGAAAAAAAAACTGAATATATAAAAATGTAGGACTGACAAATCTAAAAACTATGTACTATGTGTTATTAATTAGTATAAATTTTTTTTCAATTCTGTCAAGACCTGATTGTTCTATTCCTGTGTATTTTTTACGTTACTCTTTTTTTATGTATATGTACATTAGAGTGGTCGTTATTTATTTTTTTTATATTTCTTATGTTCATAGCGATAAGTTGTGTTTTAGGGGGTGCGTCCGCACCTTAAAGTTGGCCTTCAAGCCAATTTTTCGAAGTAATTTTTTGCATATGACTATCTTTTCAAAAAATCATTTTGCAAGAATATGATATATGTATATATACATATAGACAAAAGAAAAAAACATTGATTACATGGGCTTGAGAGCCAACTTTTAGGGTCGGACGCACCCCATAAAACAAAATTTGTCTCTATGAGTTTTTTTTTGTATTTATTTATATAAAACTGAACCGATTTTGGGTATGAAAATTTATCTTTTGAAATAATATGGTTGGGTATTTTTGTGGATAAGAAAATAGTCATTTTTGGATTTTTGGGCATGAAAATTTTAAAATTGAGGATAAGCTATAATATATGACTGCGTACCCTGTTCACCAAAAACTAAGAGAACATTTTTTTCTCTTGCTAAATACTCTTATTATTTAATAAAATAAATAAAAAAGTATCTCAATAATACAATTTAACTTTCAGTTTAGCTAAAGTTATTAATGCAAGAAGGTGTACGTTTTCTACTTTTAAATTAAAAAGAATTGCAGCTTGAAAAATAAAAATATTTTATTATGACTACAGTAACATCAACAAATAAGCCAAAAGCGACATTTTGGCTGCAAATTCAAAGTATATTAAACAGTATCAATCATATTTTTATACTATTAATTGGAATCTATGTTACACTATTGGCTCGCAGTCTTAATTTCCAAGATACTGCCATGCATATGTTCTTAACGGTTATAGGGGTAAGTAAACTAGTAAAGAAAAATTGCATATTTTAATGTATGTTTGAATGCATGTAGTTATTAATTTATTTATGTGGGTGTGTGTGTGTATAAGTAGAGCCAGTGTTGACACAACCAACAGGTTTACAAAATTGCACTGGAGACAAACTCAACCAATTTGAATGATTATGCCGAGTACACAACTGGAATTTCCTGTATTGCCAATTTCAAAATGTGTTCGATATGGAAAGCAATATGCTGCACAACGAAAAATATAGAAAATGACAAACGTTGCCTCCAGTATACACTATTGCGATGTCACAAAATGTGCCCTACAAACTCATATGCATGTGTATAAAAAAATTTTAATTAATAACTTTATTAGAATTGGGTACAATATGCATAAGAAATAATACAGAAAATTTGTAGTATACGATATACTTCTGTAGTTTAGTAATTTACTCAATATTTTTATTTATTTATTTATAACATACATATGTACATAATCTACAAAGTAAATTTTGTAGAATATGGTTACATAAAACAGTTGAAAAAACAAAATTATAGACTACAACTGTGGGCCGATTACGGCATTTGATGGAGAACAAAATTTCAAAACTTTTACTTTCGATATCTATTGAAATATTTTGAAATTTTATTCGATCTTGAATAACATAATTTGTGATTTGAATTCAATTACCCCTTCAATATATGTATGTATTCGAAAAATAAAAATTACAAACAATTGGAATAATCACATAATTCCTGGTAACACTGATTAGAGTATGTATTCTTCTTAGGGCCTGACCTAGGATATCGACAACGTTCGACTTGTCGCACACTTACAATTGAAACAATAACAAAATATAAAAATTTGTTTTTGTTTTGAATGCAAGTGTGCGACAAGTCGAACGTTGTCGACAACGTGCGTTTGGCCCATAATTTATTACACGCAACATTGCCAAATGTGCAGTTTTCCCTGCATTTAGCGGTTTTTCAAAGCATTTAGCAACTTTTTGCTTAAAAAATAGGGTATCTGTAAATTGTGTAGTTTTTTATATTTTAACTCCAATTTCTGAAGAAGCCATATCTTTTTACCAATTTTGCTTACTACATCAGTTCTAAGGTTTACTAGTACTTTTTCAAACAGCAAGAAGGAGTTTACACACATTTAAATCTACGAAAGTTGTGTTTTTCTATATGGAATTTATTCTTATTGTTTACCAAGTTGAGTTCATACGTAAAAACAAAATACAGAACGTCTTTTATTACTATTAATACGCTTTGCTTTATTAAAAATGAAAATCAAGTTTCACACATACTTTATTGGAATAATTCGATCTCTTATACAATGAATATGAGATAAAAGTGGGCAGTTTTCACCTGAAAATCTGTTTTTTTTCTAAGTTTTCAGTTGCCCAAAAAAATATTATGGCAACGCTGATTACACGTCATATTCACGTTTGAGAAATCATTGTTTGTTTTTGTTTTTAGCCGGAATGAGAAGATTATTTTAATTTGCTCTTTGAGATTATTTTTTTAATATGGGGTTTATTAATGATTTTCGATGGCTGTTGTCAGTGAAGAACTTTGAACTTAATGAATTTATAAAATACATACATTTGTATGTATGATGTATATGTATGAATGCATATACATAAGTATGTACTATATATCTGCAGATTCATAAATCTATTTCTTGCCGATAATGCTATCATTTATGAATACAGGTGTCATAAACCTCATATTAAAAATATTGCAATAATTTGTTTTAACACTTTCTTAAAACTTTGACACACGTCATATAAAATTAATAACGACTCATAGCACTGTGCATACATACATACATATGTACTAGAGACCTGCGTAAACAGTCTTAAAATGTAAATACGTTTTGTTTTTTTAAATTTATTCTCTGAATTATCTACTGATTGTAATACAGACTACACATTATGCCATTTTGTGGCATCGCAATAGCGTATACTGGTGGCAATTGATTGTCATTTCTTAATTAATTAAGAGCAAATTAAAATAATCATCTCATTCCGGCTAATAAATGCTGTCGTATTACAAGCGAAGCAGGATGCATGTATTGGTGTACGTGTATATGAGTGTTAACAAGCGATGTGGCCAAGACTTCTTGTTCATAACAAACAATCAACAGAAGTAGTGTTGATGCGTGTATGCTTGTTTGCATATTGTACGTTTTAGTGTGTGTGTGTGTTAGATGTAGATGGTAAGCTATTATGTTTGTGTTTAAGGGATTTTTTTTAAAGCAAGCACACACAACTCATGTAAATGCATGTGTGCGTTTGTATGTGCCCAGAAAAATAAGAAAGCATACACACAACTTATCTAGGTGTATATGTATGTACATGCATGACGTTTGTATACGCGCCCATGCGTAGAAAGAAGCACAAGCAACACAAATTTTTCAGTCACGAACTATTATCTTCTTTACTCCTATACCTGCAATAAGTTAAACAAAGGTATTGCCAAGAGTGTTGTTTAGCGTTTGTTTTAGAACATTTCACTGAAGTAAAACATTTGAAAAATCCCTCATGTCTTAAATGTTATTGTAAGAGGTCTTGTGCAGGTCTTTAATATGTACATAAATATGTATGTATGTACATATGTATGTCAGTACTAGGGTTTGTGAAACGGGAATTCCCGGGAAAAATCTGCCTAATATTTCCGGGAAGTTTTCGAGATTTTCCCCGGAAAAGGGGAAATTAAAAGTACAGAAATCAATATGATTATGATGATGACCATAGCATACGTTCGCTTTCTTGGAATTCAAGGGTATCGCCCGATTTTAAGAATCGCATGTTGGATGTATTTCTTTCTTTAGATAAACGTATAATTCAGCTTGGGCTTCCATGATTTTAAATAGATCGCTTTCGTACATTCAAAATGATGCAGCAAAACTTTCAGCATATTGACAGTAAAATTTCACAATTCCCAAAGAAAATTAGATTTATGCGAGTGTATTTCTCAATAAATAAATAAAAATTATAATAAATAAATATCCTAAAATATAACAGAACTAATTTGAGCTCCAAAAAATCGAATATAGTGACACTTTTTCTGGTATAAAAAAAAACACTTTTTAAATGTCGAATTTAACTTAAGAAAATTCTTTTACTTGCAGTTTCATGTGCTGAGTGCTGAAGCCTTAATGTCACATTATCCTGTAAATCCTATGACAAATCGTTTTTCACATCGCAATAAATCCCGATTTCATGGAATTCTGCAGCTAATAGGAGGATCAATGGTTTTATTGGGTGGTTTGGGTAAAATCCAAAGTACTGAAATACATTTTACCACCTGGCATGGCCTATTTGGTAAACACATATACAATTCTACAATTTCATATTTTATGTAAGATAATAATTTAATTTCTTTAATTTTTCCTGTTTATTTTAGGCCTCTCTGCCACATTTATGTGCTTTGCCAGCTTAATGGGTGGCGTGCTAAACTATTTTCAGCCCAAGTTTATACACAAAATTTATACACCCTCCGAAGTCAAATATCGCCATAATTTATTTGGCCTGCTTACCTTTAGCTTGGGCATGACTACAATTACTTTAGGTTATTTTACAATGTTCTTTACAAAATATGTAGATGCTGATGTCATACCAGCGTTTGCTTTGGCAACTATATTAGTTTATTTTATGACTATGATTGCTCCAGTACGTTCATTGTTGGATAAGTTGAAATATCGAAAGAAAAAATGAATGCATTATATGAAAAAATAATGATGGTTTGCATTATGAAAAGGGAAATAAACAACAAATTATACGACAATTTTTTTGTAGATAAAAAATGTGTCACACAAAACAAATTATCGTTTTAAAAGACTTTAAAAAAGGAGGAGAAGGTTATCAATTCGTCTGTATTTTTTTAACGTTTTGGCTGGCTGCATAATTGTCATAATATTTGATATGATCGTACAAAGATGATAAACAAGAATAGTAGAACATAATTGGAACGAAATAAATAATTTGTTTTTATTTCATATTTCAAATACAACTTTAGTCAACACAACACGACTTGTGAATTTAGCAAATATACAGACATAAGTACCCTACAAACATTTGAAAGATATCTTATCCAGAAGATAAAAATACAATATATTATTTTTATCAATTAGAAGAAAATCATGAAAGCAATACTTCTTTGATACTAAAATATTTTCATTTAAGTGAAACTTTTTGAATGAACAGTTCAAAATGTATTGAATATTTTTTCCTTTAACATCCTTTTTCCTTTAGGATCCTTTATTTTTTTTTTCCTTCATATAATTTTGTCAAAATTGTACTTTAGGAGATAATCTATCGTTATAAATAATTTATCTTCCTACAGATAATCTGGCAATATCATAAATAATACTATTAGATGATTATCTAGCAATATCACAGTTTTATCTTCTAGAAGTATTGCATTCGTATTTCTTCGAAGTATCGCCCTGGACGCACAAACTCTCCCGAAGGGGGAAACTTCCGCAATACGAATATGATTGTTGCCGCAATAATATTTTTCTTCCAAGCAATACGATTTCGAATCATTTCCGTATCACTTTGCTTGTATGGTATGTATGTATGTATTACGCGATGTCAGGGAGTGGAAAATCAAAAAATAAAATATTTTTGTATGTACATGTATGTACATATAAATATGTACTATGTACACACACGGTGGGACAAAATTAAGCGCAGTTCCGTACCATTCGCATTTGCTGAAAGAATATAAATACTTAACAATTACACACGAAATAATGTTCTGTTCACATATTATGTAACGCTCTCGGATGGGGGAGGGTTAAGGATTTGTTACGGTTTAAAAAATGTATACTCCGAAAATAGCCACACATAATATGTGAATGGCCCCTTACGACTTTCGTCGATGTAATGCATGTTTGATATTCTCTTCTTGCAACAACGAAAAAATTCCATAAAATCTTTCTTTATTTATCAGCAGCAATGACCACAATATATTTCATTTAGTTTGTGGTAAATATAATAAAAATATAAAATTGCCTTAACAGACAAATGCTTATATACAGGGTTTTAGATCTGAGTTAAATTAGTTTAAAAGATCATCATGAAACTTTCAAATCTCTGCTTATTTATTGCCGCTGTAATGCTGCTCTTAACTGCGCATATTGAAGCTGAGGGTGAGAAGGGAAGCGCGGGTGAAGGCAAAAAACGTGATAACCCAGTTGTAATTATAATTTACAGAAATTATTAATATTTTAATTAATAATTATTTTTTATAGGTGCACATAGTTAAACAAGCAGCACGGGGTGCTGCTCGACAATTTTCCAATAAAATTTAAACATTTTATAAGAAAATTACAAGGAATACAACTAATGTTAATAAAAATTTTATAAAATATTTATTGTAACACATGTGTTTGTAATGAATACAAAAAAGGGATACAAAGTGTATTCCTGTGTGCTCTAAAGGTGCAATCAGACGTGACATAACCATAGCCATAGAAAACAGCCGTGCGAACCAAACTAATGGGCACCACTGTACTTGATTATAGGTGACTCGCCATAACGCTATAGCCATTACAATAGAAACCAATTGAATTTTTTGTTTGGCATTATGGCCATGGCACGTCTAATTGCACCTCAATGCAGTGATCTGCAACCTATACCATACATAATAACTGCCTAAAGTTGCCGAACACCAATCGGCTTCTTATGCAAATGAATACTATGTGTATGCGAGTAAATATCTGTCGTGTTTCTCTAGGTGGACAGCATTGCCATATATTTTACGATTGCGTGAGCTACGAATCGGTGTTGCCAGCAGTGTTACCATATGCGAAGATTTATCGTATTTTTAAAGTTTTTAGAAGAGAAAAAACGACCAAAAAGATTTCTCAAGCAAAAATAAGATTTTTATATTATTGAGGAGTCTTTTGATTAAAGTACTTAAATTTTGTCTAAACTTCATTTTATTATGGTCAGATGCAGCACTCAAGTTTAGTTTATAAAGAAAGGCCTCTTTTACTGTTGCTTTGCCAATGTAATAGTAAGTAAAATGATGATTTTGTAGAAAATTTTCTTAAAATAATTTAATGCTTCAAAATGCCTTTGCATGACAACGCACGTTGACAAACGAAACATTGTGGCTTGCCATAATAATTCTATGAAAATAAAAATTTAGTAGATTCTTTTCACACATATTTTCTTATTGTTGGGAAAAAGTTTTCTCTGGCAACGCTAATTCTTAACAGAATGTGATACACACAACCAGCGAATAAATTTAGCGCGTTTTTAATAAATTCAATAGCATTATTTGAGTTCAAATTTTTTTTTAATTTTTTTTTGTATAAATTTAAAAATAAATCCTACCAACACTCGTCAGTAAGAAATTAAAACAATTTGATTTTGATGATTTTTCTTATATTAATTATTGTAATTAAGGCGTTTTAAATTTGGATGAGAAAAATTTACGAGAAATAATTTTTGGCGTTTTTATTTCTACTTTCTGGCGATTTTCTGCTAAATTTTTATACGATTATTTTATAAAACTTTAATTTAAAAAATGTGCTATAAAAAAACAAATGTTTTGTAAAATATATATTAAAAAAACTTCATAAAATTTATTTTGGCGACTTTGGCAATTTTTAAAATTAATTTGGTGAAAAAGGTCGGACAAAATCTGACAACCATTGTGTACACTTACATACGTAATAGAAGAGTATATTAAGGGCTCGAGTGCCCTTAATTTGCCGATTACTGCTCTATTCTAACAAATCGTAAAAGCACACCAAAAAGGAATGAGGCAAGGAGGGCACCCTTTATTAACCTTCTGTCAGTGCATAGTAAATTTTACATAGTCTGTGCATGGGGTCAACCTGACCCCACATATATTTAAATGCATTTTCTAAGCTTTTTGTTAAAAAATAGTCGTTTCTATTGTTATTTATTAATGAAAAGAAATTTAACCTTCTGTCAGTGCATAGGGGTCAAATTGACCCCAGTCTTTGTAAAAGTGATTTAATAAGGTTTTACACCAACTTACTATACCAAGCAACTAGATAAGCCTCAACTAATGTTTAACTCACACATTGCAAAAAAAATAATCGAAAAAACATTATAAATGACTAAGCTACGACAGTTTTAAAACTAAATACAAAATTGGGGTCAGATTAACCCCAATGCACCAAAATATGCTTGACTTGCTTAAAACTGTCGTAGCTTAGTCATTTATAATGTTTTTTCGATTATTTTTTTTGCAATGTGTGAGTTAAACATTAGTTGAGGCTTATCTAGTTGCTTGGTATAGTAAGTTGGTGTAAAACCTTATTAAATCACTTTTACAAAGACTGGGGTCAATTTGACCCCTATGCACTGACAGAAGGTTAAACAACTAATAGAAGTTTAACCGAAAAAGTATGTTTCAAATGAAAGTATTATAGTACGAGTATTACTACTTTCGTCGATTTAATAAATTTTTATTTCATAGAGACAAAAATAAACTATTGGGTTAAAATTTTTATAACCGACGAACGGATTTTCCCTACCACCTTTGAATCTTATGAAACTTAGTTGTCTTTTTGCACGTTACTTAACTAAGATAAATATAAAATTTTTGACTTCCAGCTTGTTTTTCTTGAGATATGGCGTGTTAAAAAAATGAAAAAATCATTAAAAATACATATAAGTGGTCTGCCATTGTAGCTCATATCTTCAAAATTTTTTAAGATACAGGGTCGAAATTGGTCCCATTTAATAGGTATTGAGATTAGCTTTAAAAGCGCATTTAGTTTAACTTTTTTCTGAAAGGTCAAAGATCACTGTCACATGATCTAAAGTTTGGGGAACTATATCTCAAAAAATGAAATTTTTAAAATTCTGTTAATCCTGACAACCCAGTGAAAAAAAATGGAAGTTATTCTAGTGGAACTACATTTTCATTGCTTCCAAAAAGACGATATTTTTAATTTGCCGAGAGTGAGCAAAAAACCATGTAGAAGCTTATTTTAGTCACACAAAACCTTGTAATTCCTCCATCGTGTTAGAAAATACTCACCAGAATTTAAAAAAAAATTATTTTTTTAAAGAAGTTTATGAAATATTTTTAGTCTAAAATTTAAAAGTTATTTGCTTAAATTTACATGAAAACACTGTTACGGGCTTCAATTCGTATAAAAAGAAACGAATTGTTAAAAAAGGCAACTATTTACCATTTTTCCTAGATGAAAATATTATCATAGAACCCAAAAAGGGAATTTTTCTTAATATCGCTTCCAATTCAGTGACCAGGCATCAAAAAAGAGAACTTCTTGCAATGACAACCCTATGTAAAAATCATTAGATCGGATCGAAATTTGCACTACTTCCGCATCGTAAACTCTACATTTTCATGACTTTTTTGGAGTCTCTTTTTTTACTGGGAATCTATTCTGCATTTTGTGTCAAAAAATTTGAGTGAGCTCTTATTAGTTCCTGAGATATAGACAAAAGCTAGATACCGAAAATTTTTCAATTTATATTATTTTAGTACTATAGAATATTTGTGCAAATTTTTGTCCAATTAAATTAAAAATTACGTTTTTTTCGTTGATTTAAAATGGAATGACCCTATTATCTTTCTGGAACCATGAAAAAATTACATAAAATTTAATTCTTTATATATCACAATGACCACAATTTATTTCATTTAGTTTGTGGTAAAAATATTTAATAAAAATATAAAATTACATTAACAGACCAAGTGCTTATATATAAAGGGTCTTAGAAAATGTCTCACTGAGTTAAATTAGTTTAACAAATCATCATGAAAGTTTCACATCTTTGGTTAATTATTGCTTCTGTAATGCTGTTCTTAACTGGGCATATTGATGCTAAGGGTGCCAAGGGAAACGGTGGTGGAGGCAAAGGACATGATCATCCAGCTGTAAGTATAATTTATGAAGTTCCTGTAGTCTAGTAACTTTCTATATTATTACAACGTTGTACTACTTTTTTTTCAATAGGTGCACATAGCTGGTCATGCAGCAGGAGCTGCTGCTCAAGAAGGAGTTCGACAATTTGCTAATAGAATTTAAACATTTTATAAGGAAATTACAAGGACTACAACTATGTAATGTTAATAAAAATGTATAAAGTGTTTGTTCTAATACATGTGTTTGTAATTAATACAAAGAAGGAAAAAATATGTCGCTTCAAAACGGTAAAATGCAATAAATTATTTACTTGGCAAAAATAAAATTATTATTATTATTAATGAATTATTATATCGCCATTCATATTCTATAGAAAATTCATACAAATATCTTATTTACTCAACTCTTGAGAGAAAAATAAAATGTTCTTTGTAAATTTAAAACTTTAAGATCTTTTTCTGTAAAGCTAGTTTGTTGAGTTATGATGCTGTTCAAATGAATGAGCGATATGTATGTACATATTCTAGAATTAGTTATTCTTAACGAATATTGAATAAATATATTCATATTAATTTATTTATTTAATTTAATTATTCTTCAGCCTGATTATGAAACTATTCCTTGATGAAATATTTATTACTATTCAAATAATATCTATATACATATACGATATACATACATACATATAAAAATTAATGTTTGTTCGTATGTCCTTTATGCGCGGCCAAACCGCTCATCCAATTGCGATGAAATTTCGTGCACTTAGTCTGTGCAACTCCGGAAAGGTTTTCAGGGTATTACCATTTAGGAGGACATTTCTGCCTCCGAAACAATGAAACCGATTTTAATGAAATTTAGAACATAGATAGATCTACATCTAAAAATTCATATAGGCTATGTACGTTTTCAAAACTAGGATCAGGAGGGTGATAGGGGGAAATTTCCGCCCCTCCGAAACGTTACAACCGATTTCAATGAAATTATAACATAGATAGGTCTGCATCTAAAAAGTTACATAGGCTTTGAAAATTTTTAAAATAGAACCTGGAGGTGGCGAGGGGAGAAAATTTCTGCCTCCGAAACAATCAAACCGATTAACATAGGTTATATATATTTTTAAAACTAGTATCAGGAGAGTGATAGGGCGGAATTTTCTGCCCAAACGTTGAAACCGATTTTAATGAAATTCCGAAAATACATAGATAGATCAGCGTCTAAAAAGTAACAAAATGACCATAGACATTTTCTAAACAAGGACCAGGACGAAGATTAGGGAGGGCAAATTCTGAGTCTCAACTCGATTTTGGCGAAATTTAATTTAATTTAATTTAGAAGGAGACATACTCTATGTACCTTCTCAAAAGTAAGACGAGCAAGAAGGCAGGTTTTGAGCTCTGCTCCTCCGAAACTTTGAAATAGATTTGAAACAAATTTAAAGCATAGGTAATCCTTGATTTAGAAGAGGACATAGTCTATGTACCTAATTTGTGCCCCTCTGACACTTTCAAATCCATGTACATAAATGAAATTAAAAAGACATTTTAAAGACGATGGAGTTAGCGAAGCACACCGGGTGTAGCTAGTATTAAATCTGTGGCAAAAAGGAAAAGTGCTTAAGTTGAGATAAGCTCATTTTGAATTAATGGTATCGCCGTAATCTTCATATTCGAAAGTACCCCTGGTCAAAATCTCAATTAATTCGTTCGATTTTTCAAGAAGTTATAGCAAAATTACTTGCAGCTTATCTAATAGCTTAGTTGAGGTTATACTTTCGTATATTTTAACTCAAATGTATTATTTATAGTGTGTAGAACGATGTTTGCTTAAAATAAAAAAATAAAGGTCGACAGAGAATTTTCGAATTTAACTGTAATAGAAATAAATTTCTGAAAATCGACTTGAACGCTTAAAAGTGCTCTCCTGGAAAACAGTAAAATGTGACTTAAGCACTTTTTTCTTATTGACACAGAAATATTGATCACATAAAATAACTTAATTTAAAATAATTTTTTACACAATTTCGTACATATCGTGCCATAATAACCGTCAAAAAAAAAGAAATAATTTTCGATCTTAAATTTTTAACGAAATTCGATTATGTACGATCTTAAAAAGTATTTTCCTGAAAATGTAAAATATTGATTTTGGAAAAATTTATGGATAAACAAATATTTAATTTATTTGTAGAATTCGCAAAGTACCAAAAATTCACTTTCGTTAAAAATCTGGCAATTGATTTTTGTTAACTACTTTTTTATAAATTAATATTAACTGTGTTTTAAAAACTTTTAAAAAACTAAAATTGCAGTTAATTTTTAACATTTGGTATTTTTTTTTTGGTTTATTGATGAGCTAAAATATATATTCTTTCATATTCGAGATTTCTTAACTTTTTTCATCTCCAAAATTTATACCAAGGCTCTTGTTCATTTGTACTCCAATCCGTTTTCAGTATGGGATTGTAAGCAGCTTTTAACTAATGAAAAAAGGAATAATTATTATTCAAATTATATTGCTAAAAATATGTTCAATATTTTTTTTTGTTTCTTGTATTTATTCTTACCATGGGAAACGTTTCGGTTAGCCGGATAGTCATTAAAACTAAAAATATTATCGCAAAATATGACTGAAATTTCATTTTGTTTTTTTTTCCTAGGTTACTAAAATCTTAATATCAGCAATAATGAACAAACACAAACTAAATGAGCGAAGACAACAAACTCAAGGCTTGCAACTTATGACTTAGTCATGGGTAATAGACCGCAATTTAAACAAATTATTAATATAACAGGAATTGAGAATTATAATTCGAAATATGAGTCATGTCTTATGCATTTTCATTGCGAGTTTTTCTTTTTTCCTGATTTTAATTGCATTTTTGCTTTAGTTCAAGGGTTTTAGGTGATTGTAAATTTTTCTCTAGTTTCTTCTCTTGCTGTGCTTTATGCTTACTTTTTCCTTTCATATAATTATAGCGTTGCGTTCCTTGTCTTTTAAATAATAATATTCAAATTTTTCTTTAAATATTTTTCGAGTTATTAAGCACGCATTTTTAACAACTTTAAAAAGGGTGGTTAGTTCTCAATTTGGATGTTTTTAACCGATTTTGACGTTTTTTAATCTGAGCAGAGGGTCTACTCTGTAATTCGATTCGAAAGAAAATGCTTTCGAATTTACATGTTATAAACATAAAAATGTTTAAGCTTTTTATTTCGTTTCGAATTACACTGTAGAATCCCGGGTATGCTGCATTTTTAAAAAATTGGAAGAGGGGGCCGCTTATTAAAATTTAAAATACACTATTCAAATCCGATGATTGAGCTTATGTGGTTCGATCTTAAATACAACCATATTGAATAATGAAAAACTTTAAAAGATATAATCGCCCAACAATAGTTTCTTAGTCCCGGTTCACACACTACAACTTTTGTAAATCAGTTGTAAGAAAGACGGAGATGGAAATACAAATATCTCTTTTTTTCTTACAGCTAAACTACGAGTTGAACAACAAAAGTTGAAGTATGCGAACCGCTACTTATTACGGTTCTGTTGGAAAGTCCTGGTTCACATAAGTCAACTTTTCTTGATCAACTCTTAATTCAGCTGTAAGAAAGATGGAGAACGAATTACAAACATCTTTTTACCACCAGCTGAATTAAAAGTTGATCAACAAAAGTTGAGATGTTTGAGCCTGGACAATTATGCGAGTATTTTGTGTAATAAATATAAAAAATAATCAAAACAAAAGTGTACTACAATAATATTTCTGATCCATATTTTTAACCCCCGACTAAAAAAGGGGTGTTATAAGTTTGTAGTGTGTGTCTGTGTATCTGGGTGTCTGTCCGTGTCCACGTACAGACCAAACGGCTGGACCGATTTTGATTTAGTTTTTTCTGTTTGAAAGCTGACTTGTTCGAAAGGATTTTAAGAAAAACGGTACAGCCGTTTAGAAACTATCTTTTCTAGATATATTCGGGGGTTTTAAAAATTTTGAATTTTTGTTATATAACTCTTGTGCACAATTAAAAAAAATTAATTAAAATAAAGTGATAAAAATAATCTTTTTTAATTAATGGCTTCCAGGCAGATACATTTTACTAGTCGAAAGTAAAATAGCCAATGGTACCATATCCACTTTCATTCGTTTAGAATGCTAATCAACGCGTAGTTTCGATTCGTTGGATGAGCTGTCATTATTATTTCTCACAATGTATCAGCTGCAAATGTATGATTTTTAAACCGATTCGTTTTGAAAATGTGTGACTAATTTGAAACGATTTTTAGAATTATTTTCCGCCCAACTTTACTATATTAGTTTTGAATGTGCACATCAGAAGATAAAATACAATAATTTTTTAAAAGAAATGCAATGAAAACTTTTTAAAAATATTCAAAAGGCGGAGGTAACTAGCGTATCTATTTTAAATCGATTCGTTTTTAAAAATTAATTTTCATTACACACAAATATCAAATTGAAGCGCTTATTGTAATAACATCATAAGTCACCAGAATTGAAAAACTGATTTTATGAGTTTTTTCCATTGATTATAACGATGCCAACATCCCCTCAAAAGATGTACATATAATAGTGCTAAACAAACTGTTAAAACTGTTAACTGTTTTGTACAGTTTGTCAAATAATTGTTATAAGAAGCAGAAAAAAATATGTACAGCAACAAGCAGGAGATTAATTTTATTTTGAGAAAAGTTATAGACAGTCTGTGAGTTAAAACCTGAATTTAAATAGACAGCGCGGTGTGAATGCAAAATCAGCTGTTTATGGTTTTAAAGTTAAACCCAGTTTTTAACTTTCAGTGTGAAAACACTATTACTACGTTTATACGCGCACTATTTGCAAATAAATAAATTAACTCACTGTTTATACGGCATTGTAAATGTATAAAAACTTGGTAGCGCTTCTATAGAAAAATTACTTATGTTTACAAAAAAAATTGTGTGAATGTATAAAGTAACAAATAATCATTTGTTTTTATTGTCATTATTTTAAACTATCAATGTTTTTTGTGCAATATTTATAAATTTATTGTTTTTTATTATCAAACATTTGCAATGTGGCAACCTCAAGCATTTTATTTGCAAATAGTGCGTTAATCGTGAATAGTTTTCTAAATTAGTAAGTTGCGATAAAATAATAATATGGCAACAATTGACTGCTTTATTTGCAAATAAAGGCTCAGTTAGACCACTGTAATGTAAAGTAACTGCAACATTAGGAAACAGCTATTCGATATTGTTATGTGAAAAGTAATGAAAATTGCTATAGAGATGTAATGTAACGTAACCTACTTTTCATATAAAACTATCGATCAGCTGTTTCCTACTGTTGCAATTACTTTACATTACAGTCGGCTAACTGAGCCTTTAAGCCGTGAGTATAAACGTAATATATCAGATATTTTCTAATTATGTAGTTTCTGATTTAGACAATAATAAAGTTTTTAAATTTTTGTTGAATTTAAACTATTTTTCACAGTTTAATTCAAAATTTTAAATTTTAAATTTAAGTTTTATAATCTCGCATGAATGTGTGGCTATACAAAGACGTTTTTATGCAGGAACGATGAATATATCTGAAAACCCAGCGAGATATGATTTTTTTAATTTTGACGGCTTATGATGTTTTTGCTCTAAAAATATATTTGAAAATTATTTGAACAGACATAATGGTGAAGAAATTATTGCATAAATTAAGCTACGATCGCTACTGGCAAACATTTGGCTAGAAAAGGCATAACCACTAAATGTTAATGAAAACTCGGTTGATTCAAATACGTATTTATTAATTTTTATTCATAAGATAATGTTATGGAATCCAACATAATTGGAAACTGTTTAACTTGTTTGCATCAAAATTTTTTTTATTAGTATTTAGTGGTTACCTTTTTTGGGAAAATGTTGGCCAAGTGTGAACGTATGGTCCTTTAGTTTATTATATTGGTGGTATTCGATGTTTGCTGTAAATGGTCTTGCGTAAGTGCAAATGCTAAATAAGGCAGCTGCTGCTGCGATATTTTACATTTAGATTTATTTATATTTAGACCATTTGCATCAAAAAATGAATACCGCCATTGATTTTAATTGTTTCTATTTTGCTAGAACAGCAACTGGTGCAATACTTTATTTAAAAGTAAATACATATGTATATAAATGAAAATTTTTGACTTGGAAATTTATTTATTTATTTTCTGCAATAACATCATAAGCCACATAATTTATGAAAACAGTTATTTCTGCCATATTGCTGTTGTGCAATTATGGGTTCTCGTATGTGTATGTAGTCGCTTCATAGGAGTTCCTAAAAGGGTGTACAGTATAATTTCATGCAGATATATTTTTTAATCTTAAAAGTCTATTATCTTAAAATAATTTTTTTAGATCATATGATGTTATTACAATAAGCCCTTCAATTGCATTAAAGTACTTACACACATGCATACATACACAAATAGTATATAATAGTATATAAAGGTATTTAGAATAGAAAGGCAGTAGTTTTAAAAGGTCATGAGACTTTCAAATCTTTGGGTATTTATTGCAGCGGTAATGCTGCTCTTAACTGGGCATATTGAAGCCAAGAAGAAATTAAAGAAGCCATGCCGTTCTGGAAGCAAAGGAGCCGTTAGTATTATATGTCTACAGCCTAACTTCTCTATACTTGATTGTATAATTTTGTTTTTTTATTATTTCTCTTTAATAGAAGCACATTGCAAAACAGATAGCAGGGGCTGTTGCTACAGAAGGGGTTAAAAAAATAGTTAATCAAGTTAATCAATAATTAATAATGCATTTTTTTTTTATTTCTCTTTATTAGAAGAACGTAGCAACACATGTAGCAGAAGCTGTGGCTGAAGAAGGAATTCGGAAATTAATTAATCAAGCTACTTAATAGTAATTTTTACTGCCTTATTCATAAAAAAAAAAATATTTCAGGTTTATTAAACGCTTATTTTGACACATTTATATGGGAAATTTGTCAAATAAATGTGTAATAAACCTAAAATTTTTTTTATGAATTAGACCGTTAATGTGTACATGTAATAAAACTAATATTGATAAAAAATTAAAGTCGGTTTTATTCTAGCTAATGTGTTTTTAATAAATACCAAAACAGCTGATACAAGATTCGTAGATAAATTGTAAGAATGAGAGGAATAATTTTTTAAGTGGTCATAAGTTCTTGATTTTTAATTGTAACGTACTAAGATCTTCAAGGAGGATGCAATTATACGTTATCTCCCAGAAAACGTTAAAAACGCGATACAAAATTGAGATACACCCTTTTTATATAAGCCATCGATATACATAAGTAGTAACCCTTTATTTAATTTGTTTATAAGAATTTATCAGGTACGTATGAAATAGAAATCTAATGATTTTAAAATGATTCGTTGCGGAAATGTATGACGAATTTCCAAAGGTTTTTCGAATTAATTTCAAAAAATAAAATACAAACAACACAGAACAATTTTGCAAAAAAGAAATGTAAGTAAAATTTTGTGCTAAAAAACAAACAAAAAATATTTAGAATAGGGAAATAATGAGCATATCACAACTTTGTTCTATTGTAAATCGATTAATTTTTAAACATGTAATAGTATATAAAGGAGTTTAGAATAGAATGTTAGTACATATGTAGTTTAAAAAGGTCATGAGACTTTCAAACATTTTGTTATTTTTTGCCTTTGTAATGCTGCTCTTAAGTGGGCATATTGATGCTAAGGGTGCGAAGAGCAGAGGACATGATCATCCAGCTGTAAGTATACTTTACAGCAATAGTTTAATTATTGAATTTACATATCGTCGGTTGGTTTCTGATTTGCTGCAGACATAATGTATTTTGAATATACTGTGCAGCAAAGCAGAAACCAACCTACAATATGTAGTTTAATATCTTTCTATATTATTAATTTGTTGTATTATTTCTTTGTAATAGATGAAGTTAGCTAAACATGCAGCAGAAGCTGCTGCTCAAGAAGGAGTTCGGCAAATTGCTAATAGAATGTAAATATTTTATAAGAAAATTACAATTAATACAACTAATATTAATAAAAATTAAAAAAAAGCAAAGGGATAATTATAATTATATGTTTTTTTTTTATTTTTGATTTTGCAGTAAAATGCAGGAAATGAGTAGTTAATGCGAAAATTTTAAAATTTACTCTCAAAAACAGCTGTTGCCGGAAAAAGTACGCGAACGGAAAAATAGTAAGATTAAAGAAACAGCTGACTCCAACTCCACATAGTGTTGAAATATATGTACATATATAGCCCTTTGACTATTCAACTCTTTTTCTTATTGGTACTCAATGCAATATTTTTTATAACACGAATAATCTAAGAATAAATTTTGTAATTTATTTCATGTAATATTTGCAATTAATTTCTTCTTAATTTTCTTGATTTGTTGTTGGTTAAATTAATAAAATTATTATATTTGCCACCACTGTATGTAGAAGTACAAACCCTTTATTTAGTTTGTTTATAACAATTTATCAGGTACGTATGAAATAGAAATCGAATAATTTTAAAATGATTAGTTTCGGAAATCTAAGACAAATTTCGAACAGTTTTACGGCCCCAACTTTAGTCTAGCACATAAGAAAATAAATTGCAACCAATACAGAAAAATGTTTAAAAGAAATGTAAGGAAAATTATTCATAAATGTGTTAAAAACAAACAAATAATATTTCCAAAACGAAAATAATGAGCATATCACAACTTTGTTCTATTGTAAATCGATTCGTTTTTAAACATCGATGTCTATCACACAGAAGTATTAATTTGCATTAAAGTGCACATACACAAATAGTATATAAAAGGGGTTTAGAATAGAAAGTTAGTAGTTTTAAAAGGTCATGAGACTTTCAAATCTGTGGATATTTATTGCCGTTGTAATAATGCTGCTCCTAACCGGGCATATTGAAGCCAAGATTAAGGCAAAGAAGCCATTCCGTTCTGCAGGCAAAGGAACTGTAAGTATTATAGGCTTGTTCATAAATGCATCACTGCGCAGCAAACGGAAATTAAAATGTCCTTAATTACTTTACTGAAGTAGACAATACTTAAATAAAAGAACAAACAAATATGGAATGCAAACACGGCTACCACTGAAAAAGATTAACAGCATGGTATTGAATTTTAAATAAAAGTTTACTCGTATGTTGCAGAGCTGTGACGCATTTGCTAAAATACTCTATAGCCCAATTCACAAACTTGTACAAATGGTCTTTCATCGTAGCATGTGCAAAATGGTATAGTACATTGATACTCACCACTTAACAATTCTAAGTGATACTCACCACATAACAATTCTAAGTGGTGAGTATCAATATACTAATCCATTTTGCACATGCTACGATGCCAGGCCATTTGCACTTGCAAATTTGAATTGGGCTTTTATTTCTACTGCCTATCTACCAAGGCAAATTCATACCAGGTTATCTCATTTTGACAGCTGATGATCATCTGTTAATTTCTCTGCTGTCAAATCAAAGCAAAACGTTCGGACAGCAGGAAATTTTACACTAATAAATATATCAAGCGATATGCCGAGTTGCAAATCGAGACCACCTGATATCAATTCGCTTTGATAGCTTCTTTCTATTTTATTGTATGCATTTCTTTTATTATTTCTATTTAATAGATGCACATAGCAGCACATGCAGTAGGGGCTGCTGCTGAAGAAGGAGTTCGACAAATAATTGATCGTGCTACTTAAATATTTTCTTTTCTTTTATAAAAGTACATGTAATACAAAAAATGTTGATAGAAATGTCAATCGGTTTTGTTAATAAATACCAAAATAGTAGATACTAGATTCAAGGATAAGTTGTAAAAAAAAGTATTTTATTAATTGAAATTAGAGATAAGCACTCTAGGTCCTACGAAAATGAGAGTAAAATGTGCCATGAAGATTTTACAAAATCAATATTGTTTGATTTTTAGGGTTCCGTACACCAAAGGTGAAAAAGGAACCCTATTGTTTTCGCTACGCTGTCCGTCTGTCCGTCACACGGTATTTTCTCAGGAACCGTAAGAGCTACGGACCTGAAATTTGGACAGAGTATGTAGAACCTTGGCCACTACTACAACAAATACATGAGAATTAAAAATTAAAGGCTGCTCCAAAACGAGCGACGAAAAATGTTAAAATCCCATGTAATATACATCCAATTGTATGTACATATGTATATTGACACTTGAAATTTGTAAAATTAGTGTATTTTTATATAGACTACAACAATTAATATTAAAATATTAAAAAATTTAAATTAAAGGGTGGTCCATCAGTTAATGCAATTTTGACAACTTGCTATATCTTGGAAACCGTAAGAGGTAAACTCTTGAAATTTGCAAAAACGGTAAAACTAAAAAATCCAAAAATTACCAAATCGCCAAACCAAAAAAAACACCAAAACCTAAAAAAAGTCGCAAAAATTAAAAAAAAACGCCAAATCGAAAAAATCGGCAAAATTAAAAATAAAATTCTAGCACTAATCTAGTCTAAATGAAAAAAAATCGCCAAAATAAAAAAAACGCCAAAACCGAAAAAAATCCCCAAATTTAAAAAAAATCGCCAAATTTAAAAAAATCGCCACAACGAAAATAATCGAAAAAATTTAAAATAAACGAAAAAACCAAAGAAAATCCTCAAAACGAGAAAAAAAAGTGCCAAAATTAAAAAAATCGCTAAAACCAAAAAAAATCACTTCTATGAAAAATAAACACCAAAATTAAAAAAATCGCCAAAATAAAAAAATCGCGAAAATAAAAAAACGCCAAAATAATAAAAATCTCCAAAATTAAAAAAACTTCAAAAACCAAAAAAAAAAATCGCCAAAACGTGAAAAAAAGTGCTAAAATTCAGAAAGCGCCAATAAATTTAAAAAAACGCTTAAAACCGAAAAAACCCAAAAACGAAAGAAATACCAAAACTATAGTTTATATTGACTAAAATTCGTATTGAATTACATATCTCGTGTCCGGGTCAAAGTCGCACTTCAGTTCACAATTATCGTCGGTGTGGAACATACAATTTTACTCAAGTCTTATTGTTAAGCTTATCATTTTTTCTTCTTTGAACTTTCATCGGCGTTCACAGAATGCAAGTCTTATTTTTAAACTCATATTTTTTATGCATATGCTTTTTGTGCTTTTTTCAACATTACGAATTAGAAAGCAAAACGTATTGAAAGTACATGAAGCTGAATACTCGCTTGATTTTTCCCTCGTCTCTCACTCCTACAAACTAATCAGCTTAGCAATAAGACTTGCATAGTGCAAACTAGGACATATTAAATAGCACACTGAAAAAAGATACAATTTTTTTCATGACTTCATGACTTCATGACATTTTATCTAATACAGCAATAATGATGTAATAATAGCACACTTTGTGAGCTGGTTAAATATTTTATTTTATTATTTTGAAGTCTGTTCAAGTGCTTTTGCTTATTTTGTACACTAACAAACAACACCTGAATATTCGAAAAAAAAAAGAATAAACGCAAGAGGAGTGAAATGTTCTATACAATAAATGTGACCTTCTCCGAGAAAATGAAATTTTGAGAAAAACGCATTTAAAAAATAAAATTTTAATGGTTTTCTCATTTGTATCGATTTTCCCAAGTTCCCGTTTTTTTGACACACTAGGTACCTTTTCTCGGAGAAGGTCCCAAATGTGATATTTAGGTGGACCTTCCGATCATTTTATGCAAAAAATTCAAATGATTAATTTAAAGACGTTTTCGCTAACAAATTATAGATAAGTGGTAACCCTCGTACATACGTATATTTATTGGCAGCAAAACAAAACGAAGTTTTGCACATAGAGCAAAAAATTATCAGCTGAAGTAGCGCTGCCACCTAGTTACATACACCTTGTTTCAGTTTATTTATTACAATCAAAATGAGTTTAAAACGATTCCCTTTGGAAATTAGTGATGAATTTCGATGAACTTTACGATTTTCCGAATTAATTTCGGTCCAATTTCAGACAAGTCGCTTTAAACAAGCTCATCAAAAAATAAAATACAAACCCTATAACTCAATTTTCAAAACAAATGTAAGGAAAATGTTTAAAAATGTATTAAAAACCAAGGAAAAAAGTTATGGAATACGGAAATAATCAGCATATCACAACTTTGTTCTGTTGTAAGTAAATCAATTCGTTTTTAAAAATCGATTTCCATCACATTGAATTATAAAAGTGCATTACGGTACTTACACACTTATACAAATAGTATATAATAGTATGTATATAAAGGGCTTTGGAATAGAAAGGTAGTTTAAAGTATATTAAAAAGTCATGAGACTATCAAGTCTTTGGATATTTATTGCCGCGGTAATGCTGCTCTTAAGTGGAGATATTGAAGCCAAGAAGAAGACTTTAAAGAAGGCATGTAAAGCTGGAAGCAAAGGAACTGTAAGTATAATATTTCTACAGTTTAGCTTCTTTCTTTTTTATTGTATTAATTTGTTGCATTATTTTTCTTTAACAGGTGCACATAGCTAAACATGTAGCAGGGGCTGCCGCTGAAGAAGGGGTTAAAAAAATAGTTGATGCAATTATTGACAATGATTAATGCTTTTAAATAAAATAATAAGTAATAACATACACATGTGTTTTTAATCAATACGAAAACAGTAGATACTAGATCCTAGTGACTTCACATATCCCTATAGAAAATAGTCTAGTGGCGTTAATTGAATTGAATTTATCTCCGTGATCGTGCGACAATTCGATTCGAATTTTCATCGGGCAGGAGGGTTATTAAAAATGATTTAGCATCAATATTAAAATTTGTTTGGATATTTTATTTCGAAAGTTTGAAATAAATAATAAATAAATAGAGTTCATTGAATTGAATTTGCAGGCATTCTAATTTAAATTAAGGGCCTGTCCCACGATGTCGACACCATTCGAATAGTGGCACACTTATAGCGTAGACAGACAACGGCGTTAATTTGTATTAAAATCTCACTAATGTGAATTAAAAATTTACCCTGACAGACGACAGTATTTGCATTAAGTAAACAAAATCTGTGCATCCGTTTCGTACCACCCATTTCGATTATTTTCCTTGGAAATCTTAAAATGGACAAAATGTGTTTCGATTTTAATATTTATTTTTTCTCTTTTTAAAAACAATTAAAATAACTTATTTAACTTATATGTTTATTTATTTTTGAAATCGAAAACAATTTGCCAACATTTGATTGATTGTTGACGGTGTTATCACATTATGACGGTGCTAAATAAATATAGCTAAATTCAGTATGAATTCACTCTCATTTAGTGCATTTATGGTAAATACGCATTGCGATGGGGATAATTTACAAGTTAATTTGAATTAAGACTGCTAATGCAAATTAACGCTGTCGTCTGTCGAAAATATTACATTTGAAACACAAAAAAAAATTTAGATTTTTTTTAAATTAATTTTGAAATAAAAAAAATTCAAATTTGTTTTTGGTTTGAATGTAAGTGTGGCACAAGTTGAAACTTATGAACATAACGGAACTGGCTAGACCTATTTTTCTTGCTAACAAATAAAATTGTATAGCAGCCACTATTAAAAACTTCAAAGATTTTTGAAATATTTTCGTTAGAGTATAAGAAAAATGCAGCGAACGTCCGGCCCTTAACCGAGCTTTAACTGCCTTTCACAATGTATGATTAACTTTTAACGGACACCACTTAAAAGAAAATCGTCTGTTGAATTTTTTTTAGTAAAGGAACGGCTAGCTGTTCCGTTCAACTATGTGTTGTCAGAATATTTACAACTAACTTTGATGTTACTTGTTCATTAATAATTATCACATGTAATTTGGCTTAAAATAGCGATACAAACTTTAATAATAATTAAAATTAACTAAAAAATTTTCGGTTAAAATACTAATTGTAGGAAAAATATTTAAAAGTAACACGTAATATTGAGTTCGGTATTCGATATAGAAAAAAAATTTCATACAATTTTATTTGTGCTTGTATAGAAATTTCGATCGCCATCGAATGTTGTTTCATTTTGCTCTGAATCTCTAGTTTAGGTATTGAGTTACAATAAAACTATTGACATTTGGTGTGTTTTATGAAAATGGTTAAGATGTAATAAGTTGTATTAAGTAAAATAAATTCAGTAAAGTGCGACTTTGACTCGCGCACAAAGGGTTCCGTACGTACACTAGATATGTAATACTATACGAACCTTAGCCTATATAATGTATAGTTTTGGCAATTTTTTCGTTTTTGAGACTATTTAGGTTTTGAGCGTTTTTTCGCTTTAGGCAATATTTTTATAGCTTTGGGTTTTTTCTTGTTTTGGCGATTTTTTTTCATTTTGGCGATTTGCCGGTTTTTGGAGATTTATTTTAGTTTTACAAATTTTTTTTTTTATTTGCCACTTTTTGCAGTTTGACGATTTTGTTTCGGTTTTTGTCGATTTTTTTGGTTAGCTCGCTTTGGAACACGCTCATTCATTTTTAGCGGCCAAGGTTCTACATACTCTGTCCAAATTTCAGGTCCGTAGCTCCTACGGTTCTCGAGAAAGTAGCCTGTGACGAACAGAGAGACAGACAGACGGACAGCGTAGCGAAAACAATGGGGTTCCTTTTCACCTTTGGTGTACGGACCCCTAAAAATCAGAAAACTCGATTAGTGGAACTCTTGTGTTTTGTTATGGACCTCCACAAATTACACACATATATATATATCTTGGGCTTCGAGCATAAACCTGCTAATTCCACTTTTATAACATATGACATTTTAGTGCTATTCGAAAGAGAATGAGATCCTTCATCGACTACCCAAAATATTTATTTTAATTTGAAACTCTATATCTTGAAAAAACTTACAGCCTTATTTATAAAAATTATTATGACTTTATAAGGACTTTTTAAGAAAAATTTTTATGGTAATTTGTTCTAAAAAACCTTTTAAAGCCTTAATAAGTTTTATAAATAAGGCTGTTAATGTATTACGATAATTTCTTAGGCTATAAAAAATTTTAAAAGTATTTTGTCTCTCCTGTAAAATTAGCTTGAATTGAGTTAGCATGTTTACACTATAATTCGATGATATGTAAGTAGTAACCATCGGAAATATATGTGCCAGTAAATATATGTTTTCTGCCAGCAACCCAATAAACACGCAAGCTTAATTTCAAATTGAGAATTATTTGAAATTAAACCTTTTCTCAAACGACGAACATTTGAAGAAAAAAAAACTGAAAATAACTTCAAAAACGTAGCATTCTCAATAAAAAGGGAAATTATTTTCAAATCGAGAAATTCATTTATTCTCAACTTACTTTCAAACGTTATCCTCAATTGTTTTTCAAGTGTGGATTGTAATATAATGTGGAACATAAATTTGAGAATGACACTTGACATCAAGTTGAAACAAAATGGATAAACACTGGATGTCAAATGTTTATATTCAAATCATTATCAACTTGAATTCAAGTGTTAAACACAGACCTTTGAAAAAGATTTGAGAAATGTGCTTGATATCAAATTATAAAGTCATCTTATGTGAAAGTTTTGACGTGATTGCTGGGAATATATGTAGTTTACGTATTTTATTTAGTTTTTTTATATATAAATGTCAAATAAATCTTTGAAAAACGTCAATAAATATTTAAAAAATATTAAATACAATAGTACAAGTCTAAATTAAAATGGTGCATAATATAAAAATACTTTTTAATTTGTTCAAATGTAATCTACTAAATATCTAATAAATATCTCGAGAGAGGGAGAGAAATACATGACTTAATACAGGGTGGCCCAGAAAGACCGAAGTGGTGTGAATTCCTTATAACTTTTTATTTAAGACATATTTTTTTAATTTTTTGTTTTTTAAATACAGTAAATTTATAGGGAATATTTTTAGATTAGTTATTAAAAATTGTATCCCGCAAGTGGTGGCCATTTTCTGCTTCGCACAAATGTGCTCTTTCCATTTCCATTATTCATAACTTATTTATGAGTGACGAAGCCCATTTCCAATTAAATGGGTTTGTTAACAAGCAAAACTTTAGGATATGGGCTAAGGAAAACCCGAGAGTACTTCATCAACGACAATTACACCCAGTTAAGTGTACTGTTTGGTGCGGTGTTTCTTCAGAAAGGATCATTGGTCCATATTTTTTGGAAAATGAAAGAGATGTCGCCATTTCCATCAATGGTGATCGATATCGGGCCATGTTGGAAAATTTTGTAAGGCCAGCCGTGGAATACCATCCGCAAATATGGTTCCAACAGGATGGAGCCACAGCGCACACTCCGAGGGCCACAATGGCTATTTTACGCGAAATCTTTGGGGAAAGAATAAATTCGCGTAGAAGCAATTTTAATTGGCCTCCGCGTTTCCCGGATTTAACCGCTCCAGACTGTTTCCTTTGGAGTTATTTAAAAGGGAAAGTTTATGTTAATAAGCCTAGGACTATTGAGGAATTAAAAACCAATATTCCAGACGAAATTAACAACATAACACCGGAAGTTTTGCGAAAGGTCATGGAAAATGTGTTGAAAAGAGATCATTTGTGCGAAGCAGAAAATGGCCTCCACTTGCGGGATATCATTTTTAACAACTAATCTAAAAATATTCCCTATAAATTTACTGTATTTAAAAAACAAAAAATTAAAAAAATATGTCTTAAATAAAAAGTTATAAGGAATTTACACCACTTCGGTCTTTCTGGGCCACCCTGTATATGCATTTATACACGAAGGCTGGTTAATAAGTCTCAGATTTTTATAAACGTTTTTTTAAGAATTTTTTTATAAAAAAACCTGTAATTAAATTAAAAAAGTCTCGGACTTATTGACCTGCCCTCGTATAACAGCTATGAGGCGGAAATGGAATAATTTTCAAACGATTCGTTTTGGAAAGATGTGACGAATTTCGAAAAAAAGAACACACCGAAAATCGCAATACATACGATATGGATCAATTTAGAAATGACATTTAATAAAAATATATTTAAAAAATGGAAATAATAAGCATATCACAGGTTCTTTTCTATTTTAAATCAATTCAATTTTAAAAATCAATTTTCTTCACATGCCTGTATATGCATTAACAGGCCAAGTACTTATGTACATATCGCTCATTTACTCAAACAACGTCATAAGTCGAAAAAAAACTAATTTGCCAGAAAAAGAGTTTATCTGCCAATTTATAGAAGACAAGTAAAAATTCTCGTCTGCACCCAAATTTGACAGCTTTGTTTTTGTTTTCAATACAAATAGATAGATGAGAATTTTTAACTGTCATTGTAAAATTACAGAAAAGTTTTCAATTTACACCCGACTAAATGGAAAAAGAAAAGTTTAATTTTCTCTCAACAGCTGAGTAAACAAGATATTTGTATGAAACACAATATATGAATAACGATATGATAATTAATTGTACATCATTTACTCAAACTGAAGTTTTAGAGTTATGATGTTGTTTTAGAAAATGAGCGATATGTAAAAATGTATATATATAAAGCATTTTAGAATTGAATGTAATTAGTTTTAAAGAAATCATCATGAAACTTTCAAATATTTGGGCATTTATGGCCGCTGTATTACTGCTCTTAACTGTGCATACTTCAGCAAAGGGTTTTAAAATAAGAGGTCGTGGATGCAAAGGACATTCAGGTGTAAGTATTATAATTTGAAACAATAAAAAATTTTTTTTGATTTTCAAATTAGCAGTGCTGAATTTCTATAATCTAGTTTCTTTCTATTTTATTAATTTATTGTTTTTTCTCTTTAATAGGCGAATTTTGCCAAAAGTGTCGCAGAGGCCGCTGCTGATGAAATAGAAAAATAATTATTAGACTAGTTTTTTCTAACACATACATATAACACAAAAAGATAAAAACAATGGAATAAAGACTTGGTATACATAAATCACAAATTTTCATTAATTTATCAGCCCAATCGTGAATAGCAATTCCGTGCGAGTTTTTTTACTTTTCCTTTTTCTCCAATCATGAATTTATTTTTTTCCTTTTTTTACCAAATGCGGGAATAAAAAAACTCCCCGGGAAAAAAGTAGGTATTATGAACACCGTTGAACTTGCTTTTTTCACTCAAAATATTTCCCTTGCAAAAAGGAAGGGAGTTTACACAAAAACATAGTTAATACGCAATTAAAACACAATTTATATACAACTGGTATTTTATAGTTCTTGTATGTAAAAAAACACAAATAATGCACAAATAAATCATTTATAAACTTATTTTTAAATATTTTTTCAAGTTGGTGAATTTTAATAATTTTGTTTACTCTCCCACTCAAAAAAAAGGGAGACACAAAATGTCAACAAACAAGCAAAACAACAAGCTTCGTAATGCGGTGATGCCACGTATTACTCTTTTTTGTTCCCAAAGAATTTATGATTGGGATTTATGTTTTCTCGAGAAAATTATTTTCCGTGAGAAATAAATTCCTAGGGAATATTCATGATTTGGCTGTATAGTTTAAAATGTTTAATATAATTATACATACATAAATATGTATATATGTAATTTGGATAAACCGTTTAATAGTGCGCATGATACAATTATACTAGGTACATGCACGACTACAACAAAATTGCAACACCAAAAAACACATGTATTTTGTTGGTATAAAAAAATGTAAAATTGTCAGAAACAACTGTCTTTTGTTTATAAAAATAACAATTACAGGGTAACGAAAGTAGAATTGCATACGCGGCATTCCTGCATGATTATAGTTATTCAGTGTTGCCAATCTGTGTGTAGTTAGACAGTGTGTAATTTCTACTCACATGTGTAGGCCATGTTATTAAATTCTTGTATAATCTGTGCGTAATTTTCTTCAATGTGTAATTGGATACACAGCCATGTGTAAATTCATTGGCAATGATGTAATCATTTTATTCACACACATACATTTACATTTTTGCAGCTTGTAAACAAAGTTTGACAATTATATGCAATGTATACAGTAACAGGCTGGGCTTGTGCATGTACCTAGTATAATTGCATTATGAACTATACTAAGGAGTGCAGTTTGTGGACACTGAATTTGAATTTTTCTACTCGAAAAAAAAACAAACAAAATCCGTAGCAAAAAACTCACTTCACATACAACCTTTGTGGACAAAAGTGGCAATGGAACACAAATGAATGCGCTTTTAATGTAGAGCTTTCAACGCAAACATTTCCTTGATTTCACTGTAATGCATTTATTTCATGACACTATACATCTTAATTATTTGCAGACACACTGTATATAAATATAATCGGAGTTTTACAGAAAAAGCCATTGACAGCAGTTTTCAAATATAAGAACTTTTAAAAAGTTTATTTGCTCACTCAGACCTAATTACGAGTAACTGCATGTGGTTTAGATGATTTTTATAATTGTTCCCATGAATCAGTTGCAACGATGTATACAAATAAATTATTTTTAGTTTATATTTAAAACTCAAATTATAAGGATGTATTTCTTAAGATTTTCTCTTATACTTTTTATTATTTCACTATTTTATTGTGCAACTACTATTAAGGCTGGCAGAACTAAATATTATGAAAATGACTACTTAAAAATTAATCCGCACTGGAAAAGGACTCATACGGATAGAGAACCAAATCACAGAAATTATGACACATCGGACAGAAGAGAAGAAGGCAGATATATAATGGCTTTTGGTGTTAATTTTTAATGAAATAATTAAGTATAGACCTCTATGTCGTAAATATTTGTGAAAAATAAAACGGATTCTTAACTTTTAAAAATTTCAGTAAAAAGATTTTTCACGAAGATGTGATTATTTTTAACCAAGTTGGTGCTTTGATTTTTATTTTTAATGAACTATAGTGAATTTTAATCAATAATATTTTCTTAATTGGGTTTAAGCATTTTCAATTCTTATTGAATGAAATATTTTTATTATTTAATGTGATTTTCCGAAGTAGAGAAGAAAAATTAAACTAGACATTTTATTTAAGGTAATTCATAAGCTGTTCTAAAATTATGTGAGATACATACCAGAAAAGAGCAATGAGTAGTAAAAAAGTGTGTTGAGTTAAATCATGACTTATAATTTCTTGTATTTATGCACACTCATACTTATGCAATGTTGTCTATGAGTCAGATGAGGTGCGCATCGAGCTCATACATAGCAACATTCATGAGGTTGTTGATTTTGACTCTCCTTAACTCAATGCCTATGGACGCCGCAAAATAAATAAGTATAATTCACAATGCGAAATTCGCATACGAACATTAAAGTTCTCATTACGAGGTTGTGTGTTTGTTTCTCTGTTGCTTGTTTTTGTTTTTTTTTTCAAGGAATTGAAAAACAACCCTATTTACTACTATTGTATACTACTTGCAAACTCTTTAATGACTAAAGTTTTAAATAAACATACATACATGAGTTAAATGAGCTAAATCAATGTAAGTGGTATAAGTATTTTCCTGAAATTAGAAAACAAACTGAGGTGGTTTGTAAGTATTTATTTTAACATATTTATTAATCAATATCATTGCGAGTGTGCGTACATCACAGTAGTTGAGTTTAAACGATATCTACGCATTTATATTTAAAATTTCATGAGTCACTATGAATCACTGATACATACATAAAAATAATCAGGTACCAACTCCGTTAAGGAATTCACAATGAGTACCTTAAAATTTTAATGTGGCAACATTGTGCTCTCTAAAAATTTTCATTGTATGTATATTGAAGTATTCAAATAACAACATTTTTTAATATTTAATATTTTTTATATTTTTTCATCAACTACAGCTGCACTGACAATTTCAACTTGTTTGCCATATTGAAAATGACATGCTTTCTAGACTTTTAAGTTTGACACTTGATATTAAATTTGATTTACAGTAATGTAATGTAACTGCAATAGTAGGAAACAGCTGATCGATATTTTTATGTGAAAAGTAATCAAAATGGTTATAGAGATGTAATGTAACGTAACCTACTTTTCATATACAAATATCGACCATCTGTTCCCTACGTTGCAGTTACATTACATTACAGTTGGCTAACTGAGCCTTAAGACATATTTTAAAACGCTATTGTGAACTCTCTCTATATATCATTCTCATAATAGTATAATAATATTGCAACAATCATCTTCTTATGAGAATTAATTGAAAGCAAAAATAAATAAGAAAATAAATTATTTTAGTAAATGAATAAAACCATAATCGTGTTTAATATAAAGTTTTGAAAAAATAAAAAAAAAAGTACTTAAAGAAATATTTGATTTGATGCCAAATGAACTAATATAAATTTTACAAACAGTTTTACTTAACTAGTTTTCATTAATTTTTTCATTCTTCAAACTTCTTGGCTGCTTAGTAGTTGTAAAGTATCTTAGGGGAACGGCTTGCTATTGAATTTTTATTATACTACATTATTATTTCAAACATAATGAGTGTTGAAAATTAACTTACTTTTTCCATTTTTGAAAACACTTGACCGGCCTCAATGCTTTTTAACGAAATGGTTAATATTACCACGACAAAAAAGAAATTCTTGAATAAGTTCATTACAAAAGGATATCACTTATTAAGTGTTTAAAGTAAAATATTAGAGCAAGATCGAACAGCAGTCGCTTAAATACCAGAGCTGCGAGATATATAAGAGTTATAGGGTTTTCAAGAAATATGAGTAAATGCAAGAGAATTTCTTATGTAAAAGTGCAGTAGAATAAAATTACTAAGCAATACGAAAATAAGTTTTAGATATATGGAGTTTTATTTATTTATTTCCTTTTATTAAACTGTAAGAAATTTTCAAATAAAGTTCATCCTTGGGCGTTTTGGATTTTGTCAGGCTTATTCAATCCAGATCCTGCACTTTTGGAGCCTTTTATGACAGCAGGCTGCTATTAAGTTTATTTTAATATAATATTATTATCTTTTAAATTTAAGTGTTAAAACAGAACTTACTCTTTCTATTTTGGACATCGTTTGACCAGCGTCGATAGTAACCATCGAAATGGCTAAAATTGCCAGGACGAAAAAGAAATTCTTAATCAAATTCATGGTAAAATATTATCACTTATTAAACGTTTAAAGTAATATGTTAGAGCAAAATTGTGCAGCAGTCGCTTAAATACTAGTTTCACGAGTTATGCCAAAGTTGTAGGGTATTCGATAAAATAAAGTAATTGCAATCTAAGCTCCCAATATTGCATATTAATGATTATTATAGATGAGCTTGCGAAAAGGTTTTTTTCCTTCAAATTTTCTAAATAAATAAGTTTATATTTAAAGACAACATATCGCTTGAATATATAGTTACGACCAAGGCGATTTCATACCAGGTGATCTCAATTCAGCTGTTAATTTCTATGTCGTCAAATCAAAGCAGAATGTTCGAAAATTGTCTGACAGCAGGAAATTTTTACACTAGCAAATGTACAAGGCGAATATGCAGAGTTGCAAATCGAGGCCAGCAGACAAGGCGCGTTTATTAGCTGGCAGCACTATACCAGGTGACTAATGTCATTATACCAAGCCAATTGTCAAATTTGGATTATTTAGGTATAAGCCTAAAAGCATGCTTTTATTTGGGTATCCATAAGGACCTAACCAATATTAATTTTCGTATGGCGTTTGACATTTCCTATAAGAAACATACACTCTGACGTTGCTACCCTGTTTTGAAAAGTAAGATGGTAATTTATACCAACAAAGTACATGTGGTTATTGCTGTTGTAATATTTTTTGATACCAGCCTTGCGAGCTGGTATCAATTTGTTTTGGTTATGACGTTATTATAGCAGACATACATTGGTCTCTGCCGCAATGTTTCGTTACGACAAAGAAGTTTTAATATGTATTCAAAACATTAAAAAAACAACTTTGGCTGATAGCATAAAATTATTACAGCCTTTTTTAAATTTTTCGAATAAAAAAATTAAGCATATGACTTTTAATATCGCACAACTACAGAGAACAATTTAGTCCGCTAAGGCCAAAAGTTTAAAATACAAAATATAATTTTTAAATTATATGCATATAAAAATTTATATTTTATCGCATACCCTATAAAAATTGCAACTGATTCATCATATGTAAATTAAACCACAAACAATTGACCACAATTTATTTTAAATTTAAAAAAGTTAACGCAGCCATAGTGTGAAAATAACTAAGGAAACACCCAACTTATTTTTTATACAATATTATTTTTATAGGGCCAATAAAATTATTTTAAAAAACATTGACGCATATACATATATTTAAAAAATTTTAAACCAGTATTAACATACAAAATACTGGTTTTAAACTCTTAAAGTATAGTTTGTTTTGACTATGAATATGCGCCAATGCATTTTTAAGAAACTTACTTAGCCAACTCTAACAAAAGGAACTGAAAAATTACATAAAACATTATTGTATGTGTTAACTACAATGACTCAAAAGTACTACACTGAAACAATTTTTTCCATAAGTTCTATGAATTTCGACATTAATCCAATGAAAAAATTCTTTAAAATTCAACCAACGTCACGCTTCGTTGGATTAATGAAACTAGTTTCGTTAAAATTATTTTAACGAAAACTACGTCAAATGTATTAAACAGTGTCATCAATGCAATGAAAGAACTTCATCGAAACAACGAAATAAACAAAATAATTTCATTAAACGACAACGACATAATTTCCAACGAAATAATTTCATTAAAATAACGAAATAATTTCATTAAAACAATGAATTTCACAAAAACAATGAAATAACTTTATTGTAACAACGAAATAACTTAATTGAAACTGTGTGTGTAAATAAGCATACGAAGATTACAAGAACCATTATATAGAACTACTTGTGATGCAAGTAGTTGAAATACATTTAATTTTTCAGACTTTCATGACTACAATGAAATTTTCATTGGGACAACGAATACATTTCATAGCTATAATGAAATTCTAAATTGCTGTATATTTTATTAAATTTTTTTAATTTTAAAGAATTTAATCTTTAATTTAATTGCTTTAAGGTATGTACTTATGTACATATATATATTTATTTCAAGCAACAACTGTAAATATTTCTTAAATATAAAGGGGTTTCTTAATAATAAGAAAATGTTGTTGTCATAAATCCAATGAAATATTTTTACGAAACTAGAATACCAATGAAGCAATTCCAATGAAATTCTTTCACAATATTCGTGAAATTTTAATTAGATTTGTGAAATTATCATTAGATTTGTGAAAAAAATGAAATTGTTTCGTTACATTTATGAAGCAAAATTCTTTCGGTGTAAGAACTCGAAAGGTAAAATATTAAAATTTTCTAAGAAAATATGCTTCATATTTCTGTGCCAAGTTCAAACCTAGTTGACCTTAACAAACCAGACAGATTTAAGGCAATACTAAATATTATAAATATTGTGTAAGGTAATGGCTCATTCAACATAGGAATTTCGATAGAAAAGAAACAACAAATCGACTGCATATATAGCAAAGCTATTAATTATGTTGCTAAAAAACTACATACAATATTTTTAAATCTTTCCACAAAAACATTGTATATACCATACATAGTACAAAAATGAAAAAAGTTGTCTCCAAACTGAATAACAAGAGGAAAAAAATATTGGCTTTATTCCAATAATAGTATGTATAAAATTTTTTATCACAAAAACATTGCATTTTGCCATTTATTATATCTTATAGTACAAAGTTCAAACATCTTACAGATTTTATTGTGTGCGGCATATTTCTTCCCGTTACGTATGTATGTACAAAAGGATTAAAAAAAACTTCCAAGCATCAAAGGGGAAATGTATGGAAAAGATGCAATGCTCTATACTGCAATTTCGTTTTTTTTTTTAGAAAAAAATTAAAGCCCCTAAAGTATGCAGCATTTTTATGATACATGCGAAAATCTAGAAACATGCAATAATTTTTATCAACATTTTAAGTTTTATGATTATGTACATTAGGGTGGCTGTTATTTTACTTTTTTTGATTTCTTCTAATCTCACCCCAAATCGGTTCAGTTTTATGTAAAAAGAAAAAAATTTCATACCGATAAGTTGTGTTTTAGGGAGTGCGACCGTCCGGCCCTCAAAGTTGGCTGGCCCTCAAGCCCATGTATTCAATATAAATTTTTGTTTTATTTTTTTTAGATTTACTTTGACTATATATACTGTATATGTATGAAATAATTTAATATATATAAGCTCTTATTGGACATGCTTAAAATAAATAATTTCCATATAAATATAATTTTGTAACATAAAATTGGTGGTAATTTGCTGGTTATTTTCCTCATTATTTTCTAAAATATTAATTTTAATCAGAAATAATTCTTAGTAAGGCTTAAGTTCAGTAATTTCAATTCTTGTTGAATGAAATTAATTAATGTGAGTTTTTAAAGAAGAGAAGACAAATTAAACCTAGACTTTAAGCTGGGGGAAATACCGATACTTTTCTGTACAGACTTGATACAAGTAAGCAATAAAACTTAAAAAACAAATTGAACCGACTTCAACAATAAGCACAAAAAAGCTAAAAATAATATTGATCTAGTTAAATAAAATATTTTTACATATCTTACCTATAGTGTTGTTTAAAATTGGTGCCAGTAATACAGGTACTAAACATATAGGAACATGCCCGATAAAAAAAATTGCAAGTACTTCTTATGTACATGTATGTATGTATGTATGTATGTGCGCAGTTACCAATATTGCTGGCGCCAACTTTAAACAACACTATAGGTAACATACGTAAAAATATTTTATTTAACTAGATCAATATTATTTTTAGCTTTTTAGTGCTTATTGTTGAAGTCGGTTAAATTTTTTTTAAAGTTTTATTTTTAGCTTTTTAGTGAAATATATTATTAAATTTTATGGGTCGTGGCTACGCCTATTTTTTTAAACAAGGTTGTGTATTTTTAAGAGTTCAAGGTGTGTGCCAAGTTTCGTAAATATTGGTTAAGTACAAGCACGTATAATAGTATACTAAAATTTAGTAGGCATGCCCCGCCCACTTTTATTAACACAAGATTGTGCCTTTATTTAAGCTTAGGCTGTTTGCCAAGTTTCGTAAAAATCGGGGAAATAGAAGCCTGTGAAATATTATATTAAATGTTAATGGGCGTGACCCCGCCCATTTTTTAAGAGAAGATTGTGTCTATTTTAGAGCTCAAGATGTGTGGTAAGTTTCGTAAAAATCGGTTAAGCAGAACCACGTGAAATATTATAATACATTTTAATGGGCGTAGCCCCACCCATTTTTTCAACTTAAAAATTGTGTAATTACAAAAACCAAAGGTGTTTGCAGCAGTCAAATGAGTAGAAGATCATATAATCAAATTTAAAAAATTGTAGGCGTGTCCCCGCCCACTTTTTACAATAGGACCAATGGGAAGCTATACCCTCTCAGACAACAAAAAAATTTTTACAATCGATCTAAAATGCAACTTGTTATGAACCTACACACCTAAAAAAAATAAAAAATAGAGACGAATTGTTAACCTCCTTCTTTTTTTGAAGTCGGTTAAAAAGAAGCGCTTCTGAGGTGCGGAAAGGCACACAGCGCATGAGGTCTGCCTTACGAGGATGTATTAACGTAAGTGAATGAGGAAATTTTACACAAACACTACGAAGTCTACTACTATAATTTTTTTATAGGGCATCCTCTCACGAGATTTGATTTTTTAACTGAATTGTGTAGGAAAATAAATATGCCCGAACAGCGTGACCGACTATAGTGGCAAATTGCCACTTTTTCGAATGCCTTGCCACTTTTTGTCTCCCTTTTTTTAGACTGAATTATATGAAAATACATTAGAAAGAAAAAGTTTAGTGTAGTTTTCTCGTTTATTTCTTAATTTTGCCCTTTTTTTGATAATTCCCCTTATGGTGCCACTTTTTGAAAAATGTCACCGTTCACCCGGTGCTTTTTCTGGGATAATTTATTTCTTATGAATTTTTTTTTACCAATTACTCGTATTGTTTTATGACTATTTGTAAATATAAGGATGTGAAATTTGTTGAAGGAATTCTAATGAGTTATCATCAACTGGGTAAACAAACATTTGGGGTATTCACAAGGGTGTTTAAAGTGTCCTAAGTGCAATAATGTCTTAACAATTTAACATAGTTTAAAAAAATTGTTGTTGTTGCTCAAACAAAAAGGTCATAAAGTAATTAGACTTTCTCAGCTATGTTTATTGTTTGTCGTAACTACATGTAGAAATGCGTGAGAGTTTACCATAGGAAGTGAGAGAGAGAGTAAGCAATGTAAAAAGGTGCTAAAACCAAAATACAAATAAGTACAATATTTGTAATTGTAAATTATAAGGGGTTGCTCACAGCAGTCATATTTTTTCGTTTTATTACTTTAGAACGTGTTAATTTATGAGTACCTTCTGAACACCCCAATTGAATATTCACATTTCGTGTTAATATGAAACAATAAGTATATTACCCCACTTAATTAAATTAAAATATCCATTTAATGGTTGAAAACGCATATAACAAATTTCAAGTTAAACAGCCTAACTTATACAATACAATTTGATATTTATTCTGTTTAATTTTTTATCCCTTAGCTGCTTAATTTAATCAATATATTAATTGAATTTGTATTTGTTTACAATTAATTTTTTGATTGATTCAATTAAACACTTTAAGTGATATTATAAAAATAGTTTAGTTGAGAAAAATTGCCATTTTGGTGATATGCGCAAAATTAAAGAAGTATTTATTGATTCAAACATTTCGCTTATTTAGCTTAATGAAAATTTGCGTGGCATAAAACGCAATACAAATTATTATATGTATCATCAGATATTTGCAGTTTAAACTTGAATTAAAAATTTACAATTTCAATAACCACAAGTATTTTCTGTGGCTTTAAAGATATTTTATTATTATGCTGTGAACTATATAAATTACATTCGAACATTCTCAGCCAACTCATTAAATATTTACTACTTTAATAAGTAATACCTTCTGTCATTCCATTTATAATAAACATGGATTTAACAAAGCTTATCTTTATATTAATCATTGGTCTTGTACAGTTCATGAACATCACCGATGCAGGACAAGCTGCCAGTAAAGCTGGAGTAATATTTTTTTATTTCTAATGTAATCTTAAGTTAAGCAGCAAATTATTAAAATTTTTATTCTTTTTTATAAACTACAGAAAGCTGTTGCGGAAGGAGCTAAGAAAATATCCCCTTATCCGATAGTTGTGGGTGCTGTTTCTGCCAACAAAACGCACGAAGTCAATATAACTACCAATCCTGCATCGGTTAGTTACAACTCAAGGCCTAAGTCACCCAAGAGAAGCAAGTAGATTGGATGAAATAGAAATCAGTTCTAATGGTGTTACAAGAAATCTTGATCTGAATTTTGCACATAAAAGTAATTGAAATAAATTTATGAAAAACTAGGAAATCATTTAATTTTTAAAATCTTTTCAAGGTTGCATATTCATCTGCTAAATTCAAACAGCTAAATTTTTTTAATGTATTTTTATTTTGTTAAAGTGTATTGAGATCTCATGTTCAGTAAGAGGATACGATATAGAATATTGTACCAATTCAAATAAAAACATTTAAAAATATCAGCACACAGAAATTTTTTTAAGGCGACTTATATGCGAGGGCAGGTCAATAAGTTCGAGACTTTTTTAATTTAATTACAGGCAGGTTGTTTTTTTATAAAAAGTTCGTTTTATAAAATAACACGTTTAAAAAGTCCGAGACTTATAGATCTGCCCTCATATTAGCCGTATTCATTTCTCCATAATATTCATTCATATATTCGTACTTATTTGACGCCTTTTTACGTAAGGGACATAAAATACCTGTACAAAGAAGGGTTAGAGGATTAGTTTGCTCCTCACGGAATTCTACAAAAAAATCCTGGGGACAAATCATGGCATTCGATACGACTTGTAATTTAAAAATCTTTCCATATAACTCTATTGAAATATTTTTAAATTACGAGTCGTATCGAATGCCGTAATTTTCCCCCTGATTCAAACACGTCTGACTACTCAAGTGTTGAGTTTTTAGGATAGAGACGGAAAGAGAAGGGAAAGGAGTGACCCTACCAGTCAAGTTTTTTTCGTTTTGTTTTGTCATTCGTGATAATCTACGACAATGTAAATGGATGAATTTTGATTAAACAAACTTGATGATGTGTATGAATGCAAATGCAGGTTCAAAGAAAAATTTAAATAAACTGATCAGGTAAACTTGATGTGTGTGAACCAGGACAAACTGTTGAACACATTCTACGCCGAAAACGTAAGTATCAGAAAATCAGAAATTAACCCTTAAACACACTTTGAGTTGTGACTAATTTCTGGTGTTTAACTGTTAATGCTGTCGAAAGAACACGTTCGTATTATAATTTATATTGAAAACAAAAATAAAATAAGAACATTTTATGTTTTCAATGTAAATTACAAACCGAACGTATCCATACTTTTGATGTCATTAAAAACAGACCCTTTATTTTTCATATTTTTCAGCGCCCAATAGTCAAAATATACGAGTTTTTCTAAAATTATTAAATTAAAATAAATTAAAAAAAATTAAATTAGTTTTTGATGTGTAAACATATATACATTGAAAGAATTTCATTAAATTCATTAAATGTGTTATTTATGTATGTGTGTATTAGTGTAATCATAAGACCAAGAAGTACAGATAAACTTAACAGATGTATAGAAATTATTAAATTAAAAAGTTGAAAAATATAAAATAAATATAACCTTTTAAATAAAAGAGCGTTTTAAATGTCAAATATTTGTTTAAAATATATATAGCAGTCTTTATAAAGAATTTATAATATTATATTATAAAATATTTTCATTGTACTTCATTATACTGTTGCCTTACACTGAACCTGGTATACGACAATTGGGTCTCCATCAATCTCCATCTCATGCTAATTATTATGGGTGGAGATTTTAATACAAATTTTGCAAACCCACAGTATCAAGCTTTATCAAAACTTTTATTTGACGTTTTCCAATTTCATATGAGCAATTCTCCGCAAACCCCCACAACTAATAATTCCAATACTATAGATGCTGTTTTCCATAGATTTTTAAATACAGTAGAGTCAAAAATTAAAAAAAATTCATTACTAGATGTTTACACATCTCCCCTGTGATCGGACTCACATCGATTATTTGCGACCGTCAATAATCGATTTTTGTCAAAAAAAAAACGAAACATATACAACATTTTCCATCGCTTAGCGTTGCATTTTTCAGTTTAATATGCCCTAAGATTTTTGTTTTAATTTTAAATATGTTTACGCATGCAAAATTTTAAGGTTTTTAAAATTTTATTTTTGTAAATGAAATAAAGAATAGTTCGTAAAACCTTGTAAGATTTATTTTACTTTATGAGTGCATTTAAAATACATATCGTGACCTTAATATAGAAACTCATTTTTTTTAAATCGAGTTTTTTATATATTTCGATAGGAAATAATCTAATGGGTAAAGTGAATAAAAAAAGCATTTGATATTTCCATGAAAATTTGTTTTAAAACCTAAAATAAGTATGTGTTTTTCGTTATTTCTTTTTAATTTTAAAGTAAAAAGCAAATACTTTTTTTTATTCACTTTACCCAATGTAAAAATCTCGATTTCAAAAAAATAATAAGTTAGGGCCTTTCTTTATCAAGGTAATGTTTGTATGTATTTATATGCGTAAATATTTATATATGTACATATATAATTGCTTTTATTAGACTATTTAAATAAAGAAAAAGTGATTCAAAGAAATGTTCCATCCACATATTAAAGTATTTTTTAACTTTTGCGGTTAGTGAATAACCAAACCTTAAGATTTAAATATAGTTAACATATTCATATCTAGTATGTATTAAACTCCTGCACAAAACCGCTTATAAGAACTGTTAAGATATGAGGAATTTTTCAAATGCTTTACTACAGAGAAATCTAAAAGAAATGCTAAGCAACATTGTTTGCAAGACATTTGTTTCAGTTGTTGGAAGGTATAGGAGTAAAGAAGAAAATACTGTAATTTCATGCATGTACTTTAGGGTGGCCGTAATTTTTTTTGATTTCTTCTATTCTCACCCCCCCCCCCAATCGGTTCAGTTTTATATAAAAAAAATTTCATAACGATAAGTTGCGTTTTAAGGGGTGCTTCCTTCAAGCCCATTTTTCAAAGTAATTAATGCATCAACACTACTTCTTTTGATTATTTGTTATGAACAAGAAGTCTTCGCGACATCATTTGTTAACTCATATATACAAACACCAATGCATCCATCGTGCTTCGCTTATAATACATAGCAGCATATATTATTGGTTTAGTATAATACATGCCACGACAATACATTTAAAAAACAAGACGTATTTACTTTTTAAGACTGTTTAGCCAGGCCTCTACTATGTATTGCTACATATTTTACTTCACATTTGAACGACTATAAAATAAGAAGCTTTCCATATTAATTCGTTACAAAGCATCGAGGATTCTAAACAAGTTTATCACGCATTACTTTGATTGGATACTAAAATGTATTTTACAAAATTTATCCTGATTTTGGTAATCGCTTTCGCTTTGTACATGAACTTTTCGGATGCTGGTAATGCCGCCAGTACTGCAGCCAAAGCAGCTGGCGAAACTGCAAAAGTAAGTTTGAATATACATATGTATGTATGTATATTGTATGTGTATTTCTTTTTATTTTGTAACTTTCTTTTTCAAACTGTTGCCCTAATCTATTGCAGAAAGCCTTAAATGGAGCTGTAAAGAACGCACCTACAGTTGTTGCAGCTGGTTATGTATCGAACTCCACTGCCAGCGTCAAATTTAACCCGAAGTCAGATAGCAGACCAAGCTCCCCTAAAGGCAACAAAGGATAAAGGAATTCAAGGCATACATTAAAATATTAGTATTCACTACATTACCTATCTATCTAAACCAATTCTCAATGCTACAGATGTATTGTGTTTTTTATATGCTAAATTATAAAAAAATTTGTTATTTTTATATATCTAAGTACAATACATTGTATATTTTTAATTTTTTTAGTTTTCTTTCTATAATAATTAAATCACAATAACGGTTGACCTGTTCCACGATGTCTAAGGGAAAAGTTCGATCGACAACTTCTCAGTGAAAAAAATTTCAAGCAATTATTGAGCAACTACTTTTTCTCTAATTCCAAGTATCAAAAAGTGTGTATTTTTTTACTTTTCAGGAAGTGATTTATAACAATATACAGAAAATTAATTTAGAAGTTATTTCTTGATCTTTTAAGCAAACGAATTCGATATTATGTTACTCGTATATAAACTGTATTGATTTAAACAAAATTTTCGACATTTCGTCTACCCAAGGTTGGTGAATTTATTCCCAACTCTATACAAGTAATGAGTGAAAAATTTGTTTCTTTGCACTCATTAAAAAGATCATACAAAAAATCGGATTTACTTAACATCATGAGAATGACTTCTAATTCACCGAATAGGTATCAAAAAAGAGAAGTTCTTGCAAAAATCATTAGAAAATATCCAAATTCGCACTACTTCCGGATCTTATTGACTTCCTTGGAAGAGAATAAGAAAATTCGCTTTATTTCGATCGAACGTTTTCTGTCGATACAGGCAGAACAGAACGTAAATGTGAAACTTTTAATAAACGATTTGTTATTAATGGTTACCTTAACTATACCCAGTAAAACCAGACACTCCAAAGAAGTCATGAAAATGTAGAATTTGCCATCCGCAGGTAGTGCAAATTTGGTCCATTTTTGATAATTTGTATACAAGCTTGTCATTGCAAGGAGTTCGCTTTTTCTATTCCTAATCACTGGATTGGAAGCGTTGTTTAAAAAAAATCGTTTTTGGCGTTCTATAATAATATTTTCCTCAAGGAAAAATGGTAAAAAAAAGATAAAAATGTTCGCAATTTGTTTCTTTTAATATGAATTTATCAAATCATATAAATTTAAGTAACCCTCATACCTAAATAAGAGCGACAAGCATCGCAGCAGGGAACGCATTTACAGTAAATTTAAATGTGAGAATATTATTTCATTGTACTGAAAATACGTACCCTGCTGCTAACGCAACGCTTGCCGCTCTTATTTAGGTATGGGGGTACCTGTTGTCGACAACAACATCACTTTAATACAATACCCGAAAATTGGGACTTGTGTACCCGTTCTCGAAAATAGGTGACTCCTGTTGGCAAGTTTGTGGTATTTTCTAGACATTAGAGAACAAAATTGTTCCCGCGATGGCAAAATTGTTGATGAGAGCAAGTAAACAAGCCCTAAGTTTTTGGGTTAAAGTGACGTCGATCGATGTCGACAACTGGAATAATTGTGAATATTTTATTTTTAGACCAAAATTAGTTCATACATTTCTTTAAAAAAATTAAAATTTTTTTTCTAACTGCTTTCTATTAATAAAAAAAATTTGCTTTATAAAGGGTTTATAAAACAAATTTTTGTATTAAAAACTCTGTATATAAACCTCCTACAAATCAATAATCATATTTTTTATGAATAAGGCCTTAATGCTATAAAGGCATTACAAGTTTTTGTATGACTAAAATTAAATTTTACTTGCTTTTCTGCTAATTACCGGCATATTAAAAATATTGATTTTTTTGAAAGCAATGAAAATCAATTATAAATAAGAAGGCACATGGCATATGAAGCGCATTGCTGCTCCGTCCTTATTATAGTCGGAGTATGCTTATACTCATACTATGGATATCTGATCAGACAAAAAAATTTTACGCATGATACTCGGGATATTTATTCATCATTCCCCACCGCATGCATATATTTGTGTATGCATGTGTGGTTTCTTAAATAGCCCTGTATATACGCTTGTATAGCCGATTAATAGTGAGAGTATTTTTATAGTCATGCGTATGATTGTAGCTCATACAGTCTATTAATTTTTGGTTGTAGTGGTTTGTACTGTGTAATTTAAGAAATGTGTATGAACATAGTTTTTGGTTGTTTATAGGTATACGTATTCGGTTTAAAATTAACGCATGTGTTGGGATATGAGCATGCATTTTTATTTTTAGCTGTGCGTATACATAATTGTTTGACGGCCAATACTCAAAGAGTACTTCAAACTATACTTTTGGCTTTCTCTGATACATACATACCTACTGATGGATATCATAAAAAAAGTTTACAGAGGTTCAGATTATTTACACCTCCTACATGTAGGATATCTTATCATATATATCTTATCATTATATCAGAACACACAAGTCAAAAATATGAGAATCGGTCTGATAATAAAATATTTAATAACTCAGTCAGTTTGTCTCGGATGTTTTAGCATTTAGCATTTACTCGTAATCAATCATGTTTTATATGTAAGGTTGTAAATAGTATGGTTTCCGTACAAAAATACTGTGTAAGAACGAATCCAATGGAGAAAATTTAAAAAAAAAAAATCTAAAAAAATAAAGTTGGTAAAAAAATGCTCACGTACACTCAGGGAAAAGCTGAAACTTAAAAATAAGAACGCGTCACATTAATTCAATCATTGTCAATATAATAAAAAATTTATATTGAGATACTTAAAAATGAATAAAATTAATAAATTAATGCTGTAAATTAATATTCTTCCATATTGAAATAAGTAATTTCAACATGACTAGACTTTCGTTAATGTTTCTTATTAATTCAATATTGTTTTTATTGCTTTTAAGCAATATGTACATATATATCAAATTTACTGATACATATATAATTTATATTGTGCAAAAGGTCTAAGTCTCTTCTATCTAAATCCATTTATAAATTAAAAATCGGTTAATATTCAACTTACTTAAAGGTTGGTAAGTGCGAACTGGTACGAAAGGCCGGTTTTTACCCGTAACTCATGATTTGGAGGTGTTTGGAAAATTTAAAAGATAGATTGTTGCTATAATCGACAATGACTATCAGAAAAGCAGTAACGCATCATTAATTTTTGTCACACAGTGTAATAAAAGCATATCTTTACCTTAATATATAAAGGCCCTAACTCATTATTTTTTTTAAATCGAGATTTTTTCGATACATTAGATGTTCTTCTATCGAAATATACAAAAAAATCGATTTAAAAAAAATAACGAGTTAGGGCCTTCCTACATTAAAGTAACGATATGTATGTATGTAAGGTAGTTTGGAAATTGGTAACATTTTAACACACATTGTTTTCCGTAAAAACAGAAGTTATTTCAAAACGCTATTTATATTTAGATCCTTTAAATAAACTGTAAGCAAAATATGATTCAAACAAAGAATAATTTTTACCACCCACATTTTTGTATCTGTCACAGCACATCAGTGAGTTTTTTAAGTTTTGCGGTTACTGAGTGAGTAATTAATTAATTTATGCTGTTTCAATATATTTTTATAAACACATATTTTACTTGACATTTTCAAGACTATAAAAAAGAACTTTGAGATCTTAATTCGTTATTAAACCTCGAGAATTTTAAACAAGTGTATCACGACGCATTATTTTGATTGGATACTAAAAATTTAAAATGTATTTTACAAAATTCATCCTGATTTTAGTAATCGCTTTGGCTTTATTCCTGAACTTTTCGTATGCTGGTAATGCCGGCAGCACAGCCGCCAAAGCTGCTGCGGATACGGCAAAAGTAAGTTTGCAGCCTTATGCATAATTTAAAAATGCTTTGAACTTAGCATAAGTCACGAAATTTAACGAGGTGTTAGCGAGTTATTCCCAACAATTTGGCATTAAAAAGCAGTACATAATGTAGTGGTTTTTAATGTAAAATAGTATGTTAAAACTATTTGGGACCATATTCAATTTTGCCACTTATGCTAACTAACTTCATGCCAGTCTTTCATTATGCATAAAGCTGATAGTATATACTTTTACATATATTGTTATTTTTTAACTTCCTTTTCGATACTATTGCACTATTTTATTGCAGAAAGCCATGCAGGGAGCTGCCAAGCATGGTCCAAAAGTAATTGCAGGTGGCTATGTAACAAACTCTACTCTCGATGTGAATGTAAATACTAAGCCCCAAAGCAGACCATCCTCTCCTAAAGGCAACAAAGGATAAAGGCTTTCAATAAATATTTTAATATAGTATTATGTATTTATGTCATACTAATATTAAATATTTTGTAAATTCAAAAATTTTCAGGGCAATTATGAATAAAATTCCGCTAGAAATTTCTCCCTTTTTCAATTAGAATTTTTTGTTTTCCCTATCACCTGCTATAAGTCGGAATTTTTCCCCGGGAAAATTTTTATATTTTTTTGCATGTGGGCATTTCTACAGGAAAGTGCAACTTTTGTCATGTTACGTCAACAAGCAATGAAACTTGTATTTTAGACACATGCTGTTCGATACGGTAATTACCCTCTACAATAATATGAAAAAAAGTATATAAAACACAAGATTTTCTTTGAAAACCAAAGTAACGTAACTTGAAAAAAGTGAAATTTTCTGTGGAAATGCCCATATGAAGGGAAGGTACATATATACAAGGGCGCATACTCATAGTCAAAACAAAGTATACTTTAAGAGTTGAAAACCAGTATTCTCTATGGTTATAGTGGTTTTAATTTCGTAAAGTATACTTTGGTAATGACTATGAGTATGGGCCAAGAAGGCTAATAAATGTTGTATGTATACCAGAGAATGGCAATGAGTAGTCAAAAATAATGTACTTACCTAAGTAAATAGCTTTAATTTTAGTAACTGCGTATAATCATAACTGTAGTGCAAACAATTCATGCGCTCAAATATTTTCTCTCAAGCAATTATGACTATAGCAAGAGCATTTTTAGAAAAACTAAAGCACGCTAAAACTATAAATAAAAAAGCACATGTGTATCAAGCGTATTGAACTCTCTGTCATGCTAATAGTCGCATAATACTGCTACTCAGAGCATGGATATGTATTCGCACAAAATAATATACGCACGATACTCGGGGTATTTAGTCATTATTAGCCACCGTATGTATATATTTCTGTATATAAAATGGAATGAAAAATGTGTTTTGGCTCTCTGAAAACATGCTTTATGTGTGTGTGTGTAAATAAAATAGTCCTGTATATACGCATATGAACCCGATTAATAGTCAGAGTATTTTTATACTTATGCATATGATTGTATCTTATATAGTCCATATACTTTAGTTGTAGCAGTTTGTGCTGCGTAATTTAAGAAATGTGCATGAACATAGTTGTTTGTTGTTTATAGTTATACGTATTCGATTTATTATTAATGCGTGTGTGTTTTTTAGGGTTTCGTACACTAAAGGTGAAAATTAACCCTATTGTTTTAGCTACGTTGTCCGTCACAGGGTGTTTTCTCGAGAATCGTAAGAGCTCCTGAACTGAAATTTTCACAAATATATGACAGTTAAAAATTAAAGAGTGTAATATACAGACAATTATATACAGACACTTGAAATTTGCAAAGTTAGTTATTTTTATATAGACTACACCGCTGAATTAAAAAAATAAAAATTATAGGGTATTTAATCAGTTAATGTAATTTTGAAGCAAACAAAAGAAGCAAACTCTTAAACATTTTAAGGACGCTAAAACTAAAAAAACACAAAATTAAAAAATCGTCAAACCGAAAACAATCGCCAAAACTGAAAGAAATCCTCAAAACGAAAAAAAGCACCAAACTAACAAAAATCTCAAAATGAAAGAAAACATCAAAAAACAAAAAAAAAAATACCAACCGAAAAAAACGACAAAATTAGATTTCTGCTACTGAACTCTTGCCTTAGAGCAGAATAAAATGCACGCATTGAACAGCCTACCCAGATTTTCTGTCTCCCATATTCGCTGCTTGTTTCCCCAAATAGAAGAATTTTTCCCCGGAAAAATTCATAATTAGGGTAATAGTTACAGAATATGAGGAAATATTATCATAAATTTAACCTAACTGCATACAAATCGTGAAAGTTGCATGTTAATAGAGGAAACAATTTAAAAAAGGTAATTTAAATAGAGATGAAACTAATTTGTTAAAATTAAAGGAGAAGTCAAAATCTCTATAGTAAAAGGAGAGAAAAAAATTTTAAACTTGAAAACAATGAAACAAATGTATCATTTTCAATTGAATTAAGGTTCAGGTTCAACATAACGTCTTTAATATATCAAAAAATTTTAATTAAACTATTTTTTAAGCTTTAGGTCAGTTTATAATTTTATTTATTAGTTCGATATTTCGTTAACCTTAGCTTAACTTCTTCAGGATATTAATAATTTTTGGATTTATTTTTTTTTTTTGATATTTAATTTTTTCCCTTGTCTTTTCTGAATTCAATTAAGAAAATTTCTAAAAAATATAAGAGTCAAAATAATTCAAAATCACTTATAGCAAAAAAATTAAAAAGTTATTCGTTCGTATAAAAGCATTGAACACTTATGCAGCATCCTGTCTCGCCCGTACATTAAGGAATACAAGGTCGGTCAAAAATGTTTTAAAACGACATTTTCTTAGACTGCAGTATTGTGAACAAAGATAAAAAGTTACCAATTTAGAAACATTGGTACCAAGTATATCACGCCTATTTTTATACTCCTAATGGATGCAAAACAATTGTTGCAAATATTTATCATAACAATGCTATTATAATTTCAAATCTTTGATTCCATCCATATTTCTCGTATGTGCTAAGGCTCAGTTAGCCGACTGTAATGTAATGTAACTGCAACGTAGGAAACAGATGATCGATATTTTTATATGAAAAGTAGTTTACGTTACATTACATCTCTATAACCATTTTCATTACTTTTCACATAACAATATCGATCAGCTGTTTTCTACTGTTGCAGCCACTTGACATTACAGTCGGCTAACTGAGCCTTTACTCGAGTAAAAGTTATTAATAAAAATTAGTAACTCTTTAAACCACAATAATGTAATGAATTGAATTATAAATTAACATTTCTAAGGTTTTGTGGTTTATTATTTTAATTTTTAGAATTTTAAAAACTATAAAATAAACGAGGCACTTGGCTTGGGTTCTAAAATATATAAAAGTTTTTGCTGTTTTAATTTTTATTAAAAAAAGCCTATTTGAAAATGTATTTAAAAAAATTTATTTTCGTATTGGTGCTTGTCGTATTTTTGTATATTAACATTTCATCGAGTCAGGTCGGTGGCGCTGCTACAGTTCAAGTAAGTTTAGAGAAACCTTCCGTTTTCTTTTAATTTTATATTATATATAATTTCTATTCAATTTTAGAGAGTTCTAAAAGGAGCTGCAGCAGTTGCTGGCACTGCTAAAATTGGTGGTTATGCAAAGAACTCTTCCTTTAATGTTCAAGTTAATGATAAGAAAATAAATTTTAAAACATAAAATACAGAATGTGTCTGTTCGTAAATGCATTACTGCCTTCCAATGGAAATTTAAATGTTTTAAACTGCTTCACGCACAAATAAATGTCAAATATTGTGTAAAAGCATGTTTAGTACTAAAACACATTATCAGCGAACTTGTATTGCATTTTAAATAAACGTTTTCACGTATGATGCAGAGCAGTGATGCATTTACGGACAGCCCCAATACTTTGCTTAAAACTGAGCTGCTATTGTTGAAATGAGATTTGTTTGTTCCAAGCCAAATTATAATTCTGAAAGGAAACTTTCAAACATACTCGTAAGATGGGATTGAAAAAACTGTGCTATAAGTTTTTTCTTTTATAAAATATATTTATTTAGGGTAAATCTTTTTCATAAGCCCATTAATATTTATTCTTTGTTTCTTAGCTTATTTTTATCACATTCTAGTAAATAAATATGATTTTACAAAATATGTACATATATAATATTTTGTTTTTAAGACCATATTACATCCTCTTCCGACAGACTTTAAGTAAGTTTGCTTATGAATTTCCTTAGATTGTTTAGTGCCTTTCTTCCTTCACGTAAAGGTTGTTCTTGAAATTTAAAAATAAAAGCTTTTAAATTTTCAAAACAAAAAAAAACTCAAGACAAATTAATACCAGGTGGCCCAAGACATTATTTTCAAGTCCACTTGGGGCGAGTACACCTGATAGAAATATGCCTTGAAAAAACTCTTTTAAACTTACGCCATCTTGTACCACAGTACGCCCACTCACTTTGTTAATTACAACTTTATCTCCATTATCATAAATTACAACTTGTCGTTTATCATTATTGACATAGGTTTTCATCTTAAATATTTAAATTGAAAAAAACATAATCAGTTTAATAAATTAACAAGAAAGAAAAACAAACAGCAAACCTTTCTGCCCTCGATATTTTGTATGCACAACATCGAGCAAATTGTTATTATAACAAGCAGCGAATAAAACTTCATAATTAATTCGGAATATTTTAAACGTTCATTTATCAAAAATCTGTTTTCAATATGTAGTAGAAAGAATACTATTTAAACTGTTTTAAATTCTTATAGGAATTTGTTTTATATTTATATCTTAGTCGCAGTTATACATGCTACTGGATGAAAATAGATGTAAGGTAAAGGGTTTTCCAATAGGGGTGATGCCATTCTAAATGCTTATATGTATAGCAATATTTCACTAAACTAACAACATGCAATCATGGAAAAATAAAAGTTTCCATATAAATTTATTTTTTGTTTCTTCTTCTGAATTTTCTTAGAGGAAAACCCTTTATAATTGTCAAGATTCTGGCTTGTGGTTATTCCTGTTAAAATATTAATAATAAGAAAAATTTATATTTAATTCAAAATACATTTTGCAATAACAATAAAGCCATAATCATTGAAATCATAAAAGTGCAATTGATACATATTTACATTTCAAAATTTTTAAAATTTCATGTTATTATTATTTTTATTATTACTCATGAAAATCACCAGTCATAATGCCCCTAAAAACAAAAAACACACTAATATCCAAACACACGAATTTCAAACCGAATACGTATAACCATGGTGACTGCGTAAGGATTTGTTATACAGTAATACGGCAACCATAGCTGTATAAAGAACCGAAAAATTTCAAAAGCACCAAAACCAAAAAAAACAAAGTTTTTGACATTCGTTAGATACAAAACACATAGAGCAAAAAATTATCAGCTGAAGTAGCGCTGGCACCTAGTTAGATACACCTTCGCATAACTATAAACATCCAACAACAATGTTTATACCGTAGGAGCTATAATCATACGCATGATTATAAAAATACTCTGACTATTAATCGGCTATACTTGCATATACACAAGGCGATTTTATTTACATATATACACATAAAGTATGTTTTCCACAGCCACACACGCACCCACACATTTTCCATTCCATTTTATATACACAAATGTATTTATACGCTGACAAATGGTGAATAAGTATCCCAAGTATCATGCGTATGTTTTTTTTGTCCAATTAAATACCCATATCATTCATGCATTGCATACGAGTGTGCATTTTTATTTCTAGTTGTATCGTATTTTAGTTTTTCGCATAATCGAAGTAGAGATGATCCTTTATGTTGGAATCGGCTATAGTAATACTTGCTTGAGAGAAAATATGTGATCCTACGAATTGTTTGCGATACAATTATGATTATAAACAGTGACTAAAATTATGACTACTTATGAGTATATTTTTGGAGTACTCATTTTTATTCTCTGGTACATACGTGGATACGAGTATATATATTTTGCCTAAAATTTGAACATTGAATTATGTAGCTCGCAAATAAATGGGTATCATTTAAATAATCCATAAAAAAATTAATTAAATACATCCAAAATAAATTAAATTCTTTACAAATAGGAAAATGAAAAAATAAAACTCTATAACTATGCAACTTTTTTATGAACGATATAACTCTCGTGCAAAAAAAATAAGTAAGGCCCACTGAAACTAAGCTCAAGAAATATGAAGCGTGTGAAAAAATGACAAATAAAAGTAATTGTGTCCGACCGAATGCAGAAATGCTTTAGGAAGCGAAGCTGTTATTGGAGATAATTTTAGGAAACTTTTTTATATTAAGGCTTTTAAGAAATTTCATGGATACATACATAATCTTAACGTATTTCTGTTTATTTTTAATATGATCAAGATATGCAAAGCAATCGCAATAATTACGTTTAAATACTCTTAGAAATTTCATTGACAAAAAATATTTTAAAAAATATTTTGTTGTGACCAAAAAATAAAACAAGTCTCCAAATTAAATTTTCTCCCCAGTATATTTGAAAAGTCCACAACGGCTTCGCTTAGGGTAGCTAAGAAGGAAAAGCAAGTTTTCAGCTCACTTGGGTTCAAATAACAGGTCTCTTTGTGTTACCTCAGAGTAGGAAAGAGATAGTGCAAGTCGGTGACAGATATGAGAAGATGAGCTTAATTTTAAATTTTAATATTTTTATCGTTTTTAGAACTCTACTATTGTGCCTATTCATCATTTTTATAGCATCGTTGCAGCGCCTCTGGTGTTAAGTAGACGCATTAATTTAAGGTATGTAGCCGCAATATTCATTATCATATACAGTAATGTACATCATAAAAATCTATGATGTTTACATGACTGGGTCTGGTCAGGACTGAACTCCAGCTCTCGAAGACTGTCATTTGCACTAACAATTTCAGCCAACAAGTTCACAATACTAACAACCCTGATTCTAACAACTTTTGTCCTCTTAGACATTTGCGACAAACGATCATATTTTCAAAAAGTTTTTACTCCAATAAGTTTTTAATATGTATTTATATTATTATTACAGTGGAATCTCAGAAATTAGAACCACTTTGTGCAAGAGCAGCTCGAATTTCTGAAAAGTTCGAATTTCTGAAAATTTTTTTTTAGAAAATTTTAATAAAACTTGTTATGTAATCCTTATTTTAACACAAAACACTTTCAGCCTTATTTATAAAAATTATTAAGGCTTTATAAAGACTTTTTTAGAAAATTTTGTATGAAAATTTGTTTTAAAAAATATTTTTTAAGCCTTCATAAGTTTTATAAATAAGGCTGTTTATATTTATTAATATTTAATTAATTGAACATATTAAATTCATAGAAAACCTTTTAAAAAGCTTAAGAGATATGCTCAGGAGCTAGGACATGATTTTCGTAACAAAAATAATTGACCCTATTACATTTATAAATTTATTTATTTTTTTTGATTACTTTGAATGCATTTTTTGTTTGTTTTCTTTTTCTTAATTTTTTTGTTTGGCATTTATTTTTGCAACTTTCGCACGTATGAACCATAGACTTCTAAAAATTAATTTAATATGAAATTAAAAATTAATTTTAATTTAATTTCATAATAATTAAAAATTAATTTAAGGCCAAATTTTGTAAACAGAAAAGTTTTTTCGTTTTGATATTTGTATGGAAAAAATATTTTTTTGAAACGAATTTTCGTTATTTTTCATACAAATTTGAAATGTTTAGAAACGAATTTTTTTTTATTAATATGAAAATTAATTATTAAAATTTCACACACATATGACCGAATTGTACACACCACGAAATAACACGAAAAAAATATAATTTGTAGTGAAAATACAAAAAAATATAAATAAAAAAACTTCCGGAAATTAGAACCCCCGGTTCTAATTTAAGAGCGTTTAATTTATTATTTAGTTCAAAAAATATTTTGTACTGGAAATAAAAACAAACAAAAAAAACACTTCCACCACAGGTTCTAATTTCAAAGCGTCGTGTACCTTGAAATGGCCGGTTCTAATTTCTGGATGGTTTAAATTTGTGAGCGATCGAATTTGAGAGATTCTACTGTATATCTGCATTCACATTCGAAGCTGACCCCAGAATTACAATGTTAATAACTACATCAATGCATACTTTAATAATGATATAAACATCGCACGGTAATCTTACCCATTTTACATTTTTTCTCAATTAATTTTAGTATTATTTTTGCTTTATTTAAAATGAATATGAAATATTTTCTTATCTGCATAAGATTTTAATATCTTCAAATTTTCTTCATTCTTTCATAAATTTTTTTTATTAGTGATAAAAATTCGTCGCGACTCTTGAACATTACCATTGGCATCCTTGACCACAACTGTTGATGCGTCTTTTTCTAGATTTTTATAAATTTGATGATCACGTTGAGCATGTACAAAAACTTTTTCCTTGAAAAATTAATAAAAATTTATCAGAAATTCCACTGCAAGAATTTCAAATTGAACTTACTTTATCGCCATAAATACTATTGCGATTTAGGTCATCATAGAGTTCATGGTGAGCTTGATGTCTATAATAAGCCTGAACTGAATTGGTACAGATCAAAACTGGTGCAGCCAGCAGTATAAATAGAGCAATTTTCATATTGTATATTTTGAGTGGATATTAAAAGAATACTGATGCTGCAAATGCAATAATTACTCAGTTGAAGCATTTAAGAAATGTTTAAGTTATTTATATATACACATTGTGGTTTGGCGATAACACTTTTAGAAATTGGTTAGTAGTGAACTTTTATATACATATGTATGTATGTATGTATGTATATTGGACTTATGGATGATTATAGTATTACAATTGGTACTTAAATATCAAAAGAATTGCAATTTAATTTAAGTTAGTCAGAAATAATTATTGCATAGTTTTGGAACCACAATCTTTTACCCAGAAATACTATTTATTTATGTTTAATTTTTAATAAAACTACATGCAGGTAGAAACGACGAATATTTGACCTACCAATCTTGGTACCGATTATGTTAGTTAACTGACCATTTTAGTTGATAGGAAAATTTTATGGAACTAATTATTTTTACCCCACTGCGCAACGCAAAGAAGGGTATTGTATTTATCAGTCCATGTATGTATGTATGTGTGCTCCGAATGCGTGGACCGGTCTTGATGATTCTTACGTCAATCTATTTGCCTTAATCCTGGGAGTGTCACTAAGGATACGTCAGTTGTCAAAATTCAATATGGCGGCCAACAAACGCCATTTTGTGAATACAAAAAAATAAATAAAAGTCGGTGAACTCTATCAAAATGGGTATTATTCGACAGGTATTTTTGAATTATCTTCAGGTTTCGCTTATGATTTTTCATTTCGAATGACCATTTAGGATATTTAACGTTTGAAAGTTAGTCGCAGTCGGACTTTTTGATTTTTTTTTTATAAACATGTATTTGTTCACTTGCTTTTTTATGATCTGAACTTCTCATAATAATCCCCCTTATGTTTTTGACAGTCAACTCCTATTCTCTAAGGTCTAGAAAACAAATAGCATGATCTTGTCAATAGCAGTCGGTTGGTTTCGACAGCGAGTAGATAAGAGCAAATTTTTTGTATTGACGTGACGTTGTCAAATAGTCACAGAATAAGAGAAAATAATTTATTTTTTTTAACTGTCAATTACCGCATTCGATATCGAGCAAATTTTCGTACAATTTTAACTGTGTTTAATTTAAGCAATTAATTTTCTTTTCGAAGTACAAAATGATTTTTCATGTATGACATACTGTGTATATAAGTAAACTTATACAAAACGTTCGAATATTTAAGGTTGAAAAAGTAATACAAATGGTTACAGAAATGTAATGTAACGAAACCTACTTTTCATATAAAAATATCGATCAGCTGTTTCCACGTTGCAGTTATTTTACATTACATTAGGCTAAATGAGCCTTTAGAAAGAAAAACGTTAAGAATACAATAACTTATTCGAAATACCGTTCCAGAATATAGTGATATGTTTAAAAATACATTAAAATACACTCTTACGAATTATTAAATGCATTTTATTACAAATAATCATTTTAGTACAAGTTTATTTCCCTTTGGATTAGCAAGTACATAGAACGAAAATGAGAGGGCATCTTATATTTCTCATCGTATATTCAATAATGTTTGCTAAATTACAAAGCTCGGAAGCTCAAGACATATTCAATGTAAGTTTTGTATAATTATACTAATAAGTGCTACTTAAGACTTTTTTTAATTCTCTGCAGAATGAACTGGAACAAGAAATAAATAAAATTTTAAAAAATCCCAAAAGTGACGTAAGTTTTGACACGTTGTGCTCGCTCTAAAATCCTTATAAATTGTCATTTATTTTCTTAACAATTTCCCAGGACAATGTTATAAATGGCAATAATATTAAAAACCGCGTCCAGGTCAATGGAAAAACTTATACTAAGGATAAAGATAGCAGTGGCGGCGAAAAATTAAGAGTTGCTTTGCCTGCCCTAATACTGTGTGCATCAATTAATTATTTTATTGGGTTTAAATAGGCAACAATTTGTAAATATAATAAATATAAATATAGTTACCTTAAATGTACAACATTTCAATAACTTTACAGGAAGAGCAAAAATTTTGCTAAAAATTTATATGCATGTATGTTTAATAACGCCTTAATTACTTAATGGAATGTAACTGCAATGGTAGGAAACAGCTGATCGAATTCGTTATGTGAAAATTAAACGTGTGCCAAGATAGCGTCGACAAGTTAGCGTCGATTTCGGGAAAAAATGGGGGAAAGTTATGGGTATTTTTAAAAACATATTAAGAAGCCAGCATCAATTTTGGGAATTAAAGGGGGAAATTAAACAAAAACCGTGGATGCATTTTCCCAGGAGCACTCTTGGACCCCCACGTCAGTCATATATATTCTTAAAGTGGTTACTTAAGAGAACAAAATGAGACAATCGCACTAAAATTCTGATGTGGCGTTTTCGAGAAAATCGACTTATCGAAAATGTCCAAAAAAACCGCGGATTCATTTTCCCAGGAGCACTCTTGGATCCCCACGACAAAGTCTCATATATTTTTAAAGTGCACACTTAGAAGAACAAAATGAGATAACCATACTAAAATTCTGGACATCGTTCGACAGGTTATTAGTAGAGTTTCTACGCGGGAAAAAAATCCCAGAAATTCCTAGGAACTATTTTTTTACAAATCCCGGGAAATTTTCAACGGGAATTTAATATATACGATTTTGAAATTTGCTTTTTTTACATTCCTGTTCGTTGTTTTATTACTTAAAGATACAAATCTGTAAGAAGAGGTAAAGAAGTTTATGAAATATCTAGATTGGCAGATGTAGATGGGATTTCCATCCATGCTATAACTCAAAGAATATGAATATACATATTTGTGTTTGTTTTGTTTTTTAAATACTGTTGTTCATATGAACGAATAAAATTGTTTTATTTTTTATTTAAATGTTGTATGTTTTTTCATAAAATTATATTTTTTATTGAGGTCATTTAATTTAATTAAATTCATATGTTTTTGAAATTCTCGGGAATTCCCGTTCTTTTCGTTTTGGCGATTTGTTCAGTATTTGGCGATTTTTATCCCTTTTCAACGATTTTTATCAGTTTTGGTGATGATTATAAGTTTTTGGCAAATTTTTTTAGTTTTTTTCCTTCTTCCTTTTTTCTCTTGGTATGTACTTTATTTGCATTTTAGCGATTTATTTTATTTTTGGTGATACTTTTCATTAAGCGCTTTTTTCGCTTCAGCATTTTTTTATTTTGGGATTTTTTAGTTTTAGCGTTTTTCAACATTTGCCTTTTACTGTTACCGAGATACATACAGCAAGTTGTTAAAATTACATAATGAAAATTATATTAACTGATAGAATACCCTTTAATTTTGATTTTTTAAATTTAAGTGTTAATTGGTGTAGTTTGCATAAAAATACAGTAATTTTGAAAATTTTAAGTGTCCATGTATAATTGATTTCAAAATTTTTCGTTGCTGGCTTTAAGCTTTAAACATTAACTGTTATATTATGTGAAAATTACAGGTCGGTAGCATTTACGGCTCTCGAGAAAACAGTGACAGGCAGACAGACGGACGGATATCGTAGTGAAAACAATAGGGTTCCTATTCAAATTTTGCGTACGTGGTTATTTACCTTAAAATGCTCACAATCAAAATATTAAAAAGGGATATTACGGTAGATAGTTCGATAACAACAAAAATGGTTAAACAAATTTTGAGCCGAAGAATCAATTTTTCAAATTCAGATTAAATGAACATCAGGGTAGATGATAAATTCCCATCGATAGACTATTTACTACAATAATAAAATTCATCAAAAATCTAAAATTGAATTCAATTAAACAAATTTATTTCATAATAATTATTGCAAATTTTGATTAATTTATTTTTTTTTCCGTGGGTTGAACTTTAGCAAGAAAATTAATTAAGTAAAAATTAATTGGAATCCGATTTAAATTTTTTATCTTGAACAAATAATTTAAAAAAAAAGAATTTTAAGCCCGTATTTTAATAATACAAAATTCTGCCTGGCCTGTGGAGACAGGAGGTAAATTTTTATTTTTATTAACTCTTTGAAAAACGTAAAATACTCATAACATTAAGGTAATTTTTAACCAAAGTAATTTTTTAAATTTTCCCACCAACTCAGTTTTTTAGTAACCTTTATCTCCCCCTTATCGAATTGAATTGTCGTTTTGCCATTCATCTGAACACGATTTCTAATATTATTTCCAACAATTACATTATCCTGAAAAAAAAATTGATAATAAAAAATGGGCCTTATAGATTTTGGCGTATTTCGACGTCGACTTCGACATGTAGATTCTAGATTAAAGAAAAAATGTTGCCTTGTTCTTTAATCTATCACAAAAGCGTCGTAATCGGAGCCGAAATCGAAATATTCCAATCACAATAAGGGATTTATAAATCTCACACAAGACTTACATCACTTTTGGGATTTTTTATAATTTCATCTATATAATTCTGCTGAAAGATTATTAAAGTTTTTTTTTTTGCAGAACATTAAATCGCTGTAAAATTAAATTTAAACTTACGTCAATAAAATCCTTTGACTCTGCATTATGGAATTTAACAATCATAATTAATATAAATGCGAAAAGAGGGACATTTAAATTCATTTTAAATTTAATTAAAATTGCATTAAATAAACACGCTCGTATAAATCAAAAGCAAACTGTGGTTTATATTTACATGTGCAACAACTTTTTGCAGCCTTTGCTGTATAAACTGTAATTAATCTAATTCATATTGTCAGCGATTTTAATAGCAAACAAATGAATAACTAATAGAAAAATGTATGATACCACAAATTTAATATATTAAATATGACACATACAAATTTAGTTAGTAGGAAATACCCTGTAGGAAGCAACTTTGTCGACTATTTTGGTGACCCTTTGACGACGTTGTCAACGTAGCCTCTACATAGTAATATTTGATTTTGGAGCGTTGAAAATATTTTGTCAGATACATACTCTCGTAGACGGCAGCTGAGAACTACCTGGGCAATAATAGCAACATCAATAGTGCAGACTAGAGTTACTAAAATATACTAGTGAGTTTCTGTTTGCAATGTCTACATATCGTCGATTGGTTTCTGGTTTGCTGCAGACAATAATGAATTTTGAATATACTGTGCCGCAAAACAGAAACCAACCGACGATATGGTACCAAAGAAACTAACTAGTCAATAGTACCATCGTCAGTAGTAGATTTTCAATGGCACGCACATGTTATAGGTCTTTAGGAAAAAGCATTAACTGGTGTACAATTCCTGAGTAGTACTGGTGACAAATTCAATAGTAAATCGGCACTGTTGTAGTATTGACACTTCCTACAGGGTGCTTACAAACACATATTAAAAGATTTCAAAACATAACGAACGTTTTTACTTGGGTATTTTTATTAATAGATATTTTAATTTAGAAAACTATTATATTGTGTAGCATACTTTCAGGTTAATTTAGTAAATGTTTTTTCTTAAATAATCGCTGCTGTTTTGCAACAGACATAACTCCAAAAACTTAGTCTTGCAGAGAATAATTTCGACATTTTCAATTTATATTCAACTCAATAAATATATGTACCTATAAGACTTTTTTTCTCTGTGTGTAACAAGCCTTTTATATAAACTTTTTACACAAGATTTTTTTCATATTATTAACTCCAAAATCGCATTTTTTAAGATATGTATGTAAATATGTCTTTGTTTCAATAAAGGAAAAATATTATATTCAAATCGCAAAAGCAAATGAGATTGTACATACAGTACATACATATGTATGTCTACTAAATGTAAATAGAAAAAGCAGAAAGTTTACTCGAAAAATCTACATGAAACTAAAAACAAACAGTAATTTTAATGGTCTTATTTATTTCATTATTTAGCATTTTAATAATAAAATGTATGCTAAAAAGTGCACAACTCAAACATTATATATATATCGCTCATTTATTCAAACAACGTCATAACTCAGAAAAAAACAAGTTTGCAAGAAAACGAGTTTAAAGTTTTCGCTTGAGTAAACACGATATTGCCATACAATTTTTACAGAATATAAAGAAAGATACATATCGTCGTGTGGTTACTGGTTTGCCACACAGTATATTTAAAATACATTATTACTGCGGCAAACCAGTAACCAACCGACGATATGTATAAGGATTAATGCTGCATCATAAACACAACACAAAAATTTAATATTTTGAATTATGACGTTCCTTGAGTAAATGAGCGATTACGTTTTAATTTCAAAGTATCCCAAATAATCCAGTAAGACATTGCCATAGATCAGTAACTTATTGCATGCAAAAGATGTTTTCATATACATACATATGTACATATGTACATCTTATGGAAGTGTCCTTAAAAATTCGTACCTACTATTTATTATCAGAAATAAACTCATAGAGACCGAGATTTATCGATTTCTCAAGTACACTAATGTGTAAATAACTACGCAAACATTTTTGTGTAATGACAAAATTTTTAAAAAAATAAGCAAAGGTAGGGCAAGATTCGAGTGACCTCAAATACACATGTACATATGTACATACATAAATATGTATGTGGATATGTACATGCATATACCATATACTGAATATAAGTAAATGCAAGTTAATTTATTATTTATTATATTGCCACACACATGCTGACTTACCAGAAGCAAATACAACATTGAAGGGAATTTTTTTAGCCATGGTAAAACATAGATTAATAAAATTTAAAGTAAAGGAATTTTTTTTAAACTTGTATTATTTTATTTAATCACTTAACACTTTCTGACACAAAAAAAAACTTCAAAAATAGTTGCATTATTGTTTATGTATTTATTTTCTTTAAGCATAAGCATTTATCTTCTCTCTATACACCATTTGATTATATTATTAATTAAATTTCATTCTATATTCACTTTGTTCAAGTCTGACCAGGATATATAACTAGTGGACAACTCCGTTTTATTGAAGATTGAAAATTGACAGATACACAAGTGTCAAATAAGTAAATTGTTTGACATATGAAAACAATACATGCGCACTTTCATAATCTGTGGTTTCAACTACAACGTTGTAAGTCGGAAAATCTACTTTTTCAGCAAATGCAATGCATTTTGATTTAAGAAACTGCTCACTGACAAACTCTTTAGATACATAGTTGTGAAATATGTTATAAAGATAATATAAGCATGTTTTAGTCAAAAATTGCATAGCAATGTTTATCTATAGAAAAATATAAAAGAAACTTTCTTATGCGAACCCTACAAGTATGACCTGTTCAAAAAAATACTGGCTTTCGAAACCACTCTTGCATAAAACAAAAAAGGGTAGCATGAATCTGTGAAACAATTTTGTCAACTTCTTTGATCTGATGGTACGATTATGGATGGCAACCGAAATTCGGTTGCCTTGTCAACTTGCAAAGCAACTAAACTCAAAATTGGTATTTATGTATGGCAAACTTGTAAACTGCCAAACAGATATATATTTATGTAATAAAAATGTAAAAAGTTCTTAAAAAATTACTTATCATAAATATGGTTATTTCAGCGGAATTATTTTTAGATGAAGAGCAGGAAGTACAAAATTTAGAATCTATTAGTCGATTTAGTTAAATTTTAACTTTTTAATATTTTGAATTTGTAGTTTCCAATACTATTTCAATCTGGGAACTGAAATTAACATCTGCTACTTGCCTATTTCCATCACTAATACCACTGTCGCAACTGGCAACGCAATAATGAAATTTATATAAGAACTCATGGCAAGCCTTTTACAAAAAACCTGCCCAAGGCAAATTCAGTATCTGATACTGAATTCGCCTTGAACCTGTCCAGAAAATAGGTTTATTGACACTGGCAACTCTAACATAAGTTATTAACAGCTGTAAGATAATACCGTCCAATGGCACGTCATTATTATCAATATTTTGCAAACAAAATTTTTCTTTTGAAGTAAATTTGGTGGAAATAGCACTTCAAAATGGACCACAAGTATAGTATATTATTGCCCACGTATAATGAGAAAGATAATTTACCAATTATCATATGGTTAATAATGAAATATCTTAATGAAAGGTAAGGCATTGAACTCAAATTTATTCAACTGCTTATTAAAAAAATACGATTGCCTTATATATCCCTTAAGTGGCTATAAGTTTGAAGTTATAATAATAGATGATGGCAGTCCAGATGGCACATTGGAGGTTGCTGAAGACTTGCAAAAAATCTATGGAGAAGATAAAATTGTATTAAGGCCACGTAAAGCAAAATTGGGTTTGGGAACGGCTTATATACATGGTATTCAACATGCCACCGGCGACTTTATTATTATTATGGATGCTGACTTGAGTCATCATGTAAGATTTTCTTAAAAATCTTTTTTTAAATTTTTCAAAAATTTTTCTTTTAGCCTAAATTTATACCTGATTTTATAAAGCTGCAAAAGGATCATAATTATGATATTGTGTCCGGAACCCGCTACCAAGGTTCTGGAGGAGTCTTCGGTTGGGATTTTAAGCGGAAGCTCATTTCTCGTGGAGCTAACTTTTTATCACAGCTTTTATTGCGTCCAAATGCTTCTGATTTGACAGGGTCTTTCAGATTGTACAAGAAAAATGTGCTAGAAAAGTGTATTTCCAGTTGCGTTTCAAAAGGTTACGTCTTTCAAATGGAAATGTTGGTACGTGCTAGACAACATGGCTTTTCTGTGGGCGAGGTTCCCATCACATTTGTGGATCGTGTTTATGGCATTTCCAAATTAGGAGGTACGGAAATCGTACAATTTGCTAAAAATTTACTCTATTTGTTCGCTACTACTTAAAAAACGTTTTCTTGTTTAACACCACACTTATTTACATGATAACAATGATTCCAATAAACTGAAAGTTTTACACACATATTTACATACTACACTGTTGGAGTTTTCATTTCTGTGACAAAAAGGGAAAAGTTCTTAAATCGAGATAAGCAGATTTTGAGTTAATGGCACTTCCGTAATTTGCATATTTGAAAGTACCTCTCGTCAAAAACTCAGTTAATTTGTGTGATTTTTCAGGAAGTTATTGCCACAGATTATTAGTTGGTGAGGCTTCAAGTGCATTTACAAGTGGTATTGCCTTTTCAATTTATTAAGGAATTCTTATTTAAATAAGTACATATATTTGTTTGCAAGCACTTCATACTTAAATTTAGCACGACACAACTTAAATTTAAAATGATTTATTGGAATAAATTAGAAAAATTGCAGATGCTAAAGGAAAATGATTTCCGCGGCTTCATTGGCTTGATAAAACTAAACGATGCTGCCAAGTTTGAAGACATAGAGCTTGCCACCTGCCAGCTACTATGATGTTAGAACCGTTATGTATTGGAACTAACCTCTGATACAAAATTTTTATAACTACATACATAATTCTATTTCTCGGTCTACTGTAAATAGTTGGCTTATATCAATTAGTGTATAAAGTGTTATGGAAACCATAAAAACCAAGAATGTGATCAGTATAGATATTGTACAATGCCATCATTATTTTCCGTGACCAAATCCACTGTTTTGTTTTTTGTAATGTTTTTAAATTTCTCATGTATTAATATTCGAGTACAATATCAATGACTTAAAAAATTCTCAAATTAAAATATATTGTAAGATTTAAGTTGTGTATGATTTACAAATCGCTCATTTACTTAAATTTCAATTTACAAGCAACATAAAGGAGAATAAAACAAATTGAAAATTAAAAAATATATCTAGAAACGATGTTATATCTTCTAAGCGGCTGAACCGATTTTCTTCAAATATAGCTAAGAACCACCTCGATCAAGTCACCATTCAAACAAAATAAAACTAAATTAAAATCGGTCTACCCGATTGGTCTGTACGTGGACACGGACAGATACACACATACACAGGCACACACTACAAATTTATAAGACCCCTTTTTTGGTTGGGGGTTAAACAACATTTTATTTTGTTCTCAAGAGTTGAGTAAGCAAGACATTTGTATGAAATTTTTACACAATATTATAAACGATATGAGGATTAATTCTGCATCATTAACTCAAAATTTCCATATTTTGAGATAGGATGTTTTGTGGGTAAATGAGCGATATGTATATTATTCGATAAGTGCTCGGGGATTTTTGTTTTCATATTTGTAATTTCGCTATCTAAAATCTGGCAACTTCTACGGCCATGATGAAACACTTCGACAACAACAAAACCAATTACTCAAACGTCAAAAGCTACAAAGAACATAGAAAACACAAATTTTTGTCGAAAAATCTAAAAAGTAATTATATCGTGAATTTATGACACTAAAATATAATGTTATAGAACTCCAAGGAAATTGAGTAGTAATATAAAATCTAACGTATTTATTTAGAAGAGCAAAATAAACCGTACATCAAACAGCATACATTACTAAGCAGTTGAATTTTCTAGAAAGCATTAAGCTACCAAAATTGAACGCAAATCAACATTCTGAACAAAATGTCAGTAACTGATTTTATAAAGGGATTGCCCTGCCATAATGCTGATAACTTCTCACAGTTCAATACGGAACAAGCTATGAGGACGTCACAGAAACGACCATCTGTTTACCTACCAACAGAGGATTATCCCTCGGAACAACATATAGTTTTGGATAAACGTTCCGTACTGCTGCGCTATTTGACACAACAGTGGGATAAAAAGATATTACCCAAAAAACGTGATCATGCTGCTGAAGGTTCCAATTCAGCTAACGGAGGTGCCAACAGTTGTAAAAAGCGTCCCCGCTTGGAAGGCGAATAGATATTAATGTTTACTTAGTTTTCTTAAGAGCTTGAAGTCTAAGGCCCTTATTTATAAATTAGCCAAATTGGTTTTAAGTTTTAAAATACTAAGCTTCTGTATATCAAACCAATTCTATTTAAGTAATAGTTAAGTATGGGCCCCATCAATCTAAAATTTAATTCTTTAAAAATTCGCTACCACCTTATGTTAAATAATTTTTTCACTTTTCTGTTTATAAAATAACTAATTTCTCCTATTGAATTTTTTCAGAACTGTAATTTACTACGTACAACAGAATTTAATTTCTCTTGATAATTTAATATGTATATGTATAATTTTTTTTTCTAATAAAATCGAAAAATTGTGGTTACACAAAAAGATCTAGATTTTTATTATTTATTTTCGTTTTAATTACAAGCTTGAATTTTTCAATGATGCAAATCTTTGGGATCTGGCTTGCCGTATTGCTTCTCCCACCAAGAAATAAATTCCTTCTTGCGTTGTTCACGTTTAGCAAAGAACTCTGGATATTGGGCCTTTTCCAAAGGATGCCAGTAGTCCAAAACCCAGTCTGGAGGCTCAACATCACGTTCGAAAGCACAGCCACCAGGACTGTTAGCCACTACAAGATATAAACAGTTAAAAACAATTCAAACTTTTAAAAAATTGCATACTTTTGATTGGCTGATAATGTTGAGTTTCAAATAACTCTTTCTCGCCATCAGCCAATATTTGGGCCGCTTTTGCCATATCTTTAACTTTCCGATTTTCTTCAAAACGTTGACGCATTTGCACAGCTCGGTAGCGGAAAATTTCTCTAAAATTATAAGAATTGCTATTATTTTTCTTTATTCCCAAATTACATAACCTGAGCGCTGGAAAAACTTTACTTTTATGCCAACGACCCGAACATTTTCAAGCGTACCTGCGATCGTACCATGATTCCAAGTTACGCAAAGCTCTTTTGTATAAGCTTTGTACCTGTCTTGTATGGGAAACCACACCAGTTGGTATATTCATTTTAAATATTTACTGAATTTTAGTCAGTTCTCCCAATCTGTGCTCCCAATATGTGGTTTAAAATGCAAAATTTAGTAGTTGGGCCAAGGCGAATTCATATATCAATTCGCCTTGAGTGGGGCAAACAATCATATGCTTAGTCACGGCTGCCAGATTCGACGATTTATCGTCATTTGAAAAATTTTTAGTGCCGAAAATAGCAAAAACAATTTTACGATTTTTTCTTTGAATTCGTCGGATGGTTACTGGTTTGCCGCACATTATACATATATAAAATACATTATTACTGCGGCAAACCAATAACTCGTCGGGTTGTTTCTGTTTTCATGTATGGGACATTTTTAATAAAATTGAGTTATTGTTTGATTATATATGAATAATGTGTCCTCTTTCCAAATTCGTTATCACTTTTCCGATATCTTGAATATATCTGGAGATATATATAGAGGTGAAAATTTGCATAATTTCCACAATTTTTGAACATTGTAAAGTTGTTTACGGCAATCGACAATTTTTTTCATATGTGGCACGTTTCTCAAGTAAAAGTATTAACATTGTTATTCAAGTCTGTTATAATGTATATCAATGCATATTCTACTCAAAGAACGTAAATCAAAGCAAAGTACAAAAATTTAAGTATTGTAAATGAAATTAATTGATATTTATTTTTTATCAATACAATCTCTTTTATTAAATATAATCACCGTCTTTTATTTCTTCCTTTGTTTTACCTCTAAAAGTCATGTTTTATGAATAAAACTGATATCTTCACCTTTTATATCTACTTAAATATATACAGTAATTTAAACTACTTGAGCAATTAGCGAACAATAGTGAACAATATTGTTTTTATGAATGTGGAATGCATTGCCAAAGATTTTTGTAATTTTTTCTTTAAGTCCTAATAACTTTTCATGTTGGATGTAAAAAGTTTATCAACTTTAAGTTTGAATAAAAAACATATGTATCTACTACTTTTATTGTTAAACAAAAAATTCTATCGTGTATTTTTATAAAAATAATGAACATTTGTCCAATACATCAAAACAGAAACAAACCGACGAACTGCCCAACGAATTGACAATTGAGCGAAACTTGGACCTATTGCTTGGTAATATTTTTCATAATTTTACCACTGAAGGGAACAAAGTTATAACGGTTAAAAAGAGGATAATAGTTTTAATTTCCTAATAAAGTGGTTTATGTCATATATTTCTTTGGACGTGATATTTAGTAGATTACATATGAAAAAATAAAAATAAAAACTTTATATTATGCAACATTTTAATTTAGATTTATTCTAGTCTTGATTTCTATGTATACTATACGATTTTTCGAGTTTATGATAACGATTATTTTATAATTTTATAAAGGCAGCCTTATGTTTATTGGACCACGCCAGTGTTGCTTAAGTTATGACTGAAAATACTAAAAAAAAAGCAACAATGTGGGCGTATATTTCTTATTGGAAAAATATGATAGCACAGTTGTAAAATGAAAAATCTAGTTTGTACAGTACTCGTGATGTGTTTCGTTGCTTATTAGTCCTAAGTTTGAAAAAAATTATGAAAATAGCGTTATTTGGTTTATACATTACCATGAAAATTCCATTAGACCATACTAACATACTGGGTGCACTATACAAGAAAGTACAACAAAGCTAATCGTATTATATGAAGAAAAAGCGTTCCATATATCATTTGAATGTCCTAAACATAGTCCACCGGACTACGATTGCGTTATCTAAACTACTTCATGTGGATACCGCTCACATTCAACTTATGAAGCCTTTAGAAGGACGATGATAATCGCCAGTTAATATAAAAAGTATTTTTGCATACATATATGTACATACATGCATACATATATAAGTACATATGTATGTATATTTATGGATAATTTGTTAATGAGCATAAATATATTGGGTTATTTAAGCCACAAATATAAACTATTCTCAGAAAAAAATTAAATATCTATACGGTTAAATTTATGCTTTATATTTTTAACAAAAAAATAATAAAAAAAATTGTCGTCACTTCGAAGATTGATATTGAGGGAACTACTTGGGTAGTAACTTTTAAGCAGAAAATTAGAAAAAATGGCAAACTCACATAATTCTTTTTCAATTGGCTTCTTCACTGAAATTGTCGTTTCCATTTCAGGCTCATGGCCATAACAACATGGTTAACTTTGTACAACTAGGGAGTCCACTGTGTAATTTGAAATAAAAAAAAACACTTTCAAATTTGCATGCAATTAACATACAAATTCGAAATTATTTTCTTTCGTTTAGAATTAAGGACTAGATTCTAGAATTGATATGTAAGGACAAAACATGGATACATTCCTTGTGTAAGCAAAACATATGAAATATTTTAAATTATTGTTTGTTAAAATCTTTATTGTTTTAATAATTGTTGCCTATATGTTATTATTATATGGATATTTAAATTTGTATACTACTCTACCAAACTCTCAGTTGGTTATTAGAAATAAATAAATAAAAAACATAAATAAAATATTTAATTAAGTCAGTTAGATTTGAATTAGTTAAACTTAGGGCCAAATTTTGTTGTTGCCAATTAAGTTAAAATTTGATGTACATTCAATTGCAACAAGTATTTTTGTTGGTTTGCAACGAAAGTGATATATAATCCCATTGACTTTCTGCACTCTCAACTTCAAAACTGTTTACATATGTTCGAATTTATAATTTTCAAAACGTTTAGATATATTATATATTTGGTATACAAATTTCAAACACAAACATATTATAAACATCACAAATGGAATAAATTTCAACATTTATGAATGTATGTGATGAATTTCGTCGTAACAATGTAGTGAGTTCCACAATTTTAAGAAAAACACTTACAGCTCGCACATACTGCATAGCCTACCACATAAAATATTAAGACTGCGACTTTAGTATAGATTAATACCAAGGCCTATTTATCAGGTCAACGCAATCGTCCTGATGATATTCTGTGTTTTCTTGTTTAAACTGTCAAAAGCTGCTTGCACCATATACTTTAGTTCATGTTTGTGTGTGTTTCTGACAACTTAAACACAAAGTTGTTTTTTGTATTGCTGTGTTTTTGTAGAGTTGCATAGACCTAATAAATGGGCCTTGATTAATACAAAACTAAGCACATTATCGCTTCTACGAAGGTATACAATCTAAGGTTAAATATATTTTAACGAGTAAAATTATTAGTTTCCAATTTTAGTGTTTAAAATGAAGTCCACACCACGGGGAAACGCAATGTTGCTTGAAAAGCAACACTGCAGACCTGCAACATTTCAATATATTCACCAAAGTTTACAAAGAATCTTATTTTTACAGTACTTGGTTTGAAAATCAACATTGGTGTATACAAGCATCATGTATACAGACACATATTTCAAGAAGAAGAAAACAAACGAGGAAGAGGTGAGTTGAAAGAATTCTTATTTTGTGTGTGCAGAAAAATTCCAACTATTCTCCTCTTCTCGCGTGTTGTATATACGTGCGAAAATAAATTTTGGATTTTAAGCTGCGCAAATTGAGTAAAAGAATTAAAAATTAATACACCTCAATTGAAAAAATTTCTTGAACCGAAAACTACAAAGCGGTAAGTGAAAAAGTGTATATTTATATAAGAAAATTACAAATATTTAATTCATGAATTTTGCAATGTGGAAATATTTCACCGCCCTTTTGGCAAACACTTTTTCAACATACCATTTCGGTTTATTGTAGTATGTGCATGCTAAAGGCGGCCATTTTTTTCTTTTTCCATCATGTTTACAGAACGAAAACCGTATTCTCCAAAAAGGCGTAGTAAATAAAAACGAAAAGTTAATAAGAATAAACTACACAAAAGTGTAAAGAGCATTTCTTTGTTTCTTATTTTTAACGATGTCTGTACATATGTATGTTTAGTCATATGTACTTATAAATGTGTGTGAACGCTAAATGCCACTCCTGTCATTTTCTCGTACCGCATTTTTTTCTTCTTTTTGTCGGTAGATTCGTTTGCTGAAATACTCCATCGTATTTTTGTGCGCGATTTTTTTTTCTATACTATAGAAGTTTTTTTGTATTCTGCTTTGCGCCGTTTTTTCATTTGCAGTTCATTCACATTTTGCTTAAAATTCTTGCTTATTTTTTGCGTTTTTTGTTCTTGTCTATATTCTTGTTTTGTGCCGTATGTGTGTGTATATGCTGTAACAAGGTGATGTCTGCTGCCGCCGACGTCAAGCCAAATGTCTCCCCTTTTTTGTTTATTGGAGAAAGTGAGCTGTGTATTGCAAAGTCTGTTATTAACATAAACTAAAAATATGTAAGAGAAGGATTACGTTCTCTTGATTGTGAAAATTAAATCCGCAACCAACATAAAGAAGATAAAAAAATTAGTGCATCAAGGCTTTTTATCTGATGACAAAGTAAGAAACGAATCGAAAAGAAAACAACAAAAACCAACAACCATGTCTTCACCGGCAAACTCGCCAGCAAATGATGATTTTAGCCGGTAAGTTTTGTTGAGCAATGTGAAAATAAGTATGTATGTGCATTAATATGTATAGTGACGGTCAAAAGTATACTTACTGTTACAATTTGTGTAATTTTATGAGTCTGAAAGGGTTAATAAAATAAAATCCGAATTTGCAATCTGCGTACATAATCTTGAAGCATAAAAAGCTTAGATACATAAGTAGGTACATACATATGTATGTATGTAATAAATAATTTAAAAACAAGAGAATAAATTGGACCTATATTTTCCAAGTTATGGAAAAGTTTAAAGTTTTGGCATAAATCTGCTTAAGTGAAGCTACTCCAAATTTAATAACACTTATCTTAGATGATAGAAAATTGAATTCTAAGAAAAAACTGTTATTTTCGAAAATTCTCGGAAAGGCATATTTACGGAGTTACGGACCTCCAAAGTTTTTAATGTCTTTTAGCATTTTCGTGGTAAGTTTCTGATTTAGTATAACAATATGGGTATCATATGAAAGATTATCAAAATTATGACACGGTAAACAAATTTTCAAGGAAAAATAAGTATTTTTTTCCTATTTTTTGTTTGTTTTGAAGTTAAAGTTACTTCCGGAATGGTACTTCTGTTTTAAAACAAAAATATAAACAAAATTACATACCTATAAAAAGCATTTGTATGCACAAAATCTTAGTATTACCCCCCTGTCGGGAAATATAGAGGATAAAATCTTTAAGCCCGGCCGAAGGCCGGTTATGCAGGAAATCTACTATTACGTGCCATATCGGCATATATCATAGAGAAGAAAATGTTTAAGCACGGCTGAAGCCCGGCTATGCAGGAAATCTCTACTATTACCCGCCATATCGGGAAAATATAGAGGAGAAAATCCTTAAGCCCGTCCGAAGGCCGGCTATGCAGAAATATCATAGTAATTTGAGCAGTAAATATTTTAGCAGTACATATTTGGGAATTATTTGTGTTTTCGAGATAAAATTAATTTATAACTTTTTGTTTTAATGAATTATTAATTAAAATCCCATCTATTTTGCAATTGAAAGATTTTTAGCTAAAAAAAACAAGGAAAACAAAAAATCCCGTATGTTAAAAATAGGGAAAAAACAAATTCATATAAGAGAAAAGGCATGCTGTAATTATACAGCTGACTGCGTAAGGATTTGTTATACAATAATACTGCAACCATAGCTGTGTAAAGAACCGAAGAATGTCAAAAGCACAAAAATTTTTGTACCAAAAGCAAAAAACGAAATGTCGGACATTCCTTAGGCTGAGTTAACATCTGGCATTTCTTGTGTGGATTTGAATTCTATTAATTATGTATGAAACTGTTTAACTTAATAAATACTTGGCTGAATCAAATGAACACAAAGTCATGTCTTTCCATGCGAAATTAGTCTGGCATCATTTTAGTTTAGCTGCGAAACAACATGAGCAGAGCTTTTTTCGCACGGAATTTTAACAATGTTGCATACTTTCAAGCAATAAAAGCAAGAAATTTATAAAAAACCGTGAGTTGGGCTACATTTAGTACATGTCAAATTTTTCATGCGAAATAATCAAGGTTTTTCGCAACTTCGAACTGCAAAAAATTATCAGCTGAAGTAGCGCTGCCACCTGTTTAGATACACCTTGTGAAAGGGGAAAGAAAAGTGATAGGAGTGTTCATATAAGTCATACTCGCTCAATTCACTTGAAAATCTTTTACTTTTTGTGTCAAAACAAATGTATTGAAAAATGAGTGTTGACATGTAACGGATATCTAAATTTCAAGCCGCGAAGACCACATATTAAGGATTCGCCTTAATTTGGGCTGATTATTGAAATGCTAAATTGATAAACATTAATTCCATTGATATACAAGAGCCTGACCGGTAATAGAAAAATCAGCCATGATAAAATTATTTCCCGAAAGTCTGCTAGCACTTGGACTATTATATATTCACGTATATTTATGAATATACCTATTTTGTGAACTAACTCGCATTGTTAACAAGTACATATCGTCACCTTAAATGGAAACGGACTTTAGTAAAGAATTATCTTTCATTATGTACATACATACATACATATGCCATTCATAGTTTTATGTATGTACAACTTCATTGTGTTTTCTTTAAAATTATTTTTATTTGTATTTTCTATCACAGCACCAAAATGCAACCACATACTCCACCCGCAAGTCATGAATTCCAAAGACAAACTGATACACCGTCGCCAACGACAGCATTGACACCATTGTCTACACCCAATTCCTTACATTCTTCTAGTTTGCTACATGATCCAACATCGGTATCTTCACCTGGTAAACATAAATCTGCTTTCCTACCATACAGACCACAAGCGACCGTCCTAACAAATCTGCAAAGAGGCAATACAGAAGCAACATTCTGTCCCGTCGAAGTAACACTTTCTTTTCATGAAAGGGCTGGCCAGGGTGAAGTAACCGAGGAGCAAATATATCAGCAAAAAGCTAAAAACATTGATGCAAAAGATATATTTGGATTTACACCATTACATTGGGCTTGCTACTATGGCCAATTGGCTACGGTGCAGAGCTTAATTGAAGCTGGTTCAAATATAAATGAAGAGGCTCCTGAAATGGTTACACCATTGCTATTAGCTGCTGCGGGAGGGCATCATGAAATTGTTCGTTTGCTTTTGGATAAGGGTAGCGATTATAAACATATGGATATAGTGGGTAATACAGCATTGATGTATGCCGCTGCTGGTAATCATCCTCATACTTGTAATGAACTCTTAGCGAAAGATCCTGACATATCAACTGCAAATGAAAATTGTGATACTGCATATTCCTTAGCTATTGAATATGGCGCTACACTAGCACAATCGGTGTTGGAACAATATTTAACATCTATTTTATCAGTATAATATTTATAGATAAATAATTGATGTACTGCTTAAATTGCGAGGTAGGTACATTTCATAAATATTTATAGAAAAAAATTCAATTAGATATTCAGGTATGTGATGAAAAACGATTTAGACACATAACCAAAAAGTTGTAAAGTGTTTTCAATAGTAGTTTGCCAATAATTATAAAATTTGTTTTTTAATGGTTTCCCAAAAAAAATTTCATTAATTTCTTTTCACATCTCTATTATGTGTATGGTTTATATTTTTCTTCTAGTGTGCTTTTTAGAAGTCACTAGTTTGAGATTGGCTCAAAAATGACACTCAAAATCGATCGGAATTCATCATCATTCACCTTTTCAAAACGATTGTTTCAAAAACTATAATTTTCCATCACATACCTGATTTTAATATTTTACATACATACATACGTAGCATTATTCTTTATTACAATTGCTAAACATTTGATTGTTATTTTTACAAAAAAAATATTACATAAAAGGTATTCATTTCAGCTTTTTCTCGTTTTTGAAATGACTGAAATGAATACCTTTTATTATTAATTAAACTTTTCGCCGAATGAAGTCAACTGTGAAAACTTTCCATTTCCAATCAATTTAGTTGTTAATGTTTAACTATCGACAAAAGTTTTATTATACAGTTACGATTTCACTAGTAACTGATTCCCAATTCACAAGCTCAGTCGATTGGTTTTTTTTATTGAAATTTGTGTTTTGTATCATTTCCAAATATTATTTAATGACGATCATTAAATTTTGGGTACTTTTTATTTAGAGTGTAAATTCCTTTTTCATAACAATTTTTTAATATTTCATATTGCATATAATATTCGTATTCGCGAATATTGTTTCAAATATTCGTATTCGTATTAGCGAATATCAAAAATTGAAATTCGTAATATCACTAGTATGTACATACAAATGTGTTAATGTATGCATTTACATATCGCTCCTTTATCGCAACACAGTCATGTCTGAAAAAATGTTTTTTTTTTTAATTTAATAATGTTGTATATAATAAAATCGTTATATCGTATTTAGTCTGATGTAAAAATTTAATTTTCTTAAGAAATAATAAATTAAAAACTTTAAACTTATTTGCTCTTATTCAAAAACGATTGTTAAAGTTAAATCATGCGTTAAAGTCGGTTTGCCATACAAAATTCGTGTGTTAAATCAAGTTTAAGTTTAGCAATTCTTTTTGCATAAAGGGATTTTCTGTAAAACTAGCTTTTTTGCAATAAAGGAGCGATATGTACTATACATACATTTGTATGTATGTATGTATTTATATGTTCATACATATGTAATTGATAAACTACTACTTCCGTTCTTAAATATGACATATTTTTTCTTTTCAATTGTAGGTACTATGTACCTATTCAATTTACATGAACGCAAAAAAACAACATACATATGCAGTTATAATGTCTCTGGGATTTTTCATTCTTTTCTCATTTCCATCACTAAATGTAGATGTACATTTGTATATGCATAATGCATTCCAATGCATTTCCTTAGCAAACAAAAAAAAAACGCACAAAATATGCAAATGCATAAAGAGAAATGTGAATGATGCAAGCTTATTTTTTGCATATTGAAATATTCATCCATTTTTATACCGTTGCTTTACTCATCGTGTTGTATCATATGCAGGTATAAAAAACACAACAATAATTTCATTCATTTCAAATATTAACGTTACACGTTTACTCTGCCTTTCGGCCCACAGTCAGCAGACTTGTCATTTTCTTTCTGCCTTCTCAGTCATGTATACACTTCTTCGCATTCATTAGTTTAGTGCTTATTTGTATACCTATAAATATTTTTTTTACTAAAACAATGTCATAACTCAAAATATTGGATTTTTGGGTTGATGCAGTATTAATCCTCATATCGTTATTCATGTGTAAAAATTTCATACAAATATCTTGTTTAATCAACTCTTAGCGAGAAAACTAAAATTTTCTTTTCACATAAATTTGTGTGTAAACTGAAAACTATGAACTAGTTTTCGGGCAAACTAGTTTTTTTTTGAGTTATGACGTTGTTTTAGTAAAGGAGCGATATGTCTAGCGGGAAAAAGGATGCCTTCTAGAAGGCCTCTATGTTTTTTTTTTTTTTTTTTTTTTTTTTTAATAATGTTTTTATTTACAAGTCTTATAAGCTAATTAGGTACAGAGTTTATGAGATTTTACTTATTAGTATTACAACAATTAAAATCTAATAATTGAAAAAGCAGAAAAACTATTAGTATCACAGACTAGAGGAAAAATAGTCACAAAAAACCTCATACAAAGTCAGAAAATGTTATAATGAAATTTGACAAAACAACCACTAGCAAGATTCTTTTTAGCAAAAGATTCTTAGTGATTGTTCACTAAATTTCTTATTGTTTCAAAATTAGACACTCTGCATTTTTCATTAAATGACAGCGTCAGATCGTTGGCAAACGAGTGTATCTTTTTATAATTAAATCTATTGTGAAGTAAGTCGGTGGGGAATCTTGGAGGGAGATTATGAATTATTTTTAAATTTTTGTTTTGGATAATTTGAAGCTTTTTCGTATGGGACTTAGCAGCTTTTTGAAACCATACCGGGCAACCATAGGTAAGGATCGGTCGGATACACATATTGTACAGCAATATTTTATTTCTTAAATTGAGTTTAGACTTCCTGTTAAGAATGGGGTACAGAGCACGACCACACTTTATGGCTTTATCACAGATGTGCTTGACGTGTTGTTTGAACAAAAGTTTTTTATCTAATATAATACCTAGATATTTAATATCATCTTTAATGGGTATAATGTTTCCACGAGCGTACAAAATCTTTGTCGGAATACGTTTTGGAGATTTATTAAATGGGAATATAATTGCCTGAGTTTTGTTATCGTTTACTTTAATTTTCCATTTGTCAAAGTATTTTTGGCTAGATGTAAGGCTCTCTTGCATTCTCTTGACTATTGCATTTGAACTTTTTCCATGGCATATGAAAGCACTGTCGTCAGCATAAAATGCTGCTTCTTGATTTCTATGTACAATAACATCTGACGTATATAATGAGTAAAGTATGGGTGATAACACTGACCCTTGAGGCAACCCTGCAGGAATTGGTTTTTCGATAGAAGATTCGCCTTCAACATGAACGACAAAAGAGCGATTTGTTAAAAAACTTTTAATAATTTTCTGTAAGTAAATTGGAAAATTAAAAGAACTGAGCTTGAAAAGCATTCCATTGTGCCAGATACTATCAAATGCTTTTTCAATATCAAGAAAAATAACGCCAGTGCTCTTGCGATTTCTTCTGTTGTTTTCGATAAAATTAACAACTCTCTTTAATTGGTGTACGGTGGAATGTTCCTTACGAAATCCAAACTGTTGGTAGTTTATTAAATTATTTTGGTCAGAAAAATCAACTAACCTTTTGAGAATTATTTTTTCAAAAATCTTGTCCAGTAAACTCAAAATGCTTATTGGCCTGTAACTGGTAGGCAATTTGGGATCTTTTCCCTTTTTATGGATGGGGATTACCTTCGATATTTTGAAAGTCGATGGAAAGTAACCATACTTTAAACAGCAGTTAAATATTTTACTGAGTGTTTCGTAAAAGCAATCTGGCATATTTTTCAGAATAATACTGTTTATACCGTCTAGACCTGGAGCTTTATTGTTTTTTAATGACATAACAAATGCTTTGACTTCAGAAGTATCTGCAAGTTCAATACTACTACTACTTGGGGAAATGTCATCAAGACAGTTCACATAATTTGTAACAACACTATCCAAAGGGGATGGATTATTGATAGTTATAGTATGTGAATTTCCAAATGCCTCAGCAATTGCATTAGCTTTATCTGCTCCTGTTTTTAGAACGGAACCACTTATGTTCAGATCGGAAAATGTGGGGTTCTTACCCTTTAATGCTCTCGATAGCTTCCAAAATTTTTTAGATCCTGTGGGCAGGTTTGAAATAAATCTTGACCATGATTCGTTTCTGTCTTTAACAAGGTGGAAGTCAATTAGACTATTTAACTGTCTTAAGATACATATTAAATGGGCCCTGTAATTTGAATCCCTACATCTCTGGAGTTTACGTTTGTATTTGTTTCTTTGAGCGATAAGCATCTTTGATGTATCAGAAATTTTTCTTTGCCACGAGTTTTTACTTCCTACTGGTATCATTCTGATTGCATCTTTAACAATTACAATTAGTCTATCTAATAGCAAATCTGCATTGCTAGGCGTAAAATCTGATTGGTCAATAGTTAGAGATCTAATTTCTCTCTCCACCCAGAATCTAATTGCTGGCCAGTCTGCACGATTATATAAAGGCACCAAATTTAATTTATTTTCAAACTGACCGTAAATGGAACAGGTTAATGGAACATGGTCTGATCGTCCAATATATGGATGAGTTTCTAAATCGGAAAAGGGAATACTGGAGTTCGTTAGTAAAATATCTATAGTGGAAGGCTGAACATGGGTTAAATTTTGACCGAATCGGGTAAAAGAGCATGGAAAATAGATATAATAGTTAGAAAACAGACAATGACTGTAAAGCTCGTTACCAGCTGAGTTATTGGATACACAGTTCCAATGAGTGTGATGAGCATTAAAGTCACCAAAAATGAAAAACTCACAGGATAAATTTGTAAGAAGTTCTAAGTCTGCCTTAAAATCAGGGGTGTAATTTGGATTGTAAGCAGCAGTAAAAACTACTGGACGTCTATTAATCATGACCTGTATGGATATATTTTCAATGACAGTTGTGTTAATTTTAGGTAATAACTTATGAACTATTTTACTTTTTATTGCTATGAGTACTCCTCCGCCATGTGTTTGCCGGTCCTCACGGTAAATTTTGTAGCTTCCTAGTTGAAGTTTGTGATGCGGTTTCAAAAATGTCTCGTTTAGCAAAAGGATATCAATATTTTTGTCATGAAGAACTTTTTCGAGCTGTGAAGCTGCTGACTCGGTTGTTATGCCTTGAGTGTTCCAGTGCATAACCTGAACATTGTGTACAACAAAAGTTTTATATGGCATGTTTGAGCATCATACCTAAAACTCTCAATTTGTCAAACTTGGTTTGACACTTTTCCAATGCGTCTACTGCATTAAAAAATATTTCCAATAGTTTCTCATTGGATAAATCATCGATGTTGTCGCGGGCTTTACCTTTAGACACATCTGAAAACAACTTTTTGCCTTGGAATGACACGCTTTGGGCATTTCCGTTATGCTCCTGGCTTGATAGAAGCGGGAAATCACTATCGTCCATAATAGAATTAGAGCTACGTCTCATATCAGGTGTTCGGGATTTGGTGGTCAATCGTTGCCTAATCTCTAGATATTCTCTACGACACGGACATTTGGGGTCATCTGCCCTGTGATTAACACTTCTGTAGTTTTTCTTGGCACAGTTATGGCATTTGTACACAACACTTTTATCAGGCGAGCTCTTATTTAATACACAAACAGCGTAGTCGTGATTACCCGCACAGGCTGCACATACTATCACTCTATTGCAGTTTTTGGCACCATGACCGTACATAGAACACTTGGTACACTGGGTAGGACCTTTATTACCCTTATATGGCCTTCTCCAGTAAACAGCTATGTTGCAAAAATATTTAATTTTTAAAACTTCACGTTTTGAAACGAGTTGCCTATCAAATTCAATAAGATAGAGAGCGTCATCATCGTTCGATCTTTTTGTCTCGATTTCTTTAACACTTACGGGCGTAATGTTATGGGTTTTTTTGAATTCGTCCATTATAATTTCTTTCGTTTGTCTAGGAAGACCAAATAACACCATCTTAAAAATTTTATTATTTTTTACCTCGTGAGTGTAGAAATTCATTTGTCTCTTTTTGAGTTCTTCCATCGCCTCTTTATAAAGTGTGATCGAGCTGGACATAATTTTTGTGCCGATTGACATCCTTTTATACATATAATTTTCACCGAAAATACCCAGTATTTTGTTGAAACTTACGTTGGAATCCACTATGATTGGTGGGATTCTTTCCTTCTTGGTTGCGTCTTCATCTTCGTCATCGGACAACAGATGAAATCTGTTACTAGTACCAGCCCCGTCATTTATTTTGGGAATTTTATATTTGGGATTATTACCCCAAAATTTCTTCCGCTTTTGAATATTCATTATCAAAAGTAAAAGATATTATTTAAATAAAATGTTTTTTATTAGCAGCGAGCAAAAAAACCACGTTGTAACAAGTCAAGGCAGTGATGCCAGATGAAGGCCTCTATGTATGTATATGTATCTACTTATGAACTATAGGTATGTGTATAAGTATGTAGTATGCCGCAAAACTCAAATTACTTACCCCAGCTGAAATAAGCAAATTCATACATTCAAGAAAAAAATATCTCGTTAAATTTATTTTATTTATAATTTCGTTAATGTTTTAATTCGTATACCTATTTAAGACAAAAAATAAAAAAAGAAAATGTGGTATATGGTATGTGGACAACGTAATATTGCAATTAACAAACACCAAATAGCAAAATCATAATCCGTAATGGCCAATAAATATACTGAATAAAAGCAAATCAGCCATCCAAATAACAATAAATCGCCTTACAGAGAAAAAATTATAGAAATAAACTAAGATCAGGACGCATTCGAAGACTAACTAAAAGAGAAGAAAGAAGTGCACCAAAGATTGACATAGAGTTAAACGAATTTCTAGACAAAAACTTTTCTGCCGTTTCAGTACGCAGTTCGACCAAAAAAGCCGGACCGCATGTTGTTTGATTTTGTCTTGTTTATTTTAAATTTAAAATACCTATTAGTAAAACAATATTTTTTCCATAACATTTATTATCTTGCTATTTCAGCTGGAGTACCTTGACTTCTGCTGGACACTGTACGTGCATACATATTTACATTTGCATAAGTTTTTTTTTATGCAAGTATGTATATGTATGTATGTATGCATGCATATCTGTCCATGCATGTATGCATACTTGCGTACGCATTGGTGTGGCAGAATTTTCTTTTTTTCTTGCCGTTTCTTTCCTTTTTTTAACCATTCAGTCAGTCAGTTTTTGCAAATAAGGGTGGTAAAGAGTAAATAGAGAAAATACAATATGGATAGTTATGTAGATATGTACATAATACACATATAAATATGTACATATATACCAGCTATGCCAACTTGGTGCTTTTGGCACTATTTTTAGTGCTTTTTGAAGACTAAAAACGGCAATTTTGATCCTGGTTCTCTGTTCAACATTTCATGTGAAATGCTGTCAAAATACATATAAAAAAAATTGGCACGAATTGTTCATGAAAAAATGTTGCAAAAATAGTACTCTGTTTATTTATATTGGGAGAAACATATGAAATGTATCTTCAACATTTTAAGTGTTCGTGCGAAATAAGATAGGTGGCACTTATTTCGCATGGAATTTACAACAAACAGATGGGGCGTTTGTAAAATCATAAGAAATTGTAGCATAGTTTCAGGGCTAATTAATGTTTTTACATGTCAAATTTTTCGTATGAAATAATCAATGTTGCTCAACATTTTTCACAAATTTGAACAGAGTACTATGCTTTAGTGCAGCGTTGTCCACAAAGAGAAACAGATTCAAAATGTGTGTGTAGTGGTGAGTGCACTGGGAGAAATTTGCTGGTAAATGTATTGAATAATGTTTTTGTATACAAAATTTTTTATGTTTAATTAATAACATGAACTAGGTATGTTTAATTAATAAGCTTATCTCTGTCCTCCCCTGAAAAACTACACATTTCTAAATGACGACTTTCATAATGACGCTTAAAAATTTATGCACTTATTCTTTTTAATTTTTGATTGCATACAAGGCACTCAGCTTCATTAAATATGTTTAGTGAAAATAAAAAATTTTTCTCATAATATACCTTCCACATTACAAAATAATAAAAAATGGTTAATATGTAAACATAAAATTATTCCAAGTGTATTCAAATGTTGGAAAAAAAATCATAAAAATACTCAGTTGTTCTTCTCTTTTTCTCTAACTTGTAATCTCAACTGTGTATTTTGTTGTATCATAACAAATTAAGCGACATCAACCTTCTTGCTTAAAAGTTGGCATACAACTGAATAAAATTATAACTTTTGTACTCTTTGCAGTGCGCTTCGTCAACATTCCTGTTGTGTATGTGTAAATCACGAAAATTGTTCGGCCTCCGGGGGCATTGTGTGTGCATCATTGCTTTAGTGCCAAACTAAGATAATTTACTAAGTAGTGCTTTTAAGAATTTTGTATTTCTTAAAATTACTTTAATAAAAATTTGGCGTATTTATTTTTTCCGTGTAAAGCATACCTTTTTCGTCTGATATATTTCATTAAATAGAGAATGGCTTAGAAAATATTAAACATTAGGCCCAGTTCACACTAGTCAAGTCTTATTGCTTGCACTTTTTCTTCTTTGATATTTCATCGGCGTTCACACAATGCAAATCTTATTTTTCAACTCATATTATTAATGCATACCCTGCAGTTAAAAGGAGTAGTATGTGGTCAGAAACATACTAGTTGCTTTTGAATTCAGACTGGTTGCACATCTGTTTTTTTTTTCATACAACGAACTATTGGCTTTTACATTGGGTTGTCATAGGAGCACAACTAGTTGTTTTGTGTAGAGTTGCATACTAGTTGAAGGACTAGTTGCTGTTATACTAGTTTATAAAAATTCTTTTTTTCCATGTTTACATGACAAACAAAAGAGAGAGAAAGAGACAGCGCGTGGCTTGTAGAGAAGTGCAGCCGATATTTCATCAAGCTTCTTAGTTCTGTCTCTTTATAACTAGTATAGGACTGTTCCAAAACGTAATTACTCCAAAAATTAGCAACAGGGTAGTTTTTTGTATGCATGTGTGATTTTTTAACATTATGAATGAGGAAACAAAACGTATTGACAGTACATCAAGCTGAGTACTCCTTTCTCTCTCTGACGAAACTCATCAGCTTAGAAATAAAACTTGCGTGGTGTAAACTAGGACGTACTAATTAATTCTACCAAACTAACAATTAGTTCCTTTACGGCAGCCCTGCAACGAATGAACGAATAAAAAGCATTGATCAAATTAATATTAAAACGTCGCCTGACTCTTGCGCCAAAAAAGTCTTCATGTAAAACACGTGGGTTTAAGGAGGAACTCCAAAAAAACTCAAGCGTTGTCGCTGCTAGGCCTCCCTTCATTTAAACGGCCTCTAAGCTTTCTTCACTCGTTTTAGATCTCTAAATTACGCTTTTTAGTGCTTTTTTTCAAAATTTTGATGTGCTTTTAGAGTCAAAAAAGTTGGCATTACTGGTATCTACCTAATTTGAATAATTTTTTTTAGTTTATTTTGCAAATAAGTATCTACATACATACGCATACACACATATACTTATATGTATTATTGTATTTATTTACAAAATTATTTTTAAGGGCACAAGTGTGTTTCAACGTCTAATTTAAAATAAATTGCTAATGGACAGATACAAAGAACGTGTGCATGTGCATATGTATGTATGTGTGTGTGTATATAGTATGTCTGCATGGAAGTTTAATGGGAAATGCAAACGCAGCCGTTGACTGCGATGTTTGATAGAAGTAACAGCAAAGTAAATTTACTTTAAAAAGTTGTAAAGTAAATTTTAGTACAATGAACTGTTGAGAACAACTGTATGTAGACTTGAATAAGAAGAGAGCAAAACAAAAGAAATATGTACATATGTGGCAACTCCATTTAAGGGGAAGCGTATTTAAATGAGCGAGGTACTAAGAGAGGGAGCGTAATAATATTACTTCAATTTGAAATTGGTTGGTTTTTAATAATTTGTTCGCTTGAAAATTCGTTTGGATCGAACGCTTGATACATCTGCACGTCTTCTATTTGGTGATAACTGATATTTGTTATAATCGCATTGTCTTTTTTCCTAAGTTTTCTTTACTTCATTTTCTTTGTTGGTGCACCTTTTTCAATACACATTTTTGTGAAACGGTTTATAGAAAAAATTTAAATAAAGCAAAAACAACTTACAAGTGATTAAATTGCTGTGGGAAATATAGTTAACAAAAGAAAAAATAAGTTCGGAAAAAACGTGTTGAAACGAAAATTAAATTATTTTTATGGAAAAGAGAATAAATAGAACTTATACAAAACTAATATTACTACGCAATTATGACTATTATGTGGTTTAATAATATTCTTTTGTAACACCAAAAAAATCCAATGTAAAAAGTAGAGATAAAACTTGTGAAAGTTAAGTGAAAGCTAAAAAAATACGATTTGAAAAAATGTAAGTTTTAAATAGACGTGTGTACATATGAACATAAATATATACCAATATACACAAAAAACTATCTTCCAGAGAATTTCTATGTTCCTTATACATATATCCATAGATATGTATGTATATGCATATGTATATCATACACATACACACTGCAAATATATACACACTCCCATTAAAAATCATACATACAATCAAAACATTTATATTTCCTTCGTACATTTGTGTATTTTCCTGTTCTGTACTTTTTCTACTTCTTGCTCTTCATCCATCGTTCACACTTCCTCTAAAACAGAAAACGAAAAAATGTACTTAAACATGGTCATAAATAACGCCCCGACGTCTACTTTTGCCGTCTGCATTTTTTAAGCGTATACTTACATAAGTATGCGTGTGTATGTATGTTTGATTGTCTAACCTCAACAGCTAATTTCTGCGCTTAAAAGCGAAAACAGTATAAGTCGACTCAAGACGAAATCGTGTTATACATATGTATATGCCACATTTATTGTGTGGAACTATTTACATATAAAAATTCATTATTTTCTAATTTAAAAAACCATCCCACTAAAAAGTTATTATAATTTGCAAAAAATAAGAAATGTACATACCTACATATGTAATAAAAAATTGAATTCCTATTAAGTATTGATTCAGTGCGAGACTGAAAAGTCTCCACTTATAGTTATAACATCCCTGTAATAGACAATAAATTTAAAAAATTCCTTATATATATGTATGTAGGTTTTTTCGAAAATCGGTACTTGCAAAGGGAAATTTATTTAAGAAATTTAACAACCTGAATTTCCGTAAGTGTTTTTTAATACAGTTCTTATGTGAATATTCAGTTACGTAAGACCTGCGCACCAGACTACGTGAAATTCCCAATGTCTAAAGGCTCAGTTAGCCGACTGTAATATAATGTAACTGCAACGTAGGAAACAGTTGATCGATATTTTTATATGATAATTAGGCTACGTTACATTTCATCCCTATCCCTATAACCATTCATTACTTTTCACATAACAATATCGATCAGCTGCTTCCTACTGTTGCAGTTACTTTACATTACAGTCAACTAACTGAGCCTTAAGTTTATTACAAAAATGAAAATACATGCATACATACATACATATGTACTAGTGATATAACGAATGTCAATTTCTGACATTCGCGAATACGAATAGGTACGAATATTTGAAAAGATATTCGTGAATACGAATATTATGTAGGTACCTACATATATGCAATATGAAATATTACAAAATTGTTATGAAAAAGGACTTCACAATCTTGTTGGCGTACTTTAAAGTTAATAAAAAGTACCCAAAATTTTAATGATCGTCATTAAATAAATAATATTTGAAAATGATAGGTACATAGCACAAATTTCTATACAAAAAATTAATGTAGGTATTTGTACAAACTAAAATGTTTACTCATTTATTTATATTTCGTTTAGGATTTACATATTTATTTATTTAATTTCTTTGGAGAAATATTCGTATTCGCCTGAAAATCGCCGAATAATCAACAATTCGAATACGAATATTCGTGCATCACTAATATGTATGTACATATGTATACCTACTTGTGTAAATAAAAAAAAATATTGACCTAACTCCAGACACATGGATATTCAGCTTCAATATACATATGTACATTGATGTGATTGTGTGCGTTGTTTACCAAAAATACGTCACATGAATTTTTTTGTAAAAAAAACGCTGAATATTGACGTGTATTGCACCTGCTTTAAAAAAATAGAATAAAATTTGCAATCGACAAATTATACTAAAAAGTAAATTTTTTCCATTTTTGTGTTCTCATACAAACGTTCATACCTACGTTGTTGTTTTTCCCGAAACTGTGTTTTTCGACTTACGCTGTATAACTATAAAATTAACTTTTGATCAAAGAACTCGAAAAATTTTTGTTTTTGTGTTAAAATAAGCATGTTTCTGGTTTGGAATTAAAAAAATAGGCAGCAAAAAAGATCCGACGGTATGTGCGTACATATGTATATGTATGTATGTATGTAGTACGTATGAAAATACAATTTGTCTGCTGCTATTTTTTTTCTTATTGTAGGTTTGCATGTGTGCAGTAATAAACAGTTTATTTTTGTTGTTGTAGATATGTTGTCCAAAAAAAACCGTCTGGCCGTCATCCATGCACATACCACCTCTTTTGTTATGTTTGCTTTGGTTGTATGAGAAAATGTCTAAACTTGCTCAAAATTTTAATAGTCTACCGTTGCGTCTCTGCTGACGTCATTTGGTTTAGTTCAAAAAAGAAAAAGGTAGCAGCGGTTAATGCCTTCTTAACATTTCCTCTTTATTCCATTTCAATTATCTGCTCTCACGTAAGTTATAAATAATTCTCTCTGCGTACATTAATTTCACTGTTAAAATACTGCTATTGAGTTGTTCTCTTAAATTGTTGTGTGGTCTGTTATAACAAGTGTTGCCAACTTTTAAGCTCCTTTGTTTCGTAAAGCCGTTATATTTAGTGCATTTTCGTTTTCTTATTGGGCTTTTGTTTTATAAATATCTTTTCCTTGTTTTCTTTTATAATTTTGCTGTAACTATTTCATACTGTTTGTTGTATTAGCATAGGTTAGTTACTTCATTTACCACTTTGCTATGGTATGTGAAGAAATTATTTTACATAAATTTTTTTTAGTTTTTACTTTTGTAATCTTTTACCCGTTTATTCACCTTCCGTTTATTGGTGCATCTCTTATGTACATACATACATATGTGTGTCTGTATGTAAGTTTATGCACACATGGATTGTTAAATTAAAAATATTTCAGGAAGGTAGGTATTTAAATACATACCTACATAAATACATATCGATGGTCTCAGCTATAAGGGCCCTAACACTTGTTTTTTTATGAATTGAGTTTTTCAGGCATTTCAATACATTTCACACAAACACAAATACATAGTCAACCGATGCAAAATCCATAAAATAAAAGAAAAAAATCCAGATTTTTTATTTAATAATTAAAGCAAACAAAACGAAATTTATGAATATTAACTAGGCATACTTTTAATCAAATTCTCGGCGATAAGATTTGGAATATTAGCCCATTCCATTTGGACTCTGAATCAAAATTAATTAAAAGATGTTTTGGCACACTGGCGTACTAACCAAGATTATATTTAAAAAAAAGTCGGCACATTTTCGATGGATTTGAGTTCAAGGCATTACGCTTGCTAACTATTGTATTGTGTGATATTTTTTGCTTTGAAAACCAATTCTTAAAGATTTTGGCCGTATGATTCTGATCTACATCTTGTTGATATACAACTTCTTGCGCTGTGTGACCGCTTTGTTGCACAAAATAATTTACATTCTCTTTTGTGATGCTAAGATAAATCTTATTTTCTCAGTATACTATCGATTTTGACTAATGGACCCAGATGATGGAGTAGTTCCAAACCATCAAGCTACCATGTTTCATGATTTTTCCACTTGGTGCTGTTTTTAAGTTTCATAAGGGCGGTGCCAGTAGTACTTCTTACTATTAGCTTTAAATCCTTTAATTTTGTTTTCATTTGACCATAACTCCTCTTTCGCAATCCAATTTTTGTGCTCTGAGCAAAACTTGGGACGCGCCATCATATATTTTCTCAGAGCTGTTAAATTTCGATTACGATTAGGAATCAATTAGATTACATCTTAAAAAGAATTGTACTGATTATATACCTAATTCCCTTTAAAATAACTTCTGATAAATAATTTCTGATTAATAATTAATTACGATTACTAATAATCGAAAAGTAATCTGAATTACTACAAATTACAACAATTGATGGTTTGGGGTACTTCACTTGGTGCCGTCTGGGTTCATTAGTCAAAATCGATAGTATACTCAGAAAAGAAGATTTTCTTAGCATCATGAGAGAGCAAATGTACATGATATCTTTATTTTTTGCACGCGTTGTCATTGCAGAGTACGCCTTCCTCTCTCCATTCTTTCGCTAGAAATTCTGAAAAGCCTTCAAATGAATGGATTTTGCTTTTGATCTGGTAAAAAAAATAAAATAAACTTATCTTCCACATGCTAGATACATACATATACATATGTATATGTATACATATTTATGTACATATTTACCTTAACACATGTATAGTAAATTCATTCATACAAGATGCTCCAAACAAAATTTACATCATTTCTAGTTTTGGATCACACACATCCATGCCTAAATGTATGTATGTATGTATGTGTTTGTTGGCATACGTTTTTAAATTACTATTTCCGGCTTACATACTACATGCATGCACACATATTTACTTATGTACATATGTATGTACAAAATACTCGTCATCATTATCTCAGCTGAATGAAAAAATTTGTTTCGATTTAAAAAAAATGAGTAGGTTTCTGATTCAAAACTAAACATTTGAAAAATGTAAAATATTTGGTATGAGCGAAAAAAATTACTTTACTCATATGCATGCACATCTATGAATTACAAAAGTTTAATAAATCATTGAAATTCACGAAAAATGTAGGTCGAAATGCCAGCCGTTATACATACTTAGTTTCAAATAAACACACAACAGAAGGCGGACTCATTATCAAATTCTAAGCAAATATTTATTTAGTACATGTGCAGTCATGCCAATGGCCGGACGTAGACATAAAAGGTTTAAATATTTTAATTTATTACTTTGCCGCTCGCTACATTTTAAGGCAAAAATGTTTCCATACGAGTTTATTAGTAAAATAGACAACTTTATAAATCTTTGGTTAAAAAAATCTTTGAAAACGTTTCAGGTAAAACTACCAAATGACTTTAACTACTTACCTACATATAATTCATAAAGGATAGAATTAGTGGGTGCAATTTTGTGGACTTATTCTATGAAGACGTGGTCTTACACATATGTAAATCCTAATTTCTTAAATTTCAGCTGTGTTCTAAACGGTTTGCAAACTTTGTTACATGCAATAATGTCAAAGGAAAAATATACATACATCAAAAATGAGAAATAGGCCGACTTCCTAAACGCAAGTTGCAATGCACAATTTAATAAAATGCGTGTGCAATGCTAAGGATGTATTAAGAGCAACCTTGCGTTGCGGAGACATTTTTTGCATTTTATCGGCATTTAGGAACGCCGCTATGCAACTCATACATATGTTTGCCAACAAAATAAAAATGATGCGCGATTTTGACAACTGATACTCATTAAAATGAGTTGCCAAACGATTAGGAACATTGGGCATTGCCAGAAAGTTTACATATGCGTTTACGAAGTGTATGCATTGTAAATATGAATTGCAACTTGCGTTTAGGAAGTCGGCCATAACAACACCCATGATCTAAACCGTGTAATTGAAATGGATTTGATCATCGGTTTGTTGCAAAAATGAACTAGTGTGAACGAGTTCGACGTAAGTCTAGAGAAGGATATATAAATATCCTTGTTTTTCTAAATGCTGAATTACGAGTTGATCAACAAAAGTTGAAGGGTGTGAACAGGGACTAAGCGCAAACTTATGTAGGGGCAAGGCACATTTAATACAGGTACACGCATTAGGCAAAACTCTGGCAACTCTCTGCTAACTCTCTGCTTCTCACCTAGCTTTACATGGTAATTGTCAAAAATTTGTATGCATCAAACAAGGCATATTTGATATTGTCAAATGAATTCTTCGTTATAAACTTGTAAACAAAAAATCAGCGGATGAGCAATATGCCTGATACGTGTACCTGTTTGATATGCCTTGTGTAGGGGGTTTCCAACTACCACATTGCGTTGAAAAAAAATTAACAAACCCATGGAAAAGTGGAAAAATTCATGTAAAAATTTTTGTGATTGTGTTGTAAATACACATTTCAATGTGATACTAGATTGTATTAAATATAACCCAGCAACACGAAAAATAATGTAATGTAGACCAGACAGAGGTGATTTTGAAAAAAGTTCATTCTTTCTTTGCTTCTTATATAGGTATGTATATATCCAAATTATTCTTAGGAAATACATACTGATATGTATGTATACAATTACATACAGGCCAATTATGAATAAAATTCCGCAAGAAACTTCTCCCTTTTCCAATTAGAATTTTTTTGTTTTCCCTATCATTTGCTGCTAGTTGGAATAAACTCTACGAAAAGTGCTTTAATGATTTGCAAATTCATACTTATAAAATATCGCGCATTCTACTCGTAGTAAACAAGGGAAACGCGTTTTATATTCAAATGCAAGACTGAAATAAATACAGTAAAGTGCAACTTTGACTCGCGCAAGGGAAGTGCCATATGGACACTATCAGGACTATCATGAATAAAATTCCACGTGAAAATTTTAAACTTTCCAATTAAAATTTTTTGTTTTCCTTATTACTTGTTATTCGCTAGAAATAATTCCACGAAAAAAATTGACGTGGAATTTTATCCACGATAGCCCTGTGTTTGTAATAATATACGAACCTTAGCCTACATAATCAAACATCCTTTTATATATTTTTAGCGGTTTCTTTAGCGATTTTTTGTTTTTGCGCTTTTCCGATTTTTTTGCTTTTTGGCGTTGATTTTGACCTGCCGTTTGTTTTTGTTTAGGCGATTTTAACAATTTATCTCTTTTTTTCGTTTAGACGATTTAATTCGGGTGTAATCTCAAATCAAAATGGTTCATCTTACCCACGAATTAGTAGATAGGTATACCTATATTAATCCTATTCAAAGTTTGAGTGACAAATTCATCCCGTAAAGTCTGGCACATTTACGACTTTCGTTATAATTGGGAGGAAAACTAAAAGTGATATTTGGAAAAATATCGAATATTTTTTTCTTCAAAATATGTCAAATTGTTTAAGTGAAGTCCTATGATAAGATAAATATCCTTAAAATTACTAATTATAATAAAACTTGATTTTTTCTGTACTCCAGAAGAAAAAAACCGAATATTAATGACGCTACATTTTTTGAAGTATTTAAAATAATCTGTCAGTTTTTCCCTACTGATATAATTTTTTCGATTAATATTTATAAATTCATATTCGCACTCAATTACTAAATAAAAGAATGAAAGAAATTTTTTAGTTTAAATGGTTGCCATTGCTTGGTAGACTTTTTGTTGATGTTAAACTGAAAACCGAATATTAATGGCACTAATTGTATGTACATATGGGTATTACATTAGGATTTAAAAAATTTTTGTAGCTCCCCTTAGAACACCCTTTAATTTTTTTACTGTCATATATGTACCTATTTGTTCTAGCGGCCAAAGTTTTACTAAAACTAGCAGATGCTGAAATAAGACTGGTTATGAATTTGCAATAAGACTTGCATAGTGTAAACTAGGACTTACCTATGACGGGGAAAAGATTGCAGATCGCTTCGTTTGGCAACAAATCGCTAGATCCGATAGCACTGGTCACAACGTCAAAATTGTCTTCAATTATTTGATTTCCTGTTTTTATAGACATTTCCTGTTTTTAATAATGTGGTTTCACAAACGTTTCATGTTCGTTTCTGCTCTTTGTTTCATTGTGTTTTCGTAAATGGCTACAGATTGTAGACTTATTTAAATTAGTATACTAGTTGTTTGCATTCCTTTCTCTTGTTTTTCTTGCTTAAAAGACATGTTTTTGATATTTATCGGGTTTACCCGTCTCTTCTCATGGTCATTCATTATGTTTTGATGGCTGCTAACACAAGTTTGTACGTAAATGTTTGCATTTTGGCTTATTTTGTTTTTGTATTTTCTTTCTACACACTGGTTTCGGTATCGTCATAGTAGTTTTATAGTATTTTTGTTGTGTACTGTACACAATAAAATTAGGTACGTATGCATGTTTGTATGTTGTTTAAATTTCATTAAAGAACGTACAAAAACTAATGTTTGTTGTGTTATACTGCATTACCAACCATCTGTGTTGTGTGCATATGTTGTTTATGTTTCCAATGTTTAATGCCGGTTCCTTGTTTTCTGCTTTTTCATTTCCCCCCCCCTTGTATTCTTGTTTGTTGCAAAGCGAAAGACATGCTCTCCTTGAGCACAACGATTACTATTTGTTTTTGTTTTGTTTATGTACAGTTTTCTGTTATTTCTTTTGTACCAACAACATTCCTGGGTAGTTGTTGCTGTTTGTTGTGTCTGCTTCAATCTTTTTGTTTTATTATATAGGCTACATCGTACATACTTACTTACATATGTATGTTTGGATTTGCATGCATAGATACTTTTGTATGCTTGTTTGTTGCATGCATAAATACAGTGGAAGACGAAAGTGTTAACGAATAGTGCAGTTTTAATTTGCGTCGGATTTGATCTAAAGGTTGATTATTTGACTACATTTGTGTTAATTGTTAAAAATGATAGTCACCTAATATCCTAAAATTGTTATCGCCAATGTTTGCGTGTTGTGTCAGTATGGCAGTACATATACGTACATACATAAGCAAAAATTAGCATGAAGTTAGCATAAGTGACGAAATTGAATTAGGTGTTCCTTCATACCTACAATTTAACATTAAAAATGGTCGGATTACCTAATTTGAACCCTCCTCCTCTAAGTCCTAGCATGATTTTTATTTAATGTGAACTTTCATTGCAAAACTATAAGATCATGTTCAATTTTACCACTTATGCTAACTTCATGCCAATTTTTGCTTATAGGTACATAGGGTCGTAGGTATTTTCTAATTTTGATCAGAATTTTTTGTTCACGGGAAATATTCTAGGTGAAGAAAATGGTCGCCTTATATTCCTGATAAAGGTTATTATTAATCTTTTAACTAGATTTTGAACTAACAGAAATGTCAAAAATTACATGTGAACAGTATTGTCCGCAAATAGGTTTTTTGAGACAAAATATTTTAATTCTGATAGGTAGGTACATACCTATGTTACTACTATGTACTTACATACTTAAAGAAATTAATGGCCAAATTTTGTATACAGAAACGTTTTTTTCGTTTTGAAATTTGTATGGAAAATTTTTGGACTTTTTTTCATTTTGGCGATTTTTTTTATTTTGACGATTTTATTTCATATAGCCGTTTGTTTTTAGTTTTTGACGATTTTTCGGCTTTTGGCGTTTTTGTTTCATTATATTTTTGTTTCGACACTTTTCTCGTTTTGGCGAATATTTTTTATTTTGGCGATTTTTTTTCATATGGGCGATTTTTTAGTTTTGTCGATGTTTCGGTTTTTGGCTTTTTTATTTTGGCGTTTTTTTTCATTCAGGCTCTTTTTCGGTTTTGACACTTTTTTTGACAATTGACAATTTTTTGAGTGCTCCTGTGGCTGAGTGGTAGCGATGCTATTCTCTCAGTCCAGAGGTTGTGGGTTCGATTCCCACCATAGACTCTGGGTGTTTTCTGCAGACAAGCTAAACGCTTTGCGGGTTGTGTTTGTTCTTAAAAAAAAAAAAAAAAAAAAAAAAAATTAGTTTTGGCGCCTTTTTCGGTTTTTGGCGTTTTTTTCATTTTGGAGATTTTTTTTCAGTTCACAATTTCCTGAGAAATGCTGTCAGACTACATTTCTATTAAAGTATTTGGTATGAAATACCGTGCAGTGAAAAATCAACAAAATGCAGAGAAATCTGCAAATTTGGCAGCAGTTACTGTTAGCAATGCAGCCCCACTGTTCGAGATTTTTTTGATGCAATATCTTTTGAACCGAATCTATGCAATTCAAAAGGAGTAGTCTCCAATAAAGGCGTGTGGTAACGTATTGAAACGCAGATATACTACACTAAAAATCAAAACCACAAAAAACTATGTAGGTATGTATGTATGTACATATGTATGTACCTATTTAGGTATAAGTGCAACTGAACAAAAAATTGTTTACAATCGAAGAATAAATAAGAATGTTGCTGAAAATATGCAACGAGTACAGCTCTCTGAAAGATCATAATCAGAAGTAGTGCGACTATATACTATACATTGTGTAGGTAGTATACTTTACAAAAAAGAAGACGAAAAACACAACCATTCGCGCGCCGTTTACTACAGATTCTGCTTAATGGAAACATAAATTTAAACGGCTAAAAACTCAGATTTCCTTTTGTTTTGTATTGAGAATAAATTGAACATTTGTTTGTTGTGAATTGAAAGTTAATTCTCAAAACAGAAATTTTAAAACCTTCATATACGCTATGCTACTCCTCGAAGGGGAGCATTATTAACCATGCTTTTCAACATAAACACATACATTAATACAAAACTATGTCAGTGTGTGTATTGATGATCTTCCATCTTTGGACGTTGTTGCACTTCAGCATTTCGAAGCAATGAACTTTGTTGTTTTGAAAAACAGAGAGATCCCCATAGTCCTTGAATGTTATTGACTTGTTTACGATTTACTTGTCGTGATGCTTAAGCTTTTTTTTCATTTGTTTTTACAAACTTACAGAATATTTGAATTGAAGCGAAAAACGTTACTGGCAAAATCTTAAGTTTTGTAATTTTATTTTTTATTTGGCGCGTAAATTCTTGCTGCTTTCGCCGATGTGATACTTTTTAATTTTTTTTATTTGCTCTTTTTTAACTGATATTTGGAATACAAAACAAAGTCGTCTGAAAAAAACTCATCAGCATTTTATCGAAGACTATCAAAACTTCTTGTCTGTCCATTTACATATATTGAACACAAAAACAAAACACTAAATTTTGTATACCTAGTTTAATATTAGGTCTGTTGAATTACTTTCCCAGCAGAAACTAGCAACGAGCAGCGATGCCAATTCAGCGCGTTTAACGCTAGATTTAGCGCGTTTTAACTATACCAAACTAAATTAGAGCGTTTTAAATAAAGTCGATAACATAATTTCAGTTAAATATTTTTTAATTTTTTTGTATAAGTTTAACAATTTTCTAGTATCTGATAAAATTTTGAATTTGGTTATTGATTCAGCTGTCGCAAATAAAATTACCTTGGCTGTGGTTAGGATTCAAAACGCATTTTAGTACTGTAAATGACAACAGTTTTCACAGCTAAATATATTTATAAATGACCCAAAAAGATTACACAACTTATTAAATGATTCTGTATTAAATGATTTTACTTATTTAGGATATAATTTCGATGAAGCAATATTGAAAAATCTGAAAAAGGGTTACTAAAAAAATTTTGTATACTGATACATACATCGACTTTTATTAAAATTTAATTTAGCGCGCTAGAAAATAGCGCGTTTTGGCTATAAATAGTTGACAATGGTGTAAATTAGCGCGTTTTGAGATGGGAAACATCACGTTTGGGTTGTAAATAGTTGGCTCCGCTGGCAACGAGAGATTAGCGCAGAAATTTACAATAATGTTGTGAACACAGCCAATAATTCAAAAACTACGGCAACGTCAGCAAGAGAAAGAGAATAAAAAATTAAGAGAATAAGAAAGTCCGTAATGAAAATAAAATAGTATTTAATTTTATTCCGTCCCGCACTGCGGATTTTTACTTAAAAAACATTGTGTTCAGACTCTTACTTGTAACAACTTGCAAGAAAATATTATTCATATCAGAACCATGGATGGAAATCATTATACAATTGTACTTTTTCTGATGTATTTTGTTTGATAATATTTTAAATTGCAATTTTTTTTAGAAATTTACGTTTAATAGGAAAATCTTTATAAAGTTTCATGTATTTTTATCTTTTTTTTGCATTTTTCATAATTTTTTAATTTTATTCATTAACAAATACAAAAATGCAACTTTCCATCTCTGATCATATATGAGAAACAAGCAAAATTGTTTGCCATCAAAATTTAATTTATGTGGAAAATTAAGAAAAAATGCTTACTTTTTACATACGTATACATACATATGTATGTATGTACATGTTTTTTTTAACAAAGGAATTCATATTTTTCTTTTTTCAATTTTTTTTTTCAGATATTTTATTAAATAATTAATTTGACAACAAAACACTCAGCAGGTTATTGGATAATTCTTGCAAGTAAAAATTTTACTAGTATTAATTTGTAGAAATTTTTTGTCTCTTAATTTTTTCTCTCTTTCGACGCTCTCTCCTTGCAAACTTTTTGAGTTAATGAACACTTTCCAGTAAAAATTGTTACAAATTCGTAACAATTTTTAGTAAATGAACAAACCTATTATTTAACAGAAATAATAGGACTAAATTGACGTAAAGAATAAATTTATTAATTTTTTTTGTTTTTTTTCATTTTAAAAAGTAATTTAGTTTTTATAAATGCGAAATATTTTATTGTTGCAATACTAATACATACATGTGTATATGTTTTTGTACTTGAATATCAAGTGCTGATGATGCTGCTGTCTTCTCCAAAAGAATTGAGAAATAGCTGACTACGAGGCGATAAATGCAGCCAGGGGCATTTGAAGTAGTGTGTTCGTGTAGGTGAAGGGGTTTAATGCATTAGAATATTCAAAACCAAACACTAAAATATATTAAAAAAACCGTGTTAAATCTTCTTACTGAATTAGGGCGTTAAAGGCTGTCTGAATGGCCGTCTAGGTTGTGGAATTGTAGTTTGAATAAAGGCTGGGACTGCAGAAATTGAAATATGCTAAATTCCTTTACTAATTTATATAATACACAAATAAATGTTAAATATGGGTTACAAACATGGCTACTACGGAAAAAGATGTATCAGTATGATGCACATCAGGGATGCATTTACGAACACATCCAATATATCTTTCAGTTCAATGTATTCTTATGCATTTCATAGCCTCACTGCTTGCACCAACGCCAGCCATCCATCGTCTTAATTTTGAGTAGTTTTCCTCTGCTAATCATGTATTTTTATATTTTAGTACTTTATGTTTAGTACTTTTATGTTAATTTTAAGACTGTTTGCCATCTTTATGTGCTAAAAAATATTAGTTTACTTATATAGTTATGGTTTATTCCCATATTCAAGAAGTTTGTTCCTTGGAATCCTGTTACTTAAATATTAAATGTGATATTATTAAGTGTACTGTTTTCTTTCGTTTGTTTGGTTTCTCAAACTTTAGGAAATTTATAATTATTTAAGTACTTATAGAATTATATATAGTTCACCCCTTTTAAAATTATTAATTCTCTTTCGTGTTGTGTTCTTTTTTAAATCGCGTGCCGTTTTCATTTAGAATATATGTATGTTTGTATTAATATTTTTGTAATTATATTAAAAATGTCTATTCCCCCTTCTATGACTAGGAAATTAATTTATTTTGACTTTGTAGCAGATTATTCTGCATTTAAAGTAAATATAATTAATATTGGGGTTTCGAAAATTTCTGTATTTTCTGAAAGAAAAAAAACACGTAGAAACGTATTTTAATAGTAAAAAAAATAAGAATTTATAACTAATGCCAATGCGGGTTCATTACAACGTAACGAAAAAAATACACACATACCTTGTTGTTTTTTTACTTACTTTAATATAGAAGCAATGGTGGCGAGTGTAATTCTTGTACCACCTTATCCAGAAAATATATATGTACATAAGTGTGCATATGTACATATGTACATACATACATATTTGCATGTGTTGCAAATATTGGGTGTTCATAATATGTATGTATACATACATATTTATATTCCTGTGTAGATTGGAGGAAGGGTGTATATCGAAAAGTTAATATTGCCCATATATCGAGAAATGTTTCAATTATTTATATAATGAAAGAAAAGATTTTTGTAAATCACTTATTCAAAAAGAACAAAATTTTAATGCTTATTTATCAAGTTAATAAATAATTTCTTAGAAATTCAATGATTTTTTTTTGCTTCCTTATATGTAGAAAATACAGAATTTATGCTTGAATTCCAAGTGTTTTTTTTTGCTTCCTTTTTTCTTCTAAAAATGTTCACATAGTTTAAATACAATCACATCGCACAACCATAACAACAAACACTGCAGTCATAGTATTACGCCCAACTTTTTAGATGCATAATAAGTGCGTTCGAGAATTCAAAAGTTTTTACTGGATTGCGTTCGCGTACACAAAATCCAATAAATGAGAGCGCCAATTGAGAGAGATAAATGACAGTTCATTTACTGAGTAAATGCTAATTTTTACTGAACAACATTTTGCCACTAAAATGAAACAATATGTTTTTAAACATAAACAAACTGAAGCAAAGGGAAACAAAAATCATTGGTTTTTGATGAAATTTTAAAAATAACAAAAAACAAATGTGTTAAGTTACATATAAACAATATTACGGTCCTAATTTGATCGATTTTATCGTAAGCGACATGCTTACGAAATTTGAATTTTAAGGGCCTACCCATAGTTTACAATTATCAAAATGCAAAAATTATTGATAACTTTTAAGGTACAGGGGGCAAATCACCGCATTCGAAATCGAGTACTTTGTTTTCTTTTCGAAATGTTGTTAACGTGGATCACGGCAATCGTTAACGAAACGTATCTACTCGGAAGTTGCACTCGATTGGTAGTCTACTATCGAAAACAAGTAAACTCTTAGCTTTTTGCCGCAAAACAAAACAAAGGAAAAAGTAGGTATTTTCCGGATATTTTCGAACAATTAGTTTAGAAAATATAATTTTAATTGTTTTTAAGGAAATTAAATATCAATACAAAAATTGTCCAATAGGCAGTGCAAAAAAATAAATAAGGGAAAAATCGTTTCCAGAACAAATACAAATAAAGTAAATGGGAAACAAAAAGAAGCTTTGGAGCAATTTATAATGGAACATCGCGTTTCGTTTTGTTTTTCTTATTGCCATATGCTAACTTAAGCAATGTAAAAAATAGTAGTAGGTAACATAAAATACTATCGAATACCGTGATCCAAAAAATTTCAGCCATCGAAATAATTCTCTGCACGAACGTGCACTCGATTTCAAATGCCGTTATTTGCCCTCAGGCTGTACAATTTTATCGTAACCGACTATTTACGTACAAAAACATATTTGAATTTTTAAAATAAACCTTCTGAAAAATTTTATTTTTGTCGCTTACGATAAAATCGAAAATGAGGTTAGATATGTTTTTACGAGTATAAAAACAATGCCATGGCATTTCCGAACGATGTAATTTCACGTGCTATCAAAAAAAATTTCGTAATCACAAAGTATTCACCTGCATTTGCAGATATAATGGGTGTTTGGCGTATTTAAAAAAAATTGCCATGTTCTTTAATCTGTTACAAGAACGTCGTATTCGCAGTCGAAATACGCCAATGTTTTGCCTTAATATTAAGCGACATAATTTGCCAACTAATTTTAGACCAAAATGGATTATTTGCGATCGTTTTTTGTAAAAAAACGAAGTCCAACAATGTGTCCTTCAGCTATTTTAGCGAAATGTGGAAATGTGGAACTATTGAATAAAAATAATTTTTTTTTAAATTTGATCTGTCTCTAAAAACGAATGATACATTTTCTTGAAGGCAACCTTCTTAAATTCTTTTCTGTACACCCTTAATGAATTTATGCATGTACTTGATTGTATAAAACTCAACAAAAGAAATTTCGCGCGCTAGAATCTTTTATTGTTGGTTGGTCTGGTCTTATTGTTGGTTGGTCTGGGTTTTTTAAACAACATCTCTTTTGAAAACGTTTATTTTTCTTTTTAGCCTTGCTCGGTTCATTGTACGTAGCCAACATTGTGATTAAACGTTATATTCTGGTTTAGAATTCTTAGAATTTTTGTATACCTCAACCACATTCCTGTTATTCCTGCTACTACTGTAGTCGTCGTCAGTGTTATTGGAAAATAACCAAACAACCTCTAGTATTTCTGGATGTTAGTAACTTTTCTCGAGAGTTTATATTGCATTAATGCTATTGCTGGTTGAGGCTGGGAGGAAAATACAAAATGTACGTACATACATATGTACATCCTTTGTTTTTTATTTTTCGTTTTTTGCTGTTCGGACCGAGAGTCAAGAGTTTATTTAAAAAATAGCTATTTATTGTTTTGCTAAAAACGATCTATAGATACATACATGTGTACATATACATATATGTACACAAGAACATACATAAGTATGTACATACATATGTATGTACATGTGAGCAATGCATTTTTAAGGCCAACCGAATTTACAACGTTGTGCGTTGGAGTTGTTATTCTTGCAACTACATACTTGGCATTAAGTGGATAAGTGACATTCTATTAGTGATAAAACAATGCTAACTGGTGACATACTGGAATTTTTTCATTCTATAAATTAAATGAAAAATAGGTACATACATATTTATGTACATAAGTATTTGAATAAAGAGTTGAAAAAATAGAATGAGTAGTTTTTTCAGCCAATTCCCTTATCGGGGATAAAAGCGAACATTTGGCTCACGTGAATTATTTCCCGTGAACAAAAAATGGTGAACAAAATAATTCTGCAAACAAAAACAGACTTCAATGCAAAGATCTATTGGAACATTTTCGAAAAAAAATTTATTTTAAGAGTTCAAGGTGGTGTGTGCCAAGTTTCGTAAAAATTGGTTAAGTACAACGGCGTGAAGTACTATATTAAAATTTAATAGGCGTGACCTCGCCCACTTGTTTGAATGCAAGATTGTGTCTTTTTGAGGTTAGGATGTGTGCAAAATGTCGTAAAAATCGGTGAAATAGAAACATGTGAAATAAGTTTTATTAGGCGTGGCTCCGCACATATTTTAAAATTCAAGTTTATGTCGTTAGGAGCAGAGTGCGGAGATTGCTCGAATTAAACTCGCTCGCAAACGAATTCAATTCGAACGAGTTTTATTATTTGTATTGAAAAGAGTTACTCTTGTGTGCTCGCGAATTAAAAAAATAAAACTCGCGAGCGCATTTAATTTTTGAGAGTCAAAGTCTAGTTAAAAAGAATTAGTCGCGAGTTTTATTAATTTTGTTTGCTTATGTACCAGCAAAAAAAAACTTGGGACGAGTATAACAGAATATTTTTTCTGCTCGCGAGCACAATTTTTTTTTATTAAAAAGTGAGTCATTTAATGCATACGAGTAGAGCACAAAAGGAGTACGACTCTTATAAAATTTGTGCTCGCGAGTTCTAATTTTTAACTCGCGAGCACAAATTTTAAAACGAGCGAGGTAATAAAAATTGCGCTCGCGAGGAGAATTTTTCCCTACCCTGGTTACGAGAGCTTAATGTGTTGCTTAAATTTTATAGCAATCAAATAAGCAGAGTATCATAAAATCAAATAAATACTGTGGGTGTGTTCCCTGCAAACTTTTTTACAATTGTTCAAAAATGTACTCAGCTATGAAGTAACATCGCAAAAAAAAATATAGACGAATTGATAACCTCCTCCTTTTTTTGAAGTCGTTTAATTAGGTATAGTGACAACAACAACGCAAAATTTTTTACGGAAAGGGGAAAGATTTCACGTGAACTTTTATACCCGATAAGGGTGAATATTTCGTTCCAATTACAAACACAATTTGTGTGTAAAGTTTGTTCTAGAACTGCTGGTTAAAATTTTACTACTTAATTTAAAAAGGTTTTTTTTCTATATTACAAATTATTAAAAGCTTTTTTTACTCACGCTAAGTAAAACAATATTAATATTGTAATGTCTTTGCTCTCCCAGTAAAATGGAATTGCATTTTTATGGTTTTTTTGCAATAATTTATTTTCTCATTCACCAGTTTGTTCTCGTTCTCTCACATTTTTACAATATGTACATACTTTTTTTATATATGTACATATGTACCTATGTAAGTAAGTATGTATGTAGGTATATTATTTAATGGTCATGTTTTTATAGTAATTTTCATTTTAATGTTTTCATGTGTATTTTTAATGTTTTGTTGTTTCCCCCTCTTTATTTGCAGTTTTTACATTTTCCAACAATTCGCGTGGATCGACGACCGACTGCAAAAAAAATTGAGACTGGGACCTAACAGTCATCATACAATTACACAGCCAGCCAAGCCAGCCAACCAACCGGGCCAACAAGATAACTTAAATAAAAAAATAACACGTTTACAATAAAAAGAATTCAATATCAATAACAACAAGAAATACAACGACTTGGCATAAAAGTAAAACAGAGTAAAAAGCCTAATGTTGTGAAGCATAATAACAAAACACGCAAAACCACAATAACGTCAAGAGTAAAAAAAAAAATCCCGAGTCTTATAAATTCTTCATTCGAATTGGCTCTGCTTGCAAGAATAAGAGGGCAACGACAATTCAACTTAGCTTATTGTACTAGACATTATTTCGCTACAGCATAAACTAGTATAGCAAAAAAAGTTTAAGCACCGCACGAAAAGGGCTAAAAGAAAAGTTGCTGTTTTGTTGTTGGGAACATCATCATCATCATTGTCAAGAAGCAACTTCAGAGCATATTGAATGACTTCTTAATATCTGCTTGTATGCGTATGTTTATGTTAAAAAGGCCGATTATTTACTGCAAAAAGTTTTTAACAAAAAAGGAATTATAATAAGTCCTGTCTGTATGTGTGTATGTGTGTAATGTCAAGAAAACAAGGGTATGTAAATAATGTTGCATATAGTACTAATAATTCTTTGGTAAAGTATATGTATGTACATATATTGTAGAAATTGTAGCGATTTATCGTTATTGGTTGGTTGTATATAAAATTATTTATAGAAATTAAGTAGATTATGAAACTATTTTACCAGAGACATCAATAGAAAATTAATATAAAAATTGCAACAAATAAAAGGCAATAAATAGTAAGTGGCAACAAAAAGTTGACTAAATCCTTCTCTAAATCTAAGAGAAAAAGTTATGAAAAGTGAAAAACTTGCTTTATTTGCTTTTAGGATAACTTCTTCAATTTTATTAAAGAAACAAATCTGATGTTTAATAAGATGAAAATTGCTGAAGACATGTTTAAAAGATTATATGTAAGTAACCGAGGGATATATAAAATTTAAACCGTCATCGATATGGAAGAAAATTGTTAGATCAGCGGTGAGGGCGGACCCGCTTTTTCGATGCATTTTTTGAGTTTTTAAGACTAAAAAAAGCGGTAATTTTATAGTCTTTATCACGTTTGGAGATCTTAACATTCGACTTTAATAGTTCGTACGTAGTAGAGTCTAGCACAAAAAGGCGAAGTCGAAAATCTCACAAACAAGGTCCAAGAATAAATTTCTGTTGCTTATAATTAGAATTATAAAAAAATCTAAATTTGAAGCAAAGTTAAACATGCCAGCCAGTACCTGTAGTGCAATTCACCAACTTTTTTTAACGATAATAATTATAACGGAAATTGATCGAATTTGCTATTCAGTATCAATTTTAACGATATTCGTTGTAGATTAAATTCAGCTGTGTCGTTATTTAAGCGACAATAACTTACGTGCTGTTAATTTTATAGATAAAGTAAGTAAGTTTTGTGTTACAAATGGCTTTTGAATACTTATGTACATATTTGGAATATGAGAACTTGGAGCTCCTAAAAATAAACGTAACTATTTTTAGAACCTTTTTACACCCACCTCATTCATTAGCACATTATTAGCAACACATTCGTATCCCTCAATGTACAGGCTCAAAATAAGTGATATTACTTTCCCTTCAAGCTCTGTGTTTATGAATCTTACCGTCTGTCATTGCTCCACTGTCTTGAACGTTCCACCGATGTTATTTATAGTCTCGACCAATAGTTTCCACTTTTCTATGGAGCTTTTGGAACCTGTCTGTTGCCAGTCCAGGATTTTCAACCATGAAATCCACCAAATGGTTGAGTTGTTCAGAGCAGGCGCGATTTCTTTTATTGGTAGTCGTCTTTTAACATATACATACATATCAGTTATAAAAGCGCTATTCATATTACTTACCTTGTTCCAAAAATTATGCAAATGTGAGCAAGCAAAATCCGCACAAGCAAAAATAAAAATTAGCAAAAATTAAACATATTAAAAACCCCCCGAGTAGGTATCTCTAGAGAAGATGTGATACAGTAGTTTTCCGATTTAACGAACCTAATTGTTGTCAGGGGCTTGTTCGTTGAAGTGAATTGTTCGTTATATCCAGTACTAAATTAAAAAAGAGAAGCGTCGTCCATTTTATTAAAAACTGAAAACATACAACTTTATAAAAACACTAATACAAATATAATTTATTTAAAAAAACTGTTTTTTGAATCATCTTTTTCTTATGACAACCCATACTTGGCAGTCCCAAACCATTTCGGTGATTATTGATAATTTAACTTTGTGTCCAATTCGATCTTGTACTAAAAATTACTTGGCACAAGTTGCTCTCAAATAACATCAGAAGAAAACTAACGGTAGATTTTTATTAACATTCCTTTTAAGTAACGTTTGTTAAAAAATGGGTTTTTTATTTCAACTTTTTATTACATGCATACATACATACATATGTATGTACATGTATAAGTATTTTTTCGTTAAACTGAGTACAAAATTGAATTTTTTTTCGTTATGTAAGGTACTCAGTAGAAAAAATATGGGTGTTCGTTAAATGCGATGTTCATTATATCGAAGGTTCATTAAATCGGAGAACTACTGTATCTTCTAAACGACTAGACCGATTTTCTAAAAGCATGGCCCTCTCGATCAAGTCACCTTTCAAACAGAAAAAACTAAATCAAACCCGATCAAGTCGTTTGGTCTGTAGGTGGACACGGACAGACACACAGATACACAAACACGCAGACATACACTACAAACTTATAACACCCCTTTTTAGTCGGGGGTTAATAAATTCTTATTTTATTTTGCTTTGTTCTTTCATAGACAGAGATGCCACATGATATTAACAACAATAAACAGGAAATATCACAGGTGTGTACTATCGTTAAAAAGAAGTTACACAATCGCAATACTGGATTCAGTATTTTTTCGCTATAATAAATTTAAGGAAAATTATCCACTTTGCTATTCAGTAACGATTTTCGCAGTCGATTGAAGTAAAAAAGTAAAATAACATAAAAATGAATTAGTTTTTCTTTAATTATTTGTGTTTTTAGCGTATTTTGCCATTTTGTATACAGGGATGCCACATCATTAAAATTAAATGGCGAGTAAGACACAGTAGCTCGTTCTGTATTTCTCGCAACGGAAATTTTCCCGCATGAAACGAGGGAATCGTAACAAAAACAGTGTAAATTGAAACACAAAATGGCTTTTCTAGCATAAGTGGTTCTGTATATTTACTTTGCGAGAACTTTCTGTCATTTGAGCAAATATCCAGTAATTATTGGAAGGATGTCAGAAAGTGTTTCTGTAACAATATTTTGTGAAAAGTTTCTCGCAAGAACTGTCAAAACAACAAATTGGTGGGAGAACAACCAAATTTGTACAAAAACATATGAATTTTTGAATTTGTGTGTGAAAATATGAATAATATGCTAGTTGAGAAGATATGCAAAGACCTAAAATATTATTAAATATTTTACATTCACTTTATATTCATGTTCATTATTTTATTTTATTTTTCTTGTAAATTATTTCTTTTTTGTTATTGAAATAATATTTTTGTGACATTTTGTTTTCATTTGACACTCGATTACTGGAAATATTCTAGTAAAAACAGGGGGGTTATTATGTATTTCGATTGGAAACGGAAACTGTTCGAATTGTAATGTTAATAACATACAAATTCGAACAATTTCCGTTTCGAATCGAATTACATAATAACCCCCCAGAATCAGTGTTGTCTGTTCTCGCATTCAAATACAGAAAGAATTTTTTCTCGCATATCGAGAAACGATGGAATTTTGTGTTTCACATTTCATTGGCTGTCAAAAACAGCTGACCTTTTTTCATGTTGCATGCGAGTAAACTTACTTTATACCTTTTGACCTAAGTAATTTCAAAATTTTACAGAAGAGTTGAAGAGTAGCTTCTATGATGTGTATGTATGTAATTGTTCTTTTTGTAAGCTTCTTTAAGGAAATATTTGAAGAATATGTTTAAGAATATCGTTTGGCGTCATGACTCTTGAGGTGGAAATATTCCTATCTCTAGCTGTTGCTGCAGGCAAAAATATGAAGCTGAATAATTTTTTCTTGAACTTTGATTTATTTTTTATGATGCTACTCATATGCGCACTGTCTCTTAAGTCATGTTTTTTATTATCATATTTGGTTGAAATGAGTGACGCCGTTTTTATTTCTTTGAAATATTCTGTAAAAAAAGTATATATATTCTATATATACAGTAGAATATCTATAAATTGTGCTACGTTAAGTCGAAAATCTCAATAATTCGTAAAAAACCGTTGGTCTTTTTAAAAAAATCATGTTGAATCGCAATAATTCCAGTACATTTCGATCCCTTTATTTAATTCGTATATTTCTAATACAAACTCAGGTTAACCTATTATAAAACGTAATTTGGTCTTTACAACTTTGTATAATTCGTAAAGAAACTCAAAACAATCAGTTTTTTAAATATATTTTTGATAAAATTTTTTTATTTACAAAATATGTGAAATAAGCGTAGATACACATCAAATAAATAAAAAAACACCCCGTTAATTCATACTTTTCTTATTTTAACCTCGTCAAACCGAAATCCGGTCATGTCGAAAATCCCTCAAAATCATGAAAAATTACCAGTTCCGTGCGTTTACGGATTATCGGGATTCTACTGTGTATGTATGCATATGTATATGACTTTGATTATATTTCCTGAGGTGGCGCTTAAACAAATATATATGTATATACGTTGATCTTCATGAACGACATGCATATCTGTTTTAAATTAATTTTTGGCGACAGCTTTTTCAACATTTAATTATATATTTTGACTTTATAAATATGATGAACCTGGGAAATAATCACTTATGATAGCTTAAAAGTATTTTGTGGCGCCTTCCCCATAGACTTACATATTAACTGCAATTTTTTGTTGTTGTTTTAAACGTATTTGTGTGTGAATGGCTGGCTGGCTTTACTTACACCATAACCTTAAAAAATTCCTTGCATGAAACTTTCAATTCGCTAATCGATCTCTGGTGTAGGAAACTAAGCTGTTGAGAAAACTTGGAGTGAAATTAAAATACATACATATGTATTTGTAGAGGATTTTTTGATTTTTTTTATATAAGAAAAGTTTGATGCAACAGATTTGATGCAAACAAGGTTTCCAATACAATCTGTATGCATTTGGTTCTTGAAGAAATGGTGCAATATGCTCTTTTATTTGATGTTGAATCATTATTCACACAGTCCAACTTTCCGTCTAGCTTTGTTCCCCTAACAAGTGTTTGTGCACTGTTTTGGAAACTAAAAAGAACAGCTGGTGTTGATAACCATAACATCAACAAAGTCCACGCAGATGTACATATATATACATACATACATACATATGTATGTATGTATATACATATATGCAACACCATCTGCTTCGAATTTAGTTTTATTTAAACTCCAAATTTGAAGAGTTTCTGGCCATTCATCCTGTACTTATGTGTTGTTGTTTTTGTTTTTATAACATTTCATAATTTTATGTTAAATCTATTATCCAGTAATTCTGCAGTTTAAAAAAATTGTGTAACATTTCCTGTTAAAATTTATATATCCAGCCATAACAGCCAAAAAAGCTTAATTGACATATCGAGTCTAATTTTCGATTTTATCGTAAGCGACATGTTGTCGAAAATATACTTTTTTTATTGAAATTAAAATTTTATGGGCCTACCCCACAGTTTAGAATGCCAAAATTTTTGATAACTTTTAAGATGCAGGCTGTACAATTTTATTGTAGCCGACAATTTACCTACAAAAACATATTTGAATATTTAAAATTAAGGCCGTGTTTACATCTGTGTGCCAAATGCCACACAAGCGTAAAAAAAGCCTAACCAACTAATTACTAATGAAAAACTGTTTGATTCAGACATGTATTTATTAAGTTAAACAGTTTAATACATAATTAATAGAAAATTTTATTAAATCCAAAATGATTTTATATAAGTATATTTAATAAAGGTATTCATTTCAGGTTTTTCTCGTTGGAAAAATGTAAAAATGTAATTTTTTTGACAACAAACACAGGAAAAAAATTAAAAAATTTTTTAAAATTTTTTTCCCTGCGTTTGTTGTAAAAAATTACAATTTTCTAGTTAGTTGCATTACTTGCAATAAAAATAGATGTATTCGTAATTACGTCCGTTTGAATTTCTTTAATAAAGTCGTAATTTTTGCGTGAACATGTAGTTTGATAAAGTGAACCATAATCAATCAAAAACTAGATTTCGGAGTTTTTGTGTAGTTATATGTATGTACATACATATGTATATTTGATGTGTTTACGTTTCTGATGCGTTTTTTCTGCCTTATCAATATTTGGAAACTTTTGTTTTTGTTTATTAATTTTTCGCAAAATGTCATCATCCTGTTGTTTTGTATGTATATATATGCAAAATCTCTTTGTTTAACCAAAATTGTTGTTTTTGAATATGTTTTTTTTTCTTGACAGCTTAAAAAAGTTCTTCATTCATTAATAAATACATACATCTATACAATGACAGAATATAATCAAGAAGTGTATAATGAAACTCTTATCTTAATTATATTATTTAATAGATATTTGTTGTTGCCACTTTAAACAAATTCCGAAATTTTCATTAACAAAAAATTGCCATTCTTATGTTTAGCAAAACAAATGCAGTGTTGATATGAAATTGTTAATTTGATATAATTAGATGTCTAACGTCACTTTTCACAGTATGATTAATAGTTAACGTGAACTTTAACTGACAGTTCTTCATACAAAACTTGCCGTTAAAGTCCCTGTTAGCTTTTAATTGTACATTGTGAAAAGGGCCTGGTTTTAGTTACAGGTAGCATTTTGTCTGCCAGCTGTTTCCCACGTTGCAGTTACATTGCATTACAGTCGGCTAACTGAGCCTTTACATTTTTTACAGGAGAAACCAAAAACGTTTCAAAATCAATAATAATAAAGTGTTTTGAAATTTTTTTTTTGGAAATTTACTTGTATCCATACTTATGTTTTTATATTTAAGTTTTTATGTTAGTTACGTTTTTTGCAATAAAAAATACATGCATTTGTAATTACGTCCCTTAGAATTTCTTTAATAAAATCGTAATTTTTGATCGCATTGGTCTTAATATTTGGGTGAACACGTAGTTTGATAAAATTAACCATAATCAACCAAAAACTCGATTTCGAATTTTTGTCTAGTTACGTCCGTTTGCATTTAAGGTAACGATATGTAACATGTAACTCAAATTTTCCTAAGACAAAATTAATTTATTAATTTTACACTCTTTAAAGAATTCACATTTCTTCGAATTGGAAATGAAAATGCATTTTTAGAATTTAAATATACCTAGACAATTTCGGAAAAAGTTTTTTTTTATACAAAACATTTAACTTAATCTAGTAGAAAATTGTAAATTGAAACTTTGTATTAATTGAAATGTGATTCCAATAATTTGATGAAAAATTTTGCTAAAAACTGAACAAGCAAAAATATCGCCCTGTATATGGCGTTCAATCAACTGATATGTATGTATGTATGTGATAATAGTATAAATGTCATATCTATGTGTATGCATATACATATGTATGCACGATTGCCTAGGTATGTGCAAAAAAAGAAATGAAAAAAAACAATAATTCCTATGGTGACTCCTCAAAAGAATTGTGTCATTCTTCAAAGTGGCTGCGAAATGTTTTCTCTTTTAAAATTTTAATATTCATATCACAGCCAGCTTTGAGGAGCGTCACATTTCTTTAAATCAATTAAAATATATATGTTTTTATTTATATATTTTTCCAAATAACAAAATGCAGTTATAATGAAAAAAATGTGAATTGAAAAAATAAATGAATAAAAAAATAAACCTTATCACATAGAATATACACATGTCTTAGCCTCACAAAGTGGTTGTGAAATGCTTAAATTAACTGTTTCAAGTTCTTTTAAAACTTAAAAAAACTGCATATCACAGCCAGCTTTGATGAGCTTAGATTTGATGTAAAATAAATCGTCATAAACAAAACAAAAAGTATGTATCTATGTATGTATCTTTAAAAGTGATTTAAATATTTCGAAATTATTTATTAAAGTCAACTATTTTCATATCATGAAAATGTTGCTTATCTAAGCCTCATCAAGTGGTTGTGATATGGATTATCAACGCATATCACAGCCAGCTTTGATGAGCTAGGATAATCAACGGAATACAACTATTCTTAACGCAAACAATATATTACAAAAAAAAAAGAAGAAAGAAATACAGTGGATCTTTATTTGAAGTATAATATGACTCCTAAAGTGTTTATTCCTTGTTTATGCTCTTTGATGTGTCTAAATGTTTTTTTGTCTTTAAGACAGACCCAGACAGACAGGAAGTAAAGTTACAAAAGTAAAGTGTGTTAATGTGTATTAAGTGTGGAAATAAATATGTATAAAAAAAGTCATAAGGGTTATTAATTGTTACGCAAAATTACAGAGAAAGAAAATCTGTCTGAAGTGTTTTTGTACTTTTTTTTTGCCATTTTTTTGCCAAGAGTCTGTGTCAATAAGGAAAAAGTACTTATGCAGTTTTTCAAGGAGCGCTTTTAAATTGTAAAGTATTTTTTTAAAATAACCGCGGGTCGGTCATAAAAAGAAATTTTAAATAACTAGGTCTAAGCTTAATTTCAAAACTGATGATTTGTTGAATTGTTATTGTATTTTTTTGTATAAACTTTTCAAACAACAATGAAATTAGGGATTCATTTCCGTCAAAAGAATTAATCCTTGTATTATAGTGTGAAACGACTATTAACCTAGAGAGATAGTTTAAAAACTTCCCATTTGTGTATTTTCTTTGCTTTTGCTCATACTACTACAATTCAAGTGTCGTTGTAGAATTTAACACAATAAACGAATAGATATACAAAACGAAGAGCTTTAGCTTTCGACATGTTCGAAAAGTTTTCCGTTTGTCAGCGCTATGCTTTAAATAAATTCTAAACTTATCGTAGTAGAGATGTTGTGTGTTTTTTCTTTTCTTTTGATTTTGCACTTTCAATTGCGTATTTAATTGCTTACTGGAAGAATTGTTGTTGTTGTCTTACTATTATAGGTCTGTTCCAGATGCATAACAAAACAGTCCGAACTAGTACATAGTTATCCAAAAGCGTTCCAGATAGCAATTTTTGTGGAGTTTTGAGAGCGAATGAGAGAGTAATTTTTTTCATTTTCTGTACAAACTAGTACGAACTTTTTCTTCTGCGTAAGTTCGGACAACAATTAAATAATCAGCTGTTTTTTGTTTACATACGAAACTGAAAAATTAATTAATTAATTTGCAAATATGGGAAGAAAGTTTTTACATTCGAATTTATTAAAAAGCAAACTGGAAGGTTTTTTGAATAAATTTGAAGTTGTAAGCACATTTGTGCATATTTCTCCATTTCTTTAATATGAAAGAAAGCTTTTTATAATTTTTAAATAATTGACGTAGCTTCTACTTTTTTGGAAATTTTTTTCATTTACTTTTTACAGCTGTTGCCAATGATGCAAAATTTAAATAAATAAATAATTAAATAAAATTTAATTTAAAAAGTAAGCAGCACTAGTATTTCAAGATGTGCAATTATGATTTTTTGCGTTCCAGCAATCTTGGATAACTTCTGCATATTCAGAGAGTAATTTTCTTTTCTCTCTCATTAGTCCGAAGTTGTACGAAATCTGGTGGAACACACCTTATATTTGTACATATAGGAAAAAAACACTCATACACACACAAAACACACATTCAAACACATACACACAAACATTTCTGCTTCGTTACTTCGTATTTATTTAAAGCAGCCGTCACTCAAACGGGAAACTTTTCGAACATGTCGAGAGTTGAAGCTCTTCGTTTTGTATAGTTATGCTAGGAACACAACTGGGACGAACGACGAATTTTTCGGTGCGAACTTTCGTCATAAAAAATAAAACACATTTGTGGATATGAAAATGAACACAACACCGCCGTACAACGAAATTCGTCCTGCACCGACGAACGACGAAAAACCAAAATTGAGAGAAAATTCTCTCTTTCTCAGTTTTTGTACACACAACAACCAACTTTATTAAATATGAGAGAAGAATTCGGTGAGTAAATTCGTCGTTATTGTGCTTCACACGACGAATTTACGCAGCGAATGGTTATCGACGAATTAGTCGACATGGACGAAATTCGTCGTTCATCCCAATTGTGTTCCTAGCATTATTCGTTTATTGTGTTAACTTCAACTACGACACTTTAAAATTCAGTACAAGAACTATGAGCAACAGGTTGTGATTGTGCAGTCAAACAATAGTAAGGTTAAGTAAGCTAAGTGATTAAAAATTAAAAGTTGTACAACTTTGCAAAATTTACTATGATAATCTCTCATTTAACTTTTTATGAGGTCTTATATTTTTTTAAAAAACTTCCCTGTTAGTACCTGTTTGTATTATAGGATTAAAAAAGGAAATTTCAAAAGAGTTCAAATCTAAATTTGATTCTGAAGTAGCGCAAATGCATATCATTTCCAATGCGTTTCACTTAAAGCCCTATTCTAGTTCTCGTGAGAGTCAATTTGTCATTCACAACTTAAATAACGATAAAGTTGCCAGATTTAACAAACTACAGGCCTTAAAAAAGTCGTTTGTAGAGGAAGCGCCATTTTAAAACAAAAATTTCTTTAGAAAAGAAAGTCAATCACCCCTATCGTTAAAATTTTTTCCCTCGAAATTTTTTCACTTTTCACAAAATTGCAATCGTGAATAATTTTGACCTGGAAATTTTTCCCTTTTTTGATTTCCCCTTATCATGAATAATATTTTTCACGTGGATTTTTCACTTTTCCCTTGGTTTGGTTCACTTTATTTTTGCAGGCGAACTGATATTTTCATTCGAATTATATATTAAACTTTATAAATATTTATTTTAAGCACAAGATTAGTAAGTAAAGTTGATGATTCTTAACAATAATTCCGTGCAAAACCTTTTGTTCATGGAGTAGGAGTCACTTTGTCTCACACACAGTAAATTTCATTGTGGTGCAACGCGGTGCTATAATTAAGAATTTTTTTCCACTGCATTTAGAATATTTAGAAACACAACTTTTAAGTTAAAAAAAATTTTATTTGGGACCTAAAATTTTTGTATATCTGATTATTAAACTTAATAAATTTTGTGATTTTCATTAAATTTTAAACTTTACAAATCTTCTCTTCTTTACATTCACTGGGACTGATAGCGTGAAAAACATTTCACGTGGAATTCCCGATATCTATTTTCTGTTCGGCTGGAATACAAATTTTACATAAACAAAAATTCCACGTGTTATTCACGATAAGGGTTAATATATGTATACCTTAGGTTAACACGTTGCCGAGGAAAGAGAAAGTGTTCGGCTCCCTTGGGTCCATTCAACTAGGTCCTTTGTATCTCTTAGGTTAGCTTAGCAGGCTGCGGGTGAAGAAATAAAAAATCTAGGGCTCCAGCTTACTTGGGTCCAATACGATGATCCCTTTGTGCTACCTGTAAGTTGAAAGTAGTAGAATAAGAGGGATAGGGAACAAAGGGAGGATATATGTATGTATGTAGATGGAAAGTTTCTTTAGAATAAGAGAGAATAAAAAAGAAGAGAAGTGGGTCAGGAAAGGGTCCAGTGCATACACATCAGTGATCTGCAATGAATCGTTTTTTCGCTATTCATACTGACTCATGAAATTTTAAATATAAATGCGTAGACATCGTTTAAACTCTACTACTCTGATGTACGCACACTGACAATAAGATTGATTTATAAATATATGTTGCATACCACACTCACACTCATAAATCACCTCAGTTTGATTTCTATTTTAAGGAAAGTACTTATACTACTCACATTGATTCAAATCACTTAACTCATGCATGTTCATATGTATGTTTATTTCAAAATTAAATTATTAAACAGTTTGCAAGTAGTATACAAAAGTAGTAAAGAAGGTGGTTTTTCAATTCCTGCAAACAAAAAAAGCAATAGAGAAACACATACATACGTTTATAATGAGAACTTTAATGTTTGTATGCGAAGTTTGCATCGTGATTCATACCTATTTTGCATCCTCCATAGTCATTGAGTTAAAGAGAGTCGACATCAACAATGTCATAAATGTTGCTAAGTGTGAGTTCGATTCGCACTTAAAATTTTCGAGTGAATCTGACTCATAGACGACAACATTGCAATAAGTATGAGTGCGCATAAGTATAAGAAATTATAATTTAATGATTTAGCTCTATTTAATTTTTCACTACTCATTGCTCTTCTCTGATAACGACCTAGTTTCTGAGTCCTATTTCCTATAACTCGGACAGGCTATTGCAAGATGTTCTGCCAAGGAAGCGCAGACAGATCCTCCAAAGCGGGACAGAAGCAGGGAATATGCGAAATGCTTTCATATTCTTCATCATTGCAAACTGTAGCAGTAATCATTATATTTGAGACCCATACGTTTAGCGTGGGTTCCAAAAGTGCAGTGGTCAAGAGATTCCTCAGGTGCTTCCTGGTGAAGCTAATGAGGTTTTTGGTTCTGTTGATATTTAGGCGAGGCCAAAAGGTTCTCGATATAACGCAGGTAGGCTTATTGCGCCATCTGTCCTGAGTTGAATTGAGAAAGGCAGTATCGAACCGTATCCAGCAGGATGAGAGAGGGACCCCACAGAGATTGTCAATATCGAATACTCCGAGTAGGTCTCCCCTCTTTGTCAGCTCATCTGTAACTAGATGCCCTGAATTAGTCCCGTGTCCACGCACCAAATATAGTGCGATGGATGAGTGCGCAAGTTTATCCAGGAGTGTGCGACATTCTTGGACTAGGAATTATGTGCAGTACACACCTGCGAGGGACTTGATCGCAGATTGGCTGTTCGTTATTATCTGGATAATTCTATTATGTATCCGATAAAAACTTAGCCAGTGTGTTGTTTTTTTAATGGCGGATATCTCTGCCTGTAATATGCTACATAAGTCCGGGAGTCTGAAGAACATTTCGATTCCGAATTCTGGAATATATGCAGTTGTTGTTACAGTTGTCAACATCGACGTCACGTCAATGAAATATGTACAAAAAAAAATTCGGGCCCTTCTACTCAATCTCGAGAAAAATTTTGCACTATCGACAGTCTAATTCTGTTCTCAAAGATCTAGAAAAAAGAGTGCGGTTGTCAATACCAGTCAGTTGTTTTCGTCAACGGTTAGACAATTCCCATTTTTTTTGGTATTGTATTGACATGATGTCGATGTTGTCAACTGGAATAAAGGTGAATTTTATATAACGATATGGATATTCTAAGTTTTTTAAAAACTTTTCTGATTTCAAGATTTATTTAATATAATATTAATAATATTTCATTGCATTTCAGTTATCATCATTATGCTAAATACGGGGCATTTGGCTGCTATAAGAATTAATTTTGTGTTTTATTTTCTTTTATTTCCACAAACAGGCAAAGGCTGTTAGAAAAACAACAAATTTACAAGGAAAAATATTGTATCCAGTGAACGGATATAACAAACGTGTAACTTCAAACCATTAACGCCGTCAGAGGACGCTGACTAAGCAGGAAAAAAATATTTATATATTTATTTAACAGTGTAGAGAAAAAGTGATAGTTTTTTAATATCTTGACCAAGAAGATAATTTATTACTTTATATTTAAAAATATTTATTTATAGTTGAATGTTTTAATTTGTAAGACATTTTTTTTTTCATATAATCTCATTTTACTTATTAGTTCATTGTGATACTGTATACCGCTTAATTAAGTCATTCTAAAAGTTAAAATTAAATTGAAATAAATTCAATTCACTCACTCAAGTAAATATACCAAATATTTATATCTTTACTAATAATAAATAAACCAAATATTGTTTAATTCCTAAGGTATTTATTTAGAACAAGAAAACAAGCTGGTATAAACAAACTCGTATAAAATTAAAACTATTTATTGAAATAATATTAGCAAAAAAAAAAAAAAAAATCATTCCATTCAGATTGCTGAAAGTAATTTGTTTTAATTTCGAATTATAAAAACGATAAGCAGTCGCCATGTTTCGTTTATCGTATGCACTGAAATATTTTAAACCAAAATTCCATTTTATATTCATAAGCTGCCTTTTAATAATTACCAATGTAACACCCTACACTTTGGCTTGTTCTAGTCGTTCTTTACCCAAGCCCAGGCCCATTAATGCTTCGACTACAACTAAAGCACCCTCTACTACTACACCAGTCACTACCACTACTTCAACTACAGCCACTACAACAACTACGCAAAGACCAAATATAACATTTCCCACATTTAAATGTCCTGCCAATTATGATGCCTGGTATTGCTTAAATGAGGCCACTTGTTTTACCGTCAAAATTGGTGAATCCATTATGTATAATTGTGAGTGTGCAATTGGCTTTATGGGGCCGCGCTGTGAGTATAAAGAACTCGATGGTTCCTATCAGCCCAAGCGTCCCAGGCCCATACTCGAAAAAGCCAGCATTGCCAGTGGCGCAACTTGTATTTTACTATTTTTACTTTTCGTCTGTTTGACACTTTATTTGCGTTACGATCAGAGGCCTTCAAAAATTCTATATGAAGAATATGATTATGCAACAACTTCATATAATAATTGTCGCTTTTGTTCGGATAAAAACTGCTGCTCGGCCGATTATTCGTTCAATGATATGAAATTTTTATTAAATAACGATAAAATTGGTAAAGTTTCCTGGATACGACAACACATTGATGCATTTCCTATGGGCCTTTCTTCAACCAAACGTTTCAATAAATTGTAAGAGACGATGTGGTGCTGGGTTTAAAGAAAAGGAAAAAAAAATTAAGTATTGTATTATTGATGTAAAAGCTACTATTTGTTTATCTTAAAAAAAAAACATAAATCTTGCCAAATTTTTTAGAAATTTTCCAAAATTATCAAAGAAATAAAAAAAAATTAACTTGACTTCTAAAAAAAATTTTTTGACTTAGAATTTTGCAATCAAAGCTCTATTTATTTTCTTTAAATTCGTTTTTAATTTGACGTAAAATCTGAAAATATACGCAGCCTTTTAGCAGAAGAATAATGTCGGAAAATCAAATATGTAATAATAAAAACTCAAAATAAATAACATATACATTCATATTTGAAACCTCACCAATAACAGTTTTGGAAATGATCGGGAGGATTCTATTAAAAAAATTCATATTATAGAACAAAGTTTTCGAATTTCTTGAATATTAAATAAAAATTTTGAGAAGTGAATTTCTTTTTCCATCAAATAAATGTGCCTAAATGTCTTGTTTATTGGCCATTATTAATTCAATAAAATTTTCTTTTTGAGAGAATTTAGAAGTGAGTTTTTTTCCGATCAAATTGCAAAGGCTCTGATTACTGCAAAATTTTATTTTAAACCGTATTTAAATAAATATTTTTTAAGATAAGCACATGCCTAAAAAATCCGTAATATAGCAAACTTTTATTTACTAAATCGACGTGATATGTTTAAATGTAACAAAATAAAATTCCAGAAATTTATATATTAATATGCAAATCATAAGCTTAAATATTGTTGAAAATGAAAGTGCTTTTAAAACTTATACAAACACTGTAGTATTCTGATGAAATAAAATCATGAAGTTATTAAAAACCTTTTACAAAATTAAGATTGAAATTCTGCCTCGAATTTAGAAAGTAATGGACCTTTTTTCTATTGTATAAGTTCTCTTCTTTTATTTACTAAATTATATTATCTATAAAATTCTCACTACACAAAGTATTATTTATATTTATTTAAAAAAAACTATACAAAATTTATTGCACTTTGCTAGAAATAAAACAAAAATTCAAATAATAAAAAATTATGTTAAGGAATAACAAAGGAGACATTTTGTAGTTTTATTTCTTTTATACATATGTATGTTAATAAGTATTACATAATTTAGTATAAATTAAACACCACAATGGGCCATAACTACTTAATAACCATATTATGATAATACAACTTTGTATTAACCATTTAAAGTCAATATAGTTGTTGGCATCTAAAGAATATTCGAAAAATATGTCTGTTTCAAAGGCAGTATACATGCTAATCATGGCCAGTGTAAAGGATAATAAACCCCAAATGTTGTGAAAGGCCTTGTTGAACAGGGGTTGTATGCAACGTTGCATTTTGTTGGCATAGAGGGAACTTATACCGCTTAATAGGCTTAAAATTAGAATAATGACTGTGAGGAGACCTGAAAATAAATTATTTAAAATTAGCTTAATAAGACTTGTAAATAAAGACTAATTTTAATTTAAAAAAATAATTATTTTAGAAAGGTCGCAGTCGAAATACGACACTCTTATTTATGCCCAAAATATCGTGCCATAACCGCCACAAAAAGCTTAAGCGACATTAATTTTCGTATTATGAGCTACTATTTCTCATATTCTTAATTAACATGATTTAAAAAAAAATCAGCAATATTCCCCCTTATTGTGAATGGCGTCGTCGACGTCACATCAAGACGATGGTAAAAATTGTCCCTTGTCTACTGTCTGTCGACAACAATTGACTATAATTTATAAAGCTTTACAGATTAGTAATAAGATATTGTCAATAAGAGCCAATTGTTGCCGATAAAGAGTAGACAAGTGACAATATTTACTGTTGTCTTGATGTGACGTCGACGACGCCATTCACAATAAGGGGGATTGTTTCGTTGTTCTGCCTGCGTTTTTGCTATATTGCCAACATATTCGGCCCTGTTCTGTAAACCAAATCCAAGCAAATTATTTGTTTTCAAAACGAAAAATAAAAAAATTTTGTTCTCTAAACCGAATTCACATACAGGTCAATCATTCAATTCCGCGTAAAAATTTTCTCCCTTTTGCAATTAGAATATTTTGTTTTCCCTATTACCTGTTATTAGTTGGAATTGTTCCACGGGGAAAGTTGCAAGCGGAATTTTATTCATGATTGATTGATTGCCCTGATAGTTTTACTAGTTTTTAAATCGAGTAATAAACATACTTGGTCGAAAGTAAATCGAATATGGTATGATTCCAATAAATCACTGAAGAAACATCAAAAACACCAAAAACAAACAATTAGCATTAACAATTTGAGGTCTTTAATGCCAAATTACATGCAGTTTCTCCGAGAAATTCCACTATTTTGTAGCGTGCGACAGCAAGCAATTAACCTTGTATTTCTAAACAACGTGACTCGATTTTTCTTGAAATTTTACTTAACGTAGAGCTGCTGACTGCCTACAAAAATATATAAAGTAAAAAAAGTTTAGTTTTCTTTGAAAAAAACAAGGATATTTGCTTGATGTCGCATGCTACAAAAAGTTGACATTCCTGTGGAAATGCCCATATACAAAATTGGTTTTGAAACACTCCAATGTTTGTTTTCAGCCGGGGGTCTACTCTGTAATTCGAAACGAAAGAAAACGTTTTCGAACTTGCGTGCTATTAACATAACAAATTCGAAAACATTTTCTTTTGTTTCGAATTAGAGAGTAAATCCCCATTTTTACTCGAATAATGAAGAAAAATTATTTGTATGAATAAAAACACTTTCTGTCAAAGACTTTGAGCCGGACATTTTAAATGATTCAGGGCAATCATGAATAAAATTCCGCGTGAAATTTTTCCCTTTTCCAATTAAAATTTTTTGTTTTCCCTATTACTTGCTATTAGTTGGAATTGTTCCCCGGGAAAATTTCACGCGGAATTTCATTCATGATTGCTCTGATTATTTTTTATTTAAAATGTGATTTATTAACAACTGACTCACGAACAAATATTTTATTCAACTTACATAATTTCGAATGTCACCAAATAGAGTTATTTGTAGAACATCAAATAAACATTCACTCGTTTTTGAAAGTTTCTCGTTTTGAAAAACGATTCGGTTTACAGAACAGGGAGCAAATTACGGCACTGTTATTATCGAACGAAATATTTCAATAGAGTTTATATGGAAATGGGCCAGTTCGTAAATGCATCACTACACTGCAAATGGAAATTTAAATATCCTAAATTACTTCACTAAAGTAGATAATACACAAATAAATGTCAGATATATGTCTACTTCTGAAAAAGATTATCAGCGAACTTGTATTGCATTTTAAATAAAAGTTTGCTCGCATGATGCAGAGCAGTGATGCATTTACGAACACACCCAATCTGGGGGTTATGTAATCCGAATCAAACGGAAATGTGTTGGAATTGTAATGTTAATAACATACATTTTCGAACAGTTTTCTTTTCGAATCGAATTACATAATAACCCCCCCGGGCTATCATGAATAAAATTCCGCGTGAAATTTTTCCCAGGGAACAATTCCAAGCAATGGGGAAAACAAAAAATTGTATTTGGAAAAGGGAGAAATTTCAGGTGGAATTTTATTCATGATAGCCCTGAATATTTCGTAATTTCGTTCGATAACGAGTGCAGTAATTTGCCACCAGGCCTTATTTATGGCCATTCCAGGCGGGGGTTATCGTGATATCGCGTATTTCGACTTTGACTACCACAGTTTGGTCCTAGATTAAAGAAAACTTATTTTTATCTTTTTTAATCTATTACAAAAACATCGCACGACGTAACGCTTGCAAGAAATTCGCCGTTATTCCAGTTGGCAACATCGATGTCACGTCAATACAATACCAACAAATTGGTCTACTCGCTCTCGAGAACAACTTATTTACCTACTCGTGATATTTTTTAAACGTTCACGAGATTGAGTAGACCAATTTTTTCGGTATTGTGTTGCGTGACGTCGATGTTGACAACTGTAATAAGAGTGATTCATTTTCTATTGATATATTTTATTTTAAAGGTACTCACCTACTACACCATGTGCCGTGTGAAAATGTAGTTCCTCCAAATAAATCTTGATGCCAACGCCATATAGACCAATTATGGAAGCCGTCAGTTGCAAAAACCAATGGGCCTTGGTTTTTTCAGCGCGAATGCACAACAATGTCCCAGCATTTGCACGATAATGAGCCAGTAGGCCCTCAGACATTAAACAAACAAACTATACTCACACGCAAAAGAAAGAAACATGTATATTTCAAACGATCCTTGAATATTTGATTTTTTGAATTTTCAACATACCCCTATGGTACACAATAAAGCATGAAATGGTATTTTTTCATATTTTAAACGTAAACACATCCAACACACATACATCGTTACAAAACCGATCAGCAAACGATTTATTGAAATCAATATAAATTCGAATATTTGGCATTTCGTTAAGGATTTGTGGGCAGGTATTGCATTAGACTTGATTTTCGACTGTTTTTCTACCTTATTAATGATAATTTTACCAGTCTGATGCATGCTTATTTCCGGGTTGAGAATAATGGAGCGTACATTAATTATACTTTTGAAATAGTTTCTTAACTAATCATTTATTTACGATATTGATAACTTATGGTTATAAGATACTATTTGTTACTATTCTTCTTATCGTTCAGTAATAATAAGATTTTTTTTATTGAGATGTAAATGTAGTAAATATAAACATTCACCCACTGAAATATCAGAGATTTCAAGGAATTGGCACTTCAATTTTTCTATTAGTTATTGCAGAGTAAAGAAATATCCAGAGGTGCTTGAAAATTTTATTTGTAAGAAAGTTTCGTATTTTATCTTGCGTAAAAATTTCATGTAAATAGCTTGTACTATCACCTCTTAAAAGAAGAATATTTGTTCATGCCTTCATTGAGTTGTATGTAAATTGAAAGAAATCTTTAAACGTGTCTTTTTGCAAAACTAGTTTTTTCTCCTTATCGGGAATAAAAGTTCACGTGAAATGTGTTCCATTTTCCTAAAATTTCAATCGCCAATTTTTGCGTTGCTGTGTCGGTGTACTATTTTCTAATTTTGTTCATCATTTTTTGCTCAATGGAAATATTTTATGAATAAATTTCCCGATATGGGTGATTAAAATAAAATTTAAATAACTCCTTATCATTTCATTTTATCATATTTTAAGGTATATTTTTTTCTTATATTTTAGATTATAAAATGCGAGCTTCAAGTCAAAAAAAAAACTTCAGTTTAAAATTTTTGCAAGCAAAAGCTATTTTTTAGGTGAGTTTGTCTTTTTGTTCGGTTAAAATTAAATTTCCATGATAATTCTTGTAATCCTAATAAGCTGTTTATTATTTGAGAGCTTTACTATGCGAAAAGAAAAGTTTCCTCCAAAATCAATTAGAAATCGCACAAGTTTCTGTGATCAGAAATCATATATTGAATTCAGTGCTTAAATACTCTGCATTTAATGGGAGATTCATCTTTAGCTGTCTGCCTTTGATTAATTTTTTATCTATAGGTTTTGAATTGAGACAAGGAACAATATTGAAATACATATCGCTGGTTTATTGCAACAAAGGCATAACTCAAAAAAGCCAGTTTTGCACAAAACAATTTTGGTTAAGATATAAAAATATTCCCCCATATCGTGGTTGGCGTATTTCAAATTCGACTACGACGTTTTTGTAATAGATTAAAGAACACTAGCTAGTTTTTTTCTTTAGTCTAGTATGTACCTAACTGCCGTAGTTGAAGTCGAAATACGCCAACCACGTTGGCGTGCACAAGCCTTATCAGAATTTTTTACCAAATATTCCTCCTTATTATGATTGGTGATTTTGCGGCGAGTCAGGCGTATTGTACTAGATGAAAGAAAAATGTTGCTTATTTTCTTTAATCTTCTGCAAATAGTCGAATTTGGAGTAGAAAAATGGCAACCATGATAAGGCCCATTAACTATGATTTAAAAATTTTTTCTGCAGTATTAGCTCAAAAACTAATTTTTTTTGGATATGCCTATGTTGCAATAAAGGAGCGATGTGTATGTATGTACGTGTGTATAGTGAAATAAAAAACTGCAAAACCTTCAAAAACGATAAACAGCAAAAATAAAGCCTATTCCCCTTATCGTGGTTGGCGTTTTTCGACTTCAAATTCGACTATTTGCAGTTGATTAAAGAAAAAATTTAAAAAACGCCTGACTCGCCGCAAAATCGCCAATCACAATAATGAAGGTTAATTTCAAATTTAATTTTAAAGAGTACCCAATCATGTAGGATTCTACAAAATTTTCTATTTAGTTATGTATGAAGCTGTTTAATTTAATAAATACGTGCCTGAATCAAGCAGTGTTTCATGCGTAATTAGTGGTTACGCTTTTTTGGGCACATGTGTGGCGGATGTAAATTCGCATTAACAGTCGAAAAGTGTAATGGGTTCGGTTATGAAATAAACTCACGTAACAGCAATACATTTGGACAAATATTTTTTCGGTTTTAATCAAAGTATACTTATAGGATGAAAAAGTATCTGAGCCACCCGGTTCATCATTATTACACTTATTCAAGACACAAACCTTGTGCAGCTGCGGAATGTGTGGGATTTATGTCTTCAAAATGGAACAAATGTATTGAAAACTTCACACACGAAACAGAGATCTGCACGATTACGAATCAATCGGCATAATTTAGCATTTTCTAAAATGAATATTGAGCTAGCAGTTAACATTAAATAAGTAAAAGATGCTATTGCATGATTCATATCAATGGGACTGTTGTTAATAAATGTATGCCACTGCTTGCAATTTCTATTCATTCATATGATTCACTAAAGCAATGAATTAGTAAAGGAATTCATTTCAGGTTTTTCTCGTTGAAAAAATGGAAAAATGTAATTCTTTACAACAGACACGGGGAAAAAATTAAAAAAAAAATGTTTTTTCCTGTGTTTGTTTTAAAAAATTATATTTTTCCATTTTTCCAACGAGAAAAAAAACTGTAATGAATACCTTTAGTATGATAAAACCCCTTCTGACAAAAAAAGTTTTATGTAATATTACAAAGTAAAATAGCTAAGCTTATTTTATTTAATAAGTTATTTTAATACGAGAAAAACTATTAATTAATACACAATATTTTATTAACTTAAGAATTCATCTATTCAACGTTTTTTTGTGAGTTATTTGACTACTACACAAAACAATCAAAAAACAGTAAGAATATTTTATTTAATTTTACTAAGGTCTAATAAATCAGTGAAAGTTTAAACGCTGGTTTAGTTAAACTAAACTCAACTTTATATGTAGTTTAAACTCAACAGGAGTAAATCAGTGAACCATACCTTATGTGCAGTGTTACCATATGTGAAGATTTATCTTATTTTTGAAGTTTTTAGACACGTTAAAACGACCAAAAAGATTTTTTTATTTTACAATAAAATTTAAAGAAATTTATTATTTGACATATTGTCAGAAGTGTACATATAATAATTGAAAATTATTTGCTGGTGGTTTAGCATGTCTATATACGTATTTCATTGGCGCTTGAGCCAAATCATCAGTAGATTTCAACCACAAATTTTTAACAGTCACAAACCTCTTACTTTATGCACAGACTAAATAAATAAAAAACTTAATTTAATAAATAAAATGGAGAATCAACCTACAAATGCTTCCGTCAATAAAGTACTCATTGTGCCAACCTTCTCCGTCGCTGCGTTAACGTCAGTTGAAAAAGGCGAAGTTTAACGTATGATGGATTCATTGTGCCTCGGACTTAAAAGTGAATGGAGAGCGAACACATATCTCCGTTAATGAATTTTAAGCTTATGAACTCTAAAAATATCTTAATTTCACAGAAAAATATTTTATTTTCCCCAGCTTGTATAATTTAACTATTCCTGAATGTTTTAGAAAAACAAATTAATTAATAATATATGTACTTATTTCGTTCTATAAAAATAATTAAGAAATAATGGACTTAAGCTTGATAAAGAAATTATTTCCTGATTAAAAATCGATTATAGTTCCCATGAACTAATAAATAATATGTATCTAATATTGTAATGTAAAATTTTATTACAATAACTTAATAACTTAATACGAATAACTTTTAATATTAAATTACACGTCTGATACTTTATGAATGATATACAAAATCTGAACTGATAGAAATAATGATATTCATAAAATTAGTTTTTAAAATAAAAATAATCGCATAAAAATAAATTTAAAAAAATGGTCGTTATATTGCTCTAACTATAATGCTTAACAATATTAGTAACTTTTTGATAGAGAGCCTTTAAAGGGCCCAGGCATGATAATATCAAAGATATCAACGTTAATAACTTCATTAATACAATAAAATCGGGCGATGGAGCTTTACGAGTAAAGAAACCAGTATCATAACCATAATACTGGGCCAACAAAGCAATAACAAACGTAGCAATGCCTAGAATATTGTGAAAAGTTTTGTTGAAAAGTGGATTAAATAAATTTCTGATTTTTGTGGAGTATAAAGTTGTTAGACCAGAAATAAAACTAATACAACATAAAATAAAAGCCGCAAATCCTGAAAGAAATTAAAATAATTAAATTAGTTATTTTTATCAGTATCACATATGTATGTATCCATTAAAACACAAATTTACCTAATTTTCCATGTATGGAGTGCAATGAGAAATTTTTTTGTATACATTTAACAAGAACGCCGGCAATACCAATACCTCCACCCAAAACTTGTAGCACCCAGTGTATAGTGGTTTTGGTATTGCGTCGATAGTGAGTTGTCAAGACATTATTTTTATAATGGCACATTATACCTTCAGACATAAGAAAGCAAAACTGAAAAAAATAAAAAAAAATATTGTTTTTAATGAATTTTTTTATATTAAAAAACTGGTTTTCTACAATTGCATGCAGCGAATTCGAAAACACGAGGTAATGTTTTTTTTAAATTTGTTTTTCGTTTACACCAGTAAATTTTTCTAGCGATATTTTCTGTTATTAATTTGCTTTAATTCGTATAAGAAACATATCATCGGTTGGTTATTGGTTTGCTGCAGACATAATGTATTATGAATATACTGTGCCGCAAACCAATAACCAACCGACTATATATACCTGAGATTTGCTTAAAAAACTTGCCCTGTGTGAACACAGTCTTTGGTAATTCACATTAATTTTTGCCTTGTTTTCTTTTAATGATTGTGGTTTTTATTTTTAAATGCATTTGCGTGATTTAAACAATGAATTTTTCTACCCTTCTTAATAATTATACTTTTTCCGATAAAGGGCATAAATTAATGTAAATTCGATTTATTTGTTAATGTTTACCGGCAAGTCCTTTTTAAATTTTATGCCAACTATTTAAGGCACACAATAAAAACAAAACTCTAACTTATCAATTAAAAAAAACACTAGCCGATTTAACATTTGCTCTATGTCTCTTACCCCAATTGTTACCAGCCATGCGTGAAGTCCCGTTCCAGCTAATCCGGTACGTAAACATAACCAGCTCATATAGATGGTTACAAATCCAATGCAGATTTGATTAAAAACATTTAAAATATATTCCAAACGCTCTAACACTTGGCGCGTTTCGCTATTCGGCATTGAGTCCATTGACATTTTTGAAAATCTCGACGAATAAGACGGCAGACTTTGATAATCCGTTGAGTTATTGTCAATAGAAATTTTGAACGTTGTGCTGCCGTAATCAGTTCGTATCGTACTGCAAGTTGTAGTACTTAATGTGTCCATGTTAAGCTAAAACAGAAAATAAACAGTTTTTGCTCTTTGTTATTTTTGTATTTTGCTTAATAAAACTTTTGTTGTTTTTCTTGTTGTTGTTTTTTAATCTTAATTGTATTTAAAAAATAAATATATTTATTACTGTCTCTTGGCGTAATTGTGTTTGCACAAAAAAGAAAAACAAATTCTCTTATCAAAATATTTTTTGAATTTTACTTTTTACTTAAATATTTAAACACTTTCTTAATTTTTCCCCCCAAAGCTGGAAATATTTCTGGGAAATAGAATTATCTATGATAATGAGTGAGAACATCTTGTGTTTTAGAATTTTGCAAATATTTAGTTTACAAAACTCACAATTAAAACGGAATGTTTTACTGCATAAACGATTAAATACTGGTCCCCTACGAAAATTACTGGCCGTGGGAACAAATAAATTTTGCACAGTAGTTTTTATCGATTTGCGTAGTAATAAAACATTTTGATATAAAAAATAAACTTTATTATTAAAGTCAGAGCAATGATAATTGGAAATTTCAGTTCCGACATCTCGAAACCAGAATTTTCGATGCAGGTCCAGAGAAAGATAAAAATTGATATGGGTAATTCAAGAAAATATACATATAATTGAGAAAATATATCTACCTATTATACATTTTCCTACCTAAGACCGTAACTAGAAATTAAATTAAATTACTATACAACTATCCCCGAAATTTCACTAAAATACGATGTCCACAAATAACCAATTATATTACGAATAAAATATTTTTTAACCGACTTAAAAAAAAAAGAGGAGGTTATCAATTTGTCTGTCATTGCTATTTCATAACTCGGTACATTTTAGACCGATTGCAAAAATTCTTTTTGATTGTTTACACATCTATACGCTAGGGGGTAAAAATTTTGTTCACAATACAATCACAAATTTTGAGTAAGATCGTAAAGCGTTATCAAATCGGTGTGTGCTATGTATGAGTGTATTAGTCTAATCATACGAACAAGAAGTACAGAGAAACTTAACAGCGGCATAGAAATACACTCAACCGAATTTTAAAACATACCTTCAGGAGCAATGTTAATTTTAAAAGAAATAGCTTGTGAAGTGTAATAGTGTTGCCAGTGGGGATAATTTTGTGAAAAAGTTAAAAAATATAAAATAAATAAAATAAATATAAACTTTTAAAAAAATGTCAAATGGTTGCTTACAAGATATATGCAGTCTTTATAAAGAATTTATAATATTTTATTATAACATGAGGCGAAGGCCACTGAAGCCAGTCCTCAATTTTTTTTGTATTTATTGTAAATTAATTTTGTCAATAAATAACAATAATAATAATAATTACAACATATCTTCATTACGTACTGTTGCCTTACACTGAAGCTGGTGCACGACAATTGGGTAACAATCTCCATCTCATGCCAATTATTATGGGTCGAGATTTTAATACAAATTTTGCAAACCCACAGTCGCAAGATTTATCAAAATTTTTATTTGACTTGCATATGAGCAATTCTCCACAAACCCCCACATCTAATAATTCCACTACTATAGATGCAGTTTTCCATACATTTTTAAATACAGTAGAGTCAAAAATTTATATATCTTATTTTACTTACCATAAGCCACTATTAAAATAAAATTTTTCATTACTAGATGTTTACACATCTCCCCTGTGATCGGACTCACATAGTTTTTTTGTCTGAGAGGGTACAGCTTCCAATTGATTCTATTAGTAAACAAGCGGGCGGCAACACGCCCAAATTGTTTAAATTTGATGTCATGATATTCTACTTATTTGATTGCTGCGAAACCTTGCCAAAACACCTTTGGGTCTTGTAATTACACAATTTTAATGACAAAAATGGGCAGGACTACGCCCATTAAAATTTATTGTTAAACATATTTCACGTTGTTCTTCTTAACCGATTTTTACGAAACTAACCACACACCTTGAGCTCTCAAATAGACACAATTTTCCATTTAAAAAAAATGGGAGGAGTCACGCCTATTAACATTTAATATTTTATTTTTAGTGGTTCTACTTTACCGATTTTTACAAAACTTAACACACACCCAGAGCTCTGAAAAACACACAATCTTGCATTAAAAAAGTAGATGAAGGTACGCCCGTTAAAATTTAATTTTATATTTCACGTATATACTTCTTCGTAACCATCCGATTTTCAAAATTTTGTTTGTTCAATCAAATCTATTGTTTTTTTGGCAGAACTATTTCTCAACAAAAAGAAAGGAAAGATGGAGCAGGATATAAAGATTTTTATTTTTCTTTCTACCAGCTGAATTAAAAGTTGACGTGTGTGAACGTTGACAAATATGCTTTGGGAGTGTAATATGTGGGTGTGGTGAAGTGATACTACTTTTATTAAACCCCTTCTACACAAAGAAAGTTTACTTTGCAAAGTCTTCATTCAGTTGGGAGAAAGACACACAGCTGAATTAAGACTTTGCAAAGTAAACTTTGCGTGTCTAAAAGGGATATTACGTTACAATTTTTAATCAGCGCCTCAAAAAAAAATCCCCTGAAAAAATTTAACAATTCTAAATTAAAGTTATTTATGAACTATGTACACATTTGTCACTAACGAATATGTTAATAAGCTTTGTTATCATCTATTTTTATAGACATTAAAATATTTCTTAAAAACTAAATAAAAAAATTAACTACAGTAATAACAAGTAAGAGTGCTATATTCGGCTGTGCCGAATCTTATATACCCTTTACCAAAGTGCGTTTATGTAGTATAGAGATACAAACATAAGCACAGAGATATGTAGGTACATATTCATTTCGTGAACAAATTCATACTTTTTTTCTAGTGCAATTTTTAGGTTTTTCGCATTATGTTTAATTTGGTGCTTTTTAAATTTTGACGATTTTTTTTCATATAGGCAATTTTTTTTGGTTTTGGCGATTTTTTTCGGTTTTTGGCGTTTTTTAATTTTAGCGATTTTTTTTTCGTGCTGGCGGTTTTTTTGATTTTGACGATTTTGTTCATTTAGGCGATTTTTTTCTTTTTTATATATTTAATTTTTTTAGTTTTGACATTTTTTTCTCGTTTTGGCGATTTTTTTCGGTTTTTGGCGTTTTTTAATTTTGGCGATTTTTTTTCGTTTTGGCAAATTTTTTGATTTTGCCGATTTTTTTTTTCATTTAAGCGATTTTTTTAATTTTTGGCATATAGGCAATTTATTTTTGTTTTGGCGATTTTTTCCGGTTTTTTGCGTTTTATTTTTTAATTTTGGCGATTTATTTTCGTTTTGGCGATTTTTTTTTATTTTGGCGATTTTTTTCATTTAGGCGATTTTTTTTAATTTTTGACGATTTTTGTTCATATAAGCATTTTTTTTGTTTTGGCGATTTTTGCGGATTTTTGTCATTGTGGGATTTTTTTTTTGTTTTGACACTTTTTTCTCGTTTTGGCGATTTTTTTCGGTTTTTGGCGTTTATTTAATTTTAGCGATTTTTTTTTCGTTTTGGCGATTTTTTTCATATAAGCGATTTTTTTTTAATTTTTGACGATTTTTTTCATATAGGCAATTTTTTTTTTGATTTGGCGATTTTATTTCGGTTTATGGCGTTTTTTTAATTTTGGCGATTTATTTTCGTTTTGGCGATTTTTTTTTTGATTTTTGCGATTTATTTTCATTTATGCAATTTTTTTTAATTTTTGGCGATTTTTGTTCACATAATCATTTTTTTTTGTTTTGGCGATTTTTTTCGGTTTTTGGTTTTTTTTTAATTTTAGCGTTTTTTTTTCATTTTGGCGAGTTTTTTTTTGTTTTGGCGATTTTTTTAAATTTTTGGCGATTTTATAATTTTCGGATTTTTTAGTTTGACCGTTTTTGAAAATTTCAAGAGTTTACCTCTTACGGTTTCCAAGATATAGCAATTTGTCAAAATTACATAGTCAAAATTTCATTAACTGATGGACCACCCTTTAATTTAAATTTTTTTAATTTTAGTGTTAATTGTTGTAGCCTATATAAAAATACACTAATTTTACAAATTTCAAGTGTCAATATACATATGTACACACATACATACAATTGTATGTATATTACATGGGATTTTAAAAGTTTTCGTCGCTCATTTTGGATCACCCTTTAATTTTTAGCTTTTATATATTTGTTGTTGTAGCGACCAAAGTTCTACATACACTGTCCAAATTTCAGACCCGTAGCTTTTACCGTTCCTGAGAAAATAGCCTTCTTCCTAAAACATGAAATATGTTTAATTATTAGGAAAAAAGTTAAAGTTTTCCAACCCTGCAAACGTTTTTTAATTTTTTAAGTTTTTAAAATTTTTTTATGATTATAGATACCAATTTTATTTATACCGAAACATAAAATAAGTTAATTTAATAAAAAAGTAATAAAAACTTGTTTTCGGTAGTTATTTTCTATGGGTAAATTGAGTTTGAGTTTTCCAGCTCTGAAACCGTCTGCTCGATTTTGCTGAATTTCAATAGCAAAATTTTTCGGAAAATTTCTGACACACCAGTCCAAAAACGAAGTCTCTAGCTCTTCTGGGAGCTTGGGAAAACCGATTTCACGTACAGACAGACGGACAGACGGACATCGCTTGTTCGTCTTCCCTATGCATAAGGATCCAGAATATATATACTTTATGTGTCGCTTATTAATATTCTAGAAATTACAAACGGAATGACAAACCTATATATACCCTTTTACCATTTTTTGGTAAAGGGTATAAAAAGATAAAGCAAGTGAAAAACAACTATAATAATTTTGTATATTTTTTTAAATACATACACTCAGGGAAAAGCTGCAACTTAAAAATAAGAACGCGTTACATTAATTTAATAATTTTCAATATAATAGAAAATGTATGTCGAGATACTTAAAAATAACTAAAATTAACAAATTAATACTGTAAATTAGTATTTTTCCATATAGAAATAAAAAATTTCAACATGTCTAGACTTTCGTTAGTGTTTCTTATTAATTCAATATGGTTTTTATTGATTTTATGCTGTTTTTTCCCTTGGTGTATATTTTAATTATAATTATTATATAATTGTAATTGAGAAAAATAGTAAACTGTATGCAAAATTATTATTTTTTCTCAATACAATTGTTTGTTGTTCTTTTCTTTCTATTATTCCACTGTGCAGAGATAAGTGCCATATAAAGCTGTGTCGAATTTTAAATGCCTTTGATTCAAAAATATTGAAGTACATTTTGAGTTTGAAACGTACGGATTATGTACTATTTCATAAAAATTTATCCGTTGTAAATTAAAAAAGCCTTTTGTAGAGGTTAAAAATAATTTTAGACTGACACCAAAAATTGCTAAAGTGTGATATTTAATTTTACACGAATCATTTTAGCTTTAGTCATGTACATTAGAGTGGCCGTTAATTGTATGGACACTTTTTTTGATTTCTTCTACTCTCACCGCCCAATTCGGTTCAGTTTTATGTAAAAAAAATTTAAACAAGTTTCATACCGATAAATTGCGTTTTAGGGGGTGCGTCCGGCCCTCAAATTTGGCATTCAAGCCCAGTTTTCAATGTAATTTTTTGCACAGGACTATCTTTAAAAAAAATCATTTTACAAGAATATGACATATGGCAATATTTTAGCTCTTCAAGTCAACAACATTAATCCCAATGAAAGTTTTTTGCTAAAATTAATATTTTAGAAAATAATGAGGAAAATAACAAAAATAAAACTAAACTAAAATAAAAAAAATATAAAAATAAAAAATTACATTGTACATATGGCCCTGAGGGCCAACTTTGAGGGCCGGACGCACGCCCTAAAACTCAACTTATCGGTATGAAATTTTTTTGTATTTTTTTTTTACTTCAAACTGAACTGATTTGTTGGGGGGTGAGAGTAGAAGAAATAAAAAAATAACAGCAAAAAATTAAATCCTAAACAAAATTTAAATAAATTACTAAACATTTTAGTTTGTACAAATACATTAATTTTTTTTATAGAAATTTGTGGTTTGTATCATTTTCAAATATTATTTAATGAGGATCATTAAAATTTTTGGGTACTTTTTATTAACTTTAAAGTACGCCAACAAGAGTGTGAAGTCTTTTTTCATAACAATTTTTTATTATTTTATATTGCATATACTATTCGTATTCGTATTCGCGAATATCGTTTCAAATATTCGTATTCGTATTCGCGAATATCGTTTCAAATATTCGTATTCGTATTCGCGAATATCGTTTGAAATATTCGTATTCGTATTCGCGAATATCAAAAATTGACATTCGTTACAATACATACTAATACGAATGAAAAAATAATATCCATTAGGTTCATATTTTTAAAAATTTTTAATCATCACGAAAGAGCTTTAAAAATTAAACAATTTGTCATCAATAAGTCTAAATGAACAAAAAATCGACTTACGTTGTTATATATGAAAACCAAAAAATTATGCTGTTCCGAAAAATTTTAACTTGCATATATATGTATGTCAAAAATATGCAAAAAAAGAATTTTGTCGTCAACAACTCAAAAGACAAAAATAATTACTTACGCGGTTATTCATCAAAGCCACAGGTACTCGTATTTTGTATAATTCAGTGAGTTGGTCGTACTCCAATTTTAGGAATTGGATTCATATTTTTTAAAAATTGTTAGTCCTAACTAAAGAGCTTTTAAACTTCAAAATTAACAAAAAAATCGACTTACGTTGTTATTTATGAAAACCACAGAATTATGTACATATGTATGCAAAAATATGGAAAATAAACTATTTTGTCATCAATAACTAAAAAGTGAAAAAATTTACTCACGCTGTTATTCACGAAAACCACAGATACTCGTATTTTGTATAATTTAGTCGTCTTTCAATTTTAATGAAATGATTAGGTAAACTTTTTTTCAAAGTAGAGTTAAGTCACTTTTAAAATAAACAGCTCATACTGCACTTTATAAATCAGAAATAATTTCACTAAAAGATGATTAACATCGCTTAACAAAATAAAGACGAAAATTTTATTGGACAAACCCTAAACAAATATACAAACACGTATTGCTAAGCTCAATCAATTGGTGTACAATGTACATATTTTTATTAGAACTTTTTACGTTATGAATGCACATGTCGCTCACTTACTGCAACAAAGTCATAACTTGAACAATCTATAGAAAATTAAAATCAATCCAATGAAGATATAAAAAGCATTATTCTCTTTAAAACCAAGAATATATTTTTTATTTGTATGAATTTTTATTGTGATTTTTCAACGCTAAACAGACTGACGTCTTATGAGTTATGACGTTTTTCAAATAATTGACCGATATGTGTGTATATTCAACTGCATATTGTATAAAATAAATAATAAAGAAAATTTTTTCTTTGGAATTTTTTTATCTCAATTTGATCTGTAAACAAATTGATAAAGGGTTTTCCCCATTTTTTATGTAACTCAAAAACAAACGCCATATGTATGACAATCTAAAACATTTGCATCTGTAACAAGCATTAGTATTATTTTAATGTACATATATTTTATTATACATATGTATGTACATATGTATCACTATTCTTCATTTAATATAAATTAATTCTTAATTTTAGATTTCTTGTTAAAAATTTCTTGTTAAAAATAGAAAATTTGTTACACTCAAACATAATAAATACGTGCACTTGTGTATAGTTTGTTATTTAGTGATAAATTTGAGAAAATTTTATGTAGTGGAATTTTTTTTACAAAAGCTGGAGTTGTTGAATTACATACACATGTATGTATTATACCCCTGCACAAGACTTCTTACAATAACTTTTAAGAAAGGCTTTACTACAGCGACATCTTCTAAAACAAACGATAAACAACACTGTTGGCAAGACATTTGTTTTATTTATTGCAGGTATAGGAGTAAAGAAGAAAATACTTCGTGATGCAAAAATTTGTGATGCTTGCTTTTTCATGCATGTACATTATAGTGGCCGTTATTTTTTTTTTTGATTTCTAATGTTCTCTCCCCCCGAATCGGCTCAGTTTTATGAACAAAATACAAAAAATTTCACAGCGATAAGTTGTTTTTAGGGGGTACGTTCGCCCCTGAAAGTTGGCCTTTAAGCCAATTTTTCGATGTATTTTTTTTAGCGATGAGTGAGCTCTAGCAGCGATAGCCGTTCTCGAGTGTCCGAGAAATGTTTACGCAACATTAGAATGCGCTATTATGTACGAATGTTTTGGTTAGCTGGGAAATAACAAGCATACACGCATCAACACTTCTTCTTTTGATTGTTTGTTGCGAAGAAAAAGTGTTCGCGACATTGCTTGTAAACACTCTTATAAACTTACATCAATACACCCATTGTGCTTCGCTTATTAAACGACATCATTTAATATTGGTCTGGTATAATACATGCTCCGGCAATACATTTAAAAAACAACACGTATTTACATTTCAAGACTGTTTACGCAGCCCTCTAATATGTATGTATATAGCGCCTGCTTAAAATATTCTCAGAGAAAGTCTCAGCTTAGATGTTGAAAATTTTCTTGCACCAATTTTTCATTTAATTCTTCATATTTACTTACAGAATTTTTTATGTACATAAAAATATATACATGGAGAGTAAAACTACATGAATGTGTGTACTGTTGCCTACAAAATGAGACTTCCAGCAAGAAAAAGTTTATCACCTAAACTTAGACAAAGTGTTTTGAAACGAATTTTTTTTTAAATATATACTCCCATATTCATAAAAAAATAAAATGAATTTGAAATCCGTTTTAAGAAAATTTAGTATGAAAAATTTGAAATAAAAAACATTTCAAATTCGCTTTAAATTTTATGAATATGGGGAATAGAATATTGTCCTCTGAAAGACTTTTTAAAACTATTTTTACAAAATCTTACCACATTCTTGTAAATTGAACAATTTATTAAACAAATTTTTTGTATACATATGTACAACATCATCAATTACGTTTTAAGAATTTGATTTATTGAAATAATTAAAAATGTAGGTATTCAATTAAATCAATTAATTTTTTGTTATATATATTATATATATATATATTATATTATTATATTAAATCAATTATAATTAAAATTCTTCGCTATTCATAAAATAAATTCGATATTTTATAATATAAAGCTTTTAAGGGACCCAAGCACGACAATACCAGTGAAATCAACGTTAAACATTTCATCAATATAATAAAATCATGCGATGGCACATTGTGAGTAAACAGCCCGGTCTCATAACCATAATACTGCGCACATAGAGCTACAGTAAATGTTGCGATACCCAATATTGTGTGAAAAGTCTTATTTAAAAGAGGACTTAATAAACTTCTTAATGAAGTTGAGAATAAAGATAATAAACCGGAAATAAAGCTAATGCAGCACAAAATAAAAGCGGCGAAACCTGCAAGAGCAAAAAATTTATTAACAACAATTTAGCGTAAAATGTTACAAATTTAACCTAATTTTGCATGGGCGTTGAATAAGTTGAACTTATCGTGAACACATTGGATTAAGACGGCAACAATACCAATACCGCCACCCAAAACTTGCAGCACCCAGTGTATAAGGGTCTTAGTATTTCTTCGGTATTTAAAAGTGAGCACATTTTGATTGTAATGACACATTATCGCTTCGGCCATAAGGAATGAGAACTGAAAATATTTTTTTTATTAAATTAAATAGAATCGAAAATTATATTATTGAATATACTATTTACCAGGGAATTTTAACACGATATATTTTTGTTTATACAAAAGTGAAGAATTTTTGTTTTTTGTTGTTGGTTAAGCATGTCTCTATGCATTTCGTGTTTGCTTAAAAAAGTAGATTTTAGCCAAACAATTTTTGAAAAAACCAAAAAAAAAATTCATATGTTTATAGAAAAACTCTCTAAATGTTATTGAGAATTACGTACATGAACATAATCAGGCTCAAATAAAAACTTTTAAATTTATTTACTTTCCTAAGCAGCAACGAAATGCATGTAGACTTTAGACGTACTTAACTCACAAAAAACTAAATTTTTTTAATTCGTATTCATGTATACTCATGGTTAATTAGAAATAAATAACTTTTTATTCAAATAATTACTCCCGGTTAATATATGTATATATATATATATATATATATATATATATATATATATATATATATATATGTATATATGTATATATTTATTTTTTTCACTGCTGCAAGGAGCATAGGGCCGGTTTATGGAAGACCAAACAAAAATTCTGGTAATAGGGCATTTACACTTGCACTAAAGCTAGTAGATTTCAATTAACATCTTTATAAATATACATTGTCAGTACATTATTGGTTTGACCCACCGACCATTTAAAAAAAAACTAGTTAGGTATGGAGTATATCCATATACTTGTTTCGAATTTCTCTTATCTGAATCCAAAACATGTTTTGCGAAATTAATTATGGGTTCTGAGTTATTTAGCATTCTATTAATCACAGTGGACCCAATTGGGTCTCCGAGCGGAGGTACCTTATAGCACCACCCTTCCTAACCTAACCTAACCTATTAAGCATTCATTTTGCTCCATTTCAACTATTTTAAGGTTTAATAAGTACATAAGTACAGCAAAACAGTACATGCCACAGTTTGGCATTTGCGTCAAATTCTTCATACAAAAATATGCGAAGTAAAGTTAACTGTTGTTTTGCTTCATTTATATAAGAAATTTATAGTACTGTTAACTAAAAACATCATCACCCAGACCCAGCATCCGATTAAATATTTTAATATAAACTTATTAAACACTAAAATAAAATAAAATAAACCTTAATTATGCATGTTTGAGTATAACAGGAATCATTTCATTTCATTCTTTATATTAAATACACTTCAATTGCTTGTTTTTCTTGTGTAAATATGTAACAAGGAGCATAGGGACGCAACAAGATTATTTCAGTACACTCGATCCTGTGATAGATTTTTTACTTCATTCCAACCTAGATTTAAGCGGAATAGTTCAGTTTCGGACTGCCTTGTGGATTCCAATGTGTAGATTGCTTCGCGATATCATCCGGAGTCTTACGCAGACTGTGTCTGATTCAGCCGCACTTGCGCTTTCGAATTTCAGCTGAGATTGGATTCTAACCAAAGTTGATTATTTTGGATTGTTCTTGCCCAGTATATAAGAGGATCTTCCTTAAGCAATTGCTTACGAGCACTTGCGTAGATTTTAGTTCGTGTGCTAATGTGTTCCATGTCTCGCATGCATATAATAATGCGGATTTCACATTTGTGTCGAATATTTTTAACTTTGTTCTTCTGAAATAGGCATGAAGAGTTCCATACTGATTTAAGTCGACCAAATTCTTGTCGGGTTTTGTTTATGTGACTGGAGATGCCAGCTTTGGAACCACCAGTCTTATCTAATACACAGTGGCGGCTTATTGGTCGGCGTTAAACGATCGACTTATTTCTCTAGACAGCAAGAAAAATAAACAAAACAACAAAATGCTCAATTCACACCAGTAAAGTCTACGACGGACGTATGGAACAAAAAAGCTACTTTTTGAAAATAAATTAAGAAAAGTGATGTATGCGGCACAAAACGTATTCTTACTTTTACAATAAAGTAATATTAACTTTTAACTTTATTCATCCAAAGTTCACTAAAATTTACACATTTCTTCCAAACATGTGTCATACAAAAAAATTATATCGGGTATACTTTGAAAAACTTCATAAAACCTTCCTTGTCGTTTTTCTCCATTGCGACTTTTTGGCATATGCTCCAAACCAACAATAGGCTGACGATATATCGTTTACATCAAGTTTTTTTTGACATTTATCAAGATTTCGTATCCAAAACGAAAACCATTGACGATGTAGCTAATTCACATACCTTTTTATATAAACACGCTGAGTTTTAAGTACATATTTAAAAAAACTAGTGATCTTTCTAAAGAAAAAATACAATACTTTGCCCGAAATCTCGTAGGTAATAAATAGATTTTGCTGAAATATAAATGCAACAACTGATTCAAAAATTTAACTTTTGCATTATATGTAGTCGAGAAATTTTTTAATTTTATTTAACCAGGAGTTAAAATAAATACGAATAGTTGTGTGTTTTTACAAAACGAGAATTTTCGTACGAAAATTTATACTAAAATTTCTTTTGTATTCCATTGTTCTTTTCACTATAAACTGTCGAACGAAAATTCAATTTCATTTTATAAAAACAGTAAAACAACACATACAATTTTTAATCTAGTTCTATGCATCAAGTAAAGGAAAATACTTTTTTTTTATTAACTTTTTTATGAAGTAACAAATAATAGTTATTTCACTTCATCTCTTACCCCAATCGTTGCCAGCCAGGCATGCAGGGCTGTACCTGCTAAGCCTGTACGCAAATACATCCAACTTATATAGATCGTAACAAAACCTATACACATTTGATTTATAATATTAAGAATAAATTCTATACGCTCGAAAATTGAACTCGACTCCCGCGTTTCACTCGCTTCCAAACTAGGGGTCATGTTGATTTTAGAGAGTAGAAAATAACTTCGTAAACTAAAGAATAATAAATAATTTTCAAAAGATCCTGCCTGCCGAACTTGTGCTATTTAAAATTTTTGATGTTGTTTTACTGCGGTTAATTTTAATACAACTGCAAACTTTTGCTTTCTAATCGTTCCATTAAGTCCATGTTTCGATATGCAAACTTTGTATTTGTTGCTATTTTTGGTATGTTTTTTTTGTTGAATAAATTGGTAAATACTTGTTTAAACTAAATAAATATGTATATCATTTATGAAGTGTAATTGTTATCTTTTTATCTTTTTTTATTATTTACTAATGAACGTGTCTGGTGGTAGAAGTAGGTTTGCAAAGGCATATTAAATTATCAAAGCTGTGTGGAGATCAATTACCTGTGACTATGCCTTCATCAGTTGAACTTTCCTACAACAACTGATACCAAGGGACACTCATGCACATCTGAAAAAGGCGGTGTGTTGCTATTTAATGACTGTCATAACCGGACTTGAACCCAGAACCTTAGGTTTTGTAGTCAACGTGGTAACTACTTCTGCCAAAGCCCTCAAATTTATCGCTATCGGAACATCGTCGCAATGTGGGTTACGTTCATAAAGGTTCGATGTGTGTATATTGTGAGATGATGCCAACCCTGGTAGGTCATCAAAGATTAGGTAGAAGCTTAAACTATTAAGTGGCTTATTAAAAAAAATTAAAATTCACCAAAAATTCCAAAAATCTTCTGTGATTTTTTACTTCTTTTCGATTGTCTTATCGAATAACTTGATAATTGAACGTAGGGTAGTGTAGGTAGGGTACATACAAATAAAAATGGTCGTAGTCTTCTATGAATGTTTCCCTTAATTTTTTTTAATTTAATTAAATACTTTAACTTTTAAGCTGTTGATGAGTGACTGGGATTTAAATGAGAACGATAATGAAAACGTGCAGAAAGTACATACGTATTTTTATGTGATATAATTGTGTCATATATTTGGTTAAAATATTTGATTAAATACTGACTGACCTTACAACAAAAAGAATGTGGAAATAATTATAAATAAATTCAGTGAAGTGCGACTTTGACCCGCGCACGAAGGGTTCCGTACGGACACGAGATATGTATTTAAATACGATCTTTAGCCTATATAAAATATAGTTTTTGCATTTTTTTTCGTGTTTAACGTATTTTTAATTTTTTGCGAGTTTTTTTTATTTTGGAAATTTTTTTAATTTTGGCGTTTTTTTTTGGTTTTGGGAATTTTTTTGGTTTTTGGAGTTTTTTTTCATTTTGGCAATTTTTTTAGTTTTGAAATTTTTTTTTTCGTTTTGGCGATTTTTTTTTTGGTTTTTGGCGTTTTTTATTTTTTGGCGATTTTTTTTCAGTTTTGGCGATTTTCGGTTTTTGGCGTTTCTTTATTTTGGTGACTTTTTTCATTTGGACGATTTTTTCGAATTTTGCGACTTATTTTAGTGTTAGATTTTTTTAATTTTGGCGATTTTTTTCGTTTTGGCGTTTTTTTTTTAAATTTTGGCAATTTTTTTTGGTTTCACGATTTTATAATTTTCGGATTTTTTTCTTTTACTGTTTTTGAAAATTTCAAGAGTTTACCTCTTACGGTTTCCAAGATATAGCAAGTTGTCAAAATTACATAGTCAAAATTGCATTGACTGATAGACCACCCTTTAATTTTAATTTTTATAAATTTTAGTGTTAATTGTTGTGGTCTATATAAAAATACACTAATTTTACAAATTTCAAGTGTCAATATACATATGTACATACAATTGTATGTATATTACATGGGTTTTTAGCATTTTTCATTGCTCGTTTTGGAACACCCTTTAATTTTTAATTCTCATGTACTTGTAGCGGCCAAGGTTCTACATACTCTGTTCAAATTTCAGGTCCGTAGCTCTGACGGTTCCTGAGAAAATGGTGTGACGGACAGACGGACAGCGTAGCGAAAGCAATAGGGTTCCTTTTTTGACCTTTGGTGTACGGAACCCTAAAAAGATTACTTACTCGGAAAGGTAAAAATATGTGTAATAAAAAGATTGCAAAATTTATAACAAATTTTTTTTTCATAAAGCCTTTTTTATATTATTTTTGTCTTTTGTCACTAATAGGGCATTTACACCTCCATAAAATTTAGCAGATTTAAATTTAAATCTGTATGAAATCTATACCGTTTACACCACAATTTTTTTTGGCATTTATCAAGATTTTTTTAATCCAAAACAAGACCCATGAAAAATTTCCAAAACTGCAACCAAACAACTGCATGTACCCAATTCACACACCTTTTTAAGCACACCGTAGCTAATTCACTCATCTATTTTTAGAAATATTTTGTAGAAGGTAATAAAAATAAATAAAAATATTAGATTTTGTTCAAATCATAAATATAGAAACAAATTAAGTTCGAAAAATAATAATTAAAAAATTGACTAAATATTAGATTTTGATTAGATTCCCTACAAATCTACTGACAAAATAGATTGCGATTTGTATGGGAAATCTAGTAAAGAGCAGCAAGATTTAGCTCGAAATCACGTAAGAGAAATAAAAATATTTTGGTTTATTACTTATGACTTATGGCGGTAGTGGAATACCGGCTAAAGCCAACGATAAATTTTATACTGTGAAAAAATCTTAAAATCAGTTAATAATTATAATCGGTGTTCAGTTTCGGCCTATTGTGACTCCGTCCGAGAGAATAATTTACCTTGCATTCAAATAATATATATATGAAAGTGATCTAACTCATATATTTCTTTGTCGAGATATTTAGTTGATTGCAATTGAATAAATTTAAAAATATTTTTATATTATAAAACATTTTAATTTAGAGTTGTACTAGTCTCGATTTATATAAATTTATTTACTGTTTATTAACTGCCTTATTCAGAAAAAAAATTTCTGTTTAATAAGAGGTTTACGAAACAAATTTTCTATGAAAATTTGATTAATAAACCTTTTATAAAATCAAAATATTTTTTTTGAATTAGGCCCTAAATATTTATTGACATTTTTCAAATATTTATTTAATATTTCGAAGCCAAAACGCATGTGACTTAGACCACTTTCATAATTAAGGGCACATTTTTATTTCTTTTACTCCTGTGAGGAGCATAGGGCCGTAAGCAACATAATTTTCGAATTTATTTTTTTTAACCAAAATCGATCATTTGCGATCGTAAATAATAGATTTTTATAAAAAAGAGGTAAAAACAAAAAAAGCAATGTGAGCCCGATCACAGGGGAGATGTGTAAACAGCTAGTAATGAATTTTTTTGTTATTATTGGCTTATGGTAACTAACATAAGATATATATAAATTTTTGACTCTACTGTATTTAAAAATCTATGGAAAACTGCATCTATAGCAATGGTGGGCACTGTCAATGTAGTAGTAAATTTTTTATGTGTTGAGGTTGCGAGCTACCCACCAAACACAAAGCCAAGCGTTTGAAAGATAATGGTGCATTATATATTTATACATAAAAAGACATATTTTTTATCTTGAGAGAAAACGTTGATTAAGTAAAATTATTAATTAAAAATAAATCTTTTTCTAAGTAAACAGTGAAATAAAAAAATTAAAAAAGATAGGACAATAATTCATCATGTTTTCTATTCAATAAAAAAAAATAAAAGAATCGTTGCTTGGTGGAGCACAAAGGTGAAAATTCACCAAATAAAAATATGCGGTTGGATGTATCAAACATAATAAGCTTTGATATTTATCGGCATGGAAGATGGGAAACATATTAAAAATATTGACATTTCGATAGGGCATTGACAAATTTTGGATTTCAGTTCTACAGTTTCACCTTTTCATCCAAATTTACAGCTTATTAATTCCCTGCTATAGAAGCTTCAGAGCTCACTCTTAATACAATTCGAGGTGTCACACCCTCATTCACAGAATTAAAAAAAAATGCTTCGCATATCATCATCAATTTGAAATGAGACAAGTATGTTTGCTGGACAAATATTCTTGAAAAAAATATAAAAAAATATGTAAGCATCCGCCTGATGTGCATTCATCGCTGTCTCATCGACGACTAAATTAAAGATTCTATAGTGGTGGAATTATTAGTTGTGGTGGCTTGTGGAGAATTGCTCATATGCAAGTGGAAAACGTCAAATAAAAATTTTGATAAAGCTTGCGACTGTGGGTTTGCAAAATTTGTATTAAAATCTCCACCCATAATAATTGGCATGAGATGGAAATTCTTAACAATACGTAATGAAGGCAACAATACGTAATGAAGATATTTTATAATATAATATTATAAATTCTTTATAAAGACTGCTATATATATTTTAAACAAATATTTGACACTTAAAACGCTCTTTTATTTAAAAGTTTATATGTATATATTTTACTTATTTTATATTTTTCAACTTTTTAAAAAAATTATCCCCACTGGCAACACTATTACACTTCACAAGCAATTGCTCCTGAAGGTATGCTTTAAAATTCGGTTGAGTTTCTCTATACTTTTTGTTCGTATGATTACACTAAACACTCATACATAGCTCACACCGACTTGATAACGCTTCACGATCTTACTCAAAATTTGTGATTGTATTGTGAAAAAGATTTTTACACCCCAGCGTATAGATGTTTACACATCAAAAATGTGTCGGTTAAGCTTTTGTGTCCGTTATGACTCGATATATCCTCTTGCTGATATAATAAGTTTCAAGTAATTTTGATAAGTGGTGTAGGACATAAAGTATCATTTTGTTTTGAGATTTGTCTTATTGTTTTCACATTTAGCAATGAAATCAGTAATCTTTGCACAAACGCCCCATTTTTTTTAAATAAAAATTACATACATATGGACATGAATTCTTCGTCTATCATGTACTTACATATGTACATATATATCGCTCATTTACTTCAACAACATGATAACTCCAAAAAACTAGTTTTACAAAAAACGAGTTCAAAGTTTTCAATTCATACACAACTTAAAGGAAAAACAAAGTTTTATATTTTCTTAGCTTAAAAAAATATAATTTTTTGAGCTATGACGTTTTGGAAGTAAAAGAGAGACAGACATTTAAAAAAAATAGTAATATTGAGTGACTGGTGGACTTTCGTGATTCAAAAACAGGAAATTCGGTACGCACATATTAGTGATGTAACAAATGTCAATTTTTGATATTCACGAATACGATTATTTGAAATGATATTCCCGAATACGTATACGAACACGAATACGAATATTATATGTGAAACTTAAAGATATTAAATTGGCGTTCTTTTTCGCCTGCAATATGAAATATTAAAAAATTGTTATGAAAAAGAACTTCACACTTCTGTTGGCGTACATTAAAGTTAATAAAAACTACCCAAAAAATTTTATGTTCGTCATGAAATAATATTTAAAAATGATACAAAATACAAATTTCTGTAAAAAATTTAATGGATTCGTACAAACTAATATTTTTATCCATTTATTTAAATGTCGTTTAGGATTAATGCTATAAAAACAACTGGGACGAACGACGAATTTTCGGTTACGAATATTCATCATAAGAAATAGAATACATGTGTGTATATGAAAATACACACAATCAGTACGTTGGATGAAAGTTGCCATGCGTAACGAACTAGCGATAGATTTATTTCCATTTTGTACGCCGGCGAACGACGAAAAAACAATTTTCTCTCTCTCTCCCTCTCTGTCTTTGTATACACAACAACTTTATAAAATATGAGAGAGGAATTCGGTGAGTAAATTCGTCGTTATTGTGTTTTACACGACGAATTTACGCAGCGAATGCTTATCGACGAATTCTTATTTTAATTTTTTATTTTTTTTGGAAAAATATTCGTGTTTGTTGGAAATACGAATATCTAAAAATGGCCGAATATTAGCCAATTCGAATACGAATACACTTGCATCACTAGTATATATAGCCCAATTACTTCAACAACGTCATAAGTCAATAAATACGATTTTTGTGTTAATAATGCAGAATTAATCTGAAAAAAAATTTTCATACAAACATCTTCCATACTCAACCACCGATTATTGCAACACCCCGATTAGCGCAACAGGTAATTTTTTTACATTACAGTCTTTATAAGTGCAACTTTTTTCAAGAAACAGTCTCGATAAGTGCAACCTTTTCTCTTTTAGTAAATTTAAAACGCTTCTCTCTCTGAATTTAAAATGCAGTTTAAACAAGTTCAGTTTCACAAAAAAAAACACATCCCAAAAAGTTGTTTGCACGTCAGTGTTAACACTTTCTATTTATTTTTCTTTCTTAGTTGTAATATCATATCACAAAAAATTAAGAAACCAAAAATTTGAACTAAAATTTCAACATTCACTTCCTCAAACTAGATTGTATTTTCTATAAAATTAACATGAGTCGAACTCAAATATACAAAAGTACCAAATATGAATGAAGCCTAATTTTAATTTTCAGTTCAAATATAAAATATTATTTTATAAAATTTCTAATCACATACATATATGAATTTTTTATGTTTTACTATTAAAAATAAATTATTTTATGTTAAATCACAGTTTGGTTTACATGAAGCTTTTAGTGGTCGATTATTGCAACTTTTTCTTAAAAGCAACAACCTCGATTTCCTTTCGGTTGCGCAAACCGAGCTCGTACTATATTGGTTATTCATTAAGTTGTTTGAACTTTGCAAATTTCGCATTTTCTGAGTTATGATGCATTTGAAGTAAATGAGCGATATGTTTGTACATAGTAGATAATTAGTAGATCCATTAAGAAGGGATTTTTGGAAAATATGTAAAAGGTTCAAGGATGAATTTTTGGGCACTTTCCTTTTTACTTTAAAAAATATCGAAAAAGTACTTTGCACTTTTGGAAACAACCGATGTTTGAATTAAGCGCGACAAAAAAAAAAAGAAATTAAATGCTTGTTTTCAAGCACCTGCACAAAAAATACACAGTAACACCTCTTATTCACATTTCCATTAAATGCTTTTAAAACAAATAACTCATGTATTCTTATAATTAATTAACAAACTCAAAATTAAGATCAGTTACAGTAATTTGGCAGATTTTGATCAATCGTCCATATCTATACATAATTTAAGTTTTTATTGTTTTGTGCAATACGGAAATTATATCAGCTTAAACTTGTTTTGCGCTTTTGTATAAAATGTGTAACATTTTTTTCAAAGATTTCACTTTGCGTACGAGTATTATTTAAAAATTATTTTTACAAAAACAATAAATTTTTTTACGATACTTAGTTTTCTTAGAATTTCATTTTGCTTGTGTCTGAGCTTTTAATTATTAGTAAAACACTTTAAACAAAGAAACTCAGACTGGGTTTCCCCATTTTTGTTGTTGTTATTAGTAAAACACAAAACTTTTAAAAAGTATTTATATTTATATAAATAACCTTGTTATGTTTTTCTTAATAAAGCTTGGAAATATTTTAAATTTATTTCTTTTTTATGTTAATAAATAAAATGAAAATGCACCCTTTAGTTCTTCTTGTAAATATAAAACTGTTCGCACTTGATCTAATGAAATGCATCTCCACAATTTGATTCCAAAATAAAAGGGTACCAGCTTGTATGTGAGTGAATCTTTTAAGCGTATTTGTTTCTGTTAATATATTAAGAATCGTTTTTGTACACACGCTTACATATTTCATATGCACAGTGGGACATTTTGCTAAATAAATAATAATAAATATAAATATAATTTCCAAACTATTTATTGGATTACCCAAGTTAAAATGTGGAGTAAAAAAACCAGGGGGCAAATCGCGGCAGTCGTTGTCGAACGAAATTACAAAATATTTCCAAATAAACTCTATTGAAATATTTTGTAATTTCGTAAGATTACTAGTGCCGCGATTTGCCTCCAGAAGTTGTGCTTTCGGCATATTTAATGCAAATATGCAAAAGGGATTGGGTCAATTATTAGTGCCCCTCTTTCAAACTAACCTCACTTCCAACTTTTCTGATCTAAACATATGAAACTGAAATCAAATTTCATTTACATATATACATACATATGTATCTTATATTATTGAATATAATATAATCAATTTCGTTTTTTAATTAAAGTTATATTCAAATGATAAATTTTACCCCAAATTATTCCCAAATATATGAAAATATTTATTTATTTGTTACTTTTATTTATTTTTTTAGTAGAGGTTCTTAACAACTAATTTTATTCTATGAACATTTTAAATAATTTATAACAACATTATTTGCAATATTTTCTTACTTTTTCTTAATTATTATTTATGTCAAAATCATTTTAACGGCCTTGAATTTTTATTATTTGCTAAAAAAACATTGCTTTCTAAACAATTTGTTTTATTAAACCAATTTTTAAAGACTTTCGGCATGCACCCTACATTCCGCAGTACTCTGTATTCAAAAACTTGTGCACACACTTCCATTGGAAGTTTAGTACTGGCTCGCCTACGAATTTCTTAAAGACACTTGAACTTATCGATAGTCAGAAGTAGAAACGCCCTAACTCGAATTTTCACGAAATTGAGTTTTCAGTGATTCCAAATTCAATTTCACACAAAAATTTATTGCAATAGTGTAAAAAATAACGCCTTTACAAGCAGTTGTACTATTTATTTTTATGTTTTTCTTCTGTAAAGTTAAAATTATTTGAGGCAGAGCCTTTCTACTTGTGACCGACGTTATATATAAGTCATGGTTCACATTATGAAATTTTTCTTTCAAAAAAATGGAATGGGATGCACACTTTGTTCCTGCACTTGAAAATATTATTATTATTATTATTATTATTTTCTAATTCGAAATTTTTCCACATATAAAATTTTTTTTTGGTTTGAAGCATTTTCATAAGTATAAGGAAAACTCGCTCAATTCGCTTTTAAAAATTCATACTTGATATTAGAGTTGTGCAGCTCATGAACGAACTAGTTCAATTGAACGATTCACTTCACTGAGCGCTGTGAGCCGTTCAATTCACGGAGCGCTGTCAGCTCAGTACTGAGTGGTTTCTAGATTTGTATCGCACACTTTCAGTAGCTCGTTTTAGACACAAACCTATAATCAAACCCCTATAAATAACATGTGAACTTCAATCAAACTAATTCAGTTGTAAAGAGATTAAAGAAAATTTCAGAAAGGAAAATTTCATGATTTTCAAAAGTTCATAACTTTTAGAAATTGCAAATTTTTTTTAAAGATAGTTTAGTTTGAGTCTTAGTGAAAATAAAACTATTTGAAAACTTTTCGCAATGTAAACAATTTAAATAACAGTTTGTATAAAATATAATCTTATAATTTGGCTTAAGAAATTACAATAAGTTTTATATATATTTTTATGAAAACCCGCTGCACATAATAACTATTTTTAAGTTCAAAACGGAAAATACTCGAGGTAAAATAATTTTTTACAGATCAATATATTTGTAGTCTGGAAAATTCTATCGACATTGTGTGAACGCGAGAGCCAAAAATTATCGTTTGAGTATTAGTTGGTAATTTTATTGAACATATTTCCATTTCGTAATCCGGATGTCCCTTTTTAATACACTTCTTCTTCTTCTTTATTGACCACACAACCCCCTTGTACGGACACATTTCAATGCCCCGTTCAGTGTCCGCTGCTTTTGGCACTATTATTAGTGCTTTTTGAAGACTGAAAACGCCAAATTTTTTTGCGATTTCTTTAGTTTCAAACTAAGAAAAAACACTAAGTAGCACCTTTAAGAAATTTGTGTATGTATTAAAGACCTGCAAAAGACGTCTTATAAGAACTTTTAAGACATCAGGGAAATTTCAAATGCTTTACTACAGTGAAATCTTCTGAAACAAACGCTAAACAACGTGTTCGGCAATACATTTGTTTAAGTTATTGCAGGTATAAGAGTAAAGAAGAAAATAGTTCGTGACTGAAGAATTTATGGTGCTTGTGCTTTTTTTCTCTCTTTGACGCGTATGCTAACGTCATGCATGTACATACATACATACCTACATAATTTTTGTATGCTCTCTTATTTTTCTGCGCACATACAAACGCACTCATGCATTTACATGAGTTGTATGCGCTTGCTTAAAAAAACCTCCCTTAAACACAAACATAATAGCTTACCATTTAAATCTTACACACACACACCCAAACTTACAATGTGCAAAATAACAAGCATACATGTACATATAAACAGTACTTATTTTCATTGTTTGTTTAAAAAAGACGTCTTGGCGACATGGCTTGTTAGCAGTCATATACACGTACACCAATACATCCATCGTGCCTCTTTTATAGTACGACAGCATTTATTATTGGCTTAGTCCTGATTCACACAAGTCAGGTTTGACTCGTCAAGTCTTGAGCTTTTAGGAAAGAGCGGTGAAGAGAATAAAAAGGGGTACAGACTTGACCGTACCAGTCAAGTTTGCTTTTTCGTTTTGTTTTGTCATTCGTAATACTCTACTACAACGCAAATTGATGATACTTGATGACTTGACTTGACGGTGTGTATGAACGCAAATGCAGGTTCAAAAGAAAATTTGACTAAAACTGATCAGCTAAACCTGATGTGTGTGAATCATGACTTAGTATAATACATGCCACGAGAATAAATTTAAAAAACATGACGTATTTAAATTTCAAGACTGCTTACGCCGGCCACTAGTATGTATGTATTTTCTAAATAAAAACTTGGTGTATTTATTTTTTCAGTGTAAACCATACCTTTTTCATCGGATATATTTCGTTAAAGATTTTTTACCCTTTTTAAATTTCAAAATTACGATTTTTAGTGCTTTTTTTAAATTTAGGTCTAAAAAAGTTGGCATCACTGATTATGACTGTCAGCTGTACAAAAAATACGAAACATTGTTGCCAAAAAAAGATTTAAAATAAAGACAATAGTAGAAAAGACCGATGTACCAAGCTACAAACAAAATCAATTTTTAATAAAGGAGGTGCTTATTTATTATCATTTATGAATGAAGGGCCCCACTGTGCAATGCAACACAAGATTAAATTTTAGTTTTGTGGTTTTTATTTTTATTTCTTTTTAATTTTTGGCAACGGTGACATGAAGCGATAAGTACAAATAAGATTAATAATATGTAATACTCCTCCATGGAACGTTATGCTGCTAAGAAGAAGTTTTATATCCATATTGAACTATACCCGTGTTGGTACATATATAAATAACAGAAATTAAAACATTCAGATACAAGTATGAATGCAAACGATTTAGAAAATGCTTTAGAAAAACTAGTTGTTGTTTGTTTCCTTCGATTAGATTTGTTTAAAAACAAATGATGAAATGTTATTTTATTTATTCATAATATATAACGTATATGGCCTATGGACCATAGTCGGTCACATCATAATATTCAATTTATGGCAAGCAGCTATAAAAGTGGACAGTACTTCAAGTTCACGCATCTAGATCAGATTGTTAAAACGTAAATACATGTACGCATAACTTTCTTTCCCTTATAAAAAACGATAGACTAACTAATCTAAATATTATCTTTCATGATAATTTTTCTAAGAAACTTTTGTATCTCTCAAATCAGTCAAGTGCTTTAATTTAATTATAAAATACTTATGTTTATTACTGCAGATAAAAGAATACAAAATTGTTAAATTAAATACACATTAAGTAAGTGCTAGGGCCAGGGTTATCAACAACCTTTTATATCGCTAAATTCTGCGTAACTTTGAACTGAAGTTAATGAAATTAATATTTTTTTCTAGAATAATTTTTTTTAGAAACTTGCTATTTTCTATCTAAATGAACAAATGCTTTAAAAGATTTCCTTTGCCGATTATAGGGCATTTGGTATGTGTAGCTGAAAAACAATTACGTATTACTTTTATTAGTCGACTAAAAGATTATTTGTTGTGGTTATAGTAAAATTGCTATCGGATAACTCAATCATTGACCTTAAAACTTTTTAAAAACAAAATCTTTATCGTTTAATATTCGATGCTAAATAATGAAATGCACATAACAACTACATACTTTAGACTTTCATTCTCTATTAACTTCACAAAATATGCACATAAATTTTAATATGTTTGCATAGGATGTATACATGCCCAGCGGGAAAAATAAGGAGTAATGATGCCTTCTAGAAGTCCTCTAAATTAATTCTTTTGGATGTAAAAGGCCTGTTCGTTCCATTCCATACTCATATTTTTTTACACGTGTTTTCATTGAGGGGCAGGGGTTCTGCTCTCGCTTCTTTCAGAATAGAGATTCTGAAAGGACTTCAAATTAATGGATTTTATTTTGGTAAAGAAACCAAATAAAAAATTTATTCCATTTCTCCCTTCTGTAATTAGATTAAAAAATTCCTAAGCAGGCCTTTAATAAGACCAGAAAGAAACCAAATAAAAAATTTTTTCCATTTCTCCCTTCTGTAATTAGATTCAAAAATAGAAATAAAAAGAAGAGATTCTGAAAGGACTTCAAATTAATGGATTTTGCTTTTGCTTTGGTAAAGAAACCAGACAAAAAATTACTTTTCTCTGTAATTAAATAAAAAAAATTCCTAAGCAGGCCTTTAATAAGACCTGCCCCGTATTCTGTAAGTCGCTAAAGCTAAATCTCTATCGCTAAAAATTTATATGCTCGATTTTTTGATTTTCGGCTACAAATGCAATTTTGAAACGTGTATTGCTAAATCAGGCAATGAATCAAAAATGTAATTCGCCAAAAATTTCACGTTTTAGGCCATCGCCAAAAATTTTTAATTTTCTATTTGTGCAGTATTTTAGCGATAAAACTTAGCTTAAGCTTTGGTGACTTACAGAATATGGGAGTATTTGTGCACATATATGTGCATTAGGTATGGCATAGTGGACGACTTTTCGATTTCGACATGCAAGGACCCCTCATTTTGTGAGGTTCGGAAAAAAATATTTGAGCCAAAAATTGGTGGTGATCAGATGGGCGTAAAGGTCGCTTCTTCGTGCTCAAATTTGAGGGTAAAAGCAAAATAAAACTTACAAAAAATCATATAACTTTCCCGGGGTTACCGCTACTAGGGTCAAATGTATGATCAGCACTATTTAATTTTCTTTGTCCAACATCTTTTTTAAACACACTGACCGCTTAACTCCTTTCCTTGAGGGAACTCCCTTACAAAGGAGAAATTTTTATAAAATTTACTCGCAGGACTCTAACTAACTCTAGGGTGTACCTTTTGAAGTCAAATGTATGATTGACTCTAAATATTTTTTCAATACGAACAGTTTCTTTAGACATACTTATCGTCTATCTTCAACCATTAAGGTGGTCCCCATATAAAAAAATAATTTTTTTAATAATTTTTTTTAAGAAAGCCGCTTGTTCCGCTCTTATGGTGCCTTAAAGGGGGGTAAAATGTAAGACCAATCCACAGTAATTTTTCATCTCCCACATTTCCTCCGAACATATGGATCTATAAAGCGATATATGCATGTACATTGTAAATATATTTCGTTACTATATTGTTATACGCTGAACGAATTTTCGGCAGAAATTCTATGAATTTCGACATTGATCTAATCAAAAATTCATTAAAATTCAACCAACGTCACGCTTCGTGGGATTAATGAAACCAGTTTCGTTAAAATTATTTTATTGCAGTGCTATAACTTCATTGAAAAATTAAATAATTTCATGAAAAGAATGAAATAACTTAAATATAATAGGGTTTCTTAATAATTAGAAAATATTGTTGTCATAAATCCAATAAAATATTCTTACGAAACCAGAATACCAAAGAAGCATTTCCAATGAAATTCTTTCACAATATACATGAAATTTTGACTGGATTTGTAAAATTATCATTAGATTTTTGAAAAAATTTCAATGAAATTGTTTCATTGGACTTATGAAGCAAAATTCTTGCGGTGTATAGTCAAAGAAATATACATATAGGAATAGGTTTACCTTGCAAGATAAAAAGGAAAAAGTACTTGAGTCGATATTAGCTGTTTTTAAGTTAATGGTACCTTCGTAATGTGCATATTCGAAAGTACCCCTGGTAAAAATTTTAATTCATTTGTGTAATTTTTCAGGAAGTTATAGCACTCACACAAAAAAGTAATATGAATGATTTTGTGATGCTAATTAAAATATTTGTAATATCCATTAAAAAATTAATTAAATTTTCACCTAATAAACAATTTGATAATATCAATTAAGTTTTTCCACTCAAATTAACTAATACAATTAAAAATTTAATTAATACAATTAAATTCTTAATTAAAAATATTAATTGATGAAAACTTTTTTCTGTGCTATGACTTGCGACTTATATTTTTTATACTTCTAATCTTATTTGGAATAATAACTTAATTAACGTTATACTTTGGTATATTTCAACTTAAATGTATTACTTATAGTGTGTAGAGCAATATTTGCTCAAACAAATAAATGTTAACAAATAACTTCCCAATTTAATTGTAAAATAAATAAATTTTTAAAAACCGACTTGAATGCTTAAAAGTGCTCTCCTGCACTTTTTCCTTATTGCCACAGATATATCAACCGACATTTTGATAACACCTAAAATTAAAAAAAAAAATCTAGTCAAGTTTTTTTAGGTTGGAACAAAGCAGCGATAGGTACATGTTTATTAAATCGGACCGATTCCCGTACCAGAACAAGGTGTGCCAGTCCCCCCCTAGATCACAGATATATCAATGACGACTCCAAAAATGCCACACTTTATAATACAGACCATTTAGTCAGTGGCTCTGATCAGCCTCAATTCTATCCTTGATGGTCTTAAAAAAAAATTTTAGGTACGTTTTCTGACATTCATGGATACTTTCCTCCTCAAAAATTGCCAATTTTCCCAAACCATATGAAAGAAGACTTAAAATTACATATGTATGTATGTAGTTTAAGTTTTTAAAATATTAATTTTTGGAACTGTCATTGATATTCTACCATCCTAATATACTGTCCACACCTGATGAATTTATATCATGGTGAATATCAAATTGATATCATGATGGAATCTCATCACGTATAGACAAAACTTTTTAATATTATGGTAGCGTTATGATATAATCATCAGAGTTCACGGCCTGATGAATTCATCTTGATATCAAATGTCATTTTATGTGTTACTGTGCATTTAATGTTTATATATTAAACAATTTTCGTTTAAAAAAAGGCGACACAACAACAAATTAGTTATTTTCGGCAAGTATTTTTCAAATATTTGTTTGATTCATCATAACATAAAATCATCAACGTCTACCTCTTTGTGATGATATTAATGAAAAAATGACAGTTGCTCTGCCGGCGTTATATTACGAGCTATAATATAAAATAATCAGGTGTGGACACTTTGTAAGGGTTACATGTATGTATGTAAATACATATTTGGGGGATTCAAACCGTAGTCTTAAGTGTCATAGTGTTAAGTTTTTTCTTTAAGTTGGAACAAAGTAGCGATATGTACATGTATAAATAAATACAGACCACTTAGTCCATGGCTCTGATCAGCTTCAGTTCTATCCTTGATGGCTTTAAAAATAAATTAGGTACGGCTTCTGATATCGAGGATACTTCCCCCTCCAAAATTCCCAATTTTTCCCAAACTTCTTATGGAAGACTTAAAATTATAAATGTACTTTAAGTTTTTGGAATCATCATTGAAATTCTATCATCCTAAGGGGCACAACTTTTTTTTCGGTCTTATGGTCTTCATATGTTAATGCATATTTGGGGGATGCAAATGATAGTCTTAAGTGTCAGAGTGGTATTATGTTTTAAATTATTTTAGTGTAATTGTTTTTGCTCTAGTTTTAAAACATTACACTTTTGACCGTTACGACTTCCCTTATGAATCCCCCAACTGTTTATGATTCAGTCATACTCGTAAGTACTCAGGTGTTAAAGTATAAAACATTATTTTATCAAAATGTCTAATACAGCACGTACAATGATAACAGTCAAATGTTTTAATGTCTAGGTATTATTTTTTTAAGAATTTTTAAGGCATAATGCAATAAAATTCAAATGAAACATGAAAATTGCAATTGTATATTAGATTAGATAATGTTACGAAAGTTTCTTAGAGATAAAAAGCATTATCTGATCAGACAGTACTGAGCATAATAAAAGCAGTTAGCTGGAAGTTTTATTAAATTATTAATAAAAAGTGTTAAACTGTTGTTAAAAGATTTTACTGTAGTAAGTATGTATATTCGGGCGGCTTGATTTGTATGTAGGCAAAAAAATCGCTCAAATTACAAGGAAAATCGTATTTTAGGTATCAAAATAAGAAACTTTCCCGAAGAAACTATACCTCCAAAATGTATTTTGATGTCCGGACTTTTGACCCGAAGTATCAAATTTTCTTGAAGGGTCAAATTTTTAAAAATCTCACTTTGACCCATTTAGAGTTCCTCCATCGAGACAAAATGTATGACCGACCCAACCTATGCCAGAGGCACACCCCCTGGAACCACCCCTGGGGGGTCCCATATAAACATTTGTGATTTTTTTAAATACATTGTATATGCTTAAAAACGTTATTTCGCCGATTCCGCACAGGATTAAATTCTGCATCACTAACTCAAAAATTCCATTTTTTTGAGTTTTAACGTTGTTTGAGTAAATAAGCGATATGTTACGTTTATAAATAAGCATACAATTATTTTTCTTAACGCAGTTAAAATTAATATTTAATTGTTAATTTTTTTTTATAATTTGGCAATGAACACTAAATAGACTTTTACTTTTGTTTTCTAATGTTTAGTTAAATGCTTTTTGCTTTTGTATATTCTTATGTATATAAGATTATGTATGTATGTATTTTGCGTTCAATCATGACTAATTACAAAATTAACAATTGAATAACGAATGATAGATAATAAATAAATACATACATACATACATACTCGTTCTTAATATTTGTTATATTAAAAGTTCATGCATTTTTTCAAATAAATAATCAATTTAACGGCTCAACGAATTGTTTAACCTACATAGTACATACTCGCATGAAACTGTTTCAATTGAATTATTTTAAATAAAATTAAAATTAATTTTTTTGCAAATCGAAATGTACATAGTACATATTTTGATAAATAAGTTAAATTTTCATCAATCGTTTAATAACTTCCTGATAAATAAAATTAATTTTCTAAAAAGAGAAATATTGTTAACAACATTTGTTCATTTATATACAGTGTTGTTTACAATTATAGCACTAGTTTAAATAGTTATATTTCCCAAAGTAGCTTTATGAGGAATGTTATACTCGTAAATAAAAATTAGTACTATTACAATTATGCACCAGGTTGTAGCATTCACGAACATTATTTATTTGTTTAGTTTGATAGTCAACTTTGTTGTTTAAAATATTCCACTTGTCTGAAATTTTACAGCATAAATACTGCTTACCCTCATACCTAAATAAGAGCCGCAAGCGTTGCGTTAGCAGCAGGGTACGTATTTTCAGTACAATCATATAATATGTTAACATTGAATTGTACTGAAAATGCGTACCCCGCTACTAACGCAACGCTTTACGCTCTTATTTAGGTATGAGGGTTAGGAAGGATTGACCGTTTGCTTAACAATTTCATCAGACTTTTTCGATCTATAGAGAAAATGTTCCAGCAAAAAATTTCAAAAAAGGTAATCGAGTTTGGAATTAAGCATTTTTGGTGGAAGCTCTTTCCTACTGGATTACCAACTTAACGATTTTAACAATGCGTGAGACTAAAATAATCGATTCTTGAGAACAACTTACATTTTTTATTTGGTAATTTAATTAATCTAAAAAAAATCATTCTTCTCATTTAGCAACTTGTAGATCATTTTTTAAATTTTAGGTAATGTGGTATGTAAGCGAGTAATGAGATTTGGTAATCAGTAAAGCAAGTCATTATATGGCAAGTAGTTCTGATGGTAATGAGTAATTTTTTGCTGGGGTGTTCCATTTTGCGAATTGGGGAATTAAAATGTATGTAGTTGAATTGTCAGAACTTCTCACTTCATTATCAGTAAATTTACTTTTACAGTGAGGGTTTTATATGTAGCATAGCTTTATTTTATTTTATTGAATCGGTTACTACTTCTCACTCATTCGTTGGATACAGTAAGTGGTGTTCGTGACAGCGCTTATACACAACATGAGACGAACACGAAAGTGAGGAAAATGTAAACAAAAAAAAAGTCAATTTCTAACATACATTTTCAAGACGAATACATATCAGCAGATCTCATTTCAGCCGATGTTGATCAGATGCTAATTTCTCTGGTATCAAATCAAGCAAAAGGTTTGCAAATTTGACACTAACAACTATAAATCTATACTTATTTTTTCTGGAGTATTTCATTTTAAAAAGAGTTCAGTTCTAGTCTAGGTATCAGGGGCAAATCTCTAAATATAAATGCTATATTCGATGCTGCCTCCACGCCCTAAAGACTGAAATGGTACGCAAACACTAGTATTTATTTATATTATTAGTGTTTATTTATCTCTCTCTTAATATAATATCAGTCAAGTGGCAGCAAGAGAACAACAACTACAACAATGCAATAACAATATGCATTTTTTATATTTATGATCTGATCAGACTAAAGTTCATATAGCCTTGCAAGCCAAATATATTCTGACAAACACGTAGTTGAACGGAACAATTAGATGTTTTCGAAGGAAGAAACGACAATGGCAAGACTGTTGTAAATTTAGAGATGGTAAAATTGAGCTTTCATAACAAAAAAGCTTTCAGGAAATTAAATGAAAAAATTTAATCAAAACAATTTCACATATTCCATTTGCACTGAAAACTTCAATATATAAACCAGAAATCTACATCAACTGACACCACATACAGTGGACCAAACACAAAAGGACGGTGATGGTGATGGCCTTCGAAAACATCTAGTTGTTCTGTTCAACTACGTTTTTTTCAGAATATTTACAACTAACTTTAGTGTTATTTGTTCATTAATAATTATCACATGTAATTTGGCTTACAAATTAATACGAACTTTAGCCTGTTCAAGTCAAATTTTTGTGCTGCCACCTGGTTAAATACACTTTGATGTCATCCAAATGACCTTGTTACGGTCAAAGGGCCATATTATTTTCCATCACTAGTTCGCACATTTGCGGCTTGTCTTTAATCATATATCTTAGCTTTTACGTCAAAGAAAAACGTGTAAGACCACGTGTTAAATCACAAGGTCTCGGTGGTCAATTGTGATCGTCTATTCGAAGAAATAACACGGTCAGGAAGCTTTTCACGCAAAAGAGCGATGACATGGTTACTTGTGTTTAGTTTCGCGAATAGTGACCGCGGAATGTTCTTTTCTGACCGATATTGTATGCAAATTCGAGAAACATCTTCAGACTTCTTTCTGTTTGGAAAATGACCTAATTATTTCAATTTTAGGTTCTTCACCTTACAAAAACATATACTAACTTACATACATATGTATACATATATGTGTATATAAGTATGCACATACATATGTATGTAAGTATAACTGTTTTTTGCATTTAAGGTTCATTGATATTAACTGCAACCATCTGCCATATTCCAGCTCGTGCGAATATTTTTTATACAAACGTGATAATGATTCATAAACAAATCTTCTGTTGAACGCTAAAATTTGCAAAAAGCTTTCATGTGCTTTCATATATTTATAACCGGGGATCTACTGCACATGCAAATGCAAATAAAAGAAAGAAATTGATAGAGTATTTTTTACGTCACAAATATGTATGTATGTGTGTATGCATGTGAATGTGCAATAAAAAACAGTTGATTCTAATTGTTAAATTCGCGTGACTTCACGAGTTTTTTTAAGAAGAAAAAGTTCGTTTCGTAGAATTGTTTACAAAACAAAATTTGTGTATTTGGTTTGGCTTTTGAAATGTTTGAATGCCAATCTAGTTTAAGGTTAAACAGGAAAAGCTTTTTGTAAACCTCTTTTGTTCAAAACCTCTATAATTTGGTTGCCCATAAAAACAACTTTGAAATGTGATTAATAAGTAGATACATAAATATCGACGGTCAGAAGTAGAAAGGCCCTAACTAGTATTTTCACGAAATTGAGTTTTTCAGTGGTTCTAATACATTTCACACAAATACACCTCGTCACAAAAATGTATTGTACAAAATAACGATTTTACAAGCAGTTGTACAAACTAGTTGTACAATCAGTTGTAGGTACTGTTTATTATTCAGGGCTATCATGAATAAAATTCCGCGTGAAATTTCTCCCTTTTCCAATTAGAATTTTTTGTTTTCTCTATTACTTGCTATTAGTTGGAAAAATTTCACCCGGAATTTTATTCATGATAGCCCTGCTTATGTTTTTACCTTCTCCTCTAAAGTTACATTTATTTAAGTTAGGGCCTTTCTACTTGTGACCAACGATATGTTTGCATTTATGTATGTAAGAACGTTTATACATATGTGTAAGTATGCATGTATGTGTTTTGTTTTTAGTATCTTGCAAACGAGAACGATAATCATTTTTAAATCAAGAGTCAGAGTGTGCGGTCGATTAAAAGGAATTATCTTGACTAACTAAAAAGGCGCATTTCAATTTTTATACATAGTTACGACTCATGTGCTTTTTTTTATTAATTGTCTGTGATAAACAAATAGCAAGCTTTTTTAAGTTCTTTATAAATGCTAAAATAGTGTTCCTAATTATTTTTATAAAAAAGTATTTTCGTTTCGTGATTAAACCAAAAATGTCGTGTAATAATTATGATGGTAAGAAATTAAAAGATAAGAAATAGATATCTATCTCGGTGTTTCCCATTTGCTATCAAAATGAATAGCTCTAGCTAACTATTAATATTGATTAATGAATTGGAATTTACTACTTACTGTGTTTAATTCAACAACTAACTGTCTAGATAACATGGTCTGCAATAGTGAAAAATTCTTTTCGGTAATTTTTAAGTGGTACAAAGGCAAACTTCTAAGATGTGACTTTTTTTTAATAATTCAGTAAAATACAAGTTTTTTGTGTAACATGTGTAATTAATATTTTTTAAGTGGCCAAATCTAAAGCAGCAAAAGAACCGACACAAAGGTATTGGCGGGAAAATTAAAACAAAATATTTATTTGAAAAATAAAACAGAAGTATTCAAACAGAGAGATGCAGAGCGAGAGAGGACTTACTTACGGCTCTTTTCTTAATGTAGAATTAAAAGCTAACAGGGACTTTAACGGCAACTTTTGTATGAAGAACTGGCAGTTTAAGTTCACGTTAACTCTTAATCATAGATTGTGAAAATGTATTAGTGCTGTTCCAGCCGTTTAGAAGATATTTCATATTTTCTAGATGTATTCTGTTGAATATGTGTGTCTTAGACGCCGTAGCTTAGACCGACGGCTAGACCGATTTTAATTTGGTTTGAAAGGTGACATAATAGGTCTGCTCATTTACTTTGCCAGCAGTTACCAGCAAAGAGAGAGTAAAACAGAAATTTACAAAATTACTCTCCCAGATACGAAAAAGTAAATAGTGTGCTTTTAGAGCCAAAAAAGTTGGCATCACTGCTTTCCAGTAACAATTGTTACAAATTCGTAAAAATTCTTAGTAAACGAACAAACCTAATATAATATCTTTTTTTCATTTATACATATTTCAGTTTTCAACACAATATCTTTGGACAGATTAATTTTGAATGCACAAGAAGATGTCTTCTGCACATCGGACACACCAGCACAAAGTCCTAGATATTCCTTAATTTTTGGAATGAATCTATTTAATCATGTAGTCATTGTGGTGCTAACACTTGCCATGGCCTATAAATGTTGGCTGTTGGAATTTAAAAAGACTGCATTGCACGCACATTTGTGTACAGTGGGAGTAAGTGCGCTTGAATTTTTACATTTAAATAAATGTTTTTAATAAATAAAAATAAAATAAATGTTTTTAATTTATTTCAATTCCAACAGTTTGTGCTTTTAATGGCCGAAGGCATGATGGTGCGTTACCAGGGTAATTTTTTACTCATACAGTACTTGCAACCGTCCACGAAAAATACAATACATGGACTTTTACAATTTGTTGGCGGTTCTTTGGGCATTGGCGGCACATTACAAAAGTACTGGGGAAAAGAGACACATTTCAAATCGATTCATGCTAAATTAGGTAAGACTCATGAATCACCAAATTAACTCTCTTTAATATAATTTTTTTTTGTGTGGCAGGTCTAGCTGCGTGTATCTTATGTGCTCTTAATTTTGTGGCAGGCCTCACGAGCCTCTTCTTCCCTGCCACACTGGGTACAATACGTTTATTTCATGGAATTTTAGGCTTAGCCACCTTTATCATTGGCATGTTGGCTCAATTTTATGGTTACGAGACGGGTTTCTTTAATCGTAACTTTACCAACAAGAAAATGTATAAATTTTTTACGATTGTGATTTTAGCTTTAAGTACAATAGGACCCTTAAAACTAGTACTTTTTAAATTAAATAAATTAATTTATACTGAATCTCTATGAAATTATGATTAATTTTATCTATAATTATTGTCATAGTTAATTTAAGAAAATTGTTAATTAATTGTTATTTATTTAGAAATAAAAATATGTATTGTAAATAATGTAAAAAAAACTTTTCTTTTAGCTCCAAATTTTTGTTTATGACATAAAACACTTAAAATTTCGGTGGGTTAAGTTTTTAAGCCATTGACTGATTTAGCAATACATGTTCGAAAATTGCATTCGTAGCCGAAAACCAATAAATCGACTTTAAAGATTTTTAGCGATAGAGATTTATGCCCCTATTACGATTTATAACTCCAATAAGTTTAATTGGAACTGAAACAACTTAACTGTTTTTTGGTATTATGAATTACAAATAATTTTAGTTGTCTTTGAAACAATGCTCGAAAAAAAAGGTTCTTGTCTATGCTATGTTTTTTTTGAAGCCATAGACGCAAATAAATTTCTCTTTGCCTTTTTCGTACTCTCAGCATTAATAGTGTATATAAATGCCAAAAAAGGCATTAATAAAAAAGGCTTAATGTAAATGTGCGTGACTTTTCTTAGGGGGCTTAAAAGAAAATCGTCAATACAAGGCAGGCTAAAAACGCATAGTGTGAAATGGCTCTTAGTAGCCGTCACAAAAAATCTAGTGCTTACGAGATTTCGAGCTAAATCTAGTTGCTTTTTGCTAGATTTTCTATACAAAAAGAAAATCTAATTTTGTCAATAGATTTGTACAAAATAAATTGAAATTTACAATCTGCTCAAAATCTAATATTTTGATTTATTTTATACTACCATGTACAAAATATTTATATAAAAGGTGAATGAATTAGTTAAGTCCTAAAAAATTTTCTATTGAAGGTGTGTGAATGAGCTAAGTCGATACTTTTGAGTTACAGGTTAGAAGAGCATTTCGTCACCTTAAATGCAAACGGACGTAACTATACTTTTATATTTTTTACAGAAGAAACAAAAAACGTTACAAAATCAATAATAATAAACTATTCTTCGAAATTTACTTTTCGTATTGATACTTACTCATGTTTTAGACTTGGCAGTTTTTCTTGAAGCAAGTCTGAGCTTGTGGAAGAGAGGGGAAAGAAGAGGGGTACTGAATTGCTTGTACAGAAAAGTTACTTCAATTCCCTTTTGCTATTTCATTCGCTGCATTCAAACAATACGAAAATTGATCAAGAAACCGTCTGACTGTAAGCAAACGCGGAGTTTTAAAAGGGAATTTAAGAGAACTGCTTCAAGGAAAACTGCCAAGTCTAAAACTTGACTTATGCATATGTTTTTAACCATTTATTTCCTTTTTATGTATATTTAGCTTTTATGTTAGTGACGTTCCTTGCAATAAAAAATAATTGCATTCTTAATTACATTCGTTTGAATTTCTTTAACAAAGTCGTCATTTTTCATTGCAGAGATCTAAATATTTGCGTGTGAACATGTATGTAGTTTGATAAAGTGGACCATAATCAATCAAAAACTCGATTTCGAATTTTTATGTAGTTTTGTCCGTTTAAAATTTTCCTTATATAAAATACTCAATAAACTGAAAAGTTTCTAAAACTACATCCAAACAAATTCCATGTAACCAATTCACACACCTTTTTAAACGGACCGTGGCTAATTCAATCATATTTTTTATAACTTCGACTTTCGTCCCTTTTCACAATGTATGATAAAGAGATAACCCCCCTTATTGCGAATGGCGTCGTCGACGTCACATCAAGACGACAGTAAAAGTTTTCACTTGTCCACTCTTTGTCAACAAGAATTGACAACTATTAATATACTTACATTAACTTACAAAGCTTTAGAGATTAGAAAGAGATTGTTAAAAAGAGCCGATAAAGAGTAGACAAGTGACAATATTTACGGTCGTCTTGATGTGACGTCGACTACGCCATTCACAATAAGGGGGAACATGTACATGGTGGAAAAAAATAAATAAAAATACAAATCTACTAATAAAGTAGATTTTGTTTTGCATAGGAAATCTAGTAAAAATCAGCTAGATTTACCTCGAGATCTCGTAAGTAATAGATTTCGAGACAATGTAAAGACAACATTTTACTCCAAATATTTTGTTCTTGATACGAAATCTTGAAAAATTTCGAAAAAAAGCTAAACGTGAAGGATATAGATTTCCATACAGATTTCAAATCAAATATACTAGATTTCGAGACAATATAAATGTAATTTTATTACTTTTTCTTGAGATTCTGTGTATATTTTGCATATGAACATGACAACAATACTGGTAGACAAATGGGATAGTTAGGCGTCTGGAATAAAGCCTGGTACGGTGTTCATGCGGAATTTCAGGTTTTCATACAAACTGTATGTAAAAAAAATTACGGAATTTCAGGTTGGTAAATTTAATAAAGAAATTTTCATTTGCATTTCAAAAGAAAAGTACAGGGAATTTTTTAAATCTATTGCCTATCTTAGGGATTTATAAGTGGAGACTTTTTTCAGTCAACTGAAACAAAAATTAATGTTCAAACAATTGTTTGGTCACGGAATTTTAGACATTTCTAATTTTCATCAAATTGTAAATAATTTTGTGTTTTTGTGTGTTTTTAATTGAAAAATAAATGAATTTGTGTGTATGCAAACATAATTCTCCAAAAAAGCCTACACGAATATTTTGCCGTGTAGAAATAAATGTAAATTTACAAACATGAAATTCCGTATAAACTCCGTACCAGGCTTAAAGAAACAAAACTTGCACAATAGTCGAAATAAAAACCAAAACACATCTGATAAAAAAACATTTGCCTCAGTGCGAAAAAAGTTGTAATCCATAATAAAAATTTGACAACTATGACTCAACCATCAATTTAGTTGTAAATCACAATAATTTTTAATTAATCCATTAAAGAAATATATCGCTGACTTAATATAGAAAGTACTTAACTCATTATTTTTTTTAATTAAGTTTTTTGTATATTTCGATAGAATGACATCTAATGTATCGAAAATGCAAAAAATTACGATTACAAAAAATTATTTTCATACTTTTGCATTTCTCATATAAATTTTCGAATTTATTGGGTAAATTTTTATGATAGAAATTTAATTTTTTTCTGAAAACTACTTTGTATGTACAACTAAACACATAAATACATGTGTACATATCGCTCATTTACTCAAAGAACGTCATAACTCAAAAAAAAATATGTTCGCCAAAAAACGAGTTTGAAGCTTTCAATTTATACACAGCTTATGAGCTGAGTAAACAAGATATTTGTATGAAATTTTTACACAACATGCTGTCTTATCGTGCTTGGCATATTTCAAATATGACTACGACTGTTTGGTAATAGATTAAAGAAAAACTGTTGAGGTCTTCTTTAATCTATTACCAAACAGTCGTAGTCGTATTTGAAATACGCCAACCACCATAAGGTAGATTAATAATGATTTGAGGATTAATTATGCATCATTAACTTAAAAAAAATTATTTTTTGAATTATGACGTTTGATTAAACTGAAATGTTCATTTAAAAAAACTATACAACTGTTTGTTTTTGTATAATACACACATTTATTTCGCTTTATATGACGAGTGCTATACAGCTGTACATATTCTATAGCTGTAGCAATAAGTTTTTGCGTTAAAACATAAATTTACTCATACATACATATATTGCGGATGTTAATTATATCATATTTGACTACAAACTAATTACATACATATAATATTGTGAATAATGAATAAAAAAACTCTGGGGCCTAACTCTGTCATTCGAAACAAAAGAAAACGTTTTTGTTTCGAATTACAGAGTAGACCCCTGATATTACGAATAACTAAGAGTCGTAACAGCCTATTCATAGAATCCAATGCTTATTGATGATTTCGCATTATTTTCTTTGAATAATTCGATTTTTTTCATTCAAATGAAAGATATTAAAGAATTTCAGATCAAAAACTAAATTAACCCGTAAATGAATTCCAATTCAGTAAACATTAATTGATACTTTTGATAGTTCAAAATTATTTTTCTGCATGCCGCAATTAAAAAAAAATAAAAAACAATTCCTTTTTATTTTTTGTTCTCCCCACGTTTCGTTTGCTTGTTTCAAACTTTTTCACAGGTTTTCTTTATTATTATTGTTGGTGTTGAAAATAATCTTAATTTAGGATTATATACAGTTAAAACTTATCATTATCAATTTTAAATCTATCTTATTTAAAAAAACTGGACTTTACGACACAGAATTTTAAAAATCAATAAATAAATAATAAAAAAAATTGTACAGCACTACACAAATTGGTAATCAAACTTAGTTCACTTACATTACCTTATGCGATAATAGTTTTAAGTTGTGCTGTACAGTTTTATTTATTTTTTAATTATGTATTGATTATCAAAAATCTGTGTCGTCAAGTCCAGTTTTTATCTAACAATAAGTTGGATTTAAAATTGATAATGTAATTTTTAACTGTGATAATTATTTATAATCCTAAATTAATATACATACATATTTTTTGCAAGATTATTTTCAACACAAACAATAATAATAAAGAAAACAAGTTAACGAAACGTTGGGTGAATAAAAATAAAATTATTTTCGTTTTATTTAAATTTGGAAACAAATAATTGACCGATTGAAAATTAAAAACGAACAATTCGCTAATCATAGTATTATTTTAAATAAAAAAATAAACCGTTTTCGAAATTAGTTGAAATTGCAATTACTTTTTGAGTATAAATCCCTTAACAACCCCTATGAATAGACTGTAGAAAATAAAAGAAATATATAATACTACTTACTACAAAATAATGTGTAAGAAGCTGCTGCTTCCCTTAAGACAAGCAATAATGTCATAGATAATTGAAAAATATACATATATGTAATAAAGAGAGCACTAGAAAAAGCGCCTCTAGATTATCAATTAAAAAGAGATATATGAAAAAATAATATATTATTTTAATGGCTGCCACCACGCTGAGCAACTGACATGAGATCCAAAGCTTCGGATATATTGCCGTTAACACTTTCCAACAGCTTTGTTAACCAAGCTCCTTCATTACTAAAGCCCATTGACATCATGGCATGAACAGCATTATTAATACGTTGATCTTGTTGAAAGGATTAAGATTAAATTATATGTATACATAAATTTCTAAAATACATTATTACATACCAGAATGGTAAACGGGAACAGCACGTTTTTCCTCTACCTTATCAGGTGTGGTAGAGGTCGAAGTTGAAGTAGAAGTAGTAACTACTGGTTCGTCAGCAGTAGTCAACTTGTCGACACAATCAGTAGCAGTTTCCACAGATTTCATTGAATTCTTTGTAGCTTCCTCGGCAATATGGGCCTTAAGATCAGCACTAAGCTGAGCAAAATCGATAACATTTGATTTATCCAATGACTGCGGTGGTGTAGTCTGAGATGATGAAGCTGTTGTAGACAATCTCGGAGATGGAGAAGGAGTTATTGAATTTTCTTTTTTGGGAACATATATTTTGACAAACGATTCAGTAGCGCTTTCATTTTCGCTATCACTACCTAAATCAATTACTTCAACATGGGATGCATTATTGCTACCAGTTTGATTTTCATTTCTTCTCTCTTGATTTGACTTTGTGGACTTCTCTTCGTCAGATTTTTTTTCAGATTCCATGCTATTGAAATTGGATGAAACCGACGATTTAGTAGAAGTTGCGGAATCTTTTCGCAAATTAGGAGAAATCTGATTTTGACCAGTTTCGTTAGTTTCCATTGGATCCAACATTTTAGCAAACATATCGCTAAAGTTATTCAAAATTTGTATGCCAGTTTTCATGTACTGGGGATCCAAAAATTGAGCAAGACTTTCCAAAGATGGTGATGGAAAAACGGGAACAGTATTTGGCTGCTGTTCGGAATCACGAGGTGATGTTGTAGCATCAACCTTATTAAAAAAGAAAAGCAAAATAGTTTCAATTAGTATACTGGAAATTTATTTCAAATTTAATATTAAACGAGAAAATTACTCGGATTCGGTTTACAGGGCCGATTATAAATGATTTTTTACGTTTCCCATATTTTAAAGAAAACTTTGAGAAGACTAAAATATTTCAAACTTTGACGACTTCGAATTTTTATTAATAAAATAATATATAGCATGATACAATAATGTATTATTGTATGATGATGCATGATACAATAATATATTATTGTATGATGATGCATGATACAATAATATATTATTGTATAAAATTTTTAATTTTGAAATTTTTTAATACAGTTTTGAAATATTTAGGGCCTAATTCATAAAAAATATTTTGATTTTGTAAAAGGTTTATTAATCAAATTTCCATAGAAAATTTGTTTTATTAACTTTTTACAAAACAGAAAAAGTTTTATGAATTAAGGCAGTTAGAAACATTTGGTTTACCAACTGATAAAAGATTTTAATTTTCTTAGATATAATTGAATACTCTTACCTTTTCTTTAGTTGCTTCCTTTTCTTTCTCATCACATCCAGTTGCTGAAGAATGTGTTGAGGCAGCAGCTGAGCAAGTAGAATCTGCCATATTATCAGTAAAATTTTTTGCGGCGTTGAATGCCGTTTCATGGGCTACTTTAAGAGCTATTTCAGCTGCTTTAGCAGCTGTATCGTGAGCTTGGTTAGCGGCCTCTTGTGCGGCAGTTGATGCTGCTGCAGCCGCTGCTGCTGCTGCTGCTATAGGATTCTCTACATTTGACGTAAATGATTTATTATTTTTTTGCGAACCATTACTAGAAGTAGTTGTCTTAGTTGAACTTGAAGCTTCACCCATAGCATGAGCTGCCGCAGCACAACCACCGCCTTCAGCCAAATCATTCATCATTTCATACAAATGCGAAAAGAAATTATTGCGATTATGACGACGATGATGGCGGCGACCATAATGACGATCTTTACCATTTGGTGAAGATGATTGTTCGCCATTTTCACCAGCTGTAGAATTTGGAACTTCATTATCATCATCAATTACAACAGATAATCCATTCTTAACAAATGGGCATGATGTTTTGGAACGTTTGCCATGTTTGCGTCCGGAAGCACGTCCAGTTACGTAGGCCTCCACAACGCTAGGACAATTATTAGTGGGCATACGCACCATCATATGCTCAGAATGAATATGTTTTAATTCGCAATTTTGACATAAGTCGTAGTCGGGACATTGTATACATTTATAGCGGAATCCCACAATAGGAGACATGAGGCATGAGTCACATTCTACGCGATCGTGAACGGCAAAATCGTAAGAACCAGCAGCTGGTGGTATATTGGGCTTTTCGGATGACGTAGGTGTTGATGTTTCCGGCCCGACAATTGGTGTTTCAATGGTCATTCCAACCGGAGCAATTTGCAGATGTTGGCGGTTAGAACATTTGCCCATAAAAATATCATAATCGCATTGATTGACAATTTCAATTTCATCCCCATCCTCATCTAAAAAAATTGATACAACATTATTTTATAACTTTTTTCATAATAAATATTTTTAAATGAAGCTTTAGTTTTATAATTATAGAATTAAGGAAAAGTTTTATTCGGCCTTCAAAATTTACCAATTAAACTTGAAGCACACATTAATTTTTTTGCATATGGAGGTTAGCTTTAGCGATCGATTTCTCGATTTTCGGCTACGTACATATGTATGTAATTTTCAAGTGTGTACATACATATCTAAATCAAAAATTCTACCGAAATGTGTTAGTGTTTTATGTCATCGCCAAAAAGCTTTAATATTGTATTTGATCAGCATTTTAGCGATAGAATTTAGCTTTAGCGAATTACAGAATAAGGTAGCTCGTTGCTTTATTATTGTACAACGATTCCTTATGCAGTCACCTGGTATTAGAGATGAGCTACATTTGTAAAACTTTTACTTTTCACAGCGATTGAAAAATCACTAATTACAACTGTAACTGAATTTATCAACTAACAAGTTTTGGAAATACAAAATGTGCATGATTTTGTATGCTTACTTTACAGTGAATAAAGCTACCACATTAATTACACTGTGCTAGTTCAAAAATTTAACAAGACGGGGACCTGGTGGGTAAACCTAATTCGAGTGCGATGAGTGGTGCTAACCATTTTTTTAGGTTAGCTCTCGTTTAAAACATAATTAAGATTGAAAACTTGGTTAAAAGAACGTAACTAAGAAATCACGTTATCGCTCATCACTACATGGTATCAGTGTGACCATATCCTAATAATTTTTGAGGCTAAATTGACTTCAAAATAAAGTTAAAAATGCTAAAAAAATAATTAAAAACTTTACTCTCTTCTTCAACACTATAACCGCTGCCATTAATAACCTATTTTTCTGCTATATGTTTTTGTAAGAAAATTTTTATAATACATAAAACATATAATAACATACATATCTCTACATATATTACGTTTCTCTTTTGTTCATAATTATATTACTGCTTTATCTTGAAATTTAGATACTATGTAAATAGTTTTGTTACCCGTTATTTTATTATTTATTAAACTTAAATTACTATTATTTTATGAGTATAATATGAATCATATTTGGCCTTAAAGGCTTGATTCTGAATCAATAAAGGAAAAAAAATGAGCACCAACTGTGAAACCGATGCGCAGATTGATTGTTCGTGGTGTTCTTAATACTTATCAACGACGTTTTGAAAGAGTATACATTGTCAATGTTTTTTTCTGCGGTGTGAAACACTACAATTTGTTGGAAGGCAAGGCAGTTGACGTTTTGCTACTCAGCCTTTTTTGCGTATAACCGATATTGTTAAAAGTTATGTAGATTATATTATGAAAAAATGCTAAATAAATAATTGAAAAATGCTAAAGAAAATGCTAACTGCATAATCGAAAATTTTGCAGCTAAATTTAAAAAATGCTAAATTTACCTACTAAAATGCTAAAATGGTCACGCTGCCTGGTAGGTATACATAATTACAACATGGGCAGGTTGTTTGTTTTTTTGTCTTTATATGTATGTATTTATTTATGTTATGTACATGCATATGTACACATGCACGTATGAAGTTGCTGCCTGTTTCTTGAAATGAAAAAGTTACCTAAAATGTACCTATTTATTTTCTATATTAAGGTAACGATATGTACATAAGTATGTGTATGTATAAACATTCCAAAACAATTTCTTTATTTTTGTATAATTGATAATAGGTACATACATACATATGTATGTAGGTATGCAATGTGTATGATTTGGAATGCGTCATCGAACTAGTACATATGTATGTACCTACTAATAAATTAACTTACATTGTAGGTATTTAGGTCCAAAATTTTAGGATTTATGTACATATGCATGGATGTGAGTACATACATACATATGTACATACTTCTGTGGAATCACATTATTCGTTTTCCACATTTAACTTTAAGTTTTGTTTATTTAGTTTTTTGTCTTATTTCGTCATATGTTAGTTTTCCTCAACAACGCATATGGCAACGCTTTTTTAACAAGCAACACTCTCATTACATGAACAATGCATTTTGTAATCTCTGAAGTTTACACACATATGTATATGTTTGAATGTACATTTATATATACATATATATATATATATCAGCGTTGCCAAATATATATTTTTTTACCAAACAAAACTAGCGATAATTATTTCAACGATTTATCTGTCAAGTTATTGTTAAGTACGAAACAAATTCATTCACCAAATCAGATTAAACGTGAAATCAAGCAAAACGATACATTGAAGCAAACTATTTTATTGACCTTAATTTTAGTACTGCTATGCTGTGTAATTGTAAAATTTTTTTATAGAAAATTGCAAAACAGATTTAACGAAAATTTTTAGAAGACAACTAAACGGCAATGAGTTGAGCAAGTTGTATAAATATAAAAAACGCATATCATGTGTAAAAGTTAAAGTTGCCCAACTTTCGCGCATAAGGCTGAGTTAACATTTGGCATTTCTTATGTGTCATTTGCCCAAAAAAACGTAATGAACTAATTACTAATGAAAATCTGTTTGATTCAGACATATATTTATTGATTTAAACAGTTTGCAATCATTTTTGATTATATAAAATTGTCTATTAATTATGAATGAAACTCTTAATAAATATATGTCTGAATCAAATAGTTTTTCATTAGTAATTAGTTGGTTACGCCTTTTTTACGCTTGTGTGGCATTTGGCACACAGATGTAAACCCGGCCTAAGAAGTGTTGTGAGCGTTAGTTACAATTTGCTTTATGAAAACTCACCTTTCAGGGCGTCTGCTCTGTGATTCGAAACGAAAGAATATTTATTCGAATTTCTATGTTAATAACAAATTCGAAAGCATATTCTCTCGTTCCGAAGTACATAGTAGCACCCTGAAAGACTGCAATGCATTGACGAGCGCAAACCGTGTTATCTACCTTCAGGTTAAATCTTTACAAATGCCCCAACGTTATTATATAAAACCAGGGATCGCAAAAAACGATTATTTTTCTAATTTAAACTGAAAAAATCACACTAATAGAGAAGTCCTACGTGCAAAAGGAATATTACCAAGGTAGTCCATGTAACATGCAATGATTTTTATTTTTTAGATTTTTATTTATTCCTCACAATATTAGTTATTTTGTGACTTTTATTTATTCCTCACAAAATAACTCTTATTTTGTGACATTTACTGTTACTTTCTGATTTTTATTTTTTTTTTGCTAAAAAAATTTAATTTTTAAAATGAATAAACTATAAAAAAAGTAAATTTAATTTAACATATAATAATCTTCTTTACAGACTCATAATATAATATTAATGTTAACGCAAAAATAACGCTTGCTAAATTTTAAAAATTAAGCAAATAAATAAAAATCTAAAGGTAACTGAAAAGTAATTTTTAAAATAAAAATTATAACTGTTACGGTCCCTATATAAAACAGTACAAGATTCTCATTTCTTGTACCAGATGGAAGAAATATACCAAGGCGGCAACTCCTATGGCCACAAATCATATGTATACTATTTATATATACAAAGTTTGTATATATATAGACAAGTATTTATGTAATGTGAATGGTATACATACATATAAATATTTTGGAAACTACGCATTATCTTTGTTTTCATGGATAAACAGCTGTATTCATATCTGCAGGTATCTATTTATATACATACATATTTACAATGTTTGTAAAAACAATATGGTGCACAAAAACAATAGCGAAGTTAAATTTAGCGTTTTTTTTTGGTAAAAATAAAGAGTTCACCACAAAATTACACAATTCTTGTGTAAATTTATTGTCTATTTTGTATAAGAGAATAAACTATACCTACCAAGTTTTTCTTAAAATTATCAACAGACATACATATGTAGATACATTACATGTATTTAAAATTTTATTAACATATGTATGTACATACATACTAAGCCACAAAAACAGGTAAATAAATTTTAATCACCACTTACCTATCCAATATGTCCGAATTTCACATCGAGGTTGCTGGCGTTCCTCGAACAAACATAATTCAACTTCTTTTTTCAAGACATGGAAAGTTGGTGAAGGCATCTTTATGTACGCATTCAATTTTTTGGTACCCAAATGGTAGGTAATCTTCAAGAATTGTTGGTTCATTGTAACTTTTTTCTTGTGTCCAATTATATATTATTTTCAAGCAATAGTTTATAATTATTTATTCGATTTTATAATAATTTTCTTTTACAATATTTGTTTCACAAAATGTCTTGTCTGCCTTTGTGCCAGTTTAACTTCTTTTGAAGAACTAAATTACAATTCGTGTATTGACGATGTTTTTATACACATGAAATATTAGACGACTCTACGAGGAAGACGCAATAATTGATACTACAACTTGCAAATAGAAATTTCTCTTTAAATTTTCTTGACGTGTTCTCTGTATTTTAAATTATTCTTGAATATTCTTTCAATTTTGTGCAAATTCACTTCAAAATATCGTTTAATCACGGTTTGTTTTTGTTTACTGAAAATAATAAAAGGCTGAGTTGCAAAGTTTCTGTTGTGAAATCGATTGTGCTCAAAAATGGAGTTGCCATAATATTGCCAGATGTGTAAACATGATGATGAGAAGATATGCTGAATGTGTGCGTACCAGACTACTGAAAGCTAAGTGCTAAATAGGGATGCCGTATGTGTATGGGACTTACAGGGATTGAGGGATTTATTTTTATTATAAAACATACCAAACTTTTGCTATTTGAAAATTAATTATTTTAGCCTTAGGTCCCTTTCTCTATGCGCTGTCACATATACAAATATCACAAATTGATACTTAAAAATTAAGTAATTTCATATATTTTACATAAGTAGTTCATATTAAAATGAATTTTGAAGGGGCTGTGATGTATATTGTTGGAAGGTTGGCAGCATTACTGATTATTTGAAAGCCTGAAAATAGACTTCAACATTCGCTCTTTATATCAATTTTAGAACAAGTTATGAACAACGTTACATTTTAAACTTTGTGTTTTTGTTTTTCCTTTCCTTTTATTTAAATAATAAACACAAACCAAGTGCACTTTCTTTCCACGCAATATGTTTGTTTGAAAAAATTTAAATGATAAAAATAAAATTTGAATTTTCTAACACTTTGGTATGTTTTCATTGAATTTTATTACGTATGGTAGAGTTAGTATAAACAATTCTAAGATAAATTGTATTTAATTTATTTAAATTATTTTTGTATGTATGCACATATAAATAATTAACATTTTTCGTCTATGAAAAAAAAAATGTTTATGTTGCAAAATGAGCAAATAATAAAATTATAATTTCAAGTTAATAATTTTAGTCGTGCTTGAGATTTGTGAAGGGTTAATACATTTTTTCCAAGTGATCTATTGTTTCTTAGTTAGTTTATATTTTTATATACAAATTGTATAAATTTCAATTAAGCAGTAAAATTGTTCAGTTAAATATGATTTCAAATGTTATCAGGTTTGTAAATAATTTATTAATCATAAAAAATTATGAACATGTTGGCAAAAGTGAGGGCGTTTTTTTTGTTCTTTTGGAGATCAAGTAATTATAATAAAAATTAATTATGCAATAAGTGAGCTGGAAAAAGTTATGACAAATAAAGAAAAGTGAAAAAAATTTGCGTGCTAATAATTAAGTATTAATTGTTTATTAAAAAAATATAAGTACATAGTGAAAAAATGATATCTCGAGTTGCCTTAAAATTTTGTATTTTTGGTTTTCATATTAATTTTAAAATCGTGGGTAAATTCGTTATTTGTTTCAAATTGAAAATAAAAACTCTTTAATTTACTATTAATTTTTTTTGCTTTGTTAAAAAGGTTTTTTTATATTCCATTTGATTATTTGTATATCTACATATTTATCTAAATCTAGAGGAAAAATTGCCCCAATTAGTTTATCTATTAATCCAATTCTTTTATATCATACCACAGCATTTGTTCATCATTTTCACTTTCGCACAAAGTATGATTTGAAAAATGGTTACAAATTGTTCTAGAGCATAAAAAAAGTTGATCTAATTTAAATTTTTGTTCATTGTTAAGAAAAAGAACAATTAAACTGGAATGCAGTGAAGCCTAACTGATGTTTAAAAATGATGTCTGCTGTAAAATAAAATAGAGAAAAACTAACTGCTTGAACTGACTATGAATGATGTCAGGAAAGTGCTATCTATACTTACTGTTCCATTGTTAAACATAATTGTTGACTTGTTGAGTTTATTTCAAAATAATAAGAAAAAAATTTAGAAATTTATGGAAGCCTTCAATAGTGATATCAGTGTTATGAAATACATACTTAGTTTTTATATTAGAACATTAGTTATTTAGAGAAATTTCAAAGTTTGGAAAACTGCTTAATATGTATTAATTTATTTTTTAATATAAAGCTTACCTACAAAAAAATTTTCAAATAACTGATGAACAAAATGTTATTGTAAAACTTTTAAAAATATCTACATACGTATAGAGACAGACATAACCGCCAAGAAAGCCTTAAGCAACATATATGTAGTTTGAACTTCGTTTACACGAAAGACGATTATCTAAGATCGTAAATAATCAATTTTCGTTTAAAAAATTAAGCTCGAAAAATATGTCTCTTTAGCTTTTTTTCGCCTTTATGGCGATTATTTTTTTTATCGAGAGCTTAATTTAAGAATATTTTTAGGATTGAACAATTTTAAATTGTAGAATTTGTAAAGCTCTTGAATTTTTCACTAAGCATTCTGGAAATAAATATCGATGGCTTGATATAATAAAGACGTAACTCGAATTTAAGCTCAGACATTATGTCGCTTAAGCTTTTTTTTGGCGGTTTTAAAATTTTTTAGCGAGAGCTTAATTTAACCTTCTGTCAGTGCATAGGGGTCAAATTGACCCCAGTCTTTGTAAAAGTGATTTAATAAGGTTTTACACCAACTTACTATACCAAGCAACTAGATAAGCCTCAACTAATGTTTAACTCACACATTGCAAAAAAAATAATCGAAAAAACATTATAAATGACTAAGCTACGACAGTTTTAAGCAAGTCAAGCATATTTTGGTGCATTGGGGTTAATCTGACCCCAATTTTGTATTTAGTTTTAATTTTTAGTAGCTCGAATTTTCGATATTTTACAGGAAAAGTAAAAAGCTTCATATAATAAATAAATTCAGTGAAGTACAACTTTGACTTGCACACGAAGGGTTCCATACGGACACCAGATATGTAATTCAATACGAACCTTAGCCTATATAAAATATAGTTTTGGAATTTTTTTAGTTTTTGGGTTTTTTTCGGTTTAAAAAGTTTTTTAGTTTTGGGGTTTTTTGCGCTTATTGTCGCTTTTTTACTTTTGTCGTTTTTTTTCTCGTTTTGCCGTTTTGTTTTTTGGTTTTTGACGTTATTTTAATTTTGGCGATTTTTTTTATATTGGCGATTTGTTTAATTTTGGCAATTTTTTTTAATTTTGACACTTTTTTTCTCGTTTTGCCGATTTTTTCGGTTTTTGGCGCTTTTTTTAATTTTAGCGATTTTTTTCGTTTTGGTGATTTTTTTAATTTTTGATTTTTTCGGTTTTTGGCGCTTTTTTAGTTTTTGCACTTTTTTTCTCGTTTTGCCATTTTTTTTTGGTTTTTGACGTTATTTTAGGTTTGGCGATTTTTTTTATATTGGAGATTTTTTTAATTTTGACAATTTTTTTAATTTTGACACTGTTTTCTCGTTTTCGGTTTTTTTTAATTCTAGCGATTTTTTTCGTTTTAGCGATTTTTTTAATTTTCGATTTTTTTAATTTTTGCGACTTTTTTTATTTAGGCGTTTTTTTTAGTTTTGACGTTTTGTTTCTCATTTTGGCGATTTTTTCGAATTTGGTGATTTATTTTCGTTTTGGCGATTTTTTTTTAAATTTTTTGGCAATTTTTTTTGGTTTGTCGATTTTACAATTTTTGGATTTTTTCGTTTTACCGTTTTTGAAAATTTCAAGAGTTTACCTCTTACGGTTTCCAAGATATAGCAAGTTGTCAAAATTACATAGTCAAAAGTGCATTAACTGATGCACCACCCTTTAATTAAATTTTTTTTTTAAATTTTAGTGTTAATTGTTGTAGTCTATATAGAAATACACTATTTTTACAAATTTCAAGTGTCAATATACATATGTACATATAATTGTATGTATATTACATGGGATTTTAAAATTTTTCGTTGCTTGTTTTGGAACACCTTTTAATTTTTAATTCTCATGTATTTGTTGTTGTAGCGGCCTAAGTCCCATATACTCTGTCCAAATTTCAGGCACGTAGCTCTTACGGTTCCTGAGAAAATAGCGTGTGACGGATAGACGGACGGACGGACAGACGGTCAGACGGACAGCGTAGCGAAAACAATAGGGTTCCTTTTCACCTTTGGTGTACGGAACCCTAGTTAAGCCTATTATTAAATATGTTTTTTTTCTTTGTTTCAGCCTATGTTTGCTTTCCATATCCATTACTCTCAGCTTGAATACAACTCTTAGTTCAAGAGCTTTAAATGTATGGGAGAACAGAAGATCCCAGAGTTTTGCAAAAGCTTTAAAAGATTTAAAAAGTTCAAATCTCCTAAATAATACTAAAAGTTTAGACGAATCTAAGGTTTTATTTACTAATTTAACAACGAAAAAGAATGCCAAAAAATCTGAAATTGCTAATGAATACGATGATGATTATGATGATTATGAGGGAGATGAGGAAGGCGGCTATGAGAGTGAAAATGGCGCGGGCCGTAATAACACTAGACGAAGGCGTATATTTGTGATTAAAAGAGTTGGCATCACTTATGCTTGGGGCCGTTGGGAGAAATGGAGTAGATGTTCGAATTCCTGTGTGCAAATAAGAAAAAGGCAATGCATTAGAAGGTAAAATATTTAATTGATTGCATTTGTTTGCTGTTGAAAAATAGTTTTATTATCTTTTTCTTCTCAAAGAATGCAAAATGCCAGCGACTCTGAAGCTTCAGAAATAACTTTCTATCCCAATATAACTGACCAGACCACCGGCTGTTTTGGCATTATGAAAAAATACCGCCTGTGTAAAGATGAAAAATGTAAACTTACCAATAGGCAAATGCGTGATGAACAATGCTCCACGTACAATCGACAAGCATTTAAGGGTAAATTCTATAACTGGCAGGGCTATGAAAAGGAACATAATGAGTGTGAATTGTATTGCAAGCACATTGATTCCGATGTATTCATTAGCATGAATAAGTCGGTAACAGATGGGACACCTTGCGAAAAACCAGCCATTTATTATACACACTACTACAGGCGCAAGGCGGTATGTGTGGAGGGTGTCTGCAAGGTATTTATATTTATATTTTATTTTTAAATTTTTTATTTTTTGCTTTTAAAACGTTTGATGTATTTACGATCAGGTGATCAGATGAGGCGAAATTTCATGATCACACTGAGATGTTGTTTGTGAACAAGTGCTTAGTTATTGATTTAACTTTTTAAACCTTATTTAATATTTCGTATGATTCTTGTTAAATATAATTTTTCTTTAAAAGCCGTCTTTATAGTTTCATGCAGCCTATTTTGTTTTTGTTCTCTCACTTTGAAGTCTTGCAACACGTTCCTTGTAAAATAACACTGTGCTACAGAAAAAAAGTAATGATATACTTAATGCTCTTTTCGGAGTTGATTTTTATGAAACTCAAAACAAAGATGCAGCTGCATTTAAAAGATTACACAAGTTTTATATTTAAAAAAAACTAGGACCAGTACGGGCACAGGAGGCAATTTCTGCCTGACCTGCCCATACTATAAAAACTTTTTTTATGAAATTAAAAAAATATATGTATAAATATTTTTAAAACTACAACTAGGCGTAGAAGGAAAAATTGGGGGGGGGTGAGAATTGTCCCCCAAGATATTTTTACTCCCCGTGAATTATTAAATATTTCCTGTAATTATCTATTTTAATATTGCTCTTGAAAATCAGCAGTCTTAATGCCTCCCCCAGGAAAATTAACACTAAAATTTAAAAAAAAAATTAAATTAAAGGGTGGTTGTTTTTTTTTTTGGGTGGTCCATCAGTTAATGGAATTAGAGGTAAACTCTTGAAATTTTCAAAAACGGTAAAACTAAAAAATCCGAAAATTATAAAGTCGCCAAACCAAATAAAAATCGTCAAAAATTGAAAAATAAATCGCTAAAACGAAAAAAATCGCCAAAAATTTGAAAAAAATTTTTAATACGAAAAAAAAAATCGCCAAATGAAATAAATCGTCAAAATGAAAAAAAACGCCAAAAACCGAAAAAAATCGCCAAAACGCAAAAAATGCGTCTAAATCAAAATAATTGTTTATAAGAAAAAAATCGTTAAAATTAAAATAAATTTGCCAAATAGAAAAAAACTCCAAAACCGAAAAAAATCGCCAAAATGAGAAAAAAGTGTCAAAACTAAAAAAGCGCCTGAATGGAAAAAAGTCGCCAAAATACAAAAACGCCAAAAACCGAAAAAATCGGCATAACTAAAAAAATCTCCTAAGTAAAAAAAGTCGCCAAAACTGAAAAAAGTCGCCAAAACGAAAAAAATTGCAAAAATTTAAACAAAACGCTAAAAACCGTAAAAAATCGTCAAAACGAGAAAAAAGTGTCAAAACTAATAAAATCTCCCCAAAAAAAAAACGCCAAAAACCGAAAATATTGCTAGAACCAAAAAAAATTGCCTATATAAAAAAACGCCAAAATTAAAAAAATCGCCAAAATAAAACAAAAATCGCCATAATTAAACAAACGTCAAAAAAAATCCGCAAAACGAGAAAAAAGTGCCAAAATTAAAAAAAAGCCCCAATAACAGCAAAAAACCTCAAAACTAAATAAACGCTTAAAACTGAAGAAAACCCAAAAACCAAAAAAGTGTCAAAACTATATTTTATATAGGCTAAAGTTCGTATTCAATTATATATCTCGTCTCCGTTGGAACACTTCGTGTGCGAGTATTTCCTAGTGGTTAATGATAATGTTCATAAAAATGGTAAAAACCGACAAAAATTTGATAAGAAACTAAAACACTCAATAAAAACCGGTTTAAAAACTGGTTAATAAATCGAAGCCGCAACGAAAACTGCCCTAAACGGCCTAAAAATGTGTTTTTCTGATAATATCTGAACTAAATATAAAAAATCGGTTCCGAATCGAATAAAAATAGGCGATGTTTGATGCTGGTAATGTAGCCTTCCATTGGTGAAAGAATTTTCGGCTTAGTGATTTGAAAATCATTAAAAAATATAAAAAACCGGTTCCGAACCGAATACCAAAATAGCCTATGTTTGATGCTAGTAATGCAGCTTTCTTTTGGTGAAATAAGCGTAGCAAACAAACAAACAAACTAACTAAGTTTAAAATTTATAATATTAGTAAGGATAACGATAAGGATTCTTTTAACTTGCTTTGTTCTTTAAAAATAATTAAAAAATACTGAGATTAACTTTGATTAAGAAATTATTCCTTGATTAAATATTTATTGCGCACCTTTTTTAGTTTTGACGATTTTTTTTTATTTTGGCGATATTTTTCATTTTGGCGATTTTCCGGGTTTTGTGATTTATTTTTAGAAATTTTTTCTTAATGTGGCGCTTTTTTCGTTTCGGCGATTTTGTTCGATCTTTGGCGATTTTTTTCGTTTGGCTATTTTATAACTTAAGGATTTTTTAATTTTACCGTTTTTGAAAATTTCAAGAGTTTGTCCCTATATGCAACAAATTGAAGACAAAGGATCTATTCACTTAATGTAAGTTTTTTTTTGTTGTAGCACAGTGTAGCTCATTTTACCTTAATTTTCATCATCACTTTACTAGTCAGAATCATTTCGTTAAAGTGCTGGAATTCGTTGTTCCTTTCATCTCTTCTAAATACTTCTTTAATATATAAGAAGGTGGCAATTGTTGCTGAATTACATAAATGATGATGATCATGATCATGAGATCATCTTTAAGGAGAGAAAAAAACTAATGATACACATTTGTGAGACTAAATAAGTGACGACCTGTCGACCTTTTACGAATGATTAAATATTGAATTTTCAAAATTAATCTTTGTTAATGGCAAAAAGGAAAGGAAAGATAAAAACGAGCATAAGTATTTTATAACTTTATCAAAAATAAAATAAAAAATAATAAAAAGGCAGGTTACGAAGAGTGCTCGAATTTAATTGTTTTTCTTTCCCAAACGAATTTAATTCGAACGAATTTTATATTTCAAATTGTAAATAATAATGCTTTTTTATTCGCCAAATTTATAAATTATAATTTTTTAAATTAAATCTAAATATTCAAATTTATCAAAGGATTAATAACAATCGATTATTAAAATAAAAAAACACTGTAAAAAATTATTTTGATGTAAAAAATCGTTTATTCGATATGAATTCATTGAATGTTCCAATTTGAATGAAAAATGGGATGTTCCAATTTGAATGAAAAATGGGATTTATTTGACTATACAAAAAAAATTATAAAAAAATCGAAAATTATAAATTTTCTGGTTGAGAGATATAAAAAAGATTGCCAGAAAAACACTATTGCCTATTTCAATAAATAAATTCAGTAAAGTGCGACTTTGACTCGTGCACGAAGGGTTCCGTATGGACACCAGATATGTAATACTATGCGGACTTTAGCCTATAGAATATATAGTTTTGGCATTTCTTTCGTTTTTGAAATTTGGTTTGGCGATTTATTTTAGTTGTGGCGCTTTTTTCTCGTTTTGGCAATTTTAATCGGTTTTTGGCGTTTTTTTAGTTTTGGATATTTTTTTCGTTTTGACGATTTTTTTAGTTTTGACGATTTTTATTTTCATTTTGGCGATTTTTTTAATTTTTTGTTCTTTTAGAAATTTTTTGTTTGTGCCTTTTTTTGTTTGGTCAATTTTTTTTCGGTTTTTGCCGATTTTTTCGGCTTGGCGATTTTCTAGTTTTGGGATTTTTTCGTTTTAAAGTTTTTGAAAATTTTAAGAGTTTGCCTCTAACGGTTTCCAAGAAACATTGAGTTCTCTACATTAACTGATAGAACACCCTTTAATTTGAATTTTTTTAATTTTAGTGTTAACAGTGTTGACAAATTTTAAATAAACTAAGACATATTATTCGAGTAATAGGAACCTTAATAAAATATTTAAATTCATTGAATCAGTTTTTCGAGGTGAAATTATAAAAGACAGTGTTGCCAATTTAAATTAAAAGCAGATTTCTTGTTCTAACAATATTTATAAAGGTAGTATAAAAAATATCAAATACTATAAAATGATTAAGCCTGCGGTATAAAAAACATTTTCATAACAAAAGTGTTGCCAATTGCATATAAAATGATCTACTAATGTTTTTTTTTTAATAATAAAAATTATTACATTGTGGTAGAATATTGAAGTTCATGGCACAATTAATCGTTTTTTTTGGGTTGGAATAAAAGCAGCGTTGCCAAATTTTAAATATTAAATAAAATCCACAAAAAATATCCAGAATAAAATTAAAAAAAGAAATTGGTTTTTAGTTTTTGTATAAAATTCAAGGCCATGGAACGTGTAATCTTGGGAGATAAAAAGGATATCCTTACTAATATAAAATGTGAAAGTGAGTTTGTTTGCTACGTTTTCAAGCCAAAACTGCCAATGCGATTTTGAAAATTCTTTCACCAATAGAAAGCTGCATTACCAATGTCAATTATTGGATATTTTTAAACGGTTCGGAAGCGGGTTTTTATATTTGGTAAGGTTTTTTTCTTTCGAAAAACACATTTTTGGGCTGGTTAGGGCAATTTTCGTTAAGAGTTTGATTGTTTAACCAGTTTTTAAACCGGTTGTTATGTATTTTTTTAAATAGATCAACGCGAGCCGATTTGTGGGTAAAAGCTAGTTTAAAATAAGTTTGCAATTAATAGTTATACATAATTATTTCGAACGATAAATATTTTTATAATAAATTGTATAACTTAATGCAATAAGTGGTGTTTTTAAAAATGGTTTGTCGTAATCACGGAAAATAGTGTTGCCAAATTGTAAATAAATAAAATGCTTATTTTATTGTTTGAACAAGAATGAAAGCAATGAGTTATTTGAATAATTAAAATGTATTAATAAAACAATGTAAAGGAAATATTGGTCTTAAAAATAAGTATTTAAAATTTAATTTCAAAAAGTAATTTTTTGAACAACGACCTTTTTTTAATAAAATATTTAATTTCATAGAATGATAAATCATTTAATCAAGATAAAAGATATTTTCGGAATATAATTTATATATATATTTTTTTTATATATTTCTATTCTTTAAAATAAGTTATTACTTTTAACAGTTAGTTAAATCAAATTCATAAAGGGCCTGTCCCACAATGTCGACAATTTTTGACTTGTCACACACTTACATTTGAAACAAAATATTAATGTTATTAAAATACAACGATATAACAAAACAAACAAACAAACAGTTTAAATTCTCAAGCTTAAGTGGCAGTGGGTGTTTAACAAGACACTCTGAAGTGCCACTTATTAAACTCAAGTATTTCAAAATAACTTTTTTTATTTCTCCTGCTAAAAACAAAAAATACGCAACAATGAAATTTTCTTAGAAAAAAAAATATTGAGAATAATATAAACCGATTTGAGCCAATTAATAAATGTTAATGGCTTAATAAAGGATTTTTTAAGTAGGCTTCAACTTTAATGTTGGTTTGGAAAATTTGAGAAAAAAAAATTATTTTCTAAGTGAGTCTTTTCATTGTCATTGCACAGTGACACCGAACACAAAATTCGAGGCATTAAATTTATTGGCAGATTTTGTGTAAAATTTCGTTTCCAAACGTTCCATATTTGTATGAAAAATAACGAATATTTATTCTATACATATTTATTTTTATTTTATTTACAAAATCTTCCCTTAAGTATCTTTTAGTACAATAATTACTAAGCATTTTTTTGCGTATTATCGATTCCATTTCTTGAAGATTTTACTTTTATCAATTTCGCTTGGAATTTTACTTAAAACTAATTTGGTTAGCTTAACATATTTCAAAGCAGGAACAAGGGAAAATTTTGATTCCTTACCCACTGTGCATCACTCTAAGAATTAGCTAAGACTTACATACATATACATACAATGTATGTATGTACATATTTTGAAATTTTGCTTTGTCGTGGCAATAATTAATTGTTCATTATTTAGGCTTGAAAATATTATTTATTTTTCAAATCAAACTTTTATAAAAATAAATCAAACAAAATATGTAGTTCTGAGAAAAGAAAAAAAAACGCAAAGTATTAATAATATTAAAAGAAAAAAAAATTACTCCGCAATAGCCGACTTTAAAGCAATCCTACAGAAAGTATTCCAATGATACAAGCAGAAATTAATAACGAGAAGCAATAAGCAATTTTTTCTGTCAAAAGAAACTAATTAATCTTGTTTCTTTTCTGGAAAAATTTTTTTAATTTTTTATTAAGAAAAATTTAAATTTAGCTTTCGTTTAAAGCTCGTAAAATAAAATAAAATCTTTATTTCAAATAGTAATTTTATTGCGAACTTTCATTGAAAAGTGCAATAACTGTAACATTTCTTTCTTTGAAAAGAAAACGCCACAATACAAGTTAGTTTTTATTTTGTATTCGAACTTATTTTTGTTGTTATCTGGTGTAATTTGTTCCTTAAAAAGTATCACATTTATGATGCGATTATGGTTGACAACGGAGCGTTTTCCAGTTGCTAAAATTTTATTATGTATGGCAACTGGCAGCCAATAGCTGTCAAATTCCAGTGACAAACCGCAATGTTGGGAATCGCAAATTTTTCGTTGCGCATAGCTTTTAAGCAAAAAGGACGTAAAATTTAAATAAAAAAAAATAAAATTGGGAAGGCATAAATATGGCTTAATAATTATTTGTAGCAATATCTTTTACTCACAGTAGAGTCAGTAATCCTAAAGGATTGAAATTGTTCCGCAAGTACCATTTAATAGCTTCAAACTTTCGTACTTCGTTTTTAGGGTTCCATACACCAAAGGTGAAAAAAGGAATCCTATTGTTTTCGCTACGCAGTCCGTCACAGGTTATTTTCTCAATAACCGTAAGGGCTACGTGCCTTAAATTTGGACAGAGTATGTAGAACCGCTACAACAACAAATACATGAGAATTAAAAATTAAAGGGTGTTTCAAAACGAGCAATGAAAAATGCTAAAATCCCATGTAATATACATACAATTGCATGTACATATGTATGTATGTATATTGACACTTAAAATTTGTAAACTTAGTGTATTTTTATAAAGACCACAACAATTAACACTAAAATTTATAAAAATTAAAATTAAAGGGTGGCCCATACGTTTTTTGACTATGTAATTTTGACAACTTGCTATATCTTGGAAACCGTAAGAGGCAAACTCTTGAAATTTTCAAAAACGGTAGAACAAAAAAAAAATCCGCAAATTACAAAATCACCAAATCAAAAAAAAATCTCCAAGAATTGAAAAAAATTGTCAAAACGAAAAAAATCGCCAAAATTAAAAAAAAATTTTAACACTAAAATAAGTCGCAAAATTCAAAAAAATCATCTAAATGAAAAAAATCGCCAAAATGAAAAAAAGCGCCAAAATTAAAAAAAAATCGCCAAATTGAAAAAACTCTAAAAACCGAAAAAATGGGAAAAAAGATGTCAAAACTAAAAAAAGCGCCTAAATGAAAAACTCGCCAAAAACCGCAAATCGCCAAAATTAAAAAATCGCCAAAGCGAAAAAATTTTCAAAAAATAAAAAAACACCAAAAACCGAAAAAAATCGCCAAAACGAGAAAAAAGTGTCAAAACTAAAAAAAAAATTCCAAAATTAAAAAACTCCAAAAACCGAAAAAGTCGCCAAAACCAAAAAAAAAAATTGCCTATATGAAAAAATCGCCATAATTAAATAAATCGCCAAAATAAAAAAATTGCAAAAATTAAAAAAAAACGTCAAAAACGAATAAAAAATGCAAAAACTATATTTTATATAGGCTAAACCTCGTATTTAATTACATATCTCGTGTCCGTACTGAACCCTTCGTGCGCGGGTCAAAGTCGCACTTCACTTTTTTCATGGCAAAATTATTCCAATGAAATAATAATTTTTATGATAAGTGATTATTTTTAGCAATTATATTTCTTATATTTTGAGACTTTGAAGCATAAATAAGAAATTAAATAATAATTTCAGTAAAGTGCGACTTTAGGCTCACGAAAGAACTGATCGATATTTTTATATGTTTATTTAATTCTTAGGCCCCGACCAAAAAAGGAGTTTGTAGTGTGTGTCAGTACGTGTCCAAGTACAGACCAAACGGCTGGACGGATTTTGACTCTGTTTGAAAGGTGACTTGATCGAGATGGTTCTTAGCTATGTTTTAAGAAAATCAGGCCAGCCGTTTGGAATTTCATTTGTTTCTATATTTATGATTTGATCAGGCTAAGGTCCGTATTGCTTTTTAAGCCAAATTACATGTGATAATAGTTAATGAACAAATAACATCAAATTTAATTATAAATATTCCATCAAACACGTAGTAGAATATAACAACTAGCTGTTTTCGAAGCCTCTAAATATTCATCATCAGCGTTGTAGTGTCAGTTGACGCAGATTTCTGCTTTATAAACGCAACTTTTATTGCAAATGGAATATGTGAATTCTTTTGATTCATCGTATTTCAATTTGCTGAAAGTTTTTGCTTGTAATGAAAGCTCATCATCATCCTCTCGAAACTTACAACAGTCTTGCCATTGTCGTTTGTTCTTTACTAATTATGCACATTAGTGTATCCCAAACAATTTTTTTCTTTTGCCCCAGCATTTTTTGGAAAGCTTATAGGATAAAGTATTTTTGTGATATTTTTCAGATTTTTCGCAAGAGGTTTAGAGGTCACTAAAACCGATTTTAACCCAAAAATTGGGTTTTCTCGACTTTTTTTAATTTTTTTCATTATGCGGCCCATTTGCACGATTTATTTCTGTTACTAAAGGTGCGGTCAAACTTGTCAAACATTTGGCCAAAAGAGCAAAAAAAAAAAAAAAAAAAAAAATTCAGACAAAAGTTTTTCAAGTTAAAAAGTAGGAAATAAGGTTGGATTCTATGATATTGTCTATTAGTTGTGTTCGAAACTGTTTAATTTGATAAACAAGTGTATGGATCAAAACTTTTTTCATTAATGTTTGTTGGTTACGCTTTTTTGGGCAAATATTTTACAAGTGTAACCGTAGCTTAAGTCAATTTTTTTTAAAGAAAACTGTTCATTTTTAATTAATTATTATTTTTTGTTGTTTATTTTTTCAAAGCATTGCAAGCTTTTGTAAGCTTTTTTTGCATTGCGGTTCAAGTCCATATCCTTACAATTAACGAAATGCATCTGGATGTATTTAACCAACAACAAACTTTTTGAATTTATTTGTTAAACCGCCAGCAGTAGGGTATACTTTTGATAACTGGGCATCTGGTATTTTCTTTGAATTGATTTTTATTAATTTTTTATATACATATTTATTTTGATGATTCGAAAAACATTTATCTATAACTTTTGTTTTTACTTTGCCATATCTAAGTGGTTCGTTCTGTATGGGTGTTGTGTGTCCATTATGTATTATTGGCTTTAATAACAAATTCACATACAAACAGACATAATAATATGAAAATAGAAAAAAAAAGAAAAACTATGACGGCGATCAGTAATGATGGCTGCTAAATGCAGAGCAATGAAGAAGATGTTGCTGAGGACGCCAGACGTAGTAGATATACGAATAAAATGTAGATTTACATAGTTCCGAGAAGGAATCTTTGTCGAGCAATATTTTGTTTGTCTGTTTTCTATTTAAAATGTTATATGTATATTTTTTTAATGTTTTATTTTCTCGTTTTTTTTTTTTTGGTTTGTTTTGATAGTAGTCATAAATTTTTGTGCCATAATTTGTTGGTTTCTCATTCGTGTACAAAGTGTCAACGTTTCAACAAGCCAAATAAATAGGAATTTAGATAAAAAAAATTTAATTCTAAAATATTGTGAAAAAATTGGCAAAATTCTTTTCTTTAGTTTTTAAAGTGTTTTTTTTGTTTGTTTTTAAACTCATAACTATATTTAAGCTATTTAGCCAATTTTCGTTAACATTTTTTGTTATTTAAAGTTGTTGAAATTCAGTTTCTTTTATTTAACAAGTGCAAAATCGTTTATGTCCCATCTGCAACGTTTTAACTTGTGCGTGTCTGCCGTAATTACCATCATTAAGTCTCTCAACGTTTAAACACTTGTATAAGATTCTTATAAAAATAAAGAAAGAAAATAAAAAAAGATACATAAAATAAAAATAAAACACATACATAAATACACGATCACTGACTGGCATTATACAAAAAGTATATTCTCTTTATTGGTGTTTTTTGTTTAGTCAACCAAGTCCATCTCCTAGTTTGTTGGAGTGTGTTAGTGCATTTGTTTATTGGTAATTTGTTGTGACTTCAAAAAGGATTAGCGCCCGCACTTCATGTAAACTTTAACATGCGCATACTTATATCGCATAGATAACGGATGCAACTTAAATAAAAATTAATCTTAAAAATATTTTTCTATAATTTGATTACGTTAAAAAGAAAAGGTTTTGTTGTTGATTTTGTTGATATCCAAACTACTTGGTAGCTTAAATGATTAAATTGTGTGCATTTAAATGTGCATGAATAATATATATATGTATTTTTAAATGAACATTATTTAAACACTCATCTTATCTTTTATAAAATGTTTTATAAGGAATTAAAAACAGTTCAATGAAAATGTTATAAGATAGTTAAAGCTATTAATTAATAATCATAATCTTTATTTTTAACAAAAGTAAAAGATAGTTAAAAGTATCTTTAATATACTGTTATACTTACAAGGGGTGATTTTTTAAGAGCTTTCGGATTTGATTTAAAATAAAAAAAGCAATGTGAGTTCAACCACAGGGGATTTGTGTAAGCATCTAGTAATGAAATTTTTTTTTAACATTGGCTTATGGTAACTAAAATAAGACATATACATTTTTGACTCTACTGTTTTTAAAAATCTATGAAAAACTGCATCTATAGTAGTGGAATTATTAGTTGTGGGGGTTTGTGGAGAATTGCTCATATGCAGGTGGAAAACGTCAAATAAAAATTTTGATAAAGCTTGCGACTGTGGGTTTGCAAAATTTGTATTAAAATCTCCACCCATAATAATTGGCATGAGATGGAGCTTGTTACCCAATTGTCGTGCACCAGCTTCAGTGTAAGGCAGCAGTACGTAATGAAAATATGTTATAATATAATAAAATAAATTCTTTATAAAGACTGCTGTATATCTTATAAACAAATAATTGACATTTAAATTGCTCTTTTATTAAAAAGATTATATTTTTTATATTTTTCATCTTTTTAACAAAATTATCCTCACTGGCAACACTATTACACTTCACCAGCAATTTCTATTAAAATTATAATTGCTCCTAAAGGTACGCCTTAAAATTCGGATGAGTGTGTTTCTATGCAGCTGTTAAGTTCGTATGATTACACTAATACACTCATACATAGCTCACACCGATTAGATAACGCTTTACGATCTTACTCAAAATTTGTGATTGTATTGTGAAAAAGATTTTTACCCCTAGCGTATAGATGTTTACACATCAAAAACACATACAATTTAAAGAAATGTATGAAATCTTTATTTGTGTTGGTAGAATGATCTATATAATTCAATGTTTAAAGATGATTTCATGTAAATTTTGATCGCGGATATGTCTGAAATGGTTCACACGCTGGTTCCAGTATCTCACGAATAAATTCTTCAAAATTGTCTTCCAGTGCGTTAAACGTTGCGTGCTTGTCTCTTTAGACATGAGCCTCAACATAGCCCCAGTCTAAATAGTCTAAAGGCCTTAAATCTCACGATATAGACGGCACCAAACGTAAAATAAACTGTTAACTAAAGACGCTTCTCAATTGAGCCATTTTTTAGCCTGGTGTGTGGCATATGGCACCGTCTTGCTGAAACCACATGCAGGGTGACCGATGACATTTTTCAAAAAGTGGCACCAAAAAGGGGATTTATCAAAAAAAAGGGGCAAAATGAAATAAAACGAGAAAACTACACTAAAGTTTTTATTTTTAATGCATTTTTATATAATTCACTCTAAAAAAATGGAGACATTTAGTGGCAAATGTACTCGAAAAAGTGGCAAGGCAGTCGAAAAAGTGACAATTTGCCACTTTAGTCGGTCAAACGGTCACGCTGACCACATGTCAGCCAAGTCCAGCTCTTAAATTTTGGAAAAAAACAAGAGAGGCCCGATTGCTGCGAATGGAGCCGAATCGATAATTCACGGTCATCAACAAGTGAAAGTTGTTCAAGACATGAGAGATTTTTAAAAGGCTTTACTACAGCGAAATATGCTTTATAAATGGTCTTGTACAGGACTTTAGTTTATATAAATTTTTTTTCTCCATGCGAGAACTTCTCACAAGTTACAGAAATAGGGCACTGGGACTAAAGCATCATGCGAAATCTTATATGAGTCATACTAAATAACATTTAAGATACTATAGCGCATTATACATTAATTAGCTATTAATAAAATACTACAGTAACTAGGAAATACTTCAGTATTCAATGAATTGCAAACAATGCATGAAATACTTTAACAACAAGACTTCCTTGCATATGCAAATTATTGGGGAAATGCACAGAAAAAGAAAAAGAAATTACCTTTAGTGTCTTAAAGAAACAATATAAAAATTTGAATCTATCAGCTTTAATAACAAACTATCTTTGCGTTACTAAGAGAGTTAATATTTCATAGAGTAAAATTGTTTAATTTTTCCTTTTTAACATTCTTAAATAACTTGTTATTTTTTTTTAAATATTCTTCACATACTGACTGCTACACATCATATGCTTCAAAAAAAATTGTCTTAATGAGGCAAGTTGTTACAATTTATTGCAGAAAACAATTCAAGGTGTTAAATCCACTTAATCGAATGTTATCAATTAATTTATCCTACTGAAATTCTAAACTGAGTAAGTGATCTTGCATATTAGGAGTAAAACAATGTTTTCCGGTTGCATGTCTTGCTAGTGCCACCGTCTGTTGCAACTGCATGTTCAAACATTTAATGTCAGTTCAAATTACACTCAAAGTTAGCAGAAGCATTAAGAAGAAAATATTCTTCAGTTAAGGAAATTTTATCTTTATTAAATGCAAGTTGTTAGTTACATTAGATGTCTTCCGTCTGTCGCAATATTTATTTGTGTCTAACAACATTCATTGACTTCAATTGCCGTCGGTTTTATTTTGAGAATTTTTTGAATTGTCACTTTTAATTGCAGCTTTAATTTTATGCGCTTTTTTTATTGTTGGCATTTCAGGTATTTAAGTTAATTTCTTTTTCTTTTACTTCAATTCTCAGCATAAAAACCTGGCTGTTAAGTTGTTAAATGATTAGAAAATCAAAACAATTAATATTGCCTCAAATAATTAGTAAAGTTAAAAGTTATTTATTTCTTAGATAAGTATAATGCAGCTACGTCCCAACACACATACTGTGATATTTGCACTTACAGCTTTGAAAGCTCTTAAATTTGTTCTTGTTTCTTTGCAAAAAAAAGCATTTTTGTCGCTGAGATCTGGTTGGCTGTTGTGCTCTCGTCGGTGTTAAAGCACAAAAAGCTCTTTATAAAAGTTTGCACACTGTGCATATGGCTTGGACGTGGCTGGTATAATGTATGACTAAATAATTCTGTTTTCTTCAAGGCAGAAGAATTTTAAACAGGTTTTAGTATAATATCAAAGATGTAAAAATTTCCGTAATATACTCGTATTAGAGAAGCACTAAGATGAAAACTTGAACGCAAGCCTGGGAACTATTTTTAATAAATACTTATCAAGTATCCAATACATAATATTTCATAAGTATCTCCAAGATGCCAAAGCATATTTGTGATATTTAATATACAGAGGAATGTGTAGGTTAGGTGGTATTACACCGCACCTCCACTCTGAGACCCAATTGGGTCCATTGTAACTCCCTTCTGTTGCCCATAAAAAAAGTAATATTTAACCCCCAATTGTAGCCAGAAGTAACCCTATTATACGTCATTGAACCACCGAGTTCCGATGATGAGGCCCCTGATATCCTCTAGTTTTTACTTCCCGATATCAGTAATGCTTTCATGGAAACGTCTGCTCTGCCATGCTAAGCCTATGACGTTGCAACTTAGGGCAGTGACAGGTAATAAGTTCTATGGTTTATGGTTCCTTTTCATCCCAGCACATCCAACAAAAATTGCAAATGCTGGTTTTTGCTCTGACCGAGCAGTAACCTGTTAACTCGCCTATCAGGATTCGCATCGCCTTCCTATTCACATCCAGTAGCAGTTTGGATCTTCCTGAGTCAAGTTTTGGCCACAAACCTCTCGAGACTCTACAATCCTCCCTACTTCGTCATGAACTGTTCTTCTTGCTTTCTACACAATTATTGAGTTCCCTATAGTAAGGAACTATTGGTAATTTCACGGATCTGTCTGCCATTTCCACATCTAATGCTGACCCAACCTATTCTGGCCAGTTCATCAGCAATTTTATTTCCTTCAACTCTTCTGTGGCTAGGAACCCAACATAGTCTGACACTATATTTATCCATAAGCAAGTTGAGGGCTCTCCTACAGTCACTAACAAGTTACGATTGGACATTGTGTATCTACAAATCTACAGGATTGTAAGGTATCTATAAGATGCTGAAGTATCTGTTAAATATTAAAGTATCTATAAAATTGTACAGTGTCTATAAGAAACTAAAGAATCTGCAAGATACTAAAATATCTGGCAGAAACTAAATATCTATAAGATATTAATATATCTGTAAGAAATTGGAGTATCCGTAGGCAATACATATACTTGCTAGATATTATAACAGCTGCAAAATAAAAAAACGTCTGTTAGATGCTAAAGAATCTGTTGCATACTAAAGTATCTAGAAAGTATTAAACTGGCTATAAGAAACTATAGTGTCTGCTAGAAGTTAGATATCTATAAGATACTAATATATTTGTATCTATAGTATCCATAAGATGCTAAGGTATCTGCCAAATATTAAAAGAGCTGAAAATTTTCACAATGTCTGTTAGATACTATAGTATCAGAAAAATGCTAAAATATCTGTAAGATACAAAAAGGTAAGGCATCTGCAAAATATTAAATTGGCTATAAGAAGATCGTATGCCTGCAAAATACTGACGTTTATATATTTAAGAACCTAGATATGTATCTGTAAGCTACTAATATATCTGTAGTTTACAGGAATACTCACAGGCGACAGAATTGCTTGTTGGATACTGTAGTATCTGTAAAATGCAAAAGTATATGTAGTATGATAAACTATCTGTAAACTACTAAAGGATCTGTAAAATAAGAAAGCATCTCTAGAATGCAGTATGTGCAATGATTATTAAAGTAAAATAATGTAAATGATTATTAAAGTGTCTGCAAGGTACTAAAATATCTGCAATAATATAAATATATATCTGTAAGTTGCTGAAGTAGTTGTTGGCTACTAAAGTATATGTAGGATGCAGAAGTGTTTCTAAGATATTAAAGTATCCTTCAGCTAGGAAAGTATTAGTAAAACACTGAAATATCTGTATGATACTAAAGCATCCTTAAATAATAAAGAAGCTTTAAATAAGTATTAAATTATTAATATCCTGATACTGCAATTTTAGAGTATAATTTGCCGTTTATAACTCTTTTATTTGAGAAATAAAAAAAATATCCATAAGATACTTACTATATCTACATGATGGGGTGCATTTATCGACAGCAAAATTATTGGTGATTTTTAAAATTATTGAAAAAATGCTTAAGTATCTTAGAAACATGTGTCTTAGAAACAATCTATTAAAGCATTTATTACATATGCTTACATATATGTATGTAAATATTTATGTACTAAAGTATCTGTAAGATACCAAATGTATGTTGAATATCAAATTAACTATTAAGAACAATGTGTGCCTTCACGCAAAAGTATTTGCATGACTTAAAAGAGTTTGTAAGATGTGTCAAATAGTCTGCTTAGTTAGAGAAAATTTTAAGTAAAATACAAAAACAAAAATATCTTAAAGATGCATATATACATGTGAATGTATAAGCGTATCCAATACCTCCCATGTTACTAGATAATGTACTGCTGAAAATGTTTAGGCAGATCTAGTACATGTATAAATAGGTCATATTCTAAATTTATTATATGCTAATGATCTTCTTACATGTCCCTGTTTAATTTTTTCAAAGAATTTTTTATTCTTATAGACGTCATAGTTAAAAGCGATAATTTATCATTTTCATTGAATTGAAAAAAAATATTTGAATGTCTCAACGGAATACAATTGTTTCAAAAAAAATTAATGAAAGAGATTATAAGAAAATTTTTCAAAATCCATACAAATTATATTAAATAAAATAGTTGAGTTTGTAAATGTGTTTAAAATAAATGGAGGTACCCTACAGTAATATATGTATACAAAATCCTTTTTGTATAACAGAAAAAGTTAATTTTTCTAATAAAATATAAATGATAAATAAATAAATGTAAGCTTCCTTCTGCTTAAAGTAGGGATTTAAGATCGTTTGGTTTTTATTAAAGTTTGCCTTTGCTTCCTAAGCTTGTAACACACTTAGAATATTTTCGTTTTCTGCGTACAAGCTCCGTAGCAAATGATTTGAATTGTCAACACAATTTCAACACGCGCCATTTCCAACAATTTAAGCAAAAACTAGAAAAAAATATAAAAATAAATTTTTTAATACGACAGAAATAAAAAAGACAAATTTATTAGAAAAAAAAATGCAAAAAATAAACAAATAAAAAATAAACAAAGAATTTATTTATTTAATTTTGCGTTAAGTTAATTACATTTTATTTTAAGCAAAAAAAAATTTTCTTTCTTTGATCATGATTTAAATTTAAACAAAATGTTTTAGACGTTTGTTTAATAAATTATTTCTGGTATTAAGAGTATGTTTTTTGTCAAAATCATTTTTTTTTCAAAGAACTTGCATATCGTTAGCTAAAACGTAAAAAGCCATAACTAATAAAATAAAATTTTACAAGTGAAGCAAAAAACTAAAAAAACTAAACAAACTTGTAGTTAAGTCCCCTTGTTTTTTGTTAATAAAAGCATCATTCTTTTTATCATAGAAGTGTAACATTTTGTTCAGGCATTTAGTTTAATTGAATTCACAATAATCGATAAAAAAATCGATTTTTAATTTTTTGTTAGTTAAAACTTTTTGCATTTTAGCTAACGATATGTATATAATGGGTTCTTAGGGAAACTATGTGCAGTAAACTTAAGTATTTTTTTTAAATATGTGGTGAAATACTTAGCAATTATTTGCAACTAACTAAAATATTACAAGTAACTAAAAGGTACTAAAATATCTAAAAGATTCTAAGGTATCTTAAGGATACAAGAGTATGGGAAAGATTCTAAAGAATCTTAAATATATGAAACTATCTTAATTATAAACAAGGATCTTAAATATAATTAAGTATCTGAAAGAAACTAGAAAATCTCAACGATACTAAACTATCTGAGAGATACTTAAGAGTTTTAGAGCTATAAAAGTATCTTAATGACACTCCAGGCTGTAAGAGATAGTAAAATATTTGAAAAATACTAAGGAATCTCAATGATATTAATATATTTCAGAGATATTATTTTAAAGATACAAAAGTATGTAAAAGATTCTAAGGAATCTTAAATACATAACATTATCTTAATGATAAAAAACGATTTTATATACGATTAACTATAATTAAGTATCTGAAAGAAAACAAAGGATACTACACTATCTGACCGATAGTAAAGAACCTTAGATATATACAAACATCTTACTAACACTCCAGGATCTTAGAGATACGAAAATATTAAAAAACACTAAAGAATTTCAAAGATATTGAAATATTTCCAAGATATTACAGAATCTCAAAAGTTGTAAAGTATCTGGAGAGTCTTAAGAATACATAAATGTATCAATTATAGTTGTATATAAGGATATTGAAGATACGATTACTACTGAGAAAAGATATTAAAACATTTGAAAGTTAATACAATTGCTCAAAGAAACTAAAGTATATATCTAAAAATTTTTAAGGACTATTAAGGATATAATAATACCCCGCTTATTCCAAAGAATCTGAAAGATATAAAAGTATTTGAAAGGTATTCCGGTATGTGAAAAATACTGATCAGTTTCAAAGGTATTAAAATATACGAAAGATACTAAGGTATTTAAAATATAAGATAGTATCTGGAAGATACCTAAGTATATGAGATGTACTATCCTATTGATTCCAAGGGATCTTAAAGATATTAAAGTATCTGAAAGGTACTCCGCTATGTGAAAAATACTGATCAGTTTCATAGGTATTAAATATACTAAAGATATTAACGTATCTAAAGCAGACTAAATTATATTAAAGAGCATCTGAGAGATATACTTAGTATCTGAGATATACTAAGCTATCTAATAGATAATGAAGTATCTAATAGTTCCAAGCGATCTTAAGGATATAAAGATATTTGAAAGATTCTCTGGTATGTGAAACATACTGATTAGTCTCAAATATATTGAAATATACGAAAGATAGTAAATTATCTCAAATAGACTAAAGTATATGAGAGAGTATCTGAGACATACTTAAGTATCTGAGAGATACTAATCTCTTAAATACTATCTAATATATATCAAAGCATGTGGTAGTTCCAAGAGCTCCTAAGGATATTAAAGTATTTGAAGGTAGTCTGATATGTATCTGATAGATACTAAGTTATTTAATAGATACCTAAGCAACTTAGAAAACTAGACTTTCTCAATTAAAGTATCTAACATATATCAAAGTATTTTTAAGATACTTAAGTATCTGACAAATATTTAAGAAATTTAAGGATACTAAATTTTATCAATGATAGTAAAATATCTCAAATACACTAAAGTATCTAACAAATAATAAAGTATCTGACAGATGTTAAAATATCTCCAAAGCATTGGTGTAATGAAATTGCGACTTTAAGCTATTAAAATACTTAATTTCTCAGAAACTATTAATATCTGTGAAACACAAAAGTACATAAAATATCTATTAGATACAAAATCATGATTTCTATAATTTTTTTATTCCAGAAATTAGGGGATTCTTATTTGACGTTGTTACATTTTAAATGTCATAAGAGTTTGGTTGGTACTTATAAAAATTATATTATGTAATTGCAAAATATTTTTCATTGTTAAAAATTTAAGTAAAATTTAACATTAAAATATTTATTTTAAATAAGCGAAAAGCATACACGTAAACAACTTAAAAAACTTTTACAATGTTAGTTATGCCAGAACACCTTTTTAAGTTGAACTATTCTGTTTTCCTTTTAATATTTTTTTTTTGGTATTTGGCCCACAGCCAGTTTGGCCTTTATTTGGTATGCCAGCGCCAGCCCCATTAAAAATTTCAATTGCAAATCCATCAATTGTATGTATAATGTTTTGTAAATGCTAAAGTAACAAAAAAAAAATAACAATATGAAGTAAATATGTGAATGTAAATATTTTTCAAAAAAGCCTATAAAAAATTGATAAATGAAGAATGTGTTGAGTTAAAATTAAAAGAAAATAAATTTGATTAATTAAGCAGAAAATCAGTAGTTTTGGAAATATTCTGGGGTGTATATTTATACGTTTAGATGAGTTTCCTTATCAAAAGAAAGTACACAACGAAAAAAAAGTTATGAGTTATTTAGAATTATGTGAAAAAAATTACGAGTATAAAACGCGAGCCAAATATGAGTACTCTAGAGCTTCTGTTTCTGTTGAAAATTGTGTTTATTGTTTTATTTTTTATGGGATTTATATGGGATTTGTAATTTCGAAGCACATACTTGCATAAAAATTTTATTAAACGTTTGAAAATTGCGTTTAATTCTTCCGAGTTTGATCGTCCATACATTAGATTAGTTCTGATAGGTTGCTGAGAAGAAGTTAGGTTTTCAGCTCAGTTGAGTCCAAACAACAAGTTCCTATGTATTACCTGATAGTAGCAAAGGTATAGTGGAAGTAAAGTTGGTTAAGTGACATATAGCTAGAGTGAAGAGGAGCTTAATTCATGGTTTAATTTTTATTACTCTACTATTGTAAATTTTGTTAATTTTTATTGCATCGTTGCAGCGCCTCTAGTATTGAGTGAGCGCACTGAACTCAGGCTCTCTAAGACTATCAGTTGCTTTGTAGTCGATGAACGAACTACTTCAGCCATCCTTAAAAAACAAAAAATTAACAAAAAAATCGGAAATAATTGTTTATATATAAACTGATTTACTCTTTTTGAGAGAATTTAATAAATTTGTGAAATTATTACGAAACTAGATGCAAATAAATTTGAGTACCTCTTCCATATAGAAAAAACTTAAAGAGTGCAAAGTGAAAAATTTATTTTCTAATAGAGGACTTCAATGAATACTCGAGCAATGCTCATGAGTAATCTACTCTCAGTAATATGAATTTTACTAAGCTAAAAACACATGGGCATGCTCATGGTGTTGCTCGCAACGCTCTATTTTCGAATTAAAATTTTTTTGTAAACTAAAGTCAACCAGTCAAAATGTTTGCTATGCAAGACTAACTTAAATTCATCTACAGATTGACTTTTTCTTTTATTTAATAACCTTTCAAGAAAATATACATCAATTATTTTCTTTGCCCCTTAAGTTATTTAAAAAAAAATCATCAGTTCACTGCTATTTATTTTAAAAGAAACTCACTAAATGATTAAACTTAAATTTGTCTACTACCGTATATAAAGTCATAAATTATATGTATTAACTTTGAAAAGTAAAAATGTTTATTAAATGAAATATGTTTTATAAGCTTACAAAAATTGTTATCAAATGTTTTATATATCGCTCATTTATTTCAACAATGTGGCAAGTCAAAAAAATTAGTTTTGCCGAAAACACGTTTAATAATTTTGCAGTTTTGCAAGAACAAACAATCAAATGTACTAAAGTGCGTTTCACGATTCACTTTTTTAACGACAATCGCATCATTAAAATAATTATAACGAAAATTTATCGAATCTGCTATTCAGTAACATTTTTAACGATATTCGCTGTACATTAATGTCAGCTGTGTCGTTATTTAAGCGACAATAATTTATGTGATGTTAATTTTATCCACAAAAATCAACAGAAAATATGAGCTGAGTCCTATCGTTAAAAAGAAGTTTCAGAATCACACAATCGTTATATTAAGCGACAAAATGTATAGAAAAAAAATTAGGATTGTCGGATCGTTAAAAGTTGCTGAATCGCACTATTGGCATGTATATAAATATAATAATAAATTCAGTAAAGTGCTATTTTGACTCGCACACAAAGAAGTTCCGTACGGCACTACATAATATGTAGTGTCAGTGTGTAAAACTATGCGAACTTAAGCCTATATAATCGAATATCTTACCTGTGTTAGATATTGTTAAACAAAACTTTAACGGCCTTATGTATAATCAAAAATTGGCATGAAGTTAGCATAAGTGGCAAAATTAAACATGGTCTTAACGTGTTTTGCCATATAATCTTACATTAAAAATCATGCTAGGATGTAATCGTGTGTTAAAACTACATTATGCCGCGATTTTTAATGTCAGATATTATGGAGGAGCTCGTCAACACGTAATTCAGTTTTGTACCTTATGCTAACTTCATGCTATTTTTTGATTATACATACGGCCTTAAGTATACGTAATTTTTTTTTTTGATTTTTGCGATTATTTTTAGTTTTGGCGCTTTTTTTCGTTTTTGGGATATCTTCCGGTTCATGGCGTTTATTTTAGTTTTGGCGTTTTTTCAGTTTTGGCGTTCTTTTCGTTCTTGGCAACTTTTTTTAGTTTTAGAATTTGTTTGTTTTTGGCGGTTTTTTCGTTTGGCGATTTTTTCTTTTTATGGCGATCTTTTTAGTTTTGGTGCTGTGTTTTCAGTTTATGGCGTTTCATATTCGTTTTTATATTGCTTTTTAGAAATTTTTTCGTTGCTTGGCGATTTATTTTAGCTAAGCGATTTCTTAGTTTTTGTGATTTTTTTGGGTTTTGGCGATCTTCCCAGTTTTGGTGATTTTTCTTAGTTTTGGTGCCTTCTTCTTTTGGGATTATTTCTTGTTTTTGGCGTTAGCTTATCTTTGGTGTTTTTTCGTTTATGGTGATTTATTTTCGTTTTAGAGATTTTTTTCGATTTATTTTCGTTGAAGCGATTTTTAAGTTTTGGTGATTTTTTTTTGCTTTTGGCGTTTTTAAGTTTTGGCGCTTTTTTCGTTTTTGGCAATTTTTTTAGTCTTAGATTTTTTTTTATTTTTTTTGCTTTTTTCGCTTCGGCGATGTTTTTCTTTAATGGCGATCTTTTTCGTTTTGGTGCTCTTTCTTAGTCTTAGCGCTGAGTTTTCAGTTTGGGATTTCGGTTTATTGCGTTTTTTTTAGTCCAGTCGTTTTTATTCGTTAGGAGACTTTTAAGTTTTGGTGATTTTTTTCGGTTTTGGCGATTTTTTCGGTTTTTGGCGTTTTTTTAGTTTAGGCGATTTTTTTGTTTTGTATTTTTTAGTTTAATTCTTTTTTTTTTTGGAAATTTCAAGAGTTTGGCTCTTACGGTTTCCAAGAACAGCAAGTTGTCAAAATCACATAGTAAAAATTACATTAACTGATGGAATAACCTTTATTTTGATTTATTAAATTTCAGTGTTATTTGGTGTAGTCTGCATAAAAATACACTAACTTCGAATATTTCAAGAGTCTATGTTTAATTAATTCTCTGTATATTACATAAAGATTTGAAAATTCTTCGTTGAACGCTTTAGAACACCCCATAGTTTTTAACTGTCATATATTTGTTGTTGTTGCGGGCACAGTGAAAATTTCAGTTCCGTAGCTCTTATGGTTCTCTAGGAAACAGCCAGTGATGGATAGACAGGCAGACGGACATTGTTTATGCTCGCTTAAATGTCCGTCTGCCTGTCTATCTGTTGTTCCTTTTCACCTTTGGTGTACGGAACGCTGTCACAAAAAATCAATATTTTTAGGGTTAAAATTCTTTTGCTCAATGAAGCAGAGATTACAAAAATTTCACCAACATAATGCCACACAATTCCTCTTGCATTTGTGTGCTGGAAATTTTGAAATTATTGCTTGAAGTCAAGTGTAACTTTGGTTGGTTACTTTACAACAAATTTTTAATAAATATATAGATCTAACCCCCTCCTCAACCAAAAGACTATTAAAAAATATCATTGTAAATTAACAAAAGCCTGGAGAAGCAATAATTGAAATAATTATCGAATACTAATTGGGTCACATGATGATGATGTCGATGATAATGATGATTTCACAAAATAAAAATTAAGAAATATTGCATCAAATGACCCACAAATTGAAGAGCACTAGGGAGATTTCTAAGCTTTTAAATTGCACTTAATGCTTTACATTACTGCCAAGAACTATCTTAAATATTTTATTTTTATATTGTAGAATTAATAAAAAAAACTAATAATAATAATAATAAAAATGTAGAAAAAACTTTTATATTTAAAAGATTCCATCATTTATGCATTATTATCAATGCCATAGTGCACGCTGACTTGTGCAGTTCATAAACTTTAGTTTAGTAATAGATTAAAGAAAATTTATTACCGAAACAACTCTTAAAGGCAAACCTAAAAACATAACAATATTTGATAACTGCTTTAAATTTAAGACTCACTGTGTGGTTGTTGGTCGCTGTGTGATCTTATACCAAAAGCCAATAACCAAAAAATTGCTGTGACATTGCCAGCTTGCATTGTTAAATTTAACTGTTCATTGAACTGTGAGTGTGTGTGTGGTCCTTTATGTACTGTACTATAAAGATAAGGTATTGCTAACTATTTAGCATTTTTTTATGATTGGCAACGTGAGTGTCGCAGTGCTGTTAAAGCTGTTAATTAAATTTTTAAGGTGCACATTACTTTTTCTAAAAAAATTGATTTAATGTGTCTTGCAATGATTGTTGAAATCAATGACATAAAATATTGTAATATATTAATGCTGCACAGTGGTTAAATAAAAAAATCAAACTTGTATCCTCATTACATACATCTATAAATAAATTTAAATTTTGCACAGATGTAGTTTTAAATTGGAAAATTGTGATGACGGCACTAGTTCAATTTTAGCTTAAGTCGACTCAAGCAGTTTTTCTTTTAGGCAAAAGAATTAGTCGGAATGCCATTGAAATGCTGCAAACCATAAATAGAGAGTTGTAGAACCTAACCTAATTTATGATAATCGTATATTTGGATATGAAACCATGAATTCCACGAATTTTAGGTATGGAGAGTAATCGGCATTTTTTTAAATCCTCTAAATAACATTTTTGTGGCCGCTTTAGTACTAAAAGTGGCACCAAAAAGTACTTTTAACCCGGGATATTGTGAGTTAAAATATTTACCATGAAATTCTACTGTAAGCCAAAGCCGAAAATTAAAAATTAGTCAAAACTTTAAGGTATTTAAGGGTTAATTTCGTATATGATATTCACTTTTGCATTTGAAGTAAAAGATGTGTACAAAATTTTTTATCTAAAGTTATGTAAAAGTTGTGGTTGAACAAGAGTCTAAGAGTCTAAGCACAATGTTTGCGGTGCGGTGCGATTTCTCGTTGCGGGAGAAAAAAATAATCATAATACAACGGAAGACGGCGACGGCAATACTTCTCATTGTTTGTTTAAATTCTTATTATTTTTTTTCTGCATACATTTTTATAACTAAGAACAAAAAATGATTAATATTTTATACATTCGCAGATATATTTGATATATTTTTTAAACTTTTACTCGATGACAAAAATGTTTGAACTTCAAAATCATGTTTTTTGTTTACAATCATGTTGTGAACACCGCCAATTATTCAAAAACTACGGCAACGTCAGCAAAAGAAAGAGTGTCAAAATTGAGAGAATAAGAAAGTCCGCAATGAAAATAGAATAGATTTTAACTTTATTCCGCTCCGCACTGCGAGTTTTACTTCAAAATCGTATGGAAAACCGGACCGCAATAAATAATCGTTACATTGTGTTCAGACTCTAACTCTTCTCTGTATGGATCTCTTCTGTCCATTATCGCCATAAAATTAAATTTTAATCCACCGAATGCAACAAAGCTCGTTATTTAACTTAAAGTGAAAAAGTGCGGACTAGTTTTCCTTGATATTTGATATGCAAAGACTTGCAGTAGAATCTTATGGCGAGTCTTTTGTAACACTTTAATGCGTGATAAGGCTGTATAAAAATGCCTTATTAACTCTTTCGATTGTGTTTTAGAGGGGGGGGGGTTAGATATATTCGGAGAAGACTTACAGGCTTATGATGTTCCACAAAAATGTTTCTCTTAGGATTTAACATAAGAGCCGCTAAAAATTTCATTAATACTGCTTAAATTTTTCATAAGCTACAAAATTATATCTACCACAAAATTTTTTTTTAAACACTGTGTACTAGTAAAATTCCATGTTAAATTAACAAGTGTTGTTTAGTTCACAATTTATTTAATTTGGGTGAAAGGCAAAAATATAAATGAGGGGAGGAGCATGGGTTTGTTTAATAAAAACAAAATTGTTTTACAGAGCTACAGCAAATGAGAGCTGACATTAATTAAAGAAAATAAAATTAAATTGATTTAAGCAAAAAAAAAATCTTCAGAATTAATTTCTTTTTTTTTTAGAATTAGTGATTGTAAGTTAATATAAGATTTTTCAAAGCTAAAGCAAATTTTGTGTATTGAACGTTACCGAATTTCCTTTAATTTTATCTCTAAGCATTTCCTTATTTTTTTGTTACAATTTATTATGTTATTTTTTCTTCAGCAAGAAATGCCTTATGACTTATTAAGTTTTAGCTTTTCGTTATATTGACCTCTATTATCGATTTAAACGTAAGCTACAAAAATTAAAGTTTTCACGACAAATGTTTTTTTTTATAATATTCAAATATGTTTTACATACGAAAATTATCGTTTACGATAAAATTTTACAAGATATATCTTAAAAGTTATCGAAAATCTTGGAATTATGATAATTGTAAAGTATGGACAGGCGAAAAAAATTTTATTTTCAATAAATAAGTTACTAAATGTCGGTAACGATTGAATTGAAAATAGAGCTCGCTATCATTTCTATATGTTAACATGGTCCTTAGCTTTTTCTCAACTCTATTCTTAGAATTTTTTTCCACGAATTTTATATTTTATTCAAGAAGAAGCTAAAAATTAAAATTTTCATGGGTAACGACGTTCAATACAATTTTAGCAAAAAAAATTCTTTTGAACTTTTGCTGTGCTTTTTAGTAAATATATGCAAAATTATTGACAATATGTTGCTGTAATATCTACATATATACCAGTGATGCCAAATTTTCTGGTTCTACAAGCACATCGAAATTTGAAAAAAGCACTAAAAAGCGTAATTTTGAGATCTACGCTTTAAAAAGCACTAACGTAAAAACAAGTGAAGATTCAAACGAGTGAAATTCAATAATGTTTAATAGCTTCCAAGCTATTCTCTATTTCTGCAATAGTATCATATTTAATGAAATATATCAGACGAAAAGAGTATGCTTTACAGTGAAATATTAAACGAACCAAGTTTTTATTAAAGTAATTTTAAGGAATACACAAATTTCTTAAAAGCAATACTTAGTGCTTGTTCATAGTTTGGCACTACCGCTCAAAACTTGACATTTTAACCCCCTTATGCAAAAAAGATTGGTAAATTTAAAGCAGGTTTAATAAACGAATTTTGTATGGCAAAACCGGTTTTAACGCATGCTTTAATTTTAAAAAACGTTTTTGCATAAGAGCATTAGTCTTCAAAAAGCACTAAAAATAGTGCCAAAAGCACCAAGTTGGCATCGCTGATATATACTGTGGCTAAAAAATAATCGTATTAACATATATAATTACGGTCTAATTCATAAAAAATATTTTAGGTTTATTAGAGGTTTATTTGACAAATTTCCCATAGAAATATGTCAAATAAGCGCTTAATAAACCTGATTTATTTTTTATGAATAAGGCAGTTAACATATAAGTGCTCAAGAAATAGCTTTTTGGATTTGAAATTCAATTTATTCCTGTATGTCCATGTAGTTGGAGACATGAACTTTTTTGCAAAATTTTTATAAAACAATTATTAAGGATCAATACTTTTTTTCTAAAAAATTTTAAAAATAATTCAGAGTTACAAGCAATTCGCTCTTAAAAAAATTAAATGCAGAAAAAAATCATGAGAATTATTTATAAGATTTGGATTTTAATTACTTTGGTAAGTTTCCCTCCAAAATTCTCTGCATACAATTTAAAAATCCCTTTAAAAATATTCTAAAAAGCTTTTGAAATGCTTTTTTTCTCTATGCACACTTTTAGGCCGTTCATAGCAGTGGCGCCATACGTCCAGCCACCACCAAAGACAGTCGGGAGAAATGCGGTTCCGTGCTGTGCAAGAAAGTCAGTGAAATATTTTCCCAAGCTAAGCTAAGTCATGGCTATAACTATATAACAACAATACCTGCGGGAGCCATGAATGTCACCATAAGACAGTTGGCTAAAAGTACAAACTTAATTGGTAAGCTTCACTTACCTACTGTTTCCACAACGCTGACGGTCGATTTGAGTAGAAAATTAGTTTTGAGTGAGTTTCATATAAATTTTCTGCTCACGTCAACCGTACGCGTTGTAAAAACAGGGGGATAGATTTACTTGAAGTAAACAAAAACTATTCAAAATTTTTCTATATAAATACTTTTAGCTTTAAAAACCATGGACGACATTTATATAATGAACGGTAACAACAAAGCTTCGGAGGGTGGTATCTTTCTGTACGATGATGATACTTATGAATACAATAAAGAGCCCAGTCTAATTTCAGCCAAGGGTCCCCTGCACAAGCCAGTTAAACTAATGGTAGGTTTATAATACCAAAAAATACAAAAACCTTATATTTATTGAATTAATGTAACTTTAGATTTATGCGCGTTCCCATAATCCTGGTATAAGCTATACTTATACTTTGCCTGTAGCCTCCGAATCAATAAGTGAACCAGAGGAAATGCAAAGTCAGTGGAACGAATTGGGTCAGCCTTTAGATGAAATTGAGGAAAATTATATTAAAGGCTCAGTCAGTTCGCAGCTTGCACGTTTAAGGGAAAAGAAACGTAGAAGATTTTCTTGGGAACTTTTGGGCTTTGGACCTTGTAATCGCACTTGTGGCCCGGGTGTACAATTGCCTATTTTTAGATGTGTAAGAGACTCGCCCATTAAGGAAACGCTAAGCCGTTTTTACTCGCCCAAAAGATGTGCCTTTATTGAGAAACCCCAGTTTAGTGAAGATATTTATCATTGTAATCGTGGCCTCTGCCCCGCCTATTGGCGTCCCCTCGAATATGGTGAATGTGAATGTGCCGAGGGTATAATAGAAGGAGTACGTAGCCGTAAGTCGCAATGTGTTCAAGAACAAGCTAGTGGCCAAATTGAGGAAGTGGAAGAGTCCAAGTGTCATGCCGAGAAACTGCCCGATCTCAAAGAAACTTGCAACTGTCAGCTAATGGCCAAGAGAAAGATGTACGCACGTAACTCTGATAGTCCTTCAAGAATGTATTCAAAGCTTATTGGCTCATCCGGCGCTGTGAAAAATATTTTGGGTAAAACTTTACAAAATTTAAAAGCAGAACCTTACAAAATATTACTAAGTAAAATTTTTTTAAATTTTTAAGGTAAACGCCATTTAAATGTTTCTCTGTCTCCGCCCTTAAGGCGTTTCCATCGCAATGATCGTTTCGATAAGGCTGGCGTTTGGCTTATGTCCGACTGGAGTCAACAGTGTTCTCAAGACTGCAGCATTAATCATGCATATCGCACCATATACTGCGATCGTACGGCTCCCTATTCCGACCTTTGTGATGCCCGCCTAACACCCGAACAAAAACGTGCATGCTCAGTACAATCGTGCAGTAAAGGTTCTTGGTTTACTTCCGATTGGTCCAATTGTACGGGAGAATGTTTTAATAGGCAACGCAAACGCTTGGTTTTATGCATTCTGGATGGTTTTGTTGCAGATGGTGCACAATGTTCTGCCGAAACGAAACCCTTGGAAACTGAAAATTGCACAACACACGATGTGGAGTTTTGTGGACCGAAGTGGCACTATTCGGAGTGGTCAGAGGTGGGTTTAATAAAAAGTTTGAGATTAACTGACAAAAACAAAAACAAAGCAGTCGGCTTAATACATTTATAAAATTAACTGAGGAAAACTAAAATTTTAGTTTCAGAAATAAATACTTATTTTTAATGTTAGAAAAAATTTTGTGCTCTAAAAATGGTTTTTTTTCAGTAACAACTTTTCTTGATGAAAAACCAAACTTCAATGAAAAAGTACTTGGGATGAGAATAGTAATTTTGAAGGGTGCCTTTATGAAAAAGTACCTTATCTGAAACCATTACTTTTTTCGCTCTTTTTGAAAAAGTATCTTTAATTAAAAAAAAAACAATTTGATGAAAAATTTACCTTCATGGCAAAAGTAAATTTCATGAAAAAAAAACTTTTAATAATGTACACATGTATGTACCTAAATAAAAAAGCATTGCTCTATATAGAAAAAGTACCATTTATGGTATACATTCCTCTAATGACAAAAGTACTTTTTATGTACATCCTTTGAAAAAATAATTTTTTTTTAAAAATTTACGTTTGATCAAAAAAGTACATTTTATCAAAAAATTATCTTTTATGAAGAAGTTATTTTTTTTACCAAAAAACTATTTTTTTATCAAAAAAGTTCCTCTTATCCTAAAATCACTTCCTTAAAAATAAATAAACTTTTTAAATTAATTAGCTTTTATCAAAGAAGTACATTTAATCAAAAAGTACCTATCATTAAAAAAGTACCTTTAAAAAAATACTTTTTATCGAAAAAGTACCTTTTATCGAAAAAGTACCTTTTATCGAAAAAGTGCCTTTTATCGAAAAATTGCCTTTTATCAAAAAGAAGCTCAATCCATAAAATATAACCTTTTATAAAAAAGTTCCTTCTATCGAAAAAGTACATTTGATCGAAAAAGTACTTTTTATACAAAAATTAGATTTCATCAAATAAGTGCCTTTTATCAAAAAATTGCCTTTTGGCAAAAAAGTACATTTTATCATAAAATTTCCTTTTATCAAAAATCAGTTCTTAAAAAAAATTATTTTTTTTATTAAAATAAGCTTTTATCAAAAAAGCACATTTTATCAAAATTATACCTTCTATCGAAAAAGTAACTTTTTATCAACAAATTACATTTGATCAAAAAAGTAACTTTTTTAACAAAAATCACTTCTATTTTTAAAACAGTACATATTTTTAATTAAAGTAGCTTTAATCAAAAAAGTGCCTATAATCAAAAAAGTATCTCTCACCAAAAAGACACATTTAAAAAAAGTACTTTTTTTTATCAAAAAAGCACATTTCATCAAAGAAGTAGCTTTTATCAAAAAAGTACGTTTTCGTGAGAAAGTTCCTTTTATGACAAAATATATTATCAAAAAAATAGTTCAATCTATTAAAAATTAAATTTTTATCAAAAAGTTCCTTTTATCAAAAAAGTATCTTTTATCAAAAAAGTACATTTTATGAAAAAAGCACATTTAATCGAAAAAAGTCCCTTTATGATGATATATTTTTTCAAAAAGGTAGTTCAATCCATTAAAAAATTTATTTTTGTCAAAAAAGTACCTTTTATCAAAAAAGTAAATTTTATAAAAAAATTTCTTTTATGATGACATGTATCTTTTACGAAAAAAGTTCATGTTTTGAAGAAATTCCCCCGATGGAAATGTATCCTTTATAAAAAATTGCTTTAACGAGAATGTACTTTTATGAAAAAAAACCTTTTATGAAAAGATCTTTTATAATAAAACATCTACATATGAGAAAACATCTTACAAAACAAAAATAAAAAAAAAACAAAATATCTTTCATGAAAAGTACATTTTGTGAGAAAAGTCACTTTAATAAAAAATTGGTTTGAAGAATTTTTTTATAAAAAGAGCCTTTTATGAAGAAGTAGCTTAAATGGACAATTATTTTCTATGAAAAAAGAAAAGTACTTTTATGGAAAAAGTACTTGCTATACAAAAGTGCCTTTAAATAAAAAAGTACTTCTGTAAAATAAATAATTTCAATGAAAAACGGACTTTTAATGAAAAATATTTTTAAACGAAAACCTTTTTTATTTATTTTATGAAAAATGTTTCTTTCATGAAAAAAGGGTCATACGATTTTTCCATCTGGCAATGAATTTCATAAAAAATATGTTAATATATTTTTGTATTATTTTTCTATACAGTGTTCTCGCACCTGCGGTGAGGGTGTTCAACGTCGCTATGCGAAATGTCTTGAGTTTGATTGGCAACAAAAGGCCATGATCGAATCAAATAAATGTAAATATTTGGAAAGAGAACCCGTCTACGGTGCCTGTACTGTGGCCAAATGTGAAGGTAATCAAATGACACATACCATAAGGAGAACTACTAATAGTGGTGGTAACCTATGGAAATACATAATAATGTTTTTGATTTTCTTCTTCATTTGTTCTTGGTTTTGGAAACTTGTACAGAACTAAAAATTCAGCAACATGACGCGCCTGCTGCTAATGCTAATGCTGCGGCAGCCAACGATATAGAACAACTGCAAAATGATGACAGCAGCCAACATTCGGGTGAATATGCCAAGGATGCTGATATTGCTGGTTTTACTGGTGTTAGTAGACATATTGTATATAGAGATTTGGCAGCTGGCAAAGAGAAATTGGTAATAGCAGCGGTGCCAGAAAGCCTCAAAAATTGTAATGATGAGCTAAATAATTGTAAACGTATTAATCGTGAACGTCTATGTAAAATGGATTTTTATAAAACTTATTGTTGTCTTACTTGCCATGGTTATTATTAAAAGTCATAATGAATTGAAATGTTAGAAAAAAAGGGAAAAACAAATTGGTTGTCATAAGTGAAGCCATTTTTGTTTGAAGCAGCTTTTTTAAATTATAATTCTTGCTTTCTTAATTGCCAAAAGCTCTAATTTGTAGTATTAATTTATTATAACATTTAAAATAATAATATCACTTGAGTTTCATTCTTTTTGAACTAGAAACAAAACGTAATTAACCTTTGTAAAACAACTAACCTTATCACTTTGACTCGCATTTAACGTATAAGAATTTTTTTCCAAATAACTCTTATATAGAAAAATGTTAAGCCACAAATATATATGTTTATACATACATATGTATGTATGTATGTATGTATGTGCTTGTCTTGCATTGTTTCGGTTACTTTGTATTTAATAAGTTCATCAATATTCAAATCATTTTTGATTTATGTATTTTAGACCAACATTTCAAAAATCATGTTTAAATTCAAAATTACTTTTTTATTATAATAAATTACTCATATTTATTGCCAATTTTATTATAATGATTGCTATTTGTATGTACGAGTATTTTGATAAAATAAAGCTATATATGAATTTATATTTTTCAATTTAAACGTTTTAAATTTTGTGGGGTTTGGGTGGTCTTAACCTAAAAATTGTGCGTTTAATTGTATTTTAAAATGTGTTTTTGTTTGTTTTCTTTGTTCACAAAAATTACTTTTAATTTCATTAAGTAAACGAGTGATTGCACTTTCATTCTGTGATCATGCTGAAAAAAAAATAAAACTTTAGTACAGGGTGAAGTAAAAAGTGAAATTATAGTTAAGACCAAAACGAAGTACTTGTTTCATTAGTAAAGAGAAGAGTTTTTCACCAATTAGCACTTTTAATTGAAAATATTTTAATAATTGATTAAACTTTTGTTTGAAAATTTAATTTATGAAAAGAAGAATTAAAAACTTAAATGAATCGACTATAATTTCGTTTAAAGATTTAATTTACAAAAAAGTTTAATACACACAATCAAATGTTTAGTTTAATTTGGATGTTTTTTTCTATCAAAGGTAGAAAGGTACTAGAATTTTACCGCGACTTCGTTCGCATCTAGAAAGTACTCACTAGTACACAGAAAAAAGTATTCACCAATTAATGTTTTCAATTAAAAATTTAATTGTTTTAATTAAATATTAATTGTATAAATTAATTTGAGTAGAAAAACTTAATTGATATTATCAAATTGTTTATATATGAAAATTTAATTAATTTTTTAATTGATATTACAAATATTTGAATTAATACTACAAAATTACTCATACTACTTTTTTGTGTGGACTTTAAATTAAATTTATACCAATCGCATCAAAAATAGAAAAAATACCAACAGCACAAATTTTTCCCGTGTTACCGTATTCCGCGCAACTTTCTTAATATTTTCTTTCGTATTCTTCTTCTCCAGATAATAACCAAAATAAACCAAAAAGAATGGGGTAGTGGTCCAGAAATTCACGCGTGATGTCTTGCCAAAAATTAATTAGTCTCACGAAATATATAATCAACATAACACCTCGTCCTGAGTCACCCTTTTTTATTCCTAGCAACCAACTATCTATTTAATAAATATTTTCAATAATTGCTAAAGCGTGTTTATTTGTTACATATCAATGAATGTTTGTATGTTATCTGTTTGCCTAACTTTGCAGTTAATATTTTATCAATTGGTTACGATGACTATTGATTAGATGTTGTTGCTTAAATATTTTTATTGAATAAAAAAATGCTTAATAAAATTTAAACATTTAAACGTTTAAATAGTTGACCTCATCACTTGACTTCATAAAACAAAAAAAAACTTTGAAAAAGAAAAGTTTGATGAACTAAAAAAATTTAAAACAACACATTTTTTATACAGAAACACATTCAGTATCCTAATGATATTTTGTAGAACTAGTGCAGGAACTAATCTAGATAAGTGCAAATAAATAAAATGTAAATTACCTACACGAGGTCGAGCAACATAATCACATTTTTTTTTAAATTTTTTAAGCAATTTGGAATTAATCTTCAATTAATTTTGAATTAAGAACTACCCTTTAATAGTGCTTAATTATTATTTATTACAATTTTAATACCTACATACATTCATACATTAGTAAATACACATCCACACATAGATACTTATGCAGATACACAATGTATGCACTGTAAACATGCATGCATACATACATATGGATGTTATTATTTCTTTTTAAAAATTTTAAAATCAGATCTACTCTTCCTAAAAAGTGCATTTGCTTTGGTCAACAATTTGCATGTTTTTTTTTAAATTAATTTTTATTTCAACCATATGGTGAATATGAAAAAACTTCCCCCTCTCTTTCATTAACTAAAACAAAAACAGCAACAATAACAATAAATATGTACTAAACTTCCGTTAGTTTATGTCATTTAGTTGCTTTTGTTTTGCAGTTTCTTTTATTTAGTTTTTGTTTTACCGGCACTTGCATCAATCGTGGTATCAGTTATCGTTCAATAAAATTAATTAAACTTATAGTAAAATGAATTTAAAATTAAATAAAACTATTTAACAAGCATTAATTGAAGTGTATTAAACAATAAATAATCGTTTAATTAACAAAATAACAATAAATAATCGTTTAATTAACAAAAAGTAATAATAGAATGCAAAAATATCTACTTTGAAATGCAATATTTTTGGAGTCTTTTATCTGTTTGTCTTCTTCTTTAATGTGTATATCATTTGTTGGCAAATTGTTTTGTTGTTGCAAATGTCATTATGCATGTACATATGTAGTTGTTTATTATTTTTTTCAAGTTGTTTAGTGGGAGAGGAAATAGAGTAAGAACAAAAAAAGTGTTTGCTGTTGAAATAAAAAGAGGTTGTTAAGGAAAAGAGGAAATTAAATATATGTACATACGTAATTAGTGTGTGTGTTAAAATAAGAGCAAAGTGAAATTAAAGTTAAAGAAAACAAATTATAGGTATAAAATAAAAAATATGTATTAAATAAAGGAGTGCAATATGCAACAAATTAAAATATAAAAGGTAAAATGAAATAAAATAAAATAAACTAAAATAAAATATGTATAATAAAAAAATAAAATAACAAGATATACCTATATATAAGAATAATATATTAATATATAGTAAAAAATATAATAAGAAATAAAATAATATAGTATGTATAACAAAAAAACTAAATGAAATAAAACAAAACAATATAAAATAAAATTAAACAAACTAATATTATAAATAAAGATAATATTAATAACATTTCAAATCTTGTTGTGTATTAATTTACATATGTACATATATGTGTGTGTATGTAAATTTTCAATAAATCTATAAAATTTGTGTAATATATAGTATAAATGAGACGCTATTATAAGATTCTAGTTTTTGCTCGAGTTCAGGTGAGAAAAATTTGTTTTCACGTGTTATATACATAGTAGCATTTAGAATATTTATTTTTATAGACATATTTATACAACATAAAAGAGCTGACTGGAAATGAGAGAGTTTTGGCCAAAATTGAGTTTTAAGTGAGAAAGCTCAAAAGCAATTTTCTGTCACTCCAGTCACAATAGCTTAGATAATAGTTTGGTTTAATTTAAATTCTACTTACTGATGGATATTAAAAAAAAGTAATTTTATTAACTTAAAGTTTCATCAACATCTGAAGCCGGTCTTCCACGAATCACGTTTGTTGTATTTTAATTTGTTGTTTTCTACATGAAACATAGAAGTCGAATACCTAGAGGGCAGAGGTCAGGGACTATAGTCTGAAATAAAATTTGCTTAGGGGAGATCTACGTAGAACTTTGTTGAAATAGTAATTACCTTAATTTTCAGTTAGAAAAAGTAATGAAAATAAATTATAGCTTAAAATGTCATTACGGTATTCTGAAAAGGCAGAAAAAATATTTTTGGTTTTAAGATACAAATTTACAATATTATTTTTGAAGTGCATCTAGCAAACTGCAAACAGCAACTGACCCACATATTGCAGGGAATATAAAACTGTAATGTGAGATCATACTTTCATATACATATATACATACATTCATAAAATGTTAATAATATATGTAAATAAAAGCGGTTTTTAAGTTTTATACATACAACATACATATATTCTTATCAAGATCAAATCATTTAAGTTCATGTGTTACATGCTACATCTAAGACGAGTCTATTTACCAAAATGTATTTATGACCTAAATGATAACATTTCTTATGAAAAAATCATTCCATAAAAAGTTATGTGTACTTTAATCTTAAGCAATGCATAACTTTTTGGCCAATTTATAATAACCGGCATGCACTTCGTTTGCTTATGCTTAATATTTTTCAGTACGTAAATAGTTTACAAATCTGCGCATCTACAGAATACTACCGTGATAATATTTCAATATTTACTTTATATTTTTTTCTTACATATATGTATTTACATAAGTACCGTTAAAAGCAGCTGTTAGAAGAAAAAAAATTAAGTAATTTTTTTCCCAGTAATTTTATTTTTATGCTCGCGCACTATCTTGGCCTTAAAGTGTAAGTTTCAGTTAAAAACCATAAAACTTTACATTGTTTTTCTTAAAACAAATTAATGTCATTTTTATGTCAAGACGAGGAAGTAGACAAGAAAAGCACGCTGCAACCAAAAAAGAAAAAGAAGTGTAGAATGAGAGAGATGTAAATGGAAAACAAAACAAACAGAATCATTATCTTAATGTATGCAATATTTACGTCAACATGCCAAGTTAAAGCAAATAAAATATTTTAACATTTTACTTGTAACGTTATTACAGCAAAATTTGTAAGAAACTTAATTTAGGGGGAAATTTAACACGGTGTAAAAAGTACATTGGATACACATACATACGACATATGTGTGAAATTTTTGTGCTTGATTTATTATGGAGATTTGACAAAAAGTTTTTCCAATCTTATTTAAAAACATATTTTCACAATTCTTACAAATATTAAAAAAATTAAAATTTTATCACGTTGTTATTCTGCTTACTTCATATTACAACATAATATAATAACATAAACAGCGAAAAATAACATAAGCAAGTTCTTTTTAATTTAAAAAGCCTGCTAAATTTTCTGTTGTTAATACAATACTTTAAAATTATTAGCAGTGCTGTTAAGACTTTGGTTTATGTTGTTTACGTATGTAAAGATAAATAAATCCTAGTGCTATGTTAAACTTAACATTCCTTTGGTTGTTTAACATACCTACTTCTTTTACTGTAGCATTTCTACTGTTAGATTTTGTATTGCTTAAGTTTGGGGTTTCAGGCAAAAGTTTTGTCTAACATAACATTTTTTGTCGTTTTACTGTCTATTATGTTATTGTTGTTTTTTTATTACATGTGTTTGTTTTAATATAAATGTACGTATGGATGTGTGTATGCAAGCAATAGAGCGTATATATTAATTGTATTGGAAAAAATACACACTTTTATTTCATTGCAGAGTGAGTAAGTGTGTGCGTGTGTGTATGTTGTGCTGAATGTTATTTTATGTTGTTGCTGCTTTTACTTAAAGTAGCGCTGTTGCAGAGAATTCCCAGCATGATTAACTGTTACTGTTAAGTGTGTTCTGTTTTTGTTTTTAGTTTGTTGTTGTGTTGTGTTCACAACTATTTGCGCCCAAGTTTTCAATTTGTTTTTCCCGCAATTTTAGTTCGGATTTGCGCACGATAAAGTTAAGACGAGCTTTGCTAAGCAAAATAAAACAAAACAAATATTATTACATACTTACAAAGAATTATAAAAAGTGAAATTTTATTGAATGTTTATTAGATAAAACTTAAACGTTTCTTGTGTTTTTGTTTCATGTTGGAAGTATAATCGGGATTTTAATTTTGTCAAGTGTTAGTGTTACATTACTATTAACAGAGATATATTCTGACGAGTACTATACATACATAAATACATATGAATATATTGTGACAAACAAAATGTCTTAAAAGAAAAATCAATAAGCAAAAAAAATACTTTTCTTAGTCCTAAATAAAACATAATTAAAATTTTTATTTTAAGCTTTTTAGTAAGAATAATTTGCCATAGTGCTGCATAAACGACTGACATATGTATGTATGTATGTATTTTAAAAACTGGTAAGCGTTTTTTAAAATTTTAAATCTTATTTTGTAATAAAACTTTTAATGAAGAATCTTATTTATGTACTTACTCTAAGTACTCTTCCCCCAGGACTTTCCCTAAAATTTTAATGTTTTGTTTTCTTTTTTTATATTGTACAACAGCTGTGTATTTTTTTGTTAATTGAAAAAGTTGTAGTTGTAAGTCACTCAATAATTATTTAAATGGTTTTTTTAATCACTTGATACAAAAGGATAATTTTGTATAGTGTTACGTACTAAAGCTCTTTGAGAAGTATTTTTAAAAATTGCGGCTTGTGTCTGCATATGTATACAAAAAGGATGTTTTAATTGACAATATTTTCCATTGTCACATAAGTACCTATGTACATTATATAGAAATAAGCTTAGAAAATTTAGCGCTGGGAAAAAAGTTCCTTCGGAAAGATTACCTATTACCTACCATGTTCCTGTTGAGAAAGTAGTTTTTGAAAAGCAAAATATTTATTTAAACTACTTCTTATAAAAGTAACTTTTGACAAAAGTAGTTTTAAAAAAAATGCCTTATAAAAAAGTATATTTTAAAACTAAATTAAAAGTACCTATTAAGAAGTACATTTTAAAACAGTACTTTCCAAAAAGCGCGTTTTAAAAAGCACCTTTCAGTAACTACTTTTAAGGACCAATAGTATTTTTAAAAAAGTACTTTTTTAGAATATTTCTTTTAAAAATGCACCTATAAAATAAGATAATATTAAGAAAAATTCGTTTCATAAAGTACATTAAAAAAAGTTCATTTAAAAAAATTACTGTAAAAAATACTTCTTGAAAAAGTACTTTTCAAAAAAGTACGTTTTAAAACAAAACATTTAAAAAAATGTCTTTCATTTAAGATACACCTTTAGAAAAAGTACCTTTTTTTCTATTCAGAAAAGTACTTTTCAAGAATACCTTTTAAGAAAGTACCTTATGAAAAAAAACATTTAAAAAATACCTTTCCAGAATGTAACATTCAAAAAAGTACATTAAGAAAAAAATCATTTTAAGGAAGAGATTTTCTTTTAAGATGCACTTTTAGAAAAAGTACCATAAAAAAATTTTCTTTTCAGAAAAGTACTTTTAAAAACTACCTTATGAAAAGTACTATTTTTTAAAATACCATTTAAGGAAGTACCTGTTGAAAAAGTGCCTAATAAAAAGTACAAGTTAAAAAAGTACATTTTGAAAAAATGCCTTTAACAAACTTTGTTTTAAGAAAATACATGTTAAAAAGTACTTTTCATGTTAGGTAAAATGTTAGTGCTGAAGAATTAACAATAGAATTCTATAATCAAATATTTTGTTGCTATTCTTTTAAAATCTGCATTGCAACATTTGTCTTAATTTATTACTTGTCTTAAATTGTGCATCAACAAAATGATATTTTGTATTTTATTTAAAAAGTGATAAATTGTAACTGATGAATGAACGATGATTAGTCTAAAATAATAACTTCTTGCTTTATAAATTGTAAACTAAACAAATTGTGAATGAATTTTTTTTAACTTATAAAGTAAAGGAAGTGAACATTTTTATAAAAAAAAATAAACAAAAAAATAAGAAATTAATTATAGAATTTTACTAGCGACCTTGGTGCTAACAAAAAATTTTTAAATAAAAATAAAATAAACAAAAATATTTGTAGTTAATCCTTTTGGCTTAATACACTTAAGAAGATGTGAAAGATATGCATGTCATATATCGATGGTCAAAAGTAGAAAGGCCCTAACTCGTATTTTTTAAAAATTGAGTTTTTCAGTGATTCAAATACATTTCGTGCAATAGTTTAGAAAATAACGCTTTTACAAGAAAATACTGTTTCTATGTATTATGTTTTTACCTTCTCCCCTGTAAAGTAACAACTATTAAAGTTAGGGCCTTTCTACTTGCCACCAACGATATGTTTCTATGTATGTACTTAAGTGAACATGAATAAATAATGAAATGAACTTCCGAGTTTTCAGCGCTCTTTATGAGCAACAGTTGTAGTAGTCGTCATTTAAATTTTAAAAGAAAGGGAAATGTGTAACATATGAAAGCAATAAATTGTGTGTGATTTAAATTTTTGTTTAAGCATAATAAAATTTATTGCAATATTAAGTATTATTTTTAATATTATTTAAAACTTGCACATCTTAATAATATGTTATTTGCATATTGTTGTTTCGTTAAACTATTTTGCCTGGACTTTTTTAACATAATTTGTTTAACAGAAACTGTTTGTGGAAAATTATATAATTTAGTTTTTATATTTTTAAATTTATTTATGTTTATAGAGTGCTCAAGTGTTTTCTCGCAAAAAAAAACAAAAAAAAAATGAAAACAGTAATATATAATATATATTTATATAATATATTTCTTTTCCCTGTCCAGACTTGCAATTTATGTTGCAGCATATTCTAAAATAATTCATACGCTGATATATTTTCTCTCAAGCAACTATAACTATAGGCGATTCCAACATATCTGTCGCAATAAGGAAAAAAGTGCTTAAGTCATATTTTACTGTTTTGCAGGAGGGTACTTTTAAGCGCTCAAGTCGGTTTTCAGAAATTTATTTCTTTTACCATTAAATTGGGAAATTCTCTGTTAAACTTTATTTTTTTAAGCAAACATCATACTACACACTATAAGTAATACATTTAAGTTGACATAGACAAAAGTTTAAGCTAAATTAAGCTATTATTCCAAATGAGATTAGAAGTCTAAAAAAGATAAGTAGCAACTGACAGTGCTATAACTTCCTGAAAAATCACACAAATTAACTGGGATTTTGAACAAAGGTACTTTCTAATATGCAGATTACGTAGGTACCATTAATTAAAAATTATTTTATTTCGACTTAAGCAGTTTTTCCTTTTCGCCACAGATATAAGAGCAGCTCTACTTCGTTTATGCAAAAAACTAAATTACGCTACAACTACAAATAAAAAATACCATGCGTATCAAGCGTCATATTTATAGTCAGAGTATTCATATACTCACAGTAGGCATATTTAGTCGGATAAAAAAAATATATACTCATGATACTCGGGATATTTATTTAGCATTTACCACCGTATTCATACATTTGTGTATATAAAATTTAATGGAAAAAATATGGGCGTGTGGTGGTGAAAAATATGCTTTATGTTTGAGCATGTAAATAGAATAGCTCTGCATATACGCCTATGTAGCTGATTAATATTCCGAGTATTTTTACACTCATGCGTATGTTTTAGTTCTATAAAGTTTATTTGTGTCGTTTGTGTTGAGTAATTTAAAAAAATATGTATGAGTGTACTTGTTGGATGGTTATAGTTAAATATATTCGGTTTACGATTAATACGCGGGTGTGCATATGATCGTGTTTTTTTATTTTTAGCTGTACACATTCACACTTGTTTGATGGGCAATACTCAAAGAGTACTTACAACAATACTTTTTTCATTCTTATGTACACGCATATACATATGTAGGAATTTTTGCAGAGCGGCATTTTTTTGGAGAAAGTATTTACCGCTGTAGTTACTACATCACTTTTTTCAATACAGAATTATTTATAAAAAAATAATTAATAACGGACATGTTTTTTTTTATAAAATTTGTATCGCTGATGATTTTTTTCCATATTAAAGAAAACTTTAGAATTGAACCATGATGTCATGAGAAAATTTTCGATCGAATACTTATGTTGCGATGTTGTGGGACAGGCCGTTGTATTTGTTTCCTTCAATTTAGTACAAAATTATATTAGACAAACATTCGTTATGACTTTTACAATGAATGTAAATATTAATTGTTTTTAGATAAGTACATTTATATGTATGTATGTATGTATGTATGTATGTATGTATGCCTATGAAGCCTGCCCTTCTTCTTCTTCTTCTTCGCCCAGCCACACCTTTGCAACCATTTGATGGGAATTTAAAAATAAAAATTTAATAAAAAATAAATCACTTAAAGTGCGTGTGCCATAAACATTGAAATCAATGATAGTTATTAACAATTTATACACTTACTGACAAATGTGTAACTATTATTTTCATAAATTCAAGATTAACACTTCATTTAACAATAAGATTTTTATTAAAATTCTTTTTGTGGTTTGCAAAAATGAGTTAAAAAAAATTCAATTATGTATGAATTATTAGTTTTTAATATACATTTATTGGTGGTGTGTATATGTATATATAAATAAAAGCGTGTGTATGTGTATGATTTATTTCTTACTAAAAGTATATAGAAATCTGTAACAAATTTGATAAAAAACCACAAAATAGATTTCTACAAAGTTTCTGTGCTTACTGTTGAGCACAAGTTGTTGTTCGTTAACAAATTTTCCTGTCACTATGAATGTAGTTTATCTACATTTGTTGTTACGAGTATTTATTTAATTACACCGACATCCCTTTTCCCTGTGGTCTTGTTTCTATTTAATGTTTGTAAGTCGCTTAACTCATTTCATTTAATAATTTAAATAGAAATTTTGAAATTTGAGTTATAGTTACAAGGAAATTTGAGTTACAGTTATAAATTGGTGTATTTTATTTAATATACATATATTAAATACACGAAGGCTGTAGCACTATTAAATGCTTTGTTAATAATTAAAAAGATTATATTATTTAAGAAATCTTCTGAAAGAACACTGAAAGAGTAACTGTCATATCATAACATAGTGTCCACACCTGATAAATTTATATCATGATGAATGTCAAATTGATATTATGATGAAAATTCATCACGTATAGATTCAATTTATTAATATTATGGTAGCGTTATGATATAATCATCAGAGCTCACGGCGTGATATCACATGTCATATTATTTGTTATTGTGCATTTAAAGTTTATTTATTAAAAAATTTTCGTTTAAAAAAGGTGATCAAGAAATTAAACAACACGCAAATTAGTTATTTTTGGCAAATATTTTTCAAATATTTGTTGGATTCAGCATAATATAAAATCATCAACGTCTACCCCTTTGTGCTGACATTAATGAAAAAATGACAGTTGCTCTGTCGGCGTCATATTACGAGGTAGGAAATGAAATCATCAGGTGTGGACACTATGTTACATAATTTTCAAACTTAATTTTTTTGCCGAAAACCGATTATTTGCGATCATAAATAAGATATTTTAGTAAAAAAAAACGAGTTCCAAAAATTCGTCGGTTAACCTTTTTTTTGCGTTATGGCTCGATATATCTAAAATAATTTGATATCAAAACAATGGCAGTTATCTTCCATGACCAATTGTCATCATTAGAATGACAACCTTTATATCAACTTTATTATCAAATAATGACAATTTTGTCATCACTGGAATGACAAACTTTATCATGAAATAATTTGAATTTTGTCATCACTGAAATGATAAACTTTATCATGATATAATGAGAACTTTTTCATCACTGGAATAACAAACTTTATCATGAAATAATGACAATTTTATCATCACTGGAATGACAAACTTTATCATCAAATAATGAGAACTGTGTCACCCCTCGAATGACAAAATTTATCATCAAATAATGAGAATTTTGTTATCAATAGAATGACAAACCTTATCATAAAATAATGACAATGGAGTGACATACCACCACCGAAGTTAATTTGATGGGACATGGGAGTATCATCATTTAATTTTCTTGATGACAATTTTTCCATCAACATGAAACAATTTTATCAATACAACAACAAATTATCATTCATATTATAACAAAACAAAGAAGAATAGTAATAAAAATATTTATATTAACTAGACCTTCGAAAATATTTTGAAAATGTGAAAAGCAAGAAAGAAAACCAAAAAAATATTAAAACAAAAAAGTAATTTTCATTATGATGATGTCACAGTTAAAAAATCACCCTATAAATTCAGTAAAGTGCGAATTTGACTCGAACACAAGGGGTTCCGTAATTCTTTACGAACTTTAGCCTACACAATCGAATATTTTATCTGATACAGAAATTTTTTAAAAAATATTTCTCTTTTGACTTTTGTTGTTGTTTTTAGCAATTTTTGTGTGATTATTTTCGGGTTTCTTGCGTTTATTTCGGTTGTTCTTGAGTTTTTATAATTTATTTTTAATTTTGGCAGTTTTTCCGTTTTGGGGATTTTTTTCGTTTTAGCGATTTTTTGGGGTTTTATGGCAGTTGTTTTTTAATTTTAGCGCTTTTTGCGTTTTGGCTATTTTTTTCGTTTTTGGTGATTTTTCCCGGTTTTTGGCGATTTTATTTTAGTTTCTTGGCGATCTTTTTACTTTTTGTGATTTTTCTGGCATTTGAGTGATTTATTTTATTTTTTGTGATATATTTCATTTAAGCGCTTTTTCTGTTTGACAATTTTTCGTTTTGGTAACTTTTTTAATGTTGGGATTTCTTAGTTTTTTTTTTAGTTTCTTGGCGACCTTTTTACTTTTGGCGATTTTTTTGCATTTAAGCGATTTATTTTTTTTTGCTGATATTTTTTATCTAAGCGCTTTTTGATATTGGCGATTTCTCGTTTTGTAAATTTGAAATGCCAACGCTTTAAACGGCCCACCCACTTGCAATATAATTGTGCAATTTTTCATATTGTACAATAATACCACCAATGTGGTATTACCTTCATATTCGAAGGTGGCACAATATATTGGCAAATATCAAAAGATTTTTGTTTTCTATTGTAGAATCAAGACAATTGAAAATAATATGATGGCAAAATTATTCAATGTTGTTTACTTCTTCTCTGTCAGGAATATTGGCTAATATTTTCTTTGAAAATATTGTGCCATTTATTGCATAATAAAGGTCAAAACGACAATAATATGTAGAACAACATATGCAATAATATTGTATAATGAATCCGATTTACATATTTTATGAAAATTTAAGGTTCGTAGCTCTTTTGGTAAAACACCCGTACAAACGGACATCTGAGCGAAATCAATAAGATTGTTTTTATCTTTGGTGTATGGAACCCTAAAAATTACTCTTATATTCCTTTTGCTTGATTTTATAATGGATACTTTTAATAGCGCCCTCGCATAATGAATTAATTTTTTTTAGGATAAAAACTAATTTAGTGAATTTATGGGCCCTTTTAATGCTAATATGTTAACGCCTTTTAATACCTGTTTTATAGTAGCGTTTAAAAAAACCTTTAACGGTTGACACACTGTGCTTAGTGGTGTTCACATTAAGTGTCTGCTGGTTGTTTGTTGTTTATGGTTTTTTATTTGGAGAAGCATAAGATTAATAGTATTTCTTTAGGGAATACGAATTGTGTTTAAATACGATTAGATTTGAGATTTGTTAGCGGCTTTTGTTTAAAGTTTTTTTTCTTCAAAATATTAAATACATAATTATTATGAATATGTTTTTTATTAATATGCTTTAAATACATGAGATGTCTATTGCTTACAGGTAATTGATAAGAAATTATTAACAACCAAATATTAAAGAATTAAGTGAATAATCGAAAAGTTAAAAAGTGGGAAACGCCTTAACTTAAGAAAACAAAAAAAATCGTGTTTTATTAATCACTTGAGCATGTATGGGGGTGTTGTAAGTCTGACATTCCATTTATAATTGGGTATTCATTTCACTGTCTATTTATGGAGACACTAAAATAATTTTTTTAATACCTATTTATGTATGTAAGATGTATAAAGTTAACAATTTATCTAAACAAAAACTTATTTAAAATCTTCGCATTTTGTATTAATCACGTGGCAAGTGAAATTGTCAGATATTAGGAGTATCACTCTAGAGGGCTACAATACTAAAATGTAATCTTGTTTGACGATAATGTAAGCGAAAAAGTTTCGATATATCGTCTTGCATGCAAAATTTATGCAAAATCATTGTCGTCAGTGGTTGTAGCTGTCGTCAGTGGTTGTAATTAGGCTTCAAATTTAGTTGTGTTTAATAACCATGTAAATTGTGTATTAATATAATCTAATTTTTAAGTGACTTAATTTAGGATTTTAAGACTTTAATTAAAGAAAAACTCTAATAGTGTTTTCACACTGAAAGTTAAAACTTGGTTTTAACGTTAAAACCATAAACAGCTGATTTTCCATTCACACTGCAAGTTTGGTAAATTCAGGTTTTAACTCACAGACTGTCTAATAAACTTTGCTCAAAAATAAAATAAATCTTCTCCAGAAATGCGTGTGTTTGTTGTTGTATTATTTCTGCGTTTTATAACACTTATTTGACAAACTGTACAACAAGTGTTGTTGTTTTTGTTTGTTGTAAATAAATATTAAATTATTAAATATATATATGTTTTATATTTTGTAAATAAATATTTTAAAATTATGGAACTAGTAATACAAAGTGAAGAAGTGCTTGGAAATAAAGTTATTGTATATAAAAAAAATGCAGAAATACATCACAAAATAAAACTTTTTTATCGGCGGATCGATGTCAGTCACATCGTCTATTTCACTTTTCATAGGTCTATGAAAATATTTTCGTTGTTTTATTTCCAAAAAACTAATTTTTTCCATAATTTTGTTTGATTATTGTTGCTGCTGCATCCATTCTTAAGTTAAAAATCTTTCACTGGCATAAACATTATCGGCTGTTTTTTATCATTTTAACTTGGTAGCACTGAGTTTAGCACAGCAAAAACAAGGATGCATTTCATAAAACCAACTTAAAACCAATTATGGAATGGTTTTAAGTTGGTTTAATAAAAAAAAAAAACAATTTGTATGGTAAAACCAGGTTTTAGCAGTTGATTTTAACGTTAAAATCAACTTTTATTCAAACCATGTCAGTGTGAAAACAGTATAAGGAAATTTTCTAGCGCTTTTATGAAATCAATTTTTTAGCACTAGAAAATTTTATTTGATCAAACTCACCAAGCTGAACTTGAGTATCTATTTGCATTCATAAACAATTATAAATAATATTATTTTAACCTAAATTTGGGTTTATATCTTTTTCAAATAAAATATACATACTATGTACATATATATGTACATATAATCTATACATATTTACTTGGCTTTGTTTTGATGAACTCAGCAAATACATTTGACAGTTGTAACCTTTCGCGAAAGCAGCTGTTTAAAAGCAAACAGAAATAGTTTTTTTTCTTCTGTGAAATAATTAATTTAATTTTATGTTTGTTAAAATCCAATAACAAAAATAAGCAAACCATAATCATGGGAGTTTTTGTTGTCACATTACAAATTAATTATATGTAGCTGGAAATAAATTAATGTCTTATAAGGTTTCATTGTCCAGCATAATAAGCATATTACAAATTCGTTTCAAACATTTGTTATCTATGATATATTCAAGTTCAATCAAATTGTTTTTAAGGTACAAACAAGTATTTTTGTTGTTGGTAAGTAAAGCTTAGAATTTTATTCAAAAGCCGCAAACTTCTTCAGCAGTCTTGTTGGGTTGTTTTTTTTTTGTTAATTTAAAATTCTTAATTTGTTTTGATTTTTTCCCCTCCATTTTTACAAATGTGTCCAATTTGCTATTCAAAGTTCAAGACGCCACAAATGATTGTCAGCAGTGATAATGATGATGATGATGATGTTGGTTGGTGTGGTGATGTTATTATGATCGCTAAAAATATTTTATTATGAAAAACTAATAAAATACCAAATACACAAAATTGATCTTCTGTTTTAATTTGTTTTCTTTGTAAGCCTTGTAATAATAAAAATAAATCTTATCGCAAAGTCGGAAATTATTTAAGCATTTTATTGGTATGGGTGCATTCAATAAAAGTTCTATTTTTTTGTCATATAGTTGGTTCTTTTTTTGTTTGTAACAAATTGTGTCAATATGTCAATCGTGCTGTAGCAATGAGAATTTTATTATAAAACATAAAAATTAGCTATACACACATACACAAATGAAGCACAGTTGCAAACAAAAAGTTTTAAAAACTCTTTTGGCACTCAAAAGGGTACTTTTTATACAAATTGTTGTATCTCATAATTGGTACTTTCTAAAATATATAATCTTGAAGCTAAATTTTTCAGATAGCGGGTTTAAATGCGTTTTCAAATAATTTACGAATTTTTTCCAAGCGCTTTTTAAAATAACTCCTTAAATAAATTGTTACTAAAGGGACTACTTGAAATAATTTATTTTGAAATCGAGCCTTTTTTTCGATTTTATCGTAAGTAACATGTTATCGTAAATATACTTTTTTATTGAAATTAAAATTTTATGAACCTATCCATAGCTAAGAGTTATTAAAATGCCAATATTACTGATAACTTTTAAGATACGGGCTGTAAAATTTTATCGTAGGCGACAATTTTCTCCTGAAAAACTTAGTTTTTGTCGAAAATAAGGCTCCAAATAATAATTGAAAAAGTTTTTTTTAAAGAATTACTCTAAACCTTTTTTTTTTATAGAGGCACAAGCCATAAAAAAATTATTTTGTCACAGCTTTTTCCAATTTATTTTTTAATTTTTTTTTGTTTATTTGGAAAAATGATTTTTATTTAAAAGAAACTATTCCAAAAGATGATTGTTGAAAAAGATAGTTCTGAACCAAGGTACTTTTTGGAAAGGTACTTATTATATGTACTTTTTAAAAAGGCATATATATAATTAAAAAAATAAATTTTTTAAAAGGTTTTAATTTTTAAAAAGGTACTTCGAAGAAAATAATAATTTATATTCAAATAATTTATATTCGATATGAAAGTCTGTGCATAAAGTAAGAGGTTTGTGACTGTTCAAAATTTGTGGTTGAAGTCTACTGATGATTTGGTTCAAGCGCCAATGAAATACGTATATAGACCAAGCTAAACCACCAGCAAATAAATGAAGAAACATAAGCTTCTAATACATTAAGGAATATATTTAAAAAAAATTACTTCGGCCTTCCTATATAAAAGACACAAACAGGTACTTTTTAACCAAAGGTACTTTTCGACATATATGTAGTTTTTTAGAAAAATATATGTACTTTGTAATAACAAGGTACTTTTTAACAATAGATAATTTTTATTAAAAATATAATTTTAACAAAATGCTACTTTTTAGCAAAAACAAAACCAAAAAATTTAGTTTTAAAGAAAAATATACTCTATAGCAAAAAGGTACTTTTTAGCAATAATATAATTTTTTATTAAAAATATACATACATCGTTATTTATAAAACTTATTAAGGCTGTATAAAGGCTTTTTAAGAATATTTTTTTATGAAATTATATTTTAAAAACCCTTTATAAAGCCTTAAAAATTTTATAAATCAGGCTGTTATTTTTTTTAAACAAATATATACTTTTTAACAAAAACATTTAATTTTTAAGAGTAAGATACTTTATAACAGAGTGGCACTTTTAAACAAAAATGTGCTTTTTAGCAAAAAGAAACTAAAAATGTACGTATTGAAAGAATATTTTTGAACTGATTTTTCCTATTGGAAACATTTTCTCAAAGAATTCTTTCGATTGGTAAATTTAAAGTTGGTTTAACAAACAAATTTTGTATGGTAAAATCGGTTTCAACGCATGCTTTAATTTTAACAATTGTTTTTGCATAAGAGCATTAGTGTTTTACTCAAGGAGTTAAGTACCTCGGAAGGACTCTTTTTGCAACGTTCCTTTTTTTTTGCAAATGCCGTTTTGCAATAAAATATTTTCTTTCTCAATAAAGACAAATTTCAGCAATTTTTCGCTATAGGGAAACCTATATGGATATGAGTATTTTCATGTGACAGAAAAACATACATACATTTGGGGGATTCAAATGGTAGTCTTAAGTGCCAGAGTGTCATAATGTTTTAAAATTATTTTAGTGCAATTGTTTTTTTGCCTTTGTTTTTTCTTTCAAACAAAAATCTTAAAAAATTATGACACTTAAGACAACAAGTTGAGTCCCTCAATTGTATGTAATGGAAATTAAAAAAAACAGTATCCAACAAAAAGAAATTTTAATATGTCCAAGAGTAAAATTTTTGCTGATTCATCTTTTTTAGGCACATTTTTGCTAATTTTATCGCCCACTGTATTTGAAATTTATTATGAGAATCAGCAGTATTTCAAAATAAATCATCCATGACACTCACTCTATAGGTTTTTCTTTATTTTTTCTATTTTGTACTTTAGAAATGTATACATGTATACAAATATTGTATAAATTTGAAACAAAAAACCACATGCGTAATTTTTTCTACAACTCATTAAAATGTTTGTTCTGCAGTTTTATTTATACATATGTACATATTTTGTGCTGTGTGTGTTTAAGGGAACGGCTTTTGTTTTCAAAATGACTATTAAAATCTAAATCCACAATGAGGAGATATGTTCTTCTCAAATATTAAAATAATCCGCAATAGCAAATTAAGGAATTTACATTTGCTTTTTTTTATTCAAATTTCGAAAATTTACCAAAGTTTCAGTTAATTTTTTTTTTGAGTGTCTATACAAACATACATATGTATGTACATACATATGTATTTTAATTTTTTAATATTAATAACCTTCAAAATGAAGGATGCAATTGGTGACATATTTATATATCGTTACCTTAATATAGAAAGGACGTAGCGCACTTTTTTTCGAAAAAAAATTTTTTTTTGGAATTTTTTAATATATTAGATATTCTTCTATCGAAATATGCAAAAAACTTGATATAAAAAAAAATATCAGTTAAAGCCTTTCCATATTCAGGTAGCGATATGTACATATATTGTATATGCCAGGGTATGGCCATAAAATACTATGAAAATATTTTTCATAACCTAAAATATTGAACACCCCAAGCACCAACAAGTATGCTCTTAAGCATTTATACTTCACAAAAATTCACAAGCAAGCTGCCTTTCTTTCGTATCCTTTTTTCCCACATAAATACTAAAAACGTTGACCTTTAACTCTAAATCCAATACTTCAAATATTATTTATTAACAAAAATATATTGTTTCCAGATCACTTGAGTTATCTCTGTTGTTTCCTTAGATATTTTGTAAATGATTTCTGGCAATTATGAATAGTTACTAGACAATGCAGACAGTATTTTATTATTTATAACTAATGCTAAATACGAGTACTTTTACCTTAGAAGGAAAAAAGAGTAGTATCATACAAAAAAAATCTATTGCACAATGTGTATCATACCGCAACTACGCTACCAATATACAAAAATAGATAATGAGCTCTAAATGCACTTTGTTGGGTTCAAGCCATTAGACAAAACAACTGACAATTCGTCTGTCTGTCTGGCTGTCTAGAGCGAACAAGCAGCAAAGTTCCAAACTGTAAAAATATATATGATCAAGTTAAATAAACTAACAAGAGTTATTGTTTTTGCCTTCTTATTGATTGCAGTTTGTAAACTGATTCTTCTATTTCTTATTGCTGTTGCTTGGTTGTTGTTGTTGTAATGAAATGAAAACCGTAAACAATAGATAAATAATATTGATGATAGATGCACTCAATAACGAATGATTGAGGAACATTTAACAATCGGGATTGTGTAGAAGAAATTTTGTGAAGAACTCTGTAGTTCTTGTCTTAGTCGTTAACATGTGAAAGATATTAAAATGAGGCTATAATGAATATTTAATAATAGTTTTTATTTTTATTTTTTTAAATAAACCAGAGACCCTGATTGATTTATGAAATATGTTTCTTACAGGCCAATAATATTTTAATTGACAGAAATAACATGAATAAACAATTAAGTGACTTTTGGTATTAAAAAAAAATTAATAATTTAATTTAACTGAAGGGCTGGTTGACTGAAAGATTAAATAAAAATTAAGGCTTTTGTTTCTTCTAAATATGGAAAAGATGTTTTGACATTTGTGGCATTGCTTTTTATCTTGGTGCCCGGTAGTGCGCCAGGCCAAGTTCCGGTACTCTTTACGAAAGCATGGTAAAATAGTATACATATATAAGTTTGTCATTCCGTTTGTAATTTCCACAATATTAATAAGCGACTCATAAAGTATATATATTCTGGATCCTTATGTACAGGGAAGACGAACAAGCGATGGCCATCTGTCTGTCTGTCCGTCTGTCTGTACATGAAATAGGCTCCTAGAAAAGCTATTGTGTCAGAAATAGTCCAAAAAATTTTGGTATTGAAAATCACCTAAACCGAGCAGACGGTTTCAGAGCTGGAAAGCTCAAACTTTATTAAAAAAAGTAATACCGAAAACTAATTTTTATTTTTTATTAAATAAACTTATTTCATACTTCAGTACGAATAAAGTTGGTATTTTAAATTAAAAAAATAATTAAAAACGCGTTTCCAGGGTTGGACAACTTTAACTTATTTTCTTATACAAAATTAACTTACTTAAACAAATTTTATACTTAAGTACAAATAAAATTAATATTTCAAATTAAAAAAAAATTAATTAAAAAAATTAAAAAAACGTTTACGGGGTTGGAAAACTTTATTTTTTTTTTTACAAAAGTAAATTACTAAAGCAAATTTTTCCTTTTTCTAAAAAAATAAAACATATCTTATATTCTTAATAGAAAGGCATTAGTTTAGGAAATCAGAAAAATAAAAAAGGATGATTCCAGGGTTGGAAAACCTAAACTTTTGTGATATAAAAAATTAACTACCGAAAACTAATTTTTATTTTGTTGTTATTAAATAAACTTATTTTATACTTTAATACGAATAAAATTGGCATTTCAAATTAAAAAAAAAATGAAAAACACGTTTCCAGGGTTGGATAACTTTAACTTATTTTCTTTTACCAAAGTAACTTACTAAGACAAATTTTTCCTTTTGCTCTATAAATTAAACATAACTTATATTCTGAAAAGAAAGGGTTTGCTGTAAGAAATTAGAAAAATCAAAAAAGATGATACCATGGATGGGAAACTTACACTTTTTGTGATATATAAAAGTAACTAAGTCTAATTAATTTTTTCTTTTTCTTTATAAAGAAAGAAAACTTTGGTGTAGAAAATTATAAAAATAAAAATCACAGCTCCAGAACTGGGAACCTTGAACTTTTTTTCTGGATATTAAATAACTAAATTAAACTATTTTTTTTAAATTTTCTTTTTTCTTTGCTCACTACATACTTTTATAATTTTTTTAAGAACTAGATTGGTATAAGGAATCAGAAAAATCTAAAATGATGATTCTAGGGTGGGAAAATTTTTATTTTTTGTGCATAAAAGTAACTAGGTCAAATTATTTTTTTTTTCTTATTGTTTATACTTTATGTATGTGCTTATATATGTATTTCTATACTACATAAATGTACTTTGTTTAAGGGTATATAACATTCAGCACAGCCAAATATAGCACTCTTACCTGTTTAAATATGGGCATTTTCACAGAAAAATCTACATTTTGTCATGTTACGTTACTTTGTGATTTATCTTGTTTTGCTAAGAAAAACTTATATTTTATATAATTTTTTTCCATGTCAGTGTAGAGCGCAAATGGGTCTAGATTCGGTAAAAACTAGAAAGCAATCGAACAGCATAGCTCCAAAATACAAGCTAAATTGCATGGTGACGTAACGTGACAAAAAGTGGACTTTTCTGAAAGGTTATTTTGGAAAAGTACTTTTTAAATAAAATTTTTTGTTATACATCTTTTTACTTGTCAAAAGTACTTTTTAATAATAACATTTAAAAAAATTTAAAAAGTTCTTTTAAAAAGTACTTTTGAAAAGTTTTGTTAAATATACTTTTTAGAGTTAGTTTTGAAAGGTAATCTCTGAAAGATTCTTTTGAAAAAGTACTTTTTTAATTAAACGTTTTCTTAAATATCTTTCTAAATTGTTTTTTAAAAAGTACTTTTTTAAATATGTATACTTTTCAAAAACGATATATTAAAAAAAATGGTTTTTGAAAGTAATTTGAAAGAAGGAATTCTCTAGGTTAATTATATGAACTTCTAAAGGTTACCTGAGGACCATTATATCTTGAAACATAATTAAAAATATAATCATTAGGTATCAAACAAAATTTTGACCTTCACTTTATGTTTCTTTGCTTAAGTGCCGCTAACAAATCAATTAATTTTTACCGTAGTGATATTTGACTGACTGTATAACGATGTCAAAAATACTTTTAAAATTTTTATTGTTTAAAACTATAAGAATTTACAGGGTCGTAAAACGTTCAAATAAAGACTTATTAATTGCTAAGCAACAGTAGCCAAAGTATCTACTCATGCAGGCTCAAGTAACAAGCTATAAAAATGCTTTTTGAATACGTATTTAAAATCAAATTCGTTGTGTCACTTGCCTCATTTTCAGTTTGTTTAGAAAATAGAAATTGTAAAGTTTTTTTTTTAACAAAAACTTCATTAAAAGATACTTAAGTTGTAATACCAAATCACATACATAATTTACATACTTATGCACATTTGTATGCTTAAATGACAATTCGATTTTAAAAGTATATACTGTATTTTTTCTTAAGTATCATGTCAATAAACATATACTTACTTACATACATTTTCATTACAAGACTTTTAAAGACTTGAAGATTCGTTTATATTGCTTGGCTGTTAACTTCAAATAAAAAAAATCTTAGAATTATAATGTTTTTTTTATGAATGTGTTTTTGTAGCAAAACTTTCAAAATAATAGAAACAAATTTGACAATGAAATCTTTTATGCTTAAACATACTTATGTATATAAAGATATGTATGTATGCCTGGATGTATGTACATATGTACATAATACATGGATACATTATTTATGAACTAAAGTCCTGCTTAAGACCACTTGAAAGAACTTTTAAGACATAAGGGTTTTTTAAAGTGCTTTACTACAGCAAAGTCTTCTAAAACAAATGCTAAGCAACACTATTGGCAATAAATTTGTTTCAGTTATTGCAGGTAAAGGAGTAAAGAAGAAACTACTTGGTGACTGAAAAATTTGTGATGTTTGCTTCTTTCTACGCAGGGGCGCGTATAGAAACCTCATGCATGTACATTAGAGTGGCCGTTATTTATTTTTTTTGGATTTCTTTTATTCTTATCCCCCAAATCGGTTCAGTTTTATGTAAAAAAAAATACAAAAAAATTTCATTCCGATAAGTTGTGTTTTAAGGGGCGCGTCCGGCCCTCAAAGTTGGCGCTCAAGCCCATATATTCAGTGTAATTTTTTTATTTTTATTAATTTTTTGGTTTAGTATTATTTTGACTATATGTATATGTATGATATAATTTAATATACATATAAGATCTTATTGTACATGCTTAAAATAAAAAATTTCCATATAAATATAATTTTGTTACATAAAATTTGTGGTATTTTGTAGGTTATTTTCCTCACTATTTTCTTAAATATTAATTTAAAAAAAAACTTTCTTTGAGACTAATGTTGTTGACTTAAAGAGCTAAAATATTGCCATATATCATACTCTTTTAAAATGATAGTCATATGCAAAACATTGCATTGAAAAATGGTCTGGAAGGCCAACGTTGACAGCCGGAGGCACCCCCTAAAACAAAACTTATCGCTGTGAAATTTTTTTGTATATTTTTTTTACATAAAACTGAACCGATTTGGGGCGTGAGAAAAAAGAAAAACACCCCATATAATTTACGGCCACTATAATGTTCATAAGCACATATGTTGTGTGCTTGATCTTTTAGTTTTCTGCGCTTATACAAACGCACATATGCATTGACATTAGTTGTGTGCGTTTGTTTAAAAAAACACCCTTAAACACATAATGGCTTAACATCTACATCTTACACACACATACTCAAACGTACAATATGCTAAATAACAAACATACACGCATCAACACTATTTCTTTTGATTGTTTGTTATGAACAAGAAGTCTTCGCGACATGGCTTGTTAACACTCATACACACGAACCCCCATTTATTATTGGCTTAGTATAGTACATGCCACGAGAATATATTTAAAAACAAGACGATTTTTGCATTTCAAGACTGTTTACGCAGGCCTCTACTATGAATTTCTTTTGAAATACTTGGATTTTTTTCTTCAAATATAATGAAAATCATTTGAAAATCACTTTGGTCAATGGCACTATGAACCCATTTTTTTTTGGTAATATATTTTTATTTTATATTGAATTCCCGAATTCTTTTAAAATAATTTGTTGTCATGTGGCATTTTTTTTGTTAAGTGCGTTGGAAATTTAATGTGTTCAGATGTTGTCATGACTCAATGTGCGGAGAGCAACGTATTTCGCAAGTTAAATTCTATTGGGTACTTATGAAATAGACGTACCGAAAAAGTGTTAATTTTACAAACTTGTTAGGAAATAATTAGATTTTTAGCAAGTCTTTGTGAAGGATGTATGCATCCTGCTTTAAGTGAGAGTTGTCACGCCTTATTCTCTGCCTATCTTTTTTTATCTGGTAACATTGTGAAAGTAAATATGAAATATTATTATAAATTTTATCTATAAGCAAAAGGTATAACATATGAATTATTTTCGTGGTCTTCAAAAAAAAAACAGTGTAAGTCCACTTATGATAGTTTCTAATTATTTCAAAATAATTTCCGAAATTGCATTGTCCAAGTGAAATTTCCCAAGTTTGCAGGATAATCATTTGATAAAATGTGAGGAGAAGTACGTAAAGTATAAAATTAAATTTTAATGGGCGTGCCTTCGCCCATTTTTATATGCAATAATGTGTGTTTTTCAAAGCTCAGGGTGCGTGATAAGTGTTGTAAAAATCGGTTAAGTAGAACCACTTAAAATAAAGTATTAAATATTAATGGGCGTGACTCCGCCCATTTTTTTTAAATGGAGGATTATGTCTACCTTAGAGCTCAAGGTGTGTGTGTAAAAATCGGTTTAGTAGAAACGCGCAAAATATTTTATAAAAATGTAAATGGGCGTAATCCCGCCCATTTTTTAAACTTTCAATGAAGTAATTACAAGAACCAAAGGTGTTTGATAGGTTTGATATCAAATAAGCAGAATGTCGTAAAGTTATATAAAAAAAATTTAGGCGTGTCCATGCCCACTTTTTTGAAATGGGACCAATAGGAAACTATACCCTCTTAGACAAAAAAAAAAGTTTTTACAATCGGTCTAAAATGAACCGAGTTATGAAGTAACACCACCAAATATAGACGAATTGATAGCCTCCTACTTTTTTTGAAGACGTTCAAAAGAATAACCGCCATTTTCATAAAATTTAAAATGAATTTGAAATTTATTTTATTTAAAATTTTTCATAAAAAATTTTCCTAAAATTGATTTCAAATTCATATTATTTTTTATGAATATGGGGGTAAGTGTTCAAGTATTCAACACTAGAGCTTTTGGAAATTAATATATCCTCATCTATATTTTAATTTTGTTTGAGAAGTCAAATATCATTGTCAATGATCACCACAATATTATTACATTTCCTTTAAAATTCTATTTCAGTAAAGGTCTTTCACCGCAAATTACATCATTTCATTCATACGTATATATTTCCGCCACATGCAAATTTTTTCTAAGCCGAAACAATAAACAAAGAAGCGAAAACAAAAACAAAAAAAAAGATATTGATCGTATTAGTTCATTCATTGATCGATCTCACTTTCAATTTCATCAACGCATTCAAAGTTCCATTCTATTCACAACTACGAGTATTGAATACATTCACTCACATCAGTTCTTCGAATTACATTTTTCATGTTTATTTATTTTTTATCTCGTTTTAATTAAATAGCAAACTATAACTCAATAGTTCTTATCTTTAATTAATCTTTGGGCTTAAAATTAAATTCTATTTTTTTGTATGTATGTATGTCTTCATGTTCGTTAAAATAAACAACATCATTTTGTATTAGAAAAAAGGGTGTAAAAAATTGATTAGAAAAATATACACAATGTTGGAATGAATTTCTTTAAAAAAATTTCTCAAATAAAATTAATGAACAAGTAAATAAATTATCAATATTAAGTATATTTTTTATTGCTCTACAATTAGTTCAGGATCAGTTTTGTTTTAAATATATTTTAGTATATTATTAAGTTGGTTTCATACTCGTATGTCAATGTTGGGCAATATTGAGTTTTTGTTGGTTAAAAATTAAATTGTATGTATTTGAGTTTGTTCTAATTTATTAATGAGGCGTGAAAATTTTAACAGCAGCACAATTTTTTTCTTCGTCATATTTTAGTTTGTTTTTTATTATGATGACCAGGGAAATCAGAAATATGCAATTGTATTGTATTTTTATAAAAGCTTTATTTAAGTTGGCTGGGAGAAGATTTTTAAACATGTGTATGAACGTCTCTAAGCTATTCAAGTATTAGATCATATTTATCTATATTTTAATCTTAACTGCATATTAATGCATATCTTGGTAATCAATGCATAAATTTTTCATATCTTAGCCCCCACAGGATATTTTTGCGTCCTATAGTCTTTCTTGACAGCACCAACTGCCAAAAAAGCTCCACCGACACATTTTTGGACCTCGTTTTTTTGTTGACAAAAATCGATTATTTACGATAGCAAATAATCGATGTTGGTAAAAAAATTAGAGCCTGTTTATCTCAAAGCGAACGAACGTCCCGATCGAACATTTATATTAAAACAAAAAACTAAAATAAGTTTTTTTTGGTAGTTGTGCCACGATATATTAACCTTTAGAATATACTTTGCACTATTTTAACTTTTACGGCATATTTTTTCATGTTTAAGCTTTTACATCATACTTTGGCTTTTATTAGACTTCGCAGCATACTTTTACAAATTTCTTACTTAAATGCATATTAAAGGCATACTTTGGCATATTTCAAAAATTACAGAATATTTTTTGCATATTTTGGACCTAAAGACATATTTTTTGCATATTTTGCTTTCGCCATCTGTTTTTGTATATTCACAGTATATTTTAAAATATGTAAGACTTAATTAGACAATTTAGGACATAGAATACCTTACTGTTTTAGAAATTGAGCTTATTTTTTGGTTGTGTCAGACTTAAAAGCACATTTTTGCATATTATTCTTCAAGATTTCAACATTTTTACATATTTTAGGCTTAGAGGTATATTTAGACTTAGAGGCATAATTAAAACATACATTTGCATATCTTACACTTAAAAGCATATTTAGACTTAAAGGAATGTTCAAAGCATACTTTGGCATATTTCAGACATTGCAGCATATATCAGATATTGCAGCATATTTTTGCATATATTAGGCTCAAAGAAATATTTTTATTTTCTGCAGTATTCTTTGGTATAATTTGCAGCATATATTTACATAATTTAAATTTAAGCTGCAGTTTGATTTAAACACATATTAACGGAACACTTTGGCGTATTTAAGATTTAAAGTTTTATTTAGACTTAAAATCATATTCATCAGCGATTATTTTTGCACATTTTATTCCTTGCAGCATATTATTGCATTTATAAGATTTCACTGCATATAATTGCATATTGGAGTTTTTTTATTTGGTATATATTATATTTCTAAGCACGTTTTGGAATATTTTTAGCGTTTTAAAATATTTTAATATATACAATAATTGAAATTTATTTGCTATTTTAATATATTTTTACATATTCAAGACTTTATAGTATATTTTGAAAGATTTTAGACTTTACAAAATATATTTTAACACTTTCGAATATTTTTCCAAACTTTAAACTTTGCATTATATGTATATTCTTTTAAACAAAAAATATTTGCATATTATTGCATATATAAGATTTCATTGCATATAATTGCATATTTTAGCATGTATTGGATTTAACAGCATTTTTTTTAATATTTTAGACTTTCTTCTTATAAAAACAGACCTTATGCATAAAAAATTATTTTGGTTTACAAAACGCTTAACAAACAAATTTCCATAAAAATATTTCTTTTGTAAACCTTTTATAAAAGCAATTTATTTTTATGAGCGCAGTAAATTGTTTTTAAAGTAAAACTTAATTCATTTATATTACATATGATTGTGTTAATTGTAAGAACGTGTGTTAACACAAATTTTTCTTTTTTTTTACAGACTTTCGGTATTTGGATTGTATAATTAATCAAGATATAAATGTGTTCAAACATTTTGAGATAATATAGTGTTAAACAGCAAAACAATGCGCTTCAAAATGGATTTGAAGATAATATTTAGGTAAGTTTAATATATATTTTTCAGCTTAAAAGTATTTATATTTAAAATTAAAAGCTTTATAAGCTTGCACTATGGAGCAAATAAAAAAGAAAACATGAATTACTAGAGATTGATAAAAATTAATGGAAAGTTGTGCGTTATGTATAACAAAAAATTAGCAATACTTTAGAATGTCGACTTCTCTTAGCAAATTCTTAGCATAGAGTTTGTGCATAAAAACTTCTAATCAATCTGCTAGTATGCTAGATAGCAACTCTGAATGTCAATGTTGCCATATTGTGATTATGAAATATGCTGATTTTGGCCTAAAAAGTTACATACATATGAATGTGTTTATTTTCTTTCAACACACCCACATTAAAAACGTGAATTAAATTATTTTAAATTTTGGTGAGATATATGCATATCGTCGGCTTTGAGTGTAAACCTGCTAACTCACTTCAAGCATACTTTACAGAAGAGTCAAAATGCTGTTAACATTTTCTATATACTATATGCAGCTTGAGAAATTAGCCTAATACATTGAGTAAGATAGAGGTTCAAATTAAAATAAATATTTTAGAGAGTCCATGCGGCCTCTCTTTCAAAAGTCATTAAAATACAATATCTAATAAGGTTTAAACTTTAAGCCGACGATATGCACATGCATAAGCAAGTATAAAAACCTTTATAAAGTACTTAAATAATGTCAACATTTTTGTATAGTATATTTCTTTATAACGCCATTTATCAGCTATTGGTTTAAAAATTAGCAAACGTTTTGCAGTTCTTTAGCAACACTTTAGCAGATCATTAGCAGCAGGTTGGACATTGTTTTTTTTTTTGTGAGGCTGTTAATATTTTAAGTCTAAAACAGCGCAAAAATGAGGTGAACTACTTTAAATTTATCCTTTGGCTAGAAAAATATAATTAAGTTGAACAATTGAAAGACGACAAATATTAAGTCAATTATCATCATATTACTTAAGTGAAAAATAAAAAAAATTTGTAAGCTTGTGTAATTTTCAGTAATTTCTTTTTTTAATATATGCATATTAAATTAATAAAAAACATACATTCATAATTAATTCATTGTTAATTGCTTTCTACATTGTTTACTAAAAACGAAATATGTACAGACATAACATTTCGTTACAAAAAGCCATTAAGCTTGTTTTTATTACTCACAATAAACCATAAAAGCTTAGATTGATTTAAATTATAAAATAAGCCTGTAAAGAATTTAGAGAACGGGTGTACAAAACACAAAACTTTTTTAATATCATCATACCGCCCCCTCCAATGACCCTCGACGGAATAAAAAAAAAATAAAAATGATTCATAAGCCTAAATATAATCAGAAATTCCTAAGACATCTCTCCATAATAATTATTGACTCATAAAAATACAATTCATTAAAAACACAAAACATATGAGCATATAATAAAATAGTAAAACAAAAAAAAAATATATATGACCAAAAATTTTCTTATTAAAATAGCCACAAGTTTTTCAAAATTTAATTGATAAATTAAAGAAAAATAGTTTAATGCAGCCAGTAGCAGCAGCATTAGCATAATTTAGACAGAGCTCTTAAAGAAAGAGGGAATATACATATAAATGAATGAAGTCATAGGGTAGATCGAATTTCCATTCATAAACAAAACCATCATTATACATTCGAGTAAGTAAAGAAGTATCTACCACCGTTAACGTCATCATTTACCGCCTTCGACAGCCAACACCAGCCACCAACCACCAGCCACACCACACACGTTGTATTACAAGATTTTGTTTTGTTTCATTATTATTATTATTAATTTTTTGTTGGTCTTGTGTAGAGAATAGTTTGAAATTTTTCCCTCTACTATGATTTAATAATCAATCGTAAAAATCTTATTAAACAATGAAATATAATTATAGGGAAAATTATTTTTTAAATAAAAATTGGGTATTTATTAAATTGATTTACCCCATTTGTCTTAGAGATAATTTTTGTTTAGGGGAAAATTGTTGTTATATAGTCGAATTTTCTATAAGAAGTGTTTTGTATTACATTCGAGTATTCTATAAGAAAAGTGTGTCGAATTTTATATAAGAAAAGTGTGCTGTGGCACTAATAATTTTTCTATGATTAAAGTGTGCCGTGACACACTAAAAATTTTTGTAAGAAAAGTGTGCTGTAATACAGTGGAATGTACTATAAGAAAAGTATGGTTTGACACAGTAGATTTTTCTAAAAGAAAAGTGTGCTCAGACACAGTAAATCTTTTTAAGAAAAGTGTGCTGTGACACATTCAACTCTTCTAAAGCAAAAGAGTCATGGGACACAGTTGTATTTTCTATAAAAAAAAATACTATAAAAGAGTGTGCTCTGACACCTTAAAATTTTCTATTAAAAAGTGTGCTGTGACATAATTGATTCTTCTGTTGTCTGTATCACAGTTGAATATTTTTATTAGAAAAGTATGCTGTTACACAATTAACTTTTCTTTGAAAAAAGTGTACTGTGACAAACTAAACATTTTTATAAGAAAAGTGTGCTGTGACACAGTGCAATTTACTATCAGAAAAGTTTAATGTGAGACAGTAGATTTTGCAAAAAAAGTGTGCTTCGACGCAGTAGTTTTTTTTAAAGAAAAAAAATCCAAGAGTGAGTGAACTTTAATAATTTCAATATATTGCTAAAGCTTATGACATACCATTTTTATTTAATGACATAGTTCTAACTTGTAGTTACAGCTTGAGTCACATTGTTAAAAAGGCGGGGTATTCGAAATGAAGAGTCTTATTGTAACACCCAGTATTTTGATTTAAAATAACCACACGCTAAACAAAAAAATAATTTTTTTCCCAAAAGCAAAAATTTTTAATAATAGTAATTAAGTACATACGGTTAAATCTTTACAGCTTTATCTATAAAAATTATTAAGGCTTTATAAAGGCTTTTTAAGACAAATTTTGTATGAAAATTTGATTTAAAAGCCTTTATAAAGCCTTAATAAGTTTTATAAATAAGGATGTTAATGTATACTACATTACTATCGTCAATAGCATGCAAAATATTCCACCTGCACATCACGCATAAGCGTTTAGCAAATATTTTGTGCGAAAGGTCAGACTCTTATCGCCATCACTGTTAAGATTTCCATGAATTTAATTAATAAACAATTTAAAAACAAGTGTTGCCACCTGTATGTTTTAAAATAAATAAAAATAACAATAATAACATGTTTTTAGGCAATAGATTTATTTCTTATTTCTTCAAGATACCCGTATGAAAGAGCTAAATGTGAATAAATAAACAAGTATTTAAAACAAAATCCATTACACTTGCGTGTTAAGCCAAAAACATCAAAACAAAAAAAAAAAGAAAAAATTATTGTTCATACTGATTTTCTTTTGACTTTAAATGTTAATAAAAATTATCGTTTGCTTACTTTTAAATTTGGATGGCTGACCAAGTTTTCGTTCGTAGCAGTGATCTTGACTTTTATAATAAATATATTTTAATATTAAAAATCTTATTATTTAAAATTCATTTGCATGTTTTGCTAAAAAAAATTTTTTTTCTTATAAAAAAGGAGCATATGAAAAATTTCCCATGACAAACAAAAGTTAAGATTGTATCTTTAAAAATGTTAAGAGACTTGCAAAATGAAATATATATTGAAGTATTTCTGTATGAATGACATTTTCATCACTTCAACAGTTTTATGCATTTGAGCTTAGAAGTTCTCACTTAATCAAAATTGAAGGTAAATATAAAGTCTAATAGTTACCATTAATTTACACTGATGGCGATAACAGTCTAACCTTTCGCTTAAGATATTTATGAAGTGTTTGTGATGGTGTGTGGTTATGTGTTAAATGACTAGCTTTAGTCAGTGTATATATAAAACTTTTATAAAATAAAAATTTGGACTCAAATTCACAGTCTTTAAATAACTATTGAATATGGTTTAACCAATGAAATTGATAAGAAAAATCTTAAGTTAAACCCCGGGCGTTAGTTAACTATAGACTGTGAATTTGGTTTTTAGAGGTGTATTAAGGAAATTTCTTTAGTTAAAGTTTTTTTATATGTGTTACCAGACAAATAAAGATTGCTTTCATATTAAAGAAAAAAAGCATTGTGAGTCCGATCACATGGGAGATGTGTAAACATCTAGTATTGAATTTTTTTAATATTGTCTTGTGGTAACTAAAATAAGATATATAAATTTTTGACTTCACTGTATTTAAAAATTTATGGAAAACTGCATCTAGAGTAGTGAAATTATTAGCTGTGGGGGTTTGTGGAGAATTGCTCATATGCAAGTGGAAAAAAGTTCGATAAAGCTTGCGACTGTGGGTTTGCAAAATTTGTGTTAAGATCTCCACCCATAATAATTGGCATGAGATGGAGATTGTTACCCAATTGTCGTGTACCAGCTTCAGTGTAAGGCAACAGTAGATACGGAATGAAGATATGTTGTAATATAATATTATAAATTATTTATAAAGACTGCTATATATCTTTTAAGCAAATATTTGACATTTAAAACGCTCTTTTATTTAAGAATTTATATTTAATTTATTGATTTTATATTTTCCAACTTTTTAACAAAACTATCCCCACTGGCAACACTATTACACTTGACAAGCAATTTCTATTAAAACTAACATTGCTCCTAAAGATATGCTGTAAAATTCGGATGAGTGTATTTCTATGCAGCTGTTAAGTTTTTCTGTACTTCTTGTTCGTATGATTACACTAATACTCTCGTACATAGCTCACATCGATTTGATAACGCTTTACGATCTTACTCAAAATTTGTGATTGTATTGTAAAAAAGGTTTTTGCCCCCCTGCGTATAGATGTTTACACATCAGAAAGTCCAACATTTATTAAACTATTACAACGATTAAAAAATATCAGACATAAAGATTTTTTAGAAGTTTGCCGGTCACCAGAAATTCAATAATTAAATTAAAAAAATCTAATAATTTAGTAATTATTTCTTATAATTTATGTAAATTTTTTTCATATTAAAAAAAAGAGATTTATTTCTTCTTAATTCTATTAATTTTCTTAAACAATTATATCCCAATACCATAACTAATTCATTTGTTTAGTCTTTAACCTCTGACAGCTCTTACTTAATATTATTTCCATTTCATTAGCCTAGTTTTTTTTTCATTGATTTTCATCTTCAATGTATGTAGTATGTTTTTCGTTTTAGTTCATTACATTTTAAAATTTCAACAACTTTTATTTATTTTTTTAAAGATTGGCCCTGCTGCCAACATGTGTTTCACTGGAGCTGTATCTAGAAAAATGATTTTATGGCCTGGTACTTAAAGCGGCACATGTTAAATAAAAAAATAAAATACTTAAAAATTGAAATTGAATAAAGTTGTCGCTGGTTGTTGAAATTTTTATCTTCTTTTTCTTTTGTACGCAATATTATATGTTTCATTTAACAAGATGTGTAAAAATTTTGTAACAAAAAAAAAAAAAAAGAAGCCAGCAAATGAATCTTGGTGTTATAAAAACTCATTGTTGATGAGACTAAAAGCAACATAATTTAGGAGAAAAATTAAAGCAATATTAATAACAGAACTATTGAGACATCAAGTACAGTGTGGTGGAAAATGTTTTAAATATTCGATTTTCTTGAATTTTTAAATATTTCGATCTGCTTCTACGAAGGTGAAAATAGTTTTCAGTATGTCAACTTTAAAATTATTTTTAAGTTTCAGCCACAAAAACTTTGCATACATTTGGGCGCCACTTTAATCTAATTCTAACAACTAACGTTCTCTTGAGACTATCAAATAAACTCATCAATCACATAGTTGTATGCATGCAGTCCAGTTTTTTCTAGCTATGAACTGTTTGAAGAGTTTTGTTTAATGGTCTCCAGAGCATTTAAGGCTAAAAAAAAAAATTTATATGTATACCAGCTGAGCCGGCAAACGTTGTTTTGCCACATAAATTATTTCTGGGGAATTTCTAGGGTAAATAATAATAACTAATTCATTGTAAGTGTGTGAGGATGTGGTATATGAGCAATAGAGGCAGAAAGTGCTGTGAACGATGACGAGATATAAAATTAAAAAACACCAAACATTTATTGTTTTAAATTTATTATAATTTATCGTATCGAGTCCTTTTACTTCGGATGGGGGTGCCCCTTCTTCCCATCATATTCTATCAATATTTTGAACTACTTCTTAAGAATTTTTAAGACTCTGGCTATTATAGATTATATGATTATTATTAATTACTTTGAATGGGGGAACCCCTTTCCCCGTACCTATCCTACCAATATATTGAATTAAATTGTTCTCAAAAGATTCCATAACAAAATTGCATACTCTGACTCCTAAAGCTTTCAAGATATAATATATTTCGTTCGTATGGGCGTGGCACAGCCCACTTAGGGGTATAGAAATTAGGTTGCGACATATTCTCAGAATACACATATAAAATTTCGTAAGAATCGCTCAAGCGCTTTCAGAGGAGTTCAATTACAAGCACCGTGATATGAAAATTTTACAGACATAGACCTGAAATTTAAAAAAAAAAATTTATTCAATATGAATTGACATTTGTCATGATAAAAATAAATCAGGTGTAGACGTAGGTTTAAGAATATTCGAAATGAAAGAGTTTTTAAAATATTTTTTTTCTTCTATTCCAGCACAATTTTCATCACTGTTACAATATGTGGCCTCACAATGGCGGATAAAACAACTGCAGAAAGAATAAGAGTGAGCTTTATATTTGTAATATTTTTAAAGAGCAAGATTTTTTGCAAATTTAATATGGAAGAATTACTTTGTTTAGAAGACAATTAAAAATTCTAGTCCGCCTATTTGTATTGAAAACAAAAACAAATTTGATTGCTTTGTTTTCAATATAAATAGACATACGAGAATTTTTACTTGTCTTCTATAAACTGGCAGTAAGTATTACGGCCCTGACTAATATTCCTATACATACTTTTGAGCGACGACGCCTGAGAGTATGCAGACAAAAAGGAAAAAATCTAGGTCGTCTGTGATCATGTATGATTAAGATTTTGCGTGCTAATATGCATAATCTGCACAATCTTTTCTAAATTAGATCCTTTTCCTGTAACTATTTTGAAAATCTATATAAATTAATCAATATATTCCACAATAAGTTTTTTGAATTCAAGGCTAACAATTTTAGTTTAAATGCTGTGCAAATATTTTATTCAAATGACGGCACAAATATTTTACAAGGTGTGTTCTTATGAGAACCTTTTCGGCAGTCATAATATCAAACCAAAAAGCATCATTCACATTTTTGTTATGTGTACGTACATATGTACATACTTTAGTAATTTCTAAATTTAGCATTAATGTTATGGATCATTGGTCATGGTGTAGCGTCATCATATTCGTATTTGATATTTGATTAGCAGTGGTGGCAGGCAGACTCTTCCAGTAGGCCTCTCTTATTCAAATGCTTTTTTTACTCAAGGTTAAATATTTTTGTTTTATATTTGTTGTTCATATGTATAAATTTTTTAGAATTACAAAAAATGTCATTAAAACCATTTAAAATTTTAAATGTTAACAACTTGTTGTAATTTATTGTTTTTGGCGCTTTTTATACGGAACGATATTTAATGAAGCGTGCCTCGTTTTTATGGATTTTTTGGATTTAAATTTGGGTGAGATTAGCTGCAGTTTAAAGGCATCATTAATTAAATAGGTTAAGGTTGTGTTTGTTTAAAAAAATAATAATTCGTAAAGAACATTAGTTTTTGAGAACTAATACAGATTTAAAATATTGTGCTTAATTTCGCAAGCCTACAAAACTTATATATTATACAAGTCATTGCTGATTCCAAAAAAAACCTTCAGTATTATTTCTTCTACTTTTCTTCGAATTACTAAATAATTTTTTCGTTATTATTTCATAAAAAATATTCTACATAAATTTTGTACTTTTATAGTTCACTGAGCAGCAATGTTCTTGATAGTTTAAAATTCGTTTCGTTTAATAAAAAATATCTCCATTTACAATCACTTGATCATAAACCACTCAGTTACAAATAGCGTGAGTACAGTGGGTCATCTAAAGGGTTATTTACTTAGAAAGTATTTTTTATAGTAATATTTCTTAACGCAGATATTCGTACTCTATTTAAAAAAATCACAAGAGAATTTACATTTTATAATACTGTTCAGATAAGAAAAATTTTGAACATTTGGTTCAATATATTTAATATGTTTTTTTTGTATTGAAAGTTACTTTATCTTCCTGTAGTGGATTTATAAGAAAATGTACTTCTTATAAAAAAGGTATTTTTTTGTAAGAAAAGGCTTTTTTCATATGTAAGAAAAGGTACTTGTCATAAGAAAAGGTACTTTTCATAAAAAAATATATAAGAAAATATACTTTTCATAAGAAAAACTACTTTCATAAGAAAAGCTGCTCTTCATAAGTAAAGGTACTTGCATAAAAAGTTACTTTTCGCAAGAAAATTTATTTTTCACAAGAAAATGTACCTCAAAAAGTATTTGATGTACTTTGCATAAGAAAAGATACTTGTCATAAGAAAACGTACTTTTCATGAGAAACGCTACTTTTAAAAAGAAAAATTAGTTTTCATAAAAAAGGTACTTTTCATAAGAAAATTTATTTTTCATCAGAAAACGTACTTATCATAAGAATTGGTAATTTTCATAAGAAAAGGTTATGAAATATGATGAAAATATACTTTCAATAAAAAAATTTTTACTTTTCAGAAGAAAAACTACTTTCCATACTTGACTTTTCATAAAAAGGTACTCTTCATAGGAAAAAGTACTTTTAAAAAGAAAAGCTAATTTTCATAAAAAAAGGTACTTTTCATAAGAAAAGGTACTTTTCATAAGAAAATGCACTTTTTATAAGAAAGGTACTTTTCATATAAAAAGAACTAGCTAGAAGAAAGTTACTTTTAATAATTAAAAATATTTTCAAAATAATAGAAAATTTACTCTTTATGAGAAATAGTACTTTTAAAACAAAAAAAAAAAAAAAGAAAAAGTACTTTAAATAAAAAAGATTTATGTATGTATATGTTATGCAAAAATAATTTTTTTTATAGAAAACTTACCTTTTAAGAAAAAGCACTTTTGTAAAAATTATATTTATAAAAAAAATGCAATTTTTATAATAAAAGAACTTTTTATAAAAAAGGTACTTTTTAAGAAAAAAGTACTCTTTAAGAAAAAAGTACTCTTTAAGAAAAAATAAATTTTTATAAAAAGGTACTTTAAAAAAATTACTTTTTATAAAACGATACTTTATGTAAAAAGATACCTTTAAAAAAAAATTACTTTTTATAAAAAGATACCTTTTATAAAAAGAAACTTTTTATAAAAAGATACCTTTTATAAAAAGATACTTTTAAAAAAAGGTTACTATATGTATATGGAAAATGTAATTTTTAAAAGAGGGCAGTTTTTATGAAAAAAGTACTTTATAAAAAAATCTATTTTTTTTATAAACATATACTTTAAATAAAGGGTACTTTTTATGAAAAAAGGTACTTTTTACACAATAGGTACTTTTTATAAAAAAGGTACTTGCTTATAAAAATTTTCTTTAAAAAAGGCACTTTTCATACAAAGGTACTTTTTATAAAAAGATTTACTTTAAAAAAAGTACTTTTCATAAAAAAGGTGCTCTTTTCAAAGAGGTGATTTACATAAAAATAGTACTGTATAGTATATATTGGTATAGTGATTAAAAAAATATATGAAAAAGTACTAACATGTTTAGTAAGTTTATTCATAAAAAAGTAAAGTTTTATTAAAAGGGTACATTATGGTACTTTTTGTGATATGCTTGTTTTCAAAGGTATTTTTTATTAAAACGATTGAACATGAAACATGATTTTTATAAAAAAGATGTGATTTTATAAAAAATATTTATTTTAAAGAAAATGTTTTTTATATTTAACTGATGAGAAATATTTTTATAATGCACTTTCATCACGAGGGAAATTAAAACATACTCCAGGGTAAATTATTTTCTTATAAAATAGTAATTTTGTATGAACAACTTATCTTTTCTACTTGGATTTTTTTTTACAGAAAAATTAGCTTTTTAATAAAAAATACCTTAAGAAATATTATCTTACAAATACTTTGATAAATATTTTTGGTATGCGCCCTACTGTGGCACGCCTTGAAAAAGACAGTGCGATAATGTTTAACCTAATTTACGCATTGTTACATGGCTTTGATTACATTGCATTGTATCTCTAACATACATACACTCACTTATCTCAAGTGATAAACGCTATTTTACTCCCACAATTTCAACACATTAAATTAAACGAAAATAATGTTTTTAAAAATATTTTCAATTTATTGCTAAAAAAAGTATTATCTAATCTATTAAAAGATGAAGTGGCGCCCTAAAAAAAGAAACAGAATTAATTAATGTTGTTATTAAGTACGAAAATATGTTGTGTTGTAAAATAAGCTAAGAAATAAAATATCAACATTGCAAAAAATAACTGCTTGATATTATTAAATTTTTCTTTTTTTTAAGAAACATCAAGAATGGTTAAAACAACGTAATCACGGCCGTAATCATTTACTGTCAACAGCAAAACCTAAAAAGTCTATTGAATTATTAAATTTATGGAGATTTAATAAAAATGAAAATGAAAACAGCATAAACGATGTCTATCCAGAAAATGATAACATTTTAAGTAAAACGACTACAACTGCTACAACAGCTATTGCAAACATCAACGGTACAACAACGACCGCAATGCCTGAGGTAACCACAACTAAAACTACACTTCCTGCTGCCACCTTCACCACTAGTAGTACAACCACAACTACGACTCAGCAGCCAACTGCGAATATTAGCACTGCCACTACTACTACCTTAAAACCAGCTGCTGTGGCACCTTTTTATAATTCCATAGCCAGATTTGACTCAAATTTCCATTTGAAATCATCCAACACCAGCGAATGGTTGAGTAATGATATTTTGGAAACCACCACTACACCTTTCACAACCACAATATCAACGTCTGCGGCTCCCGCTATAATTTCCACTACAGCTACTACCACCACCAGTACAAGTACCAGTACGACGCCGGCAACAACAGCAACAACAACAGCAACAACAGCAACTCGTAAAGCCAAACAGCGCCCTTATCCACGCTGGGGCAACTGGGGCGAATGGAGTGATTGTTCGCGTAGTTGCGGTGGCGGCATTAAGCATCAGCTGCGTAAATGTATTAATCGGTAAGTGAATTAATTATAAATAAATAAATGAAAAAGAAAGTTTCTCTATATGAATATAAAGTTAAAATAATAATTGATCTGGATTATTTATATTAAAAACAAGTTAGTATTTTCTTCCGATTTCATTATTGACTGGAAAACGAAAAGAGTATTATATAATTTACAGGATTTTATGCATTGAAAGTTTGAAGAAAATATTTTAGATATATATGTACATCGAATAAGCAGAAGTACAACTGTTTTTATACAACTTACCAAGAGGTTAACTATCAAGCATTAAACACATTCATCACAGCAAGCTACCGACTACCAAATATTAAGGATAGAATACACATGTTTATATGAGAGTGATTCTTTTGAAGACAGCAAGGCAACATGGCGGCAGGTTGTTGTCTATGCTGATTTTATCGTTGTAGTCCAATTAAACTAATTTCTATTTCTTTGGCTGCATTGAGAAAATTCAGTGTTGCCAGTACAATATAAAATATTGAATGAATAATATCGCACAATTATTTCATATTATTTAACAGAAACAATATCCAAAAATTGATGTAAAGCATAAATTGGTTAATTTTTATACTTTTACGTCATATAAGTACATTTTGAAAGACTATTTTAATTTTATAAATGCGCAATTTTTGAAGTTGGTAATACTGAACTATGCATTTATACTTAAATATGAGATGCAGATGGTGCTGCTGCCGTCTCCAAAATAATTAAGTAGCTGGCTACGAGGCGATAAATGCTGCTAGCGGAATTTGAAGTCGTGTTTTCGTGTAGTCTGCTGTGGTGAATGTGTTTAATGCATCAAATGAACTGTCATACTGCGCCCTCTTTTTGACATTTATGGTCAAATAATTTACTTCGAAATGTGATCATCGATTCGCTCTAATTATAGACAACTTCGTGATTTTTATGGCATATCCGTAGAACTGAATATATATATATATAATTCATAGCGAAGTTATCTGAAGGGAAAATTGCCACTGTAACCGCAATTGCAGTAGAATATACAAATTTATCGATTCGTCGTCGGTCGCAGGAATTGAGGCTCTGTCCTTCCACTACTTGGGAAAATTTTAGCAAAGATCTTGCCTTGAGGCCACGAGACCATCACAAGCGAAAAAATTGCGCGAAAGAAATTGCGCTTGTGATGGTCTCGTGATCAATTGGAAACAGGTCATATGTTTTTATTGGAGCAACGATGAAATAAAACAAACGGCAACAGATCCTCCACTACACGTGTGTAAATGCATCGCTTGGTGGCATCCTTGGACCTTATTTCTTAAAAAATAGGGTTATAGCTTTCGGTACGTCCAAAGTAGACCATTACCAAGCTATATTAAAAATAATTTTTCAAGTGAAAATACCGATGACATTAATCTGGGCTCTACGTGCCATGCGGCGACGTTGAAATCAAAATTTTACGAAAAGTTGATTTTGAGAAATAAAAGCTGTCTATTGCCCTCCAAGATTATGCAATTTGAAACCTGTCATATTTCGACTTCTACTATGACGTGTTTGCAAAATTTTTTATAAATCTTGGAAAAATATGAAACAGTAGAAGTTAAAATGTGACGCTCGTAATGCTGATGCAGATCATCTCAGGGAACTGTTACCCAAATATTTCTCAGAACAACTAGAAACAACTGAGAAGTTCAAACAACTGAAAAGTTCAATTAATATCATAGTTAAAATCAGTCGTTAAGCAGCTCTGGGTCGGGGAACATCTCTCGCGTCATCGTAATTATTTCTTAAGTGCGGTCAGGCTTGTGTGTGTTGTTTGGCCTTCGAGAGTTTTTCGTCTCGCTCGCACTGGTTGACTGATCTGCCACGGATAACCGTATAATCTTGCGGTTGTTTGTGGAATTTCTTTAACAACCACGTTGCCTACTTCCTATGTGAAGGCATAGGTCGTGTACAGTCAGTCACAAAACCTTATAAAATTCTGTTAATACCATCTTGGGCATATGGTCTACGTTACTCCGCCCATATTTGTGCAACACCATATTATGCAAATTTACTTTGCATTAATATGTTTAATAAATAAATAAATAAATAAAATCATAGTTAAAACAAGAACTTAATAATCAACATGTTTTTTTTTTATTTTCTTACTTTACCATTGCTAAATTTGCCGACTTTTTCCAGCTCAAATTGTAGTTGTAAGAAGTATTTAAAGAAAATAAATGCAAAAAACAACAACAAATTCTCATTGCTTTTGCATGAATAGAGTGTTGCCACACAAGTATTTTTGACTGGCTAAAGTCAAGTCAATAATTATTGACTTGACTGGTGTTTTTTTCTTATTTTATTGTTGTTTTCAAAATCAGTTGTCTATCGAACATTTTCTGTCGACATCGAGAGATGGGCCGGGCAGTTTGTGTATTGATCTTCCGAAAATTTTTTTCGATTAAAATTTAATATTTTGTGCTATTTCGGGATTAAACACATACCAATCACAATAAAACCTTTTCTCATATTCCATTTCATGTTGAATCACAGATGTTAAAAATCACTCTCTGCCCAAGTAGACATGAGGCATGAGTGCTGATGAAGTACACGAAAGTACAGCCATGCGTTAAGCCTTTTAATATCTTAGAAAATCACTTCTTTGCCTAAGTTGACTTGAGCGATTATTTCATATTGCCACAGATGCATATCTATATTTATATGTGGCTGAAAGTAAAAAGTGCTTAAGTCAATTTAAGCTAAAATTTAATTAATGAGGCCATTATAGTTTCCACATTTAAAACTACTCCTGTGCGAAATTTCAGTTTAGTTATGCGATTTTTTTAGAAAGCTACAGCAAATTGTTACTTTTTGCTTATTTTATTTAAATATTCTCATGCAGTAATAACTTAACCTGACTTAAGGTAGGATCACACGATTGCCTCAAATACACCAATCTGACCCAATTTTTATTGTGCTGAATTGATGCACAATAACTAAATTATCCCAATCAAATAAGTTGCAGTCACATGATTGCCCCATTTTATAAAAATTTGATTGACGCATATTGGTGAAGAATGCAGTTGCGACAATAATTGCCTCAGCCCGGTCATACGATTGTTCTAACCTGTGCAATACACACAAGCAGCTGTTGTGGTAGTTTGTTTTGTTTTACTTGCAAATATTTTTGTTTAAAGAAATCATTTTTTTCTGTTTCATTTTGTACGTGAAAGTGGTTTGTTCGCTTAAAACAAATAAAGTTTTCTCTGTTTTCGATATTTTGTACTTATTATTGCCCACTAGATTGTTTCAAGCAGCTATCAATATTTTCTTATGGCCACAAATGTATTGTGAAAAATAATTTCTTCTATTACCATCTTAACTAATTGCAGGCATTTTCAGTCCCAAAACTATTTCTAACTATTTCTATGTCTTATAAAAAAAATTACTGAAGCTGTAAGAAAAAAATAACACTAAATACAAGAAAACCCTTTTTATTAGGAAACAAAAAAAACTTTCTACTTCAAGTAGTGCCGGTTCACGGTTAATACATAAATTTTGAATAAATGGAATAGAGAGGAAAAGACGACGCCTGCCCTCTTTACTATTGGCTCTTCTCTTTCCTCATAGTATAAATTCAAAGGCTGCGCCGCAACAAATTTGAATATGAGTAAACCGGCAGTTAATTAAATTATGCTGTAAAAACTTGACAAATATTTCAAGTATGAGTAGTTTTTCCACTTTGGCGAATTAATTTAAAAACACACACACATACAAACAAAATGTTTAATAAGCTTTTGACACTTGTTTTTTCATCTTCTTAAATCTCTGCTGTTTTTATTTAAATTATTTAACCTCACATGGTATATTAGAACAAATAAATTAGTAGTAGTGATTTGTGAGCGTAAAAAAAAACTTATGAATACTCAATATTTTTCTGGTGCAAAAATTCATTCAACTGTTCGTTGTTGGTGAAGGTGATTTCTTGTAATACTTTGGTTTTGTCATCCACGGAAACACTGTTTTCCAAGGCAGCTGCTGCCTTTGCTTTTAAAGCCTCAATTTCCTGGGCGAATTTAATATCCTTGTCATTCAGCACTGTACCAAAGAACTCTACGGACTTTTGCAAACGACTGTTGATGCTGGGCAAAGCACTTTGTTTAATAAAATTTTGGAATTCGGGGGAAAATGTATTCTCTAAGCCTAGGAATTGTTCTTCCTTTTGCTTCAAGTTAGTTTCCTTTAGAAGATTTTCCAAACTGCTAACAGCCTTTTTGATATCCTCTTCATGTTCGTTGGGGCTAGACGACAATAGCGAGCTATAATACTCGATAGCATTGTGTATGTCAGTATTGACTTGGGATTCTTCTACTTTGGCAGCAATCCAGCTGTTGAATTCATCTGTAAAGTGGCTGGGAGCTGTAGAAATGATTTTATTCTTTTCATCGACAGCTTCTGATTTTAAGGCTCCCTCCGTAAGCTCTATCAATTTTTTTAAGTCATCGGCAAATTTTGCACTATCAGCTTCCTTTAAAAGTTTGTCATACAAACTCAATTGTTGGCGTATGTTGTTATTCAAAGCTTCAGCTATATCTACAGCATGAGAGATCTAGGGAAAGCGTAAAATTTTATTAAGAAATTTCCCTTTAAAATTTAAAATAAAAATTTAATTTTTATACCTGCACCAAGGCAGCCACAAACAACACTGCAAATATCCACAGTTTTGGCATTTTCTTTTAGCTGAAGTTTTAAGCGTGTGTTATACGGCTAAGATTAATTTACCGACTGCTAATACCGGCTTTTGAATCGCTCTTTTTATAGTTTTTGTGTTTTTGACACAATGTGTGTGTGTGTGTGTGTTTTCAATTTCGCAAAGAAAACAGTGATTTTTATTGTTTATTTATTCATTTATTTACAATCTGTTTTGAGGTTTGTGTTTCTTTTTATATTTTGGTTTATTTATTTATTTATTTATAAATTTTTTTTCCTACTAGCCGATACAACCTTAAAAATTCCCATTTAACTTATTTTACACTGTAAATACGAAAAATAAAAATTTTAGAGAACATTAAGAAGAAAAAAAAAAAGATTGAATGATAGTGTTAAAAGATTTCAATCTTAACTACCAGGAAATTTATTTTAAATATCAACCGATCAATTGAGAGTTTAGTTGGCACTTGTGCGGCTTATGTGTACAAACATAATTAAGTTAATTTGTATAAAGATTTCTCATTTGGTACGAGTAGATTAAAGATTATTAAATAAAAATTAGTAAGCTTTGTATTTAATTGAAAATTTAAGAATTTTTAAATGGTATAGACACTATCAAAATATTAATTAATCATTAAGTTAGTTTGTAAATGTTACTTAGACGATAATTGTTTAAAAATTAAAAAATTTTAATTTTTGGCGTGATCAAGCATTTTTATGTGTTTTTTGTGTTGCATGAAAATATTTTAAAAACAGATTTCAATCTGCAAGGTTTTCAAAAATAATGGATGAATAATTTTAAGCCAGTCTTTCATAAACAAACTTTTTTTCCACTCATTATTTTTATTACTATTTTTACTTATATTTTACTAAATTTTCTTTAGTTAACTTAAATTATTATTGTTTGAGCTTCAATTGTTTCTATATTTATGATTTGATCAGGCTAAAGTTCGTATGGCTTTCAAAGAAAAAGTACATGTGATAAATATTAATGAGCAAATAAAACCAAAGTTAATTGTAAATATTCTGACAAATACGTAGTTGAACGGAACAACTAGCTGTTTTCGAAGGCCACTAAACCACTGTGACTGTTGTACATTTAGAGATGGAAAATTGAGCCTTCATTACAAAAAAGCAAATTGAAATACGATGAATCAAAACAATTCACATATTCCATTTGCATAAGAGTTGCGCATATAAAGCAGAACTCTATATCAACTGACACCACACACAGTGGACCAAACACAAAAGAAGGTTTAGTGGCCTTCGGCAACAGCTAGTTGTTCCGGTCGCACGTGTTAGTCAGAATATTTACAATTAACTTTGGTGTTACTTGTTCAGTAATAATTGTCACATTTAATTTTGCTGGCAAAGCGATACGAATTTAAGCCTGATCAAGTTATATATATATAAAATTTCTTTAGATATGAAAATTTTTGTGATAATTTTATAATAACTTTTTCTCAATATAAATAATTGATCATCCAGCAGTTTTACATCAAAGTATATATAGCACAGGTACAAGCATTTGACACAGAGCTGCATTTTGTCTTTAAATTGCGCTTCCGCCGTTGCATGCGGCTGTGATCGGCTTGCGACTCAGGCAAATCAGTATATAAGTTTGATACATTTATTTTATATTCAACGTGGCAACTTTAAAAATTAAATTTCTTCATGTAATTACAGTGAGACAGTTGACAGCCGACACGTTTCCTTCAGCCGCCACTGAAGAAAATTATTGAATTATAGCCGACGCTGGCTGCTTCTTGGGTAAACCTCGGCTGACCATCGAATAATATTGGCTTCGTGCTCTGATTTGACATTAAGCATTTTGATCTTGTCTAGACCATTTAAGCTTGCTTACTCTTTAATTTTAAGAACTATTTATATATTTTTTAAACTACGAATAGCTTTTTTTTAATATAATGTAGAATATTTTTAGTGATCTTTTCACATTTGTAGTTTGAATAAAATATCTAAGTAATTTTGTTTTCAAGGAAATAAATATGTATGTGCAAATATGAACATTTAGAAAGAAATACTTTTAAAATTTAAATACTTCACACATAATTGTTACCCAAAACATACATGTGGACTCTAATGACTAAACAAGAACAAATTGAAAAAAAGAATACAAAAACAAACTCTGATACATCATGTCACCAAGAGAATCAAGAATAGCCAATACCCAAACAATCGTCATTTTTAATTAACATTTAAAAATTTCTTAGTAATTTTGCACAAAAAAATCAACACATTTTTAATAAATCGAACAAAATGTATCAAGTCATGTGCTAAATACTCGTATGTCTATGAAAGAGAGAAAAGGGTGTTTTGTTTGGTGACCATATAATGCACAAAAATGTATTTCCGTGTCTCAGACTGATTTGAGTGAATAACTGAAAGTTACAAGAGAGCTTTAAGCTTAATCGTAATGCAATTTTATCACTTTCACTGCAATATACTGGTATAAGAATATGCAAATTCTTTAGCAAACGAGCTTTACTTTTTTTATGTATACATATTTATTTAAATCACATAATTTTTACTTTTCTCCTGTAGAGCATAAAGCACAAATTTTGGATTGATTTGGCACTCACTCTCCCATCATCACGATGCGTTCGGGCTGAGTTTTGACTTTTTGAAATAATATTCGAATTTTTGAAAAAATATTAGAGTTTTCGAAATAATATTCGAATTTTCGAAATAATATTCGAATTTTCGAAATAATATTCGAATTTTCGAAATAATATTCGAATTTTTGAAATAACATTCAAATGTTTTGAAAAGCACTGATTATTTCTGTGGCAATAAGGAAAAAGTGCTTAAGTCATATTTGATTCTTTTTCAGGAGAGCAATTTTAAGCTTTCAAGTCGATTTTAAGAAATTTATTTATTATACAGTTAAATTGGGGAATTCTCTGTTAACCTTAATTTTTTGAAGTAAACATCGGTCTACACACTATATAAGTATAGCCTAAATTAAGCTATTATTGCAAATGAGATTAGGAGTCTTAAAAAGATAAGTAGCAAGTTATAGTGCTATAACTTCCGGAAAAATCATACAAATTAGTTGAGACTTAGACCAGAGGTGCTTTTGAATTCCATAGAAACGGACCTTATCTTAACAGAGCGCAGGCCAAAATGTGAATTAAAGTCTAAATTTCATGTTTTGGGTTTTTGACACCTAACGCTACCTAAATATCTCAACATGAACTATAATTTATCGATTATTTGATTTTGCATCTGCAAGATGGCATAAAAGTCCATTTTCCAAACCTCTACCCCTAAAGTTTAACCTGTTTTAACAAGCTTTAACTTCAATTATGTCGAAACTACCTTTCTTGAAATAAAAACTTCAAAATGCTGTAACTTCGTCAATTTTTGAGGCATTTGCATGATTTTGGTGTCATTTTGTTCGAATTATCCCTTATCCATTGGTATCAAAAACTTGATTTTGACCCCTGTCAAGATAAGGTCAGTTTTGTCATGCCGAGTCACATAAACACTTTTTTCTTTTTGCCACAGATGTCATACAATAATAAAAAAGGGCTTTGATTGAATAAGAATGCAACAGATTTTTTTTAATCTCTCTTTCGAAGTTGAATTATAGATTTTTATAATACTAAAAATTTCATTATACTGAGAAAATAACTTTTTTATTTTTTATTTTATTTCAATATCAATATTTCAGATTTGCTGTGATATACAATTAAAACTCAAACTTCGAAATTTCGAATTTCAAGTTCGAAATTTGGAAATTAAATATATGAATTTGTAATAGTTAGAAACATGTCTAGGAGTGGAAATATCACCTTTTTTTTCTTTAACTGGACTTAGTTTGTTGACTACCATTTGCCACTATTTTTTTTATAATTGTGGGTGGTTCTTATAAAAATGTATATAGGCATTCACCCGTATTGCGTATGTCACGTCGAATATTCGACTTCGAGAATTTTGTCCTCGATTAAGCACACCTTTTACACATTTCCTTTAATTAATAATTAATAGTAGGAAATTCTCATAGACGAATATTAGACGTGACATACGCAATACGGGTGATTATTACATGTTTGCTTTATCTTTTACTTATACTTATTTTATTAAGTTTTAAAGTACCATATTTTATAAACAAAAACAATTAACAATTTTACTTTAGTTTGAAAGCTAAAAAAATATTTTTATTCCGCAACTGAAGAAGCTGCAGCGAAATATCAAAAAAATATTTAATAATGTTAATTGTAATTACTAAAGTGCAGACAATGAAACACAAATAAGTCGAAAAATTAGACTAACAAACTATTTCTGTGAGTTCGAATATTTGTATTATTATAATATTTTATTTAACTAAGGCTTAATTATTTTTAACTTTCTGGTGTATTTTCTCACAAATTAAATTTTATTTAAACGTTTCTTAAAACCTGGCAACCTTTTCTTGTTTTCAAGATCACATATTTACTAGCTTTTTTTTAACCCAAGGCGGGTGACAAATTCCATAGAAATCCCTTAAGCAGAAGTAAATAAAATTATATATATATGAAATTTTTAAAATCATGTTTCAACAGTAGGGCAAGAGAGGAATCTTCTAAAGCACTAACCCACATAATAGTTTAACCATTGAGAAAATGCAACCCTGATCTACAAAGTTGTTGTTGTGCAAATTTTCATTAACTCCATTATATCAGGGTTGTATTTACTCAAAAGTCGTTTGACTATGTTGGATAGTGAGTTCCAGACTTTAACAAACATAATAAATTGCCAATTGTTTTATTGAAATACAACCAAAATTCAATAACTGCTTTTTTTTGAGGACGGTTAAACACAGTTCCGGCCCACGAATTGATGTGGAAGCCCATAACAAACTATAGACATTTTTACGAAACTAAAATCATTTTTTTTCAGTATTTCAAAAATATATTCGAATTTCTTTAACTTTTGGGAATGTGTTTTCAGCATAAATTTGTCTTTTAGTGTATTTGATTTTATAACCGGCAGCCTTAAATGCAAAACCTAAAGCTTCTGGTTTATCTCTGGCAATCGCAGAAATGTTGTTTGCACAAAACCGAACTGAATTACTGCAAAACTGAAACTTGAATCGTCTCCTAAATAAGTAAATATGTATAAATTATTTAATAACAAAATAAAAAAAAATAAATAAATAGTGAAAAGCAAGAAACTAGTTCCTCAAAAATTTTTAAAAGAAATTAACAACAACTTTAGCCTCAAGTTGAGCAGATATATATATATGTACGATTTATAATGTTTGGAATAAAAAGCAATATTAAAAATGCAACTACTGTATTTTATCTAGTGGAACAATCAAACTCGTTTCAATATACTTAAAGCCATTCTACTGAAATCTTACGTGAGGGTGTCAAAATGACAAAAAAAAAAAAGAATTCACAAACAAGTTAATATGATGTTCAATATAGTGACGTCACTCAAGCTCGATCACTTGCTTTAAGTTTCATGTTAATTTTTGGCCATTATTGCTCTGTCTCATTTGCTTTTTTTTAAATTTAGTGAGTTTGGTGTGCCGTCTACCTAATAAATGCTGTTGTTTGTATGATTTTTGAATACCTAAAGTTTTTGGTTTTGCTTATTTACTTTTTATATAAACGTTCATTTCGTTTTTATTTATACAAAAAACTAAATCCTAAAAAAAATTATTCAAATAAAGGTTTCCCCGAAATTTGTTTTAATGTACTTGCGTGTATGTTAATTGAATTATGCAAATTTGCAGTTTTTTTATTTTTTATTAATAAGTTAAGTTTCTTTAATTTAAACAGTTTTAACTGGTTTTTAAGTTGGCTTCAGGAAAAAGAAACAGAATAAAAAAACTTATTAATTATATGTAGCAAAATGGGTTAAAGAAGATGTGAGGGAAACTTGTAATGAAGGCCATTTCTTTTTGTGTGTGTGCGGTGACATATTGGCATGTAAAGGGTCTTCCAATAGGGACTTTAAGACCTTGGCGGCCATATTTTTGTAAATTGTTTGTCATTTATTTATTGCTGTCGTCGGATGGTTACTGTTTTGCCGCAATAGTAGTATATTTTTAATATTCTGTGCGGCAAACCAGTAACCATACGACGATGCTGCACCTTTCGGGCATGGTAGAAAAATACTTCCTTTACTTAATATGTATGTATTCGTTCAAATGCTATTGCAGAGATTGTGGTGATTAGTGCTTAAGTTCCACCCGTCAAAGATAACGCCTAAAAAGCTAGACTACCCAAACTGTGGTCTACGAGATTGTCACACCGACATTATCTTAAAGAGATACCCTTGGGAAAGCACCACATACAAAGTACTCGATGTTTTTTTATCCCATCCGTTGCCAATTTGTTAATTCAGCATTACTAATCGGTACCGTTACGATCTTAACTTGGGTCGCCAATTTCTGCAAGATACTTTTTATGGGCACAATTTTATATGCAAAAGCACGCCTTAAGCTTTCTGCATATGAGTTTCTCATCGCTTTTGAAAGCAGAGCCCCAAAAGTTTCCTTAAGCGAAAATATCACGGTTTAAAATACTCCTTAAAAATATTTACCATGAAAATTCTCTATAACAATCGAAACTTATTATTAAAGATAAATTATGAATAATAAATTGCGGGACAGTGCATTTTATTCATTGATAAAATTTAAACATTTTAAAATCCGCAAAATGCTCATCCAAATAACGACCAAACTTTGTTGACAAATCATCAAATAAATCGATAACTTTTTCCTTTACCTCCTTGTTAACACTCGCTCTTGCTGTTTCCACCTTAACCCTCAAGTCTTGCAGTTTCTTTTTAAAGTCAGCAACCAACTTATTATCTTCAAGCAAATAATTTATATATTCCATAAAGTATTTTAAGTGGGCATTAAGCAGTGGCAATGACTCATTTTCACCATAGAAATAATCCAAAAATTTCTCTGACATTTTTTCTCCTATATCCGCATAAATATTATACTTTTTATCCAAATCTTTTGTATCATAAGCCATCTTTAGCTCCTTTACAATTCGTATGGCCTCAGCTTGGATATCCCCATCAACAAAAGGAATAATTTCATTTAAATACCAGCTTTCCATTAGAATATCTTCATCGATATATTGTTTGTCAAACTCTAAGCTCAAAAATTCAGAAAATTCCATATATTGATCAAATTTATCCAAAAAGGAGGATTTTTCTTTAAGTGATTCCTTTTCTAAGGAATTTTTGAATTTGTCTATGAGATCTTTTAACTCAGCAGAGAATTTATTACTGACATTTTGGGGCACTAGTTCCAGACGTTTTAAATAGTGTTTTAAGCGTATATTTAACAGCTCCTCTTCCACTTCTGCTTCATCTTCTTTGGCTGCCAAAGGTTGGCAGACAGATAACTAAAATTATATTTATAAAGTGGGTTAAGTCAAGTTTTTTAATATTTTATTTCAATTTAAAATATTACCCGATTAAGCAAGAATATTAAACAAATTATTTGTCTTAAAAATAATTTCGCCCACATATTTTTTTTCCTAAAGAAAAACTTGTGTTGTGTTTTATTGTAAAAAGTTAAGGTTTTTGCGTGTTTTACAAATAATTTTAAGTGTATTTATAGATTTTTGTTAAATTTTATTTTTGAAATTAACTAATAATTATATGTAATCGATTTTTATAACGGAGCGCAATTTAAAATTAAGTTAAATAATAATGGATCTTACTTTATGTAGATTTCAAGAGTGCCCCTATGGCTGAGTGGCAGCGATGCTATCCTCTCAGTCCAGAGGCCGTGGGTTCGAATCCCACCATAGACTCTGGGTGTTTTCTGCAGACAAGCTAATTGCTTTGCGGGTTGTGTTTGTTCTAAAATTCGTTGTGCATTAAGTTAAAAAAAAAAGTTGAAATTTTTCTGTGTGTATATTAGAAGCTTGCGTAAATTGTTTTGAAATGTATATACATACGTCTGCTGTCGTTTGAGAAGCGAAGCACGGTGACATCCATCCTATAGTGGAACAAAGGAACTAGAGACTTGCGCAAACAGTCTTGAAATGTAAATACGTCATGTTTTTAAATGCATTCTCGTGGCATGTATTATACTAAACCAATAATAAATTCTTTCGTATTATAAGCACGATTGATGTATTGATGTACGTTTATGAGAGTGTAAACGAGCGATGTCGCCAAGACTTCTTGTTCATAACAAACAATCAACAGAAGTAGTGTTCATGCGTGTGCTTGTTATTCTGCATATTTCACGTTTGAGTGTGTGTACGATGTAGATGCTAAGCTATTATGTGTTTAAGGGGGGTTTTTAAAGCAAGCGCACACAACTAATGTCCATGCATGTGTGCGTTTGTATGTGCGCAGAAAAATAAAAGATCATAGACACAATGTGTGTGCATCACAAATTTTTCAGTCACGAAGTAGTTTTTTCGTTGCTCCTATAAATACAATAACTGAAATAAATGTTGTTTTAGAAGATTTCGCTGTAGTAAAGCATTTGAAAAATCCCTCATATCTTAAAAGTTCCTGTAAGTAAAACTGCTCAGTTTTCAAAGAAGGTATGAAAGCAAGTGTGCTGATGAAGCATTTGGCGGTGGAGGTTCAGTAAGAAAGATATTTAATTTTTTTTGTTCCAAAATTTGTATTGCATAATATTCTCTTTACATTAGATAAAATATTTTTTTGTATTATTTCTTCTTCTCTGTCAAATACTTTTCAATTTCCCCACGCAGTTGTTAGTAAGTTGTTAAATGTTTAAGTTTTACGTTTGCTTTAATATATATAATGTTAGAACTGATTTCCTGTATAATCATTGCATTATACAATAAATATATATACTTGATTGAAGTTTGTCAAGTCATAACTAACTTAAAATGAACTATTTGGTTTTAGTGACATTCAATCAAGCTTAAAATATTAAAAAGTATGTGCTTTAATTTAATTAAATATAATATTTTGATTTTTCAAATTATATATTTGAAGTTTAGTAGATTTTCTTACATTTGTGGGCACAGTGAGTGAATGCCCTTAATGTATTGTGTTTGTATAAAATCGAAGCAATTTAAAGTGTTAAAAATATTCGTAGGATTTAAATAAATCCAATTCAGACATACTATTCGCCGATAATTCTTCCTTATTCCTTGTGCCGCTATTTTCACATTTTCTGGTGAGAAAAAAACAAGAAACAAGGGAAAGAAAAACATATGGTGGCAAATTATGGCATTCAAGATCGATCGAAATCTTCATATAAAAACAATTAAAATTGTACGAAAATTTGCCGTGATTTGCCTTCTAACTTCAAAATTCCCTCCCGCTTATGGTGTTTCTCACCACCTGTTCGCAATGTAAGGATTTTGTCTCATAAAAAAATTAATATCTCGGGAAGTATTTTTCAGGGAATACATATTTTGAATTATGTAAGTATATGTGTGAGTATGTATGTATGTAAGTATGTATATGTTCCCTTGTGCCACTATGCTGGTAAAACGCGTGGATCGCCTTACGTCAATGGATTTGTCACACAAAATATTAAAATGGTTCAAATTCAATATGGCGGCAAACATGAAAAAGAAATATATAAGACATCGACCAATTATATTAAAATCGACAGCATTTAGAAGGTAAAGTAAAGTAAAAAAGTAATCTTTAGGTTTGTTTTTATATTTTTTAAAATACCTAAAATTTTTCAATAGAAAAATTTGTGAAAAATTAATTAATCGATCACGGATGGCAAGCGAACTTCAGTTGTCGTGGTAAATGGCAAAGCAACTGAAATTAAAATTAAAATTACTTATGTCAACTATCTCTAGTTGCCAAAAAGTCATCCAAATATGATTATGGCAAATTCGCTAAATAATGTAAACAAAACTTACAAATTTGAGAAATATAGTATAAGATACTGAAAGAAACTCTTCAAGTAAAAGTGTTTAAAATATTATTCATCATTAGTTCATTGGAATTATTTTTTGAAGAAGAAGAAGAATTACAAAATATTACACGTCAGCTTAAGGACAATTTAAATCCTTTGTAAATTTATATATTTTTTATATATTTATATATTTTAGCTGTCAAGCATATTTTCGCCCTTCCCACAGAAAGATTAGTTTATTTATTTTAAATAATTTAACTTAATTTTTTTATTAAAATTTTACCAACAATTGACAATTGAAGTTAACAGCTGTTAGTTGAAAGGTGCAGGTGGCAACGCAACCCAAATACACTTGCCATCCTTAATCAAGCCAGGCATTTGTTTTCAACTATCTTCATCACCAAATCAAAATTCTCGAACAGCTTTGAAAAATTTCTTTCGTAATTGGATTGATAATTTTTGTTGTTGTAGAAAAAGTAATAAATTGATTTTGAATATCACCTTTTTCAATGTATGAAAATAAATTTTTTTTGAGGCGCCCTTACGTAGTCTTTTTATTTCAAAGGCGGCTTGAGTTGCAAATGAACTGAAAGAACAGTGAATAATTGATCAGTTATTCAAGTCAGTACATTTTAGGTAACTCATCATGCAGAAGTTTCTACATCTCGATAGGAGATATACCAAATTAGTTTTGGGCTAATAAATCAGTGCAAGTTAATCTCTATTTTTGGTTTAAAATGTATTTAAGCCAGCAACCTTATAAATCAGAGAAGTATTTAAACCATCTGTAAAAGCATAAAATTGTGTGTTTAAACTACCAATACAGGCCATATGATATTGTTACTTACAGACCATATGTTTTGCATTTAAAGTGCAATCAACTTTTTTTTTCCAAGCTTCTACTTTTTCTTCAGATCTTGTCCTATCTAGAGTTGTGCTTATCAGCTCTTTTGAGTGACCGCCCTTTTCAGCTCAGCTCACTTTATTGAAGTATTTCATTCAGTTGGCTCAGTAGCTCAGTTAACTTGTAGTGAACATTTTTCAAGCATAAAGAAAGAGCGAACACCGAAGCATAACATGTGACAGATTTATAAAATGTGTTTGTGTGTGTGGTCATACATTACAAAACAAGGCAGATGAAGTATAAGAAATAGATAAAACTAAAATAGTTTAATAAGTGGAATTTGTTAATAAATATATCAATAGACATATACTTTTTTTATGTACTTGTGCGACACAAACAATTTGCTGAAAAAGGATAAGACTTGTATCGAACTCTTTCATTAGGTCGTTTTAGACAAAAACCTATAATCAACCCCACTTAAATTACATAGGTTTGTGTCCAATACATACAAGCTGCTGGATGAGTTTGATAGAAGTATAAATGTAATTTAAATGGGTTTGATTATAGGTTTGTGTCTAAAACGAGCTACTGAAAGTGTTCGATACAAATCTAGAAGCCACTCAGTACTGAGCTGACAGCGCTCAGTTTATTGAACTAGTTCGTTCCTGAGCTGCACAACTCTAGTTAAATCTGTTTTCTTACACTCTATATTGTTCTCTTATACTATTCTACTTTGCCAAGAATAAATATCATTTCTTTCTCAGTAATATGTGGCCACTTTTAATTAATTTAAATTTATTAAATTTTTTGCCTTTTTGATTGTGCAAAGAACTGCTAACAGCTGCTTTTTGACATTTATTCTAGTGCTGCCACAATATTTTTTTTAACTACACATAAGGTATGGTTCACTGATAAAGTTGAGTTTAGTTCAACTAAACCAGCGAAACTTTCATTGATTTATTAGCCCTTAGTCATTTAGTTAATTATTTCCTGCTCTATTAACTTCCCTCTTATCTTTTAATTTAAGATAAGTACTCATGGTTTGTTTGAGTCTCAAAGCAAGCAGTTTAAACTTTGTTTCAAAGGATTAAAATTTTCGCTTTAATCTTTTCTTACAGTAACCGGTAGTTTCTAATTTTCGTATTGCGTATCTTTTAATATTTTATTGCTCTAGTTTTATGATTTTGTTTATTTTACTCGTACCTTAACAAAATTTTGTTAAGGTTTGTAATTATTTCCTTTAATTACTTTTAGAAAATATAAATTTTCTAGCTAACGATAGAGATGTTTTATATATGTATGTATTTATATATAAAAAAGTGTTTATCTAGAAATATTTGCTTTTAAGAAAGATAGCATAAATATGTAATTTAAGTTTCAAACATAAAATTTTAATGGCATTTAACAAACGTTAACTAATAATTAAAATTAAAAAAAAAATAAATAAAATATTCTACTATAAAAGAACTAGTTTACAGAAAGTGCATACACAGTTAAGGAATATTCAATCTGGTGTTAACAATAACAACTTTAAGGAAAATAATAATTAACAATGCAAATTAAGAAACAAGCTGTAATCTTCGCTTTAATAGTGGCTCTGCTACCCCAAGCCATGTCGCAAGAATCAACAACAACAACTGAAGCACCAGCTTCTGTAATATCAGCTCCCTCATATGTCAGTTCCGACATTGTCGCTTATTTAAATAGAAGAATACGACAATTGTTAAATGAAAATCCTGCAAGAAATCCTGCTGATTTTAATTTGGCAGGCATTTTTAATGAAGAGCGCAGAAAACTTGAGGGCTTTATTATAACATTACCCGCTTCAGAGGACAATGCTGTCAAAAGCGAACAAGCTATAGAAAGTTTTAGAAGTTATAAGCAACGTTATGTGAAAATTGAGCATATGCTGGAAAATGCCTTAGACGACTTAAATGTCTACGAAGAGGACCCCACTCGGCCGGTTGAACTACGCTATCAGGCTCTTATGTTGGTTCTCAAACTTAGAAATAGTTTAACTTTAAAAGATGCCGAAAAGGCCTTAAAGCTTTATAATGATTTCAAGAGTGGCTTAACCAAAAGCATCACATCCAAAGCTGCCAATGTATCTGATACACAATTAACTATGGCTCATATAAACGATGAGTATAAGGAATATTTTGAGGAAATTTTATCGATTTTAAAAAAACATGCCATAAATGATACAATGAAAGTTGAAAATTTATTGGAACAAATTCTTGTGGATATCGATGAATTAAAATTGTCCACTGCCTTAAGGGAACTCTCCAATGAGTACTATGATAATGAAGAACCAATTCTTAACTTATTACCTATTTAATTCAGATTAAAAAAAACATTTTGTTTTTCTATATTATTATTTTATATGTCAATATCTGATGTTTTTTCAATATTATGTAATCATATTTACTTAAAATCCTTCAGTGGACAGATTGTAAATAAAGAGTTATAAAAAAATGTTGTCTAAATTTCCATAATAATTTTACAAAAATATTTTATACTTTTTTATACCCTTTACCAAAAAATGGCAAAGACTTCATTCTTGCATTGGTGTGTCAAAAATGATCCGAAAAAGGTTGGTAATGAAAATCAGCAAAATCGAGTTGATGGTTTCAGAGCTGGCAAACTCAAACTTTATTTTGCCCTACAAAAGTAACTAACGAAAACTAATTTTTATTATTTTTTTCATTAAATAAACTTATTTTATAATTCAGTCCTAGTAAAATTGGTATTTAAAATTAAAAAATATTAAAAAAATTAAAAAGACGTTTCCAGGGTTGGAAAACTTAAACATTTTTTGTTATATAATTAACTTACTAAGACAAAGTTTTCCTTTTTTGTATAAATTAAACATAACTTATTTTCTTAAAAGAAAGAGATTGATGTAAGAAATCAGAAAAATTAAAAAGTATGATTCCAGGGTTGGGAAACTTACACTTTTTGTGATATATAAAAGTAACTAGGTCTTATTAATTTTTTTAATTTTCTTTGTAAATTATATATATTTTACGTTTTGGAAAGAAAATTTTGGTGTAGAAAATTCTAAAAACGAAAACCACAGCTCCAGAGCTGGAAACTTTTAATTTTTTTGTGCGTATTAAGGTAACCAAATAAAACTATTTTTTAATTTCTTTTTTTCTTTGTTCACTTACCATACTTTATATATATTTTTTAAGAACTACTAGATTAGTATAAGAAATCAGAAAAATTTAAAATAATGATTCCAGGGTTGTAAAATTAATTTTTTGTGTATAAAAGTAATTTTCTTAAATACAAAAAAAAGTATTTAATCGAAAAATACCGAGCGGTCACTTAGTAAAAATTGCACTAGAGAAAAAAATGATTTTTTCACATCACAAAATGTATGTATGTGCTTATGTATGTGTCTCTATACTACATATACGCACTTTGGTAAAGGGTATATAAGATTCGGCACAGCCGAATATAGCACTCTTACTTGTTTTATTTAGGCTCAAGTTGAAATTTATAATCTAAATAGCTGAGCGTGGCAAGCGTTGTCTTACGCCCCCAATTAAATACACAAAAATTAAATTAAAAAATCATTGAAATCGGTCCAGCCGTCTAAGAAAAGTTTAGTGACATACACACGTAAAGATGGATTTTCTAAAGGCACATGGAAAAAGTTTTAAACTCGTTATGTTTTTTGTACGTAATTCTCAATAACATTTTAAAATTTTTTCTATAAACATGCGGAGTTTGTTTTTCGCTTGCCTCAAGAAATATTTGGCTGAAGTCTACAAATGAGTGTCTTAAACACAAAAGAAACCCATACAGAATCTTCATACATATATTTACAGTTAAACCTAGATTGCACATTCCCGTGGAAAACAGACAATTGAGGTATACAAAATTAACTGATTAACAGAGGCCTGGATAATCGAGGTTCAACTGTATTTATATGTGCTTTTTAATTCAATTATTTTGATCTTTTGGCCATTTCAAAGCAGTGTTGTATTAATTTTATTTTTCCTTAGTTTTATAGACATTTGATATTTTTGTTAAAGTAAACCTTTGCCAAATAACTTTGAATTGCACTTTAAATTATCCGACCCAGGCCTGGGCCTAACGGGCCTAGTCCTAAATCCACCACTAGTTATCATGTCTATTTACTTATGCTGAGGTTAATTACATTTAGTATTTAACATAAACTTGTAATGAAATATAATACGGGAAGTGCTGATTTGTTGCATGCATAACTATACAAATCAGGAGTCAAATCACGGCATCCGATACGACTCGTAATTTAAAAATATTTTCACATAAACTCTATTGAAATATTTTTAAATTACGAGTCGTATCGGATGCCGTGATTTGGCCCCAGCGGTTTGTTTTCTCCTAGTTTGAACTTGCAAGTCTTATTGCTAAACTGATTATTTTGAGGGAGGGAGAGACGAGGGGAACTTTAGAATTAAATTATTTTAAGTTAAATCAAATAATTTAAAAGCTGTTTGTATATATGTATGTAATTGAATGTTTGATGCATGCAATAAATATGCGTCTCAAATTTACGCATCTTTTAAATCCACAACCAGCTGTGGAGTGTCATCCAGAAATGTATCAAATGACATATGCCCAATTTTGATAATTTTGTAGTGCGGAAGGGAGAATTAATTTTATCGCTTCTTTGATGGTAAGAAAGAAACGCTATTTTATTTCATAGCATCAAAGAAGCGATAAAATGACATCGCAAGCAAATATTATGTCCTTTTCGAACCTTTTTTATTTGAAAGCAGAAGAATCAAGAGCAAACAGCATTATTTGCTGTCAAATCAACTTCAGCTGAAGCAGGCGTTTTCGCTGCTAGTGTTCATGCAGCTAAAATAAATAAATTAAGTAAAGTGCGACTTTGGCTTGCACTCGACGGGTTCCGTATTGCACTTGCTTCGTTTTTGGGGTTTTTTTCAGTTTTATGGATTTTTTCAGTTTTGTAGCGACTTTTATGTTTTTGGCAATTTTTTTTACTATTGACGTTTTATTTTCGTTTAAACGATTTTTTTTAGTTTTTTGGCGATTTTTTTTAAATTTTTTTCTTTTGCGGATTTTCTTTGCATTTTAGCAATTATTTTTACTTCTGGTAATTGTTTTTTGTAATTTTGTAATTTTTAGTTTTAGCATTTTAAGCTTTTTTATTTTAGGTGTTTTTTTTGTTCCGACGATTTTTTCGGTTTTTGGCTATTTTTTTTCGTTTTTTTGGAGACTTTTTTACTTCTGGTTATTTATTTGCATTTTGGCGATATCATATATTTTTTATTTAAGCGATTTTTCGTTTCGCCATTTTTTTTAAAAGAAAAATTCCTCATTCTTGAACTGCAATACAGTGACTAAAAAAGTTTAGCAGACAAAAAAGCTTAAGTGACATATTTTTGGAATTTCGTTTTTTGACGGAAATCGAATATCTAGAATCGAAAATGGTAGACTTTCGTGGAAAAGTTAAGCTGGAAAATTATGCCGCTTAAGATTTTTTGGCGCTTATGACTCGTTTTTATGGCTGGAAAATTGGTTTAATAATTAAGTTATCCAGTACACAGAAAAAACTAAATTTCATTTTCAGTAACCAAATTTATTGAATCAGTAAATATTTTATATGAATACGGTCCTACAAATAATTTTGTAAATTCTGTGAATAATTTTATAACAATTCAAACCTAGCTGAGTTCGGCTGAGAGAATTTGTTGTTTAAGTGTGTTGGTGTTTATCTTGTCCAACATGCTGCTGTGCTATTGTTGTTGGTTATTTTGATTGATCGTGTTGCATACATGTAATTGCCGAAAAGTATCCGGCAAACCACAAATAAAATTTGAACAAACAATTTACTAGATCAATAACAAGTATTTACTAAAACTAAATATTGTTTCAGACAAAAATTTGTCGGAAAATCTTTTGTGCGTAATTTTGTCTGTGTAGTACTGGACATTAAACACATCTGCCAAAGAACATTACATTAAAATGAAAATATTGATGTAAGTTTTATCACATGGCTTGTACTTTCAAACACAACCGTACAATATCTCATGCAGCAGCACTTGCCACAATTCTGTTACCATAAGTGAGACATTATCTGGTCGTGCAATATTTCACAGTTGTGTTATTATTATTTTTATTATTTGCTGCAATCATTTTGCTCTTAATTCTTTTTTCTTTTACTAAGCTTGAAAGAATATTATTTTTTGCTTTGACGATAAAGTGTTTTGTATTGTTATTGTTTTAAACTTCTTATTTAATATATATTCTACTTTTAAAAATAGTTATTTATCTATTATTTGAAGTAACATACATAAGTGTTATTTAAAATTAAAACATAAAATTTTGATTGCATTTTTAAATCGTTAAATATAAATTAAAAATTAAAGAAAATTTTAACTATAAAAGCTGAAGTTTTTCGCAAAATTTTCACAGTTTGAAAACTATTCTGCAAAGTGCTCGAAGTTGAAATTGAGCATTAGGAATTTTTTATTAGAAGAGAGCAAGCAAAAAATGAGTAACATAAATGTGGGAGTATTTTTGTGTTTGGTGCTAATGATATTTTTACCTAAAGTGGAGCCCCAGGATACACCGGCTGATGGAGCAATGCCAGCGCCAGGTAAAAAGAGTTCATAAATTCAGTATATTTTTCACTCAGATTAACAAAAAATACTAAAGAGCGTCAATAGAAAATTCTGTGCAAGGTTAAAAAAGTTTGCATACTTTTAGGATGCATTAATAAGCGTTTATGAATAACTGCTCTCTCAGTTTGAGTGTGTGAGAGAGTGTGTCAGTGCGTGTGTTTGTGTGAAAAATGCTTGATCTAGCGCTTTTGGAAGTGTGAAGATTTTGTAAATTTTTTTCATTACAAATCGTTTAATTTTTTCACTTTCTCATAATAAGCCAAAATTTTATGAAATGATTTTTTCTATTTTTATTATTAAAATTAAAAAGATGTTTTTTCATAATTTTTTGAGATATTTTCATGCTCTTTGGAAGTTAATTGTTTGTAGTAAATGCTACTGCAGAGCTGTCTTTTTATTTTTTAATAGAAAACATTTGTATATTATTTGTCTTCAAGTATTCTAGTTCTTGCTGGCAGAATTTGTTGTGTTTAAAACATTAAAATCACACACGACAAAAGTAAATAAGCTTTTATCTCTTAATAATACATTAAAAAATAATTATAATGATTTATTTAAAAATAAAAAGTTTTTATGGCGTTTTGATGTCGTGAAACTAAAACTAAGTAATTTTTTTGCTCCTGTAATGTAAAAGAATTAGTTCGTGGAAAATGTCCATTTTGAAGAAAATATTCAGTAAATATGAAGAAAAGAATAAAATGTAACAAAATGTTTTCAATTACTAATTATTCTTTTAACCAATGCAGCGGATCCACCTGCACCAGCTGCAGCAAATGAAGCTGCTAATAATCCTCAATCTGCCCAGCCGGGAGCAGCACCAGCACCAGCTGCATCTAGTGCAACCAATAATAACATGAATACACCTGCCGCACAGTCTGCCAGTTCTGATATTGCTGCATATTTGAATAGAAGAATCAGGCAAGTGCTTAATGAAAATCCTGCTAAGGATCCATCTGAACTAACCCTGGCAGCCACCTTCAATGAAGAGCGCAGTAAACTGGAAAATGCTCTTATCACAGGAACTCCCACAGATGAAGCCTATAGCAAAGCCGAACAGGCTTTAGACAATTTTAAAAGTTTTTCTCAACGTTATGCAAAAATTGCGAACACGTTAGAAAACGCCTTGGAAAATTTGAACTCTTACGAAGAGGATATAACTCTTCCTCTGGCTGTAAGATACGAAGCTCTTATGCTGCTGCTTAAACTTAAAAATAGCTCAACATTAAAAAACGCCGAAAAAAGTTTAAAACTTTATGATGATTTCAAAAAGTCAATGAATGGCGATTCTAAGCCCACAGCAAATGGTAAACCCTCGTCCAGTACGCCACCTCTTAGTGCTGAGTATGCAAAATATTTTGAAGAAATTCTAAAGATCTTAAGAAAACATCTGAAAAAAGATACACCGGAAATGGAAAGTTTCCTGCAGCAAATCCTAAAGTATCCAGAACAATTGAAAAAACTATATGAAGCATTGCAAGGTATTTCCTCCGATGACGATTCCGATGATGATGATGATGGAGACTTCTTTCTCGATTTATTTTCTTTTTTTAAAATCTTTTAACTGTTTAAATAATTAAAAATTATATCTTTTGAAATCATGTTGCACAAAGAATTATATATGAAGAGAGCACTATTAAGGCATAGCAATAAAAATACAAGTTTTTTTACTCATAAATAAATGAAGCGGTAAAGGCCTCATATAATCAGCTGGTCTCTTATAGTCAGCTGTTTATAATACACTTTAATACTAATAATAGCTTAATGTTTTTCCTCAAAACTCTCAAGGCTAGTAAAATCTGTAAAGTTTCGTTCAAGCACTTCCCCGTCCTCATGATTTTTCCAATATACTGCCAAACTCTTAAAATCTCTTAACATTTTGCTCTTTCTACTCAAAAACAGCTGTTTGATATTCAAAATTAGAATTTCTTAATAAACGACTTTTAGATTTAAAAATGTTAACTTAATAAATGTATGCTGGGTTAAAAAAGTGTTAAATCTCTTTCCGCGACTCTGTTTTAAACTAAAATTGTTTATGGGGTTTATAAAATTGAATTTCTTAAAGAACTAATAAAAATGTAATAGATTTTTTTTGTGCTAAATTTAATTATAGCCATAATACTATATTAATTTAGGAAATTCGGAGTGGGACAAAAGATAAATATTTGGGAATATATTTGTAGCTTTAAAATGTTATTTTTCTTTGCTTGGGAACATTAAAGTGCGACTTTGACTCATACACAAAGGGTTACTCACGAACACTACATATATAATACTATACAAACTTAAGCCTTAGCGCATTTTTTCGTTTTGTCGATTTTTTTGGAATTTTTGGTGTTTTTTGGCGTTTTTTTTGTCTTAGAGTTTTTTAGTTCTGATGATTTTTCTTCATTTTGGTGCTTTTTATCGTTTATGCGATTTTTCGCCTTTTTGGCGATAATTTTGTCTTAGAGTTTTTTAGTTTTGGCGATTTTTCTTCATTTTGATGCTTTTTGATGTTTTTTCGTGTTGTCGTTTTCTTAGTTTCGGAATTTTTTTAATTTTGGCGTTTTCTTTGTTTGGCGATTTTTTGGTTTTGAGCGATTTATTTTAGTTTTAGCCACTTTTTTGTTTTTTGGCGTCCTTTTGGAAAATATGCGGTTTGGGTTTTTTTTGGTTTTTTTTATTTTTGGTGATATTTTTAAATTAAGCGATTTTTTAATTTTGGTGATTTATTGCGTCTTTCTTAGTTTGGCATTTTTATTTTAATTTTTGGCGTTTTTTTAGTTTGGCGATTTTTTTGATTTGGCGTTTTTTTTTTGGGTTAAGGTGATCGATTTTAGTCTCAGCGATTTATTTGCTTTTTTATTTTGGAGATTTTTTATTATTGTACATTTAATTTTTTTTATTTTGACGATTTTTCTAATTTTTGGCGATTTTTCTAAGTTTTGGGGTTTATATATTTTTTTTTCGCCATTTTACTTTTTTTATTTTGGTGATATTTTTAAATTAATCGCTTTTTTAATTTTGGCGATTTATTTGCGCTTTGCCGTTTTTCTTAGTTTTGGCAATTTTTTTTATTTTGGCGTTATTTTAGTTTGACGATTTTTTTGGTTATGCGATTTTTTGGATTAAGGCGATCAATTTTAGTCTTAGCGATTTTTTAGTTATGAGTATTTTTTTCATTTTGGAGATTTTTTCAGTATACTACATTTAAATTTTTTTTGCGACTTTTCTAATTCTTGGCGATTTTCCTAAATTTTGGGTCTATTTAATTTTGGCGATTTTTTCGATCTCCTAATTTTTTTTTATTTTGGCGTACCCTAAAAATGTTTTTTCTGAGTCGAAATTGCAAATTGCTTAGCTGCAAAATTTCACCTTTTGTCCCACTGTAAGTTGTGAAACATGATTCTCTGCCATATTTATTACCCTGTAACAAATAAAATTAACTTAAATTAATTTTTGAAGTAATTTGCCAGCAAATATTATATAAAAGAAAGGTTTTAAAATTTATTCAAGCAGTAGAGTATTTTCGCTAACTTTACAAAGCAGCACAGAAGTTGAAATTTTTTTTTATTCAACATGAAGTTTTTATTTATCTTTCTTGCTCTTGTAAAGTTGTCATTTGCTCAAAATCTAAGCGAAGATGTAGTCAAGTATATTAACAAACAAATCGATAAATTATTACAAGAGCACCCCATCAAAGATGAGGCTGACCTGAAATTCAATTTGGAATTCAATCAAGAAAGGATGCTGCTGCAAAATGCCAAATTCAGTAATACCAAGAATGCAATGGAAGGCTCAGAAGTTCAAGCCCAACACAGTATGAGCAAATTTTTAAACTACGTTACCAATTCTCAGGAAATAGCAAAGCAACTTACTTTAGCCATTGAGGAATTGGAAAATCTATTAACAAAGAAAAATCTACCCTTGAGTACAAAATATGAAGCTTTATCCTTGAAAATAAGGCTGCAGGACTGCAAAAATATTAAGGAAGCTGAAAGAGCTTTGAAAAGGTATAATAAGTTTAAGCAAGATAGTCTGCTGACTGAGCAAAAAGCTCTATCGGATGAACAGCAAAAAGGTTTGGAGGAAATTGTGCAACTGCTCAAGAAACTGTCATTGTATGAAAAACCTAAAATGCAACAGGGCCTACAGAAACTCCAACAGCATCCGGATCATTTGACCACTTTGGCTGATATCTTAAAAAAGGTGCGTGAACAGTTTGAGGACTATAAGAAGTATGAGGCTTATGTGGTGGAATTATTGGATAAGTTTTTTGAGTAAAAAAAGAATTTTTTTGTAAATTAATGAAAATAAAACCTTATGTGTATGTGTATATGTACATTTAACAACAATATCGCTTTATTATTAATAATTAAAAATAAAACATAATTTTATTTATATAAAAAAAAACGCTTTACAATAATACTACTTTTTGTAAGGTCCCAAAAAAAATTCGTAAGCTTTATAGCTAAACTTAAGGCTATAAAAAACTATGTATGTATGTATTTATATGAAAGCAAGAGCATCTAAATTTTCAATTTAAATCTTCCATATGCCTTTTTTCAATAAATATTCATTCAGTTTTTTATTATTATCCATCAACCATTTCGCCACTGTTAACTGTTCACGTTGCTTACTGCGATCACTTTCCGCCATGGCATGACAAATCGCATTAAATATCTCCTGCAGTTCGTAGGCGAACTCTCCGCTTTCCTCTTGCAGTAGACCCGCAAAGAAATTGCGATATTTGGGTAAGCTTTTGAAGGCCTTCTCAATCCAGGAACACTTTGGATTCGGCGGCGACAATTCATTATCGCTGTAGTGGCAATCGGCTGTGTCCAAGATGACGAAGGTGTGTGTCAGCTAAAGAAAGAGAAAAAATATATATTTATTTTATATCAATGTGATTAGGAAAATTTAAGCAAATCTATGGGAAAATAATATTTTTTAACAAACGTCGAACGTTAAAACGCTCCGTCATTAGTTGTGTTCCTACGCTTAGGCTGTATATGCAAGTTTTTGGTTTTAAATTAATTTAAACTTTTTATCATTTTTATTGAGTGTTTTTTCATAAATTTTCTTTTGGGCCTTATTTAATTTTTTCTTGTTTTTAGGGTTCTTTTCGTACACCAAAGATGAAAATGCAAACTTTTGAAATTTTCAAAAATGGTAAAACTAAAAAAATCCCGATATTATAAAATCGCCAAACCGAAAAAAAATCGGCAAAAATAAAAAAAAATCGCCAAAAACAAAATGAAAATAAATCGCTAAGTTCGAAAAAATCGCCAAAAAGGAAAAAAACGTCAAGAACCGAAATATCGCCATAACGCGAATAAGGAACCGAAACTAAAAAAATTTTTATATGAAAAAAATCGCCAAAATTAAAATTTTGTTTTGCCAAAAATTAAAAAAAATCGCCAAAATGAAAAAACCCAAAAAAACGCAAAAACGAGAAAAAAGTGTCAAAAATAAAAAATAGCCAAAACTAAAAAAAAACACAAAAAACGCCAAAACTATATTTTATATAGGCTAAAATTCGTAATGAATCTAGTGTCCGTACGGAACCCTTATTGCACAGGTAACTGAATTTATTTTTCATTGGGTCTTATTATATGTCTTCTTTTGGGCGTTATTTCCTTGGCCCTTGTCAGTTTTAACATGTGTGTAACGCCGTTCCTACTATGTTTTTTTTATGGAAAGCAATGCCACACAACGCGAAATATCGGAAATGACATACCACCAGTATACACTATTGCTATGTCACAAAAAACCATGGTGTGTAGTCGGCATCAGTCGATTTGTATGTTCCAAGTTACAGAACAAAATGATAAAAGTCATGACATGATGAATAAAATGCTGAAAGTTTTATTTTGTTTCCTGGCAAACATTTTCCTCCTGCTTTATAAACTTAGTTTTCTAACAATGAAACTATTTTTTTAAGCTTTAGGTCAGTAAATTTTATAAATTTCTTTATATTTTTATTTTTATATCGATATTTCGTTAACCTTTGGTTAACTTCTTCAGGATTATTATTGTTTTTATATTTTAATAATTAGTTTTCGTCTTTTTTTCTTTTCACTTTCTGCCATGGCATGACAAATCGCATTAATATCATAATTTTTTTGATTGAAAAGAAAAAAAAAAAAAAAAAAAAAGACGAAAACTAATTATCAAAATATAAAAACAATAATAATCCTGAAGAAGTTAACCAAAGGTTAACGAAATATCGATATAAAAATAAAAATATAAAGAAATTTATAAAATTTACTGACCTAAAGCTTAAAAAAATAGTTTCATTGAACATATAAAAAGGTCGAAAAATTAGATAAACAATTTAGTTTTCTAACAATAAAAAACCAATTGTTTAGCGGCAAACTTTACTCCTTAATGCATTGTCAAAATCGGATCTTCAAATTTCAAAAAGTTCAGGCCGAGTTGCTTCAGTTGGCTTCGAACATGAACGAGCATGAGAATTTTTGACAGCTAAAAACAGCTTGCCCACATTGTTTAACTTGAAATGCAGCAAAGCTTAAAATGCAGAGAATGTTTTTATAGTAAAGAACGCCGCTGATGCGAAAACGCTTTGTGTGGACTTTCAGCTTTAGAAGCAGAGAGAACATTTAAGCATCCAGTTGATTTGTTATTTCACTATTTATATCCATACATTTTAGTAAATAAAATTCTATGATTTTTCTTTCTTCCTGTTTGCAGAAGCTCTTTTATGAGAATTATAATTTAAGCTTGAATATCAAATTAATCAATTGGAAGAGAGAAAACTTTTTATTTACTATTTTTCTATTAAAAATGTTTCGTGTTTTTCATGCTAATCAAATTGGTTTCATTATTAATTTCAATAAACAATTTTCTCCAAGTTCAAATTAACTTTTTTTATAATTTAATGCGAATAAAAATTTGTAATTAATACGAAGAAAAAAGGCAGAAAATTTAAAATGTTCGCAACAAATATTATCTAATAAACTAAACAACTAAACGAATTAGAATACGAGAGAGATAATTATTTGATTAAAGCAGCAACGTCCAAGCCATATGGACAATGTGCCAACTTTTATCAAGAGCTTTTTGAGCTTTTATACTGACGAGAGTACAACATCCACAACAACAACACAACAGAAATCAATGCTTGCTCTTACTTTGTAAAGAAAAAAGAACAAATTTAGGAGCTTTCAAAGCTGTTTACCTCAAATGCAAAAATCAGTGTGTGTGTGTGAGCTTGGACGTAGCTGGATTATAGTCATTTTCTGTATTTTGAGTACACGGCAATTTTTAATTTCTTAGCACTAGCAGAAAAAAAAATTTATAAAAATCAGCAACCAGTGTCAATGCTATTACGTTTTCCTGTGTTTTGTTTACGGCAAACTCATGCGTTGTTCAGGTTATCATTATTGAATTGACAACATTCGTTTACAAGTTGACCGACCACATGCATTGTTGATAACATTTTTGACATCAAATGTAATCATTTTTGTAAATATGTGATGATGTCATATTTTTTTCTGGGTGCAGAGTTTTTTCTTTTCTAATAATTCAAAGTTTTTGTTTTTGCAATTGAAATTTTTTTGTTATACAGTATAACCTCACGAATTCGAAACCTTACAAATTCAAACCATCCAGAAATTATAACCGACCATTCTCAGCAAAAAAAGAAACTCCAAAAAAGTCATGAAAATTTAGATTTTGCGATCTGGAAGTAGTGAAAATTTTGATGTTTTCATGTAAATTTAAGCAAATAACCTTTAAGTTTTAGACTAAAATTAGTTCATAAATTTCTTTAAAAAAAATTAATTTTTTTTAAATTCTGGTGCTTATTTTCTAACACTATGGAAGAATTACAAGTTTTTGTATGACTAAAATAAGCTTCTCCTCTCGGCAAATTAAAAATATCGAAGCAATGAAAATGTAGTTCCACTAGAATGACTTCCATTTTTTTTTTGCTGGATTACAATCTATTGCTCTGAAAGTAAAATCGGTGGTTCTAATTTTTGGAATTTTTTTTGTTATTACTTCCACTAGAAAGTATTTTTTTAATTATTTTGAACTAAACCCAAATTAATCGCTCTAAAATTAGAACAGAGGGTTCTAATTTCCGGAAGTTTTCTTATTTAAATTTTTTGTATTTTTACTACAAATTATAATTTTTTTGCATTATTTCGTCGTGTGTGCAATTCGGTGTGTGAGTGACATCTGATATGCTTGAAAAAATTTGTGTCAGTTGACGACTGAAGGTCAAAGTGAAAGTTGAAAAAATAAATGCCCATAAATGTAAAAAATACCATGTGTTTTTTTAAGTTCTTATTAGTTAGGACAGATACCTGGATACTGTATCTTTTTGCAAGCCGAAAATCGTTATATTTATCGACATATTTATTCACATGCGGTAACGATAATGTGATTCCGTAATTAATTTTTTACGATAGTCTACAGTTTTATATAACTCACCATTTAATTCAATATGTTGTGGTATCTGTGTATAGAAAATGTTAAAATAAGCGAAAAGCACAAAGAATAATAAGGAACAACTAAATGGGTTTGATTTTGTGATTTAATTTTTTTTCTCTAACCGACAGCGAATAATTTTAAAATATGCTACTGAATAGCAAACTCGATAAATTTTCGTTGTATTTATAAGTTACTGAATCTATGTACTGCTGTCTTCTTCTTGACGAACAGAGAAAAATTAAGAAAACGTAAACTAAAAAATATGTAAAGAAAGTAATCAAAACAAAAGTAAATTTATAACTGTAATAGTGTCGATTATTTTTGTTACAAAAATCACGTCCCAGCTCCCGTGTTACAATTTGATAATTTTCTGTAAAAATAATTTCCAGAAATTAGAACTGCTCAGTGCACAAAGTGGTTCGAATTTGTGAGATTCTACTGCATAAGTATTTGTATGAATATTTAAGATTTTTGATCTCATTAACATTTATAGCAGAACTTTTAATATTTGTTAAACTGTTTGTCAATATCACTGCGGAACAGTGAAAAGTCCACAAGGTCTTGCCAGTATAGATTCTGATATTACTAATTCTTTTTTATTTTTAAGATTTTAAAAATCAGTGCACCCTCAAAAATGTTGTCTTCAGCTTTTGGGCCAACAGCTTATTCAGACTTGGTGATGCCGCTTAACTATACGTGGCAATAAAGTAGCTAAGAGTCCACTTAATAAATCTTATTAACAACTTATGCCAAAAAAATTATTTCTTTGTGCACTTTTTTTCGTGCAAAAATTAAGGAAAAAAAATTTCTTCACTGTTTTTTTGCAGGAAAAATTTCTTTTAGGACCCAAATTTAACAAATGAAAAATTGAAAAATGAATTTTATCTGTGTTGTCTTAAAAAAAATCGCGTCTTAAAATCACATAAACATGATTTAAGATTTAGCGCAAATTATATGAAATATATATGTATGTATGTATGTAAGTATGTGTGTATGTATTTATGCTGTGGTGGCTTGTCCGTAATCAGCTGTTTTTACCATTTCTGATTTTTCTCAAATCATTTTAAAACACAAAATTTTTATTAAATGCATTTTTTCATTAAGAACTTGCAAAGATTTACTTTCAACTCAATACTTTCAAGTTTAAACTGGTTTAAATAATTGATTTATATATTTTCATTGCACTCACTTGATTGCTAATTAATGTTATCAAAATGCATAATTTCCAATTAAAGGCCATTATTTTTATAATTTCTGATTTATTTCTGCAGGTTTAACTTTTGTTGTTCTTTTCGAGGCGAAAATATTCCACTATAAAGTTGCTCGAAATGTACGAAAATTTTCCGCACGCTTATTACTTTTTTTTGTGTGGAAGTGGTTAAATTGTGCTAGTTAATTTTATATAAAAAAAGATTCTTATATATATTGATCTGTTCTATTAAACAATTGTTTTAAAACTGTTTTGCATTTTTGAAATGCCTTGTTTAAGCAGTCTTGAGATTTTTTCGTTAAATAAAGAAATTCTTATCAAATAAAATAAAAAAATCGTATTATTATTATATTTTTTTTTGTAATATTAATAAATGTATATGTATGTATTTTTTTGCATGTTACAAATGAAAACTGATTTATAAAATAAATATTAAACATTTATAGATTAAAATTTATAATATTAAATAAATACGAGTACTAACATGAGAGTCACATGAAATCATCGATATTTCAGTTGTAATTGGAAGTATATATATTTCTATATTAAATAAAATAATAAAACGTAATAAAACATGCCCAGAGATAGATTGGCTGTCAGTGATTTGGATTATTAAAAACTTAAATAAAATAAAATAAAAACAAAATCATTTTTAATACCCACTATAATAAAACAAATTATTATCAGCAACATTTTGAAGGGGGGAGTGTTTCTTTTAAATATGTATAGTATAGTATTTTTTTTTATAGGAAAAAAATATTGTGGATTAATGTTTGTATGTATGTATGTATGTATGTATATAAGTCAGGGCCAGTTATGGTAAAAAACTAGCAATAAATTATGATGATTTAGCAAAAATTTTTAGAATTGTTGAAACAAAAGTTTTTGCTACTTTCAATACGTCTAGACGATAGCGTTATTATCATTTAAACATATACTAATTCTGCCCAGCACAGTCCTTACTTTTAACATTTTATGTCTCTTTTGACCATGTAAAAGCTTTTCATAGCGAAAATGTCAACAAACTATTTATTGGAATCTTGCACAATGGGTTAAGTGTATGTAAGGTAATTTTAATTCAATAAATTCAATAATAGCAACAACAAGGCACTGCCTACGAATGAGGTGCAAAAAGGCACAGAGAATGTATTTGGGTGCCATAATTGTCTACAGGCCAATTAGAGGTAGAGCTTACTACCTGACAACTCGAACTACAGAGACATAAAAAGCTGTTTACTTCGTGAGAAATATAGTAAAAATTAAGCTTACAAATTATATTAAATTGCAGTCAGTTTTTAAAAATCATTTTGAAAATTATGTATGGTAAATATACAGTTTGTCAAGAAATTATTTACAGCACATTCAGAAAAAAGATACCAATGTAAAATCACCATGCTAAAATTTCGATTTGCAATCAATATTAAACTTACAAGATATATATCAATGTCTTAATATAAAAGGGCGTATCTCAATTTCTTTTGAAATCTCGTTTTAAACGTTTTGTTGTATCCTTTTTGAAGATTTTAGTTCGTTACAGTTCAAAATCAAGGACTTATGGCAACTTAAAAAATTATTTTTTCATGTAAATGCTTTAGTTGTTTTTCAGTGTTTTGCTTCTCCTACACACAACGAATTTTGCTTCATAAATCCAATAAAACAATTTAATTAAAACTTGTTCACAAATCTAATGATAATTTCACAAATCCAATGAAAATTTCATTAATATTGTGAAACAATTTCATTAGAATTGCTTCCTTGATATTCTGGTTTCGTTAGAATATTTTATTGGATTTATGACAACAATATTTTCTAATTATTAAGAAACCCCTTTATATTTAAGTTATTTCATTCTTTTCATGAAATTATTTTATTGTTTCGATGAAGTTATAGCACTGCATTAATTACACTGTTACATAAATACTATGAAGTTTTCAATAAAATAATTTTAACGAAACTGGTTTGATTAATCCAACGAAGCGTGACGTTGGTTGAATTTTGGTGAATTTTTCATTAGATTAATGTCGAAGTTCATTGAATTGCTGCCGAAAATTCTTTCAGTGTATAAAATATCGAAAATTTGAGTTCCGCCTTTCTTATATTAAGCCATTGACAAAAATGTGTTGGTGTTTATTTGCTTTGTTTATAGCTGCAATACACTTTTGTGCTCAGTTGTGTGACTTGCTCTTGTTGCTCTTGTAGCTTCGCAGTTTGCTGTTTTTCTAACTATAACTTTCATTTCAAATAAATATTACATGATCAATTAAATTGTTTAGATCTAAAATTTTATTCATAAGTTCAGCATCTGAAGAATATTTAAAAAACGGAAAGCTCAACGCACGCAATGAGTCCGAATTCAAATTTATTTCCAGGGAAGCCAGCCAACACACAAACATTTTCCTGATGCCTGTGTCAAAACGTAAATTAAAAGTTATTGAATTGAATATTGAGTACTTTGAATTAAGTTCGTAATGTTTCCACTTGAAATAACTTTGATTCAACGTGGTTCTTCGTGTTATTCAGTATCAAATTTACATTGTCCCAACTGAAACTGTAAATCATGTTGAATTAACATGAAACTTATGTGAAGCAAAATCATTGCCAAAAAAAACTATGAAATAAGCTGGGGCCAAATTACGTTACTCGTTATCTAACGAAATTATGAAATATTTCAATAAAGAAATTTATTTGCTTGTGGTTTAGCTTGGTCTATATACGTATTTCATTGGCGCTTAAACCAAATCATCAGTAGACTTCAACCACAAATTTTGAACAGTCACAAACCTCTTACTTTATGCACAGACTTTCAAAAACTATATGAGAATTCATAGAACAATAATATTTTTGAAAATCACAAAGACAAAATAAGTTTGGTAGGCTTTGAAACTCATACAAAACCCAGCAAATAATTTATATTCGATATGAATCTATTTTATTTTTCTACACCTTATTTTGTCTTTGTGATTTTCAAAAATATTATTGTTCTATGAATTCTCATATAGTTTTTGAAAGTCTGTGCATAAAGTAAGAGGTTTGTGACTGTTCAAAATTTGTGGTTGAAGTCTACTGATGATTTGGTTTAAGCGCCAATGAAATACGTATATAGACCAAGCTAAACCACAAGCAAATAAATTTCAAATTAAAATATAATTATGACAATATGTCGAATAATAAACTTCTTAAATATTTCAATAAAGTTTATATGGAAATATTTTTTAAATTCAAATCGTTTAAATGCCGTAATTTGCCCCCTGGTTTACATAGAAATATCAACAAAATTAAAAGAAATAAAATTTTTTATTTCTTTTTTTATGTATACATATATTTTGTATAAATTTTCTGGACAAAATGTAAAGATCTAAATATAGGTACATAATATAACTGCTTCTAATTGCAAAATAGTAGAAAAAAAATTGTAAAATTGGAAAAAACTAAGCTACGAGTTTCACTTATCACGAAGTAGTTTGAAAAGTTTCCTTAGATTATATTTAATATATGTGACCTTCTCTGAGAAAGGGGACCTAATGTGTAAAAAACGGGTTTGGACGTAAGAGTGGATTCTGGCACCTAAAACAGTGTAGACTAAGATGAAATGAGTTTTTCACGAAACTTGATTTTCACACACTAGGTCCCTTTTCTCGGAAAAGGTCACACATATACATACGGACAGTTTGTCCAGAAATTCTTTTCAGTAATGAAATTGCACATATAAAAAAATAAAATGCGTAGTAAGAACATAATAAACAGATATAAACTTTTATTTCTTTAAGTATTTACATTTTGTTAAAATTTTCTGGACAAGCTGTACATAATTTAATTCATACTACATGCAAACCAGTGAATATAAGTTGTACTCTTCCAGAAAGTTGGAAAAAACTAAGTTACAAATTTCATTAAGCAGGAAGTGCTTGTAAAAAGTTAAAAAGTTAAAAAGTAAATGGGGTGTCAAATAATGAAATGTCAAAAATTGAGCTGTCATCCTTTGAAATTTTTTTTAGTAAAAAGTTGAGACATTTTGTGCATGGAACGCTACACAATTGTGAACTTTGTGAATTTTAATTTAAAAGACCGGGATAAAACTCGCGCTGCGTTGGCAGGTGGTTAAAAAATTTGTGAAAAGAGCGGACGTCTGCCGACGTGCTAGAGGTGAACATCATATCCTATTATTAATTACCATATTTCTACTTTACATTGGTATCAATAAAACAGAATTTGTCAAAAAAGGGTGTTGTTAAGCCAATTTACTTTCTAACCTTAAATTTGCGAATAATTTTATTGAAAGTTTCATATTTTGTACAGACTTTTTAGATAAACTGTATATAGTTATATATATATATATATATATATATATATATATATATATATATATATATATATATATATATATATATATATATATATATATATAAATATATATATATGTATGTACATCCACTATTCTAAAATGTTAAAAATGATAAATATTGAATCTGCCGCTAAGGCTCAAATTCACAGTCTTTAGTTAACTAATGAAGGGTGCATCAACTAGTGAAGTTGTTAAGAAAAATCGTGGGTTGAACCATGGGCGTTAGTTAACTATATACTTTGAGCTTGGACCTAAAACTACCTTAAACATAAAAATCGCCTTGAGCATATACATTTTGAAAACTTTCACATTTGGTAAATATACAGTTTGTCAAGGAATTGTTTGCAATACAAATAAAAATTAATTATTTAATTTTTGAAATGCTGTAAAATATAAGCTTACATGTTTATTAGTTTTATATATTGCATAAACATTCCAGGCAAACTGCTTATGACTTAATTTTGTTTATTTTAATTAAACCATAATATTGTAATTTCGCATTCTTATCTCACGCGTATTAAAACATTTTTATTAAACAATAATTTTTGATAGCGAATTTTCTAATGCACTTCAAAAAAATCTGACAATCTGTAAAGTTCTTCCTCTTGGCAACAACATTTTATTTTGATTACTCATATTTAAGTCACTCACTGGCTATACATACATACGTACCTTCAGATGCCGCTGACTTTATTAGTTGTTGTAAACAACAACAGAGATCAGAAACTTTATTAATAATATTTATTAATAAAAATATTATTAACAAATCCATAAAGTAAACATATTTTATGGCATTTTCTGTTACTGATTGTGGCACAATTGTATAGAAGTGGGAAGGGAATTTTTTAGTTATAAAATATCTTCTAAATAGAATTTTGCTAAATAACTAAAATATTGTTAGAAATTAATAATTGGGTCATACTGAAAAAAATATAAACACATGTTTAGCTTAACCTAAACTTTTGAGACACACACTTGCTGTTAAAGGAAAACAAATTACTATGCTAAATTCAAATGAACTTGACATAATTTATGACTTGGAAGACTAAAATATTCAAATATACGAGTATGGGCCTGTGTTATGTATGACATTACGTAAAAGATGGATTAGAAGAAAAAAAAACAAATAGTGAAGAGGCTTTCTGTTAAAAATTTTGTGTTAATAATGAATTCGTGATGGTCAGTGGTCTAAACTATAAAAAACAGTTTTTTACGAATTTGTTTTCATTAGTGTAAGTCTTGCATGCAATACTGTGGTACACCGATTTGTCATAGTTTATGATTCATCGAACCGAATAGAAGTTGCCGTAAGTCGCAACTCTAATAGAAAAAATATTAATTCTGCCAAAAAGAAACCTGACTTTAGTTCAAAGATTTGACAGAACATTTTTGAAAAAAATTTATATCACCAAACTAAATTTTTTTTAAATCTGTTGGTTAAGAAGAATTACGTGAAATACAAAATTGAATTTTAACGGGCGTGCCTCTGCCCATTTTATTATATGCAAGATTGTGTGTTTTTCAGAGCTCAGGGTGTGTGTTAAATTTTTTAAGAATCAGTAAAGTAGAACCGCGTAAAATAAAATTTTATATCTTAATGGGCGTGACTCCGCCTATTGTTTAAAATATTATATTTCTTACATTTTAGAGCCAAAGATGTGTGGTAAATTTTATAAAAATCAGTTAAGTAAGACCACATAAAATATAACAAAAAATTTAAATTGGCGTAGTCCCGCCCATTTTTTCAACATCAAAATTTTATAATTACAAGAACCAAAGCTGTTTGCTAGATTTTGCAGCAATCAAATGAGTTGAATAAGGGACCAATTGGAAGCTATACCCTCGCAGATAAAAATATAATTTTTAGAGTCCGTCTAAAATGTACCGAATTATGAAATAACAAAAAAAATATAAAAAATACAGACGAATTGATAATCTCCTCCTTTTTTAAAGTGGGCTAAAAAGCTCTAAATTAGTTCTTCAAAAACACACTTATTTAACTAATTCTAAATCACCTTAGTATAGTATATTTTGTAGTAAACTGACCATCAGATCGACAAGAAAAGTCGAATAAAACGAAAGTCTTCAATATTATGTTGTGTCGACTATTTTCGTAAAACAACATGCCAGAGAAATGTAGTGCATAGAAAAGAAGCTTGTATTGTAAATAACTTCCATTTATAATTCCTTGTACTGAAAAATAATTACATAATTTTTCTTTTTCTTAGTCAAACGATTTTCCTGTACTTAATCTTTTAAGCCTAGTGTCAGTTAATGTAAATTTAAGTTTTATATTGAATGTTTTACTCTAACAATTGCATATGAGGTAAACAGCTCTGAAAGCTCTCTGTTCTTGATTCTTTGAAAATTAAGAGCCGTACGGTGTTCGTCGAGGTCTGGTTGGCTGTTGTGCCCTTGTCGGTGTGAAAACACACAAGCTCTTTTGTGAAAGTTTGCACACTATGTATATGGCTTGGACGGAGCTGTTTTAAATTGAAATAGAATACGAGAATTGTTTATGTAAGGAAACACAAAAGAACGCAATAAAACACTTACACTTGGAAACCTTACACAAAAAAATATCGAAATGCAATCAGCAAAACAAACTTTTAACATTTAATTTAAAAATTAACAATCATCATGTAATAAATTTAAATTTTTGTAGTCAATTAAATTATTAATAAAAATAATTTGTTAAATTATATCATAACGGAATGCGCAAATGTAGAAAAAACCAGTAATTATGTGTTGTGTGTATTAATTTTTTGTGTATTTAATAAAGTGTTGCTCTTTAACTGAGAGGTAAGCAAGTCAGTTTATTATCCCTGAGGTTGCCGGTTCAACTCCGCCGAAAGACATTTATTGTTTTTCGCAGACAAGCAAAATATCGTTTCATTGTGTTGTGATTGTGTATATAAATAATATTGTTATTGTAACAATTATGATAATCAAAATTTGTGCAGAATTAAATAATTCACATTGTTAATATAACAATAACTTTAATTGAAATAAGTTTGGAGTCTAACAGAAATAAATGTTGAAAAAATAAATTAATTTTAACAAACTATATGTTGATATATTTAAATGAAAATATTGTTGATATTTTCCTTTAACTTAAAATTTCGTTAATTGTATTTATAAAAATCATTGTAGGTTCAAAATCAGTTAATTATTTAATTGATATAACAAAAAGATCAATTGTGTTTACAAATCATTTTTTTCTGTGCACATTCCTTCTTCGGCGTTATAGAATAAGGCCCAAGGAAATAAAGCCCAAGTAAGAAACCGAAATAAGGTTCAATAAAACTAAGAAGTTTTTAATTAGGCCTTATTTGATTCCTTTTTAGGTTTTATTTCGTCTTGAAGTTGTTTGAGTTTTATCTAATTTTTTTTGGGCATTTTTCATAAATTTTCTCTTGGTCCTTATTTAATTTTTATTTAAGTTTTACATATATCATTGGCACTTATTTCATTATTTAGGCGTTATTTCCTTGGGACTTGTTTCATAGCGCCTCCTTCTTCCCTATGTGTGAAATATATTAGAACATATAATGTAAAAGGAATGCATTTTTCAAGTTTTTTTCCCTGAGTTTGCATACACAATTCTCATATTCTATTTCCTTAATCAATATGACATAACTCTAAAGTGAACTTACTTGCTCCATTGCCTTGAAAAGGATAAAATAATTGTTTTTAAATTATACAACATATTATTCAATTAATTATTTATGGAATGAATTAACAATTTTCTAGTGGAATATGTATACACATATTACTATGATTCATCACACACAACTGCTTGTGAGAAATATTTCTTTCTAATCTTTACTGGTGACGCAAAGTACTGGCGTCATGTTTATATTTCAATGAAAGCCAGGATATTACGCATGCTGATGAATTGCGTTTTGGCATGGCAATAAATACGCAATATTTTGCATTATACATTGTATGTGCTATTATTAATTGCAACTTGCTTATGTTTAATTTTAAAACCATGCTTTTCACACTGTGATCTTATCAATTGGCACACTTTAAGATAAGAAGTTAAGAGTTATAGAACTATTATTAAACAGTCTCAATATTTTTATTTATAATGCTCATCATGCAAAGACTTCTCTCAAGCGTAAATACGAGTACATATATAAATACATAATTTTTATGACAAAAATATGAATGATTGCTCGCACGCATCAATCATTTGATAGCAAAAATTGTGACTCTAGCTAAAGAATATTATTTTTAGGCGCCAATTAAATTTGATTTGATGAGGAGAGGCAGTGCTTATAATTTATTTTATAATTTTCTATGACATGAAAGCATTTAAAATAATTTATTTTATGAGCAAAATTAATTAAAATTTAAAATGATTTTATTTATTTGCAGAAATTCTTCAACTGGTAAACTTCATTTGAGCAAAAATTGTATTGGAGTCTATAAACGTTATCAGTTGTGCAATGAACAGGTGATTAATATAAAAAATAATTTAAAACTATTGCTTAATTCACAACAATCTTTATCGTGTATTTGTGTATCAAATACACTTTTTGTTTTTTAATTGTGAACACCCTCTGTGTAGTGTATTAATGTATTTTGTATTTTAAATGAAAAAAGAAGAACAAGCTACATACAAATTCTCTCAGAGAGCCTCTCTCTGAATACAACATTTTAAAAACATATGAAATAAAAGTGTAATCGTGTATTTAATTTTTATATGAAAATTGCATACAACAAATTTTACACTCTTGTATTTAATATGATAATACAATCGATACAGAGATACAAGAGGTTTTGTGAATTAAGCATATCTTTATTTGAGAATTAAACAAAAGTTGTTTTCCAATTTTTTTTAATTAAAATTATTATTTTCTTATTTATTTTATTTTCTACGAAAACTTCAGCTTATTAGCAAAAATCGCTTAAATTTTAATAATTTTTTTGTTAAAATTTTATTTTGAATAAAATTTTTGCAATTTGCAGTTGTATAAAATATATCTCTGCCATCAGAGGATGAGCACAATTTATAAAAAAAAAAATTTAAATAAAATAAATTTTATTCCATTTAGATTTTTTTTTCTAAAATTTATAATTTTAATCAGAAATTTTAATCTGATTAAAATTCACTACAGTTCAATTAAAATATCTAAAAATTTCTCAATTTATAATTTTATAATTATATAATTTTATATTATTATATATTATATATTATATTATTATTAATTATATATAAATATATATAATTTATAATTTTTTATTTTTATTGTTTTTATTTCTTTATTAATTTTTTTTTAAAGTTTACAAAAAACATTTTTTGAAATTTGTTTTTATTAAATAAAATTTTTATAAAAATTAAATTTTTTTTATAAAAATCCTTAAAAATTATACATTTTAAGAATTTTCCAAACATTTTTTTTATAAGAAACTTTAAAAAATTTTTTTAAAAAAGTTTCCAACTTTTTTCATAAAAAAATTTTTTCATTAAAAAGTTTTAAATTTTTTTTTTAAAAATTTTAAAATTTATTTATAAAAAATGTGCAAATATTTAACAAATTTTTCCATAAAAATTAAAAAATTTTTTTTTAGAAAAAAGTTTTAGATTTACTTTTACAAAAAAATTAAAATTTTTTTTATAAAAAAGTTTTAAAAACTTTTTATACAAAAGCTTTAAAATTTATGAAAGAGTTTAAAATCTATTGTATAAAAAAGTTAAATTTTTTTTAATATTTTGCCTTATAATTTTTTTAATAATCATTAATTAATATTTTTACTAAAGTTTTCTTTTAAATTAATACATAAGAATATGTTTTGTTTTTTTTTAAATTTTAAATTTATTTATTTCAATATTTTATCATAATTTAAGTCCTGTGAAAATTAATAGGAATTTAAAAAGTTTATTTGTTGCTGTTTGAGGAGCTGCTGAATAATATTATTTGTTGTTTTTGAAAACGTTTCTTTGCCAACTATGCTTGTAGTTTTGTAATTCTCAATAATGTATTAAGAGTTTTTCTATAACTATTAACTATTATTATAACTATTATTAACTATTATTATAACTATTATTATAACTATTATTTGTAAGCTTTACAATTGAAGTCTACTAAAGTGTTGCTTAGCATTAACGACATGCACTTAGAGGTGCTTAACCATTAAAATATAATTTTTTAAACTAGTTATTACCAAAAATTTATTAAAATTTTATTTTATTATTTTCTTAGCCTTGCCCGTCTCATCAAGAAGATTTTAGAGCCCTACAATGTTCATCTTACAATAACGTGGCATTTCAGGGTCAACAATTCCTATGGGAGCCTTATGTAAAAGGTGAGGGATTCTTGTTAATCTATTTACTAAACGTTTTATAATACAATATATTTTTTAAAATAATTTAAGATGATGCCGAGTGCGAGCTGAATTGTAAGCCCTTGGGCCTTAAATATTTTGCCACTTTAAATTCAACAGTTATTGATGGCACTTCATGTGAAAAGCCGGCAGAATATTATAGATCACATTATAAAGGTCGAGCCATGTGCATTGATGGCATTTGTAAGGTAAGAATGATTTTCAAAGATTTCAAAGCTACCTAAAAGTACAGGTAGATGTTGTTGTATGCACAATTTGTGGCATTTGTTATTGTTATATTTTCTTAATTAAGCAACTTCAAATAATTTTGATTAAAGCTGATAAAAACAAATTATTCAGATTTTTTTAAATTCTTATGGACTAAATATAGAAACGAAAAAAAAATATTTATTTATATTGGGTTAATTTATATTTCCCTTTAACAGCAGCGAAATCTCAACAAGTTTTCCCTGTAAAAATCATGCCAACTAAAATCTAAAGCCTACTTTTAGGGTGAAATAAAAACACAAACTATCAAAATTCTAAAAAAACAAAATAAATTTTGCTGTACAATTAACAGCCGCTGTTAAGAACAACATTCTGTTATAAAGAGATGTAGCAGTTTTGCAGAAAACTGTTAAATGAACAATAACTTATGTAATGAAGAAAGAATATGAAAAAAGAATCTAGTAAAACTTTTTCACAATTCAAAATTTTAAAAAAAAATTTCTTTGATCTTGTTGTTGTTTTCTAAAACAAGTGAGAATATTTCAATTAATTTTATGGTAAAATACTTTTTACATATTCACATGAAGTTTAAGTGGAGTTAATGTTGAATTGGCTGGAAATTTTTAAGTTGCAAAATGCATCTGTTTTTTATTTAAAAAGAAATTCTAATTATAAACATACTTTGTAGGGAAGGTTTTGTTTTTTTTTAGCTAAATGTGTGTATGCAAATGCTCTATAGACAGGAAGAATTAAGTCAGTAGTTGCTGCAAGTAAATGGCCTACATTTGAATTAATGCGTAGCCACTAAAGTATCAAATGATTTATTTATTTCTCTTTCTGTTAATTTTTTTATTTCTTTTTTTTTTTGCCTTAAACCACAATTTTTTTTGTACCAACACCTCCGCCACCAGCCAGCTTCCTCGTTATCATCGCTGGCAAAGTAAGTCACCAGCAACCTCAAACGATGGATGTTTGGTTTCTTTTCTGCTTAGTAGGATATTTTTTCTAAGATCTTATATGTTAAAAAAACATATTATTATGATGGCTCTGGTTTTGTATTTGCTACTTAATTTATTTTTTATATTAATTTTTACTTTTGTTTATTGTTTTTCAAATGTTTTGGCTTTTGCTTACTTAAAAAAAAGAACACACACACACACAATTTATTGACTTGTCATTTTGAAGTCAATTGGTTTTTTATCATTTCCTTGACATTGCTAACTTTATTATGAAAACAACAAACAACTGAAAAGTGAAACAGTAAAAATTAAGAAAAAAAAAACCAAAATTGTCTGCCAGTCTATCTTGTCGGCCTGTGTAAATTTAGATGTTTCTCTTTTCGACACCTTCAAAATGTTATCAACCAAATGTCAGTTTAAGTAACTTTATTACTACCGTCTATCTTCTTTTTTATTATGTACTATTATTATTTCAGCACACTCTTGCTTGTGAATACACAACAACAGGCTTCCTTCAGCAAAGCATTTTTAAAGCAGCGCATTATAGGGGGCGTTTTGAAGTTTTGTTTGCGGCTTGCAAAAGGTTTTAAGGTGAAAAAGTATTAAGGCTTAATGCCTAACTTTACAGTTAAACCCTTGTTATAAGTTAAACCAAGATTGTTAAAACAATTAAAAATTTGATTGGATCATAAGCAAGAATACTCATAAAATCCACAAGCGGGTACGAAATGCATATAGACAATGCTTAACCAAAAAAAGCTAATAGTTTTTGATATTTAAATGAATCAATTAATATTTTGTTTAAAAATTTATTTGATTTAAATTTAATAAAATTTTTAAAAAAAAGTTTAATTGAGGCAGTGAAACGTTCAATTATATTTTGTTTAAACAGTATACTCTCGATATTGTGAACTAAATAAAAGTTGTTGCATTCATGACTGTGAATTGTTCACTTTTTCGAATACTAAAAACAGAAGGAAATAATTGTTAAAAATAGTTGAACTCATCTAGGCTTTTGTATTAAACAGAGCAGTTAAATTTTTTAAGACATCTAGAATTTTTTGCCATGTGTGCCTGCAGCAGCACAAAAAAGTGATTCTCTGAAGTTTTCCTTTGTAAGAAGACAACAACAAGTTTCAACTTCATTTTAAAATACTAAATGAAATTTATAGAAAAAGCCGATATCAGGAAGTAACAAAATCAGAATATTATCGTTTTAAATTTCTTGTAACTAAGCAAATAATTTTTATTGTTCCATTTACAAAATTTTCTTTCTAGCCTTGTTCATCTTTAAGGGTAATCAATTAAATAAATAAATATACAGACTATTGCCAGATTGTAGTTACAATTAAAAATTTGCCAGCATAAGGTTGATTTGTCAGCTCTCACGATTGTATAAATTTTGTCAGAAAATCTTGGGCTGATATTCATCAAGAAATAAATCGTATTTGAAATCCGTTTTAGGAAAATTTTGTATGACAAATCTTCAATTAAATACATTTCAAACTCATTTTAAATTTTATGAATATGGGAGTTAAAATAAAATCTGAAAAAATCGTCAGTCAAAAAATTGTCAAGTTTACATGGTTGTCATGCATCTGACAAATATCGGGCAATAATGTAACAATGACACCAAAATGTGTTCCCACGATTGTAAGATGTCTGAAATTTTTTTTGTCAGCTGGTCGTCTTGTAATGAACTGATAATGTTTTTTTCTGGCAACATTGTCGGAGGAAAATTCCCCATTCCCATGGTTGCAAAAATTTTACTGACAATATTATACATAGCTTTATATACGTATCTATAAAAATTGGATTCCTACAATTAACGAACACACACTTGTAAAGTTTTAATTTTTTTAGCTTAGCTTTTTTACTTTCTTCAAACATTGTTCATCTCTTAGAAAAGTAAATTAAAAAAAGTTTGTTCACATAATGCATTGCTCTCGTTATTGCGAGTTCACTGTATTTCAATTAAAGTTGTGGATGGGAGAATAATTTTTTTCTGTGAAAAATGTGATGAGCTTAATGTATGTACAGACGACTTATAATATTGTCAGATCTGGCAATGTACTGGCAATCGGAAATTGCCAGCACAATATTCCTTGACAAATCACAAGGTTGTCAGAAAATCTTACAATTTATTGCCGGATCGGTTGTATGACAATAAATTCGTTTGTCAGTTCACACCGTTGTCATATGCAAAAACTGTCAGATCTGTTGTTATGCGTTGCCAGACTAAAAATAGTTGTTGGAAATTTTTAAATGTCAATCGGCTGTGGTTGTGTTAAATCTAAAAAGTGAAAGTATAAATTATTATGGACTATAAAGAAGCAATTGCAATGATTTTGTCTGCAATGATTTTATTATATATTCTTTCTTTAAAATCAATCGTGTGCAGTGTTGCCCATAGAAAGAATTCTCTTACAATGACGCCATTCTCAGATGCATAAGCTTCTCACATCTGACAATATTAAAATGTCTGAAAAATATCTGAAAATAATTTTACAATGTGTTCACACGATTGTAAGAAATCTGAAAATTTGTTGTCAGCTGCTAGTCTTGCAATGAATTGACAATACTTTTTCTGGCTACGACGTCTGACGAAAATTCACACGTAGCATTTTGAGCACTTTTTACTGGCAATATTGTGAGATCTGTCAAACTCTTGCAAATAGCTTTAGTTTAAAGGTTTAATGAACTCTTGTTTAAAAATTAAATTTATTAAAAGTTTAATTGAAACTATTTTTGGAGTCGATTAAACTTTTGTTTAAAAATTTAATTAACTAAGTAATTAATTGAAGTAATTACATTTTTAATATTTAATTTTTTAGTTTTTTCAATTAAATATGCGATTGTTGATTTTATGATAAATTTTGTACTGCTCTCTATATCAAATTTTGAACCAGTCGCACTTTTAACTATAACTTTCAAAAGTGGACTAGATATACTTTAATATTCAAATAACAACTTTGATAAGAAAATCATTAAGAATTATTGAAATATTTGTGTGTTTAAAATTAGTTACACAATTCATTTAAAATTATTATTATAATAAATCGATTTCCATCACATACACCTATGGAATTTTTTGTTTTCAAATTTGTATTACAATTTGTCTAACAAATAATGGAATAAATTATTTAAAGTAACCTGATACATTTAACAAGGTTTTATAAATGATCTTGTTTATATGTTTTATTACTAAAACAAATTTTTGAATTTGTAAATTCGAAGTTCTAAGTTATCTAACGCAAATAAATAAATATGTATGATAATTTTTAACAAAGAATTATTTGTGGCACTAAAAAATATTACAAAAAAATAATAACAATAGCAACAACAATTTCAAGCAACAAAAATTACATTCAATATATTGAATATTTTTTTTCTTCTACTTCTTGCTTTCTTAAGTTGAGGGCTCTACTACAGTCGATTTGACATTGTGTTCCTTTAAACTTTTACTAAACTGCATTTATTCCAAATATTTTTTTTTCTATGTACTTTAGAGACGAATGAGACAACTTTTCTCACACATACAACTATAGTTTTATTTTTGACATCACTGCTTTAAAGCTTTTAGCGCTGCCTGACTGTCGATGTAGAAGTTTATCATTTCACCTCTGTCTTTTTTCATTTTTGACCCGTCTGTACAGACCTGGGTACTCTCATACAGCTTATCAGATTTTAGCCAATAGTTCCTATACGGAATTACTGGCGAAAGTGTTCTAATAAAATCCTATTTCAACGACCTTGAAGGGTGTGCTTCATCACAAAGTCCTCTATAGGTAGTAGGTGAAGAATGACATCCAACGCACCCATAGTTGTGATCTTCCGGACAACTGTGATGAAAAACGATGCTCACCTCTGAGCCTTAGCATTTAATATCCTAATATCCTCTCCTTCCTCAATGCTTTCCATCACAACCAGCGTTGCCAAATGTGAAGTTTTATATGATTTTAGCAGTTTTTTTAAGCGTAGAGCAGTTTTGCAGTTTTTTGCTTAAAAAATAAGCTATAGTACCCATTTTGCTTAATATAACAGTGAAGGTTTGTTTATTAGTACTTTTTTAAACAGCAAGAGGGAATTCACACGAAAGTTGTGTTTTTCTTTATGGAATTTGATCTTATTGTTTATAAGATGAGTTCATACGAAAGTTGCACTTGCTGTATTAATATTAACTCGCCTTGCCTTATTATTAAAAAAAAAAGTTTCACACTTTCTTCATTGAAATACATAATTAGATCTCTTATAGAATGAGAAAAAACACAACGAAATATACACAAAAAATAAAATGTAGGCAGGCCCCATAGAATTTGCAGCCATACACATTTTTTCAGAATTCTCTTAGCGAAATTTTAGTAATTCACAAAAAAACAACAATTTATTTTTTCTAAGCAAGTGTATTAAGTAAATAAATCATTGTGTACTTTAAATAAAACAAAATCTTAGAAAATAGAAGCAAAAATTTTATTTACCTTATTTATTGAATTTTCGATCCACTTACATCTTTAAGTTGATTCGAAAAAAAAAAATAATTTTCCTGTGTAATTTAATACGAAATATCCCATGGTGCATATCAAACACTTCCCTTTCAATTAATTGAAAAATGTATAAATTTGTAGAGCCATATTTACTTAACTGATGCCGATGAGACTTTCGAGATGGTAAAACGTAACAGCTTGACACACATTATCAACTCAGGATAAAAACATATATATCAGGTATCCCCCACCAGATATAAAAATTACTAAACAATTTTTTATGAGCAGTTTTTTCACTTGAAAATCAGTTTTTTTCTCCGAAATTTTCATTTTTCCAAGAAAATATTATGGAAACGTGGATCATAACACACAATGATAGGAAATAACGGGTCTAACAAACGATGCGTAAGTCCAGTTTAGTGTATTTGTATTCCACACTCCACTTTTTTCCTATTAAGTTCCTGCATGCATAATCTTGGGGGTACACTGAGGGAAAAGCTGCAACTTAAAAATAAGAAGCGTCATATTAATTCAGTAATTTTCCATATAATAGAAAATGTATATTGAGGTATTTAAAAATAAATAAAATTAATAAATTAATACTGTAAATTAATATTCTTCCATATTGAAATAAGAAATTTCAACATGACTAGACAGACTTTCGTTAATGTTTCTTATTAATTCAATATATATTTTGAGGGCAATTATGAATAAAATCCCGCGAGGAATTTTTCCCCGGGAACAATTCTAATTAATAGCAAGTAATAGGGAAACAAAAAATTCAAATTGGAAAAGGGAGAAATTTCTCGCGAAATTTTATTCATAACTGCCCTGTTTATTGATTTTAAGCTGTTTTTTCTCTGAGTGTAACTGACCATGGGAGTCGGTCCGGTCTGGTCGGTCCGGTCGGGTCTGGCAGTGGCTGGTGGCGCATGCAGTTCCTTCTATTGTGGAAGGTGTTAAGTAAAAATTTAAACTTTCTTTTTTTAGTATAATGAAATGATCTTAAAAGCGCTACTGGGCTTCTGAGCTCTTCTCTCGGAAGTTTGTATATGGCGGAATTTCGGTCAATTATGAATAAAATTCCGCGAGACATTTTTCCCTTTTCTAATCAGAATATTTTATTTTTCCTATTACTTACTATTGGTTAGAATTGTTCCCCGGGAAAAATTTCCCGCGGAATTTTATTCATAAATGTTCTCTTTATATCATTTGCTCATGTGCGCCTTTGGGATTGTTGCCTTTTGGCATTACATCCATCATAGAGTTCAAATGATCTGGCGGCCCCATTCTCATTACTGAAATTTTTTTTACATGCTAGCTTATGATACTGAGTGGAAATTTTTCTTTGATTAATTTTTAATAAATGAACTTACAAATGCTCGAAAACAATTAATTTAGACTTCCTCCCTATTTGTTATAGTTAATTTATTGAAAATTGCGGATTACTTGATAATCTTGTTCCCAAAATAGCTTTAAATTATTGCAGTAACAATGTGATCATTTTCTATAAATGTTTCTTTTCTTATTTTCTAATGGCTCCACTAAGCCCAACAAAAAAATTCTAAAATCACCCTAAAACATCTGCTTTACATTTAGACTTAAGATGTGCAAAGTATGTACAGTGAGTCATTTTGCATATTCTCTATGACTTAATGAATGAATGAATGAATCAATTCAAATAATGTTTTTTTTTTGTAGCAAGGAGCCGCCATACACAAGCAAAACGAAAAAAAGAATTAATTTATTTTTTCTATATATTTCAAAGGTTTGATTATGTTATAATACCAAGCGAAGTGTCGGAAATTTGTTCAGTCTTAAAAAACGCGTCGAGCGCCTTTGTGCGTTGAAAACTTGAAAACAAACGACAAAAGCAAACAAAAAGCAATTACCTATAAATCTAATCGAGCTTATTTTTACGCAAACTTACGCATCGAAGTACACGGTTTTTTTGTTTGTTTGTTTATTTTCTTCATTTTAAAGGTGCAAATAAGAAAATTACTCGTACAGCAGCATAATTGAAATAGGTTTCTTCACGCACGCACACACACGCAATGATAGATAAAACACTATATATTGTGTCCGCGAATAGTCAAATGAAATACTTAAACAAGCACAACAACAGCATTGACAATTACAACATAAGCTTTTGAAGAAAACGCTGTCAAAGTTATCAAACAGTGGTATAACTAATTCGATTTGCTCATTTTATATGAGTGTTGAGTGTTTTCTGTTGTTGTTGTTGTTTTATGGATTCATATCAGAATCTCGTGCGAAATAACGTACCGTTTTTTTAAATACATACATACTTACATACATACATATGTATATATTTATGGCTTGACAAAAAAAACACCTCAATGTGAAGCTTTATGCTTAGTTAGGGTGTCCCATAAGAAGTGAATTTGAACGATTGCTTTTATTTTAGCAGTTTTAAGAAGTGTTTTTGAAAGAAAATTTTTGCAATGGATAACTTATTTACTATGTTCTATATTATTTTCTTAAAAATTTTTATCCCGCTTTTCCAAAATGACTTAATTTAAAATTAATAATATATTTAAAATTAAACCACTGAAACCGGTATTCATAAGCAATAAACGAATGTTAATCGTTCTTTAAACCTAAAAAAATCTACTTTAAGAACACATTAAATTAAGCAATCGTTTATGAATAGCGGCGTTAAGCATTAAACACATTCACCACAGCAAGCTACTGACTACAAAATTTCAAAAATTAAATACACATGTTTATATGAGAAGGATTATTTTGAAGACAGCAAGGCAACATGGCGAAGTACATTTCGAAAGAATAATTTCATTTTTATAAATGCGAAATATTTGAAGGTGGCAATACTGAACTATGTATTTATATTTAAATATGAGATGCACATGGTGCTGCTGCCGCCTCCAAAATAATTAAGTAGCTGGCTACGAGACGACAAATGCTGCTAGTGGCATTTGAAGTCGTGTGTTTGTGTAGCCTGCTGTGGTGAATGTGTTTAATACATTAGTAGTAAGAAGAGATGACTTAAGACCCGGTTCAAAACTTAAAATTTTTGTTGCAGCAACTTTTAATTTCTAAGTCAAAAAGAGCGAGAGAGAGAGAACAACGAAGTGTATATATTTCAATTTCAACACTCTCCAACACATTCAAGAATCGCTGCAACAAAAATTGCAAGTCTGAACTGGGACTTTTAATAGCAACTCTGATCTCCGTTTGCGTTTTATAAAATTAGTTCCTTAAGAAATCTAAGGAAAGTAAAAAAATTTATCTGTAAACACTAGGGTATTCATTTAATCGGGTTTTTGCTTTTTTTAAAGCTTTTCCATAAATCAAGTGTTTTCAACAAATAAAAGTGCATAAATTATTTATTAATTTGAGTTTATTAGTAAAACCAAAAACACACATAATAGTTCTTAAAATAATTCGGTTAATTTTTTTTAAATTTCTTGTAATACTGTCGATAGTTACTTCTGTTGACGGGTCATCATCTGAGTCATAATGACAGAGCTCAGCAACGAATATTCTGCAAAAAAGTAAATTTCTGAATTTCTTGGCTTTCGTTTTTGTACTGTCTCTCATTAAATCTCTAGTTAAACATTTTTATACCCACGTCCAAAGATTTTGAAGTTTTACTTAAGTAAAGATCACTGAAAATACTTCTTTGTTTGTATGAAAAATAATTTCTACATACTCACCTTTTGCAATTGAGACGAAACAAATAATTATGAACACAAAAAATAAGTTGTAACACTAAAAAAATATGAAAAAATTTGTTACGTCGGTTAATCGGTTAATCGACTGAAATTAATCGGTTTAACCGTTAACGGTTAACCGATTGAATACCCTAGTACACACACAAAAAAAATATGAATGACGAAAATTGATCCATAACATCATGACCAGTTGACGGGCATGTTTTTTTTATCGATTATTCGATTAAATTGAAGTAACGAGTATTTGCAGATAAATCTGTCAATTCAAAGTTTTTGTAAAATATTAATAAAGAATTTTTATAAAAATCATAATACAAATCTAACAAAATTATTTATTAAATTGAACCAAATAAGTGGTTTTAATTAATTTAAAGTTAAAAAAATCGTCTGTAATAAGAAATATGAAAATTTGAATGAAAGCTTTATATTAGAAGAAATCTTGTAAATTTAAATTTTTTTTGAGAATTGCACGAATAAGCTTTTAATAATGCGCAGTTTTATAAAATTTTATTAGTTAGATCAGTTATTTTTTTTTTTTGCTGTAAAAAAAGTATATGCATTTTACCCGATAAATCGTAGGTTTTTCGCAATAAAAACCGAAAACATGCCAAGATTATTAGTTTTTTTTAAATTAAATAAACAGTTTTAATTCATTTATGAAACACGATAAAATTGCAATTCGTTCGATATGAAATGAAACAATTTATTGTAAAACTTTATATATGGGCAATTCTACGAGAAATTTCACTATTTTGTAGCGAGCGACAGCAAACAATTGACTTTGTATTTCTGAACAACGTTACTCGAATTTTCCTAAAATTTTACCTAACGTAGAGCTGCTGACGGCCAACACAAATACATGTATAAAGAATAAAAAAAAGTTTTTTTCTTTGAAAAAAACAAGAATCTTCGCTTGGTGTCGCACGCTACAAAAAGTTGACATTACTGTGCAAATGCCATATTTTTGTTAACTGAAAAAACAACGAATAGTTTTATTCGAAAATTTTATTCGAGTATGAGAAATGCAGGTTATGTTTAATGTATAATCTAAAAAATATATTACGCTCAGTGTTTTTTTTTAATTTATTTTTTTGTTGGAAAGATTGGAACTTCTTAAGCCAAGGAAATTTTAAAAATGATTCGATTATTCGGAGTTAACGTCGCAAGGAAATAACTTTGTAAAGTTAAAAAAGGCCAACTTTCTGTTAGTTTTTTGGGCTTTTAAAATAGGTTACGATGACTTTTAATAAAATCGGTTATTTGTGTTCGATTATTTTATCCGGTTATAGAAAATTGACGATTAAAATATTGTATTAAATTTTTTTTATATCAGTAAATTTGTATGTTAAAGATTTTAAGTGCTGAAATGTGCAATTTTTTCCGATTATTCATTTTTAAAATAATAAAAAAATGTATGCAATCTGGTGTTTATTTAAACATTAGAAAAAAAAATATGTTTAATATAGATTACTTGCAGTAATACATACTAAGACTAAAAATATTTGCATTAAAAAACTGACAATGTTTTAAGCGATAGAAATTCTAAAATTTAATTCGATTATTCGTAGTTAATGTCACAAGTAAATAACTTTGAACGTTGAAAAAACCGACCTTCTGTTAATTTTTTAACGCTTTAAAAATAGGTAAAAATGAACTTTAGTAAAAACCGGTTATTTGTATTCGAATACTTTATGTGATGGCATGAAATTGAAGATTAAAAACGTTTTCAAAAAATTTATTTAATATTGTTAAGATTTTAAGTGCTTAGTGAACTGTAAATTGCAATTTTTTTCGATTATTCGGTTTAATAATATGATTAAAATTATAAAATAATATGTACATGTTTGTAAAACTGATGTTTATACATGAGAAGAAACAATATGTTTAATATGTGTATGTATATAGATTATTTGAATCAATACATCCTAAGACTACTTTCCGATTATTCGTTTCAATAATACGATTAAAAATAATAAAAATAATTATGTAAACTAGTGTTTATTTATTTTATAGATTACTTGCAGTAATACATACTAAGACTAAAAATATTTGCATTAAAAAATTAGGTTTTAAATGTAAATACCTTTAAATGTAAAAAACGACGTCGTTATGTAAGTTTTTTAATGGAATTAAAAAGAAGCTATAATGACTTCTACTAAAAAACCGGTTAGTTGTATTCGAATATTTTATCCGGCTACGTGAAATTGACGATTATAAAATTTGTATAAAATATTTTTTTAATGTTAGTAAATGTGTTTGTTTAAGATTATAAATTCTTAAGTTTTTCGATTATTCGGTTTAATAAAACGATTAAAAAAATAAATAAAATATATATAAAACTATTGCTCACTTGTACATTAGAAAAAAGAAATATGCTTAATATAGATTATTTGTAACAACACATACTAATGGCCAAATTTTTTAAATAGAAACGATTTTTTCGTTTTGAAATTTGTATGGAAAAAATGTTTCTTGGAACTAATTTTCGCTATTTTTCATAAAAATTTGTAACGTTTAGAAACGAAAATTTTTACAAAATCTGCCTATAAGACTTTATATATTTTTATTAAAAATCTTGAGTAATTTTATTCGAATATTTTATTCGAGTATACGGGCTGAACAATTGTATATAAAACTTATTTAAAAAATGTTATTAACGATAGTTCGGATTTTTAAAATTTACACAAATTTTGATTAATAGAAATAAAAGTAGACTGAATCATTCGAGTGGAAAAATTTATTAAATTTTTTTTATACACTGATATCAATTTCTTTTAGGGTTCTTTTTTCTTATGAAATACTACATTAATTATCCTTCCATTTTAAAGAAAATAAATGTAGCCTTAGATTTTTGTTCTAAAAACCGAATATCTTATTCGAATATTTTATTCGGTTGTAAAAAAATCGTTTTTTATATAAAAAGAAATTTAAATTTTTCCTATTCAATAGTTTTATAGCTTAAAAATTTATTATTTTATACCACAACCTCTTCTAAAATTCGTTTTATTTCGGCTCACCCTAATTATCATAATGTATACACATGCAAAGTTATGCGAGTTGTTACTTTTTTTTTTTTGCTGTAGACTTTAAGCAAAATATTCTAAATTTTCAAAATTCAATATTGTTTCAAAGCTGTCAGGCATTAGACGTGTTGTGGTTTTAAACGAATCGAAACGTCGGTGGTGGTTTCTTTTCATTTTTTTTGTAAATTCGAGCGACGAATTCGAAAAAGAAAAACGGTTAAATAAAAAAAGTAAATAAACACTGCATTACAGCAAAACCATTAAAAAAATTAGTAATGAAATTTGTGACTTAAAACAGCGTGTAAAACAAGTGTGCAAAATTAAAAAAATAAAAAATTATACCTATTGAATTTTTCTCAGTATTTTATTATAATTTATTGTAATTTTTATTGAAAGTGATTTGCCGCAAATTTGAAATATTTCGCGTTTAAATTATTCTCGAGTGGTGTGTGTGTGTGTGCGTACCAGTTGTAATTTGTTTGTTTTATAAGTATTTTTGCCTTATTTTCTTAATTGATTTATGTCGTTATCAAATTACTTTGTCAATATTTTTTTTTTTAGAAAATTTAAGAGTTTTGATTTTTTTCTTTCTAAACTGTTGTTGGCATGAGTGGCGTTTAATTTATTCGTCTTGATTGTTATTGAGTTCGAATAGACTTTTTTATGAAATATTTTGAAATAAGAACTTTTTGAATGATAAATTAATTAACTAATATTTCTATGACACAAATTTGTAAATCAAAAGAAATAAAAAGTTTATTGCAAATTGATTAACACATCAAATCGATGCAAAAGTATTAATTGTGCAACTTGTACTGTAGTTTGATAGTCTCTAAGGAAAAAAAATTGGAACTTGTGTAAATTGCTCAGAATAAGTTTGCAGTCATATTTACACATGCGTGTGTGGAACAAATTTATTATGAATTTTTGTTGGTTTTATTGGTTAAGCACTGTCTATATGCATTTTGTTCCTGCTTAAAGATCTCTTCAGTTGACTTCAATTCAGAGCGAAATGCATATAGACAGTCGTGTCATAGTCAATCCAAAGTCAAGTCATAGTTGAATTACAGTCAACTCATAGTCAAGTCATAGTCAAATTATAGTCAAGCCATAATTAAGTCATAGTCAAGCCATAGTTGAGTTATAGTCAAGTCATAGTTAAGTCATAGTCGAGTCATAGTCCAGTAATAGTCAAACCATACTCAAGTTGTAGTCAAGTCATAGTAAAGTCATAATCAAGTCAAAGTCAACTCACAGCCAAGTCATAGTCAAGGTATAGTTTAGCCAAAGTCAAGTCATAGTTAAGTCATAGTTGAGTCATAGTTGAGTTATAGTCAAGTCATAGTTAAGTAATAGTCAAGCCATATCCAAGTCATAGTCAAGTCATAGTCAAGTCATATTCAAGTCATAGTTGAGTTATAGTCAAGTCATAGTCGAGTCATAGTCTAGTCAGAGTCAAGTCATAGTCAAGCCATAGTCAAGCTGAAGCGAAGTCATAGTCCAGCCATAATGAAGTCATAATCAAGTCATAGTCAAGCTACTGCCAAATCATAGTCAATTTATAGTCTAGTCAAAGTCAAGTCATAGTTAAGTCGTAGTCAAGCTTTAATCAAGGTATAGTCAAGTCATAATCAAGTCATAGTTGAGTTATAGTAACGTAATAATCAAGTCATAGTCAAGCCATAGTCAAACTGTAGCCAAATCAAAATCAAGTCATACTAAAGTCATAGTCAAGTCACAACCAAGTCATAGCTAAGTATAGTCAACTATCAGTTATGATCAAGTAAAAGTCAAGTTATAGTCAATTCATATTCAAATCATAGTCAAGTCGTGATCAAAACATTGTTAACTCTGGCCATAGTTAAACTTTTAACCGCTTTAATTTTTCGTTATTCATTTGGTTTAATAATTTTTAAAGCTCTTTCAATTTATTAGTTGTGATAAGAAGCCCGAATGATTTCAAACTTTGCATATCCGTTTCAAATTCCTGTTTGTAAGCAGTTATTAATATCTTTCAGCTACCAGTAACTGTTTCTTCTTGCTTAACCCAATATTGAAACTGGACAATCGGCAGAGTCAAGTTTTTCAATATTTATGTATATTTTTAATACATATGCTATACTTTTTTTTATAACTTTTTCGTGAAATATAAAACATAAAATTTAAAACATCAAACCGCAAAATCCATTAGAGTGTAATAAAAATAACACAAAGAAACGAATATTAACTATTAGGCGTTGGTGGTGGCGGCGGTCAATTTGTTTTATTGCTTTCAATTTGCTGTTTATAAATTAAAACGAAAAATAAACTAAAATGCACAACTGACAGACAGACCACAAATTTAAATATTTGAAATTAAAAAAAAAAACAAAGGTAATAAAATCTGATCACAGCGCCATCACTTAGTAAATAATATGTTTATTATTTAATATTCTGACTAAAGACCCTGAATTAATAGATCCATTTGAAAGCAAAAAAAAAACATTTCCCTGTTACTCACTCCATACTAAACTAAACATTTAACACATTTTTATAAGATCGTAAAAATTTCTTTTAAAAGAAAAAACAAAAAAAATCCAACAAAAATATCACGAAAAATATTTAATGGTAAAAGACTATAAAAAGTAAATATATATAACATATGTATATAGTACATACTTATTTACCTAAAAACAAACCTATTAAATATTAATAAATAATTTCTATGGGAATTTGGCTTAACTTTACACACTTTAAAATTTAACACATACACACTTACATATGTGTATGTTTTTGTTCTTTAAACAATAGATGTTAAAATAAAATTTTTCATAGAAATTTATTTAAAAAAATTTATTTTCTTGCAAAACTAATGAAATGGCAATTAAGTTAAATTAAAAATATTTTTGCGTTATGTGGTTTACAAAAAGGTTTCGGATTCATCCTATTAGCTTTGCAGGGGCTTTTGTTTAATGTTTTAAAAATTTGCCACTTCAGACAGGTATAGAATTAACGCAAATGACAATGTAATTAGATACTAAAAATTTGTGAGAAAATTATTTATTTTATGAGAATTTTTTTTACTGTTTCGATAATTTTTTTAAGGCAGATTAGATTTCTGTAAGTTGGCAACACTATTTCTTGACAGCTGATTGCACAGGTTTTTGTATTTATATTTTACTTAACATATTGTCCGATCGTAATAGTAATTTTTGTCTATGCAGTTTGTCGCTTAAAACAACGATTGTGTGATTCTGAAAGTTATTTTTAACGATAGGACGACGCAGCTGATATTTTCTGTTGATTTTTGTCGATAAAATTAACAGCACATACATAAATTATTGTCGTTTAAATAACGATGTGATTATCATTAAAAAAAGTTAGTGAATCGCACTACTGATGAATTTATATCATGCTGAATGTCAAATTGCTATCATGAAGAAAATTTATCACGTATAGACACAATTTATTAATATTATGGCAGCGTTATGATATAATCATCAGAGCTCTCGGCTTGATAAATTCATCTTAATATCAAATGTAATTTTATATGTTACTGTGTGTGCATTTAACATTTATTTACTAAACAATTTTCTTTAAAAAAAAAATGACACAACAATTATTTACTTGTATGACGAAAAAACTAAACAAAACGCAAATTAGATACTTTTGGCAAGTATTTCTCAAATATTTGTTCGATTCATCATGATATAAAATCCTCAACGTTCTCTCCTTTGTGCTGATATTACTGGAAAAAATGACAGCAGCTCTACCATTTCCAAATTCTGGCTTCTATATCAGAAAATCTTTAATATTTTACTCAATAACTGAATGAGAATTCTAATAATGTAAACAGTACAATTATGTTGTACCCTTCATTAATTGAGTTTGTATGTTGTACATGAACATAAATCATTTTAGCCAGTTTCAAGTCGATTTTTCCAAATCACCGTTCAAAAGGACACAAATTTTAATTAAATTGACAATTTTTGACACGTGACATTAACAGGCATATTTGTCTGCAGCCTTTAAATAAATTTTAAATAACTCATTCAAATGCAAATGTCACTTCGAACAAATTTTACAATTCAATACAACACGAAAACATTTTTTACATTCTTAAAAAAATCATAAAACATAAATTTTTCTCTAAGAAAATTCCAAGGCAAAAAATGTTAAAAAAATTTATCAAATAGCCATAAATAATTTATAGTTTTTTCTTTCATTACTTTGCAACCGAGTTCAGTGTCAAGCAATGCTATTAACATATTTATGGACCTGTTCATGAAGAAAAACTCAATATATTTTGATATCATAAATTTTACACTAATTTATGGTTTCATCAATATACAAATCTATAAAAACTTGATCTTCAAAAATTTTTTTTTAATTATAAATTAATATTAAAATTGTTATAATTCTTTTACATTTATTTTAAGTATTAATTTTTTTTTTTTTGGGAAAACTGTTCGAGTTCCAAAATGTTTTATTTAACACTTTAAATAACACAACTTTGTTTTTTATTTTATTTTTGTTCTTGTTTGTTTATTTTTTTCAGTTTACTTCCAAAAATAAACACTTAATTAAATTATAAAATTTTTTTCAGTTAATTTAAATTCTTTGTGTGTTTGAAAATACCAAAAAAAAAATTTAAACGTTTTTTAGTTCCTCATAAAAAAATTTACATTTTTATTAGTCTCTATCTTGCAGTAGACTTGTTTCCATTAAATATTCAATAGATATGAATAAATGCAAGAACCATAAAAATTTAATTGATTTAAAACAGCATAAATAATTTAAATTCAATATTTTGGAAAAGTTAAAAACTGTTTATTATAGTTGGCTGTCAGCAGCCCATTGTGAGTGAAATACTAGATCGAGTTTTTTATCTAAAACAAAATTATAAAAAAAAAACTTTTAATGAATTTTTCCGCAAAGTTAATTTTTTATTTAAAAAAATAGCTGTTAACGCATATACATACATACATAAAAACATAGGCATTATGATTAACTAAAGTAAAATTTTTAAAAATATCTTGCTTAGAAGCACAGATAATTTTTTAATGGAACCTTTATTTCAGGCGTTCAATTTTAATTTCTCTAAAGATAGAAATTGTTTCCAGCTCTGGTGGTAGAACTTTATCAAGAATACAAATACTTTAACAGGATTATCAAATAAAAACATTTCTGCAAAAAGGTGTTCTATAAACCCCTCATAAATCAAAAATATCTTTTATGAATAAAGCGTTAAGACTTTAGCTCTACGTTGATGGAAACTTGTTTGAACCCTTTTTAGGTAATGCACAAAAAAGACCTATATGGAGAAGAGTTGGAGGGTTAAACTTTTCCACATATATATTCTTCGTAGGACTTTATATTAAACTTCCAAACAAGTTCTATGTCTTAATTGAAAGCCTGAATAAGTACGAAATAAACTTTAAAACCGATATTAACGGAGGTTCTTGTAATACGAAAATTACCCTTTTTCGTTTGTTTGTTTTATATTTTCTTTCATAATATGCAATTACCTCGTGTTAAAGTTTGCATATCTTTTAACACCAAAGAAAGTCTAAAAGATAATTCCAAAAAATTTCCGGAAGTAAACTTTTTGTGTTTAAATGCATAAAGTCTTATTCATGTATCAGGGAATGATAATGAGTACTCCAAAAATATGTATATGCATAAGTTAATAGCCTTACTTTTAGTAACTGCGTATAATCATAATTAAAGTGCAAACAATTCGTATTTTCACATATTTTCTCTCAAGCAACTATGACTATAGCCACTTCCAACATACCAGGGCATCTCTACTTCGCTTATGCGAAAAACTAAAATACACTACATCTATAAATAAAAAAGCATATGCGTATCAAGCGCATTGAGTCTGTGTCATACTTATAGTCGCAGTATTCTTATACTCAGACTATGGTTATTTAATCGCACAAAAAAGGATACGTATGATAATCGGGATATCTATTCAGCAATTGCCCCTGTATACACACATTTGTGTATATTAAATAAAATGGAAAATGCGTAGCGCATAAAAACATCCTATATGAGAGTGTGTAAATAAAATATCCCTGTATATACCTATGTGTAGTCGACTAATAGTCCGAGTATTTTTATACTCATGCGTATGATTGTTGCTCACCCAGTTGTTATAGTTGTTTGTGATGAGTAGTCTAAAAATATGTATAAACAAAGTTGTTAAACGTATTTGGTTGAAGATTAATGCATGTGTTTGTATAGAAGGTGTTTTTTAGTTTTAGGTGTACATATGCACAGTTTTTTTACGGTCAATACTCAGAGACTACTTAAAACTATATTTTTTTGAATCTCTGTTGTATATGCTTGCTTTTTACATATTTCACTTCATTATTTATTGGTGACGTTATGCGAATGTACAATATTTGTTCTGTTTTATATTTTAAATTAATTTAGATGTTAAAGCAATAATTCTGCTTGCAGCAATAATTCTGTAAGCCAAAAGTAACAAGTTAAGTACACATCAAGTGTAATGGGACGTGCCCTACTCACGTTTCTTATATAAATCAAGAATGATCGTTAATAATTGCCTTAATTACTTTTAATTCCTTTGGTATGAGCAAGCGATTATGATTAAAAAAAATTTTTCATTCACACTTTTATCGTGATTTAAAAATAAATTCAATAAATGCGAATTTACACGAATTGCTCCGCATGGGCACTACACATGTAATATTATACGAACATTAGCCTAGCGAATATCATACCTATACCTGGATTCAGTAACTTTTATTACGACAATCTAATCGCTATAATAACTTTAATGAAAATTAATCGAATTTGCTATTCAGTAATATATTTTAAGAAAAGCAAAATAACAAGATCAAATTCATTTAGTTTTTCTTTAATTCTTCTTTGTGCTTTTCGTTTATTTTGAGCACTATCGTAAAAAAAAGTTACAGAATCACAGTATCGTTACCGCAAGCGAATAAATATATCGATAATTATTACGATTTTCGGTTCGCTTAAGGTTACAGTAGTACCTGTAGTGCGATTCAGTAACTTTCAACGATCCTACAATCGTAATATTTGTCTATATATTTTGTCGCTTAAAATAACGATTGTGTGATTCTGAAACTCATTTTTAACGATAGGACGCAGCTGATATTTTCTGTTGATTTTTGTCGATAAAATTAACAGCACGCTTAACGCTTAAATAACGACAGAGCTGACATTAACCTACAGAGAATATCGTTAAATTTTACTGAATAGAAAATTCGATAAATGTTCGTTAAAAAAGCTATTGAATCCCACTAATGATGTAAAAATTAAAAATTCTTTTTTTGGTTTGTGTTTTTTTTTGTTTTCGGCTTTTTTTAATTGTAGCGTTGTTTTCGTTTTTGGTGATTTTTTCGTTGCTTTTGGGCGATTTTGGTTTAGTTTTAACGATTTTTTTAGCCTTTGCGCTTTTTTTTCGTTTGAAATACGTGAGTGAAAACTTACTCACCATGTCATCTCTCTCTACACCTTGTATTGCCTGGCAATTCTTAACCTTTAAAGCAAAAACTGTTCATAAAAGCCAATCGATACTGAAATCTTATTTAATTAACCACTATCATATTTTAGTATATTTTATTAAATAATAAATATTGTTGTTAAATATTTTTTTCTTAGTTCTATGTATTGGCCAGTTCATTGGTGGTCTTTGGATCATAAATTATAGCATTTGTTTCGTGTATTTGTTTGCTGGCTAAGGTATATTGTTTATATTGAATTAGATCAATATCAATTTATTATACTAAATTTATCTAAGAGAAAAAGGCTTATATTAACATATAAATGTTTTTACATACGTACGTATGTACATATTTATGTAAATTCGAAATTAGTTGGGCTTTTTACACAAATAATTTAATATGATCTTGATAACAGCATAATGTTTGTTTTATTGAAAAAAAAATCAAGATTTTTATTTTAAGTTATTGGTAGCGATTTCAAAATTGAGTTAAATTTATTTGATATAAAATGAGATATCAAGATTTATTTTAAATGAAATAAATAATAAAATTTTTATAGAGGTAAACAAGACAGGAAGAAATATATTAAGGAGAAGAGAGAGGGAGATATAAATAGAGATAGAGAGGGATAGACTTAGAGATAGATATACAGATAGAGATAGAGAAAGAGATAGAGGTAGAGATAGAGATAGAGATAGAGATAGAGTTAGAGTTAGAGATTTACATAGCGACAGAGAGAGACAGAGATAATGTTAGAGATAGTGATAGATATAGCGATAGAGAAAGAGAGAGACAGAGATAATGTTAGAGATAGTGATAGATATAGAGATAGAGAAAGAGATAGAGATAGAGATAGGGATAGGGATAGAGATAGAGATAGAGATAGAGATAGAGAAATATATAGAGATAGATATGGAGATAGAGATAGACATAGAGATAGACATAGAAAGATATATTTATAGAGAAAGAGAGAGAGAGAGTTTCAAAGTCAGCTGTTTTTCTGCCAGCTGTGTTGACTTAGTCCTGTTCTACAATGCAGAATCTACATGCTTCAAAAGAGTGAAGACAGCAGATCAGTTGACTGGAAAAATTTTCGTTTTTCTAGAATGTTCAAATGATGGAGAGTATTATTCGAAAAACTCTTAAGTGGATTGGACTTCAATAGATCTGCTGAGATTCAATCAACACCTCTAGACTTATAACCCTTAAGATTTCAATTAAATGCACTACTTCCTTCATGGTGCAGCAAGCAGTAGCAATATATTGGTCACCCATATATCCATAAAGAGAGAAATAGTTCCCGAGAAATCGTTATTCTGAGCCGGGTTGGATATGAAAAATTACTTGAACACTTTTGAAGGAAAAAATAGGAAAATCCGAATAAATTAAAATAAAAGAATTTAAGTCTAGCAAAAATCGTAAAGAAAATAAGATGTAAATATAAGAAAAAGAAGGACGAAAGAAAAAACTTTCACAGAAAAAAATATTTCTCTACCTTCAATTGCAAAAAAAAGAAGCAAAAAATAAATTAAAAATTTCATTGAGAAAACTAAAATTTGGTTCGAAAATATAATTTGTTAAAAAGTAAATTAAAAATTTGATTTTGAATTAACCTTTTTTTAAATTTAATTATCTAAAAACTGTAATTGATTTTATTAACACTTTAATTGGTGTTTGGTTTTTTTCAATTAAAGGTGTTAATTGGAGACAAATTTTTTTTTCGTAATTTAAAACAATTCAAATTTCAATTCTTATAGAATGAAATATTTATGTAAATTAATATGATTTTATAAATCAGAGAAGGAAAATTGAACTAGACTTTTTAGCTGGGGGAAATGTACATTTTGCATTGCAGCCACGCACTTCATCAGTAACCAGGTTTATCTACTTAGGCGGAGTGAGAGAGAAGGAGAAAGAGATATAGAGAGAGCAATGTTAACATCAGCTATTCAACAGGAATTTGTAAGAAAATGGAATATGAGAAATGATTATATTATGTAAAAAATATTTTTTTATAAGAATTAAAGATATACTGAACTTAAGCCTGACTAAGAAATTTTACAAGATTAAAAATTATTCTAGTTCAATTAAATTTAAATTGTTACTTATTTCAAACAACACATTTTTAATCAGAAATAATTAATTTTTTTTTAATATTTAATTTAATTTTTATTTTAAATATTTTATTGCCAAAACAACCAGTTTAAGTCTATCTTTAGTATTAATATTAAACTTTTATTTCTTTTGCTAACATTTGCTGCAAATATTATATTTTTTATAGCCATTAACTATAAAACTAAATAGCTTGTAATTATTTAAATATTGCATAATAAAATATTATTTTTAATATTTTAAATAAACCACAATTATTTTTTTTAATATAAAATAGAGTTTTTCTCACATTTGTGTAAAAATTACAATAACTATTAAGATTTTTTTTTAACCATTTACGGCAATGTCTTATGATTTAAAATCTTTATGGACCATTTATGTTTTTGTTATAGTTTTTTTTCCTTTCGATAGTCTATAATTATTTATTTTTTATGATTATACTGTTGAAAAATCATAAAATATATACAAATTAATAATAGTATGGGTAAGACAAATGGTTTTGTTACAATAATTATAAACAGATTTTGTCTTAAAATGGTTGCAAAAAAAAAAGAAATAAAAATTGTTTTTAAAATATTGTAGTCAAATTTAGGTTATTTCCAAATTTTTTAAACTTAATGGCAGTTGTTGTTGTGTGTTTAATAATATATAATGACGAAAAGGGTTTTAAAATTAAATTCTTTGATTGCGCTAGAAATACTCGTAGAGTGAGTCATGAATCGAAAAGAACAGCTTGCGTGCATTGTGAAGCTTTATTAGTTTTGTGACGTAGCAGTAGATATTTAAGGGAGCCAAATAGCAGGTGATGGCATAATGCCATCAGTTCTCCATGACAATCGACTATTTTCCGAATTTGAAATATTTTCCGGCTGCAAATATTTTCAATTAAAAACACACCTTATTTTACTAATTTACTGTACGGGGAAAATCGTAAATCAATTATTTCTTAAGCCCAGCTTTAAACAAATTTTTTTTATGCTGTTTAAAAAAAATTGACTTGCGTGAGAATGCGTGAGCGTGAGTAAAATTTTTTTTCTTAATATAAAAAGAATACGTAACGACGAAAAAAAATATTTTTAAAATTTAAAACAAAAATGTTATTAACTGTCACTTAGGCAAGAGTTTTGTGGGTAATTTCGATTATCTTCCGAACTTGAAATATTTCAGCTGCAAATATTTAAAATTGAACAAAAAACTATTTTTCTAAATAAGTAAAAGTAAATAGATATTTACTGTAGAGGGGAAAAAATTCAATCAATTTTTTCAATACAGTTTAAAAAAATTTTCGCGCGTGAGCATGCGTGAGCGTGAGTAAAGAAATAATTTTTTTTTGCTTTAATATAAAAAGAATACGTACGTATACAAAGAAAACAATTCTTTTAAAATTTTTTTAAACAATTCATTTACTGTCACTCTGTCAACTCTGCTGTGTGTGATTTCAAATAACGATTGCGTGTAGTAAATGTTTTCACAATAAAAATTTAGTTTTTGAAAATTAAAAATATTTGATATAATGTCGTAGGTGAGTGCATTATTATTATTAGTCAAAAGCTGTCACGCGTTAGAGGACATGAGCGTGAGTGATAAAAATTTTTTTCTTCGTGAGTCCAAAGCGACAAAATTAGCGCAATCAATAATCTCTCGTCTAATTTAAAGCAAATATTTTTAAAGTGAGCATAGACAATGAGTAAAAAATTCTTTTATCGTTTAATTTGTCGGGCATACACACGAAATAGAAAAAAAAATATTGTGTAAAAATAGTGGTTGCACTTATTATGTCAAATCTTTGATAGATGTGAATGTAGTTTCAGTGATGAAAACCTTAAAAACGTTAAGGGGTAGGCTTTTAAAGTTTAATTCGAAAAAATCATTTCAATCGGTCCTAATAATGACCACAAAATGGGTAAAATTTCCTATAGTGCACTGGCGCATAAAATTACATTATTATGTATTTAAGTATCGTACTTGCAATATAATTGCGAAATTTTTCCTATTGCACAATAATATCGTCAATGTGTATTCCATATTGGAAGGTGGCACAATATTTTGGAAATTTTATAAAAGGACTTTTGATTTTTATTGCACAATAAAGACAATTGAGTAATGTGGCGGCAACATTATTCAATGTTGTTTACTTTTTCATTGTCAGGAGTATTGGGCAATACTTTCTTTGAAAATATTGTGCCATGTATTGCATAGCATAGGTAAGAACTGCATTAGTACGTACAAGATATATGAAATAATATTGTATAATGGATGGGCAGCTTAAGGTTAAATATTTCAGCTGACAGTAATTTCAAATAAGTTTGTATTTAGATTCTTCCATATAGTTAATGAAGATATGTTTGAATGTTGTTCACAATTCCATTTTATTGAACTATTTTAAATTTTTTTTTCAATTATTTAAAAATATTCATAAAAACCAAAAAAAAAATTACTGACAAATATTCAATGAAAAAAAGAAAAAGCGAACAATATTTCTTCCATGTGCAAATAAGAAAAAATTATCTAATAACTGTTGTGGCATAAATATCCTTTTTCCATTTTCAATATTATTGTGCAATATTATTGTTCAATAAAATTGTACATTAAAATTAATGCTGCTTATGCAATACTTTATTGTCGACCTCAGCACATGTTTAGTATGTATTTATATGCTCTTGATACGTGTGAAAATTGTTTCTATTTTTCTATAGCTTTTGCATAAACAATTCTCGTATTCTATTTTAATTTAAAAAAAAATTATACGAAATATTGAAAGTAGGCAAACACAGAATCGATGTAATCACATGGAAACTGATGTTAAATATATGTGCAGATAGCGTTTATTTAAAAAAGTAATTCTATAATAACCCACCGTGTAGTGTATTTTTCTATTAAAAAAATTTATCATGCAATAAATTTGTAGGTGAATAGAAAGCTGTAGTGTACTGGCGCATAAATTGAAATGATTTTGACACATGATTAATACAATCATCTTAACTGCTATAAATCACACCAGTCACTTGAGATAGATTTTTTATTGATGCTATTTTACACCCCAGTAAGCTGAATCAAGTTCCACTGAGTAGATAATTATGTAACTTTAAATTATAAATTTAAATTCTTAATTTTCTGTTATAAATATGTAAATACATCTCAACAATGATTTGACATGTTCACTTAAGATAAACTTATCGCATTAATCGTGAAAACATTATCTAACAAAATGCGCTTAATCTTTTCTGCCAAAATTGTGTCAAATATTCCTTAAAAGGCAATTGTAACTAAATAAAAAGAAAAAATCTACAACAGCAAACAGCAACAGTTAACCACAAAACTCCTTAAATGGTAAATAAAAAACCTAAGAAATACTTTTAAAAATATGAATATCTTAAATTATATTTATTCAAGTGTGAATACAAAAAGAAACCACAAAATTGACAACATTTAGTCATGAAAACATGTTGCAGAACATCTCCCTCCCTGCATTGGCAAAACAATGGAACACTAAAGTACAAAAAAACACTTTTTTGGAGGATCTAATTTCTAATTAAGGTCAATCTTATAAGAAAATGAAGGCAAGCGAAAATAGCTGAGTTTAATAGACAAGCGGCAAGATATAAAAAAAATAAAAAAAAAATAAATTTTGCTAAAAAAAACTGCAGAGCAGTTGAAAATTGCCAATTATCAAATTGAATTAAAAAGTAACATAAATCATTGTTGAGTATATACACACATATATAAATATATATATATATACATATACACACACATAAACTCATATATATTTAAACTTAAAAAGAAAAAAACATTTTCTTTTAAAATTCAAAACTTAAATATGAAACAAGTGGATGGATGAATGGATGAATTAAGCTTGACGAGGGCAACTTTTATTGCTGTATTAGCAAACCATTGTTTGATTGTTTTTTCTTCTTCTTCTATTTCACAAAAGCGTAAAGTTTATAGTTTTGTTTATAAATAATCTTGGGGACTACTTGTTAATATTTACACTTTCCGTTTGGCGTTAAAATGCAAATAGATTTTAAAGTGCAAATTGAGAGATATTTTTTATGATTTGCAAATAATTGGCATTGCGCCCATACATTGTCAACATTTTTATTTAACCAACAAACAAAGTAAAATTGGCCATTGAATATGAGTAAGTGAAGCGCGTTAATTTGTTGCAAATATAGGATCTTTCATTAAGAGCTTTCTAACTTTAAAAGTAAATAAAACAAAATGTGTGTGAGATATCATCGCACTTTTTTTTAGTCGCTTGAAAGGCCTGTCAATGTTATACATGTACATGTACATGAAACATGTGTCCTTAATTATGAAAGTGGTCTTTGGGGAATATATTTAGTAAATTACATTTGAACAAATTAAAAAATATTTTTATATTATGCAACAACAATTTATAAAGTAACAGTGACAGGCTAACGTATTCATAGCACTTATCGTTGGCGGTGGTGGCCCAGGCCATTAAGTATTATACAATAAATATTTTTTTATATATGTATATGATTTCATCAGGCTACAGTTCGTATCGGTTTGTAAGCTAAATTACATGTGATAATTATTAATGAACAAATAACACCAAAGTTAATTGTAAATAATCTGACAAACACGTAGTAGAACGGAACAACTAGCTGTTTTCAAAGGCCATTAACTACATCTTCATCATCAGCGCTCTTTTGTGTTTGGCCCACTGTGTGTGGTGTCAGTTGTTGTAGATTTCTGCTTTATATACACAACTTTCATTGCAAATGGAATATGTTAATTGTTTTGATTCATCGTACTTAAATATGCTATTTTCATTTCATTATAATATTATTGTGCAGTTCTTTGTATTGTACAACAAAATTGATTCTGCTTTTGCAATACTTTATTGTCTATTCTTGCACACGTTGATATCGTATGTATGTATGTATGTGCTACATATTTATGTATGTGAAGATGGTTTGCTTTTTTCTAAAAATTTTGCTTTAACAATTCTCGTATTCCATTTTAATTAAAAAAAATTATACGAAAGTTTGAAATTAAGCGAAAGTCCCATCAAAAAAAGTAACCATCAAATACATGGAAAGTGATTTTAAATATTTGTGCAGCTAATGTTTGTTGAAAGAATTGAAATATTATTTGCTTTTATAGTCATATCAAAGTTTATAAGAACCGATTATTTTGTTTAAAGATTCTAGATGTTTTAAAAATAACCTTATGCCAACGGCTGAATTCTCGTTTATCTGTTCAAGAAATATGTAGATAAGAACTGGTTTAAAACTGATTAAACAATAAAACCGAAACATAAATTATCCTAATAATCCGAAAAATGTGTTTTTCGTAAAAAATCCGTACCAAATATAAAAAACCGGTTCCGAACCGGGTAAAAATTATCCCATATTTGACGCTGGTAATTGTGTAAAAATCTTACGGCTGGAAAAATTTTCAAGATTAGTGTAGTAATTCGGGAGTGAAAGCGTAAAAAACAAACAAACTCACTTTAACATTTATAACATTAGTAAGGATTTTTTGCATTTATGTCCCACTGTACGCTAATTTTATCATGTAAAAAATTTTTCATGCAATAAATCAAAAAATTTCTTGTTGTAAACAAAGCCTTTTTATATTACACTTTATTATATTTCTGCCGTAGATTTTAATTTCTTTATTTTTTCTTTCTATATAAAGTTTTTCCTTCAATTCATATCTATCTCACTATTGCAAAATTTTATCATTATTGCGTGAGTATTTTTATATTTTTCTCTTTTCTAAACTCTTTACACACTTTGCTTTTATATTTGTGTAAATGTTTTATTACTATTCAAACATTTCTTGACCTTAATTGTTTAAAAGTGTTTATTTGTTGTGTTTTTATCTATTTAAAGATGTAGAAAGAAAAATATTCTCATAGAAAAAATTAACATCTCTATGGATTTGCCATAATATTTACGCAGTTATAGATAAAAAATGAATAAATACAAATGTACTTTCAATGTGAGATATAAGGAAAATTTAACAAAAGGATATTATAAAATTGACCTTTAATAAAAAGCCAGACGGAGAAGGACTTTGAAAATTTAGTAAATGAGAAAAATACTTTAGGCAGAAAGCTGGTGTCCTCCAATAGTCAAATATTTATTTAATTTTATTTACTAATCACTATCACTACTCAGAGAGATTCTAGGAAGGTGTTGCAATTTCTAAATAACATATTTTTCAAGAATGTGCTACATACCGTTTATATAAATAGGAAGTACTCAAGTTATGATATATATACAATCTGTTATGTAGTAGTAGCTTTGGAAGAAGAACTGCTATTCTAATACAGCAAATACTGTTTACACAGTGATAAATATTCGCGGTATTCCGTTTTTGAAGTAAATAGTCTTGCGTAATTATAAATGTAAAATATCGTAGGAGCATGAGATAGAGATTGTTACCCAACCATTGTGCACCAGCTTCAGTGTAAGGCAGCAGTACGTAGTGAAGATATGTTATAAAATAATATTATAAATTCTTTATAAAGACTGCTATATAAAGAGTCCGCCAGATAACTTTTTTTTATTGAAAATGCTATACAAAAAAAACTACTGAATATTTTCTCAAATTTCTTTTTTTATTTGAAAGTACAATCCTTCCGGTTAATAATGAAAAATAATTTCTTTCAAATGGCTGCCTCGGCATTCAATGGCTTCACGAATATTTTTGATGACTCTTTCTGCCACATCAGCAATATTTTTGGGCGTACGCACTGTTTTAGGCTTTTAACGCTTTGGTTTATCGATGCCAGTAGTTTCTTTCACTTTTTTCACGAGATAACGAACATACGGAGCTGACGGTGCTTCTCTTCTTCCAAAAACACGTACGCAATTTTAGCACACATTCTGCAACATTCCATGATTTTCAAAGTAATATCGCAATATTTCCCAGCGTTGTTCAAGCGTATACACAATTGTATTCGTTCAGCAGGAGAATTTGAGCTAAGTCTTACCATTCACGAAATAAGCACTAGTTGAAAAAAACGTTAGATTAGTTGAAAAAAACGTTAGATTTAAAACGCTCTTTTATTTACAAGTTTATTTTAATTTTATTTATTTTATATTTTTCAACTTTTTAACAAAATTATCCCCCCTGGTAACACTGTTACTCTTCACAAGCAATTTCTATTAAAATTAACATTGCTCCTGAAGGTATGCATTAAAATTCGATTGAGTGTATTTCTATGCAGCTGTTAAGTTTCTCTGTACTTCTTGTTCGTATGATTACACTAATACACACATACACAGCTAACACCGATTTGATAACGCTTTACGATCTTACTAAAAATTTGTGATTGTATTGTGAAAAAGATTAATACCCCCTTACGTATAGATGTTTACACATCAAATAGCTTCAATATTTTGCATTTGCAGTTACCGAAGACCATTTTCTTCAAACAAGGAATACCGCCCCTTCAATTTTTTTCTGAGTAACTATGGTTTTTTCTTTTCAAATTCGCTACTTTTAACATATTTAAATTTTATGCCAGCTAGTGTTTTTTATTGATTTAATTTAATTTAATACTTCCGGATACACGTATTTTTTAAACGTTATTTTTATAAAGAATGTTGCTTTGTTCCTTATGAATAAGTGGCCTTCCTTCTTATACTGCTTTCGTTTGCCAAACTTTTCTTGCTCTCAACAATTGTGGGCAAGTCACAGAATAAAGCTTATAAGGTATACATAATAATGATGATTAAATGCTTTTAAGATAGCCAGCAAAGTTTAAACAAATATTAATCGCTGATCTGAACTTTAAACTTCATACGTACAAACAAACAGTTCATTTGAAAAAAAAACAAATTTTAGAAAGTAGACTAAATCTCAACTAATAAAGTTATAAAACTTGTAGATGGCAAATCTCTATTAAGATCTAAAACATTAGACTCTATTTTTATGCAAACAAAAAACATAAGTTTAAAGTTTTTTTTTGAAGCAGTTTCCTTATACAAAACAGCTCAATTATCTTATCTTTTGATATGAAACAAACAACAACATTTTGATAAGATGACATGTAAACAAACAGATAGATCAATGAGTCGATATAATCACAACACCACAAAAAAATAAGAACAAATTTCGAAAGAACTAAAAACTAAACTAAAGCAAATACATACGAGTACGTGTGTAACTAATCATGTGTAAAGCCAATAACGCTACATGGAAACTTGCAGCCAAATGTTCAACGTAGCAACAACAAACACCAATCAAAATTGTACAAAAAAAAAAAACAAAAAATAAAAAATAGTGATAACAGTTGGCAATTTACTATTTTACTATGCCATACGATACAATAAAGACATAAATTATCACATCGTATATTAAATAAACACTAAAACGTTGCATGCAGAAATATATATACGAACGAGTACGTTTATATTTCACCTCTTTCTTGGCTTCACCCGCCTCCTTTTGCTTTAACATGCAAATTTATTCATTGACTGCAACATACAATAACATCGAGCCAATTTGCCTCAACAGTAACAACAGTGTATTAAAATATTTCACAAGTACAAGAGGAAGCGATTTTCTAATAGTTTTGTAGTTGAAGCCGAATATTCGGTATTCAAAAATAGTACTATGTTTTTCTGTATAGAGTATTAGGTTTGACAGGTTGCTTGGATTCAAGAATATATCCTTTTATTTTACCTGAGATTAGGTATAGATATAGTGCAAGTACAGATAGTAAAGTGACAAAAAATAGCATCGTTGCAGCGCCTCTGTTTCCAAGTAGGCGCATTATTTTACTTCGCTGACAATTCAATGCCACAAATATCGATAGTGGTGTGATGTGATCTAGTGTAGACACTGATGCAATCAGAAAAATCTATTAATGTTGATATGGCTGAATCTAGCCTGGAATTGAAATTGCGCTATCAAAGATATTCATTTGCTTTGTAGCCAACAATACCCCCAAAAAATTAGTTCTTGTAACAGATTTCGTTAAGATAATTCTTTGGTAGGAATTGTACCTTTTTACTAACGATACTTTTTGCAACAAATACTTCTTTTAGTCCTTTAAGATATTTTTATAAGAGTTATTTTTTCTAGAGGTACTTTTGGCAAAAAGAACTTTTTACAAAAGGTTTTTTTTGCAAAAAGTACTTTTACAAAAAAGTACTTTTCACAAAAGGTAATTTTTGTAAAAAGTACTTCTCACAAAAGGTAATTTTTATAAAAAGTACTTTACATAAAAGGTAATTTTTATAAAAAGTACTTTTCACAAAGGTAATTTTTATAAAAGTACTTTTTACAAAAAGTACTTTTTATAAAAAGGACTTTTCACAAAAGGTATTTTTTAAGGGTACTGTTTACCAAGGATACTTTTTACAAAAGGTACTTTCTACACATGTACTTCTTACCAAAAGTACTTTTTAAAAAAGGAACTTTTTACCAAAGATACTTTTTACAAAAGGTACTTTTAACAAATGGTACTTTTTAGACAAGGTACCAAAGGTACTTTAAAAAAATATTTTTGAAATAGGTATTTTTAAAATAACGTACTTTTTGCAAAAGGAACTTTTTTAAAAAGGTACATTTTACAAAAGGTTATCTTTAAAAAAAGTTTACTTTATAAATAGTAAGTTTAATAGAAAGAAGTTTTTATATTATACAGAAAGTACTTTTCACAAAAGGTACGTATTATAAAAGATACTTTTGACAAAAGGTACTTTTTATATAATCAAATTTTTATAGAAGGAATTATTTATAAGAAGAAATTTTTTGAGACAGCTACTTTTAATAAAGGTGCATTTTACAAAAAGTACTTTTTACGACAATATTTTTACCAAAGATACTTATTACAAATGGCACTTTTTACAAAAAGTACTTTTCACGATAGATATTATTGCAAAGGGTCCTTTTACAAAAATTATTTCAACACAAAATTTAACGTGCAAAAGTAAAGTTTCACTAAAAGCAGGCTTACAAAAGGCGTGTTTTTATAACGAGGTACTTTTTTTTAGAAGGAACTTTTTTTAGAATAATAATTTTCATAAAAGGAATTGTTTACGAAAAGAAAATTTTTATTTAAGACACATTTTACATCAAGTACGTTTTACCAAAAGTATTTTTATAAAAGAAACTTACAGGTTTTTTGTAGAAAGGGTACCTTTTACCAGAGGCACTTCTTCCAAAGGTACTTTTAAAAAAAGATTCTCTTTACATAAGGTACTTTTACTAAAAAGTACTTCTTACAAAAGGGAACTTTTACAAAAATGTACTTTTAAAAAAAGGTAGTTATAACAAAAAGTATTCCTTACAAAAAGGTACTTTTTGCAAAAAGTACGTTTTTGCACTAGGCACTTTTTACAACAAGTATGTACTTTTTACAAAAATTACTTTAGCGTAAAATACTTTTCACAAATAGTACTTTTAACAAACGTAACTTTTTACAAAAAGTACTTTTTATTTAAGAGACTTTCTAATAAAGTAACTTTTTACAAAAAGTAGACTCACGGAAAAACTGCAACTTAAAAATAAGAATGCGTCACATTAATTCATTCATTTTCAATACTATTGTAAATTGTATTGAAATACTTAAAAATAAGTAAAATTGTTAAATAAATACTGTAAATTAAAATTTTTCCATATTGAAATAAACAATTTAACATTGTTACTATACTTTCGTTAATTTTTCGTATTAATTCAATGTGGTTTTTATTGATTTTAAGCTGTTTTTCTCTGGGTGTACTGGCACATTGTGCAAAAATGTACTTTCCCTGCATTTATAACCGAATATTGAGAAATTCCTCCAGCCTTTATTTATAATTTCCTTATGCATTGCATGCGTCGTTTTTTATTGCTTCATATGAAAAAGTGCTCTTTGTTATTGTACGAGTATGTTGTGCGTTAGTTAGTGTTGCTTTGTTGTTCGCAAGTATGTTTTTTATGTTTCTAAGTACCCATGAAAAAGTTAGCAAAGAGCCTGTTAAAAGCATTGATGAGTGAGTAAATGAAGTGTAAGTATATTGGCGATGGTGACTGTGAGGAATCTTAGCGCCTATACGGGGCTAAAGTGGCCAGATGTTGGAATTCTACAGAAATTCCCAAAACGCCAAAGGAAATTAAACCTTTTCGGGTTTAAGGTAATAAAATATCGTATATATAGCCGTTATGCTTGAGAATGTCCTAAATAACTTAAAAAATTAAAGGTATGATCGATTAATTAGAAATCAAAGTTTCATTAAAAAAATTTATACAAAAATCTAGTTTTTTTTTGTAAATTTAATATTTTTTTATATTAGCAACTTGTTTCCACAAATCAGGCAGGCGATTCCTCTAGAACAATTTAGAACTTTTAATATAGATTTTCTACTCAAGTTGAACGTCTGGGTCGTGAAAATAGGGGGTTTATTCTTCTGAGAGACCTTCAATTCATGAGAGTTTTTTTTCGATTTGCTAAAAGAAATTTTGTTTATTAAAAGCTTTTTAAATTTTAGGTCTGAAAATACGTTTAAAAGCTATTATTGCAACTTAAAAAAAAAGCTTTTTCAATTTAAGGTTTGAAAATTCTTTTAAAAGCAATTATTACAACTTAAAGTTAATTAAAAGAGGGACTTAAAAAAAGCTTTTCACTGGCCCTAAATTATTTCTGTTTGACTCTTTTGAATTTTTTTTTAATTACATCTGGCATGTTTGTTGTTTAATTATGCACCACTTTGCTTGTTACACCATATGCCTCTCCCCTCCCTACTTATGCCTCCTACTATAGTGCTAATATTTTACACTTTTTGTTCGTTGGTGCCAAAAAGGGAGGGAAGCTCTAATGTTTGCATATTTATTTATCTTGGGAATTGTTTTATATTTTTGAACCGGTTTAGTTGTTTATTTATTTTATATATTCATTGAATTCAATACTCGCTTATTTAAAACAAATATGTATGTATGTATACAGTACGAGTGTGTAGTATTTTGTAAGTAATTTGTAACATCAAATTCTTTGTATGAAGATGTTGTTGTGGCTGTTGACGATGATGATGACTGTGACTGTGAAGTGTGGCATGAATTTTTAATTGAAAAAGGAAACGGTTGATTGCGTTCATATAGAAAAAAAGAAATTATATGAAATTATTTTTATTTATTCGATTATGTTCTCAAAATATTTTAAATATCTTGTAATAGATAAAGTGTTAATATAATATTTTTAAATAAGAGCTATTAAGCGCTTATTAAAATATTTTAAGCAGGTTTTTTTTATATATGAACTAATATATTAGATAATATTTTATTCTGGATTTTAGTGCCATGAAGAATAATTATGAAACTTAAATATTGTAAATAAAAACGCCTCTCTTCTTTTTTTTATCGCCAACAAGTGATTTATAAAAATAAATAAATTTTTTAAACAAATCTTTGGTTTATTTTTGATTAAAGCTATTAAAGCCTTGGAAAGTAGGCTCCAAAGAATTTAAATATTAATTACTTCATTAAAAGGACTTTAAAAAATTAAGATAAAAGTGATTTGAGTTCTAAAATTCCGTGTTTAATGAATTTGATTTAATAAAACTAAATAAATACATTTAAACAACATTTTCAAGATCAAGCTCTAATAGCAATTTATTCTGGGGACAAAAATAAATAAAATTATTTAAATTGAAGTACAGAAATAAATCATTTAAGCTGCTTTGTAATTTGAATAATCAAATCCTGCAATAAAACACACACCTCAATGAAAATATTAAATAATTAATAGCTTCATCACGTTAATTAAATTAAAAAAGACGTCTCAATTAAAACACTAAATAAATCATTACAAAATGCTAAATAAATTACTATTGCTAATACTGGTAAGTTTAAAATACAATTTCTTAGACATTTCTCTAATTTATCTAAATTCTTGATTTTTTTTAATTACAGCAGGGCCTTGATAAAGTAGACTCTTTAAAGGTGTGTAAATTACACGCCTTTTTTTATACCAAGCTATCCAAAATTATTTAAAAATTAACTTGTTAAAAATAGTTATAGATTATTTTCCAAATTACAGTAGAACCTTGATATAGAGAACTCCCAAATATATTACATGCACATATGTATGTATAAATTTTTTAAATTTTCTAAAACTACTCAAATATGATTGTTATTCCAGCTTTTTCCATCAAATTTCACAAATTACAGTAGATCCTTGATATACTAAACTCATAAAAATTTTATATTAATGTATGTGTGTATATACATTTGAAAATATCTAAAATGATTAAAAATTAACGCACTTAGAGTTCTTTCTAGTGATATTCCCAAATTACAGTAGAACCTTGATATAGGAAACTCATAAAAATAGTGTGTATATGTATGTATATATATTTTAAATTATCTAAAACTATTCAAAATTAACGGGCTTACAGCTTTTTCCAGTAAATTTCCTCAATTATAGTAGAACCTTGATGTATGTAAATCTTAAAAATATTATATGTACGTATGTATATATTTCTTAAATTATCTAAAATTATCTTTAAAATTAATTTTCTTAGAGACATTTCTAGTGAATTTTTCTAATTACAGTATAACCTTAACATATGAAACTTAAAAATATTACATGAACGTATATGTATGAGGGCCAATTTCACCAACTCTATTTAAATATCAATCCATATTTAAATGTAGATTTTCATGAATTTTTGTATGGAAAAATGACTTTTAAATATGAATTGATATTTAAATAAGTTGGTGAAATTGGCTCTTAGTATCCTTAGAATTATTTCAAATTTATTCACACTTAACGTGCTTAGAACTTTTTCGAGTGAATTTCCCAATTACAGTAGATCCTTGGCATATATTTTTAAAGTTGTTGATATATATTTTTATCAAAATTTTCTGGCAAATTTCCCAAATTTCAGTAGAGCCTTGATATAGGAAACTCTTAAAAGTATTATATGTCTTTATATATTTTTTAAATTATCTAGACAAGCTTTTATAGCTTTTTCAAGTGAATTTCTTAAATTACAGTACAAACTTGATAAAGTCCACTCTTAAAAATATTGTATGTATATATATATATATACATATATATATATATATATATATATTTTTTTTTTTTTAAATATCTAAAACTATTCAAAAATTATCGTGCTTAGAAATTTTTCTAATGAACTTCCTAAATTACGGTAGAACCTTGATAAAGTCAACTCTTAAAAATATTAAATGTATGCATATATTTTTTTAAATTCTCTAAAACTATCGAAAAATTATGGTGTTTAAACATTTTTCTAGCGAATTTCTTAAATTACAGTGGGTCCTTGATATAGGAAACTCTTAAAATTTTTATACATTTTTTTACCAACTCATAAAAAATTATCATGCTTAAAGCGTTGTATAGCAAACTTTTCAAATTACAGTAGCTTGTGGATATAGGAAACTTCTCTAGAATAGAATGATTTATATTAATTTTTTTTTAAATTTTGGTTCTTTTTTAAAATTTTTTTCAGGCCATACATGCCAGTGGCATTATAACTGGCCTCTCTGCCAACAGTGGAGCTGTTAGCTGCGGCGGCTTGTTGTGTCGCCCTATTACTGGCCTATTTACCCGAGATCCTCTGCCCGATGATGCTTACATACATGTGGCAACAATACCAGCAGGAGCTTCAAACATTTCCATAACAGAACTGAAAAATAGCATGAATTTGCTGGGTGAGTAAAAAAATAGCAATTAAAAACAAATTCAAAAAAGAGAAAAGCTTTTCAAAACAAGACGTTTAAAACTAAAAAAACGTGAAGTAGATTAGTATGGCAGGATAAGCCTTCATTACAACGAGTAGTTTAAAGAATTTCCTTTCACATTTTTCTTTTCTTGTAGTGCTAAGTACTGATGATGATAGTTACATAATCAATGGTGACAATACTGTTTCGGAGAGTGGTGCTTATGAGGCTGCTGGTGCCGTTTTCGATTATCATCGCTTAGATGGCTTGCAGGAGCATGGCGAAGGTGTTACCGAGTGGGTTACATGTACGGGACCTTTGAAAGATAATGTGGAATTGATGGTATGTTTAAGAAATAATTGCAAAAAGTCTATAAAAAAATGTATTTTTAATTATTTTGTAAGTCCATAATTTTTAATGAAAAAAGAAAAAATCATCTCATGGATTCTATATCATAGATCATTAAAGCAAGTGTTAGCAACGATTTCATAATAATCAAATGGATAAAAATTTTAATAATCTTGGCCACGTCCACTCTTTCATAAAAAACTAATGAATGAAAAACTTTCTTTTCTTATATCTGTAGATCTACAGCAAAACTGTGAATCCCGGCATTAAATACGAATATTTGCTGCCCATCACTTCGGACTCTGAAGAAAATGAGGTTTCATTGGAAAGTGATGGTTTTTTAAAGTCTGGCAGCGAAGATGTCTCCGCCAGTGTCAGTCATAGTTCTAAGCGGCGCCGTTTTAATTGGAAAGTGGTGGGTTTTAGCACCTGTTCCAAATCTTGTGGTGGCGGCACACAAAGTCCCATCATAAGATGTGTAAGAGAGAACCCATTGCGCTACTACTCACAGCGCAGATGTACACAATCGGAAAAGCCTGTAATCAATGAAAATCTTTTAAGATGCAACACCCAACCATGTCCAGCTTATTGGCGTTTAGATGACTGGGCTGAGTGTCGCTGTCACCATGGTGAAGGCTTTAAGGAGCGTGAATTAAGCTGTGTGCAAGAATTGGCCTCTGGCATTGTCATACATGTAGATAATTCTGCTTGTATGGAAGAGAAACCTGTGGTTAAGAAACCCTGTGATTGCCCCAAGAATCGTAGGCGTTCCAATCAACGCTACCGCTTGCATGGCCTGAGTGCCAATGGATCACATTCCCTTGTTAGAAGAAATGAGAGAGCGGGCACTTGGCTAATGTCCGACTGGAATCAATATTGTTCTACGGATTGTGGTGCGGGTGTAGAATATAGAACCATATACTGTGATCGTTCCAAGCCGAATACGGAAAGATGTGATTTTCGTACAACACCCGAAATAACGAGGAGTTGTGAACGCACGCAAATTTGTGAAGCGGGCGAATGGTTTTCCGGACCCTGGTCTCCCTGCAATGGCAATTGTTTCAATTTAACTAGAACACGGCAAGTACTGTGTATACAAAGTCAGCTAATTGTGGAAGATGAGGACTGCAAACCGGAATTAAGACCTGCCAATGCAGAGAAATGTTCTCATGAGGAAGTGGAATACTGCGGCCCAAGATGGCATTACTCCGAGTGGTCTGAGGTATTATAAAAATGATTTTAAGATTTCTTTTACATATATTTTGGTTTTAATTCCTTCCTAAAACGATTAGTGCACTAAATCTTGTAATACGGGCACCCAAAGACGCTCCGTCAAATGCCTGGAATATGATAATCATGACAATGCCTTGAGAGAGTCGAATAAATGTCGTTACTCCATAAGAGAGCCTATATACAGAAGCTGTAATACGCACAAATGTGAAGGTGAGTAATGGGTTTTGATATATTTAGTTATGAAACTTTTTTTATATAATTTCTTTCTTAGAAAATCGGGCCGATCGTGCGCAAAATGATGGCGCCCTTATAACCTGCTTAGATGAAATCGCGAATTGCCAATGGGCGGTCAAAGCTAAACTTTGTAACTATGAGTATTATCAACATAAATGCTGTTATTCCTGCGGCAAAGCACGATGAGTGATAAGGAGAAATTAATAGTGAGAGAAACCACAGCCAGCTGACAGTGTACATGCCTGGGCAAGGCGAATTTGTTTTACAATAGAGCCTCACTGAAACAGCTGATTATTTTGTAGATAACCTGTCTTTTTTAGTTGACTGTTACATGTATTGCTATCACTTTGTATATAAATTCGTCTGGCGCGTGTGAGAGATAGTATTTGAGAGAAGTTTCATAGATATCCTTAGTTTTTAATTTAATTTCTTATTTTAAGTTTATTTTTATGACTTTTATTTTTAATAATTTAAAGCGAGACAAAACAAAATAATTTCGATCGAATAGTTAAAATGTATGTTTTATATAAAAAAAAATAAAAGGTTAGTTTTGTATTACTTAAAAAATATTAAGAAAATACAAAGACAAGAAGGCACTACTAATAAAAAATATTATTTTAAAATTTTAAACTTTGGGATATGTTTATTACTGGACCAGCTTGTTGCAATCCTCTTTAAAGAAACATTGTATATTCACATTTGATAACCGATCATATGACACCACAAACGCATGGAATAAAAATAAATCATTTCAATGACTCCGAGAACACTAAAACCCAAAAATAGGCCAGCTGTGCCACCAATATAAACTGAAAGAGAAGAGCGCAATAAAAAAAACATAAGACTCAGAAAGCACTTAGTGCTACCACTTACCCATCAAATCGGTGTAAGTGAAAATAATTTGTCTCTTATAACGTATGGTGGGCCACTCCTTCATCGAGAGTATGGTGCCTTTGCCACCGAAAAACTCTTTGGTTTTAGTAAGAAACTAATCAAATATAATAAAAATTATAATAAAAAAAATTTATATAACACACTATTTACCATACCGAAACTTTCAAGCTGATAACAGAATTCATACAGTTTTGTAAGCAATAACAGGGTGCTATATTTTGAATTTTATCATGTCCCACTGTGCGATACATTTTAAGGAAATATGCTGTAAAAAAATTAAAGCAATTTCAAATCACAAAATATATTTTTTTCCATAAAAAACTTCTTACTCACCTTCATTTTTGGGAAAACACTCTCTTAGGATTCTGTAGTCACACACTGGCTTCATGGAACCAACTGCAACAGAGAATTAAATAAATTTTGTGAAATGACAAAAAGGGATTTAAAAGAAAGTACTTTTAAAAGAAAGTACTTTTTTGAATTTTTAAAAAAGGATCTCTTAGAATTTTTTAAAATAAGGAACTTTTTAAAAAATTACTCTTTGAAAATATGTACTAATTTTTTAAAGGGACTTTTGGAACGAAGTTTTTTTTCAAAGGTATTAGTTTTACATGATAAACTTTTTGAAATAAAAACAAAAACTTCAGTGCTTTACTAGAAGAGACAAATGGTAAATTTTAAAAAATGTATGAGCAATTTAAAAGAATTACTTTTTAAAAAAGGATTTTTCATAGAAGGTGCTTTTGAAAAAGATACTTTTTGAAAAAGGTATATTTGAAAAAGGTCTTTTGGGAAAGGTATTTTTGAAAGAGTTATTTTATTATAAAAGTATTAGTTTAGCAAGAAAAGTTTTTTAAAAGAAAGTATTTTTCGAAACTTTTTACGAAAACTACTTTTTACGAACATACCTTCAACAAAAGTAAAAAAAATTTTTTTTAGAAAAATTACTTTTATCAAAAGATATGCCGAGTACACATTTGAGATTTCTTTGTCGTCATTTTGTGGTTTCATATTCAAAATGTGTGCAATGCCGTTCAGATTATATTCTTTGTTTGTAACAAAATTCCACAGAAAATCGAAAATGACAAAGGTTGCCGCTAGTACCCATGGGGCGATGTCACATAAATCTATAATGTATACTCAGCAATATTCTGTGAAAACATTGACAAATGAAGAAAGAATTATTAGTTTTCCACAAAAAGTGCTTCTTTTCAAAAGTTACTTTTTACAACAAGTGATTTTTTTAAATACTTTCTTAAATTTACTCTTTTAATAAAAATTCTTTTGAAGAAAGAAATTTTTAAGGAAAGCCGATTGATTGCTTGATAATTATTCTGAAAAAGAGCAAGAAACCTTAATATTTTCTTACACCGATTTGGATAGAAATGCGGTATACATTTGCAGATCTTAAACACCAAATTTAGGCGACACTCTTGCATGCACAGATTTTTGGTATAAATTGGAAAATGGGTCAAATTAGACTCATGATTGAAGCGACAATTACGTTGGCGTATGTTTGACTCGCTGAAAATAGCAGAGAAAAAATATTTATGAAAAATGCTTTAATCTTTTTTTTTACTTATCAATTGACTTACACCTCAAAATTTGCCGTCGTGGTTATTTCGGTAACACTAGGATCGTAGTAAAGATTTTCCGTGGTATAACCAAAATTATTATCGACTTTCATGACCTCAAAAGGACTGTGAGCATAAAACTTATAAAAGGAAATCAACAATCATTACACTTACATATATTTTGCTACTATTTTAATTAACAAACTTACATCCATGGCTGACTGAAAGCCAATGAAATTAAAATCTATATACTTATCGGGATAAGAGCCCTGCTGCACTTGTCTTACTTGAGCTTCTTCCTCATAAATGTTTCTCTCGGGATATTCTCCAAATATCAAATATCGTGAAGTATATTTTTCGGGTAAGAAATTATTGGTCATATAGCAGAGACCATATTCGGTTAAAACTTGTCTTGTATGAATATTGGCGCCATTGTCCACTGTGCGCACTCGTTGTTTTTCATTCGGGTTCATGGTCTCGTCTGCAGTTAGATTATATATTAATTCCATGTATCTATTGGGTTTTATGTTTAGTTTATCTAAAGTTTTATCTATAGTCTTATGCTGGGGTATATGTTGAAAATTAAAATATGTGGAATTAGCCAAGTGTTCCAAAAAGTCGAAAAACTCTTCCTTCTCTTGGCCAGTTATAACGTGCGTTCTAAAGAGAAAATAAAAAAAATATAAATATAATTTTATTCTCAAATATTTTTTTACTTACTCGCAAAAATCTTCAAACTTTTGAAAATTTAATCTCTCCATGGGACAAATAGTTACACTGGGCAACGTGGTATTCCAATCGAAATAGTTGCGTTCGATGCCTACGTAACTGTTTTTATCCATAAAACGCATTATTGATTCCATGGCTATATAGAAGCAGAAGTAATGGCATATGAAGATTAATATCAGCCAAAAAATTCTCTCCAACAAAGTCAAACCATCCCTGACCAAATAAATGTAACAGTGGGCCACACAAGTTTTCAAATATAATTTTATATAATACCAAAATCCCAGCAGAATAGAGACAATTTTCTCAAAAAATAAATTTGATTTTTTATAAAGTTTTTTTGGCCTTGAAGGCTTTTTTTTGGGCTGAACTAGTTGTTCGCTTTTTGTCACAACTGTTTGGGTTTTTAACGTAGTATACATGATTTTTCCGCTTAAATTATTAGTGATGGTTGATTTTAGCTGACTAATGGACAACTATTTGCTTTGAGGCATTTTAAGGCTTAAACAAATAAGTTTGTTTGTATAAAGTGTTTTAAGTGTTACATGATTTTAATTGATTTAAAAGTACTAGTGGTAGTTACAGCACGCGATCAGGTACCTAAAGAAATAGAAGGTGGGTCATTTAACTATTATCACAATTACAAAATAATGTAAATAAAATTTATGGAGGTGTACCTTGACCTTGAGAAAAAATTATTTCTCTCTCAAATCTTGTAACAAGGCACAACGTGATAGAAAATTTTATGTGAGACCATACCATAACGAAACAACTTAACAGACTTCAAAATAGAAGCCAATTATTTTATTTTAATAGCAAAATATAAACTTAAAATAAAATTTAGAAGTTTTGTTTGTTATTGTTTAAGCATTTCATTTCTGCTTAAGAAACTCGTCAGTAGACTTCAACCATTAAAAGTTCTTGAGAAAACCTATAAAACTCCAAAAGAAATTAGAGGTCCTGCCATATATCCTGCATAATTGAATCAGCCTACGAGAAAAATGTATTTGTATTTGCTTATTCATATTTACTCTGTGTGCATGTGTAAAAAAAATGCAACATTTCTTGCTTTGTTAAAAAAATGTGCATACAAATGAATGAAATTATTGTCTATTTTTGATGTGTAAATATCTATACGCTAGGGGGTAAACAACTTTTTCACAATACAATCACAAATTTTGAGTAAGATCGTAAAGCGTTATCAAATCGGTGTGAGCTATGTATGAATGTATTAGTGTAATCATACGAACAAGAAGTACAGAGAAACTTAACAGCTGCATAGAAGTACACTCAATCGAATTTTAAAGCATACCTTCAGGAGAAATGTTAATTTTAATTGCAATTACTTGTGAAGTGTAACAGTGTTGCCAGTGGGGATAATTTTGTTAAAAAGTGGAAAAATAACAAATAAATATAAACTTTTAAATAAAATAGCATTTTAAATGTCAAATATTTTTTTATAAGATATACAGCAGTCTTTATAAAGAATTTATTTTATTATATTATAACATATCTCCATTACGCACTGTTGGCTTACACTGAAGCTGCTGCACGACAATTGGGTAACAATTTTCATCTCATGCCAATTATTATGGGTGGAGATTTTAATACAAATTTTCCAAACCCACAATCGCAAGCTTTATCAAAATTTTTATTTGACGTTTTTCACTTGCATATGAGTAAATCTCCACAAACCTCCACAACTAATAATTCCACTACTATAGATGCAGTTTTCCATAGATTTTTAAATACAGTAGAGTCAAAAATTTACATATCTTTTTTTAGTTACCATAAGCCAATATTAAAAAAAAATTTCATTACTATATGTTTACACATCTCCCCTGTGATCGGACTCACATTCCTTTTTTTTGCATCGTGTTTAGTATTTTTGTTTTCATTTGCCTGTATATATACAATAATTAAATGCATTATTAACTTGGTGTGGTTGCTAATAAATATTGTCAAATATTTGTGCCTAATTGCGTTGAAACTTATTTATTAATGTAGTAAATACAAAATAGTCAAAAAAAATTATTTACACTTGAGCTTTAGGTTTCGGAGATTTTTAATTGTTTTTATCCGAATCTCTTCCAAATGAATTTTTCAAAACAATTAACGAATTCTTCTTCAGAAAAAATGTATTAGTTTATTTTGGATCATTCTTAAGATAATAATCTAATAGAAATTTATTTTTTACAGTTTTAATTAAAGTTTATTTTTTGGGCGTTTAGAAAAAAAATTTATTATGTTAAATTACTTACTTACTTAGTTACTTGCATTTCTATTCTAAAAATTAACATTGAAATATATAATCCATTTAAATATTTTGGCTAAAATAAAATATTTGTTCGATATTACCTACACTTCTGGCAACACTGGCTTAGGTTTGCCTTGCTAGTACTAGAGATAGGCGCGTGTCGTATTTTTTTCCGTATCATGAACACAAATCATTCAACACGAAGTGTTCGTGACAAAAACTATGATTTCGTGCAGGTTCGGTTTGTTTCCTGTTGAGCAAAAACACGAAACTATTTAAGATGTAAAATATTTATGAATGAATTTCCAGTAAAGAAAAAATTAAATATTTTGTATCGCCCAACACACAACAACACGAGCATATTTACTCCTAATTTACACTATGCAAATCTTATTGCTAAGCTGGTTAATCTTTAAGCAGAGAGAGACGAGGGGAAAATAAACGTTTATGTTCCCCTCGTCTCACTGTTCCATAAACTATTCAGCTTAGCAGTAAGACTTGCACAGTGTAAATTACGACTTATTGGTATTGTATGGGCCTCTGAAGCTTAAAGTACATAAGTACATAAGCCGATAGTATCAGCTGTGGTGGCAGATAGTATCAGCTGGCAGTTCCAACTTGGCGCAATATTTTAATAAGCGAATCTTGAAAAAAAACCAATTTAATTTTCAGACCATCAACACCACACCAATAATATTTCTTAAGTGCTGTGCAGTATCGTGTGGACGAATTTTTTTGCGTGCGTGTTTCTTACATGCTGATCGTCTTAGTATTCGTATCGTGTTGGAAAAATTTGAAACGCGCACCTTAAAAATCTGTGCATTTTGAGTACTTCAAGCTTTAAATTAGCAGGAAGTTTCAGGGATGGCCTACAAGGTTAACCGTGTCATATATTTTTAATTATTTAACTATTCTGAAATATTAAACGCCTATTCTACGAAGTTGAAAGAAAATGTTCGATTGGCAGTTTATCAGCCTTATCATAGATAAATAAATCGTGGAACAGGCGCTAATCCTTGTATAATAACCAAATCAAAAATGTTGCTTATTCTATAATTATTTCTCTTTCTTATCCTCAGAAATCTATTTTCATTCAAAAGCACTTATTTTAGAAACCGCAACGAGAAAATATTAAATTTTAAAAAAATGTTTACACAATTTCTTGGTGTTTTTTTTGTTGTAACTAATGAAATTTATTGATTTAAAAATGAAAAAAATTTCAACTTGACCAAATGAACTTATTTGATATTCCACCTTCTTTAACCTAGAACTTAACACTTGCCTTTTTCTGTACATACATACTTGGTTAAAGCAAACAAGGCACACAAACCCACTCATGTAATTAAAGAATATCAAAGGAAAAACTATTTAAGTCTCTCGCCTAAAGGAATCATTGTTCATTTAACTTTAAACTTAATAGCAAAAAGCAGCTAAAATTCCTCTGCTTTCATATCAACGAAAATGGCCTTTTGGGCTTCTGTTAACAGTACATCACCTCCTTTGAAAACTGCTCCCGTCTTAAATCCCCATCAGAAGCAATTTCTTCAAGATGAGTTAATATATCAGCAGAAATTGCATATACTGGCCAATAGTAAGGAAGCCAATTTAACTGATTATTATGTGCGCAAACATGACACCGTGGACGATCCTGAACTGTTGGATAAACATGACTCATTCTATCACAATACAAAGAGTTTGCTGGTGCTCTTTCAGATAATGGGTGTCATGCCCATACATCGGAATCCGCCAGAGCCGAACATGCCACGTACTGGCTATTCGTGGACTTCAAAACAGGTTTTATGGGCCATTTGTATTTATTGCATACAAACTACAGTCGTGGTGCTGGTTTTAAGGGAGAGAGTGAATAAATTTGTTGTCAATTCGGATAGAAAATTTGATGAGGCCATTTACAATGTGATTTTCATAAGTCTGCTGTTTACCAATTTTTTGCTGCCCGTAGCCAGCTGGAGACACGGTCCGCAGGTGGCGATTTTTAAAAATATGTGGACCAACTATCAGCTGAAATTTCTAAAAGTCACTGGCACAGCAATAGTATTTCCTAATTTGTATTCCTTAACCTGGGGCTTGTGTATATTTTCCTGGTCTTTAAGTATTTTGATAAATTTATCGCAATATTTTCTACAGCCAGACTTTGAATTGTGGTATACGTTTGCTTATTATCCTCTAATAGCCATGCTGAATTGTTTTTGCAGTTTGTGGTAAGTTGAATTATAATTATTAGATAGTTTAGGGCACTTATTGATTTTTATTTGAAAGGTACATTAACTGCAATGCCTTTGGTACGGCTAGTAAGGCGCTACTAGATTCCTTGAAAATTACTTTGAAGGGTAAAAAACCGGCGGAAAAACTAACACAGCATCGCCATTTATGGGTGGATTTAAGTCACATGATGCAGCAGTTGGGTAAGTGGGAAAATGAGTTTCAGTTGTTATGCTTTATAATCATAAGGAATCAAAATCTTTTAGCAGCTGGCTAAGAATCCAATAAGTTTGAGAAATAATTATGCACTTATAGAAGAGCATATGTGCTCATCTGTTCGTGTTTACAAGCTGCGAATTTTCACTAACTTTATTAATCGTACTTCTCTTCTTGCAGGCCGCGCCTATTCCAACATGTACGGCATGTATTGTTTGGTGGTCTTCTTCACCACCATTATTGCCACTTATGGATCCTTGAGTGAAATTATCGATCATGGTGCCACCTACAAGGAGGTGGGCCTTTTCGTTATTGTTTTATACTGCATGAGTCTTTTGTATATTATTTGCAATGAGGCCCACTATGCCTCACAAAAAGTTGGTCTCGAGTTTCAAAGTGAATTGCTAAATATCAACTTGACATCTGTCGATACGTCAACGCAAAAAGAAGTGGAAATGTTTCTGGTGGCTATAGCGAAGAATCCACCCATCATGAATTTGGATGGTTATGCCAACATTAATAGAGAATTAATAACATCGGTAAGTTTAAACGTTATTAAAAAAATCAAATCACTTTAAAGCAATCGAAAGTGCCATTATTATTGAGCTATGAGTATCATTTAAGACCAAGAGTATCATAAAAGCAAGCAAGAAGGCAAGCTTTCATGTGGAAAAAACATCAAAAATATTTATCATTAACTTAATATAGAAGGGCCCTAACTCATTATTTTTTAGATATCGAGATTTTTGCATAATTTGATACATTAGATGTTCTTCTCTCCATATATACACAAAAACTCGATTTCAAAAAACTAATGAGTTAGGTCATTTCTATATTGAGGTAATAGTATGATTAAACTCTTTTTCACAATTAAAAGTTTTTTTAAACATATTTATAAAATAATTTTCGGCCTGTAACTTGTTTCTCAAAAGAACTACAACTAAAAAAGTTAAGAAAATATATTTTTTAATGTAAATAAGGCCGGGTTTACATATGTGTGACATGTGGTAACGCTTTCCTTGGCACATGGAACGCCAGATGTAAACTCAGCCTAATATATTTTAGGGTTGAATTATATTTGAAGAGCATGAACTGTTTCATAAGTAATGTTCAATTAAATTTAATTTCAGAATATATCTTTTATGGCCACATATCTGGTTGTGCTGTTGCAATTCAAAACCACTGAGCAACGTGGCATTCGCTCACAACAGGCCATGGCAGCCTTGTAGAACGAGAATTAGAACATAAGGAAATAAACGGGTAAGAAATGGTGGCATTCAACATCGCATAATATATCAAAGTGTTTATAATGAGTGTTTCGTAATTTGGAATTTACTTATTTTTTACTTAAAATTCTATAATTTTGATATACCTACCAGCAATTAAAATTTTAAAAGTCTTATTCCGAATTTGTAAATTAAGATTTTTTAATATTATGCAGTTTAAACCTAAAATTTTTGTTTTTGTATTATTTCTTAAACAAAAATTTATTAAAACAAATAAATGTAAGCAAATATAAAATGGGTTTTACTACGGACCTAACTATGAAAAACGCAACGCTGAGCATTTGTCAACAGTAATGCATTAAACACATTCACCACAGCAGACTACACGAACACATAACTTCAAATGCCGCTGGCAGCATTTGTCGCCTCGTACTGAGCTACTTAATTATTTCGGAGACGGCAGCAGATCCATCTGCACCTCATATTTAAGTATAAAAACATAGTTCAGTATTGCCACCTTCAAATATTTCGCATTTATATATATTAAAATAATTTTTTAAAATACGCTTTCAAAATGTACTTATATGACGTAAAAGTATAAAAATTAACCAATTTATAATTTACATAAATTTTTGGATATTGTTTCTGTTAAATAATATGAAATAATGTGCGATATCATACATTCAATATTTTGTATTTTACTGGCAACACTGAATTTTCTCATTGCAGCCAAAGAAATAGAAATTAGTTTAATTGGACTACAACAACAAAATCAGCATAGACAACAACCTGCCGCCATGTTGCCTTGCTGTCTTCAAAAGAATCACTCTCATATAAACATGTGTATTCTATCCCTGGCATTTGGTAGTCGGTAGCTTGCTATGGTGAATGTGTTTAAGGCTTATATCGACAGCTCTGAAAATTGCTCCCAACGTACATATACATATATTATAAATTACAAGCTTTGAAAATAGTCACCTGAGCGGTAAGCGGTAGTGCTGCCATATGTGAAGATTTATCTTAGTTTTGAAGTTTTTAGACGTGTTAAAACGAATAAAAAGATTTCTCTGCTAAAAAAAAGGTTTTTTGAAGTGCGACTTTTGGCACTATTAATATATTATCGACGGGTATTTTAACTAAACTATTTACATATTTTCTGATTTGCTTCATAATAATCTAAGACATATTCTGTAGAGTAAATATTTTGTGTTATTTAGCTTTACGTTTAATAGTTCACTGGAAAAAAACTAGATTTTAAATTATTTTTTTCATTCAATAATATAACAAAAAAAAGATTTTTAATAAGAAAAAAAGATTTTTTTCTCGATTTTAAAAAAATAAATTTGGCAACACTGGGTTGCGACCACCTAGTATGAATTGGCTTTAGCAAACCCGTCTAAATTCGCTTTAAACAATTTATACCTTTTATATTAAAAGTATGTACTGGGAAATATGAATTCGCCTTGAAACATGCCTTGTCCATATGTAAATTGTCAAGGCGAATTCATTTACTCAAATTTTGGAAGAAAAATTTGTTTGTTAAATTTAAATTGAAAACTTAGAACTGATTTTCTGTAAAACTAGTTTTGTGAGTTATGACTTGTCCAAGGAAATGAGCGATATGTAGATATGTATGTATGTATATGGATAATGCGAATGATTTCTTATATATGTACATACATACATACATATGTATGTACATATATTAATTTGTTATACAAATATTTACAAATATTCCATTTGTTTCTAGTTTTGCCATATTGGCCCAACGGAAAATTAAGGTGTTTTTTGCATTGTTGTAATTTTGTAGAATTGCTGGCACCTGTAAACTCAATTCGCCTTATAAAATATTTTATAGTATCTTTTTGTTCCCTGCTGCACTATATAGAGCAAATTGAAGAAGCAGCTGTATTATTTATGCACTTCACGGTTTGTGGCGTTGCTAAGCAAGAAATATGAAGCTTGACTAATAGAGGGCATTAAGTAAAAACAATAATTTAAACAAAAAGATTAAAAGATTTATTTTCATATTTTGTTAAAATGAATACGATTTGAAAAAATTTATTTGTTGAAGGTTTAAACTTCAACCATGATTCAAAATAGGCTGAATAATATTATTTGTTGATTTTTTGAAAAAGTTTCTTGTAAGCATTGGGCGCATTGATAAGACGTAGCTGTTGAGCTCAACAGTTTTAAGCCGATATCCCACTATCGGCACAATGTACCAATTTTCGTCAGCTCACTGCAACATAGTCATAAGTAATAAACCAAAATACCTTTATTTGTCAATTAATTCCGGAATAAATCTATATGGCTTTATAATCAATGCAGTGTGATGCAGTTCTGTCCTTATATTTCAATTAATTGCGAAATAAGACCATTTTGGCTTATTACTTATGACTTTATTTTAGTGAGCCAACGAAAATCGGTACATTGTGCTGATAGTGGGTTCTCGGCCTTAGAAACGACTTGATAGATATAATTTAATTTTATATCTTTATTTCGTTACTTTATCGCATTTGTAATGTAAAATTTAACAAATATTTGCTCCTGCGACTTAACAAACATATACATAAAATGCATAGCTCTATTCGATCAGCTGCTCAGGTTGAGCACAACACGCTGACTATAGGTAGTAAAAAAATTTTGTGATGGAATATTACACAACTGTTGGGAGGAGCGTAGCAACAGCTACGTCTTATGAATGCATCCATTGAGGTTTTGTAACATTTTTAATTGTGGTTGAAGCTTATTGAGGTGTTGCATCAAAATGCAACAAATAAATTGGGTTTTTGAGAAATATAAATGAAACTTATTCATAAAAAACATTTTTTATTTATATAAAACAGTTTCCTGATCAAAATTTGTTTTATAAGACCTTTACAAAAAATAGTTTTTTTTATAAATAACGCAGCATGTAAATAATAATATAATAATAATGTATTGCGGATATTATTACTTTTCAATTTAAAACTCGCAAACACTCAAATCTACACCCGCGCTAATTAAAGAGAATGTGTCAAAACCCTTTTACCTTTGATTTTTTCTGATAAACCAAGATATTTTGGATCTATAAATTAGACCGCGAAAATTTAATGCAAACACAAATGTTCATTAGGATTACTTTATTTCATTTCTTTGTTTAATAAAACGAAATCATTAGCATTTAATGTTCAAAAAGCCAGTTAGTTTCATCTTAAAACTCTCTCCTTTCCCAAATATAAGAATCCTACAAAAACATCACAAATGTTCTGATTTGCATGGCGCTCAATTCAATCATAAGCTTTCGATCATCATCATTTTGCAACGGCAGTTCAGCCACCGATAACTTCATCAGATTCAATTTCTCACTGCGCACACGATTCAATTCTTTGGGGTCGGCGCTGAAGGAACGCTTCAAGCGATTATTTTCGGCACCCAAGCCACCAATAGGTAGAAGTTCTTCATGATATTCTGTACCGACCAAAGGCCTTTGAGCTTTCAGCAGCTGCACATGATTGGCCGATTTAGCAAAGACAGCATAACTTTCATAGCCGGCATCCTCTGGATCGGGCTCAAATTCCATGTGGCGATTTTCATCCAACCAGGCATTACCATCCAGCGTAGTCTCACGTACATCGGAAATTTCAAAGCCTTGGAAAATATTATGTAAATTGAATTGTACGGTTTTAGAATATTCAGGATCTTCATCTTTTTCCAGGATATGCTCGAAACGCACTAAAATTTCATTCTCATGCCAAGGCTCAAAGGTTAAGAGGTGAATATTTTTGGGCAGAGCAACAGAAATGCTGCTAAACTGTAAGAAAAAGTAGATGAAAATTGGATGAATTTAATTTTAATTTATAGAGCATTTACACTGGCACAAAATCTATCAGATTTTAGTGAAAATCTATACCATTTACACCAACTTATTTTGACATTTATTAAGATTTTTTTTGTCCAAAACAAAACCCATTAACTGAAAAATTTCTAAAACTACAACCAAACAGCTGTAATTTAGCCAATCCAAGCACCTTTTTAAGCAGACTTTAGCAACTTCACTTCTCTTTTTTATAAATATGTTGCACAGGGTAGTAAAAAATTAATAAACATATTTAATTTTGTTGAAATTTCCTATAAATCTACTGACAAAATAGATTTTGTTTTGTATTAAAAATCTAGTAGAAATTACCAAGATTTAGCTCAAAATCTCTTAAGTACTAAATTTTTTAGTTGGCAAATTACGAGCAGTCAATTGATTTGGATATAAACATTTGAGTACTTTTAATATAAATTTATAAAAGGATACGACCGTTTGTTGTGTGGAAACTAAGGCCTAGACTTGGTTCTATATTGCCTTCCAGTCTCTTTTAAATAGCTTCTATTTTACACTGCATTTACATTGTATCGAAATCTAGTATATTTGATTGGAAAATTTTGTAAAAATCAATATCGTTTACACTAAGGTTTTTGACATTTTCCAAGATTTCGTATCCAAGATAAAATCCTTTGTCTAAAGTTTGTCTTCAACTGTAAACTAGACTTGGGTCGAACTCGTTCATTAGTTCATTTTTGCCACAAACCAATGATCAAATCCATGTAATTTAAACGAGTTTGATCATTGGTTTGTGGCAAAACTGAACTAGTTAGTGAACGAGTTCGAACCAAGTCAATCGTTCACTATTTCAGTTGTACCACAAACCAATGATCAAACCCATTTAAATTACATGGGTATGATCATTGGTTTGCGACAAAAATGAACTAGTGAACGAATTCGACCCATGTGTACTGCAAGCCTAAAAGTTCCGACTTAGCTGATTCACACACCTTGAATAGAAAGTGTTGTAGAGCGAAGCTAATTCATTCATCTCTTATATAAATAAATATGTTGTGCAGGATAGTAAACAATTAAATAAAATGATTAGATCTTGTGTAGATTTCGTAAAATCTACCGACAAAGAAGATTTCGTTTTTTTGTGTAGTCTAGTAAAAGCAACTAGATTCATCTCGAAATCTCGTAAGTACTAGATTTCGAGACAATAGAAATGCCCTATTACTTACAATATTAGTAAACTGCTGTCTCCACCGTTCATAGGAATATTTGGTATCACTAAAGAACCTCCAAGGCGGCAGAGTTATATCCAATTGTGTAAAACGTTCTAGTGCTTGCACTGTTGGACTCTGATCCAATTGCGAGGGTCCCATGATCAAATAATGCTTTCCTCTTGCTATCGAGCCCTTGCCATAGGCAGTCTCATTCAAGGCTTCACCTACACCAAAAGCATCATCATGTAGCAGACGTCTGTGCACCATTAACTCCAAAGAACCATCGCTTAGAGAGCTACCTCCCTGAGCACGGTCCGTTAAAATGGCCAAGCGAGTCTTTTCATCCTCCAAAGCTATTTTGGTGTTGATGGGCAAGTAATTGCCAGCAGTTTTTTCCAATAATTTAACATCCCACGTATCGCGATGGTTTCTCAGGCGTTTAATCATTTCGCGACCATTCGAATCGGTATAGAAAAAGCCCTCTGACTTGATGTCAGAATTGAAGCGTGTTATTATCTCCTTGCCCTCATCATCGTCAATGGGTATGGGTCCCACCAGCCATTCAAATTCTGCATATTTATTTTGCTTATAAACTCTCACCACTTGACTAATCCAGTCATTAAACTTTTGATGTACTTCCTCGACTAAATTGCCTCGGTAGACGGTAATTTCTGGACTGAATGTTACACTACGTACGGTATCGTTTTTGGGTCTAAAGATATAAGCGCCTGAAGAACGATTGCGGAATTCACGATTGTCGCCTACTGCGCCCTCATAGTACAGAAACTCTTGGCTGACAATATGAGTCATGCCATCGGTCTGCACTGCGGTCAGGAAACCATTAGTATCGAAAGTCAGGCGTATAAACTGGAAGTGTAATGTATATAAATAGTTGGGAAATTTTTTTTAGGAAAATAAATGGTACACAAACCTGGTTGCCTATTTCTGTAAGACTAGAAGTATTTTCGGGTTCTGGTTGTGGTTTCATGCCATGTTTGTTTATTTTTTTAATATAGTAAGACTTGTAACCAAAGGCTGGCAAATCGCTGGCCAAGAATACCAGTTCATATTTGGCCAGTGAGGTACGGAAAGTAAGATTTTGCAACGGATCGGGAATGGGTACAAACTGAATGTCGAGTACAGTATCTGCAAAAAAAAAAATTAATTTATACTATAATATAATCAAGCAATACAAAGCTTTCTATTAAGCAATATATATACCTTTGTAATCTTTTACTTCATAGTTAACATCCGGAACTGGAACACGCACATAATCCTTAGTTTCATGAGCTAATGGATTGTATAAGGTTAATACAAACTGTTCACTGTTTTCGGAGACATCACATGAGCTTATGTTAAGCAGAGAGCAAGTTTTGAATTCGAATTGGAAAGGTCTAGGCTGGCCACGTCTTTTTGGGCGTGGCTTATCCCCTTTCGTCAAACGATTCAAAATATCACGTGCATTGGCCGAGCAGGTGCGCATACCCACACTCAAGCGTCTGGCATAATCGTAGGCTACTTTTTCTTTCTCAGTTCCAGTGACAGCATCATGATGTTGCATTACACCCATAGTTTCACGCATAAAACCTAAGTGAGGCAAGAGTTCGGGATGCATATTGGGTGCCAAGGCAGTCAATTGCTTGCACACCTGCAAAAAATGATTGCCCACACGTTCATAACGCTTGAGTGTGGGACGGGAAGTAAAATAACCGGTCCAATAAGCATGAGGATCCGAGCCATAGGGAAAGAAGTCATCATCCTTGGTGGGCCATGTTATGCCAGCATCGTGCAAAGACTTTAGATAACACGAGGGAGTGGAATACAAAAGATTTATATCAGAGCCATTGGCTTGGCGTTCATTGCCATATCTAGAAGTCATGGGGGAAAAAATATCAAAAATATAACAAAACTTAGCGGCCTCATACTTGGAAAATTTTGGCTAAAACTTACTTAATAAGCTTATCCAAATTTTTGTACCACATATGTGCATTTTGATAATTAAAATCATCACCCATGGTAACCAAAATATGGCTTGTACGATAACCTTTGGACATATTTCTCGCTATAGCGAAAAATTCATCAACCTGAGAGAAATTTATGAATCGAAAATTGAGATTCTTGTGAAAATTGCCATAAGTAGAAATAAAATTTGTTATTGCTTAAAGCATTTTCATTAAATTGTTACTTGTTGGTGAAAAGAAGATTTAAGTGAAAAATATGCAGCATTTAAAATTTTGATAATGCGCCTAAGGTTATGCAAGGTTAGATTAACGGCCTGTCCCACGATGTCACCAGAAATCGTTCGATCGACAGCTTGTATTGCAAACAACAATTAAATTAGAAAATTTGTTTTTGTTTTCAGTATAAGTATTCGATCGAACGATTTCTAGTGACATCGTGGGACAGGCAGTAAATGTTAGTTGAAGGTTTTTTTTTTTAATTTGGTTTTTTAAAGGGAAATATTAATTTTTCACTATTTGATATATTTTGATTTAGTAAAAATTAAATTTGTATGCCTGATATCTAAATTACTTGATGACAGAGGAATGGCACTGCCCACCTCCATTTTTGTTTCTTATATATTTTTAAATATACGATTATTGCTTAACACATAAAATTTTAACCAAAATTTTCTTGTCAACATGCATTTGAGTTAATCAGTTAATTTTTTGTTAATCTTATTACCGTATCAATTTGTCCAAATTTTTAAAATAAACGTTAGCGTCTTGATAAGTAAAATCACCACCCATGGTTATTATTATATTTTTAGTACGATAATATTTAGCTTGCTTTCTAATAAAGCTAAAAAATTCATCAACCTAAAAGTATTTCATTAAATACCAGAATAAAAGAATACATGTTATGTAAAAAAATGTGTGCTTAAATAACTTACCCTTCTATTAACATTGTTATCCGGGGAATGTTTGCCATCAATTATGGGCTCATCGGCACACAAGATGTCGAAACAGAATCCAGGCGGTGGCTGGTATTGATTGTAAAGGGCTCCTGTAAACAAATGAGCCTTTTCACCTAAATTTGCCGAAGCTCGCCATATCATTTCAGCCTTTTGAGTCATCAGTCTTTCATCTCTGTCCTGATAGTCGAGACGTCCAAAGAACTGGCCATCGAAACCCATTTGAGCAAATATCGATGCCATTTCCCGAGAGTGGCCAAAGGGATCAATTTGCCAGCCAACACGTGGTCGACCGCATTCGCCAAATGTATCATTCAAACGTCTAAGAATTAAATTAAAGAAAATCAAACATATACAAAAGGAATGACTTCCAAAAGCATTTTAATAGGCAGATTTTTTAAAAAAAATTTGTTTCTAAACTTTTCAAATTTGTATTTACAAATTCTATCCTTAAGATTGATTTGCAACTTCGTATTAAACAACAAAGATACACCCAGAGAAAAAAAACTTAAAATCAATAAAAACCATATTGAATCAATAAGAAACATTAACGAAAGTCTAGTCATGTTGAAATTTCTTATTTAAATAAGGAAAAATATTAATTTACAGTATTAATTTATTATTTTATTTATTTTTAAATAATGAAAATAATTGTATTCATGTGACGCGTTCTTATTTTTAAGTTGCAACTTTTTCCAGAGTGTAGATTTATTCATTTGTTTTAAATAAATGCCTTTAAAGAAGCTTTCTTTTTATTATTTCTCTTCCACTAAGAGAAATACCAAACATCCCCACTACATCTTAAAATCATTGAGTAATTATCACTCTTACGTGACGTTCTCCGAGAAAAGAGACCTAGTGTGTCAAAAAACGGGAACTTGAGAAAATCGATAAGAATGAGAAAAACATTAAAATTTTATTTTTAAATGCGTTTTTCACAAAACTTAATTTTTACACATTTGGTCCTTTTTCTCGGAGAAGGTTACATGTGTATTTTAGGCCATGTTTGATAGCTTGATAATAAGAGAAAATAATCTTTCAGCCTACTTATGTTTAAATAACAGGTCCCTTTGTGTAACCTGCTAGAAGAAAAGCATTGCGCAGGTTTTTATTAATTTGGCGTTTTTCTTTTGTTTTTAGCGATTTTTTTCAGTTTTGGTGCTTTGTTTTCATTTTGGCGATTTTTATCGCCTTGCCGATTTTCTTCGGTTTTTTACGATTTTCTTTTATTTTTTTGCTGAAAAGGAACACCATTGTTTTCGCTACGTTGTCTGTCTGTCTGTCCGTCACACGCTATTTTCTCAGGTACTTTAAGAGCCGCGGACCTGACATTTGATCAGAGTATGTAGAACCTTGGCCGCTACAACAACAAATACATGAGAATTAAAAATTAAAGGCTGTTCCAAAACGAGCACCGAAAAATTTTAAAATCTTGAAATTTGTAAAATTATTGTATTTTTATATAGACTACAACAATTAACACGTAAATTAAAATAATAATAAAATTAAAGGGTGGTCCATCATTTAATGCAATTTTGACTATGTAATTTTGACAACTTGCTATATCTTGGAAACCGTAAGAGTTAAACTCTTGAAATTTTCAAAAACGGTAAAACGAAAAAATCCAAAAATTATAAAATCGCCAAACCAAAAAAAAAATCGACAAAAATTAAAAAAAAATTGCCAAATCGAAAAAAATCGCCAAAATTAAAAAAAAATCTAACACTTAAATAGATCGCCAAATTTGAAAAAATCGCCTAAATGAAAACTATCGCCAAATTAAAAAAACGCCAAGAACCGAAAAAAACGCCAAAACGCAAAAAAGGCGCAAAAACCAAAAAAAATTTATATGAAAAAAAATCGCCAAAATTAAAAAAAATCGCAAAATCGAAAAAAAACATCGCCGAATTGAAAAAACGTCAAAAACAGAAAAAAGTTGCCAAAATGAGAAAAAAAGTGTATTTTTGACACAGCGAATAAATGAAAAAAGTCGCCAAAATTAAAATACGCCAAAAACCGAAAAAAATCGACATAATTAAAAAAATCAAAACGAGAAAAAAAGTGTCAAGACTAAAAAAATTTCCAAAATGAAAAATAAAACGCCAAAAACCAACAAAATCACCAAAACCAAAAAAAAAAACACCTATGAAAAAAATCGCCAAAATTAAAAAATCGCCTAAATAAAAAAAGTCAAAAACCAAAAACAAAAATAGCCAAAACGAGAAAAAAAGTGCCAAAACTCAAAAAGCGCCAATAAACGCAAAAACCCCATTACTAAAATAAATGCCAAACCTATATTTTATATAGGCTAATGTTCGTATTGAATTACATATCTCGTGTCCGTATGGAACCTTTTGTACGCGGGTCAAAGTCGCACCTTACTGAATTTATTTATATTTTTGGTAATTTTTTTGCATTCGAGCGATTTATTTTATTTTAGGTGATAGTTTTTATTCAATCTTTTTTCGGTAATTTTTGAATTTTGGGTTCTTTAGTTTTTGAAAATTTCAAGAGTTACCAAAAAAGAGAAATTTGTCAAGATTACCTAGCCATAATTACATTAACTTATGAAATACCCTTAAATTTTGATTTTTAAAGGTACAACAAAGAAACATTTTACTGATATCTATGTCAACTACACTTTATAAATAATTAATAAAATACATTTCAAGGGTTTATATTCAAAAAGTGCTATGTGCAATTCTTGAATATTTTAGTAGACAAAATAAAACTGTTACTTTCTCTAAGTCCAAGAGCAACAACTGCATTTGATTAACATTAGTAGAATTAAGATGTCTTCTGTAAATGGTACTATTCATCAAAATTTAGTTATTAGCCCTTGCACTTTAAAAAAATAAGAGTTTTTTGCGCGCTTCTAAAATTTTCAAGCCTTGCAGATAGCACTTTTTGAATATAAACCCTTGATTTACTACATTAAATTAAATTCATGTTTTTCTAACTTGAAATAACTTTGATTCAACATGATTTTTCATTTGGATTTTAAAAGTACGTAAATGTTAAAGGAAATGAAATTTTTTCAATGGAAATTACTATAAATCATTTTAGATTAACATGAAATTCATATGAAGCAAAATCATTGCCGAAAAATATTAGAATAATCTTGTTTATGTAGATTTTAAATTGAATTTTTTTTCGTGTGTAACTTCATGAAAAATTTCAAAAATTAATTGAGATTATGCTTAAGGGTACTTTTAAATATGAAGATCATGAAGGTCCCATTATCTCGAAATCAGCTTATCTCGACTTAAGCACTTTTTCCTTTTTGCCATAGTCTTATGTATATAGCTAGTTCCTAATATTAATTTACTGCTCCAAGCCGTTTAGCAATTTTTCACATTTAATGCAAAATAAAATAAGAAATAACAGTTCTATTTTAAAATTACAAGTGTTTTTATTACGAAGAACTATCTTTCTTTTTTAAGTAAGGAATTTTACTCAGTTTGAATCTTTATGAATTTAGTAGATTTTATCAATTTAGTTGTATATATTATTTACTTAAATTGTGTCATTAAAATAATTCTTTCTTTCTTTCTTATTATATTCTGTTACATTTTCTTCTATTTGTGTGCTCTTTTATATTTAAACGCCATATTATTAAAATTAATTCAATTGAAATCTATTTTGAATTTTTAAAATAAGCACGAGCAAATTGTTTTTACAAAACCACACTCAGAAAAAAACAGATATTTTTAAACACACGATTCATTGAACTTAAGCTAAAACTCACCTCAAACCCCAAGCGAATTGATCAATGACACTTTGATAATGTGTGGTGGCTTCATCATTCATACTCCAAGCACCGCCTATAAATTCCAAGCGACCTTCCTCCACCAACATTTTTACTTGTTCCTGCAATGCGGCTGTCTGTTCGCGCCACCATTTGAAAAAGAAGGCCGATTCCACATAAATAAAACGTTTCTCGGGATCTCTCAACAGTTCCTGTATCACCGAATCCAATATGTATTGAACGCCAGCTTTTTGTATCATAGTTTCACTGCCATAATAATATTGATCGACGGTCTTGAGCCAACCCACATCATCATGGGTGTGGGCCACCAAATGAACATTGAGCTTATCATGTTTGGTTTTTGGGCAACTCTATTGGTGGAGAGGGGGTTAAAACGGGGGCATTTATTAATGGAATGGATTTAGTTATATTTCGTTTTTTAATGCTTAATTAAGATATTTTTTTGAATATTTTTTACATTTCTGCTGATAACTTTTGTTGACCTACCGCATAACCGCATTTCTTACCCACATTGGGCATCGATTTCTGGACTCGCAACTCAGCAGTTTTAATAAAAACTAAAATCATGCACACGACTGCAATTACTTTTGCCATTAAGCCGGCTTTCATTGTAATAATTTTTTTTCCAATTTACTTGTCTATATGTATGTCTATATTTTGCTTTTACTTTTATTTTCAAGTTTCTTTTATATCGTTAAATTATACGCGCCCAGACAACTGCACTTCATAAAAATCTAAACTCAACTGAGTGAGCTCAGTTGAAGTACTAAATTCTTGCTTAAGCACTTGTTTTATTTACTTTAAGTAAGGGTCTCAGAACATAGTTGTACACTCAAACTAGCAGCAAAGATTTTGAGTAGCTGATCAAGAACAAAAAAAAAAGCTAGTTTAATAAGATACTCGCAAGTCTACAGTTGTATTGTAGTACTAGTAGTTATTAAAAATTTGATAAATTTCTTTTACATATATGACCTTAAAATGTCAAAATCAGAAATTCTAAGCTAAAAATAGCTGAAAAAATTAATCTTAGATTAAAATCTACACAAAATGTGAAACTGCCCTAAAAATTAGTTTTGGCTTACAAAACAAATTTTGTAAGGAAGTTTGTTTAATCATCACTTTCCTAAGTTTAATTGATTATTTCTCATGAAAGCTTTGAACGTATTTAATTACAAGAAATTTGATAGTTGCAAGCAAGAGATTTTGTATTTAGAAAATAAATGAAATTTTTTATATATATATATTTAAATGTGCGAGTACTCTATATTAACTGAAACACATTTCAATTATAAGGCTCAGGAATTAAATCAGGGATGGAAAGTGCAGTGCTTCCAACAATTACAAATAAGTAACAAGTAGCAAGTACAAACAAGCAACAGCTTTCAAATATATAAGAAACAAGATCTTAACGGTTTCTTTATAAAAATAGGAGTTATGTTTATTTGTGGCAAGAACAAAAAAGTGCTTAAATCGAGAAAAGCTGATTGTAAATTGATGGTTCCTCCGTAGTCTGCATATTTTAAAGTACCCCTGATCAAAATCTCAATCAATTTGTGTGATTTTCAAGGAAGTTATAGCACTATTACTTGCGACTTATCTTTTTTAGACTTCTACTCTCATTTGGAATAAAAGCTTAATTCAGGTTATACTTTGGTACATTTCAACTTAAGGGCCATTTTCACAACTTGCCTTTAGTTAAAGGTAGGATTTTGTATGCCCAATAAATATCTTGTCATTATTATAACTTCAAATTTTTATTGATATTATTATCAATAATGGATAAAAAAATAATAATACAAAGCGATTAATTGGGCAGACAAAATCCTGCCTTTAGCTAAAGAAAAGTTGTGAAAATGGCCCTAAATGTATTACTTATAGTGCTTAAAGCGATTTTTGCTTTAAAATAATTAAATTAAACAGAGAATTTCCCAATTTGACTGTAAAAGAAATAAATTTCTAAAAGTCGATTTGAAAGCTTAAAAGTGCTGTCCTTCAAAACAATAAAATGTGTCTTAAGCACTTTTTCCTTATTGCCACAGTTAAACTGTTATTATTGTAAATTTGTGAGATAATGTTCTTCTTACTTAGAGGCTGCTGTTGGCTGAAATATAAAGACGGCTTTCGCACACGCAAGGTTTGCTTTGAACAATTTTTGAGTTTAGAGCAGAGAATGAAAAAGAGAATTGGAGCTACCTGGAGTAAGCTATACGGGTGCAAAAGAGTTCGAAAAATTTAAGTTCATTCCATACTTCTATGCACATCTGTGCATTCTGTTCTCTCCATTACTTCAGATTTTTGAGATGCAACTTTTGAAGTAAAAATGCAACTGAACCTAGATAGTAAATTTCATAAAACTTTCGGAGTTTTTTATTACTATTAAGCAAAGTAAAGTCAATTTTTTTTGGCCAGATTACAAGCTGGTTCAATTTTGGATACAATCGCTTCAAGATTATTTGAAAAAAAAATTGCATATTAAAATTTTTTTGTAAATTTAACTAACAGAATAACATCATTATTTCATTACATATAAATGGGACCTATGAACCTGAACTTACATTTAAATGTACATATACATACATACAAGCATTCTTAAGGAAATCATTGTAAGAATAATCAGAATTGATTCCTCTGACCTCTATTTTATGGAAAGAAGTTAAAAACAAATATAAAATTTGTTTCTGCCTTCACTATCACAAATTTTACACATGGAAATCTTACTTTGAAAAGTCTTAATTCAGCTGGGAAAAAGACAAAAGGAGAAATACTTTCTCTTAGAGAAAGACATATAGAGTGATATGTTCAGTTTCTCTCTTCCTCCCAGCGCTGAATTGAGACTTCGCAAAGTAGACTTTCCGTGTACAAAAGGGATGTCTATACAAAAAATATAAATAAATTTTATTTCTCATCATAAATTAATTACATAAAAAATGCAATTTAGCATTTTAATGTTATCATATTTTTTTTTAAGATACATAAAAAATAGTTTTGGTTTACAAGAGGAATTTTGTATGGAAAATTCTTAAATTAACGTTTCGTAAACTAGGAATAGGAATAATTTATTGGCCTTTAAGATCCCATGCCTGAACAACAAAAAAAATCAATAAATGAAAATGAATTTAAATTACCATCACTTACGCTTTTATTCTCATTTACTCTCACTATCAAGTGCATTGATTGCAGTGCACCAACTTTACTTTTCATAAATAAGGGGAATCATTAGAACTGATAAGAATATTTCAAACAAGACAGTGCAGGGCAAAATTGTGGTGAAATAATTCAAAATGGTTTGAAAGCCACAAAATAATGTAAAATATCACCAAAATAATTTAAAAATTATGTCTTTCAATAGGAAACCTAATAATCTTTTGCAAAAATAAGAGTTTTTTTCCAAATAAATTAACAAATACATTTCAACTTAAATACATCTACTATATTAAATTAAATTGAACTTGAAATAACTTTGATTGAACATGATTCTTCATTTTGATTTCAACAGTACGTAGATGTCAAAACAATGTGAAATAAAGTTGTTTCAAAAGGAAAAATTTTCTATAAATCATGTTAGAATAACATGAAGCAAATATGAAGCAAAATCATTGCCGAAACAGATTAGAATAACCTTGTTTATGTAGATTTTAAGTTGAAATTTTTCTGTGTGTATATATGTACAAACAAAAAGTGGTTGAAAAACGTAGCATTCATCCACACATACAATAATAATTTGGACTAAAAATAATTTTTATTGAATCAGCGATTTCGTATTGAAAGGTCAAAATCATTTATTTCTGTGTAATATTTTGCTGAACGAGTAAAATATTAATTTTAAGAAAAATGGCAATAATATAAATATTAATGTGAATAAGAAATACTGAACTATTATGAAGCACATATATTTGTTTGACATAGTAATAGTAAGGACAGGATATTTAGGCTGTTTTGCGTTTTGGTTAACCATAAAAGCAGACGTTGCTTAACAAAAAAGAAAAAAAAAATTCAGTGAAGTGCGACTTTGACCCGCGCAGGAAGGGTTCCGTACGGACACGAGATATGTAATTCAATACGAACTTTACCCTACATATAGTTTTGGCATTTTTTTCGTTTTTGGGGTTTATCGGTTTATTTTTAATATTGAGGTTTTTTGCGTTTATTGGTGCTTTTTTAATTTTGGCACTTTTTGGTTCTTGTTTTGGCGATTTTTTTATTTCTGACGTTTCATTTCATTTTGGCGATTTTTTTAATTTTGGCGATTTTTTTCATATCGGCGGTTTTTTTCATTCGGTTTTTGGCGTTTTTTCATTTTGGCAATTTTTTTAGTTTTGACACTTTTTTTCTCGTTTTGGGGATTTTTTTCGTTTTTATTTAATTATAGCGATTTTTTTCGTTTTGGATTTTTTTTTAAATTTGGCGGTTTTTTTCAATTAGGCAATTTTTTACTCTTTTTACTTTTTTTTTAAATTCTTGGCGTTATTTAATTTTGGCGATTTTTTTTCATTTAGGTGCTTTTTTAGTTTTGACACTTTATTTCTCATTTCGGCGATTTTTTTTCGATTCTTGGCGTTTTTGCCATTTGGCGATTTTGTTTCATTTTGGCGATTTTTTTCATTTTGGCGATTTTTGTTCATATATACAATTATTTTGGTTTTGGCTCCTTTTTCGCGGTTTTGCGATTTTTTTCGGTTTTTGGCGTTTCTTTTTCATTTTGACAATTTTTTTTCATAAAAGCGATTTATTTTAGTGTTGGGATTTTTTTTGGGTTTTGACATTTTTTTCTTTTTGGCGATTTTTTTTTAATTTTTTTGCGTTATTTTTGGTTTGGCGATTTTATAATTTTGGAATTTTTTTGTTTTACCGTTTTAGGAAAGTGCAAGAGTTTACCTCTTACGGTTTCCAAGATATAGCAAATTGTCAAAATTACGTAGTCAAAATTGCATTAACTGATGGACAACCCTTTAATTAAAATTTTTAAAATTTTAGTTAATTGTTGTAGACTACAACAAAACAAAAATACATTAATTTTACAAATTTCAAGTGTCAATATTTATATGTACATACAATTGTATGTATATTACATGGGATTTTAAAATTTTTCGTAGCTCGTTTTGGAACACCCTTCAATTTTTAATTCTGATGTACTTGTTGTTGTAGCGGCCAAGGTTCTACATACTCTGTCCAAATTTCAGGTCCGTAGCTCTTACGGTTCCTTAGAAAATAGCCTGTGATGGACAGGCGGACAGACGGGCAGCGTAGCGAAAAAAAAAATAAAACAAAATCCGAAATATTAAATTTAATATAACATTTGCCAAAATAAAAACAAAAACATATTCTTAAAAAAAGATGATAATGAACATATAAATATTTATACTGAAGCATTAAAAAAATATTCCTCAAGTAATGCTTTGATATTAAAAATATTTTTGTCCTTCACTGTTAATGTTTCAAGTTGTTAAACAAGAGTCATTCACTTCAGTTTAGTTGCTTATATATTGCTTTTTATCGATCACTTTAAAGTATACTTACATATGTTAAAAAAATACAGTCTTCGTCTCTGTCCATATTGGGCTAGAGTAGCGTCAGTTTTCAATTTGTTTTATACAATTGCTTGCTTGCATTGTACATAAGAAAATGGGTAAATTTTGCAGGTGTAAAATCAGACAAGATCTTATAAATTTCTATTAAAAATTATACTTGAATGTGAGGTTTCTGCCGTCATAAGAAACACACAGAAATTTTCACAACAACAACAGTGTGTATGTATGGTTCATATGAGCAAAGTGTATCCAATACCCAATAATGTATTTGCATTCGTTTTTAAAAAGTTAAAATTTCTTTTTATCTTTCTGCCTATTCCCCTTTATCAAACGATTCAATAATTACCCAGAAACATATTCTACTAAAAGTGTACCCTCATATGTGAAAAAAACGTGTGCTTGAAGTGTACGTTAAAAGAAAATTTCCATACACTTGAAGCACACGAATAATATTCAAACTTCTAACGATCGAAATATATATATTTTTTTCTTCTTAACTTTGTGGTTGATAGCTCTTGGAAATTTTTGTAAAGTATGTAATAGTTTTTTTTTCTGAGCAACATGGAGATAAAAATCGAAACAACTATGGGGTTAAGCATTAAACACATTCACCACAGCAAGCTACCGACTACGAAATGTTAAAAATAGAATACACATGTTTATATGAGAATGATTATTTTGAAGACAGCAAGGCAACATGGCGGCAGGTTGTTGTCTATGCTGATTTTGTCGTTGTAGTCCAATTAAACTAATTTCTATTTCTTTGGCTGCAATGTGAAAATTGAGAATAACATCGTACAATTATTTCATATTATTTAAGAGAAACAATACCAAAGTTGATGTATTTATATATATATATATACTTAAATATGAGATGCAGATGGTACTGCTGCCGTCTCCAAAATAATTAAGTAGCTTGCTACGAGGCAATAAATGCTGCTAGAGCGGCATTTGAAGTCGTGTGTTCGTGTAGACTGCTGTGGTGAATGTGTTTAATGCATTACTTTTAAAATATGAGCTTTCATAAGATTTGTTGCCAAAGAGGAAATGAGGCGAAATACCTATTTTTTTTTATTTTGATTTTACATGAGCTCTGATTTGTACTTAGCTATACGACAAATCCTCGATGTTCTGTATAAATATTTTACTAAAAAAACTATTTAATGTTTACCTTGTAACCACAGCCTGCCTCTGCATAACCCAGACATGCCAGTGTCAAAGCTGCAGCTAATACTATTAAAAACTTCATTTTCACTTTTGACAGCTGCAAAAGCTTTAAAATTTATTAAAAAAACTTTTACAGTTAATTTATTTCAATTAAAACATTGAAATTTAATTTGATCTTTTTAATAGTATTTTTCTTCGATTAAAAGACTCCTTGCATTAAAAACAAACTGATCGAATTTTTAATATTCACAATGTTTTTATAACTGGCCACTTATCAAAAATAAGCTGATTAATTATGCTTCAAGTGGAACTTGAAACTATATTGTTTGCCGTATGCAAGCTATATATTTCTATGATTTTATCTGCCACTGATAAGTAAGCTAACAAGTAGCCCAAAATTTAAATTTAATTTAAAATTTTCGGTTAATAAAAATATGTTTGTACTCGTATGTATATGTGTACATATGTGTGTTCATATATTTATCTACGAGTATAAATTGTCTGATTAGTTATTTAGTGGCTCTGGAAGTGGATTTGGTTCGTTACTTATCTGTAGTTAAGTTGTTATAGATTTTGTATGAAATTTAATTGCTTTGTTTTCTGTTTTATAAATAATTGATTTAAAGCCTCTCGAGAGGGTGTGTGCTAATCAAATGCTTCTTTTAATTAAATGTTCAAAGTATTTTTTAAAGTTTTTTTTTTTTGATTAGTACGAGAGAGCACACCCTCTAATCAAGACATTTAATTTAATTATTTTTAACATTTCGATGACTATTTTGAAATTCTTGATGTCTCTTGAAGATTATTTCTATTATTAATAATTTTTGCTAAAACGTTTTTTTAAAGTATGTAGTATATTTCTATTAATTGTTTTATAATTTTCAATTCTAACTAAATATTTTTTAAAGTTTGTAGTTTATTTTTGTTTAATCTATTATTATAAAAACATTTGATTTATATCTAATTGTCTCTACTCACTTGGAACAGTGCTCTCATTATCCTCTCTCTCTCTCTCTCTCTCTCTCTCTGAAGATTTTACAGTGAGTGCATGAATCAAATAAACAAGATTACGCATTGCGTAGGTCCATTACTTTTGTTGCTATCAATCAGCTGTTTGCTTGACGTAGACAAAAACCTTTTTGTTTAGTCTTGGCAGTAAAATAAAAATTACAAATTTTAAATTTAAAAAACAATAATAATAAAATGTAGAACTATGGTATTCTGAATAATATTGGCAACATTTTTATTTGCAATATTTATATATCAACAATATTTTCAAAGAAGCAAAACGTGTGTGAAAATTGTCAACGAACTTTTTTATTCGTTTGAAAGGCATATCGATTCTGTCTCGGCCTCGGTTGGTCACCTCCACACTCTAGCAGAACCTTACAATGATCTACATACCGCTAAAACCACATAACGTTAGTGTCCATCATCCAATTGTGGTGGTCAACAGAATTTTGAAAGTGATCGCAATAGTTAATGGCCGAAGAACAGGGGAACTTTGCCTGAACATGGTACTCATTTCAATAAAACAATTTTATAATTTGCAAGTATGGTTGAATGCCTTTTCCATCCATGGTGATTTCGCAAAACAGGCTGAATAATTTACAGCAAATTTTTCAGCTGTAGCTTAAACAATATGGCCGCTATCAACTGTAAACTTTTAAAAGTCCCTATTAAAAGATCCTTTATAGATAAACTTATACATCGTTAACTAAAACGCAAAATGCCCTAAATAACAAAAAATTTGAAATCCAATTTTTATAAATTCAGATCGATTTTTACTCACACACGAAGGATTCCGTACGCCTATTTATATAATCAAATATCTTACTTTATGTAGACATTTAAAAAATTTTTTGGGGTGGCACCTTATTAATTTTAGCGTTTTTCACCTATCCGATTTTTTAGGTTTTTAGGCGATTTTTTTAGTTTTAGCGACTTTTTTAGTTTTGAAAATTTTTTTTTGTCTTAGCGACTCTTATAAATTTTTGCGAATTATTTTATTTATGAAATTTTTTATTTAAACCCTTTTTGGATTTTGCGATTTTTCATTTCGGTACTTTTATAATTTTGGAATTTTTTGGTGTTGGCAATTTTTGTAATTTTGACGCTCTTTTCGCAATTGAGATTTTTTTTGGTTTGAGGCGATTTGGCGATTTTCCTTTATCGATTATTTTAGTTTTTTCATTTATTTTCATCCTGGTGATTTTTATCCCTTTCTTGCGTTTATTTTAGTTTTTTGTAGCTAAGCGATTAATTTTATTATATCTGATATTCTTCATTTAAACGCTTTTTTGATATTGCGATTTTTCATTTCAGCATTTTTTATCTTGGATTTTTTAAGTTATAGCGATTTTTGTAGTTTTGAAGTTTTTTCACTGTAGCGACTTTTTTCGGTTCTTAGGCGATTTTTTTGGCTTTTGGCGATTTTTGCAGTTTTTGTGCTTTTATTCGTCTTGGTGATTTTTATCGTTTTTTGGCAATCATTTAGTTTTTTGGCAATATTATTTTGTATTTTAACGATTTATTTTATATTTTGTGAGATTTTTCATAAAACGGTTTTTTGATTTTGACATTTTTCCTTTGGCGATTTTTGTAGTTTTGACGCTTTTTTCACAAGGGCATTTTTTTGTAATTTACCGATTTATTTTATATTTTGTGATATATTTCACTTAAATTATATTTTTGATTTTTCATTGCGGAATTTTTTTATTTTGGATTTCTTTTTAGTTACAGCAATTTTTGTAGTTTTGACGTTTTCTTGCACTAAATCGACTTTTTTCGGTTTTAGGCGATTTTTTTGTTTAGTGGACTTTTTTTATTTTTAGATATTGCAGTTTAAGCGTTTTGAAAATTTCAAGAGTTTGTCTTTTAGGTTTTTCAAGATGCAGCAAGATGTCAAGATTAATAATAACTTTAATTTTTAACTTGAACATATTTGTGGCTGTAGCGGATAAATTTTTACATATCTGTGAAAATTATAGGGTCCGTAGCTCTTATTATTCTCGATACACAGATAGGCAGACGGACATCGTGGCCTACACAGTAGGGTTCCTTATAACTATTGGTGTAGGGGAACCCTAAAAAATCAGACTTGCCCTCATAGAAATAGAGATTTTATTTTAACAGGTTTTTTCTTATTCTCTAAAATTATAAAAAAGTTAGTTGGGTCGTTTTGCTTTTCAGATGACGATGTGCAATGTACCAGTTCTGCAATCTACTGGGAAAAGTGGTACAAAGTTTTTACCTTGGGTTTTCATATGTATATCACACAAAATTTATTGCTCCAATTTTAAACAAAATTAGCAAGAATTGATAAAAAAATCTGTATAATAAACTAACCGAAAATAAGATACGATGCTTATCAACCAATAGCGAAAATAGTACGATATCATAAATAAGCGATAAGTGTTGACATTCCCATAAAATTTTTGTTTTAAATTTTCAATTTGAATTTTTTTCAAGCAAAAGCTTTTTCGCACAAACAAAATTTTACTTGTAAAAAAATAAAACAATACTGTTCCAAGTTCCATTGCAGGCGTGTTGCTTATCAATTTAAGTTTCATTTTGCGAAAGGGTCGGTTATAAAAACATTGTAAATGCTCAGAACTCAATCAGTTGGCTTTTAACTCAAGACGTCATTGAATCATAAACGAATCTAGAAAAGAAGATTCGAATAAAAAATTAATTTAAACGAAACTACTAAGACATTCTTTGGCGAGGCCAACAGTGTAATGAAGTGTTTAGTGGTATTATTATCAGCAATTCTAGTGCTTACGGCACAGCTAGAATATGGAGAGGCAGTTTGTGGTTATAAAGTAAGTTTTATAAAAAGAAAAGAAAAGAGGAATACATATTTTAAGGTCCTCTAGAGCACACAATTTCCCCTGTGTTAATTTTTTTTTGACAAACGCATGACGCTTGTGGTTTAACCACTGTGTGAAAAGTTTTCGATGACTCCCTCAATCTTAATTATGCAAAGTGTATATTCATAGAAACTACATGCTACATGCGTAATATATATGTCATATCACTAATTTACTCGAAGAACATCATAACTAAAAAAAATTTTTTTTGAGTTATTGATGTAGAATTACGTCTTTTATTATATGAAATAAACTAAAAAAATTATTGCTTTCCATTGATAGATTTTATACTCAAGTCGCCCGTTTGGGTTATAGAAACAGGGGGTTAAACCTCATATCGTTTTTCATATTTTGAAAAAATTTCATACAAATATTTGTTTACGCAATTCTCGAAAGCAAAATAAAATTTTCTTTTTCCATTAAGTTGTGTGTAAATTGAAAACTTTCAAGACGTTTTCTAGCAAACTAGTTCTTTTGAGTGATGACGTTCCCTGAGTAAATGAGCGATTTATTTTTGTCATTAGAAATAAGAAAACTGCCTAAAATTTTAATTTCTTGGAAAAGTTATTATAATGAAAAGTTTTACTTCTCAAGAAAAATTAAATGAAATTCGACCCTCAAGGTAATTTACTGTAAAAATAATTAATAAATTTTAATAAAATTGAAAAAATATTCACCAGCATGGTTGCAATGCATATAATTAATTAATGAATTCATATAATTAATTGAAAATAGATAACTACATGCCCTAGAAACATATACAGTGAAACCTCTCTTAACGGAGACCTCATATAACCGGACACCTCTAATAACCGGACAAGCTAGTAATAACGCAACGACTTTGTTGCATTCCAACAAATAAAAACATTGAAAGTTAATTTTAAACCAACCAGTTGAAATTATACCAATCTACGTTGAAGCATTTATATGCCTCTTATGCCCTAATTCTGTTCGATGATTGCATCGTCTTGTCTATGGACGAAAAAAAAGCAGCAGTCATTATTCTTTATTTATTTAATTTAAGCTCGATTAAAAATTATTCGTGATTAAAATGATTCAAAATATCAACTTTGTGTTTCGAATTTTTTCTCCAATCAACAAATTTAGTTGAAAAAAAAACCAAACACCAATTAAAACTTAAACTAATGCCCTAATTCTGTTCGACGATTGTATCGTCTTGTCTATGGACGAAAAGAAGCCGTAATTTTGAATCTTTAAAACAATAATTATTTATTGTCTATGCTAGAAGGTTCGTGTATTTGCTTTATGATTTTTTTCCTACCCAATAAGCACTCAAAAAATTTAAATTCAAGCACTTAAAATTTAACTGGAAACAAAGTTGAATTCAAATGTTTTTTCAAGTAATATTCACGTTTGAAAATATTTTGAAATAAAAAATCCAACAACATACAACATGTTCAAACCTTGTCAAATAAGTAATTTATTTTTTATTAAAATTAAAATTGTGGTGAAAAATATCAGAGATATACAATAAAAAAGTGGTTTTTAAAAAACAAAAGGTGTTTAAAATCGTGAAAACAATAGTGAAGGTAAATATGCAGAAAGTAATTATAAGAAAACTTGTCGAGTGCATTTCCCTTTCTATTTTAAAAGCATTGCTTTTCAAGCTTGAAATATACTTGAATTCAATTGTAATACAAGGTTGAATTACAGTTTAATTCAAGGCTTGAATTGAACTTTAATACAATTGAAATGTTCGAATTGAATTTAAGTACCCATTTCACTGGAGAATGCTATTGAAATAAAGTGTAAATCAAGCATAATTCAACCCTTGACAACTGAATATGGGACTTGAATAACAATTGTTTTACACTTGATTTCAAGCAAAATTGCTTATTGGGATTGTATAATACTTTAATTTAATTTTAATGTTTTAAAAACACGATATTAATATTTTTATTTTTCATTATCAAAGACAACAACCATTTTTGAGGAAAATAATTTAGAGACTTCAAAAACAAGAAGTCAAAAGTATTTTCAAACAAAAACTTCCTAAATCTTACTGAATTAGGGCATTAATATAATTTTTCAACTACAATAAACTACTAAAATATTTGACCCTCTCTCATAAGCAAACACCTAATAAGCAGACAAAAATACCGCAACGATGAGTGTCCAAATATGATAGGTTTTACTGTACATACTAGAGGCCTGCGAAAACGTTTTGTTTTTAAAATATATTCTCGTGGCATGTATTATACTAAACCAATAATAAATGCTGTCGTTTTATAAGCGAAGAGCACGTGTTCGTGTATATGAGTGTTTACAAGCGATGACGCGAAATATTCTTGTTTATAATAAACACTCAAAAGAAGTAGTGTTGATGCGTGTATGCTTGTTATTTTGCATATTGTACGTTTGAGTGTGTGTTTGTAAGTGTTTAAGGGTGGTTTTTTAAAGGAAGCGCACACAACTAATGTCAATGCATGTGTGCGTTTTTATGTGCGCAGAAAAATAAAAGACAATATAAACAACGTTTGTGTATACGTCCATGCGTATGAAGTAGCAAGCATGACAAATTCTTCCGTCATGAAGTATTTTCTTCTTTACTCCTATACCTGCAATAACGGAAACAAATGTCTTACCAACAGTGTTGCTTGGCAATTGTTTTAGAATACTTCGCTGCAGTAAATTATTTGAAAAATCCCTCGTCTTAAAAGTTCTTGTAAGTGGTCTTTTGCAGGGATCTATTACATATACATGTACATTAGAGTTGTTCGCCTTCCATACAAAAAAAAAAATTTGCCAGTCACCCCCAAAGGATTATAGATTATATAAAAAGATTCCAAATTTATTTTTTATTTTTTGCCACGCCTACAAATACCGCCCTTTTAGTACTTTGTTATGGTGTTGCCATTTTTATTTCGATCATAACGTTTCGTACACCGGTGTTCATGGCTCCATAAGCGCTACATTCGGCTTTAAATAGTTTTATAGTCATGAATTTCGTTTAAAAATATTTAGCACAGGGTGAGTACAAACCGAGTTTTTAAAAGTCATGACTAGAATATCACGTGGTAGTAAAAAATTATTGAAGACAGAAATGTAGCCTTTACAGAGCCATGAACACCGGTATACAAAACGTTATGATCGGACTAAAAATGGGGACACAGTGAACAAAATACTAAAAAAACGGAATTTGTAGGCGTGGCAAAAAATTAAAAAAAAAATATTTTTGGAATTATTTTTACATTATTTTTAATTCTAGAGGGTGACTGGCACAACTTTTTTTCCGAACCACACATCACACATACTTTCCTAATTTAAAAATATTATTACTATATATTTCCTTTTTTCAGTCATGCCCCTCAACCAAACCTAATATGATCAATGTGCATTTGGTGCCACACTCTCACGATGACACCGGCTGGTTGAAAACAGTTGATCAATATTATTATGGCAGTAGAAATAACATACAACATGCCGGTGTCCAGTACATACTCGATAGTGTTATTGAAGCCCTATCAAAGGACAAATCAAGAAGGTATATAATTACAAATTTATTTATTACTAATGCCTTTTTTCCATATAGATTAAACTATTATTATTAATTATAGATTTGTGCAAGCCGAATCTTCCTACATGTTCAGATGGTACAAAGAACAGTCATATGATGTTCAAAAGTCTGTCCAAAAGTTGGTACAGGAAGGTCGTTTGGAATTTATAGGCGGTGGCTGGAGTATGAACGATGAGGCTGCCGTACACTATCAAAGTGTGATTGATCAACTTTCCTTGGGCATGAGGTAAATTTAAGAGAATACTCAGTAAACTTGTCTTATTATTAATATTTCTCTACAAAGGTTTTTGAGTGAGGCTTTTGGCGAATGTGGCCGTCCACGTGTGGGCTGGCAAATCGATCCTTTTGGTCATTCACGTGAAATGGCCTCAATATTTGCTCAAATGGGTTTCGATGGTCAATTTTTTGCTCGCATGGACTGGGTGGAGAAGGGTGTACGTTTGACTAATATGACCGCTGAAATGATTATGACAGGCTCAGATAGTTTGGGGCCAAGTGCTGAATTGTTTACAGGTGTCCTTTACAACCATTATTCTGCACCTCCAGGCTTCTGTTTCGACAATTTGTGCAACGACAAGCCAATTATTGATGGCAAAAGCCATGACAATAATGTTAAACAACGTGTAAGTTGAAAGGGATTTGTTTGTATATCTTTTTATTGTTTTAATTATGATATTTATTTTAAATCTAACAGGTTGATGAGTTTGTTAAATACATTAACAATATGGCTAAATATTATCGTTCTTCTAATTTGTTAGTACCCATGGGCGATGATTTCAATTATGAAAATGCAAATATGAACTTTAAGAATATGGATAAATTAATCAAGTAAGTGCACCAGAGAGAATTAAGTTTGCATACATTCAGCACTAAAATAATATAAATCAATTAGTCAAGTAAGTTAATTCTAATCTTAAAAGGAAATTAGTAAAATAAAAAATTTAAGAAAGCAGAATTATAGTTTCCGCTAAAGCCAAAGTGAAATTATTTGAATTCACAGATCAGCAATTCTACTAAAATTCAGCGAAATCTTAAATTGCCTGATTTAACCTACACAAAAATGCACTTTAGCTTAGTTTTTCTGAGCTCTTTAAGTAATTCAGCAGGGCCCGTTTAAACAAATTATTACAGCTATTAAAATAATTAGCCCAGAAATATAGTTTATCCTTAAAGCTGAAGCTTAAAAATTTCAATTCAGCAAATTCAGCAAGGTGTGTTCATATATTCAGCTGAATGTTAATTAACCTATTGGCGTAGATAAGCAATTCAGCTAAAATTCAGCTAAATATTTAAATGACTAGAGTATAACAGACAGTTTAAATGTGAATGATGCACTGTATAGTTTATACTAACCTAAATTCAGCTAAACTTTATTTTAAAATTTTATTTAATCTACATAGAATCGCAATCGATCTTAGTTTGTCTTAGCTCCGTAAAGAATTGAGCTTACAAAACTGATATTCAGCTGCACAAATTTAACCCTAAGAACTTGATATAGCTGTTGAAGTAATTGAGCAATATATGCAAGCATTTCACTAGTATTCAGCAGCGCATTTTCATCTATGGTTTTAAAATAAAAAACAAGCATTTAAAGATTAATTTTAGTTTTATATTAAGAAGTGCTATTCAGCTTGACCAAAATGTAATTGACCATTAAAACTTGTATAAACTCATTTTATATACGGAAAGCTTACTCCTCAAGGTCTTAATTCAGTGCGGAAGAGGGGGGAAACAGAGAAATACAGCTGAATAAAGACTTTGCAAAGTAAACTTTGCGTGTTTAAAGGAGATGATATGTACGATGTTAAGACATAAATTTTCACGTACACATATATATAACTCAACAGCAATAAAGGAAAAATACGCTCTTGGTGATAAATTTTTCAATTCAGCATCAAGGTAGGCATATTTATTAAGCTCAACAAGAGTTAAGAGTAATTCAGCACTGTTTTACTAGAGTTGGCAGATATCATCAGTGTATTTATAGGTCTTGAAAATTTGGTTGAACACATACATTTTTGTTGATTACCTCTTAATTCAGCTGGTAGAAAAACAGAGATATTTGTATTTTATTCTACGTCTTGCGTACAGCTGAATTATGAGTTGATCATATTTTGGGATACACATTTAAGCCAGGATATTTTTAAACTCAAGTCTGCTGAAAAAAATTTCATTTAGCTTTTAATTATATATTTAGATTTATTATTTATACTTCCCCGTCTCTCTTTCTAGATACGTCAATCAACGTCAACATATGGGCAGCAAAATCAACGTATATTATTCTACTCCCTCCTGCTATTTGAAGGCTCTCCATGATAGCCTTAAGCTAACTTGGCCCATTAAGACACAAGACTTCTTTCCCTATAGCACAGATAATCACACTTATTGGTCCGGTTACTACAGTTCCAGGCCGACACAAAAAAGATACGAACGTGAGGGCAACCACTTCCTACAGGTTACCAAGCAACTCACCACACTAGCAAATCTCACCACATATGAAGTAAATGAAAATCTCGATCAATTGAAAGATGTTATGGGTATAATGCAACATCATGATGCCATAACCGGTACCGAGAAGCAACATGTTGCCGAAGACTACAATCGCCTGTTAGCAGATGGCTTGTACGCTGCTTCTAATAATACACGTTTAGCTCTGAGAGTTCTTACAAATTTGACTTATGGTGAATTTATGCCTTGCTGGCAATTGAATATAAGTTCATGTGATTTCACACAAATATCCAGCAATAATTTTGTTGTAACTGTTTTCAATCCTCTCAGTCAACCAAGTATCCAATACATTAGAATACCGGTGAAAAATAATGGTTACCTAGTCACTGATGCAGCTGGAAAAGTAGTTAGACATCAAATTTTACCGGTGCCCACAGAAGTTGTGGCCTTAACGGATTTAAGAAATAATTCGACACAGAAAGAATTGGTGTTCCCAGCTTATGTCGACAAACTGGCTAATTTCTATGTTACAGCGAAGCCAAAACCCAAAGACGATGATTTCTCCTACACTGATGAAATCAAGACCAAAGCTAGCGGAGACACTATTGTGCAAAATTCGGTAAGATTAAAATAAAATTTTTTAAATATTCACATAATTTATTTTAATAATTAATTTAGCTGGTGAAATTAAGCTTCAACAACAAGGGATTGCTGTACAATGTACAAATGAATGGTGTATCGGAAAATATCAACCAGGAGTTCTATTACTATAAGGCAGCTTTGGGAAACAATTCAAAATTCGAATATAGATCCTCAGGTGCTTACATCTTCCGTCCCAATGGCACTGAGGTTTTGGTTAGCCCTTCAGCTTCAATTAAAGTATTCAATGGCAGTTTGGTAAAGGAAGTCCATCAACATTTCAATGACTACGTTTCCCAAGTCATAAGATTGTATGAGGGCAAAAATTTGGTTGAATTTGAATGGCTGGTGGGACCCATACCCATCAAGGACAATGTAGGTAAAGAAGTTATAAGTCGTTTTACTAGCAACATTAAATCGGGGCGTGAATTCTATACCGATTCGAATGGTCGTGAAATACTGAAAAGAGTACGAAATGAGAGAGAAGGTTTTAAGCCCAATTTGAACGAGACCACTTCCAGTAATTACTATCCCATTACAAATCGCATTGCTGTGCAAGATCACAGAGTACGCTTGGCCTTGCTAAATGACCGTGCCCAGGGTGGTTCCAGTGTTAGGAATGGGCTATTGGAATTAATGTTACATCGTCGCCTGTTGCACGATGATGCTTTTGGTGTTGGCGAAGCTCTTAATGAAACCTTTAAAGGAAAAGGTTTAGTAGCGCGCGGTAAAATTCACTTAGTGCTTAATCTTCTTGCCAATAAGCCCACTGTTCAAGAACGCTATGCTGCCCAGGAACTACACCTGCCTTACTTCAAGTTCTTTAGCAGTGCTTCAAAGGCCACCAATAAAAAGATACCCAAGCTTCCTTCTTTCAGTTTCTTACCCAAGGGCATTGAAATTTTGACCTTAGAACCATTTGGTGTAAATGAGCGTTTGTTGCGCTTGGAAAACTTCTTGGATAAGACAGAAACTTCCACTGTGAGTTTTAATATACGCCTACTCTTTGATCTTTTGGGTGGCCAGGAGATACGTGAAACAACTTTGGATGGTAATATGAAATTATCTGACATGAAGAGATTTAAGTTCCAGCGTGATGGCACCGTGCCCAAGAAAGTGGAGTTCTATACAGCGGCACATAAGCCTCTGCACGCAAAGAAAACTGATGGTATAAATAACTTCACTATTGCAATGGGACCCATGCAAATACGCACTTTTGTAATCAAGTGGAAATAAAGTCCACCCTGTAAAAGTTAAGGGGCGCTAGCAGAAAAAAAGAAGGATTCCCAATTCCCAAAAAAACACTTATTAAAGTTTTATATTTTAAAATTTTTTGTTTTTTTTTTCGTTTTGTTAATTTTTTTGTTGAATTTTGTTCGAGTTTAGAGCCATCTGCTTAAGTTCAACTTCGGATAAAATCTACTTCCTCTTTGGATTTGTCAAAATCTACTTTAAATCTAGTAGAACTAGTTTACTCTAAAGAGTCAGCCTGTGTATATTAAACGGTGTGTGAATTAGCTACATTGCCATTGTTTGGTCTTAGTTTAGGAAGCTTTTTAGTTAATGAGTTTTGTTTTAGATAAACAATCTGAATAGATTTAAAAAAAACTTGATATAAACGCTATAGTTTTCCTTAAATATTTTAATTGAAATCTGCTAAGTTCTGTACAGGTGCAAATGTCTTATTATAGGGCTCTCTTGAATTAAAAAACTTGTGACATTTAGGGCCTAATTTTGTAAAACGCTACGCTTGGCGTTGATAAATTTCGTATGTGTTTTGTTTTTGTAATTAAAATTTTTTTCATATAAAATTTGACAACGCTTGGCGTTGCATTTTATAAACATAGGCCCCAAATGAATATTTAAATTTTTTTAGATTTGGCATTTATTTGGTTTTACTTCCTCCAGATAGGAAACCTTGCATTTCGGTTAAGAAATACCTTAATGTTTTATGTAAACAATTTGGAGTTATTCTTAATAGTTAAGGGTTTGAGAAATTGTTTACAGAACGAAAAGTTTGGCTTATATATGAAAGCGAATTGCGGTATTCGATTGTAAACAAATTTTTTTTATGTATTTGTTCAAAGTTTATTGAAACATTTTGAATTTTTTTAGATATCAAGTGCAGCAATTTACTCCACAGTTTCACTGGATTGCACATGATTACATATTCTTATTATGGCGGGATAGTAAAAGTCGCAAGTAATGGGAATTGAAACGAGATATATCTCTCTCTCTCTCTCTTATATTTTTGTTAAGATATTAAAGAGTAGTGTAGCCATATCTCTATCTCTCTATCTCTCTCTCTTATATTTTTGTTATGCTATGAAAGTGTTGCCAGTTTGACCAATTTTGATGGTGTGGAGAAATTGGTGATAAGTTAGTTTAGCCTGTTTATTCTGAACAGGCTAGTTTAAGGGCATATGACTGAAGCACCGACCACGTGAATAGCCTTCATATTATAGTCGAGTAATCGGTGGAATGGAATGTGGAATGTTCAATAATGTTGAAAAATTACGTATGTATGTAATTTAAGTTTGTTGCCCCAACCCTTATAAAATTGTAGACGAGGGTCACTAAAATGTATTAGTGAATCTTTGGTTCAAATGTCTGCATGTGTTTGTAAAATAGTAATGCTAAAGTCTACTGGTAGGTTTTCAATGACAACCTTATGTTATATGTCTATGTCAATACGCGATTACAAAGGCTGGATAATCAGAAGTCAGAAGTACTATTGACAGTGTCACTAGTAAATCACTACTATTTCACTATTAAAATCGAGCGAGGAAATATCGATATTGCAGATTAGAGCCCCTAAAATTTACAAGTGAGTCTTTGGTGCTAATGACTCCATGTGGTCCCAACTCAGCAGTTCTACAGTCTAGTGGTTGATTTTCAATGACAAGCTTTTGTTAGATGTCAATAGATGATTTCATTGGGTGGGGTACACCTGGTCAATAGTACTACTGACAATGTCACTAGTAAATCGCTACAATTTCACTTTTCGCATTTTATGCAGGGTTGTAAAGAAAGTTTGGCAACTATTCGTATTGTATACATTAACAGCCTGCGCTTCTGCATGCAGCTGTTATAATTTTGACCATGAACGATTTAATTAGATTAATATTAGAGAGTCACCTGAATATTTTGAAATAAAATTTTAATTGTAAACGCTCGTTGATTTAAAAGGGACTGCAAAAGAGAACTTAAGCATTGTCGCAGCTACATTACCCTTAAACGTAATCTAAGCAAAAAGCTTAGGTCACTCATACATATGCACTGACTGACGGGTTTATTTGATAGTCTCTATGGCGTGTAAGGTATTTTTTTAGCGTATTTTTAACATCACTTTGTGATATACTCTTGCAGGTCTATATATAATCAATATAATATATAATCAATTCAATTGGGCAATTCAAAAAGTGTTGTATTGTGTCATACTGCCATAATGCAATAATATTTTTGGTTCACAGCCAACAAAAATTAAACTAAAGAAATTTAAAACATTAAATGTAAAACATTATGACAATATAACATAAAATAACACCTTGTAAATTGACCAAATATAGGTATGTCTGTGTGTTTGAATAATATTTGGTTGTATTTATTATTTTTAAGGTTTTTGTTATTCCTAAAGAACTCTTTATATGTATGCATATTTATTAATATATTTTATTTATTTTATTTTATATATATTTCACAATATAGTGAGTACAATTAATACTAATATTTTGTGGACCAATTGTATATAACACCTCAGTAAAAATTTCAAATCTATAGAAAGGTCAAGCAAACAACAGCCAGGTTTTAAATATAATTTTAAATTATATATTTGTTTTCTTTATAATTTATCACATAGTGAGGTGTTTTATACAATTGTAGCCTTCACTTTTTTATAGAAAAAATGAGCAATAATTTTACAAAAAAAATTTTTTTTTTATACAAAAAGCTATAATGAATGCAAAGTTAGTTTAATAATGTGTATATAAATATGTTCCCTACATTAAAAAAAATCAAATAACTTTAATAATTTTTTTTGCACAATAAAACTTTGAGCAAGATTTTGTTTTCTTTTTCAAGGCACTTTTCTTCTTAAATATTAAGAGCAAAATTGAGCTTAAATTTCGTTTAGTACATTTTAAATATTCTTAAAAAGCTACATTTAATAAAATGCTTAATAACAATTAGGTAAATTTAAGGTATACAACAAGTTTTATGCAGTTCAGGCACTTATAATTCTATATAAAAAAAGCTCAGCTTAAAAATCTTCATCCCAGCCTGATAATTCATCTGGTGGTTCATTAGGATCACAAGGAAATCTATCAAAATAGCAAGTATCTAAAGGATGAGCAATTGGTCGCACAAAGGGTGGTATTAAAAGTTGACTTTGTAAACCATCCCAGTCAAAACCAAGGAACCATCTAAATAAAAGAGAATTTTAAAATAAAGAGAGCAATATTAAAATGTGAACCTAAGAGTGAGTAAGTAATTAAATTTACTTGTGTTTTTTGATATCTTGTATGCCGCCCTTTTGATAGCCCAAACGCTCTGCGGGCACGTCACGGCATAGTCTCTTAATCAATTGTACAGCAGATCTAGACATACTTTTAGGAAAATCTATCATATCAATGCCTTTCAATATAATATTGTAGGTCTTCATGGGATCGTTGGAGGTAAACGGAGGCCTGGAGTATTAACGAAAATTAATTTCACGAACAAAAATAATTTAAAATTCTTTTAATTTTGTTAAAACTCACGTTCCAATAAGTAGCTCGTGTATCAAAATACCCAAGGCCCAATAGTCCACAGCACGATCATGGCCCTTATTGAGGATAATCTCAGGCGCCACATACTCTGGAGTGCCACAAAAGGTCCACGTCTTGCTGCTATTGCCAATGTACTTTGAAAAACCAAAGTCCACCTGGTAATAAAATAAAATTAGCAACCGATTTCCCTATAAAATTCGATTCTTTAGAAACACCCACCAACTTAACATAACCTCTCTCGTCCAACATTAAATTCTCCGGCTTTAAGTCTCTGTATATTATGCCTCTAGCATGCAAATATTCAAAAGCTTGCAATACACAACCAATTATAAATTGTGCGGCATTTTCCTCGAAGGCGCCGCGATCTCTGAGCATGGTCCATATTTCGCCACCCATGCAAGCCTCTAGCAGCATATATACATATTTTTCATCACGGAATGTACGATACAGGCGGCAAATGAACGGCGAGTTGCAAGACAACATAATGGTTCTCTCACTGAAAACATGCTCTTCCTGTTTGGTGTCCACAATGTGACGTTTTTTCAAACACTTGAGGGCAAAAGTATTCACACTATCCTTCTGATAGGCCTTAACCAGCTCAACACGTCCAAAGCCGCCTATACCCAAAGTAGTCACAACCTCCAGATCTGTTAATTGCAGGTCGGGGAATTCTGTAATAAAAATAAATGTTTACCTTAAAAAAAAGAGAAATAAAAATTAACTGTTACCCACCTTGCTTGAGATTAACACCAAAAGTCACTTTAGTTTTCTCCGCATACCTCATGGCCATGACACGACTCTCATCGCCATAATTCTTTTCCTTCAGCTCACAAAGATCCCCTATTAGTTGGGTAAAGGAATCACGATTCAATGTTAGACATTCAACACCCGGAGCCATGGCTATAATATTGGCAGTACGTTTGTCTTCATTGATCAAGGCTTGTTCACCAAAATAGTCACCCATTTCTAGAGTGCGTATTTCTTTTTCTTCTGTAGAAGGTGTAAGTTTCTGGGTAACCTTAACCGAACCCTGGGATATTAGGAAGAAGGTATCACCACTCGCTCCTTGGCGTATGATATAAGTACCAGCAGGATAAAACTCCTGTTAATGGTAATCATGAATTAACATCAGATCTCTTACGTTACAAAAAAATAAACTTACCACTTCCAGGACATCGGCTATTTTAGCCAAAACCTCTTCACTTAGATTCTTCAGCAAAGGCACCGACTTTAAGAAATTCACACTATTTTCTATGCGCTGCATGCCCGTTCTCATCATAATCTGCTGAAATATGCGCCTATCCAGCACCCAAACTCTAGCATCTGACAGCACTCTAACTGAAGCGGTCCTGGTGCAGTTGTATAATATGGCCAACTCACCGAAAGCCTTGCCTGGTCCCATAACTCCCAATAGTTTACCATTCTTCCTTACCTCAAACTCACCCTCGGCCGAGACATACAAGTGAGCACCCACTTCACCTTCTCTGATGACATATTTGCCTTTCTCTATACTAAGAGAATACATGGAATCAACCAGTTCTCTCACCTGAGAGGCATCTATGTTCTTCAAGAAATCATTATCCATAATGGCTTCCTTAATCAGTTGCTTGCTACGATAATCCTTATCGTACTTGGGTATGGGTATATTTATCGATTGCTGCATGGATATTTCACAACTTTCACCGGATACACCTTGCTTCTTAAGCACGGGGTGAAGAATGTTGGGATTTAGGGCCTTAATTGTGGACAAGCCATTTGTTTCAGTGGCCTCATCACGTTCACCCGGTGCCCAGGTCTCAGAGGTATTGCCAGTGGAAGCTGAGCGCGATTGGCATGATTGATATTGTTCTGATATATTTGAATCTATTGAGCTGGCATTGCTTCCGGGTGTCACTTGCAATTCACAGCCTGGCTGCTCCGGTATGGGAGCAATACGCTGTTCTACTAGTTTCTTACAATTCTCACATAATTTATCCCTTGCATTAGATATATCACTTGCTTGCAATGGCATAACGAAATGACTGGGTGAGTTAATGGTGGGAGAGGGAGGCTGCAACAGCTCATCATGTGCCAAGGGCATATGATTGGTCGTTTGCTGCAGTACGCTCTATGTAGGGAATATAAATTATAGCGAAAATTAGTTCATGAGATAAGGAATGTGATAAATTAAAATAAATTTTAGAGGTTTATCAGTCAACAATTTAAATTAAAAAAATCATGATATTAATTAATTTGAGAGGTTTTTCAGTCAACAATTGGGGGTTGAAATTGAAATTTTAATTAAAATTTTTGAGAAAAATTAATAGGCAGATTTTATACAAAATTCCGTTTCTTAACGTTTAAAATTTTTATAAAAAATAACGAATATTTGCTTCCCTTAATATTTTTATACAAATTTCAAAACGGAAAAATCGTTTGTTAAGAGTGTTTTTTTTAGAGTGAAACAATGGTTTATTTGAGCAACAATTTAACAGCTGATAGTTGCTTTTTGTTTAGTTTGCTTTGAAATTTCATTGTGAATCGACTTACACCAGAGCAACGCGTGCAAATTGTGGAAATTTTTAATCAAAATAATTGTTATATATTTAAATTTTATTTTCCGATGAAGCCAATTTTTGGTTATGTAAACAAGCTGAATTATGGCATTTGGAGTGAGGAGAATCCACTTGCTTTTGTCGAAACAACATTACATCCACAGAAAATTGCAGTTTGGTTTGCTTTATGGGCTGGCGGAGTCATTAGCCCATATGTCTTAAAAAACGATGATGGTCAGAATATTACTGTGAGTGATGAACAGTATAGAAATATGATTCGAAATTTTTTCGTACCTCAATTACGTGGCATTAATCTTTCTGACAGGGTGGAAAAAAAATAATGGCCCAATTAATTGGCCACCAAAATAGTATGACTTAACCCCATTGGATTATTTTCCTTGGTGTTATTTTAAGTTAGTCACTTATATACCACAAACAATTGAACAGTTGGAAGTCAACATTCGAAGAGTTATACGCAAACTACGGCCGCAAATGCTGCGAAAAGTTGTTGAAAATTTTAGTTCCAGATTGCGCCTTCTACTCACCAGCCTTAATTTAATAACATTTTCTAGCCAATAAAGCCCGTTCCATTGATATTAAAAATATATTTCCTTGTTATTATTATGATTTAAACTTAAATTTCCTACTTTAAAGAATTAGTTTTTTCAATAATCTCTTGATTAGGATGATTCTCTTGAAAACAAACGCAATGTGAGTCCGATCACAGGGGAGATGTGTAAACATTTAGTAATGAATTTTTTTTTTAAATATTGGCTTATGGTAACTGAAATAAGATATATAAATTAATGACCATACTGAATTTAAAAATCTATGGAAAACTCTGGAATATTCGTTGTGGGGTTTGGTAGAGAATTGCAAATATGAAAGTGGAAAAGGTCAAATAAAAGTTTTGTTAAAGCTCGCGACTGTGGGTTTGCAAAATTTGTATTAAAATCCCCGCGCATAATAATTGGCATGATATGGAAATTATTACGAAATTGTCGTGCACCAGTTTCGGTGAAGGCAACAGTACGTAATAAATATTATAAATTCTTAACAAAGACTGCTATATATGTTTTAAACAAATATTTGGCATTTAAAACGCTCTTTTATTCATTTTTTAAAGAAAATTATCCCCACTGGCAACACTGTTACACTTCAAAAGCAATTTCTATTAAAATTAACATTCCTCCGGAAAATATACTTTAAAATTCATTTGAGTGCATTTTTATGCAGCTGTTAAGTTTCTCTGTTATTCTTGTTCGTATGATTACACTAATACACTCATACATAGCTCACACCGATTTGATAACGCTTAAAAATCTTACTCAAAATCTTTGATTGAATTGCGAAAAACATTTTCACCCCCATAGCGTATAGATGTTTACACATGAAAAAAAAAATATATGATATTTTTTAAAATTTCTGTATTATAGTCAGAAAGAAGAAGATTTTTAAGCTTGACGTGAATTATGGATATTTATTTCGATATTTTGCCATCCTCGGGATAGCATCTTGAGGAAATAACGAGTAACAATAAACAAAAATATATAAAAACAGTAATACGAGTAATAAATAAATAGCTAAATATAAAAATAAAAATCCAAAATAAACCTCAAGCTTAAAAAATCGTTAGAAATTGTTATAAACAATAATGGTCGAACAACCAAATACTTATACTAAACATAAATACTTTACTATGCCGCTGTTAAATTTTTAGATTTATATATATGTATGTCCGTTATTTGTCTAAAAAGAATATAAATGCAAAAATGAAAAATAAAATGTTTAAATAAAATGTTTACGGAGAACATACAGCGTCTGAAAACTTTACGCTATATACAAAAATTAAACCTACATAAAATTTTGACGTCATTGTTATGTTTACGTAGATTATCTCAGTTAATGAATCGTTTCATTAATATTATGGTTGCTTTGCTAATCTTTAGTTGTTATCTTTATTGAAGTTTACTACAGCTATATACATACACGCATAGATTTTATGTACATATGTATGTGTTTTTCTTAATATTCTTACATCCCAAAATTATTTGGTAACTACTTTGTGTTATTTTAATTTTTAATGATTTATTAAAAAAACTCGTTTCTTACATAATTAAAATAAATTGATGATTTATTTATAAAGTTTGTGATTTATACTAATGTTTACCTTTACTTCTCCACTAAAATTTGTTAAATCTATATGTTCCTTTGGGTAATTAAAAATAAACATGAAGTATATTTTTGATAGGAAGAGAAAAGATCAAAAGAGTTAGAGGAAACACATATTAGATAAAGCTAGAAAGAACTTCAGCAGTATAATTTTAAAAATAAACATAAAAGTACCCCTGCTAGCATTTTTGGAAATTTTTAATTAAATTTGATTATTTTTTAATACTTTCAAGTGATCAAAAAACAAGAATATGCGCTCGTTTTCTGAGCATAAAAGATAGTTTTGTCGGGAGAAAGTGGTACCCTACATGCGACTCTTCTTGAGGAGTCTTTTATTACTCGCTTTTCAGATCAGTTTCGACTCATTTATGACTCATATATTTTAAAACAAATAAATAAATTACTTTTAAAGCAAAAGCACGACTCATTTTCGAGTATTTTTTCAAGCGCGCAAGTGTTTAATCAGTTTTTAATTGTCAAAAGTACTCGAGGAAGACTTAGTTAGGTGATTTTTGATAGAACAATCTTCCAAATGCTAGCAGGGTACATACATATATACTACATACATATACATACATATTTCTATCGAAATATAAAAAAACTCGATATAAAAAAAATTTATTATTTAGGGCCTTTTAAGGTAAAGATATGTATATTATTATTATTATTATTATTATTAATGTCGTTAGTTGTACCTATGGAGAATTTTTATTTTTTTATTTCTTATATTCTCTCCTCCCAAAACGGTTCAGTTTTATGTAAACAAAAATACCAAAAAATTTTATAGCTATAATTTGTGTTTTAGGCGGTGCGTCCCCTCAAATTTGGCCTTCAAGCCCATTTATTCAATATAATTTTTGTTATTTTTAGTTTTTTTTTTTTGACTATACATACATACGTATATGTATGAAATAATTTGAAATTTATTTGCTGGTGGTTCAGCTTGGTCTATATGCATTTCATTGTTGCTGTAACAAATCATCAGTAGACTTCAACCACACATTTTGAATAGTCACAAATCTCTTATGTTATGCAAAGACTTTCAACAACTATTTGTGATTTTCAAAAATATTATTATTTGTGAACAATGAAATGCATATAGACCAAGCTGAACCACCAGCAAATAAATTTCAAATTAAAATATTAATAATTATAATCTCTTATTGTACATGCTTAGTATAAATAATTTCCATATAAATATGTAAATATAATTTTGGTATATGTATACAATTTTTGGTAGAAAATAACCAATTTTTTCATTATTTTCTAAAATATTAATTTTGGCAAAAAGTTTTCTTTGAGTATAATGTGGCTGTCTACAAGAGCTTAAATATTGCCACATGCTATATTCTTGTTAAATATTTTTTTTTAAAATATAGTCATAAGCAAACAAATTACATTGAATAAATGAACTTGAAGGGCAAATTTGAGGGGCGGATAAACTCCCTAAAACACAACTTATCGGTACGAAATTTTGTGTTTATGCCTTTCTTTGAAATCAAGATGTTTGCATTTTTCGGCACATTATACTTATGTATGTTTTTCTGTCTCGATTTAAGAAATAATATAGTATTAATACATTAAGGTAACGATATGTACCTACATATGTATGTACATACATATGTACATTCACACATACATACATATGTATGTATGTATATGTTCATATGTATTTTCATACAGAATACAATTAGCATATAATTAATTTATAAGAAGCCAAAATAAAATAACAACTTTTTTTCTATTAGCGGATGAACATATTTGTAAAAGACATAATACGTGTTAAAGCAGAAACTAACACATAAACATACAAATGCACACATATATACATACATATAAAAGCAGCTCACGTGCACACACTTATGTCACTAACAAAAATAAACAAAATATAAAAACAAACAAAAAACACTGAACACATACACACTTGCACACGCTCGCATCATTCGGTTTATTGGAGCAAAACAATACAAATCAGCGTTGCCACTATCACAAAAATTATGTTCTATCTTTTGATTAACCCTCATACTCAAATAAGAGCGGCAAGCGTTGCGTTAGCAGCAGGGTACGTATTTTGAGTACAATGAAATAATATTTTCACATTTAAATATAGTGAAAATGCGTACCCTGCGACTCTTGCCGCTCTTATTTAGGTATGAGGTAATTAAGATAATTTTAAACTTAGGTTGCAGTAAAAGATATTGGGACAAAGTCGTCAAAGTGATGTACAGTAGGTAATTTGATCCGAATAACTTTTTGCACTAAGAATAATCATGTTTTTATTAATGAAGTTGTATTAAAAATAATTGTATATTTGGTTTTTCTAAAAAAAATATCACTCGACTTATGAGTGTTAACAAAACGTGTAATTTTAACTCAAACTCAAATAAATTTCCATAAATATAAACATCGGATAAGCTTTTGATAACGTTGGACGTGGACTGCCGTGTTGTTGCTGGATGAATTGTGTTACGAAAATAATTCGGATTTAATTTTATTTTTATTTGTCGTTTCGTTTTGTTTTTTTTTTTTATTTATATCATTTTTTTCAGACAGCCTCAGATTGTACTATATAGTGAATTTTTTAATATGTGACTTTTTGAAAAGAAAACAAAAGAGGAAAAAATTTATGCTGTTTACAATTTTATTATCAGTAAAATTGATTTAAATAGTTGCTTAATTCACTCGCAAAAGCTCTTGTATCTCTGTATCGATATCATATTAAATACAATTGTATAACATTTGTTGTATGAAATTTTCATATAAAAGTGTATTACGCTTTTATTTCATATGTTTTTAAAATGTTGTATTCAGATAGAGGCTCTCTGAGAGAATTCGTATGTAGCTTGTTCTTCTTTTTTTATTAAAAATACAAAACACATTAATACACTACACAGAGGGTGTTCTAAATTAAAAATCAAAAAGTGTATTTGATACACAAATACACGATAAATATTGTTGTCAATTAAGCAAATTTTCCAAACCAAAATAAGCCTTCGTTGAAGCAAATGGTACAAACTTTTTGTACAATATTATCATTAAGGTGGCACAAGTCATGACTTGTACGTCATTTTGTTGGCCGCCATGCGTTTTTCACCGTGCCGAATTTCAGAAAAATCTATCAGTTCGTTTTCGTTTTTTTAGGTTTTTATTTTTTTTATTTCGTGTCCATTTTTATAAAAATCAAAGTATTTAGCATTGCGGGACTTTGATAAATTCTTTAATTCCAAATTTCAAAACTTTGGTGGAAAATAATTACAAAATTTTTTTTAACACTCAGCCAATGAATGCGTACTACCATTACTATGTGTTTCTTTTATTTAAGGAAAGTGATAGTCACAGAAAAGACTGGGGGTGAAGCAAGAGATAGAGGAAAGCTTTATTATTTTACAACTCTGCTTTTATGCACGTTTCTAATAATGAAGTGTTGCAGCGACTCTGGTGTGAATGAAGCGTATTAAATTTATAAAGCTGTGCTCAGTAGTCATTTTATTGGTTATTTTACTTTGCCAGTGATTCCGCTACACAATACCGACGAAGGAAGGGTGCTCTAATGTGACATTAAGATTACAATCTGCTGAAATCGGTATAATTAAGTGACGAATGCTTTATGCCTGCATCCCTAGAACTTTACCTACAACAATGGATATAAAGTAAAAAATGTACAGCAGAAAAATGCATGGTGTTGTTATTTATTGACTGTCGGAGACCGGGGTCGAACCCAGGACCTTCGCTTTTGTAGGCAACTAGCACGTTGACTACAAAACGTCAGCGAATGCCCAAAATAATGTTTGTGTTTAAAAAAAATTATTTGGTGGACACGAACTGTTGCCCATTATCGCTTTGAAGCACTATTGAAAAACGTGCTAGTTGACTACAAAACCTCAGCGAATGCCCACAATGATGTTTGTGTTTAAAAAAAATTATATGGTGGACACTAACTGTTGCCCATTATCCCTTTGAAGCACTATTGAACCAAAAATTTTTCGATGTCGCTTCTTTAAAGAGCTTTAAAAATGGAAATTACTGCCCTAATTCTATTCGACGATTGTGTGTGGACGTAAAAAAGCAGCAGTTTTGATTCTTTAAAACAATAATTATTTATTGTCTATGCTAGAAGGTTCGTGTATTTGCTTTGTAATTTTGTTCCAATCATTATATCCAACGGATAAAACATATTAAATATTTTTCAAACTTTTGTATAATAGTTTAATTTAATTTTTGTGTTTTCAAAACATGGCAATAATATTTTAATTTTTCATTATCAAAGACAACAACCATTTTTGAAGAAAATAATTTAGAGAATTCAAACATAAGAACCTTAAAAGTATTTTCAAACAAAAACGTCCTAAATCTGCTTACTGAATTAGGGCATAAGAAAAGTGATCGACAACAACGAAAATATACTTGTTCCCTGTTTTAAAACTTGAGTATATACATATTTTCCTAAAAAATATACACATGTTTTATGAAAGGGTGACAGGGGTCTGCAGCTTTTCTTCTCCTATCGTTTGCTTTATCTGATCATTATTAGACTTGGTCTTTGTACATCTTCTACAATTACTAACCTATATTGTAGCACTTAAGAGAAAACAGATTTTATCACAAACATGAATCCTTATGTTTGCTGGGTATGCATGCAAGTATTTAACCATTTTTCATTTATTCTACTCTCAAACACATGCAAAACAAAGTGAGATGTCACCAAAAGTCAAGTAAACACCGAACGCATTCAACAAAAAAGTGAAAATAATTTAAAAAAAATTAATTAAGATACATATTTTTATTTATAAAATAAACAAAGCCGGTTGTGCGTGTTTTTTGTTGTTGTTTGTTTGTTCGTTTGCTTGTATGTATGTATGTATGTATGTATGTTGGCATGTGTGCATTTATATGTATAATAATATATTTATCTACATATTTTTATGTTAAATATTTTGACCCAGCAGTTTTTGTGTTAAACAAAAATATATGAAATAACAAAGTATTTTAGATGAAGATCAATATTTATTGTTAAAATTTGTTAGGTAAGAAAAAAAGTTTTGTTTACTCAACAAATTATAACAATAAGTGAACTAAAAAAAATTTCTATATGTGTGTGTTATGTACATATATTAAAATATGCCGTCACTACCTGGAAAACAAGTTTTTTTACAAATGTTATTTTAACATTGTACAAATAAATTAATAACAAATGATCGAGAACTTTTTCTTGACACTAATATTAATTTTTTTATTTTTTATGCTATTAAAAGCTTGGAGATAAACATAGTTTTTTTAGATTTGGAAGTTTGGTCTTAAATTCGTTTTTTTTTCTTGCATGGCATATTCATATTGAGCTATGACGACCAAAAAGCTTAATCAAAACATATTTTGGACCTCGTTTTTTTCTTTTTAGACGAAAATCAATTATTTATGATCGTAAATAACAGATTTTAGTCTAAAAATTCAGTTCGAAAATTATGTCGCTTAAGCTTTTTTGAGGTTATGGCACGATATAAGGTAGACTTACCTAAATTCACTTTAAAAAATTCATACTTGGAATGTCTAGAAAATGTGAGTTGACATTTGAGGCATATTCAAGTTACAAGCGGCAAAGAATGTCACCCAATCAGTTGGGACCACCTGATATGAATTTGCCTAGTTTCTTTGCATACATTTTGATTTCGAGAGATGAGAAAAAAATGAGAAAGATCTATATATGTGACAGCGCATAGAGAAAGGTACCTAAGGGTAAAAAAAATCAATTTTCACTTTTTTTGATGTGGAAAACATCTGAGCATCGAATGAGACCGATCCCATGCCCCAAAAGTGTTCCCTCCCAGAGATATGCGCGTTTTATGAAATTGAAGTAAACCCAAGATACACTTATTTAAATCTTTAAAACCGGTTTTTACCCTTAGGTCCCTTTCTATTTTGCGCGTCGCATATAGATACTCATTTCGTTCTCATATCTCTTGTGTCAAATTAACATTTAAGCAAGAACTCTTACTAGGTTTTGAACACAATTTGTGGTTTTAAAATTAAATTTTTCGTAATATTTCGTATACTATTAAAAGTAAAATTTAAATTTTCAAAAAGTTTGTTCTCAATTTCAACCAAAGCCACTGTTGCCAATTCATCTATTTTCTCGTCAAATCTAGCGATTTTGAAGTATATTTTGCGGGAGAAATTATGATTTAGCTATTAGCTGGAATTTTAGCGGTTTTTTTTATCATAATTTTCTTTGAAATGTTAACTTGTTTAGATGCAAAGGACGTATAAGAAGGGCTTTTGTGAGCAGAAATGTAGTAATCCAAACCAAGAAATCGCCATATAAAAACCAACAGCAGCTGTCAGTCCTACTTTTACTCTATAACAGCAGAAGCCTGCTATATTTGCTTTTTTTAATGGGTAATCCCGAACGACATATGTATAAATATTTAATGAATATGTTACATATGTACATGTATGTATCTGTGTATAGGTTTTTCCATAAAATAAGCCCTTTATTACCCTATTACATTACTTTTATTTGGTTATTTTATAAAATTTTTAGAGAAATTTGGGAATGAATGCATGAATGAAAGACGTTAACAAGTTAATGTAAAGTTTTTAAAAAACTTAAAAATAAATTTGTTTATAGCTATTTTCTTGTCTACTTTAGTGATATTTGTTGAAAAAAAAATTGGCAACACTGACCAAAGCATTGAATTATAATTGATAAAATGTATCAACTACTCACTTTTATAAATGCACATAAGCTTTTTTAACTGCCACTTTATAGAAGACAAGTTAAAATTCTCATCTTTATATTGAAAAAAAAAATACTTTTGAGTGCTTTGTTCTTATTTTTAATATAAATAGATACAAGAGAATTTTTACTTGTCTTCTATAAGCCGGAGGCAAATAATTCGAAAAATTAACTAATTTTAATAAACTAAAAGCTCAAGTAAAATTTTAATATTACAGGCTCTTCCAATAAGACGTTTAATTATCAATAGCCCGACATTTTGACAGTTGCCTTTTCTTAACTTGTCAAAATACTTCACAAATGATAATAAATTCAGTAAAGTGCAACCTTGACTCGTACACGAACACTAGGTACATAAGTGAGGGTTTTTTTAATGTATTGTCGAAGCATGTATTATAATAAACCAAGTATAAATGCTGTCATAATATACAAAGAACAATGTATGTATTGATGTTCGTGTACATGAGTGTTTACAAGCAATGTCGCTAAGACTTCTTGTTCGTAAAAAAACTCAAAAGATGTAGTGTTGATGCGTGTATGCTTGCTATTTTGCATATTGTACGTTTGAGTGTAGATGATAAAGTATTATGTATTTAAGGGTGTTTTTTTAACAAAGGCACAAAACTAATATCAATGCATGTGCGCGTTTGTATGTTCGTATAAAAATAAAATATCATACACACAATGGTCACATTCATAAGACGTAACAGTTGCGCAACCGTTGAGTGTTTGTCTTAGAAACACATACTTGAGTATCTCCGCTCCACTCAACAGTTGAGTAATTTTCCATCATAAATTTTTTTCGCTACCTATAGTCAACAGGTTGTGCTCAGCCTGAACAGCTGGTCAAATAGAGCTATTTCTTTTATATGCTTTGTTAGGTGGCAGCAACAAATATTTGTTAAGTTTTACATTACAAATGCAATGAAGTAACGAAGTAAAGATATACAATTACATTATATACATCAAGCCGTTTCTAAGAAGTAGTTGTTGGGGCCAACAGTTGCCAGCTATTTCACAACTGTTGAGCTAAACAGCTACTTCCTATGAATGCGCCGAATGTGTGTGCGTATGTACATTCTTGACGTTTGTATATACGCCCATGCGTACAAAGAAGCAAGCGTCATAAATTCTTTCGTCACGAAGTATTTTCTTCTTTGTTCCTATACCAGCAATAAGTGAAACAAATGTCTTGCCAAAAGTGTTGTTTAGTATTTTTTTAGATGATTTCGCTGTAGTAAAGCATGTCCCTCATGTCTTAAAAGTTCTTGTAAAGAGGTCTCGTGAAGGGGTCTAATATATACGAACTATACGAACTTTATTCTATATAACATATAATTTGGAATTTTTTGCTTTGGGAATTTTTTGGTTTTTGGCGTTTTGTTAGCTTTTGCGTTTTTGGTGTTTTTTCAGTTTTGCCAATTTATTTTAGTTTAAGTGTTTTTTTAGTCTTGGCGCTTTTTCGTTCTGGCATTTGTTTTTTTTTTGGTTCTTGCGTTTTAATTTTCATTTTGGTGATTTTTTACATTCTGGCCACTTATTTTAGTTATAGAGATTTTTTTAGTTTCGCGCTTTCTTTTTTGGCGTTTTTTTTTGGTTTTTGGCGATTTTATTCGGTTTGACAATTTTATAATTTCTCTTACGGTTTCTAAGATACAGCAAGTTGTCAAAATTACACACTCAAAGTTAAATTAACTGATAGAACACCCCTTAATTTTTTTAAATAAGTGTTTCTATATATAAAAATATGTATATTGCATAGGTTTAAAAAATTTTTCGTTGCTTGTTTTGGAACACCCTTTAATTTTTAACTCTCATGTATTTGTTGTTGTAGCGGCTAAGGTTATACATACTCTGTCAAAAGGTTCTCGAGAAAACAGCCTGTGACGTACAGACAAACAGCGTAGTAAAAACAATAGTGATCCTTTTTCACTTTTGGTCTACAGAACCCTAAAAATGGAACGAGTTACGCTTGAACAACAAATTTAAATTATTAAAATGAGAAAAAAATTTTGAAAATTTTGCGTTCACAGTTCGCTAAGGTAATAAAAACTAACGATACCATCACTTTCTGGCGTGAAAATTTCCCGAACATGTGATTGAGGAGATGTGAGGAGATCTTGTGATGTAACAACTTTAAAATTTTTGTCTGGGACTACGGACTATTGAATGGATGGCCGAAAATTGGCTCATTGCTGATGGAAAATTTCATGAAAAAACATGGTCCTGCCAGCAAGGCCATGACGGTTGTTTGGCTAATAATATTTTACATTATTAATGACACGTACATACTTCTCTTTACATTTAAATAACAAACCGATAACTTCGTTCTTATTGGAAGAGCCTATATAATTAGAATTGACAAATACGCAATAAACATAAAAAAAAAGAGTGTATGTTTTTGAGAAAGACCCCTTTAAGACACACAAAGTTTACTTTGCGCAACGTCTTAATTCAGCTGGGTTAAACACAAAGAGAGAAACACTATCTCTTTCTGTCTTTCTCACAGCTGAATTAAGACTTTACAAAATAAACTTTGCATGTCTAAAAGGAGTCAGATGTCATAAAATTTTTAACAACGTTTTTTTTTCTATTTTCTATTTCTCTTTTATAACTTGATAAAAACTTTTAACTATTTTTCTAAATTATTGCAAAAAGCAAAGTGTGTTTTTTTTTATCAACAAATTAGTATTTCAATAGTACAAGCAAAATAAAAGCAAAAATAAACAAATAGACACATTAGACTGATTAGGAAATTTAAAAAAATGTGCTAAAAAATTTACAAATATTTACTGCCTCATTTAAAAAAATATATTTATATATTCTTGATTCGTTAAAGTTTAATAAATTTATATTACAATAAATCTTTGATTATACTAAAAGATATTTAACAAAAAATAGCAAAAATATGTGCTCTTGAGTTGATAAAAAATATCTTTAAATAAAAGTAGTTTAAACTTAAATTTACCTTCAATTTATGTATTTCTCTTCGAAGTTTAACAATCTCAGCATCCCTGGATTTAATGACATCTTTAAGAGATACAATTTCACCTTGCAACGATTTGATTTGTGCATCCTTGTCATCGACCACCAAGCAACTCTGTGTGGTGACATTGGGACTAAAACCACATTTAGTGGCCATTGTGTGCGGTGATTGTGGTGAAGGAGGTGAATAATATAAAAGCGGATTTGTCTGATGTGCAGCTGCAGCTGCCGCTGTCGTTGTTGGTGTCATATTACGTATTTTTAATGATAAGGAACTTTCTGCTGCCGCAGCTAAGCCACTCTTTGTGGGTGACGTTGTAGGTGCAGCTGATATATTGGAACTGGTAACAGACTTTCGCCGCTTAGTGCCATCATCAGATGCTTGAGTACTATTATTACTACTGAGTGTATTCGCCCTTACAATCATCGAGTCCTTGCGTATCTGTGAGTTAAAAGTAGAAAATTGAAATTTGTTCAAAAACACCTTCTAAAAATTTGTTCGTGTTTAAAAAGTAGCTTTAAACAAAATACTTATTAATAATAACATTTTCAAAAAAAAAATATTTTTTATGGATAATTTTTTTAAATTTTTAAAAATTAATTTTTCTTAAAAACGTACTTTCTATATAATTATATTTTTACATTTATTTACATTTGATTAAAAATGTACCTTTTTTATGTTAGCATATTTAGGAAAGTACTTTTTATAGGTACTCTTTAAAAAGTACCTGTTTAATAAGTACTCTTAAAAAAGTACTTTTTAATAGCCACATTAAAAAAGGATTTTTTTTAATAAGAAGTTTTAAAAGTTTACTTTTTTATAAGCTACTCTTTAAAAAAGTAATTTTTAAAAAAGTAACATTTTAAAATAGTACCTTTTGAAAATATGTATTATGTTTGAACGGTTTATTTTTATTAAAATTTAAATTTTTAGGTCCTTATTTTTTTTGGAAAAGTACTTTTTTAATAGAATAGTGTACCTATGTATTTCAAAGACAGCATTAAAAAAAATCTCTTTCCGAAAAATAATAATGTTTTTAAACAATCCTTAAACGGCCCTTTTCACAATGTACAATTAAAGGCTAACAGGGACTTTAACTGCAAGTTTTATATGAAGAACTGTCAGTTAAAGTTCACGCTAACTCTTAACCATACATTGTGAAAAGGGAAGTAAATAAAATATATTTTCTAAAAGTATGTTTTTAGACAAAGTTTATAAAAGTTTCTTTTAAAAAAAGTGCCTTAAAAAGATTCCTTTTTAAAAGTAATTTTTTTAGTGAAGTATTTTGCTTGAGTACTTTTTTAAAACTGTACCCTTTACAAAAGGGATTTTTCTGAAAAGGTAACTAGTCAAGAAAGTACTTATTACAAAATTATATTTTTAGAAAACTACCAGTTTAAAACAGTTGTTTGTTAAGTACCTTTTAGGAACTACTCTTTTTAAAAGAGTGACGTTTTTAAAAAGTACCATTTGAAAAAGGTACATTTTTAAAAAAGGACCTTTCTAAAAAAGAACCTTTTCAAAACAGTACATTTAAAAAAATTTTTTGTTTATAAACGGTACCTTTTTAATAAGTTACCTTAGAAAAAAATATCTTAAAAAAGTACCTTTCTAAGAAAGTACCTTTTCGAAATAATATTTTTTTAAAAAAATACCTTTTCAAAAAGTAGATAAATAAAAAAGTACCTTTTTGAAAAAGTACTTTTTAAAAAGTACCCATTTAAAAAAGTATATTTGCAACTTTTCAAAAAGTACTCATATAAAAAAGTACTATTTCATACATGGACCTATTCACAAAAGGGCTTTTGAAAAAGGATCACTTTCTTCAGAGTAAATTTAAAAGAAGTATCTTTTAAATAAAAAAATTTTTTTGAAACGGAATTTATATTTTAAAAAAGTAAATTTTTGAGAAAGTACTATTTTTTATTAGTGCACTTTTTAAAACGTACTTTTTGAGATTCTCGTACTCAATATTTCTAGTAAAAAGTAACTTTTTAAACAAATATCGCTTTAAAAAGTGCCATTTAAGAATTATTTTTTTTATAGTTTTTGCAATAGAAACTTACTTTATTTCTACAAAAGTATTTATTTAGAAATATATATTCATTTTTAAAAGGGATTTTATATAACTTTTTTTACAAATAATACATTTTTATAAAGTGAATATAATTTGTTTAAAAAGTACTTTATTAAAAAATTATTTATTTTGTTGAAAATTTGCTTATTATTAAAAGTTCCTCTCTAAAAATACGGTTCAAACAAAAAAAAATCTTTAAAAAAATCATTTTTAAAAAAGTAATTTTTGAAACAAATACCTTTTTACAGAAATAGGGTTTTATTAAAACATCTTTCTAAAAAAGTAATTTTTAGAACGTACTTTTTCAAAACAGATAGATTTTTAAATAAGTACTTTTTACACAATTATCTTTTTAAAAAGTATCTTTTCGACAAAGTACCTTTTCTAGTCTTTTCCAACTTTAAAAAAATCTTTTACAAACTGACAACTTTTAACAATAAATTTAATTTCAAGTGATATTGCTATTGTAAAAAAGTATTAAAAATTTTTTTTTGGGATAAAAATCCATATGAAAACAAACATTTTTTCAAAAGCATCCTTTGTGAAGTGTCTTTCCTCTTAAATGTTTATTATTTAATTATTTTTTTTAAATACACATTTTCAAAATATAAACTTTAAAAGAATGCACTCAAGAAAGTTACTGGAATTATGAAATTACACTTTTTTTCTTAACTCACCTGCTCTATAATATTTGAATCGTGCATAGCCTTCGACGTTTTTCTTATTATATTACCCTGGCTATAAGTTGGGCCGAGTATACCAAATTCTGCAAAACACTTTTGAGCTGCATCAAAATCAGCATTATCCTTTACATTATGGCGCGACAGCAATTTCGATGCTAATATGGGACTAGGGTGTACACTTTTACTCTTTGACTGTAAGCTTTCACCGGTTGATCTTACATCTAATGATTTCTCTGATTCAGAAGTCGAACCGCCGGAGTCAATTTCGTGAGATCTTTGCAAGAGACGTCTACGTTGAGCCGTAGAACGTGTTGTTAAGGCAGCCGTTGTATCTGGATTTGCACACAAGGTTGAATGCTTTGGAGATATTTTCACTAAAATATCGGGATGCACGGCTACGTCCAGTATTTGGTAGTGCCCAATATTGGGCGAAGAGGAACGTTTGGGCTGTTTTATTTCCACTTTGCCACCTCTGGTGGTAATAACGGTGTCTTGAGATTGTAGTTGAGGGGCGTGTAGAGACGTCAATGAGCTGCGCGATGGATGCTTATTTTCGTCGGTAAATATAAAATCCGTATCGGGATGTGAGTAGGATAAAAATAATTTTTTCGCTGAGGGTTTGCTGGAAACTTCCGAACGTCGGGGCGTTGGTGTAGGTGAAATTTTATGCAAGGATTTTAGGTTACTAGCTTCTAGTTGAGGCGGTGAAGAGATTCGAGGTTTTGGTTGAGCTTTTGTACGTGTTAGCGTAACAAGTTCCGTTTCTTGACTAACGGCTGGTTTTAATAATTGTTCAGTATTAGCTGCTGATAGTTTTGAGGCATCATTCGCTGTTGCTGAAGGCGTCGTATCTGTGGGTGAGAGTAGTTGAGTGTCAAAGCTGGCGGTTAGACTCTCATCTCTGGATAGATAGGCCGAGGTGGCCGCAGATGTTTGTGTTGAGAGTGAATGAAAGCCCGAACTGGCTGTTAGCTTATTTACACCATCCGAAATTGAGGAAGTCAACGATAGTTCAGTGTTAGACGGGGGTGACATAGACAGATGTAAACTTTGCTGCTGCTGATGTTGCTGCGGCTGTGGTTGCTGCTGATATTGAAGCGTGTTAGTTTGTTGTTGTTGTTGTGGTAGATTTTGATAATGTATTAAAGCTTGTGTTGTGGTGTTATTTGATGATGTTTGCTTGTTAAAATTTACAGGCGCTGTGCAGTCAATTGAGCCGGCACGTGAGCTAGTGATTAAGTGGCTGGCACCCAAATCGTCTGAAGTGACGGTGCCGCAATTGCATTTTGCAAACAAACTGCCACAAGTATGACTCTTACGAAATTTCATGCGAAAATTAATAGCCCTTGAGGCCCCCAGTGAGCTGATAGCCGGCCTTATTGTTGTATACATTGGCTTGTCGAAAGGTATGGGCGACACAGCACTGTATTGCTGTTCCTGTAAATCTTCATCATCGTGCGATTTGGATATGCTTAATTTTGGCTGTCGCTGGGAAGCGTCTTGTAGAAGTTTTTCTTCCGTTATAGTGTTAGTTTCCATTGTTTTGGGAACTTTAAATATATGTGTGCTTTTTTTAAAAGACATTTTAGTTTTTGCCTCAGAGGCGTGAACATTACTTTGCTTGCGACTTTCGAGAACGCCCTGGAAAGGGAGAGAATCCTCCCTTAAGCTGTTAACGTTACTAATTAAAGTTTCAGTGGCAGTTGTTGCTGACTTGGTAGCCATTGCTTAAGAAATTGAAAGCTAAAAGCTCTAAGGCAACATCTGAAATGGCAAAAATTAAAAATTGTGATATTCATTAAAATAATTTTTTTTTTAATCTATATAAATGATGCTTTGCGGTATTTTGTGAAGTTGTGTAATGGGATTCTTAAGATAGAAAACTTAGCTTAAGATAGGTTGATAAGAAGATCCCTTACGCTAATGTCATGTTACATAAGCCGGTTGTGCTTTTCAAAATTTAATTTTAATGTCTCAATATTAAATGTTATGAAATATGCTTTATATATTTGCCTTAGAAAATACATAATTATAAAATTATAATAATTAATCAAATGAAAATATTTTTATCATGAATTATTTGCTTCGTCTGACCTTAGCTTACATAAAATTTATTTTGCTCAAAATTACTCATTCGCTCTAGTTCTCTTTTTGTCTCTCTCTCTCTCTCTCTCTTCATCTCTCGCTCTTTCTAACATTTATTTATAGATTTTAATTTACAAACAGCTTTAATTTTTTTTTAAGATACCTAAAAATAATTTTGTCAATCTTAATTCACATATTTATTCATTAAATTTTTCCTAACGCTAACGAGAGCAATGTTCAATGTTGTTATTGTGGTAAATAGCTAAGGTATGCAGTTATTCTTTAAATGAGCTACACGCTTAACATATCGCACGCTGAACCTGAAAGGGCCACAACTTAAACTAAGGAGACCTAATAAAATGTTTATGCTTTACAAGACGATATTTTCTAGGCCAATAAAAAATGTAATACATCGGAACTAGCGATTCCATAACAAAATAATATATTTAAGAGCGATGGACAGGACAATATTTTCATTAACCGATATAGACAATTTTGACAACCTGTATGCCAATTTTTATTATAACATTAATATTCAATACAAAATTTATTATTTTTAAAAGTCGAAGCTTTCTTTCAACTTTCATCCCCAAATCTTAGAAGATATATATCGTTGCAACGACAAAGAAATAACTTGCCCCATTATATTTTTTCAATCGAGATTTTTTGCATACTTCGCTAGATCAGCGTCTAAACCAGCTAAGTCCAAGATATATGCACAATGTGCAAACTTTTGGAAAATAGCTTTCGTGCTTTCAGGCCGAAGAAACTACAACAGCCAATTCGATATCAGTGAAAACGATGCTAGTACTTACTTTCCAATAAGACAACAACAAAATTTTAAGAGCTTTAAGAGCTGTTTATCTTAGAGTGCTTGTACTTGGACCAGCTACGTCTAGTCTATCGAACTATACAAAAAACTTGATTTGAAAAAAAGGCGGGTCTCTATTACGCCAACGATATATTTTTAACTTTTTTTTGTTTTTTTCCCAGCAGCAATTCTGCATTTTGTCTATAAGCCTGGCTATAAATTTCAAAAAGGCACTACGATTTCTTCTCCATAAATTAACTTCTGATTGGGATTTGCAAAATGATTCAGAATTTAAATAAACTATTCGTCGAGTTCCTAGATATTGATAGAGTTCATTTTGTCTTGGTTTATATTTTATGAAAGTATAATATCCGAAAAGACTTAAAAGCTTAAAAAGGACTCAACGGTCATTAAAAAAATATGAAAAGCTATTCACAGAAAAAAGTGTTCACCAATTAATATTTTCAATTAAGAATTTAATTGTATTAATGAAATTTTTAATTGTATTAATTAATTTGACTGGAAAAACTTAATTGATATTATCAAATTGTTTATAGATGAAAATTTAATTAATTTTTTTAATGATACTACAAATATTTTAATTAATATTACAAAATCATTCATATTACTTTTTTGTGTGTTACTTCAATAATAAATAAAATGTAAAGAACTAAATTTTATTATCTAATTTTTTGACAATTAATAAATTTATTTAAGCTCTAGCTCTTTATATAAAGAAGAATAAAAAATAGTTTAATTGTAAATTTAAGGAAAGTTTTTAAGTACAAAAAGTTTTTTCTAATGCATGCCTTTGTGAAGGGTGTAAAAGATGCGACTTAATCCACTGTAGTAATTTTGCTGATATTTTCGTTTTATATATATTTTTTGTTATTGTATCAATTAATTAACACATTTGCGTTATATATGCGAATATTTGATTTTTTTATTAAAATTTGCTTTAAATGTGTCTAAACTTTAGTTATTCACATATTTTTTCCCTCGATGTTTTATTTTTTTTTCTGTTTATGTGAATAAATGATTTAGAGTTCATTTGATGTTGAGAAATTTGTAAAAAGTTTCCGAATGTTTTAAAAACATTCAAAAGTTAAAATTGATTTAATCAAGCCAAAGTAATATTATTCATGGAAGATGTTAGGAAAATTTTTTTATTCTTTAAAATTAGTATTAATTCAGCATATCCATTTCTATGTAGACTTAAGGCCTTGCCAAAGTAAATATATTGAATTTATAATTATGGAATAATTATTAAAAAAGTATATTTCGCATACAAACTTTTTTATGAAATAAAAAAACCTTTGCATATTAAAGGGCGAGACTGCCTCTTATCAAGAGATAATTACAAAAACAAAAAAAACTTTAACTCCCTTAATGTTCAAACAGAATAAGTCCGTAACTTCAGGAAAAATCGCTGTCAAATTAACAAAACCCATAATAGAATCTACGGCAGTAACTTCAAATGCTCTCAAATTTTTATTTTATTTTCTTTTGTGCTTATATTTCTTTGCACGTTTGTTCACAAAATGTATGAAATTTAATAAAAGTATGGTAGCATTGTTGAGAGAAAGTGTATTTTTATATGTGAGAGAATAAGAAAAACCGCTGTCAAAATAAAATAAATTCTATCCCTCGACTGCTTTCTGGTGTTACTTTTATGTGTCAATTTGTATGGAAAACGTGTTTACGCCGCAATTCTGTTTGAAATATTTTCTGTTTTATGTATCAAAAATATTTTTTATAAAAACTAAAAATCTTAAATAATATTATTATTTTAAAGAGATTATTAAAATAATTTATATTTAATTTTAAATTTTTGATTACAGTTTTCAAGGAAAATGCTACGATAACAAATGTTTAACGTTAAGTCTGTGAGGTATTAACCTGAAAAATTTATATATGTTTAAACTGCTAAGCAACGATTTTATGCATTTCATTGCATTCAAAATTTTCCTAAAATGAATTTCAAAATCTTTAAGGTCTTCTATAAATAGATAAACATTTGATTTACTTATTTATCGATATATAAGTTGAAAAGCCTCAAATAAAAACTTTAAAATGATTTTGAATTCGTTTTTGATATTCCATAATTTTTTTTTTATATAACTTTAATATAGGGAGCTTAGCAATAGCACTTTCATATATACTGAAAAAAAGACCAACTACTAAGGGAGAGTGATATAAGCTCGTGCTAACCTGAACAGAAAAATTAATAAAAAGGAAAAATAAAAAATTCAATATTATAGTTAATTTTAATTATATATGAACACACAATACCAAATTAAATTGTAAACAATCTGACAAACACGTAGTTGAACGGAACAACTAGCTGTTTTCAAAGGCGTTTCGGCGTTGTGCTTGGACCTCTGTGTGTGTTGTCAGTTGATATAGAGATCGTAAAATTGAGCTTTCATCACAAAAAAAGTATTCAGCGAATTGAAATACAATGAATCAAAACAATTCACATATTCCATTTGCATAAAAGTTGCGTATATAAAGCAGAAATCTACATCAAATTATATAAAAAAATTCTTGTAGACAATTTTTGCTTTTTGTTTGAAAAAAATAACAGCAATACAATTTTCATATTACTTAATTTATAAAATTTTATTTGATACAAATTTTGTTTGCTCTTTTAGGAAATAAGAGGAATTACTCGTATTATGAAAATTAAAAAAAAAATATTAAAAAAACAATTAAATAAAATGTTATTTATTTTAAACAACAAAAAGTTTAATACTAATATTGAAAAATTAAAATTTTTTGTTTAAAAAAACTAAGTTGATTTATTCAGTTGCTTGTTTTTATATATTTTTTAAGACTAAAGACTCAGTTAGCCGACTGTAATGTAATGTAACTGCAACGTAGGAAACAGCTAATCACATAACAGCTGTTTCCTACTGTTGCAGTTACTTTACATTACAGTCGGCTAATGGAGCCTTGATACATACATATTAGTGTCCTGGACAAGACCATTTATAAGACATGAGAGATTTTTCAAATGATTACCTACAGCTAAATATTCTAAAACAAACGCTAAACAACATTGTTGGCAAGACATTTGTTTCAGTTGTGTGTCTTGCCAACAGTGTTGTTTAGCGTTTGTTTTAAAATATTTCGCTATAGTAAAGCATTTGAAAAACCTCTCATGTCTTGAAAGGTCTTATAAATGGTCTTGTGCAGGACTTTAAAACATATGTATGTTATGTACGTATTTTATGCAAGAGATAAATTTAAACACACTTCGCAACACTGTACACAAACTCATTTCCTTTGTTTTTTTCCTTAGTTGAAATTCGTTTCTTTTTCTAATCCAAAAAGTATGCTTTAATTTTATACACAAAAAAAATATACTTTGAGTAATTTCTATGTTTTAAATATTTCGGGAGAGAGATAATGTTACTAACATTGCTCAGTTTTTTTCAAATAACTGATAAAGAAACTAATTAAAGAACTTTAAAAATTTTATAAATACAGTAGTTCACAAGTATATAATTAAAAACATGTGTTAATATAAAATACTACTTACGAAAAAAAAATTTAAACAATTTGGTAAGAAAACACGCAACCTTTACCAAGCCATTGATGATATTAATTATGACGACATTTGTTTGTTCTAGAAAGGGAGTATAAGTTAGTTAAAATTAAGCGCCACGTATTAAAATAAAAACAAAGTAAACAGTTCGGTTTAAGTTTAAATTTTCACTTCATTAATGACAAGCTTTCGATAATCATAAATAATTCTGGCACTTTATGTAAAACTGTATTAATGTTAATTTAACCTACTTGCTGTTGGGGCAGGTGGGTCTACTTGGGGAATACATGTAAATATGTATATGTACATTTGTATTAATTTTAGACACGCAAATTTATTTGAAATTTGTAGAATTATTTTTTACATGTCTCAATATTTATCTTCATATTTCACTTTTTACTACAATATTCTTATACATATTTGCAATTAGTCAATGATTGACTGGCGGGCGCTGTGTTTATCGTCAAATTTTAATGGATAGTTTTAACAACAAATGTAAACATTTCTTTGTGCAAGTTAAAATATTAAATATGAATTATGACACAAGCATTGCCAGGTTGATTTTGATCTAAAATTTTCTTTTCGTGGCACTTTTGACATTTTCTCACGTATCGTATTATTTTAATTTTCAGGGCCAATTTTGCCGTTCAATAAACTTCCATGAACGAAAAGTGGCATTTAATTTCGATTGTTTTCCATTTGTTCTTTAATTAACAAGTAAAAGTGATGTATTCGGCTGTGTGTAATCTTATATACCCTTTATATATGTATATAAATATTTATTTTGGGAAAGAGAATGGTTGATTTATTTAAGCTTGTAAGAAAAATGAGAGCATTTCCAAAACTATAAAAAAATTTTCTTGTGGTTGTTTTGAAAGCATTTTAATTTTTGTGTTTTTGCATATTTAAATTGAAACTTATTTGCTGGTGTTTAAGAATTTTTGTTGTTGTATATTCAGTAATTCTCAATCATTTCTCGAGAATTTTTATATGAGTGTAATAATGTTTTGTGTAGCCTTTACAAAAATTTGCTTAAAATGTATTGATGTATTAACGGAAACTTAAACAACATTAATCAATAATTTTACATAGCTTCTTATCCATTATCCTTTTTACTACTGCCATATTACTCACAAGTCTTTTGTTCTTAATAATTATTTTCCTTATAAAATGAACATTTGTTGGGGGTTCTCTGCGAAATTTTTAAGCAGTCATTGTAATGGAATTATCTAAATAATTCAAAGTAGACATACGTGAACACAGTCATGTTCCTTTTCCAGAATTAATATTGGTTTGTTGCCATGCCCGAATTCCTTTTGTGTTATAAAAATTTTTCTATTTGATTTTTGTATTCTAAAAATTATTAGGGAAACTAATAAAACAGAGATAATATTTATTTTGCTTATAATTTTGTATGATATAGTGAGGCAAAATACCTTCTGTAATAATAAATTAATTGGGAAAAAACCGGGTTTTTTTTGTTGAAACCCCGGATGTTATTGTTTTCTAAAAATAATTAGAGAAACCAGTAAAACAGAGTTAAAATTTATTTTTATTATGATTTTTTTTATATAGTGAGGCAAAATCCCTTCTGTAATAATAAATTAATTGGGACAAGAAACCGGGATGTTTGTTTAAGAACCTGTTCTTATGAGAAGTAACCGGATTTTTTAAGACCAGCTTAAAAAAAACACTTTATTTTATGTATTAAAACTGAAAGACTATACATATTAAAAGTAAAAATCAATTTTTATTATACAGTGAGGAAAAATTAGTTCTGTAATAATAAATTAATTAAAAGAAAAAACTGATTTTTTTTTTTTGAAGAAGGAACCCAGCTTAAAATAACACTTTATTTAACGTATTAAAACTGAAAGACTGAGTATATAAACCTAAAAATCTGGTAAGAAGCATACACGCTAATTTGTGTATTGATCGCAAAACCGGGTCTATTCGACATTCGAATAAAACTATATTACTAAAAACAAAAAAAAAAAACATTTATAAACCCCAGTAAAAAAAGAGACTCCAAAAAAGTCATGAAAATGTAGAGTTTGCGATGCGGAAGTAGTGAAAATTTCGATCCGATCTAATGATTTTTACATAGGGTTGTCATTGCAAGAAGTTCTCTTTTTCGATGCCTGGTCACTGAATTGGAAGCGATATTAAGAAAAATTCCCTTTTTTGTGTTCTAAAATAATATTTTTATCTAGGAAAAATGGTAAATAGTTACCTATTTTAACAATCCGTTTCTTTTTATACGAATTTAAGCCAGAAACAGTGTTTTCATGTAAATTGAAAATGTAATGATTATTTTCTAACACTATGGAGGAGTTACAAGGTTTTGTATGACTAAAGTAAGCTTCTTCATGGTTTTTTGCTCACTGTCAGCAAATTAAAAATATTGATTTTTTGGAAGCAATGAAAATGTACTTCCACTTGAATGACTTCCATTTTTTTCACTGGGAGCTAAAAAAAGCCTCTACGAGGTATTTTGAATCTTTAAAAAAACCTATGCAGTCAAAATTCCAAACAAAAAAAATTATATATAGGACAAAACAAAGAACCGACACTAAAAACCGGTTGTAAAACTACTAAAAACCCTAATAGATCCCCATTTGCTTTGGAATAAACTAACTTATTTAACATTAATAAGTTCTTCAGTAAAAAAAATTAAAAAGCTGGAATATCAAAAACCCGGTTTTAAGACTTTTAAAAAATTTTACGGATCACTCTTATTTCATGGGATTTGCCATTATTTAGTTTTCACAATCCCCTTGTATGTTAGTTAATACGTACAAATATGCTATGAAATTTTCTAAAACTACAAAACCATCAAACACCCCATTCATTAATTTAATTTTTCCATAATAAAAAAATTTATCAATTGCTCAAACTGCTGATGTGTATTCTTTTGTTAAGTGATCTTTGCCTTTACTCTTCCCTGATATTTACTTTAATCTAAATGATATATTTTCGTTTCTTTATTGGCATAATACATCGCAGAGCTATATGATGGAATAGCAAATCCAAGCACGGAGAGAAAGCTAAAGTATATAAATTTTTGGAATAAAAAAATATTAATTCTCTTACGCTTTAAAATTTTTAATTAGTTTTATAATAATTTGAATAGCTTGCCAATATTTTTGCCTCTAATATAATTTTTTTCCATGTCTTCTGTAGCTCTCGGGCATAATATAAATTTTATTTAAAATTGTATAATTCATTCAAGTGATTTATATGTAGTTCTTTTTTTTTGATGAAGTAAATTCGCTTTTGTTCTTGTTGCTGAAATTACAAAATATTTATTTGGTGTCTCTTTGAAATGCTTGAATAAATCACACACACTTTTTGCTTATTTTTGTACGAGTATTATTGCGTTTGTTGCGTTAATTTTAATTTGAAAAATGGTTTTTAAATTGCTTTGATATTTGTTGTTCACATTATCTAAGCATTTGTGTGTGTGTATGTGTGTGTTTCATTATAAACTATAAAACGACAACAATTTATGTCAAAAATAGTGCCATGAAAAGATTTTCTTTCTGATTAGTATGTTTGTACGATGCCCATAAGTATAAATTAATTTCTATTTCAGCTAAATGAGAGGGAAACCAAAAGATTTTTTTTTTGTTAATTTGCTTTGAGTCAAATATTTATACGTCAAATGAAGGTATGTATTACTAATGCACAATGGGGTGGATTGCAATAAATTTATTTCTAAAACCAAGGACTTGTTATAATTTTTTTCTAATTGTTTTTATATTACTAAAAAATATTACAAGTATATTTATTGAAATAGTTGCTTTAGTTGGAGTGGCTAATTAAATATATTTCAAGTACTTAAGTGAAGTATGTGTTTTTTAATCTTTTAAGTAAATCACATAAACAAAACATTTTCTTACTCAAGTGTTTTGATTTTTTATACTGAGAAAGAACAACAAGAAAATATATTTTTTTCTCATCTCCCTTATAAAAAATAAAAACTTCAGCGAAAACATTTTTTGTGCTCACCGGGGGGCATACTAAGGCATCTGGTATCAATCGACATTTTAAATTATTCACAAATATTATGCAATTTCGTTGTCAAAATTTCTTCCCGGATGTAATCAGCTTTTTAACACTGAGGAAAACTGTCTCTTTTGAATAAAATATTTTTATGACACCAAAGTGAGTTGTAAATATTCTGGCAAACGCTAGTAAAACAACACAACTAGCTGTTTTTGAAGACCACTATAAACCTTCATCATCAGCGTTCTTTTGTGTTTGGTCCAGTTTGTGTGGTATCAGTTGTTGTGGATTTCTGCTTTATATACTCAAGTTTTCAGTGCAAATGGAATATGTGAATTGTTTTAATTCATCGTATTAGAATTTGCTGAAAGCTTTTTTTGCAATGAAAGCTCAAATTTACTATCTCTAGACTTACAACAGTCTTGCCATTGCCGTTTGTTCTTTTACTAATTATGCATATATTAGTTAATTGGTTAATTTTTATTATTTAAAAAAAATACAAATATTTTTTCTTAAGCTACTCAGGCACTCCATTGTATCTACATCAGCTATGTTCAAGCGCACATACACTGATATTTACATTTGACGTAAAAAGCTTTGAAAGCTCTTAAATTTGTTCTTGTTTCTTTGCAAAGTACGATTAAGCATTGTATTCTGTTGTGTTGTTGTTGTGGATGTTTTACTCTCGTTGGTGTGAAAGAACAAAAAGCTCTTTATAAAAGTTTACACATTGTGCATATGACTTGGACGTAGCTGATCTACATACATATTTTTCCGATTAAATAAACACTTTCTTGTCTTTTTGTAAAAAAAAAATTTTTATTGTTTACAAGAAAGCAATCTTGTCGAAAAATCTCATTTTGCTCTAGAAAAGTCCGTTTTTTGAAAAAAACCCTTTGAAAAAATTTTTTTTTTTGGAAAAAGTATTTTTTGAAAAAAAGTAAAAATATTGTTCACATGTATAAAAATATTCTTCACAAGAAGAAATTTTCACGAAAGAGAACAGTTTTTGGGAAAAAGTCCCTTTTTTTGAAAAAGATCCCTAAAAAAACATTTGTTTTAATAGTATTCTTATCAAAAGTACATATTTGAGAAAAAGTACCTTTTGATAAAAAGTATCTTTTGAGAAATAGTACCTTTTTAAGAAAAAGTATCTTATGGGTAAAAGTATCTTTTTAAACAAAAATACTTTCTTAAAAAGAAGTACCTTGTTAAGAAAAAGTACCTTGTTAAGAAAAAGTACGTTTTTAAAAAAAGAACCTTTTTAGGAAAAGAACCTTTTTAAAAAAAGTACCTTTTTAAAAAAAGGACATTTTGAAAGAAGTACCTTTTAAAAAAAAGTACCTATTAAAAAAGTACCTTTAAAAAAAGTACCTTATTAAAAAAAATACCTCTTTAAGATAAAGTACCTTTGTAAGAAAAAGTACAATTTAAGAAAAAGTTCCTTTTTAATTAAAATTACCTTTTTAAGAAAAAGTACATTTCTTAAAACAAAGTATCTATTTAAGAAAAAGTACTTTTCTTAAAAAATTCTCTTTTTAAGAAAATGTACTTTTCTTAAAAAAAGTATCTTTTTAAGAAAAAGTACTTTTTAAAAAGTAAATTTTTAAGAAGAAGTACGTTTTAAGAAAAAGTACCTTCTTAAGAAAAACTACCTTTTTAAGAAAAAGTATATTCTTAAGAAAAAGTACATTTTTAAGAGAGAATACATTTTGCGAAAAATAACCTTTTCAGAAAAAAGGTACCTTTTGAGAAAAACTACCTTTTTAAGAAGAAGTACATTTGTAAGAAAAAGTCCGTTTTAGGAAAAAGTACCTTTTGGGAAAAAGTACCTTTTGAAAAAAATTACGTTATTAAAAAAATTACCTTTTGAAAAAAGTTCTTTTTTGAAAAAGTATCTTATTTTTATAAAAAATCCATTTTACAAAAAAGTTCCTTCTACAAGAAAAGAACGTTCTGCGAAAAAATACATTTTACAAATAAAGTCTCTTTTACGAAAAATTGTCTTTTGCAATGAAGTCCCTTTTACGAGAAAGTTCCAAAAAGAACCGTTTACACAAAAGGATCTTTTACTAAAATGTGCAAATGACGAAAATGTAGCTTCGACGAAAAATTGCATTTTTTTTAATAAGGAACTTTTACGAAAAGGTACTTATTACGAAAAGGTATATTTTACGTAAACATACCTTTTACTAATGAGTGACTTTTACGTTAAAGTACCATTTACTAAAAAATAACCTTTTGCGAAAAAGTACATTTCACGAAAAAGTTTTTTTGTATTTTCTTTAAAAGTAATTTTTGGCCTCTTTTCAAGTTATTTGTTCCCACTGTCTGTTTCACAAATAATGACATGAATATGTATGTATTTTTTTCAGCATCAACTATGCGCCTAAGCAAAGTTCATCATTCTGTTTGTAACATTTAAATGAACACTTTTAGTTTAAGCTACAATAAATAAATTTAGTGAATTTTTTACTCAAAATTAAAATTTGTATAAAACAAATTTAAATTACAAAAACAAAGCTCAAGCAGATTTGCGTTGCGTTTTATAAAATAAGGCCCTTGAAATCTTTTTGGAATTAAAAAAATGACAAAAGGAAATTCTTTAGATGGAGAGATTTCTTTCAAAATTCAAAAGATAACCGATATACTAAGATATGTCGATCACATGATTTCTGCTTACTTAGTGGTACTTTTGTAAAATGCCCTTTAAAGTTTTATAGGCCACTAAACATATAAGCATTTCAGACTATTTGATTCATGATGGGTGACAAATATTCGTTCTACTCCCATACAACACTTTCACTTAAGTGCGTTTCTTTCTTTTTTTGAATTTGTTGTTCTTAATCTTAAAGTAAATAATGTTTTTTTTTTTGTTTTGCTATTAAATCATTAAAACAATTTAAAATAGCGACAACAAAATAAGAAGAAAAAAAAAGATTCTTATAAAATACCTAAAAGAAAGTAAATATAATAAGAGATCACTTTACTGAAAAAAAAACCAGCAAACATAAGAGGCTGTTAAATTTAAATGTAATATATTTAGTTGATAAAAAAGAACTTTAAAATAAATATTATTGTATAAATACTTAATTAACAAGAGGTAAACAATAATAGATAAACGACAACACAGCGAACATTTATTAGGTCGTGTAATTAATATTACTTTAAAATTATTTGACCTGAACCTGGATTCAGTATTTTTTATTATGATTATCGTATCGCTATAATAAATATAACAAAAATTTATTGACTTTACTATTCAGTAACCTATTTGAACGATATTCGCTGTCGGTTGGAGGAAAATAAAATAAAGTCACAAGCTCAAATTCGTTGAGTTTTTATTTGCCATTATTTGAGCTTTTCGCTTATTTTTAAATTTTCTATACACAGATACCACATAATATTGAATTAAATGTTGAATAAGATAAAGCTGGAGACAATCGTAAAAACTAAATTACAGAATCACATTATCGTTAGCGCAAACGAATGAATATGTCGAATAATATTACGATTTTTGGTTCGCAAAAAGTTACAGAATCCAGGTATAGGAGTAAATTAACTGTTAATAGAATTTTAATTCATATATTTAAACCTTTTTAGATACAAAATTTTACTTAAGTAAATAAAGTACTTTATAAGTTTTAATAATTATTGCTCGAACTTTGTTTCTATATTTATGATTTGATTAGGCTAAAGAGTGATGTAAGCCAAATTTTATGTATTAATTATTAATGAACAAATAACACCAAAGTAAATTGTAAATATTCTTACAAATGGTAGCAGAACGGAACAACTCAAATTAAAGTCATCCTCATCATCACCCTTCTTTGTGTTTACTGCACTGTGCTTGATGCACTGTTTGTGTTGTAAGTTGGTATATATTTCTGCTTTATATACTCAAGTGTTCAGTGCAAATGTAATATGTGAATTGTTTTGTTTCATCGTGTTACAGTTTGCTGAAATCTTTGTTGTGTAATGAAAGCTTGATTTTACCATCTCTAAGTATACAACAGTCTTGTCATTGTATTTTTGGACTCGAAATCAGCAAATTAGAGTGCAAAGATAAAACACAAGCTTTTAACACTTTAAACTAGCTGCGTTCACATACATACTCTGACATACTCTGACAACTGCAAATGAGATAAACAGCTTTAAAAGCTCAACATTTTTTACTTGTTTCTTTACAAACAATGCTGGCTCCATTGTTGTCACTGAGATCTGGTTGGTTGTCGTGCTTTTGTCGGTGTGAAAGCATAAAAGCTTTTTTGTAAAAGTTTACACATAGTGCATCTGGCTTGGACGTAGCTGGCTTAAAACACAACGTGCAAACTTTTATAAAGAGCTTTTTGTTCTTTCACACCAACGAGAGTACAACATCCACAACAACAATACAACAGCATACAATGCTTGCTCTTACTTTGCAAAGAAACAAGAACAAATTTAAGAACTTGAAAGGCTGTTTACCTCAAATGAAAATATCAGTGTATGTGTGTTTGGACGTAGCTGCTTTGAACTCAATGTTTTTCAATCTGATTTTTATATTTTACCTTTAATTGTTTGCTGGGTTTGGTTACAAAAAAACATAAATTTGCATAAATCATGTCATATGTTTATTGTACAAGAGAGGAAGTAACTTTCTGTATTAAATTTTTTTTATGACTTGTTGACTGCTGCTGGTTAAACATGTTTATGTACTCTTACATACATATGTATGTATTTTAAATCATTTATTATTATTTATATATTTTGTATTTTGTTTATTTGCATTATAAGTATATGTATATGCGTAAATTTTCCCAAATATTTATTATAATTAAGAATTCTTAAATTTACGTCCCACGATTGATATACATAAGTTGTTTTTTATTTATTAATATTATTATTGTTATTCGAAATATTGCGTCCCCTAACTAAACAAACAAATGATCAATAAATTTACACCTCAATTCATTTGTAGGAGACCAAACACGTGTTACTTACAATCAAACGTAATACAAACATGTTCGATACAAAAGTCAAATTATGAAAATGCTAATTAGTAAATTGTAATAGTTCAACATGAAAACACCATGGGAGCAGGGGAGAGATGTGCATGTGTACACACATCATGATGACTGATATGTTGAGTACACAATCACTTAATTTTTAAATTTGTATACATATGAATATATTAATAGGCCGGTTTACTTGATTTGCATACAAAATTCTTTGTATATTTTATACAGAAATTGTTATATATAATTTTTTAAATAAAAAATAAAATTTAAATGTTATTGAACAAGCTGCATGCAACTGCCCTCATAATGTTTGCTTAAATATTAACACATCTGTGTGTACTCATAATTTAAACCATAATTTTAATTGTTTTATTATTTAATTAATAATAATTGTTAAGACTGTGAGTTTATTTAAGGCTTAAAGAAGACCTTACAAAAGTGTCTTTGTTTATTTTTGCAAATGAAATTAAAAATTGAGATTTGTTATATAAATAAAGTGTAGTTCTATTTGCCAGGGTTATTTAAACTTAAAAAGGAAGGTAATTTTAAAAATTTTTACATTGCAAGCATAATTTTGTTGCTGGCAGTTTGTGGTTTTAATTGTAATTTTTGGAATTGTCAGTTATTTATTACTTGTGGTTAATTTTTTTATTGCCTTGATATCATTTCTCAAATTTTTTTGTAATTCTTTCTAGATTGAAATTTATTATGTTTAAATTATATGTTTTCTCAGGCTCTTGATATTTTCCTTAAAAACTTTAGTTTAATGCTAATAGCTATGATTAGTTATGTGTTGTCCTAAAACCAGTTGGCATTGATAAGATCTGCTTTTTTTAATCAGTTATTAATGTTTATTTGTTCAAGAATTTAAAGACATTGAACCCATTATTTTTTCTGCTTTTACGCTCATAAAACGGTTGCCAGATACATAGATATTAATTAGCTGATATTCAAATTATCAATAAATAAAACGTGACAAAGCCCATACCATATGAGACAGTTAGTTAGCTTAAATCGTTAGCTGGAAAAAACCAGAAGCAGTTTCAATATTTCTTCCCTTTGTTATATACTTTACTGTACTGGAACTAGTATAACTTCAAAAAAATTACTAGCCAACAAGAAATGAATAGCCGAAACTAACACAAAAGAAATTTTTTCGCTAGCACAATTAGATTGAATTCAACAGCCTACTTAACCAAAGCTTTTGTAAATTATATCGATTTCGTATATGAGGGCAATTATGAATAAACTTCCGTGAGATATTTTTCCTGGGGCACAAAAAATTCTAATTAGAAAAGGAAGAAATTTTTCGCGGAATCGCCCTATATATCTCCAACATTTATTTTGTAAAACTATCGAGAATTAAACAAAATAAATTGTAAAAATTTACCTGTTGCTCAGTCTTTTTTCAAAAACATTCGATTGCGAAGATTCGCTAGTAATATCAAAAGTGAGCCAATGTCGAGCTAATTTCGATATTGCAAAAAGGTAGTAGAAAAAATGATTTTTAAGAGTATTTCCTATCTTTTTACTTAAATTTATTTCTCGCGGAATTTTAATCATAATTGTCATATATATCTCCAACATTTATCAAGTAAATCTATCGAGAATGACACAAAAAAAATTGGAAAAAAGATTACCTGCCGGTCAGTTTTGTTTCAAAAACATTCGATTTCAAAGGTTCGCTAGTATTATAAAAAGTGAGCCAATATCGAGCAAAACATAAATAGAAAAAATTGTTTTTTGAGATTATTTCTTATCTTTATATTTAAATTTATTTATTTAAATTTATTTCATTTAGTTTTTGTTTCCTCTCCCAGGCTAACAGACTAGCACATATCCACTAGGTTATAGTCACACATGCTAGAAACTAACGAGAGTAGCTCGCCTTAGCAAGCATTCAACTTTTTTTATATTTGCGAACATGTAAGGAAAAATTTTCTATCGGAATTTATTCGTTTTAGTGAGCATTCGTTTATATTGAATCTCAGGTCAAGTGGAAGTGACAGGCAATTGACTGGTTATTTAATCGGTAGTGATGAGGGATATCTTTATTAATTATGCATATTAGAGTAGAACATCTAATGAATATATGCCAAAACTTTTAACAAATCTAGTTTTATTCATAAAGCATTCGGTGTGTGAAATTAAAATTTATAAAAGTTTTAAACAAAGTTAAGTAAAAAAAGAGTAGTGGAAACAAGAAGAAAATTTCAAAGTTTTATTTAATATATTGTGCCACACCCACCCAAAAAAAAGTTAAACAGCATGATTTTTGAATTTAATTTTATGACGACTCGAGAAATGTATTTCTTTTTCATATTTTAGATATTCATAAAAATCAAATTAAAAAAAGAGTGAATTAGGCTACATACCGTCTAGTTAATTTTTTAGTTTGAAATATTTTATTTCTTCTTTCAAGCTAATTTTATAATAAAAAGTAATTAAATTAATATGAAATTTCTATTTAATATAATTGTATTAATTATTTATAGTTGATCAATATATCAATCACGGGCGATTGGTCAACAGTGGAGGATATATTAGCCATTATTGATTAGTTGGAGTTGATAGGTCTATCCATCATATATTACTAGTCAAACTTGACAAGTATTTATGCTATGCACTAGAGTGAGCACTTCAAATAATCGCAAACAGACGTAACTACGCTTTAGAATTTTTTTCGGGGAAACAAAAAACTTTGCAAAATCAATTATAACAAAGTCTTCTTGAAAATTGTCTTCGAAATTTACTTGTAGTATGGATACTTATATATTTTTAACCATTTATTTTCTTTTTATATACATTTAAGATTTTATGTTAGTTACGATCTTTGCAATAAAAAAACCATTTAAATCTATTTAATAAAGTCTAAATATGTGCGTGAGCATGTAGTTTGATAAAATGAACCATAATTAATCAAAGACCGGATTTCGAATTTTTGTGTAGTTACGACCGTTTGCATTTCAGGTGACGATGTATTATAAAGATGCAGCATCACAGGTAAACAAAAGTTATCAGCACGTATTAATTTTACCCTTAATAATGTGATATAAACTTTGCTTTACGCAATGACTGATATATCTTTCACCTTTACTGATCAAATGACCGGTCAATTGATCGGTAGTGAGTGTTCTTGCAGGGTAGTCAAATGAACTTTCATACTGTGCTATAGTTTTTTAATTTATTTGCAGAATGCAGCTTATATGCTAGACTTTTTACATCTTTTATATCTGCATCGGCAGCTTACAATAAAAATTGATTTCCCCAATTCATTTGCTAACTTTATAATTGAAATGGAAAAACTTTAGTTAAAACTGTCTATTTTTTTTGCAACAAATTCAACCAAAAATATATTTTATATAAATAAAGATTTTTTTAAGATACCGATTCATTGTCATAAAATCAAATTACATTAACCTTTCTTGTCTATTCGTTTATTATTGTCTATTCGTATATTTTTTGTCAGGCATAACCCATTTATTTCGTTCAATCAGTCTTTGTGTAATAAAATGATAAATACTTAATTAAACTTTTTTAATTAACTTTGATTTGATTTATATCAATGAAGTATTGGTTAAATGTTTCGGGAAATAAGAGAAAAAAACTAAGTTAATCTTTTTAGGAAAATCCCTTATAACCGATAGCGACTGATAAATAATTACAATACCCATATTTTCCTTCAAATATTTTTAATTTTAGAAAACTATTTTATATTATTCAGACAAACGGATGTCAATACGAGATAATTGCTTTAATAGGAAGACACAACACACTTGTCCCTCTAAAGCCAGTCAACTCAAAATTTGCAAATTCCCAGTAGTGGCAAAAAACTGTTTTTTTTTGGTTTATACTCTTATATTAGAAAGAGCGAAAAAGTTGAGAAATTGATAAAACCTTTTTAAAGTGGGAAGATGTGACCACTGTGTATTTATGGTTTTCTTGATAAAAGAAAATATTTAAATTTTTTGAGTTAACCCCCTTTAGAAGAACTAGTGTGATAAGTGAATGTCAACTCTTTGCATAACAAATCGTCTAAATATTTGACAATATCGGTATAAAGGTGACTTTTTCGTGTTACGAGTATTGTCTTAAACACATTCACCACAGCAGGCTACACAAACACACAACTTCAACTGCCGCTAGCTGTATTTGTTATCAGCTACTTAATAATCTTACAGACGACAGCAGCATCAGCACCTCCTGATATTTATTTATAAATACATTTTTCAGTATTATTATTATTAAAAAAATATAAAAATTAGTTTAATTAAATAAATACAGCATGTACAATTACCTGCCGCCATGCTGACTTGATGTCGTCAAAATAATCATTCTCATATTCTCATTCTCATGTGTATTCATTCTATCCTTGACATTTTGAAGTCGGTAGCTTGCTGTGGTGAATGTATTTAGTGTTTATATGGCAATAAAGAGGAGTTATTGCTTTAAATCTCTGAAGAAGTTATTAGTTATTATTCTACAGTCTCATATTGTTGTAGAAAGAAGTATACGTGCACACATACATACAAGCTCATATCTTGTTGACCAATTTTCTAAAACACGTGCGGTATATATACATACATATGTATATAATTACATACATACAAACACTTTATTTGCCCAATAATAAAAATTATAATATGTACATGCAAGGCTATCTTTTAATCTACTAAGAATATCGTAATTAAAATGCGTAAATAAAATCTAGAACAATGAAAGATAAAACATTTTAAAAATAGAACTTCTGTTTACTATTTGTACAATCGTTTCAATGAGCATCCTAAGGTTCATACAAAATTTATAAAAAAAATATATATTAAATGTATTTAAATGCATGCTGAAGCATGATTCATAGATGAGTACACAGAAAATTGTGTAAAACAATTAACATTTTCAGTTACGAATTTAATTAATTCAATTAAATTTTTAATTGCTGCAGTTGAAGTATAAAAACTTAATTAATATTATTAATTTTATTAATTTTTTAATTAATATACAAATTAATTTTAATAAATTAAAATTTTTTCAAATATATTATAATTTTAATTTTAACGGAAATAATTTTTCTAATCGTTATTTGAGTATAAGTATCAACGAAATTCTTGTGAAGAAGGACATAATAATTTGAAAATATTTTTTTATGATTTTTTTTTTTAAATTCAAAACAGAATCGTTTTTTTATTGAATTTTTTTCGGTCCAAAAAAGTAAGATTTTATTGATAGAAACTAAAAGTTGATTTTTATATTTGCGATTAGAAAAATAAATTCAAATAAGACTTAAGTGCTTTCGGTTGAAAATTAAAATTCAAACTGGACTTTTATAGTCTTAATCGCTGTTTTGCCTGATTGTTGGGGCTGTCGTTTCTGGTATGAATAAAAGCGGAATTCGCTGTGGAATATTGAAAGGGTTCCTACATTTTTTTACCTTGATTTTCTGCATTGAAACATATTTTGTACAATTTTTTTTGATGCATATATCTATATACATATATAATTTGCTAGTTCGGATGTACTTACGTCCTCTTTTCTTTCCGCAACTTTCTGAAGCCATTTGATGACATAGAAGGATTAAAGTACTTTCGGTGCGTAAGATCGTGACGGAGCCAGATTTTTCGGTCTGTGGATTTTCGGTCTGTGGATTTTCGGTGGAGTACATGTATGTTGATTTTTTGCTGGCAGGGACTGAATTTTTAGCTGGTAATAAATAGCTTTTAAAAACGATTTTTAAGTTTCGTATTTTGGCTCAACTATTTCAACTATTGATCAAATCTTAACTTTTACTTGTAACCGCAAAATTACAGCACAATTTTCAACTTTTGTTTTGACCCAAAAAACCAAAGACAAGTTTGAGACAAATTTAGTTTGTACAAAAAGTATCGGTTAAAAAAATTTAAAATTTCAATTTTAAAAAAAATAATATTCATATAATACTAACTTTTACCCGCGGCCCCGATCGCATTGATCTGATATTTTGGACTATATTTAAAATTTATGAATGTTTTGTTATTTCTTACTAACTGATAATGTAAAAAAAGAACGATAAAAACCGACAAAAATTAAATAAAAAAATTAAAAACAGAAACCGGTCTTAAAACTGTTTAAACAATCAAACCAGAAACGAAAATTGTCCTAACCAGCTCAAAAGTTGATTATCGGAAAAAGTTCGCACTAAATTTAAAAAAAAACCGGTTTCGAACCGGTTAAAAAATAACAGAAGTTTGCCACTGGTAATGTAGCTTTCCATTGTTGAACGAATTTTCAAAATCTTAATAAAGGTTTCTGTACCAAGTATAAAAAAACCGGTTCTGAACCGGATAAAAAATAAGCTAAATTTCATGCTGCTAATGTAGCTTTCTAATCGATTTAGTGGTTTGAAAATCCGTGCCAAATATAAGAAAACCGGTTCCCAACCGGATAAAAAGATAGCTTATGTTTTAAGCAGTTAATGTAGTTTTAAATTGGTAAAAGAACTTTCATAAGTGGTTAAGTGGTTTGGGCGTGAAAGCGTAGTAAACAAACATACAAATTCCCTTTCACATTTATAATATTATTCAGGAATTAAGTATTAAGGATTTGCAATTTTATTTTTGATTGTATAAAATATTTGTAGAGTGTATTAACAGCGAAACTGAAAAAAATAAAAAAAAAATAGAAGAACATAAACTTATAGTTGTTATTACCGACGGTAAATATATAGTTGTATATATGTTTAGCAAAATCATTTCTCGTATTCCACTTCATTTGAAATTCATGTTAAGTAGCTGATGTTAAATTTTCGCTCTCTGCTCAAGTAGGTGGACATGGAAGATGGTGAAGTGCAAAATATCGTCACTACCTGGAGCTAAATCTAAATTAAATTTTTTTTGCTTTCTTAAGGAAATCAAATTAATTATTTAAAAGAAATAAAGCAAACTGAACTTGATTAGGAAAGTATTACTTGTTTAAAAAATCATGGTCAAAAATATCGTTTAATTTTTTAACATTTTTAAATAGATCAAGGTAGTTACCATCCCTGACATACATTTATACTGAACATAATTCATGTAATGTTTTACTACAAAAAATTTAGTATCATTGATCACCCTTATCGTAAACAGTTTTTCCTTCGAAATATTTTCCCTGTTCCCCAAATTGCAATCTTGAATAATTTTTTCCAATAAATGTGTTTCCTTTCTTGATTCCCCTCATCGATTAAAAAATTGGGGCTAAGAAATGTAAGCCGGCAGTTGCCAAGTTGTAATATTTTACGAAAAAAAAGTACAGTAGTATCAATAACTTTCATTCATATTACAAAGTAAACTTTGGCCCAGTTTTTGAAAAGCGTCCGAAAAATTTCGTAAACATTTATTTTTGTAAAATTGTTTTTCTTTGTTGTGATATTTTCCGGGGTAAATGCACTAAACACATTTTTGGCAGTTGTTAAGGGAGAAATTTCTTTAAATTTCTTAAATGTAAAATCTACAAAAGTTTAAGTACTAACGTTGTATTGTTTATTTTCAGTGTATGCCAGCAATTGTTTATTTGCTCAGCTTTTTTTATAAAAAAAAATTGTTTTCTTTTGCCGTTTTGTAAATTTCCTTTGTATTACCTGTTATAAGAGAATTATTTTTAATAGATAAAAAATAAGGCGCTTGTTTTGATTGAAATTGAGCAAGTAAGTAAGCAAACATTTATTTAGATCTTAGATAAGTGACTTAATTGCCCGCAGCAGAAGTCAGTATGTAAGATAGTCATGGAATTATATTGTTTTGGAACAAACAACAAAAAAAAAGAAACACTCAAAGAAAGTTTGTGCAAAATTTGCCGTTTCAAAATTTTTAAAAATTGTTTTATAATTTTTTTGGACGACATGAATATTAAAAAATACATGAATATAAAAAAATTAAGATATATTAGAATTTATTATAAAATTGGAGGATTCAACTTGTATGTAGTCTTAAGTGTCATATATACTTAACACTACGTTTTGAATTCCTATTTATAAAAACTACCCTCGCTCATTTTAACTTTTATTTGTTTAACTCTACGAATTGTGGCAAACAGTAGCTAGCTAATTGTTACTTTTGCAGCTTTTTTCATTTTGAAATTATTTATTGTATTTTCATACAATAAATTAGCAATTAAGTGTAAAAATAAAAGTGAACAATTAATATGTGCATAATATTTGTACTTTAGAGTTGAAGGTAACTTAACAGACAATTTAACAAAGAGAGCTTTTAAATATTTATAAAGTTTAGATTCTAAACTAGTTAGCCGAAATTAATTTACAAAGTTAATTAAAAAATATAAATTATAGCAAAGAAATTTAATATTTTGCAAGTTAAAAGTACATAATTTGCTTGTAAAGCCATTATAAAATTACACCCGAAAAAAACCAAGAATATCATTCAAAAAACTTAGTGCATTTCATTTAAAATTTTTACTGAAATCGACCGTCCGCGTTGTAAAAACAGGGGGTATGACACACCAAAAATTATTTCTCAATATTTCTTGTTTTGATCAAATGCATTTGATATAAAGAATTGTCAAGTATACAGCAAAATCTTGGGATTTTATTCAGAGCTGTATAAGTAGGTATTCTGGTGAATTTTTGTTAAAATAATGCAAGGACCTAATTGCCTCCTTATCCTTATATACAAAAATATAAATTTTTCATAAAATTCTAAGCAAAGTGCAGAGAAAATGGGTTAATGTATGTGAAGTACTAAAGCTAAGATCTTTGAGAAATTGTATTGCAATAGAAGTTAGGGGAAGATTATCTCCCATATATCCTTTTTTCATATAAAATTAATTATCCTACAACCATCTTCAGAGTGCGGGAAGTACTTTCTACTTTCTCTATAAGTACATATGTAAATCTTCTGGTTCATTTATTATTAATTGTAGTAAGAACTCGTCTATTTTTCACATATCCTTAGCATAAACAATTATAATATTGTTTGATTTATGATCAGATCACAATGAAAACCCACAGCTATTTCTATAATAACACAAAGAAGACCTGTAGTAGATTTCACCTCAATCTTTGCAGGATCACGCTTGCCTCTAATATATCCTTCATTAATTAAAAAAACTTACAACTACAGTTTTTCTAAGAGTTCAATAAAAATAATTGTATAAAATATTGTAGATATCATTTTGTTCAGCTTTTTACCAAATAGAACTTTTATCACTGTAATGATAATATTAACCTTCATATATCCTTAAGTTAAAAAAATTAAAATTTAAGCCTTAGTGTTAGTCGATATGCTGCTAAATTTAATAAATATTTCCTGTATAATATATACAAGCTGTCCACTAAGTCTTATAACAATCGGAGCTGGGTAAAAAGTAGTCACCGTATATCCTTTATTTTGAAAATAAAATCTTAGGCACCAATGAGCTCAGAATGCAGTGAGTACCGATAATTTTATCCATAACTATTTTTATATCAAAAGGTTAGGGCCTCCAGCAAATTTTGATGCATTCAGTAAAAGGACACGATTTGGTCCTATATATCCTTTAATTGAAAAATTAAATTTGAGCTAAAATCATAATCGAAATAAACGAAATGCTTAAGCTCAACAAAAAATTTTACTGCAATCGGTGCATAATTGCGGCTACCTCCTATGTATATATATATAATTGAAAAATTAAATTTTTACCTAAAATCATAATTGGAATAAAACAAGTATTAATAAATATTAATGTTATCATACGCTTAAGCTCTGCAAATTTTTTTTTACTGTAATCGGTGCAAGGACTTCACTGCCTCCCATATATCCTTAATTTGAAAAATTGATTTTTAGCTAAATTCATGATGGGAATTGACCAAATGTTTGTAAATATAAATTGTATCCTGCGCTTAATCTCTGAGATAATTTTAAATGCAATCCATTCAAGGTTACAATTACCTTCCATATATCCTTTATATGAAAAATTAAATTTTTAGCTAAAATCATATTTGGAATGAAAAAAATGTTTGTAAATATAAATGTTGTGCCTTGCTTAAGCTCTAAAATTAATTTAACTGCAATCGATGCATAATTATGACTGCCTACCATATATCAATTATTTGAAAAATTTAATTTTAGCGAAAATTGTAAGTGGATTTAAAAATATGTTTGTAAGTACAAATGTTATTGCACGCTTAAGCTCTACAATAAATTTAACTGCAACTGGTGCATAATTACGATTGCTTCCCATATATCCTTTTTTTTAAAAAAGTTAAAGTTTAGTTTAAATTGTCATTGGAATAAAACAAATGTTTATATGTATATATATAAATGCCATCCAATGCTTAAGCTTTACATTTAAATATTCTTGCAATCCTTGCAAGTGTATAAGAACCTTTCATATATCCTTTATTTAAAAAAATTAAGTATTAGCTAAAATCATAATTGGAATAAAACCAATGTTTGTAAATTTAAATGTTATGCTACGCTTAAGCTATAAGCACAATTTTACTGCGGTCGATTCAAAGTTTAAGCTACCTCCCATATATCCTTTATTTAACAAATCAAAATTTAGCTGAAATCATAATAAAAATAAAGAACACACTTGTAAATACAAATGTTATCGAATGTTTTAGCTCTGCAAAAACTTTTACTGCAGTCGGAGTAAGAACTCCACTGCCTCCCACATATCCTTTATTTTAAAAATTGATTTTTAGCTAAATTCATGATGGGAATTGACGAAATGCTTGCAACTATAAATGTTATCCTAAGCTTAAGCCCTGCAAAAAATTTGAATGCAATCGATGCAAGGTTGACAATACCTCCCATATATCATTTATTGGAAAAATTAAATGTTAGCTAAAATTATAGATGGAATTAAGAAAATGTTTGTAAATACAAATGTTATCGCACGCTTAAGCTGTGCACTAAATTTAACTGCAATCGATGCAAGGATACAACTGCCTTCCATATATCCTTTATTTGAAAAATTATATTTTCGATAAAATTTATATCAGAATTCTATAACTATTTGTAAATATAAAATTACTGCACTACGGTAAAATATTGCTGAAAATTTTACTGCAATCGGTAAAAGGACACGACTAACTCCCATATATCCTTTATTAAAAAAATATTAATGTTAGCTAAAACTTTGATCAGAAATAAACAATTACTTGAAAATATAAGCGTCATCTTACAGTTTGGGTTGAATAGGACTGCAATTGGCGGAAGAATATTCCTACTTATCATATATCCTTTATTTTGAGAATAATATTTCTTTTAATGCAATGAGATCTGACCAAATATTTGTATATATTAATATTATTTTACAGTTAAACACTGCAGAAAGTTTTACAGCAATCGGTGCAAGCATACGATTACCTCTCATATATCCTTTATTTTAATAATTTAATTTTAGTTACAAACATGATTTAATTGTACATATAAAAAGAGGTCGAAACTCTTGCTTGAGAAGATTTATTCTCTAGGCATATCTTTAAACCAACTTTCCTTTAAAACAAAATTCTGTGCAATAAGCAACTGTCTCATGCTTTTCATTCTAGTTCTTCTGTTTTTTATTCCCATTTTCTTATCGTTTGCATATTGCATCATCTTATGACTAATGCTAAATAAACTTGTCTATTTTAGTTTAAATAAAATAATTTCATTGAATAAAATATTTTTTGTTTGTTTTAAAATAAATACAAACTGCTCTGACCTTCTACATTGAACTGCAAATGAAGTTTTGTCAGAAAATTTTCCTCTTTACAACGGATATCAAAAGTCATTACAAGTTAGTAAAGTTTGGGGAGGTTTCTACGTGAAAAATATTTTGTACAGATATATAAAAACAATTTTGTTATGAATAATTTCTAGATTGGTTAAAAAAATATGTAAATAAAAAAAATTTTAAGATAAGAAATAAAGAAATAAATTTTAAATGTGAAAAAAGAGAAATGAATTCTAAGACTAAATGCAATTAAAGAAGTTTTTTTAAGTAATTGAGATTTTCTTAAAATTTTTGTGCCACAGACACACTCTCCCTCTCTCTCTCTCTTTCTCTATTGCTTTCTCTTTGTCTATTTTTTTAGCAGAGATGCTGTAACTCTGGTTACAGCACAGCAGTCAGGGAATCAACTATTTTATCAAGAACAGTGGAGCAGAGTTGTCAGCAAATTATGACAGAAGAATGCTAGAACAGTCCAAAACTTCTGCCAAAATATTCCCCCTTATTGTGAATGAACAATTGACTACTATTAACATACTCCAAAGCCTTAGAGATTAGTAAGAGATTGCCAATAAGAGCCAATCTTATTATTTATAGGCAACTGATGATATTAACTGTCATTTTGATGTGACGTCGACGACGCCATTCACAATAAGGGGGATTATATTTTAAATTTAATTTTAATTAATTATTAAGTTGCCTCTTAGCAATGAATGTGCTCAAACTAGTAGTGAAAATGTTAGAAAGGCAACAATGCAGTAAAGTGAGTCTTGTTAACATCGTGGTATTCACCTGTGAATTATTTAAAATTGTGTGTGTTTTTAAAGCTCTCAATATTTTCTTCAGTAAAATAGTGTATAATTTGAAAAGAATTGTTAACTGGGAAATTTTTCTCAATTGCAAAACTTTAAAGCTACAAAATCATTATTCGTAAAGGTAAACAAAAATATATTTTTCTCACTAAATATATAAATTTTTAAAGCCAATGAAACTAAATCAGTTTTATTTTTAAAAGTGGATGCATTAAAAAAAGTGATTCATTTCGGCGTGTGTCGCATTTTTTAGGTCCCTATTAACGACGTAAGTTGAGGCTCAAGTATCAGTGAAGTTTAATGTAAATATTTGATTTCTCTGCAAACTTGCTGGGAGATGTGTTTCGTGATATCTACTCTTAACGTCAAAAAATATAAATATTTATGAATCTGAACATCTTCGAAACTACAAAAACAAAATTTTTAAAAGGGGTTCACTTAACTCAAAAATATATTTTTTTCACCAAACATATAAATCAATACAAATCACTTTATTCATAAAAGTAAGTAGTTGAATTAATAAAAAATTAATCATATCGTCTTACGTCGCTTTTTTTGAGCCCCGCAAATCGAGGCTCCAGTGTAAGTGAAATTCACTGTATATTTTTGCTTTCTCTCTATATGCTTGCTGGAAGATGTCTGTGTCTTGATATCTGTTGACTTAATTCCTAACGTCATTGTATAAAAATTATCAAAATTAATAATAAATATTTATTTTATTTTTTGCGAAAACAACTACAACAACAACAACAACAACACAAATAAAATAAATTAAGTCTATGTTCCAGTTGATGAGAAAAACAGATTTTAAATTAAATGAATTGGCAAATTTTATTTAGTCATTTAATATTTTCATGTTATTTTTAAACAAATGTTTAAATGAATATAAACTAAAAAAGAAATATTAAATGAAATACATTATGCACGCATTCAACCTTTGGTAGTCTATGTGTGATAAATTTTTATGATCTGAAAAATGTTTCTTTTCTAAAAATCAATTCTCAAATAACTGCTAAGTGATTTAGTCTATAACTTCAAGACAACTTGCAAACAATTGATTAGGTAACTGTTAACAAGAGCTGCATAGAATTAACTCTTTTTAACTCTTTATTTTATTTAGACACGGATAAAGTATAATAAAAACTATTGTAAGTAAAAAATGATTTGGTTTTTTTTAACAAAAAATTATACTGACAGACTGTTAATAAACATATGTTTAATTAGAATGTCCACGAGAAAAAAATTGTGTTTAGATATGGCTACAACTATGCACATACATATGTATGTATGTATATTACCTTGACTTTATAAATAAAAGAAAAAATTGCATGATAAAATAATAGATAATACAAATTTTAGATATAAATTGTACAATAAAAAAATCAATACATTTGAACTGTAACACAACTTGGGTGTAACTATTCAAATGACATTTATTGTATGTAACTGTCAGCGATATAATGATGTTTTATTCATTTCACGCTGTCTAACACTTTCTTGTAAAATAAATTTGTGTTAAACAACATTTATGTTAATTTGTTTTTCTACGTGCTTAAAATGTAACAGCTTTATTTAAAAAACTTATTAAGCCTTTAAAAAGTTTTTTTAAAACAAATTTTCACACAAAATTTATTTTTCTTAAAAAGTCTTTATAAAGCCTTAATAATTTTAATAAATAAGGTAAGTCTATTATTTTTATATCACAAAGATTTTAAGCAATAGTGAAACAAATAAATTTTAAAGCATAAAAGTTGAGTTTAAACAAAAGTTAACAGCATTGTTACACTTCAATTTTTGTCGTGCAACTTTTTTGGTTTAAGAATGTTTATTTTTTAAAAATGTATATTGTGAAAATGTTTTTTATTGTTTTCCATAATATAATTTTTTTGAGGAAGCCTAAGACAATGTGAAATTTTTTAAAGAACAGTTTGCATCAAAGAAAGCTTTAATTATTCTGACAAGCACTAGCAAAACGGAACAGCATGCTATTTTTGAAGTCCACTACACCTTCATTATCATCTTCCTTGTGATGGGTCTACTATGTGTGGTATCGGTTAATGCCACCTTTACTTTTTTAGAACAAGTTTAATAATTCAATTGTTTTCACAATTTGTTTAAATATTGTTTTTTGTTTTTTGGAATGAAAGTACAAATTTCAGAAAAACTAGCGACTTCGGTCTTAGCCTGCTGTATCAGAAATGGTCCAAAATAGATTACTATTTAAAATCAGTAAACTCGGTTTTTATTTATTTTTTGTTAAATTAACTTGTTTTGTATATCATTTTAAACTAAATTGGTATTAAAACCCAAAAAAAAACCCGACTCCAGGGCTGGAAAGTTTGATGTTTTAAACTATAAAAAGACCTAATAAAACTAATTTTTTTCTTTTTCATTATAAATTTAACATAATTTATATTTTTAAAAGAAAATGATTGATATAAGAAATCAAAAATATCTAAAAGGATGATTCCAGAGTTGGAAAGTTTATACTTTTTTTATATAAAAGTAGCTAAATTAAACTAATTTTTTCTTTTATCTTTTCTATTGTCTTTTGTTTGTTAATTAAATATATTGAATATTTAAAATAAAATATATAAGTATTGAAAATTAGAAAAGTCAAATATGTGGTTCCAGAAGTTGGTTTAACAAGTCTGTTTGTTTGTGTGCCTAAATCACGTCATTTAACAAAAACATTTTAGAAAGTTTGTTTTTGTTTTTCATACAAAAACTTAAAATTCTGAAAGGCTCAAAAAAGCCTGAATTTATTCATTTGTTCTTGCGCTGTGAATTTGTATTAAAAATATATATAAAATTTTATTTTTATTTGTATGGCATGATGTGGACATTTATGGCCTAATTAAATTTTAAAACAAAAGTTAAATTAGCTTTATTAGATTTTTTTAACTGAACTTTAAACCAAAATCAAAATTTTTACCCAAAAACTTAATGGATTCAATTAAAGTTTTAATTGATTATTTTAATTTTTTCTGCGATGTTGTATATAATGTGCAGTTTATCAGACGACTGCCTGACTGGTAAGAACTTGTCTAGAGAATTTATATGAAAATCACTAAAAAATTTTATACTCAAGCCAACAGTCTGTGTTGTAGAAACAGGCGGCTATTTTATTGTTCTGAGTTTCTTTTGTTTTTCTTAGTAAGTCTTTCCACAGAATATAGAATCTGTTATTTATATTTTAGTATTTTTTGAACGTCTTAGAGAACTGCTTTTAATAGTTTCAAATCACTCATACATTTATAAAATAAAGTTGTATAAATCACCGAAGCAGACTTAAAGCAAAATACAGCAAATGTTTGAGTGCTGCTTTTTTATAATCACCCTTATTGCGTATGTCACGTCGAATATTCGTCTACGAGAATTTCCTAGTAGATTAAAGGAAATGTGTAAAAGTTTTGTTTAATCTAAGACAAAATTATCGCAGTCGAATATTCAACGTGACATACGCAATACGGGTGAATGTCTACTTTCAGTAATTCAATACCCGTTTATTTATATCTCTCGAGAGCTTTTAATAAAATTTTAAAATTAAAAATAAAACAACACCAGAAGTCAAATCGCCACTTTCGATAACGAGCTGATTCAGACAAGTTTTTTCAGTTTGAGATTATGGCATTCGATATTGAACCATATTATTATATTGTTGGACAGCGAATGCCACAATCTCAAGCTGAAAAATGTGATGGAAACAGTTCGTTATCGAAATTGACTATTAGACCACAGGGATAATTTAAGGTTATTGTACTAACAAAAATGGAAAAAAAAATAATTGATATTTTAAACCAGCTGCCGATTATAAAATATTTTTGATATTTTTCCTTACATCTGTGTTATTAATAATACTAATTAATTAGATTTTCAGCTTTATAACTTGAGCTTAAAGATATTTAGATGGGATTGTTTTACGAGTCTTAAAAAAATAATTAATAATTCTAAATTTAAATAAGCTACACCATGCATCTCTGTGTGCTCCAATAATGATGAAACGTAAATGCTTTATAGCAAAATCTTTTTTTTTACCTTAAAATCCCCAAAATATCAGAGGCTACCCAACCACCACTACGTCTACCCCAAAAATAGAGATATATCAAAACAGCTTAAAATGTATTTTTCTCTAGATATCATAGACAATAGGTGTAGGTATTTTGTTGGCCTACCAGTGCCCCAAAATTTCAAAAGTTCGCCGAGCCACTGATGCTATTGAAAAGTATTTTTTCTAAGATTTTTTTGCCTAAATGTCTTCAAATATTTATAAGTTCTTCGAAATACCAGCACTGCAATACCCAAAACGGGAAATTTCCTCAGCGGCAACGCTGAATCACAAACAGAAATTAACTTTTTTGCCCCTTCAAAGTTAAGACAGCTTCAGTTTGTTCAATGGAGTCTCAATCAAACAAACTTATATACATTTACGTATATATATTTGTACACATAATCGCTCCTTGTGATCGAAATCTAGACGATACTGATATTATTAACATGCTAAAATACTAAAAGCACTTTTTGCTATTGTTTAGCATTATGTTATTATATTTAACAAAAATTTTTCTTTTTCATCTAATTCAAAAAATTAACAACTTATATTTCTGTCCGACTTAAGCCACTCTGCTGTCAAAGTCTAAGTTCACTTAAAGTACACGCTTAAGCTTGCTTATAGTATATATTTACTTTAAAATATAATTTTGTTGATTTAATCATTTATTGGGACAGTAAGTGAGGCACCGATTTGTACCTATGCAGGCGTGTGTATGTGTTTTATATTCTTAAAATAAAACTTGCCAAAATTTTATTATTTAGCAAAAGGCACGCGTGAAAAGTATAATAATTTTATGTAACTTTTTTTCTTTTTTAAATAAAAAAATTAAAGTAACCATCAAACATTAATTTAAATAACTGTTTCTTAAAGGCTTTTCCTGTCCTTTATTGTTGTGCAAAAATGGCCTTTCGAAATTTGCATATTTTGTCACACTTATAAAAAAAGTTTATTAAATGAATTCAGTGTCCTTTAGGGCTTGCGAATCGTTTGGTTTTTACAGTCCATTGAGTCTACAATAATTTATGTTATGTTGTGGTCATTAACAATAGTGGCCATTTATTTGCATAATGTTAGTTAGTTAGGTTGATATTAGGGAGGTAACAATTTAGCAGTATAATTTTCTTTTGTACAATTTAGTTTAGTTCAGTTTGTTGTTTAAATATTTAAGGAAATGCTTGTCAAATTCACCATTTGTTAAAAAAAAACTTAAGTACATTTATCCAAAGAAATTGGGTTACTTTTTTTATTGGACTGTTAAAATTGTCAGTATCCTTTGTGAGAAACATCCAGTGCTTCTTAGCCAATTTTATTAATCAAATTCTCGTAAGGCCTTGTTTTTCTTGCAATTGTTTATCTTAAACTGATTTGCAAAGAAAAACTTCTTATTGTATGACTTTTATATTAAAACATACATTTTGCTTAAAAAAAACTCCTTAATATCACTTCTCCAATCCAGCAAAACCAAGTAAAAGGGAAAGGTAAAATCAGGACAATTGTTGATATTTTCACTATTCGTATTTGCGGTCAAGAGCAAATAGCAAATATGTAAAAAGTATCATTTCTATAAAAACAACTAGAGCAAAAATGTAAATCATTCACACACACACACACACACACAAACGCACACAAGTACAAAAACAGACTAAAGTACACAAACGCATACACACACATATTTGCAAATATATGAATTGCAGTACTGGCCACTGAGAGAAAACCCAGTGTAACGTATTCACGTATGTGTATTCATTTGTATAAGAAGCCGATTGATTGTTGACACTCTGGTGCCAGTTTAAACAGTCTGAACGTATTGGTTCCCCTAACCATAATTCCTAATACATTCAATTGACATTTTTAAAATCAGCGGAATTTTTTTTTAAATTATTAAGGCCTTAATTATGGGAATCGTTTTTGATTTAAACAAATACATTTTTTGTATTTTTTTCCGCAATAAATATTTTTTAATAAACTAGGCATATACATAATAATATTAATCAGTAGTTTTGCTTAAAATTTTTTATTAAAATTTATTTGCTTGAAAGTTTTTTCATATGACAGAGAACAGAGAGAAAAATAGCGATGACATGAACCTTTAGAGAATTTTTATGGCGAATTTCCTATTTGAATTTAAGTCATTCTTTTGGTAAATAATTAATTTTGTGAAAAGAAATAAATTTGAGGGTGTAATTTAAATTCTTTATAAGACAAAATAATCTACTTAAGTAGGCCTATAAGCCTCGATAGGAGATTTTATACCCTTAAAAAATTTAAAGAATTTAAATAGGCTTTCTCAATCTATGGACAAGACTATTAATGTTGATTTCAAACCTTGGGAGCTTTTTTAGGGTTCCGTACACCAAAGGTGAAAAAAGGAACCCTATTATTTTCGCTACGCTGTCCGTCTGTCCGTCTGTCCATCACACGGTATTTTCTCAGGAACCGTGAGAGCTACGGACCTTAAATTTGGACAAAGTATGTAGAACCTTGGCGCTACAACAACAAATATGTGAGAATTAAAAATTAAAGAGTGCTTCAAAACGGGCGACGAAAAATGTAATATACATACAATTGTATTTACATATGTATATTGACACTTGAAATTTGTAAAATTAGTGTATTTTTATATAGACTACAGCAATTAACATTAAAATATTAAAAATTTAAATTAAAGGGTGGTCCATCAGTTAATGCAATTTTGACTATGTAATTTTGACAACTTGCTATATCTTGGAAATAGTAAAAGGTAAACTCTTGAAATTTTCAAAAATGGTAAAACTAAAAAATCCAAAAATTATAAAATCGCCAAACCGAAAAAAATCGCCAAAACCTGAAAAAAATCGCCAAAAATTACAAAAATAAATCGCCAAATCGACAAAATTAAAAAAATTCTAGCACTAAAATAAATAGCCAAATTCGAAGAAATCGCCTAAATGAAAAAAAAACGCCTAAAACTGAAAAAAATCGCCAAAACACGAAAAATGAGCCAAAACCTAACTAATTTTTTATGTGAAAAAAATCGCCAAAATGAAAAAAAAAACACCAAAATTAAAAAAAAATCGCCAAATTAAAAAAAATCGCCAAAACGAAAAAAATCGCCTAAATTAAAAAAAAGTTCAAAACCCAAAAAAAAATCCTCAAAACGAGAAAAAAGTGTCGAAACTAAAAAAATCGCCAAAAACAAAAAATAAAAATCACCTATATGAAAAAAAACGCCAAAATTAAAAAAAGCAAAAAAAAAAATCGCCAAAACGAGAAAAAAGTGCCAAAACTCAGAAAGAGCCAATAAATTAAAAGAAATCCCAAAACTAAAAAAACGGTCAAAACCGAAAAAAAAACCCAAAAACGAAAAAAATGCCAAAACTATAGTTTATATTGGCTAATAAAGGTCGTATTGAATTACATATCTCGTGTCCGCACGGATCCCTTCGTGCGCGGGTCAAAGTCGCACTTCACTGAATTTATTAGGACTTGTCTGTAGGTATAAAATTTCAATGTAAATTAATTTGTGTATGGATTATCTTTAGTATATATAGAAGTAAATTACTTTCCAGTTCATATATAAAGTTCTCTGAATCAAATATTAAAGGTATTCATTTCAGTTTTTTTCTCGTTGGAAAAATGGAAAAATTTAATTTTTTACAACAAACACAGGAAAAAAAATTTGAAAAAATTTTTGAATTTTTCTCGTTGTGTTTGTTGTTAAAAAAAATACATTTTTCCATTTTTCCAACGAGAAAAACCTGAAATGAATACCTTTAGTATTGTAAATTCAAGTGCAAAGATTTATTTGAAAAGAACTCATATTTCTTTTAACCAGCAAATTGTTTTAATCAAAATATACTTTTTTTCATTATGCAATTTCCATATTTGAACAAAAATCTTCTCAAAACAATGTTGTTACAAATGTTATTTTTTATCAGTTAGAACTTGTCACTCTACGAGTAGATGATAGCTTTTTATGGATGAAAATAAATTGGAGCAAATAATATTTACTGAAACTAAAGTTATTTCAAACAAACGCATTTTTTAACATTTTTTTGAGAATAATTTTTTTTTGTGTATATATTCGGTCGTACTTGTTAAAAGTACTTTTTGCTTATCAGACATATTAATTATATTTTTATAGGCTTCAGTTTTCTTGGAAAAAAATAAAAACTTAAGCAAATTTAATTTTGACTGATATATGAGTTGTCGCAGAACAAAACGTGACTTTTTGATTCTTTCAAAGTTTTGGAAAATCAAAAATTATTTTTTTCACCCGATTATTTTATAGCGTGAACTCAGAAAATATAACAAGTTTATTCCTTATTATAAAGTGCATCAGACCACAAGAAGTAGCAACAATAAATGTTAATGATGTACAATATTAAACGACTTTTAATATGCAAACAGCACGTTTTATAAAAATAAAACAAAAAGAGTATGTTTTGTTTAAAATAAAGTGCAGAAAGAACGTTTTGTTATAAGTTTTTTTGAAATGAAAATATCATATATTCGATATACATTTACATACTTAAAATAAAATCTTTAAATTTTTTAATTAATGAAGCACGAAAGTTCAGTATTTATACTTTCAAACCGTCTCTTGTATTTCTTCCATATTTAAATTATTTTTTTAGGCTCTATGTTGTATTTAATAAATTTCAACTACCAGATAAATATCAAATTATTGCAAATAACAAACGCAGTAGGGTGAATGTACGAGGGTGGATAAGTAAGTTCGTGACTTTTCAAACTTCCCTCTTAGTTATATGAAATGCAACACTGTTCTTATCACGTATCACATGTTAATTTTGAGCAATTGTCATCATTTACTTTGCGTTTAACAGCTGTTCAAAACATAAAACCTCGTGAATTTTTATAAAAATAGATAAAAGGGAATTTCGAGTGTTAATTAAACATTATTTCTTGCGAAAAAGAAACAGTCCATCAAACCAAGGAAACGCTCAATATGTACTACGGAGACTCTGCACAACTAATTTCAAAGGTAAAAAAGTAGTTTACTGACTTTCATTGCGGTCGCACAAGTACAAATGACGCTGAATGCTCTGGACGGCCAATTGAGGTCAGTACAGCCGAAACTGTCGACAAAATCCACGGTATTGTGTTGGTCCATCGAAGAGTAAAAGTGCGTGAGATTGATGATGCCATAGGCATCTCACATGGCTCAGTGGTTTCTATTTTGAATGATTAATTGGATATGATAAAGCTTTCCGCAAGATGGGCGTTGCACTTGCTCACAATTGGGCACAAGCGCATGTGCATCCATGTAATGGACTTCAAATTGCTCCTTCATCTGCCCTATTCTCCAGATTCAGCCCCTAACATCTATTTTCTATTTCCACACCTAAAAAAAATGCTCGGTGGAAAGAAATTGAGATCCAACAATGCAACGATGAAATTATTGACCAAACAAATTCATATTTTATTTTTGGAAATGCTACAAAAATTGGAACTAAGTGTACTAAGTGTATTGATTTAAAAGAAGATTGTGTTGAAAAATAAAAATTTGTTAAAAAAAACTGTGTTTCATTCAAAAAGTCGCGGACTTATTGATCCACCCTCGTACATATAGAATCAAACAAGTACTAACAGTAAGAAATGTTAATCTGCATGCTTCCAGAAGATCTCGAAATTTTCTCATCTCTAGTTGTAATGCAACAAACATAAATAAATTGTTATAAAAAAACTACGTTTTGTTAAAATTAATGCAAAAAAGCACGTTTTGCTCTGCAGCAAGAAGGGAAGAAATATTATGCAAGTAAGATTTTTTCCAATAGAACGTAGCCAAATTAATGCAAGGACATAAAAAAAACATTTAAAAAAAAAAAAATAAAAAAAGCACGTTTTGCTTTGCGACTATATGTGAGGATATAATATATATTAAGATTTTTGTTTATGAAAAATTTATATATACTTACAAAAAAATTGTGTTAAAAAAGCTGCAAAATACTAGTTCCTCCTGTGCTATATATATTCCTGTTTGTTTTCTTTTTAATAATATTTCTTATCAATCCAAATCAATAATCAATGTTGAACCTTTGCGTCTTCTGGGTGGTTCCACTTCTTCCATATATCATATGCTTTTCAGCTGACCAGGTTGCAGCTCTTTTTTTGCCTTCTGCTCCTTTATGTGCAGCAGGAAATTCTGCTCACGATCGTAATCAGTCCAAATTTTGAAATTTTTATAAGGCACAGCCACGGTGGTGGTGGTTACCGTTGAGGTCTGTGGATTCTTAGCCGGCCTTAGCGATTTCGCGGTAGTTGTTGTGGTACAAATTGATTTTTGCTTGGGATTTCTTATAATGGTTGTATTGGAAGTGGGATTTTCGATTTCAATTTCCTGGGGATCCTTAAAGGTTATAGTGCGTCGCCGTGTTTGGGTTAAAGCCAAATTGCGACTTAAACGTTTTGTATGCTCCTCTACAATTGTTATGCTCAAATCGTGCATGACCACAAATTAATATTGCTGGATAGTATTTGTTTTATATATAAAAATATATATTTTATGTTTTTTTAAACAAATGAAGCTTTTTGAAACACTTTAATTTTTTTTAAGAAAGTTTTTATTTTTATTAAATTATGGTTTATATTTATTATTACTTAAGTAATTTTTTTATTTTTATACAATTGTGTTTTGTTGTTGAAATGCTAAATTGAAATAAAAAATTTATTACGTAATTTTTAAAAAAAATTTTTTTTACAAAAGTTCACCAAGAACTTGTATCAAAATATCTGTATGTGCTTCATTTGGCTTCTGATTTTAAACTATTTCAAATGTATTTTAATTCTAGTTCTTTTCAAGTTAAGTATACTGTTATATGTTGTCTGCAAGATAAAAATTTCATAAGAACATTTATTTTAGAGCTTATCAATCTAAAGATCTAAAAAAATCATAAATAACATTGTCTTTGCTGTACACGACTGTCAGTCGCATTAGAGCAAATAATTTTTATGTGATTTGAATATTATCTAAAATGATTTGAAGCAAAAAAAAAACTATCTCTGATATTTCTTTTTTAAACGACTGCTAAACACGTGATTAATTATAAAAGAGCCAGAAATAACTTTATTTCAGACAGTTTTATTGTTAAATGATTTTTTTAAATAAAATTTATATTTTATATATTTAAGTCTTTGTTATAAAATTTATTTTGTCTGAAATTGAAATAAATGTATTTAAATTTTTTTAAGAGGATTACGATCATATAAATATGGTTTAATTTTTTTAAAAGCTACAAAGAAATATTTTGAGCCAAATAGATAATTATTTTTGTCGCCTTATCTACTCGTATAAGTAAAAGCTTTTGCATATTAAAACCATCTGTTATATATTTCGTATCCAGAGCCTTTATGTCTCCCACATTTTATTTGTCACTTATTTTGAGGTTTTTAGTTATTTTTTTAATACAAATTCTAATATTTTTAATAGCCACATCGAATATATGTATCTATTAGACAAAACAAAATAGTGTTAGTAAACAAATTTTAGCAGCAAAATGATTAACTTTTGCATACAAGCAAAAATTCAAAGCGAATGAGAACAAAAACAAAAAATACGCGTAGGAAAATAACAAACAATATTAAGGGCTAAATATAAAACTAGTCGTATTAACTACTTTTTCTGAATGAATAAAATACAACGAAACCACAAAAATGATTTATGACTGATAAAAATAACTAACTAAATAGCAAACAAAAATATAAAACTTAAATAGCGCCAACTTTTGGCATAAGCTAGATTTCAGCTGGCAATTAAATTGAAATGCTATAAAAAATATTTATAGCTGAATTACAGCTTGACCCATGATGTCGTTAAAAAAATATCTTCGCTCAAGAGCCTTGTTGTAAATGCTACTTTATATTAATTTTGTGAATTATAATTTTTCACTCTATACAGTTTTTTTTGCGTAAAAATAAAATTTTAATCTGAAATTTATTTGCTCGTGGTTCAGCTTTGTCTATATGCATTTCATTGTTGCTGTAACAAATCGTCAGTAGATCTCAACCACACAATTTGAATAGTCACGAACCTCTTATCTTATGCACAGACTCTCTATATTCGCTGTTCATGAACCTAAATCAATTTTTGCTCGCTACGAACACTTTTTTTCGATATCGTTGAACAGGCTGTTAAAAAGCCCTAAATTTTATTTCAATAGCGTGTGGTTGAAAATTCAGTTGGGTAAAATTTTCTCTGTGTAAGATAAGTTATGAAAATCTTTTTTAAAAACCTCAAGAATTGGTACTAATGTGATGTATGCCTATAACCTGCTGTAGGGTGCATCCACTATCAAAATTTACACTTAAACATCAATAAATCGAAAATTTACTTCCAGTATCAAAAGTGTTTATCATTACCTTTAGTTTTTATCTATCGATTATATATATTTACATATAAAAGAAATATTAAAAAAAATTATAGATTAATAAGAGAAAATATAAAATTTCCATAAATGCAAATCAAACATTAAACACCAAAATTTATAACGAATGTAGAGCGGAAAAGTTATGACAAAAACATGTTAAACGCAGCAGTAGTGATTCATTCATAAATAGCTATGCATATATTCCCTTTAATGATTTAGAATATAAAACCTATATACATATGTATACAAGTATATGGCCCTTTCAATATATATCTAACAACAAAAACAATATTTGTTTTTTTAAATTTACTTAATTTGCTGTATGCATAAATTTATCGTGGCCTTACTCTGATATTACTTTTATTATGACTTAATGAAGTTTTAATGAAGGCAATACTAATTTTTAAGTTTCGTTAGATGTTCGAAAAATTTTATTTTTTAATCGACTTCAAAAAATAAATAAGGTAATCAATTTGTTTTTTATTTTATTTATTTTTTTAATATTGTTATTTCATAGCTCGCTACATTTTAGACCGATTGAAAAAATTATTTTTTCGTAGGGGAGGAGGGTATTGCTTCAAATTGATCCCTTTGTTAAGGAAGTGAGTGGGAACACTCCTACAATTTTTAAATTTAATTTTATGATATTCAACTTATTTGATTGCTGACCAAAACAAGCGAACACCTTTAGTTCTTGTAATTACACACTTTTATAAATGAAAAAAAATGGGCTCGGCTGCGCCCATTAAAATTTATTATTATACTTCAGGTGCTTATGCCTAACCGATTTATGCGAAATTTTGAAAAATGGGCGAAGTCACCCCTATTATAATTTAATATATTATTTTAATTGGTTTTTTTTAATGATTTTTACAAAACTTAACACACACCCTGCCTGAGCTCTGAAGAAGACACAATCTTAATTTAAATAAATGGGCGGAGGCACGCCCTTTAAAATTTTATTTTACTATTCGCACACTTATTAAACAAAAGAATTTCAGAAAATTTCTTTTTTGTTTCAAAGAATTTACTTTCAGTTTGGTCCCATAAATTTTGTTTCGAAAACAGAGTGCAGCACCATACGGACACCACTACGTGATACAAGACTAAGAAAAAAAGAAACGTGTCTCCCAGTTTTGCCCCAAGTCACGCTCTTTTTTTATGAGCCCTCAAATATTTGGAGCCTCGGTGTCATTTTTGCATTTTCTCATTTTCAGTAATTTTGATTTACTCTCTGAGGCAAAGTTGCAGCTCTTGTCAAAAAGAACAAAAATTTTGAACATATAAAATAAAAAAAACTACATCTTCGAGATGAAAATCGCAAAACATTTGAAAAATTTGATTTTTTTTACTTTATTAACCTGCGCAGGCCCATAGGTAGAAAATCGTTCACCGATGTCCCAAATATTTGGGGGCTCATAACAAAGTGCGAAACTTGGGGTAAAACTGCGAGACACGGATCCTTAATTTTTGGTATTTATCACGTAGTGGTATAAATATGTGGGTTCTATATCCATGACTTAAAAAATTACACACAGTAAAATGTTCTGTCACATCTCTACATTGAAGTCCGTTTTTTTGCAGAATTATTTTGTAATTTTTCTCTTATTCTCAAGTATTTAATATAATTAAATTTCAAAAAATTGACTGCACCAAAAGTCAAACAGAACATATCGTAAAAGCCACAATTCAGTACAAACTGAAATTTTTAAAGTCTTAGCCTGCAAAAACTTTTCATGGTTGATCTGAGAAAAAAATAAGCATGTGCCTCTAATTCAATGCTTTTGAGCTTGAAGTACTAAAAAAAAGATTTTTTTGATAAATTTCCATTTTCTTCTTATAATGGAATCACCCATATATTTTGCTTTTAATTAATATGCAAAACACATCAAATTTGTAAACATGAAATATTAATTTTAATTGCTAAGACAGCATAATTCCAAAAACTCTTATCTAGAATTTAATCGCAATGAATTGTTAACTGTTAGTTCAGACACATTGATTTTAAATTTATGATCTGTATTATCAAAACACACGCTAGTCAATCAAATGTTTTTCTTAAAATTCAGATAACTATTTATTGTATGTTTACAAATATAGACTAAACATACAATTTTAGAGCATAAGTTATTTTTATAAAAATGGCACGTTTAGTCTACTAATATTTTAAATTAAAAAAAATCTGAATTTTATTATTTTTCTATACTACATGCCTTTATAATAAATGCTCCGTATTTGACTTTGAAATCACTTTTTGGATGTCAGTCAACTCTGCAAATTTTGATGGAAGCTTAATGTAATAAAAAATTAATTTTAGTCACTTCTCGATCAAAAGATTCATCTTTAAGTTTTAATAGAATCTATCAAGCACCGTAGTGTTACAGTGAAAAAGAAAACTTTTTTCATTAAAGAAACTTTGCTGCTGCAAATATATTGAGCCAAGGATTTTCAAAAAGAATAGGTTTATTAATTGTTTAGATTTTAAAATTTATTGAATAATACCAGGTGCCCTGGTTGCCTACTGCGTAGTGTGCTAGACCATCAGTGAGGGGATCGATTCCCACCAAAGACTCTGGTCTGTTTCACTACAACGGGTGAAGCTCAAAATAAGTTACTATATAATTTAATAAATATATAAAAAAATTGTTTATATTGCTTTTTAATTCAGTGACTTATATCACTTTCCAAATAAACCGCCATGATGTCTATTATATCAAGATGATTTAAATGCTGGTGTAAGCCATAAAAAATATGTTCCGGTTGTTTTTATTTTATAAATAGCTTATTATGTATTAAATTAAAAACTTGTCATTATAACTCAAGAAAAACATGACATCTACAAGATCAATTGACGTTGACAAAGCAACATCAGCTTGTGCTTTTGCGAATTTTTTTTCTAAGGCTAAGCCAAAGAGGTACAGTCAGTACCTGTAGAAAGAAAGAAGTCATCTCAAAGTATTTTAGTTATTTGAAATCATTATTAATTTATATTTATTTCCATTGAATATATTTTTCAAAAGCAGTTATAAATAATGATTATTTTTAAAAATTCTATACTTTTTTGAAATTAGACGTGCCGTTGTTGCATTCTATGAACTAATTTAATATTTTTAGATTTTCTGGAAGTTAACTTTTTTTGCTATAAAAACAATTAGTTGACCATTAATACGTGTTTGACATTTCAAGTGACATTATACAAAAGTAATATGGAGAAATTATTAAAAAAGCAATTAATAGGAATAACCAGAGATATGACGCATTTCGTTTAAGCAAACAGTTAATTCTATGTAACAACAAATTTTAGTGAAATTTGTTTCATGTACATATTACCTTAATATAGAAAGGCCCTTACTCGTAATTTTTGGAATTAAGGTCAATAATTTCTAAACCGATTTTTACAATTATTATTTTAATTTGGTTTCAGCTAAGCAACACTTCAGTAGACTTCAACTACAATGCAAAAAGGCTTACAAAAGCCTAATGTTTATAAAAAATATTTCAGTAAATTATTTAGAATTACAAAGCTACAATCACAATAGGTTAAGAGACTTAAAAAAATAATCACCCGTATTCCGTATGTCACGTCGAATATTCGTCTACTAGAATTTCCTACTAGATTTAAACGAAATGTCTAAAAGGTTTGTTTAATCTAGGACAAAATTCTCGTAGTCGAATATTCGCCGTGACTTACGCAATACGGGTGAATGTTATTCAGCATGTTTTCCTTGCCCTGTTTTCCTGCTAACTTTTTAAATCTAGGCGAAATATCCAAAATGGATAAAAAAATTTATGAAATATTTTTTTCAATATTTTATTTTTATTTATCGCGTATCAAAATATATTAGAATTAAACAAAAATTGTTATTTCTTGTTTTAAAGGGACCATATCTTCCATTTGGTCCTTTCACTTTTATATTTTTACTTGTAGCAGGAAATGTTAAGCTTAAAAAAGCTGGGCAGAGCCACGCCTATACAAATTAAGTATTATATAGCACTTATTTCTACATAACGGATTCTTAGGAAACTTATCACACATTCTGAGCTCTAGAAATGACACTATCTAGCATTAAAAAAAATTGGAGGTTACTAGCCCACTTAGATATAATGTTGTGTTTCAGGTGCTTCTACTTAACCGATTCTTATGAAACTGTTACATATTCTAAACTTCGGAAGTAATACGATTTTATATTATGTTAAGTAACGTGAGGGTGGCAGTCAGAATTTCGGACTGACTTAGACCGTTTTTGACGATTGCCCATACCGTTGAACCAAACAGAGCTGAATATAAAGCAGTTAAACACTGGCAACGTCAAAATTGAAGATGTTGTACACTTTCCTTTTCATCAATATCTTGACAGCTACCTCAAAAGTCATATTGTTTGACATTTAACCCTTGAATATGTCTAGCAAAGTCCTGCACAAGACCACTTACAAAAACTTTTAAGAAATGTGGAATTTTTCAAATGCTTTACTGCAGCGAAATCTTCTAAAAGAAGCGCTTACAAACACTATTGGCAATACATTTGATTCAGTTATTGCAGGAGTAAAGAAGACTATACTTCCTGACGGAAAAATTTGTGATGCTTGCTTCTTCATACGCATGAACGCGTATATTATATTTATTTTTCTGCGCACATACAAACGCACACTTGCATTGACATTAGTTGTATGCGCTTGCTTTAGAAAAACCTCCCTTAAACCATTTATATCTTACACATACACTCAAACGTACAATATGTAAAATAGCAAGCATCAACACTACTTCTTTTTGTTGTTTGTTATGAATAAGAAGTCTTCGCGACATCGCTTGTTAACACTCATATACACGAACACCAATGTATTCATCGTACTTCGCTTATAATACGAAATCATTTATTATTGGTTTAGTATAATAATCGTACATGGCACGAGAATACATTTAAAAAACAAGACGTATTTATATTTAAAGACATTTTACGTAGGCCTCTAATACCTACCCATGAGACATTGTACGGTTGTAGTCCGTGCTAAACAGACACTAGAAGGGAGACATGTGTCCTATTTCTTAAAATCAAAGATGATATATATTTCTTATTTAGATGAGTCCATAAATGCCTAATGATCAGTAATTTCTTGTGGCCTACTTCCGACTTGTTTCATCATCTGTTTGGTGCCTAAGTCTGAGTTTGCTAGAGAGTAGGGGTAAGCTCGAATATTGCAATTCCTGTAGGACCTGTAAGGTGGTCCCAGTTCTAGGAAACTAATCATTCCTGCAGCTCCCCCAAAAATCTTAATGTCCCGGGAGATCCAGATGATCCTAATACGAAACTATTCTATCATATTGTTTAGAGATGATCGGCAGTGGATTAATGTTTTTGCTCCTAGAGTTGTAGAGTTGTAGAGTTGACTTTTTGTTACAACATGAAAAATTTTGAACTTTTACTATTTTTTTAAAATAAAAAATATTATAAAAGCATTAATAGTAAAGAATATATGTAACCTTTATTTTCTACTCATGTTCCACTGTGCAACGCAAGAGTAACCGAGTAAGTTAAAAAATTCTGATCTCATAAGCAAAGTTTACAGGATGCACATTTTTTTCGGTACTTAATGCTGCTCAATATGAGAAATTTTTCGAACATTTTATATACATATTTTACTATTAATTGCCATTTTTATGCAACTTTTTTTAAGTGCTTCTTCTTTTCATATATAAATAAATAACAGCTTGTGCAAGATATTATTCACAAATCTCTTATGCGGAATGTTTATAATGGCGTGAGCTGTGTGGCACATGGTGCCGTGCTGTTTAAACCACAAATCCTTTAACAGCTAATACTAAAAGCTTTTAACTGTCAAAGCTTGGAAATCTATGTAGAAGAATCTTTTACCTTACCTTAGAGTAAAGCCATTAAACTGAATTTATCGAAAAAAAAAACGTGCTTTTCAAAAACTTTTTTATAATTTAAAATCTTGTCAAACAATAGCAAAATCTGAACGGAAATCTAAACAATGACAATCGAGTTAATAAAAAATTTGAGTGGAAAAACCCGGTAAAAATTAAAAATACATTAAAATAAATACTAAAAAGTTTAATCACCGGTTATAAATATTTCATAAAAACTCGGCTTTAACAGCCCCTGAATACCTTATTATGCACGGCGGTGATATATTTCTTTGTTATCAAATTAATTTACTCTTAAAGTTGAAGTTGTTAAAAAAGTTAATGGTATAACATATTAGTAGCATTTCGTTAAGCTTCTTTACAGTTTGGTTGTAAAAAATAATTTTTTACATCCATCATAAAACGGCCATAAATGGAGCCTCATCTGACAAAATTTAAATTTTTTTCTTAAATATAAACAGAGATATTCTAACCGGGATTAGTAAATTTATACTCAAGTGTTTCTGATTAGATAAAAAATATATTTTGTGTCTTAAAGCTAAAAATAAACCAAAACTAGCCTTGTCCTGAATACTTTTATCATGTAAAAATAACTTTTAAATTTAAAAATAACTATTATAATCTTTATTAAAAGAAAAAAGTCTTTAAAATTCTTTCAGCAGAAACTTGAAGGGAAAAAGCTGCTAATCAAGACTCTAATACACTGCTACTGGCATTTATACAAAATATTTTTTATTTCTATTATTTTTTTTACACAAGTTACATATCTATGTATTTCGATAATCTGTCGGGTTTTCTGAATTAATTTGTAGTTAATTTGCTGATATCTCTTAAAATTGTTTATATTACTGTCATATTGATTGTGGTATTAATTAATTAAATAAATCAGTTCAGCCGTCGGTTTAATAAGACAGCACAATCAATATATGTACATGTTTAGTGATTATTGAATTTTAAATTTTTAACCGGTTTTAATTCAGTCACTGTTGTCTGGTGTTCCCATTTTGTTATTGTTTACAAATGAAATTAATTATTATGGTATTTTTTTTTAAATTTCATTGCGTATTTAAGGCTGTCTAGATAATAATATGAAGAAGAGATGATTAAAAAAAAATATTTCAGATATTTTGGAAGATATTCTGAAAAAAGTTAAGGTCGAAAACTTAGAACAAAAGATATTAAGAAAAAGTAATCTTTATATGTTTTTAAAATTTCTGCGTTTGCTGGACATATTAATTTAATTTACAATAAAGGTATTCCCTGTCTAGTGCATTTTAGATTGCAATGTAAATATTTGTCAATAAAGATGAGCTCTACTTAAAAACAAATATTCCCATATAAATCATATCTCTTTCTATCTCTGTACAATCTTTAAAATAATTTAAAATTTATTTTATTTCATTTGATGACTATTTTTAATTTGGTTTTTCCCTTTTTGTATTTTTTATAGAACATGCAAAATCTGTTGTTTCTGGATTTTCTGAATTATATATTATTTGTTTTTTTTTATGTTGTAGTTAGTAATGACAACACAATAGAAATGACAGAAAAAGGTTTTACCACTTTCACAGTTGTGTCATGTGTATTTTAATATTAGATTGCAAAAAGATATTTTGCGATGTAACGAATGTCAATTTTTAATATTTGCGGGTACGAATCCGAATATTTGAGACGATATTCGTGAATACGAATACGAATATTATATGTGAAATTTATAGACATAAAATTGGGGTTCTATTTACGCCTGCAAAATGTGCAAATATGAAAAAATTATTTTGAAAAAGAACTTCATACTCCTGTTGGCGTACTTTAAATTTAATCAAAACTGCCCAATATTTTAATTGAAATAATTTCTTTTAAATTATTTATTGCAAACTAATATTTTTAGCCATTTATAAAAAATTCTATTGCATTTGTTTTTTTGAAATATAAATCGTTTTGTTATTCGTCAAATTCAGACGATGTCGAATGCGAATACTTATATCTAAAAATGTCCAAATATTCGGTAACTCGAATAAAAACACGAACATCCGTGCATCACTAGTATATACATATGTATATGGGCATTTCTCCGCGAATTTCCACTATTTAGTCTCGTGCGACAGCAAGCAATTAACCTTGTATTTCTAAGCAACGTGACTCGATTTTTACTAAAATTTTACCTAACGTAGAGCTGCTGATGGCCTACACAAATATATAAAGAAGTAAAAAATAAGTTTCGTTTTCTTTGAAAAAAGCAAGCATATTTGCTAGGCGTCGCATGCAACACAAAAAGTTGACATTTCTGTGGAAATGCCCATATGCAAATTAGGTATGCCATAGTAGACGTCTTTTCGATTTTGACCTTGCATTTGGTGAGGTTTGGAAAAAATATTTGAGCCAAGAAATGGTGACAGTCAAATGTGAGTAAAGCTCACTTTTTCGTGTCAAATCTATTACTGAACTTAAATATTTTTTCAATACGAAGATTTACTTTGAACATACTTGTCATCTATTTTCAACCATTAAGGTGGTCTCTTTACAAAAACAAAAAAATAATTCTTTGTTAAATCATTAATTTATTTTTATTTTGGGCAACGACTTGCTGCAAAAAAATATTTTCTTCTTTGTCGTGGCACAACGCACTGATGTAATCTTCGTATAATTTTATGCCTCTTTCTGCAGCGTTGTTGACAACTTGTAGTTTTTGCAATATCTCTAGCGCTTGGTTGTAATCTTCACGCTGTCCCAGGTTTCAGGATCGCTATTTAAAAAATTTATTGGTAATCCAAAGCTTGAAAAAAAGTTTGGTTTCCCAGTTGTTACACCTGTGAAGCCAATGAACGAGAACGACCTTCCTCTCCACTGTCGTCGCTCGCTATTTATTTTTTCGTCTTCTGCCTCACTCTCAGCTATGCCTGCGCTGTCTTTGTTTGATACTGTCATGCTCCTTGGTTGGATGGCGAAAAGGATATACTGCCTTCAAATATTCTTATTTCAAGAATATTTTGATTTAACCAAAAATTAATTTGATGGAATCTGCGATGTCAGAATAGACATCGTTATTTGGAGTTTCGATTGCTTTAGTCACACTAAACGAAGCTTTTAAATTTGCTTGGTAGTCTTATTGGTGTCTATTCTGGAATACGTGGTGACTTAGTGACACCTACATGGAAACCAAAAGCAAATCTTTGTAAATGTAAAAAATTTGCTTTTGTTTCTCATACAAAATTAACCGTTTTTAAATTATAGCGAAACGCGTTGAAATTCTCACGTTTATTTCATTTAAGAAATGCATGGCAAATAAAAATAATTTTTGAAAATTTGTTTTTTTTTTTTAAAGTTTAACTTCTTCGACGCGTTTTCCAGAATAGTCCCAATTATAAATTATTTTTTTTAAATATTTTTATAGGGCCTTACTGTCAATAAGATTTTGATCATTAATTTCTCTATAAAGATCAAATACCGCTACTTGTATTTAATAGAATTTTTAGTTTCTAACTGTTTCAAATGGCATTAATTAATTATTTTAAATGTCAATAACAAAAAAAAACAGAACTAAATAAGTCGCAGAAAGTATTTTTAAGTTTTTATTTAAAAGGTCAAAGAATATTTTATTCTATACTATTCTATAAAAAGTGTGAGATTATTTTGCAGCTTAAAACTTTCGATTTAACATTTCAAATTAGCTACGCCGTGCTTTCGTTTTTTTAAATTTTATTTTGGCCAAACGGTCAGTAAAGTAAAATAAAATTAGAATTTGCATACATATGCTTAATAAATTTGCTTAATATTTGTAACAACAATGTGAACTTGCAAAAAAAAAATGCTCTAATAATGATAAGCAGGGCAATCATGAATAAAATTCCGCGTTCAAAGTCTGCCTTTTCCAATTAGAATACTTTATTTTCCCCATTACTTGCTATTGTTTGGAATTGTTCCCCGGGAAAATTTCACGCCGAATTTTATTCATGATTGCCCCGAATAATATTTATATCATGTTTTTTCTTTGGGTGCACATACATACATGCACACATACATATAGCTACCTTAATATAGAAAGAACCTAACTTATTATTTTTTTTGAAATCGGCTTTTTTATGTATTTCGTTACAAGAACATCTAATGTATTAAAAAATCTAAATTTCAAAAAAATAATGAGTTAGGTCCTTTTTATATTAACCTGACGCTTTGGATGTATGCATGTATGTGTACTTAAGTATATTTTAAGTATAAATTAATGTCGTATAAACGAAAATTTATTTATTTTGATTTGATTGTTTGCGAAGGTCTGGCATATTTAAATGCTGGCAGTGATAATTATGCCCTTGAAATTTCATTTCTATATAGAGCGAAAAAACTTCCTCTGTCTTCGAGGAATAGGGTTCAGTTAATGTTTAATATTTATACAAGCCTCTTGCCAGCGTCAGTGTTATGAGTGCATTTCTCTAGCTGTCTGTTTCTCTCTAACGTAAATCTAGTTTTTAGGGTTCCGTACACTAAAGATGGAAAGGAACCATATTAATTCGCTACGCTGTCCGTCTGTCCCTAAAAGGCTATTATCTCCAGACCCGTAACAGCTACGGACCTAAAATTTGAACAGAGTATGTAGAACCTTAGTCGCTAAGGTTTTTCCAAAAATGGAAAAATTTAATTTTTTACAACAAACATGGAAAAAAAATTTTTTAAAAATTTTTGAATATTTTTTCCTGTTGTTTGTTGTCAAAAATTACATATTTCCATTTTTCCAACGAGGAAAAAAAAATGAATACCCTCATTATATTTATTTAAAACAACAATTTTCACAAATTTTTATTTATTTACTTAAAAATCAAAGTTTTAATATTTTTAAATTTTTTATTAAACAATTGTTTAGAGAAACTTCCGAACGAGAAAAAAAAACTAAAATGAATACCCTCAATGTACTAACAAATAAAAATTGTAATAAATATTAAAAAATGTAAGTAAGTGCAAATTATTTCGACAAGAGCAGCAACATAGCGATAAACTCTTGAAATTTTCAAAGGTGGTAAAACAAAAAAAATCTCAATATTATAAAATCGCCAAACCGAAAAAAATTACCAAAAACCGAAAAAAATCGCCAAAACGAAAAACAAGCACCAAATTAAAAAAAAATATTAGCTATGAAATAAATCGCCAAAATGAAAAAAATCGCCAAAATAAAAAAAATTAATAAAATGAAAAAAAAATCGTCAATATGATAAAAACGCCAAAAATTAAAAAAAAATCGCTTAAACGGGGAAAAAAACGCCAAAACTAAAAAAATAATCTAAACCGAAAAAACCAAATCGCAAAAAAAAGCCAAAACTAAAAAATCCATATTAAAAAAAGCTGAAAACCGAAAAAATTTCAAAAACGAAATAAATGCCAAAACGAATATAACAAACGTCTAAGGCTAAAGTTCCTATAGTATTCCATATCTAGTGTCAGTACAAAACCTTTCATGCGCGAATCAGAGTTGTACTTTACTGAATTTATTTAGTGATCTACCGTATCGAATACCTTAGAATGATCTGGAAGCACTAAAAAGTTAGTAACGCACCTATGATTCTGATTGGTTAGCAGAAAGCAAACTATCCCTCTGTTTCTACAACCCTGCCAGACTTGTAGAAACTTAACATGTGAGTATTGACATATGTAATAATTTGTTTGAACAATAGATTTTCTTAAGCTTTTGATTGAAAATAGATTATGACAACGGGTCTATATTCTTTATTCGTCATTTCAAAAAACATTTTCCACCCAATTAGGCCACCAATAATATGAAAACAGGGATTTAATTTGTTAGTTTCAATTAAAAAAAATGTTAAATGGCCTGCAAAAACAGCTAGTTGTTCCGTTCAACTATGTGTTTGTCAGAATATTTACCAGTTACTTTGGTGTTAGTTGTTCATTAGTAATTATCACATGTAATTTGGCTTACAAGGAAATATGAACTTTAACCTGATCAAATCATAAATATAGAAACAAATGAAGATCGAACAATAATAAATAAAAATTTACCAAAATAAAAAAATCTCAAACCCCCTCATTTAAAAAATAACTTGGGTTTGAACTGTTAGTTAAAAAAAATTTTCATACTAATTTTGACTAAAGCACACTTGAAGTAGTAACTAATTTTCTTTTTTGCATAACAGAGTAAATATTTTTATTTTTAGTATAAACAATCAAAAGAAAATTTTTATTCTGTATTACACTATTATTATTGTAGGTACATATATATATACATATCTATATATATATATATATGTATGTATATATACTCGTTTATGATTTCTCTAAATTCAAAACAAATAAATCTTGGACTTATCAAATTATAAATTAAGTGTTACGTATTTCGTAAATAATAAAATAAGGATTAAGGGCTATTTTGTTTTTTAAGCAAATAAAACGCAATTTTTCTTAAAATTGTTTTTTTAAATATTTAACTATTTTAAATATTTATATACATGTGTATGTATATAATTATTAAATATTTTATAGCTTCTTTCTGCTTGTAGTAATTTCTTTTCTACACATGTTAGATTTTTAATTTAAGCACATATTTATTTGAACACAAGTTCTTTGAACTATTTAAATTATAAATTATGTCAATTTAATTTAATTTAATGCTAAAACGCTTTATTTTATTAAAGCTTTCAGTTTAGTAATTTTTATACATTAAATTTTTTAAGCGTTATATTTTAGATAACATTTTAGATAAAACATTATAATTGCAGAAGTGCTGAGGAATTTCTCTTTTAAATAATTAAGATTATATTTTTATAATTATTAATTTTTATTTCAAAACTTTCACTTCACTCGGTTCATAAAGAACTAAACTGATTTCTTGCATTTTCTTGATATTTAAACCAACTTTTCCTTAACATTTTCAATCAATTAAACAAACACATACTGATATAAACACCTTTTGCTTTTAAAGGAAACAAACACTTTAAGAAATTTCACTTTGACAACGTAAATATTCGTGAGCTGTCGTTTACCATTTAGACAAACATTCATTCGTTTTGTTTCTCATATTTGCTGAATTTAAACTTTAGAGTGCAACATATCCTTGGAAGTTTTAAAGGCGCGCACGTTTACAAAATTTATTTTTAACGGTTAATCAAAACTTTTGAATTTCTTTGCTTTAGTTTAAAAAGCATTTCTACAAAATTTTCTTTTATTAATTTTAATTTATTAAAATTTGATTTGCCGCTTGGTAAACATTTTCTTCTTTTCGATTTTTTTCTACTCGCTCAAAAAAAAAAAACGGCGCACTAATTTGACAACTTTTCGTTTAAGCGAGCGACCAACAACTGATTTTTGTTATTTAATAAAATTATTTAGCAAGCAGGTGTTAAAAAGTGTAGAAATCTAAAGAAAATAAAAAGCTTTTAGTTCTTCTTCTTTCCATATTTCTTGGTTGTGTAGAGTTTTTTTCGATAACAGTAAAATATACTGTTAAATGTAACAAACTAACAGTTGCATGTTAAGCAAAAGCTTTTGCCTATTTTATTTGCAGACACCTATTGTTAATTAAACTTTTAGTTTTTTCGTTTGATTCAAAAGTTTTGTAATGAAAACTTTAGTATCAATTTATAAAAAAATGATTTTAAAACTTTGATTTAAAAGGAAAAAAATAAAATCTAAATAATAAAATATATATTTTAGTAAGAAACCACCAAAAAAATTATGGTTACCTTGAAACTTTTCTATAACTAAAAACTAACATGGTGGCAAAGAAGACCACAAATAAAAATACAGGTCAATAAGGCTGTAAGTTTTTGAATGAAACACAAGCTTTTGCATAACAAATTACTTTGTTTCTCAACGTTATATTCTTCGAGTTGTAAAAATTTTTTAATCCCCCATTTTTATATCTTCCAAAATAAAAGGAGCTTTGACAGTAATCAACTGATAGTTGTTGGTCGACAGGCACATTATTTGCCTCTTCAGCTAAAGAACAGGAAATTCAAAAATATCTGTACTAATTGACTTGCCCTATAAGCATGAATCAACATTTTCATAATTCACACCGAAACTATTGTAGAAAAAAAAAATTAACTTTATCCCTTATTGTAAATTAAAGCCTATTTTCATATGCTCCGAAGTATTATGCAAAATCTCTAAAGAATATTTTTTATTCAATATCCCAGCAAAAAATAATGTTCTGATTTGGAAGCATTAATAACTAAGGGAAAAAATATATTGCTTACTTGATAGCAATAGCTTTAAAAATACTTCTGAAAAGCACTTACATAAGGCGGGATCTCTAACAAAGTAGAAAATTATCACGAAAAATTTGGAAAATAAGTAACTTTTGCATTGGAGTATTACTTTTGTGAAGCACTTTAGTAAGGCAGGTAATTCACGACTTTTTTGAAGCTGAATGTGTAGCTGCTAGCTGGCTCATCTCGAACAAAAAAAAAAAACAAATGCCTTATTCATGAGCAACCGCAAGTGATTCTGTAATATTGTCTTCCTTACAAATACGCTGCTGGGAAGCAATATTTTTTGCTAGGATATCAACCTATTTTTGGTATGACTTATTTTGGTGGCTTTTAAAATTGGAAGCAACAAAAGTACTTTTAAGTTGATACACCCAGAAAAAAGATTGGTAAAAAAATGGTAAGGCCAACAAAGTATCATTTGCATAAACTATATTTCAATTCACACTATCAATTATCTATTAATCCAAAAAACAATTCATACTCATTGCCATAAGGCCATAATTGTAACAAATATATGATTCTGATAACTCCTACATTGATTGCATTAACTGAACGTATGCTTTCGTCATGTCTAATTAACTTATTGGTTAACACAACCGTATAAAATATTATGAAATGGATTTTACGACCAATTTTTGGTATTGGCAACAAAAAAATTATTATTCTATATTAATGTTAAAATTAACACTTTCTATCAGTTGCTGCAACTGACTAGAGGTTGAGTTTACTATCATAGCTTATAGCAGAAAATTGAAAATTAACTTTTGTGATTTTCAAAGATATTATGATTTTTGAATTCTCAAATGGTTTTTGAAAGTATGTGCATAAGATACAATGTTTGTGGCTGTTGAAAATATGTGGTTTAGAAAGTGCATATAAACATGTTTTACCACCAGGAAATAAATTTCAATTAAAATAAACTTATGACAATATGTCAAATAATAAATTTCTTAAATTGTGTACTTTTATTTCAGTAATCAAGGCCAAGTTTTCTTCCATAGGTACCAATTTTGATATTGTTTTAGTTATAAAGTTAATATTTTCGGTAGCACGAATAACTTTAATTTCAAATTCAATACTGTCAACCAATTTTTTCTGTTACTGCAACTATTTGGTTGAGAGTTATAATTAAAATATGGAAGTACCACAAGATAATTCCAGTCGTTATAGCAGAATTCTATTCAGTTGGTGCAACCGCCAAAATTCGATAGGCAACAAATTCAGTTGTCTCAACGAATCTGTTTTCTCTGTGTATATAATGAAATGAAATGTGCAACAAATAGATTTTTGTAAAATTCTATTATAAATATTTACTGATCCCTTTATTTGAAATTAAACTTAAATACCATTTATTTAACAAAACTTAACGTCAAATTTGGAGTTATTCAAACTCGGCACTAAAAGCTCCCACAAGTTAAGATTTTGTAAGGTTAACTTGAATTTTGAGCTTTGACGCAATATAAAAAATAGAATAAGATGCTAATGCTATAAAGATTTTTGTTTGAGGCTTTTAAAGTTGTTATGTTTGTATATTGTAATTATGAATAAATTATTAAGAGTCTTAATATAATAATAATTATAATAACTTTTTTCATTAGCTCATTTCGAAATCGTCTATTAGCAGCATCAAAATGCATATAGATGATGCTTAACAAAATCCACTCAAGATAAAAATTTCTAGAAAATTGTCAAAAGAAAGTCCAAGACAGAGAAACATTTTGAGGATCGAAGTGCTAAAAGGATCATTGTGTTAACATTTTATATTACACTTATTACAAGTGTGATTAAATACAAAATTAACCCTTAAAACCGCATCAAGTTCTTACATCTTTTTGGTTATTAAGTTAAGTTTCCATCTAATTTAAATTCAGAAGCTTTTAGCTAAATTAAGGTAAACATTGTTGTAAGACATTAAATCAATTTTTGCTCATTTAGGGGATAAACAGAATAATACAGGGTGGCCCAAATAAGACCAGCTGATGTAAAACACAAATACCTTTGTTATTTAAAAAAAAAAAATTATTTTTCCTTTTTGCAGATTATAACTGAACTCTTGGAAATTTAAATTTAATACGTACAGTCCACAACAACGCATTAAAATTATCGATTTTTATTATTCTTCTCAACCATCAATTGTTCTGAACGGAAAATTTCAAGAAATTCAGATTTCCTTTGGCCTCCTCGTTCACCAGATTTAACTGCGCCCGTTTTTTTATGGGGATATTTAAAAGACAAAAGGTGTGTTAACAAGCCACAGACAGCTCAAGCAGAATATTCGAGACGAAATACGGCGCCTGAAACCAGAAACATTACGCCGTGTAATACAAAATGCACTATAAAGAGCCAATGCCTGTATCGAGCAAAGTGCTGGTCATTTGTCTGATATCTTATTTCACACATAGTCACATTAAATTTCCATAAAATGTATTTAACATATAAAAATACCGTTTATACAAGAATTACACGTGTTTTACATCACTAGGTCTTATTTGGGCCACCCTGTACAAAGAAAATCGAGTTTTTAAATTTATAAATAAAAATGTTCCTTTTATAATGTTATACTTGTATTAAGAAGCAAACATTTTATTCACGTGAAATATTTCCCATAAACAACAAATGGTGGTGAACAAAATTACAAAATAGCACAAGAACAACGAAAAAATTGACGATTAAAATTTTAAGGAGAGGGAATACATTTCATTTGAGCTTCGATACCGATAAAAGTGATAAATGCTTATGACTTGAGCAAATATATTTATTTTTTTATTCGAATGCTCAAATTTTATTCAAGGTCACAAATATTACAATAAATTTCAAGTAATTGGCCTTCACTCTCTAAAAATATGTTAAACTTAATGTTTTTCTTTCTCCCCTCCGCCCTCTCTGACTATTATTCACTTACTGTATTTCTATTCTAATTACACTTATGTGAATTCCATTCCATATATATATTTTGTTAATAGCAAAGGGATTTCAACTAAAAGCCTTTTTTAATATTTAAAACTTTTTTCCTTATATTCTCCCTTATTGTATTTGTGTGTGTGTGTGTGTGTGTGTAAGGAACTAGACACTAGTGAAGGCCAATAAAGTTCAAGTTGCAAAAGTTCATTGAAAACCTCGTGTTTTCGACCATAGACAAGTTGTAAGTTTATTGAACGATTTTTATTGTAAAAGGTCAGTTAATAATAGATAGAAGAGATAGATAGACAGACCGTCTAACTAATGTATAATAGAGGATTTCATTTTCAAAAGTAAGGCACTTAAATTGTTTGACTTATGCACAGTGTTATAAATAATAAGCAACTGCTTTCCCAAACAATCATAAAAGAAGTCAATAAGGCAATAAGAAAAATAAATTATTTACTAGTGTGCTTGTTTGTATATAAAAATGGTTACTTAGTAAATGTATTTCTGAGAATTAATATTTCAGTGTAATGGAATACCAAGAATTGGAAAATTTCATGATTCAACTATAGTACTGTCACACAAAGAGGAGGTGGCCCAGCAAAAAATTTCAAAAAAGGTAATCGAGTTTGGAACTAAGCATTTTGGTGGAAGGTCTTCTCTACTGGATTACCACCTTAATGCACTTAACAAGGCGCGAGAATAAAATAATAGATTCTTGAGAAGTAATTACTTTTTTTTATTTGACAACAAGCTCAGGTAATCTATTTACGAGGGTTTATCATTTTTTCGCCTCTTTACAAAACTGCTCTTGTCAAGAGGCAACTGTCAGTTAACTCAGTCTAAAATTGACTCAGTTTAAAGTTGAACAAGATGTGTCATTTATTTTGTGTTTTTAGCAGCCGTTGATAACAGACTAGCTCGCGTTTGGAGAAGAAAATTGAAAAAAGTGAATTCCGTGTGTTAACTAAACATTATTTTGTGCGAAAGCAACTGCCAATTAAAACAAGAAAAAAACTTGATAAATACTATGAGGACCTTGAACCATCGATTTCAATGGTAAAAGAGTGGTTTACTGACTTTCGTTGTGGCCGCACAAGCACAAATGACGCTGAACATTGTGGACAGCCAATTGAGGTCAGTACATCCGGAAATGTTGAAAAAATCACGATGTGGTGTTGGCCGATCAAAAAGTAAAAGCGTGTGAGATTGTTGATGCCACACAGAAAAAAGTATTCACCAATTAATATTTTCAATTAAGAATTTAATTGTATTGATTAAATTTTTAATTGTATTAATTAATTTGACTGGAGAAACTTAATTGATATTATCAAATTGTTTATAGGTGAAAAGTGAATTAATTTTTTAATTGATGCTACAAATATTTTAATTAATATTACAAAATCATTCATATTACTTTTTTGTGTGCATATGCGTTTCATATTGCAGTGTGGTTTTGATTTTAAATGATCAGCTGGTTTTCAGAAAGTTGTTTGCAAGATGGGTGCCACATTGGCTCTCAATTGTATTTAAAGTATTGTTTGGAGTTGTTTAACGCGCAATTCTAATGAGTTTTTCCGTAGACCAAGCAGCAGTCTAAACCTGCTCCGAAGAAGGCCAAGGTGAGGTTGCAAGCAGGTTAATCCACATCGATTACCTTCAAAACAGAAAAACCATAAAAAGCAATTATTATGCCAACTTATTAGATCAATTTAATGAGGATTTAACAAGAAAACGAGCGCATATCACCAAGAAAAAATATATTTTTCATCAAAGCAATGCACGAGTGCACACGTGTGCAGTCTCAATGGCAAAACTCTTTGATTTTGGCTACAAATTGGTACCCCATTCGCCATATTCTCCGGATTCAGCTCTTAGTAGCTACTGGCTATTTCCAAACCTAAAGAAATGGCTCGGTGGAAATATATTTAGCTCCAACTATGAAATTATTGCTTATTTTAAGGACCTAAAAAATTTTTTTTTTGAAGAAATACAGAACTTTGGAGAAACGTTGGACTAAGTGTGTTGAGGTAAAAGGCTATTATGTTAAAAAATAAATTTTTGTTTAACAAAAATAACTGTGTTTCTTTCAAAAAGTCACGGACTTATTGATCCGCCATCTAAAATTATCATTGTCCTCATTTAAAATTTTAAAATTTTGTGAAATGTAATTTGTAAGTGAGTAATGAAATTTGCCAAACAGAAAAGAAAGTCATTATATTATATTAAAATGCCTTTCAGAGATTCCATAGTAAATTTGAATAAAGGATAAAATATTTCAATAAAATTAATTATTCATGAGGATGAGGGAAAATCCCAATGAAAAGTCGGATACATTAAAAATGAAATAGAAAAATATCTTTTATTTACATTTTAAGGAAATTAAATAAAATTGATAGCCTGAATAGATATCTTTCTTTGGAAGGCCTAGATCTAAAGGGGCTAGAGCTCAAAAACTTCTTTTCACTACCATTGGGATCATGCATCCCAATATTATTAAATATAAGGAGTGCTGATAAACCTGCTGATATCGCTGCTGATTTTTGTATGGCGAGTTTTCGGCTTGAAGCACTACATTTTTGCTCACTATTAAATACATTTTTTCCTTTAGTTTGCTTCATATACGTTCACTGCTTTTTAACAAGTTCGTATTTTAACGCAAAATATGATGCACTTTATGGCCCTATTGCTTCAAAAAACATGAAATTTTTTTACTGGGATGTATCTTATTCCTAAAAAAATACTAGTTTTTGTTTTAAATATCACGCCTATACGAATCACTTAAATTTGTTTATAAAATTACTTCTTATAGTACGGTAATGAAACAGTTAAAATATTCCATTAAAATTTTACATATAACTAAAATGCAAAGATTTCATGCTTTTCTATTCCGCTGCTCCATAAGGGCTGGAGGTTCAAACATTTTTTTCTAATATATAATCCAAAATCATTATCATTTAATCATTTACAATTAACTGAATAACAATTATGCATTGTGCAGAATAAATAAACCAAAATGCATGATTGAAGGGACGGTCACACTTGACAAAAAATGGCACAAAAAAGGGTAACTACTTTTTTTTAAGGAAAAGTAATACTCAGGCAATGAATGCCTACTAATAATAATAATAATAAATCTTTTGATTGAGACACTTATTATTACAGTTTTGTATTAGTAGTAATTTAGTGCAAATGTTTGCCAAGTGTGACTGAACGTACCGTAAATAGAAAATTATTCATACGCCTTAGCTCACTTTGGCTGATTTATCAATAAAAAACATTACGTATACGTAATAAAATTATTTTTAAATAAATCTATAGCATACTTCAAGGCTGGAATTACTTACCTTGATGGTGAATTTATAGCCAAGTGCAAATAAAAGATTTAGGTTTTTTATTCCGTTTGGGTTTTAACACAAGTAAATATATTTCAGTTTTTGTTAAATTATTGTGATTTTTTAGGTTTTTTTTACTAGAATTATTAACCATATATGGCTCTATGAGCTGGGTTATTTTGTAAATTTTTGTAATAATTAATAAATAAATAAAAGAAAAAAATAAATAAAAATAATATTGATGTAATTTATTTGGTATTCGTTTATTATTATTATTTTTTTCTAATTTCTTTCGTTAGTATCACTGCTTTTTTATTTTCGATCTTATAGCTACCGCTTACCTAAGCAAACTAAGCACATGTTGTTTTGTTGGTTTAATTTTTTTTCATTTATTTCAGTTGTTTTGTGTAGTTTACTCAAAAAACAAAACAAATTACAAAAAAGCCCACAATTACAAGTATTTTTACTAGTTATGCTTTCCCTTGTCTCCTAATTCTCCTTTGACAAGTAGTGTGCCGTGGGTATTATGAATAAGTTAGTGTTATGGAAATCATCGCACAGTGGCCTGGTGGTGTGTGAAACTATATTTTTTAAATACAAAGTTTCCAAAATATTATTATGCAGTTTTGTAGAGAAATGTTTAGTTATTAAATTACAATATAAAATATAAAAATAGTTTATAAGAAAATTTATATTTTATTTGCAAAATTGCAGGAAATAAGTGGATAATACTATTTAGCTTTAGTATATTTAAAAATATAGAATATTTCCATAAATTAAAAAAAAATATTATGATTATATCATAAACTGTCAAGAAGATATGCGCAAATAAAAAAGACCTCTCAAAAAAGTATTTTTTTAATTGCTAAGCTGTTTTTTAATCTAATAAACGATGAAAGTCTTCTTTTTATTAAAGAAAAATAGTAAACAGTAAACGTTAATGTTTTCTAGGAAATGCTAAGGAATTGTACAAACACTAATCGTTTACATCAATGGCTGGTTCTTGTGTATAAGCATCTTAAGCCAGGAGCCAGCCAAAGAGGATTTAGATTATCAAGTAAGTCAAAGAAATACTAGAATAAGGGCAATTTTCACATCTTCCCTTTAGTTAAATTTAGGATTTTATTTGCCCGATAAATATTTTTGCATTATTTATCGAGCAGACAAAATCCTACTTTTAGTTAAAGGCAAGTTGTGTAAATGGCCCTAAGTAAAATTTTTTGTCGGACGATTAATAAGATATTAAAATTTTATTAAAAATTTATTTATATTAATTTTTAAAACAAAGAGTGAAACAAAAAAAAAATAAGTTCGGGCAGTGGGCATTAGTGTGTCCCAAAAAAAATTTTTTCTTGTGTTAAAATCAATTTTAGTGACCTCTAAACCTCTTCCGAAAAATCTGAAAAAAATCACAAAAATACTTTACCCTAGAGGCTTTCAAAAAATGCAAGGGTACTTATAAAAATCGAAAAAATTTGCTGGCTAGTGGGACACACTAATGGCCATGGCTGAGTTGACTGCCCCAAAGTATTACCCCCTTATGCAAAAAAATATTTTACTTTAGCCTTAAAGTTCATAGTAGTTGCCAAGCACTTTAAGGCTAACATTGATTTGTTAAGAAATTGTATGCAAAACACAACTTTAATAATTTTGTTATTTTATAATAAATTCTAGTAACACCATTGTGTTCAAGAGCCACTTCACAGCTTATGATGTACAAAATTGAATAAAATTTCATTCGGGTATTCAAATAGTTTTTTATTTTATTAAATAAATGTTTATTTTCTTGAAGTAAAGCAACGTAATTTAAACAATATGAGCTTCTGACATGGAAAGGAAAACAGATAAACAATTCTATGAAGTAACATTAAAAAAATATGAGGAACAAAGAAGTATTATCACAATTTTTTTTATTAGAATGAAATGAGTATTTGAATATCCAGATTTTTTCGATGTGTTTTGATTGTATATACATCAATAAACCATTTTTGTACAATTGTTTTTATTTTTATTTATTTTTTTTTTGGATTTTACCATTTTTTTTTGAATCAATTGGATAATTTGATGAGGTTTTCTATTACATGACAGAAATAGTAAATCTAAGCTATGAGGTAACAATTCTAGCTTCATTGTCAAATGTAACATGAATCAATATGTGTTACATTAACAAAAATATTTGAGGTATAAAATACACTTTTAGAAAATGTCAACTTAAAGTAATCTTAACAAACAAATTTGATACAATATTTTTTTTGAAAACAAGTTTACTTAACATTGCTTTGCAAAGCTTTGTTAAGTTTTTTTGCATAAAACCCTAAGTCTTTGTTTTATTATAGAAGATATATGAAACATTTTTTTTATAATAGGACCAGCTTTCAGAGGATAAACCTTCCTCATGCAATGCAGTATACTAGAACTAGGAGAATAGGTTAAAGAGAGAAGAATAGAGGGAGTAGTGTCTGTACCCCACATTGCATTGATGCGCCAATGATTCAATAATATTGTTTGATATCCTACTGTACCCGATGAGCCTCTTCACCCTCTCCTATTTGCGTTCAAGCAACACCAAAACAGCGGCCCATATATGAAAGTTATATTCAATTCAATTGAAGAATATCACGAGCTTCCGATTCCTTAATATTTATACCCCCTTATTTATAAAGGGAGCAGCATTTTGGGTCCAGTGTCTATGAGTAATTATACATTTTCTCTTACGAGCGTTAAAATCGAACCTATTCTCATGATTCCCTTCAAAAATTTTTTCTAAGTCCTAGTTCAAAGCATCATTCATACTTTGTCGCATAGCGTCAAGCATCGGCAGTTTTGGTCTTTTGATGAATGAGAAAGAATGGTATATGTGGCTGTCGTCCAAAAAATAATAAATACGAGTGAAAGTTTGAAGGTCATTTAGATAAATAAGGAATAGAGTTGGTGAAAGAACGGAAGGCTTGTGCTAGGATACGAAAAACTTGGTAAGAAAAAATATATTTGGATTGCATTCGATTACCGTGAACCACTTTAAAGAAACGAAACATATGAGTATATACTTTATTTTTATTTTATAAATTGTGCGTATATCACATTTAAGGCTTTTGCTTGAATGAGTAACATTTAATACCAAATAATAATTTTGATTTTATATTCTGTGTGCGGTGGATGAGACTGATTTTGATTAAACACCATTTATTTTTTATTAAAGCTTTTTATTAAATGTTTTAGCATTGTATTAATGCCTTGCGCAGCTTTCAAAGATTCAAGAACACTCCATATAATTCTTACACATAAATGTATGAAACCATCCCACTGTGCAATAGTGAAAACAATGGCAGTGTTTTTGTTTTTTTGTGTGTTTTATAAAACACTTTTTATTGCTGGTGTTAGGAAAAAGGACTTATAAGTAATTTTTTTAAGCAATCTTTCAATATGAAAATGCTCAGAAGAATAATTTTTCAATGTCAGCTATTGGAATTTTTCTAATGATTTTTTTATTTGTCAAATTTTTAAAAATGGGTTCTTATTTAAATCTAAAAACTTGCTAATAATGTGAGATAAAAGTGTTGTTAGAGACTATTGTTAATTTTTTTTTCTAAATAAATATATAATATTTTTTTAAAATAAAACTTGTTTATATAAAATAGTACTCTTTTAGTTTATTTGATTTCATAAAATTTAAATTATCGGTGGTGTTATTTATTTTTTAAGAATAATAATACAATTTTACATTTTGTCTAAGAGTGAAACCAAAATATTTTTAAATAGAAATTAACTAATATTACTTAAGCATTTATTTTGATAAATGGTATTTGGCTTAATTTGTGCTTGAGCAAATCAGTATTTTATATCATGTTTTTGTTTTGTTTTTATTATTATACTGTTTTGTGTACTCGTGTAATTGACAAAGCAAATTTTCCTTAACAGTTTGTGTGTTTCCTAATTTTCATTGTCAGTGATGAAAAAGAGAAATAAATAAAAAATTACCTACGAAAATTACTAGTTTTGTAAAAGTTGTTTTTTTATTTTTGCTTTTTTTTCTTAAGCTTAATGTTTAAACATTGTTGTGAAACAAAAAGTACACGTGCATTTGATAATATGGTTAATAACAAAGGAAGGAAGGGATATTTGGTTAGCAATTAAAATAAAAAATAGCGACACGTTTTGTACTGAACTCGACATGTAATAGAGTGATAACTCTAGTGCCATTCACGTCTTTTATTTAAACGTAAATGTGAAGGCTTAAAATTTTATTGTCTTGAATTAAATACAAAAAAAGGCAACTTTTATTTTTTACACTCAAATAATTTAAATGACTTGATAATAGAAATTATTTAATTAATCGAAAATCTTCTAGGTCATTGAAAATTAATACCTTACTGTAAATTCATTTGTGATTGCTGGTTTATTGTTTACGTGACAATATTCAATCTAATAAAATTTAAATTAATACAATGTAAACAATACTTTAAAATTAATATCTTAATATATGTACTTTTGCTTCAGCTTAAAGCTATAACTTATTATCTAAAAAATCTAGCATTATTTTATTTTTTAGCTATTGTTGTTTAAAATAATTTTATTATAAACTTTTTTAGTATTGTTATGCTTGTTTTGGTGGTGGTGTAGAAATGTTCTGTTTGTGTTTTCTGTATTTTATTGTCCTTAAATTATAAATAGCAAGTGCACTAGTCGTTGGTTCCTCGTTTGTCTGCATGCAATTTTTTATTAGTTTTTTTTCCTCCTCTGTGGGTTATAGTTGAGTTGTTTTTCTACGAGTACTAAATGTAGTTTTCAGTCTTTCGATGTGATATGTTGCATATATTTTATATTTTTTTTTTGTGTGTTTACTGAGTTCGCTGTAGTTGGTGTTTCACTTATTATGATTTTTTTTGTTGGCTCCATCTAAAAATATTTTGTCGCAAAATTATTATACGTGTGCTTTTGTTTTGTTTTTTATTTATTTTTTGCATTTAATATACGAAATTTTTATTTTATATTAACCTTGTACATTTAGACAAGTTAACGCTTGTTGACTTTTCAAAGGGCGCTAGATATAGTTTTGTTGTTAATGACCTGCGAAATGTAGAAGTAAATATTGTCAGTGGTGTTTGGTTTGTTAAAAATATTAGAAATTTTAAGTAATATGTATAAACAATTTTATTATATATAAATATTGTCAGTAAAGAGATCTCACCTGTGTTCAAAGCTGGGGTTACTATATAATATTTCATAGTATTTAAAACAAAACAGCGAGTGTATATTTTCCAAGCTGAAATTCTTATAAGGAAAATATTGGTAAAAAATATTTTAAAAAAATCTTCAGTTGTTGTGGAGAAGGAAGGACAAAAGCTAGTAAATATTTATTTTCGGTCCTAAATGATCTGCCAGATCCGTTTTGTACAATAGTGGCGATACTAATAGACCAGAAAGCACATATTCAAGGAGATTCAAAATTATCTGTGGAATTTGTCATGAGTTGGAAAAGGCGGATACGGTCAAATACCTAATTTGTCTTTGCAAGGAATAAAATAAAAAAAAATAATAAAAAAATAAAGCAAACGGTTTCTTGTACTTATTTTTGTACGCTTCCTGCAATAACTCTCTTCGAATATATGTGCGTATACTTAATGTACATCTGTTGTTTAATATTGCATTACGTATACGCACATATAACACATTCGCAAGAAAATACATACCCATACACACAATTATGCAATTCAAGCTCAGTCGTATGGTTTATGGCTTAATAAAAATCATATTGGTATATGTACTTGAGAACAGACAAAATTGTTGCATAGTTATATAATTTAATTTTTAGAAGTCACATTTTTAAATTAGCATGCATATATTTCATTTGAAAGCACGAAATTTTAAAAGGTATGAGAATTTTAAATTAATACGAAATGGTTATAAGTTTTTTGCTGTCAGCAGCTCTGATTGAAATGGCTTTAGCATTTATTTGAAAGAAATTAATTATATATATTCCAATGCTAGTTATCACATAGTCAAAATATTTTTATAAAAATTTTTAACTTAAACATCTTATACAAACAGGGGGTTAATCTAACATATTACACATTACACAAAATACTCGAACAAACCTAGTAAATGCAAATGCTTTCATAAAAACAAATATTTGGAAAAGAAAAAAAATTATTCAGAATTTTTTAGCTAAAAAACTAAATACATATATGCATATGCACATACAAGTAAATGATGAAATACATAAACACACAAACTATAGCAACAACAATGACAAAATTGCTTCTGCTTCTTTAAAATATACACCAGTAAAAAACCACCATAATGATGTATATACTCACATACATAGTTAATATGTACATGATTCAATGATGCGATCGAAAAAAAAGCATTAAAGCTGCTGCCAATATTGTCTAGACGTTGCTGTCACATTCTGGAAGCCTTGTGTGAAGTATAAAAAGAGCGACGTATCTGCTGGCAGTTCAGTCTATCATAAAGTCAATCTGAAAGTTCACTCGCTTATTGTAAAGAGCTATCTATTAAGAATTCAGTTCAGTTATTGTTAAGAAAGACAGTTGATAATCGTGTAAAAGTATATAAAAGTAAAGTCATAGAATCATTATTGTTGTACAAACATTAAGCGTTGGCAGAGTGAGTCTTGTATCAAAAATAGCAGAATCTTGTATCAAAAACGTGTATATACAACAGCTTTGTAGAAGACGTGCCAACTAATTGTAAATCATTTATGTAATTTAAGTTGTGTGTGTTTATATAAGCTCTTAATCAATTAGAATAATTCCATTTAGTAAATCAAGTGTCATTATTAACTCTAATTAGTACACAGATCTGGGAGTTCATAAAATAGTATTTTAAAATGATTTAAAAAAATATATACTAAATAAATTAATGCTTTTGTAAATGACAAAAACTTAATTTACAATAAAAATCCATTATTAAGTGAGTTTTAATAGTATTCTTTGGAAATCATGTTATTTCATTTTTAATGAAAAAAAAATTATTTTATCAGCCTCAGCTTACATTTTGAAAGAGTTCCTGTAAGAAATAAAAATTTTATTAGTATTTTTTATTAATTAAAAGCAGTATTAAACAACAAATAATTTTCATTTAAAAATAAAACGTTTTTACCTTTTGCAATGATATCTTAATAGAAAATACACTATCCATATTTGTAAGCTTTAATGTTAGTTAAATACTAAAAAAGAACTAAATAAAAATAAATATTTTTCTTGCTAAAAAAATAATAAAATTAGAAAATTGTATTTAACAAAAAAAAAAATAATAATAAAGAATTTCTCAGTCCGAAGTCGTGATTTCTAATAATTGAAAATTTTCTTCGTTTAAATGTTGAGTTTGTTTTTTGAATTTTTTCTTTTTGCTGTTAAATTTCAAAAATACCATTGACAAGACTGTGTCCTTTGGCTAAAACAGAATTTTTTTGTTCGAAATCTCCTAAAAAGAATTGACACACAAAACACAAACAGTTGCTAAAGGACTGATATTATAGGAGTAAGATGATGTTTAACAACTTTTGTGGGTTATTGCTTTGAAACCAGTGGTTTTCAATTTAAGAGATTCGGGATAAAGGGCAGTGAGTTTGTATATTTCTAATAATAATTCTTTGAATATTTTAAATATTATTTAAAATTGATTTAACATGTAGCACAATAAAAGTAATATTTTTTTATATATAATAATTTTTAATAAAATAATATGCAGCCTTATTTATAAAAATTATTAAAGGGCGTATTCAAAAAAAGATATTTGAGCTTGAAAAATACGTTAAAAGAAAATTTCCATAAAAATTTTGACAAAAACACTTGACAAAGTTCACATTAATTTTTTGTGGATACAGCCCTAAGGCTTTTTAAAGGTTTATAAAACTGATTTTCATACAAAAATTTTTCTCATTAAGCCTTTATAAAGCTTTAATAATTTTTATAAATAAGGCTGATAGAATATAACAATACTTTAAGTTTATTTAGTTTCTAGATAAAGCAATTAGTTTCTTCATAAATATATGGCTGCTAATCTTTCAGTCAATCCCAAGAAGATTTGTCGGAGTTCAGTGATAAGAGATCAGATATTTATTTCCACAGAGGGATCCCCAAAATTCCATATTTTTGTTAGCCGCTATCACAGAAATATCTTATTTAAATAGTGGCTCAAAGACGTTCTACCAAATGCGTGGACAGGGTAGATAATAAAAGGAAGAGAATTTCCCTGAATTTGCTGCTCAGCTATGCAAGGAACACAACTGGGACAAATAACGAAGTTTTGGTTATAAATCCAATAAATACAATACATCCGTAAATACTCGTATGAAAAAACATTCAATCTCTTCATGCGACGAATTTACAAAACAAATTTTTTGTGGAAATTTTTTGTTTATTTCAATTGTGTTCCTTGCATTAATTAAGAACATTATAGAACATGATTCATTGTTGTCATTTTATGCCACGTCGAATATTCAACTACGAGAATTTTGTCCTAGATTAAACAAACCTTTTACACATTTTCTTTAATCTAGTAGGAAATTCTAGTAGACGAATATTCGACGTGACATACGCAATACGGGTGAATCTCTCATAGTAAAGCCGTCTGATAAAAAAACCAATGTAAATTTAATTAAATTGTATTATATAGGTTGTTCCAAAACTAATTCAAGATTTGAATTTGTCGCCATTTGTGCAGTAAAGTGTATGCAATTCTAAAAAAACAATTCAACAGCTGACAATTTAGGGTTAGTAAAAATGCAGTGGCGGTCATTTGCCATTATATATACTTTATGATTCAATACAAACATAATAATCTACAAACTTAAAACTGTATTTATATACTTTTATATTTAATTTAAATCTTGTGCTAATTTTGGGACACCCTTAATTTTTTTTCTGTAGAAAATCTCTGGACTGGTTTAGCATTTTCCAGCCATCATTTGCTGGCAACACTGGAATGGCTACAGTTTTTTATTGCTGTTGAACTCTCTGTCTCTCTCTCCTTCTATGTATTTGTTTCGACTCTCGCATTTGTTGTATTGTCAACACATCTCTCTCTCTCTTTTTTACTCGTTCTTGCAAGTTAAGTTATGTAAAAAAACCATTTTGATATTGTTTTAGCTTTGCCTAAGAGTATGCAATTTTCTTTCGATTTGATATGAATTTGCTTTACGATTTAACTATAGGTAGGATGGCGTTGCAACATCCACACACAGACATCCCGATTGTATTTTTTTATATATAAGAATAAAAATTTCGAAGTTGTGATATTTTTTTTTATTTTCAAATATTTTTATTATTGAGTTTTTATTTTTTCGCTCATTTTTTATTTTGTTTCTTTTTCTTTTACTAATTTAAATTTCTTTTAAACTAATTTTATAAACATAATATATAAAAAAATCGCTTTGTTTTAACAAAAATTTGTTTATAATTATTATTACTTCTTTTTTTTTGTATTTCATTTAAACTACAGTAAAACACCTTTAGGATTTTTTTTATTTTGCATTTTTGTGTTTGTTTGGTTTTTACGTTAAAAATATTTCGAAAATTTGTTTTTATTGCAATGTAATGCTAGTTTTTTAATTTTTTCTTATTCAAAATTTATTTTTTTTATGTAATTTAATGAATTTATTGTGAGATTTTTATATTGTTCATGCTGATATTTATGTTTGTGTGAATTTAAGATTTTTATTAGTTTTGTTTCTGCTGTTTTCTTGTGGTGAATCTGTGAAATTATTTTAAAAGTTGAAGTCTTTTTTTTACTATTAAATATTATGTCATAGTTAAAAGTGTTTTTGTTTTTTAAATTTAATACTTACTTTTATTTAAGTTATTTTTTTTTATAACATATGGATTTAAGAAGAAAAATGTTTTTCTTAAAAAAAAAGCTATTCTTGGGTGTGTTTGTGTGATTTACGAGTAGTTTTTAGTTTTACAAAATTCCAAAACTATAATTTTAATTAATAATAATTATTTTGAATTTATGTTTGCGGTTTTAGGACTTAAATTTGTGTAAGTCTTTATTTTACAGTTTTATTTAATATCTAAAGAATTTTTATGAATTTTCATATAAGTATAATTTTTTAGTTATTTGAATTATGTTTTTCTCGATTTATTTTCTTGCAATTTAAATTTGTTTGCAAATTTTTCTATTTTTTAAGTTTGCTTAAATTTAAAATTTATTATTATTTATTTAAACTATAACGACAATAAAAAAATCATTTTATTGATTTTTAATTTTTTTCTTGTTTTAACTACTTTTTTTTAAAGACTAATGCTTGGTTTATAATTATTATTATTATATTATATATTTACAGTCTTATTTATAAATTTTATTAAGGCTTTATTAAGGGTTTTTTACAACAAATTTTCATAAAAAATTGTTCTTAAAAAGCTTTTACAATGTCTTAATAATTTTTATAAATAAGGCTGTTATTTATTATATTTATGTATATATTGCATTATATTATTTTTATAATTTTTATAGTTATTTCTATTTGTGTTTTAAAACCAAAATTTAATATGGCGAATTTTATAAATTTTTTCGTTTTAACTAAAATTTATTAACTTGATTTATTTATCTTTTAATATGTATTCAAAGTTTTCTAATACTGCTTAGAAATATGCTTATATAGTTGTTTATTAGCTGCTTAAGTGCTGCTAGAGATTTTTACTTTAAATTTAGTACACCCACTCAGAGGAAAAATATATTGGGCGCTTTGAGCAAAAAAAGCTTTTTTGTGAGTAAAATACACGATGAGTAAATAGTTTTTAAAAATTAGTTTTTTGATTTATTTACAAAATTATTTAACAATTTAAGATATCTCTATAAAATTTGTATAACAAATTTGTTTTTTTTTCTTCTACATTTATACGAAAGTAAAAGATCTATTGGGATTTCGCTTGAGAGAATAAAGAAATAGAATATAATATTTTATCAAATAGCCAAGCAGGCATGGTTTTCATAAAAAACAAAACTATTTTAATAAAGTGGGCTAAAATTGCTAATGAAGTAAAACCAGATAATAATAGATACCAATCAGCAACAAGTGGCAGTTTTCCAAAACTTTTAACTTATAGCTACACAAAGAAAAAAATAAATATTAACTAAATCATTTTGAATATAAATTATAATTTTGTAATGAATATTATTTCCACTTGCAAGTACAGCAAGAATAAAGATATTTAACCTGTAGTCTTACGTGTCTTGTGTCATATTTCCTTAAATTGTTTTAAAATAATTATGTTTGTTTTTTAACAAACATTTTAAAAGATGATGACACTATATCACTTAAGACTACCGTTTGACTATTTAAAATTTCAGTTACATTTTTAAACTTGAATTAATCAAAGCAATAAGGAGTTTTATTGAATCAATTTAAATTTTAATAAAAACTTTCAATAGTAATACAATTTTTAATGACTAAATAATCTCAAAAGTTTTAATTGTTATATTGAAACACAATTGAATGAAATGTTGTGTAAAGATTTTGTAACACTAACGGCCCTTTTCATAAGGTACAATTAAAAGCTAACAGGGACTTTAACGACAGGTAACTCTTGGTTATACATCGTCAAAAGGGACGTAAGCCAAGTTTTAATTCCAAAAAATTATTTCAGTCATTCCGCTGATATAACTGATAATTTTGAATAAAATAATACAATTTTTTATTATTTTATTTAAATTAATTCAATTAAATTTTTATCTGGTTAGTTGTTATTGATTAAATTAAATATTTAATTATTTCAATTATGTTTTTAATTATTTCTATTAAATTTTTAATGGGTTCCTTTAAATTTAATCTTAATTTTAATCAATTAAATTAAAGTTTTTATTGTATTTATTTCTAATATTGCAAGAAAATTTTTTATTATTTCAATAAATTTTCTCATTGATGGAAATAAATATTAAGTGCCTAATTCATAAAAAATATTTTAGTTTTATAACAGGTTAATTAATCAAATGTCCATAGAAAATTTGTTTTATAAACCTCTTATTAAACAGAAATATTTTTTTATAAATAAGGCACTTAAGCTGATTTAATAAAAAAACATTAATTGCAAATATTACTTTATTTGGGGATTTGGATTATGGGTATTTTTGTTTTTAGCAATAAGCAAAAGCAAACATATTTATTTTTTTTAAATAATTTAACACTTAAGACTGCTGTTGGAATCTCGTACATATACCGAGCAATAACCGCAAGAAAAAATTAAGCAACACATTTCTTGGGCCTAGTGTTTTTAAGAAAATCGAAAATCCGATTGCAAATGATCGATTTTCGTTCAAAAAACCTAGTTCGAATATTATGTGGCTCAAGCTTTTTTGGCCGTCATGGCACGATATATTTTTCTCGGGGTAGTTGTTTGATTAAAATAAATTTTGAATTGATTCAATGAGACCCTTAATTGATGTAATTAATTTTTAACTCATTGCAGCTATGTTTTTAACTGATTCAATTAAGTTTTTACTTATTATTCAATACAATTTTGAATCAATTCATTAATAGCGTATACAGACGACAGCGTTAATTCGCATTAAGTAAACAAAATCTATGCATCCCTTTTGTACCACAAACTTCGATTATTTTCCTTGGAAGTTTTTAAATGTAAAAAATATTTTTCCATTTTAATATTTCTTTTTTCTCTTTTTAAAAACAATTAAAATAACTTATATTTCCTAACTTTGAATCCATTTTAATTTTGAAAACGAAAACATTTTGCCAACACTTGCTTAATTCGTGACGGTGTTACCATATTAGGGCGGTGTTATCATATAGCTAAATTTAGTATTAATTCACTCTCATTAAGTGCATTTACGGTAAATCTAATACGCACTGGGATGGGGATCAGGGATGGCAAAGTTGGTACAATTGCAAATTTTTTGGTACTATTTAACTCGGAAAGTACAATAGTACAGCAATGGCTTATGGAGCACATTTAAGTAATATAAGCGGTTTCACTCCGTATTTCTTTTCAGACGATTGCATGTGTCAATTTTCACTTTTGAACAGTGAAACTAATATACTTCTCCTGAAAACACAGCAGGAAATTCAAAAAAATTTTAACTATTCCATTTACAAATCATTGGATGCTGTAGCATATGCTATTAATTTGTATATTTTAAATTTCAACTTAAACAGGTGTAACTTATAAAGAAATTTGTGAACATAATTCGCTGGCCAGAACAAAGTCAATTATTTGAATAAAAACAAATAAAAATATGTAATTTTAACTAAAAAAATATTTTACTACAATTAAGGTCAAAAAGTACAATTTTTTAAGTTGTTGCTACAATTTTAAAATTATCAATGCGTTCCCTGATGGGGATAATTAGTTCAGTATGCTATCATGTGATGCATTTAATTTTTTGTGTATTTAAATAATTTGGAAACTAATTGAACAACATTTTTAATACATAATAATTCATAGTTGATGGTAAAAAAATAAAGCCGAATATTATACTCCCAGAGAAGCACTTTTTCCACTTAAGGATAATATTTAGTAAAATGCCAAGAAGGCGTACATATTTCCCCTTCTTAAATGGCTTTTTAAAAGGTATATAAATGGTGATCCTTTTAAAAATAACGTGTATTCAATATCCAATCAAAACTTTTACATGACATTACTAGAAATGTAAAGAAAAAAATTCATATTCGAAAAGTAGAGCACTGCTTCTATGGATGGTCTATAAGAAATAATTTTGATATAGTTTTAAATGAAATAACTAAATTTTCTTTTATTTTGTAATAACTAAAATTCTTCAATAATTCTTGCTATAAATCTTGCTAATGTTAAGAAGATAAGGAAAGTTGAATTTATATAAAGAAGTTTATTTTAATATAATCTATTTAATATTATTTTATTTTACCTCGCCTTATTGTACGCTATAGTTTTTTCCATTTAAACACTTAAGAATACTGTTAGTATGTTAAAAGTATGAAACTTGATTTATGGAGAACTTATTGCCAGGTCCCACGATGTCACCCGCAAATGTTCGATCGATAACTTGTATTGCAAACAACAGCATTAGAAAATTTGTTGTTGTTTTCAACATAAGTTGTTGATAGAACGTTTGCTGGTGGCATCGTGATACAGGCAGTTAGTAAATTTCCTAAAAAATACAAAATACTATTGCTTACTTATTTTGTTAAGAAAATGTTTCGCTTCTCTGTAATTTATTTATGAATTTTTTCACTATCATTTTTTTTTGAAAATTCAAAATAATTCCTCCCTTAATTTACACTTAAAATTGCTTGTTTATGGTTTTTATTTTTAATTATTTATTATTATTGAAGTGGGACCGTTTTTTTTCACTACAACCCTTAATTTAAGGACTCAATTTTTCGGCCCAATTATGCAGGGGCCGGGAATAGCAATGAAATCTTTATACTGAAACCGAGTAATTTTGCAGTATAATATGGCTGTAATTGCTAACTACAGTGAATTTTGAGTCCATATATGTTTACTGGATTGCAAGCCTTTTAAATAATAATAAAAAAAAATATATAACATAATAATAAATACTATGACTAATTTTTTTTTCGTAATAATTATTATTTCATTTCAAAATATTTACACCATTTAAAGAGTTTTTTCCGACTTCTTTTTTAAGTATTGTATTCCACTCACAAATGCCTTACTGGCTTCTTTCTTTTATTTTTATAAATCTTTAATTTGGTCTGCGCTTTTTGCTCACTTATTTTATAATTTAGAATATTATTTACGTTTTATTTCAGCATTGTTGTTTTATTCGTAATTTATATTCAAAAAAATTCATATTTTCCTACAGAGAAATTGGCATGAGACTGCAGAGAATTAAGAATTTTTTTGCAACAATTGCTTTTTTGGAAAATGTCGAACAAAAAATTTATGTTTAAAAATTAAAGTAAATTGTTAAATGATTATTAAAGAGTTTCGTTTATTTTATTTTTATTAAATTGTTTCCTAACATTAAATCAACTATTTACAATTTGTGCGTTTGTGTTATAATGCTTTTGGGAGAAGAAAAAAGGGATTTTTAAATAAAATCTTTGATTTTAATTTCTGCAATATTTCTTTTTTTTGTTATTTTTAGTGTCTGCAAGAGCTTTGAATCCCTGTAAATTATTTAAAATATTAAAAATACTAGACACTGAAAATCTTCAATCATTATTATTTAATTCTGTTGTAGGCAACTGTCTATACTCGTAAGTATAATTTGTGGTGAATATTATTAGACCGATATTTTCCAAACTTTTGAAAAAAGAATGGTATTTGATTACCAATTTTCGAAATTAATTTTTTCGTCAAAATATTTTTTTTGCGATAGAAATAAGCGAATGAAAAAATGTGTCGATTAAGTTTTTTTTGCAGTTATGGCTTGATATTATATATTTTCATATATCATGATTTTCATATATTTTGAAGGCGAGCAGATATATTGATCAGATACAGTAATTACCAGAGCTCGCAATAATTGATCTCTCTCGTGCTCGTTGTCAGAAAAAAACACTCGTCCACTGACATTATGCGACACTGTCACGAAAAGAGCCTCAAACTTCGTTCTTCTTTGGTTTGCTCTTCGCTCAACCAACGATCGTTTCTGTTCAATCACTCGGCTCATTTGTTCACGCAAGACCCTTTATTTCGTAAAATCTAGGCAAACGTTCTTTGGAGCATGTAGGTGTGTTGCGAGTGTGGATATATAAACATTTGCAGCAATTATGCATGAGTTGAACGTAAAACAAAAGAAATATTTTACATTTACACTTCGTTGACAAAAATTTTGATTTGCAGATATTTTTGTTGTTATTTATTATTACCTTGACGAAATATCTAAGGCAACAACATAAAGCAAACGCAACAACAAAAATTTAGTCCTTTTTTGCGAACACTTAGCTTGTTGTGCTCACTTACTGAACCTCAGTAGCTGACCAACGAACGATTCTGTTCATATCATGCGGTCAGTAAGAGACCGATTTGGCTGTTACGCTCAACCCATAACCCGAGAGCGAGAACACGACTGAACTTAAGAAAAGGGGTGGCTGTTCTAACTACACATTGATTACCACGTTTACTACTAAAACTGCAGAACAAGAAATTTATTGTTTCGGCTCGTGTGAGTCCGATCAAAGGAGAGATGTGTAAACATCTAGTAATGAATTTTTTTTTAATATTGGCTTATGGTAACTAAAATAAGATATATAAATTTTATACTCTACTGTATTTAAAATTCTATGGAGAACTGCATCTATAGTAGTGGAATTATTAGTTGTGGGGTTTTGTGGTGAATTGCTCATATGCAAGTGGAAAACGTCAAATAACAATTTTGATAAAGCTTGCGACTGTGGGTTTGTACTATTTATATTAAAATCTCTACCCATAATTAATTATTAGCATGAGATGGAGATTGTTACCCATAATTGTCGTGCACCAGTTTCAGTGTAGGGCAACAGTATGTTATAATATAATATTATAAATTGTTTATTAAGACCGCTATATATCTTTTAAACAAATATTTGACATTTAAAATGCACTTTTATTTAAAAGTTAAAATTTATTTTATTTATTTTATATTTTTCAACTTTTTAACAAAATTATCCCCACTGGCAACACTATTACACTTCACAAGCATTGCAATTAAAATTAACATTTCTCCTGAAGGTATGCTTTTAAATTCAATTGAGTGTATTTCTACACAGCTGTTAAGTTTCTCTGTTTTTCTAGTTCGTATGATTACACTCACACATAGCTCACACCGATTTGATAACGCTTTCCGATCTTATTTATTTTCTAAATTTGTGATTGTATTGTGAAAAAGATTTTTACCCCTTAGGGTATAGATGTTTGCACATTAAAAATCCATTATAACTCTTGGTTCTTATTTTACCTACAAATTTTGCAGTTTGTGTTTGGCAAGTTCAATTGAAGATAAAATAAATTGAAGTAAAAGAAACGTTCGAATTTTTAGCAAAAAATTATTTTAAAATTAAGTACTCTAAATGGAATTAGAGTGCATGAGATATTATTATTCAAAAAAAAGCGAATTATAGAATTCATTCGCCGAACACATTAAAATTTTTCCATATTTTCCTAAGACATGTTTTGTGTAATGGATTCTGGAATAAAAAAATTATACATGCCGGGCATTACTTTCTCGTTTCTGATTCCTAACTTTTTTTTCTCGCGGGGAATGCCTTAAAAGCACATTTACTTTTAGAAGTTGGAACACTAAAATACCCTTTCTTTTATTTAAGTTATATTGCAGAATAAGCTATGTTTTTTCCATAAGATTTTTTTCTCTCCCAAACATTAGTTATACCATATTTAAAATTATATATAATAATACATACTAAGAATAACTTTAAAAGTTGAATATTCTTTTATCAGAGTTTTTTTAATGAAGTTTCTTATATTAAATACTTCACAAAAAATTAAATGTTCTCTACTTAAATTTATAATAAGTTACTTTTCTTACTTATACATAATTTAGTTTTTAAATATATTTATTTACAATTAATTTATTCCAAAAAATTTTATTTTAAACAACCCAAAAACCATTTTTATATTAATAATTTAAATAAAAACTTTTACATCTATTTTTATTTTATTGAGCACAAACAAAATTAAGACTTGCTATTAAAACCAAAATTTAAAATTTCGGCTGATTCGTATTTTATTTTTAATGCTTTATTTTTTATTAAATTTATTTTAATATTATTTCTCATTTTGGCTACAATATTTTTTTATATTCAAAGAAAGTTTTTATTTTGCTGTTCAAATGTGCAATTGAGGATTTTAAAAAAAATTCTGAGTGTTTGATGAGAGGGAGTTTATATTGCACAATATTTACAATGAAGAAGCTGAATAGCTGTAACTTTAAAATTAAAATTTATTGTAACCTTGTTGTAATGCTGAGTTCATGTGGAACATGTGGATTATGTGGTGAATGTGAGAAAGTCTTGGAATTACTTATATAAATTTTAAATTTCAAAGCTTTAAATAATGAGAGCGATGAGAAAAGAAAGGCAGGCATATAATATTCGAAGAGTAAACTTTTGCTTCCAATAAAACGATCTTCAAAAAAAATTCCTTCAAAGTTGTTTGGATTTTATATATAATAATAATTATTTTTTTTATGATAAACAAGACGTATTGATTGCTGTTGGATGATATTTCATCAATATATCAAGTTGAATTGTTGATCAGTAGTGTTTTATATAAAAGAGCTCTAGAGGTGCATAAGAACTTTTCTATATTTAAGGTAAAGCTGCACAAAATAAAGCAGTGCTTGACTTAGACCTAGGTCCCTAAATCCTTAAAATATGTATATTTATTAGTGTACAATTTTCCTGTCAAAAATTTTACCATTTTATTGCTTGATTGAACACTAGGGAAATTGGCATCTGATTATCATCTAATGAAATAACGTCAACTGAAATGATTTCTCTTAAGTCTCTCAAATCTTTATTTTAATTTCATATTGCTCTTTGCCAAAAGTATTCTACACATCATCACCCCATTATTGGTTTGAAGCATATGCCAAAAAGTCGAAATGTAGAAAAATTACAAAGAAGGTTTACATGAAGTTTTCTCAAACTTTTTTGTATTTTTATTATTGCATACGACACATGTTTGCAAGAAATCTTAGTGAGCTTTTACGAATAAATTAAAAAGTTAATATTACTTTATTGTAAAAGTAAAAATATGTTTTGTGCCGCATACACTAATTTTCTTAATTTATTTTCACAAAGTGTGTTTAAGTGCTCCATACGTACATAAGCTTAATTGAGAATTCTGTTGTTTTATTTATTTTTCTTGCTGTTTGGAGAAATAAGTTGATCGTTTAATGCCGACCAAGAAGCCTTCGCAGTAATATTTTTTAACTATCGACACAAGAACAACAAGTTATTGAATCGTAATGAGTTTGAGTCCATTGACTTTTTCTTACGGCATCTTATACTTTATTATTTATTTCTTATAGCAATGAAGCAAAACAAGTGTTAACTTTAATTCCCATATTTTGTATGAAGAATTTGAGGCAAACGCCATACTAAGGCATGTGCAGCACAACAATACTTATTGAACCTTAAAATAGTTAAATTGGAGCAAAATGAATGCTAAATATCTCAGAAACTATAACTAATTTAGCAAAACAGATATCAGATAGCAGATATGCGAAATATGTCTAACCCATTTCTTTTAATGGTCGATGGGTCAAACCACCACTAATGGGCTGACATTTAAAAAAAATGAAAAAATAAATTTTCCTGGAAGCAAAATTTAACACCGATACCTCAATTATGAGCCTTGAAATATTTTGCCATAATAAGGAAAAATAAATTTTTCCTTTTAATTATTTTTGTTTCTAATTTTAATTAATTTTTTTTTAAATTATTTTATTGTTGGATTTCTCACGCTATTTTATTGATGTGTCATGTGATATAAAGTGCTGGAATTTTATTTATATTGTTGTGTGTTATTTTTCTTATTATTTTTTGTATTCTTTTGTACTAAAATGAGAAAACAAAAGCAACACTTTTTTGTTAAAACTTGTTTTGTGCAAGTTTCCAACAATAAAGTGTTCGATTGTTTTCCAGTATTTATTTTAAATAAATACGCATAACACCAAACATTATGCATTTGCATCAACACGCAGATATTATTGCTCGCAGCCACCTTTTTTTATTTCATTTCAATAGTGAAATATTTGTTTAATTATTTATTATTTGATCGAATTGTTCAAAAATTTCCTTTTTTATTAAACCATTTTGCTGTTTGTTAGTTAGTGTGTTATAAATTGATTATTAAAAAAAACAAAAATTTCTTGATAAGAGTTAGTTTGTTTGCTGGTTAATTTGTTGTGGTTCAATTAGTTTGTGGCCAGTGAAAATACTTGAAACAAATTGTTTTATAAACATTTATTATATTTCAAATCTATACTGTGGTTTTAGCCATCACAAGATGTTACGAGTATCAACATTATTGAATTGTTTTGAAAGATATTTTTATGAATGTTTATAAACAAATTTGTTTTTATTTTTAATAGTTATGTATGAGTTTGAGGTGTGTGTGTGTATGTGTTTTAATTTGCTATGATTTATTTGGTTGGCTGGTTAGTTGTTTTTGGTTGTTAGTTTGATTGTTTGATTTTAGTGAGTTTTTGGTTAGCATGTTAGTTGTATGAAGTTTTATGGTTTATATATTGAATTTCGAAAAATTCTGACCGTTTGTTTGTAAAGGCTTCCAAAATCAGACTTCACATATTTTACTTTATATGGGTTATTCTATTGGTTTTGTTTTTTTTTGGGTTAAGTTGGGAAGTTTAAAGGTTTCGCCAAGTAACAGTAAAACCTTGTAAAATCAACACTGATATTCATCAGGAGAGTAGATCTAGATGAGGTACTCTAGCACCTGGCAGGGGATTTACTTTGGTCGCAGTATCCTAAGCTTTCCGCTAGACTTAATTCATTCATTCATTCATTCAACCTTGTAAAACTATTATCTATAATCCTGATATAATATTATAAGGTTTTTAATCATCCATATACATATTTACTCAATTCAAAACCTATTGTAGCAGTCGTAGTTCGTACATGAGTTGGTAATTTTAATAAAAACACTGACCCAACTCATAAACTTGTGCAAATGGTCTTTCATCTTCGCATATGCAAAATGGTATAGTATATTGATACTCACCACTTAACAATTCTTAGTGGTGAGTATAAATATACTTTACCATTTTGCAAACGCTGCAGTGCAAGATCATTTCCACAAGATTGTGAATTGGGCTAATGTTTATAAGCAACTGTATACAGAGAAATTACCAATAACATTTATACGAATATAAGAGTCGTAGCTCCTATTATATGTTGTGAATTGAGCAATTGTTTAATGACAATCTTTTAAATATTCATTTAATTTAAGTGCTTGGAAGTCCCAGGTTTGAAGTCATGGGAAACCGACATATTAACACTTTTAACATTTTCAGCTGCTCTTTATAAAATTGTAAGCCTGCTTATTAGAATTTTGTGTTTTTTGTCTTGCCCGTTATTCCAAAGTCGGAATATTTTGAAAATATTCTCTCTCTTTGTTTCTAATTTTTCATACAAAATTGTTGAATGTAAGAGCTAAAATTTGAGCTTTGGAAAGTAGTCTTGAATAAAATTATTTTGTCAAGATTTCAAAGTTTTACTGTTAATTTTTTTTATTTATTTATTTTATTGGAAGTTTGAAAGGAAAAATTTAAAGGAATTAACTGGAAGCTGGCTATGTTCATTGTTATTTTTGGAAGTTCCTTTTATGTTTATAAAATTACAAAATTTAATTTACTGATATTTAATGGCAGTTATTTAATTACTTGTGTAGTTATGTGTTTTTTTTTTAATTTAAAACTTTATTTATTTTTAAACCAAATAATTTTGCTTTAATCTTATTTAATATTTCTTGTTTTTTCTTTTTTAAGGGAAACCGTGGAATTGGGAAGGAAGCTACACAAAAATAAGAGTTATGCTAAAATAGGCTTGATTTGAAGAAAAAAAAATACAAAGATTGCTGTAACAAATAAAAAATTATATATTAAAAAAAAACAACTAGAGAAAAGCCGTTTTAGCTGTTAAATACAAAAAAAAAAGTCCTTTTGTAAACCATAGACATCCTTTCTAATATTATAAATGTAAAATTGAGTTTGCTAGTTTGTTGGTTTACTACGCTTTCACATCGAAACCGCTCAAAAAGTTTTGAATATCCTTTCACGAATGAAAATCTACATTACCACCAGCCTCAAATATAGGATATTTTGTTTATCAAAACCTGGGAAAAAATTGCGGCACTCGCTATCGAACGAAATTGCGAATTATTTCCATGTAAACTCTATGTAAAATATTTCGAAATTTCGTTCGATAACGAGTGCCGCGATTTGCCCTTTGTTTTTCTACCTGGCAAGGATTTTTTCAGAAAAACATATTTTGGGTCTGCTTAGGGAAGTTTTCCTTTCCAATTTGATTGTTTAACTAATTGTTAACCGCTTTTTATGTATTTTTTAGACAGATGAATGCAAATAGAAGCCCGAGTAAAAGCTTGTTTTTAATAAATTTAAATATATATTTGGTGATAATTTTTTACATAAGGTTAAGTTTCTCATTCTAAAATATGAATGTAAATATAGGTTCTGGATCAAAAAGCTTCACACAGGGCCAAATAATAAGGAAGACGATTTTTTTTTTAACAAAACGGCACAATGTGCAAGTAACGATACTATCGCTCATTGGCGTAAAAATTTCTCTCAAAGGAATGAGCAGAATTCGACACAGAAATTGTGTGCTTTAACATCTTTAGACTTTGAGGCTGCGTGAAAAATAAGTTCCATGCCTACATTCAATTTAAGACTATAAACATGGAATTCAAGGACATATATTAAAAAATTTTTAAATCATGATGTTAAATTTCACGGTTACGCTTGCAAGATCATATCCAATGATTTTGCTTAAAAATACTCGTCTTAAGAGTCTGTGTGACTTAAAATAAAAAAAATCGTTCAAGCCCAAAGCAATAAATTGATTCAATTGGTTTTTCCTAATATATAAATTTTTATTTTAAAATGACTGCATCTGTATTGCGACTAATGTGTATTTTCCACAATGCAAGCAAGTGACTTGTCTAAAAAAATATCTGAAAATCACTCAGAGTTTTGAGTGATTCCTGTACAAACTTTTTGAAACAACTCGCTTGATTGCATCGTGGAATCTACACATAAGTGTCATGACATTTTGAACATTAAACTTTTTTTGTTGCTAATGCTTTCATTAAAGCTCTGTTGCGCCAGACTCTTGATTTAGTTTTTAAAACAAAAATGCTAAGCGTTTACAAATTTTATATGTATTTTGTTATTCCATATTAAATCTGCCAATACTTAAAATTTTGGCTTTACAAAATTAGACCCTCTAATATCTGCTATCACAACCAATTTTATTTTCTGTGTCTCATCACTGGAAATACAAAAAAGCTCATGCCAAAAATTTTACTACAACAGAGCTTGATAATATCAGTCATTAAATAAGTTTTGCTGTGATTTTTCAATAAAAAATCAGTGAAAGAAAAAGATTTAATAAATGTATAATCTTAAGATTCAAACTAAAATTTGGAATTAATGTGGAAATTCAATTTAACTGCAAACTTGTTTAGATTTTTTAAATTTAAAGTGTTTTATTTGGAGTGTTTGAGTTTTTTTCTAAATAAAGTTTTATCATTTTATTTTATTTTTTATTTAGTTTAAATTTAATTTTAGGAAGATAAATTTATTTATGTTTTACTCTTTCTTAGATGTTTTTTTGGTTTATTGTTTTTTTTGTTAGTATTTTTTTTTTGTATTTTTTTGCTTTTTAGTTTTACGATTTTTTTTGTTTAATAATTAATTTTTGAATTATTTAATTATTATTTTAAGTGTGATTTTAATGTTTTTTTTGGATTTTTTTTAAATTTTTAGTTTTGCTGTTTTTTTACTTAAAAATTTTCGCAATTAATTTAATAATTAACAAATTGATTTTATGATAAAACCAATAACAATAACCACCTCTCTCATATAGCTACGAGACAATAATATGTGGTGCTGATAGTAGTACAGCTATTGTAGCTAATATTGTGAACATTGTGAATATGATAAGGCACAGTCTGTCAACGACCATAGCGGCAAATTTCCAATCATTGGCTATATCATTTTCTTCATCTTCTTTGCGAAGCTTTATTAGTATAAAAAACATAATCGAATGTGTGCATATATAGATGGTGTTTGTTTTTTTAGTAATAAATTTTTAAAATTAAGTAAATAAATTTATGTTTTAGTAATATAATTTAAAAATTAATTAAATGAGAGTGTATAAATTTGAAAAACGTTAGTTATGTAAAGGTCAAAAGTCAGCATATTATTTATATATACATATATTTTTTTTTCATAAAAGTAAATTAGGAATTAAATAGAAAGTTGACATGAAGAAGTAAGAGATAGTTTAGTGATTAAATTTTATAAATATTTAAGTATGTTTGTACATATATTTATAAGGATTTTTTTTTTATAAATAAAGTTCAGTTCTACAGTGACCGCAAGAAAAGTTTTTGGAAAAATATATTCTATTATTTGATACTTATGAAATTTAATTGAACTAGGTAGAATTTTAATTAAGAATAATTGTTTAATCGGGTTGAACTTCAGTATTTTCTAATTTTTATTGAATGTAATATTTGCTTTAATTAATGTGATTTTTTAAGGAAGAGAAAACAATTTAACTAGACTTTAGCTGGGTAGAAATGCCAACAGTTTTTCTGTGCAGCAATGCACTTCGTCAGCATTTATGTCTGTCTACTTGGATAGAGGTTGTTTTAATGAAGTGGAATATAAAAAATGAGAAATGGAATTTTCACCCAAGTAAACTCACATTAATTAATAAAATTATTTCATTCAATCAAAATGGACAAATACTCAACTATTTTCTTATTTTTCCAAGCAGTTATGGAATTGTTCTACTAAATTCTAAATTAATTTTTAATAGTAGACCACAGTGTTATATCCTTAGTTTTAAGAACAGCTTAAGTCAATAGAATTATCGCTTTTAAGCAAATGAGACGCTTAGTGCAATAACTCCGTAAGCCACATGCAATCCAAAATTGATTTTATGAGCTCAATCTATTGTTTGGTACCATAGCCATAGCCATACCTGGCGGTATTATTATAAAATCTACTTCTTCCAAATTTATATGTAAATCGCACTAACTTTACTTGTTTTTTTTTTCATCGATGAATTTTTATGAAACTGGAGGTGTTTTTTTTTTAATTTTTCTGAAATTTCTCTAAAATCAATAGATATTAAAGAACTCTTCCCAAGAGACATGAAATTTATATCAAAAACTAGATATATATGTATGATTTTTTTAAGTTTTTGTGGCATACGCAGGTATTGCAAAAAAATAATAATATTATTATTTTGGCTTATGTGGCTTACAGAGTTGTTGCTGTTTATAAAAAGATGTTTAAGGTTCTAGAAGAATTTTTTATTATGTTGTTAGAAAATATTTCGCATGAAAGTTATTATTTTTTGTAATGTAAAAATTCTGTAACAACCAAATGAATAAAATAGGTTTTTCGGATGCAATGACATTTTATTTAATTTAAAATAAAACAAACACTACAAAAAACGAAGACCAGCAAATAACACATTAAAAGGACTTACAAAAAAGTAGACTGAATATATTAAAATAGCGGCCAATAAGATGATTAATATAAAATTATTACTGCCAAACATTTCACCAGTTAATCATAACTTCTATAATAGTTTGGAGGCTGCACAAGTAGATGTTGTAGGAATTATTTAGATATTGTTATCATTATTAGCATTTGCTTTTTGGTATAATTCTTAAACTTTTTGAATTAATAAATTTGATAAATATTTTAAAATAAACGAGTTCAGAATTTTTTATTGCAATAACTTTGTAAGCCACAGAAAAATATTAGAAATTATGTTTTTAACATTAAAAAACTTTTCAAATAAACTTAGGCAGTAACAATGTAACCCGCAATTTTTTATTAAAAAAAGTGTGTTTTTAGCATTCATAGATGTGCACGATTACTATCGTCCTAAAGTGCTTCTTAAGAGTGTTTAAAATAGAAAATATTAAAACCCCGAATTTTTTTTATTTATTTTAAACTTTAAAGCCGATTTATTCAATATTTTGTTTGTTTGCTTCTCAAATATTAAATTAATTTTAGTAAATATTAAAAAATACAAAAGCATTTTTTGTTTATCAAGACTATTACACAAATACGTAAGAAAATGTTTCATATTAAGCCTGGTACTCTGTTCAACATTTAAGGCGAAATGCTGCCAAAGTACAAATAAAAAAAAATTGGCAGTAATTGTTCAAGAAAACATGTTGCAGTAATAGTACTCTGTTTGCCTTGGTTAAAACATTAGAAATGCATCTTAAACATTTTAAGTTTTCATGCGAAATAAGTAGAGTGCCACTTGTTTCGTTTGGAATATATACAATAAACACATGGAGGTGTTTTTACAAACATAAGAAATTGTAGCATAGTTTCAGGCGCCACTTAATATTGTTTACATGTCAGATTAATCAATTAATAATTTTTCATATATTTGAACAGATTACTATGCTTAATGCGCTATTAATTTTAAAACAGAAACTAAATATCTTGGATCAATTTCATAATTATTGGCAGGGCATTTGTGCTAGAAGCACAAAAATCATATACTATTACATTGAAATTTCTTCCTTATAAATCAGTACTTCAAAAAATTTTTTTAGAATACATTAGCGCATATTCATAGTCGAAACACAGTAAACTAATTTTTTAAAGTTTAAAACCAGAGCCTCGTTTCTGTAACTTGTGGGAAGTTTTTGTATCGAGAAAAATGAAATAACTATATTGGTTGTCCTACTTTGCATTAATTATCTTACTTACAGTGTGTTTCACAGGATCATAATTAAAGGCAACGTATCCTATATGATAATACTGGTTTTAAATTTTTACCCCTATATTCATAAAAAAATTAAATGAATTTGAAATCCATTTTAGGAAAATTTTGTATGAAAAGTTTGAAATAAAATACATTTAAAATTCATTTTAAATTTTATAATATGGGGGTTAAAGTATAGTTTGTTTGACAATAAATATGCTCCTACTAAATATAAAATACATAATATCAATTTTGTAAAAATATCTCAAAGCAGTCACTGTGCAACAACTGAACTTTTCTTACATGTGAAATGTGATATGCAAACTAATCTTACCTGATCCGTGATGAAACGTATTTCCTTTAATATTAAACTTAATTCATATTCCGTTTGTGTTTTTATACATGTATGATGCGTTACAGCATCCGGCATTCTGGTACTACCTATTGGACCTATGCTACCATCATCACCTTGTCTAAATGGCCAGCCATAGAAAAAGAATAAAGCATTAACAAGGAAACAATTCAAAACCATTTAAATAAAGAAAATATAAAACAAAATTTCTGATTACACATAAAACCCATTGAAAAGTAATAATTTAAATACCCATAGACTGTACGATAGAAAGCTGGATTGTGAGGCAGTGTGCCACCCGGAGTTAAAGGACGTACATTACGAAAATCATCATCAATATCCAAAACATTGGCCAGCAAGGACTTTGAAGAGCTAAATAAAAACAAAATATTAATATATTTATGTTACGAGTATAAACAAAACATTTCAATATTATTGTTATCTTTCAATTGGCAAAAGTTTACCGCTCTTTTAGCTCCACATCGGACATGATTTGATGTTTCCTTTCGGATGATGTGTCCGAACAAGGCGTCGATGAAAATTCCAGTATAATGGGTCTGCCTGGTCGTTGCATGCGTAAGATCCAGGGCAGCCAGCACAGAAATACCACACGTATCTAAGCATTTGTTGTTTGGGTATTTTTGCCAGGTTGATTTTTTTGTATCATAATTTTTAATTAATTTAAAAAAATAAATATGTAAAATATTAGTAAGAAATTGCTTTTAATGTTTTGTGATTGTAACAATTTGTTGGATGAAATTGTTTTTTCTTTTTTTATTTCTTGCTATAAAATGATTTTCTTTGGTGAGTTTTCTTTTCTTTTCGTTTCATTTCGTTTTTTTTTGACCTTTGCTGGTTGATTGTTGAGATAATTAAGTCAGTTATTTGTTAAAGATTTTGTTTTAAGAGGGTCTGTTATGCAATTTATTAGTAACATGCATGCAATTTAATTTTTTTTTTTATTATTAAGTTATTAACAAGTAAAGCGTTACACTTAGACAGAATGATGTGGTTGGCGGAAAAGGCGTTCGGATTTTTAATGCAGTTTGCAGTAAATAATTAATTAAATTTGTTACTTCAACTAAAAAGTTAACAAAAACTATTTTTTTTATTACACATATTGTTAGTTTTTTTTAGTTTGGTTTTCCTCACTGATTAAAGCCATAATTCAATTGTATTGCTCTGCTATATTTGACCTCACAAATTGTCAACACAATTTTTCCTCTGATGTTGACGGAGAACAAAAAAAAAACAGCAACTGCAGCGAAAAGCTTTAATAGCTTTGCAACAACAATGCATTAATTTAAAATTAATGTATGATAAATAAAACAAATATTTGATGCAAAATGACTGGCATTTTGAAAAGACACACACATTTTCAAGCTGATTTGCATAAGATTTTATAAAATACACATGTGACCTCCTGAATGCATAAAAACACCATTAAGGGCATCAATTTTACATTAGCGTGCCAACACACACACATATGCACACATTCAAACATACAGACATACATGTTTTTATTAATGTACACATTTGCAGTTTTTCGGGCTTGTTTTGGCTTAAATTTTGTAAAAAAATTAATAATGAAGCAGCATTTGAAAATTGTCAAAATTTATTACCGAAATATGCTGTGAATTAGAGATATTCGTTGTGAATAATGATTATGACAAAGAGCACTATTTCGCAAGTGTTGTTATCAGCGGGTTGTAAAGAGGATAGTTTTCATTATAAAAGCATGAATGAAAAATATATACATATACACACATACACAGCAGCTATTGTTTGTATAATATGTCGTTTGTCTAATTTTTAAGCCTATAAAGGCTTAAGAGCGCACTTTTGATCGCATTCTGCAAACCTTTATTTATTTAACTATTTATTTATACAATATCCTTTACAAAATTTGCCAAATAAAGCTGTATACCAGTGGACAGCATGTGGAAGCTTATATGCTTATAATATTATGTTGTTGTTCCTGACTAGAAAGGATTTGTTTTTATTAAATATAATAACAATTATAAATAGCTCGTCATTTTGTTTAGAGTTTGGCAGTTAGTCTGTAGCAGAAAAGCTACATAATTAAAAATCATCATCATATGTTTAGAGTTTGCAATGCAAAAAATTTATTGATAACTTTTGCATGCATAAGTTAAATTTTTAATAGTAGTTGCATATTGCCAATTCTGGGCCATCTAAAATTTTAAACTCTCCAATTTCACACAAATTTTAAATAATTTTAGATATTTCGGACAAATTTTCAAGAGTTTTAAAGAATTTCACATTTTAATTTTCCAAATTTTACAATTTTAATTCGCCACGAATTGGCAATATATAATTTTTTTTAATAAAGTGCCTTTCAATAGAATCTTTTGAACTGTGATATTTTCTGCCAGCTAGATTGGTGAATTTGCCTTCCTTTACTCAGTCTGCTTAATGACATCATTATAGATGGATATAGAATTCAATATTGCATACAAATGATTAAAATATTTTTGTAAAAATAGCGGTTGTAGTCGGTGAAGCTTCCAATCATTCTTCACCTTTTACGGACACCATCATTGTCCCACCTAAAGAATTTTCCGTAATATAGTCAATAGATTTAGAGTCACTGGTGCAGTAAGCAAACAACAAACACCTTGACGATGATCTGTTACAGGGATGGGAAAGTTGGTACAATTGTACCTTTTTGGTACTATTTAAGCTCAGAAAGTACAATAGTCTACCAGTGACTAATTTAGAACATTTGAGCACTCTCCACAGTTTCACTCCGTATTTCTTTTCAAACGATTGCATATCAATATTCACGTTTGAAGCCCAGTACGGATTACTTACTGTATTTCAAATTTGTAAATTTACATTTATTTCTACACGCAAAAATTATCGTGTAAAAATATTTGTGTAGAATTATGTAGAATTATGTTTGCATACAATTCATTTATTTTTTAATTTAAAACACACAAACACACAAAAATTAATTTCAATTTGTTAAAAATTATAAATGTCAAAAATGCTGTGGCTTAACAATTGTTTGGACATTAATTTTTGTTTCAGTTGACTGAAAAAAGTCTCCACTTATGTTTATAACATCCCTAAGTTAGGCAATGAATTTCAAAAACTCATTGTCTATCCTAGTTTTCTTTTTAAACAGCTAGTACGTAAAGAAATGAAAACTTCTTTATGAATTTTACCAAGCTGAACTTCAGTAATTTTTTTACATACAGTTTGTATGAGAACTTGACTTGACTTTAAGCTAAAACAATTCAAGGATAATTCCCATGTAATTAACTCTAATTAATCAAATGATTGCATAAATCAATTACCCAATTCACAACCAATTGTAGGTGCCATAATTTATGAATACATTGTCAATATTTTCTAGTGAAACATTGTTTATAATCAACTGTTTATAAAGAAAACAACAACAATGCTTATATGACCTACATATGACTTTAACAAAATGTTGATAACTAAAGAAATAATTTTTATTTTAACTGATAGTTTACAGAAGACAAGTAAAAGTTTAGTCGGTCTATTTATATTACAAAGAAAAACTAATTTGAGTGCTTTGTTTTTATATTAAATATAAATAGGCAGTCTTCTATAAATAATGGAAATAAAACAATATAAAGTTGATTGATAAAATTTTAACTCAGAGCATGTTTAAGTCACTCAATAACTCATTTGAATTTTAATCTTCATATAATAGAAACTTGCGTTAATTGAAAAAAGGAATTGAGTTAAAATTTTCTTTCCGCTTTTAAAATATGAATAACCCCCTGTTTGTGTAAGACGTTTGAGTTAGAAATCTTGGCGTTTTTGTAATAGATTAAAGGAAACTTGTACAACTTTTCCTTAATCTATTACAGAAACGCGTAGATGTCTAACTCAAACATCTTACACAAACAGGGTGTAAGTCTTTGTAAAAATTCCGAAAATTTTTCGCCCAAAAATAACAATTGCCACCAAAAGCTGAAGCAGATATTTTGTAAGAACTCAACATCAGGTATTGAGAACAAACCTTCTAAACTTACTTTTCGCAAAAAATTTTTGTAAATTTTAATGTTTATCGACCACCCTTTTCTTTATCTGAGTGATAGTTAGATTTCACTTAAAACAGCTTAAACTCTTGATTTATTTGTAACCATAATACCTTGCATTTAATAAGATATAATAAAATATATGCTTACACTTCCATTTGTTTTCAATGATCCTTATAAAGCTATCCATTCTTGTAGGAGTCTGTTCAAGAAAGCAACAATGATAATAATATTTATTTAAAAAAAAATTTATTATAATGCTACAATAATAATAATGAAGAAAATGAAAAACATGAAAGCAAAGAAAACTTTGTAAAAATAACTTAAGAGTTTAAGTAGTTGTTAAAGTTGAAAATTGAAGTAACTAGTTTTCCCTGCACTTGGTCCTTTCTGCTCTTTTTCCCTACATTTTTCTTTAAATTTTTTTATAAGAAAAATATGTAAATGTTTTTTATAGCTTTGTGAAAATCTTTTTCTCTCTCCAAAGATTTATTACTAATAAGATTTTCTATTGTATAATTTTTTTTGCAATGGTTTTGTAATGCATTTGTCTTTTTTCTCCAACTATGGCTTTTTTTTGCTTTTTAATTTTATTTGCTTGTTACACGCGCTTTAATAATTTGCATTTGTACATGTTCCGTTTTAAAACTTTTGCAATTTCTATGGCAACATTAGTAACAAAAACTCGCTTTAAGGCTCATGGTGCATATAAACAAGAGTTAGTTGAATAATAGCATATGTTCTTTTTTTCCATTTAAAATGAAGAAATACAGTTTTATTATTCCACATAAACTTATAAAAAGCTTAGAGGCAGAAGGTGTCACAACAGAACGTTTTTATATAAAGAAAATCGTAGGTTGTGTAAATACAAAAATTTTTTTAAACAAATTTGGGCTTTTTTCGGAAAAATTTGAAACGTTTAGAAACGAAATTGGTTCACAAAACTTGCCAAAAAATTTTCTGTGACTATTTACGTTAGAATATCGTTTTGAAAAGACACATAAAAGCTATCAGCCTTGTTTATAAAAATTATTAATGTTTCTACAACCTAGACGGACGACTTGAGTATAAAATTTATATGGTAAGCACTCATATTTTTGAGTGATTTTCATAAAAATTTTCTAGACGAGTCATCTGCCTCACTTGTAGAAACTACATATTAGGCTTTATAAAACGTTTTATTTTTACAAATAAGGGTGTACATTTTTATATCTAAATGATAATACGGTGCTATGGTAAAACGGTTCGTTCTAAATATATAATTGTCGTTTTAAAGCGATAATCAAAGCACACAAGGTCCGACTAGACATTAAATAATGTGAAGCAGATAATTAGATCAATTATATTACACATACGTTGTTATAGATTTAATTTTTTTTTCAAATTCAAACACTTCATTAATCCATTAAGGTCTGACTGATTGGATTAGGATATAGTGATGAGCATCCGCAAGGCGTACCTTTAATGAGATTATCAATTCGTCTGTATTTTTTTTACATTGTTACTTCATAACTCAGTACATTTTAGACCGATTCTAACAATTATTTTTCTTTTTGTCTAAAAGGGGATGGCTTTTAATTGGTTCCGTGGTAAAAAAAAGTGGACAGGGCCACGCTCAAAAATTTGTATTTGTTTTTATGATATTCTACTTATTATATTACTGCAAAACCTATTCAACACCATAGGCTCTTGTAATTACAATTTGTATTCCAAAGTTAAAAAAATAACCCCCGCCCACCGATTAAAATTCAATTATTATATTTCACGTGGATCTACCTAAACCATTTTTATGAGCCTTACCATGTACCTTGACACAATCTTCTATTGAATAAAATTAGGCAGAGTCACACCTTTTAAAATTTAATTTTGTATATCACATATTTCTTCTTAACCATCGGAATTTAATTTTTTTTTATTCAAAAAGTTTACTCTCTGTTTTGTCGCATATATTTTTTTTCGAAAATGTTCTATCAGATATTTCCATTGAAACCGGTTTTATTTTGCAAAATTATTAAGATTTGAACTTAAAGATTTTCTAGAGATTTCTTTTTATTTATTTTATTACAAGTTGTATTTAAAATGTAAAAACAATTTAAGTTGATTATAGTTATATATTTTCAAAAAAAAAAATTTGAACAGCTTAGTCAAATTTATACAAACTCAATAAAAGTCACAGATGGTGGCGTTTGCTGAAATATTTAACACGTTGACTGTTAAACTGAAAGTCCTGGGTTTGAGCCAGTCATTACATAGCAATATCATGCATTTTTCTGTTGTAAATTTTTCCCTTTGTATCAATCGTTGTAAACAATTCAAGTGATGAAGGCGTAGTCACTTGCCACTGAACTATACCGACTTCAACAGATGCTAATCATAATGTAAAATCAGAGCAACCTCCTTCGTCGGTATTGTGTAGCAAAATGACCAACGAAGTAAAATAACCAATAAATAAGAAAAAATAGCTCCAACATTTAATACTCCTCATTTGACACCAGAGGCGCTGCAACAATGCATTATTAAAAACATGCAAAAATCAGATTTGTAAAAGAATGAAGCTTTCCTCTATCTCTTTCTTCACCACCTGTATTTTCTATCATTTTCTCTCTCCAAAAACAACTAGTAATAGTAGTAAGCATTCATTGCCTAAATGTTTCTTCTCTTTAAAAAAAATTATTTTCGATCTTGTACGCATTTTTAATCGTTTATTTTAATTCAGCATTTTTTCAATGAGACCACGCAATCAATATACGAATCCCCAAAAATGCTTTTTATAAAAATTTAGTTTGTTATGTCACAGAAATTGTTTTCAAAAAATACTTTCCTTCCTTAGGAGTAACTTTAAATTTTTTTGTTATAAAACTTTCAGCAGTTTTGAGTCTTTTTTAGAATTGAGAAAACTTAAATTCTCTCGCAGTTGAAGACACAATTAATTACCCATTTTGAGCTAATTTCTCTTTAAACGTGAAACTTATAATTATAAGAAAATTTCAAATGCTTTTTTTATAAAAAATAAAAAAGTAAAGTAAAGAGTAAAGTTCTGTGGTATTAGTTTTTAAGTTGAGCTGTGGTGTTTTCTATTATTTATTATTATTTAAATTACCCACTCAATTATTCGTGCTGTCCAGTTTTTTGATATTTATTTCGTAATGTAACTGATTATTATATTCGTTGTATTTGCGTTTTATTAATTAAGAAAACTGACCATAAATAGCCTGTTTATAAATATTAATATCAACTTAGGAAATTGGTCATAAGATATAAACCAAACAAAATATTTTTGTTTTATAAAAGGTTTATTAAAAAAGTGTCTATTTACAATTAATGATAATTTGTTTTTTGCTTCAATTATTTTTTTTTTCGAAAATGTGATTGATATTTTACCATCACTAGCGAGGTTAAAGTTCCTGAAAATTGAAAATTTTTGGTTTGGCATATATTTGTTTTTAAATACTTTCTCATGAGTTTTTTTTAACAAACTTAAGATATATGCAGTTGTTACAAAAAAGGACAGAAATAAAAATAGCTTTTTTATTATAGAAAAAAAAACTAACGACATGCATACATAGCCGCACGCAAATACGCACATTGAACTCACAAATGATTCTCGGTTTGCAAGTCTTAATGCACAAGTTATGTGTGTATGTGTTGCTAAGTAAGGGCAAAAGGTTTTTAATGTTGTGATAATGCAAATGCAGCTTTGCTGAAAATATATTTAAAGCAACAGCTGCAAACTTTAAGAAAAAAGTGTAAAGTAAATCGAGTTTGAAGGAATTTTGGGTGATTAAGGGCAATTTTGCTGCATCTACTGGTAGATATAAAAAAATTATTTACATTAAGCATTTTTTTAAATTAAATTAGTTTGATGAGAATTTTTTTCCGTCAATAGTAGGCCTGGAGAAGTAACCAAGATAAAAAAGTTGTAAAAAATGCATCAGAGAATTATATTTAAAAGCGCTGCAGTTAGCAAATAGAAAAAATTTCGTGCTACAAAATTCATGAAATTTTTATTAGTTAATAGTCAACCGTGAAAAGTACTTTCTTTGCCATGTTCGTGTGGAAAATTTATTGAATTTTTTAAAAAATACTTCCTATTTTTACAAACTACCAAAATGATAATAAAAGCTTAAAATTTAAGTTTCTAAAAATAACCCTTCTAACCTTAAAAGTAACATAAACGTCTAGATTATCTAAAAATTCAAAATGATAGTTATATAAAAAAAGTATAAAAGTTTTTTTCTGTTAAAGGCAAAGCACATTTTTATGCACTTCATCGCTGCCTAAGGTAACTAAGCAGTAGTATATCAACCATAACTTCCAAAAATCTTAAAAAACTTGAATATTACAGAGAAAAATTCACAACAGATTATGTAGAATTGTGGTTTTTTTTTTGTTTTATATTATTTCTAACTAAAACAGAAATGAAAAATTTATTATTTAGAAAAATATTATTTTCCTAGCTCACTCAAATTCAAACAAGTTTATGTTCAATTAAATTTTGTTTTTTATTTTTTAACAAATGCTACTGTTCAAAGCCCTTAAACTATAAATAAGCAGCACATAAAATTTCTAATTAGTAAGAACTATAAACCTTGAGTACAGCAAAGCTTAAAGTAAAAACTAACTAAATATGAGTACACGATAAGACGGCAAAAGAGAAGAAATTAAAAAAAAATTACTTATTTATACAAGCACAAAAGGAACAAAAATTATTAAGCGGAAACAGGAAACATAAAGTATTAAAATTATTGCAATAAAATTAAAAAAAAAAAGTGGAACAACTAACAAGTAGGGAAGTGGCGGTAACAGGAAAGTTGTGGGATGGGTTTGAATTCACCACAAGCGATATCTTAAGCTTCTGTAAAGCATTTTATATTTGCATACATATGTATGCATGGATGTGTATGTGTGTTAAATTTGTCTCGTTATTTATGTAGCGTATACTTAATGCGTTTTGCAAATAAATATTACTCATACGCTTGCATTATGCAAAGATTGCTTGAATGCATGTTTAACACTTACAGAAACTTCTTGGAAATTTATTTCTTTAAACATGCGTGTATTTTATAAATACACAAAATTTTATCGCTATTTTATAGGAGGTAGTGAGTGCTCTTTTAATGGTTCACAATGTTATGAGTGGTAGTTATTTATTTTACTATTAGATAATGACTACCCCGTAATGACAAAAAGAAGCACATATTTATGTCATTTTGTGAGCGAACTTTAGTACTTTCCAGTTAATAATAAAATATATACACACAAAAAAGAATTTGCTATTAACAGCTTTAATTGAAAATAATACAAATATTCAATTATATTATATTCAATATACTAAAATGTTTAATTTACACGAATAAATTTTAACTAACTGTCTGAAATCTTTATACTGAAAAAGGTACATATTTGTTAAAATAAATGCTTTGTTAAAAAGGAACTTTAATAAAGCACTTTTCTCAGTAGAGATACTTAAAAAAAATTTAGTAGGCACTTTTTTAAGAAGATTTTCTCTCTAAAAGTACTTTTGGAAAAGTACCTATTGCAGAGTTATTTTTAAAAATCTTTTTTTTTTTAGGTGGAGCCTTGTGAAATGGTAAATTCCCATAAGGTGTTTTTTTAAGCTTTTTTTAAGACACATTAAAAAACTACTTTTTGAAAAGACAATTTATTTGAAAAGGTATTTTAAAAAGGTATTTCTTTAAAAAGTATTTCTTTAAAAGGTATTTCTAAAATAGATACTTTACGATAAAATATTTTTTGAAAAGCTACCTTTTAAAAAGGTACTCTTTGAAAAGAAAGTTCTCGAAAACGTACTTTTTTATAAGTTATTTTTTAATGGATTCCTTTTGAAAAGAGGTATTTTATGAAAAGGAACTTTTCAAAAGTTCCTTTTTGGAAAGATACTTTTTGTAAAAGTAGCTTTCAATAGGTATTCTTTGAAGAGACCGTTTCTGAAAAGGTACTTTTTAAAATTTTCAATTTTAAGGCATTATTTTTAAAAATAAAGGTACGTTTTGAAAAGGCAATAATTGAAAAGGTACTTTTTAAGAGGTTCTTTTAAAAATGTAAGCTGTAAAGTGTTATTTTAGAAAAGGTACTTTTTGAAAACAGTTTCTAAAAAGGTACTTTTTAAAATTTTTTTAAGAGATTATTTTTCAGAATAAAGATACTTTTTGACCTTTACTTTGTAAAAGGTTCTCCTTAAAAAAGGTAATCTTTGAAAATGTATTTTTCGATAGAGTACTTTTTAAAAAGAGTACTTTTTAAAAAGGTACTTTCGGAAAAGGTACTTTTTATTTTAAATGGTAGTTTTTGAAAAATACAAACTTTGAAAATGCGCTTTTAGAAAAGGTACTTTTTGAAAACAGTTTCTAAAAAGGAACTTTTTAAAATTTTCTTTTTCAAGGGATTATTTTTGAAAAGGCATTTTTGAAAAAGTTACTTTTTAAAAGATTCTCTTTGAAAAGGCACTTTTTAAAAAGGTATTTTTTGAGAATGTTCCTTCTGAATAGAAACCTTTAGAAAAGGTACTTTTTGAAAACTAATTTTTGAATAGATATTTTTTTAACAGGTACTTTTTGAAAATATACTTTTCGAAAATGTTTGCTTTGAAAAGGTACTTTTTAAAAAGGTATTTTTCGCAAAAATAGTTTTTGAAAAAGAAATTTTTGAAAATGTACTTTTTGAAAAAGTAAGTTTTGAAAAGATTTTTGTATAAAAGAATATTTTTTTTTAAAGGAACTTTTTGAAAAGCTACTTTTTGAAAATATACTTTTTGAAAAAGTACTTTTTGGAAATACTTTTTGCAAAGGTACCCTTTGAAACTACTTTTTGGAAAGGTACCTTTTAAGAACATTGCTTCTTAAAATACGAGTAATTATTGTCATTATCTCGTCATAATAATTTTTTTAAATTATTGAACAAATTAAAAATTCATTTACAATTGAAAACAAAAGTTATATAATCATATAATTTTTTTTGTTGTTCATAATTATTTAAAATAATAAAAGAGCACACGCAATACTTACATTAATTTAATATGTAGGATGTATTTCAACCGCTAAAAAAAGATTAAATGCTGTTGAGTTTTCAACTCTAGTTGCTTTTAAAACAGAAAATAGTTTCAATAATATATATATATATATATTTTTTAATAAAATGAGAAACATGTATATTTTTTTATTTATTCTCATGTTAGCAGTTAAAAATCCGAACGCCTTTATTTTGCTGTGGAACAAATGGGTTATTTAAAGTGTTTATTTAAATTTTTTATGTGAAAAAAATTTATATTATTTAAACGCTTAAACATACCACGATATAAATATCTTTCTGCCTGTGTGTTTGTTTTTTTATTTTTTTTATTGCATTTTCGACATTGAGTACAATATTATAGTATATATGGCCCAACATCAACATTACGATATTTTTCATTACATATTTTAAATGGTAGACGCTGACAACATTTAAGCTCAGTTAACAAAAAATTAAAATGAAAATAAAACAAGGAAAATATAGCAAAACCAAAAAAAAATTCAAATAAATAAATAACCCAAAAAATATAATTATACAAATAGTTTAAAGCTAAAGCATAATTTTAGGTTGGTGGGTCTTGTCTGTATTTTTTTATTTTTTTTTGCCAAGCCTAAAAACACAATTGACGTATACGTATGTGTGTATGTATATTTTGTTTCTTTTTGTTGGTAATAGTTTTATGAAAGTGATATATAAAAATTATTTATTTTTTTTTTAATATTTGACGATGATGTTTGATGGTGATGCAGACCTTAACTTGGTTAAATAAACATTATTTTAATGTGGTTATCTGTTTCGTTTTATTTTGTGCTTATTTTTTTAAAAAACTACAACCGAAAGTTTAAAAAATATTAAAAAGTTTCCAAAAACATAAAACACTCAAATAATATGTATTTTTTTATTTTTATTTTTTAAAAAACGGGGGAACACAACAAACATACAACTATTACATCTATTAAAATATATTTTGTTATTTTGTTTTTGTTTTTGCTTTTTTTTTTGTTTGCATATTTATATTTTGTGTGAGTACGAGCATATTTAGACACACACATACAGCACGTTTAAGTTTGCAACGAAACAACTATAACAACAACAATTTGTTTTTATTACATATCTGCTTGTTAGTTTTGACGTTTTGTTAGTTTGATTGGATGTGTCACAGTGCGGTTTATAAGTAAAAGAGCATTTTATTTTAGATATAGATGTACTTTATTTAAGGGAAATTCTAAGCCAAATAAAAAAATTCTTGTCTTAACCTTATCTAATCTTGCTCGTTTTAGGGTATATTTTGGTTTACAGTATTACACCCGTTAGTAGTCTTTTAGACCAAACAGTTATTGAGCTTTTGATTTTTAATCTCTAGAGCAAATAAAATTCAAACCAGAAATAAATTAATTGAAAATGGATTATTAAGTTTTTCGCCCAGAAAAAAGTTTTGAAAAAGGAAGAAAAAACTAACGAAGTAACTGTTAATGTCGAAAAATTTTTAACAAAGTTTTTTTAAAGAAAATGGGCAATCCCATACTGTCACACGGTACAGTCGTATGCATTTGAAGTGGAGAAGAGATCAAAATAATAAAGATTTTTGTTTTGATTATTAGCCTTAATTATGGCCTCTGATGGTACTAAATCCAATTATAACCAATTTTAAGTTTTAAAGATTATTGCAAAAAACTAAAAATGCCGTACGAGACATAAAAACTACTTCCTTTTGCAGCAAACAATTAAAATGCTTATTTTAGCGAAACCTGAAACAATAAATTAATATGATTAATTTTAGAATGAGGTGAGTCAATGTTTCTTTAAATGGGCTAGATTTTACACAAAAAAATATTAATAGCTTTTTTCTTATTTTAACTTAATTATATTTGAACGAAACATGGCGTACGGGACATTTCGTTCCATCATGATGTTCAAATATTTTCTGGTGCTTTTTTGGGATATTTTGAATAAAAACTTAAATAAAATAGGGGTATTCAATGTGTTTATTTTAACATAACAACAAACTTAAAGGGAAATGCAGAATGAGATGAAAAAGCAAATATATTTCACAAAATATGCAAAATTAAATACGAATAGTATTGGGTATATAATTTTTGTCCAAGTTATACAACGAAGATTACTTCTCAATATCATCGGATGGTATAAAATACATTTTACTAACTAAAATAAAATCTATCGGGTATGACAAGGTTTTTTAATTTTGCCTTTTAAGTATACGTTCATACCGTTTTTTTTTTCTCAAAAACTTCTTTATTTGCTTCAGCTAGAGCTTTAGAATTTTTCCTAGCGTTACGCGATCTTTCTCGGCTTTTTAATTTATAGTTTTGCAATTTAATTTCAGTTTCTTTTAATTTTTCTCTGTACCGTTTGCAATTCTTGCTGTTTTTATTCATCTTAATTCAAATAACTGAATTATAGAATGCTCTTCCAAAAATAAGTAGTTATTACAGAAAATATTTTTTTAATACTTTAAAATTACACACAAGCGTTGTCGTACGGGACAAATTTTGCATAGGTGCCTAGTTCGCAATTATTTTTATTTTAATTTTTTTTAATTGAAATAAAAATGTTTGTTTGTAATCACTAGTTGACGAACTTTCTTCAAGCATTTTCGATGTATTGCTACAAAAGGGTATTTTTCAATGTCGTACCGGACATTAAATTAACGGAAATTAAAAGCAAAGTTTTATAACAATTTTTCATTGCATTGAATCTTGTACATTACTTTCTAACTCCTGATATCCTTACGGAGATCTAAGACAGAAAAACTTAATCTATAACGATTAGCACTAAGGAATATTTTTCAAAACAAAAGTTGCTCTTCAAATTAAAAATAAAAAGTAAAAACAAAGTTTCACTTGCTTGACTTTGGACATGAATATCTCGAAATGAGTAATGAATAAATGCAAAACTTTTGCAGATTTGTTTTTCTTTCAAAATTTGCAACAAAACTAAAATTTCAAGAACTTTTGATTTTTTCGTTTTGGTAGACCTTCTGAGAGAAATGCCTATATGTCAACTTCAAAATCTTTTCTGAGGAATTTTTTAATGTAAATGTCAGTGACTCTGCTTTGTTTTTTCTTCCACACATACCATAGAGCGACTCAGAGAAAAAAGGTTTTGTTACTATCTCAAGTTAAAGTTCGGTTTTTTTTAACGATGATCTCCCAATTATTTCACCACGATGACCGTTCGTGAACTGCACCATGTCTAAAAATGGTTAATTTTTGCAGTTTTTTGTTGCATAACGTATATATTTGTATGAAATTTGTGCACAATGTTAATAACGATATGATATTTAAGTCTGCATTATTAAGTCAAAAACTCCTTTCTATAAGTTACGATCAAGTAAATGAGCGATATCCATGCATGGAAGCATATTATTGGCTCAGTGTAAATACAATTGTACTGCATTATATATTATTATAATAAGAACAACTCACATTAATTCAATAGTTTTGAATAAAATAAAAATTTATATTGAGATAATTAAAATTGAATAAAATTAATACTCTAAATTAATATATTTCCATATAGAACAAGAAATTTTAACATGACTAGACAGACTTTCGTTAATGTTCCTTATTAATTCAGTATGGTTTTATTGATTTTATGCTATTTTTTCTCTAGGTAAGTTATTAATTTAAAGAAACTCCTGAGAAGTAAATGCAGACATTGCCTAAAATAAATTATAATTTAGTGATATATTTTCACATGTCTTAGATTCTAATTATTAAAACTTAAAGCTCTTTGAACGATTAATGAACCCCCACAAAAAAAAAATAGCCAGACCTTAAACTTTATGTGGCCAATTCAGAAAAAAAACTTAAGTGCTCGTTTACCTTTAAGCCGCACTGTATAACGGTCATGAAGTTTTGTCATTTATAACTCTTTAATGTTTCTCATTTTTTAAACGTATGACTTTTTTGTGGGGTTTCTTTTTCTCATATTTCAAGTTGATGATACAGTGAATGTGTGTGTGTTTTTTTGGGACTTAATATATTGCGAACGAGAGCGTGAGACAGAGAGCGAGTGAAAGAGTAAGAGGAGTTTAAACACAAAATCAAACTTACCCATTCTGACATTTCGTGTGTATCAGCATTTCGATGATGATAATTTAATATTAAAATCGTTGACACAACGGATGAAGCTACCATAAACATTATGCAATTGAAATATGTACCTGTTGGTTGGTTGGGCGTGTCATAATATATTTATATTTTTTTTTATTTTAAGTATGTTATGATCAGTTTTTATCATTATTTTTTTTTAAATTTTTATATACATATTTTTGCAAGAAGGAAATTTTGAATTTTTGTGTTTTCCATAAAATTTCAAAATTTTTTTTAATAGTTTTTTGAAAAACAATTTTTATAAAATTAAGCGAATTGAAGCAAATCAAATTTGAATTTATTTTGTTTGAAAATGTTAGTGGTGAAAAGTTATGCAGTGAATAGATAGAGAATTTGAATTTTTAATTTATGGCATTTAAAGCATCAAAATGTTTGGTTACGAGTTTTTGGGAAAAAGTATAGAGAAAAAAACAAGAAAAATATATATTTTTAAAACATAGAAAAAAATTATATAATTTTTATACATGTATATGTCAATAATATTTATACATATAAATTGTTAAATATTTTTAAAAGGGACACATATATTTTTTGTTTATTTTTAATAAGGAGGTACCATACCACAAATTAAGGTATTTTAGTTATATTTATAACAAAGTTTTAAAAGGAAACATTAAACAACATTTAGATTTAATTTTTTTAATGGATTAATGGATTCTTTGTTTTTTTTTAAATTTTGCTTAACAATTTAAATGCAAAATCAGCTTAACAGGAAAGTCTTTGGGCTTTGTAAATATATGACGCCCTATGCTCAGGTGGGAGTAGGCAGAATATATATATATACATATATAATTATATGATATATCAGTATATCAGCAGTAGTCATCCATCATGGATATTTTTACTAAATATGTAGTAACTTTTCAATGTTTAATACCATGACAACAATTTAACCTTTAATGCGTTTGGTACAAAATTTTCATTAAACCCCTGTTTGTGTAAGACGTTCAAAACATAAATCTTGGCGTTTAATCTATTAAAAAAACGACAATATTTCTGACTCAAATGTCTTACACAAACAGGGGTTAACCTTTCATTTTAATCACAAAATTTATTTTTTATTTATTTATTTTTTTGCTTGAGGGTGCAACTTACGACAGTTGCTCAATTTTCAACCTATTGTGGGAGTGTTAGTTCGTACATGAGTTATTAACAAATTCAATAAAAAGTGAATTTAAAAAAAAACATAACATTTTTTTTAATTCTAAAAGAGCATAGTGCAGTGAATTTTTATTCGATCAAAATTTTTGGCAATATCTTTGTTAACTACAAAAAGACACGTTTTTCGCGAATATTTGAAAAAAGTTTCCTAAGAAAAATAAATAAAGACAATATTCGTGCTCAGCAGCCTCAATTTAGTTTAAAAGACACTTTATTTTAGAAGCTAATTTTTTTGTGGCATAATGCTGTCGACTATGGAGTATCAAATTTCTGATTCATTGTACATGCATCAAAAATTTCATTAAGCAACAAATTTTCTATAAAACAGAATTCTGCTTCAATGCAGAAATTTAATGAAAACATTAAAAAAAAATTACTGTACAACAACAGCATAAGTGGTAAAATATTTTTTGCGAATTTTATGTAGATCTAAGGTTATAAGCACTAAATAATGCATAAGGTTTTTGTTATGGAAGAAAATCATCAATTTGCTGTGTAAGTCTTCAGCACAAAGTATTAAAATTGTTGTAAATTTAAAAAATCACAGTGAGTGAAATTCACACTATTGAAATTTTTTGTTGAGCTGAATACCAAATGAAAAGTTGTTCAATCAGCACTTGCGACTACAGACCAAAGTTTAAAATGGCTCATAATAAGGGTCTTACGGACTGTGCCAAAGGGTATCAAAGTACTTTTGTAAGCAAATTTTTCATAATTTTGCAACGCCGCAGCAATTTTTTCATCAGCTTCTGTCTATGCTAAGTCGAATTCGTCAAAATTATACATATTCAAAAAAGATATCATGTGGTACAGCCGAAAATTAAATTTTTTCCCTATAGGCAAATGTTTTTTACTATAGTACTAGTCTAGCATTTGGCATAAGCAATAAGTTCCAAATACATCACAAGCTTGTGCATATCGTAGGCAATTTGTACATAAAATCTCCAGCAAGAGCTGAAGGTGCTCGAAAAAATTTGGGACGTTATCCAGTCGTCGGCAGTAAACCCTTTCTAAGTACGGAGGTAAATCATTATGTCCCTTGGGAGGAAGTTCAATTCTAGCTGAAAGAATCTTCGAAATCAGACTGTTGGGCTTGGGTATTACCTTTTACAAACATGTCAACTTTTTCTCTTTATAATATTGAGTGCAAACAAAATGATTTTTAAATGAAAACAAAAAAATTTTGAAAATTGTAAGCATTTAAAAAATTTTATTTCAGCATTTTGTATACATTTTAAATCTTATTAAAAATGAAGCAAGACCTATATTGTCTGTCACCACTGATAAATTTGTACGCGAACAAAAAAATTAAATTTCTAATTTTTAAATTATTTATTAAGTTTTTTTTGTTAAATTGTAAAAATCAATTTGGTGACATGACTAAACAATTATTGCCAAAAAAAAACTTAATTTCATTAGTTTGCTTTTTAATTTTTTCACTTATTAAGTTTTATAAGGGTTAATAAAAATAAAATGTTGGCAAGCCTAAAAAAATAATTCCAACAAACAACAAGTTTTTGCTTATTTATGTTATTAAAGTTTATTTTTCAAACACATGTGTCCCTATTTTAAAAGTGATTTTTGCTTTTTTCAAAAAAAATTTCAAAAGAGTCCCATTTTCAGAAGACTTAGAGGGTTAATGTGTACCAACAAAATGTTGCTTGTAATATTTTGAATAAATGCTCTGAAGACACTTTATGCCAAAAAAGCTAAGTATTATTATTTTTTTACTACACAAGGGTGCCATTTGAAATTGGCCGTAAAATGAGTTTCCGATGTAAACTATTAAAACGATGATATGCATACATACATACATATATATTTTTTTAGTCTCCTCTACATGAATCAGTTGGCAAAACATTTTTATTTTTGTGTCTGTTGAACAGTGTAATTTCTCATACAGAAATATTGTACTTAAGCGCATTTTTGTCTGCATATGACCAGCTACACCTTCTAGAACAATTAATCCTAGTCAGTTTGGATACAAAGAATACCTATTTTATGACATGAAAAAAAATTTATTTCTTAATATGAAAGGAAAAATTTTAAGAGTCCTGAGAGTCCTGCTGATAACTGTCCTGCTGGTCAGTATAAGAAGAAGCAGATCAAAAGTTTTTTCCAAGTATTTCTACTTGCTGAAATTTAAGCTGATTCCTTAATTAATTCTTTCACAGTCTTCTTTTTTAAAATTTTATTATTTTGTAGTGGCCTGTCAAAGAAAACAGAAACTCTTAATTGGTCCTTAACAAGCTTTTGTACTTAAATTGTTTTTTTCTCTGGCCAAATTAATATTTAAAATATTTGTTTTTTTTAATTACATTTATGACATATTTTCATTTAGTTTATATTAAAAAAGTATACATGTGGGCATTTTTAATTTATTTAAATATTAAGTTGTTTATGACAAAGTAAATATTTAATTAAAAAGGATCAAAATGCGTGCACAAACAAAAACATATTTTTTAAGTTTAAAAATGTGAGTTTGGGTCAAAAAAAGGTAGAACTTTACTGCAAATATGAGAAGTAATTCTTATAAATTTTAATGAATTATACAAAACTAGTGCGGTTGGGAAACACTAACAAATTAATTAAATTATTATTGTAACAAAAAAGAAATTATAATAAATTAATTAAATAAAATATATAAAAAGGAAAGAAAATTCTAATATTTTATATTAATTTAATTGAAAATTTCATCCAAATAGTTTGGTTTCATTTTCTTAGCTAATATTAACAAGTTTATTTAATTAGTGAATAGATTTGCATTTAATACCCAGCAAAATTTCATATAATATTGAATTGAAGCCATTCTTACAAATTCTTGTTAACTTTTAGTTTAAGCGAATTTGTGAAAATTTTGTTGGGTTTCATTTTTGGGTGCATATTGCAATATGAAGCGCATGAATTTAATTTGTAATCTAATTAAAAACTTTCTTTGCTTATGTTTATTTTGTTTTTTCTTCTTGTCATCAGTTATTTCTGCTTAAACAAATTTCCGGCTAGAAACTTTTCAGCAGCAAAGTCAAGCCAATAAAAATTTGTAAAAGTCATTATCGTTAATTATTCAAAATATTTAAATAACTGACTGTTCGGATGGAAGTTTTTTTATATTCATTTCGTTTAGTAAGTGTCAAAGTTTTAATATCATAAAATCATCAACTTTTTTACTTGTGGCCCTTTACTTTTCTTTTTGGTTTAATAATTTTTTATTTTTAATTTGTTAAATTATGCAATGCAATTTTTAGTAGAGAATTTTTGTTAGTTTAATGAAAATGAGCTTTGTTTAATGAAAATTTTAATATGATTTATTTTTTTTAAGATTTTTGTTAGTAACACTTAACTATGTTTATTTTAGTTTTTCTTTTTTTTAAATTATATAGAAATTAAGAATTTATAAAAAAAAATTTATAAAAAATAAACAAAAATAGTTGTTAATAAAATGAACAATAATAACACACACTCATATTTGTTACATTTATCTAGCTAAAATACATAAAAACACACACGTACACAATTATAAAACACTTACAAACACATAAGAAAACTGTAAACCAAACGAACTTACCTAAAAGTGGCACGGCATCCGAAGTAGCTGGCATCGTTTCCGCTACCATATTAAGGAAGACCGTTAAAGATAATAAAATAGTAACACCTGAAAATAAATCACAAAGAACACAAATTTTATTAAACCTGACCAGGAAGTAAGACAGATAAAATTAAAAATTAAAATAAAAAAACACTAGAAATTATCTAAAGATAAAGTAAACACAGAAAAAACTATTTTTCCATTTTAAACACAAAATTCTCTGAATCAAATACTATTTTTTTCAATTTAGGTCCTGCAAAGAAATTTGTAAATTCAAATGCAAAATTTTGTAATAATTTGTTTGGAAAAAATCCCGATTTTTTCAATCAACAAATTGTCTGATTCAACAAAAATTTTTAAGGAAATTAAAAATTAAATAAAATAAATAACTGTTCTGTACAGTATGCAGTTTCTATATTGGAACAGAAATGTGTTCTCTTAACAATTTTGTTACAAGTATTACTTTATATTAATTGTATCAACTAGAATTTTTCACTCCATATTGTGTTTTGTTTTGCTTAAAACAAAATTGGATCAAACTACTGGAATAGTAAAAAATATTTTCTGAATCAAAATTTTAATTCAAACAAATTTATTTTTGAAAATTTTTTGGGAATAATTTTTTCTGTGAAGGCAAGAACATGTGGTAGAAAACAGAACTAGAGCTGACCTTTTATTGAAGCTGAGCTAGAAGTAAGTTAGAGCTAAATAGAGAAATAAAGCTAAATTCGTGCCGGAATATAACTGTATTAGAGTTAGACTAGAACCGAATTCATATTAAGCCAGACACTATAAAATAAGGCCCAAAGAAATAACACTCAAATAAGGAAATGATATAAGGCCCAATAATATTAAGACATTTTTAATGGGGCTTTATTTCATCTATTCTGGGGTTTATTTTATTTTGAGATTGGTTTGGACTTATTAATTTTTTTTGCGCTTGATTTTATCTTGAGTTTAATTTCATTGGGCCTTTTTATTCTGGCATTATTTCATTTATATTGGGTGTGTTTTCCATAAATTTTCTCTTGGGCCTTATTTAATTTTTATTTTTATTTATTTAATTTATTTCTCCTTTGGACGCTTATCCCTTTGGTCTTATTTAATAGCGCCAATTTAACCCGGCAGTATAAAATAAGGCCCAAGGAATTAACGCCCAAATAAGAAAACGAAATAAGGCCCAATAAATTTGAGGAATTTTTAATTGAGTTTTATTTAATTTTTTATGCTTTATATAATCATGAGTTTAATTTCATTTTATACATTTTCGCTTGGGACTTATTTAATTTTTTTTGGGTTTTATTATTTTATTGGGGCTTAATTCCTTTCTTCTTTGGGTGTTACTCCCTTGGTCATTATTTTATCAGGCCATGGTGTCAAAACTTAACCACTATTCAGCTAGAATTGTTAAAGATCCTAAGTAGAACTTAAGTAGCACAAAACTAGAATTGAGCTAGAACAGAAACAAAACGGAGCTATAAATAATAATAGTATTGTACTAGAGATGAGATAGAACTTTAGTAGCACTGATTTAGATTTCAACTAGAACTGAATTAAGGCTAAATTATAACTAAACTTTATTTAGATTTAGATTTGAGCTTAACCTTAGCCATAATTTAACTATAAGAGAAATATAGCTGACCTAGAACTAAACTCAAATTGAGCTCTAACTTAAATAGCACGGAATTAGACGTAAGCTACATTCAAACTACACGACAACTTTAAGCAAACTAAATTTAAAAAAGAATTGACCTAGAACACTAAAGTAAGGCTAAAATAGATATAAACTAGAACTAGAATATAACTCAACTAGACTTAAAGTAGCACCAAATTAGAGCAGAACTAGAACTAAACTAAACTAGAGTTAAACTAGACCTGAACTAGACATGAATTATTAAAATTGAAGAAAAATTTACCTACAATTGAACTAAAGCTGAAGTAGATCTGAACTAGAATTATAATAAAAACTTAACTAGACTTGAAGTGGAACAACAATTTAGCTTAACTTGAATTAAACTTAAGCTTAACTGTAACTAAAATAGAACTAAACTAAACCTGAACTAGAAATAAATTATTAGACATGAGCGTGGCGTGAATTATAACCAAACTGATGTGCAGCAGAATTGAGCTAAAACTGAACTAAAGCTCAAGTAGATCTGAGCTAAAACTAGAATAGAACTGAACCAGACTTAACCTTAAACTATATTAAAACTAAGCTTGAACTGAAACAGAACTCAACTAGATTTGTCACTAAACCAAAATAGGACTAAACTAGGGCTGAAATAGAGTTTAAGTAGAACTAAACTGCAATTGAAGTAGAGCTAAACTAGACGTGAAGTAGAACAGAAAGAGAGCTGAAAGAGAATTGAGATAGAATAGAACCAAAGCTAAAGTAGAACTAGAAATGCAGTAAAACTAAATTAAGACCGAATAAAAACTGTACTGAAACTAAACTAAAAGTGCTAAGTGCACTAAACTTGAACAGAACTAAACTTGCTGTATGACTAAAATAGAACTCAAATAGAATTAAACTAGACCTTAGAATTGTATTGAAATTGGACTTACTCTGAACTAGAACTAAAGTAGAAATAAACTAAAATTGAACTAGAACTAAGTTAAAACTAAATTAGAACTAAAACAGAACTCAGCTGAAATTATTACAAAAGCGAAGTAGAACTTGACTCTAACAGAATCAGAGTAAAAAAGCAACACATCTCTTTTAACTCTTGTAAGCAAAATCTTGCTAACAATTGAGTTGTTCAGAGAACGCATGCTAATCATGATCCCATAGTGCGCCTTGGCAATGTATCCCAACAACAAAAAGTTTGAACTATTTTCAAAGTTTTAACACTTTCATTGCATACCAGTCACTACAGATGCTAAATTAAATATTCTAAGACTGTTGTTTATATAAAAAGTTGTTGTAGACAACTTTTCAAGCGCATAACATCCAGTTATTTGGATCACTCCGTCCTATGGCAACCATGTGTTAAATTCATTCATCTTTCACCAAAAATGAGACCACTTGAAGCATGTTAATTTTCTGGGCTTTAATGTCAAACTATTTTTAAAAATTATTATTTAAATAAATATTACTAACTTGAACTAAATTAATAATTTTATTCCTTTCGCTTTTTTTAATATTTAAATATCTTTTCTTTTTCCTAATGATAAGTTTTCTGTTTAGTTTGTGTATATAAGATATCTCTAAAATAACACTTTTCATTTTCCTCTTGTAAACTTCTACTCAATATGTCAAGGTTTCTATTGTTAGCAAAATTAAACTAAGAGTAGAGAAAAAATATAAAGGTTTTTTTAAAGGTTCTTCTCTGTTTAACACGAAATTCCATTTCCTTGCAAAATTACCTCAATGTTGATAAATATTTGATATAGAAATGAATCTTTAAACAATTTATGGGTATTGTGTGACACAGAAACCGCAAGCAAAAATTACACTTAAAATGTAAACACACCCTGAAAGTGACCCGCATGTAATTTGCACAAACCAAAAGTAAAACAAACTTAGTCAAGTAAAAAAATTGCAAGCCGAAATAAGAATTGTTGCACAAAACTTCAAAGAAAAAACTTTTGTACCAACTTAGGCAAATAAGTTTGGATGATGAATGGAGAACTGCAGAAAACCTTGTTGCTTGGCAAATTTTCTCAAGCTTAAATAACGCAATTGGCCATAAGCAAATAATGTAATTTAAAATAAAAGATGCTGGTTAGGAAATAGTGAAAAGTTTTATTTAACATTTTAGCAAGCGTTAAATAAATATTTAAATTGCCAACTGCAATTGCATTAACTGGCCTTGCAAAATATATGTACTTGAATTTATAAAATTACTAAATATACATACAGGCATTTCATTGAATTTCCAAATCAATTGTTTTGGGTCTCTAATTAAACACACAAATTTAATTGAATACAGCTTTGGCAGTTTAACAAATAAAAAGCCACAAATGTACACATTATATTATGGAAGTATATATCACATACACACGCTCGTGCTGAGTAACACATTTTCAGGTTCTATTAAGCCCCTACACAACTACATTTGCCTTAGTTGTGTCCAATTTGTTGCACTTAATTTGGTGGATTATTAAGTTTGCAAAATCTTGTTGGAATTTTCAATGTAATTTTCTGGCTTCTCTAAAATACTCTAACATATGCACTTGCACCGTCTTACTGACATTTGATCAAATTATAGCCCAAGGGACTTTAAATTGGCTTTAAAAATCATGAGACTACTCTACGAGAACCAGGGATATATGTAGTCTGAGGGGGAATTAAAATACACTTCATTTCATTTGTAGCGACTGTGGGTTATTAAATAAATATTCTCACATGTATAGAAAGAAGTAGCAATTAAATGTCTTTTCCTTTTAATTTCAGCTCAAAGAGAAGGAAACTGCACTTAAGTAATAATATTGCAAGTTCTTTGTAAGCACAAAAAAAATAAATAAAAAACTTTCAATTCATATAAAAAAAAACATAAATGGATGGTGGGGCGTCGTAACGTTATTTAAATTACTTCGCAAATGCAAAAAAGTTAAGCCACATCGGGAAAGAAAGGCGAAAATTTAGAAAATTAGAAAATAATATACATACTGACATAAGAACAATGCAAACATTGCCGATCGTAATTTTAGGGAAAGGGGACACTTTTCACATCAACATTTATTCCCGATTAGGGAATTTAAAATTTTTAATAAGCCTCTATATCGTATCTCTCAGCCTTCAGTGGCCATTTTTTATTTTAAGGACAGGCAGCCATTTATGGCACTGCGATTGGAGAAGTAATAACAGATCTTCTATTAAAGACTTCCAAAATTTGCCAGTTACAACGACCAGACTATTGAAAGTACCTCTGTTCATTTGGCTTTCATGCATTCAATTTGTTTTGCGCAATTATCAAAATGGCTGTTTTAGTCGAATGACTTACAGTGGGGCCAAATGTCTTTTTTTCACCGATCAATTCATATCTCCAATATTAAAATAGTGAGAGTCACTTAGTTTTGTAAGGATAGCTCTTAGAATAAGTTGCATAAGTACCTAGTAAAAAAAGAGACTCCAAAAAAGTCATGAAAATGTAGAGTTTACGATGCGGAAGAAGTGCAAATTTCGATCCGATTTGTCATTGCAAGAAGTTCTCTTTTTCGATGCCTGGTCACTGAATTTGAAGCGATATTAAGAAAAATTCCCTTTTTTGTGTTCCATGATAATATTTTTATCTAGAAAAAAGGGTAAATAGTTGGCTATTTTAACAATTCGTTTCTTTTTATACGAATTTAAGCACGAAACAGTGTTTTTATTTAAATTTAAGCAAATAACTTTTAAATTTTATACTAAAATTAGTTCATAAATTTCTTTAAAAAAAATAATTTTTTTTTTAAATTCTGGTGAGTATTTTCTAACACTATGGAGGAGTTACAAGGTTTTGTGTGACTAAAATAAGCTTCTACATGGTTTTTTGCTCACTCTCAGCAAATTAAAAATATCGATTTTTTGGAAGCAATGAAAATGTACTTCCGCTAGGATAACTTCCATTTTTTTCACTGGGTAGTTATAATTTTTGCTATATCTTGAAAACTGCAATAGTAAATTTGATGCGGAATTTTAAAATAAGCTGCATGTTCCACCAAAATCTTGTAAATTTTGGAGGGAGAGGATGGATAACTCCCAAACAAAGTAATTTTAATAAAGTATTAAGCAGAATTTTTATTATAAAATAAATACCGAAGCAACAACAAAATAACTACAAGCGCTGCTTAGCCAAGAAAACAAGTAAGAATGCATGACTTTTTTATTCACACACGCGTGACTCACGCGTGACTTGGGTATGACTCACGCGAGACTCACTCTTGACTTGGGCGTGACTCATGCGTGACCTATACAAGACTCATGCGTAAACCACACGATACTCCTGTGTGGCTTACAAATGACTTAGAAATGAATCACACGTGACTAATGCCTGACTCTGTGAAAGCACATAAAATAATGAGTAATACAACAGCAATAAAAGTTTGAGCGGAAGTCGTTAAGCACTTATTACAATATGGAACAGTGAAAAATCTGCATGATCCTGACCAGCGTTAAAAACTTTTCATTTGTGTATTTTCTTTTGCTTCTCTGCTCGTACTCTTGCTTCTAAAAATTCAAGAGTCGCAGTAGAAGTTAACAGTTTCACATGTTGACATGTATGGAACGTTTTAGGTTTGTTTGACTGCTGCTTTAAATAATTTTGGAAGTTATCGTAGTACAGATGTTGTGTGTTTCTTTTCTTTTGATTTTGCAGTTTCAATTGCGTATTTAATTGATTGCTGTAAGAAATGTTGTTGTGGTTTGTCTTACTATTAAATTTGTGCATACAGAAAAAAAACACTCTTGTACACATAGAATACACTTTCAAACACATCCGCACAAACATTTCTGCTTTGTTAACTTCGTATTTATTTAAAGCAGCAGTCAGTCATACCGAGAACTGTACGAACATGTCGAGAGCTGAAGTTCATAGTTGCATATATCTATGCGTTTAGTGTGTTAACTTCGACTCCAACTCTTTGAATTTTCGGTAGCATAGGTATGAGCACTGATTCTGTTTGGGCAGTCAAACAATAAAATGGTCGAAGAAATAGCTAAATACTACGACTATTGCTGTTTTGATTTCAGTTTTTTAACATTAATCCTAATAGTAAAGGTTCGATAGTACCACCAAGAGGTATCAAAGACCTATACTCAGCTTGGCGATTTTAGTGACCAACATTTTTTAAGGGCCTACAAGGATTTCGAAAATCAGTGCACCAACGAAAAATGGTGCAGTCAGTTTTGACCAACAGCTAATTCAAATTTAGTTATAATGTTTTACTGTATATGGCAATAATGTATCTAAGTGCCAGTTGATAGAAGCCATGTAAAAATTCTCGGCTGTCTATTTATGTTGAAAACAAAAACAAATTTTGAGTGCTTTGTTTATGTTTTCAATATAAATAGGCCGACGAAAATTTTTACATTGCTTCTATAAACTGGCAGTAAGACTCCAATAAGTAAATCTCATTAATATTTTTCGGCAAAAAATAATTTCTTCATGCACTTTTTTGCTGAAGTAAATCGAAATTTTTTTTATTTTTTAGAATAACTTCCAAGGACTCCTGACTCTTTGCTAACAATATTTGGTGAAGTTGTAGCTATGGTAAAGCTAGAACATTTTTGTGAACATATACATAAATACAATTTTAACGCATCTAGCTCATGCTTAGATTAATTACTTTTCGAAATTTACTTTAGCTTTTTTCCGTTTATTTTTTCAGTTTTCTTTTGCAATGTACAATTTTGTCGCGTCATTACCAATGTATTGCTATTTATTTGACATTTACCTTGTGCCTAGTGATGTAGATTTTTATGAAATGTAAGCAATAATTTTTTTTAAGTTTTCACGCTACCCGAACTTTTTTTTTGAAGTACCAGAAGGCTATACAACTACAAATCCAACACTTTATGATTTATATAACAATAATTTGCTGCATACTTTGTGGTTCAATCTGAAATGTAACTTTTTATTGTTTACTAACATAAGCCAAATTTAACGTTTACTTTTGCCACAATAAATTTGCAATTTTGTGAAATGCAACATAAAATCTAATACTATTTGCTTACTTCAAAAGCATTTCAAGTACAAATTTTTATTTATTTTTTTCTTACTAAGCAATTCGTCTTGAATTCTAACATTATTTTCTTTTTTTCACAAGAGCACACAAAAACCAACAACATTAATTTCAATCCACTTAAATATACAAAGTAAATACTAGGAATTTTATTTTATTTTTTGGATTTTGTAAGCTTTTAAGTAACTTCCAAAGTACAAATAAATACCAACCATATACATAATGCAAAGCAAATAAGAAAAAATTGAGATGATGCACTCAACGTTCTGCTTATTTTACACAAGAGTGCAACCAGATAATTTTGATGATTTCATGCCATCAAAATTATCACATTGCACTCTTGCGTGTAATAAAGAAAACATTGAGTGCATCAAGGATTTTAAATTGAACTGATATATCATATATCATGATTTTGAAATGTTTTCAAGTGCTTTGCATAATTTTATAGAAAAAAATTTAACAAAAAATTAAATTTTCGCTAATTTCTATTGCTTTTAAATATTTACATTTAATTACTTCTTTGAAATAAATAATTATTTGCTTAACTTACCCAATGATAATTTTTCACCGGAATCTGGTGGCAGTGTAAAACCTAATAAAGCCATTGATGCAATCAGTACACAAGGTATAATTAAATTAAAAAAATAATATAATGTTCTTCTTCGTATTATAATGGCAAATGTTATATCAATATAAGGTTCTGGACAGCAATTATAATAGATTTCATTACGTTTGCCCGGCACACCTTATTAAATAGAGAATGAGAAAGACAGATAATAAAATAAATTGTTAAAATTAGTTGTGTAACAAAATTTTGGAAATAATATTATACAAATATAAATTTTGATTTATGAATTTAAAAAGGATGAGTTTAAAATATTATGAAATTTTGTTTTTATTTTACACACTTTGGTTAGAGAAAAAAAATTATTTTGAGAAACAATATTTAACGTGCAATATTAATTTATTTTTATACTATATTTTTTAGCGTTATTTTTTAAACGAGTTTATTTATAAAAGGCATGCAAAAACATGTTTATTTATTTATAAGTCCTTACGCCTGAAAAAATGCAATGAATTCCACTTAAACTGCATTGTGCTGCAATAAAGAGCCGTTTCAATTCTCTTTTGCCCTTACAATTGATCAAACAAAAAATGTTATCTTAAATATTTACTTTTTTGCGCACAAATAATATGGGCAATTTGTGTTTTATTTGCATTTTATTTTTACTATTTAGAAAGTTCAATTTCAATTAAATAAATTGCAAAACAAAAAAAAATAATTAAATATGTGAACTATAGTTTGTTTGGTTTTATTAAAATATATTTAAATTGGCTCACTTGTTTTTGGTAAATAAATAAAAGTTAAACAAATAATGAAAAATATATTGTGAAAAAATACTCCATACACAATATATTTTAAAATCGAAATTATAAGGGCACTGTTACACACTCAATATATATTGTAATAACTGGATCGCGATCAATTTTAATGGATTGATGGATCACGAGCGTGTGCTACACGTTCAATATTTATCGCGTCAGTATTTACATTATTTTTGTGCTGTGCGGATCGTTTATTAAAAAAATATTGCGAGAAAACCAAAAAAAGCTTTAGCCGACGAGTCCCACAACTCCGGAAATGCCTACAAATTAAATATAAAGTCTTTTAAAATAATTTTTCCATTCGTTAATTTCGATTTCACCGGCAGAAACCACTCGCTTTCGTTATCTTCTGCCATTACCTTTTATTAAAACAAGTTTTACACAATTGTAATAAACTTTTTTACTTTTTATTTGTTAAATTTTTCACTGCGTCTCTTATATTATTTGTTTTATTTCACTTATTAACGTATCGCGATCTAATATCATGAAAATGCTACACGTTCAATAATTATCACGCAATTTGTGATTCGCTATCTGGATTCCATAATGTAGGCCTTTCTGCAATATGGATCGCGATCCATCAATATTGCATGCTACACGCTCAATAAATATCGCGATACTGCATCGCGTTCAATTTACATTGAACGTGTATTAGTGCCCTAAAAATTTTAATTTTTTGGTGAAAATGTACATCTTTCTTATTGGAAAAGCCCTTAAAATTCAGTACACTTTTGTCACAGAAATTTAAACTGAGAAGAGAGAGAACAGTTTTCTTCTAATTTGTTTTTTTTTCTGACTGTGTCAAAGTACACTTTTCTCATAGAAAGGTTGACAGTTTTCTTTCAGTCTTAAATTGAACTATGCCAGAACTCACTTTTTAATAGAAAAGTAGTTTTCTTCTAATCTGTTTTTTTCTGACTGTGTCAAAGTACACTTTTCTCATAAAAAGGTTGACAGTTTTCTTTCAGTCTTAAATTGAACTATGCCAGAACACACTTTTTTATAGAAAAGTCGACTGTACTACAGCACACTTTTTTTTTGTAGAAAAGTCAACTATATCACAGCACAGTTTTTTATAAAAATTATTTTTATAGAAAAGCCGATTGGTCCACAACACATTTTTCTGATGAATGAACAACTGTGTGTCGACATACTTTTTTATAAAAAAAAATCGGCTGCATACCGGTAATCTTTTTTTTTGTCGAAAATTTAGGTTTATCGGAGCACAGTTTTCTGATAGAAACGTCGTCAGTGCCACAGAACACTTTTCTTGTAGAAAACTCAACTATATTACAACGCAATTTTTAATAGAAATTTCTACAGTATTACTGCACAATTTTCATATAGAAATATCAATTGCCTTGTGGTGCACCCTTTTTATAGAAAACCTAACTATGCCAGAGCAAATTTTTCTGATGAAAAAGTCGACTGTGTCCCAGCATACCTTTCTGAAGAAAAACTCGTCCCAGTCTCAGCACTCTTTGCTTATTAAAAATTCAAGTTTGTCACAGCACACTTTTCTTACAGAAAAGTCAACTATGTCGCAGCACACTTTTCTTATAAAAATTTCGACATTGTCACAGCACATTTTTCTTATAGAAATGTCAACTGTATTGCAGTACTTTTTTCTTACATAAAAACTCACCTTAGCACACTTTTCTGATGAAAAACTAAACTATGTCACAGCACACTTTTCTACAAGAAAAATTTAAGGTTTTCTTAAAGAAAATTTGTATTTTTCATTTTCTTATTTAATTTTCGGGCTATTACATAAATAAAGAAGATCGCTTTAGTAACAAAATTTTACAAAAATTCGTATTTGTTACAACACATTTTTCTGATATAAAGTATGGTTGGCTCAGTCATAGTTCATGTCTCTTATAAAAAACATCGACTTTATCACAGCACCAAGAGATTACATTAATTTTTTTTTTAATTTTTAATATCCATAATAAATTCGACTTTCTCACAGCACTCTTTTCGTATAAAGGATGACTGACTAATTTTGCTACATGAAGAAACTGGAATAACAGTTTTATAATGCATTTAATTTATTCAATCCTTTTTGATTTTAAAGCCCATTGAATTGTTTTAAAAATAACTGAATGACTTTTAAAGATAATTGAAAGTAAATACCCGCCCTGCTCGTTAATACAAGTGGAGCATCATATCAAAACGTTGTTCATCACTGCCCGCATAGTTGTTGTCAGTATTGCAGTTATTGTCACAGTTGAACTATCTTGTTGAAACCACATATAGTTGAAGGGAGTTCATTTTGGCGTAGTTCCGGCAAAACAATTCTATAACTATGCTTAAGTAACGGTCTCCATTAACCGTAATGCTGGGTCCGATTTGTTCACAGAACTATGGCCCCACAATATAGCGTGAAGCAACTGCACACAACACTATGATATGAATTGGATGAATTTGACTCTTATGCAGTTGGAACTGTATATGCGACAATTTTGTAGGTTTACGTCACGGATCAGATCAAAATGAGTGTCATAAGACATGAAAAGACAATTTAGTTTTCTTTTGGTAGCTGCTATCATCACCCACCTTGTACAAGAGTCAACTGCGATACAGTATAGTTTTTTATAGAAAATTCAATTGTTTCACAGCAAACTTTTCTTATCGAAATGACAACTTTGCCATAGCAAACTTTTCTTATGGAAATAGCGACTGTTTTGCAGCACACCTTTGTTATACAAAACTGTGAATTAATGATTCAAAACTCATTTTTCTGATAGAATCATTAACTGTACCACAGCAAAAATTGGCTACATCCCTTAATCTTTAATTTCCTTTATATAATGTTTTACCAAATCCTCGACTTTTTTACCCAACTGCCAAGAAGGCTTATTAAATGGTGAATTTAACTTTTTTCTCAAACTTTAGATCTTTTTCTGAGTTTTACCTTCGGTTAACTTCTTTACGATATTTCTTATTTTTATTATTTAATATTTTTGTCTTTTTCCCTTTCAATCACAAAGACATATTTCTTATGACTCTAAATAAGACATATTTCTTTGAGTTTGAAACTTCCTGACTAAAAAATATAAAGCTATAGGTCTGGCTTTGAAAAAATAGTTTAATTGAACATCTTTTATAAAATAATCGATAACAAATTTACTGGCAAAATTTTTGATCAAACAATATACAAAAAAAACTATAGATAAAAAACTATAAATAAAAATTAATAACAAAATTGTACTTTGTAAAATATATTGTCAATTAGCAAAAAGATAAAAACAAATATTTTCCTAAATGCAAACTATAAATAGAATTTTTTTAAGATCCTATTATTTGAAAACATGATGGCAAAGTTTACGTAAGTAAAGGTAATCGATAGTTAACTTTTTTTTTAAATTATCTACAACAATTTTATAAAAAATTAATTCTTGTAATTTTGAAAATTTTCCTATAGAACAGTTAGTTTAAAAATCTAATCTTTTGCAATTATTTATAGGAAATCTGTTAATGAAGCAGTAGAGATAAAAAATTTAAATTTAAAACAAAAAAATATTTTATTCTATAAATAATTAAAGACAACAATATCTTGATCATATAGATCCTTTATTGTAATTCAGACATGTCTGAAAAAATTAACTTTTGCAGTTAATAATGCAAAAAATCATTATACGACTATAATATCTAATTTTGTACAAAAATTATGGCTTGAAAAAAGTAAATATTTTTATATCTTGTCAATTTAGTGGTACATAGTTCTTTTACTTTTATATAATAAAATTTGTTAAAATACAAAAGACTTTTATTAAATAAAAAAATAAATCACAATGGACCGGTTTTGGAATACCCGTATTCGAATACATTTCTTATTTGCTCTGCTTTTAAAGTTTTTAGACATGTTAAAGATTTTAATTACTGAGCATTTTTCCATTGGTCAAACTCTATAGTTATTTTTTAGAGATTTTGCTTTTAATTTAATATAGAATAAAAAGCTTTAAATACATGTTAAAAACAATTATCAAATGCTGGACAAAAAAAAACAATGAAACTTTTATCTAAAAAAATGTTGTGTTTTGCTGAAAATAAAAAAAAAAAAGAAAAACTATTAATTTATTTTGGCAAGTACACACACACACACATCCACTCGCATACAAAGTAAAAAGTTTTGTTTGTTTTTGCTCAGTTGCTATTTGCTTTGACTCTTAATAAAGCTTGAGAGTTTTCTGTTCTGTTGTTTTCTTTTTTTTTTTGCGTGTGTTAAAATAAAGCAAAGCATACTTAAGGGCTGAATACACAAAAATAACTGTATTGCATAGTTTCTCATGCATACATACATACATGGATTGTACTAAAAACGAATTTTTTTGGAGCGATATATTTAAAAATTTGTTTTCTTGCAGAAAATAAATGCTATTTGCAATTTTGTCTTTGTGCTGCAATTTTTTATACGAATTTTTTTTGGAGTGGGTAGCGATGCAGTGGTTTTTATTGCAGATTTTTTTATATGTTTTCCTCCGGATTTTATGTTTTTCTTCTCTCTCTCTCTCCCTCTGTCTTTTTTGCTTTAATTTGTTAATTGGCTAAGAAGCATATTTGTAAATGAATTTTTTTCTCTTACAGTGCCTTAACTTTGTTGCTCCATTTAAAGTAAATGAATTGAACATAAAAACAACAGAGAATGTTTAAGTTTAATGTGTTTTTCTTGAAGTTTTAAATTCACTTTATTTGAACATTTTTAGTAATTGGGATGCGTTTTGTTTTCTTCAAAATTGTCAAATTTGAAAAAAACTCTACAACTTGTATAAGGACATACGTTTTCTTAAATTTCAATGTTTTTTTACCACAAACTTATTAAGGTTTTTAAATGTTTTCCAGAACATCTTCTCTAAGGTATCAGACAGCCTGCAAGGCAGAAAATTGTGACTTTTAGCATAACTTTATCTATTTAATTTAAAATGCAATGAAATGGAAACTTATTAACTTTTCGCTACTGCAATAAAATTAATTTGAAACTACTTCAATTACAAGGTAGAAATAAATACACAAGTTAACAAATTATTTGTGATTTTCAAATTTTATCTGCCTTAAGGGTACCATTGACATAGTTTTAAACTCCAAACTATAACAAAAATTAGCTTTTGTGTTTCTATAAAATCTTATTCTTAAAAAACTAAATTGTTATACAAAATACTCTAATGACCACAAGTTTCACTTTCTAAGTATTAAATAAAATTTTAAATTTTTGAAAGTTGACAAGACATGCAGAGTAAGGAAAAATATGCAGTTATTTAAAGCAAAAAATAATAAAATTTCTAAAGAGACATGCAGTTTATTTAAATATAGTATAAATAATTTGGGTCAGTTTTTATTTTATACCAGCGACTTTTAAAATTTTTAGTATGAGACAAAGTTTTTTAAGTAATCCTGCAAAAATTCTCAAACTGCAAGTAATTTATTTATAAATAAAGAAGGAATAAATTTCGGCAAAATATTTCTAGGAACTGTCGTTTGAGGAAAAAATATTTGACAAGCAAAAATAATCAACCAAACAAATTTTTTTATCTTATTTTCTCAAGTATTTATAAGCAGTAATAGCTACTAATAATAAATTAACAAAAAAAAATTTTTTATTAAGTGAAATTACTTAGAAAAAAGATTTTCTTAGCAAAATTTGCTTAAAATAAAAACATATAAAAATATAAACGAAGTAAGCAATAATTGATGAAACATTGGTAGCAAGGCCTTTGCTGTGGGCAAACTAAAAGTTACTTAAGATTTTCCTAGCAAAACTTGTTTAGAAGAAAGTAGTTTTCATAGCCAATACTTCTAGAAGAATATTAAAAAAACTACCCAAATTAAGCAATAACTAATGAAGCATTGGTATTAAGCCATTTACTGTGGACAAACTATTGACACAATTATTTGGTATTTTTAAATAAAAATACCAAACAAGTAGCAATAAAGTATCGGCAATTGAAACTTTTTCCGGTGAGTAATAAGTTTTTTAGAGCAAATTCATCAAAGGAAAATCTCCTCTTGCTAATAGTTTCATAAAAATATCAACGATAGCAAGTTTTATAAATAAAACTCGAACGGCACACAATATTTTTTTTCGTTAGAGAAAGACTGTATATGAAGAACAATTAGAAACTGCAAAAGCTTTCTAATGAAAACTTAGTAATAGAAACACTTTTTTTAGAAGACTATTTGATGTATATAAATTTTTTAAGCAAAACTTCTTTTAGGGAAAGCAGTAAATTTTTTCATTTAAAAAAGAAAACAATAGTAAAAACTTGGTATAGATACACGTAAAAGCAAAAGCAATTTTTCTTGGTTATATATTTAATTTCTACTGAGAAATATCAGAAATACTACAAGTTTTCTGGGGAAAATTCAGCCATAGCATAATTTTTAAATGGAACACTTATCTGGTGGCAAGTTTTCGGCTTATACATCAGAAAAAATTGATTATGTTTGAAATAGAATAAACCAAAAAATGTTTTCTATCGAAAGCAGCGATAGCAAAATATTTGTATCAAATTTTTTCGAAGGGGAAATCAAAAAAAATATATTTTATTAAAAAACGAGAGCAATAGCACAAATTTTGTAAAAATATACGTTAAAAGAATAGCAATATTTTTAGTACAAAATATAGTAATAGTAATTTTTGAAAAAAAAAAACATTTGTTTTATCTAAATAAAATATCAAAAATAGCAAAAAATTGCTTTTAAAAATTCAGTTATAAAAATTTTTGTTTTAGAAGATTGTTTGATACACATATCTTATGCTTTTCATAATCTTATTTTTTATAGAAAATTAAGTTGCCAAGTTCTTATTGCTATTCGTACATATAAAAAAATTTTTCCTGCAAAAGAAATCACCGGTAGCAAAAAATTTTTAAAGTAAACCTAGTGAAAGTAAGAAATTTTAGCAAAATTTCTTTTAAAAAAATCAGTAATATTTTTCGTTTACGCGGAGAAAAAAAAAATAAAAGTTTTCTAAGGAATATTCAGCGATAATAACTGATATGTGGAAATTGTTCTTGCTACATCTGGAAATAAAATATATTTGCTACAAGAGTAATTTGCGATAGAAAACGCTTTCTATAGAAAACAGATATGGCAAAAGATTTGTTGCAAAATATTATCAGAAACCACTAAATGAAACAAGTTTTTTCTAAAAGATAGATTTTAAAAATTTAAACGATGTTTTGATTTTGAAATTTGTGTGGAAAAAATATTGGGCTTTATTACGAGTGTCATATTACGACTTCAACTAGGACAATTTTGTACTAGACTAAGGAACATTGTTAAGGTTTTTCTTTAATTTAGTAGAAAATCGTCGTAGTCATAGGCGGAATACGACACTCGTAATGGCCTTTTTTTTAAACGAACTTTCGTTATTTTTCATAAAAATTTTAATTGTTTGGAAATTAAATTTTCTGCAAAGTATGCCTTTTAGAAGAATAGCAATTATAAAAACTATGAGGATGTAAACGCGTAAGTAATAGCAATATTTTTTTTTGTAGAAAAATCAGCAGTAGCATTTACTATTTTTCTAAACAAAGTTCCTATGTGAAAATATTTTGATTTTATTTTGTAAAAACCTTGCTAATTCTACTACAAAATAGTTAAAAGCAAAATATTGGAATAGCAAAATATTTTGTTATGAAAGCAGCAATAGCAAAGGTACTTCATATCATGTTAAATTTAAGTTATTTTTTTATTAAAAGTGAGATTTACTGTTTTCATTAAAAAAAATTTATATTATTTTTTGTTTATTAAAAAAGAAGCATAGCGTATATTCAAATGGATATGTAATAGCAAATATTTTTCATAGAAATATCATTAGTAGTTTTTATTTTCTGAAATATAGGTTTAATAGTTTAAAAAAAATCTTACGCATACAATTTCATTTTTCTTTTATAACAAGACTCTTGCTAGATTTTCTAGAAAATAGTTAATAGCAAAAAATTGGAATAGCAAAGTGGTTTGTTAGTGAAATCAGCAATTGCAAAAGCACAAGTAAATTTAATAGATTTTTTTATTAATTCGGTAGTAGCATTTGTTGTTTGTATTAAAGCAGTTCTACTATTTTTTCTAAGATAGACTAGAAATGATTAATTTTTTTCCAATCAGAAAAATATCGTTGCTTGTTTTAGAAAAAAAAATCAATGGCAAAATGGTTTATTAGCAATTTTTTCTTACGATATTTTATAAATAGTGAAAACTTTTTATAGATGTATGTAGGAGAAATAAAAATTTATTTGGTAGTAACATCATTAATAGCAACTTTTTATATAGAAAAACAGTTTTATTCTATTCTTAAGGAAAATTATCAAAGGAAAAAAACTTCTTTTGTACTATTAAACCTTTTTTTATAGAGAAAAAACAATAGCAAAATATTGTAGACGTAAAATATATTTGTAGCACAACCAACAATAAAATAATTTCTTAAAATGCCTATGCTTGTAAAATTTTATTGGAATTTTTTCTGGAAAAAAATTAGTTGCAGAATTAGCTTTTTGTCTACAAAAGAAGTTTTGTTTTTTATGGGAAATTGTGAATAGCAAGCCTTTTCTGTAAAAGTATTTTGCTACGTCTATCAATAAATAAGCAATAGCAAAATAATGTTATGCAGCAGCAATATTGTTTGGCAGCAAAACAAATTGCTGTAGCAAAAAATTTTAAATACAAGTCTTAACTAGTAAAAATTAATGGAATAATTGTAAAAAATCATTTGCAGTATTTGTTTTTTACATGAAAAGAGTTTCGCTATTTTTACTATTTTTCTTGTAGGAAGTTATAAATAGCACGCTCTTTCTGTTGTATTATCAGATATATGTTGCTTCCTTTAAAAAAGCGTCTATAGCAACATGATGTAACGCAATTGCAAAATTTTTGGCAGAAAAACCAACAATTCTTTAATCTCTAAAGAAAAGTTTTTACTAGTGAAATATTAAAATTAAATATTAAAATTTTTCTGGGAACAGAAAAATTACTATTTTTTAGAAAAATATTGCTAATTTCCTTATAAATACACTAATAACAAATTATTACAATATAATAGCAAAATGATATGGTAACAAAACCAGCAATACCAAAATTGTTTATTGAAAAACTTTTACAATGAAATTTTTTTTGGACATCATAATAAGGGTTTCTGCAGAAATTTATTCCTTTAAACTACAATGCAAACTTGAAAAATTTTTTTCGCGATACTTTACTTTAATTACTTTAACTGACCCATTTCACTTAAAAAAACTATTAAGAAAAATTTGTATTTAAGTGTAAGTTGATTTTGGTAATGTACTGTATTTTAATTCCGTCTAGTACACAATGCGCTCTAAAAGAATGTTTTCCAATGTGATTGTTTCTTGGAATTTAGCAAAATTATTATTAAAAACAAATCTTACCTTGAGCTTTTTAAATTGTTTTCAAATGAACTTATTTCTTGAGAAAAATTATATTTTTTTAAATGAATATTAAATAGAAAAAAAAATAAAATTTTTCTCTTATGCGTTCGGGAAAAGTTGTTGTTGTTGTTGTGTTTTTGTTTACATAGTGAAACATTTAAGGCGGCTATTTCGGTCTTTAAAAGTTAAAGCGCCCAATGTTATGCAGTGATTTTTGCATTTAGTAACATTAGTTGAGTGTTTTATTTAATTATCTTTTTTATATTAATTTTGCATTTATTTAAATACTTGGTGTGGGAGGGTGAGAACACTGGATAAGCAAAGTGTAGTTTTAAATTATTTTATTTATTTGATTCATTTTGATTATTAGTTATTTATTTATATTTCTAATTATATTATTAAATTATTTATATAATATTATTTATATTGCTTCTATTAAACTTTTCTGGGCGTAGAAAGGAATAGATATTTTCCTTCGTTTCAAGTTAATGAAATGAGTTTTAGTATTTTGTTTCATGTGATATGACTTAGAAGAAATTAAAGTTTTAAATAAATTTTAACATAAGATTTAGTTGTGTTGAAGACTCTTTGGGCATATGATGCGATATGGTAATGTATGTAGAAATATTTGTGTTACTTGGAGAATAGAGATGAGGGAAATTTTTTGAAATATTGTTGCAGAAGAGTTGTATGAAATTTAATTTAAGGTATGCAAAATATGTATCTTATTAATAGATTTGGTAAATAATTTTATTTAATCTCTACTTATGTAATATTTATAATTTTTTGCATTAGAAGAAAAATTTAAACAATATGAACTTAAAAAAGATTAGGAGTTTGAAAAGCTTAAACTTACGTACGTAAAACCATTAAATATTTATTAAATACCAAATGGTTACAAGAGGAAAATTATTCTAAGCTGAAATCCATTTGGAAATCAAACAAAAAATTATAAACCATGTAATACAAAGCCTTTTCTTCCTATAATATTCTTTTTATATAAAGCCGCTCTCTAGCATTTTTCTAAAAAAATATTTATGAACTTAAATACGTTGTGGTTTTTATTTCTAACCAAAAATTGTTTGCTAACACTTTGAATAATTATTTTTGGTGAAGTTTTAAATATCTAATTCTCACCTTTCGTTAAAAAAGAATACTAAAGAAAGAGAGATAGAAAATTAAGCTTAATGCAACTCAATTGAATATTGGCCACCATAAATCTTTGTGGTTTACCCAGCGTTTAGTTAAAAGCTGATAGAAAGTCCCATAAAACATTTGAGAATAACTACAAATTGCAACTTAAGCACCAAACTACTAAAGTGGTGTTGCTGAATACTTTTAAAAGCAGCTGGGAGTTTTGAAAGGAATATAATATAATAGAAGTTAACAGATAAATGTGGTTAAAAGTTTTTAATCTTTATCACGTGAAACTGATGGCAAGTGAGAAAAATTAAAGTTGTAAGTTAGTGTTAAAAATATGTTATGTAATGAAGTTATTCGAATATATTAAAATAAATTTTATTTAAATAAACAGACAAAGTTTTTAAATATATATGTGAAATTTGAGTAGGATTTACTTCTATTAAATATTTTAAATTAAATATATTTCTACAATTATTTCCGGCAACACCTTTTATAATATTTGTTCTGTGATAAAAATATTTATCTAAATACATTTAAAAAAACAAAAATTAATACTGACACATTTTTTTAGGAAATACTTTTTCAAAAATTAATTTCGGAAGAAATTTCAAAAGCCTTGAAATAAAACCAAACTAAACCATTTTTTTGCAAACATATTGAAGCAAAATATTGTTATTTTAATACATCTTTTAAAATTATTTTTATTAAAACGTTCTTCGGACACATTTTTTACCATAGTTATTTTCGGACAACATTGGTTTTCTATAACAAATAAGTATAAGAAAACTTATTGTTATTATTATTATTTCTGTAGAAAGTTTCGGACAAATAATTTTTTACTGCAACATTTTTTGAAAAAATATTAAAAGCAACTTCGTTGCAAAGCAAATTTTTTAAAATAATTTCTGAAAAATATTAAATTTTTTGCTGAAACAATTTCAGATTAAATGATTTAATATAAATATATATAAAAATACTTTTTTTAAAACCAGTTTCGGACAAATTAAAAAAAAAAATATGTATATTAGTTTTTTAAGCAGGACAACATATTTCTTATATAATTATTTGCGGACAAAATAATTTTTCTATAGAGAGCTTCGGACACATGTTTTCTGAAAAATTTTTGGGAAACAATTTTTTGTTTAATATATTAAAATTTAATTTTTTTCTGAATTATTTTTGGAAAAATTAAATATTTTTCTAAAATATTTTCGGATTAAATTATTAAATATAAATATAAAATATGATATATAAATATAATTTTTTTTAAACCAATTTCGGAAAAAATATTTTTTAGCAAATATTTTAGTTTTTTAAAGAAGTTGTCTAACACAAAAATTTTTTCTAAAATTATTTTGGGACAAAAATTTTTTTTAATGTGAATGAAAATTGGTTGGGTAAAATAATTTTCCATAGAAAAATCGGCCAAAATAATTTTCATAAAAACTTTTGAAAAAAAAATTGTTTAAGAAATTTTAGATTTTTCGAATTGTATATTTTTCTAAAAGATTTTCAGACTTAACTGTGTCTAAACATATTTACGAAAAAACTCACTTTTCTAGAAAAATTTTTCTACAGAATATTTTTGAAGAATAATATAATAAATTTTGGAATAAAGGAAATTTCTGGAAATAGTTTTCGAATAGTTAATATTTTTCTAAAACATTTTCGGACTTAATGTTTATCTTAAAAATGTTTTGTTGAAATATTTTTTTAGAGACACATTCGAATTTAAGAAATATTTAAAAAAAAAGTAATATGAGATGTTAAAACTCTTTGATTATTTTAGGACAAAATAATTAGAAATGAAATTTCAGTGAAAAGTTTCGGAAAATATGTTTTTATCACAAAAATTGTGGAAAAAAGTTTTTTCAAAACGTTGCGCAACATAATAATTTCTTTAAATAATTTGTAACAAAATTATATATATTTTCGTACATTTTCAGGGAAAACATTTTTCTAGGAACACTTTCGGCCAAAACATTTTTTTAGAGATATCAGAAAAATATTTGTAGTATAAGTTTTCGTACAGTATATTTTTTCTTAAATGAGTAACGTATAACATAATTTTGTCGTTAGAAAAATTCTTCAAAAAATAACTTGTGGAACGGGCTTATTTTCTGTAGGTAATTTGCGGAGAAAATATTATCTGCAAAAGTTTACTCGTAAAAAAAATTTAAAATAAATAATATATTAATTTTTTTTTAATTTGTTTTCTTGTTTGTTTTTTTCCGAGATAATTTTTGAACAAAATAATTTAAAAAAACTTACGAAAATTTTTTACATAAATTAGTTTTCTATAGATATTTTGAGACAATATATTTTTGCGAACAAAAATATTTTTCCTTTAACAATTTTCTGGCAAATATATTTGCCAAATATAACTATTGGACTAAGTGGTCTTTGACATACGCTTTTTCGAACGAAATGTATTAATTTTATAAAAATTTTTCGGAAAACAAATTTTCGTATTAACGAATTTCAACCCAAGAATATGTTTGTGGAAAGTTTTTATGTGCAAAATTTTCTGCAAGCCATTTTCATTAAAATATTTTTGTGGAAAAACTTGAGGTTCAATATACACATTGTTTATAAAAATTTTTTTAATTTTTAGTAAAAGTATTATCAATCGCATATTATTTAGTTTGCTTCAACTAAAATGCTAATTATAAATTGATGTTTAAAGTTTTATTTAAAATATAACCTTTAGATATTTGTAAAACAAAATTGTTCTTAATTTTCTCTAGTTAATAAAGATAACTTTGCTAATGCATAATTAAACGAAATGCACATAGTATGTTATAAAAAGGAATTATCTTCTAAATACAAATAAGAGTTAATTTCTGAAAGAATTGTGGCAAGCATTATTGCTATTTTTATTGAAGCTCAGTTCTAAATCTATCCAGCAACTACTTCAAACATTTGTAATTGTTTGTGTGTATGCTTTCCATGATATATAGATATATACTTAAGGCTGTTAGAGGGAACTAACTGCCTTAAACAGTCTTCACATTGCAATCATCTTTAAACTTTATTTGGTAATTGATTTTTAATATGTGAATTGTAAAGTTATTCTCTATTTATTTTATTTGCAGGAAGAAATGGGAAGAAGAAAATAACATAATCATATATAAAGAGCATCCGTTTCCTGGCTTGCTTTATTCTGTGCATATTTGTAGGAATTTTAATGTTTTTTCTTTTCTTTAAAAGAGAAAACTTGCTTTATTATTGGGTTCATATTGCTTAAATTTTCTTTGTAGCTTTTGGAAATATTTGGTATATGGTAAATATTAATGTTTTGTGTAGCCTGCATATTTTAATTAAGATTTTTTTTATTAATTAAATTTTTTTTTTATTATACAAGACTTTTTTAAAATACACCCTACTTCGTAATGTGATGCTGGAAAAGTAAAAAAATTTGCCTTGCTAAGACTGACAAAGAAGTCGTTATGAAATTTAACTTAAAATATTTAAATTTTTGAAGAATTATTAAAAAAAAGTTTATTTTACAAAAAAAACAAATATTTTTGAAAAGTAAAGTTCGGGTCACATAGATTATTGAAAAATCTGTGAAACACCATTTATCCAAAAATATTATATGGATATCATATTGTATCAATTATTTTTCTAACAGATTATTCTAACAGATTATTTGTATCAAAATATTTTTTTTTTAAATACAATTATTTATCAAAAATATAAAAATAAAAGTTTTGCAATAAACAAGATTTTATTTTCCAAAAAACCAACGAAATAAAAGAACTTATTAGAAATATTTTTTAAAAAACAAATTATAAAATTAAAACATTAAAATAAATAACTTTTTTTGCAAATTTTGTTTTTGATTTTGTTAAAATCTTTTTAAATATTTCTTTGGGAATTCTTACTATTAAACATTAAAAATTATTTTAAAAAAGATATTTCGCCAAATTTTTTTTTCTGACCTTTTTGCACCAAATGTGCACATTAAAAAAATTTGTACTTAATATATTTCTACAAAAATGTTCATAGGATACCTAGATCCATTTTAAATGCAAGTAATCTGTTTCTTAGAATAATTCTCGTTGTGAATAATCATGCAGTAAAATAATCGGGTGAAATATTTTTAATACAATTTTTTTTAAACAAACTAATATTATAGAAATTTCGGCAAAAATATCTTTGTAAAAAAATTCGGACAAAAAATATTTTTTAAAAAATTTTCGGACCAAATTTTTTTTTACTAAAATTTTAGTTTAATATCAAAAGCCCATTTCCATGAAAATAACACTTTTTTCAAAAATACTTTCTAGTGAAATATCTATTATATTTTAGGACAAAAAAGAAATGCTTCTCCAAAAATATTCGTCCATTAATTTCAATCGAAATTTACTTCTTTTATATACATTTTATTGAAAGTAAGTCCGCAAAAAACTTCCCCGCATTGCGTTCGTCCTAGTGAATTTTGTACTAGATTAGACAAAAAATTTGGAAAGTTTTATTGCTAAACTGGGACAAATTTCTCGTAAATGAATATTAACATTAAACATTCTGCAGTAAACTAATCGTGTGAAATGTTCTTAATAAACCTTTTTGAGAATAAACTAGTTTTAAAAATATTTTTGGGACAAAATATTTTATAAAAAAAATTTAGGACAAAAAATATTTTTGAAAAAATTTTCGCACAAAATGTTTTTCTACTAAAATGATCCTTTAATATCAAATGCGACTTTTCACGAAAATAAGTCTTTTTCTCAGAAATAATATGTGGTAAATATCTATTCTATTTTTGGACAAATAATGCCGCTGCAAAAATATTCAATAGAAAAATTGTGAAAGTTTTTTTAATCTGGGACAAATTTCTCGTAAATTAATATTCGAAGCGACAAATATCTTTTTAAACGAAATTTTCGGAATAACTTGTTCTTTAAAATATATTGAACAAAACATTTCTAATCGCAGATTTTGAGACAAAATAAATTTTATAAAAATTTTCGGACAAAATTTGCTTCTCCAAAAATTTTGGACGAAATATGTTTTTCGGAAATTTTGCTAGAGCCATTTTTGTTACAAAGAAAAACTATTTTTTACACAAGATTTCGCTCAAAATTTAACCACAGAAAAACTTCGGAAAACATCTTTCGAACCAATAATTTATTTTACAAAAAATTTCAGATCTAATAAACTCTTTTCGAAAATAAAATTTCGGACTAAATTCGGACACAATATAATATATTTATGATTAACTATTGTGTTTAACAAAAATTTTGTTATGCTAGAAAAGTTTTATCATCTAGAAGGAACAGCAGACGTATGATTAATATTAATAACAATTTGTTAATCATACGCCACCTAAACTTTAAATCGTTTAACAAGACAGACTTTCTATTAAGTCTGAGTACACGTTTGATATTTCTTTTGCTTATCTATTTATTTATTATTAAAAAAACTATTGTATGCATATTTTATTATTAAATTACCGATCCATATAAATGGATCAATTTATTTCAGATTTTGTAGTTTTTTGTATAACGGAAAATATGGAACTGGGACAAAAAATAAATATGTACAACAATGATTTATTAGCTACTGTCGTTTTAAACAGAATTTAAGCATCACATTGTGTAGGGTTATTTTAAATTGCCTCGCTTTAATTTGTTTTATTTGTTAGATTTTGTTCTTATATTATTTCATTCAGTCTTGTTATTTCGCCCATGAAACTTTATCTACGTTAGTTTTTTTTGGTATTTTCTTCTTTGTTTGGTGGGTTGTTTATTTATTTGGAAAACATTAATATTAAAAGCAACATCAACATTTACAACAGCAGTAACATCAACATTTACAACATGGAGTACAACAATAATAATAACAACCATTTAAACAATTATGGTATACAACTTGAATTTTTTTGGAAAACAAATGTATTTGTAACTACTTGTTGTTTTTTTCTCTCTCAAAGTGGATAGAAGTGTGGAAAAATTATAAATTGCTTTGATGTGGAGGTATCATGTTTGAACAAAAATGTTTTAAATAGTATCATCAATTGATGTTTAAATTATGTTTAGAGAGTTACAGTTGAATTTAACGTTGTTTTTAAGCGGATGAATGAATAGTATAAATTTTCTTTTGTAATATTCATCTACTCACCCAGTAGTTCCCACTCGCCGTTGAGCACGTAACTGCTGATATCACCGCCAGTTTCATCTTGTAATTGCAAATCCAGCTGTCGATACACAATGACCATGAGTTGGAGTTTTTTATTTTATTAAAAACAAAAGTATACACGTACGTACACATATACAAAAGGAAAGTGTAAAACAAAAAAAAACGAATTAAAACGCTATCTGTACAATGCTCTCTGCAAAGTTTTTATACTTTTCGCTCCAAAAAAATTAGAGTGTTTTTCGCTAAGAACTTTCTAAGCTTAGCTTATGAAAGCAAGGTAGAAATAACTTTTGTAAAAGAAAGTAAAAAAATAAAAAATTTAACAATTCTACACTGTACTCCATTTGGCCACTTAATTAATGGCGAGAAAGAAAGCACCAATATAAATGCGTTTTGTTTATTGCATTTTTGCAATTTTTGTTTTGTTTTCTTTTGTGCTTTCAGTTTTCATGCTACAATGCAGCATGTTGCTTTTCTTTTCTTTTATATTTTGTCAAACCTGAAATCCATCATATGTCCAACTGCCAAATTTCATTTCACAACGTTGATCATCAAACGGAAACCATGTTATGTCAATTTTACATGTTGACTTAAATATGCCCGGTGGTACATAGAGGCATGAGCCATTATTGCGCACCACAACATTTGTCTGATATGTACCATCGAATCCCTCGTCAGCACTGTTATACATCAGCACATCCGGCTTCCATATCCGATGCGGTGGTATACGTAAATCTTTTATACCACCATAGTCCGAAGTATTCCAACGCAAATTCATATCGTTCCATTCCTAAGGGAGAAAGAAAAGAAGAAAAAAAGCGAAACACAAATTGAAAGAGTTTGCTTCAGTTGTTTTAAAAAAACGTTCATCTTTTAAAGCTGCGCTACTTTTGCTTTGTTAACAAAGCAACAGTAATTTGATTTGATACATAAAAGTTTCTTTGAAAAATGTAAAAAAATATAGAGTAAATAATACTGGTAAAATGTTTGCAGGTTTATACTTATGATTAAATATATTTTAGTAATTCTATTGCTATTCAAAATTTTCGACAAGCCAAAAAACTATTTTTGTTTTTAGTTTTCTCCTTAAAATATTTCTAAATCCATAAGCAATTTCAAGCTGACTTACAGTCACACTAATTAAGTATATTTTGTAAAAATTCGTTTCTGGCTTTACATTACTTTATTTCCTTACTTAGAGTAGTTGTTGGATCTTTCCCTATTTCTACTAACTGCAACTTTACTTGGAGTATCCAAAAATAATATATATATTATTTAAGCTTGAAGTATATAATATAACAAAATGTCCATAGCAATTTTGGTTAAAGAACACTTAGGGTGACTTTTTAAGTTGCAGATTAGAAATCAAATTAACCTTAATCTTCATTTGCAATTTTTGGGTAGTCGATTATACGGCCAATCATGGTGGTTTGATCTTACTTTAGGATTGACAACAAACACTTCTGAAACATTTAACTTTTTGTAAAAATTATATGGTAAAATAATTTAAAAATACTTAAATAAATATATATATATTTTATAGTATATACATATTTCCTTTAACACGCGCATTATCTTACTTGTAAATAATAAAATATGACAGTTTCTTCTTCTTCCCACAAAAAATTAAAGTATGTTTATAACATGTACGACTTTTGCACAGAAAATGTTGCCACTATTTTGTTCCTCACTATGGTAATGCTACACATAACAAGAAGTTTAAACTACCACTCAAAAACATCAAACTCAATTAAGTGCGATTAATTTAATTTTCGGATTAGCTAATTAGAGAAATAAACTAATCTTAATTTCGAATCCAAAAAGTCACCCTTAAAGTTATTTTTTTTTATAAGGCCTTAGTATTTTCCTTATTCTTTGTAAAGGCTTTATATACACATTTTTCCAAAGAAACTAACAAATAAATTATATTAAATTCGTAACAGCTTATAAATATTTTTTTAAACAATCTCTAAAAAAAACCTTAAGTTAAATGCCCGTAACACATGATTAAAATATAAAAATTTAAACATTTTCTACAATTTAGCATTCATGGCAAAGTCATTAAAATTCAATAAATCCAGTGCACTGAACCTCACCTGACAATAAATAATTTTTTATCACGATTTTGCGAATATGCAAAAATTACTACGCTGAACGCATGAGAATTCATGTTGAAGTGCGTTGTTGTAAATAAGTAAATACAGTTACATTAACACTAAAAAACATATAAACAAGCCAAAGTTGTGATGTGTTTGATGTAAGGTTCTGCACACATACAGGGATATGTATGTTTGTTTAATTGCTGTCACACAACCCAGTTAACAAAAAGTTTTGAAAAGCATAAGCATGCACTTAAATGCAACAACTCTACAAGTTTTGGTACTAGTTGCGAGAAAATGATTTTTGTTTTTGTAACTTAAAAAAAAATACATTTTGCAGAATAGTTTTTATTAAAAATATTTTTGTTAATTATATTCGGTGATATTTTTTAATACAGAAATTAAATATTAAGAATTGACATAATATTTTTGCTGCAAAGAAATATTTCCATAAACAACTCTATGGCAATTCCGCAACCTTTAAAATAACATAAATTAAAAATTTTAGAAACCTCCGAATATATCTAGAAAATCAACAGTCGTAAAGCAGATCTGGGCGAGTCAACAACATGCATCCCTGTCAATTTTTTCTTAAATACAACCAGGCTACTGTTATTTACCGACCTTCGAAACTTTTGCATCTCAAACTGGTTGACTGATTTGCCACGGATTATCGTATAATCTTGCTGTTCTTTTGTGGAATTTCCTTAACAACCACGTTGCTACTTTCTATGTGAAGGCATTGGTCATTTACAGTCAGTCACAAAAACATTTTGAAGATTATTGTTAATAACATCATGGACATATGGTCTTAGTCACCCGACCATCTTTGTACAACCATGTTCTGCAAATTTAATTTGTAGAATACGTATAATAAATAAATAAATAAATATTTAGAAAAGTTGTGATATCTTCTACGCCATTACATTTACAGAATGCGATTCGAAATTTTTTCGCATCTTAAGATTAATGTTGCTGATATGTGGTTCCAACTGGAAACTATTGATTTAGAAACTTTTGATGAAAAACTAATTTCACGCAATGGCCCAATTCATTAAAGATCTCGTGTCATTTAACCCCATTGGATTATTTTCTTTGGGACTATGTTGCCACTTTTGTACGTTTAAAAAAGAACAATCGAACACCTGGAAATCAACGTTTAAAGAATTATCGGCGAAATACGGCCGCAAAAACGTTTTTGAAAATTGGTGTTCTATATTGCACCATCTATGACCCAGCCCTGGCGTCCTTATGGCAGCAATCATATTTAAACATTAATTTCATAATATCTTCTTTCCAATAAATCCCGTTTCATTGATATTAAACATATATATATATATATATATATATATATATATATATATATATATATATATATATATATATATTTGTTTTATTATGATTTAAACTTGTGTTACTCAATAAAAAAAACACCCTTTACAAGCAAAACTCTTAAATACTACTAAAGCCCAGTACGGAGTTCTTACGGAGTTTCACGTTTTTAAATTTTTCATTCACTTCTACACGGAAAAAAAATCATGTAATCATGAAAATTAGAAATGTCAATAATTCCGTGACCAAACAATTGTTTGAACATTAATTTTTGTTTCAGTTTACTGAAAAAAGTCTCCACTTATATTTATCACATCCCTAAAATAGGCAATAGATATTAAAAATTCAATTTATTTTTCTTTTGAAAGTCCGTACTAGCAAATTGAAATTTACCAGCCAGTATGAGAATCTGCAATTCCGTATGAACTCCGTACCAGGCTTAAATAATCGCTTATTAACCCTAAAGTACAGAATTTTTTTATAGGATGTAATCAAAAACTTATGAAGTTTATTGAATTTGATGATGACTAAAATATTAAAAATAAGATAAGATCAAACTCCGCATTGAAAAATATGTATATATGTATATAAAAGAAAATGTATGTTTGTTTATTTGTTTGTTTGTAGCTTAAAGGAAACCAGATCTCTGAACCGATCTTTCTGAAACTTTCCCAACATTTAACTGGTACTTTGAAATGAACTAGGGGTACGTTTTTTCAACCACATCTACGCCAACTTTTTTAAATTATGTTACTCCTTCCACATAGCTTCCACATAGCATAACTTCACCATTTGTGAATTAATTTTCCAAATCCTTTTTGCATATAAAAAAGGTCCAACATTTTTTTCGGAAGTTGGGGGAGGGTTTCTCAATATACCCGCACCAAAAATTAATTGATTGTCATTAGTCGATAAATTTTCAAAATATTTTTTGCATATGGAACAGGTTCACTTTGTATTGATGAGGGGGGGGGGGTATGAAGGGATGGGGTTGGTGACATAAGCCAGTAAAAAAAAATTTATAATCAAATTACTTTGTCATTTGTGAAATAATCAAAATAAAAATATTCAAAATTATTTTTGCACATAGAAAAGATCCACTAATGGATATTGTGGGTGGGGAAGCAAAGTGTCAAATAACTTTGTCATTTGTGGACCAATTTTAAAAAGCTTTTGCTATGGAAATGGTCCACTAGAAGTTTATTTCTTTTTTTAAAAAATTGGTCAAAAAAGACGATTGCTCAAAGAAAATTCAACTTATCAACTAACACAACACAAGATTTTAGCGTGACTGATGTAAACATTACAGAGATAATAAAAAAATAGAGCGATGCTCATTTAATCGAAAACTGTTAGTACTCCAGGGTTAATAGTACTATCATTCGTTAATCAATGTCTGCTTAATGGCCCGTATTATTTTCTTTGTTGAGTTTTAAAGATTTAATTGTGATAATACTTCTAAGGGCAAGCAGGAAAAACTTTAAATTTAAACAATAATATAACAAAAATTAAAAACCTCCGAATATATCTAAAGAAGATGTGATATCTTCTAAATGACTGGATTATTTTCTTAAGTCAGAACAGTGTCGATCAAGTCACCTTTCAAACGGAAAATCCAAAACGGTCCAGCCGTTTGATTTGTACGGGAACACAAACAGACGCACAGATACACAACCACACAATACAAACTAATAACACCTTTTTTTGGTGGGGGTTAAAAAGTAAACCGTAAAATTATGTTTTTATCTTGTGTTTAAAAAGACGAATATAAAATAGTTTTAATAGAAGTCATAATCGTACATAAGTACATAAAATAAAAATAATTAGCAAAATAAATATTTTGGGCAAAAAGTAGAACAGTTTAAACGATTTTTTTTTATTCAATTGCAAAAAAAAAGAAATTTTTCACATTTGGTTGTTTCAGCCCAATGTGCTTATGCTCGATGTGCTTGTATATTTGCCTTCCTCAAGTTGTCATGGTAATTTAAAATTTAATCGATAAATTTAAAAATTATAAAAAAATAAATATAAACTTCTTAAATTCATTATAAGCTTTTGGTCATTAAACAAAATCATTAAAAACTAACTTAAATCAATCTTAAATACTTTATATATATTTTAATATTTTAAGTAAAATAACTGCACTTAAGCTTAAAAAGCGTTTTAGTAGATCTAAATATAATCTGCTTTTAAGTAAAAAGCTTTTTTTATTGTCATAATTATTTTTTAGTTTAAAAACTTACCAATTTCAGCCACACATTCGTTACTAGCAATTGATTCTTCTCATCCTAAAAAGAAAGTAATAAACAGTAATATTATTGTTTTTGCTTGGATATTTAGTTTGGCTGTAAAATATTTATGTATGTATGCTTATGTACTTTCATTAAAAATAAACTTCAAATATTTATTTAGCAATTTATTTTACATAAAAGAAATACTAATGTTTATTTCTTTGTTATAACGTATTAATTTATTTTGAAAAAAATTGCTTATTATTTTTTCAGGCAATTTCAAAATATTTATCTATTTTGCTTTATTGACAGTTTTTTCTTTTCTTTCCAAAATAGCTTCAACTTCAATCTCAATCTTTTGCATTCATTTGAAAAATGATGACCTAATTTTCACTTCTAGCTGCCCAGATTTTAAGCTGGATTACTAAGGAAGGAAAACATGTATATACAGACTAATGTTTGTGTATGTATGCATGTTTGTGCATGTGCATTTGTTTGTCTATTTTTTTGTTGCAGGATACACAAAAATATAAATAAATTGCTGTTAAAAGAGCAGGTGTTCATTTCTATATTGATTCACAAGACTTTACTGTTTAGGTAGAGATACCAGATTTAAGTTGGCAGTGAATTCCGATTTTCAAAATTTTTATTTCCAAAATAACCCCGAAAAATATTCTAAGAATAAATCATCTTTTTCAATACTGCTCTGTTTCTTTGTGTGATAATGTTTTCATTGCATATGACAGAATAAAATAATTCCTCAATATGCCAATAAATTCCTTTCATTCCCATTTTAAGCCTACGGAAGTTCAGGTTGCCATATGAACTATATATAAAAAAATACGGAAATTCAGGTTGGTAAATTTAATAAAGCAATTTCTATTGGGTAGTAAGGGCTTTCAAAAGAAAAATACACGGAATATTTGAAATTCATTGCCTATTTTAGGGATGTTATAAATATATGTGGAGACTTTTTTCAGTCAACTGAAACATAAATTAATGTTCATACAATTGTTTGGTCGGGGAATTTTCGACATCTCTAATTTTCATCAATTTATAATTCATTTGTAGTGTTTTTGAGTTTTGTAAATACAAAAAAAATCAGTAAACTCTATATATTTGTATGAAACTTTAAAAAAATGTTGCATAATTTTAGGAAAATATAAGGTAATTGGAAAACAAATCGTTTGAATTTAGCAAACGTAAACTTTTATGTTTCTGTTAAGGAAATACTTTAAATAATTTCTTTGGAAGTGTACAAATTTTTTTTCCTTGTAGTTGCACTTGAAAGCTGGTGTATTTTCATTAAAAAAATATTGCATAGTTTTAGGTAGACGTAAATAATAATGAAAATCATAACGCTATAATTTAGTAAATTTAAGCTTTTTTGATTGTGTTAAGGGAAGATTTTAAATAATTCCTCAGCGGGGCTTGCGAATTTATATTGCTCTATTTTTGCACTGAGCAGCTGCTATATTTGGTCGTTTGCTTAGAAAATATTTAGTTTTGCAGGAATTAGATTTTGTGTGTTTATATAAAATAAATCACTGCTGTTTGCTTTACTTAATACTTTATTAATACAATATAGGTTATGACTATAATTCACCAGCAGAAATATTTTACTATTTACAAAGTTCTCTAAACTAGACCACAACATTGGTAAACATGCGAATTTTATTTTATTTTTTATTAATACAAGAATTAAACTTATACTAGCTTATATTTACTTTTAATAGAAACATAATTTCTTGTGCTTGTAAGTTTAAAGACTTATGTGTAGTTTCCACAATGCAATTAAGCGAATTGTCTAGTAAATTTGAACAGGAATTACTCAAGACAAGTCGCTTGCTTGTATTGTGGAAACTACACATTAAAATTATTTTACAGGTCTTTACAAAATCTTGTAACGCTTAAGAAACATGTAATAAATCTAAACATCAATATAACCATAAAGACTTTTAAACTAAGACGGTCGGTCGCAAAACTCATTTGCTAAAATGTTTCCAAGAATTTTAATTACAAAACTTTACTTTTCAAAGTGTTTGTTGTGTGCACTCCCAAAAGTATGCATTAAATATATTTTCCAACAAATAAATTAAACTATGCTTTCGCTAGTTCAAACAAGAATTTTTTTTTTTTTTTTTGTATGCATTAAAATACTTTTTTAATACAAAGAAATTCCCTTAGTATTTATTTTTCATATACATGCATATATTTTTCTCTATTATATATTTGAAATATTTAAAGGTCTTCTTAAGTTATGTTTAACTAAATATTTCTCTATGTTTAATATAAATATATGGAATTATGTTCACAGCAACATAAATCTGTTTTAATCTTTGACTTGGAAAATACAAGTTTTATAAGTTTGTAAACTACAATCAGCAGCAAGCAATCATGGTCGTTATCACTGTCATCCATCAAAGGAATGAGCATGAGATGCAGATGATTTCTAAAGGTTGAGTACTTATGACGAGTCATAAAAGAAGTTTTTTTTCTTCTTAAATGTAAAAATTTATTGCATGTGCAAATATGCAGGGCTTTATGAGCAGACTATAGATTATTATTTGCAAGCAGAAAAAGTAGTCAAAGGAAGTTTTATTAAGAAAAAAAATATTATCACACTGGGAAATGTTTTATGTAATGCCCAGCAGTAGTTTTAGAAAATTTTCTAATTTTAAGCAATTTTTCAAAACTTTATAAGAAACAATATTTGAAAATTTAATGTAGGATAAATCAAATACTAAGTAAATGATTCCTTTGATTTTTCTGTTATGTAGGGAAATAAAAATTTGCTGAATAATAAAAACAATAAGTGGGTAAATATTTCGCTAACTGTTTGCAAGCTTTCAAAGTCTTTACTCAATTTACTGTGTAGAAAAACACTGTTAAACTTTCAATTCGATTTATTCTTAATAGCATTTAGTGCTGTATTTTATTATTTCCACTGTATATGAAACATGGTGCAAACCTGTGATGTTATGAAGCTGTTTAAGCAAATCACTTGCACAGGTATTTTATAGAAATTTTATTTTAAAGCACATTGGCCTTTGTCTCGTCATTGCGTTTTATCATTCATAAATATTTAACTCAAGAGGTAAACTTAAAAAAGGAATAAATTATATTTGTGCGTTAAGCTGTCATAAACTGTAGACTATTTATTCTACATGCAATCGATATGCAAATAATTTATAGTCTAAGTTTTAGTTTTTTTATGGTTCAAATACACAATTATATAAAAGCTCTTACATAGTTGTTTCTTGTAAAGAATATTGTTTAATTTTATAATCGCAATAGTCTTAAAAAAACTTTATTTAGTTTTAAATTTTAAAAAGTAGAATTGGAAGAAAAAATAATTTTCTTAAAAAGAATTTAGTTACTTCTTGTTAAAATTTAAACAGAAGGTTTCTACAATGCAAGAAACCTACTTGTCTAGAATATTTTTATGGAAATCACTAAAAAATTCGAGTGTTTCTCATGTATGTTTTCTACACAAGTCGCTTGATTGCATTGTGGAAACTACAAATGAGATTAGTACTGAGGTCTTAGGGAATTTAAAGTTTATTTCTACATGGAAACATATTGGTATAGCCTTTTGTGTAGAATTATGTTTTCATATATAAAAATTTAACTATTTTTGAATTTAAAACACACAAAAACACTAAAAATTAAGTACAATTTGATGAAATCTAGAAGTGTCAAAAATTCCTTGACCAAATAATTGTATGAAAATTAATTTTTGTAACAGTTGACTTAAAGAAGTCTCCACTTACATTTATAACATCCCTAAGGTAGGAAATAGATTTAAAAAATTTTGTGTTTTGTTTGTTTTTAAAGTCCGTGCTAGCAAATGGATAATTCCTTATGCATTTTACCAACCTGAATATCTGTAAGTTTTTTGTTTCACAAAGTGCATATGGGAACTATCTTTACTAAACTTGTTTAATGTTTTTTTTTTTTGGTATAACAAAGTTTATTTATCCTCTTTAATAACCAAATTTAATATTTTTTGCGTTACGTTATAGTATCTAAATCCTTCTTGAAAAGTTCCCATTTCTGTATACAGCCACTCTGCTCATTAAAACTTAATAACATCAATAAGTTATTGTTGATTTGCTGTTGTTACCAGTTATTTCTGTTAATGCAATAAGAAATTCATTGAATTAATACTGTTATTTTACTACACTATTCCTGCCTCCCCACCCACTTCCTTTGCAACACTTTATCATTATTAAACCCTAAAAGTATGCTTCAGCCACAAAAGCTCGCGTGAAATGTTGCAAATAACTTAAAAAAAAGTTTCATCCATTTACTTTTATAACTGCAAGTCAGCTTGTTTAGCTTGTGTGTACGTATACATTTTCAGTGAAATGAGTTTGAAGAAAGAAAGCAGCTAAAATTTGAGTACAATGACGGATATAATGCAATTTTTTTCTCATACTTTGTTACGTTTGTGGCAAAGAAGTTTTTGGCGAAAAAAAACAATGAATAAATGAATTGAGGAAAAATAAAAACGTATTAAATAAAAGTGATTTCCGTTGTTTATAAATTAAACCACAGAATTTGATTGCTTTTTTCAAGATTGTTTCTACAAAAAATTTCTTGTTAAGTTAAGTAAACAGCTGTGGTATATATATATATAGAGAGAGAACAAAAGAAAGCTCAAACAATTGAGTGAATTGTGTTTGAGAAATGCGGTTTTTATGTTTAATTTTCTTTTCTTTTGTTAATGTAATTTTTAAAGTAAAATAACACAAAAAAAATCATTTAACTATGAAAAAGTTGTCAGCCACAGGGAAAAACTAACTGAAAAGTATCATCATTGCTATTGTGTTTGAAAAAACTATGGTAAAATCTTCATTGAAATGTATTCATGTACCTAGATAAAAGTTTAAGGCTAAGATTATGGACAAACAGTATTTTTAAGAAGCAAAAAAAGGCACCTAAGAGTTATGGAGGCTGCAATTAGGATTTGTGAAGGACTTAAGGCCAATGCAAATTTTTCATACAATTCAAAAAAATAAATGCACTGCAAGTGGTTTGATAAATAACATGTTCTTAATTTTGATTTAGTGAAAGCAATAATCAAGTCGTGCTCTAGGCATGAACAAGACATATTTAGCACAAACTCCATTCGTCCAGCCACAGTCTCCCCATAATGTAGTAAAATAGCATTTTTTTCATTTAGCCCTCTCAAAATTTTTTTAAATAAATTTCAGTCTCAATTCTTCTTAAAGATTTTCAGGTTCTCATATGAATTTATGTAAAAAAACCTTACGGAAATTTAGGTTTCATTGAGAAATTTGCTTAATTTGCCACGTTTGCTGGTACGGACTTTCAGAAGAAAAATATATAGAAATTCTGAAATTTATTGCATACCCTAGGGATTTTATAACTATAAGTGGAGTTTTTTGTCAGTCAACTGCGACAAAAAATTGTGTTTGTTTGGTCACGGAATTCTTGAAATTTCAAATTATCATCAATTTGTAATTAATTTTTGTATTTTTGTAAATGAATATGTGTGTATGCGAACATACCAGGCTTTATTGGGAAATAAAAATTTGTTTGTGGGGAAGTACTTGTGAATTTAAGAAACATTATTTTTAAATACAAAATATGCAATAAACCTGAAAAAAATTTAAATTATCAAAAAGGGATTGATTGTTATATTGAAGTCATAGCCCACTGATAGTCAAGTCTTAGTCAAGTTATATTTAAGACAAAATCAACTCAAAGTCAACACATAATCAAGTCATATTCAAGCCACACTCAAGTCATAGTCAATTCATAGAAAAGTCATAGTCAAGTCATATTTAAGTCACAGTCAAGTCATAGTCAATACATAGTCAAGTCATATTCAAGTAATAGTAAATTTTTGTCAGGACAGTCAAATTATAGTCAAGTGATTGCTTAGTTCTAATCAAGTCATAGTCATAGTCATAGTCATAGTCATAGTCATAGTCATAGTCATAGTCATAGTCATAGTCATAGTCATAGTCATAGTCATAGTCATAGTCATAGTCATAGTCATAGTCATAGTCATAGTCATAGTCATAGTCATAGTCATAGTCATAGTCATAGTCATAGTCATAGTCATAGTCATAGTCATAGTCATAGTCATAGTCATAGTCATAGTCATAGTCATAGTCATAGTCACGTCATAGTCAAGGCATAGCCCAGTAATAGTCAAATAATAGTTAAGTCATAATCAAGCCATAGTCAGGTTATAGTCAAGTTATAGTCAGGTCATGGTGAATGGTTAAAACTAAGTCATAGTCATAGTTAAATCACAGCCATGTTAAAGACTCGTGATATTATGATCCTTTTCATAGTGCAAGTGTGCAGGCAGCTTTTTTCACATTATTTGCCAAATATTTTAACCATTAATGTTTAAAGGATCTCAAATAATATCAAAATATTATATACATATACACACATGTATATATTAATGTCTTTAATCTTCTGTTGAATATATTATGATAGTTACGTATTTATAAACATCGATTTTAGCATATATTAAATCTTTTCATTCACTTGAAACTTTCTTCTTATTTATTGTCTGCTTAAGCTCGTAAAACAATTTTTTTCTTGCAATATATTCTTAATAAACTAGCCAATTTAATTGCCAATTATTGGCTGTTTAACCAGAATTTAATAATAATGGCGAAGAATAATGTTCAATTAAGTAAGAAAGGAAATAAGATGCAAGAGGAGAATTCTTTAAAGTGGACACAGATAAAATTTTCAAAGTACTTTAAGGTAATAACTGAAGCAAAATTTTTGAAAATAGTAAACTATTCAAACACTAAACACAGAATAGTAGAAGCTGTATAAAATATCCTAGTGACGAGACAATGTCAAATATATTTTAGCTTTGCTCTAAGTCCCAATTCACAATGAAAAAGCCATATTGCTAAGCTTATAATTATTTTTACATTGGCGTTCTTACAATGCAAATTGTATTTTTGACTATATGTTTTATAACGCATTGTTTTGAGTATGCATATGTGTTTTTTTGACATTACGTATGAGAAAGCTAAATGTATTGACTGCACATAAAGCTGAATACTTGTTTATTTTCCCTTTGTCTTACTATCTTTGAATTAATTAGATTAGCAATAAGACTTGCATAGCGCGAAGGGGTACTAACAAAGCCAAAATGTTTTGATAAATTTTTTAGCAGCTTCTTTAGTGTTTTTCCAATTTATTGTATTTAAACAATCACGTTTAAAAATTTCTTATGTTTTGATATTCATTCACTTTTAAATATCCCTAACAAAACAAAATTTCATGTCAACAACCGCATATGAACAAAATATTTATGCTTTTACTGTAGCTGAGCCATTAATATTTTTAATACCTTTTACAAACATTTGGTTTAGAAAGACACAAAAAAACCCGAACCAACCACGGACATTCATTAATAATTTTCATTAAAAACAAATTCATACACAAGCCATAATGTTTTTTGCATGACTTGACCAGAAATTGTTAGGCAGACCTTAACAAGTGCAACTTTGTTCTTAAACACATGCAAGAGAAGTGCTAGAGCAAAAGAAAAAGTATGTTTAAAATTTTTTTTCTGTTTATTTGACACCTTAATGTATGTGACACTTTTTTCTTTTGCAAGAGCCTAATGAATTTGTGTGTTGGCTACCATGTTTGTGTTTTTTTTTTTGGTGCCTGCACTTAGGCTGTTAAATCTGAATTTTCCGGCAAGGAGTGCAAATGAGTGAATGGTTAGTTCGTGTTGGTGTACGGTTAGACTCGTTGAAATGCAAACAAACACATATTACTTTCTAGTTACTATGGCAAAAATTATATTTATGCCTGTTTAAAACATTTATTTGTACAAACATGGATAAAGTGTTAGTGCTCTATGACCCCTACTGGCCACCAGGTGTGTTTGTGTTTGCAGGTTATTGTACATGGTATAAGAACGGACAGCAGGTAGACAGGAAATGTTGCAACTGTTACTGAGAATGCAATGCAATAATTTATTGCTGTGGCATGTATGAATTAATTACATTTCGGATGCAAAGTTTTTGCTTTGCTGCATTTTAATTTGTGTTTTTATTTTGTTATTCTTCTTTTAGGATTTGATAAGTGGAGTGTAATAAAATTTTATGGGATTGAAACAGAGTGCAATGTTCGTTGCAAATGAAAATAATAAAAAAAATTGAGTTAAAATATAAAAGAAATCATATGTGTTTAAAAGCATTTAAATATAAATTTTTTTAAAACCCCACGCTGTTCTTAATAAACATGACTTTTAATTTATTTTTAATTTGAATTTCACATACAGAAAACAATACCAATGTAAAATCACTTTACAAAAATTTGTATTGCATATGGTATTAAATTTACAAGATATTATATGTATGCTCTTTTTAAGTTAGCAATACACTGATGTGGTTGTTCTTGATTTGTAGTTGTTTATTTTGGCGTTCGCAAATAGCCGACAAACTTCACATTACCAGCAAAAACTTCCTGCTGTTGGCTATTAGACAGTGCAAAAGTGGCTGCACAGTTTTTTTTTAACTATAACTTAAATTTCAAATTATCAACTAAACACATTTGAATATTTAAAAAAAAATGTTTCTACTTTCGCTTACGATAAAATCAAAAATATGGCTCGATATATCTTTAGTGCGTTGACTAATGCGCAATGTGTTTGAGCTCGGGGAAGCCAAGATCTCGACGCCTGTGATTATCACTTACACTAGTTATATCATCTAATTTAAATAATTAATAAAATTACTGAAAATATTAAATTAAATTAAATCCATGCTGTTCCAACTTCAAATAACTTTAATTCAGTGTGAGTCCTCATTTTCATTTGTCAGTATTGGAATATTAAATCAATAGAAAGTAAAATTATTTAAAAAAAAAATTTTCTTTGAAGATCACTTTAAATTATGTTGAATTAACATGCAATTTTTATTGCAGCTAAAAAAATTAAAAATTACCTTGTTTATGTAGATTTTAATATGATTAAAATTGAAATTCTTTTTATATTTTTTATTAATTTGATTTTTAATATCACTTGTTCACAGTTTCAGAATTCTGGAAAAAATAAAATAAAACTGTAGAATGCAACAACAAATAACATAAGACCACTACAATAATACTTATGTACATGCATGTACCGATGGTACATCGAATAAGTAAAAATAATTAATGTGATGATCGTAAAAGATAAGCAAGAATAGATAAACATAGTTAGGTAGAGTAATATAATTTCGTGCTAACCTAAATAGAAAAATTAAAAAATGGAAAAAACAGAAAATTAACAGTGATACTTATAAATGTGTTTACCAAAGGTAAATCAATTGTATAAACAACAATCGTTTCCCATATTCCGTTTCATTGTAAATTTAAGTTAAATAGCTGATGCTAATAAGAATCTCTACCCAAGTAGATAGACTAGTGTGCTGATGAAGTGCGTGGCTGCACAAAAAAGTATCGGTATTTCCCCCAGCTTAAAGTCTAAGTTTAATTTTTCTTCTCTTCCTTAGAAACTCACATTAATTAATAAAAATATTTCATTCAATAAGAATTGAAATTGCTGAACTTGAGCCTGACTATGAATTATTTCTGATTAAAGCTCACTACAGTTCAATTTAAGAATCTAAAAAAAAATTTATAATTTAAGCTCATTCTAAGACTTTAGAACGTACACAACAACGAGAGCACAACAGCCAATCAGATCTCGGCAAAAACAATTCTTGATCTTCCTTTGCATGGATCTAAGAAAAAATTTAAGAGCTTGCACATCTACTAACCTCAAATGCAAATAGAAGAGGATGTATCTTTTAGAATATTTGCAGCCATTTTTAAAATATGAATACAAGAGAAAATAATATATACAATTTTATGATCAAATTTAATTTAAAAATGCAATGTTTTAAGCCACCTTTTTTATTACTTGAGTCAAAAAATTGGCAAAACCACTCTTATAAGTTCAAAAAATTCTTACACTTTACTTTGCTGATAATTTCAACTTCATTTTGAGATATTTTAGTTTAAACGATTTTACATTTACCATACTAAGGACATAATTTGTTATCCATTTTAAAAAAGATTTATTTTATGGATCATATACTTTCAATATTTATTTATAATAATATACTTTAAAAATTAATTTTTAAAATATGCAGAAGCAGCCGTGAAAAATATACTTTCAATATATATATATTATTTTTATGTATTAATAAAATCGAAAGCTTAAATATTTTGTTAGAACGCCTAAATGCATGCCATACAATATTCCTTTCTATAGATTATACAAATTCGTTATTTAATTCATTCATTTCATTCTATAGTTATAACAAATAAACTAGCTTAAATAATTAATTGCATAACCTCGGGCGCTTAGCAATGCAGCTGGTGTTTATACTCACACTTTAATATTTACTAGGCTTTTGTATTTCATTTTGAAATATATAAATGTAGAGCATGTAGATACATACGTACATGCAAGTTATATTCATATAAATATTATATAGTTCAATTTAATAAATATCACTTCATTTGTCAAATTAGATTCTTTTATGTGTCAAAATAAATAAACCTGCCAGTTGTCATCGAGTGGAGTTTATTATTAAAAATAAAGGTAGCACTCGCACATGTCGAAAACATTGTTTATAAAATATACATTTCATATACATACATTTCTGTGTGTGTTTATATTTTTTAGCTTTCTACTTTATTTTAATATTGTTTCAATTGTCAATATTTACACATAGCTAATCCTCTAGAGTTTTGAGTGAAAATTTGTTATACACATTTGATTGCATAAAAACATACCTTAAAGCGAATAGACCGTTGCCTGTCAAACTTATGCAAGCATATTTTTTTGATGTGCAAGTCAATATCGGCGGCTTAGGGTGTCAAACAGCTAAATCAACTTCTTATGACATACAACATTTTAATGACGTTCGAAAGGTAAAGAATCGACTGAATAAAATATTTATGTACTTAGTTTTAATTAACAAACTCAATATGTGGAAAAAATTTAGTGTATCGTGCCCAATTCTTAAGATATGTATGGAAAATGTTCACATCATCTTTTCTATTCTATAAAATTTGCTTGCAGTGAGTTAACAGATTTACACTCTAAGGCGACGATATTTAGTTTGGTATTGCATGTTAAAAATATACTTTTAAAATATTAACAAATATTGGAGGTATATAAACGGCCTGGCCTACGATATCGAAAAAAACTTTCTATGGCTTACTTTTATTAAAATTGATAACGAATTTTTTTATTCTGTTTTTGTTTTCAATATTTATAAGCGATTGAAACTTTTTTGTCCACATCGTACTTATTAAATGCAAATTTACTGTATTAACAAAAAAATAAAAGCGGTTGACAATAGGTTTGCAAAACGAATTTTGTATGGAAGTTTGTTTCTTAAGCCTTTTGTAAAGCCTGGTACGGAGTTCGTCAGGAATTTTAAGTTCTCCGAGAATTTCCGAGCACATGAAACTGTGAACCCCTCCCCAATCTTCTCACAACTCATCTTACTTAGACCCCTTTCAGATTAGGCAACTTTAATTGTGCAAGTATAATTTTATTTGTATTTATTTTCTTTTGAACTTGCTTTTATGTACACATTCAGCAATTTTGTTGAGCAAGTTTAATTTTCTTATGCTTGAATTTTCTTTATTTATTTGACGTTTTGTTTTATTTCTGTGTTCATGTTTTATACAAAATTTTCTTAACACAAAATTAGACAACACGCCGAAGAAGAAATAAAAGACAATGTCAAAAAAAAGTAAATATCCCAAGCCAAGACAGAATTGCCAAGTACAAGCAAGTCTGTACTCAAATCTTAGCAAGGTTTTCCCCTTCAAGCTGATCTTTCCTCTCACACCCACAAACACAAGATTTGCGCAAGTAAAGTTGCCTTAAATTCGAGAATTGCTGCAAAAAATTTCAAGTCTGTACAAGGACTTACGAAATTTTTGACGTTTCCAATTTTCATCAAATTGTAATTAATTTTTGGGCTTTTGTGTGTTTTAATTCAAAAATTAATTACTTTCTGTGTATAAAAATATAATTCTACACAAAAGTGTACACGATTATTTTTCCGTGTCGAAATGAATGCAACGGATGCATTGCTGGGTTCAATGAAATCAAAGTAAAAACAAGCCAAAAAACATGCAGCACACTTTTAGGCATTTAACAACACCATATCACACAAAACAAACGAATATGTGTTTATGCAAGTGGTTTGTATACTGGCCTCAATATTCCAGAGTAAATATATATGTAAGTGTATTTGTGCGTAATTGCGTTTGTGTGTATGGGTGTGTATGTGTGTGATCTAAATGAAACTAACAAACTTATACACATTTGTAATTTAAACATTTATTGCATCCCATAGAATTGTTTGTTGATTTAACCCATATCGAAAGATATGCATGTATGTATGTGTATAAACGAGGAGAGCAATAAAAAATACTGGACAAACTAATGCTTATTCATTCGTCTAAACAAAAGCATAAAATGGAATGAATTGAAAGTGTTTTTGAGAGACATGCATGCATACATACAAAAAAAGAGGAATTGTTTATTGTTGTTTTATTTGGTTTTGTTTTGTACACACGAATTGGGAAGAGCCCAGAATTTGTCTTGTTATAAAGTCTTTCTTAATGGAATTTATAAAGCAAATTAATATTAAGCAAAAATCGGAAATAAGTAATTTCACTATTATATGTGAGGATATAAGAAAAAAAATGCAGAAGTATGAATTAAAAGATTTTCAAATATTTGAGGATTTTAATTGTTCCTATTGTGTATTGAATGTTAATTCTTCTTCATATGTTTTATTTCTTCTTTTAATTTCTCCCATTGTATTGATATTAAATAATCAAAGAGCGTATTGTATTTAGACGTTGCAACAGTGATCGTGCATGGATTTTAAGAACAAATAAAAAGCCCTTTTATAAAAATCAGGCATCATCACCTTCTTTTTTCAAAATAAAAGACCCTATTTTGTTATTATTAAAACACAAGTCATTAAATTTACCACAGACTAAAGAACTCTACCACTTCATGTATTATTTATCAATACCAAATCTCATTAAGTTTACCAGTCTAACTCAAATACGCCAGAATCATTTTTAAATTCAACTATTTTCTGGTTTTAAAGCATAACTCCTAAAAATTCCCTTTATATAAAAATACTCATCAAGCATACACGTTTCCACCTTCATTATTATTATTATCATTATTTTTGTTTACTTTTTCACTGCTCTCATTGGTCAATTCCCGGAACCAAAATAAAAAGTTCCTTTGCAGCTCATCCTGTTTTTTTTTTTTGGTTATGTAATTTATTATGAATTGAGGTTATTATGAGAAAGCTCATACAAAAATGCACACACCCATACAAACAACATTACTCTTGTTGAATTTCATAAGAAAGTGCTAAATGAAATTTTGTATAAAACATGTTAAACTTGTATGCTGTATAAATACAAAAAAGAGGACTATCACTCACTGTTCATCCCTTTTATGTATGTATGTATGTAGACCAAGTCAGAAATAAAAAGTTTGAAAAATATACTCGGCATATATAAAGAATACAGAACCTGGATGTTAACAAGTTGCTTGCATATAAATGTCACACTGCGTATGCTTGAGTACACAAACATATTTATGTGTATGCGTGTGTGTAATAGTGTTTGTGCGTGTGTATTTGCTTGTTGATATATGTATATGGAACATGTTGACACTATAATACTATTTTTCATGCATAAAATGTTTTATTTTTCTGCTGTGTTGTTTCTTCTTTTTTTTATATCATTTATTTATTTTTTATTCAAGATAAAGAGACTGACTTGAAAGGTTTGAGTTTCTATTACTATTCCTTAGAAATTTTTTATCTATTTTTTATTTATTTATATTTTCCCTACATTTGCTCCTTACATTGTCTTGTCGTGCCATTCAAGAAAAATGGGTCTGCTTGCATAGAAAGTGAAAGCTCTTCATTATGAGGCCGAAAAAAAAAAACAAAAAAAAACAGCTGAAACGTGTTTAAATATAATTTTATTTATATTTTACAGCACAAAAATAAATGTTTTAATATATGGGTGGGTTTTCTTTTTTTTAAATGTTTTAATAAAATGTTTTGGCATTTAAAAAGGTTTTATATAAAAAAACTACATTGAGACAGTTTGAAAAATTAATGAAAAAGGAGTTTTTGGCAAAATATTTGTCTAGTAAAACATTAGTTGTTGTGCAAATAATGTTTTTCTTTTTAAAAATAAATTTATTCAAATAGCAATACCTTAAGATTCTCCAGGTATTTTCTTTATTCTAAAAATTTAAATCGCCCTTAATAAATTATTATAAGATCAATTGAAAAATTTCTAGCGACGAATGCAGTTCCTAAAAAATTAAATTAAAATTAAAATTCTGTAAGCTTTTATAACATTATATTAAAATGTGTTACATACATATTAAATATTCAATTGAAATATAATAAATTTTAGGCCGGAATAATTTTTAAATGAGCTCAAGATCAGTATTTTCAATTCTTATTATAATATAAAATATTTTTTTAATTGTGGTAATTTTCTAAAAAAAAATACGTGTGGCTCTCGGGAACTGCCACGGTAAAGCTATTGCTTAGCATTTTTTTGATCAACTTGTGCAAATTTATTTTTTAAATAAAAAACAAAAATTGTCTATTTGTTTGTGTTTATGATTTTTAGTCAAAGACGATTGCTCTTAAGTACGAAACATTGTGTTTTCCTACATGTAAAAATCTGTTCAAATACTGTATGTTAATGAAATCTGTAGCATACTTCAGGGGATAACATGCACTGGGCGATTCAAATAAAAATAGTCTTAAGTTTTTTTCGTTACCGAATTTCTTGATTCGGTCGACACCCTCAAGTCCTGTGATGAAAGCTTTGCAATAGCTTAAAAAGACAAAAAAAAGTTAAAATAGACTTTTTCTGAAGGAAATACCTTATTTTTCTGCGCCACAAACGCACTTTACCAGCAGCTATTTCCATCTCTTTAAGCGGAAACTAGTTTCCTACATCAGCTATTTAACATATATTTTTAATGGCAGTTAGATAGAAATGCGTTCGGATGAAGTGCTTGATGGCAGGAAAAAAATGCGCCCATAGTTTTATTTATTATCAACCGCTGCACAGTAGAGTATTTGAGCCAAAAAGCAGGCCAAAAATTTACAAATGAATTTAAAGCAAAAACAAAATTATATATTAAATTGCAAATTTTAAAGACTTTAAGTTCTGATTTATTGCTCTGAGACACTGCTAAAGTGAAGAAAATTAAGTGAATTTTTAATGTTTTTTTTTTGGTTTTAACATGTTTAGATGATATTTTTTTCTGGCCAAACGTGTAAAGGTATTACTTTTTTTATGTGTAAACATCTATACGCTAGAGGGTAAAAACGTTTTGCACAATACAATCACACATTTTGAGTAAGATCGTAAAGCGTTATGAAATCGGCGTTATGAAATCGGTGTGAGCTATGAGGGTATTAGTGTAATCATACGAACAAGAAGTACAGATAACAGCTGCATAGAAACACCCATCGAATTTTAAAGCATACCTTCAGGAGCAATGTTACTTTTAATAGAAATTGCTTGTGAAGTGTAATAGTGTTGCTAGTGGGGATAATTTTTTTAAAAAGTTGAAAAATATAAAATAAATATAAACCTTTTTATAAAAGAGCGTTTTAGATATCAAATATTTAATTAAAAGATATATAGCAGTCTTTATAAAGAATTTATAGTATTTTACTATAACATATCTTCATTACGTACTATTGCCTTACGCTGAAGCTGGTGCACGACAAGTGGGTAGCAATCTCCATCTCATGGGTGGAGATTTTAATACAAATTTTGCAAACCCCCAATCGCAAGCCTTATCAATTATTATTTGACGTTTGGAATTGCATATGATTAACACCTACTATTTAACGTAAATTTGTATGTAATGGAATATGAGAAATGATTGTTGTGTATACAATCGATTTACCTTTGGTAAACACATTTGTAAGAATCACTATTCATTTTCTGATTTTCTATTATCTTATTTATCTATTTAGGTTAGCACGAAGTTATACTACTTTACCTAAGTATGTTTAACTATTCTTTCTCATCTTTTACGATCATCACATTAATTATTTTTACTTATTCGACGTACAGTATTAAAATTAATTATTATGTACTACATCGAAACTCTTATCCCTTGAATTACTAAATGTTTGTTATAACAACGAGATGAATCAAAAATTAATATAAAGGAACTTTATTTCAGTCATTTGAATAATTTTCTTTAGGGCCTGTCCCACGATGTCAACAACATTGCACTTGTTCACACTTACATTTGAAACAAAAACAAAATAATAAAATTTGTGTTTGTTTTGAATGTAAGTGTGCGACAAGTAAAACGTTGTCGACATCGTAAAACAGGTCCTAAGTTTTTTTCGGTTCTATAAAATTTAAAAAATTTTATATATTTTTGATTTGATTAAGCTAAAGTTCGTACCGCTCTATAAGACAAATTAGATGTGCTTTTAAGGAGCAAATAACACCAAAGTTCATTGTAGATATTCTGGCAAACACTAGCAGAATGATACAACATGCTGCTTTCGAAGACCGCTACACTTTTATCATCAGCGTTTTTGTGATTTTTGCTTTACTTTGTTTGGTGTCAGTTGAAAATTTCACTCAGGAAGTGAGTATGCACACTCCCATATACATTAAATTTAAAATGAGTATGAAATGTATTTTATTTAAAAGTTTTTATAAATTTTTTTCTTAAAATGAGTTTCAAATTAATTTTTTTATGTTTCAGCTTTCAGTGTAAATGGAATATGTGAATTGTGTTGATTCATCGTATTATAATTTGCTTAAAGCTTTCTTTGTAATGAAAGCTCAATTTGACCATCTCTAAATTTACAAACGTCTTTCAATTTTTGTTTCTTCTTTTTTGCTATATTTAAGATAACATTTTTTGGTTTGTTACTTTTAATTATATTTATTAATTTTTGCCACAAGCCCATAGCTTTTAATTTTAGCTAGTTTAATTGTTATTTTTCGAATTTTATTTGTATTTTATTTATGGTGTCATAATTTTTTGTTTCAACTAACGATATTTGGTACTAAGATATTTTTAATTTGAGCTCGAGAAATTAAAATTACATTAATCCCTTATTAAATGCATTTTTTAAGCCTTTTATAAATTTTTTTTCATTTCCCCCTCTGTAACCTTAAAACCAGTAGTTAAAAATTCTGCTCCCAAGATAATTGTTTAATCTTTTTAATGATGCAGCTGAATATACATACGTAATGTATTAAATAACCATCACATGAAAGAGATGTGCAGGCAGTTAAAGTATTTAATATTATTAAAGCATACATGCAGGCGAATTGTAAAATTTATCTCGGTAAGGCATATTTTTAAGCTTTCAAAAGAATAATTAAATTTGCATGGCATATATTATTTAACGCTTTGTTTTTAATTTAAAAGGCAACAGTAAGTATTTTTTGAAAGTAAACAAAATAAGCTGCAAGTTGACCTAGAATTTTTCATTTAAATTTTTATGTATAAAAAAGAGATAAAAGAAAAAATAAAAAAGTTGTCTCTAAATGAAATTATTTGTTTCACCTTTCACATTAATTAAGTAATTGTCTTTGTATGTATATATTTTAAAAATGTATCAACTTGTGAAAGCTTGTGAAAATAAACAACACATAATAACATGTTTATAATAGTTTGCAGATGGTCAAGTTTGTTTTAAAATAAGTTTACTTTTAAATTCGTTATGATATGTAAAAAAATATATGAACAAGAGCACTTAAGCTTAAAATAAGTAGAAATTTTATTAATAAGTTTTGGTATCAAATGTACTTACCACATCAATTATTTGCATTAAAGTTAAACCAAAACTTAATTGTAATGGATCCGACTCATTTAAAACCGGACGCTCTAGTGTATTGTATGTATCTAATAGATCATGTAACAGTCTCTTTTCATTGTAACCTGCTAAGCAAACTGTAAAGAGATAAGAAATAAAAGAATATATTATTAGCATTTATGGAAAACAAATTCAAGAAAAATTATTGTTTATTTTCATTGAAAACATGTTAATAAGTTTACTATTCGTAGTCTTATCATTAAATAGTCTATATACCCACTTGCGAAAATACAAGTTACAAAAAATATTTGAGGAGTTTCTCTATACACATATCGAGCCATAACCGCCAAAAAAAGCTTAACCGACCCATTTTTTAGACCTCGATTATTTACGATCGCAAAAAGTCGACTTTGGTCAAAAAATTAAGTTCGAAAATTATGTCACTTAAGCTTTTTTAGGTGCTTATGGCAGAATATGAAGTTTTTTCTTAGCGTTTTTCAAGAATTTTTTGTTTTATGACTTCTGTTGAGTTTCCTAAGCAGCAACGAAATCCATATAGATGAACTAACCCAACAACAACAACAAATCAAAAATTATTCTCTAAAAAAACATTTAAAACTTTTTTGCAATTTAGTACAATATATATTTATTGCTTCCCACTTTACTTTTCTCAAACTCTTTAAATTCTTAAATTAATTTCTCTTTTGTTTTTCTTTCTTTTATTTTAAAATTTTACCACAAGCATATTTGAAATGTATAGCATACATTCTGGGGCTAAAGTTTATTAATTATTTATTCCGATATGATTACAATTGAAATATTGTTATTTGCATTTGCAGTACAGTACAGTAGTTTTGTTTTTTTTTTCAAAGTATTTATTTTACAATTGTGCATTATAAATTTTATAATATCAGAAATGTTCAAGCAATCGAATGGAAATAATGAACAGAAATTCTCTTTAACTCATTTGTTTTTCCAAATCAATATAATTTAATCAACAATTTACAACATGTTATCATTAAATGTATATACACAAGCACATACTTTAAAGTCAGAGAGAATAGATACACCAGCCTACATTAATGAACCATTGCCATGCAGCATACATAAACATGCATGAATGCAAATGAATACAAAATAAATAATGTTTAATAATAAATATTAAATGCTACACATGGATGTTAAATACTAATGGGTGCTTGCTTTCAAATTGCATTGACAGCAGCTTCTACTCGTAGATAAGGCAAACATAAATATGAGTTAATGTTCATAAAATTATTGCTGGTTCAATTTAGTGCTGCCATTAAAGTTCTAATAAATGTCCAAACATAAAACTAATTTACATTCTTAGATGAAGAAATTCTTAGAAGTGGTATTGCAACATAATATATCATTTCTTAGTTTGCATCTTTGACTAAAGTAAAATAGCAACAGAGCTAAACTTTAATTAAGCTATGAACAGACTATGACTGGTCTATGATTATACAATTGCTAGAATAAAAATTATAGACTATGGCTTGAATTTGACATAAATATTAATATACTCTGATTAGACAGTGAATCCCTACATTACACATTAGAAAATATAACAGACTGCATCAGGCCAGCAAATAAGCAAGGTACCAGGACTTGGCGAATTCCAAATGCTCTAAATTTAACACAAGCACTACGAAGTTGTTGGGCTGTTTATACTCAAATACTAAAATTCTCAAATTTGTCATAATTAATACTATCTCACTTAGCTGGAGAAAATGGTTTAATTTTTTTCTTCTTTATGCTAGGAATACAACACGGACGAGCGACGAATTTCCAAGTGCGAACTTTTGTCTTTTTGTGCGTATGAAAATGAACACAAAATTCGTCGTTCGTGGCGAACTCTGAGATAGATTTATTTCTATTTTGTACACCATCGAACGACGAAAAAGCAATTTTCTCTCTCTCTCTCTTTTTACACACACAATAAGCAACTTTAGCAATTTTGAGAGCTGTTATTGTTCTTCACAACGAATTTACGCTGCAAATGCTTATCGATGAATTCGTCGACGTAGACGAAATTCGTCGTTCGTCCCAGTTGTGTTCCTAGCATCATTCCTAGTAAATAATTTTGTTTTATATAGGGTTTGTAAAACAACTTATGTATGGAAAACTGTTTCATTAAGCTCTTATAAATTAAAAATATTTTTTATGAACAAGGCCTTTATTGTTTAGTTTAATTGTGTATGAAATTAAATATGTGCTTCGGTAGGTCAGTGTGTAATGATCTAGTCTATCATGCTGAGATCGTTGGATGGACACCTGATTGAAATATAAGAAGCACCTTTTTTTATTTATATAAGAGTACATAAAAAAATGCATCTAGAATGTGCAGAAAGAATATTATACCTGGACCCTTTTTAAGTGAAACATTACGAATAAGAATTAAGGGATACCGAAGGACAGATAGTTTTGCTGGACTATGATTAAACAATCGCTAGACTTTGACAGTGTAGACCAGCGGTCGGCATGGTCGAGCTTCTTTGTAACTCAGCACATTCAAAAACTTTCAGAGAAGCCTTATGAGGGATTACTACGATTATTTGTTATAGACTCCAGGTGCTTCTTTTTTTTGAAGTTAACAAAACAGGAGGTTACTTGGTCTTCAGTTTAGCAAAAAAAAAGTTAAATAACTCGACCTTTATTTAGCCCACGCATATTGTTGTGTTTGCATATATTTACAGAATCCTCCGAATCACATTCAGAGAGAAACTTCGTGAATACTCTATGCTGTAAGTTTGAACGGCACCTCAAAAAATCTATCAACTCGACGAAGTTATGTCTTAGATCTTTCAGTCCAAACAATTATTTGAACACGAATTTTTGTTTCAGTTGACTGGAAAAAAGTCTACACTTATATTTATATCATCCCTAAGATAGGCAACAAATTTAAAAAATTCCGTGTACTTTTCTGTTGAAAGACCGTTCAAGCAAATGGAAATTTCCTTATGAAATTTACCAAGTTCATATCAGAAAGTGGAATTCCATAAGAACAAGGTACCAGGCTTTATTTGTAATAATTATAAAGGCTTGATAAAGAATTTGTTTTGTTTTATAAACCCTTCTAGGCCTCAAGAATCTTGTATATATATTTCGCAGTGACCCTCCCAATTTGATTCATGCGTACAAAGCCCAAGATAGAGGGCGCTACTTTATGTCGAACCTACGAGTATAACATTAATTTCTCTGATTTTTCCTTATGCTAAATTTGCATGTAATTTAAAATTTACCAATTGTAACTTCTGCACATTTTTCTATATTAAAAGTTTTATTTTTCCTCAAAATCCTTACACCCAGAGAAAATAACAGCCTTAAAATCTATAAAAACCATATTGAATTAATAAGAAATATTAACGAAATTTTTTATTTCAATATGAAAAAATACTAATTTACAGTATTAATTTATTAGTTGTTTTTTTTTATTTTTGGCCAAATTAAATTTGCTGTGAATTGAATTCGTTTTATTATATAGCAGGTAAGGCCTGTATTGTCTTATGTCAATAAAAACTCATTTTTTATTAAATGTTTTTACCGAAGTTTCGTGAATTTTATGTTCACTTCTTCAAGGGTTTTATTAACAATCGAGTTGTGTTGTTATTCAAACTAAAAATTAAATTATTAAGAAAGATGGTTTTAGCTATTCCTTTTGATCACACTGTCTGTAATTTACTAATTTTATTTATTTTTAAGTATCTTAATATAAACTTTCTATTATATTGGAAATTATTTAATAAATCTTAATTTTATTATTATTCCCTGATTGTACTCAAAAATAAATTTAATTTTTCGAAAATTTATAACAACAACTAAAATCTAGTTTAATTTTTTCTTTACTTTTTTAGAAAATCATTTTCATTTAAAAATAAACACATTTTATTATATAAGAATTTAAAATACTTAACTTAAAAATGATTAAAAAATTAAACTAATTTTCTTTTAAAAAGCAGTGGTTTATTTTTATAATTTTATTAAGCGGCTTTAAGTAGCTTTGCTAACTTAAATAAATTAATAAAAATAAACTCACACGAAACATGGCAAAATTCTAACCCCAATTAACATATTTTGCACTTGAAATTTATCTCAACAGCTCATGCACTTATTTAAATAAACAACAATAAAATAAAACAATAGCAAAAAGAAAAAAAACTGCCAAGAACAATAGAAACATTTATGCACTTAACACAAAAGTGTGTGTCGGCCAGGTCTGTGTCCGTGTGTGAGTATGTGCCTTGCGTGCACATTTACCGGGGACGAAATATATACACATATATAAAATATAAAATAATAAAGCTGAACAAACACTTTAACCACTTATTGTCATTTTTACCAACAACATACTCATCATCTAGGATGCCAGCACTCAAGCTTTGAGCAGAGCAGAAACGTAAAAAAAATCTCAAAGATAAATAAACAGAAACAAAGCTTTAATACGAGCAGACATTTAAGGAAGACATTTAAAAAAAAACACTCTTTATATAAAGAAACAAATATAATGTGCATTGTGCAGCACTTGACTTTTAGAGAAAAGAATTATTTTCTTAATGAAAACAAGTAGTCTTTTTGTGTGAGTAAAGAATAAAATCATGTTTTCCTCATTGACTGTAAACATAACCGAAAGCATGGAAAATCATTAATATATGTTTAAAATATTTTTAATAGAATTTAACATTTAAGATTTAATTTTGAAAATTCAAAAGGCTGAAGACAAATTATACAATTATTGGAATCTTATGTAGAATAGAAAAGAAAGGCATGTGATTTTTTTTCTTGCATATAAATAAGAAATAACACTTTATAATTAAATAATACTTGAGCTAAATAGTAACAGCAATAACTTTTATAGCAAAACTTAATTCAATTTCCTTATTTTTCTTATAATATTAAAAAATATGCCTTACACCGCAGCTGAATTTTTAGTTCTACGTCATCTCTGAAAACTTACATTCCTTTTTTATTATGTCTATAAATGACAAAGTTTATGCATATCTCATGTGTTATACACTTGAATTTATTTAAGGTTGTTAGGCGCTTTACGCTTTCTCAGTTAAATTTATGGAAAATATAACGACTTCATTTGAGTTAAAGAAAATAAAAAAACTCAAACGAAATCCTGACAAATTCTGCGGTAATTTTCTTCAGCGCTAAAGTATGAGTAAATTAAAAAAACTATGTTTAAAATTGTTTTATAAATTTGCTGGGTGTTGTTTATTATAATTTAGTGCTGCAACCAACAGCCACAAACTACAATGAGAGAAAAAATAACGAGAAACATAAACTTTGTTTGCATACAACCAGGAGTAGTTTGTACACAAACATGTGCAGCATACTTATGGGAGCTTAATGTGATTATGTACGGAGATAAAAAAGAACTTTTTGCATTAAAATAATATAATTATTTGTTAAAAACTTTTATAAGGTTTTCTTCCACATCTAAAGCGCATGAACGGATATGAGTTTAGCAGCAAAATTTAATTTATGGTTAAACTTAAATGTTTTGATTTAAATGAAGGAGTTTTAAACTGTTTATATTTTCTTTAATTCTTATTTTAAAAGCGCATACAAATTAGTATGGTAATATAATAATGCTTATCTGCTAAGGTATTTTGGGTTTTGTAGCTCATTTTAGCCGAACTTCAGTATAAGTATTGAATTATTTTAAGTCAAGTTGAAGTTAGTTGTTAATCTAATCTCAAGCTATAGGTATTAAGATATCAAAAATTTCCAGTTAAAATTAAAATTAAAAATAATTAAAAATAATTAAAAATTGGCTCACCTCACACACGCTTTTGAGCCTATATATATTTCCCTTGCGGCTGCTTAGCCTCCGTCAATTTAAAAAGTAAATTGTTATTAATCATTAACGATCTTACATGATGAATAAACAAATTTTTGTGATCACTGCAGCCCACCAAAGACATACAATAACAACAATAATGTTAAACTTCCTGAGTTTTAAGAAAAATACAAATACACAAATATCACAAACAAACCACAACAGCTATAATTGATACTACCATTATGTTTTCTTGATAACGTACATACACACAAACCACCAGAATGAATTTAAACATAAACCAATGACGTTCAAAGCTATTATTTGACAGTGTTGCCAGCTTTTTTTGTAAGAAACTATAAAGTCAAGAGGCCACTTACACCCCTTTATGAAGGGCCATATTTTTGTTTGAAAATCAATAACAATGAAGTAAATATTTCTACCGATAGACTTAATCCTCCATATATTTCACAAAAAAGCGAGGTAAAACAACCTGAAACGCCTGGTATATCGAAAAGACTTTTTGTGCGCTTAGCCACATAAAAGTCCAGAACGGAAGTATTGTGGGCACTTTAAAGTTGTCTACTGTATTATTACTTTTTTATTAAGTTTTATTTCAATCACATTGTCTTTGTCTGATATATTGATTATATGACATTTTATTCATTGGATTAAGTCCAAGTTAAGTATTATTTTCGTGTTCAAATATATAATTACATTTTTATAAAAAAACAAAAAATCATTCACTTTGAATATTAACATACATTTCTAGACTTGCCAGACGCATATTTCTTAGTTATAAAATCATTCTTGTTACCATCAGTTATAAAAAAAAATTCCCAAAAAATTCCTTAAAATTTGGTTACCATCTCCAACAAATCCCCAGATTTCCAACACGAAATTTTCATTCCCAATCATAAAAAAGTCCCTAATTTGAGGACAAAGCAACACTGATATTTGATAAGCTGTTAATTTGCTAAAAATTTCTTGATGTTGCTAACGTTATTCTATTAGTTCTATGTTTAGTGTAATAAGGGCAGGCTCTGAAGCCATTTCCGGTTAATTCAGTGAAGCATTAATAGTCAATCAAAGTCAGCGGAGTTAGAATTGTGTAAAAACAGCACAGTGGGTATTGCATAAGGTACAACGAGGTTAACATATTGATACTCAAGTTGTAAATTAATTAACGCTGTAAGTGTTGAGAAGTTCTGAACATTTGTGTCTACTGAATAAAGTGTTCGTATTTCCTCTTAGCTGTTCTTTTTTTTAATTGTAAATCTTATAACCTACAAAAACATAATTAACGTAAAAGGCTAAAACGTAACAATATCTATATTGAGAATAGACAGCAAAAAACTAACTATGACGACGATAAAATATGATCGGCACTGTCCCCACTACGATCGAAAACCACTTTTAGGAACCATACACCAAAGGTGAAAGGGAATGTTATTAATTTTGCTACGATGTCAGTCTGTCCATCACAGGCTGTTTTCTTTGTCCACTAATACAAGAAATTCATGACAGTTAAAAATTACAAAATGTTCTAAAGCGATCAACGAACTAAATTTAATCAGAAATAATTTTTAGTCAGGCTTAAGTTCAGTAATTTCAATTCTTATTGAATGAAATATTTTTATTAATTAATGTGAGTATCTAAAGAAGAGAAGAAAAATTAAACTTAGACTTTAAGCTGGGGGAAATACCGATACTTTTCTGTGCAGCCACGCACTTCATCAGCACCCTAGTCTATCTACTTGGGTAGAGATTCTTGTTAACATCAGCTATTTAACTTAAATTTTCAATGAAACGGAATATGAGAAACGATTGTTGTGTATACAATTGATTTAAAAAATTTAAATTTTAATGTAATATGTAAACAATTATATATAAACACTTGAAATTCGCAAATTTTGTGTTTTTTTCGCAGGCTACAAAAATTAACACTGAAATAAAAAAAAACCCAAATTAAGGGGTGTTCTATCAGTTGTTAAAGTAATTTTTCAAAACGAAAAACTCGTCAAAAAGAAAAAACTCAAAATTTAAAAAACTCCAAAAACCAAAAAAAAAATTCAACATGAAAAAGCATCAAAACTAAAATAAAGAGTCAAAACTTCTCTACGACTGAATCATTATTATCTTTAAAGTCAATTAAATATTGGATTTTAAAGCGTTATTTTTTCTAAAATCAAGGACAAGACTTGTTGTTTTGTTAAAGAGAAATATATTACTTTCATAGAGAGAGAATTTTGTTAAATAAAATTATTTGATTGCTGGGTTTTGATTTAGCTGAAGTTCAAATTTTTCGGAAGCCAAATAACATGTGATTAACTTAAATAAACAAATAAAACCAGAATTATAAATAAGTATTCTAACAAACACTGGCTGAAAGGATTTGATGAAGTAACTTAGATCCAATGGGGAATGTGGCAGAATCAAACGAGTGAATTTTTCATTCTGAGAGCGGTTGCTGCCTTAATGCCAATAGAATGTTCAGCTTTGCATCTCTTGAGACACAAGTTTTTAGATTTATGTGATATTTGGGTGGAGTGACCTTATCATAACCTTTCAGATTTATGTGATATTTGGGTGGAGTTACCTTATCACATATCTCAAGGAGATGGGTTGGATATAGTACCTATCATCATATCGACTTAGCTATGGTTCTACATAGGTTGACACTGACGAGTGGAGTGGTGTTTCAAAAAGAAATCATCTTTGGTCGAATCGCCACATCCGTGAACGTACAACTCGTCACGTAAAAACACCATTTTCAGATTATGACATACGTGAACGTACTGAAATCCTATTTAGCTTATACGATTGACGTATAACTTAATTTGTTTTTGTACGATTGCCGATACGATCACGTGTGTAACGATTTGAGCTCTGGATTCAACTTGAATGCCTACGTGTAGAAGACAGCCACGTTAACAAACCACCCAACCAACTAGCAGAACGGAACAACATGCTGTTTTTTAAATAAATTATCACAAAGTATTTGGAACTGTGTTTCTTAATGCAAAAGATCGATTGAACCTAGTATTTAAATATACTAAAAACAAAAAAATTAAATTTTTGTTTGTTTTCAATTTAAATATCAGTTTGTTTTTCTAATATAAATGCTCGATCGAATGTATCGTTCGCTCTTATGTAGGTCAACAGTCTTTTAACATCTTTAGTACAATAACTTAATTTTTACTTAAAAAATCCAATTCAGTTAAGAAATTAAAGAACTTGATTTTTTTACAATCCTTTTTAGAGACTAAGAGCGTTATTTTCTTGACAATAGTTTTTAAAAATTCTTTTAAACTATATTCCTTTTTACAGCATACCAAAATAAAACTAGACTATTTTTTGCCTTTAAGATATGCAAATTCTTACAGCTTTTTGTCTGCGCTACACTGTAGAAATAATTAAAACACTGCATGCCTCTAAAAGGAATAAGAAAAATATATGTGCATATGTATTGTTATGCAGCAAAGTGCATTAAAACTAAAATAATTGTTTTACGCCTTCAAGTATGCTTTAGCTTTAGACCAAAACATTGACTTTAGAGGCAGCAGCTTTATATATTTTACATAAAAGTAAATTGCAAACAAAAATCTATTGTTATATTAAAATAACAACAACAAAAGAAACTATAAATGCAACAACAATATACAACAACTTTTGCCAAAATCCTTAAAGTATGCCAAGCTTTTAGCTTGCTTCTTTAAATTATAAACTAAACATAAAATATGTATATGCAACTAAGCTTGTAGATAATTAAAAGAGATGAAACTTTTTAAAGAAAAAATAAAAAAAACTACAAAGTTAAGGAATTATTAAACAAAGTATTTATTTTTTTTTAATAAAAATTTTTGCTAGCAGCCTAGTGGCAATTTTTAGGACCTGCTTGTTTTGGCTTATTCTACAAACTTTATCATTTTAAATTTTAGTTTTGTTTTATTATTGTTTTTAACATGTTGCAGTTATTTTTGTGTTTTTTTCTTCTCCTTTAGCTGGTCATTGTTTTTATTGTTGCTAAATTGTATTTTTTGTTGGAGAAATAAAAAAATGAATTGCTTTACGGCTGTGGATTACTATGCCTTTTTGGGTTTTCTTTATTGTTTGTTATGCTAAAGTTTTTCTTTTATTTTCTTTTATTCTGTGTTACCATTTTTCTGCTTGGCCTATTCTGCTCTTAATGCTCACTAAACTCTTGAGATTTATAACCGTAATATTAACTGAGTCAACGGGCTTTAAAAAAACTAAAAGCAAAATATTTTTGTGCTTGTTGGAAAAAAAGAAACCTTGCTGTATTCCCTTAAGTTTCGAGTAACATTGCTTGGCTAACTGTTACTGACACATGCCTCCGATACACAATACAATGAAAACTATTATAATTGCATTACCATTTTTCATCTTTTTTTTAATATTTTTTTTTGTTCCTTGTTTCTTACTTAAACTGCAAGTATGTTTAAAATAAAGCAACCTTAAATATGCAAATACTCTTGAGTATTATGCTACTAGAATATGTTTACTGAAGTAAGCTAGTGTATGTTTAAGGGCAGTTATTTTGCAGAGATTTGTAATATTTGAGTTTGGCAAATAATTTATCAAAAGAAAGTTGCCTAAAAATGGACATAGTTTACCCACATTTAAATATGTGTGAATAAAGCAAAAGTGTTTAAATCTGATTTTTATAGTATTCCAAGCAAAACTTATTGCTGAATATATCAACTTAAACCTTATATTTTGATTTAGTTTCAGAAAAAAAATTTTATTCTACTCTTATCTGAGCTATAAATCTTACATAAAACATATGACCATCTGCTGACTTCCAATTGTTAGTTATGATATTGGCAAATTTTATAAATGCTGAAATAAGTTACTAAGGTTCAATAATGAATATGTTTTGTCGAAATTTTTTAAAAGAAAAATCAACCAACCAGCAAACTACTGCAGCAATAAAACACTTCAATATATTTTTAAATTCCCTTTTGAAACATTTTGTTTTTTATTTTCTAAAAGTTTAAGCGTTGGACAGCCAAATAAGAAACATGAAACAGCAATAGAATAAAACAATTTTTTTTTTGTTATTTTAAACAACAACGACTAATGGAATACTGAACCGCGTAACCACAAAAATGTAACCGCTGAAACTGCCAGCAGTATCAAATTAAAACAAATTTTTTGTATCATTTGGCTGCCACAATATTTTTATGGCGAAATGCAAATGACTGGCAGTAATGGTGGTCAAAGGAACAATAAAATGCAAGTAAGTAGAAAGAGTTATAAAGAAAAAATTAGTAAACAAATTTTAAGGCTAAAAGATGGAAAACATATCCTCAAGTATTTCATATTAAATTTAAAAAAAATTAGCAAATTCTAACTTAAAAAAATTTTCCTATAAGAATATTTGCATTCATTCTTCAATAATAACTATTATTATGAAACCTACACTCTGTTCCCATTTATAATTTGTTTTTTTTCAGATTATTATCTTTTGCAAAATTGTCCGCCTTAAACTATGCTTTATTTTTAATATATTCCTTTAAGTTCAACGAACTTTTATTTATTAAAAACAACAATTATATTTTATTTGTGTACATATCAATTTAGCATTTTTTTTAATGACTTGAAAACATGTTATTATTTTTACTTTTGATATTAAAATAAAAAATCCATTTATATTGTTGACATCATTAAGCAATTAAGCTAATTTAAAAATATTATGCAAACTACAGAAAATGTTCGTTACATATTTTTTTCCATTTGCATAAGAAAATCGTTTATAACAAGAATTTTTATTTATGACTGAATATTTTTAAATGTATTAACTTTTGATGGTCATTGTTTTAAGTAGAAAATATTATAAGTGAATATAAATGATTTGAAAAAAGAAATTTATGCATAAGATTTATAAAGTAGAAAAGAATCAGATTGCATAAATTTACTTTTAAATTAGTCAAATTATCTTCCGGTTTTGGCTACACACTATCAGCCTTATTTAAGAAACTTATTAAGCTTAATAAGAAAATTTTTTTATGAAAATTTGTCTTAAAACCCCTTTATAAAGCCTTCATAATTTTTATAAATTAGGCTCCCATATTCATTAAATTTAAAACGCGTTTGAAATGTATTTTATTTAAAATTTTTCATAAAAAATTTTCTTAAAATGTATTTGAAATTCAATTTATTTTTATTATGAATATGGGAGATAAAGTATAATATTTCCCTTTACCATTTAAGATTTACATATTAAATTATTTTAGATTTGAATATCTTGGGATGAAATTGAAAAACTATGTAACAAAAATATATTCCCAAAGCCAAGTGTGCTATTTTGAGGTGCTTCCGAGGATGTGCAATAAGAAGGAAGTATTGCTTTTTTTATAGATATTATAACTAATGGTTGATTTTTTAAGATTTAATTAAAAAAAAACAAATAACATTTAGAGATATGTAAGAAATCTTTATTTGAGACGATAGAACGATCTATAGTCAATCAAATTCTTTTATCTAATTGCGCTGCTCACAGCAATCATATATTTTCGATTTATTACTTTAAAACGTCATAATCTATGAGTACCATCTGAATACCCCAAATAAATATCCTGAAGAAGTTAACCGAAGGTTACCAAAATATTGAACGAATAAAGCACAAATACAAAAAGACTTAAAGCACAAAAAAGTAGTTTAATTAAATATATCATTCAAGGTTTAAAGATGATTTCATGTAAATGTTGATCACGGCTACGCCTCAAATGATTCATACAATGAGTCCAATTTTAGCATACGCTCTACAACATGTCCACCGGTATCTCGCAAATAAGCTCTTTAAAATTAGATTTCAGTGCGTCAACCGTTGCGGGCTTGTCCCTTTAGTCTAAAGGCCTTGAGACGCACGATATAGTTGGCCAATAGAACGCGCCCAAACGTGTGAAAAACTATTAACCGAACTCGCCTCTCAGTTGGGTCATTAATTTGCGTGCCGTGTGGCATGTCACACTCTCAATCAAGCCCAGCTCCTTAAGTTTAGAGAAAAAAAACTGAAATAAGAGAGGCCCCATTGCTGCGAACGGCCCCGAATTCTTAATCCAGGGCACTGGCGGATGCATGTAGCTGCCTTATTTTGTTTTGTCCGCACTCTACGTACGCGTGTTGGTGGTTTAATGTCCAATAATCTAAATTTGGTGCGAAATTTAGTAACTAAATTTCAAATATCAGCCTCAAAAGTTTGCCCGAATTGATCATAAAATTCAAAAAGTGCACGTTGCACTTTCTTAACCGAACATGAATTTTGATAATAAAATTCAATAATCTGTGAGCATTGCTCGTTTGTAAATCGATTCATGATTAAATTATAGACCAAACTGAACATGCTTAGCAGTAACATGTTAGACGAAAACAGATGAGTTACCAAAAAAACAGTTGCCTAAAAGAACAGATTTGCTAAAAAAAAATCACCCTTTATGAGTGGAGCCTTTTTAATGTAAACTTAAACTTTTTCGTAAATTTTAATTATTTCTGTGTGTTCTAAATAAAAAAATAATGAAGTTGTGAGTGTGTAAACATAAGCCTTTACGACTATTTTTCTGTGCCGAATCATAAGTAAATTTACAAATATTCCCTTAATTATGAAAGTAGTCTTACTTTTATATTTGTTTGCTCAAGATTTTAGATTTGAACAAATTATAATATATTTTTGTATTAACTATAGAAAATTTTAATTTAGAGTTGTACTAGTCATGATTGAATTGACACACAGAAAAAAATACCAATGTAAAATCAACATGCCCAAAGGTTAATTCAAATTCATTCAAATCACATTAAATTTACTATGTTGTTTGAGTGTGTTGGTGGTTATTTGCTTTTTTCATAGCTGCAATACACTTTGTGCTTAGGAACTGCTGCTGGCTGGTAGGCAGTGTGCTTGTCTTGCATTCGGAGGATCGTAGGTTCGAATCCTGGAGTCAATTTAAATCTTTTTTTATTTTTATTTTTTTTAACTAAAAGTTTTCAAGCCAAATCATTTTGTTCTTTTTTTTTAAACAAAAACTAAAACTTTTCAAATAAATGATAAGAAATAATATTAAATTATAATTTCATTCAAGATGGTACATACTAAGTGTTTATTTGAAGAATATTTAAAGTTGTTGTGGCTGCAGGGGTAAGCACGTTGACTACTACGCGATGAGTTAATTAAATTAAATTTATGTTGATCTAACTTGAAATAACTTTGATTAAACATGATTCTTCATTTTGATTTTAACAGTACTTAAATGTTAATTAAACATGGCTTAAAAAGCGTGTCGAACTTTAGCCCGTTCAAATTATAAATATAGAAACAAATTAAGTTCGAAAAATAATAATTAAAATTAAGTGAAATAAAGTTATTTCAAGAGAAAAAATTTTTTTGGACAATTACTTTACATCATGTTAAATTAACATGAAACACACATGAAGCGAAATCATGGCCAAAAAATTTAAAATTAACCCTATTTTTAACGATTCTACATTGTTTTTTTGTCTGTGTGTATGACTTAGAATACTTTCATAATTAAGGGCACAAATGTGACATTCCGTAAATACTAGATGTCAGGATTAAATAACGAAAAAAATATATACTAAACATTTGAATGCTAGCTAAAGTTTAAGTTCAATAGGTTGTATTAGCAAACTAATTACTGCATATATTCTGCCTTCCTTTTATAATAACATAGCAAAATTGTTTTTTATACATATTTTTACCTAAAACAAAAGTTGAAGCCCATAAAAAAACTAAACTTGAGGTTATTGCTACTACACTGGCATGCATGCTTTTAAGACCAATTACTGCCATTCTATAGTTTCTTTTTCTAAGATTTCTTTTTGTTGTCGTTTCGGTGGCGTTAAAAAAACTGACATCAGTCAAGTTTAAACTTAGTTAACGAAATTTTGTTGTTTCAAAGTTTATCAACAAAAAAAACTATAAGCAACAACACAACATAAGAAAACAAAATCTAGCTAAAAGGAAGTTACATCCATCAGTAGTTTTAAAGGCAACATCAGTTACGAAAATGGAGTAGGATGTAAAAGTTTATGCAACACATGCTACAAAGTCATGTAAGTGTAGCACGCAATAGCAAACAACAGCCATTATGCAATAACACAAACACAAACACACACAAACATATGCACACACACATACACTTACATGTATGTATGTATGTATATGCATATGCATGTTATTTGGGAGTGTATGTTTATGCACAATAAACTTTTTTTACTGGACATGAACAGACGTGTTTAGTTACACACCCTTTTTGATGTTTCTTTGCATGAAAATGAAGAAAAATTGCGGTAACATATGGCAAATTGAAAAATATAGATTTTTTTTCTTTGAAGTTGAAAGACGTTAAATACACGCAAGTTGGAGCATAAAAGCGACTCCACATGTAACAGTGATGGTTCAAATGATTGCTATTAATACTCGTAGTCAAAATATTTTCAAATTTGTAGGAACAAGATTTTAATTTTTCTTAAATCGCATTTTATGTACACAAACAATACATTAAAAATAAAAAAGTGAAATTAATAAAATATGCATTAATTAACGTTTTAAAACACCAGCTAAATGACGCAGCTTATTTAAAATTTTTTAATAAAAGCACAAGGCCAGTGTTGGTGAGAAACTCACTCACTCAATTTAATGTTACAAAGAATAATACAAAAATTAGTAAATATACAAACTTTTGCCTGACACTGTAACTCTAAACTTTAACATATATTTTTTTATTCTTTGCCTTTTAAGTTTCTTTGAGTATATGTCTTAAGTTGGATTAACAAATTTCTTAAAATAAAAAAACAGAAAGCAAACACAAAACTAAACAACAGGACAACATGAGAACATGTTTGTTTTAGTTTTTATTTTTCTGTCAAACTTTCAAATAAAAGCAACAGCTATTACAAACATGCTACTTCGTATTGAGAATTCGCTTAAACACACTTCTATTTTTGCAAGGCTGGTATTTTGGCAAATGCTCAGGCTCGGTTCATGTGCAAGCAAGCAGGTTTTAATTTAAACCAACACGAAGGTCTAATAATTATTTTTATTTAATTGCACTGTAAATTAAGTATTTAAATGGTATATCACATGTGAGCTCTATATAAACTATATTTTAAATGAAAATAGCAGTAAAAAATATCTTTAGACAGGACAGGAAAAAAATGTGTTTAAGATATACAGCTGTCATTAACTTTCACTGTGGTACATTTTATAACTTCGTGGGTATAAAAGCTAATTGGATTTTGTTATAAAATTTGATTTCGAATCAAAGTTTTATTACAACTTCTGCAATAAAAACAATTTTGATAATTTAAAAAATTTAAAAAACGTATGTATATTTTTTTGTTTTAGCTCGTTTCGATGTATTACATTGCTGCTAAGTAGACTTCAACCACAATTAAAAAAGTTTGTAAGACCTCAATAAATATAAAAAAATTATGAATTGGCTATTAAGAATTACAAAACTACAATCACAGTAAGCTTATAAATTTTTTAGAATATAATTCTCCCAAAAAAACCGGTTTCAATGCAAAGAGCTGATAGTAAATTTTTGAAAAAAAAATTATCTGACCAAACTAGAAAAAAATTCTTTCAATCAAAAAATATATTGAAAATCTGTTGGTTAAGAAGACAAACGTAAAATATAAAACAATTTGTAATGGGCAGAACTCCTCCCATTATTTTAAATGCAAGATTCTGTGTATAATTTTGTGAAAACCCCTTAAAATAAAATATTAAATTTTAATGAGCACGCCGCCGCCCATTTTGTTAAATAGAAGATTGTGTATATTTTAGATTTCAAGGTGTATGTTAAGTTTCGTAAAAATCGGTAAGGTAGAACCATGTAAAATATAATACTAAATTTTAGTGGGCGTAGCCCTACCCATTTTTGCAACTTTAAAATTGTGTAATTACAAAAACTAAAGCTTCTTGCTAAGTTTGGCAGCAATAATATAAGTAGAATATCATGAGATCAAAGAAACAATTTGTGGGCGTGACCCTGCCTACTTTTTTACAATGGTACCAGTTAGAACTAATAACTCCTAAAACAAAAAAAATTATTTTTACAATCGGTCTAAAATGTAGCGAGCTCTGAAGTAACAATTTAAAAAAAACAGACGAACTGATTGACAACCTCCTGCTTTTTTGAAGTCGATTAAAAAAATAAAAAGAAATATGTATTAAGCCAAATTCAAAAATAAGCACGAAAAATTTAAAAATAATTAAAATTTAGTTAAATAAAGTTTATTTGTAGGAGTATCCCCGCCTACTCAAGACCTCAAGGTGAGTGCTGAGATTTATAAAAATTGATACAGTAGAAGCACGTGAAATATAATAAAAAATCGATAAGGTAAAAGGGCGTAATATATAGTAAAGTCCTGCAGAAGACCACTTATAAAAACTTTTAACACATGAGGGATTTTTCAAAAGCTTTACTTTATTGCAGGTAAAGATGAAAATACTTCGTGACAGAAGAACTTGTGATGCCTACTTCTTCTTGATAACCTCTTCCTTGTTTTGGACTCGGTCATGAATTTTTTAAATTCCTATTCATTATGACATGAGTTAAATAAAAATAAAATACTGCAAAAATTTTATTTTTGAGTTAAGTAACGTCTATATGCATTTCAAGCCTGCTCATCATGGAAGTCATCAGTAACGAAATGTTCAAAGACACTGCTTAAAGAAAAGAAAAATAACAAAATTCCTAATACCTTAAAAAATAAATGTCCAATAAACATACTACACATTAGTGCTTATTATTCAGAAAAACATTTTAGAATCCCTACTCGCAAATTATATTAATATCTTATATTTAATTCACTGAAGCGTAAGTTATAATAATTCATAACACTTTTCGTACAACTCATAAAACATCATAAATAAACAAATATAAACTTACAAAAAAAAAATTCTTTTAACAACATTACTATGTGTGTGTGTGTGCGCGCGCTTGAGCATGAGTGTGTTTGTCATAATAATTTTATCTCTTAATTTTATGGCATTATAAATTATTACATGATTTCATTCAGTTCAAACCTCTTCTAACAAATAAAAATGAAAAATTTATGTGAAGAAAGAGAAGAGAAAACAAAACACATAAACTCTTATTATACAATTTTGCACTTTATATTGCAACGTGGATTTTTAAAATTTTTTTCTTATATCATTTATTGTTAATGTTGTTGAGTTTTTAATTTTCAAATATATTTTCTTCTATATTTCATAAAATTTTATAAACATTATGAGACTTGACAGTTTTTGTTTTGTTACTCCTGCAGCTAAAATACATTCATTTCATATTTTAAGAGATTTTTTTTTTTGAAGCAGTATATTTCTTTCTTTCGTCATAAGAAATTTTTTTTCTTTGCTTCATCTTATATTTTTATGCAACTTGCACAACAGCTTGCTATGTACATGCTGTTGATTTAGCTGCTATGAAAGTATATAATTTATTATATTTTCTTGCTGAGCAACGAAGAAAGTAAAGTTCTAAAATGCATTTATTACTACAGTGAGGAGAAGAATTATTAGGAAACCTATACGAAGTTGAAGTATATAAACATATAAAAATACGAGTACAAATTGATTTCTATGACTTATATTCATAAAAAATAAAATGTATTTAAAATCTGTTTAAAGAAAATTTTTTATGAAAAAATTTTAAATAAAATACATTTTAAACTCATTTTAAATTTTATGAATATAGTGTAAGTCTCCAGGCAAGAGTGAAAGACATAGAATATCTTTGAGGAGTGCTTCTTTCATTAAAATCAGTTGAATAGTTTCATAGGGCAGCTATTGTCCCCTGAACCCTTGTGGGTAAACTTTATCTATATTTTAAGTCGCATCTAAATCGGTTAAACTGTTTAGCCTATAGTGCGTAATAAAAAAACAAATATGTTTTTTAATTCGCTCTAGGCAGACTGACGCACTGTAGGGTGGCTAATATCACTCCAGTCCATATAATTGTGTTAATGAAATTTAACTCTTTCTGTTGGCCATAAATTGGCTATTGCTAGATAACTCATATGGTGTAATTAGTGGAATTACTGTAAAAAATCTATCGAAATATGTATACATGCCTGCCCTTTTAAATGTTTTATGAATGAATAATTTGTGATATCAGCTGACAATTCGTTTCACCATTTTGTATATATTTTGATGACTAATTTAACTCTCCATACATCGTTTATTTGTTGAGTATTTTTCTAAATATGTAGTCTGAAAAGTGCATGTTTGGTCGAAGTTCCAGGAATTGATTATTGTACATGGAGTTAAATAAGATGGAAACTCTATATTCGTGAGATCGCTGGGTGAACATGCCACCCACCCCACTACGATTGCGCATCTTTAGAACCGTTTAATGCCCGAAGTTTTATAACTCATTCCTTGACCACCCAACTTATTACAGTATACACTTTTAAGTATACTTAGTAACGTCTTCATAATGGGATCTTAGAAAATACTTATTTAGGTATTCTAGCGGAGTTTTCTTGATGATTTCTTGCTGATAAGCCGATGATGTCGGAAGCTCAATACTCATAAATAAAACACTGTTATAACTGAGGAGTTTAATTGTTCAGTCGGTCTATCCAGCTTGTTATTGATAAACTCAAGCATGTAAATATTTTCAATGCTTTCATTACTTTCTTCTTGTGCATTTTCATCTAAAGGGATCTAGGTTTTGTCAGCAGCATTATAATCGTCACTAAATTCAACATCAGATAACACAAACGTGTGCATAAAACAAAATGTCACCTTGTGCCTGATCAATACAACTGTGCTATCTGAATTTCCTTGCACGCTGACTACTTGTTACTCGGCACAATATCACCAGTAATACACTGACTGGTTGCAAAACCTCATTTTACATTTAACAACAGTAATTTTGAGAGCTTATATCAAAACTATTTTACAAAAACACTTACTTTGTGGTCGCATGTCTATACTCTTTGAAAGACACAATCAAGGTGAAGCTGTATTTTTTTATTTTATGCTGTTTTTTATTTGTTGTTTATATTTATTAGCAACAGGACCTCACAATCACTGCCAATAGACAAAAAATACCTTTTTAATGTAGTTTGAGGTCAATCAAGGCAGATCGCACAATCGATTAAGCCAGGTCTGAAAGTAAATTTCGTATAACACTTATGCCAAATATATGCATTTTTGCTTACAACGGATCTTTATAGATCTTCAAAACATAAACTAATTGGATCTGCTAATGTTTGAGTATTAAAACGACACACAAAAATTATCATTTTATCTTGAAATGATAAAGCTCAGTTAACAGTTCTTATGGAATTTCACGTTTGTAGATTTACATTTATTTCTACACGGAAAATTTTTTCTGTAGCCTTTTGTGTAGAATTATATTTGCATATGCACAAATTCATTTATTTTTGAATGTACAACACACAAAAACACTAAAAATTTATCACAATTTGATGAAGAAATGTTAAAATTTCCACTTATATTTATAACATCCTTAAGGTAGGCAATATGTTTAAACAATTCCATATTATTTTCTATTGAAAGCAAATGGAAATTTCTTTGTGAAATTTAGTAGCTTGAATTTCCGTAAGGTTTTTTTCATGTAGAAACCTGGGGGCAAATTACGGCACTCGTTATCGAACGAAATTATGATATATTTCAATAGAGTTTATATGGAAATATTTTAAAATTTCGAATCGTTTCGAATGCAGTAGTTTGCCCCCTGAATTTCACCCCCATAATTAAAAAATTTTTAAATGAACATAAAATGCATTTTATTTCAAATTTTTTAAGCCTGGTTTCAGGTTCTCATACAAACTGTATGTATAAAAAATTTAACTATTAATTTTTATTTAGTTTTTTTTTTTAATTTTTCTTTGTGCTTTTCCATTATTTTAAAATTTTTTTAGGATATAAATCTAAAAAAATGAGTAAATCAAAACTGTTCACACAGTATTATGAAACCAAGTTACAGAATGACATTATCGTTACTAAAAGGAATAAATTTGAAAGCATTTGTTTTTGCTTCGAATTTTAGAGTAGACCCCCTCTTTTCGGTGTTTGGAAGAAGATAATATATAAGCAGATTTCTTGGGCAATTATAGTCCAAATTTAATTTTTATTTCTTAGGCACATATGTTATGGGGCGAGTTTTTTGTATTACATAGCTTGTAAGAATTTTTTCTAGGTTTCTATAAGTTTATATATTTTTTCTTTCATGTCTTTTCTCTTAATTTATTAATGCACTGTAATTTATACGGTCCATTGTTGTACTTTGCCTAAAAGTTTTTAATATAAAATTTATATATATTTCTTCAACCATATCGCTAGCAATTGCACATAACTCGGTTAAGTGTACACACAGTTGTCAGTACGCTTCATTTAACATTTAACGGAAGAAAATAAATTTTTCCAAATACTCCGTATATTCTTTATACAAAATGGAAACATTTTTTATTTTCTCTTTTACGAAAAAAAAATTTATTTATTGTATTAACGGGTAAAATAAAGTAGAAGTTTAGGCCAAGCAAAAAACCCTTTTAAGTGACCAACTAATGAATTGAAAAATTGTTAAAAATTGATTTAGAAAAGTAATGACAAAGTCATAAAAATTTAAAGGCTATACAAAAAAATTTCAAAAATTGTAATTGATGTATTATTACTCTTGTATACCAAATTGATTTGAAACGTTATAGAAAAACTATCAAGGAGAAAGAATGACTTTATTGAATTGAAAGAAAATTGTGACCAAAGTGAGTGGCTTCTTAAAAAGACTTACTTTTTGAATACGAATAAAATAAACTAAAATAAAAAAAGTCGAAGAAACAATATTCAAAATTCTAATAAGCAAGTGGTGACGCAATGCAAGATAGAGTTTTGAATGCAAATTGAAAAGGCATTAAATAAGAAGATATAAAGTTCAACAAAATAAAATGAAGTGAAACTAAATGTCTTGAAGTGAAGTGGAACCTTCAGGTACCGTATTAAGTGATATTAAATGTAGTAGAGTGAATGTAATGGAAACAGGTAAGAATACTATATTCGGCTGTGCCGAATCTTACATACATATTTGTTTTGTGGGAAAATAGTTAATTTATTTTTTGCTCTAGTATTTTTACACTAAATAATTTGATATAAAAATTTTGTTTTCAATATAAGCAATAGCTGAAGATTTTATTATGCACTCTGTATATAAAATTTTTTTACGAGATTTATATATTATTTTTTTTAAATAAATGCAGAGAAATTGGTTAGAGAAAACTTTAACAGAAATCAGCACTTTCTAATGGCAATTTATTCATCCACATCTTAAGCAACTTAAATCTACAAATTAAAACATTTTTCAGTCCTAAAAGTCGAAGTCGATACCGAAAACTTAATCAAATAATTATCCAAAGGGCCTGCTTACGAGTGTCGTATTTCGACTACGACTACGGCGATTTTGTATGAGATTAAAGAAAAAATGTGGCAATGTTCCTTAGTCTTCTATAAACACGTTGTAGTCGAAGTCGTAATAAGACCCATAGTGTGTCCTATTACATATATTTTAAGATTACTTCCCATGTTAAGACTGCATAATTTACGAAAATGGCTAATAGCGCACAATTTTACATGCATTTCGTTTTGATGCTCAACATCATAAGCCCATGGATGTAAAATCTAACTAAATTCAGCTATTGGTTTAAAAGTAAAAGCAACGCAAACAGCAGAAAGAGAGAGTTTCAGGAAAATGGTATATCATATGTCCTCTAAGTTTTTTGTAATTTTGACAGTTTTTTAAGGATATATTTTATGCTGTCTTCATTTAGTAAAAATTTTAAATATCTCGCTAACGTATGAGCATCGATTTGAAACACAATTGTGTTGAAATGCATAATAAGCCATGTATCACAAAGATTCGTAGGACTAAAGAGTGCCCAAGTTTATGGTTAAATTAGATTTTCATATCGAAATTTATTATATATAAAAAAGTACTCCTGATGATGATCATTCCATCCTAAAATATAAAACATGTTTAATCAACAAGAATAAACCTGTTTTTATTTAGCTACTTTTCTATCAAAAAAATTTTAAATTTTCTGACCCTGGAACCATATTTTTTTTATTTTTCTGATTTTAAATTCTAATTTAATTCTTTCTAAAATATAAAATAAAAATTAACGAATAATCAACATTCACCCTTATTCCAGTTGTCATCATCGACGTCACTTTAACACAATACCAAAAAAATTGAGGCTTATTTACTCGCTCTCGAGAAAAATTTTGTGCAACTGACAATCTATTTCCGTTCCCTAAGGTCTAGAAAATAGCAAAAGCCTGACAACAGGAGTCAGTTGTTTTCGACAACAAATATATGAGCAGCAATATTTTGGCATTGTGTTTAAATGATGACGATGCCGACAACCGGAATAAGGGTGAATACTTTTATTTAGTTAGGAGATCAAGTTTTCCAGCTCTGGAGCTCTTGTTTTTTTTTCTAATTTTATATACCAAATTATTTTTTTTAATATAAAATATGCTTGCTTTATAGAGGAAAAAAATCATTATTATTATATTACCAGCTTTTACCCGCTGCTACGCTCGCGTTGATCTAATATTTTAGAAAATCTACGTGAAATGTATGAATGTTTTGTTATTTGTTAAAAAAACATAAAAACCAACAAAAGGTGATAAAAAAATTAAAAAGCAAAATAAAAACCGGTTTTAAAACTGTCTAAACAATCATACCTGCAACGAAAAACCATTGCCGAACCTGATAAAAATTAGGCGATTTTGGCCGCTGGTAATCTAGATTTGCATTGGTGAAAGAATTTTCAAAATCTGTTTAACGGTTTGAAAATCCGTAACAAATATATAAAAACCCAGTTCTAAACCTGATAAAAATATAGGCTATATTTAATGCTGCTATTGTAGCTTTCCATTGGAAAAATAATTTTAAAATTCAGTTTAGAAGTTTGAAAATCCGTGGCATATAAAAACCGGTTTCGAACCGGATAAAAACATAGCCTTTGTTTAACGCTGGTAATGTAGCTTTATATTGGTAAACGAACTTATAAAAACTGTTTAGTGGTTTGACCGTGAAAGCGTAGCAAACAAACAAACAAATTCACTTTCACATTTAAAATTTCAGTAAGGATACACAAATAAGTTAACATTTTCCAACCCTGGATTCTGTTCTAATTTTGAATTTAAAGTAGCAATTTAAATCTTACCGAAATATAAAAAAGGTTTATTTAACAAAAAAAAAACAAAAATTTGTTTTAGCTAGTTACTTTTACTTATATATCAAAAAATAAAATATTTAATTTTCCAGCTCTAAACCGTCCATTGGATTTTGCTGATTTCCAATACCATCCTATATTGGAAAATTTTGAACACACAAGTCTAAGACTTAAGTCTCTAGCCTTTCTAGAAGCTTTGAAAAAACAATTTGACGTATAGACATACGGACAGACGAACATCGCGTATGCATATTCCCTATTCATAAGGACCCAGAATATATACACTTTATGGATGGCTAATGAATATTGTGGAAATTGCACAAAGATGGACAAAATTTTCACTCTTTATCCGGTTTAAAAAAATTTAAATTTAAACATTTAAGCACTTACCTTTAGCAGATAAATTTAAATAAATTAATAAAAATATCCATGAGTATTTATTAAGTACTTTTGTTGTCAACAGCAACTGTTCACGGCGACCATGTTGTTGCACATTTTCAGGCTGCCGATGTAACAGACGACTACTATGAACTTGTTGCTGCTGCTGCTGGTGTTCACTTGGCCTGGCAGTAGGCGGCAATTTATCACTTTTTGTTGTCGTACCAAGCTGTTGCATATCTTGTTGCAGCATAAATAAACATTGTTTTTGCAGTTGTTGTTCTCTTTGCTGTTGTTGTTGTTGCTGTCCTTGCTGTCGTCTTACAATTGGCAGTGTTGTGGCGGCAATAACAGCTGTAACAATGTATTGTGTGGTTGTTGCTAAAGTAGTTGTCGTACTCTGATAGAGGGCTGTTATTGAATTGAAACATAAACGTAGTATTGTAATTATGCATAATTGAAACATAATAATACTGCTGCTAAGTCTTTGTTGGTACTGCGCAAAATATTGGTTTGATAAATTTGATGGCTGCTGGTGCTTTTGCTGCTCGAAATGCTGATAATGACAATTTAATTGTTGATTGGTTATTATGTTGGTTTCCTTTAAAACTATTTTTTCATATTTCTGATGCAATATTGAAGGGTGACTACAGCTTAAGCTGTTGCTGTATTTAATGGCATGTTTGTGCTGCAAATGCTGTTGTTGTTGTTGTTTTTGTTGCTGCTGCTGGTAGTGGGATTGTTGTTGAAAAAATTTTCTTTTTCTTTTGCGCCTTAAGTAACGTTTACATAAAGCCAGTCTTTGTTTGAAAACAATTTGTGTGGATTGTGTTAAAGCTTGTTGTAAGCTCTCTTTGTTAAAATGTCTACTGAGCGGGCCAGGTGGCTCAAAGCTTAAGTTATTATGACTGAGCTTATTCTCATAGTAATGATTTTTGTTATTGGTGTTGTTGCTATTGCTAAATTCATGATTTTCAAAAGACAACCTTTTTTCTTTAATTATGAATGAAGCCGTAAGATGTTTTAGTTGTTGTTGTTGTTGTTGATAATGCTGTTGCTGTTGTTGGTTTTGGTGCTGGTGCTGGTGCTGCTGTTGAGAGTGTTTGTTAAATGTATTGCTTAAACTTTTACATGATGAAAGCTTAAAGCTTTGGCCATGACAAAATTTTACCAAGGCCAAGTTAAATTTATTTTTTTGCCTAAAGCTTTTATGGCGTTTAAAGTTATTGAAGACTTTTAAACTTGTCTTGATTTTTCGCCTTGTCTTGTGGTTGATGTAAAGCTTTTTATTTAAAAAATCGTTGTGTTGCAGCATTATAGGTGGTTTCTTATTACTGTAATATTGCTAAGCCAGAAGATATTCTTTAAAAAAAAATTATCAAGCCATTAAGCTGTTGTTTCGAATGGCTTGGCTGTGTAAGAGCTTCTGCTTTATTTAAAGCTTTTTAAAATCTCTTTTTTAACTCATCCATTAAGAATATTCTATTTTTATTTTCTTAAGAAAATTTTACAAAATGTTGTTTTTTACTTATTGAAAGTTTTACCTTTACAGTATGGCGAGTATTTTGTTTTATTGTTGTTTGTTCTTCAGTTGATTTTTAAACATAATTCAATTCGTTTTCTGTTTTTTTGTTATTTTGCTTTTAAAAGTAGATTTTATTATCAGTTCTTTAACAACCTAAGAGCTTTGTTTATTTATAAAATTTGTTGTGTTATTGCATTTACTATTTTTATTTATAAAAAAGTTGTTTTCATTATTTTTATAATATTCTTTTTGTATTATGCTTTAGTTTTAAGCTAGCAGGTGTTCTTTTGTTTGTTATTATTTTTTTAATTATATTGTTTTCAAATTTTTTGTTAAATGCTGCTGCTGGTAATCAATCATCAAGTGGTGCTTTTAAAGAAAAGTTATTTATACTTTTTCCCAAATTCAGTTAACTCTTAAGCTATTGTTGAGTTTTTAATGTGTTATCGTTAGTTTTAAATATTTTCTTCTTATTCTGTTTATGGCAGTGACGTATACTGTGATTTTTTATTTTTGTGTGAAGATAAACTGTAAAAAAAGGAAAAAGATAACAAAATATTAAGATAAATTTATTTTGGGGAAGAATTATCTAAATTACATCAGCAAATATATTTTTAATTTTTAATTTTTCATTATTGTACTTAATACAAACCAATAAACATACTATCTGTGGTAATAAGAAAAAAGGGCTTAAGTCATATTTTGTTGTTTTGCAGGAGAGTACTTTTAAGCGTTTAAATAGATTTTTAGAAATTATTTCTCTTGCAGTTAAATTCATTTATTCTAAAAATGTAAATCTCAAGCCATATTGCTATAACTTCGTGAAAAATCACACAAATGAATTGAAATTTTGACCAGAAGTACTTTTGAATATGCAGATTACCGAAGTGCCAATAACTGAAAATTAGCTTATCTGGACTTAAGCACTTTTCCATTTAAGCCTTAGATATATCGTACTTTAACCGCCAAAAAGAGCTAAGGTGACTTAATTTACGAAATAAATTTTTTTTACCAAAATGGATCATTTCCAATTGTAAATAACAGATTTTCACTAAAAAAATGTGTCACTTAAGCTTTTTTGGCGGTTATGGCTCGATTTGTATGTATTGAGTTCTTCCTTTGTACAAAGACAATTGTACTCATAAATTCAAATTTTCCATACAAAATAGAATTATGTGTAAAAAACATTTTCCTTTTGTCGCCAATAAATTATTACAAAAACATTCTTTATTTTAAGCCCACACAAAAATTTATTTTCCCAATTTATTAAACTTTTACCTCAAGCTGAAGGCACAAAAATAATTTCTGTAGCACAATACTATCAACACTGTTACTATTTTTGAAAATTTTTTTACCATTTCGTATATTATTCCATTAATAATTATGCAAATTTTTACAAAGATCATCTTTGTTTGCACTTAATTTGAATATGGCGAAAACTTTATGCTTTTCTTTGGAAAATTTGTTATATCCAAACATAATACATATGCAAAGTTTCATAAAATTTTGCATGCTTTTATCTAGAAGACGTCATGAGAAGATATGATTTATCGTTTTAGCTCAGCAGTAGGACAATAAAAGAGAAATGTGTAGGAACATTTTTAAAAAGAATTCTTGAAAAAAAAAGCTCCTAAACTAAATAAAACTTTATGCAAATGGGTAGAAAACATAAATAAAAAATATCTGACTTACGAGATTTTCTGAAAATCAATTTATTAAAACAACTAAAATAGTCAGTGAAAAGTAAAAATCATCAGGGAATATTTTAATTGACAAACAAATGCTGCTTATTTTTTGAAAGGGAATAAAATATAATTCTTCAAAAAAAACGACTTGAATGCAAATATCTGAAAGAACATTTTCAAAAAAAAATATCGGAGCGAAACTCTGGCAAGTAAACTCTTTAAAAAAAAATTAAAATCTGTTAGATAAGGAAAAGTACGTGAAACCATAAATTACATTTTAATGGGCGTGACTCCGCCCATTTCTAAAATGCATGCTTGTATGTTTTTCACAGGGTGTATGTTAAGTTTTATAAAAATCGGTAAAGTAATAATATATATTATATAGATATATTATATATATCTATATAATATATAGATATTAATATATAATATCGTCGGCTTAGAGTGTAAGCCTGCTTAATCTACTTTTTGTAACATATGACATTTGAATGCCGTTCGAAAAAGAAAAATACGTCCCATTAACTTGTTCAAATATTTATTATAATTTAAAGCTCTAGATCCCGAAAAAACTTAATGTATTATACTAATTTCTTAAGCTTTGTATAGAAACCGTTAACAGTATTTTGTCTCTCCTGTAAATTTTGTTGGAAGTGAGTTAGCAGGTTTACACTCTAAGCCAACGATATTAAATTTTAATGGGCGTAATTTTTTTTAATTTAAAATTGTATTTATTTTATTGGTCAAGGTCTGTGGCAAGTTTGATTATAATCGCTCAAGTACAACCAACCATGTTAAATATAATAATAAATTGTAATGGGCATGAATCGGCCCATTTGTTTTACTGCAAAATTGTGTAATTACAAGAACCAAAGGTGTTTTCTAGGTTTCGCAGCAATCAAATAAATAGAATATCATAAAATCAAATTGAAAAAATGTTGGTCGTGTTTCGCCCCCTTTTTTTACAATGGTACCAATTGGAAGCTATACCCTCTCATACAAAAAAAAATTATTTTTAAAATCGTTCTAAAATGTCTTTTTTAAGTCTGTTAAAAACAAAATTAGATTTCAGAGTAGATATTTTTTAACCCCCGACCTTTTATGGTCGGGGGTGTTATAAATTTTTAGTGAGTGTCTGTGTATCTGTGTATCTATGCATCATACGGCTAAAACGATTTTGATTTAATTTTTCTGTTTGAAAGATTACTCGATTGAGAGGGTTTTTTTTATGTTTTAAGAACGTATTTTCACATCTTCTCTAGACATATTCAGGGGTATTTAAAATTTTTAATTTTTGTTATTTAATATTAATCAGGCTTAAAACATATACATTTTTTGTAAAAAAGTCCAATTTTTTATGTTAATTTTACAGTCGAATAAAACGCCTAGTAAAGCAACTAAGTGGAACAATCATGGATATCCTTCATATAACTTTCACTCTACAGAACATTAAGATTATTCAGAGACGTTGTTTTATTTATATAGAAGAAGTTGCTGCTGCTTATGCCATAAGTTTCAATAAAATAAATAGATAAAGACCAGTTTTTTGTTAATCTTAGAATAATAACAAAACGGATATTAAAGTGTTTTAGGAGGCCACCAATAGGATACCAAATTTAGCATTCTATGTTAAGAAATACAATGGAATCTTTCTTAACGGACACTTCCTATAGGAGGACACCTGCCTTAGACGTACACTTTTGATAGGGCCCGGCATCTCCATAAGAAAATAATTGCTTTCTCTTGAGCAGTCTCTTTGTGCGGGCACATTTCATTGGTCTCTTCGGTGTCCGCTCAAGAGAGATTCCACTGTAATACTATATAAATGGTGTTTAATATTGAATGCTAGAATCTTTCTCTAGTATTAATGTATTCGAGAAACAGCATACGAGAGTTGGTTGTAAGCTTTTCTAGAAAAAAAATCTTTAGATATGAAATTTATATAAAATAGTATGTGACGACAAACTTTACAAGCAAATACTTAAACACTTATCACTGATTTACTGAAACAATGTCATAACTAAAAAACTATGTTTTTTTGAGAGAAGTAACAACTCAGGTAATGAATGCCTACTACAATTATAAAGTGTTACCTTCTTGTGAAAGGGATAGAGATAGAGAAGATGGTTGGTGAAAGAAGAGACAGACCAACGTTACATTGTTTTACAACTCTGCTTTTTTGCATGTTTTTAATAATGCTATGATACAGCGCCACTGATGTCAATGAGGCCTATTAAATTTTCAAAGTTTTGTTTAGTAGACATTTTAGTGGTTGTTTTACTTCACCGATGATTTTGCTACACAATGCTGATGAATGAAGGCGCTCTGTTATTTTAATTTATGCTAGGAACACAGCTGGGACGAACGAAGAAATTCATCCACGTCGACAAATTCGTCGATAAGAACTCGCAGCGTTAATTTGTCGTGTGAAACAAATTCTCATATGAACAAATGTATTTTATTTTTTATGACGAAATTTTGCAGCAAAAATATTTGTCGTTCGTCCCAGTTATGTTCCTAGTATTGCACACAATTAAATGAAGAAAGAAAATTTTATTTTTCTCTTAAGATATAAACAGATACTTACTGTTTAATACATATATAATTGGCAATAAGGCTTCCTTTGTATTGATATTAATAAATTGAAATTGAAATTTAAGCAAGATAAGAGTATGAAATTTTTATACAATAGAAATAACGATATGAGGATTAATTCAGCATCATTATTTTAAAAAATTTAGAAATCAATTTTTTGAGTTATGACGTTTTTTGAGTAAATAAGCTATATATAAATTTGATATGTACTAATTTTTGAACAACAACAAAAATTATTTATTAGCATCAAAGTAATGTAATAAAATAGTTTTTCCCTTCTTTTATTCTATATTTTTTCCATTCCTCAATTTATATCAACATCAAAATTAATTTTAGAAACACTTTGTTTTTCATTAAACAATTTCCTCAACAGTCTGTTGTAACAAAGAAAGGTTCAGATATAAAAAATAGAAAATAAAAATAATAAGCAAAAGATAAAAAAAATATTAAAATATACCCACACACACTTCCTAGGGCAAAACAATTGGCAACAAAATAAACTGCATTTATTGTTCTGCTAGTGTTTTCTGCATCATATTTTTTTGCAATATCTTCAAATAGTGACTGGAGGTATGTGTGATTGGCAGTTGGCCAAAAATTTAAACGAAAAGGAACTACAAGCAAGCCGGCAAACAAGCGATGGTGGCAGTCAAGTGTAACGCAGACAGCAAAACAATCGTTGGTGGTAATAGTTGTAAAGTAGACATTAACAAAAGTGTGCAAACCATACACACATACACTCACACACACACACTAACTGCAGTAAAAACTTGCACTTGCACACATTTAGTCAGCAAAAAGGTATAAAAGTGTTTGCGTATATGTGTGTGTGTGTGTTTAAATAAAAAAGACTCATCATTTTATTGTTGCTTTCGCCATGTCAAAGGAAAAGGTGCAAATATCTTCTTTTTTGTATTGTGTTTGTTGCAACAAGCGAACTGTTAACATAAAAATTTTGTATTGTTACAGTCAACTGATTATTTTTATATTTCAGTTTTATATCGTCTGTTGTTGTGATGCCATGACATGCAGGCTTAAAGATGTTGACCGTTATGTTAACATTTCCTGTCAGTGTTTTATTTTTATTTCCTTTCCAGCTGCATTTCAAATTATATTTTAGTTTTCCTTAAATCAAGTAATATTTCAAATCACTTACCATGACGAGTGATAAAAAAATTAACGCTGAGAGCTCCTACAATACATAGAGTGTGCTAAAAATTATAAAAGGTTTTGCTACACGGGCAGTAAAGTATTGCAGGAAAACTTAATAACTAAAATAAATAACTGATATTTATAAAATACTACTAATGAAGAGCCACTGCAATCCAAATGGCCCTAAAGCGAAAAATATTAAATTATTTTAAATTAAATTAAATTAACTGAATTATGTGTTAGTTTTTAAAGAACAAAAAGCACCAAAGCTAATTGTAAATATTTTGTCAAACACCAGCAGAACGAAACGTTAAGGCTTAAGAATGAAAAAAATACCATAAGACTCTTTCAAATATCTAGTATAAAAAATTTAGTACTATTTGCATTTTTAACGCATCTAAAGTCGACGTTGGGCAGAATAGTTATTTTTTAACCAAAGAATATTAAGACTTCAAAACAATAACCAATATTCAAAAAATACATATGTAAGCGCAACATGCTTTACTGAAAAAAATCGGATTACTGAAAGCGATCCACAACTACGTTTTATTTGAAACTTACTTCGCTTTAGTGAAAAAATAAACAATGACAAATTTATTTATTAGAAGTTGATTGCATAACTTAAGGTTCCAGAAATTGTGCATGTTTTGTCCTTTAAAAATGAAATGGCAAAATGTATTTGTCCTTTTCGCTCTCACGTACTTTGTTGTATTTTGCTATTCAATTGTGCTGATTTTAAGCAGTACGCTTAACTGTAACAAATTTCAGTAATCCGAACTACGTTTTAGAGAAAAAAATCGGATAAACAAAAAAAAATTGGGTTACTTGGTTATTTCCATTAAAGCGGAGTCGATTGAAATTCTTAAATAGTGTTTGTTACGCATACAAATATATTTTCATTAAAAATAAATTACCTCAAAATATAATCGCATAGAGTATTTTGATTATTTCTTATATTTTTCCTATAAATACATTGATTATAAAGATGATGTCAATAAAAAGTTATATAACTTCATACTTTTAAAATTATCATACTAAATTTCTTGTAAAAAGTTTTTTTAAGTAAAATAGTTTTTTTCAAAACGTTTTTTTCACACCCGTCACATTAAGAGTTAACACCCGTCATATCTTTGAAAAAAAAATTTATAAAAAGCTTTTCAAGTTTTTCATACTAGGTCACACCAGTCCAATATCAAGCTAACACACGTCACATTATCGAAAAGTTTTTTTGTAAGAAAAATAAGTTTTTTTAATATATTAAAAGAACTTTTAAAAATTTTTGGCACTAAAATTAGGCTGCATGAAAAATCGCTCGAAACCAAATCATTAATTTTTCATATGAAAAATTTTTCCATTAAAAATCACCCAAAACCAAAGCGCCCAAAAAGTAAAATAATGAAAAATCGCCCAAAAATTTTTATACAAATTCTAAGTAATTTTTCATATAAAAAATCGCCCCAAATTGTTCAAACATTTTGAAATTGAGGAAAAAAATACACAAATACAATGTTAGAGAAAATACTTACGGCCGTACAAAGGCTGGCAATGCAGGAAAATGTCATTAGACAGAAAAATTTTGCAAAGCAGAAAATCTTTATTAGGCGGTTCCGTGTCGGGAAACTCCCTGGTGGAAAAAAACGTGCAAGAACACGTTCTAGCGCAGGAAAACTTTGCAAGGAAGAAAGTTTTCAGTAGGCTGCGCTGTGTTTAGGAAACTCCATGGTGGAGAAAATCTTTAACCCAGCCGTCAGTACCATAAAATGTTCTTAAGCAGGAATACTTTGCAAGGCAGAAAATCTTTATCAGGGTGCGCCGTGTCGAAAAACACCATGGTGTTGAAAATTCGGGAACGAACGAATATTATTTACGCTTCTCTATAACTTTTGCTTATTCTTTTTAATATAAAATTGAGATTACTATAATTTTTTATATTTTTTTTGGTGTTTTTTAATTTTGTGCGATATTTAATTTTTTTATGGGGGATTTAAATTTTTTTTTGATGATATTTCATTTTGAAAATTTTGGGCGATTTTTAATTTTTGGGTGATTTTTCATTTTGAAAATTTTGGCCGGTTTTTCATTTTTATTTTTGGGCGATTTAGTTTTAGGCAATTTTTCATGGAGCCTTTAAATTATTAAGCGCATTCAGCGAAAGATTTTTTAGAATATGTTTTATATATTATTAAATATTTTTTTTATCAAAATCCTTGCGAACCACACTCTTTTTCTAAACTGCAAGTTTTTATTTTTAGATTATAAGAAGACATAATTAAACATGATTGTTAAACCCGTCTCAGTGAAATTACCCAGATGATAGTTATTTGATTCAATAATCTCGACCTAGCAATACCTGCATCCTCGACCGAGCGGAATGCATCTGAATGACAAGACTAGGAAACATTTGGCATAAAATAATAAATTTTTTGCAGCAATAAATTTTATATTAAATATACTCGTATCAATGGTTCCCTTTGATTATGCGATTTAAATTTCATAAATTTTATTCTATTATTATTTTTATAAATGCATATAATAAAAAGAAATCTCAATCTCAAATTTGATATTCTAACTACTTCCCGGCTGAAATGCAGTCAAATGTATCCACATTTTTACTAAATCATTAAAATCATTGTCAGAAAATTTAAACACAATTTAATGGTGAGTAATTAACATATTTGTATGAAATATGGGGAACGATATGAGGATTAGTTCGGCATCATTACATAAATTTTAAATTTTTTAATTCTAGATTTAATTTTTTCATTTGACACATTGTCATAATTTTATTATGAGTGAAATTAACCACCAGCAAATAAATGTAATTTTTTGAGTTATTACTTTCAAAAGCAAAACTCGCATTTACCTTTTTATTAATATAAGAGACGTTGCGCACTATTATGCGATTAGCTTTGCTTGGTCTTATCAAGTTCATGAAAAAAAATATAAAAAAATTATTCTCTGCGGTAAGTGGAGAAAATGAAACACCCCTTAGGAAAGGGAATAAGAACAGGAAATCCTATAGAAACTATTTTCTAATACATTAACAATTAAATTGTTTATCTAATTTTTCGACCTTTTTATATGTTCAATGAAACTATTTTTCTAAAGCTTAAAAAAAATAGTTTCATTGAATACATTAACAATTTTATTATTGCCATATTCTTCACTTCAGGCTATATTTCATACTTATACACACACACATGCATACATATTTACCCACTCTATGTAGGTACATATACATGCACATTTTTACATCCCCCTCACAAACACATTCACCCAAAACATCAAAACGCATTAGCCGTTTGAGTAACAAATGGATTATATTTTGAGCCCAAAAGTATGCAATAGAAAAGAGTTTTTGTTTGCTTGTGTTTATCTTTTATTTAATTCTCTCTTTTGTTCATTTTGCATTCTGTTTCATAAGTAGATATTGAAAATTGCATAAAACAAAAACAAAGTGGTAGGGTTTTTTGTTAGAAGATTAATATGAATAAATGATGATTTGTTGCTTAAATGAAAAATAAGCCTAAATATGATTTTTGCTTGCAAATACAAGATATTGGTAATATATTATTAGGCAAACAGCCACATACATATAAAGGCAAATTTAAAGCTTGTATTATATTTATTAGAAACCTTTTATTGTATTGTAAGGATTAAATTAGTTTAAATGTAATAAATAAATTAATATTTTATACGGAATAACAAACAATGAACTTAAATATAAATTAATTTTCAATATAACTGAAGTAAGTAAGTATCCGTGAAGTGAATCATTAAGTTTTATAAAGAAAGAAGGGTAATTATTTTCAATAATAATTGTATGACAGATGAAGGAACAACAATAGCTCGAAACATATTTAAAGTTTCTTATAATAAATATTTCTTATTTGAGTTAATTTAGATATTATTCTTCGAATTTAATTTGTTTCTATATTTAAAGCTGTGCCAATAATTAACATAACAGAGTGCGATGCTACAAAATTTTGAGGTGTGTGCTTTGAAAATTTCAGTAAATAAAATGATGATAAAATTTACCGAAATTGTAGAAGAAAATTGATATAAACTTCCTTGAAAGTTTTTTATCCAAAAATTCAAAAACTTTAGGGTAAATTTTGTAAATACAGAAGATGTTTTCGTTTTGAAATTTGAATAGAAAAAATAATTTTTGAAAAGAATTTTTGTTATTTCTCATACAAGTTGGAAATATTTATAATTGCAGTTATTTACAAAATCTGCCTATTAATCTATGATACTTATAATTATAATACAGAATACTGTAATTTAAAAACAAGCTTTGTATCTCTTCCCAGGTGCTCGAGCACCTCGTCCAAACTTGATTTTCTAAATACTCCATAGAATACCCCTGGTTCTAGTGTTGGCCGTTTTCAATGATCCAGTAAGTGGTTAGGTAATTGACTGTACATTCTGTGGCATAAAGCTTCAAAATATTTAACAATATTCTCTGAAGTTTCATGCTTATAATCAGAAAATCTGCATAGGCTTAGAACATTCTTAGCTTAATTTTTCTTAAGGACATGAAAGGTTTAAAATATTTTTTTTTAAACGTTAGCTTTACATGCCAAAATGCAGTGGGATAAAACCATAGTTTGTGTATGGTATTCTTGATCTCCATCCAACCAGAAGTGTGGTTTTCTCCTATTGACCAGTTTGTCTGGGCAATTGATTAAATCAGGGCGGAATGGTTTATTTAACTTCGAGGTAAACTTAACTAAATTCTTTCATACCAGCATATTTACCCCATAAGATGAGTCTTTTTCTTCTACGGCAACCTCTGTCAATATTAAATTATATGCACAAATTTTTTATTGAAGGATAGTAGGAGTTTTTCCCCAAAGACTCATAATAGTGAATTCTCAGTTCTACAATTCCCACACAAGAACCTTTTGGTGTTCTGGAACCATTGCATCGTTGGGAAATTTTTGGGGAATTATGCAGTTTATAAGCAGGCAGTCCGGTTGCTAAAAAATTTCATACATCATTTTTGTAGGTTAGGGATGGAATTTTGTGTATATATCTTGAAAAGGGGTAAAGCCACAAAAATCCCAAAGTGGGCCACTTCGTGTTAATGAAAAATTCAAGTCGATGTCAAGCTGATGTTTCTGCTTTGATAAACAAGATTTTTTGCAAGTAGATTTTTCTATCCAAGACTTATTAATGTATTTTCGCTCATAGTTTAATTAATATTAAGGTAAACAAGATTAATTTTAACTTTTTCACCCACCTTGGTCTACTGTGCTGATAAGGGAGAATTAACGTCTTGGCTTAGAATTAAAATATAATATAGAATTAAAATATAATTTTTGGTATCAAAAATACTATTTAGTCTAAAGTAGAGTTTCTACGCGGGAAAAAAATCTTGGGAATTCCCGAGAACTACTTTTTTACAAATCCCGGGAAATTTTCAACGGGAATTTTCGGGGATTTAATATTTACGTTTTTGGAATTTGCTTATTTTTATATTGCTTTTCGTTGTTTTGTTACTTTAAAATGCAACTCTGTAAGGATGTATAATATAAGCATGGAGCACATGAATTTATTTGTTTATGTTTTGTTTTTAAAAATTTTTGTTCATCAAAGGAACGAATATTGTTTTGTTTTTAATTTAAATGTTGTATGTTTTTTCATAAAATTATATATTTTATTGAGCTCATTTAATTAAATTCATAAAATATTTTATTTCTCGATTCCAGGGAATTCAACAAGTCCAAAAAACTATAAACCCTAGTCAAAAGTAATTCCCAATTTATGCCCTAATTCTGTTCGACGATTGTGTTGTTTTGTCTATGTCTATTGACGTAAAAAGCAGCAGTTGTGATTCTTTAAAACAATTATTATTTATTGTCTATGCTAGAAGGTTTGTGCATTTGCTATATTGGTTTTTTTCCAAACAATATATCCAACACATATTTTCAAACATTTTTAAACTGTTGTGAAATACTTCAATCGAATTTTTATGTTTTAAAAACATGGCAATATATTTATTTTCATTATCAAAGACAACAACCATTTTTGTGGAAAATAATTTAGAGAATTCAGGCACAAGAACTCAAAAGTATTTTCAAACAAAAACCTCCTAAATCGTCTTACTCAATTCGGGAATTAAGAAAATATGTTTTCGATGTTTTTTTTCAGAAAAAGGTGTGTTAACTACTTCGCAATTATATATTTTTTTTGCAATAATACCAATCGTATTTATATTTTTATTTGCTTAAGAGTCAATACTTTACTTTACGAAATATCATATAGAAATGTTTTTTTTTCATATTATTTAAATTTTTTGACAAAATCCCCCACTGTACATCGGTTGGCTGTATGCTACTGTCATAAAATAGACAGTGTAAAACAACATAGTGTCTACTCTTTATTTTAAAGCCAAAGAAAATGGAGTAAAGTCATTGTCAAAACAAAATATAATTTTAGAGCTTAGAACCAGTATTTTGTATGGGAATTTGATTAATATAAAATATATAACAGTGTAATAATATCTGAATTTATTTTTTAGGAAAAAGTGTATATTTTTAAAATTTTCTGTTCTATAGGGAGGAATTATTAAGGACGAGAGGACATAAAAATAAACACTAAGAATAGTAGGGGGCTGCTTTAATTTTTTTAAATTTATTTTTGCACTTAAAAATGAATAAAATAAAGTAAATTTATTCCATTGCTTCTTTAAAACTCCACCAATAATTCTAATATCAAATATTTGCCAAAACTAGGAAATGGTTTTTTATGCAAAAACAAAAAATAATCTCCTATCGCTCCATATTCCTTTAAGCTAAAACGATAATAAAAAAATTATAATGTCTATAAAATTTACATTTTACTTCTTTTATTGCATTTCGCTTCACTCGTATACTTTTTTGTACTTGGGTATTATTCTCTAAGATGTCTTTGAACATAAACTTTGCATTAAACTGACATTGATAATGTTTGTCAGTTTGTCATGTTAATACTTTGGCTGGCTTAACAAGAAAAAAAGGAAAGAAAATAAAATGCAAATGCCATTAAATTTAATATTTCAATAAGTGTAACAACATAGTGTAACATATGCACACACACACACACACACGCCAACAACTCTCTTCAAAGATAAACACTAAAGTCTTGACACTTTTTAATAATGCAACTGTATATGTGTAAGGCAACACGTAACAGTAAGCAAGCATACATACATACATAGCTTCGGTGCTTTGCTAATGCGGTTTGCTACTTTAATGGCAAAGTGCAACAAAATTTTATTTCTTGTCTAACTTTGGGCAAAATTATTCATAGCAAATTTTCCACCAGAGATATATTCAAAACTGTAAAAGTGTCATATGTAAATAACATAATGCCACAAGTTGTTGCCATTTTTTTCGGCATGCAGCCAGGGTATTACAAATAATTTAACTACAAAAATATTAAAACACATGAAGGTTATTACAAGTGTTACAGTTTATTTTTTTATATAAAATAACACGTGTTATGAACACCTACTGAATTTTGGAGGAAAATTGTTAATGTATTATTTAATACAAATGTTTAAAGATATTTTCAGAAGGTCGTATATTTAATTAAAATAAATTTTAAACAAATTTTTAACACCTACTGAATTTTGGAGGAAAATTGTTAATGTATTATTTAATACAAATGTTTAAAGATATTTTCAGAAGGTCGTATATTTAATTAAAATAAATTTTATATAATGAAACGATTAAATTTTGTTTAAAATTAAAAAAAAAGTCGAAAATAATAAAAAAACACAAAATATGACATATTTGCGAATTTATGCTTTATATATAAATAAAAATAAAGATATGAAATTAATAATTGGTTTTCAATGTCAATCATCCAACAACTGTCTTCTTTCAGTTCATTATAATTGATGTCATTTTTGTAGCAATTAAAATAAAGGATTCATATATTTTTTTTAAGCTGAAAGCTTTTTATATGAAATCTTCAAGGACTCAACTTGTCTTTGCGAAACTTTATGGCTTGACTTAAAAATTATTGAGATTTCTGTATATCGTGCCATAAGGACAAAAAAGCTTACAGGAAAAATTTATTCGACTCTTTTTTTTAACGAAAATCTATTATTTACAATCTATTATTTACAACAATTACAATCAATTTGGGTTATCGTTTATAGCACGATATTTTTAAACAAAATGACTGAAAATTTAAATGAGAGACCAAAAATTTAACAAAAATATAAAAAGAAATTAAAAATTTGCAAGTAAAAACAAACTTAATAAGTTCAGTAAATTGTAATTTACTCTCACACGAAAGGTTCCTTATGCAACATATAAGCATACCGAGCCTTATTTTCGATTTTATAGTAAGCGACAAAAATTTAATTTTTCACGAGAAATTTTTTAATATATTCGAATTAGTTTCAACATTTCACTTGAAATACTGTCAAAATACATATAAAAAATTGGCGCAAATTTTTCAGGGAAAAATTTTGCAAGAATAGTAATCTATTTATATTGAGAAAAACACATGAAATGTATCTATCTTCAACATTTTAGGTTTTCATGCGAAATAACATATGTGGCACTTATTTCGCATGTAATTTACAACAAACACGTGGGGCGTTTTTAAGAACATAAGAAATTGTAGCATATTTTCAGGGCTAATTATTATTTTTTACATGTCAAATTTTTCGTATGAAATAATTAATGTTGCTCAACATTTTTCACAAATTTGAACAGAGTACTATGCTTTACGTTAAAATTGTACAGCCTGTATGTTGAAATTTTGCAACAATTTTGGCACTTTGATATTTCTAAGCTGTGAGCAGGCCCATAAAATTATAATTTCAATAAAAAATCTATTTTTAATATTTTGTCGCTTACGATAAAATTGAAAACAAGGCTCGATATTGATGCAATTATATACAAATTTTAACCTAAGCGCTGTTGTTTATTGTTTTAACGACTTTTTGGGAACTTAGCAATTTATTTCATTGTTTTTAGTTTTTTATAGTTTTGTCGTTTTTTTAATATTTGCAATTTTTCAGTTTTTGACGTTTTTTAGTTTTGGCGATATTTTTGCGCGATATTTTTAGTTTTTGGCGATTTTTTAGTTTTTATACGACTTTTTTACTTGTGCTGTTTTTTGCACTTAAGGGTTATATTTTATTTTTGGTGATATTTTAAATTTTAGCGATAATTTTTAACTTTGGGATTTTTTTTAGTTTTTGCGTTTTTGAAAATGTCAAGAGTTTGTCTCTTACGGTTTCCAGAATTCATCGAATTGTCGCCAAGAAAGGGTTCCTTATGAACACTATATATGCTAACAGTATATTACGAACTTAAGGCTTAGCGATTTTTTTTCGATTTGGGGATTTTTGTTTAGCGATTTTTCATAGTTTTATCGTTTTTTCGTATTGCAGTTTTTTCAGTTTTCAAAATTTTTGTAATTTGAACGTTTTTGTTTATTTTTTGTTTTGGCGACTTTTTCGGTTTTTGGCGATTTTTTCGTACTTGTTTTAACGATTTTTCATAGTTTTGTCACTTTTTTCGAATTGCAATTTTTTCAGTTTTCTATTTTTTTTATATGGACGTTATTGTTTATTTTTTGTTTTCTGTTTTTGGAGATTTTTTAGTTTTTACGACTATTTCAGTTATGTTGTTTTTTGCATTTTAGGTATTTATTTTATTTCAAATGATATTTTTCATTTGAGCATTTTTTTCATTTCGGAGCTTTTTATTAGTTTTGGCGTCTTACAGTGTTTGGTTTTTTTTCGGGTTTTGGCGTTTTTTTTAAGTTATTATACGACCTGTTTACTTTAATTTTTTTAATTTATTTTTGTTGAGGCCGTGATATACTATAATAAATTGTTGTTGTGAGAGCTTTTTTCATTTTAGCGATTTTTTTGTTTAGGCGATTTTTTCGTAATTGTAATTTTTCAGTTTTTTGCGTTTTTTAGTTTTTTTCCGTTTTGGCTTTTTTCGGTTTTAGAGATTTTTTTTAATATTTTACGACCTTTTTATTTTTGGTGATTTTTTTCATTTAAGCGATTTATTTTATTTTGCCTGATATTATTTTATTTAAGCGCTTTATTTCAAAACTGTCGATTTTTTCATTTAGGTGATCTTTTAATTTTGGAATTTTTTAGTTTTTGCCTTTTTGAAAATTTCAACAGTTCAACTCTTACGGTTACCATGATTATGTCAACGGCTAGAATACCCGTTCATTTTGATTTTTTTAAAGTTCAGAGTTAATTGGTGTAGCCTGCAAGCAAATGCACTAACTTTAAAATTTTCAAGTGTCAGAAGCTAAAAGGCCTAACTCAACAAAACAAAAAGTTGAGTAAATTAGTAGTGTTTGACAAATAGATTTCCAAAACTTATGAATATTTTAAATATTTTAAATATTTGAATGACATTTAAAAGCAAGAAATGAGGAGCGACGGGAATTCTACGTAACAGATACATTGGCTAGTTTTATAAAATTTCATAAAACATGGAAATATCGCTTGATTAAACCAATGCGTTTAATTCAAGTAGAGTTAATGGGAGTAGCTTTTGGAAAAATTCAAATAATATTCAAAGCCAATTCTTTATGTTTTTAATGGAAAATATCTAAATAATAGAAGAAAAAATAATTTCCATAGACTTTACAACTAATTAGATAGTAATATAACAAAATTGAGAAATTTTCGAAAAGCGGAGTTAGGCCTTTTAGCGTCAGACACATCCATATAATTGTCTGCATATTAAATCATGATTTCAAAATTGTTCGTTGCTCGCTTAAGAAAACCCTTTAATTTTAAACAGTCATATAACAGCCCCGTAGCTCTTACGGTTATAGAGATACAGCTTGTAACAGAGAGACAGATAGATATAGAAAGAGACGGACATGGTAGCGAAAATAATAGAGCTCCTTTTAAATTTTGGTGTACAGAAAACAAAATATATAAACTTCAAAACTTATGGTGTTTTCTTTACTGGAAAAAGTGTTACATTTTTTAACTTTTTATTGAAAAAAATACAATTTAGCGTTCGTTTAAAGAAAAAATTTAAGTTCGTAAGGGATGATACAATAATTTCTAACAAAATGTATATTTCAGAAAATCATTTTATTGCGAATTTTCATTGAAAACTGTAATAAGTGTAAAATTTTTTTCCAGAAAAAAAATCCTATTAGAAACCGAAAAATTAGTAATTCTCGTACATCTTTTATTTTTAACTATAACTTCCTTGTTATAAGTTTATAAGTTATCAGAAAATCTTAAATCTTGAGCTACACCATTTTCTATATTAAGCCATAGATGTGTAAAAACAAAGAAATAAAAACTTTTTAATTGTTTCTATGTAAAAAAAACGTCTGTGTTGTTTTATTTATTTATGTATTCCTTAACTACGTATGAGATTTTTCAATCTTGATAATTTCAACTCGAAATTTTTATTAATTTTCCCTATTTGAATTCTTTTATTAAGAAAATAAAAAAAAAGAAACTCATACGTGCTTGTGTATTATATTCTTAAGAGCATCGTTTTATCTAAATCTCATACTCATCGTTTTATCGCATTTTCCGCTATTTTACTTTTTTATATCCTTCCATCCCCTAGTATTTCCCCTGGCCTCTGCTAATGTTGTTTTTTTTACTATTATTACCATAAAGTAATTTTAGATATTATCTTCAATTGTAACGCATAAAATTTTATTATTTTTATTATTAGAAACAATGTTGCCAACAAGACGGAGAGCAGAAAACCAAAAAGAATTTAGAGAGTTTTAAAGGCATTATTTTCTTTTTGGTTTTAGTTTTCATTTAATAAAAAGTGCTTTTAAACATCTTGATTCAAGCACATATACATAGATGTGCTCTTACCCGTATACATACCAGTGGCTACATAAGGGACTGGTTAGAAGAAAAAAAGATTATATTCATTTAGCTGGTGCCACTCGCCCTGTTGCTGCTGTTTGTTGCTGCTGCTGTGAAAGGTTCAATATTGTTTGTAGCATTAGTGATGATGCATTTTTAATGAAAACTACCAGATTAAGGTCATTACAAATATAAAAGCACGCAATTTGAGTCGTTGTTTGTGCTCGTTTGTATGTGTTTAAAATATGAATTAGAGTAGTGTTGTGTGCTGTGTGTGACTTTCATATGTAATATTCCAGCCAAAGTGTTTGTTTATATATGACTCAGTGTCTCTCAACTACAGTCTAGTTAAGAGTGTAAGTATGTTATGTATGGTGAAAATAATTTCTTTTTATTTCAATAGTTTTTATATTTTTTACGTTTTTGTTGCTGCCAGCAACGTTATTGTTTCAAGCTTTAACTACAATTGTAAATTTAATGAGTTTATTTATATAGACTCAGGAGATTTCCTTTGGAAGGATTGGCACTCAAGTACAAAATGCCTGATGAAATGAAAATATGGAATTTTAAAATTATTTAAGGTTTTCTTTTATAAAAAAAAATTATACATACCTCACTTTTTAGGATTTATATTTAGTAAATTTATCGTAAAAACCCTTAATAAAGCAAAATAGTTTTTTTTAGTAAATAAAATAAATTCATATGGCTTTTTTAACCAAAATAACTGCAATTTGTTTTTATAATTTAAGTTTGCTTAATATATTAAGAAAAATTAAGTATACGTACCCAGTGTGTAATATTCACCTGTTAAATCAAATTGTGTAGCATAAATTTAGGTTCTAAATTAAAATAAAACCACTGCGTATGATTAATATTAAAAGCAAATATCGATGGCTCCATTTTAAAACATGCTACGTAAAAAGCCACATTTAAGATAAACTCCTTCAAAGTTTATTGTTGATATCTCGGGAATGTTATGCAGTAGAAACTTTAGACTTATTGTAGTCATATAATAATTGAAATATAATTTTTTTTGGTTTATTTGAACTTTATAAATTACTTGCAGATCATCGTTAAAAGCAGAGCTCGCAATAATTGGTCTTTCTCGTGCTTGTTGTCAGAAAAACACTCGCCCGCTGACACGATGCTACACATTCACGAAAAAAAAACCTAGAACTTCGTTCTTCTTTGGCTTGCTCTTTGCTCAACCAACAACCGTTTTTTTCGATCGTTCGGCTTATGTGTTCCCTCGAGATCCTTAATTTTGTAAAATCTTGGCAAACGGTCTTTTGAGCCTGTACATATGCGTGTTGCTTTTTGTTGTTTTTGTTATTTTAATTTATAAACATTATTGAACAAAATACATTAAGATTAATTTTGTTTTTGTTGTACAAATACTTGACTTTTATTTTACATTTACACGTCGTTGACGAATAGTTTGATTTACAAATATTTTTATTGTTATTTATTATTATCTTCTCCCTTCCTCTTTAATGCTATGCCTATGACGAAATATCTAGGGCAACAATATAAAGCAAATGCAACAACAAAAATAATGACCTTTTTTGGGAACACTTTACTTGTTTTGCTCACTTACTGACCCTCAGTAGCTGTGCAATGATGGATTCTGTTCGCATCATGCGTTCAGTAAGAGACCGATTCACGTGTTACGCTTAAAGCTGAACCTGGGAGGTAAAACACGACTTAAACGAAAAAGAGGGTTACTGTTCAGACACTGAGTGATTAAGTCTCATTTTTTTGGTCTATTGAGTAAGAAGACCGCACAGAAAAATTTGGTTAAGCATATTTTGCGAGCCCTAGTTAAAAGTGATTTTTATTGTTTTACAAATATATTGCCTAGTCCTCTAAGTAGACCTGGTATCTCTCTGCTGGTCTTTACTCACCTACAATGGTCATCATAGTACATACAGCAAAGTCATAGTCAAAACAAATTATACTTTAAGAGTTTACTTTATTTTGAGTATGAGTATGGGCCATTATTTTTTTGACTACTTAATTCCAAACTAAATCATGCTAAGTGAACTTAAAACATTTACCAAGGAAGGTTTTTGAAACTTGCCATATTATGCTAAGAACATTTTTGCTTATAACTTTTGAATATTCCGATTACTATCAAAATTTTACAGAATCTAAGTTAATAAATGGATCAGTTCAGAAATGATATTCCCAGCATAACATGTTATGTCAACTAAGCATGTTTTGAAAAGGGAACGTCGATATGGAATAATACGAGTTTGATTTGACGTTGACTTTTAAAATCCGGAATTTTTAATATAAAAACAACAATGAATATTTTTTTAAATCCTTTAATTAAAGAATTTATTCCACAAGTATAAACACTTCGAATGCAATTCGTAAAATTAATCAAATGCATTAAAAAAAAATAAAACAAAATCTTTCAAGAATATCAGAATAAATTATTTATTTTATCCACTTAATTCAGTTGACTTTGTTAATAATGGTTTTATATAAAATTTTTCTAAATATAACAACAGCATATGTCATATTTTTAGTAGACGATAATAATAATAAAAAATATATATCTTTCTTGAAAAAAGAATATACAAACTATTCCTAAGTGTATGCTATATTTTAATTTAAAAGCAATAAAAATGGAACATAAAATTGATATTTTAACCACGTAGCAACGCAGTGCAGACGCAAGTTATTAATTTTTTTTGCTGAAGAAACACTCGCGTTTAATATTTTGCTATGAATTTTTTTCTCATCTTTTTCGTATTTAATTTTTTTAATAATTTTGCTTTTAAAGCGAAATAGAAATTAATTTATAAAATCCATAAAATCAACATTATTAGTATAGCAGAGGTCCAACAACAAACAATCAAGTGTTGGTTGGCTGGCTGTTTTTATTTTCAAGAAATTTTCATTTTATTGCCCTACTTTCCAGTTACTCTACAGAAAAAATATATTTTTGTTTGTTATATTTAATTTGATATTAGAAAAGTTCTTTCTCTATAAGTTGTGTTTTCATCCCTGGTGAGTTTTATGTTTCAGGAAATGTTTACAACTAGTAAAACGCTTGTATGGTAAAACAATAAGCAAAATGATATCTAATGATAACATTTGTTGATGTGCCGGCCGATCCCTTAAGAGCAATATTTGTACATGTTTTGTACTTGTTATTTCTTTTTGTTTTTTTTTCTTCAACATAAGTTTTAATTTTTCTTTTTGAGTTTTGGGTAATAAAAGTTTTCTGCAATTGAATATGAGAGCGAAGAAAATATTTTCGCTTTTTTTTAATTTATTTGTGTGTAGAATTTGTGGTTGGCTGGTTATGTGACAGAGTTGGAGAGTTTTATTTTTCTCAGACAAGTGGAATTAGGTTTCATAGTTTCTAAGAACCTTAGCTGCAATAAAATGCAGACAACGGCCAAAAATTATGCTGCAGTAATAAGGGAAATAAAAGTTATAAAAGATTTATTTTCTTTATTTTCAGAGAAAGGAGTAAAATAACTTTATTTTCTATTTCAAATTTATATGTTTATTTTTTTAAATATTTAAGGTATTCAGGTTTTTATTGTTGGAAAGATGAAAAAATTTAATTTTCTTACAAAAAACAGAAAAAAAAATTTGGAAAAAAATTTAAAAATCTGAAACGAATAATATAAAACTTAATCCAAGGTTGTTAAATTTTATGTTTTTTTTATTATAAATCACACAGGTAAACTATCATTCTGAGACAAGAAGTTTGGTTGTGATTTTAGGGCTTAAAGTAAAAAGGTTCAATGCCCTTAGAAAAGATTGTGTATAATAGGATTATCTGGAGTACTGTTGAAAATTTTCTTGTGAATTTACATTTTCTAAAAATTATTACAAACAAAATTAAGAAAAGTTTAAAATTAACTATTTTGATAAGCTTATCTATTCTCAGTTTGTGTTGGAATTTGACTATTACATTTTCCACTTTTAGATTTTTTACATGAGATTTTGGTAATTTCAATAATATTTTTTTTTATCATAAAACTTTTTCGCAAAAAAATTTCTAATTTCTAAAATTTCTAATAAAATAAAACTTTAATAAACGTAATTTCACCCACTTTTAAAATGCAAGATTATATACCTTTTAGAGGTGGAGCTATGTGTTAAGTTTTATAAAAATCGTTAAAGCACAACCATTTTAAATAAAACTTTAAATTTTAATGGGTGCGATTCCGCCCATTTTTTAAGATACGGAAAGTTGTCTATTTTAGAGCTTAAGGTGTGTGGCAAATTTCGTAAAAATTTGTTAAGTAGAACCACGTCAAATCTAATAATAAATTTTTAATTGGTTTACCGCCACCCATTTTTTCAGCTTTAAAATTGTTTAATTACAAGAACCAAAGGTGTTTGCTAAGGTTTGCATCAATCAAATAAATGGAATATCACAAAATGGAATAAAACAATTTGAAGGCATGTCCTCGCCCACTTTTTTAACAGTGAAACCTTTTGGAAGCTTTGCCCTTTCACACAAAATAAAAAAGAATTTTCACAGCCGCACATAAAGACAAATAACGACGAATTACGACGACAAAAATTAAGTTTCTTATTTTGTTAAATGTTACCAATATTGCAGTTAATATGTTCTATATACCAGTACGCAATCATTCTAAAAGTATTTATTTTTTTAAAACATGACATTAGTCTCTACGTGCGTGCAATAGTACTATAGTGCTACTACAGAGTTTTGTGCTGCTACACTCGACAATTTTGTGTATAAAGATTTTTAAATATATATTTTAAGCATCAGAGTCTAAGCACAATGTTTGCGGTGCGTTGCAATTTCTCGTTGCGAGAGAGAAAAATAAACATAATAGAATGGAAGACGGCAACGTCAATACTTGTCATTGTATGTTTAATTTTTTATTAATTTTTTTGTGCATGCATTTTTAAAACTAAAAACAAAAAATGATTAACGTTTTATACATTCGCAGATATATTTAACATATTTTTTTAACTCTGGTACTCTATGACAAAAATGTTAAGAAACTCCGCAATTAATTTAATATGCAGTTATTATAGTTACAAGTTAAAAAACACAACTACTAATAAATGTAAAAAAGTCAAGTGATGGTCCCCCCCTTTCCCATTTCAATAAGTAGAGCATATTTTGTTTAAGTAGTACACCTAAATCTCACGTAATAAATTTTGAGTGAATTCGATAATTGTTTTTTAAATTGTGCGCCATATTGCATTCGCCATTTAAAATTTTTCAAAACCAAAACCAGATTCATAATCACCAACTTCAGAAGAACCTGTGTAACAAGTTTTAAGCGAATCCAATCAATTTTGTAAAAATTGTCCGCTATGTTGGATTTAAATTTTTAAAATCTTGCACCATATTCGTAATCAACGACCGTAAAAACCTTGAGGTACATACAAGGTCTTATTAAAATTTATTGAATTCATTTGAAGTAAATAATTTTGTCGCACTAACTTTGTAAAATAATAATGTCAAAAAAACAAAAATAAACATACAGACCTCCTGTTTTTTAGAAGTCTGTTAAAACAGAATCAGATTACAGTTTAACTATATTTTTAGTATTAATGAGTCATAAAACGTGTAAATTTTTTATAAAAAATATAACTCTTTATAACCATTTAATAAATAATCCTCCAGGATAGTAATTAAGTGGAACAATCATGGATGTCCTTCATATAATTTTAACTCTACGGAATATCAAGAATACTCAGAGAAGTTTTTATATTTATATAAAAGAAGATATTGCTGCTCATGCGATAAGTTTCGATAAAAGTCTTTCAAAAATATTTAGAAGTCATTTAATAATATTGTTTACAAGCAAATGCTTATATACAAATTTCCAACAAAGTCTATGGGACTTCTACATCACTTTGCGAAGTGAGCAAATATACAAGATATAAATCATTAAGGACTACGTCCACACTGCGACTGATTTAGTCATACTTGTTTGACATTTACCTCAGCTATAAAATTAAATTAGGCTTTTGGGTAAAATTAGTTAGTCGCAAGCTTTGAGCTGTTTAATATTTCAATCTGATTATAAACGTATGAAATAGAATTTACAAAACTAATTTTACACTCTCCAAACATTTGTATTTGCATAATATTCATATTTATATTACTAAACATACTTCATATAATAATTATGACGATTAAAGAGACTGTATAATTTATTGACTATAAAACAAACACAATGTATAAAATTTAATTAAACAAAATTAACAGCACAATCCCTTAACGTGCATTAAATTATAGCAAATGAACAACTAACAACCAAGGTGCAAGAAATTTAAAACTTAGTCCCATCATCCTTGCTGTTGCTTTAAAATATTAAGGACTAACAAAGCCCTTAACCAATTAGACAACCCTCTCAGCACTAATAATAAAATCTTGTTACTCATGCACTCTCGCCAACAACACACATATAAGTACATGAAGCACATAAACTTTACATTTACAACTTATAACAATTCCTTTATTTTAAGCTCATGTGAAGTTTCTGTTCAAGAGATTTATAGCGACATATGTACATACGTACGTAATTCAAACACACACAAAGGGAAGTGCAAAAGTAAGTTTTATTCCAGTAATCCTTTTCTCTTAAAGCATACTTGTCTTTGGAATTTGAAAGCCTTGGAGATTTTAGACTTTTTTTCATATATATATTTTATTAGTGCAACTTCTGTTGTTCATTTGAAAATTTGTGTCTGTTGTAAAGCTTTTAGGGAATTATTGCAGTTCTCTGCTTGTTAAGTATTCATTATTATAAAACTTTGCAGGTTGTTGTTGCATTCAAGAGAACAAAATTTAATAGAAGTGCAAAATAAAAATAGTTAAAAGTAATTTATTGAATTTGTATAAGGAAAAATAAAATTTCTATTTTATTTACCTTAATCACAATCTAATGCAAGACAAATCAAAATGAAAGATAAACTAATTTTGTATTTGTATTTAAGATTTGTGGCTTTTAAGACAATGAAAATAAGATAAATACTAAAGAAAATGATTTGAAGTTAAAAGAAAATTTCTCAAATTCATTAGTAAACAATTTCCAATCTTAAATAATAAAATCAGATGGAAATAAACTTTAAAATAATTTACTTAAAATTGGGCAAAAAATGTTTTTAAGGAGAATAATTCTGAGAAGCTAAGCAAAACCAAAATTTTTACGACCTAATTTAGTAAGAAGATTTTAGATGTTTTTAATTGAAAATACTTTTAAGTTTGAATTCTTTAAATTTATTTCTTGAAAAATGGTTGTTGTCTTTGATAATAAAAAATACAAATATTATTACCATGTTTTTAAAACAATTAAATTAAGGTATTATACATATGTACAATAGTTTAAAAAATATAATAAAAATATGTGCTGGAAATAATGTTTGGAACAAAATCATAAAGCAAATACTCAAACCCTCTAGCATAGACAATAAATAATAATTATTTTAAAGAATCACAACTGCGCCTTTTTTTCATCCATAGACAAGACGATACAATCGTCGAACAGAATTAGGGCCTTAAACTAAATGCCTTTTTTCCCAAGTGGAAAGAAATTATTTTAAATTTTTTGTTTCTTTTAGGAGAAGAGACAATTTATATTGAAAATAAAAAAATGGTTTTAATTTTTAATTAGTGGTTTTGTATATTAATTTAAATTAGGCTTAACATTTTTTAACGCACTAATAATCCCAAATTATTATTTTACTTGTTCAGTAAAATATATTTTTTTAATAAAAATACATTGAAATTTAATATTAAAAGGTTTAGCTGAATTCTATGTACATTTTATTGTTGCTAATAAAGATAGTCAGGGAGCCTGTAGCCAAAAACATCTTAGAAAAAATTTAATTATTATGTTAAACTTTCATTTAAGCCAATGAGCAGCTCAACTAATATCAAAGTTGAAACAAAAACTCAATAATCAACATGTTTTTTATTTTCTTACTTTACCATTGCTACATTGGCTGACTTTTTTTCAGCTGGAATTGTAGTTGTCAGAACAATGTAAAGAAAATAAATGTAAACAACAACAACAGCTATTCAAGAGTAGAGTGTTGCCACACAATTATTTTTCATCAGATGCAATCAAGTTAATTATTAATTTTTTTGGGTTTTTAATTTTTTCTTGTTGTTTTCTTTAGACATTGTAGAATAGGCACTTCAAAAGCATAAAAATAAATTTAAGTTTTTCTTATAGCAATATTCAATGTTAAGATTTCTACTTTTAAAAAGATATTTAAATCAATTTAATTAAAAATGCAATTAAAAAAAATTTCTGTTAAAATACTATTTCATTATATTTTTATTTTTTTATTTTGCCTTTGCATTTAAAGTTTAAAAATAAAAACACAAAGCACTCCAAGCAAAAGACAATAAATCACTTTATGCCATATTTCAAACAGTTTCTATTCGAAATGTTGTTCGTGTCATGTTACCTGTCAGAGATTAGTGTCTGCTGTCATTTTTGGCAAACAAATAAAAAAAAACACAACAACAATTGCGAGAAAGGCAACTTGCAGCAGCAACTGCCATAATTTACATATGCAACATTTAAAGCACAGAAAAAAAACTGCAAGACTCGCAAAGCCAAGAATTTGTACATAAAAAAAATTAAAAATGAAAATATTTAAACAGACATTTGTTCACACGTACTAAAAATTTATGTACGTACTAATGAATTTATTAGAATTGCATTACAAACCATAAAAAAATTGTGCTGACATTTTTGTGTTCTCTTAGTTGTTTAGCTTAGTTTTTTTAATACCAGCAATTTTTATGACATATTAAGAGAGTAAAAAAATGTTTTAAAAATAATAATTTACACCAGCAGCCTGTTTAAGTTATTTTTTTCAAACTTTAATTTATTAAGAAAGAAAATTTTCTTTAAATGCACTTTGTAATTATATTTTACTTTGCTTAGAATTATTCATTCTTTTTAGGATGGCTTTGACATTTCATTGGTTACCATTTGCTAGGCACAAAAACAAATCTAAGGCTGCCATAATTGTGTCAATGTCAAAAATTTGCTTAATGTTAAACTGACTAGAAAACCCCTTTATTACTTTCCAAATATCAAACAAAAAACATAAAATATTTAAGCATAGGAAGTACATGCTGAATAAAAGAGTAGAAAATTTGTTTAAAGATTAAAGTAAAACAATTGCAGTTGAAAAGCTGTCAACAATCCCTAAAAAGGGGAAAGAAGCAGCATATAAAAACTCCCAAATATGGCATAGGAGAATATAATGCTCTTTTGCTCAAAAAACGTTATAATTGAGTTTAATCTCTTTTTATGTGGCATTACCATACTGAGAAACAAAGTAGTGGCAACATTTTCCATGCAAAGATCATAATGATATTAACACACTTTGATTTTTTTACAAAGAAGAAGAAAAATCTGCCTTATATCATGTGCATATTAAATATTGTGCTTGTTAAAGATAATATATATTTTATCCTTGTAGCTTAAAAGTTATTAAAGTATTTATCGACTGTATCACAGCACACTTTTTACCAAGAAAGGTAAACTAACAGTATTTTCTTGAGGGAAAGTTGTGTGTTTTACAGAACATATTTATAAAGGAAAGTTCACTGTTTCATAGCATATTTTTGTATTGAAAAATCGTCCACAGCACACTTTTCTTAAAGAAAAATCGACTAAATCACAGCACACTATCTTTTTATATTGAAAAGTCAACTGTTTTATATAAAAATGTATGGCTTTAAAAAAGTCAACCACTTTCTTTAAAGAAAAGGTATAGTTGTGATATAATCAACTAACTGTTATATAAAAAAAGCATGAATATGACACAGTCGAACATCTTTTATATAGGAAATTTATGGTTTTTATGCAGACAACCATATTTTTATAGGAAAAATGTGAATGTGTCAACAGTCAACCATCTTTTGTATATAAAAAGTAAAGCTGCTACATCATCAAACATATTTTCCATAAGCAAAGCATCATTGCAAAAGAGTCAACTGCCATTTTGACTAGAAAAGTATTGCTGTGATGCAGTCAACCATCTTTTCTATAGGAAAAGTATGGCTGTGACCGACTCAACCAAATTTTCTCTTAAAAACCAACACCAGTAATGTTTTCTTTGAGAAAATTATTGTCGTGATGCATTCATCTATCCTTTCTGTAAGACAAATATCACTGTGTGACAATCAATCCATATTTTCTCTTAAGAACTAACACCAGCAACTTTTTCTATAAGAAAATAACGGTCGTGATGCATTCAATTATGCTTTCTATAAAACAAATATCACTTTGGGACAATCAATCCTCTTTTCTTTAAGAAAAGTATGGCTGTGATGCATTTAACAGTCTTTTCTGTAACAGAAGTATAGCTGTGATGGATTAAACAATCTTTTCTAAAATAAAAGTATGGCTGTTATACATTCAAGCATATTTTCTATACGAAAAGTGTGATTGTGACACAATAACAAATATTTTTTTTTAACTAAAGTATGGCTTTAATACTACCAACAAAAATTTCTATAGAAAATGTGATGCAGTCAACTAGCTTTTCTCTAAGGAAAGTGTGGCTGTAATACAGTCATCCACTTTCTTATCAAAATGTCGTCAGAGCACACATAAGCTGCGGAAAAGTCGACTTTAACACAGCACACTTTTCTTATAGAAAATTTTAATTTGTCATAGCTTGCTTTTTTAATAAAAAATTCATGTAAGTAAAAGCAGACCTTTCTTATAGAAAACTGAACAATGTGTTTTTAGAAAAATTAACTGTGTGGCAGTACACTTTTTTACAAAAATGTCAACTGTATCACATTTTGTTTTTCGTATGGAAAAGTCCAAATGCTTCACAGCTCTGTTTTCTTATTCAAAATTTGTCGGTTTTAAATCAGATTTTTTATATAAAAAGATCGGCTTTGTCTGATAAAAAAGACATTTCTAATAACCCACACTTTCTTATAAAAAAATGTACACTGTATCACAGCATACTTTTCTTATAGAAAATGTTATTGAGCGACAGCAAACTTTTCCTACAGTTAATTTTGGTGTATTTTAGCACATTTTTCATATAGAAAGGATGACTGGATACTTTTTTATAGAACAAACGAGTGTACCACAGTACACTTTTCATATAGACAATTTATATTGATGTTTTTTTTTTTGGAATTGTTACAATTGGAGTTTTACGATATCGCAGCACATTTTTTATATAGAAAAGTTGGCTGTATCACAGCAAACTTTTTTATAGAACAGTCAAGTGTATCACAGCTCACTTTTTGAATAGAAAATTTATGTATGTTTTTTTTTTTGGATTGCTAAAGTTAAGTTTAACATTTGTTAATGCACTAATAATCGCAATTCAGTATTAAAAATACATTTAAATTGATTATTGAGGGGAAGGTGGATGCTATGCGCCTTTCACTGTTGCTAATGCAGATCATCAGAAAACCTTTATCCAACAATAAAAAAATAATAATAATTTGAGCTTGAAGTATACGTTTTAACAAAATTTTCATAAAACTTTTGACAAAAAAACACTTGAAGTTTAATTTAATTTATTTTGATACGACCCACTTTAAACAAATGAGAAGCTCAACAAATAGCAAAGTTGAAACAAGAACTTAATAGTCAATATGTTTTTTTAGTTTCTCACTTTAGCATTGCTAAATTGGATGAATTTTTCAGCTCGAATTGTAGTTGTAAACAGTATGTAAAGAAAATAAATGTAAATAAGAACAACAGCTATTCATTGCCATGAATCAACAAAATAATGTTGTGCATTGCGCAGGGCCGTTATTTTATGTTCTCCCTGTGACGAAGATGTAGAATTTCGTTGTAAACAAAGAACATAAATTTGTTTGTGGAATGTTCTCTCTCTCTCACACACATTTTACAACAAACACATGTGTGTATTCTATATTGACGTAGATGCACAGTATAAAACTTTTTTGTACGCCTGAGTGCGCAATTTTTTTTTTCTGGATTCATGATTCATTGCTTTAGCAAGAAAAGAGTGTTGCCACACAAGTATTTTTGCCTATTTGTTTAAGGTTGTTATTTACATTTGTATAAATAAGGCTGTCATATTTTATATTTTTTTTTATTAAAAAAAAGAAAAGCAGTCGGCTCTTTCACGGCACACTTTTCTTATAGAAAACTTTATCGACTCACAGGAGACATATGTAGCATAATTTTCTCATAAAAAAGTTGACTGTATCAGAGCACACTCTTTTTATAGAATAGTTAAGTGTATCGCAACACTCTTTTTTTATTGGAAAATTTAAATTAACTCTGCTTATTCACACTCATTATTACACACATTTCATATGTATGTAATTAATGGGCACATGTTTTGTTAAAAAATAACCAATAATGTTTATCGCTATAATATTTATTCAACACATTATAGTCTTTTGTTGACTTGTCTTTGACAAAATTATGGGTTGTATGAACGAGTAAATATTTGCCAGTATATGGGCATAATTTATGTTTGCAAGTGTGAGAATATGTTAAGCTTTAATATGAATCCATACATGTATGGCCTTATGCTCCTTGTAGGAGTTAAAAGGAACAAATATATATATATATATATATATATATATATGTATACATGTACAGAATATTATGTGCCATATGCTGGTATATTTATATGTATATTTGTATGTGGAAACAGATATTGACACACACACACACTTTGTTTGAATAAATAGACCAAAAAAGGAACAAACAATTCAAATGATTGCTTTTAACAGTTGAACGACGAGAATCAGTTTATTTATGTTTCAGTTTGCTAACATAAATATGTCAGTTTCATAAATAAGCATACATGCATAAGTTTGCATGTTATTTACATATTTATATGTTTTGTATTTATGCAAAGGATAGAAATATTGATTATAGATCTTGAGAAAATAGTCTTATAAAGAGCAAAGAAAAGAAATATTTACAACATTTATGTATGGGCTGGCACTTAAAAGTTTCTTCTGGACTGCCGCACCACACACAAAATAGGCCAAAGAGGATCATCGTTGTTAGTAAGGATCCCAACAATGTTGATTCATTCGAGCATCGAGGCAATAATACACGACACATTTCCCTAATATATCGCTACTTAAAGGAAATCAGGGAACAAACTAACGTAAGTGGTCTTTTTTGAGTTCACTACAACAAAGGTGAAAATTAACCCAAAAAAACATACTCCTGTTTTTGGATAAAGTTTTCAAGTTCAAACGTTTGAAAATGTATATAAATTTTAAAAACAGACATCTTTACTGTTTTTTTTTTTGGTAACAAATAGCTCAAAGCTCAAAGTTTTCCTTGATCTTTTGCTCCGATAACTACAAAATATTTATATTTTTTACACAATTCCTGGCAGTATTTATACTGCATGTACATGCATATTCATGCATGACCCGATATCTTGCATATATTTTTACTACAACACCTTCCGCAGTATTGCCGAAATCCCTTGGCATAAGGCATGTATTGGAGAGCTTGTACTTATTTTTAAACTGAGATGCAGTGCCATCTGAGAATATTTTCAATAAATTTCAATTTGGTACCTCATTTTTAAACAAACATTTCTTTCATAAATATGTCATTAAAAAATTTTTCATCACGGGTGGGACAATTTTAAAAAGCAAATATATTATAAAAAATTTAAAATAAAAAATAACTTGATATGCAAAATATTTCCCTTTCGGATTCTTCCTTTAGTTTTGAAATTTAAAACAAATTACTTGTGACATTGTTTAGTAATATAAAATTTTACTTGTTTTTCGTCACGGGTGGGACATTTGAAAACACAATATAAAAAAACAAAAAATATGTAATATGTAATTTTATTGCTATTTCCTTTAATGGACTGAAGGAAAATAAACCGAAAAACCTCTTCGAAACTTTCAAATGTCAAAAACTTATGCACAGCTGACATGGGGCATGGTTGTACTTTACTCTCAATAGAGATATCAATATCGATATAGATAATTTGATGAGGTTGATATAAAAAAAATACATAAATTTGAAATTTATTTGCTTGTGGTTTAGCTTGGTCTATATACGTATTTCATTGGCGCTTAAACCAAATCATCAGTAGACTTCAACCACAAATTTTGAACAGTCACAAACCTCTTACTTTATGCACAGACTTTCAAAAACTATATGAGAATTCATAGAATAATAATATTTTTGAAAATCACAAAGACAAAATAAGTTTGGTAGGCTTTGAAACTCATACAAAACCCAGCAAATAATTTATATTCGATTTGAATCTATTTTATTTTTAATTTATTTTAGAATATAAAAATTTAATGTACTAGCTAAAAGTTCATGAAAAAATTTTTTATTTTTAAATAAATTTATTTTTTTTTGCCAAGGCTCACTTCTCATGAAATCTGCCAAAACTAAAAATTTCAATATTAAAAAATTTAAAAAAAAAAACGCCAAAAGTAAAAAAGCGCCAAAACTAAAAAAACGCCGAAACCCGAAAAAATTTAAAAATCGCCACAATTGAAAAAAAGCTAAGACGAATTAGCAAAAACTGAAAAAATTTCCAAAAACCGAAAAAAGTCCCCAAAATCGGACAAAAGCGCCAAAACTAAGAGCAAGCGCCAAAAATAAAAAACGCCAAAAACCAAAAAAAAGTTTACCCTGTACTTAAAATATTTTAAAAAGTTTCTAAATCCGGTAAAATATTCGATTATATATTATATTATATATTTTTGATCAGAAATAATTTTTTATTCGGGCTTAAGTTCACTAATTTCAATTCTTATTGAATGAAATATTTTTATTAATTAATGTGAGTTTCTAAAGAAGAGAAGAAAAATTAAACTAGACTTTATAATTGGGGGAAATACCGATATTTTTCTGTGCAGCCACGCACTTCATCAGCACCCACGTCTATCTACTGGGGTATAGTTTTGTTATTAACATCAGGTATTTAACGTAAATTTTTATGAAACGGAATATGAGAAATGATTGTTGTTGTTATATATTTTTTTTTGCCATTGGCTGTGGTGCTCTCGACGGTGTAAAAGCACAAAGCTCTGTTTTCAAAGCTTGCTTGTGATAGACTATTTAACGATATTTATTTTTTGGAAAAAATACTGTGATTGTTAAAAAAATTTAAAAAATTACTTTTCTTTTAAATTATATTTTCAGTCATTATAATTTTACTAAAAGCTTTGGTCTGTTTTGTATCTTGCTTATGCTTGTATGCAGGCATAAATATATCACTACAGAAAAAGCTAACCAGGCTGTTTGAAAAACAATTTAAAAATTGCCTTTTGTATTTATCTTGGTGAGATAAGTCAAAACTTACCAGAGTTTAATTGGCAGAATAAGAATTTCTTATACTTGTCTTTTTCTCTGCGGCAAAATTTTTGAAATTTAATTAAGCGCTATTTCTATTTTCTGTAAAAATATACTGTAAGAATTTTTTTGGAATAGTTAATGTACTCTTAAATATTTATCTTACGATGCATTCATTGGAGGCATTTTATTATATTGTTTTCCATAATGTAAAAAATATTACAGTCTTCACTAGAATTCCATTTTTGTTATTCTTAAAGCAATCAATTGTAAGAAATAGCAAGATTGTTTTTTTATACATACACACATTTTTCGCTTGTATGTATATATAGAAAAATCTGATATTTTATTGTAATTTTGGTTTTGTCTTTTTTCGCCCTTCTTGCCAAATTTTCCTCTAGTTAAGTCAAGCCATGAGTTAATATATTTTACCCTTTATAACATTGAACAATCTATAAAGGGAAAAAATACATTCTTTTTTGCATATTTCACACATTTTTACTATTTATTTTCTTTCATTCTCTTTTCTCGGCCTATTCTTTAATTATGTGTATTGGTGTCTGTCTGAGTAGACTATGGTTACTGAAATAATATTTAGTTTATGGGAAAGCCATAAAGATAAGATAAAGAAATCGAATGTAGATTTTTGTGGGCGCAGCAATAAAATTGGTGTGAACCACCAAAAATTTAGCAAAATAAATTTTTTTTCTTTCTTCAATATATTTTATGTACTTAAAGTGAAAAAAATTTTTAAAGCATTTTTCAAATAAAAATTTTAGTTGCAGTTTTCAACAGAAACTCTTTAGCTGAATTCACTTATTTGTTTCAAGAAAAATTTTTTGGTTCGGAAAAATTTATTTTTTTTATAATTAAATGATCTGTTTAAAAATTGATTTGGATTTAATTGCCTTTTTTAAAGCTTCTTTCCTTTTTTTGATGTGTAAAATGTATTAAAAATTTCATTTAAATGAAGTTTTCTTTTTTCTTAAATCCTTAAAGTAGGCAACAAAATCTCGTTGTAAATACAATACCTTGGCAGTGTTTGCACACTTGTTATTCAAAAACATCCGTACTCACTCCTAGATATAAATCTCACACAAAGTACGTGCGTTACACACACTTATGTATGTATTTTAATACACGATGAATGTGCGTGGTGTGGTCTCAAGTAAGTAAGAGTTTATATGTTGCTGAGGTATTTTATGTTTGTGTTTTTGTTGTGTGTACAAGATTTACTTCGCTCTTAGATTATTATTGTGCTTGTCTGTTACTGGTACTGTATTTGTATATTCTTTTATTTTTGATTTTCTAAAAAGCTTTTATGTATGTTTATGCACGAGTAAGTATGTACGAGTATGTATGTAAATCTGCCAGCAAGGAGCAAAGTGTAGTTTAACGAAATGAACATGTGTGCATGTATGTAGGTTTGTTTCATTATGTGTGTGTGTAAGTAAGTGTGTGTAATGTTTAAGCAGCGTTATAGTTGTAGTTGTTGTTGTGCTGATTATAGCTTTGGTGTTAATTTTCACTTAATTTGTCACTCTTTTTTTCTTTTGCTCATATTTCTTTTTTCATTCACTTTACTGCAGTAATTATGTGCCGTTGCTATTTCCAAGCCTGGCGTAATTACTGGTGATGTATTTTTTGTATGTATGTACATACATATCGTTAACTTAACACGAAAAGGCCCTAACTCATTTTTTTATAGTTTACAGGAGGAGGAAAAAACTAAATAAAAAAGAAGCAATATTGATAAAAAAATTTGTTAAACTCAATTTTTATTAAAAACACTTTACAAATTTAGTGTTATATTCATCTGATTTTTTTGGAGGAGGTGTATCTAGTAATGGTCTATCGAAATATGTATGAAATATCGATTTCGAATAATTTTGAGTTGGGGCCTTTTCGTATTAAGTTAACGATATTTATGTACATCACATACATACATACATGTGCGTATTCACATTCATATGAGCTGCTGCTTTTCTTTTTCATTCTAATATTTACAAGTAGGTACATGTTTCTTTTTCTAATGAGGGAGTAAATATGGGTCAAGTTTTTGTTTTGTGCTTGTTGTTTAATTTCTTTCATATTCTTTGTAGCTGTTGGCAGAAAATTAAGGAAAGTTGTGTGAAAAAACTTAGTTTTTTAAGACAACAAAAACTGATTATGAAGAGATTTATAAAAGAATATTATGAGCAACGATGCTGTAATGCAACAACATTTTTATTCACAACAAAAATTTCAAAAAAAAACCCGAAAACTCTAAAAATTATTAAGCCATGAAAAAGTGTGCAAAAATAAAGGTTTTAATTGTTCACTATTTTTCTTTCACTTGCTGCTAACAAGTCTTAACATATCAGCTTGTACAGAAATTATGTTGCAGCAATTCAAGCTTATGTTACAGTAATTTTAGGCTCATTATTTTGCTTTTTGTAGCAGTGCAGAGGTAAGAATTTAAAAAATAACTCTTTTAAAAATAAGAAAGAACATTTTAAACTGATGCATATACACTTCCATCTTCAAGCCATAAAGGTATCATATGAAGGCTCTTTTTGGTTCAGAAATGATATCAATAGTTGTTACATTTAACTGCACATTGTGTTAGCAATTGAAGATAGAAAAAAATTAGTTACTAAGTACATGAAAGCAGAGAAAAGGCGCTTAGATAGACTCAACTAAAACTTTTCTTTCATAATCCTGATCTGACAGATAAACTTCAATATGCTTCAATAAAGGTATGATAAAAAAAATTAAAGAAATTAAAAATTTTAACAACTGCATTTTTTAAGCCTGGCAGAATTTACGACAGGTTTGATTGTCAAACGAACTCTCATACTGCGTTAATTTTTTACATTTATGATTGGTATGCTCTGGCAAGTGATTATAAATATAAGTCACCAATTCTCCTAATTTATAGACGGTTTTATGATTTTTTATTGCGCGCATAATCGTCTATCTGAGCAAGTAATGGAGCCAACTGTGGGTAGATTTTATACCGTCAAAAGAATGTTAGTATAAAAAAATCATCCTTGCAAACGAAAAGGTGACAAAACAACCAAATTCATTTATTCGTAATTGCTAGCAGAAACTTGAAAAGTAGACGAACACAATATTTGGACAATTTTACACAAAGTTCCTGGCCTAAGTCCATTGAAGATTTAGCTGGCGCATGATCCAAGGTCTCCAAACCATCAACTGCGTCGGTCTTTCACCGATTAAACTCTAGAGCATAGTTGGCCAAAGTGACACCAGAGTGCCGAACTTCAATCGTCTTTTTATACTAATAAATACACATACACGAATACATTTCTTTTGGTGGGCCAGCACTGCTCTAGAGCAGTTGAAAACTGATGCGATGTTTTGTCGCTAAATTGAGTTGAGCGATGAGTCTTATCTTTGTATTAATGGGTTTGTTAATCAAAAAAATTGCTGCGTAGGGAGTGCAACGAAACCATTTAGCAACAGAACCGCTGAACTCAATATTTACCAGAAAAATTCACCGTTTTGGTGTAGTTTTACAAGCTGGTGACCTTATTTCTACAAAATGGAAGCTGGAGCTCGCGTTATGGTCAATGGACGTCCAGAATGCGCTTCGTTAAGAAAATCTGTGGTGGTCATGTGGTGGTCATATTCCCGAAATCATCTTCAAATGTTAATATTATGTGTTAGAGAGCTGTGTAAATAGTATTGAAATATTTTTGTTTTTAAATGTATTGTCGTAGAAAGTATTATAGTAAAGCAATAATAAATGATATCTAATGAGCTAAGTTTAATAAGCGAAGCACGATGTATGTATTGAAGTACGTATATACGGGTGTGTTTACAAAGTAGAAGACTTTTTTATCACCTGAAGGAAATGTCGATGGTGAAAGTGTACTGAGTCACTTTTGATTTTGTCACCCGTATTACTCTTTAATTATTCCCTATACAATACTTTGTGCTTTAGACATTTGGCATGTGGTTGTCATTAAAAATCTACTAGTAACACTAAAACAATTGGCTAGGTAGTGACTACGTAGTTCTTATGGGAACATGGAGACATACCAACTAGACATTTACTCTTATATTCCCATGTCTTTCCTACATACAAGTTTATGTATATTGAAAAGTTGTGAAAAGTCCACCAAACAATACAACACATATGTTTTCTTTCTTTCTTTTTTACTGGCGAATAGAAGACAAATTGTGGACAATGTAACTACTACTAGAATATTAGTGTTGGCATAAATGTATTTGTCCCCAGTTTGACTGCAGGATCATACCAAACGCTGAAAAGAAGTAGTGTTGATGCGTATATGCTTGTTATTTTGCATATTGTACGTTAGAGTGTGTGTGTAAGATGTAGATGGTCAGCTATCCAGCGGGAACTAGAAGGAGTATGGATGCCTGCTAGAAGGCCTTTGTACGCCATCTTTTGGATGTAGAAGGCCTGCTCGCTCCATTCCATGGTCATATCTTTTTTACACGCGTTGTAATTGCGGAACAGGCCTTCTGTTCTTGCTTTTTTCGCCAGAGATTCTGGAAGGCCCTTAAACTAAAAGATTTGGTTTTTGCTTTAGTAGAAAAACAAAACAAAACATGTTACTACTTCTCTTTCTCTTCTCACAGAAGCGAGTGTGGAATTTGCATCGTATATTTTATGCGAAAGAGTTCTTTAATAAGGCTTGCACCAAGAAGGTCTCCTGAGTTTTACTGCTGGGTGCGTTTGAATGTGCGTATAAAATTAAAAGATCATACACACAACTTGTGTTCGTATGTACATACATGACGTTTGAGTATGCGGACATGCTTATGAAGTGGCAAGCATCACAAATTCTTCCGTCACGAAATATTTTCTTCTTTACTCCTATATATGTAATAAATGAAGCAAATTTCTTGTAAACTTTGTTGTATTTCTTGTAAACATTGTTGTGTAGAATCCCTCATGTCTTAATAGTTCTTGTAAGTGGTTTTGTACAGGGGTCTATTATGTAATGAAATTTTTAATAAAAAAATTTCTTGGTTTATAATCTAGTTCGTTTAAAAGCTTTTATTTTAATTTTCCGTAACTTATAAACTACTTTTGTAAGTCATTGTTCAAGCACGTCAATTCTTAATTCAGCTGTAAGAAATATGGAGAAGGAAATACAATTATCTTCTTTTTATTATTAGCTGAATTAAAAGTTGATCTACAAAAGTTGACGTGTGTCAAACTGGACTAAGGCTTAAGATAGAGTTACAGCCTGTGCTATATACAATTATTAAATTCAGGAAGTTTCTGTGTTTTTATGATAAACTTCTCATTTGGTTTATATGAAAATTTCTTAGTGACTGTTAAGACAATAAAATCATATTGTTTTTCTTTTTTACTATACTACAGCTTTGGTTACGTTATTATTACTTCCAAAATAAAATATTTTAATTAGTTTAATTATTATTAATACAATTTTATATAAAATATTTTTTAACAAAATACGAGTCCATAGAAATAAATTTTTAATGACTTTACCTTCAAAAATGTAAAAGTTATTTTAAACACAAGTCTATGATAAGAATACTGCGCTTAGTGCGTGTTAAAAACTTACTTGCATTATTTTTGCATCACAATATTAAGTTTTTGTTGCTTTTTTTTAAATGAAAAAATGCATATGAAATTTTGTTAACATTATTTTCTTTCAATACAGAAAATTAATTTTGCTCATATGCCTGGTCGCAGAAATTATTTATTTAATTTTATTTGCTATAATTTTAAACAATTATAGAAAAAATTTTTTTATTTTCTTATAATCTGCAGCAAATTTTTGTACTATTTCTGCTTCAGTTTCCGTTTAGTGTTGTGCCTCCTTTATTAAAGAATTTGTTGTCTTTTGCTTTATTTCTCTTTGCCTCAACTTGGCTTTGGCAAAACTTTTAATATTTGTTTGCATGTGTATGTAAGTAAATGTATATGTCGGTTTATGTGTGTGCGCTATATCATATTTCTATTGTGTTTTACTTTAATTTTTTTCTCTCCAGCTTGTTTTTAATTAAATTTTATTATTAAGATTTATGTTAAAATTTTAATAACATTTTTTTTTTTGCCATAAATTTTTATGTGTCTTGTCCTTTTATTTTCGAAATATTATATTTTCTTAATGTGATTTTATTAATAAATTCATTAAAATAAGTCAATTTACTTTTTGACCTTGTGGAGGTTTTTAGAAAAATATTTAATAATTTTGTGGAGCCTTAAAGCAATTAGAAAATATTGACAGATACATATATTAGATTTAATAATTGAAATTTATTTGCTGGTGGTTTAGCATGTCTATATACGTATTTCGTTGGCGCTTGAACCAAATCATCAGTAGACTTCAACCACATATTTTGAACAGTCACAAATAATAATATATTAATCTTAGTTTTTATGAGACAATTTCTAACTGAAAGAAAATGTTAAATAAATAAAGAATACTGTTTTAATTGATGAACTTTTTTCACCAGGCATTAGAACTTTGTGCTAAACCTTAACTTGTCTTTGGTTATTCTAAAAAATTATCATAAATAAATATTTCATTAAAGCAGGGCTGCAAAACTGGCAGTTTCACTGTATGGACCAGGACTTAAAGATTTAAAAAAAAATAAATAAAATTTGTTTTATTAACTGCGTTTAAAATGCAAATACTTTTATGACATCGAAAGCAATATATAATAGATCAAGCCCGAAGTTTTTTTTGTCGAAATTGCATTTAATTTTCTGCATATTTCACTTTTGTTAAAATATGTTGCATACTTAAAGGCTGGGGAAATAATTTAATTTTTTTTTCTTTTATATCTTAATAGCTGAAATAATTTAATTTATTTGGTGCAATAATTTCATTCCGTACTCTTTATTGTTCATTCTTCAATATCTTAATACCAATTATATATATACATATATATTTCTTAAATACTTTTGATGCCATAAGCACTCTGGCTTTATTCACTAGCCATATATTTTGCAAACTTTAAATTTATATAAGAGAAAAGTGTTTATTTTTTTTCGTTTTTTACTTTGTAAACAATTTTCTTGGTAATAATGTTCATTCTTGCTGCTGCTTGTTGTGCTTTCCGTTTTTTTTGTTATTTATTTTTTTGTTCTTCTTTCTTTAGTTTTATATTCGTTTTTTCTTTTTTATCCCTGGATGTTGAAATATTTTATGTACTTGTTTTGTTTCTTAAAATCATGTTGTTATTTTTTGGTGTTTTGTTCTGGAATTTTCAGGAGCTGTTGTTGGTGTTTTTTTTATTTTTGTTGCTGTTATCAGCAAGTGTGTGTGTTTGTGTTTGTATTTTTATTTCAGCAAAGTTGCTCATACATTTACTTTTATTAAATTGTAATGAAAACGTGTAACCGAATGCTGCCTTGGCCACTGATGGTTGTTGTGTGCTTTCAATTTGAAGAGTATTGGCAAATATGTAAGAGTATAAAAAATTTTATGTATCTACATATATGTTTGTAACAGTGTATGTCTTGCGAACAATTTCTGTGTACATATACAAATCTATTTGTTGTGAAACCTTTAACAAGATAATACCAACAAATATATTGTTTTCAGGATATTGTAAAAATTTTCTAGGAACACCACCGATTAAGTTTAAAAGCTATAAATAGAAACAATTACAAATTTAACAAAATAATATATTGAAATAAAATCCGTATACTAAGTTCACACGTGTTTAACGCCTCATTCGTGTTTAAGAGCTTAAGCACGACGATTTTTAATTGTTTTGCCATTTGCCTGTATTGTTAAATATCTCAAAAACGGTGTTTTAAATTTAAACCCTTTGATAAACACGTAAATGGAGTACGTTCAAGGTGTTTTTCATAACGCTGGCAACTTTTGTTGCTATTAAATGACGGCACGTGAAAAAAATTATTTAATACACAATTACCCCAAAAAATTGAATTATTTACAAAAAAAGTTGTTGTTTAAATAAAAAGCAAACAAATGATGCGCCAGATAACTTTTTTTTTTAAAATGCTATAAAAAAACTACTGAAGCTTCGGCTGTGTGGCACTTAGCGCCGTTCTGTTGAATTTAAATGTTGCTAATATCCTCTTCTTCAATTTTTGTGAACAAAAATTCGTTTAACATGTCCCGATAACGATCGCCATTGACTTTAACGGCCACTCCTTGCTCATTTTCGAAATTATGCCTCTGGACCAAAATCGGCACCAAACAGTGACTCGTTTTGGGTGCGTCAGCCTTTCAATGTATGCGTGCGGGTTTTCTGTGCCCCAAATGCGACAATTTTGCTTGTTTACATACCCGCCAAGATCAAAATGTGCTTCAACTGAAAAGATGATTTTTTTTTTTGTAAAATCGGCATCTTTTGTAAGTCGATCGCAGGCCCACTTAGCGAAGCGAAAACGCATTGGATGGTCAGTTGGCTTGTTCAGCGATAGGATAAAACTAATTATCTGTTAAATCAGATATTAGCTAAGTATTACCATTCACGAAATAAGCACTAGTTGAAAAAAACCGTCAGATGGCGGACCCTTTATAAAACATATTTGTTCGAAATTTATTACAAACACAATAATTTATTGACATAACGTCAACATTAAACATCTCAAATATAAAATGAACGGTTTTTAAAAAACTCGTTTTAAACATGTTTAAAAACATAAGTGTGAACATAGTATAAGACAAGCATATTTATACCATTTTGAATAAAAAAAAGGTGTAAAATATGAAAAATTTATTCAACATCTAATAAATATGTTTATTTTGAAAAGATTTTTTTTTGATGATGTCAAACTTCCGTATCCGGCTAAGTAATTCTCAATAATACCTTTAAGAACCTTTCTATGAACATGTGAAATTTTTTAGCTTATTTCAAAAATTTTCTATTGAAGTCTACTGAGGAGAGTTTCTAAAGCACCCCATACACGTTACAGTTCAATTGCCAATTGAGTCTTTCAATTGAAGTGATTTTTGGCCACAAACTTCATAAACTGAATTTAAAGATTTTCATTCAACTGTAAAATTTATATTTTTTTCAAAATTGCAAATTTAAAAATTTAAAACTTCTTCACAATCGAATTGAAAGATTTACTAGTCAACATGAAAAATAATAATAATTAGTAAAGACTGTTGTAAATTGAGATATGGTAAAATTGAGCTTTCATTACAAAAAAGCTTTCAGCGAATTGAAATACGATGCATCTAAACAATTCACATATTCTATTTGCATAAATGTTACGTATATAAAGCAGATACCACACATAGTTGACCAAATACAAAAGGACGCTGATGATAAAGGTTTAGTGGCCTTCGAAAATAGCTAGTTGTTCCGTTCAACTACGTGTTAGTGAGAATATTTGGAGCTAACTTTAGTGTTATTTGTGCATTAATAATTATCACATGTAATTTGGCTTAAAAGGCGATACGAACTTTAGCCCGTTCAAATCATATATATGTATACGAAAAATCAGAATCTTTTGATTTTTCTTCAACCAACTCGACAACTGCCAACTAATCAATTGACAGAGCCCATACACGTCTTGATTTGGACAACAATCGGCTCAATTCAATATTGCATTGGGGAGCTTGAGACAAAAATAAAATTCATGTAGACAATGCTTAGAACGAGTTTACATCAGGTAACAAAGCCGATTGGCTCAGAGACGGCTTGGAGCCGCCGCCTAAAAATATTGAGCACCATGAGCCTCCGAAGATACATACGGCTTGCATTGGCTAAAATTTTCAATCAACGACACCAGCTGAGGTGGTAGTTTTGTATTAAAAAGTATAATTATTTAGGCATTTCAACTTCAACAAAATAATAGAAAGAAAATTTATTAATTTTATATGCTCAAAAGAAATAAATGATAAATAAAACGAGCATTTTTAGCCGATTGAGCCAGCGCCATTGTTTTTATTTCTTAGCCGACTTTTTAAGCTTGAGTTTACTTGCAGGCACCGCCATATATTGTTTTTTTCAGCTGCCACCGGTCAACAAACCAGGTCGGCTTTGTTTCCTGGTTTACATCTGGCACACATAAGCCCAAAAAAGCGTAGCCACGAATTACTAATGAAAAACTTATTCAGACATGTATACATATGCAATGTTTCACTTTTGCTAATCGCTTTTTAGTCTTCCTTTCAAATTTTTATATAGCTAAATTAAAATTTTCTCTAGCTAAGATATCATTGATTGTGATATCATGTCATGCCAATGAATTCACCTTCTACGTTTTTCTTTTAATTTAAAAGAAATCAACTGGGAAATAAACACACTACTTTAAACGATGTTTTGTTAAATTTGTTTTTTTTTCTACTTCTTTTAAAAACGTGCTTAAAAGACTTAACAATTGTTAATACCAAAAACAAGATTGATTTGTTAGAATACTTTAGTTTTATAAAAGAAAATAATCTTGAAATGTAAAAAAATATAAATGTTTTTTCAAGTGTAAAGTTTGTGTATACATACATTAAATATATTAGAAAGCTTTTGAAAAATTGTAAAAATACTTTTGAGTAAACAGAAAAATAAAAACATAAATTTTGCTGACTTTAAGTTTTCTGTTGCTTTACCTTTGGTTTATTAAAAAAGTATTGTTTTCTATTTAAAGACTTAAAAATATTCATAAGGAATACGGTTAAGTTTTTTTGATGTGTTAACATCTATACGCTAGGGGGTAAAACTTTTGTTCACAATACAATCACAAATTTTGAGTAAGATCGTAAAGCGTTATCAAATCGGGGTGAGGTATGTATGAGTGTATTAGTGAAATCATACGAACAAGAAGTACAGACAAAGTTAACAGCTGCATAGAAATACACTCAACCGAATTTTAAAGCATAGCTTCAGGAGCAATGTTAATTTTAATAGAAATTTCTTGTAAAGTGTAATAGTGCTGCCAGTGGGGATAATTTTGTTAAAAAGTTGAAAAACATAAAATAAATAAGATAAACACAAACTAATAAATAAAAGAGCATTTTAAATGTCAAATATTTCTTTAAAACATATGTATATAGCAATCTTTATAAAGAATTTATAATATTATATTATGACATATCTTCATTACGTACTGTTGCCTTACACTAAAGCTGGTGCACGACAATAAGGTAAAAATCTCCATCTCGTGCCTATTATGGCAAGGGTGGAGATTTCAATACAAATTTTGCAAACCCACAGTCGCAAGCCTTATTAAAATTTTTATTTTACGTTTTCCACTTGCATATGAGCAATTCTACCAAACCCCCATAGCTAATAATTCTACTTCTATAGATGCAGGTTTGCATAGATTTTTAAATACAGTAGAGTCATAAATTTATATACATATCTCATTTTGTTCACCATAAGCCAATATTAAAAAAAAAGAATTCATTACTAGATGTGTACACATCTCCCCTGTGATCGGACTCACATTTTTTTAAGTTTAATGTTTTAAATTCCTACAGCCTTATTTATAAAACTTATTAAGGCTTTATAATAAATTAATAATAATAATAATAATTAATAATTTTAATATTATCTTATTATTATTTATTAATAATATATATAAAAAATATTTTGTATGAAAATTTGTTTTAAAAAGCCTTTACAAGACCTTAATAAGTGTTATAAAAAAAGCTGCCTGCTAATGTTTAAAGTTAATATAAAAAGCTTTTTTTCTTACCCAGAAATTACATTAAACAAATCTTAAGCTCGTTGTGACTATTCATTAGATATTGGAATCAAAATTTACCTGCAATAAAAATATTAAACAAAATAATTAGTATATGGTAGAGAAAATGCAAGAAAAATTAATAAAGGCATGTTTAACAAAATTCGAACCATGCATTAAATCAAATATTAATTAATTTTAAAATTTGTTTATTTACGTTATCCACATCAGAGGACAGCCCCTTAATATTGGAAATGAAGACACACTAAACACTTTTTGTTCTTATTATAAAGTTTGATGGAGTTTATCATACGCATTTAAATATATAAAAATATAACTTTATTACAGAGGAGATTTTTTTTTATATATTTGATATACTAAAATTTCTGTTTTTTTTAATTAATATACAGTTAAATAGAAAACTCAGATTTAATTTGGAAATAATAAGCACAACTTTGAAATTTAGTGTTTTAATATATTGATTGCAGAAAATCAGTAGATTTTATGATCAGATTCAATTTAAAATATTTCGACAGAGTGGACATTCATAAATTCTGGCGCATCGCTCTAAACTCCTGCTGAGAACATATAAATGATGCATTCTCGGCAACGACACAAAATAGGTGATAAAAAACAGAAGAGAGGTGTCTTAGGATAACCGGTTATAGCTATGCTGTTTAGTTACATAAAAAAATTCATGTGTAAAATAACAATGCAATAAGATTATACTATACTCGTACCGATTCCATTTATTTCCCATTATTTTTTTTCTAGCGGTGTACAATTAAATAAATGTCTTGTTTGTTGCCCGATTACAGCCAATCGTGTGTGTTCTCTGCTTTGTGCTCATGTGCAAAAACAATATAAAAATAAAATGAGCAATCGTTCTCATTGTTTTTGTTGCACTCACTTTAAACAACGAATCAAAAAATTTTTTTCGTTTATTTTCCTATACTGCTTTTAAGTACATAGAAATAAAACCAAAAATTAATTTATAACTGTAATAATGTCAAAGCAAAAATTAATTTCTAACTGTAATAGAGTCGATTATTTTTGGTTATGAAAATCGCCTCCTAACTCCTATATCGCGCAATAAATAGCATAGCTATAAGTCTATATGTGTATAACAAGGATCTTACAAGTACTTAACTCCCCTAGATTAGAGATAAAAAAATTACTAATGCATTAAAGACTGATTGTCAAATAAATAAACTTCGGTATTTACTAAAGTCCTGCACAAGACCATTTATAAGACATTTCAAAACACGAGCGATTTTTCAAATACTTTATAGCAGCGAAATATTCTAAAACAAACGCTAATCAACAGTGTTGGCAAGATATTTCATTCAGTAGTTTGTCTTGCCAACAGTGTTGTTTAGCGTTTGCTTTAGGATATTTCGCTGTAGTAAAGCATTTGAAAAATCTCTCATGTCTTGAAAGGTCATATAAATGGTGTTGTACAGGATACTAGTATTTGCATAATAGTAACACAATAGAGTTTCTATTAAAATCATTTTTTATTAAAGTCATTTCTGTGCAGTTCTTTTTTAGACGAGTTAAATGTTTGTTATATGTAATCTGTATACTTAAAATTTTTTATTTGCAAAACTTTCACAAACTATTGTGTTAAATAAAGTTTTATAATAAATTCTATTATTCATTTTACATCAAACTTTATTTATATGCCCATTTATTTTCATTTAAAATGACAATTATGGGTCAAATGTCTCATTTACGAGTAAGTTTTGTGCCATCAACTCTGGCCTGTTTTAAAGCAAATAACTGTCAACTACTAAAACTTTAAAAGACAGACACACGCACTTATGTAGCTGCTGTCAAAGTCATAGTTTTATAACTTGCAAATTGAATGCACATTTCAAAATATTGACTACCTTCCCCACCACTGACTGCTTCCCAACTTTGCCAACCATTCTTAGCAATAGCAAACTCCCAAACACAACATCATGTTCAACTAACGATAATAACTTTGGCAGTAAAGCATTTTCACTTTACTTTTACTTCAAATGCCCTTTTTAAATCCTTTTTAGCTTCATGTTCATACTGCTTGAAATTTCATGCAAGGCGGGGAAATTGCGGCAAGGAAATGCTCAGCGGCAGGAGAAGAATTATAAATAGTGAAATTATAACGCAATTTTGTAGTCAATAATAACCCAGAAACCTACTTTAGATGGAACAGTTGAAGTGGAAATAGCAGAAGTAAAATTGGAATAGAATAAGTAGAAGAAGAATACTAAAAAATTTTTGCAACTACTGCTGCATATTTAAAGGCGTCTAAAACTTATTTATACACAAACAATTGACACACAACATACGCTCACTTCGACACACATATGTACATATGTATGTATTTGCATAAATTCATAGACATACTCGTATGTAGTACATGTGAGTCATGCAGAGCATTACAAAAAAAGACATACACTGGCATAAAAAGGCATAAATTTACTTCAATGCATATTTAGTTTTTCTTTCTCGCTAAAGCAGTTACAAAATCACACACAAGCACTTAAAATTAAAAAAAAACATTAATTACGAAAGCTGCATAACAAGCTTGGCAGTTTTTAAATATCTATCCAAGCTGGTCTTAGAGAAAAAATTGTGACCATAATATGATTAGACTATTAGAAAAAAAGGACTATGATTATACTATGAGTTGGGTATGACTAAAATAGGAGCAGACTATAGCATTAAACACATTCACCACAGCAAGCTACCGGCTACAAAATGTCAAAGATAGATTAAACATGTCTATATGAGAATCAATATTTTGAAGTCAGCAAGGCAACAGGCTACAGATTGTTATCCATGCTATATTTGTCGTTGTAGTCAAATTAAACTAATTTCTATTTTTTATGGCTTATGATTAGAATATACTATGACTAAAATGACAATAATCAGAGTACAACTGGACTATATCCTTACTATTTTTCTTGGATTACCACTTTTTCTTATTAATGCTAACTAAATAAAAAAAATAAAATAAAAATATATCTATACTATGATTAGGCTACAAAAATAATATGACTAGACAATGATAGCACTACTCAACAAATTGACGAAAACAATTAAAAACTGATATGCCTCTTAAGGTTCCTTAGAAAAATCTAAAATTAAAAAAAGGTCCAGCACAAACAGATTTCGAATTATTTAAAAAATTATGAATTCTTCCAAATTGTGTCACAAAATCTTAAATATTTTTGCAGATCGGTAATCTAGACATTTTAATTTTTTGGGTACTTTTTTGAGTTTTACCACAAGAAAATATCCTTCCAATATAAAGAAATGAACAAATATACGTTATTTTCTCCTTTCTTAAAAGAATAAAAATATTGCCAAGTTAGCACATTATCTAGAAATTATATAACAGCCTTTAGATAACAAATTTATGTAATGCATATCATATTGCAGTGACAGGTATTGTACCAATTACGAACTTTGTCAAAATTTTTATCTCACTACTTTTGATGGCCGAAATTTTGGAAATTAACTTGGCCTTTTTCACATTTATGTTTTTGTGAAGGTTTTCTTAATAAAGCCTGTTAAACTTTAAATTTTTAGTCTGTTGTAGTTCTATTCATAATGTCTGCACCAGTTCAAAAGGCAGAATATAGCCCATAGGCTAGGTATACATAGTGAATAAATAAATGAAATGAAAAATAATGGGTTATAGGATGATATGTGCACCATTGTGTCATAATAAGGACCGTGTAATTTGATTAATTTTTTAAGAGTCATCTGAGTAGAAATATGTAAAATAGAGTGTAAATTTTAGTGCAGTAAAGTCTGCTCAGACGACGTCGTTTAGAAAACGCAAAATTAAATGCTAGCATGAATGAAATATGCATGCAAGGTTTCAATACAGTTGCTTGCTTGTGTTTTAAATTTATCTAGTTGGTAACTTACCTAAGCCTATTTTTTTGTGCAAACTTTCAGTTCTCTTCCGTATAATATTTCAATAAAAATTTTATAAACGTGGCCCTACTTCCCTAATTTAACAATCGGTGCTTTCAGATTTTTCCTGTTCGTAAATCCTCTAACTTAAATTCTTAATTTTGAGCTTAAAGTGCGTGTCCATGCCCCCAATTGAAACTTCCTGGATTTTAAATCTTTCTTGATGATCTATAACTTAGATTTATTTGTGTATTGAATTTAAGCTCTCTAGTGCAAATTCTAGCTTGAAATGTTATGGCCGTTATCCCTCTCTCCGTCACTTTTCCAAACTCAAGAGTTTGTTATAAGCAGCGCTCAATTATCGTCGTACCCTTTTTAAGATGATAGCTTTTAGTTAAAGCTTCAGTTAAAGGCTTCAGTACAAAATTATCGTGGTCCCTGCCACTCCTGGTTAAAATATTTGGGTTTTTAGATTTTTCTATTTGGTTTCTCATCTTGACCTACTTGCGTATCAAACTTCAGCTCTCTAGCGCAAATCTAATTATTTAATTTTTTTAAATAGATTTTTTTGCGAGTGCCAATCATGCGTGTCAAGTTTCGTTCGAAACGGATATTAATATTTAAATAAATAATAGTATATTTAAATCTGCTGATCCTAAGTACATGAAATAGGAGGCTTAAATTGTATGGGCGTGTTAACTTCCACTTTTTTCAACGAACTTTTATAACTTTACATTATTCCAACATTAGTGCCAAATTTCAATAAATCGCTTGGGTTAAACGTTTTAAATTTGCTCTTTTAATTGTGTGCTTTATTGGAATAGCCCCGCCGCCCTGTCAAAATCTCCCGGTTTTCAGATTTTTGTAGTTAGTTGCTAATCTAGACCTACTTGTTTATTAAATTTCAGCTTCTTATGGGTGTGATTCTGCCCACTTTACAATCTCAATACCTGCTGTAGCCATTAGTTATCTTTCCTGTTGAGTTTTGTTGAAAACGGATAGTAATAAATATAAAAATATCCAGTATATTCAAATATGCTGACCCGAAGTACATGAAATAGGAGGCTTAAATTGTACTTTTTCAATGAAAATTTATAGCCTTGTATTATTGCAACAGGTATGCCACATTTTAATAAAATTACTTGAGTTTAACGCCTTAAAAATGTGTTTTTAATTTTGAGTTCTATGAACGTAGCCCCACACCCTTGGTTAAAATGTTAGTGTTTTCAGATTTTTTTTAGGTGAATATTCACTTATTTCTACTTATGTACCAAATTCCAGCTCACTAGCGCAAATTTAAATTTTTATGGGCATAGCCCCCCTCCCCCTGGTTAAAATTTTTTGGTTTTCAGATTTTTCTACTTCATTGCTCACCTAGATTTACTTGCGTAACAAATTTCAGCTTTCTAGCTATAGCGGAAGTGCTTCATCAATGGTCAGTGAGTATGTCTTAAAATATGCACTTTTTGCACCTCTCTTTCATTGTAAAACTTTCAAACTATGAAGTGACATGAATTTCTTCTAATTTTGGTTTAAATTTTATAATTTTACATCCTAAAAACTTAAAAGTAAATTGGAATAAAAGATAAAATATGTAAGTCAATGTTTATACTCTATTATCATCAATTGTAATTGCATACATGAATATGTACATATATTAAAGTCGTTCTTTTTATATATTACCAATGTTACCAGATTTCAATAAAAATAATTATCCCTGAAGATGTTGGAAAATCCCAACGAAACGTCGGATACATTAAGAATGAAATAGAAAACGTCTTTTATTTACATTTTGAAGAAGTTGAATGACCTTGAAAGCCTGAATAGATACAATATCTATAAAACTACATTAGTTTATAATTTTACGATTGCGGGGAGCAAAGTTATGAGGGGGGTAAAACAGCTTCCTGTAAATATACACACTGCGTGCATTGGCCGGAACTTGGCCTGGATGACTAAACAAGGACTATGCTATGACTAAACTAGTATTACTCCAATTTAACAATGATTTGACTACGACCAGTCAATGAATTACAAGTAGAATATGAGCAGACGATACCAAGACTATGGCAAAAGGTGACTAAGTGATAAGTAGGTAGTGACTAAAGTATAGAATTGTGTCCCACACAGCTTTTTATGAACTAGTTTGTTCGGTTAGACACAGGTTCGAACAAAAACATCAATGTAAACTAAATGCATTTGAAATAACTATTGATTTGAATGCGATCAAAGTAGTACAAAAAGAGCTGTTGAAAACAACTCTACAGTCTAGTTGCTATCTGCTCAGCATGAATAGAATATAAGAATTATATGACTATACCATGATTATACTATGCTTAGATTACAATTATGCTATAACTACAGTAAGATTATATGATGAAAATAGTCTATGAGTAGACTTTATGAAATAAATAGTCAATGCCCAAAAAAGCGTAACCAACAAACGCTACTGAAAATATTTTTGATCCAGACACTTGTTCATCAAATTAAACAGTTTCGAACACAATTAATAGATAATGTCATATAATCAAACATTATTGGCTACTCTTTAACTTAACAAACTTTGTTCTGAATTGAAAGATTTTTCATTAGCATTTAGTGGTTATGCTTTTTTTGGGCAAATATTTGACAAATGTGACCGTACCTTAAGAATAGTTAAGTAGACAGTAGTTAGATTATCACTAAACTATGACAAGGCAATTACTAGGTTATGGCTATATAATAATTTGAATTTATCTAGACTATGAATATATTACAACTATATTTTACCAAGAGTAGGTTTTAGACGATGAATAATCTGGACCAGAAAATAAGCAGTGACAATATTGTGACAGTGATTGTCATGACATAAACTTCCCAGCAAAAAAGAATCTAATTTAGAAGCACAAGCAACTGAGGGAATCAATGGATGCCTACTTGATAGCAAAAGCTTCAAAAATTGCTTCTAAAAAGCACAAAAGTAAGAAAGCCTCTCTAACAAAGTGGAAAATTATCACAGACAAATTTTCAAACCAGTCAGTAAATTTTGCATCTGTGTATTACTTCCGTGAAGCACTGTAGTAAGGCAAAATATTCATAGCTTTTTGGAAGCTGACTGTATTGCCTCCAGCTTGTTCATCTCGAAAAAAAATGCATTATTAATGCACAACAGCAAGTGATTCTGTAAAATTGTCTCTCTTAAAAATATGCTTGTGGGAAGCAGTAGTTTTTTAACTAATTATTCACTTAATATAAAGATCAAATATTTTGCCTAATTTTTTTTTTTTCAACTAAACTATTTTTTCAGCTTTAGGTCCGTTTATATTTTTATTTATTAGTTCGATATTTCGTTAACTTTCGTAAGATAAGAGGTTTTTTTGATAGTTCTGTGCATAACATGAGAGTTTTGGTACTGTTGAGAATGTGTGGTTGAAGTCTATTGATGACTTAGCAAAGCACCAATGAAATGCATACATGCATGCTTAACCACCAGCAAACAAATTTCAATTAAAATAAACTTATAACAGTATGTCAAATCATAGATTTCTTTCTTGATTTAATTTTTTTTAATGCTATAAATTATTGATAGCATTAAAAATACTTATCGTTATAAATTAATGAGACCTCTGAAATAATTTTAACTTTCTACACATTGTCCTTTAAAATGCTTATATTATATATGCCAATGATTTTTTTTTGACTGCAATATTAACGCCAAAATTTATAAAACAAATATTAAAAAAAAATATTTCAACATTAAACTTGCTAATTTGAACTTTCCAAACTTAGAAAAAAAATCCTTATGTGGGCCACACGATATACTCGTATGTATGTGCCAGTGAAGTTGCATTCAAGGCAGGCAATGAATACTTTTATATAAAAGGATTTAGTTAATGTGAGAGTACTTATGTATATATGATATATATTTTTTCTTTTGCTATTTTTTGGGGCATGTTGCCAATTTATTTAAAGTGTCGCTTTGAACTTCACATATTGGAATTGAAAACAGACTTATAAATGTATATTTGTAAGCTTACACATATGTATGTATTAGTTATACTTGTAACGCATGCTTTTGCTTGTTCTGTATTAAAAAAAAACAAACGTTGATAATCTAACACGAGTGTTGTGCATACATACACTTGAGAATATATATGTTGGAGTATGGAAGTATTTTCTTATATCCTGTACATACATAAATATATTCATGGATAAGTAAGCACAGATTTTTCCAAATGTTAATACATTTAGAAAAATTTTGAAGCTTTGACATTTAAACTTTTTATACAAAATTTATTTTATCAATTTTAACTTAATTTGTGTGTGTGTTATTTATGTCACATATGTGTCTTTTATTAAGTTTAGTAAATTTAACAAGCATTTCCGTTTCCTTTTTTGGCTAAAGAGGAAATGAACTTATATTTTCTATATAAAAAAAATTATAAATACACTAAAATTGAACTTGGAATAGACATTTTTTAAGGACATTAAATTTACATTAAAATTTTGGTCAACATATAATTCATAATATCTGCAGTTCCTTTTTTATATACATATACAAAAATCCCAGTTGTAAAAAAATCTATAGTTAAAATATTAATAGTCGTAAAATTGTGCTATTTCTTTGACTTTTTATTTTTTGACTGCCCAATCCCAACCTGTCGGTCATACTTCTGCGACTAAAATTCAAAGAGTCGTAGTTGAAGTTAATACAATAAACGAATAGATATGCACACAACGAAGAGCTCCAGCTGTCGTCATGTTCGCATAGCTTTAGGTTTGACTGACTGCTGCTTTAAATAAATACGAAGCTAGCGAAGCAGAAATGTTTGTGTGTGTATGTCTTTAAATGTGTGTTCCCTGTGTGTGTGTGTATGAGTGTTTTCTCCTGTATGTACAAATATAATAGAAAAATAAACAACAACAACATTTCTTCCAGCAAGCGATTAAATACGCAACTGCAAAATCGAAAGACAAGAAAAAACGCACAACATCTCTACTACGATAAACTCTGAATTTATTTAAAGCAGCAGTCAGACAAACAGAAAACTTTTTGAACATGTCGAGAGCTGAAGGTCTTCATTTTGTATAGCTATTCATTTATTGTGTAAAACTTATACTGCGACTCTTGAATTTTCAGCAGCAGAAGTATGAGCAGAAGCAAAAGAAAATACACAAATGGGAAGTTTTTAAACGCTGCATAACCCTAAAATTCTTAAAGTATGATGTGAGTTTCATAACAATCGTTCACTTAGTGCAACATAATACATAAAAATCGTTTATATATATGGAAAAAAAAACTTTTTAAAAAGCTTGAACCCGCATCTCTGGAGAAAGAATATAATTTAATATCTTCATTGTGTTGTATGTGAATAGAAAAGGTAAAACTTATTTTCTGCCAATCTAGCTTTTATAAGTTGTGCTTTGTTATTTAATTAAAAAGCGATATATAAAATAATTTAAGTATTTCTGGACTCCTATTTAGCGGGAAGGAAACAAACAAAAAAATTTATGTTGGAATTTTTATGTTTTAATACTTTTACTAGACCAATGAAAGTAATCCATAAAAGTTTTTTGTATTGGCTTTATGTTTCGTTCAGACCTAAAATTCCAACTCTTCAAATTTTTCATAATTTAAAACTTTATTTAAATTTTTATATTAATTTAAAATTTAATATTCCTTTTAATAAACAACTGCAGATTTTCATATCCTTATCAATATTTTGCATTCCCATAATAGTGCAAATTGTTCGGCACATAAATTTTTATTAAATTCTTTCTGTCACACATGTATTGTTTATTAAAAACAAACATATACACACATACACTTGACACGCACACCCATACACACATTGCAAAAATATATTTCAAAACTTCAGCCAACTTATTGTTGCTTGCTCCTGTTTTCATTATGGCTGCTGCTGGTGTTTGTTATTGTTGTTTTATTCTCACCATAACTTAACAAAACGAAAAAAGAATTCTTTTGTTCTTATTTGTGTTTTGTATATCCTTATTTTATATTTTCCTCATTTTAATTGTTCGTAAATGTTTATGTCGCCTCTCCTTTTATAATATAAAGTTTATTACACTAAAACAAAAGCATTTTATTTATTTATTCATTTACTTTTTTTTTTGTTTGCCTTCAACTGAAAGTGCAAAATATAAACTATATTTTGTACAATGAAATGAAAGAATAGACCCATATTTGCATGACTTTTATTACAAAAAAGAAAACGAAACGAAACGACGCATTTCAGTATTGTTAAATCGTTGCATTTCTGTACATGACGGTTTAATTTCTTTGGAAATAGCAGGCAAACAAAAAAACTAAAACTGTCACTTTTCATTTGTCTATTTTGCACTCTATTTTCTATGAAATTCTTCCACTTGATAATGTTATTAATATGCTTGAAGGACCTTAAACTTTTTTCCAAAACGAAATGAAAATTGTTGCATCTTTTTGTGCAAGTAAAATTATATGATGGCATGACATTTATTTTCCATTTAAATTTATAAATGTGAATTGTGAAAAAATTAATAACCGAAGACATAAAGGGTCAGCGAATTATTCGAATATTTTCAATGCAAGTGAAGTTTTATTTTTTTTATTATGAAGACGTAACCTGAATAGTTTTATCAAAATAAACTTTTGTAAAGTATAAACAACTTAAAAGTGTGTTCGAAGGATTTTAAGGAAAGTGCCAGGCAGGATCACTCAGTTACTAGGAATCGTTGATTCAGATTACATTTTTTTTTGATAATATAAAATATCAGTGTTTATATCAAAATACTTTTAAACGAAATGCATCTGGATGTTCTTAGCAAACCACAAATATTTTTTTTAATTTGACTCGCGTTAAATACAAATAAATTATTGATATAAATCAATAATTTGTATATAAAATATTTTTCCTGAAATCAAATTAATTTTACAAACTCAACTTCAAATATTTTTATTCGAATAATTTTATTCGAGTAGTTATTTTCCGAATAACTTTTATTCGAATAATTAAAAAAGTTATACGCAAAAAACTTTTCCCATTACTTTAAAAATTAATATTGCTTAAGAAATATATTTTTTTATTTATTTTTATTAAAACGTAAAAAGTAAAATATCCTTGAGAAATGTTTGTATTGTAATTTTAATTTAATTTTAATTCGTATATATTTTGACTCGCGTTAAATAAATAAAATAAATTACTTTTACAAATTTTGTTTCAATGATTGATTCTTTTGAAACAATTTTACTCGATAATATTTTTATTCGAATAATTAATAAAGTTTTATTTCAAAAACAACAATTTTTATTCACATAATATTTTTATTCGAATAATTAAATTACTTTTATTTCAAAAACTGTTTCTATTACGGTAAAAATAGGCATTTCCACAGATTTGTAAACTTTTTGTAGCATGCAACACCAAACGAATATGCTTGTTATTTTTTAAGAAAACTGAACTTTCTTAAACTGTTTTATATATTTGTAAAGGCTGTCAGCAGCAGATCTATATTGGGTAAAATTTTAAGAAAAATCTGGTCACATTGTTCTGAAATACAAAACAAGCTTATTTGTAACTGTCGCACGCTATAAACAAGTGGAATTTGTCATGGAAACGCCCATTAACTTATAATTACATATTATTTTTAAACATAGTTTCTATTGCAATGATACTTAATGGAATATACTTAAATTATGAAAATTTAATTTGTAAAAAATATTTAAAAATGATTCCGATCGATAGTGCACAAGTCGCTGAAACTTTTTTTTGAAGTTACTAAAGACAAGACTGAAGTTTTTTATAATTTTTTTAGAAATTTTTTTAATAAATTTTATTCGAATAATTTTTACTTGAATAATTTGTATTCGATTAAATTTAACTGCTAATTTTTTTACATAAAATTATTGATAAACATATGTTTTATTTTGACAAGTTCACTTCAATTACTTTTATTGGAATAATATCCCTGCAGAACAATTGATCCAAACGTACTCGTCCTATGACTTGAGAGAGACTATGCGAGAGTTATCAAAAGTACGGATAATGAAAAAAGACATATCATGTAAATAGTTACATATTCACCATTTTTGTAATGTATCGTCTTAATCTTGAGCCAATTTAATTTGGACTCGGTCTAGTATTTTAGTAAACGGCACTGAACATGTTCGACTTGGTTGGACATATCAAATATTCTAAATATAATGTTGATTGCTCCCCCCAATGTGACTATGGACCCAGTCACGTAACTATACTAATATATTAACCTAAGTTTAACTGGTGCTTATACTTTTGAAATATGAGTGGCCATGTGGTGGAGTGGGTAGTGTGCAAGCCTGTCATGCACGAGGTTGTCGGTTCGAATCTCATAAAATATATAGTATAGTACAGTGTCAGTTCGATTTCCTGCAGGAATATGAATATGATAGTACAGATTTTTATTCGATTAATCTTTAAACTTTATCTGCAGAATTAAATATATTAAATACCTTAATTTAAGTAGTGAAAGGAACTAAACTGAGCATTTAATAAATAAATTATTTAAAAAAATAAAAAATACTTTGTTTGTCGGTTATGGATAGTAGAACTTGTGGTAATTATAATCACCGGTTGGTGAGAAATGGGTTAAATTCCTTGATAACAATAATCTCTGACTGTGAAGTCTGTAGTGATCTTGTTGGTGGTTTTGTTCGCTGAGAGAACTCCATAACCCACACCTAATTTAGTTTGGAGAGATCTGTATTAAATTCATTTCCCCTTCTACTACTTGGAGTAGCATTACTTTACTCTCCTCTGACTGACATTAGGGTTCTGTAGAGACGTTCATGAAGTAGAGCATGAGGAGATTTGGTCAATCCTCTATTCTCCAGCTTCGGATACAACCACACTAGTTGTATACATAGTAAGGCAAGCGTGCGAACCTTGCATAACATGCATAGACAAGTCTTCTTATTCAAAAAAGGCCACCACACGAAGACCTCAAAGATGAGAATCGAGCGCACTATGGCCTTATAGATGCAGTGAATTCTTTTTGTATGAGAATGTAACTTTTTCCAATAGACTAAATGCAGACCTAGAATATGTGTTATTTGAATTTTTTATTAGAATATTTTTTATTCGAATTTATTTTTTAACAAAAACTACACTGCAAGAACAATGAAGATAATATGTGTAAGAAAACTAATTTTATTTGTATGTTCTTAATTCGCATAATATTGCTTAATCGAATAATTTTCAAGTGAATAGTCTTTTTTTGAATTAGTACGATTACAAATTATTCGAGTAACTTATTCATATACATACCTCTAGTAAATTATTTAAGCTCAAATAATTAAAAACATATTAAATTTATTCGAATATTTCTTTTAAAAAAACCGACTGATATGAGTACATGCACTACATGTATTCGAATAACATTTACTTTAATTTAATATTTGAAATATTCTTATAAAAATAGCACAAAAAATTATTTAATGTTATATTAATAAGTGTAAGTTATTAACTTAACAGTATATATCGATGGCTTAATATAGGAAAGGCTGAACTCAAGTTTTCGTTATTTTATAGGAGAAGCACTGAAGAAAATGTAAAGCATTTACATGAAGAAATAATTTTTCAAGTCGCCATAATTCCTTAATTTTTAACTTAACATACTAAGATCTTCAAAGAGGATGCAAATATACGTTCTCTCCCAGAAATGGTTAAAAACACGATTTCGGAAAATATCGAGATACGCCCTTTTTATATTAAGCCTTCGGTATGAATGATTTTTATGTGACTTTAATTACATAGAGTACATGTGTCAAATGCCACTTCATGTTATGTTTATGCGTTAATAATTTAAAAAATATATGTATAAATTTATAACCTATTTTTTTTTAAAATACACACTTTCCAACCAACTGAATTATTATATTTCTCTATGAAATTTAATTTAACAAAAAAAAGGAAACTCCTTTAACAAGAAAATTATCTTGAAATTGTCTGACAGGGAAAACTAAACCATGTCTTACAGATACTTTAGGTAGATGAAGGAAGTTTCAGGTAGTTTCATGTTTTCAAATAAAAGAAAATAAAAGAATAAAAGAAACTAAAGCTTTCTTCCCTTATTTGAACATGCACGTAGTTTAGCTTATTAGCATACTGCTGCAGTAAATGTGCTTTGAGCCGCATTGTGTACGTGGCAGTAATTGTAAAAAAAGCAGTTTACACACTATTACCTAAAAGAGGCAGTATGCCAAACATTCGAACCAATTATTCTTCTACACGCATTCTCTAGACGCCCCCTTCTCTTTCGCAGTTAAAGTTGGTGTTTTTGAATGTTTTACTGAATAGCAAGTAGTTGCATATAATTGCATTTTTTTTTGGTATGGCAGTAGTTTAGGGAAAAGCAACAGGATGAAATTAGTTTTTTTCTTTTTCGTTTGAATTTTTTATTATGAAAAATTATATTACGGGCGTGTCCTTGTAAAAAAAAGCTCCATTTATTTTATTGCAAACAAAAGAAAAGAAACCTTTTGTTCTTAAGGGTGTTAAGAAAGGGAACATTTTTTGTACTAAAAAATATTAAAGTTATGGAAACTTTAAGGGAAATAATTGTTGATAGTGACATTAAATGGAAGCGGAGAATTAATCTAGGAAAGACAAGGGGTTTACTGTTTAACAAAATGGTGAAAATGGTTCAAAATTATATTTAGAAATTTGGGACGAAATCAAAACTATTACACCGAAAGAATTTTGCTTAATAAATCCAACGAAACAATTTCATTATATTTTTTTCACAAATCTAATGATAATTTCACAAATCTAATGAAAATTTCACGAATATTGTGAAAGAATTTCATTGGAATTGCTTCGTTAGTATTCTAGTTTCGTAACAATATTTCATTGGATTTATGACAACAATATTTTCTAATTATTAAGAAACCCCATTATATTTAAGAAACATTTACAGTTGTTGCCTGAAATAAACAAATATACAAAAGTTCATACCTTAAAGCAATTAAGTTAAAGATTAAATTCTTTAAAACTAAAAAAATTAATAAGCTTAGAATTTTATTATGGCTATGAAATGTATTCGTTGTCCCAATGAAAATTTCATTGTAGTCATGAAAGTCTGATAAATTAAATGTATTTCTGTTGTTGTTCTGTATGATTAGATTAGATTATTTTGTTGTTATAATAAAATTATTTCATTGTTTTAATGAAGTTATTTCATTGTTTTATTGAAATAATATCATTGTTTTAATGAAATTATTTCGTCGTTTTAATGAAATTATTTCTTTGTTTCGATGAAGTCCTTTCATTACATTCATGGCACTGTTTAATACATTTGACGTAGTTTTCATTAAAATAATTTTAACGAAACTGGTTTCATTAATCCATTGAAGTTCGATTTGGTTGAATTTTAATGCATTTTTTTCATTGGATTAATGTCAAAATTCATAGAACTTATGAAAAAAATTCTTTCAGTATACAAAGTATTTTTTTTTTCTAAATTTGTGCTCTAGTCACAAGCTTTGTAAGTGAAATCCAATCCTTAAAATTCATTGCTGACAATTCCGAAGGACCATTTGTAACCTTTCTTTCCAAGGAGAGAGAGAGAGAGAGCAAAGCAAATACACACCAAGTGGTGCCAACTGTTCATCTGACTATTATCCCTTAGATGTCAACACACATATTTCATTAAATTAACGCAGTTTGTTTTCTCAGCCGGGGTACGTTCAGTCTGTCCAGGTTCTTCAAAGGTCTGCATACTTTGTGATGGTGGCCACCAGATTGCAGTCATATTTATACATACACTAAGGGCCATTATTACAACTTAAAGTTAGTTAAAAGTAGGATTTTATCGGACGTATAAAAATTTTTTTCACTAATACAATTTTAGCTTAACCTAAAGTAAGCGCTAAGGTAGAGGCAAATGTACCCTTCCTGGTAAGTTAAATTTAATTTTTAATTATGAATAGCGCTTTATACTTCCGACAAAGTCCTACTTTTAACCAACTTTAGGTTTTAAAAATGACCCTGAGTGTAACAGGATTTATACCCGAAGAAAAGGAATACGTCGTTTCTTAGTCGGTTAATTAATATTCGTAATAGACCTGTTAACGAAGGCTCGTAATAGACACTTCGTAGTCTGGTCGATTTATTACGGTCCGTAGATACCTGGCATCATATTTTAATCCTCGGTTATATTAAGGTTAGATACGATATTATTAAATAAATCATACAATATGACGAGATAAAATAATCAGAAATCGTTGGGCTAACAACAGTTTAATAAAAATAGTTCAGACGATATAAATGCTTCGGATATCGTTTGGCTAACTGCGGTTTGCTAAAAATAAATCGGACGATAGAAATGCTTCTGATATCTTTCAGCTATCTACGGTTTAATGAAATAATTCGAACGATATAAATTCTTCGGATATCGTTCGGCTAACTATGGCTCAAGCATTATAAAATATTAAATTACTAAAGGAAAGAATCGTATTCCAATTCCATCCCTTTTTCTGTTACAAAATCATGATTTCTTATGCTAAACATAACATCTACCAATTGAGAATTGGTAGGTATTGTAAACCTTGTAGTATAAAGTTTTCAAAGGAATTCGCTGAGCTGAGTTTATCTATATATGTATGTATATGAATTTAGTTTAGTTTTATTATATATTTTAAATCAAGATTGCAAAAGTGCAACAACACAAAAATCAGCAAGGCTTTTAGTTAGTTTTTTTTTAAATTATTTTATTCGAACTTATTTATGATTCGGTAAAAGACTAAAGTTCGTAACACTCTGTAAGTTAAATTTGTAGTTTTACTTAAAATTTATATAAAAAACTCCATTTTAAAACTTTAATAATAGTTAACTCATTTCGTTTCCTAGCAATACCTAAAATAAACTTTACTAATCCTCTTTTTTTTCAAACATTCCAATCTTGCATATTAAATGCGGTATAATAAATAACTTTAGACTGCAAAATCTTTAGCAAAAAAAAACAAACACAGTCCTGCACAAATCCCAGAAAAATAGCTAAAACCGTAAAGTAAGCGGGAAGAGTAGGGAAAAAAAGCAATAAAGCAAACTAAAAATAAATACAAAGAACGGGATTCTAAATATGTACAACTAAAATTATAGCAGTGAGCGAGAGAGAGATAGACAGAAAATAGGGAAAATACACATGCAGAGTTTTAATGAAATGCACGTACACTTATAAAGGTACACACACTTACACATTTCTCAAACACATTTTACCCGTTGTCAGAATTCCCTGTTGCATGGCCGGAGCAGCAAAATAAAATTCCATAATGATTATTTTTATTTTCATCTACACAACCACACGACTACAAATGTTGCTGGCTGCTATTTTGGCCGTGTAGTCAGTCGTCTACTTTATTATATTGACTATGTCGGCAACATCATGAGTAGCTGATATTGAAGTATAAATATATAAGTATGACTTTCAAATATTTCAGATTAATAAAAATAAAAATCATTGTGAGTCCGATCACAAGGGAGATGTGTAAACATCTAGTAATAATTTTTTTTTTTAATATTGGCTTATTAGATATATAAATTTTTGACTCTACCGTATTTAAAAATCTATGGAAAACTGCATCTATAGTAGTGGAATTATTAGTTGTGGGCTTTGTGGTAAATTGCTCATATGCAAGTGGAAAACGTCAGATAAAAATTTTGATAAAGCTTGCCACTGTCGGTTTGCAAAGTTTGTATTAAAATCTCCACCCCTAAAAATTGGCAGGATATGGAGATTGTTACACAATTGTCGTGCACCAACTTCAGTGTAATGCAACACTACGTAATGAAGATATGTAATAATATAATATTATAAATTCTTTATAAAGACTGCTATATCTTTTAAAGAAATATTTGGTATTTAAAATGCTCTTTTATTTATTTTATATTTTTCAACTTTTTAACAAAATTATTCCCACTGGCAACACTATTACACTTTACAAGCAAATTCTATTAAAATTTACATTGTTCCTGAAGATATGCTTTAAAATTCGGCTGAGTGTAGTTCTATGCAGCTTTTAAGTTTCTCTGTACTTTTTGTTCGTATGATTACACTATACACCCATACATAGCTCACACCAATTTGATAACGCTTTACGATCTTACTCAAAGTTTTGTGATTGTATTGTGAAAAAGATTTTCACCCCCTAGCGTATAAATGTTTACACATCAATATTAATAATAAAAAATTTACTTAAATCGCGTAAAAATATGAAAATAAATCTTTTTATTCCTTTATTTGAATTTTAGAATATTCTTTCAGTTAAATTAAGATGTATATAACCAGGAGGCAGCGCTACATCAGCTGGTAATTTTTTGCTCTACGTGCTTTGTAGCTAACGGATGTCAAAAACTTCGTTTTTTTGGGTTTGGTACAATTATTTTTCTGCTTTTGACATTCTTCGGTTCTTTACACAGTCATGGTTGCCATAGTATTCTATAACCTGTATAATTACACTATTAGTTAAATAATATCGAATGATTTTAAGCTGATATTTATTTAACATTTCTTATAACATTGGCAGCACTATAGTTTGCTCATTGTAGCTTACAAAAATCAAAGTTAGCCTAAAGGTTCAATCAGAAATGTCATACCATAAAGTTATAGAAATTATGGAATGTGTATTCCATAATGACAAGTATATTTTAGGTCAATTAGTATTAGTGCTGTCACAATTATAAACAGCTGTTTATGTATTCATTTGTTTATTCATTTCAAAATCCAAGCCATGATCAAATACAAATGATCAAATATCATGATAAAATACAGTGCTGCCCATAAAGCTGATTCGAACAGCTTATTTGTATGGTTATAGTTATGGCATATCTAGTTGAACATTACGTTAGCTACGTTGCCGTTTTTATTTAAACGTTTGGTATCAGATTTTTAAAAGATTGTGGTTCTGTAGTCAGCTGTGGTCTATGTGTTTTTTGCTTTACTACAAATAGCATATATCAGCCATACATATTTTTGTTTGCTTTTTTCTTGTATGCTGCTGCTAAAAATAAGAGCTTGTTTTGCAGCTGCACTGAAACGTGTTGAAGTTGCAAGCAGCGCATTTATTTATTTATATGTGTATATGGTGTACATATGTAACTGAGTATCTGTGTGTGTGTTATAAACTATCCTTATGCGTATACAATGTTAGTTAGATTTGTGCATTTTTTAGCTTTCATTATGCCAGAGAGTAGTGCAGAAAATAAATATAGTTTAAATGTTATGAGAAAGCAAAAAAAAAAATAGGGAAAAATAACAACAACTGTAGAAGGCAACAACTAAAAAATATAGGTCAAATGTATGCAGCATTATAAACTTTGTTGTTATTGCTGCCTTTTCTGCTGGCGTTGCTGTTGTTGTGTTGCTCATCATCAACACGTTACGCCAACCCAATCCTCTACTTGAAGTTATTGTATTATATTTGCAACAAGCATAATAGAGATATGTAAAAAATAATAATAATAATGTGCTTCAATGCAACATGCAACAGTGTGTTCTATACTACATTGTTGAGCTTTACAATAGGAAATGAATTTGCACTAAAACCAGCCATCCAGCAAAAATTAATAACAGGAGTCAGCCAGTACGGCAGCATCGATATAACACAAATGTGTTGTTACAACAACAATTTACAAACAATAACAACTGCAACTGTACTTTTTCGTAACAATGTTTTGCAAATGGTATGAAATGATAAGAGTTTGGTAGGGAAATAGTCGTTAGGTTTATATATAGAACTTTTATAATTCGGGGCGAAATTTTATGATATAAAATATAATATATAATCTATAATATATAGTATATAATATTTAATATATAATATATATTTTATAATATATAATATATAATATATAATATATAATATATAATATATAAAATATAATAAATATAACAATAATAAATGTTATAATAATATATAGAATATAATGTATAATATATATTATATAATATAATATTCAATATATAATATATAAAATATATAATATATAACATATAATATATAATATATTATACATAATATATAATATTTAATATATAATATATAATACAAAATATATAATATATAGTATATAATATGTAACATATAATATGTAATATATAATGAAAAATATAAAACATAATACATAATATATACAATATAAAATATAATATATATTTTAAAATATATATTATATAATATATAACATATAATATAGTATACAATATATAATATATAAAATATAGAATATAAAATATAACATATAATATATATTATAAAATATATACTATATAGTATATAATATATAAGATAATATATAATGTATAATATGTAACATATAATATATAATGTATAATAAAAAATATATAATGTATACAATATATATGTATAAAATATATAATATATAATATAAATATAATCAAGGCGAATTCAGTATCAGGTGACCTTATCAGAACAACAATTTTACAACACAAAAAACAACATGTAGTTTGCTATGCTACAAAACCAATCTGTCAAAAGATTTCTGAGCAAATTTTGACATTTTGGTTCAAATTGCTTAATTTTGTATCAACAGCTGATAATCAGCCGGGCTGATAAGGTCACCTTGAAATATAATATGTACATATGTATGTATTTCCGTCGAGGCGAATCCATGTTTTCATAATTTTTTAAATTTTTTCCACAGACCAAATTATTGTTTACGCCGCTTTTAAATTAAATCTCCCTCAGATGTCAATATACACTTTCCAGCGCAATTTTTTGACAGCTCAAAATATACTTTTTTTTAAAGCAAATTGGGGCATAAATATGCCTCCATGTTTGTTTTAAGGCAAACTTTTTTAACTCTTATTTTATATTGAAATTTATTAATAAAATATAATTATGCAAAAGCTGTCATTTCCCAAATCTAAGCTCCTTTAACGAATACGTTTGCCAATTTTGAGTTCAAAAATACGCAAGCTTATATTTTTTGTTTGTTTTTTAGTTTTACTCCATTTAATTTTTAAGCTCTAAACTAAACTAGGATTGCAGTAAAAACATTACATTTGCACTCACTAGTTCATATCAAAATGAAAATTTTAAAACATTTATATTTTATTATCGACAGCTGCCATCTGTTAAAATTGTTGCAAAAACTTTAATTTAGTTTTTCCTATTCTATTTATTTTTCAAGAGAAATTTATTTTTAATTTTTCCATAATACTTCACGCGTGCAAACAGAGTTCATTAATGCATGTTTGTGAGTGGGTGTGTGTATTTGTGTAAGTGTGGGTATAAGTGTTTGTGTGTTTGTGTAGATAAAGTATGTGTACATTTGTTAATGATGTTGCTACTACTGACACCGTTCTTCTACAGTTGCTGCAATTGTACTTCTTTCAGCCGAGTTGGTAATTTTGTGCGTTTTGAAAGCTTCTGCTGTTTAATTGCCGCGTAAAATAGTGTAAGGTGTATATAAGGGTGAAAGTATGTATGTATGTATTTGTTTTTGTGTGTACGCAGGTGAGCGTGTGTATGTGTGTGTGTGTGTTTTAGTTTGCTTATCTGGCAAAACTATTTCACTATTTTGTGCACCAGCTTGCTTGTTATTTGTTGTTTAAAAGTTGGTTATTAAGTTTTCTAGTTAAAATTGATAAGACAGAAAATAAATGTGTTTTTTTCCAATTGTTGCTTTAAAATTTTTTCTGCAGATTTAAATTAAAATACAAATTAAACTGCTGCTAAATTTCATTGGCGAGATTGCTGATTTTTAATAAGCTAAACTAGTTCTAAGGCATTTTAATTGGCATAAAATAAGTCAGAGAAAATAATTGGACTGTGTGACAGCTAAAAATAACCCTTACAAAGATTGTAGTTTATAAGGCTATCTGTCCATATCATTTTAAAATTTTTAAAAGTTGGATTATAGCACTTCAAGTTAACTGGTGTATATAAAACAATTTTATATCCCAAGTATGAATTTTTTAATTTTTGATGAGTACGCTTATGGGTAAAAATCTTTTTAACAATACAATCACAAATTTTTAGTAAGATCGTAAAGAGTTATCAAATCGGTGTAAGGTATGCGTGAGTGTATCAGTGAAATCATACGAACAAGAAAAACAGAGAAACTTAACAACTGCGTATAAATACACAATACCGAATTTGAAGCATACCTCCAGGAGCAATGTTAATTTTAACATAAAATGCTTGTGAAGTGTAATAGTATTGGCAGTGGGGATAATTTTTTTAAAACGTTTAAAAATATAAAATAAATAGGCCGACTTCCTAAACGCAAGTTGCAATTCATATTCACAATGCATATACTACTTCGTAAGCGCATATGTAAACTTTCTGGCAATGTCCAATATTCCTAATCGTTTGGCAACTCATTTTAATGAGTATCAGTTGTAAAAATCGCATATCATTTTTATTTTGTAGGAAAACATATGTATGAGTTGCATAGCGACGTTCCTAAATGCCGATAAAATGCAAAAATTGACTTTGCAACGCATGTTTGCTCTTAATACATGCCTAGCATTGCACACGTATTTTATTAAATTGTGCACTGCAACTTGTGCTTAGGAGTTCGGCCATATAAACTTTTAAATAAAAGAGCGTTTTAAATGTCAAATATTTGTTTAAAAGATGTATAGCATTCTATATATATAAAGAATTTATGATATTATGTTATAACATATCTTCTGTTGCTTTACACTGAAGCTGTTGCACGGCAATTGTGTAACAATCTGCCATCTCGTGCCAATTATTATGGGAGGAGATTTTAAAACAAATTTTGCAAGTCCAAGTCGCAAGCTTTATCAAAATTTTTATTTGACGTTTTCCACCTGCATATGAGCAATTCTCCACAAACCCCCACAACTAATAATTCCACTACTATAGATGCAGTTTTCCATTCATTTTTAAATACAGTAGAGTAAGAAATTTATTTATCTTATTTTAGTTACCATAAGCCAATATAAAAAAATTAATTACCAGATGTTTACACATCTCCCCTGTGATCGGACTCACATTGCTTTTTTTACCGAATAAAAATTATTTAAATTATTTTAGGACATCCGGTTATATCTATAGTGCTTCTATATACATATGTATATAAACAAATTTCATATTGAAATATCAATGCAGTAATATTTATTTTATTATGTCAATTTATCTGAAAATATTTCAAAACGTTTTTATTTATGTATTACCTATAATTTTCTTTTGTAGCTGCGTACGATTGAATTAATTTCTTTGATATGTGTTCATGTTTTTGTTTTGCTTATGTTTCACTAATTTCAAAGATCGAAACAAAAATAAACAACTTGTTTGGTTTATTTTCCTGCTATGATTTTAAGTACAAAAAAATCAAAACAAAAATTATTTTATAGCCGTAATAATGTCGATTATTTTTCTTACGAAAATAACGTCCTAAGTCCTTTATCGCGCAAAGCTATAATAATGTATAGATCGTAGAAATTTATTAAAAATTATTATATCTTTAATTTTTTAACTCCTTGCTATAGCAAGTAAATGATTTTATACAACTTTGTGATATGGTGGTAAAAATTGTCGCTTGTGTGGCCTTGCATGATTTCTTGGCCATTCGCTCTTAAGTTTTGTAAACAATTTCTTTGAGCTATTGTCAATATATCTTCAGGATTTTCTATTGTATTGCATCAATCGCTTAAGTTCGCCTTCAGACATGGCCAATTGGTATTTAATCGAAGGATCAACAAAGATGTTGAGGTCACTTTAATAATGTACGATAGTGATTAGATTCGTTTATAGAGATTTTGAAAGTTTTCGTAAGTAAAATTGTTACAAAATTTAGTTTTTATAATTTGAACTATTGCTTGTCAGGCCAGCTCAAAATGAAATAAGCTCTTAACCTCAACAAGGATACGTCTATAATTGCTAATTTAACTAAAATAGGAGAGATTTTTTTGACCAAATATTTTGAAAAAAAAAATTGTTATTTAAATAATTTCAAAAGTCTTTTTTATTTAAAATACAGAAAAGCATTTGAAAATTGATTAAAGTCAATTAAACTATTGTTTAAAAATTAAAATTTAAACTAAAACTTTATTTGAGTGAATGCAACTATTGCTTAAAAGTTAAACTCATTAAAAAAATAAATAAAAATTAAAAATTAAATTAAAAATTTAACCTATTAAAAGTTTTACGAAAATATTATAAAAGCAATGGAACTTTTGTTCAAAAATTAAACTAAGTAAAAATTTAATAAAAAAGTTATTGAGTCAATTAACCCTTGTTTAAAAATTTATTTAAGTTAAAACGTATTTAACTTAAAACGAATGTCCTAATTCAGTAAGAAAATTTTTTACATTTTTGTTTGAAAATACTTTTGAGTTCTTTTGTTTGAATTCTCTGAATTATGCTCTAATTCAGTAAGGGCCATTTTCACAACTTACCTTCAGCTTAAGGTAGTATATTTTTGCCCGATAAATATTTTTGCATTATTAAAACTTAAATTTTTTATTGCCATTATTATCAATAATAATAATATTTAATGGATAAAAAAATAATAAATGAAGATGTTATAATGCAAAGCCGTTTATCGGGCAAAGAAAATCCTACCTTTAGCTAAAGGTAAGTTGTGAAAATGGCCCTAAGAAGTATTAGGACGTTTTTGTTTGAAAATACTTCGGAGTTTTTGTGTTTGAATTCAGTAAATTATTTTCTTAAAAAAATTTTTGTTGTCCTTAATAATGAAAAATAAAAATATTATTACCATGTTTTTAAAACATAAAAATTAAATTAAAGTATTATACAATAGTTTGAAAAATAAATGAAAAAATATGTGTTGGAAATAACGTTTGGAGCAAAATCATAACGCAAATACAAGAACCTTCTAGAATACACAATAAATAATAATTGTTCATAAGAATCAGAACTGCTGCTTTTTTTTGTCCAAAGACAAGACGATGCACATGTCGAACAGAATTGGAGCACTAATTAAAGGGAAAATGTTTTTTTTTGTACACGAGCATTTATTTAAATAATTATAATATTGAAAATTAAATAAAAGCTTACAGCCTTATTTTTAAAAATTACAAAAGGTTTATAAAGGCTTTTTAAGAAAAATTTTTTATATAAATTTAACAAAGCCTTAATTAGTTTTGTAAATATGGCCGTTATATTATACCATATTATTTGCAGAGTTTTAATAGTTCAAAAAATTCGTTTAATAGGGTGCTCCTGTGGCTGAGTTGTTGCAATGCTACCCTCTTAGTCCAGAGGAGATGGTTTCGACTCCCTCAATAGACCTGGGATTTTTCTACAGACAAGCTAATCGCTTCGCGGATTGCGTTTGTTTATAAAAATAAAGAAATAAAGAAATTTAAAATTATAAAAAGAGTATAACTCTATTTTAGGAAAGCCTTACAAATAATAAAATCGTCAAGGGGGCAAATCACGGCATTCAAAATCGAGTACTTTGTTTTCGAAATGTTGCTAACGTGGATCACGGCAATCGTTAACGAAACGTATGTACTCGATTGGTAGTCTACTATCGAAAACAAGTAAACTCTTTGCTTTTTGCCGCAAAACAAACCAAAGAAACAAAACAAAGGAAAAAGAAAGAAGTAATAAAAATATAAGTAGGTATTTTCCGGATACTTTCGAACAATTAGTTTAGAAAATATAATTTTAATTGTTTTTAAGGAAATTAAATATCAATATAAAAATTGTCCAATAGGCAGTGCAAAAAAATAAATAAGGGAAAAATCGTTTCCAGAACAAATACAAATAAAGTAAATGCGAAACAAAAAGAAGTTTTGGAGCAATTTGTGATGGAACATCCTGTTTCGTTTTGTTTTTCTTATTGTCATATGCTAACAGCAATGTAAAAAATAGTAGTAGGTAACATAAAATACGATCGAATACCGTGATCCAAAAAATTGCAGCCATCGAAATAATTCTCTACACGAACGTGCACTCGATTTCGAATGCTGTGATTTGCCCCCAATTTGGTAATATTTATCAATTGTCATTATTTTATTTACCCACAAAACTATGGGCGATAATTTAAAATTTAATATCAGCCTTAGCACAAGCATCATTCATTTTGTCCTAATTAGATTGCGAGTAAATAAAAATTCAATTTCAGCTAAACAAACAGGCCACGCCACATAAACAGCAAGATCTAAAAACAAAAAAACAAAAATTGCAAATAATTTCTACAAATAACTCTAAGCCAATCTATAGTTAATTTATTTTACTCTATTTTGCTTTGTGGGGGCTAAAACGATTTGTACGTGTACAAGTTTAAGAGCATTTTTAATTTACTTCATAGCTCTCAATGTATTTAGTTTTAAATGGAAATAGAAGAAGAAATAAAAAAAAACACGAATAAAAAACAACCTGCCTACACTACAATTGACCAACATTTTTCTCAATGAATTTTTGCTCCAATAAATACAATTTTACAAATTACACTCTTTCATTTATAGTTTAAGTGTTGTTTATATTTACGAACTAACACACACAAACTTACACAAATACTCACATACACTCTGTTATACATCCACCACTACAAACAAACAATTTAGCTTAAGTGCAGCAGAAACAGCAATGAGGCAACTTCAACAGTCTAAATAAATGCAACAGAAATTAAGGAAGAAGAAGAGAAAAAAAATATATTCAAACACTTTGTAGCAACACGAGGAAAACTGAAATGTGTGGCAGACATGTTAAGATATAATAAAAAGTGCTTCACACGACTAAATGCTAGAAGCTTATAGCAAAAATTTGTCTTACAAGAATTCCTAAATAAGGGTTTCTTCAAGAATTAACCGTAAAGCAAGTGAGAGAAATAAGAAAAATTTAAGGATACAAAAGATTTTGTGTGGAGAAAAAAACATTAAGGGAACAAAATTAACAACACTATGTGCATCCTAATTTTGGGGGGTTTTAAAAATGACAAGCATAAGTGTTGTAAGCAAATGTGAATTATAACCAAAAGGAGGCTTATGGCAGAATAAGAAAAATTTTATCCAAAGGAGCTTGACACGAAGGAATGGCATAAGTTCAAAGTTTGTTTAGTAAAAGCATGAAATTACGCGCACCTTATACTAGCCGAAAAATTTTTGAACTATTCGGACTCATTCAAGTTTTGAACTGTAATATTTCTTTTGCTTGATTAAATTTTACACATATATTTCATATGACTATGATTGTGAAGAAAAATAATTTGCTATTTTGTGTCTCACTTAATATCATATCACCAATTTTTTTTTTAATTTAAATTCATTTGCCGCTCTTGCATTTACATTACCAACAGCAAATCTTGCTGCCTCAACTTCATTGAAGAAAACTTTACGCGCTGCACAAAAGTGCCAAAGGAAAAACATTTAAAGTGATGCTTAGCGAATTTCCTTTCCTCTCTTTATACTAGGACAATATAAAATAAACAAAAAATAGTATGCAAATAATAAGAACTGCGTTTCCCTTAAAATCCTTTAATAAAAGAAAAACGTACATACACTTCTCAAATATCCATGGCCTCGGGCAACCTCCCACGAAATTTTTATTTTTTTCATTGAGAGCGCAAAGTAAGAAACACAAAAACTAAGTGATATTTATAAAATTTGCTGTTCCAGCACTTAGTGAAATATACAGTTTAAAATACTTAACGTATCAACTTTATAATTTTTAAGAAAATATTTTGCTCTGTCTTTTTTTTATTTTTTTTTTTTTGCAGGTATTATACACATGCATTTATTCACCTTTAAAAAAACTTTATTGTCAATTCACTGTTTAATTTTAACGCTTAGAAGTTTTTCCCCTGTTTCATTTTTTGAGTTAAAATATTTTTTTTCTTTTGCTGCTGTCAGACATGCTATTTTATTATCAAGCACAGTCACATGCCTTGACTTATACCCACCTTACCTGAGATTTGATCAAAACGAATTTTCACGAAAGCAAAGAAATTTCGAAATAAAATTTTTTGATAATTGTTCGCTAATCTAAGAAAATTCGAATGTTTGCTAAAACTTCGAGATTCCAACTTCTTTTGATAGTTTTTCGAAGGTATGACGATAGTCCATTGGACGTGTGCTGGACTGTTAGTCTAGAGATAAGAAATTCGATGCATAACAGCGCTATAAGTTAAAAAATAAATAAATAAAAAAAATAATATTACTTTTTTACTTTTTCTGCTTCTTTGGTATATCGAAATTAGTTCGATATTCTTTCACTTTTAATATTGCTAGCAAAACTTTGAGATCGAATGTTTTTTGGGACAAAACTGAGCGACAGGTGACCTTTTTTCGATTAATTTTTGAGTGTCACTCTCGATAGTTTTACACGATAAATGTTCGAGATATATTTGAAATCGATATCAATAGCGAAAGTCTTGGCTATCTGGGTATGAATACAGAGAGCGTGTGTGAGCATCCTGTTTTTCATAAACATGTGTGGATGCATTTGTGTGTGTGTCTGTGTGTGTGCGAGTGTGCTTGTGGGCGTGTGTGTGAGAGTTAAATTAAAATTTATAAAGTGCAACTTTGAGCAGAAATTTATTGTGCTGGTTCATCTAATGACAGTTAAAGAATTAAATGATTTTCCTTTTGCTTGAGGTAAAATTTTCTTTGTTAGAAATGTATATGCATTAAAATATCCAATTCTTATTTATGCCTTAATTCAGTAAAAAGATTTAGAATGATTTTGTTTGAAAATACTTCTGAGTTCTTGTGTTTGAATTATCTAAAGTTTGCATAATTTAAACCACTTTTTGTATTATTAGCTTAATATTTAAAGAATGGCTCTTAAAACATTAACGCACTTTCTGGACAGAGTAGAAACGCATTGATGAATATATCATGACATCTTAATGTTATTGCAAGGATGTTAAAAATTTTGTGTTAAGTTTAGTTTAGTCGTTAAAAATTTGTTATTATAATTACCCAGCTAAAAAAATATGTATGGAGCATATATGATATCCCATATATGGTTCGGATCCGAAAAATGAGGGTATATGGGCATATATGATTATATATATTCATACATTTTCATACATGTATGTGTAAATTCCCCCCACAGTATGCAAAGTTCATATTCATACACTCTTGATTCACAAAAGCGCACTGCTGTGCAATAAATTAAATTACTAAAATTAAATTTTTTAGACTTGAGAGAGAGGTTGCATTTAATGAAACATTTGTTTGGACAAATAATTCAAAACGAAATAAGTCATTTCATTCATCAAAGGGTGAATCAATTATTTAAAAAACACATAAATCATATTCGTACATAACATTTAGTTTAAGAAATCAGATTAAAAACTAATGCAATTAATTATAAAAGAAAAAATAATCTGTCTAACAATAGTTTTCAATACAGTAATATGAACTTTGTTTCTTATCTAGATACTTTTGTTATTTTCTATAAAATTAATGACTGGACTATCCTTTTGATTATTTGATATATTAAATGGGGCTACAATGTATAAAATTATACAAGAATGGTTTTTTGTAACAAAAAGTTCTTCTTTTTGAAACGTTGAGGGTACGCATATAAACTTTGCATGCCGTATGTATTTTCTAATGGATTTCCAATTCAGCAGTGATAGAATTCCAAGCTTTTTTTATTGCAAAAACGATCTTATGTGAGATATATCATGTATGCATACATTCTTATATGGCTCCATATAAAAAATCTTATATTTATATATGGATCCACATAGAAGAGCTTCATAATTAAATTTTCATATATGAGCTCATATGTTATAATAAATTTCATATATTAGTCTATATATTAGTTCATATATAATAGTTTTGCCATGTATAATCCCATATATTTCCATACATGAATTTATACATATTCATATATAGTTATATACATTCATATATTAAAAATATATGGACCATATATAATTTTTTTAGCTGGGTATTTATATTTAATTATTTTTGTCGGTTGATTACGATTTGATTATTTGATTTGATAATTTTTCTTACCCCTTCTTTTTTAAGAAGTTTTATGCATTATAAAGGTATTCATTTCAGTTTTTTTCCTCGTTGGAAAAATGGAAAAATGTAATTTTTTACAACAAACAGAGAAAAAAATTTGAAAAAATCAAAATTTATTTTTTTTCCTGTGTTTGTTGTCAAAAATATTACATTTTTCATTTTTCCAACGAGAAAAACCTAAAATGAATACCTTTTATATTAAAAAAATGTTTATTAAATTTTTTTTACACCTCTTTTTTATATCTTTAAAACTAGTGCTCCTAGAGAAAAACTAATGACGATTGTACATAAGTATAGGCTATTTCTATTTAAACTACAGAACCACTATTTCGCAGTGCTATAGTTAACTTAATTATTATTGTTTTAAATTTATTTGATTAGGCTTAAGTTTGTGTCGCTATGTGAGCCAAATTACATGTAATAATTTTTAAATAACAAATAATACCAAAGTTAGCTCTAAACATTTCACCACACTTTCATTACCAGTGTTCTTAAATTTTTTGGTTCACTCTGTGTGGTGAAAGTTGTTGCAAAACTTCAGCTTTATATACTAATTTTTCAGTGGAAATGGAATACGTGAATTATTTGGAATATTCGTATTACAATTTGCAGAAAGCTTTTTTGTAATGATAGCTGAATCTTATCATCTGTAACTTATAACAGTCTTGATATTGACGTTTGTTTCTTCCTCAGTATGCGCATGTCAGTTTTACTTATTTTTGTTATACTTATAACAGTCTTGATATTGACGTTTGTTTCTTCTTTTACTTATTTTTGTTATACTTGAGACAAGCTTTGCAACTAACATATTCCATTTGCACTTAAAAATGCATAAGTAAAGCTGTGATATGCATCAACTGGCAGAACACACAGTGTTGTATGAATATAAAATGAGGAATTTAGTCGCACGTATTACCAAATCTATTGGCTTACCAATAAACCAGTGAAAATAATATTTGTGGCAAAAAGGAAAAAGTGCTTAAATCCAGATAAGCTGATTTTGACATTATGGTAACTCCGTAATCTACTTATTCGAAAGTAATGCTGGTTAAAATCTCAATAAATGTGTGTTGTTTTTAAGGAAGTTATAGCACAATGACTTCAGGCTTATCCCTTTTCAGGCTTGTAATCTCAGTGGGAAGAATAGCTTAACTCAGGTTATACTTTAGTATATTTCAACTTAAGTCTGTTACATATATATTGTGTAGAACGAAGTTTGCTTACAAAAATAATTAAAGCAAAAAATAATTTCCAAATTTAACAGTAAAAGAAATAAATTTCTGAAAAAGGAATTGACCTATTAAAAGTGCTCTACAGTACAAAATGACTTGAGCACTTTTGCTACTGACATGTCAAACCATAACCGCAAAAAAAAATTCTTAACCCATGCTTAACATCGTTTTTTTTTCAATGTAAATTGATTGTTTATGATCGAAAATAATCGATTTTGTAAAAAAAAAATAAGTTGGGAAATTATTTCGCTTCAGCTTTTTTTTGGCGATTATAGCACTATATGTGAGTTTGTAGAACTAAGATTCAAGAATTTGTGTGCATACACACAAGAATGGCATAAAAATATTTTGGCATATAAATAATTAAAAAATATCAGTCGTAAAATTTAAGCTAACAGAAAATTTTAAATCGAAAAATTTTAAATCGTTGGAAAAAAACCAAATCTGCGAGAACAAAAATAGCGATTTCACCCATTTTATTCCTTTCAAAAATTTTAACATCTCAATGTTTTCCAATTTAATGTGTGTTTTCCTCTATCTGTAAAATTGTGAAATTTCAGTTAAAGCGTTTTTTGTTTCAGTTTACTATATAAATATGTATGTGTGTATATATTTAATTTTTAATAAATTAACTTTAAGTTCTTAAATTTAACAAGTAATATTTATTTATAAAATATTTAACATCATTATATTCCCTTCAAATCCCCTTCAACGCCACTAAATATTTCTTATGTATACTTATTTATAAATGTTTAAAATAATCCTGCATGCTTTGTGAGATTGTATAAGTGTTTGTATGTTTTTATATACCTTCTCTTACCCATAACTTTATACATAATTTCTAATTTTAATTTACAAAAAAAAAATTAATACTCGTAAAAAAAATTGTGTACACACTTTCAAATGCCATATGAAAATAAAATTTATGCTCTACACATACACACATAAATATATGTATATGTACATACAAATTGCAAAAAAAAATATATATAAAAAATATATATACACAAATTCCCATAGATATTTATTTATATTTCACGTCGATAGTGTTATTTTGACACTTTCGGAACATGCGTATAACGCAAATTTGACATTTCTATTTTCAATATTTTGTATGTAAAAACAAACGCTTAAGACCGTTACAAAGTATCCTAAATCTAAAAGGTCAAATTAAGAAAGCAAAAAAAAAAATAAGCAACAAAATAACAAATTTTCTTTACGAATTCCCATGTACACACATACATTTACTCTTTTGCCCTGAACAAACACACTTATACTCACGCAATAAATAAACACAAAATTCAAAGATGTTGTCATCGCAGCAAAAGATCTTAAGAGCAACAAACAACTTTTAAAAAAACATCTTCTTTGCCATTTTAAGAAGAAGCAAAAAAGTAAAATTTCCCTCGTTAGGAGACTTTATGCCAAAATTTATTAATTTTCTTTGTGGGTTTTTTTTAGCCAAAATACTCAAAAGCTCAAAGGCAAACATACATACACATCTACATATATATATAAAAATAACAAAGTAAAATAAAATATTGTGGCCCACAAAAAGTAATTGAGAGTAAAAAGAAAACCAGAAAGAGTTTTTTTTTCAAAAAGAAAATTGTAAACAACAATTTAGTTTGCTTGGGAAGAAAAAACCACCATGACGACGTTGATGCTAAGAAATTGTTAGCAAATGCTTAAAGATGTTTGAAACAAAAGTTTTATTTAAAGCAGGATAATTCTTAACAACTCTTGGAGGCAGCCACCTAGTGAAATTGCTGGAAATATAACAATAATAATTACGTTGTAGAGAGAGCTCTTTAGCAGAGAGAGCGTAAGGCAGCTTCTTTCTTATTTATTTACTTTGTCATTTTAGGCAAAAAAAAAGGCTGCAAAAATCACTATTCTGAATTTGATTTATTGATATTGTTTGACTACTTCAATATGTTTCAATTTACTAATGAAAATAATTAATTATGTCCAAAGTAAAGAAAGTATTTTAGATGTGAAACTATGAGGCCTATGTTTAATGGTATAATTTCATTAATTCCTATAATAATAGTTTTAGTAACTATAACATCTTTAATAAATATTATTGATTCAGCAAAGGCTTGAAGCAAAATCAATTGTTCAATTTCTTTTGAAAACTTCTGCTATAAAAAATAAATTGAAAACTTAATAAAACTTTTTTTTAGACTTCCAAAATTTGCTTTCTGTGGTGAAATAAATATGCTCAGAAAAAAGTATGTGTATAAGAGCATGTGCTTTCAATAAATCCCCTTTTAGTAATGAACTTTTTTAAAAAAGTGAGTATTAAGAAAATACCGCTTTGGAGAAATATGGCCTTTGAAAAAAGTACCTGTTGAAAAAAAAATCTTTGAAAAAGTTACTTTCTACAAAGGTACCTTTTGAAAGATGTGCATTTAAAAATATACCTTTTGAAGTTACCTGTTTAAAAAAGTACTTTTTGAAAAAAGTATGTTTTACAAGAAAGTTTTTTTTACAAAAAAGTACCTCTTATAAAAATGTATCTTTTACAAAAAAAAGTTCGTTTGACAAAAGAATACTTCTTACAAAAAGTACCATTTACAAAGTAACTTTTATAAAAAGTACCTTCTGAGAAACAAATAAATTAAAAAAAAATATATTTTACAAAAAAAGCCTTTTACAACAAAGTTCCTTTTATAAAAATACACATTTTTCAAAAAATTACCTCTTACAAAAGAGTAACTCTAACAGAAAAGTACCGTTTACAAAGTACCTTTTATAAAATGTACCTTCTGAAAAAAGTACCTCTTAGAAAAAAGTACCATTAGAATTAAGCACCTATTGCAAAAAGAACCTTCTGAAACAATTTTATTTAAAAATTAACTTGTGATAAAATTCCTATTTAATAAAATACTTTTAAATTAACTTCTGAAAAAAGCTCATTTTCAAAAAAAAAGTGGTTTTTAAAAAAGTATCTTTTCAAAAAAACTTATTTTTGATAAAAGTACCTTTCGCCAAAAATAACCTTTAAATGAAGCTGATTTTGAATTATTTAAGTACCTTTTAAAAAATTTCCTTTTAAAATTAAACGCGCGAAAAACTATCGAATAGAAATACCTTTGAAGAAAAATATCTTTGGAAAAATGCACCTTAAGAAACTGCCTTGCTAAAAATTACACTTTGAAGCAATTAATTTTGAGACTTTTTAAATTTTTTTTAAATAGAACCTTAAGCAAGAACCTCTCGAGAAGCACATTTTTAAAAATTTGCTTTAAAAAAATTTGTTTCAAAATAAGTATGTTCATAAATAAATTTTAAGAAAGTTAATTTTGAAAAAGAGCCCTCACTAAAAAGTACTTTTAGAAAAAAAGTACCTTTACTTAAGAGTACTTTTACAAAAAAATTACCTTTTGAGAAAATGTAAAAAGGACCTTTTGTAAAAATGATATTTTGTAAAAAGGACCATTTGTAAAAAGGACCTTTTGTAAAAAGGAACTCTTGTAAAAAGGACCTTTTGTAAAATGGACCTTTTGTAAAAATTATATTTTGTAAAGAGAACCTTTTGTAAAATGGACCACTTGTAAAAGGACCTTTTGTAAATAGGACCTTTTGCAAAAAGAACCTTTTGTAAAAAGGACCTTTTGTAAAAAAATCTTATGTAAGAAATACCTTTTGTTAAAAGAATCTTTTGTTAAAAAGGACCTTTTGCAAAAAGTACCTTTACCTAAAGTACCTTTTAAAAAAGTTCAAATTGAAAAAAGTACCTATTGATAAAAGTACCTTTTAAAAAAACTTTTTAAAACAATTGCACTTTTAAAAAGTACTCCTAGGAAAGAACTTCCGTTTGAAAAAATTACTTGTATTGAGCATCAAAAACTAAGAAAAAAAATTAGTTAATGAAAATTGTATATACATATGTACTCATATCAAATAAACTCAACAAATTAAAGGTTTTCGCTAGTTTTTTTCCTCCCAATGTGTTAAATATTTTATGTGGCATAGACGGCAAAATACTAAATAAGCATCAGTTGCTATTTAGCAGCAATTCAATTATTTTTGATTGCTTTTCATGTAATAACGTGTACAGCAGCAGACAGCAAAGGTGTGTAAGAAGAAGGATAACACTGTAGTTATATACATACATACAAATACAAACATATTCCTGCTTTTATTTTCCTTACATAGTTTGCATTGCTTTTGAAGGGAAGTGTGCGTAGTATATGTTCACGATTGAACATAAATCCTTGTTGATAGTCTGTCATCTGCTTGTTTATCATTCTCTGAAGGATTAAAGTTTTTCGAACATAATTCTTCTTTCGCTGCAGTTATAGTTTTGTTTCTTATGTAGTCTGTTTTCTAATAGTTTTTCTAAGGTTTTTTTGGTTTTTATGTAACTTTTTCCCTACTTTATTTTATTTTATTTTATTTATAGTTATATTTTTTCTATTTCTGTAATACTTTTGTTGAACTTGTATTTATGATTTGTTGTAAATAAAATAGGCGATGACTGGCTGTAAATATGAAAAACACTTACGAAGAGTAGCAGGATGTGAAAAAGTTGTTTGTTAACAGCACCTTTGGGTTTGTACTTGATGTCTGCTAACCTTCAAGTTAGGTTTATGAATTGTTCAATGAACTATTGGAATATAAATATATGTTTTTATTACAGCCACAAACATATAGGCAATGCCACATGATGTAACGTACAGGTACTAATCATCTAACAAAATAAATAAAATGGGATGAAATTTAAAGTTTTCTTTATTTCTTTATTAGATTTTTATCAAATTTTTTACTGTTTTTATAGATGAAATTAATCTATTTTTTAAGCTTTGCCTCTTTATATTTATATATAGTTTGATTAGCAATATTTCATTAACCTTCTGTTAACTTCTGGTCATATATTTTCAATCGCTTTACTTCTTCAGATTCATGTAAAATTCGCCAAACAGCGAAGCCGACGATTTTATTTTGACGATGCTTTATGTTATACCTAATACCATTTATAGGCCTTTCAAATGCATAAAAAGATTCGATGATATTCACACACAGTTTGTTTTACTTAAATTGGAAAATAAAAACCACTTGTCGAAATACAAAGGGTCAATAAACTGGGTCGACTGCTTGTCATTCCCGAATTATTACTTTCATAAAGTAAGCAAAAAAAAAAAATGATGCTTCCAAATAAGTTTTTCAGCATAGTAGAAAATTTATTTTAAGTAAACTTGAATTTTCTTTCGATTCATTATATGAAAACAGCCAAAGTCGTTGATAACATATTATATAGGATCCATAAAGTCAGGAAATACCAGCTTAATTTAATGATAAAAAAATTATAATAATCCAAAACACAATAAGTACAAATACAAAAACAAAAATATTAAATCCTAGATTTGAACAAAAAATTTTTCTCACAAAACTCTAATCCAACACGATTATATTTATTTTTATCTCCAAACCTTAACATTGACTCAAAACATTTCGTTTGAGCTCAAACACACAAATTTATCAACACATGACCCGCATTATGTTTCACATAATCGTTCCAAAAAGAAAGGAAAAAAGAACAACAACAAGAATGTTTATTTCCACACCCTCTAATTTTCGTTAGATACGACTAATTTTATAAAATCTTTTAATACGCAAAACAAGAAGAAAGAAAAACAACAACAACAATAAGCGTGTTCACATACATAAAATTATCTTTAAGTAAAACAAATCTACCGTATTAGAAATCTGAAAGAGAACAAAGAAATATTTAGAAGAAGCAGAGTTGCCAGAGATGGCGATTGGTTGGCAAAAGTGGAGATAAAATTTTGTTTTTGAAGATGTAATTGACTTTATGTCAACATTTGCGTCCCAAAGGAAATAACTCCCAAGCAAAATGGAACCAGTTCCAATTCGACAGAAATAAATATTGGGGCCTTCTTTAATTAAAAATGTGATAACTTCTGATACAATAATTCCCAAACAAAATTAAATATCTCCCAAAAAATTAAATAAGTCACAACGAAATGAGCCGCATTAAAAACTAAATGAAATAATGCCCAAGAAAAAAAATAACTCCCATGACAAATAAATACAAAGAAAAAGAAACCAACTCCCAATAGAAAAATTTAATAATTCCCACTGACAGAAGAAAATGAAATAAGTATATACAGATTTTTCGTTGGAAGTTATTTCATTTCGGAGTTTATTTAATTCAGTTTTAGAACTTTTTTTAATTTTACGCACTTTTTGAATTAAAAACTATGCAGCAATATTATTGCAATTTGGCAACTGAAAGTTACAGCTGTTAGTTGTCATTCGCCATATGCAAGCAATATCATTTCGTAATCGAGCCATGAGTAACTGATATGCAGTTTGATAAAACTATATATCGAACACTTAATAAATTAAAACATTTCGAAAACTTAAATGAATTAGTACTAAAATTATTATTTTTTTCTACCATTGCTCAATAATTTTTATTCAGCTCAAAACCTCAAACTCGAAATTAAGTTCAAAACTTCGAAACTAAATTCGATAGCTGGAAATTAAATTCGAAAATTTTAAATGAAGTTCTAAAATTCAAAGTTAAGTTCAAAAATTCAAAATTTGAAAATTCGGAATCAAGCTCGAAAATGAGAATTTAAGCTCAACGAATTGAAATTAAGTTCAAAAATTTAAAATTAAGTTCGAAAATTTTAAATTAAGTTTAAAAACTCGAAACAAGCTTCGAAAATTCAAGAGAGTTTAAGATTTAGTTCCAAATTAAGTTTGAAAATTCGAAATCAAGCTCGAAAATTCGAAATGAAGCTTAAACATTCGAATTTAAGCTCGACAATTTGAAATGAAGTTTGAAATTTATAATCAAGTTTGAAAATTCGAAATGAGGTTCGAAAGCCAGAAATTAAGTTCGTAAATTCAAATTGAAGTTCGAAAATTCGAAATCAAGTTCGAAAATTCGAAATTAATTTCGATAACTCGAATTTAGGCTCGACAATTTGAAGTCAAGTTTGAAATTTTGAAATTCAGTTCGAAAATGCGAATTTAAGTTCAAAAATTTTAAATAAGGTTTGAAAATTCGAAATTAAGTTCGAAAATTTAAAATAAAGTTCGAAAACTGAAAACTTAATTTGAATTTAAGCGCGAAAACTGTAAAATAAATTTGAAGATTTTAAATTAAGTTCGAAAATTCGAAATTTTTTTATTTTTTATTTTCATAGCAAGTTTAATTAAAAAAAAATAAAAACTACTTTTGTTTGTCAAAATAAATTTGCTGTATATTGTACTCTTCGATAAAATTGTTTTTTAAGGTTTGTAAATAAATAAATTAGTCATCCATCGCCTTTTGCCTTCACTTTGTTATTTGTTTACATAAATATAATAAAAGATAATAAACTTATATGCTCATGATTATTTTTAAGAAAAGAAGAAAATTACAAAAAAAACAATTACATATAGAGAAGCCAAAATAAAATAATTGGAAATTTAAACCTTCACTTGGATGGCTCGCTTAATTATAAAACATAATTATTTTATAATAAGGCGATTATATACTTTGCTTATTTTCTGCTCTTTTTAATTTTAGTTCCCCGTATACGTCATAAATGATTCATTTAAAATTCGCTGGAAATTTATACAACATTTACTGAATCTCTATTTACAAGAGTATGTAAAGAAAAATCGTTAAGATGGAAAAATAAACTCTTATAACAAAGTATTTGAATGAAAAAAACTATTATTGTTATTATTGTTATTATCGTTTTCAGAATAATATGAGTTCTCTAAACAGTTCTTCTTAGCACCCTCATTCCCAAAGACTGTGGTGTTTCACTCGTTTTACAATAACAACATCAGCAACAACAATACAACACAATAGTTTGTATTAGTTTTATGGTTTGGCGATAATACCAGTCTCTCCTTTTATTTTCAATATTGTTTTTCCATTTATTTATTTCATTTTTGAATTAAGATAAATTGAAACGGACGGAAACTCAACTGAAAGAACCTTAAGACACAAAAGGTCATTTTATCTCAATACCCACATATTTATTACTTGTTGTTTGTTTATGAATATTTCTTTTATGTTTCAATGGATCTTTAGTAATTGAAATATATTTAGTTGCAGTAATATACTGGTGAAGTAAGCATCGCTCGTAAAAAATATTTGGAAAAACTATATATTATATAATTTATATAAAATATAAATTAGAGAATATATTAAGAAAAATAATAATTTTTCAAAGACAAAATTTTTATAAGCGATAGATGATACCTTTAAACCGATCAAATAGGAAATTTTAAAAGTTTTATTTATAGCGCTTAAGAAAATAATTAAAAAACTTTAAAAACTAATCGTGGAATTTTTATTTTCTAATCCTAACAATTTGAGAATTTAAAGTAAGTAAAATATTTCGATATAAAATGTGATTATTTTTTGGTGATTATGATAATAAATGATTTTGGTTGATTGTGATAACAAACATCATCATGGATGATGTTCAGAAGATAGCAAAGGGAGCCGTGTGTTTTATGCAACATAATCACACTTATAATCAGAGGCGAAGATTTTTTTCAAAGTGAAATATTTCCCATGAACAATAAATAGTGAGAAAAATTATAAAAAAAACTGTACAACAACAACGCAAAAATTGACGATAACAAGTTCAGGGAAAGGGAACACATTTTACATGAACTTTTATTCCCGATAAGGGTGAATAATAAACAAAATGACACTGTATTATATTTGTGACAAAAAGGAAAAAGTGCTTAAGTCAAGATAATTCGATTTTGAGTTAATGGCACCTCAGTAATCTGCATATTCGAAAGTACCCCTGGTCAAAATCTCAATCAATTTGTTTGATTTTTCAGGAAGTTATAGCACTATGATTTGCAACTTATCTTTTTTAGACTTCTAACCTCATTTGGAATAATAGCTTAATTTAGGTTATACTTTGTTATTACTTGAAAGCTTAAAAATGCTCTCCTGCAAAACAGTAAAATGTGACTTAAGCATTTTTTCCTTATTCCCACAGATATGATTTTAAATAAGGTTGAGCTTTGTTTCAAGGTCAGCGACTCTAAAATTTTTTTTTAAACTCAATCTTAGTTTTAATTTAACATTTGTTAACGCACTAATAATCCTATATTATTATTTCACTTATTCAGTAAAATATTTTATTATTTTTCTTCTTCTTAATTGTTCCGGTAGTTTTTCTATAGCACAATTTGAGCAGCATTCTAAGAAAGCACTCTCTTATGTATTTATTACCTATGCACCGCATTTCTTTATTTGACCGTGAAGTAACCTGGGATTTTTCTTCTTGTGCTTAACATTTCATGCTTTCCTGCATCAGTTTTTAAGGTCTTGATACTTCCCAACATCATGGGATTTTATTTTCTGGTTTTAATTTGTTAAGTCTGAACTAGAAGTGAACAAAAACCGTAAAAAAGCGCACAGTTTTGTATTTTATTCAAGAGAAAATATTGTTTATAGTGGTGGTCGTAATTGAGAGTGAAGCAAAAATAGAGAACAATGAAACAAAAAACACACAGAACTATTGTACAACAGTTGAATCGACAGTTGTGTCAAGTGAGCAATAACTTTTATTGTACACTTCATAATGCACAATACTTCATTCCACAAATTCAAAATTTCATAAAATATTAAGTGATAATAGAACTTTTTACAATTATATCGATTGTAAAAGATACTTGCTTAATTCACAACAATCTTTATCGTGTATTTGTGTATCAAATACACTTTTTGTTTTTTAATTGTGAACACCCTCTGTGTAGTGTATCAATGTTCTTTGTATTTTTAATAAAAAAGAAGAACAAGCTACATACAAATTCTCTCAGAGAGCCTCTCTCTAAATACAAAATTTTAAAAATATATGAAATAAAACTGTAGTAGTGTATTTCATTTTTATATGAAAATTTCGTACAACAAATGTTACACTATTGTATTTAATATGATAATACAATCGATGCAGAGGTGCAAGAGGTTTTGTGAATTAAGCAATTATATTTATTTTATTATTTATTAATTTTATTTGTTAGTCTTAAATTAATAAATTATAAAACTTAGAAAAGTATCACATATGAACTAACACTCTCAAATAATATACGTTGTTTGTTTTTTCTTTTACACATATTTACACTTATGTGCTCATTTTACAATTTTCATTCAAAGTGCACTAGTGAAATATGCTTCGACACTACAATAAATAATAGCCTTGCTTGGCAGATAAACAAATGCTGTTACTTACTGTTAAAAGAGAATACCAGTTTTAGTGTTCTCATAAAATCAAGAGTACTAAAAAGAGAGAACAATAAGATACTGTACACCATGAAGATTAAGCCAGCAAACATTATGCTCATTTCTAGTCTGATATTTACATGAACAGAACTATTTAGATTAGAACAAATCTACAAATGTATGTACATGTAGTGACACCACAAGAGTTAAGGCACTGATCGCATAATATTAAATTCCACGTCCTGCCTTTTAATTTCATATACAATACAGTGAGTGTGTAAAGCATTTTTAGCAAACCTCTTTGATATCATTGGTTACTGCACGTTTGCTTAAAACAAATAAAAAATTGTAATGCACATAATTTTACACCAAAATTTTATAATGAAAGGTCAGTCTTACTGACCCTCAATGGCGACAAAAAAGGTTGGTTCAATTGTCTAGCAAAATATATTAAGTTTTTGGAAGCAATAAAAATTATACAAGCAATAAAAATTATACTATTCGGCTATTTACATATTACATATTTTACCCCAACATTAAATTAAATAATTAAGAGCAGAAAAAATATCACGTAGAAGTTCTCTCTTTACTCTCTATCTCCCTCTCTTTTAAATTTTTTTTTTCTTTTTTTTTTGTAAATTTCGGTCAAATTTGTGCAACTAACATTTTCTTCAACTTTTATTTTTCAACAGGTAATTGCAATAATTCACTCCTTTCTAGTTATTCTCCGTCATCCAACCCGCTATTTGTGAAAATGCAGCTTTTACCCAAAACATTTTTTATACTACTGCAACTATTTATTATACCCTGGTGTCTAGCAGAGACTTCCCAGCCTTATTGCTACAAAAATGTGACAGACATCAGCTATAAAGTGGTTACAAAAACCCGACTCAAAACTGTCAGTTCTAAAAATTTCTTTAAGAAAATGATTGCCAAGAAAGATACACAAGTCGAAGTATATGAAGAACAAGAGCCGGTGTACAAAATCAAATTGGAGCGCAGCTGCTGCGAGGGTTATAAAATGAGTGAATATAAACTGTGCGAGCCGCAATGTGTGGAAAACGGTTGTCCACCACATTCGCATTGTGTAGAGCCAGAGGTGTGTGCATGTCAAAAAGGTTATATTTCCGTGCGTTCCCTTGCCGATGCCAAGCACTATTGTGAGCCCTTGTGTGAAGAACCATGCCCGGAATATAGTGAATGTGTAGGTCCCAATCTATGTGGCTGCATAAAGGGTTACTTTAATGAGCAAAAGATGTGCAAACCGGTTTGCGCCTCTGGATGTCCCTATGGAGGTGTCTGTATATCTCCTAACAAATGTGACTGCCCCACGGGCTACACAGCCAAAAGAACGTCCTGTTTGCCCAGTGAAGAAGAGCCAATGGGAAGTAGCACTTATTATCCAGAATTCACTGATTCAGACCAATCACGGGAATCATCATTTTTACAAGTAGAAACTGATATAGACACTTCCAATGACAATATTGATCCCAATCAAGTATTCGAAGAAAATATTGAAGTCACTACATTTTATGCAACAGACGAGGATTATGCTTCTTCCTCTGAACACTCGCTAGGTGCCGATAAAAATTGTCCTCACGACCATGTGTTCCATAAGGGTCAATGTCGTTCCCTTAAGTTTGTTAGCAATGAAAACGATTGCTGGCTTAAGCCTTGCCAAGATAAGAATGCCGTGTGTTTGGAAAATGGTACTTGTGCCTGTAACGAAGGCTATAAATGGTTCAGTGCTCATATCATAAATGAGACTAAAAATGGCATTTGCTTGACAACGGCAGAATATGCCACCAGAATGCAGAATTTGGCACAACAGCCTCAACAAGATACAATTGAAGACGAGTCCACAAATACAACTTTGATTTTCTTTATAACTTTGGGCATACTGATAATAGTTGCGGCTTTGGTGTTTCTAAGCTGGAAATTATTTTATAAACAAACAGGAAAAATAGATGTGCAAGGTAAGTTTTAAGATCATAAAGCCATAACTGTCAAAAAAAAGCTTAAGCGATATAATTTGCGAACGTAATTTTTTTAACAAAATCGATTATGTGCCTTCGGAAACAATAGCGGCACTATGTATAAGCAAAAAATTGGCATGAAGTTAGGTGTTAACGAAGTTAGGTGTTAACGAGTTCCTCCATACAATTTGACACTAGAAATGGTAGCACTACCTACTTCTAACCCACCTCTAAAGCATTAAACACATTCGCCACAGCAAGCTACCGACTACAAAATGTCAAAAATAGAATACACATGTTTATGTGAGAATGAATATTTTAAAGGCAGCAAGGCAACAGGCTACAGGTTGTTGTCCGTGCTACATTTGTCGTTGTAGTAAAATTAAACTAATTTCTATTTTTTATGGCTACAAACCAAAAACAGTGTTGACAGAATAGCAAAATATGTTAAACAAATTATTGCAAAGAAATATTTTTTATTGAAAAATAAAAAAGAAGTTTACAAAAATTTAATGTTAATTGCAAAAGTAATTATATTTTTGCAAAGTGAAAAAGCGACAATTCGCTAAAAATTTCAAATTTAAAAAAAGTCCTAATATTGATTAGGTATCGATGAAACTGTAACGAATGCAAAAAATTCGCGAAAATTTAAATAATTCGCAAAAGTTTCTAACAGCGGTATGATGACAAAGTTTAATAATGTTTTAAGATCTTCAAAACTGTAGGAAACTAAAAGACACGCAAAAAGCCGTTTTATCGCGAACTTTGCAAAAAAAAATCGCTAAAACTTTAAGGAATGCAAAAACATATTAACAGCGGGATGATAACAAAGTCTAATATTGTTTAAAAATCGGCAAAACTGTTTCAGCCTCGAAAGCATGCAAAAAGCCGCATTTATCGCAAAGTTTGCAAAAAAAATCGCAAGAAGTTGCAAAATTTTAAACAAGCCATACTATTGATGAAAAATCACCAAAACTGCAATTAAAGCAAAAAGTTGCATTTATTGCGAACTTTGCAAAAAATTGCATAAGTTTGCAAAATCAGAAGCAAGCGCTAACATTTATTAGAAATCGCAAAAGCCATTAAAAATATAAAAAGTTTGGAAAGAAACGCGAAAAACGCGAAAAAAAATCGCAAATTAACGAAAAATTGATACACGTAGTGAAGAAATTACTAAGCATATAAATAGTAAAATTTGCAAAAAAAAAAAAGAAATAAACTGACTTTTTTTTATATTTTTGAATAAATTATTTTATTTTTATAATTGAAAGCGGCACCACTGACACATATATTTATGGTGCTGCTGCCGTCTTCAAAATGATTCAGTAGCTGGCTACCAGGCTACATTTGTTACCTGCGGCATTTATAGTCGTGTAGCCATGTAGCCTGCTGTGGTGAATGTGTTTAATGCTTAAGTCCTAGCATGATTTGTAATGTGCAGTGCAGTTTCGTGGCAAAACTCTTTAAGATCATGTTCAATTTTGCCACTTATGCTAACTTCATGCCAATTTTTGCTTATACATAAGGCCGTAAATTTTCGTCAAAAAAAAACAAAGTTAAAAAAATTTTCGCTTAAGCTTTTTTGGCGCCTATGGCTCGATATTTTGTTTTTTTAAATTTTTAAATTTTTTTTATTTTCGTTTTTATTTTTAGGTAAAAATTTGTCCTGCGTTTATGACCATCGCACCTGCAGTGAAAATGAAAAATCGGTTATATAATTCATTTAGTATTTTAAGCCAAACATTAATTATCTTTAATTAGTTTAAATATTAAAAAATAAAAGTTTTTTTACAGAAAATTTAAAAAATAATTTTAAGTTGAATTTTTTTTAGTAGAATCTAGCACGTTTTTAGGGTTTGCTACACCAAAGATGTCCGTCTATCCGCCTATCCGTCTGTCCGTCTGCCTGTCTGTCGTCACATGCAATTTTCCCGCGAACAGCTGCGGACCTAAAATATTCATAGAATATCTAAAAATTTAGCCGCTACAATAACAAATATATGACAGTTAAAATTTAAAGGGTATTCCAAAGCTGGCAACGAAAAATTTTTAAAACCTAATGTAATATACAGACAGTTAAACATATATAGACATTTGAACTTTTCAAAGTTAGTGTATTTTTATGCAGACTACATCATATAACACTGAAATTTAAAAAATTTAAATTAAAGGGTATATTAATAGTTAATGTAATTTTGACAAATTGCTGCATCTTGGAAACCGTAAGAGGCAAACTCTTCAAATTTTGAAAAAATGCTAGAACTGAAAAAATCCTAATAATCCCAATTAATCCTAATACCAAAATATCACCAGACGAAAAAAATCGCCGAATTTAATAAAAAAAACGCCAGAACTAAAACAATCGCATAAATTTATATAACTAGCTAAGAACCCGAAAAAATTGCCACCTATAAAAAAATCGTCAAAACTGGAAAAAATGCCAAGCAATTAAAAAAGACGCCAAAACGAAAAAAGCTTTAGAACTTAGAAAAAATCGCTAAAAATAAACTAAATGGCTAAAAACCGAAATAAATTGCCAAAACTAAAAAAATCGCATAAACGAAAAAAAAACCGCCAGAACTAAACTGAAATAAATCGCTAAGAACCCGAAAAAATGGCAACTTATAAAAAAATAATAATAAAATGCCAAAAACCGAAAATATTTAAAAAAAAGCTCCATAACTAAAAAAAATCGCTAAAACTAAACTAAATCGCTAAAAACAGAAAAAATTCCCAAAACGAAAATTGCCCAAACTAATAAAACCGCATAAACGAAAAAAAGCGCCAGAACTAAGAAAAATCGCATAAACTAAAGCAAATCGCTAAGAAACCGGAAAAATCGCCACTTATAAAAAGTTGTCAGAACTGGAAAAAACGCCAAAACTAATAAAAACGAAAAAAGCGTCAGAACTAAAAAAAAGCTTAAACTAAACTTAATGGCTAAAACCACAACGAAAATAAGCGCCACTACTAAAAAAAATAGCTAAGAACCCGAAAAAAATGCCACTGATAAAAAAATCATCAAAACAAAACAAAAACTAATTAAAACCGCAAATATTGCGACAGTGAAAAAAAAACCGCCAAAACAAAAAATAAATAGCATAAACGAAAAAAGAGCGTCAGAACTAAAAAAACTCATAAACTAAAATAAATCGCTAGGAACACGAAAAAATCGCCACTTATAAAAAAACGTCAATACTAAAAAAACCTCCAAAAATCTAAAATAAGGGCCAAAACGAAGAAAATTGTCCTAACATAATAAATCGCTAAAATTAAACTAAATCGCAAGCAACCGAAAAAATTGCCAAAACAAAAAAAATTGCCAGATCTTAAACAAATCGCTACAACTAGATTAAACCGTCAAATCCCGTAAAATCGCCAAAACGAAAAAAATCGCCAAAACTAGAAACCGAAGAAATTCCCAAATATGCAAAGAAAGCATCAAACACATAGACGACAGCAGGCAGCAGACAGCAAAGTGTCAAAAATAATATACATGTGTTTAAATGAAAACGATTATTTTGACGACATCACAGCAGCACGACTACACAACAGCATTTGCTGCTGCTGCCAACTTAGACTAATTTCTATTTTCGTGAGCAGCAAAGAGCAAATGCAGTGCTGCCACTATAAATATAAATTGGAAGAAATAAGAACTTAAAAATTTTCGTAATATTTAAAAGAAAATAACATTACACAATTTAAATTATGAAATAAATTGATGTGTTTTTACATTTTTACGTGATATTAGTACGTTTTGAGTCAGTAACTTTAATTTTATTTATGTAAAATATATATCTGGCTGATTATATATAGTGTTGCTGCTGCCTTCAAAATAATTATGTAGCTGACTACACGGCAGCATTTGAAGCCAACTTCATTTGAAGTCGTGAAGTTGTGAAGTCTGCTGTCGTCTAAGTGTTTGGAGCTGAAAGCGGCAAAACTAAGAAAAGGGCCAAAACTAAAACAAAAATCGCTAAAAACACGAAAACAAACTTAACAGGTATTTAAAATTAAAAAATAATAATTATTATATTTTTCACCTCTGCTTTTAATTGTAATATATTCTAATTATATAGCATGTTCTTCTTCTTCTTCCTGTTTTTATAAAAAAAAAATTGGTTACTTATACTTCGATATTTTTCCACTCCTTTGTGTGGTTTCTTCCAGGAAAATGTTTTATCTCTAAGGAGCGGCAAAATATCGAAATAATAACAAAAGATTTTTTAATGTAAAAACAAGAGACCTTAAGCTTAATAAAATTAAAGCATATTTAAAAAAATATTTGCCAAAACAAAAGAAATCTCGAAGACAAAAAAAGCAAACAAAAACGCTACAACTAAATTTAATAGCTAAAAACCAAGAAAATCGCTGGAACTAAAAAAAACCTTAAGAAAACTCAAAAACACGCTAGAACTGGGAAAAAGCGCCAACATTAAAAAAAATCTTCAAAATCGAAAAAAAAATTACCGGGTACTTAAAATTTTTAAAAATAATTTTTCTAATTTTTTACATCTTTTAAATTATAATATTCTCTAATTCTGTTGAGCTTATGGTCTCTGGTTTTTTCTAATAAAAATATTTTTTTTATGTATCGATATTTTGCCATTTTTTTGTGTAGCTTTTTCAGGAAAATATTTTTTGCCAGGAAAACATATTTTATCAGGAAAAATATTTTTTGTCAGGAAAAACATTTTTTGTCAGGAAAATATTTTTTGTCAGGAAAATATTTATTGTCAGGAAAATATTTTTTGTCAGGAAAATATTTTTTGTCAGGAAAATATTTTTTGTCTGGAAAATATTTTTTGTCAGGAAAATATTTTTTTTCAGGAAAATATTTTTTTTTTCAGGAAAATATTTTTTGTCAGGAAATTATTTTTAGCCACGAAATATTTTTTGTCAGGAAAATATTTTTTTTCAGGAAAATATTTTTTTTTTCAGGAAAATATTTTTTGTCAGGAAATTATTTTTAGCCACGAAATATTTTTTGTCAGAAAAATATTTTTTGTCAAAAGAATGGCGCAATACCGAAATATAAACAAACTATTTTTTTAATACGAAAATAATAATATTAAAAATTTTTTATAAAAATGTCTTCAGTTTAGATATTCGATTTTATAGGCTAAAGTTCGTATAGTATTACGAACAACAATTATAAATACATATATAATGACGTCGTTAAAGATACAAAGCATTTAATGTAAAACCCTTTATATATACATATTGTTTATATGTTTTTGCAGTTTCAACTGTATCCTTCCATTTACAAAATTTATCTTTTTCATCATAATTGAATTGAATTAAATTTTTTTTCATATTCCCTATTCCAAAAAATAAGTAAAAATAAAAAATAGTGTTGTCCTTTTAGTGCTTTGTTTTATTTATTTTTATGGCTACTTTTTGTGTAGCTTTTGGTCTTTCACAACGCACCATCATTATTTGCCATCACTACAATATCTTTAATATTAGCGAAATGGCTGACGTCAAAGTTCTAAATGAATGAATTTGAAGGAAGTTTTACAGGATGCCTATAGAAAAGTAAAACAGCAAAATAAACCAAAAAAAAACGGAAGCTTAAAAGGAGTGAAGCAGCGTTGTCAAAAGAAGACAAACAGGCTGAGAGACAGACGGACAGGCAGACAGCAAAAACAAAAACATCACAACAACAGTATTAATGTTATTTTAAGGCGGAAAGCATCACGTTGTTGTTTAGTTTGTATGTGTTTTAATTTTTTTTTCTTTTTAAAAATAATGATTTTTGGCAACAACCAAATATTAGAAATAAAATTCTATATTCTATATTCATTTACAAATATAAGTTTTATTTTGAACAATCAGTTTATGATTAAATGAATTGGCCAACATAAATTTTTTGCTAGGTCCACATATCGTTACCTTAATATAGAAAAGCCCAAACTCATTATTTTTTTTTAAATCGAGTTTTTTGTATATTTCATTATGGAAAAATGTAAAAATCTTGAATTCAAAGAAAAAATGTTTATTTAAATATAAGTATTGCTCTAGGAAAATTTTATAAAAAATTAATATTTTAAAATATTTGGAGTTTAAACTGAAATCTTTTGTATAACGGTATTTCGAATGTGACGGGTGTGACCGTAATACGACAAAAAAAATTAAGTTTATAATTTAATAAAAAGCGTCCAGTTTCCAGGGATTTTAATCCTACAAACATTTCATAATAGATAGAGACTAAAAGCACAATATGGAGACCAATTTAGAAGTTTGACAACTTGCTTACGAATTCATTGATTTTCAGCTCTGGCATTGTTGTAGTGGTAGGTCTACGCTATGGATCCAAATAAGTTTTTAATTATAAAAAATTTAATTTAAAAAATCTTAACCAAAATAAATGCCAAATATCAAATTAACGAATGAAATTTAAAATTATCTAGTGCATACTTTTAGGATCCACAAACCGATCTACAGCAAAAGGCACGTAAATTTTATAAATATTTTTGAAATGTTATGAAATTTTATATTTTAAATTTCAATATTTTAAATAAGATACAAATCTTAGAAAGAGTATAATAATGATTTTTTTTCTTTACTCACCTATTAATATTTAGTTGTATTTGTATTATAATATTTAGTATTAATGATAACCATCCAATTGTATTATTTATGACTGTAATCTATAATAATATTCCTCTAAAGTTGACAGTGAATTGTGATTTAATTTGTTAATATATATGTTAATGGTCTATGTATGGTCTATGGTATTTATTTATTGTAAAAATTTCGTTATTTTAAAAACTCTCTAATCTAATTACGATTTAACTACTATTGAATGTTACAGTATGGATTTCTGATTTATAATTTTTTTTACACTTTTTTATAAACGAACTTCTTTTTTATGCTACAAAATTGATTTTATTTTATAAGTGTTTTAACTAGTTTATTACGAGTATGATAGCGATGATGTATTTATAATCGGTGGTGATAAGATGTTTATGACAAAATGTTATTTTTATGGGTTTTTTTATATATTTTTATTTTTTAGTTAATAAACTTGTTTCTCCCTTGCGGCTGTTCAAATAGCCATGATGAGTTTTAAATTAATTTTACAGAGACGTTGATAAATTAGTTAGTGTTAAGTTTTGTTATATAGTGATGAAAAGTAATTCGTCAATATTTGTGTAGAAATATTTTTTATGTATTTTTTTTAAACTTTAGTTTATGTGAAATAATGGTTGGTTTTTTTTTCTTTTTTTTTATTTGTTAAAGTTAATTTATGTTTAAGTGAAAAAACATACACACATTTTTATTTATTCCAACTGGCTCCAAAAAGTAGGCAATACTTTTTTACTATCTCCATTGCTTTATTGCAATTTTTTTTGTTTCAGTTCTATTTTATTTTATGTAATATATTATATTAAAGACTTTTTGCTTTTTAATTAGAATTTCAATGTATAATCAATTGCTTAATAATTTATGTATGTATGTATGCATTTTGGTTTTTTTATTTAAATTTTTGTTATAATTTGCCTAATTGAATGCAGGCGTCTTTGTTGTACATTAAATGAGCAGCGGGTTTTTAGTTATTTCCAATTTATATTTAGTTTGTGCGTTTTTTTTTTGTTTAATTTCTTTTATGAACAATTGCTTTTTAATAAAATGCTGTAAGTAAAATTAAATTATTCAATTAATATTTAGAATTTTTTAATATTATGGCTTAAAATTTTAGCGCCTGCCTTATCTATGATAATTTAATAAAATTAAAAATATGTGGTGAATATTTAAACCATTTTACTCAAAAAAAAATATTTTTTCTTTAATAAGATGTATGTGGTTTTTATTGATTAAGTAGATTTAGATCTAGTACTTCGTTTTAGCCTGAAAAACTTATTTTATTTTTTTTAAATGTGTTTTAAAAAAAATTTTTTAATTTTTTTACTTAAAAAAAAGCACTAATTGACATCTTTACTTTAAAGTACTTAATTAGATAAAGTACCTACAAAAAAAATACCTTTAACTAAAAGTAAGAAAATCTCGAACAATTTATTTCTTGTTGGTTAAGCACATCTAGAGGCATTTCGTTGCTGCTCAAGTAATTCATTAGAAGATTTCAGTAAGGAAATGCATATTTATGTACTTAATCAACAACAAATTATTTTCTTTAATTCGTATTCATTTTACCAAAGAAAAAAATCTTCAAAAACATCACACAAAAAAGTAATATGAAGGATTTTGTAATATTAATTAAAATATTTGAAGTATCAATTAAAAAATTTATTAAACTTTCACCTATAAACAATTTGATTATATTAATTAAGTTTTTCCACTCAAATTAATTAAAACAATTAAACATTTAATTAATACAATTAAATTCTTAATTGAAAATATTAATTGGTGAATACTTTTTTCTGTGATCCCTTTAAAAAAAATTCCTTCAAAAATTAGTTTTTAAAAATTACTTAAACATCCCTTTTCACAATGTATGATTAAGAGTTAACATAAACTTTAACTGATAGTTCTCCACACAAAACTTGCCGTTAAAGTTCCTGTTAGCTTTTAATTGTACATTGTGAAAAGGGCCATAAACAAATAAAAATTTTCTATTTTTATTAGACTTACACCTCTATTCTAAGCTCTGTGACAAAATAAAAATTATAACAAATTACTTTTTTTATATTGCTTGAAATATAAAAATTGTCATTTATTATGATTTTGTTATATGCAAGCAGCTTTAGAATATGGGAGTTAAGGTGTCTTGTTTTTATATAAAAAAAATTTTGTTTGTTTTTCGTTATTTCGCACCACATTCGTGTGACTTTTTCAGACTTAAGAGTCTTATTATAAACATATGAAGTTTGTTTACTAAATTAAAAAAGTTTTTGAATGTGGCAATGAAATGCATATAGACAATTGCTTAAACATGCAAACAAGCCAATTTAAAAAAAGCCTCAAGCTTAATAAAGATAGAGAATATTATTATTAAAAAGAGGTCAAAAAATTAAAAACAGAATTATTAAAAAAATAACTTAAGGGCAATTTTAACAACTTGACTTTAGCTAAAGGCAAGATTTAGTCTGCTGATAAATCGCTTTGTTTTATAAAATCTTCATTTATTATTTTTTATCCATTAAATATTATTATTATTGAGAATAATATAAATAAAAATTTGAAGTTTTATTAATGCAAAGATATTTATTTGGCAGACAATATCCTACCTTTAACCAAAGGCAAGTTGTGAAAATGGCCCTTGGAAAAGAATAGTCTTCAAAAAAGTTGTTTTAAAATAATATTTTTCGTACAAAAAAAAATGGAAAGCAGCTTTTAATTGCCCTGCCAAGAAAAGCCCTTTAAAATGCTGCCTGTTAAGAAATGTTACTTTATAAAAATTTTTAAAAAATATCTCACTTTAAGGCGCATTTACAAACAAGTTTTATGAAAATTAAAACAAATTAACTAAATCTTTTTTAGGATTTTTTCTTTCTTAAAAGTAACTTTAAATTTTAACCTCAAAACTTTAAGGGTAGATTTTGTATATTTGAAGGATTTTTTTAGTTTTGAAATTTTTTGTGGAAAAAATATCTTTGACACGAATTTTCGTTATTTTTCATACAAATTTGAAATGTATAGAATCATCTGCCTACAAGTTTTTGTTTTTTTTTTTAATTTCTTACCAGTTACTAGAACTTCTTTATTGCATTATTTTTTGTTATTAGTTTTAGTTTTATTTTTCTAATAGTTTCATTGAGCAGTTATTTTTCTAAACATTTGCTAGGTTCGTTTTAAAATTCGTTTTTAACAATTGCTAATTTTTCCATATCAGCACTTTTCGATTTTGCTTGTTTGTTATTGTTTTAAATTTTTAATTTTAGTATTTATTTTTTATCATCCGTAGACTTTGCAAGTGTTTTCCTTCAGTGTGTTTGGTTGCCATTTCTCCAGTTAAACAAAATCTAAAATAAAAAGAGAAAAACTTGGTATTAAATTTTTTGTGTGCATACAGAATAACGAATGTTTGCCAATTGATAATATACTGATTCAGTAAAATTTTTAATTGTATTATTTACAGGCCTAAATTTAATTAATTTTTTTTCATAAGTTCACCAACGTCACGCTTCGTTGGATTAATGAAAAAAATTCGTTAAAATTATTTTAATGAAAACTACGTCAAATTTATTAAACAGTGTCATCAATGCACTGAAAGAACTGCATCGAAACAATGAAATAATTTCATTAAAACGACAAAAAAATTTCATTAAAACCAGGAAATAGTTTCACTAAAACAACGAGATAATTTCCACCGAAATTATTTTTTAAAATAACGAAATAGTTTCATTAAAAGAATGAAATTAATTCACAATAACAATGAAATAACTTTATTATAACAACGAAATAACTTAATTGAAAATGTATGTTTAAGTAAGCATACAAAGAGTACAAGAACAATCATACAGAACTATCTTTGATGCAAGCTTTTGGTTGACAACTGTTGAAATACATTTAATTTATCATACTTTCATGACTACAATGAAATTTTTATAGGGACAATGAATACATTTCATAGCTATAGTGAAATTCTAAATTGTTGTATATTTTATTTTTATTTTTTAGTTTTAAGGAATTTAATCTTTAACTTAATTGCTTTAAGGTACACATGTACTTATCTATATATGTTTATTTCAAGCAACAACTGTAAAAGTTTCCTAAATATAAAGGGGTTTCTTAATAATTAGAAAATATTGTTGTCATACGAAACTAGAATCCCAACGAAGCAATTCCAATAAAATTATTTCTTAATATTCGTGAAATTTTCATTAGATTTCATTTCCTTCGGTGTAAATTAAAAGGCTGCTTTATTAAAAATGTTTATTTAAATAAATATACTTTTTTTTACCTCATATTTATAAATATACAAAAAATATTTTCTTTTCACTCAATAAAATTACAAAATAATTTACAGATTCTTCTAAAAGCATTTTATATAGTCTTACTTTTCTTACTTTTTTGTATACACATTTTAGAGAAGTCATTTATAAAAGCTATTTGAAGAAAACACATGTAGATTCCTAAATATATATTATATATGAAAATGTATAATATTTTCTTTTTTCAGCATCTTTCTAAGCATAAAAATTGCAAAAAAAACTCAAAATATACATATACACAAATTTTTCGCACATTTTTATTTAAAGTCACCAACACTTTCAAAATATCGCTTTATATACTTATACATATAAATATATTATTTTGCACCAACACTTAGACGAGTACTTACTTACACAAAGAGAAACACTTGGAGTATAAAACATTAAACACAAAGAAGAAACAGAGCTCATGAGATAAACACAGGCAGGCACCTGTTATACATGACCATAAAAATGTACATTTGTCCTTGATACGTTTTGCGAACAGAGTGGCAAAAAAATAAATAAAAAAATTAGTAAAAAAAGTATAAAAAAGCAACAGTAGGTTTCATAAACTTAGAAAAGGATATTTAGTAGTTAAGTGATTAAACTTTTTTTTAATAAATTTTAAGGCAAATTATTTTTTTAAATATTTCCTTAAATTCTATTTAAATGTTTTAATAAAATGCTTTTATAAAAATAAATATTTGTTATGTATAAGGACATTAGACTTTGTTTTAATAATTAATTTTTTTTTGGTACTCAATTTTATAGAAGTCAAAAATAAAATGTGTTTAAGATTCTTCGATTGGCAGATATATTTTTGAATTTTTAATTAAACATGATTTTTTTTCTTTGTGCTCCATCCAACCTATAAAAGTCAAAAAGAAATGTGTTGTAGCTTTTTCGATTTTAAGTTATTTTCTTATATGTATGTATGTATTGTGCTTAGCACAGCATCATCACCAACACTTCAATACATACACTCACACACACAAACTCACTAACTAAAGAGCTGAGCACATGTACTTCAATAGCAAATATTACCCACTTTCATACCTAAACAAGATTTTATACAACTTTTGCTTGCTATTTCACCACACTTGCAAGGCAACAACAAACAAACCTTTTTATTTTTTATCAAAACAAAATGGAACCAGTTTCAAAGGCAAAAGGAATATCAAAGCAAATTGCTACAAGAATATGGTTACAAACAGTTTGTGTTACTTCAAACTTTTATTTCTTTAACATGTAAGTATGTATGTATAAGAATAATGACAACACACCACACCCACATACACAGTATCTTACTCTTCCACACATTAACAGCACAAACAAAAACCAGCAACAAAAAAAAATAAGCAAAGAAAAAAACCAGGCAGACACAAAGAGAGAAATAGCAAATTTCCTTCATTTAGCTTTTACCGTTAACATCAAACACAACAAAACTTGAAGAGTGTGCTTGATTTGGAATATTAACAATCCGCACTGAGCACTACAAGAGTGTATGTATGAGTATATGTCTATAGAAGTGGGTGTGCGTGTGTGTCACAGCCACATACAAATTTAGTTTGTATAAACTTAAAAACATAGATTAAAAGATTTTTAAATCATAACGAACGATTTTTCTTCAATATTTTGAATAGCATTTTATCTTTAGAAAACTATTATATTTTGTAGCATACTTTCAGGATTATTAAGTAAAATATTTAATAACAGAGGCGGAAAATAAGTTCAACCTTTTCAATTTACATGCATTTCAATGAAGATATAAAACTATTTGGTTTTCTCAACAATCCTTTTAAATGAAATTTTTACCCAGAATTAAATATGATTTAACGAATTTGTTCTGCATTATTAATTCTAAAAATGCATTTTTTTCAATAAAGGAACGATATGATAATTGCCAAAGAAACATATGAAACATGTTTAAAGATGAAAATTAATTACACTGTATTAAACACTAGTGTTTACCAACAAAAGGGTAAATGAAAGTATTTACGTTTAATTAAACACACCAATTGCTCTATTTCAATAAATTAGATTTGTCAAGCTATTCCTACGAGTTCTTGACAAATGACAAGTACAAACTAAACCATTAATTATAATACAACGATACACGCTTTAACAACGCACTGAATTTGCTAAAGAAATATGAAAAATATGCGTTCACAGTTCGCAAAACTAAAGCATTTTTGGATCGTCGTGAAACAATTTTTCGGCCAGCAATTGTGCAACTGTTGGAATTAATTGAAGTATTGCAAGTATTGCAAGTCTTGCAAGGTCTATCAAAAATAACTGATAATATTGGCGTTGTAGCCCATTGTGCTGAGGAAAACTCAAGTTATTCCACTTCTTGACAACTTTTCACAATTCCACAAACGATATTTCACTAAGGAACCTCATGAAAACCTTTAAAAGAACCTCAAACTGTGCAGTATTGCATTTTTACACTCTGGTAGGGAAGCTGTCCAAAATTTAGTGGTAACTTATTAACACAACTTTTACTCGTAGACTTAAGTTGTTCAGTTGTGCATTTTATAAACAACAACTTCTTCGCATAATTTGAGCAAATTAGTTTTTTGGATTTCTTTATTGATTTCTGGGCACAAGTTACAATTTTCCCCAATATTTATAATTTATAATATATATAGTTTAAAATATAATCATTTATTTAAATTGTTCATACAAAATTTTCTGAAGGGTAGATTTTGTAAATACAAACGGTTTTTTCGTTTTGAAATTTTTTTGGTACAAATATTAATTGAAACGAGTTTTGTTTAATTTTCATATAAAATTTAAACATTTAGAAACGAAATTTTTTACAAAATCTGCTTTTTAAAATACATTTCAAATGCATTTAATTTGTTTATGAATTAGTTAAATTTGTAGACGTTTCTTTCAAATTGACATTAAGGTTTGTCCAGAAGTTTAACAGGGGCTTCATGGTACAACTTTGCAAATTTGCCCAATCGCAAAAACAACAATTATAAGAATTCTCATGAAAACCCTTACCTAATTAACACAAGAAGACGCAGCGGTCAAGCATAAATAATGTCATTCGATCCTTGAAACTGTATTTCAACAAAAAAACAAAAAAAACCTCATGAAAAACGAGTCCCAACGCTATCAAGCAAAACCTTCTGTATTCTGAACGAGTGAACTTAATTTTTGAAAAGGAGGCTGGGAGACTATTACGGTCAGTGAGTGCACTGTTGGACGATGACAAAGGATTTTGTAGGTCCAAAACGGAAAGATATTTATGTGGACAATTTTTATTTTTAACAAAATGGCACTAGGAGACACGTACCACGATACAATCGCCATTTTCCATGTGACGTTTTCTGACCGTATGATTTTGCAAAGAGTCACAATTTAATATTTTTTTCTCTCAAATTAAGTGAGATATAATAGCCCAATTCAATGTCTTGTGCACATCGTAATGTGTGTAAAATGGTACAGTATATTGATACTCAACACTAAGAATTGTTAAATAGTATCAATATATTATACAATTTTACACATGATGCGATGCAACACCATATTATAGAATATTTTGAATTGGGCTAATGTCTATGCCACTGGGCATAAACAGTAAAGGTATAGGTCGTACAACTACATTATTATTTTATTTAATAAGTAAAATATTTATTATTAAAAATATATTGAAATATATTATTGAAGGGTCAAGATGGATTCTATTCTAGATTTCACTGTTGCTATTGCAGATTTTCAAAATAATTTTAGAACAGCTAGATTTCATTTTAATTTTTTTTTACACATTAAAATAAAAAATAAGATTTGAAAAATCACATCTGTGACATGATTTTGCAGCAAGATGATCGAAAATTTAAAATCCATTACAAAAATAAAACCACGTGAAAAATCCTTTGAACATATATTAAATTCCTGCTATTTTAATAATTTACTGCCACGCCCAAAAAGATTATATACTATATTTAATTAAAGCTTTGTGGATGCAAAACTCTGTAATAGGCATTTATAGTGAATATTTTTTAGGCACTTTAGACTGATAATATCCCTAATAAAGGATACTTATTTGAACAATATTTATCAAAGGGACAAGGACCTTAATAAATAAAAAGAAAAAGAGGTTAAAAATATCCCACAAAAAACTTATTCTAAGAATGTTAAATATCTGCTATACTTTACATGCAAAAATTATATCGTGCCATAGCTGCAAAAAAAGCTTAATCGACAAAATTTTCGAGCTTAATTTTTTGAAGAAAATCGATTATTTACGATCGCAGTTAATAGATTTTTGGAAAAAAGGGAGTTTTAAAAATTTTTGCTTAAACTTTTTTTTGGCGGTTATGGCTTGATATGCTAAGCTGAAACTGCAATGCCTCAATAAAGCAAGATATAAACTTTTAACAAAATGCATTTATTTTTTTATCTCTTCTAGTAGAATCAGTTTTTAGAACTTGCTTACTTTTTTTACAACTGATTTGATCACAATTATTTTTATGAGGGGACCCACTGTGTTATGTCTCAATGAAATGAAATATAAGAGATTTCTAAAAATTTTGTTTATATTTAGATAAAATTAAGTTAAGCTTAATTTATATTTATTTAACCTTACACTGAATGATAAAAATTATTGAATTTTCGCGTTTTAACTAATTTCGAAAAAATTTTTTTTTGCTTTAACTAATTTAAATTTGTTTAACAGCTCATTAATATAATATTTCTCTAATCATAATTTTTAATTTAAAAAAATTTATTAAAAATTTAGGAGCTGTAAAAGATTGCAACCAATTTAATTGCAATCACTTGATTTCACGTCACTGATTTCTGATTCTTTGATTGCCATCAAAATCGTAAATTGATTTCAAATTGATTGCAATCGATTTGATTGCAATTAATTTGATTGCAATTAAATCTTAATGGCAATCAAAAAGAAATTATAATCCAAATAATCGTTCTTTTCAAACAAAACTCCTTCTTCTAGAAATAAATCTGATTCTGATAATTTTGAATTGCCAATAATGATAATTTTTGTTTGAAAAATGTTTTAAAATTACTAATAATTTTTAACTGCACTCCTATAAGTTTTAAATATTTTATAATATAATCTACTTTGCGGGCATTTTTTTACCATCGTAGTTGACTCAAGTGTCAAATTGCTAATAATATTCATTGTTAAAAGTGGACAAATTAAACAAATTCTAATTTGTTGTGGTTTCCACCACAAATTTAGTAATTTCTAATTAAATCTGGGGCTTTCCACTAGTACTATGGAGAATCCTATAGCCCGTGAATTTTCAGGACACAAAGGTCAAAACTGCAAGCTTAAACTCAACCTCTCTAAGCACTCTACAATATTTTATTGAATGCTACCCCTTTAGATTTGATTTCAGGTAAATTGATTGATATCCTATGATTTCAACAAAAATTTGATTGCAATCAATGATTTCTAAAAAATATTATTTAAAAATTATTGCAATCTTGTAATGATTTCATTTTAAAATCTGAAATCATTTTTAAATCAAATCAAAACGATGAAATCAGTATGGATGAAATCAATTTGATTGCAATTTTTTACAGCTCTGGCGCCAATTAAACTTTTTATTTAATTAATTAAATATTTAAACAAAATATTGATTGATTCCATTAAATTTTTAATCAAACTTTTATACAATTAAAATTTCAAATAAAGTTATTAATATTAATTAATAAATGATTTTAATTTTTTTATATATTCATTTTATTTTTTTTTAAGTAAGTTTTTTTCTGCGTAATAAAGCTTCAAGTATAATTTCCTGTTTAATTTTCATATTTTCTATTTTTACTAAAAATATTAAATAATTTTTAATTCATAGTGATATCTGTCAAATCCTTTATTTTCGTTATAAATATCAATACATCGTGCTATAACCGCCAAACCGCGACATAATTTTCGAAATGAATTTTTTTACCAAAATCGATTACTTGCGATCGTAAATAGGCGGTCTCGTCAAAAAAAATTAAGTCCAAAAAAAATGTGTCGCTTAATTTATTTTAGCGGTTATGGCTCGACGTCTTGAAAACTGAAGACAGTTTTAATGCAGCGAATATATGTTTAAATTTTTTGTCCAAAAAATTAGTAATGGAGATACATAAATGGTATAGATCTGTTTAATTTAAAAACCACAGGCTGATAACTTTAACAAAGTTAGTTAATTAAAAAATTTTGTTTATTCGAAACAAAGCATTTCTGTGTTCAGTCTTGTAATTTTTATTCATAAAATTGAAAAGCTTTTAATGAAATAAGGCAGGAAAAAAGAATGCAGTAAAGAGAAATAAAATTAACTAAAAGAATTTTAAATCCCGCTGAAATCACCCCAAAGTAAACAATATGGATACAAAAAAATTCTTAAGGAGTTGTTTTTATTAAAATTATTTTTTTTGTCATTTGATAATTTTCTTGTTTTCCTACTGACACTAACACTAAATATTATTTCATTTAATAACGATTTAAATTAAATTAATTCCCTTCAAAATAATCAACATCGCTAAATGACTTATATGTCAGTTTCACTCAAAGCCGTTAAAATATTTTGCTGCTGTATTTGGCAAAAAAAAATACTTCAAAATGTTAATAAAACGTCCAGTAAATGACTGGGAAAAAGCTTTCTCTTCCCTAAAACAATTTTTTCACGCACTTACTTTTTTTTGGAATTTGAGCTTCAAATGTCCAAAAAATATTTATAAATATATTAAGTTTTAATTCAATAAAAATAAAATTAATTTAAGCTGCCAATATTAATAAATATTTATAATTTTAGTTAATTTTTTTTAATAACTTAAATATATATAATTTTCTTTGATATATAAAAATTTTCATAATTATTTAAAAAAATAAAAATTCAATTAAACGATTTACTTATTTATACTCGTATTCAATATTTTTTTAATTTTTTTTAACTTTTACCTTTTTTCTCGACTCTTTTTTCTACAATATTTAAATTTAATTTTTGCAATTTTTTTGCAATATCACTACTTGAACTTTTTTTTAAATTTATTTTTGTTTTTCAATTAATATTATTATGAACTTTTTTATTTTTTATTTTATAACTCCATCACACCAAAAACTATTTAAAATATCATATTTTCAATTAATATGTTTCCTAAAGTAGTTAGAAAAAAATATATTTTTTCTTGGAAAAATTTAGCTTTGAAAAGTTTGCACACTCTTTTTTTTTTTTTTGCTGTAGTACAATTCTTATTACATATTTTTTTTTCCTCTTTACTGAAATGTGTATTTATTTCTACTACTTTGACTGTTTCTCAAACAAACCGTCCACGTTTCTTAGTTTGAAGGAGGAAAAGGCAACAAACAGCACAACCCGAAACCGGAACACCAACTGAAAGTTAATTTAAATCCTTAAAAAGGAGCTACCACAACAGCATATACAGGCTTTTACTTGAAATATGGGAAATCAACTGGAATGTTTAAAGAGATGCTGGAAGGCGAAGCAGTGAAGAAGCTGTAAAACACTACAACTCTAGGCAAAATGCATAAATGCATTAAACATGAAAGAGAAAGAGAAATTTGTAAAGAGCACAAAGTTTAAGCAAAAAGCTTTTGCAACTCTTTCTTTCTTTGATATCCTTAAAAAAAAGTTGTTGTGGTACCAGAAAGCTTTAACTTCAAGTTTATCCCTAAATTTATATCTAGATACATATATGTATCTGTTTTAATGTGCTTGCGTTTTATGTATGTTTTATGCTCTGGCTACACATACAGGCTTCTTCGCTTGGCTTAATAAGAAGTATTTTGCACACAGCATACGTATGTACATACATGACAATTGATGTGTAATTGCTAAGAGCAGGAATTAAATAAACATAAAAGAGGTTTTCTGTAACCTAGTTTTTTAAACCAATTTTTGATATTGTTTTTGGTTTCTCAAATGCGTCTTCTTAAATAAATGTTTTTAGTGAACAATTGTTTACTTCTTTGCTTGGCGTACATTGCTTTAAATTAATGAAAATTAATTGAAAATTTTTGTAGCTATGTAAAAAGCTTTATTTATTTCAGTTGATCAGAAATTTTTAAAGTGCAAAAAATATTTTTTCTATGTAGCACTTGATTGGCCCCTTGAAGTTGGACTCTCTTATATGCAAAATATGTAAGACTCGTAACAAAAATTATTTTAATATTTATAACAAAGATTTCACAAAAATTAAAGTAAAATAAATTTAAGTTTAATAATTTTTTCGGTGGCACTTTCTTACAAACTATAATTTATCTCTGCTTCTTAAGGCATTCAATTAAAATATTGTGATATTTTACTTTTGCTAATTAAAATTGTAATGAAAAATTTAATTGATTTAATTAAACTCTTGTTCAAACATTTAATTTAATATTGTATTCTGTGTACACATGCTATTTTTAACCGACTTCAAAAAAATAACTAGGAGGTAATCAAATCGTCTATATTTTTATACCCTTTACCAAAAAATGGTAAAAGGGTATATATAGGTTTGTCATTCCGTTTGTAATTTCTACAATATTAATGAGAGACACATAAAGTATATATATTCTGGATCCTTATGCATAGGGAAGACGAACAAGCGATGTCCGTCTGTCCGTCTGTCTGTACGTGAAATCGGTTTTCCCAAGCTCCCAGAACAGCTAGAGACTTCGTTCTTGGACTGGTGTGTCAGAAATTTTCCGAAAAATTTTGCTATTGAAAATCAGCAAAATCGAGTAGACGGTTTCAGAGCTGGAAAACTCATACTCAATATTCCCATAGAAAATAACTACCGAAAACAAGTTTTCATTACTTTTTTATTAAATTAACTTATTTTATACTTCGGTATGAATAAAATTGGTATTTATAATTAAAAAAAAATTTAACAAATTAAAAAAACGTTTCCAGGGTTGGAAAACTTTAACTTTTTTTCTAATAATTAAACATATTTCATGTTTTAGGAAGAAGGCTATTTTCTCAGGAACGGTAAAAGCTACGGGTCTGAAATTTGGACAGTGAATGTAGAACTTTGGTCGCTACAACAACAAATATATAAAAGCTAAAAATTAAAGGGTGTGCCAAAATGAGTGACGAAAACTTTTAAAATCCCATATAATATAAATACAATTGTATTATGTATGTACATATGCATATTGCACTTGAAATTTGTAAAATTAGTGTATTTTTATATATGCTACAACAATTAACACTAAAATTAAAAAAATTTTAATTAAAGGGTGGTTCATCAGTTAATGCAATTTTGACTATGTAATTTTAACAAATTGCTATATCTTGGAAACCGTAAGAGCTAAACTGCTGAAATTTTCAAAAACGGTAAATCTAAAAAAATCCGAAAATTATAAAATCGCCAAAAATTTAAAAAAAATCGCCAAAACGAAAAAAAATCGCCAAAATAAAAAAAACGCTAAAATTAAAAAAAAATAAACGCCAGAAACCGAAAAAATCGCTAAAACGAGAAAAACGTGTCAAAACTAAAAATAAATTTCCACATTGACAAAAAAACGCCAAAAACCGCTAAAATCGCCAAATCAAAAAAAATTGCCAATATGAACAAAAATCGCCAAAAATTAAAAAAAAATCGCCTAAATTAAAAAAATCGCCAAAATAAAAAAAAAATCGCCAAAACGAAAATAAATCGCCAAAATTAAAAAAAACGCCAAACACTAAAAAAATCGTCAAAACAAGAAAAAACCCCTAAATGAAAAAAAAATCGGCAAAATCAAAAAAATCGCCAAAACGAAAATAAATCGCCAAAATTAAAAAAAAACGTCAAAAACCGAAAAAAATCGCCAAAACGAGAATAAATTGCCTATATGAAAAAAAATCGCCAAAAATGAAAAAAATCGCCTAAATTAAAATAAATCGCCAAAATTAAAAAAAACGTCAAAACCGAAAAAAATCGCCAAAAGGAGATAAAAGTGTCAAAACTAAAAAAATTGCCAAAAAGAAATAAAAACGCCAAAAAAAATCAAACAACTAAAAATTCCCACAATGACAAAAATCCGCAAACATCGCCGAAACAAAAAAAAATGCTTATATGAACAAAAATCGCCAAAAATAAAAAAAAAATCGCTTAAATGAAAAAAATCGCCAAAATCAAAAAAATCGCCAAAACGAAAATTAATCGCCAAAATTAAAAAAAAACGCCAAAAACCGAAAAAAATTGCCTATATGAAAAAAAATCGCCAAAATTAAAAAAAAAACGCCAAACACTGAAAAAAATCGCCAAAACAAAAAAAAATTGCCTATATGAAAAAAAAACGCCAAAATTAAAAAATCGCCAAAAACCGAAAAAAATCGCCAAAACGAGAAAAAAGTGTCAAAACTAAAAAAATTGCCAAAAAGAAATAAAAACGCCAAAAACCGAAAAAATCGCCAAAACAAAACAAAATTTACCTATATGAAAAAAAATCGACAAAAAATAAAAAATCGCATAAATGAAAAAAATTTTCAAAATCAAACAAATTGCCAAAAGGAAAAAAGTCGCCAAAACCGAAAAAATTGCCAAAACGAGAAAAAAGTGTCAAAACTAAAAAAATTGCCCCAAAAAAATAAAATATATAAAAAATAAAAAAATCGCCTAAATGAAAAAAAAATCGTCAAAATCAAAAAAAATCACCAGAACGAAAAAATGCCAAAATTAAAAAAAAACGACAAAAACCGAAAAAATCGCCAAAATCAAAGTAATTGTCTATATGAAAAAAAATCGCAAAAAAGCACCAAATTAAACATAATGCCTAAAACCTAAAAATTGCACAAAAAGTATGAATTTTTTCAAAAAAAATTAATATGTACCTACATATCTCTGTGCTTATGTATGTATCTCTATACTACATAAACGCACTTTGGTAAAGGGTATATAAGATTCGGCACAGCCGAATATAGCACTCTTACTTGTTTTTTGCTATGTTACTTCATAACTCGATACATATAAAAATTTATTAAAAAATTAATATTTATAAAAATTTATTAATTTATACATTTCACGGGCTTTTACTTCACCTATTTTACGGAACTTGGAACATACTTTGAGCTCTGAAAAATACTTAATCTTGTGTTAAAAAATTGGACGGGGCTACAACCGTTTGAGGTAGGTATTAAATTATATGTACTTCTACTATTCGGATGCCCACGAAATTTTGCAAATTTTTTCGACTCTTAGAATTAACAAATTTTGTGCTTATTAAATAATAATATCAATCTTGCATTAAAAAATGTGGGCGGGGCTGCGCCTAATAAATTTTAGTATTATATTTCATATGCTTGTACTTAACCAATTTTAATGAAACAGAAAGTCACCATCTTACATTTAAAAAAGTGGGCAGAGCCACGCCCACCAAAAATATTATGTTATATTTCACGTTTCTCTTACTTTAATTATTTTTGAGGAACCTGGAACATGCTTTGAAATCCGAAAAATACTTAATATTGTGTTAAAAGAAAGTGGGCGGGACAACGTCCATGAAATATAAGTATTAAATTATATGTACTTCCACTTAACGGATGCCCACGAAACTTAGCAAATAGTTTTGACTCTTAGAATTAACAAATTTTGTGCTTAAAGTAGTGGGCGGAGCCATGCCCATTTAAGATTAATATTATATTTCACTTGTTTGTAATTAACCAGTTTTTATCAAACTTGGCACGGACCTTTAGCAATAAAAGTAACGCCATATTGAATTTACAAAAGCGGGCGAGCACTAATATTTGCTAAATTGAGCGTGACAACACCCCTTAATATATAAACTTGGCTAAAAAAAATTTAAAATAAAACTTTTTTAAAAGAGATCGTCTTCAAAAATAGGCACTTAAAAGTAAAAAATAATTGATTCAGTTTATCAAATCATTTTTATTTGTTGTTAAACAGACCAGAGTATTTGATGGGCATCGAAACCACACTGATATCTTATCACACTACCCACTAAGCTACCGCACTAGCCTTTAAATATTATGGTTAGCTGCTATCCTTAGTTCCTTACTAATGTTATACATGTTAAAGTGAGTTTGTTTGTTTTTTTGCTACGCTTTCACATGCAAACCACTAAACCGTTTTTGAAAGTACTTTCAGCAAAGGAATGCTACACTACCAGCGTCAAATATAAATTATTTTTTTATCCGGTTCGAAACCGGTTTTTTTATATTTGATATGGATTTTCAAACCGACTCTTAAAGTTCTTTCGCCAATAGAAAATTACATTAGCAGCGCCAAACAAAGCCTGTTTTTTATACGTTTCAAAACCAGTTTTTTTTATTTCGTCTGAATTTTTCATACCGCTAAACTGATTTTAAAAATTCTTTCACCAATGGAAAGCTACATATATTACCAGCAACAAACATCGCCTACTTTTTATCCGGTTCAGAACCGGTTTTTTATATTTAGTTCGGATTTTGTCAGAATAACACATTGTTGGACTGGTTTAGGGCAATTTTCGTTTCGGGTTTAATTGTTTAAACAGTTTTAAAACCGCTTTTCATTCGGTTTTTTAATTTTTTTGTAGGTTTTATTTAATTTTTTTATATTTTCGGTGGATAACATATAAAACATTCATAAATTTTAAGTATATTTTCCAAAATATGAGATAAACGCATGCGAAGCCACGAGTAAAAACAAATTATAAATAAATTTTATAAATACTTAACTTATTAAGAGATTTATTATTTGACATATTGTCAGAAGTTTATTTTAATTTGAAATTTATTTTCTAGTGTTTCAGCGTTGTCTATATGCATTTCATTGTTGCTGTAACAAATCATCAGTAGACTTCAACCACACATTTTAAACAGTCACTTATCTTATGCACATACTTTCAAAAACAGTTTGAGAATTCAAAAATAATAATATTTTTGAAAATCACAAAAAAACAACCGTAGTAGGTTTAGAAACCCAGAAAATAATTTATATTCGATATGAATCTATTCTATTTTTTTAAACCTTTATACAATTAAAAATCTATTGGATAACAATAAAAGGCAAAATGTAAAATAAAATACAAATGATTTTTAAAAATACTATTATTTGTGAATTTTCAAATAGTTTTTAAATGTCTGTGCATAAGATAAGAGTTTTGTTACTGTTCAAAATTTTTTGTTGAAGTCTACTGATAATTTGTTACAGCAACAATGAAATGCACATAGACAACGCTGAACCACCAGCATTCAAATTTCAAATTAAATACTAAGACTATTTAACATTTAAGAGCTTTATTATTCGACATATTGTCATAAGTTTATTTTAGTAGAATTTGATTTGCTGGTGGTTAAGCATTTCTGTATGCATTTCATTGATGCTTGACCAAATCATGAGTAGACATCAACTAAACATTTTTAAAAGAGATATGCGACATCTAATATTATGCTTGTTTTATTCTCTTGTGATTTTCAAAAATATTATTATTTGTGAATTCTGAAATGGTTTTTGAAAGCCTTTACATAAGACTGTTCAAAATGTGTGATTGAAGCTTAGTGATGATTTGGCAAAGCATCAATAAAATTCATATAGACATAATTAACCACCAGCAAATAAATTTCAATTAAAACTTATTATTTATCTAAATATATATCAGGAAATAACTGCTGTTCAAGCAATAAAGGCACATGTCTTATACTTATCCTTGATATTACAGTAGTAATTATTATCATTAATATTAAAAAGTTAGTTGTTGGCACTAATAATTAATGTCATTATTGTAATTAAGCATTTAAAAAATATTTAAGAAAAATATGTTTAAAGTTCTCTGCTTTAGTTTCATTTTATTAATTACTTATTTTAATTAAGCCTTAACTTAACATTATTTCTCTGCTATCTGCTTCAATTAATCAGTGATTTTGTCATTAATCTCCCTTTAAGTAGGCAACAATAAAACAAAATAGTCAGAAAACTTTATACAATATTTTGCTCATGGTTGTTGTTAAATTAAAAAATTATAACTCTCTTTAATGCTTTATAGATGTGTGTGTGTGTGTGTGTACAATATGCTGCACGTTATACACACACACACTCAAGCAAAAATACGTTATGCTAGATAGGCATATCTACACTAGAACTCCCAGCCGCCCAATTTTCCTAACGCAAAATAATTCTAACATACAGCTTATCATACTCTATACAGCTTTCGATTTTGCAACAATTTTCCACTCTCATAACGAACTAGAGGCAGATAGATGATTTATAGTGCCACAAAATTAATTTTTGAAAATAACACAATACAAAAAGAATATAAAATAAAAATAAAAGCAGCCCCAAAACTAAAACCCCAAAAAAAAACAATAACTTTCAAAAGTAAAATTGTAGAAAAAAAACCCAACATTCGCATGAATGAAATATGACCGACCACTGCTTTTGCTTTGCTATTTTGCCACATCTACTGCTGTTTCGTCTAATTGCTTTGGCTTTGCATTATTCCTCTTTGTTTGACATTTTTCCCAATCGAAAACTTAAAGTGCCAGAAACAAGTGGATACAAACAAAATAGAAAACACAGTATACACAGTACAACAACAGTAACATATTGAACGAAACTAAAACAAACAAAAAAATCAGCAATAATCTATTTAACACACAGACCTATATTTTTTCAATTTCTGCAGTTACACTTGGTAAACTTGTTTACTCCCAAAAAACAAAGAAAAAAAACATTTTAGCAAGTGTATACAATAAAAGTCCATGTCTCTTTAAGGACTTTCAACCCTAATTTATGGCATTGCCATATAACAAACAGTGCTACAAGAAAAGCTTTTACTCTGCTATTCCAGGGTGTTTGTTTTTACTTTTTTTAACAACTCAGCTAATTGCGGTTTCTCTCTTTTTCTCTCTCACTCTCTCGAGCTTTTTTGGAGTTAATTTTTTGCAACTTGTTCCAGTTTTATCCCAGTTTTCCTAGTAAAATATTTTAACGAAATCCTAATTAAAAGGAAATGGCAAAAAATGCCTTTACATGATTTTGTGTGTTTTTACTTTACTTCTTTCTTTCTTTCTTTCTTTCCTTCTTAGAGCTTTTTTTACTTATTCGTGCAAGTTTAAGCATGTTAAGGTGTAGGTTGTAAATAATTTTGTGTTTGTATGTAGTATGTATGTTTATATTTTTAAACGCTTTGACTTTTTTTTTTTGATTTCCTTCCTTCAGTGAGTTTTCATTAATACAGCGTGGTGAATTTGTTTCAATTGCTGTAAACAGCGTACAAGTTGTTTTGTTTTATGAATTAAAAATTTCCAGCTGCGGAAAAAGTTTGACTGTTTATTTTTCTGGTTTAGGCGCACACTTGAAGAAACAACAATGAATTGAAGCATACTTTTAAGGGCGGGCGGTTAAGGAAGCAAACAACAACATTTGTATGATTGTGTGTGTTTCTCTGTGTAACAGCTTAAGTAGTGTTTAATGTTAAATTAATTAAGGGCAATTAATTTTAACCAAAAAATAAAGTTTTTAATGCTATTTTTTATTCGTCTATATAGCACTGGAAGCTGAAATATTTTTGTAAAAAAAATTAAGTCTTAAATAGAATAATGCAGAAATAAACTTTTAGTATACCAATTGTATACATTTTTCTTTGATATAACGAGTACTTCTTAACTTTAATCACTAGGATTTTTGATATAAAATTCGGGATTTTAAATATCAAAAATTCAGAATTTTCCATATCTAATGTTGACAATTTCATATCAAACTCGAGATATTAAAATTCTTATTTGGACTTTTCCATATAAAATTCAATTTCTAATGAGCTAATTATTTGTCCTTAACTTAACAATATTATGAAATTGTAGTTCTTGTAATGGTCACACTTGGGTAAATATTTGCCTAAAGAAAACGTAACCACCAAATTAAATGTAAACGCTTTCAATTCAGACACGTGTTTTATTATTTAAATAGTTTCCAATGATGTTGGATTCTATGACATTGTCTATTAGTTTTTTATGCAACTGTTTAATTTAAGAAACACGTGTATGAATCAAAATGTTTTTCACAAACATTTAGTGGTTAAGCTTTTTTGGGAAAATGTTTGCCAAGTGTGACCGTACCCTTACTCATCCGGTTTTTCCAATCGAAAATTTCTCACATTCCTTACAGAAACGAGGCACTGAAGACAATCCAGCATATTACCTAATGAAACCTCGAAGTCAATTCCTTTCGAAAACAATAACTTTTGTTTAAATTACCTACTTAAAAAAGTACTTAGTGGAAAAAGTACTTTGTGAAAAAAATTGCTTTTTTAAGGAATTCTTTTAAAAACATACCTTTTGCAAAGCACCATTTCACAAAAAACAACATTTAAACAAAGTATCTTACACAAAAACTATATTTTGATAAAAGTACCTTTTGCAAAAAGGTGTCTATTACAATTTAACTTTAAAGTGTTACCTTTTAGAAACCTTAAAGATGTTACTTTTTGGAAACTAACTTTTTATAAAAATACTTTTTGAATATCTTACCTTTTACAAAAAGCACCTTATGAAAAAAGTACCATTCAAAAAAAGTTCCTTTTGAAAAAGGAAATTTTTAAAAAAAGTGCCATTTGAAAAAGGTATCTTATGAAAAAAGTGTTATTAATAAAAGTACCTTTTTAAAAATATTACCTTATTAAAAAGTATCTATTTTCATAAAAGTACCTTTTGAAAAGGCAACTTTTAAAAAATACCTTTTAAAATACTTTTTTATAAAAAAATACATTTTGAAAAAAGTACATTTTAAAAAATATTTTATAAAAAATACCCTTTTAAAAAAAATAACTTCTGAAAAAATAATTTTAAAAAAATATCTTTTGAAAAAAATGCTTCATGAAAAGAGTACCTTTGAAAATTGAACCTTTCGAAAAAATAGCTTTTGAAAAAAGTACTGTTTGGAAAAGGTAGCTTATAAAAAAGTACTATTTAATGAAGGTACCTTTTTAAAAATAGTACCTTATTAATAAAGTACATTTTAAAAAAAGTACCTTTTGAAAAGGCAACTTTTAAAAAAGTACCTTTTAAAAATATATTTTACAAAAAAATACCTTTTGAAAAAATTACCTTTGAGAAAAGTATTTTATAAAAAAATACGTTTTGAAAATAGTACGTACGTTTTGAAAAAAAAACTTTTAACAAAAATTAATTCTGAAAAAGTTGATGTAAAAAAATACCTTTTGAAAAAGGTAACTCTTGAAAAGAGTACATTTGAAAAGAGTACCTTTTGAAAAAATATATTTTAAAAAAGGTAACGCTTGGAAAAAATATCTTCCGAAAAAAAGCACCATTCAATAAAAGTGCCTTTTTAAAAAAGTACGTTTTGAAGAAATATCTTTTGAGAAAAATACCTTAACTAAACAAAAGTTTAATTAAATTTTTAACTAATATTTGGTTTTATTTTCATTTAAAGTTGTTTATTGCAGGAATATTTTTTCTGTGAGTTACTATGTCCTCGTCAATTGAAGTTTCCTGCGATTTGAGACTTTTTTGAATTTGATTTTGCCCAATCTGACCTAAGGGTGCGTACAGAGTGGCCGCTTGTTGCCGAACTGAGCTGGTTGACGCTTGTTGCGAGAACCAATGCGTGAAAACTGTTACTATACAAATTAGTAAAAATAAGCGTGACCGTTCATAGTGGGCGCCAATCTGGTCAGAGCGCAAAGCTGATTGAATGCGAGAAAACAGTTCCAAAGCGGTTTTCAGCGCCGAAAACATTGGTTATGTTATTTTTTTATGATTTCAACTTGTTTTGTTTTGCAAAACATAAAAAAATTAAGAACAAAAATTTGAGAAAAAGGCCTAATTCATACGATGATTTAAAAATCTTGCTTCATTTTTGATTTTAAACTCGGAAAATACAATAGTACACCAATGACTAATTCAGTACATTTAAGGAATCTCCACAGTTTGACACCGTATTTCTTTTCAAACGATTGCATATGTCAATTTTCACTTTTGAACCATGAAAGTCATATTCTTCTTATTGAAAACAGTCCCAGCAAGAATATAAACAAATGTGAACTATTACATTTCCAAACCATCGAATATCGTAGCACATATTATTTCTTTGCATATTTTACATTTCAACTTAACCCTATTCATACTGACATAAAAACTTACAAATCTTACTAATATATGTCTCTAAGGGCCAATTTCACCAACTCTATTTAAATATTAATTCACACTTAAATGTTGATTTTCATTAATTCTTGTATGGAAAAATTACTTTTAAACATTAATTGATATTTAAATAAGTTGGTGAAATTGGCTGGCTCAAGATACAAATAAAAAACCTTACGGAAAAATTATTAAACTTTTTTTATTTTTTGTTCATTACATTCTTTACATAAAAGAACTTTCACAGCATGTTCATTGCAGACATTACTATTACATTTTTCGTAGCATTGCTTAATAATATGGCTTATTTTGGGATTGCGTAAATAGCACCTCTTGTGTTTATTTTTTGCACTCTGGGTATTATTAGGTGCAATTCTTTCTTGAAGGACTTCTTCCATTAGTTGAACCAAACAAAATTTGTTTTGTAAACCATTTGAAACCACTTCAATTTCAAAAACACGATTGAACAACAAACCCAAATGCCTACAAACATTTAATAAAACACACATAAAAAATAAAATATCAGCGCTGATTCTCGCATCCACTATGCACACTCAAACTTGTTTCTCGCATGAAAAATTCTCGCAATAAGCGTCAACCAGCTCGGGTCGGCAACAAGCGGCCGCTCTGTATGCACCCTAAGACAGTTTTCTAGTTTAATTCGCATACATGTATGTGCAGTTTCTTCAAGTCAGGCAGACGACTCGACCAGAAAATTTGTATGGAAATCACTCAAGCACTCATATCGCTTCCATATAAATTCTATACCAATTCGTCCGTATGGGTTGCAGAAACAGTGGGTTCATTATTTTTCTACTAAAAAAATAGCAAATATATATGTATATATATAGTTCCTCATTGCATGATATTTACACACAATTCAACATGTTATGCCTGAAGTTGCACATGCCTATTTGCTGCACTTCAAGCAATAGATATTTAACTCCATACTAAATACTAAATCTCTTGTGATATAAGATAATGACAGTTAAAAAATAAACAATAGCCCAAGTGTTGAGATTAACATCCAATATAGTGGAAGCAATCTTTTGTCAAAACATTAAGGCTCAAAAAAATAAAACACTTAAGTAAACAAGGACTTGCCACTCAAAGTCATTGAGGAGACTGCATAAACAATAGAAACAAATATGAACAAACAAACAAAGAAAAAACAAATAAAAAATTATGCAGAAACTTATAGACGTGTAATAGTGCAAAGATGTATGAAGCTTAGGAAATAGAAAGAAGCATTAGATCATAACTATAGTAAAGCAAAATTCGTTAAGCTTTATTTAAGATGCCAAACTAAAAAGAGTTGATTTTTTCGAAAAGGGTTAATATTTCCTGAAGAAAATAAAAATGCAATGAATTCTCTCAAAGAATTAAGCAAAATATTAAAATAAAACTATAGACATATTAGGATTTAGCATGTGTATACAATATTATCCGTATATAATAACTGCCTTATTCACAAACAAAGGGTTTATAAAAGGCCAAATTTTTTATAGAAAACAGTTTTATAAATCTCTTATAAATCAAAACAAAAAAATTATTTTCGAATAAGGCCTTAATTCTATAATTAGATTTTTTTCTTACTACTTAAATTAAAACATTTATTTTTTTAATTTTCCTTGAGAAAAAATCTAGTTCACTTTGATGAGTCTATTCCTAATCAGTTCTTAGAAAAATCACATGTTTTCATGTCTACAACACCAGAAAAACAGAAATTAAGCAAAAGTTAAAAAAATAGCAAAAAAACTTTTGTCAAAAAGAAACGTTTATTAAGAATTCAATTTTTGGCGACATGAATGGCATGACACGAACTCAATTGACTTTTGGTGTTTTAACAGATTATTTTTTCATTTCAACAAAGAAAACAAAATGAAAAAGAGAGGCAAAAGCGAAGAAAACAAAAAAAAAGGCAACTAAAAAGACATCATCGTCGTCGTCATGACAGCGTATGAGGAATTAACTAGCGACACTTGAATGCTTCTGTACACACACTCACACCACACTCACACAATCTCATGCAGAAACATATAAGTAAGTAAAGGCTTGCAGTATACCATAACTGCAAGTGCATGACGAGGTTGCTGCCTGTACTAACCAAAGACACACACACATGAAGATGTTTAAACATGAACGAAATACTACATATTAATTCGATATGAAGCACAGTGATTTCTTTTAGGAATGTTTTAAATTTTAATTTTTAAATTAAAAAAAAATTGCAGAGAAAAGATAAATACTTTATTTTCAAGTAAGTAAAGGGGAACCTTTTTTCTATAAAAAAAATTATATTAAAAAATTTACTGATGAAAAGCCGAAATTCTTGGTTGTTTAAACATGGATTTTAGTTATTCTATTAGCAATTGATTTTATTTAAAACTGCAAAAAAATTTGACCGAGTTAAAAATCCATAGAACCTTCCACAGCGTGGCTGATGAAATCAGCTAAAAGAATATAATAACACTGCACAACACTGATTTGGATGTTTAAATAAAAATGGCCGGTCCTAATGTATTTTTCTCTCCTGAAAAACAATTTTTTTTTGAATGGCTTTCGAAAGAAAAAATTCCAAGATTTATTTTAATGTAACACGAAATATTTCTGAGTTTCGAGGGGCTAGAAAAGAAAAAAGCATATTTTTGTAATCAAAAAAAATAAAAGCATATATTTGTAATCATAAATAAGAATTGGTTATATTTGGTTAAAAAAAATTTAATCAATAAATTTTCAAGGACTGAACTAAAAACACACGATTTTAAACATCCTTGCAGTAACAGTCAGATACCCTGATATATTCATCAAAGGGATTTTTCTGTAGCTTAATAGTCCAGAAAGTACTTTTAAGTTTGGAGTACCATTCGTCATATATTAACGGAATCATTCAAAAAGAGGTGCAAATTATGCAAATCCTAAATGACACTATATCTTCAAAACTAGAGCTAATAGAGAAAAACTAATGACGCCGTAGTAATCAGGAGACAAAAATACATAAGGATCGGCTATTTTTATTTAAACATCATGAAAGAAACTCTATTTTGTTGTGCAGTGTAATTTAAGCAAGTTATCAGCACAGAAACCAGAAATATGCTCCAAAAAAAATGTTAAGCACTAAAAACTTAAAAATATGCTTTTACAAATAACATACAGAAAATAAATTGGTTTAAGTTAATTTTAATTATTATTGTTCTAACATGATTTGTTTGTATATACGTATGTGACCTTCTCCGAGAAAAGGGATCTAGTGTGTGAAAATGAAGTTTTGACAAAAATGCATTTAAAAAATTAAATTTTAATGTTTTTCCCATTTTTATCGGTTTTCCCAAGCTCCCGTTTTTTGACACCCTAGGTTCAGTGTTTCAGGGAACTATATAAAAATTGGCATCATTCGACAGTTATTTTAAAATCATCTTTAGGTTTCTCTTATGATTTTTCATTTCGAATGATAATTTCGGATATTTAACGGTTCAAAGTTGATCGCAGTCGGGTTTTTTGATTTTTTGGAGCTATGCTCTTTATGGCGCCACACAGGAGCTAGGACGTGATTTTCGTTAACAAAAATTATTGACACTATTGCAGAGTATTAAAATAAACGAAACAGAATGTTTGATTTTTTTCCTTCGTTCTTTCAAGTGAGTGAAACAAAAACAATGAGAACTATTGCTCCATTTGTTTTTGTATAGTTTTGTATATGAGCATAAACCAGAGAATGAAGCCGATCAGTTGTAAGCCGGCTAACAGCCACCGCCAGCCACAAACAATACGTTAATCGTATGCAGCTAGAAAAGAAAATAATGGGATATAAATGAAAGCATTTTGAAATGTTTGCGACGAATTTGACATCATCCTGAATATAATTCTATTGCATTGTTTTTTAAAGCCTGGTACCTTTTTCAACATTTCCCGCGAAATGCTTCCAAAGCACATATGTATGTATAAAAAAATTGCCACTTTGTCTATATTGGAAAAAAGAATTTGAAATATATCCTCAAAATTTTAAGTTTTCGTGCGAAATAAGTAGAGTGCAGCTTTGTATAGGATTTATAAAAAAACAAATGCAAACTTAAGAAATTGTAGCATACTTTCAGGTAACCGTTAATATTATTACAGTAATTTTGACTTTGCCTAAATGCGCAGGTATAAAATTTTTCACTTCAGTTTTACAAACATACATGTTTTCATATTTATATAGCTAAATTTTTTGGGTTCCGTACACCAAAGGTGAAAAAAGGAACCCTATTGTTTTTGCTACGCTGTCCGTCTGTCTGTCACACGCTATTTTCTCAGGAACCGTAAGAGCTACGGAATTAAAATTTGGACAGAGTGTGTAGAACCTTGGCCGCTACAACAACAAATACATGGTAATTAAAAATTTAATGCTGTTCCAAAACGAGCAACGAAAAATGTTAAAATCCTATGTAATATACATACAATTTTATGTACACTGACACTTGAAATTTTTAAAATTAGTGCATTATAATATAGACTACAATAATTAACATTAAAATTAAAAAAAAAATTAAATGAAAGGGTGGTCCATCAGTTAATACAATTTTGACTATGTAATTTTGACAACTTGCTATATCTTGGAGACCGTAAGAGGTAAATAAACTCTTAAAATTTTCAAAAACGGTAAAACTAAAAAATCCAAAAATTATAAAATCGCCAAACAAAAAAAATCGCCAAACATTGAAAAAAATCGTCTTAATGAAAAAAATCGCCAAAATAAAAAAAAGTACCAAAAGCCGAAAAAACATCACCAAAATGCAAAAAAGGTGCCAATAACAAAATAATTTTTAATATGAAAATAAATCGCCAAAGTGAAAAAAAAATCGCCAAAATTAAAAAAAATCGCCTAATTGAAAAAACGCCATAAACCGAAAAAAAATCGCCAAAATGAGAAAAAAGTTGCCCAAACAAAAAAAAGCGCCTAAATGAAAAAATTTGCCAAAATGAAGAAACGCCGAAAACCGAAAATCGCAAAAATAAAAAAATCGCCAAAATTAAAAAAAAATCGCTTAAAAATAAAAAACACCAAAAACGGAAAAAAATTGCAAAAACGAGTAAAAAAGTTTTAAAACTAAAAAAATTGCCAAAATTAAAAAAAACTCCAAAAACCGAAAAAATCGCCGAAACCAAAAAATTTGCATGTATGAAAAAAATCGCCAAAATTAATAAAATCACCAAAATAAAAAAATCGCAAAAATTAAAAATGCGCCAAAAACGAAAAAAATGCCAAAACTATATTTTACATAGGCTAAAGTTCGTATTTAATTACATATCTCGTGTCCGTACGGAACCCTTCGTGCACGAGTCAAAGTTCCACTTCACTGAATTTATTTTATTTTAATGTGTGCAGCTAACTTAAATTTTTTATATGAGAATAATTTAAAACTGCCTTAAAATATTTACAAAGTGCACTTCAAAAGCATTTTGAACAATAAATACAGAAAAAAATATATTTTGTGCAGTTAAGTCAATGTGCAGCAGCTATCATTGATTTTTTGTATGAAAATATTTTAAAATTAGGACACTTATCTTACATGTGCAGGTACAGAAAGTGCACTTAAAAAACAAATTTGTATAGGATTTTAAAGAATAGTGACAGAAATTTACCATTTTAGGCAGTTAAGTCCAAAGTGCACTTAAACAAAAGGCAGCTAAATCAAAACTACTGTACATGTCAAAACTTTCGTACGTATTAATGTTGATAAATAATTTTCACAAATTTGAACAGAGTACTATGCTTAACACACGAAATTTGTTTTATATAGCTAAGCACTATAGCTCTAACTTGGTGCCCTAGGATAACCCTCTTCTTTCTTTAATTACTACTTGTTATCTGTTATCTAGATTTAGTAGAAATGCAAAATTGGTATAATGAAACACGTATTTGGATTGTGTTCAGCTATCACGCACTTTCATCAAGCTTTGGGGCTTTCTCAGAGTCACGACTTACAGCACTTGGACAATAATCAAAATTTTTTAATTTTTTATAATAGAATTCGATTCAGAGCTAAAATCGCTTAAAGTGAGCCACAGTGCAACAGCCATTTTTCTATTCTATTTCTATTCATAAAAGCTGTATTTAAAAAAAAGCGATGATTTGCTAGTAATATAGTGCTTGTAACTATATTAGTAAATGCTACAACATGTACATATCTATATGTGTACAAGCATATACACCAAAAAAAAAATTAACAGAAGCATGAAACGTTAATACTTAACGAGTGTAAAGATATCTATCTCTTACAGTGATTTATTCGCATAAAATAAGTAAATCTTTAAACTATTTTTTTTTCAAATAAATCCATATTCGTGTGCTTGCATGGTTTTATATATATGTATATTTCAGAGTAGCCTGATTCCAACATTTCAATAAATATTTATTAATACTTTTTTTCTTCCTTTATCCTTTCTTCCTATTTTTTTTTTTTTGAGGAATTGAGAAATTTCTAAACGAATTTTTAAGTAAACTTGAATTTTTATTTATTTCTTTCCTTCTGCCGCCCTGCTCTACCTTATTTTCTTTCCCCCAGTACTTGGCGTATTTCTTTATGATGATGATCATCATCATAGGAATTTGTTTTATAAGTTTGTGTGAGTGTAATTGTTCGTTTGAATTTTCAATTGTATATTTCGGTTGCATTTGTTATATGTATTTGAACTGTAGTTTAAAGCAAATAACACGTTTGGCTTGGCAAATTAAAACTACAGCAATAGCAACTACAACATTAACGACAGTGACATCGACATACGTAAAGAGTTAAAGAAGAATATGCAAAAAAAATAAAATAAAATGGAATATGAAAGCAAAATAAGTAGAACTGCAAATGACACTAGTTCCATTTCAAATTTAGACCAGAGTTGCCATAACACTTAAAAATAGATATTGCAAATGGGAGTCGGTAGAATTTACCTGAAACTTCCCACTAAGCTACAGATAAAAGTAAAATTTTGTGCATTTCAATTTGACGAAGGCAATATAACATTTATTAGGCTTCTATAAATAGGTGGTTTTTTAAATCCAATAGAACTTAAAATTGTGAAAACTAACATAAAGAAATTTTTTTAACATTTGTTAACGCACTAATAATCCCAAATTATTACTTTACTTATTCAGTAAAATATATTTTTATTAAGAATACATTGAAATTGATTATTGAGGAATTTAGATGGATAATATGCGCATTTCACTGTTGCTAATGCAGATCATCCAATAAAAATAATAAAAAAACACCAATAATAATTATAATTGCTTCTATATGAACGTTCTAGTGTCAACATAAATACACACTTTAACAGAAACATGAACTGAGGACGAGATCGAAGTCTCGTATTGAGAAACTTTTGAGTGTCAGGAGATTACCTGGATGTTACTAACATTATTCTGAAAGCCTAATGCTAAGTATAATAAGTTCAGTGAAGTGTGATTTTGACCCGCTCACGTAGGCTTCTGTATGGACAATAGATATGTATGTAATTCAATACGAACTTTAGCCTATATTAAATATAGTTTTTGCATTTTTTTCTCGTTTTTGAGTTTTTTAGTTTTGAGCGATATTTTTATTTATGGCGTTTTTCCTGTTTAGGCGTTTTTTTTTAGTTTTGGAACTTTTTTTCTCGTTTTGGCGATTTTTTTAAGTCTTTGGCGCTTTTTTTCGTTTTTTTTTTCGTTTTGGCGAGTTTTTAGTTTTGACACTATTTATGTCGTTTTGTCGATTTTTTCGGTTTTTTGTGTTTTTTTCATTTTGGTGATTTTTTTATTTTTGGCGGTTTTTTTCATTTATGCGATTTTATTTTTCATTTAGGCACTTTTTTAATTTTGACACTTTTTTTCTCGTTTAGGCAATTTTTTCGGTTTTTGGCTTTTTTTCATTTTGGCGTTTTTTTTTAATTTTTGCTATTTTTTTCATATAAAAATTTCTTTGTTTTGGATTCTTTTTCACGTTTTTGGCGTTTTTTTTCATTTTGGCTATTTTTTTCATTGGGCAATTTTTTCGAATTTGGCGATTTATTTTAGTGTTAGAATTTTTTTTTAATTTTGGCGATTTTTTTCGTTTTGGTGATTTTTTTTTAATTTTGTCCGATTTTTTTCGGTTTGGCGATTTTATAATTTAGGGATTTTTCTTAGTTTTACCGTTTTTCATAATTTCAAAAGTTTATCTCTTACGGTTTCCAAGATACAGCAAGTTGTAAAAATCACGTAGTCAAAATTGCAGTAACTGATAGAACACCCTTTAATTTAAATTTTTTTAATTTTAGTGTTAATTGTTGTAGTATTTATACCGACTAATTTTACATATTTCACGTGTCAATATAAATATGTACATACAATTGTATGTATATTACATGTGATTTTAACATTTTTCGTTGCTCGTTTTGGAACACCCTTTAATTTTTAACTCGCATGTATTTGTTGTTGTAGCGGCCAGAGTTCTAGATACTCTATTAAATTTTCAGGTACGTAGCTCTTACGGTTCCTGAGAAAATAGCCTATGACGGACAGACAGAGACGGACACACGGACAGCGTAGCGAAAACAATAGGGTACCTTTTCACCTTTGGTGTACGGAGCCCTATAAAAAAGGACTAAATATACATCCACCAAACAATTCATTGTTTTATATTAACTCACTCAAAGTCAGCAAAGTCAGCATTGTGTGGAGAATAACAGAGTGAGTCTTGTGTAAATGGCACTGGAGTTAACATCGTGGTATCCAGCTGTGAATTATTTAACATTGTGTGTGTTTTAAAGCTCCGAATATTATTATTTAGTAGAGAAAGTATTCTTCTTAGTTAACAATTTTACACTGATTGCTTTTTATTATTTAATTGGAAATCTTCAAACCCATAAAAGCAAAGATTTTAAATGATAGAAACCCTAACAATATAAATTTGAGCTAAAGTGGGTTCTTTTATTTGCAGTTAAAATTGCTAATAAAAGCACAGACTTATTTACAAAAATTATTAAGGCTTTATACAGGCTTTTTAAGAAAAATTTTGCATGAAAATTTGTCTTAAACCCCCTTTATAAAGCCATAATAATTTTTGTAAATAAGGCCGATAGTATTTTATTTTTTTTTAATTTTCTTTTGATTCATCTTAAAATCAAAGCCCAGGACATGTTCTAAAATTTTTTTTTATTTTCTTAGTACTTTGGCAATACTTCCCAGGAAAAAAATTGCTTAGACTATTCTGTTTGACTCTATAAAGTTCATAAATAAGTTTTGCCCAACTCCATCCCGCATTTTGTATTCTAACTGTACAACCTTGTTATCTTCCCACCCCTAAAAGTATGTTAACGTTTTAATGCACAGCAGCACCGAATAACTGGCAGGAAGGTAGAAATGAAAGCAGAAAAAAAGAATGAATGTAACCAAAAATGCACTTTGAATTCGAACGTTATTGACATAGAAATGGTTAGCAAAAATTTGCCAAAAATAAAAAAAATAGAAGAACTTAATAATACTTGAAGTAAAAAATAAATCTAAGATTTCAGTTTACCTTTTCGGATTTTCTAAGTTTCTGTTTTTTTTAACAAGTTTTGACTGCTCTACTTTAAACTAAAAAGGAAAATAAAATTGGTGTGTTTAAGTGTGTGTGTGTGTGCATGAAATGGAAAACTACAGATTGTAAAACTGATTTTTAAATATTACAATTTTTTTTCATTGAGAGTCTATACAGTTTTGGTTGCTGGAATATGAAGTCAGCAGTTTTTCCTACTTTGCTATTGTTTTTCAGCATTTTATCAATGTTGAAAAATTTCATTTTTCGCTATCTATATCCAAAAACAGACACTAAGGATATAAGTATTTTTGTTTTCCGTTTTTAAATCTCAGAAGTATTTAAAGGAGACCACAAGCAAAGACAGCGATTATTTAATGGAAAAATATAAAAAATGTCTGATATAAAAAAATATCTTATAAATATACATTTTTGAGCACTTGAAACATATTTGCGTTAATAATATGTTTAAGGTAGTTATAATTTGATTTAGGACTATGTGAGCGAACTTTTGGAAAAAAGCTCACTCAGAATTGTGAAAGTGTTTATCAGTGAATAATACTTCACTTAAGTAAATCGTCTTAATTTAAGTGGGTGCATAGAATCATTATTGTAGCACAAACAATTCCTACGCTCACATATTTTCTCTCAAGCATTTATGACTATAGCCGATTAAAACATAGAAGAGTATCTCTTCTTCGTTTATGTTTGTACTCAGAGTATGGATACTTATACTTATGAGTGTGGATATTTAGTCGGACCAAAAAAATATACGCATAACACAGTGCAACACGAAAAAATATAACCATTTACGGACACCACCACGTGATAAAAGACAGAAAAAAACCAAACCCATGTCTCCCAGTTTTGCCCCAATTACCCGAAAATTTTTTAATTTCATTTATTTGGAAATGTTGCATTTTTGTGGTTACTTAGCGCTAACTAAACAGTATTAAGAATCATTCTTAGGAAGTTTATGTAATCTAAAAAATTTTAATTGAGATTTCACGTACATTTTTGTAATTGATTGTTTCCTTGAATTTTGAACGGTTTGCTACCTACGGACCTGCACAAGGGAAATAAATTCAGTGAAGTGCGACTTTGACCCGCGCACGAAGGGTTCCGTGCGGGCACAAGATATGTAATTCAATACGAACAATATAAACTATAGTTTTGGCATTTTTTTCGTTTTTGGGTTTTTTCGGTTTTAAGCGTTTTTTTAATTTATTGGCGCATTCTGAGTTTTGGCACTTTTTTCACGTTTTGACGATATTTTTTTGGTTTTTGAAGTTTTTTTTTAATTTGGCGATTTTTATTATTTTAGCGTTTTTTTATTTTGGCAATTTTATTAATTTTGGCGTTTTTTTCATATAGGTGATTTTCTTTGGCTTTGGCGTTTTTTTTGGTTTTGGCACTTTTTTTCGTTTTGAGGATTTTTTTTAGGTTTTTGGCGTTTATTTTAAGTTTTGGCGATTTTTTTCGTTTTGGCGACTTTTTTTTTAAATTTTGCGATTTTTTTTTCACAAAAAGAATTATTTTGGTTTTGGCGCATTTTTCGCGTTTGGCGATTTTTTTCGGTTTTTGGGGTTTTTTCATATTGGCGATTTTTTTCATTTAAACGATTTTTTCGAATTTGGCGATTTATTTTAGTGCTAGAATTTTTTTTTAATTTTGTCGATTTTTTTCGATTTGGCGATTTTTTTTAAATTTTTGGCGATTTTTTTCAGGTTTTGGCGATATTTTTCGGTTTGGCGATTTTATAATTTTCGGATTTTTTAGTTTTACCGTTTTTGAAAATTTCAAGAGTTTACCTCTTACGGTCTCCAAGATATAGCAATTTGTCAAAATTACATAGTCAAAATTGCATTAACTGATGGACCACCCTTTAATTTAAATTTTTTAATATTGGTGCTTTTGGCACTATTTTTAGTGCTTTTTGAAGATTCAAAACGCCAAATTTTTAGTGTTAGTTCCAAACTAAGAAAAAGCACTAAATAGTGCTTTTAAGAAATTATCGTATGTGTAAAATTACTTTAATAACAACTTGGTGTATATATTTTTTCAGTGTAAGGCATAAGTAAAGTTAAGCCCTTCACTAAATTCTTTTAATTTTTGGTCAAATATAATTTTTTTCCTTAAAATTTTATTTTTTTTCGCCAAAAACTAAGAAAATTTGTTTGCTGCCACAATATAATAAAATAAATAGAATCTTAAAAAAACATCTAGGTCAATCTAAAATCTTAAACAGAAAAACAAAACATAAGTAAACTATAAGCAGCGAAAGGAAATAAAACTGTATGCTGGCGGTATCATAAAAAAGGCAAAGAGAACGCTTAAACTTTTACACTATTGACAATTGGTACAAAATACATGACATTCAGATCCTACACGGTTCTCTGCAATATTTTTACTATTTTTATTGCAAGAATTTATTTACTTTGTTTTTTTACAGTTTTTATTTATTTTTTATTTCTGTGTAAATTTGTATCAGTTTTAAATTAAGGAATTGAATAAAAAATGAACTTCGAAGCCTTAATGGCTGACAGCTCACACACACTTACATATAAAAATGCAAACAAATAGTAAAAATGAAGGAAACGTATGTATATAAAAAGCAGCAACAAATTGATGCCATTGAATTTTTGTGGTGAAAGTTTAATTTGCCACTCTCTTTTTAAAAATGTTGCAATTGCAGCAGTAAACTGAAATTTGTCTTTCGATTCTTGTTTTAAAGATTTTATGGCGAAGTAAGTGATTTTTTTATATATGTATGCATATTCAAAGGCAAATGCAATCGCCAAGCAAAGAAGTTGGAATTAGTGTTGAAATTTTAAGGACTGACTTTTTTAAGAAGGTCGAAGTATACTTTCGTTTTAATTTAATGAAATAAGAAAATTGATTTTTGTTTTGTATTTTTATCGAACGAACGTAAACTTTCGATATCGTTGTCGTTTTTAGGGTTCCGTACACCAAATGTAGCTACGAAGCTGACATTTTTAAAGAATATATAAAACTACAACAACAAATATTTGACAATTAAAAATTAAAGGGTGATCTAAAGCGAGAGTTCCTTCAAAAATCATGATGAAATATACAAACAATTATGTCTATATATAACTAATTGAAATTTTCAAAGTTAGTTTATTTTTAAGCAGACTACACCAATTAACACTGAAATTTAAGAAGTCAAAATTAAAGGGTATACTATCAGTTAATGTAATTTTGACAAGTTGCTATATTTTGGAAACCGCAAGAGGCAAATTCTTGAAATTTTCAAACACTTTAAAACTAAAAAATCCCAAAATAAAAAAAAATTACAAAAAAATCGCTAAAATAAAAAATCTTCAAAACTAAAAAAATCTCTAAAACCAAAAAAAACGTCAAAAACCGAAAAAATCGTTTAAACGAAAATTACCGCCATAACTAAAAAAAATCGCTAAAAATAAAATAAGTCGCCGGAAATCAAAACACTCGCCAAACACAAAGAAAACGTCGAAACTAAAAAAACGCAAGAAACCAAAAAATCCTACAAACGAAAAAAAGTCGCCAAAACTACAAAAATCGCTTAACTAAAAAAACGCCAAAACACGAAAAAAATCCTTTAATCGAAAAAAGAGCCAAAACTAAGAAGAAGCGCCGAAACTAAAAAAATGGCTAAGGCTAGAATAAATCGTTAAGACTAAAATGAATCGCCAAAAACAAAGAAAACGCCACGAAAAAGCGATATGAGCGCCAAATTTAAGAAAAAGTGCCAAACCTAAAAAATCGCCAAAACGAAAAAAACGCGAACTAAGAAAATCGCTTAAACTGAAAAAAGTTAACGAGAACCGAAAAACCCTAAACCAAAAATTCGCCAAAAACAAAAGGGCACCAAAACTAAAAAAAACGTTCAAACTAAAAAAATCGCTAAAAATAAAAATCGCCTAAGCGAAAAAACCAAGATCAAAAAAAAACGCCAAGGCCGAAAAAAATCCCAAAAAAAATTGTCAAGTGTAAGAAACAGAAAAAATTACAGGTTACATGACAATTTTTTTTTATTTTTAGCCGACTTCAAAAAAAGAAGAAAGTTAACAAGTCTCTTATTTTTTTTAGGTGTGTAGGTTCATAACTCGGTGCATTTTAGACCGATTGTAAACATTTTTTGTTGTCTAAGAGGGTATAGCTTCCCATTGGTCCTATTTGAAAATAAGTGGGCGGGAACACGCCCACAATTTTTTAAATTTGATTTTGCGATTTTCTATTCATTTGATTGCTGCAAAACCTAGCAAACATCTTTGGTTCTTGTAATTACACAATTTTAAAATTGAAAAAATGGGCGGGGCTACGCCCATTAAAATGTATTATAACATTTCACGTTGTTCTACTTAACCGATTTTTACGAAACTTAGCACACACCTTGAGCTCTAAAATAGACACAATATTCTTTTAAAAAAATGGGCAGAGTCAACCCCATTAAATTAAATTAGTTCCATTCAATTTATGTGCAATCATTATATAAAATGACGATACTGTGCATCGCCGCGGGCACAGTATTTCAATTAAGTTAAAAAATATTTAGGGCAGTCCGAGAGTAATTAAAAATATATATTTATTTAATTGAGAAATTTTTAGATAGTTTAATTGAACTGTAGTGAATTTTAATCAGAAATAATTCATAGTTAGGCTCAAGTTCAGTAATTTCAATTCTTATTGAATGAAATATTTTTATTAATTAATGTGAGTTTCTAAAGAAGAGAAGAAAAATTAAACTTAGACTTTAAGCTGGGGGAAATACCGATACTTTTCTGTGCAGTCACGCACTTCATCAGCACCCTAGTCTAAAAATATTTCATTCAATAAGAATTGAAATTACTGAACTTGAGCCTAACTATGAATTATTTCTGATTATTTATTTAATTTTAAAAATATTAAGAAGGTTCCAAAAATGAAAAGCTGTTTCATAAATGAAGTTTATTTTGGCATTTATTATTGCTATTAATTAAGTTTAAGGTTGATATTTTTTCCAGTCTAAAATTTTTATTGAATTTTAAATGTTTTCTTTTTATATATGTAGTTTGGTTTACTTCAATTTTAATTTCTGTTTTCTTTCCATCAATTTTAAGCCCTTATAAAAACTCGTATGACCTAATTTTTTATTAAATTTTGTTTTTAACAAATTATAATTCTTTCTTCTTTTTTAAATAGAACTCATCAAAATGAAATTTCAAATTAACTTTTTTATTGACTTAAGGCTTTAGCAATCATCATAACACACTAATATGAAATCTCTTAACCCTTAAGTAAAATTTTCAACTTATTAAAAAAAAATATATATATATATATATATATATATATATATATATATATATATATGTATATAAAAGTAGAAATGCACAACTTGCCTCAACAAATACGAAGAAAAACATTTTCTTTTTAATTTGTTGAATATGAAAGAAATTAAACTTGTATTTTTCTTTCCAATGCTGGTGTTTCTTCTTTTTTTTATTTTTTTCATTTTATTTTTAAAGCAATTTGTTAACATGCTCGCTCACATGAACTTACAAGTCTGTGGAAAAGAAATTCTCATTCATACACATTTTTCATAATTCAGCTTGTGTTGCATTACATACTCTTGCAATAGCAACAACCTTAAGTCTACAATTGGCAATATGCCCAAATTTCTTAATGTTGCAACAATTGCTGCTGCCGCTGCAGGGGTGAACTGTTGTAGGAGCATTCTACATAAAAACAGAAAAGAAAAGTTTACTTGTTTCTTGTTTTCTATTTAACAATGGACTAAGATTTGTTTCCTCTTTTTTAAGTTTTTTTTTTTTTTTGAAAGTCCCGCAATATAAATTTTGGGTTGTGCTTGCCAACACTTTTGCTCACTTCGTAATGCTTAAGTAAATAAAGTTCTTGAAAGATTTTCGTTAACATTTATTTGGTTAAAAATATGTAAAATTTATATATTTTGTTTTTGCATTCATTTCCAGTTTATTTTATGTATGTGTTTTTTTAAGGGAATGGAAACTTTACAAAAATTGTTGAATAGCTTATAAGTGGCAATTGCTTTTATCTTTAATTCTTGTTCAATTCAAATCAATTACCATGGTCAGAATTCAAGAAATATTGAAGAACAAATCATTTCTTTGGTAAGCTAAAAATATTTTGAATTTTAATCTATGTAATTGTTTGTTTCAGGCTCAAGTTCAGTAATTTTAAAAATTTTCTAAACAAATATGAGATGGATAGAAATGAAATATGAGTTGACAGAAGTGGGTGCTGGCGAAGTGCGAGGCTGCACAGAAAAATGCCGGATTTGCCCTTATTAAAAACTCTAGTCTAATCGTTATTCTCTTCTTTAATTACTAAATATATTTTATTAAATAAGTATTAAAAATACTGAACTTGAGACCGATTAAAAAATTATTCCTGACACTTATATTTAATTTCGCTAATTGTGTCAAATTTTATATGATTCAGTTTTGTGATATTTTGATTTTGTGTGAGAAGGAGAAAGAGACAGAAGGCAATACCTAAGTACAGTGGACGTCCATAGTACGAATTATATAATGTCAGGCCTTTTCATAATGTTGGAAAACAGCGGGATTTTAGTGCACCTGTTGCAGCTAAAAGTTGCGCCTTCTGCTTTCTTATAGTGCAAATGGTTGATTTGGATAATCCATACTTGCTGCGAATTTCATAAAGATATTTTCGACTCTCACTGTCTTCCATAATTTTCAAATTGTTTTCTAAAGAAATTTGCTTCTTTTTGACTTATTTTGCTTAAACATATTGTATGTATGACACAAGGCACTTGTTATCACTATAAAATTTGGTACTAAATATTTCGCAGTTGAAAGTAAAAACAAGTAAAAAACTTCAAAATAAAACTTTTTTCCTACAAAAAATACAATTATTCGTATTATCGAATGCCAAACATTTATTATATTCGCTCTACAGAACTGCCAATGCAAAAAATTTAACATTCGTACTATTGGAAATTCGTGAAAACGAAAGTACGTACTATTCGACGTCCACTGTATATACTTTTTGTATACCTGTCCTTTTATTTCTAATTATATGTAAAAAATTTGATTTAAAAAAAATGTGCATATAAAATATATATAAATTTAGCTATGGCAGGGATGGAAAACTTGATACAATCGTAATAACATACGATGTTTTAAACCATGTTTATATTAAAATAATTTTAGTAATATACGTACATATAAGTACCAAATAAGCTAATTTATTAAATATTTTCCGATATATTATTTTTTCTAAGCCATCACTTATGGCATTTTTTTCTGGAAAAAAATCTTACACTTATTGCACTTTTCCATGAAAATTCACAACAAAATGATTTTCTGAAATATATATTTTGTTAGAAATTATTGTAGCATCCCTTACGAACCTAAAGTTCTTCTTTAAGCTAACGCTAAATTGCATTTTTTCCGATTAAAAGTTAAAAAGTTTTAAACTTTTTCCAGAAAAGAAAACACCATTAATTGAAAAAATTTTAACAAACATTTTTTCAGTGTAAATATTTATATCAAGATTGGATAATAATGGAAACTCTTTTTATACCAAAACAATAAATTAAATTTTCCAGCTCTGGAAATATTTCTTTGAATTCGCGGGTTTTCAATACCAATAATTTTCTTAAATATGTTCAATATATAAAGAAAAAATTTGGTTTTAGTTTCTTTTAGATACAAAAAAAGTCCAACCCTGTACATGAGTGTCTTTTTTTATTTTTATGATTTCAATACCAATCTTTTTATTTCGAAAATAAAAAATATGTTTTTCTAATAAAATATAAAAATGAAATAGTTTTATTTAGTTACTTTCCCAAAAAAGTTTGAATTTTCCGTCCCTTTTTATACCAAAACCAAATTTAAATTTTCCAGCCCTGGAAATATATCTTTGATTTCGAGGATTTTCAATACCAAAATTTTTCTGAAATATGTTACATCAATAAAGAAAAAAAAATATTTTAGTTAGTTTCTTTTATATACAAAAAAAATTAAATTTTCCAACTCTGTATCAAATTTTTTATTTTTATGATTTCAAACCCAAAATGTTTGTTTCGAAAATATAAAATATGTTTTTTTAAAGCCTATATGACGGTTCATATTTCTTTCATTTATAAAACTTTAGGTAAAAGTGCAAACATATTGCAATAGGAAAACTCTACAGGTGCGAAGGGTTCAGCTATATCAAGAAAAATAAATAATGTCAACAACTTGACTAAAGTTATCGATAACAAATGAAGATCTGTAAAAAAAATTAAAATTTTTTACTTAAAATTGACATTTCAAGCTTGAAACATAAAAGTGTTCGTTATTAGCGGTTTATGGTCAAACCCCAGTGAAAAAAATGGAAGTCATTCTACCGGAAGTACATTTTCATTGCTTCCAAAAAATCGATATTTTTAATTTGCCGAGAGTGAGCAAAAAACCATGTAGAAGCTTATTTTAGTCACAGAAAACCTTGCAACTCCTTCATAGTGTTAGAAAATACTCAACACAATTTAAAAAAAATTTATTTTTTTAAAGAAATTTATGAACTATTTTTAGTCTAAAATTTAAAAGTTATTTGCTTAAATTTACATGAAAACACTGTTTCTGGCTTAAATTCGTATAAAAAGAGACGAATTGTTAAAAAAGGCAACTATTTACCCTTTTTCCTAGATGAAAATATTATCATAGAACACAAAAAAGGGAATTTTTCTTAATATCGCTTCCAATTCAATGACCAGACATCGAAAAAGAAAACTTCTTGCAATGACAACCCTATGTAAAAATTATTAGATCGGATCGAAATTTGCACTACTTCCGCATCGTAAGCTCTACATTTTCATGACTTTTTTGGAGTCTCTTTTTTTACTGGGACATAACGATTTTTATTTGATTTTTTTTTACAACATTTTGTTTCCATTTTATATAGTTTGTTATTTCTAACATTTATTGTTTCTTTATATAAATTCAATATCAAATAAATAAAGAAAAAATTAAGTGTCCTTATGGCTTAATAAAATATAAAAATTAATAGTTGTATCTAGTTCCTGTTTCTAAATAGAAAGTCAGGTTTCCAACCCTGGAGTTACCCATATTTTTGATTTTAAATATGAACATTTTTCTTCCTAGAATACAAAATAGGTGTAATTCACCCAAAAATTTGCTTAGCTAGGAACTTTTATATACCAAAACATTTTTAAACTTTCCACCCCTGGAACCATATGCTAGAGTTTGCTTCTTTTTCCATATCACTTTGCTTAGAAGCAATTCTGATTTATCAATTCAAGACCAAAGTCTCTAGGCCTTTTTAGAAGCTTCGGAAAAAGAAATTGCACGTGCAATCCCTAATCATAACGACGCAACATATCGTTACCTTAATATAGAAAAGCCCTAACAAATTATTTTTGTGAAATCGAGGTTGTTGTATATTTCTACAGAAGAACATATAATGTATCGAAAAATGCAAAATTCTTGATTTCAAAAAAATAATGAGTAAGGCCCTTTATATATTAAGGTAACGACATATCGTCGGTTGGTTATTGGTTTGCTGCAGACATAATAATAAAGGGTAGAAAAATAGTAATATTTACGAAACACTGTAGTAATGTTCAATGCACAAAACTTTTGTCAACATTCACCCATATTATAGTTGTCAACATTTATGTCAAGTTAATACAATACCAAAAAAATTGGAGAATAAAGGTGGTTGAAAAACTCAATAGAATAGTTTTAAGAATTAAAATTCTATAAAAACTCTAATCGGATTGTTTTTAAGTTAAGGAAACATCAATCAATATTCTCGAAACGTTTTGAAATTGAAATTGGTGAGCACGAGGGAAATTGTTCGATATCGAAGAGCGAGGTTTTTTTTATAATATCCCAAAGTCCATCACTCCATTCGATGTCACTTATATTGACCACTAAGGGGCGCTTGCAATTGGAAGTTCGTCAGACTTTACCACGTAAAAGTTCTGTTGATACTATTGTGAGCACTTTATTTTTCCAGTAAATATAAGGATGCGAATAATTGGGTAATTTAATATAAATATGTATGTAATCTTAGAATACATTATTTTTTATACATTTTCTCTATAGTTTTAGCATATTTCTTTTCCACAACACTTCTTTTTATTTTCAAAGTGGGTCCTGCAAAAAAATAAGCCATACTTTTAAATATCTCAATTTAAATTTATCAAGCTGCAGCAACTTACCCAATTCACCGGTGGGCAAAGAAAAATCATGTGGTAGAACTGAGAAATATTTAATAGTTTGGGCATTCGATATGGCCTGAGCATTGTAACGTTTTATGCCTTCTTGCAAAGCCTGCAATACCTTTGCATCACAATTAACATCCACAGTAGTGGGATCAAAGTTAATCAAATTTGTAGGCAAAGAAATATTAAGTAAATCTGTTAAGTGGGTATAATTTAAATCTAACGACTGCAGCCATTGTACAGCATCTGATCTTAAGCTGTTCAAGGGTAGACCAGTGTCGGCATCAAAGTCAGTCTAGTTGAATAGAGAAAATTTTAATAAATTTTTAATTTATTTAAACTTAAATTTGTTTACCTTAAATGTTAGCAAGACAGTGAGATATTTTCTTTGATCTCCCACAACCATGACATTGCTGATGCACGCCAATTCTTTCTTTATTAAGGCTTCTATATACGTTGGTGGTATGTTTTCACCTCCAGCTGTAATAATTATTTCTTTTTTGCGACCACTTACATAAACATTTCCTTCATCATCCAAATAGCCTATATCGCCAGTTCTTACAAAGCCATCTTGTGTTAAAACTTCTAAGGTTTTCTCTTTCTCTTTTAAATAGCCCATAAAATTACCACGACCTCCGACCAAAATCTGTTCAAAAAAAATAAGCTTAAAAAAGTAATTATTTTGTGTTTTCAATGTCTTACCTCTCCCTCTCCATTTTCATTGGGGCAGTCAATTTTAATTTCTACACCTTCATTAGCTTTGCCCACTGTTTTCAAGTTTGGATTATCAAAATTATAAGCCATGCCACCGCTACACTCCGACATACCATAAACATCTATCAATTGTATATCTAAGCCCAAGAAGAATTTTTTAATTTCTTCTGTTACTGGTGCTCCGCCTATGCAACATCCTTTAAGGTAATCTAGACCCATGGCCACTTTAATTCTATTAACTATTGTTGAGGACAACCAATATTTCAATGATGAAGGCGTTCTATTTGCCATTTTATCCAAATAATAATTTTCCATTAGACCGCGAGCCGTACTCATTAGCATTTTGGTTAATGCTGAAGAGTTTGCTTCGATTTTTTCAAACTTTTCTTGTATTTTCTCATACACACGTGGCAGTCCGAATAATACATTGGCTTTTGACTGGACACAAGTTTCTAACAAGGAACCTTTAAGAGCATTACAATCGGCGAAGTAAAGCAGACCGCCGACCCTAAGACACATAAGAAAATCAAATAATTGCGCGGCAATATGGCTTAAAGGCAAATAGCTGATGGAAATTTCGCTGCAGCCCTGCATTAGGGGCGGAAACTTTTTAATGACGTGAGAACAAGAAAGTATACTGTCATGGGAGACCATGACGCCCTTGGGCATACCGACTGTACCGGACTGGAATGAGAAAAGGATAAATAAAATAAAAATTTTAAATTTGCCATTAAAGTAAACATTTTTTATTTAGGCTGAGTTTACATCTGGTATTGCTTGTGTGTTATTTTCTCAAAAAAACGTAACCAACTAATAACTAATTAAAAACTGTTTTATTCAGACATGTATTTATTGATTTAAACAGTTTGCAATCATTTTGGATTCTATAAAATCCTCTATTAATTGTGTATGAAGCTGTTTAACTTCATAAATACATGTCTGAATCAAATAGTTTTTCACTAGTAATTAGTTGGTTACGCTTTTTTACTTGGCACACAGATGTAAACCCGGCCTTACAATTATTTTACGACAAAAATGATGAAACAAAAAATCACCAAAATAAGGAAATCGCAAAAATTAAAAAATCGCTTGAATAAAAAATATCACCAAAAACAAAATGAATTGACAAATGACAAAAAAGAATTGACAAAACTAAAGAAAATCTACAAAACTAGAAAAATCTCCAGAAATCAAAAAATCGCCAAAAACATAAAATAAGCTTTGAAACTAAAAAATCGCTAAAATTAAAAAAACGCTAAGGCTAAAATAAACACCAAAAACTGAAAAATCCCAAAATCTAAGAAAAAAATTATTATATAGGCTAAAGTTCATATAATATTACATATATACATATGTAGTGCTCGCACCAGAGATCTGCATGATTGCGAATCAAACGGCATAATTTTGTATTTTCTAAAATTAATATTGAGCTAGCACTTAACATTTAAAAAAATTAAAGGTTATTATATTGCATGATTTATATTAATCAGACTGTTGTTAATCATGCCATTGCTTGCAATTTCTTTTCATTCATATGATTCACTAAAGCAATGAATCAGTATGATTGTTTTGAAAACTTCTTAAAACCCCCTTTACAAATATAGTTTTATGAAATATTACAAAATGAAATAGCTAGGTTCATTTTATTTTATAAATTGTTTTAATACGAGAAAAACTATTAACTATTAAGCCATGTTTAATTAACTTGTGACTTCATCCAGTAAACATGCTTTTGTGAGTTATTTGATTGCTATACAAAACAATCAAACAAAAGGAAGAATTTTTATTTATCTGTACTAACAACACTTTAAATAAATTCAGTGAAGTGCAACTTTGACCCGCGCACGAAAGGTTCGGTACGGATATGTAATTCAATGCGAACTTTAGCCTATATAAAATATAGTTTTGGCATATATTTTCGTTTTTGGATTTTTTCGGTTTTAAGCGTTTTTTTTAGTTAAGGGGTTCTTGCGTTTATTGGCGCTTTTTCAGTTTTGGTATTCTCTTTTGGCGATTTTGTTTGACTTTTGACGTTTTTTTTAATTTTAGCGATTTTTTTAGTTTTGGCCATTTTTTAATTTTGGCGATTTTTTTGTTATTCCGATTTTTTAAGTTTTGAGACTTTTTTTAATATAGTAATTTTTTTAATTTTCACACTTTTTTTCTCGTTTTGGCGATTTTTTTCGGTTTTTGGCGTCTTTTTTTAATTTTGCGATTTTTTTCGTTTCGGCAATTTTTTTTTTTTAATTTTGTCGTTTTTTTTCATTTAGGCGATTTTTGTTAGTTATGTCGATTTCTTCGGTTCTTGGAGTTTTTTTTATTTTGGCGACTTTTTTCATTTAGGCGCTTGTTTTAGTTTTGGCACTTTTTTTAATTTTGACGATTTTTTTCGGTTATTGGCGTGTTTCCAATATGGCGTTTTTTCAATATAGCGTTTTTTTCATTTTGGCGATTTTTTTCATATAAACAATTATTTTGATTTTGTCGACTTTTTCGCGTTTTGTCAATTTTTTCGGTTATTTGCGATTTTTACGAGTTTGGCGGTTTATTTAAGTGTTAGAATTATTTTAATTTTGGCGATTTTTTTCGTTTTAGAGATTTTTTTCAGTTTTTGACGATTTTATAATTTTTGGATTTTTTAGTTTTATCGTTTTTGAAAATATCAAGAGTTTTACCTTTAACGGTTTCCAAGAGATAACAAGTTGTCAAAATTATATAGTCATAATTGCATTAACTGATGGATTTTTTTATTGTACAACATTTGAATTTAGAGTTGTACTAGTCTCGATTTATATAAATTTATTTAATATTTTGTAAATATTTATTAAAGTTTTTTAAATATTTATTCGATATTTTCAAGCAAAAATGCACATGACTTAGACCACTTTCATAATCAAGGGCACATATGTATATACAATTGTATGCACGTATATTACATGGGATTTTTAACATTTTCCGTTGCTCGACTTGGAATGCCCTTTAATTTTTAATTTTCATGTAATTGTTGTTGTAGCTGCCAAGATTCTATATACTCTGTCCAATTTTCAGGTCCGTAGCTCTTACGGTTCCTGAGAAAATAGCGTGTGAGGAACAGACGGACAGACGCACAGCTTAGCGAAAACAATAGGGTTCCTTTTTACCTTTGGTGTACGGACCCTAATAAAAAATAGAGTGGTTTAATGACAGTCAGTTGTTAGAGAGGCAACACTGCAAGCAATATCATTAGTACAAACTGATGCTAAAAAAATAACAAAACAAAAGCATTGTAAAAGTGAGTGGAGAGTGCTAGTGAATCAACTTATACAGTTCTCTGGTCCAAACGTAACCCTACGCGTGCGAGTCAAAATCGCACTTTACTGAATTTATTATAATTTCTAAAGCAATATTTTTCTTTCGAGAATATAAAGCATGTTTTGCTAATAAAAAAAATTAGGTTAAGGGTCAAACCCACAATGTCGACAACGTTCAATTTATCGCACACTTCATTAAAACAAAAAACAAAAACAAACTTTAATATATTGTTGTTTTTTCAAATGTAAGTGTGCGACAAGTCGAGTACTCGAGTTTTATTTAGTTACTTTTCAAAAGAAAAAAATTTCAGTTTACCAACCTTGATTGTTCCTACACTATAGAATAGTATTATGGCCTGTTTCACAATAAAGAATGAAAAAACTTTCGACTGAAAATTTATATAGAAAACAAACAATAATGTACGAAAATTTGTTTTTGTTTTCAATATAAACTGAAAGTCGAAAGATTTCTTTCATTATTGTGTAACCATGGCTGTAAAGTAATGATTATTAATCGTACTGATTACTAATTTGATTACTTTTTTGTTGAAAGGTGAAGTATTGATTAAATTACGATTATTTTCAGTTTCGCACGGTTACTAATAATAGAAAATTAATCTGAATTACTTGAAATTACAACAAAATAATCTAAAAGAATCAAAAGTAATTAAAAAATAATCCGTTACTTTTAGAAACTACTTTTAATTATTTTCGATTATTTATTAATAATCAAAAGTAATCTTTGAAAGTAGTCGGATTATTTTTGATTACTTTTCTAATCGTTATCGAAATTTAACAAAAAAAACACAAATTTGTTTTTTGGCTAGTTTCCAAAAAAAAAAATTATGCACTAATTCAGTAAGAAGAATTAAGACGTTTTTGTTTGAAAATACTTCTGAGTTCTTGTGTTTGAAATCAGTTAATTATTTTCATCAAAAATAGTTGTTGTCTCTGATAATTATCAAAGACAACAACATTTTTAATTTTTCATTAAAATGAAAAATAAAAATATTATTGCCATGTTTTTAAAACAAAAAAATTATATTAAATTATTATACAAAGTTTGAATAACAAAAATTTCAAGTTTTAAAAACCCCAGAATATATCTAGAGAAGGTGCGATATCTTCCAAACGGCTACACCGATTTTCCGAAAACATGGCTGAAACCCCTGTCGATGAAGTTATCTTTCAAACAGAAAAAACTAAATCAAAATCGGTTTAGCTGTTTGGCCTGTACGTTGACACGGATAGACACACACTACAAACTTAAATTCACGAACCTTCTAGCATAGACAATAAATAATTATTGTTTGAAAGAATCATAACTGCTCATTTTTTCTGTCCATAGACAAGACGGCACAATCGTCGAACAGAATTAGGGCCTCTGATTTTCCAGCTCTTGAACGGACTTTCTGATTTTTTTTTATTGTCAAGTCAATTCATGAATCAATACTCACACATGAGCTCCAGACCGACCGAAGTCCCTGGATCTTTTTGGAGCTTCTGAAAATCAATTTCAAGTACAAACAGACGAACGAACATCGATTATTTCATAAGAATACAATATATATATATGCATATATGTATATACTTTATTGTGGAAATTACACCTGGAATAACAAACCTATTTTACCATTAAAAAATTTTAAATCAAAATGTTTAAAATAATCTGAAAAACTTTAAATATGTGTAGCAAAACTCTTAATATATTATTAGGAATCACATAATAATTACAAAAGCCTCAAACAAAAATATTTTTAAAATAAGTATTTTTAACGATTTTGTATCTGTTTTTAAGTTTTTACAATTAGTTGCCCATTGGCTAACACTAAAAGTATTGGAAAGATGAAAATAAAAGCAAAATATTAATTTTCATACAAGAAATATGTACCGACGTATATTTATTTGACATTCAGTCTTTTATGTTTTTGGAAAGATGCTAATGATAGTGTTCAATAACAATTTATCATACAACACAAAAGTTCTTTTAATTGCTCGAAAAAGGTATTGGGGTAATTTAATATAATTTTAGAACACTCTTACATTATTTTTCATAAATTTTTTCTATAGTTTTAGCATATTTCTTTTCCACAACACTTCTTTTTATTTTCAAAGTGGGTCCTGCAAGAGAATACTTTTAAAAATTTCAATTTAAATTTTTTTAAGCGGCAACTTACCCAATTCACCGGTGGGCAAAGAAAAATCATGCGCTAAAATTGAGAAATATTTAATAGTTTGGGCATTCGATATGGCCTGAGCATTGTAACGTTTTATGCCTTCTTGCAAAGCCTGCAATACCTTTGCATCACAATTAACATCCACAGCAGTGGGATCAAAGTTAATCAAATTTGCAGGCAAAGAAATATTAAGTAAATCTGTTAAGTGGGTATAATTTAAATCTAACGACTGCAGCCATTGTACAGCATCTAATCTTAAGGTGTTCAATGGAAGACCAGTGTCAGCATCAAAGTCAGTCTAGTTGAATAGAGAAAATGTTAGTAAATTTTGAATTTATTTAAATTTAAATTTGTTTACCTTAAATGTTAGCAAGATAGTGAGATATTTTCTATGATCTGCCACAACCATGGCATTGCTGATACATGGCAATTCTTTCTTTATTAAGGCTTCTATATAAGTTGGCGGTATGTTTTCACCTCCAGCTGTAATAATTATTTCTTTTTTGCGACCACTTACATAAACATTTCCCTGATCATCCAAATAGCCCATATCGCCAGTTCTTACAAAGCCATCTTGTGTTAAAACTTCTAAGGTTTTCTCTTTCTCTTTTAAATAGCCCATAAAATTACCACGACCTCTGACCAATATCTGTTTAAAAAAAATTAAGCTTTAAAAATCAATTGTTTAGTGTGTTCAAAGTCTTACCTCTCCCTCTCCATTTTCATTGGGGCAGTCAATTTTAATTTCTACACCTTCATTAGCTATACCCACTGTTTTCAAGTTTGGATTATCAAAATTATAAGCCATGCCACCGCTACACTCCGACATACCATAACCATCTATCAATGAAATATCTAAGCCTAAGAAAAATTTCTTTACTTCTTCTGTTGCTGGTGCTCCGCCTATAAAGCATACTCTTAGATAATGTAGGCCCATGGCTACTTTAATTCTATAAACTATTTTTGAGGCCAACCAATATTTCAATGATGAAGGCGTCCTATTTGCCATTTTATCCAAATAATAATTTTGCATTAGACTGCGAGCCGTACTCATTAGCATTTTGGTAAATGCTGAAGAGTTTGCTTCGATTTGTTGAAACTTTTCCTGTATTTTCTCATACACACGCGGCACTCCAAATAATACATTGGCTTTCGATTGGACACAAGTTTCTAACAACGAATCTTTGAGTGCATTACGATCGGCAAAATAAAGCAGACCTCCGACCCTGAGACTCAAAAACAAATCAAATAATTGCGCGGCAATATGGCTTAAAGGCAAATAGCTGATGGAAATTTCGCTAGAGCCCTGCAGTAAGGGCAGAATTTTTTTACTGACGTTCGAGCAAGAGAGTACGCCGTCATGGGAGACCATGACACCTTTGGGCATTCCGACCGTACCGGACTGGAATGAAAAAATGATATACAAAATCAAAATTTGAGAACTTTAAAACTTTTTTTTCTTTCTATGTATATGATCTGATCAGGCTAATGTTCGTTTCACTTTGTAAGCCAAATTACATGTGATAATTATTAATGAACAAATATGTTACACCAAATTTAATTTTAAATATTATGACAAACACGTAGTAGAATCGAACAACTTGCTGTTTTCGAAGGCCAGTACGCCTTCATCATCAGCATTTTAGAGGCCTGCCTAAGCAGTCTTGAAATGTAAATACATCTTGTTTTAAATGTTTTTTTTCGTGGCATGTATTTTACAAAACTGATAATAAATGCTGTCGTTTAATAATTATAATAAGCGAAGCACGATTTATGTATTGATGTTCGTGTAGATGAGTGTTTACAGACGGTGTCGCGAGGACTTCTTGTTCATTGCAAACAATCAAAAGAAGTAGTCTTGATACGTGTTATTTTGCATATTGTATGTTTGAGTGTGTGTGTTTAAGATGTCGATGGTAAGCTTTTATATGTTTAAGGGTGGTTTTTTAAAGCAACCGCACACAACTAATCTCAATGCATGTGTGCGTTTGTATGTGTGCAGAAAAATAAAAGATCGTACATACAACGTGTGTGCGTATGTCCATGTATGACGTTTGTATACTCACACATGCGTATGAAGAAGCAAGCATCACAAATCGTTCAGTGAAGAAGTATTTTCTTTTTTACTTCTAACTTCTTACCAACAGTGTTGTTTAGTGTTTGTTTTAGCAGACTTTGCTGCAGTAAAGCATTTGAAAAATCCCTCATGTCTTAAAAGTTCATTAAAGTGGCCTTTTGCAGGGGTTTAGTATATATCCTTGTTTTAATATATACATACAAATTGTTTTTATAAAAAATTAATTTTCCAAATTCAAGGGCTATGCAAAATTCCAGTTGAACCTCTTTGAGGATATACGTTCGCAATTGCTATGTAAGAAACTGAATTTTGTTTAAAACATCCTTAATTTTTATAAAATTTAATTTTAACCACAAAAACAAACAAAAAGTGAAATAGATTATGTAACAACTTGACGAACTATACTCAGAAGCTTCCTGGCAAATTTGGCTTTAGTTGGCGAAAGGACGTGCCTGCCTGCGATATATCCTTTTTTAAGCAAGTTTCGTACCAAATTATTGTAGTCATTGGCTTTTATGCAAACAACAATGCAACTACCTTCAATATACTCGTATCCTTATTCGAATTGAAATAATATTGACTATTTTTATAATCAAATAAAAGTATTCAAGTATGGATACAAAATAAATTAATTATTGAATTAGTTTTATGAAAAAAAGTTATTCGATTAAAAATTAAAGATATATGTATATATTTCAAATTGCAGGTAAATGTTTTTTGTTTTTTTTTTTCGCTTTTATTTCAAGCACGCACGAAAAAAATAAATTTATTAAAGTTTTATGGGAAAAAAAATTTTAAATCTTTTTAGATTAAAAATAATAAAAAACATAACTATATCAAAAATTTTAAATAACTTTTTCTTTTTTTTTAATTTGTAATAGGTAGTAAATGTTGACAAACAGTTTACTTTATGCTTTTACACAAAAAAATCTTACTTAAAATCTTAGTCGAATAAATTTTGGTTATTGGAGCAAAATTACTGAAACAGAAATTTTAAATTAATGTAGGTACGAATAAAAATTATAAGAACAAACATATTCCAATGAAATCATCAGTAATTTTATTGGAATATTGGAAGTTCATTCACTTAAGTTATTAATTTAAACATTTATAGTAATGGTTCTTAATCGAATAAATGTATTCAATTATTTTTATTGGCATATTTTTCATCGAATAAAACTATTCCAGTACACATACAAAAAGTATAATAAGTGAAATAGTTTTAAATGAAAAAATATAATGCAATAAACATTATATGTAAATTGTAATAATTTTTAGCCGAATAAAATGATTCGACTAAAAAAATATTTCAAAAAAATTGGAATTGCAGAATTTCATTCATTTTAGTTATTACAATAAACACTATTAGAATCAGTTTTAATCGAATAAAATTATTCGATTATTTTTAACGAATAAAATTAAAGCAATTCAAATACGACTACAAAAAATAAAATTATGTATTGAAGAAGTTTTATGCCAAAAAAAAAATATTGAAAAAAATTATTCGTTTAAAATTTTGAGAAAAATATTGAAAATTGCGAATAAATTTTTTTATATGTATTATTCAATTTCCATAAAAATCTAACTTTTTCAATCGAATAAATTTGTTATTCCAGAAAAATTTCTTCAATAAAAATATTGAAACAGAAATCTTAAAATAATACACAGACGACATAATTTTGTTCTAAACTTCTATACATATACATACATGTGTATTTATTGTTATATAGATATGTATATCCTTTTTATTATTATGCATACAATTTCATTTGAAACCCTTCAAGGATATTCGTACCTGCCATATATCCTTAATGTAAAAAAGTTTTATTTTGGCAACAACTGCATTTAAAGTACTTTTAGAACATGAGTTAGATACAGCTTAACTTTTTGGTGCCCTTTAATACATTTCAACTGAAGACATAGCCACCTCTAATACATCCTTAGTTTTTTAAATTTGAGTTTAAAACACAATAACGAGCGCAAAACGAAATAAATCAAGCAACAATTTGATGAATTATGTTAAGAATCTTCAGGGTAAATTTGGCTTCAGTCAGCGTAAGGACGTGCCTGCCTGCCATATATCCTTTTTTAAAAAATTTTAATACTACTTTTAATATATTCTTAATCGAAAAAAGTTAATTTTTACTATTTTTATAATTAGAATACAGCCCAAAACTTATATATACATATAATTAAATAATAAAGCGTTATAAGAAATTGCATTCGAAAGTCTTCAAGGACATTCGTTTCTTCCATATATCCTTAATGTAAGAAGTTTAATTTTGGCAAATAACTGCATTAAAAGTGCTTTTAGAACGTAAGCAGGACTCAGCTTAGCTCTTTGGTGACCTTTAAAACATTCCAACCAACTACTTAGCCATCTCTAATACACCCTTAGTTTTTTAAATTTGAGTTTCAACCAGAATAACGAGCGCAAAGCGAAATAAAACAAGACACAATTTGATGAATTATGTTAAAAAGGTTTGTGGTAAATGTTGCCTCAGTCGGCGCAAGGACATTCAGATCGGCCATATATCCTTTTTTTAATTTTTTTTACGGGAAATTTAATTTCATAAAAATTTTAGGGTTCATTGAATTATTCTAAATTATTTGAATTTCTGTTTTATTCAATTAAAAGTAATTGCTTTAAGAAAATACTCCTTTTAGCCTCGAAGCCAAAATGATTTTCAACAAGATAACAATCAAAATATTTAGTTGTTTAACTTATAAATGAATTTAGCACACTGCTAAAGCCAAAGCAATATGATCATAGCAAAACTAACTAAGTAAACAAAATAAGATTTTGTACAGGACAACCAAACGGCACAAACAAAATTCAGTTAATTTTAGCACTTTGCAATTCCCACAAGTTATGCCACAACAACATCACACCATCCTCAAAAAAAAAAAAACAGCAGAGAAAGCAGTCTTTTCTAATCAAGCCATAAAGCAAACTTTCTATCGCCACAAACATACACTTACCGTAAATATTAAGAGTGCACATTCATTAGCCGCCACATCACGTTCACGCTTCAGCAATTCTTCACTTAATGTTGCACTAAATTTCATTTCAAACAAATCCTTCCAGCGATAATAGCCCGGCTCACTGCCCACAAACTCATCGAAGGGACCGTTTAATTGCACAACACTATACAACTTTTTTAAACACGATTTAACAGCACGCACTTTTGCCATTTGCTGAGCATCATCCACCAAACAAACAGCTGCATCTGAAACTTCCAGGACATGCTGAACAGCTTCCGCTGAGTTGGTGGTATAAATACCAGCCACCACTGCACCAATACGAAAAGCAGCCATTTCCACATAAAACCATTCAGGACAATTATAGGCCAGTATGGCAACGGAAGTGTGAGGTTGAACACCCAAATGGAGCAGCATCAGGGCAGCTTGTTCCACTTTTTGCTCATATTCAGCATAATTAACTTTAGTCCATTCACTGTTGGAGGAATCAGCTGCAGGAGATTTATATGCCAAGGCTGGCAAGTTCTTATATTTTTGGCAACATTCATGAAAAAATTGCGGTATTGTTTGTATATTAAGCTCGTGTAAGCTTTTATTGTCAGCTCTTATTTTAACAGCTTCGTCTAAGGAACAGGCAATATAATTGCTGGCCGGCTTAAGGGCAGGTATTATACCTTCCTCAAATTCCATTTGTTCTAACATTTTTTTTTTTTGCAGAATTTCTTTTTGTTATTTAATTTTACTTTTAAACCAACTTTTGAGCTCAAAGAAACATTTACAACTGCTTCATTTGGTTTATTTTAATTTCACTTTCCTAGAGATTTCTAGATCTTATCAAAGTTAATAATGATGGGTTCACAGTCTTATTGTACTACACACTTGTTATCTAGCAGATTTATAAAATTTTATGTGTTCATGTTTATTTTTAATTTTTTTGCTTTGTAAGCCCTGTCAAGGTTTAATAAACCTCGCTTTTTGCTGTACAATGATTACAATCATACGAAAAACAGTTTTAAAAAGTCGACTTAAGAATCCAACAAAAATAAAATCTAGCCTGCTTATCTCTAGTTTATTTTAATCTGTAAACTAGAGGCGCTATGATGAGAGTAAATTTTATATAGACTTTTATATATAATTACATAGAAAAGAAAAGGATTTTCTTTTAGCCATAATGATAGATTAAAAAATTTTATAAAAACCCCGGGAAATTAAGAAAAAAATAATAATTATTCTAAAATATTAAAAAATACTTAACTACGTTGTAGGGTAGAGAAAAAGCCATAACACACCCAAATTTATAAAATCCAATTATAATCCAATTATTAAGGATTTTTAATCCAAGCAAATTTGAATTTACGAGTGTATACAAAAATTTCCGCTGCATTATTTTATCATAAAGGTGTGGTAGATAAAATTTAATAATTATCCAAATTGTTTCTTAAATTCTCGTTAAATATAGCAACTCTTTGGCCTTTAATCACACACAGAAAAAAAATATAAATGTAAAAAACAATCATAGTAAAATTTTTGTTAGGAAATCATATCCCATTTGTGCAAGTCTTTTTCGTTAATGATATCGATTTCAAATGTTAGAGATAATATTTATCGTGTATAGCTATAAAGAATGACATAAAAAATTAATCGAAAAAAGTTTAAATGTTGCTCATTTTTGTTTCAAAAAAACTTTGGATTCTGAAGGTTCGCTATCAATATCAAAAGTAAGCCAATATCAAACTTATTTCGATATCGCAAGTAAGCAGCAAAAAAAGTAGGAAAAAGTAATTATACTTTTTAATTTACTTTATTTATTTTTTTAATTCTTACTTACTTACGCTGCAGGATTTGAACTAGACCATCAGACATCCCCCATAATAACGTCAAACATTCGAGAAACTATCGCGAGAAGTTCGTTTTAGCGAAAATTCGATTTTCTTTTGTAGATGCACGTACATATATCGAACAATGTTTACTCGATATTTTCTCGCTTTAGTGAGCATTCGTTTAAATCGAATCTCAGGTCAAGTGAGACTAAATTTATAAGAAATAGTACCCCTTATTGTGAGTGGCGTTGTCGAAGTTACATCAAGACATCAGTAATAACTATCACCTGTGTTATCGTTATCACAAACAATTGGCTCTTATTGACAATCTCTTATTAATCTCTAAAGGGTTTGTAAATTAATGGAGCTTGTTAATAGTACTCAATTGTTGTCAACAAAGAGTAGACAATTGACAATTTTTATTGTCGTCTTGATGTGATGTTTAGGTGCGCTTGTGTTTATTTGCTTTGCTTATAGCTTAAAATTCACTGTCGTGCTCAGTTGTGTGATTTTTTCTTGCTCTGTTGTGGTTTGTTTTGATGTTCTTCGCATTACCAGCGAAAACTTTCTGCTTCCGGCTGAGAGGTAGTGTAATAGTTTTGCAGTCCCAGAGTTGCAGGTTCGAGTACTGCAGACGAGCTACAGTAGCTTCGCAGTTTACGTTTTTTTCACTATAACTTTCAATTCAAAATGATCAATAACGTCCATTGAACTAAAATTTAGTTCATCATGGTGTTTATTTAGTGTTTATCTAATGAATAATTAATAGTTGTTGTGGCTGCAGCAATGAATTCCAATTCAAATCTACCCCGTAGAAGCCAACTATGATTTTAACACCCAATTTTCCTGATGCCTGTGATAATACACACAAATCCCATTAGTTAAATAAATAATTAATAAAATAAAATTATCACATGTTGTTTCAATGTGGCTTTGATTCAATTTTGTTTTATTTGTAGCTTTGGTTCAACATGACTCTTCATTTTGATATAACAGTACTAGAATGTTAAATCAACATGAAATCAAGTTATTTTAAAAGGAACAATTTTCTTTTGAAGTTTACTGTAAATCATATTGAATTACATAATATGAAGCGCGTATGAAGTAAAATCATTGGAAAAAAAATTAAATTTTTAATATAAAACTTTTCTGTGTGCACACTCGACAGTTTAGAAATGTGTTTTAATTTTTTTTAAATTTCCATTAAAGTGAAATTACCATTCATACAAGTCGTATGATCAGAACACTACAATAAAAAGGGTTATTCATTTTTCGGGTGCAAAAGTAAAATTAAATAAATTCAGTAATAAAATACGAACTTTAGCCATATAATACATAGTTTTGGCATTTTTTCGATTTTGGGTTTTTTCGGTTTTGAGTTTTTTTTAATATTTGTTTTTTTAGTTTTTGGCGTGTTTTTAGTTCTTGGCGTTTTTTTCATTTGGTGCTTTTTTTGGTTTTGGCGTTTTTTTTTATTTTGGCGATTTTTTTAGTTTTGGCGATTTTTTTTTAATTTTGGCGATTATTTTTATTTTGGAGATTTTTTTTTCATTTTGGCGATTTTTCATTTATTTTCACGCGTTTTTTTTTTGTTGTTAAACCAACCTCTATATTCATTAAAGCAAAAAATTTGACTAACTAAACGAGAATTCAGCAGTAAAAAACATTGCTAATGTACACCATTTCAAAACTTCCCCGCCAGTTATTAATAACGCTGCTTATCGGTTTAAAAGTTGATACTCGTGGTTGCAATGAACGTATCGCAACTTTTGTATATGTACACGATACAAATACCGCATCCGCCAAATATACAAACTTTCAATACGTTTTGGAAGTCAAGACACTGTTAAAAGACCGGCAGTTTTTAAACCACTAAACAGATAACCCGTTATTTTCAGCTTCAAAATGTTTTCATGCTGATTTTTGCTCAAAGGATAATAACAACCAGCATACATTTTTTTGTAAAAAAAAAATCTGCGAAACTTCATTTGAATAGTTAAGCAAAAAAAAATTTTTTTGTTTGTATGTGTGGCACAAATATGTGTTTCTTTTGAAAGTTCCCAATATTGATGACATCTCTATGAACCATACAAAAATGAAATGTTTACTACTCTTATGCGGTCATTGAGTTTGTATGTACATATGTACATATATTTGAAAATAAAATGACAACATACATAAGCAAAAAAAAAAAAAAAAGATGCAAGGATATAAAATCCAACAAGCCATAAAAGCAAACTGCGACATTGTATCATAATGCATCAAGCCAAATATTGCACAAAAAATTAAATCATATTTTGGTCTTTTTGAAATGTGGAAACATACACGAATACACATACACAAATATACACAAGTTTATTAGCTTACACATTTATTGGAGTTAAATGCATAAAGTCTACTATAAGAACTGAACATTTATACGGAGTATTGAGAGATCTTTAAAAAACTGAATTAAATTTCGGCAAATTGGCCAATAGAGACAGTTGAAGCTAAAAAACTAAGAACAGACTGGCATCTGAAAAAAAAATATAAATACTTCGAGTACTTAATTCAATTCCACGAATTATTTCCAAATTAGCAACAAAATAACATATAAGCAAAAAAAGTATTCGTCTACCTGGAAGCGGGTTGGTAAGGGAGATAGAGCACAACTCTCACTTATCAACCTGCTTCGGTACCACATGATTTGTTAATGATATGTTAAATATGTTAATGATATTTTAAATGATTAGAAAAATACAGTGACTTCATTAAATTAAACTCATGTTGTTTCAACTTTAAATAATTTTGATTCAACATGGTGCTTCGTGTAATTTTAGTACTGAATTTACATTGTTACAACTTGAAATAACTTTGATTCAACGTGATTCTTCATTTTAATTTAACAGTACTGGAATGATAAAGCAACATGAAATAATGTAATTACGAAAGGAAAAATTTTCTTTGCAGATTACTGTAAATCATGTTGAATTAACATGAAACATATATGAAGGAAAATCATGGCCGAAAAATTTTATATTAATCTTATTTACGTAGATTTCAATGTGAAATTTTTCTTTGTGAAATAATTGGGACAAAAAACTGCATACAGCTTGATCATTAGCTAGAATAATATAAATTTTGTGGTGGTCCAAAACCATTTATAAGAAAATTATGAAACAGTGTAGTGCACTCACAAATTCTGCATGCTGCCTCAAGCCTTCGTCAGAGCACTTAGTTTGAAATAAACCAAAAAAAAAATAAGAAATGCAGAAATCACAGAGATTAAATTTCTTGCTAAGATACTATAACAGCGTATCGTGCGGTATCTGAAAGAGTGATGCTACTGCTTGCAGGTATATTGCCAATAGACTTGTTAATATTCACAAAGAAGAAAATATACTCCCTTACATATCAAACAAATATGTTGTGACAAAAACGACAAAGAACATTTTTGAGAAAAGGTAAAATATCCGAAAATATGATACAGATGTTTTTCTGTATGATATTGTTTAGCTTTTTTTTAATTCTGCTGTTTGTTCTTACATTGTAAATTTTTCTAATAGTTTCTTCAACGGAATTTACTTTCTTTTTAAGAAGGAGAAGTAATGCTCAGCCAATGAATATCTTTTACTATTACTAGAAATAGAAGAAAGCGTCATTCTCTCTGTATGTCTTCTCTTTATTTTTTTCACGTTTTAAATAATATTTAGTAAGGTAATATTTAATAGTTTCATTTCAAAATTCAGTTTGAATATAAAAAGGTCAACTAATTACTTTAGTCAAAAATTTTGATTAAATTTTAAAACCACAAAAATTTGTATTTAATGCCAAAATATGCAAAAATATGCAATCAAAAATCTGTGCCAAATTACTGAAAATTTCATGATACGGATAGATAATTATTAATAGATAAATTTATAGATTAGATAGAATTTTGAAAGATCGATTTTTCTTTACTTTAGCGAGGACGCACAGTGCTGTGAGGCGGCCAAAAATAGTATGTATAATGGAATGCTTAAAACCTGAAAATATTTTGACGCTTTTTAATAGTATGGAAAAGAATTAAACAAAAATTTTATTTTTACCCGATGTTATAGAGCGTCAAAATTGCACTTTGTAAACAATTCAATATTTTTTAAAGTAAGGAAAATAATTCCTTAGTTAAATAAAATAATTTTTTATTAATAAATAATAATAATTTTTTTTAAGTAAGGAAAACTTGCACGTGCTTTAAAGGTCTAAAAAGGTAAAATACATCGATTTACGTAAAAAATGTTCACTAAATTATTTAGTCATTGTCCAAACTAGTTTGAACAAAACTAATATTTGAAATTTTTATTATTATTTTATTATTATTATCTCTATTATTATTATTATTATTACCCTTTTTGCATTTGATACCATAAATGGCGAATTGTAAAAATATCAGTTGTCAACACTAATAATGTGCGCGACAAAAAGATACTTTTTGTAGCTTTATATACGAAACTGTTATAAAATCAAACGTACGAGGACTTGTGTCAACCCTTTTGAAATTAAAATTACTTACTTACTTTTTGTCGTTGAACTCAAACCAACCAAAATAAAACTTGTAAAATCAATTGGAACAAATTTACTTACATACATTGTGTCATCATTACAAAGGGAATTCAAGGTGAGCACCAATCCCAACCAAACTCATATATAAAATAAAAGTTTCTAATACGTTTCTTTTATTTTCCCTTATCCCCGATAATTATAATCATCTCCCTTCGAGTGATTATAATTAAAGATATCCCTCTTTTAAAGTGGTCAAGGAATTTACTCATAGCTCCCTCTCCACCGCAACCAACCAAGGGATATTTCTTAATAATAATCCCAAGATTATTCAGTCATATATAATTTTAATATGGAAACGTTATTTTTAATTTGAAATACTAATAACAATAGGAATACCGTAATAATAAAGACAATAAGAAAACAAGGATAATTTTTCTGCAAAATCTCAATTTTTGATAGAAACGTAAAAAACGTCTCGATATATCACGCGGAAATTTTTATATAATTTTATTACTAAAAGTACGCATAATACTCGTAAAAAAACATAACTTTAGGTGCGCCTAGGAATTCGATTGGAAGTAAAATAAGGAGATAAAGCCTAAATAGCCTGCTCTTGGAGGAAAAATCATCTATTGTGAAAACGAAAGCTCTATAGTAAGTTTTCCACTGTATTTTTTATGATCTGTATTATTCTTAAAAAAATTAAAATCAAATGACGGCCAAGTACAATTTTTAGTTGAAAGACATTTTGTATAAAAGAATAAATTCTTATACATATGTATTTTTTATGTAACTTAGGAGCAAAGTACAAGCTTAACTCAAGGTCAATTATTCACAGCATCCGAAGATGGTTCAGATAAAACCATAGAAGAAATAGAGAAAGAAATCCGTGCAGGATATACAAAATTATATAATTAGACAATAGTGTGAATCCCCAAATCTGTAAGTCGATGATGACATAAGTCATCAATAGCAAAGGTTTAATAACCAATTTTTACATTTTATTAAATAAAAAATGTTAAAAACAGCTTTTGCTTTAATAGATATATTTTAATATAAAACAACAACAAAAATCATCTAGAAATAAAGTTCCAAAGTATCAAATTTCATTTACGTTCGCAAACTTATTCTATATTTTGCCATTCAATAACACTGTGGAGGCTATTATTTACGTCCTTGCTCCGAATGGAAAAAATATTTAAATCCAAAGATATTAACCTTGTTATAAGTGTTTCGTTATGAAAAAAAAATTAAGATTCTTTTAAATTTTTTTTTTTTTAATTTTTGGAACAAGGACATTTTTGCTTTGATTTTGATAAAACTTGGCCAAATCATTAAGTGTCCAAAATTCAATAAATGTAAAAAGTTTTATGAAGCTCGAACTTTTTTCCTACAAGTTATGAAATTTTTTCATTTCAAGATATGTGAGAAGGATGCGAATACTTGCACATAATTTTTTTTAATTTTATATTTGGTTACCTGTTACCAATTAGAACATGTGAGGCAAATTTCAACTTTTTACAATGACTCTGTTTTTTTTTTTTTGGCTGGTCGTTATATGAAAACATGACACTGTGCAACGTAGGAATGATACGTATCAAACGATCTACTCTCATTAAATTCTGAAAAAAGTCCTAGTAAACGGTACTAGTGCTATCACTTCGGCCATTAACAAAAATCTATGCCCTGACTAGGCTATGACTAGACTATAACCAGACAGTAACTATAATTTAATTAGACTATATACATATGTATATGACATGACTATAAACAAATTTATTATGACTAGATAATTATCTAATTTTGTTAAACAAATCACAAAAACTTTATATTAAAGTTACATTTTTAAGAAATCGGTAACGAGTCTGTATAGCATGCTCGCCACAGCGGATGGAAATTAGTTCATCATAACACGTCCTCCATGTTAAGCACTTATTAGAAAATAAAATCACAAATTTTTTAATGATTCATTATTACGTTATGAAAATAAAATAAAGAAATTATATATAAAAAAACAATTATTAGAAATTGTGAAAACCGGATATGAAACCTCTCATAACTACTTGTCAATTTGGAGTAATGCATTTCCTTTTCCTAATTTACACAACCGTTACTTTTTAAAGCAAAACAATCTCAGACTGTGAACGGTTAAGCCCCATGAAGCAAGCAACCATATGACGTTCAAACAAGCAAAAAAAAAGAAAAGTTGTATGTGCTTGTGCTTGTGCTGTGTTTAAATTCACCAGCACAGTGGACAAGATATTTAAAAAGTGGATCAGTTGGCAAAACAATGGGAAACATACAAGTTTTTTGTTTTGTAACATAACAAAACTTACTACAATCACAGCTATAGTTGCTTGAGCAAGTGAACATACATATGCATGTGTGTGTTCATATATCTGTAGCCCCAAACATACATATTTGCAATCAAATTCAAATACCTACATACATAAATACATACATGCGTTTATGTATGTATGCACTGCTGTGTAAAAACCAACATTTAACATCCTTGCGCATACAAACTATACTCAGAGCAAATAAAAAATATCACTAGAAGAAAAAAAGGATGTCATCGAGCCGTATGGTAATAATGTTTCCTTGTTTCTAATAAAACGAATATAAATGACATTTCGCGCATTGAAATGTCTCCCTGGACTAACAATATGCGACAATATATTTACATATCCACAATGATATGGTTAGTAATGAAGTTGTAAAATAGACCCAAAGAGTGCAACATACATAAATACTTATATACTCGTATATTTGTGCTGACAGAGAAACACTGAGAAAATTATGTATGTTCTAATACTTTAAACAAAATTTTCAAAACCTGCAGTCATATTATGTCTTCTGCAGGCAGAAAATAACAATGAGTACTCAAAAAAAATACTTAAGTAAATAGTCTTAATTTTACTAACTGCTGCGTATAATCATAATTGTTATGCAAAAAATTTGTAGGATCGCATATTTTCTCTCAAGCATTTTTGACTATAGCCCATTGATCTACTTCATTTATGCGAAGAACTAAAATACGCTACGACTACAAAAAAAGGAACAAGGGCTTACTGACTGTCATACTTATAGTGGGAGCGTGATTATACTTTGAGTGTGGATAATTAGCCAGACAATAAAATATGCGCATGATACTCGGGATATTTATTCATTAGTATTATTTTTGGCTGCTTGAAAGCCTGCTTTATGTGTTTATAAATAAAATAGCCCTGCATATACACATGTGTAGTCAATTAATAGTCAGAGTATATTTATATATACATTTGTGTTTGTAAAATGAAATGGAAAAAATAAATGTTTAAAAACATGTTTTATGTATGTGAGTAAATAAAATAGCCCTGTATATACGCACGTGCAGCCCATTAAAAGTCCGAGTATTTTTATACATACATTTTTGTATGTAAAATAATATGGAAATAAGTGTTACCTGTTTTGAAAACATGCTTTATGTGATTGTAAATAAAATATCCCTGTATTTAAGCATGTGTTGCCAATTATTGGACAGAGTATATTTATACATACCCAGTAAAAATAGAGACTCCAAAAAAGTCATGAAAATGTAGAGTTTACGATGCGGAAGTAGTGCAAATTTCGATCCGATCTAATGATTTTTACATAGGGTTGTCATTGCAAGAAGTTCTCTTTTTCGATGCCTGGTCACTGAATTTGAAGCGATATTAAGAAAAATTCCCTGTTTTGTGTTCTATGATAATATTTTCATCTAGGAAAAATGGTAAATAGTTGCCTTTTTTAACAACTCGTTTCTTTTTATACGAATTTAAGCCCGAAACAATGTTTTCATGTAAATTTAAGCAAATAACTTTTAAATTTTAGATTAAAAATAATTCATAAATTTCTTTAAAAAAATAATTTTTTTTTTAAATTCTGGTGAGTATTTTCTAACACAATGGAGGAGTTACAAGGTTTTGTGTGACTAAAATAAGCTTCTACATGGTTTTTTGCTCACTCTCAGCAAATTAAAAATATCGATTTTTTGAAAGCAATGAAAATGTACTTCCGCTAGAATGACTTCCATTTTTTTTTCACTGGGTACATAAGTGTATATAAAATGGTGTGAAAACTACGATTTGGCTGTTTAAAAACATGCGTTATGTGTAAGAGTAAATAAAATAGCCCTGTATATGCGCATGTGTAACCGATTAATAGTCAGGGTACTTTTATATATACATCTGTGTATGTAAAATGATATGGAAATAAGTTTTGTCTGTTTGAAAATACGCTTTATGTGTGTGAGTAAATAAAATAGCCCTGTATATGAATATGTAGCCGATTAATACTCAGAGTATTTTTATACACACATTTGTGTATGTAATATGGTATGGTAAATTGTTTTTGGCTATTTGAAAACATGTTCTTGCTGTTGTGTTTACATAAAAAAGCCCTGTTTATACGCATATGTAGGCGATTAATAGTAAGAGTATTTCTATACATACATTTGTGTATGTAAAATCATACGGAGAATAAGTTTTAGCTGTTTGAAAATATGCTGTTTGTTAGTCAAAAAAAACCCCGGTATATACGCATGTGTAAACGACTAATACTAAGAGTATTTTTATACTGCACATGATTGTAGCTCCTACATGTGCTGTAACATAGTAATTGGTTGTTTATAATTTTAAGTACGCATTCATAGTTGTTTGACGGTCAATACTCAACGAGTACTTAAAACGTAATTTTTGTCATTCTCTGATACGCTTTTAATAATTTTGTGAGTATAATTTGTATATTTAGAGAAGGACTGGTTTAGTAAATTAGATAATTTTTACACTGCAATAATATTTCTCGCAGTGTAGTTTTCGTTTTTGCATTTATATTTTTTTTAATTTCTGTTGAATTGTGGCTTTCATCAACATGAAAAATATTTTTTGTTTGACATAGAGAAGTGTTAGATAGAGAATTGACCTAAATTTTTCTGCAACCAAAAAAAAACAAAACAAGTAACAAACACAAATTTTTTCTCGCACAAAATACAGTGCAGTCGTCAAAGTAATACGATTATAATTTAACTAGGAAACCAGCTAAATTGTTGTTTAACAATATGTGTGAGCATCGATTTTTTTGTTTCTATTTTATTAAACTAAAATTTAAATTACGTTTTAACATGACATAAAGTAGAAATTTATAAAGAAAATAGTTTAAGGAAATTTAATCAAATGTTAAAAAAAGAAGTATTTTAAAGATTTATGGGCTCTAGAGACGATAAAATAAAAGCGTCAATCAGTGTGTGTGTATTAGTGTCGGAGACGTTTAAAGAAAAGCATGTCTTCTTCGTATAAAGATTTTTTCTTTTAACGGCAAATTCACTAACTCTATTTAAATATCAATTCATATCTAACTGTCGATTTTCTTTAATTTTTTTATGACAAATTTAGTTTTAAATATAAATAGATATTTAAATGAGTTGGTGAAATAGGCTCTAATAATATTATAGAAATATAAACAGAGTTAAATGATAAAATTTTTATCTTCCACTCTAATTTTTCATTTCTGTAAGAGATTAATTATAAATAATTATAAAAATGCTTAAATAGAGAATTTGGTTACTTTGGTTTTTCTATAGGATCTAAATAAAATTTTTTTTATCTGCACCTTGTCAATCAGAGTTGGAGACGATCAAATAATTAGCCGTCAAATTAATATATAAAATCTTTTTGATTATTCTCAATCACGGCGTACGAAACGATTGCACACACACAACTATGTGATTGATTGTTTTATTTGATCGTCTCGTGGGCACTTTAGTCTAGCTATTGACACCTGTTGTACGATTCACAAGCTTTTTTAACGATAATCGTACCGTTAAAATAATTATAACAACAATTTATCGAATTTAATATTTAGTAAAATTTTTAACGATATTCGCTGTGTCGTTATTTAAGCGACAATAATTTATATGCTGTTAATTTTATCGACAAAAATCAACAAAAAATATCAGCTGCGTAATATCGTTAAAAAAAAGTTACAGAATCACACAATCGTTATTGTAAACGACAAAATGTTTAGGCTAAAATTACAATCGTTAAAAGTTACTGAATCGCACCAGTGAGCATGAACTATAGATGATATATTTGTTTTAAAACATTTGGTTTTGACTTGAGGTTTATCTCTTTTATTTCGCCATTTTAACCTCAAAAATTTATAAACTCACACAATTTAAACTATCACATATTTATTTAGACCATATAAATCTACTACATATTAATAATACATAATTATTTGAAGACTAATTAAAAGATTTTATATAAATAATTTCTTACATCTCTTTGACTTTTAACATTATAAAATCTTTGCTCACCCTAAACCCTCCTTTAGATGGTATCACATCATAATTATTAATATTATTATTAGAGTTTGGCTAAATGCCAAACCTAATTGCTGGCAATCTGAGAATATTAAATCTTATTTGCTACACTAGTAAGCATTGTTACTGTTGCACTATACTGTTGCTTTTATAATTGTTGTCTTTATACTCGTAGTTGTTGCCACAAATGATAAGTATCTACACCTTCATCTCAGTAAATGTATATAATCTAAGTAAATTGGTATATATCTATGTATATGAATAAATTTAACAACTAATTGTACACATACAGATGTTCCAATACAATTGGGTACTATGCAAGACAACAATAAGGAAACATTATTGTTAGTAATAATATCTGATTAAGTTACAAATACCGAGTCAGTAACGGTGTCGTATGCATTCTTCGCATGTAAGTGTTGGCTAAGTGAAAAAGTATTTTTCTTTTTTGTAAAATAACTAGAAAACTTCCTAAGATATTAAAATGAGATTCCTCTGTTTGTTAAAAAAAATCATTGTGAGTCCAATCACAGGGGAGATGTGTAAACATCTAGCAATGAAATTTTGTTTAATATTGGCTTATGATAACTAAAATAAGATATATATCAATTTTGACTCTACTGTATTTAAAAATCTATGGAAAACTGCGTCTATAGTAGTGGAATTAATAGTTGTGGGGATTTTTGGAGAATTAAAGTGGAAAACGTCAAATAAAAATTTTGATAAAGCTTGCGTCTTTTTAACAAAATTATCCCCACTGGTAACACTATTACACTTCACAAGTAATTTCTATTAAAATTAACATTGCTCCTTAAGGTGTGCTTTAAAATTCGGTTGAGTGTATTTTTATGCAGCTGTTAAGTTTTCTCTGTACTTCTTGTTCGTATAATTACACTAATACACTCATACATACCTCACACCGATTTGATAACGCTTAACGATCTTACTCAAAATTTGTGATTGTATTGTGAAAAAGCTTTTACCCCCTATCGTGTAGATGTTTATACATCAAAAAATAAACTTATTTGTATATAATACTAGCCCTGTAAACGTTGCCTTATCCTCAATTATTTAATTTTTTTTTGTAACTAGAAATTAGTTCATATAGTGGTCACCGGGTGTTGACCCGCAACTGTGCTGAATATTTTAAGTTCACAGCTGTTATAGTTCCACAGATCGTGCGTTACTAACAAACACATGCACACCGATTTTATATATAAGATATTGATTATTTATCGATTTTATTTAATTTTATTTTTTATCGGCCGCCTTTTTGTAATTAAATACGCTTTAATCAACTTAAGTTATCAGTAGTGCAATTCAGTAACTTCTAACTATCTGACAATCGTAATTTTTTCTCTTTACATTGTGTGATTCTGAAACTTATTTTTTACGATAGGACGCAGCTCTGATATTTTCTGTTGATTTTTGTCGATAAAATTAACAGCACATAAATTATTGTCGCTTAATTAACTACACAGCTGACATTAATCTACAGCAAATTTCGTTAAAAATTTAACTAAATCGCAAATTCGATAAACTTTCTTTAAAATTATTTTAAGGATACGATTAAAGTTAAAAAAAAAAAGTTAGTGAATCACACAACAGGGGTCTCTGATGTAACGATTTTACATCATTTCGACGATTTTTTGAGAATATTCATTCAATTGAATATTGCCACTTTTTTATAAAAGTTATTATATTTTGACGATTTTTTGGCATCACTAATATTAGTACCAATGGTTTTATGGCAATGTCCAGACAATAACTCAAAGTAAATGACAAAAATGTTTAATGTTAGGTCATATGAAAAAAGTAAAAGACAAACTCAAAGCAAACATATTTGTTCGAAAAAAAGGACATAAAACTTATTTTTAGCCACACATAAATTTAAATAAAACTAAAATAAGAAATTCTTTAGAAAAAAAAACATTTGAAGGTATCTTGTTTGCAAGGAATTATTTTAAAATAAATTTTTCAGACAGTCGCAAATATTACAAAAATTGATAAAAGAAATTCCCTGGAGACGATCAAACAAATACGTCAATCAGTGAATATGTGTGAGTGCCGCATATTTGTAGTTTAAAAGGACACTAATAAAGAAGAGTGGTGTCGATGTTATTCTGTCTTCCCAAAGGTCGTGGGTCAAACCCACTGATGATTTCTGCACATAATGAAAATTTTTTATTTTGTTAAAAAAAATTCAATAAAAGCGCTAGATAACATCTTGGTATAAATAAATTCAGCAGAGTACAACTTTGACTCGCACACTAAGCGTTTCGTACGTCCTTGGACCTTTTTCGTTTTCTGGAGATTTTTTTATATTGACGTTTTTTTAGTTTTGACGTTTTTTTCATTTAGGCGATTTTTTTCGACTTTCTTTTTGTTTTCTTACCACACATATTTTAAGTATCAGCAATTTTTTTAGTTTTGGCGTTTATTTCTGTTTTGGAGATTTTTTCCGTGTTCTAGTTTTTTTGCGATCTATCCCCTTTTGTGTTTTTTGTATTTTAGCGATTTATTTTATTTTTAGTTTTAGCGATTATTTCGCTTGTGTCATTTCCTTTGTTTGTAATACATATTTTTAGTTTTAGCGATTTTTTAGTTTTGGCGTTTTTTTGCGATTTTTTGGTTATTTTGCGATCTTTGTGTATTTGTTGTTTTTTTCGTTTTAGCGATTATTTCGGCTTTTGGGTATTTATTTTGTTTATTTTTTACAAAACATATTTTAGTTTAGCGATATTTTTTAGTTATGGCGATTTGGTTTTTTTTAGTTCTAGAAACAAAAAAATATAACTGCACGCATAAAACTATGTGACTGATGAGTTTATTGGATCATATACAGTGCCCTTAATCGCGTATACAGACGACAGTGTTAATATGCTTTAAAAGCTCACTAATTTACTATGACAGACGACAGTATTTTCATTTAGTAAAAAGCTAGCGGAATCTGTGCATAACGTTCATACCACACACTTCGTTTTTTTTTCTCGGAAATCTTTAAACTTAAAAACTATGTTTCGATTTTAATATTTCTATTTTCTTTTGCTAAAAACAATTAAAATAACTTAGCTTTTCTGACGTTGAATCCATTTTAATTTTGCAAAAGAAAACAATTTTCCCAACAGCTGATTGATTGTTGACGGCGTTACCATATTCAAATGGCTAAATTCAGTATTAATACACTCTGATTTAGTGCATTTGCGCCAAATGTAATACACTTTGGGATGGGGATAGTTCACAAGTTAATATGAGTTAAGAAAACTAATATAAATTGACGCTGTCGTTTGTCTACACTATAAAACTGTTGATAAAACATCATTATCGTATAGTATGCATGATTTTTTTATGTATATATTTTTCTAAATATTTTTTTAATCCGAAATTATTTTTTTTACTGGTTTTTTTAATAAAAGATATTGAACTGCTTTTAGGTATTATAAACAAACAAAATTTTATAATATAAAATAACTTTTCACGACTTTTGACGATTTTTTTATCTGATTCTGACGATTTTTAGAAGAAAAAACCTTACAGCCCTGTTTATTCTATTCTTCAATAAAAAATATTTTGGACAAACAGCTTTTGCCCTTCGATAACTATTATCCGTACTTAACAAATTTCTCTGATTGAATATTTATTAAAATTAATAGAGCTAATACAATTATATAAGTAATTCAATTAGATTTTTGTTACTTATCTATTGCAGGTTGTAAAATTTCAATTATTTCTTAATACTTTACATATGTATATATGTACTTATTGCAACTCCTTATACAATTGTTATTAAAACATTTATAATATTAAAAGATTGATAAATAATTTAAAAAATAATTTACAAATATATATTTAGCAAACATTGGAAATAAAGTAGAATAGAATAGAATATAATTTATAATCACATAATATTAAATAGTATAGTTATGCTAGTCTAGTCATATTCGTTTCAAGGTCTAATCAAAATCCGGTCACAATATAGTTTTGCTACAATCGTGGAATGATAAAATTTAAAACACTCTTTTGCCAAAATACCCATGAAGTTTCTTAAATGCCCTCATATGGCAGTGATAAAGATATGTGAAAGTGTGTGTATGTATGTGTGTGGGTGTGTGTGTATGAATCGTGTTTATTTTTTTCTCTTATCACCTTGAGATAATTGTTTTCCTTTATCTAAAGTTTTAAGAACATAAAAAAGGTACAGTGGACTGAACTTAGTAGTTAGTAATGTTATGTAGCATTTGATTTGCTAAGATAAAATATCAAAGTAATCTTTTAATTTGTATACCCTACACCAAAACCAGTAAACTAGATTTGTGATTCAGTGTGCACTAGGGTATTCATTTAATCGGGTTTTTGCTTAATCGATTAATAATCGGTTAATTTTGGTATTAATCGGTTAACCGATTAATAAAGTTTTTCCATAAATCTAGTGTTTTCAACCAATAAAAGTGAATAAATTATTTACTAATTTGAGTTTATTAGTAAACCCAAAAACATACATACTAATTCTTAAAATAATTGTGTAATTATTTTTCGACCATTTCTTGTAATACTATCGATAGTTACTTCTGTTGGCGGGTCATCATCTGACTCATAATGACAGAGCTCAACGATGAATATTCTGCAAAAAGTTAAATTCTGAATTTCTTGGATTTCGTTTTTGTCTGTCTCTCATTAAATCTAATCCTTAATTAAATCTTTGGCAACAGTACTATTGGCTTTTATTAAATTATTAAATAAAATTTTAATTATTCCCTCTAGTTAGAGTACCAAAGTCTCTAGTTAAATTTTTTATAGTCACGTCCAAAGATTTTGAAGTTTTACTTAAGTCAGGATCACTGGACTTCTTTGAATGTTGAACAGACACCTTTTACAAATGAGATGAAACAAATAATTATTCACACACAGTTGTAATACTAAAAAATATGAAAAAATTTGTTACGTCGGTTAATCGGTTAATCGAATGAAATTAACCGGTTTAATCGTTAACCAAAAAAAGCCGATTTTGAATTAATCGATCAGTTAATCGGGTAGTAATTAACCGGTTAACCGATTAACGCTTCATCAATTGAATACCCTAGTGTGTACATAATTTCCGCAATATTTATATATGACTCTGAAAAGCATTTGTATGTATATAGTATTCTAGGGACTAAAGCGGCCCATACACTACAACAGCATGCATGCGCAATCAAGTGTTTGTGCCAGCGGTTGGGTCGTGTATGTGCATTTTGTATGATTGTACGTGTTGCTGTAGTGATGTCAAATAGAGTTTGATATTTTGCTGATGGTACAAGCTTGCTGGTCTAGTATATGGTGAAATTAGCTCAGTTGAGCAAAGTTTTCATGGAGTAAACATGCATTTAAAAAATATAATTTATTGAAATATAATTTTTTTCAATGGAAAAGAGAATTTTAGCTCTTTAGTTATACATAGCTGCTAATTTTAACAACATACCAATAGTAATTGTAAGAATTTTTTGTCCATAGACTGAAAAAAAAAAAATTGTAGCAAAAACTGTCACTATTCATAACCACCCTTACCGCAATTTTGTAAAAAATGAATATTGTACCAGCTTGTTGGTATAATGTGTGCTTCGAGCATGAATGCTCAATCGCTTGATTGTGCGTGCATGCTGTTGTAGTGTATGGGCCGCTTAAGTGACTTCAATCTTATTTCGATATGTCAAAATTTTTTCCAAGATTGAGAATCATTAAAATCAGAAAAAACGGTTCCACACGAACGGTTCTATCCGTCTTTCTTAATGGAATTATATTATATTATTTTGTGATGTTTTTGTCAGTGTTATATATATATAAAAATACATAGCATGACTATTTTTTCCAAGCCACTGTGCAATGAAAAATAGTATGTCATAAATCTTAATTTAATCTTAAATAATTTTTTTTTTAATATTTACTTTAAGACTCAAGCAAACCAAGTTTTTTATTAAAGCAGACAAGATGCACGTATATTTTTTTATTTTACTTTTGAATAATTTACATCTATTTGTTTTTCAAAATTCTTTCGTAATAGTAGATATTTTTATCTTGTTTAAAATAAAATAGTATCAACTGAGATTCAAATCAATTTTATTATTATTATCTCATCAGTTCTAAATTAACGGTGGCCGTGTTAAAAACTCAGAAAAATTTTACACATAAAATAAAACAAATATTGCAATTGAATAAAAAAAATCCTTTTATATGGGAATATCTAAATCAGAAATTATTTATTTAACAAAAATAATTAAATATTAAGTTCAATAAATCCAAGCTAAAATCATCAAAATTACACATATTATAGTGACTTCAACCTAAAAACAACTGAAATTTTTTTTAATGATACGCAAAGGTCATTTTATTCAAAGTCGTTTAAGAGTACTATAAAACTCAGTCTTATTTAAGCTGTGTTTAGCAGAATAAAATCCTTGGAAAATTAAACAATACTTAGACATCTTAAAGTGACTTTGATTAACTTATTTTATTGATTTCACCCAAAGACAATTGAAATTTTTTTATGAAACTCTGATGTCACTTTATCGAGGTCCCACATTAAATTAACATTAAATTGTAGCTACTTATAATACAAAACATGTTTTTGAGGAAAAGGAGTTTATTGTAATTTTCAAAAGTATTAAAAAAGTATTTTACTAAGTAAGCGAATCCATACCTTTAAGGTTCGGTCACACTTGTCAAACATTTACCAAAGAAAGCGTAGCCCCTAATTTCTAATTAAAAATCTTTCAATTCAGAGAAAAGTTTGTCAAGTTAAAAAGTGACCAATAATGTTGCTTTCTATGACATTTTTTATTAGTTGTGTTCGAAACTGTTTAATTTGATAAACAAGTGCCTGGATCAAAACTTTTTCATTAGTGTTTGTTGGTTACGCTTTTTGGGCAAATGTTTGACAGGTGTGAACATAGATTTACATCCCAAAGCAAAAAATATCATGCTTGTTCTGAAACCAATTAAAAATAAATTATTTCTTTATTCATTATAAAGGACATGGGATACCAAAATGACTCAAAATAAATAAATCTTTGAAATTCCAAACAAAGATAAATGAATTGTACTACGTGCTGATAATACGAGTACCTGCATCTTTATACATAAATGCTTGTTAATTTTATTCAATTGTAAAGAATTAGTCGTTTATTTTGCTGTTATCTTGACAGCAGTCAAACAAGCCCATCATGCGGGAGAAATAGTCGGTACCATGCAGATAGACAACCATACACACACACACACACATTCAACTGATATCCGTTAAATTTTCTGAAGTAGTACCAGTGTTACCATATGTGAAGATTTATCTTATTTTTTAAGTTTTTAGACTTGTTAAATAACAAAAAAATATTTCTTATCTAAAAATATAATTTTTTAAAACGTGACTTTTGTTACTTCCAAAATATATTATTGAGGGGTCTTTTGACTAACTACTTAATCATTTTCTAATTTGCTTCACAACAATCTTATACATATTCTATACAGTATTTATTTATTTTGGCTTTACGTTTAATAAATCACTGGAAACAAAATAAATTTTAACTTTTTTTTCATTCAATAAAATAACAAAAAAAGATTTTTACAAAAAAAATTTTTGTTTGCTCGACTTGAAGATTTTTGAAAAATAAATATGGCAACACTGAGTAGTACATAAAAATTTGAGACAATATTATATACATCGAAAAGATAAAGCCTAATAAATTAAAAATAATTAAAAATTTGCAAAAAAAAAAATAAATCTTAACGATAAATTTTAAAATAAATATACAAATTACTATCGACAACTTTTCTATAAAAAATATATAAAATCACAAATTTTCATTAAAAAATAAATTGATGAAATTTTCTATCAAAATTTTGCTATGGATATTTTTTCTACTCAAAATCTCTTTTTTCTAAAAATTTTATTTATCCATGATTTATCAATTATTGCAGCCGTTAAACAAGAATATCCTTTAGAAAAAATTCTTTAAAACAAATTGAACTATCGAAGTATTTCTAATTGAAACAATGCATTGTCAAATATTTATCTATATAAAAATATTGTATGATAGAAAATTTTTTGCAGAAAAATTCCGTTATTTAAAATTTTTCTCCAGGAAAATTCCTTAATCGAAATATTTTCCATACAAAATTTTCATTGACGAAACTTTTGCTATATAAGTCTTAGATTTTTCTACAGAAAAGTTCTATGTATTATGGAAAAATGTTTTTATGGAAAAAAATTAGTTATTAAAATATTTTGTTTATAAAAAAAAATCAATTATTTTCTATAAAAAAAAATTTAGTCTAATCTACAGAAAATTTCAAATATCGAAAATTTTTCTCTAGAAAATAAATTGTTGAAAATTTTTCTTTAGAAAAAATTCAGTTAACGAAAAATTTTTTATAGAAAAATTTACTTATTTATTTTTTTTTTTATTAAAAAAATATTAATTACGGAATTATTTTTGGAAAAAAATTTAATTATTGTAAATTCTTGTATAGAAAAACAATAATTGAAAATGTTTTTAAAGAAAAAACTCTCTTATCGAAAAATTTTCTATAGAAAAATTCACTTAACCAAAACTTTTTTATAGAAATAATCAATTATCAAAAATTTTCTATAGAAATATTCAGTCATCGAAAATTTTTCTATAGAAAAAATTCTTTCAACGAAACATTTTTTATTGAAAAATTTACTTATTGAATCTATTGAAGTTAGTTAATCTATAGAAAATTTCAAATATCGAAAATTCAATTATCGCAAATTTTTCTATAGAAAAAATTTTACAATTAAAAATTTTTCTATAAAAAATTCAATTATCAAAAACTTTTCCATAGAAAAATTTTATTGTATAAATTTTTGTATAAAAATTATATTATCGAAGAAGAAACAAAATAACGAAAATTTTAAAAGAAATTTTTCTATAGAAAAAATTTATTATTGCAAAATTTTGTTGTGTATAATTTTTCCAAAACATAAGTTTTTCGTTGGAATATTTTTTATTGAATAATTCTAAAATACTTTTATAACAAAATTTTATTGACAACAACCAACCACAATTCAAAAAAAAGTTCACCGTGGGGGTTTGGTAAGCCTTTTTGAATTGTGGTTGAAGGCTACTGAAACAAAAAGGAATCATCTAGATTCTACTTGAATGCCTGCGTGTAGTAGGCAGCCACGTAAACAGAGCTTGAGCAGCAACGAAATGCATGTAGACGTGCTTAAGCAACAACAGATAAATTTTTTAAGGGAATCTTAAATATTTTATATTCGATAAAATTTCTATAGAAAAATTTAAATACTCATATATTAAATAAATTAGACATTTAAAGGTTTATGAATATCAAATAAAAATGATCTGAAAATTAAGATGACGATGATGTGGCTAAATTTATAACTTCTTTTACAATTTAAGACAAAATAGAAACAATAAATAAATATACATAAAAAATAATCATCATTAAAACGAACCTACAAGGAATTTGGTCTACTTCATTTTGAACAGAAATGCTAATAAGTCGTTGCATTCTAATACTATTCGTTTGCTTGCTGCAACATTTTGCTAATGTTGCCAGTAATGCTTTGCTTGCAACCCCTGATTTATCCTTGTCACTAAACAATTGCAACAAAGATAAATTGTTGCAATTTCCGGACTCCAGTGCAATAACAGAACTAAAGTTACAACATTGTTATATACCCACCTTGGAAAATGTAATCTTCGTGCGCTTCACTTCACTCACCCAACTAGAAATCAGCGATAGTCAGTTAAATTTCTTGGAAGATTATGCCTTGAATGGTTTAAAGCATTTGCGTTCATTATCACTGGCTTATAACAATTTAACCCAAGTGAAGTCATGGTCTAATCAACCAATGTCTTCTTTAAACAGTTTGGATTTGAAATGCAACGCCATACACGAACTCACTCTGAAGAGTTTTTTTCGTTATCCCAATTTGCAGCATTTGAATTTGATGGGTAATCTACTGGAGAATATTGAGGATGGCATTTTTCGTTGGATGCCACAATTGAAATATTTAAATTTGGCTCGAAATCGTTTAATCGCTGTGGAGAATCGCAACTTTCAGGGCATGCATCGTCTGTCCTATTTGGCTTTACATTTTAATGCCATCGAAAGGGTTGAGAGTGAAGCGTTTGCCACGAATAACTATTTGCGTACGTTACGTTTGGAGGGGAATAAATTAAGCAATTTGGATTTTATTAAAGTAAAAAGTTTAACACGCTTGCAGCATTTGAATTTATCGTTCAATGAACTGGAAACTTTGGATGGCATAACATTTTCCAATGATTATGAAATTATTGAGCTAGACTTGTCATACAATAATTTAAAGGAAATACAAGCAGATAATTTTTTAGGACTGGAAGAATTGAGGGTAAGCATAAATTAAGGATAGGTAATCTCCCATATTCATAAAATTTAAAATAAGTTTGAAATGTAATTTATTGAAAATTTTTCATTGAAACATATTAAATTTAATTGAACTAGAGTAAATTTTAAGCAGGAATAATTTCTAAATCCGTCTTGAGTTCAGTATTTTCAATTCTTATTGAATGAAATATTTTTATAAATTAGTTTAATGTGATTTTCTAAAGAAGAGAAGAAAAATGAAACTAGACTTTTTAGCCCAGGAAAAAGTGCATGGCTACTGCGTAAACATGTATTATAGTAAACCAATAATAAATGATGTTGTTTAATAATCGAAGCACCATGGATGTATTGATGTACGTAGCAAACATCTTTGGTTCTTGTATTTACCCAATTTCAAAATTTAAAATATGGGCAGGGCTACGCCCATTTAAATCAATTATTATATTTCACGTGGTTCTGCTTAAAAGATCTTAACAAAATTTACCACACACTTTGATCTCAAAAATAGACATAATTTTCCATTTGAAAAAATGGGCAGAGTTACGCCCATTAAAATTTTATATTTTATTTTCAGTTGTTCTACTGTACCAATTTTTTACAAAATTTAACACACACCCTGAGCTCTGTAAAACATAAAATCTTACCTTTAAAAAATAGGCGGGGGTACGCCCATTAAAATTTAATTTTATAAGCCATACATTTTTTTCGAAAATATTCCATTTTTTGGCAGAATTATTTTATTATTGTTTATCTTTTTAGAGTCTAAATTTAAGCCACAACTCTTTGCATCTTATTGCTGCCAGCTCTTTTACCAAACTTTACAATCTTCAGTTTTTGGATTTAAGTCACAACGAATTGCAACATCTGCCTACTACTCTATTTAATACCACCAGCCAGTTGCAGCACATCAACTTATGCCACAACAAACTTAACAGTATGAATGCAACTCTTTTCACTTCCTTGTCTTGTTTACAGTCCTTGGATTTGTCACAAAATCAATTGTCTAACGAAGAGTTTATCGAAAATCTAGCCTACGAGCTGCAATGTCATAGATTACGTTTAAATCTGAGTGATAATCATTATCGCGCTGTCAACATTTCAGCGTTGTTAAGTTTCGAACAAGTTGAATTGGCTGGCAATTGGTGGAGTTGTAAGTGGTTGATAAAGGAAATGTTAAAAATTCCGAAATCAATTAATTTTGCTCGCACTTATGCGTTAAATACGGAGTGGAGCTTAAGCTTATTAAATGCGCAGGGCATTAATTGTTACGATGAGGATGCCAGAAGAAATTTAATTATTTTAGATACCAGCAAAGTTTGGGAGCAAAAGTTCGAACATATGATGCGTGGTGTAAGTTTTAAATTATTATTAAATTTTATATTTATATTATTTAAATTGTATATACTTTGTAATATTTGAAGCAACAATCTTCCCTGAAGGTACAGCCTTCACTCTCGCCGCTAAATTGGCCGCGCATTAAATTAGATCGCTTCGACTCTCGTTCAGTGGTTCTTTGGATGCTGATAGCCATAGCTTTGGCCTTTTCAGCCTTGAGGATTGGCCGAAAATTGGTTGATCAAAATGAAAGTAAAAAACGTTCACTGGTATTAAAAGATAAGGTGAGCATTTTAAGTTATAATATTCTTATTGGTTTTTATAAAATTGTTCTCTTAATGATAGCAAAAACATAAACTGGAAAGGAAAGCGCTAAAGGAATCCCTCGAGCCTGCAGATATAGATGTTAATGAGAACTCTGATGATAAAGCTCATAATGCATTACTTAAGAAATAAAGAAAGAACACAGTAATTTTATATACATACATACATATGTAATATATATAAGAAAAAAAAACAAATTAAGCCAAGAATACAAATTTATAGAAGAATTTTCTGAAGGAAATTTTTGCGAACCGAAAATCGTACTATTTATGAATATATTTATTTGTTTGCAGTAACTAAGCCTAAAAAATAATTTATTTTTGCAATTTATATTTCTGATTGGCAAAAAGTCGGGTGATTACTGGTTTGGTGTATGCAACATTTTAATAAAAGTTGATATAATGAATATATCAGGGGATATATAGAGCTGCAATATTGCGTTATTTCCACAATTGTTGAACATTTAAACAACCGTGTTACGGCAATCAACAATTTTTGGGATATGTAGCATATTTCCAACGTAAAATTATTAATATTGTTATTCGCAATTGTCATGATGCATATTCAACTCAAAGAACATAAATAATCAAAGTAAAATACAAAAACTCTAACAACTTTGACAAAGATTTTTGTCATTTTTTTAAATCCTAATAACTTTTCATGTTGGATGTAAAGAGTTTATCAACTTTAAGTTTGAATAAAAAACACATGTGTCTATTACTTTTATTTTATTATTACCCAAAAAATTCAATCGTGTATAAAACTAATGAAGTAAACATTCTCCGTCGATTTCCTCGAAAACACATTTTTGTTCCATACATCAAAGCCGCAACAACCAACTGACGAAATTTCTTTAGTCGCTTACAAATCACATTACACAACAATTAAAAAAAAATTATGTATAATTTGATTAAGGAGGAGAAGGAATGATAATTTTAGATCTAATAGATTACGCAAAAATGTTGGCCAAATAAAAAAAGTAAGTATTTCTGAAGAATCGATTATTTAAGTCTCGCACTTTGTTAAAATCATTAAGTTGGTACTCCAGTAGGGAAGAGCTTCCATAAAAAATGCTTAATTCCAAACCCGATTACCTTTTTGAAATTTTTAGCTGGGGATTTTTTTGTCTTGCAATTGAAGATTATGAAATGGACGACATGACGGTGGGATGGTTAGAATCAGAGAACATATTGAATGCCTTATTTTGTTGTTTTGAATGCAATCACAAAAAACCTGCATATTGTTGTCAATCCACAAGATTTGAAAAAAACAATGCATGGCACAATCGAAAGAGATGTGTGCAAGAAAAATTTTATTGCGTGAATTACTTGTTTTATATAAGTGTTCACTGGTCTTGTCAAAAGCAACGAACACTCAGTGAATGGTGCGAATACTTTTTACTGTGATGCACTGCACCATAACGTAGTCTTTGTACTTTGTGCTTGTATAAAACTCTTTGGTATTCATAAAACACGACACAGATTTGAAATGTATTTTATGTCAAATGTTATATGAAGCAGTTTTTTTAAATAAATTTTAGATCTATTTTACTTTTTCCAAATTTTATTTTTGTACTTTTTTTCCAACACCGTAAATATCGGTATTTAATTTAAGTTAAATTTCTTACATCACGCTGCATTTTTTTATTTATAATTATTAAAATTACTTAAAACAAAAAAAAAAAAATTACTTAAAACTTTAAACATGATATACAAATGATCAGCAAATACTGAGTAAATGGTATGAAAGAAATTCATTCTTTCATGCTGCATCCTTTCATTTTGCTGCTCATGGTATATCGGCATTGTAATAACAGAGTGCGTATGAGCAATCAACATATCGCAATGAATTGTATCATAGCAATTACATTTGTTACTGTTGTCGAATAAATGCAGGCAAAAGCAACGAGTTTATGAATCTTTAGCAAATGCGAATGGTTTCATTCTGTTCTCTGGTTTGAATAATGCAATAGTAGTAATATTAAGGGTAATTTGTGAAAAAAAACTAATTTTGCAAAATATTATGTCTTTTAAAAAAATTAATTTTTAATGTAGAAAGATTTTCATTAAAAAAAATTTAATAGCAAACTTTTGTTATTTTGTTATCGACAATTAAAAAACAAATAAATTTTATATTTTTGTAGACCTATTTTGTTATCGAAAATTTATTTACGGAAGTCATTTTGTCAGAATTGTTAAGCAACGAGTTTATGATTGTTTAGCAAATGCGAATGGTTTCATTCTGTTCTCTGGTTTGAATAATGCAATAGTAGTAATATTAAGGGTAATTTGTGAAAAAAACTAATTTTGCAAAATATTATGTCTTTTAAAAAAATTAATTTTTAATGTAGAAAGATTTTCATTAAAAAAAAATTTAATAGCAAACTTTTGTTATTTTGTTATCGACAATTAAAAAACAAATATATTTTATATTTCTGTAGACCTATTTTGTTATCGAAAATTTATTTGCGGAAGTCATTTTGTCAGAATTGTTTTTAAGTACGTTTAAGTATCATCAAAACATTCATACATTGGAAAAATTAAAATAAAAAATAGCACAAAATATGTATATGTTTTAATAATTAAGCTGATAACGATACTATCAAGTACTATATATTATATCGTTAGCTGAAATGAGAAAGAGAGAGAGAGAACAAGTTAAATAAAATTTTGTGAAGTTTCTGTAAAGCCAAATTACATGTGATAATTTTTAAGGAAAAAATAACACCAAACTTAATGGTAATAATTCTGAACGAAACAACAACGCAATATTTACAACTAACTTGTCACATGTTGTTGGCTTCGTAAAATACAAACTTTAGGCAAACGAAACAAAACGAAACATCCATCGAAAAAAGTTTGAACAAATAAAATTAATACAAATTAAAAATTAATAACTTGATTTGATTGAATGTGGGTTTGAATTTTTTTATCGGCAGGTGGTTTTGTATTTCGGCTAACTATACATACGTATGTACATACATAGGGAATGAAAATAATAAAGCTGTTTTTATAATTTAAACACAACAATAAGTTGAGGTAGGTTAGGATTATAAAAACATTTTTCTAGCACATAAATTTATGAAATAATTATATTATAATTTTTTTTTAATATTCAGCCTACATTTTTTTTTTCGAAAATATAGTACTGCCATTTCGAATTCAATTATTTTCTGTTCAGTTGTTTTGATGTTTTAAAATAGGACAACAAGAAGAAGGGGAAAATCTCCAGGGGAATCATTATTCAGAATAGAGCTGGCCTTATACATATTTGCAGATTTGAATAAAAGTATGTATAGCAGTTTTTATTGACATTCACCCTTATAGGAAATAAAAAGCGGTCACGTGAAAAGTGTTCCCTTTCCTTAAAATTCTGATTACCAATGTTTGAGTTGTTGTTGTGTCAGCATACTATTTTCTAATTTCGCTTAACATTTTTTTGTTCACGGGAAATATTTCAAGGCTGATTATGCTGATTATTGTATAGAAAATTTATATTAAAAGCACTAATTCTTTTGAGTGACTTTCATGCAAACTGTCTAGACAATTCAACTAACTAAGTTGCAATCAGACGTGCCATACCATAATGTTATATCCTTAAAAAAAAACTAAAATTTAATTGTTTTTCATGGTTATGGCTATGGCGTTATGACGAGTCATCTGTAATCAAATACAGTGTTGACCATATTTTCAGCACGAACAGCTGTTTTGTATGGTTATTGTTATGGCACGCTTAATTTAAGCTTTTGTCTTGTTAAAGTTTATTTTTAACGCCTTAGAGAAATAGTAGATCATCAAACAAGCATAGGAGAAATGTTATATGCAAAAATTTAAAATTAATGAGTACATCAAATACATGTCTGTAGAAGGGAATTATTTAAGATCTGGTGGGCAATTCAGTCATTGGAATATACGAGTGAGTAGCTTCAAAAAAGTTTAAATATATTTTTAAATTTCGCGTATGAGGCGATTCGCATAATCACAGTTCAACTGTATTTTAATGCTACTCATTTGCCCGTCATAAGACAAAAAATCAAATAAAATAAACAAAAAAGTGTATGAAAACATGTAATATTTGCTATGTGTATATGTCTGTATGTCTACACAATTAAATTATATGTACTTGCATACGTCATAGAGCTGACCCAGCCAGCATTTTTTGAAAATTTCAATCAAATTCGAATCTTTCTTGACTCTTTATATAATGGATTTTGGTTAAAAATTAAGTTCGAAAATTATGTCGCTTAAGCTTTTTTTTGGCGATTATGGCACAATATGCATATGCATACATATTTAAGTATGTATGTGTGTACATACAAATATATATATATGTACATATATAAATAGAGCTCCCTATAGGTATACATAAATACATACACACATATGTAAATATTTACATTTATGTATGTTGTTGTTCACGAAAATCTAATTTTATCATAACAGTTCACCTGTATGTAAATACTCGTAAGTAAATTTCAATGAATGTTATTGTTTATAAAACCTAACAAAAGTTTATTTATAACGAAAAAAAAATTTGGTTTATGGGCTTGAGTCGGTCACAATGTACCCTTCTTTATTTAAAGAAGTAGCACACAGGCAATGTTTGCCTACTACTAGTTCTAGGTGTGTTATCGTCTTTCCGAAAAGGAATAGTGATAGTCCATGTTATGTCTCTTTGAAATCATTTAAACAATTTTTATGAAACAGAAAACATACATATATATGTATGTACATATGTAGTAGTGATGTAATGAATGTCAATTTTAGATATTCGCGAATACGAATACGAATACAAATATTTCCAACGATATTCGCGAATACGAATACTTGAAATGATATTCGCGAATACGAATATTATATGCCATATGAAATATTAAAAAATTCTAATGAAAAAGGACACTCTTGTTGGCGTACTTTAAAGTTAATAAAAAGTACTCAAAATTTTAATGATCGTCATTGAATAATATTTGAAAATGATACAAGTACAAATTTATATAAAAAAATTAATGTATTTGTACAAAATAAAACTTTTAGTCATTTATTTACATTGAGTTTTGGATTTATGCATTTATTTATTTAATTTCTTTGGAAAATTATTCGTATTCGTATTCAACAATTCGTGCATCACTAGTATGTAGATACATCTGCATATATATAATATTAGTCTAAAATCAAACATAGGCTGTATATATCTTAAAAAGGGTAATGTCTGCCTCACTGAAACTACCTAACCAATTCTTATGAAATTCGCAGAAATATATACATTATATTATATATAAAAACCAGATAAGAGCAATGAGCAGTGAAAAAGTGAATAGAGTTAAATCATGGCTTATAATTTCTTGTATTTATGCTCATTCCTAACTTATGCAATGTTGTCTATGAGTCAGATTCGCTCCAAAGTTTGAAGTGCTCATCGAACTCATACATAGCAACATTTATGACGTTGTTGATTTCGACTCTTCTTGACTCAATGCCTATGCAAAATAAGTAAGTATGACTCACAATGCTAACTTCGCATACGAACATTAAGGTCCTCATTATGAGGTTGTGTGTTTGTTTCTCGGTTGCTTATTTTATTTTTTTTTTCTGCTGGAATTGAAAAACAACCCTATCTACTACTACTGTATACTACTTGCAAACTGTTTAATGACTAAACTTTTAAATAAACATACATAAGTACATGAGCTGAATGAGCTAGATCAATGCGAGTAGTATGGCCGACTTCCTAAATGCATAGTTAAAAAAATGAGTGTGTCTTAAGTGAAACCTTGCACAGTTTTTGCATTTTATCGGCATTTAGGAACTTTGCTATGCAACTCATACATATGTTTGCATTCAAAATAAAAGTGATGCGGGATTTTAACGTGTATGGATATTAGTTGTGTATTGCAAATTGCGTTTAGGAAGTCGGCTTATATCTAAGTATTTTCCTAAAATTAGAAAACAAGCTGAGGTTCTTTGTAAGTATGAGTGTGGTATGAATATGAATGTCAACGACGCATTCATATTTATTTCAACTTATTTATAAATCAATGTCAGAGTAGTAGAGTTTAAACGATGTCTACGCCTTTATATTTAAAATTTCATGAGTCAGCTTGATTAGCAAAAACACGATTCATTGCCGATCACTGGTGTATACATATGTAGGTATGCGTAGATTTTACAAACTAAAAATCTTAAAAATAAAAATATATTTGGGGCATTCAAACGGTAATCATAACACAGTGTCCACACTTGATGAATTTATATCATGATGAATGTCAAATTGATATAATGATGAAAATTCATCACGTATAGACTCAATTTATTAATATTATGACAACGTTATGATGTAATCATCAGAGCTCATGGCCTGATGAATTTATCTCGATGTCAAATGTCATTATATGTGTTACTGTGCATTTAACAATTTTCGTTTAAAAAAGACGGCACAATTATTTGTGATCAAAAAATTAAACAACACGCAAATTAATTATTTTTGGCAAGTATTTTTCAAACGTTTGTTTGATTCATTATAATATAAAATCATCAACGGCTACACCTTTATGTTGACATTAATGAAAAAATTACAGTTGTTCTGATATAAAATCATCAGGTGTGGACATTATGTAAAGGTCATACTTTCATAAAGTTTCCCCACCAGGGGAGTTTTTTTTTTGACTACGGGTGTGGCAAGCCCGGGGCCCCAGCTGGGGTGATGTGGCTTTTTCCATTGACGTACCTTTGGTACATTACCCATACAACTTATGTGTTGCTACCCGATCTCTGAAATAACAGAGCAAAGGATGTGTGCACATATTTATAAAAGGAAAAAAGGTCCTGTTGACGTCAGTTAGGTGCAGCGTCACCTAGAGCTGCCCCTGAGTTCAAAAGACGATAGAGGTGAAGCCCTTGTGGTGGAACTTCGAGGTCTCACCAGAGGCTACTTCTGGTTCCACGGGTGCCGCTGGCCCGACAGCCGAGCTGCTTTGAAGTCTTGAGTGAATGTAAAGGCCGTCAGTGTTCTTTGCTAAAATGCCGACCTCGTCCTACCCCACGGGGTTTAAGGGATGATTTTGGTATGTGTGGAGTAGGCACTGGATATTTGGCGACACAATGGTTGAGGAATTCTCTTGGGGATCTCGCTATTGGTGTATACACAACACCTTAGCGTGGAAGCCGGAGAATTAACGTGGTGGCTGTGGTTGCTACCAAAATCGCTGGGAGAATAGTCTTGGCTTCCCAGTGTTAAATCAATGCTAGTGATTGGCGTGACGCGGTCAGCCAGACACTATTCTAGGTGCTGTTGCCATTCAACAGAAGCTGGTATGGGCACGGACATAGCAGCAGCTATGACTTCAACATAGCAGCAGAGTTTAAATAGCTCAAAGTACCTAAGCAAGGTACTTGAATATAGTATAGGGATAACTATATACAAAGATTGCAACCTGTGTGCCTTTGAGGAGTGGGCGGCACAGGTTCATTCTAAAAAGGGTGCATGGGGGCGATTGTCTGGCGTCTAACCTAGCACCCGGTGCTTTGGCAACCGTGAGATTAGGCCGTCAATGCAGGAGCTCACGGAAAGCTTTGCACATCTTTCATAAAGTTTCAAAATAAATATATAAATATACTCGTACGGCACGATTTTTTTTCAAACATAGTTTATTTATTAATTTATTTATATTTTGCAGGTTTACCATAAACTTGTAATTTGCTGTGTAACCAACCTTAAGATAAACCAAATTGTCTGCCCTATTTGCCTGGAGCTTAAAAGCTTGTAACTGTATATTTCTATGTACCGAACAAATGAATAAATGAATGAATGAATGAATGAATGTCTGTCGTCTTATAGGTTGTTATGGTTTCATGATTATGGTTTGTAAACACATGTATGTACATATGTACATATAAAATATTCAAATAAAAACGTTGTTAGAAATTCTGCTGGCCTGTTATTATTGCAAAATCTATATGTATATAAATAAAGTTTTTTTTTCTCATCTCCTGTTTACAGAAAAATTATATTTGTATTATAAATATATATATAGGTATATAAGTTTGATATTATAAGAGCACATGCACACATACACACGTACATGTACATACATACATACATTATCATAAAATAATTTAAAATAAAAAACAAGCTTCTACAATTGAAACATAAATTATTAATTTAAAATCTAAATTTTTTAAGGCTTTATACTGGCTTTTTAAGAAATATTTTGTATGAAAATTTGTTTTAAACCCCCTTTATAAAGCCTTAATAAGTTTTATAAATAAGGCTGTTAATTTTTTTATTATTGGTATTATTTCTTTCTATCTGTACAATATTATTAAACCAATTATTTATTACTAAAATAGGAATTAGAATTTTTCCAAATTTAGATTTGCAGAGATAAAATATTAAAAATATATTTATTTGTTGCAAGCATTAGCAGGGCTACAAAGTCAAGCAGCAAAAAGTTTAATATTCTCATATTTTTTTGTTATTATGTATGTATGTAAGTATGTATGTACTTATTCGTACATTCGTGGTTTATACAGGATTGCAGGTTTGAAGAGATTTTGTACATGCATATGATTGTTGCTATTTTTTATTGGGGTTTAAATTAATTTGTTTAAACTCATCACTTTCTGTAGAGCTAGGTTGCATGTAGGTTGCATTTATAAAAATTTATTTTTAATATAATCTATTGTTTATATACAAAATCTGTTTACATACATGTGTATGTACAATTTGCTTATGTACATACATATGTATGTATAAATGTATGTATGTATGTTCATAGAAAATAGTTGTTTATTTTTAAACAAAATTTTTCCCACACAAAATAGTCTCTGTATATTTTTAGTGTTCTTGCAATTCTGCTCTACTGTTAGCAATTGTTTAAAATATTTTATTGTTTAAAACATTTTTATAGAAAACTTTTTAAATAAAATATTATTTATAACAAAAATTTATTTAATTTATTGCAAATGTTTGTTGTTGTTGTTGTTGGCTTATTATTTATTGTTTTAGTAAAACAATATAATTTAGCAATATAATTTCAACAAAATATTTATTGAAATTAAAATAATAATAATAAAATTTGACAACTGATAAAATGTATAGTAAATTGTTTGTATAATGATAGATAACATTTAGTGTAATCACAGTATCTTTTTGACAGAAATAATAAGGAAATTCACAGTTTATAAATTTTTGGCATAAATATATTTGAAAATTGTGCTTGTTCTTACAGTTCCGTACACCAAAAGATGAAAAGGTCAATATTGTTTTCGCTACGATTTCCGTCCGTCAAATGCCAAATTGAAAAAAAACAAAGAAAAAAATAATCAAAAATAAAATGGCTACCAAAAAACTAAAAAAAAAACGTAATAAAAATCGCCAAAACGAGAATCGCTAGAACTAAAATTATGTAATAAAAAAAAACCAAAAAAAATCCAAAAACCAAACAAAAAATCTCCAAATCAAACTAACGCAGAAACTAGAAAAAAGAGTCAATACTAAAAAAAACCTCCAAAACCGAAAAAATTTGCAAAAAAAGGAACAAGCGCCGTATAAGACAGCCCAGCAAAACTTAAAAAAAAAATAATCGAATTTGGAATTAAGCATTTTTGGTGGAAGCTCTTCCCTACTGGATTACCAACTTAATGATTTTAACAAGGCCTGAGACTAAAACAATCGATTCTTGAGAAGTAATACTTACTTTTTTTATTTGGCAACATGTTCACGTAATCTATTTAATCTAAAAAATCATTCTCCGCATTTAGCAACTTGTACATATTTTTTTTTAAATTTTAAGTAATGTGATTTGTAAGCGAGTAATGAAATTTGGTAATCAGAAAAGTAAGTTATTATATGGCTAGTAGTTCTGATGGTAATGTCTAGTTTCTTGCTGGGACTTTACTGAATTTGTTTTTGTTTAGCAACGTATTTAGCTTTTTAATACTTCAGTTGTTGTAAAAATGTGGCAGAATATAAAAATATGCAAAATCGAGTAAAGATGGTTGTTTTTTAAAGATTTTTTTTTGATTATTTTAAACTTATTATGTTTGTATATTGTGATTCTCAATAATGTATTAAGAGTCTTACTTTTGGGTTAAAGTCTACTGAGGAGTTTTGTGAACTACTTGTTAGGGTTCCGTACACCAAACGTGAAAATGAACCCTATTGTTTTCGCTACGCTATCCGTCTGTCCGTCACACGCTATTTTATCAGGAACCGTAAGAGCTACTGATCTGAAATTTGGACAGAGTATGTAGAACCTTGGCCGCTACAACAACAAGTACATTTAAATTAAAAATTAAAGGGTGTTCCAAAACGAGCAACGAAAAATTTTAAAATCCCATATAATATACATACAATTGTATGTACATAGATATGTAAATTGGCACTTAAAATTTTTAAAATTAGTGTATTTTTATATAGACTACAACAATTAACACTAAAATTTAAAAGAATTTAAATTAAATGGTGGTCCATCAGTTAATGCAATTTTGACAACTTGCTATATCTTGGAAACCCAGAGGTAAACTCTTGACATTTTCAAAACCGGTAAAACTAAAAAATCGGAAAATTATAAAATCGACAACCCAAAAAAAATCGCCAAAAATTGAAAAAAAAATTCAGCGAAACTAAAAAAATCACCAAATTAAAAAAATTACTAACACTAAAATAAATCGCTAAATTCAAAAAAATCACACATATGAAAAAATCGTCAACAACCGAAAAAATCACAAAAACGCGAAAGAGGCGCCAAAACAAAAATATCTGTTTATATGAAAAAAAAAATCGCCAAAATAAAAAAAAAGTGCCAAAACTAAAAAAGTGCTAATTGAAAAAAACGCCAAAAACCGAAAAAATCGCCTATATGAAAAAAATTGCCAAAATTAGAAAAATCGCCAAAATATAAAAATCGCCAAAATTAAAAAAACGCCAAAAACCGAAAAAAAATCGCCAAACTGAGAAAAAAGTTCCAAAACTAAAAAGCGCCAACAAACCCAAAAAAACAGCAAAAATAAAAAAAATGCTTTAAACCGAAAAAAAACCCAAAAACGAAAAAAAATTCGGAAAATATATTTTATATGCGCTAAAGTTCGTATTGAATTACATATCTCCTGTCCGTACGGAACCCTTCGTGCGCGGATCAAAGTCGAACTTCACTGAATTTATTTTACTTAAGCAAAATTGACCCCATTTTTTTTGTCTCTGTGTAGAAAAAAAAACACATTTCTATATTAATGATTTGAACGGGCTAAAGTTCGTATCGCTTTTTAAGCCAAATTACATGTGCTAATTATTAATGAACAAATAACACTAAAGTTGAACTGACTAACACATAGTTGAACGGAACAACTAACTGTTTTCGAAGGCCACTGAACCTTCAACATCAGCGTTCTTTTGTATTTGGTTCACTGTGTGTGGTAGATTTCTGCCTTATATACATAGGTACATACATACGTAACTTTTATGCAAATGGAATATGTGAATTATTTTGATTCATCGTATTTCAATTTGCTGAAAGTATTTTGTAATGGAAGCTCAAATTTACCATCTCTAATTGACAACACTCTTGCTATTGTTATTTCTTCTTTACTAATTATGCACATGTTAGTGAATTTGCTTATTTTTGTTGTACTTAAGACAAACTCTTTTTGGTTTGTTATGTAATATGTACTGAATATTTCTATTTTTTTTAATTTTTACCACAGGCCCATGGCTATTAATTTGAATTAATTTTTAGTTATTATTGTTCAAACTTCATTTGTTTCTATATTTATGATTTTAACGGACTAAGGTTCATATTGCTTTTGAAGCCAAAAAAAAAACAAAACATTTCTTCAGTAACTATTTGTTAATTGAAGGGTTTTATAAAAAACATTTTTATAAAAAAAAAGCTTTCCAAAAACAGGAGTCAATTTGAACCCCTCAAGTTTGACAAAGTCTATTTGACTACCATTCCTTTTAAATTTAATGTCTATGGTTTTTGCTTTCGAAAATAAATATTATAAAAAAAAGTGCCAAAATAAGGAATTCGCCTATTTCATTCCCTTAAAAAGACAAAAACTAAAAAGTCACCTGTGCACTTACATATATTTTGTATAAATTCAGATTTAGTTGGATTTTTGGTGATAGCTTCATTATTTTCGGAGATACCAATTTTACTCACTTTTACCCCTTAATTAAAATTCAAATTAATAAAAACTCCTTCGCAATTGATATACACTTTGGTAAAGGTGCCTACATACAAGGTTTCAAGCTACAGAAATTTTAAAATTTTCAAAATTTAGAAGAAAAAAATTTGTATGGGATAATTCAAAAATCCGCTTCACGAATGGGACAAATGGATGTGTTAAAGCAACTTCACAAAATTAGATTTCCCATAAGACAAGTTTAGAATACATCTGAGTCTCTACATCGAACTGAGTTAGTAATATGTAAATGGAATCAATAATTTTGTTTAAAACTTTTAGAAAATAAACTTCTAGTACAATAAATTTTCCATTATTTCTGCATAAAAACATTTCATGGAATAAAAAGTCTAGGTATTTGATATTCAGTTGCACAAATTCATGCATATGAATTTATTTATATTGAATATTTATTTTCATTCGCTCGTGTGTGTGTGTTTTTCATCTATAGATATCAACCACTTTTAAAATAAATTATTTTATATAAAATTTATTTTAACAAAAAGTTTTAATAAAAATTCTATAAGAAAGCAAACAGGCTCGAAGGACAATACAGCAGTATATTTGAAAATAAATAAGCAATAGAAATAATGTTGTTGCTTTCGGTTTGGTTCATGTTGTATCTACATAAATAATATATTTTATTTACCACACCATCAAGCAAACAAACGCACAAAAAACATGCCACAAAAAAATAAATAAATTCATACATGTGTACATATGTACATGCATTTTGTTTAAAACAACAACAAAAACAATCCCACTCCACTCCAATGCCACAAATATCCTAATACATACTCGCATTTTGAAAACTTACATGACACTACAAATATGCATTAGAAGGGGCGGAAGTAGACCAGGACTTTTTGAAAATCATCCCCTAGAAGTTTTTGTGGGATAGTTTACAACATCTAAAATTGTTTTGTTTTATATTGTGTGCAACAATGCATACAAATAAGATAATATTAAAATTGTATATGCATATTTAAAGTTCATTTTTAAGTTCCTAAAGGACAGGTGTTATAAAATGACTCCTACTTCCAAAGTGTCAATAAATGTGTATTTTTAACTATTCAGGAAGTGGTTATTAACAACATCCAGATAATGCATTAAGAAGATATTTTTTTTAGGCAAATGAAATCGATGTCATGAAGTATTAAGGGGTTTTTTGAAAACTCTTAAAACTGCCATTTGTGCATTTAAGCAAACTTGTGAGATTTGTTTCATGAAGCCCCTTTTGAACTTTTGAGCAAGCAGTTTAGGTAAATAGGAAACATACTTCAAAAAGTTCATTTAATAAAAATAAAATAAGGAAATTTCAAGCAATTTAATTTTTTTTAAAACATATTTATATATTTGAGACGCCTAGTGCAATAACTCTGTAAGCCAACAATATTTGTTGTATTTTTCTGTGGCTCAAAAATTGCAATAAAAACATTCTTCATTATTATGTCCTTTACCAAAATTGGAAAAGTTTGTCATTCCGTGTGTAATTTCCACAATATGATTGTGCGAACCAGAATATATGTATATACCTTATGGGATGACGAATAAGCGATGTCCGGCTGTCCGTTCATCCGTCTGATGTACGTGAAATTGGTTTTCCGAAGCTCCCAGGAAAGATAGGGACTTCGGTCTTAGACTGGTATATCAGAAATGCTCCAAAATAGATTGCCATATAAAAGCAACTAGTTAAAATTTATTTTTATTGTTTTTTTCTGTAAACTTATTTTATATTTCGGTACGAATAAAACTAACATTAAAAATATAATAATAATAATATATAAAATATAAAATAAAATATAAAAACTTTTCCATAGTTGAAAAACTTTAATTTTTAATTCCTATATAAAATAAAGACCTGCACAAGACCTCTTATAAGAACCTTTAAGACATGAGGGAAATTTCAAATGCTTTAGTACAGCAAAATCTTCTAAAACAAACGCTAAACAACACTGCTGGCAATATATTTGTTTAACTTATTGCAGGTATAGGAGTAAGGAAGAAAATAAATCGTGACTGAAAAATTAGTGGTGTTTGTGCTTTTTTCTACGCATTGGCGCGTATACAAACGTCATTCATGTACATTAGGGAGGGTCGATTGGTATGGAAGGAAAAAATCTTAATGGGCGCTTTGCGTTTCTGATTCTTTGGATTGTACTGAGTCCACTAAATGGTAATTTATCAATATTTTCACGAAAAATTTGCACTTTCACAAGGCCAAACTGCCTGAAGGAGCGCTCCAATGCTTTTGCGATGAGAGAGATAGAGAGTTCTTAACTATTGTCTTGGTTACAATTCTTGTAATAGTATTGGTTCGAAAATCTTAATGGTTTGGCTGTTATAGGCCAAAATATCAAAAAAAAACGTGACAAAAGACTGAGAAAAAACTGCAAATCAAAATCTGGAAGCTCGATTTTCACCATAAACGGACTTTTTTGCTCAGTACAATCCCAAGAATCAGAAACGCGAAGCGCCCATTAAGATGATCAAATTGCCCCACCCTAATGTGCATACATATATACCTACATAATTTGTGTATGCTCTCTTATTTTTCTGCGCACATACAAACGCACTCATGCATTCACATGAGTTTTGTGCACTTGCTTAAAAAACTCCCTTTAACACGTAATAACTTACCATGAACATTTTACACACACACCCAAACGTACAATATGCAAAATAACAAGCATGCATGTGTCAACAGTACTTCTTTTGATTGTTTGTTAGAAACAAGAAGTCTTGGCGACATCGCTTGTTAACAGTCATATACATGTACACCAATACATCGATAGTGCTTCGTTTATAGTACGACAGTATTTATTATTGGCTTAGGGTCAATTTCACCAATGTCGATTTTCATTAATTTTTGTATGGAAAAACTATATATAAATATGAATTGATATTTAAATAAGTTGGAAAAATAGGCTCTTACGTCCCTTTTCACAATGTATGGTTAAAATATAACAGGGACTTTAACGGCAAGTTTTGTATGAAGAACTGTGAGTTAAAGTTAACGTTAACTCTTAACCATACATTGTGAAAAGGTACGTCAGTATGATAAATGCCACGAGAATACATTTAAAAAACAAGACGTATTTATATACATTTCAAGACTGTTTACGCAGGTCTCTTATATTAAAGTAACCTACTAAAACTAATTTTTTCTTTTTTATATAAACTAAACATGGTCTCATGTTCTTAAAAGAAATATGTATATTGGTGTAAGAAATCAGAAAAATATAAAAGGAGGATTCCAGGGTTGGGAAACTAACACTTTTTGTAACAATAAAAGTTAGAAGGGCTAATTAATTTTTTCTTTACAAATTAGATGTATTTTATGTTATGGAAAGAAAAGTTTGGTATAAAAAATTAGAAAGCTGCAGAGCTGGAATATTTGAAATTTTTTTGAAATTAAAATAACTAAAGAAAACTTATTTTTTCCTTAATTCCTTTTTTCTTTGTTATATACATATTTTAAAGAACTAGATTGGTATAAGGAGTCAGAAAAATATAAAAGAGTTGGAAAATATATTTTTTTTGTATATACAAAATAATATTTTATTGTTTACAAATTAAATGTACTTTATGTCTTAGAAAGAAATAGTTAGGAATAAAACATTAGAAAAATAAAAATCATTTCTTTAGACCTGGAAAACTTAAAACTTTTTATGGTTTATAAAACTAAATGAATGAAACTAGTTATTTCTTTGATAATTATATATATTCTATATTTTATAAAGAAACAGATTACTAGTAAAAACTAGATATCAAAATTATGGTTTCAGAGTTGGAAATTGAAAAAAAAAATGTAGTAAAATTAACCAAAATTATATTTTTTTTCAGTTAAACATATTTCATGCTTTAGGAAGATCTTTACTCAAGATTTTTTTATATATGTTAAATTTGTATATGGATATGTCATTTAAGTACAAACGAGTCTTTGTGCCATGTTGCTTATTATGCTCTCAGCACATTTATACATCAAATTACTTACATTTTGTATCGAGTTCTTATTAATTTTTAATAAATTGATATAGAAGTAAAATTTATCGCTAAAGAACAGTCATAACTATAATAAATTAAAGGAAATGTTCTTTATCATTTCCCTGAAAACGTTCCTTTCTGCTGAACAAAATCGTAAAGATTCTTTGGGAATATGGATGGAATAGGACGTTTCAATTGAAATACTAAACAGTTTTGCAACATCAAAAATTATTAAAGACGGGAAAATATAAAATAAGTTATTTTACTTGGTATGGAGGTGCAATACTAAAGCTGAGTTTACATCTGGCATTTCTTTCGTGTCATTTGCCCAAAAAACGTAACCAACTAATTACTAATGAAAAACTGTTTGATTCAGACATGTATTTATTCATATAAATAGTTTGCAATCATTTTGGATTCTATAAAATTGTCTATTAATTATGTATTAAACTGTTTAACTTAATAAATACATGTCTGAATCAAATAGTTTTTCATTAGTAATTAGTTGGTTATGCTTTTTTTACCCTACGCTTGTGTGGCATTTGGCACACAGATGTAAACCCGGCCTAAGACTATGTTAGGATTGTTAAATAGTAGCACGGTTTTTCAAAAACACCTCGAGAGCGAGTAAACAAGCCCCAAATTTTTGGGATTTTATTGGCGTGGCGACGATGTGGAGAACTGAAATAAAGGCCGAGGCACAATGAATCCGTCATACGTTAAACTTCGCCTTTTTCAGTGAATCAATTGAAATAATAGCGAAGATAATTAAAACAAAACAACTTTATGCTGTAAATTTTTGTTTTTTGTACTTAAGCTTTTCATGCGGTTATGGCTCAATATGTACATTTCAACAATCACAAAAAAAGTTAAATCAAAAGCAGTGGTATGTATCAAACATCAGCAAACTCCACAAAACCCGCTGAGTAGATATGTACGTACGGTACTCACATGATCTAGAAGATAGAGATGTTTTTTTGTCATTCTTTATTCCAACGACGTACAAACTATACCAAATAGTAACAGGTACTCATGCATAAATACTTCCATACGTACATACATACATATGTAGAGAAATACATATTGTACATACTTATCTATACGCGAATGGGCTAGTTTGTTGTTTGAACATGTGTTTTCATTTTAGATGCGAGTTAACAGATGTATGTATGTAAACAAGTACTACATACATTTTTATGTTTTTGTACATTTTATTATTTAGTTTGTTTTTGTTTTTGTTTTTGCTTTTCTGTATAGCCCATTCACAGACATATTTTAAGGTAGATATTTACATGTGTATCTTTGCACAGGCATATATATATGTAGTAGGAACTTACTTGCATGCTTATCCACACATGTTTGTATGATTATATTATATTTTATATTAAATATTTACTTGCTTGATTTTCTGTTGGCCTGGTTATGAATCTTGTATACAGTGTATATAGAAAATACTTTTGTGTGTATAGATAAATAGATAGATAGTATGTGTATGTTTGCATGTATTTATTATATGCTGGATGTTGTGTTTGTTTATTTATTAATCCGAATGCATGTATGTACTTATGTGTTTTAAAAATAAATAAAAATAATTAATTAATATACCTACACGGAGTATGAAACAGTTGGTAGTAAAGGAAGGGAAGTCGCGGAATTTAATTTTTTTGTCATTAAAAATTAATCTATAATTTTTCTACAAGACTTTTAAGATTTTTTTTCTTTTTGAATCTCGTGAAGCAACAACCACAGATGGCGCATTCTGCTTTTCAAACAAAATTCCACTACGAATGACGTCTTCAAAGAACTGCTTGTATGTAGGTATGTTATGAAAATTGTATGAGATTTGTTGTGGCAAATCAAAGAAAAACTAGTTAAGGTTTGTTTTTTTTTATATAATAAAATGCACAAAAGCGTAGATTTTTTTTGTCACATTTAATTAAATTAATTATTTTGATCTGGTAGGTATTGATTGTCTTTATGGAAGGTCTTGATTATTTTTCGTTATTTTAAAATACAATCTAGGATCTAGAATCCAGATCGAGATTCTAGATTTAGAAAACAGCGTTCAACGTGATGAGAGCCGGTTTGATGGTCTCCTAATAAAATATTTAATAACTCAGTCAATTTCTGAGGAATTTATTTACATAAACCTGCGAATAAAAATACATCTTACTCATTTCTGTTTTATAAAAAAAGGTTCATAAATAATATGGTTCTGGTACAAAAAAAAACTCTGTAAGAACAAATCCAAAGTAGAAAATCCAAGGACAAAAAAATTAATAAAATATGTTAAGTGAAAAAAGACACATATGTAAGTATCTTAAACAAATACATATGTACATATATACATACATATATACATACATATATATCGAGCCTTATTTTCGATTTTATCGTAAGCGAAATGTTATCGAAAATAGACTTTTTTAATGAAATTAAAATTTTGTGAGCCTAACCAACTATAGAATTATCAAAATGCTAAAATTTTTAATAACTTTTAAGATACAGGCTGTACAATTTTATCGTAATTTAAAAAAACATTCTCCTGAAAAATTTAATTTTTGTCGGGTACTATAAAATCGAAAAAAGGCTCGATGTGGCTCTAAAGTTTTTAGTCTCATCTTTCTAAATCCGTTTATAAACTAAAAATCGGTTGATATGCAACTTAGTTAGAGTTTGATACTTGCCTAGGGTTACGAAAAACCGGATTTTTACCACTAACTCATGATTTTGGGGGAGTTTGGAAAATTTCAAATACAAATTGTTGTTATGCTCGACAACACAAAGTAGACCAGAGTTGTAAAAACTGACGTATGAAAAAAGCTAAAATCATTTGTGGTGCAGTCACTGCGAGAAAGGAACAACTGTAGTATATATGTTATTTAGATGTTAACAAAATAATCAAAACAAACAAGAGAAAATCTGTATTTAGTGAAACGAACACGTGTACATACATACACATTTACAAAATTAATTTAAAGAATTTGTTGAATTGAATTAAAAAAATAGAATGTGAAATAGATTAATGGCATTAAAAAGTGATTTAAATTTGTTTACAAATGATTACTGATTTAACTTTAAGCATTTTCATTGACCAATTTTAATTTTTACCTTTTGTTTACAAAAATCACACAGCAAATGAGACCACAAAGCATAAATTGAAAATACATTTGAACAAGTAAACGAAGTACACAATTTTACAAAATTAAATAAAAGAATTTGTTGTGTTGAATCAAAAAACAAAATATCAAATAGCTAATTACTATTAAAAAAGCAATTAAATAATGTTTTAAAATGATTGCATAGCTTATTTGAAGCATTTTCATTTAAAAATATCAATTTTTACCATTTATTTTCTAAAATCGCAAAGCGAATGAGGTTCCAAAGCGTAAAATGAAATTAAGCTAAAAAATGCCACCACGAAAGAAGGTTAAAGAATGCGCAGTGACTGCGAAAGCGAGACCTCTGAAAACACGAATTATCTTCCGTCTCGTGACATCTCTGTATATCCTCTGTGTCGACAATACTCGATTTCATTAAAGTTTCTCACACAATGTTATACCTTGCTACCTAATTTAAAATTACAATCGGAAGAACAATTGAATAGAAGTCAATAAATCGTCTTACAAAAAATCTAACACACATTTTTGACAAATCTTCATTCAATAATGTTGTGAATGAAATTTATAGATTTTTAATATACACAGCATAGAAAGTTATAAGGTCAGCGAGCCTTTTCAAAAATGCCAAAGTTCGGGGCTGGTACCAACCCCTAAACCTTAAATATGTACACATATAGGTATATTCCGGTTAAGCCATAACAAAATCCAATATTTTTTTATGAACCCAAAAACTATTCTTAAAAAAAGAATTTTGAGTTTCCTTTTAATGAAAGTCTAAATTTTTTAAACAAAAATGTCAAAAAAAATTTTTTGTCAAATATTTTAGAAACAGTAATGTTTTGTTATAGTAAAAAAGAAAGTGTGCTTTTAACCATTTTAAAAAGAAAAATATTATATTATTATATCAAGAATAGCCCTATGAACCACATGAAAATTCGTTCTCATTGCTTTCGACAGCTTTTTCTTAGAATTTAATTTTTTATCATCTAAAATAAGTTTTATTAAATTTGGAGCAGCTTCACTGAAGTAGATTTAAGCCACTTTTTGGTTTGTCCAAGAGACGTTTTGTGCTAGATTTCAATAAATTATAATTACTATGTTGTGTGTTAAAATTACTTATAATAAATTATTAATAATTTAAGTGGATATGTTGGAAACTTGGAGCGACAGTTGGAATTTTTCATCTCAGTGCCTATGTATGTAAATTATATTAAAAAAATGTTTGATGTTTCGAGATTGTGCTGGGGTTCTACTCTGTATTTCGAAAGGAAAGTAATTGCTTTCGCATTGCAATTCGAAAGTATTTATTTCCTTTTCAATTACAAGAGTTGACCTCCTGTTTTTGTTATGTTTTATTCACTTTAAACAAGCCCTATATTATTAATATATTGTGCCATAACCACCAAAAAAAAATTAAGCGATATAATTATCGAACTAATTTTTGAATAATCGATTCAAGTCAATAAAACGAGGTCCAAAAATGTGCCGGTTAAGTGTTTTTTCGGCGATAAGGGCTCGTTATAATATAATAATAATAATATATTATTTTACCATAAAAGAAATACAACAAAACATCTGAATTTATCAGCGACAGTGTTGTTAGGAAATTAAAAAAAAATAAAATAAAATAAATCTATAGGTAGTCCATGTAACATTGAGTATCTTGGTATATCCCTTGTGCAAGTATCACTTTTCTATTACTGCGATTTTTTCAGTTTAAATTTGGAAAATAATAGTTATTTGCGATTCCTGTAGGAAATTGTGTAATATGTGGCATGTTACGATATATGTACTTAAATACATATGCATGTATATCTGTGTAATATTTTGATGTTCCAACTCCTACATATTTATTTTTTTATTACCAAAAGTCTAGCCAATGCAGGCCATAGATGTTTACAATTTTTACTAAAATATTTTTATTTAAAACTAGTATTTTTAGTATTTTAATTATTCTTTCGAAAAATATGTCAAATAAGTACCCTTAACTTGGATTTTAAAAAACATATGTATGTATATAAAACTCGTGAGCACATCTGGCTAATGACTGCCACAATGATGGGTGGCTACACCAGAATCCGGTTCCTGGTATGTTGCAACTGACGAGATCAGAATAGAGAATAGATGTTTTGGTATTTTCAATAATTTTTTCAATAATTTTTATTAAAAATTAGATTTCAACAGTGGCTTAGTTTTTATAATAAAAAAAATAATTGTAATATTAACGTACTAATATTAACATAACATACAAAGTTAAAAAATTAATTATAATAATCAATTAACAAACTTAAATTTACATATTTTCAAAAGGTACACACATGTCTTAATTGGTGAAGGAAAATGTTTTTCAAAAAAACAGAAACTTATCTGTATATTCTTGCTTTAATCATACATAGAATATTCCTAATACGTATTAGTGTCCAGGACCATTTATAAGACATTTCAAGACATGAGAGATTTTTCAAATGCATTACTACAGCGAAATATTCTAAAACGAATGTCTTGCCAAAAGTGTTGTTTAGCGTTAGCGTTTCGCTGTAGTAAAGCTTTTGAAAAATCTCTCATGTCTTATAAATGGTCTGGTGCAGGTCTTTAATATGTATAAATATATAAATTAGTAAAGGTATTCATTTCATTTTTCCAACAAAAAAAAACTGAAATGAATACCTTTAGTGTAAAAAATTTTAAAAATCAAAGTTATAAAATATTTAAAAATTTCTTTAACTTTTGCCATCTTTAAACTTATCTAAAGGAATTATTAGTAAAATAATTAAAATTTTGTAATTAAAATAAAATTCATAAACAATTTTCAATGATAAAAACTTAAATTTCAAAAAAAAAATTAATTTAAAAATTCAACTGTTAATATTCAAAAATGAAAATAAAATATAATAACAGCAATAAAAATTAATTCACTAAAAAATAAAAACAGTAAAGGTGAAATGAATACCTTGAATACCTTTATAAATAGCTTAATAGATTATATTGTAGTAAAATTTGGTTATTGTAAAAGTTTTTTGCCCCTCTATTTAATAACTAATGAAAGCTCTTTGAACTAGTATAACAAAAAAAAAAAAAATAATTTCCTCTGCAGTTATTAAGCAGAGTCTGAAATCATTCGTACATTTTGTTTACCAAATCGGCATATTGCTTATTAACCACATTGCGTTTTACCTTCAATGTGGGGCCCAACTCGCCGGTGACTATGGAAAAGTCATGCGGCAAAATGGTGAATTTTTGCACTTTTTGAGCATTAGAAATGGAATGCTGATTGGCGCGCTTGATGGCATCCTCAATGGCTTTGTGCACCTTGGGACAAGGTCCAGCATTCAAAATATCACTTAGAGTCTTGTGCTCCACACCTAAAGATTTCATCCAGTCCAGAGATTCATGGGTGAGTTCATCCAATGGGGCACCGGTTTCGATATCCATTTCAGTCTAGCAAGTTATATAAACATGAATAGTAATATTACTTGATTTAATATCGGTAGCAAATATACTGTATGTAATTACCTTAAGAGCTATCAAAACAGTTAAATATTTGCGTTGTTCACCTATGAGGAAGGCATTGGATATGGCACTACATTCTTTTTTAATTAAATTCTCAATGTGCACTGGTGGTATATTTTCACCTCCAGCCGTAATTATAATTTCCTTAGATCGGCCGGTTATGTAAACATAGCCCTTGTCATCAACGTAACCAACATCACCGGAATGTAACCAACATTCATCATCTAAAGCCTCTTCGGTTTTCTCCATGTTGTCTATGTAACCCATGAAGACGTGGCGACCGCGTATGCAGATCTGTAAGGACCAAAACAATAGAAAATTAAAAGTTCCAAGAAATACCGAGGTATCTTTATTTGACATTAACTGCCGTATTAAAAAAAATTAAGGGCCTAATTTTGTAAAACGCAATGCCAGCCGTTGTAAAATTTTATATGGAAAAATTTTAATTACAACAACACATACAAAATTTATCAACGGCAAGCGTTGCATTTTACAAAATTAGGCCCTAAATGTGTTTGATAAGCACGTTTAAACAAAATTTTCATAAATTAATTTCTTGTACCTTGCCAAAAAATTTTAAGGCCTGTCACGCCATGTTGACAAGGTTCTACTTATAAAAAAATATCCTACAAAATTTGACCTACCTCTCCATGACCATTTTCGTCTCTATTAATAATCTTAGTTTCACAACTGGTCATGGTCCTTCCAATTGAGTTCAATTGTGTTGTATCGGGCGAACATATTGTATGCGAACCGGAAGTTTCAGACATACCAAAAGCATCCAATATCTTTAAGTCCAAACTTAAGAAATATTTCTTAGTTTCGGGTGACATGGGAGCAGCAGCACTGACTAAAGTAATGACACGATCTAGGCCTAACGCGTACTTAACTTTCGATAAGACCAACGTTTTGGCAATCTTGTAACAGAAGCCACCATTTTTGCTGAAAATTGGATAAAAAAAAGAAAAGAATTATGGCAATACTTATTACAATTGTCGCTCTCAACTCAATTTAGTTAGGTTGTTTTTGAGAGTCAACGCAACCTACAGTTTGCTATTGCCATTCACAACTTAAGTACATAAACATCTGAATCTATAATATTAACCCACCAATAACCCTAAATTTTGATGGTAAATAAAAATATACAGAAATTTATTCCTTTTCCAATTATAATTTTTTGTTTTCCCTATTACTTGCTATTAGTTGGAATTATTCCCCGGGAAAAATTTCTCGCGGAATTTTATTCATAATTGCCCTCATCAATAACATACTTCATACTAATTCTACTTTGACTTTATAAATTATTACTTTAACATGGCGATGCCATTGGAGCCAACTACTTACATCCTTGGATTATAATTAATAATTTAGCAATTTTCCATCCACAAAATTAATTTAAAAAAAAATAAAGCCTGCTGGTGTATTGAACTTATGTTTCACGTTGTTGAAGTCGGTAAATGTGTGATAGACCCAGTGATGCCAACCCAAAATCTTTCTTAAAGTCCAGTCAGACTATAATACAAGTATTAATACTTTTGACGAAAATGCATCCCTGGTCTTATATTTGTTTAAAAAATTTAAAAAAAACAATAACAACTCAACATGTCAGAGCTGCATTTTCCACAAAAGTATTAATACTTGTATAATAGTCTGAACGGGGCTTTAGAGGTAGATTCGATGTGAAAAAGAGGTAGTTTCCAACTCATGAAAGGTGAAAGGATTCATATTCACAACAATCATGAATACAATTCCGCGAGAAATTTTTCCCGGGGATCAATTTCAAACAATTAAGAAAAATTAAAAATTCTAATTCGAAAAAGGAGAAATTCCACGCGGAATTTTATTTATGATTGTCCTGATCGACATTTGAAATTTTCAAAGTTAGAGTATTTTTACGCAGACTTCACAAAATAACAATGAAATTTAAAAAATTAAAATTAAAGGTTAAGGTAAAGTTAATGTAATTTTGACAACTTGCTGTATCTTGGAAACAATATGCCGCCCATACATTACACAAGTTTACTGGGGTTGGTTGTGCTATTTACGCAGTGAACTGAGTAAATATCGAAACGATTTTGATATTTGCTCTTATCTAGTGTAGAAAAAATATTCTGGACAGAGTTCCTAGAATTATACAGGCACCATAATGCTCCTGCATTATGGCGCATTAAAATAAAAACTGCACAGTTTACTTGTATAGTGTGTGCCACAATCTTAGTTTACGCAGCGCCAGACTTGAGCACTGAACTTGTGTAGTGTAAGGCTGGCATAAAGAGGCAAGCAAACTTGAAATTTTCCAAAAACGCGAAAACAAAAAATTTTAAAATTCAAAAATTGCCAAAAGCAAAATAAATTGTCAAAACAAAAATAATTTTAGTTAATTTTAATTAGTATTTTTCGAACTTCATTTGTTTATATATATATGCAAAAAAATCGCCCAAACGGGAAAAAGTCGTCACAACGAAAAAAAGCGTCAAAATTTAATAAATCGCTAGAACTAAAATAAATCCCCAAAAACCGAAAAAAAACGCCAAAAACTGAAAAAATCGCCAAAACTCATAAATTTGCTGAAACGAAAACCAACCGCCCAAAACGCAAAAAACGCTAAAATGAAAAACCTCAAAACAAAAAAAAATTTTACCAGGTACTTAAAGTATTTTCAAAAAATTTCTACATCAGGTAAGAAGATATTTATCTTACATAGGCTTAAGTTTGTATAGCATAACATATCCTCTCCGTAAATCCAAAAGTCCATAAGTACAAAGTGTACTTTTTTAAAGGAGAAGCAAAAAAACCTTTATAAATTTAAGACTATTTATTTGTTAGGCCAAGTACGCACTGTTGCATTTTGTGACAAATATGGCAAAAATAACAGTGGGAACTACTGTCAACGTTTGTCATTTCCGATATTTTTCGTTGTATGGCATTACCACACAAACTGTTTACGCATTTGATGTAAACAGCTGTGACAATAAGTTGCCTGCATTGTAAACACAAAAAGAAAATGTCAGCGTGTTGAGATTTTGACATTGAGAAAATACCGAAAGAATTGTATATGTGTTCGGGTATAAAAATTTAAAAGTATGGAAAACGAAAAAGAAAGTTAAAAAGCATAGAAGAGTGCGAGAGAAATAAGAAGCGCCCTGGACGCATGACATCAAATGCCAAATTGAGTATTGAATAAAATCGCTATTTTTGAACATATTCATATGTGAGTAAAATTATAAGAAAATATGTAAAATATGTATTTGGGTTAATCACATCATAACCAATCAAAAAGTAGGTTTTTAATTTTTTTGTTGTTACGGCCTTTTGGATTTCAGGTGTGCTTATGTATGTAGTATGTATCCGTATGGAACTCTTCGTGTGCTAAACAAAGTCGCACTTTACTGAATTTATTCAAAACTAGGATCGAGAGGAATCAGAATTGAACAACCCTCGTAGCCGTACATTGCACTAATTTGTTAACGCAGCAACAACCAGTTCATTCACTTGGTTGTTTGTTAAATTCTTTGCGTTGACAAATTGTGCAATAGCGATATTTCGTAATTGAGTCAAAAGCTTAATAATATTAAGCACGTTATCAAGTAAGCATAATAATATTAACTATTAAGCATAATATTCATTTTGAAATATATTAAATTATGATTAAGTTTTGTATAAATAGTTCATTTTAAGAAACCAAGTGAGGTGTAATTAGTTAGTTGAGGGCAGTTGTAGTTAGTTAGTTGCAGATAATTGTAATCAGTCAGTGGTAATTAGTTAGATGTAATTAGTTTTTGTATTTAGCAGTTAAAAGTTACAGTCATACCTGCGATTCCCACGGCACCCTCCAGGCTTATAATTGTAAATTAAAAGAATAAGAATAAGTTTTGATTAACAAAACCTTTTATAAATAAACCAAGTAATATATTAAAAGAAAAATCCGTTTTTAAATTAAAACACAACAGATGGTAGAGGTAATTTCGGACTCTACGATTTGGATTAAACTTAAAATATATTTAGATAGATATAAAGGCACGTATCATAAATGTTTTTTAAATCGTCAAAAAAAATACGAAAATAGACAACAATATTAACCTTCAAGTTCTTTTAACCCTGCTCTTGTTTTTGCAAGTTCTAGAAACATTGATTAAATTGTAAGTATTTCTCTTATTACAAAAATAAAAAACATCGTAAGATCTAAAAAAAATACTTCTGGCCCTCACATGTTTTCTCATTACAAAATGTCTTCAAATGCATGTTTTTCTATGTTAAAAAAAAAAACAAAACAATTTAATTAATACCTGACATGCCAAAGTACAAGCTGTTGCCACCCTAAAACATATTCAACAAAAATATCTGGAACTGTTGCTAAGCAAACACAAAATTTTAGAATATCTCTACTTTAAAAATCTCATAAACAGGGACAATTTGTGGGAAACAAGAGACATTTTTCCAAAGAAAACAAACGAAACTTTTACCAAAACTAACAAACTAAAGTTGTACCTGAATAGTGGTTACAACATACAACAAACATGTGTATAACTTGTAACAACACGATGGGGCAGGGCAGGTTGCAGCCAACTAGAAATGAAAGAGCAGATACAAACAAGTTAAAAATCTTTAGAAAACTTTAAAAAATATGTGTCTGTGGCACAAAAATTCCACATTTACTATGATATGAATGAAGTTTAAAGAAATTGCATTTTGCATGAACTAAATTTTTTTTTTAAATTTGTTTTTCTTTGATGCATTTATTTCTGCCCACTATGGGTCTTTTATACTGGCAGACGTAAATGGAAAAGATTTTTGCTATTTCTTCACTTGGTAATTTTTTTTTTGTTCAACCATTATTAGCACATACTAAATGATGATGTTCATGTTGAGGTTTGGTTGATGGTTATAAGCTGGCTTTTATTACATTTATTTTCTTTTTGCAACTTTTTGTTTTGTAACTTCAGGTAAACATTGCAATAAGAGAGATTTTTGTCTTTTGCACAACTTGGTTATGCAGAACCAGAGTAACAACACAACACAACCAACCGTCATTAGTTTAAGTTTGTAAAATAAGAATGTGAGTAAAATCTAGCGACAAGAGTATTAAGTTAGAAAAATGAAACATTATTAACTGCCAAGATCCTAGAAAAATTTCATTTCGAAGTGAAAATTCTTTAGGGGAAAATAGAAATTAAATTATGTTGTTTACTTAGAAGCCCAAACAACAAACAAAACAAATTCAATAAAGTACGAATTTGATTCGCTCGCGAAGAGTTCCGTACGGACACTACATGAGTAATAATATACAAACCTTAGCCTATATAATCGAATATATTATCGGATGTAGAAATTTTTTTGTAAATACTTTAAGTAACCGATAAACTTTTATCGGTTTTTGTAAATTTTTTTAGTTTTGGCATTTTTCTTAGCTCTGGCGCTTTTTTCCGTCTTGCGGTTTTTTTCCGTGTTAGGCGATTTATTTCGGTTTTGGCAGTTTATTTTACTTCAACCGATTTTTTTGGTTTCGCAACTTTTTCCAGTTTTAACGATATTTTCGTTTTGGCGATTTTTTTTAATGTGGGGTTTTTTTGTTTTACCGTTTGGGTCTTACGACCTACATGATCGAATATCTTAGCGTATGTAGACATTTCTCAAAACATTTTAAGTACCCGGTTAACTTTTTTCGATTTTTGGGGATTTTTTTAATTTTGGCACTTTTTCTAAATTTTTTCGATTTTCGGATTTTTTTTCTGTTTTTGGATTTTTTTTTTGTTTTTAAATTTTCCTGGTTCCTGTCATGTTTTAAGGTTTTGACACGTTTTCTGAATTTTGAGTCTTTTACCGTTATCGGTATTTTTCATTTATTTTTTTGTTTTGGCGTTTTTTTATCTTGGAAAATTTTTCTCTTTTTTTTAGTTCTTTTTTTTAGTTTAAGCCAACTTTTTAGTTTTAGTGTTTTTACGCCTTTTTTTAGTTTTAGCAATTTTTTTTAATTTTGGGATTTTTTTAAGCGTTTTTGAGTATATCAAGAAATTGGCTCTTACGAACCTTAGCCCATATATTCGAATATCTTATTAACTAATGTAGAATATTTTACAAAAACTTAAGTTCTCAGTTATATATTTTTCCATTTTTAGCGATTTTTTAGTTTCGACGCTTTTTCTGAGTTTGGCGTTTTGATTCGTTTTAGGGATTTTTTTCGGTTTTTGGAGTTTTTTTGTTCTGGAGATTTTTTCAGCTCTTTGGGGATTTATTTTAGTTTTAGCGATTTATTTAGTCTTGATGATTTCTATTGTCTTTGGGATTGTTTATTTGGTTTTTGGCGTTTTTTTCGTTTTGGCAATTTTTTTCTTGGGTTTTGACGTTTTTTCGGCTTTTTGGGATTTATTTTAGTTTCAGCGATTTTTTTTTGGCTTGGGTGATTTTTTTTAATTTTTTGGAATTTTTTTGTTTTAGCGTTTGGAGCATTTCAAGAGTTTGGTTCTTACGAACTTTTTTTGGCTTGTGCGATTTTTTTTTTTAATTTTGGAATTTTTTTGTTTTAGCGTTTGGAGCATTTCAAGCGTTTGGTTCTTACCAACTTTGAACTTTGGCCTATACAATCGAATGTCTGAACTGATGTAGAAATTTTTTATAAAATTTTGAACCTGTAATATTTTTTTCAGTTTTTAGCGTTTTTTATTTTTACGCTTTTTTGAGTGTTGGCTCTCTGTTTTGGGGTTTGTCCGGTTTTTAACGTTTTTCTTTTTGTTTTGTTGAGACACTTTTCCGGTTTTTGGCGATTCTTTTTGGTTTTTTTTTGGGAATTTGTTCGTTATTTTGGGATTTATTTTTTAGCGATTCATTTAGTTTTGACGTTTTTTTTTCATTTTGCGACTTTTTTCGGTTTTGACAATTTTTGTTTTGTTTTGGGCGATTTTTTTGTTTTTGGTGATTTTTTTAATTTTAAAATTTTTTGTTATACCGTTTTTAAAAATTTCAAGAGTTTTTTCTTTACGATTTCCAAAATACAGCAAGTTATCAAAATTACATTTTACAAACTCCTAACAGATTAATACTAAAGCTGAAGGCCTCGTTGCTATTGCTGACCATAAAAAATAAATACATTTACTGATAGAATACCCTTTAATTTTGATTGTTTTAAATTTCAGTGTTAGTTGGTGTGGTTTGCATAAAAATAAACTAAATTTGCAAAATTTAACGTGTTTATATAATTTTGTTTATATTGCATTATTTTCGTTGCTGTATTTAGCACACCCTTTAATTTTTAACTGTCAAATATTTGTTGTTGAAGCGGCCATACATACATACCATTTTACATACTTTATGAAGCTCTTACTGTTCTCGAGAACAGCCTTTGATGGACAGACGGACATCGTAGCGAAAACAATAGAGTTCCATACACCAAAGGTGAAAAGGAACCCTGAAAATTATATACATAGTCCTTGTACTCCTTTTGAGGTATGTATGTACCGAATGAGATACGAATTATTTTATACCTTAATGCATTTCTTAAAAAATCTGTGATGTTGATGTGGTTGCATCTGGCGAGAGATTAAATTGCGGTTCCCCATGACCGTATTTTTCTTTATAGTCAAAGGACTAATTACTTCAGCCAACAGCATCCTCCTCTTCTCTTCTTTTTTATCTGTCTGTCAGTTTAATAGACTTGAGTCGAACTAGTTCACTAGTTCGTTTTGTGTGATCAAACTTATGTTATTTCAATGGGTTTGATTATTGGTTTGCGTCAAAGATAAACTAGTTCGACTCAAGTCAAATCTCTTTCCTATTCTTAGGTAACACAAAGGGACTTATTATTTGAACCCAAGGCGAATTCAGTATCAGGTGAACTCTTTCCAAGCAAAATTTGAAATTGCTCAATTTGGCATCAACATCTGATAATAAGCCGAGCTGATAAGGTCACCTGATACTGAATTCACCTTGATTTGGAGCCAAGTGAGCTGATAGTAAGTTTTACTGTCTTTTCTCAGCAACCTGTCATGCCTAAACTGAACTAGCTTAGAACTCTGAGACTACAAAAGAAAATAATTTTTCTATTAACTCGTTTGATTAATGACTTGAACTTTAAATGCTCAAGTGATTATTTATTTTATATAAGCAAACTAAAATGAAAACTTCATTTTCTGCAGTAAAAGCAAATTAAATTACACACACTCACACACACAACTCACCCTTGATCTTCCATGTAGTGCCTCAATGTAACACCCTTTGCCCAACTGGCAATCATTTTTTTAAAACTGCCACTAGTGGAGGCAATAGCAACCATACGCTCTTGAAATTTCTCATAGACACGTGGTACACCCATAAATCTTGTTGGACGAGCTTCTTGCAAAGATTTCACCAACGTACCTTTCAAGGCATCTTTGTCAGCAAAATAAATGCAACCGGCCATTGAAGCTAATGTATAAATATCGACTGTCTGGGCGGCAACATGAGACAATGGCAAATAGGAGACCAAAACCTCTGCACCAGCAACAACACGTTCCAAAGATTTTACTATGACACGGGCATCAAATGTAATATTATCATGGCTAAGCATCACACCCTTTGGCATGCCAACTGTGCCAGACTGTGCAGTGAATAGAAAAAAAAAGAATATAAGAAAAATTATTCAGTTTGTAATACGACATTTTTCCTTTTTTTTTTTGCAATGCCGTTAAACGTATTGATGAAATGAAAAATGTCTTGCAAAAAGAATTATAAGAATTTTTCTTACCGTATAAACCAGGCAGCAGCATTCGTTGATGGCAATATTTTCTAAACGTTTTTTGAATTCATCTTCAACATCGCAAACATTCATATTTTCAATATCAGACCACTTAAATTAGAAAAAAAAGCACAAGAAACAAACAATTCCATTACATTAAAATATATAAAACAAAAACTTAATTGTTTTTTGCATTTACTCACCCGGTAATAGCCATCCTCCTGCTTCATGTAGTCAGCATAAGGTTCCTGAATTTGTATGGCAGCCTTCAGTTTTGGCAATTTATCTTTAATGGCATGTATCTTTTCCATTTGTTTGGCATCGTCAACTACCACAATTTCAGCATGTGAATTTTCCAAAACATGCAAAACAGCTTCGGCCGAATTGGTGGTATAAATGCCAGCAATAATACCACCAGCATGTATGGCACCCATGGCCGAATAAAACCACTCGGGACAATTAAAGGCCAAAACACCCACTGAATTGTGGGCATTTAAACCCAATTTAATAAAAGCTTTGGCTGTTTGATGCACTTTTTGTTCATATTGTCTTGAAAAAAATTAAAAGTTACTAGAAAGGGGGAATTCAAACTACATATATCCCGAACTCACCTGTAAGTAACTGTGTTATATACCGTTTTGCTTATTTTATATCTTAAGGCTGGAAAGTCAGGATAATTGTTGACCGAACGTTTGAGCAGGCCGGGTATAGAAATGGGTTCTTCAGCTCCCATACCTTCACTGGCCATGCGTATTTTCACAGCTTGTGTTACATCGCTAGTGCGACACACCTCTGTGGACCTTAGGCGATTGGGGCCGGGACGGCTATGAAGAGCATCTGTGGCCATGTTAGTAAATTAGTGAGAAAAGTCTAGAAATGAGAGATATAAAAAATTATTATTAAAATCTGCTTTAAATAAATATGTATGTATATATCGTCACCTTAAATGCAAACGGACGTAACTACACGTTTATATTTTTTACAGGAGAAACAAAACACGTTTCAAAATCAATAATAATAAACTCGAAATTTACTTGTAGTTTGGATACTTATATGTTTTTAACTATTTATTTCCTTTTTATGTATGTATATTTATCCCCTTATTCACAAAAAAATAAAACGAATTTGAAATCCATTTTAGGAAAATTTTTTATGAACAATTTGAAATAAAATAAATTTCAAATTTATCTTTTATGTTATTTACCTTCTTTGCAATAAAAAATATATGCATTCGTAATTACGTCCGTTTCAATTTCTTTAATAAAGTCGCAATTTTTGATCACAGAGCTCTAAATATTTGCGAGAACATGCAGTTTGATAAAATTAACCATAATCAATCAAAAACTCGGTGTTAGTAATGGCAACCATGAAAATGAATCAGAGTTGGCATAATTTAATGGAAAGTGAAACATTATGTACTTAAAGAAACTGCAACTATGTACGCGCCATTTTTTATATACATATATGTAAATTGTAAATAACTAAGTATGTACTTTAATAGAAGCCATTTTCAAAGTCAGTATTGTCACGTCATTGTTAAAGTAAACTTGTCCTCGTTTTGCCTGTTAAAGTTCGACCGAGTAAGATAATTTAATTAAAACACATAATCAATTGTAACATTTATTAATTACAGAGATTAAACAGCGCCTTTATTAACTATGAAATAGTTATTGTTCATTCTTGTTGAGTCTTTTAAAAACGAGTGACACTCGGTTTCGAATTTTTATGTCGTTACGTCCCTTTGCATTTAAGGTAACGATATATATGTATATATCGCTCATTTACTCAAACATCGTTAAAAAAAACTAAAAAACAAAAGGAATTTTTGAGGTAATGATGCAAAGTACACCTCTGCAGAAGAACACTTACATACAAGAACTTTTAAGGCAGGGGTATCTTTCAAATGTTTTACTAAAAGGTGGACAAAAAGTGGCAAGGCAGTCGAAAAAGAGGCAATTTGAGTCGGTCAAACAGTCACGCTGCTAATCCCCCCATATTCTTTACATAGCGTCTACAATTACGATTAACTCTGACATAATATGTGAGAAAACGTCGGCAGAATAACAAAAATAGAATGCCGATATTTCTCTTCATCTTATACAAGGGGAAAACGTAATTTAACTTTTCTTAAAACATTTCATTTTATGGAAATTCTCATCGCGTTAACATGTTTCATTTTTGCATAATTAGTTATTTTATTTTCACTTTTTCACACAAACTTTAATTTATAAATCAATTAAACACATTTACGTTCCTTTTCACAATGTGAAAGTTAAGTGAGTTAACTTGAACTTTAACTGACAGTTCTTCATATAAAACTTACCGTTAAAGTCCCTGTTATCTTTTAACCATACATTGTGAAAAGGTACGTTAAACATATAAAATACCAGAAATTATCTCCAGAACATAGTTTTTCATTTATTTTATGAATGCATACTAATTTATTTTCATGTACGTGTGTTTTTTGACAATTCATCGCATAAGATTGTTGTTATAGGATTTCTTATAACAACGCTCTTATAAAAAATCTTATAAGATTGAGATAACACTAATTTGAAGTCTAAACGTAACATAATTCGCTCTGCGATTCAATTTGACGACACCCAATGTTATATTCTGTATATTGTGTAAAAATTTCACTCAAAGTTATATATTTCCTCAACTCTTAAGACCAAAATAAAATTTTCTTTTTACAGGTTTTCTGGCAAACAAATTTGTTTTCTTTTTTTGAGTTATGACGTTGTTTGAGTAAAGGCCCAACTATAATATGAATAAGCGAACTTAAGCGACTGTGCGGTTACATATAAAACGTATGTGGCAAACTATAATGTACTTATAGAACTTTTCGTCAAGTTTCGTTAAATGTCATTTGCTTAAGCTAAATGCCAAACTGAACGCACATTCCGTACGGAAAACACTGTTTATGAATTTTTTAAACTCAAGCAAACAGCATCAGAAAATATTCTTTGATTTTAAATAATTTTTTATTGTTCCTTTTTTTTAACTCAGAAAAGAAAGCAAAACTTTCATTTTCATTCTTTATTTTGCAAGACATATGTACAGGGTGTTTTTTTTAGAGGTATAGAACTTCGAATTGAAATAAAACACAAGAAAATCGTTTTATTGTCCATCAATTTGTCTTTATTGGAAGGATAATTTTATGCCATTAATGTTTAAATATGATTTCGGGCATGTGGCCGCCGCGGCTGGCTCGAATAAAGCCAATTCTACAGGTCCAATTTTCAACCACTTTTTCGAGCATATGGGGCCGTATGTTTGCAATAACGCCACGAATGTTGGCTTCCAAGTCCCCTAACGTTTCTGGTTTGTTGGCGTAGACGAGCGACTTCACATATCCCCAAAGAAAATAATCCAATGGTGTCAAATCACACGATCTTGGTGGTCAATCGACAGGTCCATTCCGCGAAATTATGTGCTCATCGAATGTTTCCTTCAATAAATCGATTGTGACGTGCGCTGTGTGGCATGTAGCGCCATCTTGTTGGAACCACAACTCATCCACATTCATGCCATCCAATTCGGGAACAAAATAGTCGGTTATCATGGCTCTATACCGGTCTCGATTCATTCGGGTCCTCTTCAACACTTTGCTCTACAGCGGTAATTGTTTCTTCGGTGCGCACTGTTCAACGTCTCTGCGGATGCGTATTATCACATAGAGTAAACGTAGTGCGAAAACGATCCATGGTTAACCGAATTAATTGCACTGATGGACGATTATGTCGACCATAAAATGGACGGAGCTTGCGGTAAACTTCGCGAACTGAACCATTATTTTCGAAATAAATTTGCACGATTTGCAAGCGTTGTTCTTTTGTCAACCTGTTCATGATGAAATGGCAAACCAAACTAAATATTAATCACTTGACAGCTGACAAAATGGCCGCCAGTTAAAAAAGTGATGCCAACTTAAAGTTCTATACCTCAATAAAAAACACCCAATACATACACGCATACACATGAGTTTATCTATGTATGTTCATTGTTGTACTTTTCAGTAGGCAAAACAAATAAAACAAGTAATAAAGTGGTGGATATAATTATACGTGAGTTTTTAATGGATTAGGATATTCCAACAAGTTAATTTGATTGAATTGCATTAATTTAGTTGTTATAAAAAGAAACAAAGTTCCTAAAAAAATTGTGAACGATACCCATATATGCAGCTGTGGCTAAAGAATACTTAAGTGCATGTAAGTACATTGTGGCCACCTAAAAGTCACATCTGAATTGCTTAAGTATTTGACAGACTTATCGTTCAATTCTGGCATTAGCTTAAGCCAGCTTATTCATATTATAGTTGGGCCTCAAAATGAGCGATATGTATATAATTTTTTTTTAAATAAGCTAATATTATATTTTTGATCAGATATGTATAAGAAAATAACACAAGTAAAGAGTGCCGAATCACTTTTATAAACATACAATTTATTTACAGATTGCTCTTCATGTTTGTTTTGGCAGAATTTATGAAAACGGCTCATAGTGCGCTATTTTACAAGCACATCTTTTTGATGTAAAAATTTTATAAGAGAGATATGAGGAGGTATTCTTTTTTAGGGTTCCGCGCACCAAAGGTGAATGAAGAGTTAGAGGAAACTTTAATTTTTTACAACTGCTTTTTACAATTTTTTTTTTTAATAATGCAGTGCTGCAGTGCCTCTGGTGTCAATGAGGCGTATTACATTTTTGAAGCCGTGTTTAGAAGCCATTTTATTGGTTATTTTACTTTCCGATTACTATATTAATATATACCGACAAAATAGGGCTGTATGATGTTACATTAGAATTATTATCCGCTGATGCACCAGTAGTTCAGCGACTGACACCAAGAGGCACTAATGCACATCAGAAAATAATGCGATAATAATTTAAATATTAGAACTGCCTTAGTCACACAGTGCCAGCGTGATTTAATTGATAACGAAGTAATGTCGAGCACTGTAAAATATTAGAGAAAATATTAAATTATTTTTAAATTTCTAAAAATAGAATAATTTTCATGCAACAGTTGTAAATCTCCATGAAACCTTAAGGGCTTAACATTACTTTTGATAAAAAATTTAATACTCTTATTTGATTAATACACTTAGCATTTTTTTGAGCAATGTATAAAGTTCAATTTTAGGTGTGGAAAATTTAGAACGGAAACTTTAAAAGAGATTAGAAGAATATTTGAAGTACAAATCGCCTTGTAAATTGTAAGCGGGTGACCACAACGATAACGTTTAGTGGAGATAAGAGATACGAGTTTATTTTGTGCCTTAATTTTTCTTTTTATTATTTTTATTTTTGTTTTGGAGATTAAGCAGTTGTATTTACTTTATTTAAAAGGATTTACATTTTTTTAATTTATTGATTTATGTCGCAACAAGAAATAAGTAGAATAGTTCATGCTTTCGTTGGTCATGTTTTAGACACTTCATTTTTTCTTGAAGCAGGTCCGAGTTTATGATGGAGAGAGGAATAAAGAAAGTACCGAAAAGTTAATTAAATTTTTTTCTGATATTTCTTTCTTTGCATTAAGACAATCAGCCCAATCTTAAATGAAAATTCTGTGCGAGTTCGATGGGGTTAGGTTAGGTTAACTTATTATTATCAGCGGAGGCGGAGCAGAAGTAGTAGTGGCGGCGAGCCGAGGGAATTTTCGGCGGCTCAAATAAGTATATGAAAATTAAAATAGAAAATTAGGTATTTTAATTGAAAATCAATTTTCATAATTTATTCCCCAAAATTGTACCATAAAAATCGGCTGTTTTTGAGTTGATGCGAGCCAATGCATGTTTGTAGTGATATTTGCTTGTAATTTTCCCTTTATTCAAGTTTATTTGGTCGGTATTGCCGTAAGGTTAAGCCACCGCCATTGGCAGCTTAAGCTAGCAAGCAAAGCCTTTATAATTGACAACTAAAAAAGTGGCAAAAAAGATTAAACTTAACGGCACGTAGGCTCAAACCCACTGTCTTTAGTTAACTAATGAAGGTGGTTTAACCAATGAAATTGATAAGAAAATTGATAGTTAAATCAAGGGCGTCAATTAACTAAAGACTCTTAATTTGGGCCTAATATCGCTCATTTACTCAAACATCTGGTTTAGTGCTGCCACCTAATAGTATATTTCCGTCGACTTTAAATCAAGTAGGTTTAAGTAAATCACTTCAAAGTGTTTCCACCGAACTTGTGAGTGATTTGTTGTTCGAATTTTCGTACCCAATTTACGCAAATGCTTTATAAGGTGAGCGCCGCAGCTGTAACGTGAATTTTATTCACATGTAGTTGACATTTAAAATTGATTAAATATTCCTTAATGTAATTTATTTCGAAATTGTCAATCACTATTGATGGATGGCCCAGGGATGGATTTTGTAATTTTAAGGGTTGCATACATAAATAAAGTTCGAAAAATAGTATTTTCGACATTATTTAAAATAAATCAACTAATTTGAGGTGCATTATCCACACAAAATGTACGGTAAATCATGTATAAATTAACATGATTTGCACAAAATCATTATGATTTGTCTAAATCATGTCGGTGGAAATATACTATCATAAACGCGCATTGTCGCACACAATTTAATGGAAAAAGATAATTTTATTTTTCTCTCAAAATTTGAGTATACAAGATATTTGTATGAAATTTTTGCACAATATATGTAAATAACGATATGAGTATTACTTCTGCAACATTCTTTGAGCCCTATGTACTATACTATTAATTTTGTAATGTTAACAAAAAAAAACGATTATTTTCTGAGTTATGACTCTTTTCCACCAAAGGCTCTATCAGTAGATCAAACAATAGAATTGTTGGTCCGATAATAATTGGCAAATAAAACAGTACTTGATTACAAAAGAAGAAAAATTTGTATTTTGAATTTGTTTTGCATATTGATTTGAATTACATAAATCATATAAGTTAAAGGGTTAATAAACTTTCTAATAGACCACAGCGTTAATTCAACTGCACATTCACTTGACTGCTCTTACCAAACTATACATAAATATAACTTTTATAAACACTTCAGCAAAAAAAATATGTAAGAACAGGATTTTATACGCCATTAATACCATAAACTTAACCCTCTTATTAAAATTGAAATAAAAAATCATAAAACTCAATTGGAAAATTTACAAACAAAAAAGAACAGCATTATAGCTCTATTAATTTATATGAGAAGTAATAAAAAATAAATTCAGTGAAGTGCGACTTTGACTAGCGCACGAAGGGTTCCGTTTTTTTCATTTTGGCGATTTTTTTATTTTTTAAAAATTTTTTAGTTGTTGCAATTTTTTTTTTTCATATAGGCGATTTTTTGGTTTTGGCGTTTTTTTAATTTTTACACTTTTTTCTCGTTTTGGCGATTTTTTTCGGTTTTTGGCGTTTTTTAAATTTTGGCGATTTTTTTATTTTGGCAATTTTTTTTTTTAATTTTGGCGATTTATTTCATATAGGCGATTTTTTAGTTTTGTCGATATTTTTGGTTCTGGACGTTTTTTTTCATTTAAGATTTTTTTTTTTCATTTAGACGATTTTTTTAGTTTTGACACATTTTTCTCGTTTTGGCGATTTTTTTGGTATTTTAGCATTTTTTATTTTTGGCGATTTGTTTTTAGTTTTGGCGATTTTTTTTATTTGGGCGCTTTGTTCGAATTTGTCGTTTTATTTTAGTGTCAGAATTTTTTTTAATTTTGACGATTTTTTTCGTTTTAGTGATTTTTTTTTTTTTTTGATTTTTTAGTTTTACCGTTTTTGAACATTTCAAGAGTTTCCCTCTTACGGTTTCCAAGATACACCTAGTTGTCAAAATTACATAGTCAAAATTGCATTAACTGATGTACCACCCTTTAATTACAATTTTTTAAATTTTTGTGTTAATTGTTGTAGTCTGTATAAAAATACACTACACCTTTTGGAACACCCTTTAATTTTTTACTTTTGTGTATTTGTTGTTGTAGCGGACAAGGTTCTACATACTCTGTCTAAGTTTCAGGTACGTAGCTCTAACGGTTCCTTAGAAAATAGCCTGTGACGTACAGACGGACAGCGTAGCGAAAACAATAGGGTTCCTTTTCACCTTTGGTGTATGGAACCCTAATAACGCACAGTAATTTAAAATAAGCATCTCATTAAGAAAAATACAAAGAAATCCTTTTACTGCAACTAAATGCATGCATGTGATAAAAAAGGTTAACAATGGCTTAGAGATTAATAAAATATTTAATTATAAATAAGAGTTTTATTTGAATATAAATCAATTTTCAAAATAACACAAATGAAAAAAAGTACATACGATAAACACACTATGAATTAGTTATTTTGCTTTAAATTGTTTTAAACACATATACGAGCATTTTTTATTATAAATGTACATGTACAACAACTTAGAACTGCAATCTTTTTTTTTTAATAAAATAAAGATAAGATTATTTAAAGTTTATCACCATTTATAAAGGTTATAGTCTATAATCCACTTTTTTGAGATTTTAGAACAGTGTAGCAGACGACGAAGTTCATTAAATTAAAAATGAGTTTTTAATAAATTATATCAGCCAAATAATTTGTATAGACCATTTTCACTCACATATGCACATACATATATTTTTGTAATAGATTGAATATAATTTAATTAAATATAATTTAAATATAATTTTTGAATAGGTATGTGAACATATACTACGTTTATACGCGCACTATTTGGAAATAAAAATATTTGTTAACTCACTTTTTATAGCAAAAGTACACAAACGAAACTTAAGCTATGTCAGATCTTACAATATTGCCAGTAAAATGTGCTCAAAATTTCTTACATCCGTGTGAACTGACAAATGTTGTCAGACGTCGTTGCCAGAAAAAGCATTGTCAGTCCATTGCAAGACCTTCAGCTGACAACAAATTGTCAGATATCTTAAAATCGTGTGAACACATTGTAAAACTATTGCCAGATATTTGTCAGACATTTTACTATATAATAATTATATAATTATAATTATTTCTATGGGCAACACTGCACACACTTGATTTTAATGAAAAAATTTATAATAAAATATATGCACACAAAATCATTGCAATTGCTTCTTTATGGTCCATAATAATTTATATTTTCACTTTTTACATTTAACACAAAATGCTTTGAGTCTGCCATCGCGTAACAACAGATCTGACAATTTGTGCATATGACAACCGTGTGAACTGACAATTTTTCGACTGACGATTTTGTCAGATGAATTTATTGCCATACAACTGTTTGGCAATAAATTGTAAGATTTTCTTACAACCGTGTGAACTGTCAAGGAATATTGTACTGGCAATTTTCGATTGCCAGTACATTGTCAACACATTGTCAGATCTGACAATCGTCTGTACATAGCTTTACTTGTGTAAATGTACAATATATCAAATTATAATTTTTTTAATTGTCATTATTTGCGTCTATCAATATTTTTTGTGCAATATTTATCCATTTATTGTTATTTTGTTATAAAACTTTCCTTGCAACGTGGCAACCTCAATCATTTTATTTACGAATAGTATAATCAGAAATTGTTTTTGTGAGATAACTATTTGCAAATAAAAAATTAATTCGCCGTTTATGCCGCAAAATGCAATCTTTTTACTTGCGAATAAGTCGGCCGTATAAACACGGCAATACATACCCTTGTTACCATCAATTATAGTACAAATATAATTTTTTTTATTTTTATTTATTTATGTAAATGATTTGTTTTATTTTTAACCCCCGACCAAAAGACAAATTTAATTTTTGTTAATAGGTATGTTCATATGTGACGATCAAAATAAAAATGGACCTAAGGGTAAAAACCGGTTTTGTTCAAGAGCGTCATTTTAAAGATTTAAATACGTGTATGTTTGATGTACTTTAATTTCATAAAACGCGCATATATGTATAATTCGTCTGTATTATTGTTTTTACCGAACGATTTAAATAATGTATTTTTGTCCGAGAGGGTATAGCCTCCATTTAGGGCGAGAATACGCCCACTAATTTTTTCCTTTAGTTTTATGATGTCTTACTTATGCAATTGCTTACAAATTCGTTGGAAAATTAGCGGAGCCACGCCTTAACACTTAATATTATATTTCGTTATATTTCGTACTAAGCTTGACACACAAAATGAACTTAAAAACAACACAATCTTGTATTCAAAGAAGTGGGCAGAACCACTCCCATTAATATTTAATGTTATATTGCACGTGCTTCTACTTTACCCATTTTTACGAAACTTGTAACACATTTCGAGCTCTAAAAAACTAAGTTTTGTATAAAAAAATGGGCGGAGCTATGTCCATGAAAGGCTATTATTAAATAACATGTACTTCTATTTATCTGATTTCCCCGAAACTTTGCAAAGAGTTTCGCCTCTTAGAATAAAATAATTTTGTGCTTAAAGAAGTGGGCGGGGCCATGCTCGTTAAATATTAGTATTATATTTGACGTGCTTCTAATAAACTAATTTTTACGAAACGTGGCACATACCTTGAGCTCTGGAAGTGAAAAAGGAAAGAGCCGGGAACCCATATCTGCGAAAGTGGACAAGACCGCGCGAGCAGTCAAGTGTACACTCTAGAGCAAGGGTGCCCATTTGTTTCTGAAAAAGCGCTTAGCTCTAGGCTGTGTGTTTCCGTATTCACTCAACACTAGCAATATGAAATACACATACAATTTTGCAGCACTCAGCACTAGCAATACGAAATACACAAACAGCGGCTCACCCGCTAAAAGCTATTTTATTTCTTTTATATTCATTGCTTGAAGTAAACATAATTCTAGGAGGGGGTGGGGCATTACAACTAGTGATTTTCATGAATAATATTAAAATAAATTACAAGCAATTTTTAATAATTCAAGGGACCAACAAAAACTAGGGGGGATCTATGCCCCTTCCAGAACGGCCTTTAAACCCCCACAGAGAAAAATATATTCCTGCAATAAATAATTTTAATTTAAAACAAAGCCAGACATCAATTAAAAACATATTTAAGTCAATTAAACTTTTGCTTAAAAATTAAATATTTTTGCAATAAACATCTTAAAATTAAAATTAAAAGTAAAACGAAAAATCAATAAAAAATGTAATTGAGTCAATTAAACTTTGCAATTAATAAAATTTTTAAACTAATGTTTAATTGACTTAAATACATACATTTTTCATTATTTTTGGTTTTATTTTCAATTAAAATTGTTTATTGCAGGAATAATTTTTTCTGTGTATGTTTATATTTATATTTTTATTGCTATAGAAAAGGTGTATCCTGACGGTTACTAAGGGATTAAGAGGGTTAAATTGTAAAAAAAATCTTTATATATGTAGATATCGTTGCCTTAATATAGAAAGGCCCCAACTCATTATATTTTTAAAATAGAGTTTTTTTTTGAATATTTCGATAGAAGAACATCAAATTTCAAATATGTATACATATAATGAGTTAGCGCCTTTTAATATTAAGGTAACAATATGTATGTAAGTATTTTGTGGTTTGACACATTTTTCTATTCTTATGCAATTTTAACTTTCTTTTGAAATTCTCCAGCAACTTTTAAATAATGGAACGAGCACGTGCTCAAACTCTATACATTTCGAAGTTGTTTGTTTCTTATACATATGGGTTTTGTTGTTTTCCTTTTACGAATCATGTGAAAGCAGATTTAATAATGAGTTTATTTTTTCTTTCGCACGCATTTCAATGTTGCGTGCATCTTTTAACTAAAAACGTGATTCGCCGCTCTCCGGGGAAAGCAAATGCTTCTTTGTTCGTACGGCTTATAAAAGTGACATTTATGAGCATGTGCATACAGAAGTACATATCGCTTCTTTATTGCAACATAGACATAACTCAAAAAAGCAAGTTTTATAAAAAATAAGCTTTAAGTTTTAAATTTACATGCAACTCAATTAAGATAAGAAAATATTTTCCTTGCGTGTACGAGTATAACACTTTTACATGAAATTTTTACAGAAGATTATGTATGATATAAGGGTTTTTTGTGCAAAAAACGCAGTTTTTGAGATATACCTATCTATGCTGCAATGAAGGAACGATATGTTATGTGTGTATGTAAATACACAAGTGCAGTCTAAGAAAATAGAGTATTGAAGAAACATACCAAGTAAAAACTAAAGACAAATATTAACTTCACAGCATTTAATTTGACAAAGGAATGTGTTAATAAAATAAAAAGAAATCTGCGGAGCATATGGAGTTTTCTTATTGGGAAAATTGAAAAACTTTACTTGTACAGATACACTGCCAAAGATACATACATATATGACACCTTTTTAAAGGATGGTGTAGTCTATTTTAATAGCTACTCCTTCCCAACCAGAGACCAACTAAGTGTTGCTCTGACTCAAGGCCTATTTATCAGGTCAACGCAATCGTCCTGATGATATTCTGTGTTTTCTTGTTTAAACTGTCAAAAGCTGCTTGCACCATATACTTTAGTTCATGTTTGTGTGTGTTTCTGACAACTTAAACACAAAGTTGTTTTTTGTATTGCTGTGTTTTTGTAGAGTTGCATAGACCTAATAAATGGGCCTTGCTCTGACTTTACAAGGAAAATAATTTTGCTTTTGAAAAATACTCAATTTGAAGAGAGTATCCTTGAAAGAAGAAAAATATAATTAGATAATTCTTGACAGTGTGAGTAAAAATCAGAGCTGGTATATCGTGCCATAACCGCCAAAACAGCTTAAGCGACATAATTTTTGAATTTAATTTTTTTTATCAAAACGGATCGTAAATAATCCATTTTCGTAAAAAAACGAGGTAAAAAAAATGTATCGGTGAAGCTTTTTGGCGGTTATGGCTGGATATGTATGCAAAAAAAAGCATATAGACATGCTTAACCCACCACAAACCAAATTTTTGTTTGAATTTAAAATAAATTTTCTAAAACTATTTTTTGACTAGTTTTGTTAACCACTGTGAAAAGTTCTAGTGCAATGAACTTTTTTATTTTTATACTAAAAGAGTTTTTTTTGAATTTGTACCAAAGGAGTTAAATTCAACGGTACATTTGGAACTTAATTGAGTCTTTGTGAAACAAGGCTTACATATACTTATTAAAAAATTGTACTAATAAGTTTGAAGATTATTATTAACAAAAACACCAATATTTTCCTTAATTTTGCATCACGAACTTCAGTAAACTTATGATACATTTATGTATATAAATTTTTTCTTTAAAACTAATTAATCAACTGTTTCTACAACACCGACTTGAGTATAAAATTTATATGGAAAGGACAATTTTTTTTTGTGATTTTCATAAAAATTTTCTAGACGAGTCGTCTGCCAAACTTGTGGAAACTTCACATAACATTGTTTTTGTGCTTTTTTTCAAATATTTTTTTTACTTAATTACAATTATTACCTTAAAAGAAATCGCAAAACAAAATAAATCACAAAGCACTTAATTTTTTTTTTTAATTTTAATTTAATATATAATAATTTAAATTAATAATTTTAATCACATGCAGTTCTTTAATTTAACGTTTGTTAACAAATTGCACCACTATCGAACCACGTTCAGTAAGCCTCAAAGCCCATAAATCGACTGACTCTTCAAGCAGTTTAAACAAAACTACAACAATGAGGATCGCTGAAAAAGTATTCAACAACAACACATGTGCTACCAAAAAAAAAAAGAAAACAATAAAAAAATGTAAGCGTATTTAAGAGAGCGAATAGAAAGCAAAAATATCAGTGTTGTCAGCTTTTGAATTTCAAAAAGCACTGAAACTATGAAAAAAACGCGTAATTTAAGTAAAAAAGCACTAAATTTAATTATTTTATTATATTAAAAAAATTGTTATACATAAATATGTACATATATAAGATATATAGGGATCGGTTGACCTTGCATTTTATACCTAAAAGATCAAATTTGAGGCATCCAATACACGTTTTAATTCTAATTAATTATTAGTAAAATAAAATGATAACTATTGTTTAACTAATACTTTTTGATAGCATTCATTATATTCTTTCTTAAAAATTTATAAAAATAAGTGCTCGCTCATTTAAGTTTATCGTGAAATATATTAACTTAGTGCAGAAATTGGTTCGGGAAAACCAAAACATAATAGAAAAAAAAAATTTATTACAGATAAACACAAAGAAGATGCTTTACAACGTACATATGTATGAAATGTAACCAAAATTGTTTACCACAGGGTATTATGTTGTTCACAAAACATCAATACTGATAAAGTTTACAACGAAGCAGCTGTTGTATAAAACTATTTCTTAACCAATGACGTTTCGCGGTTTAACTAATGTTAAACCAAAAGCTGTGAATCAAATATTATTGGCTAAACTATTGTTATTAGCTAATTTAATGACTGTGAATTTGGGCCAAAGAGAATAAATCGATCTAAATTTAAGAACAAAATTCTTCAATTTAAATTGCAGAGATCTTAATATATTAATCTTGAAATTTGGTCAGTACGATTGACGTTCTCAAATTTAACATAAATTCTTAATTTATAGAATGAATTCTTAAAATAAAAAACGTGGTCTTAAACTGTAATAGCGCAGTCTTAAAATCAAGAACGTAATATTAATTTTAAGATTATATCCTTAAATTGTTAAGAATATGATCTTAATTTAAGATTTTTATTAAGAAAAAAATCTTGAATTCGATCTTAAAAAAATAAACATTTTATTCTTGATTTGAGTTTTGAGTGTAAAATCTTGATTTTAGCATGTTTTTCCCCTTAGTGTATAAAAAAGTATATTCACAATTAAATTTTCTCGTTTCAGACCTTTTTTTTATCAAGCGAAGTTATAACAAAGTGTAAAGATATATTGTTAAGTTTTTTAGACTTAAATAAAGTCGTAGAGGTAAAAAATCTACTTCTGCGCGCTTAAACATTGAAGTGACAAAAGATTGATGGAAATGCAGTTTTTGATAATGCCTCAAACGAGTTTACATCCATTAACTTTACATAAGCTTATTAGATTTTACTTCTGCCCAAAACTCGACATTGGACTTAAAGTTTCTCCATTCTCCATCCATTGTTATAGTAACTAGACAAAATGATGCTATTAAACTATATTTGGGTACCTACTTGCTTAATGTCTTCTTTACAACCTTATTCGAATTTTTTGAAACGTTCTGCTTTTTTAGCGATAGGCTTCCTCGAAAAAAAAATAGATATGGAAATTTATTTTTGAATTTTGCGTCTAGTGCCACCGCCACGAAACAAAAAGCACTAAAAATTAATTTAAAAAGCACTGAGCACTAACTTCAAAATTTCTCGCGTCGAAAATTTCAAAAAGCACTAGAAACGGTGCGAAAAGCACCGAGTTGACAACGCTGAAAAATATGCAGAAGCTTTGTTAGGCACAGCGTTGCCGTAAAATTTTTTTAATAAGCTGTAAAATTATAAAAAATATAAAAAACTGATTTTCAGGTGAAAGAACTACACATTTTTATTTTTTCGCATTTACACAGGGAATTTGTTTTTTTTTTCCACATCTACCTGAAGACGTAAGGGGATCAAAATGCAATAAAGAATGTGGCTTAAATCAAGTTAAGGGGTACTTCTCAAAAATTGAAAAAGGTATCCTATCCCATAGAAGAGCTTAAAAAAAGCAATGTGAGTTCGATCACAGGGGAGATGTGTAAACATCTAGTAATAAATATTTTTTTTTAATATTGGCTTATGGTAACTAATATAAGATACATAAATTTTTGGCTCTACTGTATTTAAAAATCTATGGAAAAATGTATCTATAGTAGTGGAATTATTAGTTGTGGGGGTTTGTGGACAATTGCTCATATGCAAGTGGAAAAAGTAAAATAAAAATTTTGATAAAGCTTGTGACTGTGGGCTTTCAAAATTTCTATTAAAATATCCACCTATAATAATTGGCATGAGATGGAGATTTTTATCCAATTTCTGAGCTCTCTTAGCGAAAAGAAAACAACACTTTTTTTTGGTATTAAATAAGTAAATGATTGTGCACTTCAAATAATATAAAATCTTAAGAACAAAAGCAAACATTTTTAATAACATTATAGGAACAAATCAAGTTTAAGGCCACATCTTAAAATTTAAAAAAAAAATAATTTTAGGAAGAAAAAATGAAATAAGAAATTCGCTGCAAGGCTTAGTTTGCGAGTTACGGGCCTCTAAAATTGTAATAAAAAATTGTGCTTGTGTGGCGTATTTTCCACCGACTGCGACTTTTTTTCGTCTATTGACAAGACAACCCAATTTGCGAAAAGAATAAGGCCATACAATTTTCTTCGCCATGTATTTCACAAAACACAGATAGTAAAGATTTTCTATCTTGAAAATTTGTCCTACCCAATATTGTACTGGCTTTTCTTCACCATTGGGTTTCCCGACACGGCGTATTTCGCGATTTTATTAAAGGTATTTTCAAAACCTTTAAGATAATACCAATATTGGTCATATTCCTTGGAAAAGAGCGTATAATCACAATATTCAGAGGCCCATAACTCGGAAACTAATACTTTTTACGTATGAGCTTAACTTGCAAATAATAATACCAAATTCCATATAAAAAAATAACACAACTTTCGTAGACCTAAATGCGTGTATAAATATGGAAAAACTTTATTTTAAACTAAACACTACAAAACTGATCAATCCAGGGAAAACTGCCCATTTGGCAACGCTGGATAGGCATAAACCACAGAAAAGTTTTTGTCACAACATTGTAGTGACTACCAGCGTGACCGTTTGACCGACTAAAGTGGCAAATTGCCACTTTTTCGAATGCCTTGCCACTTTTTCGAGTGCTTGGGCCAATTTTTGTCTTCCTTTTTTTAGGGTGAATTGTATAAAAATACATTAAAAATAAAAAGTTTAATGTAGTTTTCTAGTTTTTCTTTTTAATTTTGCAACTTTTTTTTTGATAAATACCCTTTTTGGTGCCACTTTTTGAAAAATGCCACTGGTCACCCTGGTGACTACAACTAATTTTTGTGTCTCTCACTCTCTTTCTGTTTTCCACACTTTTCTTTACTGATGGTCAGAGGTGGAAAAATCAATACCCATGAATATTTAAGATCATTGAGAAGGAAATGCAAATGATCAAGATAATTTCAACATAGATCAATTAGAAATATTATTTTAATATTTATTATTTTAGCTTTTGACTTGCTTGCCGACTTCGGTCAATGACACAGATAATTTGTTTCAATGTTTCTCGCTCCCCTTAATCCTTACATAGTTTGCAAAAAACCGTTCCAAATTCCTATTAGTTACTCAAAAAATGCTGCTATTTTAATTTAATTTAGAATCTAGATTATTTGAGCCTTGCTTATAGAGGGCCTTAACAACGTCCAGTCATTGCCAAAGAACTATTCGTTCTTCCTAACAACTCATTGTTAGGTTCGCTGAAAAACTCCAATAATTTTACCTAAACATCTCTCAATGCCACATCTAAAATTGATCCTAGTCTTTTCAATTCGTCGACAGTCCCAGTTTTCCCAACACTGTAATAGCTTGAAACCCTATATAGCCACACACAGCATCTGTTTACTAGAAAAGAGTAAGGTGGTCACCATTCTCAGCTACTAATTCCGGTCATATCATGTTTGATATACTTTCAGATTGGAAGACATGAAAATCAGGAAATTTACATCCATCTTACACCCATAGTTGAATAATATACAACATTGGTAGATATTGTTTGAATTTAACTGATTTGAAAGTACTTATAAAGACTGCTACTCAATACCCCACGAAATCATGCGGCTTCTGAATACAATACAAACCTGGTATGATGGAGTCTATGAAAAAATAAAACAATAACAATTCATTAAATCAGGGTTGTATTTTTTTTGTAAGTCGTGCGCGTGTGTAGGATAGTTAAGGCCCCACTATAATATAATTAAGCTGGCTTAAGCTAATGCCAGAATTGAACGATAAGTCTGTCAAATATGTAAGCAATTCAGATGTGACTTTTAGGTGGCCACAATGTACTTAAGTATTCTTTAGCCACAGCTGCACATATAAGTATTGTTCAAAATATTTTAGTAATTTTGTTTCTTCTTAAAACTAATAAATAAATGCTATTCAATCAAATTAACTTGTTAGAATATCCTAATCCATTAAAAATTCACGTATAATTATATCCACCACTTTATTACTTGTTTTATTTGTTTTGCCTACTAAAAAGTACAACAATGATCATACATAAATAAACTCATGTGTATGTGTGTATAGGTGTATTGTAAAACTAAGAATGAAAATAAAAGTTTTGCTTTCTTTTATGAGCTTAAAATAAGGAACAATAAAAAAATAATTAAAATCAATGAATATTTTCTGATGCTGTTTGCTTGAGTTTAAAAAAATACACAAACCGTGTTTTTTATTCGTTCGGAATATGCGTTCAGTTTGGCACTTAGCTTAAGCAAATGACATTTGACGAAAAGTTCGATAAGTACATTATAGTTTGTCACATACGTTTTATATGTAACCGCACAGTTGCTTAAGTTCGCTTATTCACATTATAGTTGAGCCTTTAGTACCAGCCTTTAAGCATCACAGCGATCTTGAAATCTTTAAATCCACAGCCCTTGGAAGCAAGTCCCCCTAAGAGTAACTTCATTCAGGATACTCGTATGGCTACATAGTCCCGGTTCGCAACACGAAATTTTATTGCTAAGCTGATTAGTTTGTAGGAGAGAGAGATCAAGGGAAAAGAAACGAGTACTCAGCTTCATGTAATGTCAATACGTTTTGCTTTCTCAATCGTAATGTTAAACAAAGCACACATGCATACACAAAACTATGACTTGTATTGTGAGGACGCAGATCAAGGTTCAAAGAAGAAAAAGTGATAAGGTTAGTAATAAGACTTGCATAGTGTGAACTGTCATCAAAGGCCTTAGCAAGCAATTTTTAGCACTTTATTTACTAAAAATCACCAGTGATAAAAATTTAAGTATACTTCTGGACCTTAGGGAGAAGTTTTCTAGCACTTTTTACTTACAGAACGCACCCATAGAAGAGAATGGTCTGACAATAAATTTTAAAACTCTTCACAGCCGATCGTCCTCAATGCCTTAACACAGAGCTAAATACATTTCAATCTTACCACTAATTATAAAATTCTTATATCTTGACATATGCTTTTTTCTAAACTTTTTCGCTCTCTTAAGTAGAACAAGTAATACCTGATTTACATTAAGCATTTTTTCATGAAATTTCATGAATTTTGTTGCACGCAACTTTTTCTATTTTCTAATTACAGCGATATAAAAGTTCTCTTTTATATAAAAAAGGACGTAGAATGAATCTCTGATGCATTTTTGGCAAATCTTTTGATATAAGTTTCTCTTCTAAGCCTCCTATCGAAAAATAAAAAATTTTCATGCAACTAATTGCATGAAAAAAATGCTTAATGTAAATCAGGTATAAGTATGTAGTGAAGTTGAAGTTGTATGTACGCTACACAATTATACGTATTGCACTTTGCCTGTTGCACTTTTCAGTTATAATATTAAAATTCCCATCCCTGTTAAACATTTTTGTTTTCATTTATTTATTTTTAATCTTTTCTAGCACGATGTTTTATTTTCATGTTACGAGTAGTTGTTTTTATTTTCTTCAAATTAAAAAATTCAAAAAATCGCATGATAATAGCAGTTTGTAGATCTTGTTTGTGTACAAACATGTTACAAATATATTTCAATGTTTTTAAAATGCATATGAATCATTTGCTGTAAGACTGTCATAACATCACTAAAACACTTTTTTCTTCTGTAGTGAAAAATTATAATCTTGTGCATTCCTCCCTGATATTTGAATTTTTACTGCGACCATATACAATTTCTTTCTAAAATTCATGAGAGAAAATTTAACACATCAATACATAAGTATGTATGTATGTACATAGTATGAATATTTTTTTGTCCGATTAAATATCCATAGCCTGAGTATGAGCATACTGAGCCTGAGTAGGAGCATACGCATGCTAAATGTACGGGACAGAATCAATACGCTTGATATGCTTGTGCCTTTTTATGCTTAGTTTTTCGCATAAGCGAAGTAGAGGTGATTATGTAGGAATCAGCTAAAGTCAGAGTTGTTTGGGAGAAAATATGTGACCCTCAAAATTTTTTACGCTATGATTATGATTATACACAGTTACTTAAATTAAGACTATTAACTTATGTATATTTTTGTCGTTCCATATTTATTAGTGGCGTATCTTTTACTTGTCACTTCTCAAGTAGTTATAGGTTAAGTCATGAAAACTTTTAAAATGGCTCACTATTCAAAATGAAACGTCTTATTGGAATAACTTTGTAAGAAGTCAAAGAATATGTTACAAGTCATGAATAATTTATTATGTACCGAAAACTGACCTTAAATTATTTTTGTAAAATTTCTTTTTCTTGAGTTATGATGGTTTACCACATATTTAATTCGTTGCATCTACAAATTGCAAAAGGGTATCAAAAGAAGATCAAGAACCTAGATTTTTTTATTTTTTTGCTTTAAAGTCCATGCTGCTAGTCTGCCGCAACATTGCGGAGTCTCTGTAGGTGAAATTACAAACATGACCAAAAATTATAATTTTCGGACTGAATAATATTTACTTTGTGGTAGCTGAATTAAGGATACATCTTTTATAAATATATGTAAATTAAACCTAAATTTGAATATAACCTGTGGTTTAATCGTCGCTTTCGATACCTGGATGATTCGTAATCGAATTCGTAATTGATTTACGTTATCGAAGGCGACTATTAGACCCCTGTTCATCTATAGTATAAATTCTATACATACTATGAAAAAACCAGTTCAAATTAGGAGAAGAAATTGAGAAGCAGTAAGAGAGAAAGAGAGAGAGAGAGAGAGAAACAGAGACAGGAAGGGCAAAAAACAACTGAATGTAGCTTTTCATAACAAATTTGTTTTTATAGGTATATAATTTTTTTTTTAAATTACCAAGATTAAAAAAAAGTCGCCAAAAATTGTTTCTTTTAAAATTTTTCAATTAAGTTCAAGATACATTAATTATTTTAATTAATATAAGAACAATCATTAAAATTAAATTATTGGGCGCATTCATAACACGTACCTGTTGAGCTCAACTGTTGTGCAAGTGTTGGTAAAATGAACAGCTGATGAATGTAATGAATTGAAAACGAGTGAAAGAGCAACAAAGAAAATAGTTTAGATTGGCTAAATTAATTAGTTTACCTAAAATGTATGTACAACACAGAATATTAAATGAAGTCAGCAGCCCAGGAATATAGTATTTATATTTTAACGTTGAGCCGCCATGTGCTCAAAAAATCAAAAAACGCAATAGTGAATTAAATATGTAATATATAATACAAATAGACAGCATAATAAACATACATACTTATGTTTGATGAAATTAGTAATTCAATTTAATTCCTTTATTTCTTTCCTTTATCACATTTAAATATAAAATTTAACAAATATTTAAAGCCGCCACCTGACATAGTGGCGTTGCATTATAGTATAAACGGCATACGTCTTTTCGATCAGCTGTTCAGGCTAAGAACAACATGTCGACTATAGGTAGCGAAAAAATTTTACGATGGAAAAAATGGCAGCAATTACTCAACTGTTAAGTCGAGCGAAACTACTCAACTATGCGTTTCTAAGACAAACACTCAACGATTCAACAAAATAATTTTCCTGAATTACAAAAATTTTTAAATTTAATTTTGTGGCAAGAAAATAGCCAACGAATTTAGTTATCGCCAGAAAAATCATCACCAAATCAAAAATTTAGACGCCAAAAAAGAAATATAGCCACGTTTGGCCAGAAATCGCCACATCTGACAACCTTGATTAGTATGAGAAATTATGAAGCAGTAAGCTAGAGAGAGAGAGAGATGCAGCGAGTAAAATTAAAAAGTAGTGAGAGGTGCGTTTTTGGGAAGCAATGTTGCCATATTTATTTTTCAAAAATCTTCAAGTCGAGCAAATAAAATACTTTTTTAAACCATAAATCTTTTTAGTTATTTTATTGAATAAAAATTAGCTAAAATTTATTTATTTTTTAAGTGAACTATTAAACGTAAGGCCAAATAACAAAAAAAAAAATTACTGTATAGAATATGTGTAAGATTATTACGAAGCAAATCAAAGATTTTTTGTAAGTAATTTAGCAAAAAAAACCCTCAATAATATTTAAAAGCTCTTAAAGTATAATTTTTAAAAATCTTATTTTTAGATAAGAAATCTTTTTTATCGTTTAAACATGACTAAAAACTTCAAAAATAAGATAAATCTTCGCATATGGTAACACTGTTGGGAAGCGTGATTTATATGGACAACAAATAGTGCTCCCAAAAGTACGAGTATGGATTAAATAGACTTTTCTACTGCATTTCACATTAGTTAGTTTAACAATTTTTGTAGGTTAGTGCAATAGTAATGCACTAAAAATTAAAAAAAAATTACAAATTAATTTTTAGAAATTATATGCTTTATTTAGCCTATACAATTATAGGTGTATGTATGTAAGTATTAAAACTTCAATTCAAATGTTGTAATTTACCTTCAAGATCTCATCTAATAGTGTATCAATCAGTACAATGTTATTTTATTATGTTATTGTAAGTATTAAAACTTCAATTCAAATGTTGTAATTTACCTTCAAGATCTCATCTAATAGTGTATCAGTACAATGTTATTTTTAGATCTATAATTTTCTATTTAATGCATTTATAGATATGTATATACACGTGCATGTATTTAAATGTATATATGTACATACATGTTTATACATACTATATATGTATGTATGTACACATTAATCTGAATATAAAGTCCATAATTCGATTTCTGTTTAACAAAAATATTATTAAAATTTTTTTTTCTATTTTTTTCTAATAGCATTAAAGTACTCTTAATATTCGTTTAATCGTTAGACGAGTAAATATCAAGTTATTATGTAGTATCGCTAATTGATTTGTTATAAAAAATATTTTGTTAACTGAAACAAGTCCAAAAGTTACCCGCACAGAAGAGGGGAAAAGGGGGCATTATAAAACTCAAAACCAATAATTTTAAATTCTTTATAACTTTTGTTTTCTAATCTATAATTAAACGAACGTTTTGAGGCTAATAAATATTATGTGTACATACGTGCAGCTGTGTTGAATATAATAGGAGTGCTAAAACCCAATCTATTTTCATGTAAAAGTCGTTAGTCTGGAAAATTCCAAACTGCTAAAAATTATAACGTATTTTTTAATGGAATCTAAGAAGCAAAATTAATAAAAGAATTCTAGGAAGTCTCTTGTGTATAATTTAATTAATTAATTTTTACATTTTCCACTTAGGTGAGTTGTTCCAAGGCGAATTCAGTATCAGGTGACCTTATCAGTACAACAATTTTACAACACAAAAAACAACATGTAGTTTGCTATGCTAGAAAACCAATCTGTCAATAAATTTCTGAACAAATTTTGACGTTTTGGTTCAAATTGCTCAATTTCGCATCAACAGCTGATAATCAGCTGCGCTGATAAGGTCACCTGATACTGAATTCGCTTTGAGTTGTTCAAGAAAACGGAGTTTTTGGGATTTCTTTCAAATAATAATTCATATTAAATTTTAATATAAGAAAAAGTGAAAAGTAAGTTTTGAAATGCTACGGAATATCGTATTTCGTAATTTAAAACTATAATTATACATCTATTAGGGACGAGAAAAACATTATTCTCAAGCAAAGAGCGTTGATTAAAGATCTCCGAAAAAAAGAAAAAACATACAGAGAAATTAATGAAATCCTTGAGTGCTCCAATCAAATGATAGAAATTGCCTTATCTTATAAAAATAAAGCAGAAACTCGACACCGCAAACGCAAAACGTCTAGTGTGGACGACAGACTTATAGTAAGGTATAGAAAAACCAATCCTTCGGTGTCGTCCAAAAACATACTACGTGATCTTAACATTGATGTTAGTATCATAAGTTTCCGCCGACACTTATTAGAGAACCAACAAATTGCAAGAAGTCGCAGGAAGGTTCCTCTTTTAACAAAAAAGCAAGCAGCCGCACGCTTAAAGTTCAATAAATACCATGTCAAATGGCAATAAGAATAATGAAGAAATATATAATGGGCAGATAAAACCAAAGTTGTTCTATTAGGTGGAACTAGCTTTAGGCAGTGTGTCCGACATCCACTCTAACACAGAATGCAAGGTAAAGTATACAAAAAAATCATTTAAGCATAGTGGCGCATATGGGGACGTTTTTCGTACAGTAGTGTTGGTCCAATACAGCAGATAACAGGAATAATTGATAAAAAATTTTATGTGAAAATAATGAACGAAGTGATGCCTACATATTTAAAATGGACTACACCACTAAAATTAGTATTCCAATAAGATAATGACTCGGAACATACCAGTAAACTAGCAAAGGAGTGGTTTTCAGACAATAGAGTGGAGGCTTTATCGTGGCCTGCTCAGTCTCTAGACCTCAACCCTATTGAACATCTCTGGAAATATGTCAAAAAATATGTTGAAGAAAAAACGGCAATGATTTATGGAGCATAGTACAGGGTGGCCCAGAAAGACCGAAGTGGTGTAAATTCCTTATAACTTTTTATTTAAGACATATTTTTTTAATTTTTTGTTTTTTAAATACAGTAAATTTATAGGGAATATTTTTAGGTTAGTTGTTAAAAATGATATCCCGCAAGTGGAGGCCATTTTCTGCTTCGCACAAATGATCTCTTTTCAACACATTTTCCATGACCTTTCGCAAAACTTCCGGTGTTATGTTGTTAATTTCGTCTGGAATATTGGTTTTTAATTCCTCAATAGTCCTAGGCTTATTAACATAAACTTTCCCTTTTAAATAACTCCAAAGGAAACAGTCTGGAGCGGTTAAATCCGGGGAACGCGGAGGCCAATTAAAATTGCTTCTACGCGAATTTATTCTTTCCCCAAAGATGTCGCGTAAAATAGCCATTGTGGCCCTCGGAGTGTGCGCTGTGGCTCCATCCTGTTGGAACCATATTTGCGGATGGTATTCCACTGCTGGCCTTACAAAATTTTCCAATATGGCCCGATATCGATCACCATTGATGGAAATGGCGACATCTCTTTCATTTTCCAAAAAATATGGACCAATGATCCTTTCTGAAGAAACACCGCACCAAACAGTACACTTAACTAAGTGTAATTGTCGTTGATGAAGTACTCTCGGGTTTTCCTTAGCCCATATCCTAAAGTTTTGCTTGTTAACAAACCCATTTAATTGGAAATGGGCTTCGTCACTCATAAATAAGTTATGAATAATGGAAATGGAAAGAGCACATTTGTGCGAAGCAGAAAATGGCCACCACTTGCGGGATACAATTTTTAATAACTAATCTAAAAATATTCCCTATAAATTTACTGTATTTAAAAAACAAAAAATTAAAAAAATATGTCTTAAATAAAAAGTTATAAGGAATTCACACCACTTCGGTCTTTCTGGGCCACCCTGTAGAAGATGCGTGAAGCAACTCCCGTGAAAGCGATGCATCGCGATATCAGGGCCTTATTGACTTCATGTCTCGAAGACGTGCAAAACTGATTGAAAATGGAGGGTACTCAACAAAATATTGAAAATAATGAGCTTGTTTTTATATAACTGCAAACTTTACTTAAATTTTTATACAAAATTTTTCGCCGTTCACTAACACTCCTATTATTTTGAACAGTGAATTTTTGACCAATTTTGTTAATTAGCCTTTCTTCTATTTCTTGACCATAAACTACCTTCTGAATTTTCTTAATATAAACTTATAAATAAGTAATTAAATCTGATGTAAAAAATCTGAACAAAACTAAGAATTTTTTTACGAACTGAAACTTATTTTTTTGAGATTTGCACTCCTATTTTTTTAACACAACTGTATGTTGTCAAATGACGAACGAAGCATTGTTATCAATTCAAAGACGAAAAGATAAAAACTATTAGACGTTATCAAATGTAAAATTAAATTTTTCTAACAAAAAAAGGAGCTTTTAAAAAATTAAATAAAAAAACGTTAAACTTTGTTATAATAATGGCCTTTTTCACAATAAACAATTAAAATCCAACGTGGACTTTAACGGTAGGTTTTGTATGAAGAACTTGCAGTTAAAGTTCACTGTAACTGTTAATCATACTCGTACATTGTGAAAAGGGACGTAAGAATAATTAAAAAAATAAGATAATGAGTTCCCAGAATAACAAAAAAAAACTATTAAAAAATAAACACTAGGAGCTTAATTACCGCATTAGATATTGATCAAAATTTAAAAAATATTCCATATAAATTTCATTCGTTCATTTTGCTTCATTCGATACCAAGTGCCACAATTTTCTCGAGGTGTTTATAAAATACCGTCACCATCAAATTGAGAACAAACATATTAAGCTCGCTTTCGACAAGGGAAGATGCAAATTTTAATGATTTTTTTACAGCAACAAACTCAAGCACATCCTAATTAAATCTATTAAAAGTCTTTGAATATAGAACCTCTTTTTGCATAATAACTATTTATTTATTTCTTATTTATTTTTTGTGTGACCAAGCAAATAAAAATGTTTCTAATATATTTGCAAGCACACATACATACATATATGTATTAAGAGCAGATAAGCCAAATTATTTATTTACCCAAACTTTTCTTTGTTAAGTGTATTTCCAACTGATAAGAAATTCGACAATGACCATAACCTTGATATAAGCGTGCAATAGCTCATATGCAGAAAAGGCAGATGGTAGATGGCAACTCGATTTAGCTGATGCAAACTTGTTTAAAAAATAAATTTTGTATCATAATTTTATTGTAATTTTAAATTTTTTTGAATTCATTTACATACATGCATACATACATACATACATGTATGTATGTATGTACATATTTTATATATTTTGCATAACTGTGATACAATCTTTGGGATTTTCCCATGGCTATTGATGTTTTAAAATAATCAAAAATTGCTGTTGTTGTATTTGAAAAATCATAAATTGCATAAAAGGCCAATTGATATTGTTGGTTCTATAATTAAAAAAAAAAAATTATAGATTACTTAAAGATAAGCTACTTGCCGAGCAATGAGTAAGTAAATAATAATCAAAAATTTTAACAGCAAAAGCACACAAAATAATAATCAAATATTGAAGAAAAAACAGGAAATAGGTAAAACCCTTAAAAACTTATTGCAATACATGCGATCATATTTTACTTTTATGACCAGAAATTTCACCAAAAAATTTTCCATATGACAAATATACTTATGTATTTTAATTTTAAATTAAATAACTAGTAATATTCTCTCTCTCTTTCTCTTTGTAATATATTAACGGCATACATGTCGTCTGCATTATGCTTGTCGATTAAAAGGAGACGCACAGTTAGCAGCAGCAGTGCAGTATTGTTAAAAAAAGATAAAAAAATAAATATTACTGAAATCTTGGTATATAAAAAAGAACAGTTTTACAAGGAGCTTTGAAAGCTCTTAAAATTGTTTCTTACTTCTATGTAAAGTCCTAATTTACACTATGTAAGTCTTATTGCTAAGCTAATTAGTTTGTGGGAAAGAGAGACGAGGGGAACAGTACCGTTTCTATTCCCCTCGTCTCTCTCTTCTAACAAAGTAATCAGCTTAGCAATAAGACTTACATAGTGTAAATTAGGACAAAGTTACTACGTCCAAGCCATATTTACAATGTGCAAAATTTTATAAAGGGCTTTTTGCGCTTTCACACCGACGACAGTACAACATCATCAACAACACAACAGAATACAATGCTTGCAAAGAAACAAGAACAAATATAAGAGCTTTAAAAGCTGTTTACCTCAAATGAAAATATCAGTGTATGTGTATTTCGACGTAGCTGATGTAAAGTCAGCAGCAAGCATTTATGTGTAGAGATCTAATTGGCTGTTGTGCCCTCGCCTGTGTGAAAGCCAGCGTGACCGTTTGACCGACTAAAGTGGCAAATTGCCTTCCCAGCTAAAAAATATGTATGGAGCATATATGATATCCCATATATATATTGTTACGTAAAAATATTCCTACAGGGTTAATGCAAAGAACTATCTAGAAGTATTTAACTAAAGCACTAAACGTACACACATATTCACGTGGTAGCACTATAGCAACAACAATTGTGTACAAAGGTACAGCCATACACGTATTCAAATAAAAGTGCGAGCACTTATGGTAACCACCCTGTACTAAAAATAGCACACTGCACTACCAACATACAAGTCGTTACTTTGAAAATTCAAAGACTAACGGCCAATCGAATCACCTACAAACATCTAGAAACGGTGACATTAATTTTCCCCATTATGCTAGAAGACTGTTTGAACATCTGGCTACCAATAAACAAACACGCCTATACTGCCAAATCGTTTCTTCTGTGTTGGTCTTTGCTAAAGGTAGGATCACACGATTGCCGCAAATATACCAATCTGACCCAATTTTTATTGTGCTGAATTGATGCACGATAACTAAATTATCCCAATCAAATAAGTTGCAGTCACATGATTGCCCCATTTTATAAAAATTTGATTGACGCAGATTGGTGAAGAATGAAGTTGCGACAATAATTACCGCAGCCCAGTCATACGATTGTTCTAACTTGCGCAATACAAACAAGCAGCTGTTGTGGTAGTTTGTTTTGTTTTACTTGCAAATATTTTTGTTTAAAGAAATCTTTTTTTCTGTTTCATTTTGTACGTGAAAATGGTTTGTTCGCTTAAAACAAATAAAGATTTCTCTGTTTTCTATATTTTGTACTTATTAAATTTTCAAATCAGAGGCAATTTTCGTCCTTTTAAACGAATAAAAACTAATCATATGGATTAAAGATTAGCTCACTGTTCCACGTTAACATTTCAAATAAGTTATAACTACATGCCTATTAAGTAAGTTTAAGTTTACTGTACTTACGAAAACACTTGGCGCATACGAAAAAATAAATTAGTTTAAGAAATTGTCGCGTATTGACTACTTTGATTGCTGCTCGAGAACACAATAAATATTGGCGCATTTTTAACATTTGGGCATGATTGTTCACACGATTGCCGTACCAAAGTTGCATTTGATTGCGGCAAATCATCAAAATATTGTTTTCGATTGTCGTATGGGACAATAAATTGTGAAATCACACGATGGGCATATAAAATGGACCAATAATTGATGCATTGCGGTAATCGTGTGATCATACCTTAAGTACATACATGCATGCATGTTGCTACGTCATCTACTTGCGAATCTTCTAGATCCGGTTTGGTAGTATAAAAAGAGAGCTGCCATATGTGAGAAGTCAATCAGTACAAATTGGAATTTAGTAGAGTGAACATCGTTGAAAGTAAAAGACATCGTGCCGTGCATAGTAACGTTGAGAAGTAAATAAGAAAAGACAAGTTGTAATTGGTTTAGACAATAAAAAAAGGAAGTTCAATTGCAAATAAGAAAATCGTGTTGTTATTTGTTTTTATTTTTGAGCAATCAAAAGTACTCACACGTTTAATAAAATTTAAACGTAACAATATATATGGGATATATGATTATATATATTCATACATTTTCATACATGTATATATGTGTAAATTCCCTCCACAGTATGCAAAGTTTATATTCATACACTCTTGAATTACTAAAATAATTTTTTTTAGACTTGAGAGAGAGGTTGTATTTAATGAAATATTTGTTTGGACAAATAATTCAAAACGAACTAAAAGTCATTTCATTCATCAAAAGGTGAATCAATTATTTAAAAAAAACACATAAATCATATTCGTACATAACATTTAGCTTAAGAAATCAGATTACAAACTAATGCAGTTAATTATAAAAGAAAAAATAATCCGTCTAACAATAGTTTTCAATACAGTAATATGAACTTTGTTTCTTATCTAGAGAATTTTGTTATTTTCTATAAAATTAATGACTGGATTATCCTTTTGATTATTTGATATATTAAATGGGGTCACAATGTATAAAATCATACAAGAATGGTTTTTTTTGTAACAAAAAGGTTTTCTTTTTTAAACGTTGAGGGTACGCATATAAACTTTGCATACCGTATGTATTTTCTAATGGATTTCCAATTCATCAGTGATAAAATTCCAAGCTTTTTTGATTGCAAAAACGATCTTATGTGAGATATCATGTATGCATACATTCTTATATGGCTCCATATATAAAATCTTATATTTATATATGGATCCACATATGAAGAACTTCATAATTAAATTTTCATATATGAGCTCATATGTTATAATACATTTCATATATTAGTCCATATATTAGTTCATATATAATAGTTTTGCCATGTATAATCCCATATATTCCCATACATGAATTCATACATATTCATATATAGTTATATACATTCATATACTAAAAATATATGGACCATATATAATTTTTTTAGCTGGGTTGCCACTTTTTGTCTCACTTTTTTTAGAGTGAATTATATAAAAATACATTAAAAATTAACAGCCTTATTTATAAAACTTGTTAAGGCTTTAAAAAGGTTTTTTAGAACAAATTTTAACACAAATTTTTCTTAAAAAGTCTTTATAAAGTCTTAATAATTTTTATAAATAAGGCTGAAAAAGTTTAGTGTAGTTTTCTCGTTTTAATATTTTAATTTTGCCCCTTTTTTTTGATAAATTCCCTTGTTGAAAAATGTCATCTGTCACCCTGGGTTAGACTGTTTGGACTTAATATACCAGCCTTATCACACCGAGAAAATTTATAAGAAAATATTAAAATTATTTATAAATTATATATATGTTAAGACTCTTGAATTAATATCAACCAGAACTTTTCTTTACGTCTAGTATTTCAAATGGTAGAAAACTGTGTTACTGCAGTTTTAATATCTGTCAAAATAATTCCATGTAATAATTTTTTTTCAGGAATTTTTACTGATTTATTATAAACTTTTCAAATCTTAAAGCGGTGCCTTAATCTTAATCAGATTGTGCAGCAAAAAAAAAATAAATACATGAATAAAATCGCTGATATATTGACGTACTTTGATTATAATATTTGTTAGCTAATAATTTTTATTTACACAAGGAAAACAATTTTAAACAAAGAAAATTTATTGGTTGTATAAAACTATACATTACGTACAGTGAACTTGTGATAACGTGAAAATTTCAAAATATGAACGACTCGGAAAGGTGAACACTCCTTTTTTACTTCGACTACTTGAATCAAATCTTAATGTTCCAAGGTCAGGAAATTCTACTTTGATTATACATGTTTATGAAGTTTATAAAAAACATTTGTTATGCCAGAAAAATAAAATAACTTAAAAATTACTTAAATTATTACAACCTTATTTATAAAAATTATCAAGGACAATTTTGTATGAAAATTTGTTTTGAAAACCCTTTATAAAGCCTTAATAAGTTTTATAAAAAATACTATTAGTTTACAGGCTGTAAATATATTAAATATTAAATATATTCATAATAAATTTCTATTATATATAGCAGCTAATATTCATCCTAAGTGAATTAAGTGTTTCCACAACCCTTTATAAATCCTAAATAATTTTTATAAATAAGGCTGTTAAATTTTAATCCTTGTTACTATCTCAAAAAGTTTTACAAGCTTTTTTTGTTAAAAATATCAACAGAAGGGTTTTCTTGGCATAGTGTTGGAATACTTTTGATTTTCACAGTTGCTTTCTTTAATAGGAAACTTTCAAGCACAAAGCTTGCCGCAAGCCTTAGCTTAGTTGCCTTGTAATAAAAGCTTTTATGAAAAAGTTTTATCCAATGCAAGCACCCATTACAAAAATATAGAAACAATGTTTTGCTGTTAGAAAATAATTTTTAAAAAGCTTAGTGCAATTACTATGAATATTTTTTTAAGATACTCTCTGCGCAGGCAATTAATTGTTTGGACTTAAATATATTTGAATAACACTGAATTTTATGAACTAAAAACTGCTATAAATAAATATAAGTACTTTCCTTTATACATTAATTTTATTGAAAGGCACTTGTTGACTATGCAAAATGTTCTGCAAAACTTTTTTTTCCGATTAAACTGACTAATGAAGTGAAAATGAGATTGTAAACAAAGAAATATTTCAATAGAGTTTATATGGAAATATTTCGTAATTTCGAACGATAACGAGTGCCGTAATTCGCCCCCTGGTTTAAAAAAAAAAAATATTTTTGAGTGATTGATGAGTTTTATGAAAGCAAATATTAAAAAAAAATAGTTACTTTTTCATTGAATTGAAAAATCATTGTCTGTATATGAAAAATTATATGCAGGCCATGAAAAACAATAAATAAAAAAAATTGTATTGATTTGAAAATGATGACAGTTCAACACATTTGCTGCAAAAGTTTGAGGACAATAGTAACAGTAGCACTTATTTCAACACAGCATTTCTATTAGTAATTATAATCAAATGTACATAAATATTTTTTTTCAATAATACCAGTGAATATTAATTTATTTTTCTGTTCATGGCTTTGCCATTTTTATGTCTTTGCAGCAACCGCCTTAAGCCACATGCAACTTCTATAACAATTTGTCTCTAAGATTTATAGTACTGCACTTTCCATAGAATTTTATCCAGCAGCACAATAAACTTTTTTTTCCCAAACCCATATAAATTGAAATCATAAAAATATGCTGCAGATAATAAAATTGTTCAATAGAAATTCTAATCGCTCTTGCAACAACATTAACTTTATTTTAAAATTAACAGATTCTTGTAATAAAATATTTTTTTATGATAAAAGCAATTTTTATTTATTTCTTACTTGTAATTAATTGTTAATTAGGGTATTTTCTTAAAGCTTAAGATAATAAATATGCGTATAAAAATACTGTAATTAAGTCTAGACAATGCTTATATTATCATCAAGTTTAATGAGACTTTTTAGCAGCGCTAGCAGGCAAGTAATCGTGCAATATACGTTGTATAGTTATCTACAGAAGATTGTCATATCTTAGAATATTGTCAGTAAAATCTGCTAAAAATATCTTACAAATGTAAAAACTGACAATTTTTCTCTGACGACGTTGCTAAAAAAATAATTGTCAGTACATTGCAAGACTACTAGATGACAACAAATTGTCTGAAAATCGTGTGAAAATATTTCGTTGCCATTGTCAGATATTTGTCAAAGATTTTATTATTGTCAGATGTGTGAAGTCTATGAAAATGTTATCACTGTCAGACAATTCTCTTTATTGGCAACACTGCATACATACACTTGTTTTTAAAGGAAAAGGCAAGTGAAAAAATATTATAAAATGTTTGCAAAACAAAGCATGACAATTGTTTATTTATAGTCCAGTATAATTTATATTTGCATTTTTAACATTTAACACACATTAGCAAAAACAATTCATAAGAGGCCGTTTAGATGAAGGGTGGCCTAGGGTGGTGGTGGGAATTGAACCGACAATTTTATCTTTTCTCTCTCACATATTTCTTTCTCTCGTTTTTTTTTTTGTATGTTATGTACAAACATTGTTGCCGTTTAAACCTTTTTTTTATAACATGCATGAAATAAACAGTTAAAATACAAAAATTATAAACAAATAGAGTAAGGAGAGAAAAGGAATTACTTTATTTTGATAGTAAATAAAAAAACTAAGAATATATGGACATATTAATTCTTCATTTCCCAAACTAACAATTAATTTCTCTACGGCAACACTGCTACGAATGAACGAATAAAAAGCGTTGATCAAATTAATATCAAAAAGTCGCTTGACTATTGCGACAAAAACGTCTTCATGTAAACAAGCGTGGATTTAAGAAGGGACTCCAAAAAAGAACGTAAGCGTTGTCGCAGCTAGGCCACCCTTCACCTAAACGGGCTCTAAAGGTGAATTCACCCATTGTTTCGGAACAAAATGTTTGTCTGGAGAAAATTTTTTTTTATTGAGAGTTTTTTGCAAGATGATTCATCAATTTCGATTCATCAATTTCTGGAAAATCAAAGCTACCATATGAAATACGTGTGTAAATGATGCGTATTAATTTTTCAAGTGGCAGCACAGCGGCAAAATTTTTCAATTTTCTTTGTCAAACACATATTATTATTTGTTTAATGCAATTGTTTCATTCATCTTCATACATATCGTATGTTTTTATTTAATTTTCCTTTATTTCTACTCTAATAAATACAAGTATACTCTGTACTTTTTTTATTCAAATAACATGATGTGGCAGCTCAGTTCAACCTTGGCTCAAAAATTAAAACAGTTGGCAGCTCAGAGCAATTTTGTCCGGACAAAAATTAAAAATAAACCAATTCAAGCAGAAAATGTTCCGAACAAAATTTGTTCTCTTCTTCTATCTCTCTCTCAAAAGAGAAACGTCAAACTCCATATAAAAAAAACTTTGTCCGGACAAAAATTTTGTTCGGAAACAATGGGTGAATCCACCTTAAGTGACAGCTTTAGCTAAAAGCTTTGAAAATGGCAGAGCAGAACAACAGGTCTGACAACTTTTGCATAGGACAACTGTGTGAATTGACAATTTTCTGACAGACAATATTGTCACATAGATTTATTGTCATACAATCAAATAAATTACAATCGTGTGAATCGATAATCTATTTTCTGCTGGCAATTTTTAATAATCAGTACCTTGTCAGCAAAGTGTCAAAACTGGCCATATTCTAAGACCTGCTAATTGTCTACATAGAACTGTATACTTCAAACCACAATCTGTGGTAAAATAATTGAGAAACTATCGTCCCTTTTCACAATGTACAATTAAAAGATAACAGGGACTTTAACGGCAAGTTTTTTATGAAGAGCTGTCGGTTAAAGTTCATTTTAACTCTTAATCGTACATTGTGAAAAGGGACGCATATTATTTATACGAAAATAAATTCAGAGCCTGAACACAATGTAACGATTATTTATTAACGATTTTGTAAAAAAAACCGCAGTGAACGGAACGGAATTAAAATGTATTGTATTTTCATTGCGGACTTTCTTATTTTCTCAATTTTTGACATTCTTTCTCTTGCTGACTTTGCCGTAGCAAAAAAAATATATTAAAATGTAATGAGACTACTGCACATAAGACTACCACCAAATAAATTCTCACAACTATTACACTTGCAATTTCTGAGAAAAAGGAACTAAGTCTGAAAATGTACAACCTATAAACGTAGCAGAAAATATTATCCACAGTCATAATTATGGATGTACTCATGGTGAGAACATAGCAAAGCCATAGGACATTCTTAGTGAAGTCAGAGGAAAGTCATAGTCAATCTATTGTCAAGCTATAGTCAAGCCATGGTCAAGTCATAGTTAAGTTATAGTCAATTCATAATCAGGTCACGGTCACATCATGGTCAAGCCATGGTCAATTCATAGTTAAGTTATAGTCAAGTTATAGTCAAGTCATAGTCAATTCGTCGCCAAGTCCTAGTCATGCTATAGTCAAGTCGTAGTCATAGCCAACCTATAGTCAAGTCATAGTCATGTTATAGTCAAGCAATAGTCAAGTCAAGGTCAAGTCATAGTCAAGTCTTAATCCAGTCATAGTAAAGTCATAGTCTAATCATAAGCAAGTCATAGTAATGTCATAGTCATGTTATAGTCAAGTCGTAGTCATAGCCTACTCATAGTTGTCATTATCACACTCACGCCATATTAAAGTCACGCAAAACTACTTTCTATTGCCTCGCTGCAACATATTTTTTATTGATTGTGACTCACTTTGTTGATGGCCGTAATTTCGTTTCCAATATGATAATCAATTTTCTTTCTTCTCTTCTAATAGATTTTAATATCCTTTGTTTTCGATTTAGTTTTTGTGACTTTTAAATTTTTCTTTAATATTGTTTCTTTTTTCGCATCATAAAATGCACATTATTTTTCATAGCTTTTCATTTTATGCGTTGAATACTTTTACTACAGAAATTTACAATTTATACTTGTTCTGCAGTTTGCTGCTGCTGATATTATTATTCTTTATGTATTACTATGGTGGATTTTATTTTTAATGCCAAACAGATTGATAACAAATATAAATTTTACAATGGCGAATCAAAAAAAAAAAAATATAACAAATCAAAAGCCAATACTAAAATAAAATGTGCAGTGTTCCTACAACATGCAACGTATTCACTTGCAAACTCTTATGCATCAGTCAGTTTTACACAAGTATGAAAATTCGCGAATGTATATATTTTTTTAATACCAATGCAGTGGTAGTATTGTCAAATAGGGGAAATTTATTGGATAAAAAAGTCAGTGATGCAATTTATTTTCTGAGACAATCAGACTAAATGCAGCCTTTTATAAGTTCGTGCAATAGCAATTTGAGTGCACTTTTCCATGGGAAAGTGGAAATTTGGAGAAGGAGAAGGTGCTGTAGAATATGACATTTACAATAGTCTGTGCATTTTTGCAGAATTCTTCATACCAGGGGTATCAGATTTTTTCTGACCTCTTTCGCCAAATTGATTTTAAAAATCTGCAAAAGTTGTCAAAATCAATTTTATGTAGTTTTTCTTAAATAAATATTTGATAATAAATTTAATATTATATAAAATAATTTTTAAGAAAAATGTTTATAAAATAATCGTATAGAAAGAAAATCAGCAGAAAATCGCAAGAAATAGAAATAAAGTTGCCAAAAATAATTTTTTGTAAATTTTTCTCATCCAAATACAAAATTAATTAATTTATATAAGAAAAATCATCAAAATCAAATTGTTTTACTTTCTTGCAGACGAGTTTTGGTAGAATTTATTTTTTCTAAACTACATACTCCTTCAAGAAGCTAATTTTCCTGAATTACAAAAATTTTGAATTTAAATTTTATTAAAATAAAAGACATAAAAATCGCCAACAAATTTATTTATCGCTATGTCTCCAAACAAAAATGTAGACGCCAAACAAACTGAAAAATCACCACGTTTGGCGAGAAATCGCCATATCAGACAGACCTGCTTCTTAGTCCAGATGGAAGGGTATTTTTTTATGTGTAAAGGTAAAGTCCAGAAGGTAAAAATCTTTTTCACAATACAATCAAATATTTTGAGCAAGATCGCAAAGCGTTATCAAATCGGTGTGAGCTATGTATGAGTGTATTAGTGTAATCATACGAACAAGAAGTATAGAGAAACCTAACAGCTGCATAGAAATATACTCAACCGAACTTTAAAGCATATCTTCAGGAGCATGGTTAATTTTAATAGAAATTGCTTGTGAAGTGTAAAAGTGTTGCCAATGGGGATAATTTTGTTCAAAAGTTGAAAAATATAAAATAAATATAAATTTTAAATAAAAGAGCGTTTTAAGTGTCAAATATTTGTTTAAAAGATATATAACAGTCCTTATAAAGAATTAATAATATTATATTATAAAATATCTTCATTACTTACTGTTGCCTTACACTGAAGCTGGTGCATGACAATTGGGTAACAATCTCCATCTCATGCCAATTATAATGGCTGGAGATTTTAATAAAAATTTTGCAAAACCCACAGTCACAAGCTTTACCAAAATTTTTATTTGACACTTTTCACTTGCATATGAGCAATTCTCCACAAACCCCCACAATTAATAATTCCACTACTACTATAGATGCAGTTCTCCATAGATTTTTAAATACAGTAGAGTCAAAAATTTATGTATCTTATATTAGTTACCATAAGCCAATATTAAAAAAATGCATTACTAGATGTTTACACATCTCCCTTGTGATCGGACTCACATTGCTTTTTTTATCCATAGTTGATGCTTCATATCTTGTATGGCAACACTGAAAAATCAGCCAATAGCTGTTTCGCCAATGATCAGTGATTTCCACTTAAGGCTCAATCAGACATACCATAGTCATAATCATTTCCACAACCATGAATATATTTGCTTCACCTATTAGAGTCTGCCATAACCATAAACAGCTGTTTATGTTTTAATTTTTTATGCATTTCAAAATTTTTATAACAAATATTTGTAACCAGTAAACAGCTGTTTATGGTTACGGCGAAAAGCCAAAATTCAATTCGTTCTGGTTATCGCGTTATGGCATTATAGGTTTATGGTCTTATCAAATATCAATCAAATACAGTGATGCCCATAAGTTTAAGTCGAACAGCTGTATTGTTGTATGATTATTCTTATGGCACGTTTAATTGAGCAAACTTACTCGGGTCCACTTTCCACTGAATCTTTTTTTTTCAAAATTTTTGTTATTTTCAAATTAATTTTTACCCCGTTTCTGGAAGACATGCTAAAATTTCATTTAATATCATGGTCTTACACAGAACATGTCACAGTGGTAACAGTAAATAACTGCGTAATAAACTGGAAAATAAAAAAGGATGAAGAGCGTAGGAATATGTACATACATGCACCAACAATCAGACTTATTGACTTACACATGTACATACACACATAAATACGTATATTATTTGGCACAAACTTGCATTCGCTTATTTAAGATTGTCACATGACACTTTGTTTACAACTCTTTCATTTCGCATTCCACCAGCTTTTGCACTAAATGTTACAATTACATTTTCATTTGTATTTGTCATAAAGTTTGAAGCTAATGCAAGTGTCCTTTTGCTCTTTTATTTTGCTTCATAAGGATCAAACATCAACTGTTATAGACATGTACACAAAAAGAAAAAAAAATAAAATGAAATAAACATGGAAATCAAAATAAAAAAAACCACCCAGTAATATTTACAGCATTTGCATTTTATTAAGATTTTCTTTTCATTTTCTTTGGTTTTGTGTGGAATTCATGTAGATTTTGCATTTAATCTATTTAATAAGGTTGTGTGCACATGCATGTGAATGAGTGAATGTGAGTTAAGTTTTGTGTCATGGTTAATAATTTTTAAGGAATTAAAAGGATATTGAGGATATTCATTGAGAATAATATGTATGTATAAGGTTTAAGTAAATTTAAAATATATTTAATGTTAAATATATAAATGATTTTTTTTTGTCTCAAGGTGAAGTAAAGATACTAAAAAGATATTCAGGTTTATCATAAATAAAATTTCACATGGACATTTCCGAACGTGTGAACAATTGGTATCATAAAACTTCGTATGATTGCGAAATTTTTTGACAATTTATGAAGAGAATTAATTATTCACAAAGATTTGTGTGTTGGAAAAAGTTGAAACATGTAAGTTTTTAATTTTATTGAAACTGATTATCCGAAATTAAAATCCATGTGAACGAAAAATTTGATTCGGAAATTTTCAAATGTGGAATTCATGATAAGGCTGAACATCCTTACTAAAATTATAAATGTGAAAGTTAGTTTAATTGTTTGTTTGTTTGCTACGCTTGCACGCGCAAATCACTAAAACGGTTTTGAAAGTAATCTTACAAATATATATTTCTTATCCGGTTCGGAACCGGTTTTCTTATAATTGCCACGGATTTTCAAACCGCTAAACCGGCTCTGAAAATTCTTTCAAACATAGAAAGCTACATTACCAGCGTCAAACATAGCTAACTTTTTATATTCGGGTTGGGACCGGTTTTTTATATTTGGCACGGATTGTCAACCCACTAAACCAATTTTGAAAGTTCTTTGACCAATGGAAAGCTTCATTACCACCAGCAAACATCGTCTATTTCATATTCGGTTCGGAACCGGTTTTTTTATATTAAGTTCGGATTTTTTCCCGAAAAACGAATGGAAAAACAACAAATTAAAAAAGGACACTCGGTTAAAGCTATGCTGTTTAGCTATGTAAAACAAACTTAATGTGTTAAATAACAATGCATTAAAATTATTTTATATGATGATGTCAAATTTGCGGCAAAATATTTGAAAATGTTTCCAATTATTCCCCATTATTTTCATTTCAGCGGCGTACGATTAAATTAATTTATTGTTTGTGGCCGTCAGTGGCAGTTAGCCGTTCGGCTGTGTTCTCTGGTTAGTGATCATGTGCAAAAACAATACAAAAATACGTTTTTTTTTGGTTTTAGCGATTTTTTTAGTTTTTGGCAATATTTTTAGTTTTGACACTTTTTTTCTAGTTTTGGGGATTTTTTTCGGTACTTGCGTTTATTTTAATTTTGGTGATTTTATTCGTTTAGGCAATTTTTATTTTAATTTTGGCAGTTTTGTTTTCCATTTATGCGATTTGTTTATTGTGTCGCTTTTTCCGGTTTTTGGCGTTTTTTAATTTTGGCAACTTTTTTCATTTAGGGGCTTTTTTAGTTTTGAAACTTTTTTCTCATTTTGGAGATTTTTTTCGGTTTTTATGTCGTTTTTTCAATTTGGCGATTTTTTTTCATTTTGGAGATTTTTTAATTTTGGCGATTTTTTATGTAAACAATTTGGCGCATTTTGGCTTTTTTTCTGTTTTTTTGGCTTTTTTTTTGGATTTTGGTGATTTTTTCCTTTGGCCGATTTTTTTGAATTTGGTGATTTATTTTAGTGTTATAATTTATTTTAATTTTGGCGATTTATTTCGTTTTGGCGATTTTATTTTAAATTTAGGCGATTTTTCTTTTTTTTTTTGGTTTGGCGATTTCATAATTGTTTTTACCGTTTTTGAAAATTTCAAAAGTTTACCTCTTACGGTTTCCAAGATATAGCAAGTTGTCAAAATTACATAGCCAAAATTGCATTAACTGATAGACCACCCTTTAATTAACATTTTTTTTTAAATTTTAAGGTTAAGTGTTGTAGTCTATATAAAAAAACTAATCTTACAAATTTCAAGTGTCAATATACATATGTAAATACAATTGTATGTATTTTACATGGGATTTTAAAATTTTTCGTTGCTCGTTTTTGAATCCCCTTTAATTTTTAATTCTCATGTATTTGTTGTTGTAGCGGCTGAGGTTCTACATTTTCTGTCCAAATTTCAGGTCCGTAGCTCTTACGGTTCCTTAGAAAATAGCCTGTGACGGACAGACGGACAGACGGACAGCGTAGCGAAAACAATAGGGTTCCTTTTCACCTTTGGTGTATGAATTAAATCAGGGTTCTGCTCTACTAAAAAGACTTGTCTATCTTCTTTATTTATTTAAAAAATTTTCAGTCATGAATGAGCACGTATGTATGTCACAAAGCTTTTCTCGCTTTGGAGTTGTTGTAACTAGAGATGCCAAACGGGAAATCCCGAATCCCGGGATTTTCGGGATTTGTAAAATTAAAGCACGGGATTTCAACTTCAGGATTTTTTTTTTTAGCAATTTTTATATAAAAACCATTTATAAATTGAAATTTTCGTTGATATTATGATATTTAAAATATAAAAGTCCCATACAATTGTTTACCTGCAGTTTTAACAATTTAATGACTATTCGTGACATATTTCTTATTAATTAACAACAAGAGCAAAATAAATTAACTACTTTTTCATGGTTATTTTAAAACAAAAAGAAGGATATGAGCTTTGAAAGGGAAATAACATTTGGAAAATTCAAAAATTTATTCCGCCTTATTCTATATTATGAGGGCAATTATGAATAAAAGCCCACGAGAAATTTTCCCCGGGGAATAATTTCAAACAGTACGAAATAATGGGGGGAAATAAAAAAATCTATTTGGAAAAGGGAGAAATTTCTTGCGGAAATTCATTCATATGTCGACTACTCAACGCTATAAAAAATTATCACTTATCTACTTTTCAGTAACAATTCAGTACAATTACAACTCCTTACAATTGAAGTAGAATGCAACACAATGCAAGTGCAAACTTTTTATTGTTGGGTTAACGTAAACGTATGAAAAATTTACCGAATATGTATGTATGTTCGTTTTTGTTAAGATTATAGAAAAAATGTACATATATTGAAAACAAAAAAAAAATTTCATAGATATGTAGTTATGGTTTTCAGTGTAAATTTTCTAATATCAAATGTGATTAATCAACTTAAAATTTTAAAATGCACAAAATTTGTTATTAAAGTAATATTTAATATTTAAAAAAAAATAATTTATTTTACCAAACAATTTTAGATCCCGAAATCTCGCAAATCTTGAAATCCCGAAAAATCCCGGGATCCCGAATTACAAAATTACAAAATCCCGAATCCCAGTATTTCCAAAAATCGATCCCGATTGTCATCCCTAGTTGTAACACAAACGAGAGTTTGAGCTGTAAAATTTATAATATAATAATTTTTCACTAGTTGTTCATAACTCCATCATTTTAACTTAATTACTTATAACAAAATTTTTTCATCAGTATAATATTAAAATGTAATTACATTTGTAATACTTCATATACCTTGAAATCCTGTGTTCTACTATTACGCCATAAACTAAAACAATTCAATTACAAACTTAAATTTCTCCAACCGCTATTGTTAAATAAAATTATGTTTAACCTTTTACACAATTAGAAATTGTTACCATCACAAAAGTTACGCTATACACAAGCATTTTCTTTCACTAACAATTAAAAAATGTTCATTATATTGTTTAAACTTCTACTCTTTGACTCTACTAAGAGAGTCCTTCATATACATCTGTATGCTTATACATATATTTATCCTTGTTAAACAGTGTCGTATTACATATGGACATACATATAATTTCTATTTGTCAATGTACTAGATTTTTAACTCTATTGTTCTAAATACGAGTAGTCGTTTTTGTTTTCATATTGTTAACGCTTTTGTGCACTCAGAACATTTAACTATTTTGAACGTAAAAGGTTATTTACACTTGTTTTTTCTCTTTGTTGTTGTTGTTTTAAAACTTTCCTTTTTCTTATAATTTCTACAGTTTTTACACTAAAAACTTAATTATTATATAGCAATATTTTGTGCACTATATTAAAAAAGAGAAAGTTAAGTTAAGCCAAGTTATATTAACAAGTTAGGAAATTAGGTGAGTGATTTTATATATATTATAAAAACCCTGAGACATTTTTAGATTTAATTGAACTGTAGTGAATTTTAATCAGAAATATCTTCTTAATCGGGCTTAAGTTCAGTAATTTCAATTCCTATTGAATGAAATATTTTTATTAATTAATGTTTTCTTCTCTTCTTTAGAAACTCACATTAATTAATAAAATATTTCATTCAATAATAATTGAAATGACTGAACTTAAGCCCGATTAAGAAATTATTTCTAAAAAAAACTATCGTCCTGTTTTTCAATTACCGACGTTTTTTGTTATACATTTTATTTAAATTTTGTTAAGACATTGGCTGCCATGTCCTTAATGTCCTTAATAATGCTTTTCATAAACAAGTTTTTGATTGATTTGAAATAATATAGTGAGTTTTTATTTTTAGAGCTATGCTCTTTATGCCGCTATACAGGAGCTAGGACGTGGTTTTCTTAACAAAAATAATCGACACTATTACAGTTATAAATTTATTTTTGTTTAAATTTCCTTGTACTTAAAAGCAGAGTATGAAAATAAATGAAACAAAATGTTTGATTTTATTTTAGTTCGTTCTTTGAAGTGAATGAAACAAAAATGAGGGCGGCTTTGGCTGAAGTAGTTAGCACGTTAACTACAAAACCCAAGGTCCTGGGTTCGAGCCCAGCTAATAAGCAGCAGCTACTAAGCTACTAAGCATAACTTAGAAAATTTAATACGTCTCATTAACACCAGAGGCGCTGCATTATTCAAAAAAAAAACTTCCATAAAGCAGAGTTATAAAATAATGAGGCTTTCTCTATCTTTTCCTTCACCACCTGTCATCACTATCCCTTTCGCAAAGAAGGTGACGTCTAGTAATAATAGTAATAGTAGTAGTAATCTCTAACAACTGACTGTCATTAACTCACGTCCATTAAAATTTAATATTTTATTTTAAGTTGTTAGACTTGACTGATTTTAACAAAACTTAACACACAATCTTGACTTAAAAAAAAATAGGTGTAGGGACTTCCATTAAAATTTAATTTTATACTTCTTCACCAATAGATTTAAAAAAATTTTTTTTGTTTGAGAAAGCTTATATCCAGTTTGGCCTCATAAATTTCTTTTCGAAAATGTTCTATCAGATCTTTGCATTGTAGTCGGTTTTTTTTACAGAATTATTATTTCAAATATTCGAACCTATAAAAAAGCAATGTGAGTCCGATCACAGGGGAGATGTGTAAGCATCTTGTAATTATTTTTTTTAGTATTGACTTATGGTAACTTAAATAAGATACATAAATTTTTAACTCTGCTGTATTTAAAATCTATAGAATACTGCATGTATAGTAGTGGAATTATTAGTTGTGGGGTTTGTGAAGAATTGCTCATATGGAAGTGGAAAACATCAAATAAAAATTGTGGGTTTTGCAAAATTTGTATCAAAACCTCCACCCATAATAATTGGCATGAGATGGAGATTGTTACCTAATTGTCGTGCACCATCTTCAGTGTAAGACAACATTATGTAATGAAGATATGTTATAATATAATATTATAAATTCTTTTAAAGACTGCTATATATCTTTTAAACAAATATTTGACATTTAAAACTCTCTTTTATTTAAAAGTTTATATTTATTTTCTTTATTTTATATTTTTCAACTTTTTAACAAAATTATCCCCACTGGCAACAATATTACACTTCACAAGAAATTTCTATTCAAATTAACATTGCTCCTGAAGGTATGCTTTAAAATTCGGTTGAGTGTATTTCTGTGCAGCTCTCTGTACTTCATGCTCGTATGATTACTCTAATACACTCATACATAGCTCACACCGATTTGATAACGCTTTACGATCTTACTCAAAGTTTTGTGATTGTATTGTGAAAAAGATTTTTACCCTCGAGTGTATAGATGTTTACACATTAAAAACATTTTTAAAATTTAATTTAAAATAGTTTTTAACTTAATATTTATTTAAGTGCTGATTTTTATTTAAGTTTAAATTGTATTTAAATGTGATTTAAATTTGTCAATGATTAATTAAAGTTCTTATATAGTAACGTTGAAAGTAGAAATAATCTACCTAAAGTAAGTATATACACTTATAATAAATATAATAAAATGTTTTTTTTTATTTATTGTATATTTTTTTTTCAAAAAATTAATAAGTTGTCGCTTAAATTCTAACCAATGAAACAGTCAATTACATATTTGTAGGGCACTCTTTAGTCTTGCATTTCTGCTGTAAAAAATCATTATTACTTGTTCCAGTTACTGACTTTTAACGGATGTTGTAAAAAAAGTTATTTGTTGGCTAATTGTTGTATACATACTTGTTATAGCCAACGATGACGACAATTGTCATAATTGCTGCTTGCGCTAAAAGAAAAACTCTTTATAGCTGGTGGTAAAAGTGTAAGAGAAATTATTTCTTACTAAGCACCATAATTAAATGACATTTAAGGTATGCAAAATTATGAGGATTAAGAATAATGACGCACTTTTTCCTATTTAACATTCTATAAGACGCGCTGTCAACATGAGTTAAGGTAAACGTACGCTAAGAAAATGGGGTTAAATTACTCGTAGAAAAGCTATAGCTAGATTATGATATGAACAAATATATGTATTTACAATTTCTATTCTTCATTTTAAGATTTTATTAACTTAATAAATTATTTCTTCACCTAATATTTTTTATTATGCTAAAATATTTATTGTACATACATTTTTGTTAATAAAATTTTCCGCTCTTGTGTTTATTTTATGCTAATTTGATAACAAAGAGCAATAAAAGTCTTTAACATATTTATAAACAACTCCGCTATACATATATACACAATTTTTTTTTACCTGAAGGTCGTTTTATTTATTTTTTGATCTTATTAAGCTATAAATAAATAGCTGGTGAATAAATTTACTTTTTGTACTAGCAGACAAATGTAGCAACATGTCATATGGTTCTATGGTGTAATGGTTAGCACTCTGGACTTTGAATCCAGCGATCCGAGTTCAAATCTCGGTAGAACCTTTCGATTTCCAGATTTTTTAATAAAGAAAAATTTTCTTGGAATGTTGTATACAAAATAAAGAAAAATTCTCAGCATAATAGAAATATTAAGGACAATATAAGTATACATATAAAACAGTGACGTTCACAAAGGTAGCAGCATCACACTTTTGTATGAGTTCTCTTAAAACAAAAATATTTGGTCATAAGTGAAGTGGGAATTTTTCCGTTATCTCAGAGATCATTAAAATAAATCCCGATGGATTTAAAATGTCAAGAAGCTGCTTATGCTGGTAACAAGCAGCGTTGCCAGCTTGAATTTTTGTGTAGGCTAAATTTGATGGGAATTAACTTACATTTTCGATTCGGCTAAATTTTTTTTATCTGTGTTATATCATAATTAAGTGATTAATTAAACGATTTAAAATTTTTTGTAAGTAATAGTATAGCTGGCGTGGGGTTCGACTGTGGAAAACGCACTTGTAAATGAAAAAGCGCGTGAAGCTGCACCCATTAAAATGGATTTAATTTTTTCCCGAAGTTCTACTAATTATATTCTTAAAAAACCCAATTTTGTGCTCTAACAGCCGGACCATCGATGTCGACTAGAACGTTCCCATCGCTTACTTACATTGTCGTCGGGTGCTTATTGGTTTGCCGCAGTAATAATGTATTCTTAATATACTGTGCGGCAAACCAGACGATTTGTTAACGCACTAATAATCCCAAATTATTATTTTACTGTTGCAAATGCAAATCATCAGGGAACTTTTACTTATTTTTATTGTTTTATGGCCTGTTTCACAATAACGAAACGAAACTTTCGACTTACAATTTATATTGAAAACAAAATCAAATTTGCATATTCTATGTTTGTTTTCAATATAAATTTGCAGCCGAAAGTTTCGTTTCATTCAGTTTTCTTTCGTTATTGTGAAACAGGCCATTATTGTTGGCATCGTGGGCCAGGCAAGTAAGAAAATAGCGAGGGAGGGGGGCGGTGTAGGAGAATCGTTAAAAGAACTAAGTTTCATAATTTATAATGCGCCATATTTTTGTAATATCTTTCCTTTCACTTTTAAATATATTTTATTAAACTCATTTCTCACACGTAATGTTTTTTTCGACTAAATATTTTAAATTTTCTTTAAAGCTTTGTTTCCCTTTTTCAAGGGCAAAGTTTGTTTTGAAAATTTTTTACCAAGTATACAACGAAGAAAAAACATTAAATAATTGCAATAAAGGGAGACTTTGACTCGCACACGAAGTGTTCCGCAAGGACACTAGATATTGGTGTTTCCTCAGTAATGCCAACTTTTTGTAGGGTGCGACAGCAAACAAATATATTTGTTTTTTTTTCAAAGAAAGCTAAACTTTTTTTTACTTCTTTATATATTTGTGTAGGCCATTAGAAGCTCTATATTAGGTAAAATTTTAAGGAAAATAACGTTACATTATTTTGAAATACAAGCTTAATTGCTTGTTGTCGCACGCGACAAAAAAATAAACTTACTCGCGCAAATTTCCATATGTAAAACTATGCAAACTTTATCTTATATAATCGAATATCTCAGCTGAAGTAGACATCTTTAAAAAAAATTTAAGTATACGGTAAATTTTTTCTCGGTTTTTGACGATTTTTTAGTTTTGGCGCTTTTTCTGAATTTTGGCGACTTTTTCATTATTTTTTTTCTTGATTTAAGAGGGGTTTTTAGCTTTGGCGTTATTTTAGTTTTGATGATTTTTTGGTTTATTTGGTGATTTTTTAATAAGGGAATTTTTAGTTTTAGCGTTTTGAGAAATTTAGTCTTGGCGTTTTTTTAATTTTTGGCGATTTTTTTTAGTCTTAGCGTTTTTGAAAATTTAGTTTTGGTGTTTGTTTTTAATTGACGATATTTCAGTGAATACGTGAATTGTTTACAAAACACGTTTCAGCAAATTGAAATACGATGAATCAAAACAATTCACGTATTCCATTTACAAGAAAGTTTCGTATATAAGGTAGAAACCTACATCAACTGACACCACACACAGTGGACCAACACAGAAGAACGCTGATAATGAAGGTTTAGTGGCCTTCGAAAACGGCTGGCTGTTCCGTTCAACTATGTGTTGTCAGAATATTTACAACCAACTTTGATGTCATTTGTTCATTAATAATTATCACAAGTAATTTGGCTTTAAAAAGTGATACGAATTTTTAGCCCGTTCAAATAAATCATAAATATTTTTCTTGATTTTAAGATAATCAGAAAATAATCTTTGCTATACTGGCTGAGGCTGAGAAAAGTATTTGTTAAATTAAAGTTCCCTTACTCATTTTAACCCTTGCCTTCGCAAAATTTTTTTTGCGCTTTGCTAAAAGTTTACGAACGAACAAAATATAAATTCTTTGAAACAATTTTTTATAAAATAAATACAATTGCTCTGCAAAAAAAAAACACTGCCCATTTTAAGCTCTTCACCCCTTTTGCCTTTCGTATAAAACTTTCTACACTTTGCCAGAAATTGCTGTAAGCACAAAAAATATTATTTCTTAATACAATTTTTCATTAAATAAAAAGTAATTGATACAATGGCTCTAGTTCCCTTTCTATTAAAATATTCCTGGCCTCAGGCGAATCACAACAATTGTATCACACAAACTTTGGCTTCATAGCTAAATGTGTGTTAATAAGATTAATGATTTATGACTAGATCTCTTATGAATGAATCCGTCATTCACTGCTGCTTTCATTGGTCTTATTCTTATAATAAACATGAATTTGCATAACTCAAGGCAACGCTCTTAAAATACTTGTTGAAAGAAGTGTTGTAATTTATTACTTGTGCTGATTTAAAAAGACAAAAAAACATACATAAATATAAATTCAAAACTTTCAACTTTGTGTGAAAATATAAATTAAATAAGAAACTTGGTGGTAATATAATGTGTAAAGCACACACAGTCATAATTAGAACTTTGCAATTACTAAATAACATTATTAGTTTTTTTTTTGTATGCCTGTATGTATGTGTCTTTTATCCGTTTGCTATAAAATATGTGTCCTGTTCACTTTCTATAAATACGAGTAGTATTTTTTTTATTGTGCTGCTTAAGCCCAAATGTATAAATATCTGATGTAGGGTTGGTTGTTTGGTTGTTTGATTTTGCTTTGCTTTGCAAATCTGAGTGGTAATTCAATATTATGCATTAATTAAAAATGCCATGCATCATGGCTCTTTTGCAAATGATATTTTATGTAACACTAGTATGCAAACACATGATGTTAAGTGCGTGTGTGTGTGTGCGTTTGCAATGTCCCAGCTGATCTGATGGAGTGCAATGAAAGTTTTTTCATTATGCAATTTTATTTAGCGAATACCCATTCAATGAAATATATTACCTTTGGCCATGCAAATCAGATAGTCGCATAAAAATCAGACTCAAATTATATTGCATTCTGTGACTTAAGCACTTTGCTTAAGTGATTTTTTATTCTTCTCGTAGGAGAGTACTCTTAACCATTCATGCAATTTTTAAAAAATTTATTGGTTTTACAGTAAAATTGGGAAATTCGTGGTTGATTTTTTTTTAAGGAGAACATCGTTTTACACACTATAAACAATACATTCAATTTGAAATACATATACCAAAGTATAAAGTAGGAAACAGCTAGCTGTTCGATATTGTTAAAGAGATGTAATTTAATGTTACCGGAGTATACGAATTTGTACTTTATTTTACTTGTAGCAATATCCATTTGCTTTTTCCAACAGTTACAGCTACATTTCATTACATCGGGCTAACTGAGTCTTAAGCGAAGTCGAATTCATATCAGCTGATCTCTATTCAGCAGCTGATGATCAGCTGTTAAATTCTCTTATATTAAATCAAAGTCAAAGTCGTAAACAGAAATTTTCGGAAGCATTCGTGCACACGTTCTCTTTATACTCTTAATTACCGTATCTAAATATATAAAATTATTTGACACCCTTGATAATCTAAATATGTATTATAAGTTCATAAAATTAGTACTAATCTGGTCATCAGTACCTTTTCAAAACTATTCTTTCTTAAATTATAGCTTACAAACAGTTTTAATCCAACAGAAAATTTAAATTATAATCAATCTGAAAAGAAATAAAATAAAATAATTTCCAAAAGTTACTTATAAATGACTGTAAATACTGATTGGTGTGGGTTATTTAATTAACGGTTAATATTTTTACTGACTTAACGTCATGACCCACTATCCTACACCAACGCACGATCTATGAAAAAATGCAACCCTGATCTATTGAATTGTTATTTTCTTTTTTTGAAAATTTTCCTAGATGTCATCAAACCAGGGTTTTCTCAAAAATCTCACGATTATGTATGATAGTGTATTATCTGCCTTTAATGATTATATAAGTACTTTACAAAGAGTTTTCAGAACTGCCGGTTTTCAAGTACATTTTACACATTAACATTTATTTACATCCTTAAGCTACTTCCTTTCCCACTATCTTGTGATATAACTATAATTAGTATTTTTTTCATAAATAAATGTTGCAGCGAAAGATATACATACACTTTTGTTTCATTATATCAGCTTATGTAAAATTTTTCTACATAATAATCCTGGCAAAAAAAGTAAGTAAACATATTTGTGAATTATGAAAAAAAAAGTTAATATTATTATTCATAAAAAAAACTTTCAACAGGTTCTACCGAGATTTGAACTCGGATCGCTGGATTCAAAGTCCAGAGTGCTAACCATTACACCATAGAACCGTTAGATCGGATCTTTAAATAAGCGATACTTTAACTGCTGACATATAGAGGTAAAATTAAATCACATGCAATATTATTTGTGAGAGTGAAAAGTGAAAGTGAGAAGTCAGAAGTATTTACTTATTTTTAAATAAAATGATGCTTTCGATAAGAGATAAAAGTTCTTTAACAAAAAGGTAAATTAATCGTGTTCAAGAACTTTTGCATGAATTTTGTTTTATATATGCCTTGTATTTACCTTCAGTCATGCTTGATATTTCCTGCATGAGTATGTACATTCACGAAAATGTTGTCTTTATATTCATGATCACGTATCTGAAGAAAATAAAAAATTACGGTCACTCGTGATGGCAAAAATTTGAATAAGGCTTAACACCAACAGAAATTTAATAAAAATCCAGACAAAGCTTATAAAATTCTTAATAAAATAAAAATGAGACAGTACAGGCAAATCTCGGTATAACGAATCTTGCTTTAACAAAAATCTGGTATAACGAACGTCCAAATTTTTTACATTAACAACCTTATATAGCGAATACTAGCCTAATTTTATACTGGATATAGCGAATGATGAAGAATAAATATAGCGAATATTTTGATAAATGTGTGCTCTGTATAACGAACGGCAAAAAATAGTAAACAAAATCTGCAGCAGCAGCGTAATTACAAAAAAATGTGATTCCTTTAGTTTGTATTTGGTAGTTTATTTTAAAATAAATCACTCTCATTCCTTTTATTGTATTCTATCATGTGTACAACAAAAATAATTAAAATAACACTTGCAAAAAATCTTTGCGATATAACGAATTTTTCGGTATAACGAATGTGCCTGACATTATATCGTTTGTTATACCGGGATTTGTCTGTATTACTTTTATTTCTCTACAGAAACGCTGTTTTTTCACAATCTATGCCCTAGACAATTTGTTTATAAATTTTCTATGATAATTCTGCCAAAAGAAAAAACCGACTTCAATTCAAAGATGGAACCAAACTGGAACTAAACTCTTTAAAATAAAAAAATTATTTGAAAACTGTTGGTAAAATATAAAATAAATTTTTAATGGGCGTAGCTCCGCTCATTTTTTAAATGCAAGATTATGTGTTTCTTAGAGCTCAGGGTGTGTAGTAAGCTTTGTGAAACAGTTTACATACAATATTAAACTTTAATGGGTGTGCATCCGCCTATTTTGTTGAATGTAAGATTTTATTTATTTTATAGCTCAATGTATGTGATAAGTTTCGTAAAAATCGGTTAAATAAAACCTCTTGAAATATAATAATAAATTTTAATGGTAGTAGCCCCGCCTAATTTTACAACTTTAAAATTGTTTAATTACAAGAACCAAAAGCGTTTGTTTGATTTCCTAGCAGCAATCAAATAAGTAGAATATCATAAAACGAAATAAAAAAATTTATCGCGTAAACCAGTCCATTTTTTCCACAATGCAATAAATTGGAAGCTATACCTCAGCCCTAGGACAAAAAAAGAATTTTTACAATCGCTCTACAATGTACCGAGTTATTAACAAGGTAAAAAATATACAGACGAATTGATGACCTCCTCCTATTTTTGAAGTCGGTAAAATATCACAAAAAATTGTGCTTTTTTGCGCAGCATTGAATGTAAAATAAAAAAAATTTTATGTGTGGGCACACAGGTTCTACCGAGATTTGAACTCGGATCGCTGGATTCAAAGTCCAGAGTGCTAACCATTACACCATAGAACCGCTTGATAAAAAAATTTCAGAATATCTGAACAACGCACTATTAAATATACTGAAATACCCTTTTATTAAAAAAAATTTAAACAAATATTTCTGCTACAAAATTTGAATAATTTTTTAATGAAAATTTATTTTGTATCTGCAAAGCTTTCAAAATTATTTGTTTTTACTTTTTAAATATTGAGAAATATTATCTATGGTGATGTAGATACCGATAGAAAAATTCGTAAAAATTGTTATGCGTGTTTTCCAACTAAAAATATTCTTTTAATTAACTTTTAAGAATATTAAGCTGACGACGATTAGGTACACTCGAGGAATATAGTAAATAAAATCCATTAACAAAAGAAGAAAATTCAATATTGCAAAAAAAGTTTACAGGAATTGTATCAATGAATGTGTTTAGGAACACTTTGACAAAAAATTCTTATTCTATGTTAAACGCTGTTGTAATTCTCATTTGTTTGTTAAATATTTTTTAAAAGGAGATTAAATAAGGTAAATTAAATATATGATTATTTTTTTACACTGAAACAACTTTCGCCAGAAAATCCATGAATTTCGACATTAATCTAATGAAAAAATCATTAAAATTCACCCAACGTCAAATTATCAAATTATCATTAGATTTTTGTGAAATTGTTTCATTGTACTTATGAAGCAAAATTCTTTCGGTGTATGAGAAATTATATTTTAATGCATTGGTTTCATTTAAATTTGTATTGACATTTTTTAAAAAGTAATCTAAGGTTTACAGCCTGTTTGTGTAACACGTTGACGTTAGAAATCTTGATGTTTCTGTATATATAAATTGTACAAGTTACCTTTAATGTATTGCAAAAAAGCCAAGATTTCTAACGTCAACGTCTAACACAAACATGGGGTTAAACTTACAAATTCATTTAACTGAAAGTTTGAACTACAAGAACTAAATTTAAGATTATGTATATTAATTTTTGCTTGGCTTATAGTGTTTTAAGAGGTTTGTAGGCCAAAGTAGTTTTTCTTTGGTTAATGTGAAATAGCAGGTTTTCATCCTCAGCCGACGATGTCTACAGAAATTTAAAATGAATTTAAAAATTTTGCCATTTAAATATGCTAAACCATCAATAAATAAATTTTTAAATTCATATTTATTTTGAAACGCGTTAACTAATAATATAATATTGAATTAAAAAAATATGCGAAAAGTAAACAAAAAAAATATAACAGGTTCTACCGAGATTTGAACTCGGATCGCTGGATTCAAAGTCCAGAGTGCTAACCATTACACCATAGAACCGACTACTTAGTTAAAATAGGCAAGGTTTCACAAATCTGCAGTTCAAAAACCGATTACTTAAAAGATATATGGGTATACATGAAGCAATACGGCTCAAAAGGTCGGAATTTGGGAAAAATTTTATGGATTTTGCATCACGATAATGCCATCACCAGCTCACACATCAATGCTGGTTTGTTTTTGGCCAAAAACTACACCCTAATCATACATACAAATACCTTATTAATTGGATTTGGCTCCCTGCGACTTTTTCCTCTTCTTAAAATTGAACAAACCAATAAAATGAAAGCATTTTGCCACAATTGATGAGATAAAGTCAGAATCGAAGAACGAGCTAATGGCCATATCGAAAAGCGCATTTCAGAAGTGCTACAAGGGTGAGAAAAGCATTATATTTGAAATGGATATTGATGAATAAATAAATACTTAAAAAAATTCAAAATTCATCTTTTCTTTTCAACGAACATATATAAAACAACAATTTCGCCTTAGGTTCTACCGAGACTTGAACTCGGATCGCTGGATTCAGAGTCCAAAGTGCTAACCATTACACCATAGAACCGGTTACTCGTCTAAATATCAGCACCGAAAAATTTATTACTTAAAAAAATACTGATTTCGAATAAAATATGGCAGTTACTTAGGTTCTACCGAGATTTGAACTCGGATCGCTGGATTCAGAGTCCAAAGTGCTAACCATTACACCATAGAACCGGTTACTCAGATTGTGGAATTTTTTCTTATAATATCCAAAGTAATAATAAAATTTTTTAAAATGACTTCAACAAACATCAGAGCATTTGCAAATGTGAGTACATATAATTCTCATTTAATTTTTTCAACTTTTTATAATAAAATTTCCCATGGTAGAGTATATAAAATATAAAGATGCTAAAATTTTTTTACCAGTTTTTATTACTTAAATTATTTTTCTAAACAATACTCATTTCATTCTGCGACCTATTTGGCTTCTCAGCTCAAGGAAAACCAAACCTACACATTATATTTGTAACCAACTGCAACAACACTAGTTGAGATTTACTGTGGAGAAGTTAGGGCGTGACAAACGTTTTATAAAAGTTTACCATTTTTTTTAATATTTAGAGTGTGAGCAAACGCGTTTAATAAAAGTCTTGTTTTTTAAATATTGATTTGCAAATTTAAAATTCTTTAAAAATTCTATTTTGAAGAAGGTTCTACCGAGATTTGAACTCGGATCGCTGGATTCAAAGTCCAGAGTGCTAACCATTACACCATAGAACCGGTTATTTATTCGTTCAATTTTAATCACATACAAAAATAACATGATATTCACAATTTCCGAATAACATTTTTCTTTCACATGCATTTTAATGTCGTATCATCAATTCCATGAAAATGAAAAACTTGCATATCGTCGCCCCATAATAGTTTTGTACCACCGACAACAGGGTGTCCATGTGGCTGAGTGGTAGCGATGCTAGCCTCTCAGTCCAGAGGTTGTGGGTTCGATTCGCACCATAGACTCTGGGTGTTTTTTCAGACAAGCTAATCGCTTTGCGTGTTGTGTTTGTTAAAAAAAATTTATTTTGAATACTTTTTCTCTGAATAAAAAAACGTGTTTCACGAAATTTCCTCCAAATCCACTATTTTTGGCATTAATAAGTATTGTTTCGCTGTATACGCCACAGTTTGGCGATTGCGTCAAATTCTTCATACAAAAACGTACGAAGTAAAGTTAACTCTTGTTTTGCTTCGTTTCTATAAGAAATTGATAATAAAAATAGAAAGTTCAGTAAGAAAAATTCCACGGCGACTGTTAAGCAAACACATCATCACCCAGACGTAGCCGCCGATTACATGTTTTAATATAAACTTATTAAACATTTAAATAAAATACAAGGAACCATAACTATTTATTGAAATACGCTGAACCAAAACAATTCACCTATTTCATTTACATAAAAGTGACGTATATAAAGCAGAAATCTACATCAACTGATACCACACATAGTGGATCAAACACAAAGAAACGCTGATGATGAAAGCAGCTAGTTGTTCCGTTCAACTATGTGTTAGTCAGAATATTTATAACTAACTTTGGTAAAACCAAATTCTCAATTCACAGCAGTAAAGTATACATACATACATACGTATGGAGCACGAACAGCAACTTTTTGAAAATAAATTAAGAAATGTGGTGTATGGGTTACAAAACGTATTTTTATTTTTACAATAAAGTAATATTAATTTCTAACTTAATTAAAGAAACTTCACAAAAATTTAAGTTTTCTTCTAAACATACATATCGTCCCTACCACGTCAAACTATCTAATATGCAAAATTGGTTTTTCAGATTATTTATCTTCTTACCCTAATTTTTACGATATGCCTCATTTAAAAATGCTGAACTTCTCACTGACGATATATAACTCAATAAGAAATACTTTAAGCCTGTCACTTTTAAGAATACGCTTTAATATTTTAAATTCATAATTCACTTGCCTTCACGTTCTTCTGAAAATTTAAAATTTTGCATATTAGATAGTTTCACGTGGTAGGGCGATATATCGGAAGCAGTGGTGCAAATAAAAAAGAAATCCATCGGGTATATTTTGAGAAAACTTTATGTTAACCTTTCTTTGTCGTGTTTCTCCATTCCAACTTTATGGTGTATGCACTAAGCCAATTCTGAGGCGATGATAGATATATACCTTTTCCGACGGACACATCTTTGTTATTCATTCCTTTCTCAAGTTTTCAAAATCAAATTCATATTCGATAATTTCCATATGAAATTTTATTTATGATTAGGACATTCGTTTCTATATGGTATATATCACAACATTTGGGAGAAAATCAAAAGTCTTTTAATTTATATTGCGCCACAAAAAATATTATGAAATGTTTTGACAACAATGTACAATAACTATTTGCAGTTACATTAGAAAACATTATTTTTTTTAATTTTTAAATAACTTAATTAAAAATTACACAGAGAAAATAGTGCATAATAAATACCTCATAAAATAGAACAAAATTATTAAGATATCTCTATGGTTTTTTTCAATAAGGTAATCTTATTAATTTCATAGAGAAAACCTTTTTGAAAAAATCAAGAAGAAATCTTGTAGTTTTTATGAGGTTATCTTATTGATTTTGTTAACAAGGTTTTCTTCTTGATTTTATTAGGCAACCTAATAAAAAATAAAAAAATGGACTTATGTATTTTCATTTAAATTCTGTGCGATATATGTATGTATTGTAGGTATGTATTATTTTAGATGATATTTATTTATGTATACATACATAAATACATATTATATTATATTCTTAATTAACTAACTCAGAAGTAAAAGTAAAAACAAAGAATATTTATCACAATTTATTTTATTCGAATGAAATGAATATTTGAATATACAGCTTTTTTCGATTTGTTCTGATTGTACATCACTAAAACATTTCCGTACAATTGTATTTATTTTAATATTTTTTTTATAGATTTTACTATATATTTTTAATCAGTTGGATAATTTGATGATGTTTTCCATAACATGACTGAAATAGTAAATCTAAGCTAAGAGCTAACTCTTGTAGCTTCAGTTTCAGATGTAAAATGAATCTATATGTGTTATATAAATACAAATATTTGAGGTACAAAATACACATTTTCGAAATATTAACTTAAAGTAGTCTTAGCAAACGTGGGTGCCTACTTTAGAATTTTGATATAATAATTTTTTTAGTATACAACTTTACTTAGCATTGCTTTGCAAAGCTTTGTTACACTGTTCTACTTAAAAAAAACCGAGATAAAGATTTAAATTTTGTGATCGCTAAAGATTTTTTTCGGGGTAGTGGTTTATGAAAATAGGTAGAAATAGGATACATCTTATTTTCAGTAACATGAACATAATTTCTATGCTAGCTACCACATTTTTTAAAATGATTTTATTAATTTCAATCTATTTTTCTCATAATTTCTATAATTTTTGCAAGGCTTTTGCTTTTGCGAATATAATTCATTTCTATGAATTTCAAAATTATGTTTTAAAAATTACAAAAACTCGTGTTTGAATAATAGCAGGTTCTACCGAGATTTGAACTCGGATCGCTGGATTCAAAGTCCAGAGTGCTAACCATTACACCATAGAACCATATACTTTTGACTTTAAAACATATGAATTAAATAACTTAATTGTTACTTATTTTATATTCAAACAACATTTTCCACAAAAGCGAAAAGTGCTTAAATCGAAATAAGCTAATTATGAGTTAATGATACTCCATACTTCGCACATTTAAAAGCAACCTTGTTTAAAATCTCAATTAATTTGTGTGATTTTTTAATGCAGTTATAGCAGTATGACTTGCAACTTATATTTTTTAGACTTATAATCGCATTTGGAATAATAGCTTAATTTGGGTTAAACTTTAGTATATTTCAACTTAAATATACATATTACTTGTGGTGTGAAGAACGATGTTTGGCTTAAAAAAATTAACTTTAACAGAGAATTTCCCAACTCTAATATAAAAGAAATACATTTCTGAAAATCGGCTCGAACGCTTAAAAGTCATCTCCTAAAATATGACTTATGTACTTTTTCCTTATTGCCAGAGACAAAGTAAAAATTTATATTTTTATTTTCTGAATTTTTATTTTATTGTGGTTCCAAGTACCTGATTGTTTTTTTTCACTTGTTAGGCCCCTTTCAGATTAGGCAACTTTAATTGCGCAAGTATAATTTTCATTTTTATTTATTTTCTTTTGAACTTGCGTTTATGTTCACATTCAGCAACTCTGTTGAGTAAGTTTAATACTCTAATGCTCGAATTTTCTTAATTTGTTGACGTTTTGTTTCATTTATGTATTCATTGTAATTGTGAAAGTGATTTGAAATTTGAAATCAAGAAGAAATAAAAGACAATGTAAAAAACAAATAAATATCCCAAGACAATAATGACAGCAGAAACAGAATTGCCAAGTACAAGCAAGTCTGTACTCAAATCTCGGTAATTCTTTCCCCTTCAAACTGACCTTTCCTCTCACACCTACAAACACAAGACTTGCGCAATTAAAGTTGCCTAATCTGAAAGGCGCCTTACAATTTAAATTTATAATAACTTTTATAATCAATTCAATATTATACTATAAAAGGTACAACTGTGCAGAGTTTTACCTTTTTTACCCCCTAAAAAGCAGCTTGTATTTTTTTATCTTGACCATTAGCTCCGTTTACCGAATTTCATAAAAACTCATTAAGTTATTTTCGCTTTACAAAACAAACTCAAACATATAACACAAACTTCATATATTACACAGTGTAATGTTCCTCGCAGTTTTCTTAATATTTTCTTTCATATCACATTCTTGTCCATACTATAACAAATAAAACAAAAAAAAAATGGGAGGAAACGGTCCCGCCGTTGACGCGTGACGTTGTGACAAAGGAATTCATTGTTATATATGTATGTATATAGAAAAGGGATTTATTTGAATTAAAATAAATTTTAAACTCAAGACAAACGTTCTTTTTTAGTTCCATATTTTTTACTCTCTGCCTTAAGCCTGATACTCTGTTCACAATTTCGTGCGAAATACTGTCAAACTACATGTAAAAGTGTTTGGTATGAAATATTTGCTAAATAAATTCGCAAAAGTAGTACTCTGTTCTTGTTGTGAAAAACACGTAAAGTCATGTCTTTCCATGCAAAATTAGTCTGGCATCATCTTAGTTTAGCTGTGAAAGAACATGAGCAGTGCTTTTTTCGCACGGAATTTAAACAATGTTGCATACTTTCAAGCAAAAAAAAAAACCGTGAGTTGGGCTACATTTAGTACATGTCAAATTTTTCATGCGAAATAATTAAGGTTTTTCGCAACTTCGAACAGAGTACCAGGCTTAAGAGAAAATAATATGAACATTTAATACCTTCAATATGATTTTCTGAAAACTACGAGAAGCACTAAATTAAACTGGCTGTGAGAATGCAAAATTTTTCATTACAGCACTCAATGCTGGTTCACTGTTTATTCAGAGATTAGTTTTGAGCATAATCTTCCAAACAGAAATATAATACGAGAATTTTTCCTTTACTAAAAATACAATTGATATTATGTTAGAATACAACTATTTATTTATATCTGTTTCTGTAAATGAATTGAAGCAGAAAAATCTCGCATACGAGTACTTTCAATTTATTAATTTATATGCAAATTCATATGAAATAATAGTATTTATGTTAATTTTGCTCACAGTTATTTTTTATTTGTTTTTTGTTTGTAAAAGATTTTTTGTGCAAACTTAAATCTATTTTGATGTTTATATTATTTTTATTTGAATAAATAAATTGGTTTGTTTGGAGAAAAAAAAATGATTCTCTGATAGTTTTGTCTATTAACGATAACAATAAAATTTTACAGATTATTTGTTATTTTTTCATAGCTGTTGTTTTTATTCGTTTGTCTAGCAAAGCAAATGAATAAATGCTGCAGCAACTTTTGCCTTTGTGCCAAAAGCACAGAGTTATTTGATTCTTTTAATGCATATGTAAAATAGTTTAATTAGAGTTGATAGTAAATTACGTGACTCGTGTGCAGAATTATGAATCCCGGATATTTGTTCATATTCCCCATTATTGTGATTGGCGATTTTGGTTAAAGTCAGGTGATTTGTATTAGATTAGACTGTTTTCTTTTATCAACTACAAATAGTCGAAATCGAAAAACGCCAACCACAATAAAGAGGAGTATTTCACAACTCGATCCGATATACATACAAACACACACATGCATAGGCATGTCAGCCAAAAACAAAACTTAATAAAAATATACACCAGTAAGCAACCACCATGAATTGCTTCTATACCCAGTTGGCCACGTGTTTAAGACATCTTTGACGATGGGTACAAGGTAATGGTAAGTCGTAGAAGACATATTGAAGACAGTTCCATACAAATCGTCGACGAAATTTTCATAAAAATTGAGGCGAGATCACACAAAATAAAATGCGTGACAATGTCGCTCATATTATCGTCAATACGGCGTTATTGAAGACAAAACTTATGACACTGTCGCTCAGATTGTCCTCAATAAAGTCTTATTGAAGACAAAATGTATGATACTGTCGCTCAGATTGTTGTCAACACGACTTTACTGAAGATAAAACGAGCGATATTGCTTCTCAGGTTGTCATCAACAAAGTCTTAAGCTACGGTCACACTTGTCAAACATTTGCCCAAAAAAGTGTAACCACTAAATGTTAATAAAAAAAATTTTCAATTCAGACAAAAGTTTGTCAAATTAAATAGTAGACAATAATGTTGAATTCAATGATATTGTATATTATTTGTGTTCGAAACTGTTTAATTTGATAAACAAGTGTCTGGATCAACACTTTTTTTATTAGTGTTTGTTGGTTACGCTTTTTTGGGCAAATGTTTGACAAGTGCAACCGTAGCTTTATTGAAGACAGAACGCGTGACATGGTCACTCGGATAGTCATGAGCGACAATTTCTTCCAAATTGATGATTAGAAAACTTAATCGACAAACGACATGTCGTACATTAATCGTCAAGACAATGTCGTGTGCGATGATTTGCCTGGGTAATGATGTATACACACATACGTAGTTAATACATGAACTAATAACGCTATCGAAAGCAAGCATTGGAGATGCTGCGGAGAATATCTAGACGTTGCGGTTACATTGCGGAAGCCTTGTGCGAAGTATAAAAAGGGCGACGCATCTGCTGGCAATTCAGTGTATTCTAAAGTCAGTCTGAAGTTCAGTTGTTTATTGTAAAGAGTTGTCTACTAAGAGTTCTTCAGTTCATTATTATTAAGAAACAGTAAATATCAGTTGATGGTCCTGCAAAAGTGTGTAAAAGTAAAGTCAGTGAACCATTAATGTTGTACAAACAATGAGCGTCGGCAGGCAGAATGAGTCTTGTGTGAAAAGGACAGCAGATAAGGAGTATTGCTTCAAGACTAGTGCAGCAAGTTTTGCCAGACGTGTTTATAAAATAGCGGAAAAGACGTCGCGATCTAGCAACCAGTTGCAAATCACTTAAGTAATTTTTTTAAAAGAGGAGTAGCACTCAGGCAATGAGTATTACCTTGATTAGGAAAGGGAAAGTGATAGAGAAAACAGGTGGTGAAGGAAGAGATAGAGAGAGATTCTGCCTTTTTGCACGTTTTTTATAATGCAGCGCCTCTGGTGTCAATGAGGCGTATTAAATTTCTGAAGCTGTGTTTAGCAGCCATTTTATTGGTTATTTTACTTTACCGATGATTCTGCTACCCACTGCCGACGAAGGAGGGCGCTTTTATGTTACATTTGGATTAGTATCCGCTGAAGTTCTGTGTGTGTGGGTATTTAAGCCGTTGGTTTCATTAGTGAAGTGTAATTAGTAAGTAAAATATAATTTTTAATCTTAATTAGTACACTTTTATATTTATGTTATGTTTATTCATATGCGAGTATTCCACTGGACAAAAAAACGTTTTGAAAGGTCGAAAACGTAACAGCATGCACTCGTTACTTTTTTTATACAAATTATAATTTTGCTGTCCAAAGGTAACTGCAAGTGAGAAGTTAATCACTTGCTCTTCACTTATTTTTTAAACTAGTAATTTGCATGTGTAGCTTTGATAACATTTACTAGATTATGAGTATTTATAAGATTTAATGAAATTTTTATGCAAAACAAATACCATTTAAGCAAAAAAAAAGTTGGGAAATTTTTACTCTTGTTAGCAATAAAAGAAATGAAATATTTGTGTAAAGCTATAAATAGTTGTTTACAAAAATGCTGTAAGTGCATTTTTGTATAAATAATAAATACAATAAACTCTCGATAGTATATCTTACCAGGAAAATAAGTTAACAAAACTTTCATTATGTTCTATTCTAAAATCTTGAGCAAAGATATAAATAAAATATGTACAATGAAAAAAAAACAATAAAAAATTTATTAAATAGAATATAGCGATGCAATTCCTACAACTTGATTTAGTCAAGATATATCACAATGAGGCTGGTCATCCCTTTAATATGACTGCTGGTCCTCATAAAGATTTCAGAAATTTTAATCAGTAATATTTTCTCAATCGGGCTTAAGTTCAGTAATTTCAATTCTTATTGAATGAAATATTTTTATTAATCAATGTGAGTTTCTAAAGAAGAGAAGTAAATTTAAACTAGACTTTAATTAGTTGGTGGAAATACCGATATTTTTCTGTGCACTTCAGCACTTATGTCTATCTACTTGAAAAGATATTATTATTATTAACATCAGCTATTTAAAGTAAATTTTTAATGAAATGGAATATGAGAAATGATTATATTGTGTATACAATATTATTGATTTACCTTTGGTAAATACAGAAATTATTTCAGAAATTATAATGTTAACACTAGCATTTTATACAAAATTATATTTTTAGGGTTCCGTACACCAAAGGTGAAAGTACCCCTATTGTTTTATTTACGCTGTCCGTCTGTGCGTCACACGCTATTTTCTCAGGAACCGCAAGAGCTACGGATCTGAAGTTTAGACAGAGTATGTAGAACCTTGGCCGCTAAAACAACAAATACATAAGAATTAAAAATGAAAGGGTTTTCCAAAACGAGCAACAAAAAATGTTAAAGTCCCATGTAGTATACATACAATTGTATGTACATATGTATATTGACACTTGAAATTTGTAAAATTAGTGTATTTTTATATAGACCACAACAATTAACAGTAAAGTCTATAAAAATTAAAATTAAAGGGTGGTCCATCAGTTAATGCAATTTTGGCTATGTAATTTTTACAAATTGCTATATCTTGGAAACCGTAAGAGCTAAACTTTTAAATTTTCAAAAAAGATAAAACTAAAAAATCCGAAAATTATAAAATCCCCAGACCAAAAAAAAAATCGCCAAAAATTTAAAAAAATCGCCAAAACGAAAAAAAAATCGCCAAAATTAAAAAAAATTCTAACACTAAAATAAGTCGCAAAATTCGAAAAAATCGTGCAAATGAAAAAAATCGCCAAAATGAAAAAAGCGCCAAAAACCGAAAAAAACCGCCAAAACGCGAAAAAGGCTCCAATAACAAAATAATTGTTAATATGAAAAAAAATCGCCAAAATAAAAAAAATCGCCAAAATTAAAAAAAAAATCGCCAAATTGAAAAAAACGGCATAAACCGAAAAAATCGCCAAAATGAAGAAACGTCAAAAGCCAAAAATCGCCAAACTTAAACAAATCGCCAAAAAATAAAAAACACCAAAAACCGAAAAAAATCGCCAAAACGAGAAAAAAGTGTCAAAACTTAAAAAATTGCCAAATGAAAAAAGCTCCAAAGACCGAAAAAATCGCCAAAACCAAAAAATAAATCGCCAAAATTAAAAAAATCGCCAAAATAGAAAAAATTGCATAAATTAAAAAAAAAGTCACAAATAGAAAAAATGCCAAAACTATATTTTATATAGGCTAAAGTTCGTATTGAGTTACATATCTCGTTTCCGTACGGAACCCTTCGTGCAGAGGTCAAAGTCGCACTTCACTGAACTTATTTCGTTTGTTGGCAATTTATTTTAGTATTTTTTTTATTTTTGGCGCTTTTTATTCGTTCTTGCAATTTTCTAGTTTTCGATAATTTTTTATTTAAGCTTTGCATTTTTGTTTAGTTTTTTTTTGGCAATATTTTTACTTTTGGTGATTTTTTTTTATTTTGGGATTTTATAGTTTTAGCATTTTTTTTAATTTCAAGAGTTTGCCTCTTACAGCTTAAAAGTTACAGCGAGTTGTTGAAATCACATTAACTGAAACAATACCTTTTATTTTGGATTTTTGAAATTTTGGTGTTAAATGGTGCGCTTTGCATAAAAATATACTAAGTTTGAAATTTTGTCTGTATATATTATATTAGGATTTCAACATTTTTCCTTGCTGGCTTTAGAATATTCTTTAATTTTTAACTTAGTGGTCTAAGCGTTAGACGGACAATAGGGTTATTTTTCACATGTGGTGCACGCATCCCTAAAAAAATTTTCTAAACTTAAATATCGATTAAAAAAGATTTATAACCTTTTTTTTAGAAATCCCAAAAGATGTTTTATTAGTCGTTTATTTGTTTAAAGTTTGTTTTATTCCTTTTTTTATTTTATTTTTATTTACAAAATAAAAAAAGCTTTATAAATAATTGAAAAGAAAAAGCCTTATTCGAAAAAGGAAAACTCACAGCATTTGCGTTTAATCAACACACGCAAGATGTTTCACACAAAACAATGAAATGTGTTAATTCATTAGTCACGTGCCTTATCGCATCGACTTTCTAAATAAATACTTTTTTTTACTTGTCATTGAATAATGTCCTTTATGAGGACATTGAACTTTGAGATAAAATCTAAATCTAAAAGTAATTACAAACAGCAGTAAACCTTCAACTTTATATACACTTTCACTTTATCAATATAATATTTATATTTCCTCTTTCCTGTTTTTCATATAGTTTTGCCATTTATAGCAAATACATTCATAAATGTTGGTAGTGTATTATAATATTAATAGGAAACTGGGCAGTAAAATTTTATTTTTAAGCAAATTGAGTAGAAATAACTTAACAATAATAATTTGTTGCTTGTAATAAATATTAATGAAGTTATTACACTGTTCGGGTCATTTGTAATTTAACAACAGTGGCAAAGTGAAAAGATTTATTTGTAATTTGAGCAGTTTATAAAGAATTAAGATTTTCTTTTAATGAGTAAAAATTTATAAAAGATCTTAGTGTAGTATTTGTAAATTATGGAAATATTTAAAGTTTGTTTTTGGAATTTAAGAACTTTTAAATGTATCCAAGGATATGATATGATTTAAAATATATGAATACCAAGCAAACGATTTGATGGCAACATAATGAGGTAAATAGTTAATATGAATAAAATATATGTATATCTACCGTTAATTCTACTTTGGGATTTTGACTCATGGTGATGTCAACAATACCGACATCGACGTCACTTTAACGCAATACCAAAAAATCGAGAGAATAATTTTTGTTCTACTAACAATCTTTTCAAGTTCCCTAAGGTCTAGAAAATACTATAAACTTGCCAACAGAAGTAAATAGTCTTAATTTTATTAACTGCATATAATCATAATTGTAGCGCCAACAATTCGTGTGCTCACATATTCTGTCTCAAGCGTCAACATATACAGACATAAAAGCATCTTTGCCCCGCTTATGACAAAAACTAAAATACGCTTTATGCTAGGAACACAACTGGGACGAACGACGAATTTCTTCCACGTCGACGAATTCGTCGATAAGCATTCGCTGCGTAAATTCGTCGTGTGAAGCACAATAAAGACGAATTAACTCACCGAATTCCTCTCTAATATTTGATAAAGTTGGTTGTTGTGTGTAAAAAAACAGAGAGGGCATACAAAATAGAAATAAATCTATCTCAGAGTTCGTCACGAACGAAGAATTTCGTTTGACGGCGGTGTTGTGTTCATTTTCATATGCACAAATGTGTTTTATTTTTTATGACGAAAGTCCGCACCGAAATATTCGTCGTTCGTCCCAGTTGTGTTCCTAGCATTAAGTTTAATATTTATGAACACACTAATAATCCCAAATTATTATTTTACGTATTCAATGAAATATTTTTTTAATTAAAAATACATTGAAATGGATTATTAGGTGGTTGTGCGGGATCCTAGGTGCATTTTAATATTGCTAATGCAGATCATCAGGCAACCTTTACCCAAACATTTCTTAGAACAACTAGAATTATTATATTAAATTTTCATTTCAACAAATGAGCAGCACAGCACTAATAACAAAGTTGAAAGAAGAACTCACTAATCAACATAAATTTTATTTTCTTACTTTACTACCTTTGGCTGACTTTTTTTTCAGCTAGAATTGTAAATACAACTTAAAATAAAAATACACATGCGTACCAACGGTATTGATTCATGCAGGCATGCTTATAGTCAGAGTATATTTATACTCAGAGTATGGACATTTAGTCGGATAAAAAAATATACTCATAATACTCGGGATATTTATTAATCATTCACCGCGTTATACATAAATGTATGTACAAAAAGTGTAATCGAAGATGTGTTTTGACTGTTTGAATAAGTGCTTCCTATGTGTGTAAATAAAATAGCCCTGTATATGCGGACTAATAGTCTAGAGTATTTTTGTACTCATGCGCATTATGGCTAGCTCTTATAGTGACTAAATTTTAGTTGTTATAATTAATGCTACGTAATTTAAAAAATTTATTGTCAGATTCAAGCTAATGCTTGTGTTTGCATATAAGCATGATTTTTATTTTGAGTTGTGCGCTTCATAATAATTTTTTGATGGCCAATACTTAAAATATACTTAAAATTTGTCCCTCGCTGACTCAAACTGCAATGAAAATTAAGTGCCAGTTGACAGTATTGATCTTATGAACTTGCTGTTATTGAAGTCAAGTCAGTTATATATAAAAATAGAATTATCTTTTTCCTCGTGACAGCTCTGTGTACATTGTGCCCTAGTTCGTAATGTCAACACTGACATATGACCTCCATTTATAAAAAAAATGATCGAAAGTGGTACCTCCCAATGGATTTTCTATTTCAAAAAATCCTCAAAAAATCATCGTCATCATTTTACAAGTTTCTTTACCTGCAAAAACCAACTATTATTTAATATAAAAATGAGAAAATATGAGCTTATTTTTATTTATTTATTAAACCTTTTTCCATTTACATCAAAATTGTTCCACTGTTTAAACACATTAACACTCTACCACAAAAATCTCCCATTGTTTATTGATGACAAACAATTTATAAAATATTTTTAGAAACTCGATGAAAGCATGAGTTCAAAGCATTTTATGAACTAAAATGGCATGTCTACATTTAATCCTTAATATCCTTTAACTTACATGTAGAAGGAAATTTTATTTGACTGGTATTTGACATGGGTTGGTTTGATATTATCAATGGCCCTGCCCTATTCACTAAATCAATTTATTTTAATAGTCTAATGTTAAGCAAACATAAAAGTAAAACAACTCTTCTAGATTTCACTATTAGAAATTGCCGTGATTTTGTGAATAGGGCGGTGTAGTTTTAATAATTTCTCTAATGTATGTAAAATACTTTTGTGGTATGAATATGAATGTTTTAGTTTTTTTTCTGTTTGCAAACAAATGATTAAATGTCTGCTTGCGAGTAAGGTTTGGGAAGTGATTTTTGAATAGTACGATTATTTAAATTTGTTAATAAAAAATTTTATATTGGAAATATTTAATTGCTGATGTAAAAATTTGCTTTCTTGATATGTGACAGATTTTCTGCTAAAAATTAATAACAGAATCTAATCATTTCACTTCAGGAATCCTTACAGAAAGGAGGAACAATGGAGAAAATTCACACACTTTTAAAATATTATTTTCTATAAATTGCTACATATTTTTTAAACACATAAAACTTGCTTTAATAACTTGTCAAACTATCCTCGTTATTATGGAAGTGCTCTGCTGTTATATTGATATGAATGTTCATAAAAAGTTGGTAAGATTTATGACCTTAAAGTAATGCCTGAGTTAGGTTTTCACATTGTGATTTTGGTTTTGCTTAAAGTTTTTTTATAAATTTTACTCAAACACAACTATTATATGATGGATTGTTATTTACACTCATAAGGTAAGAGAAAATATATAAAAAGCATTTAAGAAATTTAAATACAAAAATAATTTATTTTTTATCTAATATCTCAAAGAAAAATATTTAACTTTTATAAATATTTATTCTTGCCAGATAAAATGCAAAACCACTTTGAGAAAATTTATCTCTAATTTACACTTAACTGCATCTTTTATTAACTCCCAACCCTTTTTATTAACAATATTCAGGCATTTGTTAGAGAAATTTCTTCCAACAGAATAATTTATTTCGCTAACATTCGAACAGAATATAAAGAGGAATGCAAAAATATGTATTTCTGTAAATAACGCATAAAGTAGCAACATCATCAATCATTTAATGTAAAAGTGAATGTAAGTGAGTGTGGAATGAACAAACACACTTATGAATTTTAAATGATGTTTTTCTTTCTTGCAAAAAAAAAAGAACTAAGAAAAATTCTCTATTATAAACTGTGCAAATGTAAAAGTTTTTTTTTGTAAGTTCTAGTTAACAAAGAAAACGGGAATAATTTTGTGAAAATATCAGGGACGGTCACAGATGGTAGAAAACTTTAGAATAAATGGAATAAATGTTTCATGCTAACAATTATAAATATTTGCTTTAATCGATTTTAAAAAATTTATGGCTCGAAGGACCATATCTTAATCAATATACCACAGCTTCTTCTTTATTTGGCCTTTCTAAGCAAGAAAGTATTTAAAAAAAAAAATTATTGCGTACTTCGGTAAAATATATATTTAAATAACTGTATATATTTGATTCTTTTGATTACAAAATAAATTTCTCGGTTCAAAGGACCATATATAAATCAATATACCACGGCTTATTTCCTACACAAGAAAGTATTTGTTTAATAATTTGTTCTTTAGTACAAATCAGTATTTATAATTTTAAATATTTGCTATTTTAAATTTAAAAAAAATTTCTCGACTTGAAGGACCATATCTATATCAATTTATAAAAGCCTGTTTTATTATTATATTATATTATTATATTAAGCTATAGTAATTACTCTTCAGTATATCACTTTTAATAATTGGAAATATTTGCTATTTTCGGTTTGAAGGACCATATCTAAAAGAATCTAAAAGCTTGTTTTCGATTTGGCTCTTATAATCCAGAAAGTATTTGCTTTTTTCATAAAGGAATCATCTAGATTCTTCTTAAATACCTGCTTGAATACATAAACTATAATTTTAAATATTTGCTTATTTTTAATTAAACTAAATTTATGTGCTAGAAGGACCATAGTTAAATCAATATACCATGAATTGTTTTCTTTTTGGTTCTACCAAGGAAGAAAGTTATACTATACTTAAGTATAATATCAGTATTAATAATTCTAAATATTATTAGCTATTTTAGGTTTGAAGGACCATATCTAAAACAATTGATAAAAGCTTGTTTTTCATTTTGTTCTGCTAATCCACAAAGTATTTGTTTTAACAAAACCTAACTCATACTTCAATATAATATCATTTGTAATGACTGTAAATATTTTTTATTATTGATTTATTTAAATTTCTCGTTTCAAAGGACCATCTTTAAATCTATATACCATGGCTTGTTTCATATTTGCTTCTTCTAATCTATAGTTAAGGAATTATAACTTCTTTCAGTATAATACTAGTGCTAATAATTGTAAATATTTTCCATTTTCAATTTTAGCAAAATTTTTCGGCTCGAAGGACCATTTTTAAATCAATTTATAATACCTTGTTTTATAGTTTGTTCTCTTAATCGAGAAGGTATTTGTTTTAAAAAAATTATTTTGTCATTCAACATAATACTAGTGTTAATAGTTATAAATATTAGCTAATTTCGGTTTGAAGGACCATATCTTAAACAATTGAAAAAAGCTTGTTTTGCATTGGTTTTCTAAGAAATTATAGCGCTTTTTAATATAAAAATAATGTTAATAACTATAAATATTTTCGATTATAAAAAATTTCACGGTTCGAAGGTATATGTTTTTAAAAAATTACCTCGTACCTTAATATAATACTAGTGTTAATAGTTGTAAATATTTGCTGTTTTCAGTTGGAAGGACCATACCTTAATCAATTTACAATACCTTGCTTTTCATGTGTTTCTTCTTATCAAGCAAGTATTTGTTTTTCAAAAATGGTCACGTTCATCAGTATAGTAAGAGTGTTAACGATGTTTAATATTTGCTTTTTTTGGTTCGTATGACCATATCCAAATCTATTTACAAAAGCTTGTTTTCCCTTTGGTTTTTCTAAAACAGAAAGTATTTTTTCTTTCTGAGAAATTGTTGCGTCCTTCAGTATATAATAATGTTATTAATTGTCAATAAATGCTATTTTTGATTTTAAGACAATTTCACGATTCGAAGGACCGTATCTAAATCAATTAACAATAGAATATTTTTTTAATTTTGTTGTGATAAGCATGAAAGCATTTGTTTTAAAAGAATTATTGCATCCTGCAACATAACACTAGTGTTAATAATTGTAAATATTTGCTATTATCGGTTTGAAGGACCATACCTTAGTTAATTTACAATAGCTTGCATTTCATGTGGCTCTTCTTATTACACAATTTTTTGTTTTTAAGAAGTTATCTCGTCTTTCAGTATCATATCAGTGTTTATATTGGTTAATATTAGCTATTTTCGATTTTAAAAAAATTTCTAAGCTCGACGGACCGTATATAAATCAATTTGCAATATATTGTTTTCCAATTCTCTTGTCTTATCAAGAAAGTATTTCTTTTTAAAACATTATCGAATTCTTCAGTATAATAATAGTGTTATTAATTTTAAATAACTATGTTTATCCTAATTTCGGTTTGAAGGACAATTATATAATAAATTTACAATAGCTTGTTTTCCATGTGACTCTACTAATCAAGAAAGTATTTGTTTATAAAAAATTAACGAACTCCTCAGTGTGTTAATAATTGTTAGTATATATTCTGTTTGCGATTTCAAAGAAATTTTTAGGTTCGAAGGACCATATCTAAATCAATAACAATAGATTATTTTTTTATTTTGTTGTTATAAGCTAGAAAAGGTTTGCCTGTAAACAATATTTTCCTTCAGTTTTATATCACATTTTCACTAAAAACTGTTGCTAATCATAAAATAAAAGTCTGTACGAAGAGACTAAATAGTCTGTGCTTATCCTTGATGGTAAAAGCATTTTAAGTATTTTTTTTTTTTTTTTGATGAAAGCATATTTGGCTGTATTTGACATCAAATGAATGGTGAAGGTTTCGTTTTCAACCAGCAAACGGGTAAGCAAAAAATAAAAAATTGTCAATAAACTGCGGTTTGATAAATGATGGATTTTGTTTTCCCTTCTTTAACGGACTTATACAAACAATTAATATTAATAAGGGAATTATATATAAATTAAGAAAATTTTTTAATTAAAGTTACTTGAAAATGTACTAAAATTTTTTTCCTCTCTTACTCTAGCTTTATATAAAAATCAATATTATTTCTTAGCAAGGATGTAAACAAAGGGAAAATACTTTTATTAAATTTTAAATTTCATTTTATATAAATAATAAATAGAAAAAATAACCAGAATTTTAATTTTCAGAAATTTTAAGTGGTTTGTTTGCTTGCATTTTTTTAGCGTTCTGACAATTTGTTTTTATTGAATATTTTTTTTTTTTTTGTTTAGCTCAAGTGTTTTTCTATTTTCAGCTTCAATTTCAATCTCTCTTTTTATGATTTTGTTTTTCTGCCAAAGCAAAATGTACTTAACAACTCGGAAAAAAAATATAATACTACAAAACAAAAAGTTTCATTTTATAAATTGACAAAAGTAGTACATTGAAGTACTGCATGAGATGCATGCGGAATCATGCATCGATTGGAGATGGTCGACGAATAAACCTACAATTGTCATGCACCATGTATGGGATCACTTAACAGTGAGGACAAATAACATTGCTTGCATAGCAACAACTTGAAAGTGATTGTTCCATGGTTGACAAAATATTTGGTATATATTTTATTCTCGATTTAAAAATGCTTCAATATATTCTCGGAAAAAAAGAGAAATTATTTATTAAAGGTCTATTCTATTCTTGAATTCATTAAAAATTTAATTGAATTAATTAAAAATTTTATTGAATTAATTAAACATTTAATTGTACTATTTAATTTTTTTTATTAAATTATAAATTTCATATTTAATTCTATGAATTAAGAATTTCATGAAAACTTATATTAAATTAATTAAAAATTTTATTGAAATAATTAAACATTTAACCGGCTCAATAAAAATTTTAATTGGATCGATTAAAATTTTTATTAAAACTTTAAGTGCTTAAGTACTTTTTTCCATGTTCCCTATTAAATATTTACGGGGCATTAAAACTTAAGCTGTTTATCTGGTTTGGGTAGAATTTTGTGACGAAAAATTTATCAGTCGTCTTACAACAAATTTGCTCACTATGCCATCTCTTGAATCACTCTAGCAAGTAGTCTGAAGTGCTTTAAAGCATCATTTGGAACTAATGACTGGTTTTGCTTTTATTAAAAATATAAACAAACATATTTTTACGTCAATAATGGAGATGAAGTAAAGAATATTGAGTGTGTGTACTTTAAAAATAGAAAAACAAAATCAAAGGTTTGCTTAAGAAATGGAAAACAAAAATGTGCTACTCTCAACTTGCATCAATTATGTCAACTTATTTAATGTATTTATGTGTGTGTATGCATGTAGTACAATTGTAAACCCTTAACCCTCGATTTACACTATACTTTTGTACACGATTTCACTTTTACACGATTATTTTGGTTTTTGTGTAAATTGAGAGAATATTTTTGTCTCTAATAGGACAGTTCTTACCATATTTGTTAAATCAATGTGTTCTCACATCAATTTTTAAAATAAAATCTGTATTTAATAACTAGGATTTATGTGGCAATACCGAAAAATACATACATAATTTCTTAATAAAATCCATTTTTACACGATTCTTCCTTTACTTTCGATTTACAGGACTTCTCATACAAAAATTTAAAATTTCGATTTACACGACTTTATTATGGAACGTATCTATCGTGTAAATCGAGGTATAGGTGTATATGTATTTATGCACGAAGTTTGGAATTGTAATGCAACATTTTTACATCCCTCAGATTAATGGTATCATAATTCATAAAAATCATATTAAAATAATATTCTGGGTCATATTTAAAAAAATTAAATTTGTCTTTTGGTGTCTTCCTTCCAGCGGTTAAAAAATATATATTTTTTTTGCTTTATATGTAATTCAAATAAGTGTAAGTTTTATATCTTACCATAAACCCCTTTTCTTACCATTTATTTTCATGCTAAGGGATTATTAAGATTTTAATAAAGATTACCAGGTAATGTGATGTTAAAGATGAAAGACAAAATAACACCAGGTAAACGTTTATGTATTAATATTTTCTCTTACACGCAAGTATACCTCTGCATGCTTGCATACTGACATGTAAATGTTTTTTATGGATTTTTAATTAAATTGACTTGAGCTGTAATGTTAAAAACAACTCAACTTAGTTTTTTTAAGAATTTTGTAAAAAAAATATTTTTATATCACTTTAGCATTATTTTATTGAAAAAATTGTTTTGGAATTCCTTAACGTAAAATTTAAGATGTAAAAGCTTAAACAATTTTTTGTGTTCTTTAGAACAAATTTTCTCATATTGTTAATTTGGAAAAAAAATTATTTTTATAAAGTTTTTAAAAATAATTTTTTTAAGTATAAAAAAGTTGGGTATCTTTTTTTAAACTAAATTAACTTTAAAAATAATTTGCAAAACCCTTTAATTATATTTTGTAATCAACTTTAGGAAGAGTAATATTTTAGCATATCATTAGCATTACCTTAGCATACTTCAAATTAATTTTTAGATGTATTTGGTTGAAAAAAACGCTTTTTTTTAAACTAAACTTACTTTAAAAATTATGTTTAAAACAATTTTATTTAATTTCGTAATGAATTTTAGGAGCAGTAAGATCATAGCATATTATTATTTGCATTGCTTTATCATATGTCAAATTCATTCTTAGATGTGTTTGGATAGAAAAATATGTTTAGCATAACATTAGCATTAGCTTAGCAGGACCTAGCATTAAGCTTATAGATTTAACTAAACAAAATTCACGAAGAATAAAGTCATTAGGTGTTTTTAATGTAACTTTAAAAGTAAAGTTTCATAATTCATTTTATTCCAAGAAAATTTTTTGCATTCCGTTATATCATATTATTATTGTTTTTTTATAAATGCAGCAGCACTTTTATGTTTATATCGATGGTCGCAAGTTGAAAGGCCTTAACTCGTATTCTAATGCATTTTACCCAAAGACACCATCTCGCCACAAAAATTTATTATAACTGCGTGTAAAATAAAGGTTTTGCAAACAGTTTTACAAAGCAATTGAGCAAGCACTTGTACTGTTTATTCTCCTGTAAAGTCCAGTTTCATCCTTGTGACATAAGAAATAATATTAACTAACTAAATCACATTTTGTTATAAATTTAAGCAGCAGGAATATTTTAGCACATTATTAGCATTTTTTTTAGCATATTTCAAATTAATTTTTAGCTGAATTTGGATAGAAAAATATGTTTAGCATAATATAAGCACTATCCTAGCAGGTTGTAGCATTGAGTTTATTGAATTATTATATAATATTTTATTGATTTTTTATTTATTATTAAATAATACTTTAAGATTTAAGAAATAATAATAACTAATTAAATTAAATTTTGTAATAAACTAAGACAGCAGAAACATTTTAGCATATTATTAGCATATTTTGAATTCATTTTTAGCTGAGTATAGATAGAAAAATATGTTTAGCATAGTCTTAGCACTATTCTAGCATGTATATAATAGCATTAATCTTACAAAAACTAAATAAGGGAAGCACAAGAGCAATCCAGTTTTTCGGTATTATTAATGTAAAATTTAAAATAAAAAACTTTTAATAATACATTAAACTCATATATTTCTTTGCTATATTGATAGATTTACCTAGCATTATTTTAGCATTAGGTTAGCATTACTTTAGCATTACCTTAGCATAACTTTAGCATTACTTTAGCATATTTCAATTGGTTTTTATGCTCGATTTCGATAGAAAAATATGTTTCGCATAGTCTTAGCAATGTTCTAGCATATTGTAGCATTAAGCTTATATAAAAAAGAAAGAAGAAAAGAAAAAAATTTATGGTAAACAAGAAAATAATTTAATAATTTATTATGTTACTTTTATTGAACTTTAATTACATTTTGTAATAAATTTAAGTAACATCATAATTTTAGCATAACTTTAGCATTACTTTAGCATTGAATTAAAATGAATTTTTTGCTAATTTTGGATATAATAGTATGTTTGGCACAATTTTAGCACTTTCCTAGCATATTATAGCATTAAGCTTATAAAAATTAAACAAGCGAAGAAAAAAGGAACAACGTTATTCGGCATTATTATAATAAAATGTGAAGTGGAAAGATTTTAATAATTTCTTGTGTTATCAATTTTTTTTATTTTTATTTAATTTTATCTTAAAATATTTTTTTTCTTATATAAAAGCAGCAAAATTTTACAGGCTTATTTATAAAACTTATTAAGGCTTTAAAAATATTTTTTAGAACAAATTTCCATAAAACTTTTTTTTAAGTCTTTATAAAGCCATAATAACTTTTATAAATAAGGCTGTAGATCTATATATATATATATATATATATATATATATATATTTTAAGGAATGACTTAGATAAAAAATTATAATTACAATATTTTAATAACGTTTTCTAACGAATTTTGGGAGAAAAAGAGCTTTAGCATTACTGTAGCATATGTAGCATGAGTAGTAAGCGCAAAAAACATTTTAAGCAACTGAGCAAAATGTTTTAAAATTTTTTAATACATAATTTAAAATTAAAGCTCTTTAATAAATTATTATATTTCTTAGAAAACATTTTTATCCTTTAAGGCCATGACTCACTATTCCATACAATCGCACGACCTACGAAAAAATACAACCCTGATCTGATGAAAAGGCATTGTCTTTTGAAACGTGAAATAGACTCCATCATACAATGGTTGTATTTTTCTCAAAAGTCGTACGATTTTGTAGAATAATGTATCACACCCTTTACTGATATAGTTCATATAAAACCCAATTATGATTATAAAACTAAGATCCCTGGAAAAATACTTTAATTTTAAATCCTTGGCATTGAGAATTTTTTCATTAACTTAAATAACAAACGAACATTTTTCAATTTAAAAAAATCATTTTATTTTTTCTTTAAGTTAATCTACAAATTTGTGCTTCTTTGTTTTAATACTTATTAATCTTAATGATTATCTGTCATTTGCTTTAAGAGTTATTTCTCAAGTTCACTAAACTTTTAATTAAAACTAATAATAGTTCATGTCGTCTTGCACACACACACAAAGATACTCACATATAAGAGCAAAAAAGGGAAAACGAATTTAATCTTAAATATGAGACATGAAATAATTGGGACTATAAAATTTGTGGTTTAAATAAAACCAGACAGACGGACGAACCGAAAGAAGGAGAACCAACATAAAAAGCACAATGGTGACAACAATCAAGAAGTAAAAACGTGTGGATAATTTGGTGATTTAGTGGAAGTATACAAAGAACTTTTATGGCTGGTATTAAAAATAGAAGACACAAAGACGTTTTTCAATTTCGTGTGAGAATTACAAGCAGTTTTTTGTATACGAATATAAATTAGTTTGTATGCAATTAATGTTTTTGAAAATAAATTAATAAGTTTTCTGTGAGGATAGTTAAAAGGGTTTAAACACATAATTAAAATATTGAAGATTAATAAGTAAAGTAATAAAATTAAATTAAATATTAAAATTTAAATGATCAAAAATAATTAAGCAATAAAGGAATGAAAATAGTTAAGTAGTAGCAAATATTGCTTATGTCAAATTATATCAACGAGAGTTCGAGAGATAGAGACAGAGAGATAGATAGAGACAGAGAGAGATAGATATAGCGAGAGAGTAAGAGCCCTGTTCGTGTGCAATTGTTTTATAAAAATTGTTTTCAGAACAATAAATGATATAGTTACGTTCAAAATTTTCAAAAGTATGGGCTTTATATCAGTTTTACTATCCTAATTTTTTATTTCTCACCTCTTAATTGAAATGACAACACAATTGCTGTCAGCAATCATTTGTTGGTTGACTCCTGTATAAATTTGAATAAGCTGCGTAATTTAGTTTCTGTTTGATTGCCTTTGATAGGACCCCATTGGGTGTTTTGGGAAGAAAATGGAAAAAAGTGAATTTCGTTTGCTCATTAAGCATTTTTTTTGCGGAAAATCAAACCAAGGCTAATCTTGTTAAATACTATGGAGACTCTTTGCAACCAATTCCAATGGTAACGAAGTGGTTTACTGAATTTCGTTCTGGCCATACAAACGTTCTGGACGCCCAGCTGAGATCTATAAATCCGAAACTCTTTAACAAATTTACGAAATGGTTTTAGTTTATTGGAGATTGAAAGTGAGAGAGATTATGAAAGCCATAGGCATCTCACATGCCTCAGTGGTTTTAATTTTATTTATTGATCACTTGAGTTTGAGAAAGCTTTTCGCAAAATGGGTACCGCGCTTGCTTACAATCGAGCACAAATACAAACAAATGACGATTTTGATGACCTCGACAAATCATATTTTTCGGAAAGGCTAAAAAATTTAAGAAACGTTGAACTAAGTGTATGAAACTCAAAAGACACTATTTTGAAAAATAAAATAACTTTTTATAGAAAAAAACCTGTATTTTTTCAAAAACCCACTGAGTTAATGACCCGTCTTCGTTCTTTTTAAATTTGTTGCTTTTCTAGTTTCAAAAATTTGCAAATATATTCAAAGCCTACTGTGTACAATTATTAGAAAATATGAGATCTTTATTGACTAAACTGTAATTAACTATTCACAGCTTTTAAATACACATAATGTTAAATAATTTACAACTGAATACCACGATGTTAAGAAGACTCCCTGAGCTGTATTTCAAAATACTCAATCGACTCAACTCAAGGGAATGTTAAAACAAACATAGTTGCTTGGCGCTTTTTTCATAATAATTTTTAATAAATTTTTAATATTTGTAATGCCTTCATCATATTTACATTAAACTTGCACAAGAATGTTAGCAACATCCAGATAATCTGCGCACATTTAACAACCTCGCAGTAAGAGCTTTCGATTGCGACATTAGTAACTGCATTGGTTCTGTTAAATTGTGTGTATGTACATTGCCTACAAAACATAATTGTAGAAGTATTATAGTTGTTGTTTGTGTCTAGCATCTGTGCGGGCTTATATGTTTGTGTAGTTGTACATTTCTTAACAAGCAAAAGGTACAAAATAACAGTTGTTGTTATGCTTTAAATGATTTTATTCAACAACGTATTGTACGTTTGTTTGTTTAACTATTGATTTTTTTCATTGTTCTTTTAAACAAATATTTTTAGAGAAAAAATTTATATTAGGGTAGTTCGCGTAACAGTATATGATATTCTTTGAAAAATTTTCCAACTATTCTAGCCATTAAATTGCAAACTCTATGAAAATGCAATCTGTTTGTAAAGTTTTATAATAGTCAGTAAGGTTTTAGTTTATAATTTTTTTTTTACACCAGGTTTGTGTGACTGCTGAAACCTTACAAAATTAGAAATGATAAAGAAGAATTTGTTATTTTTATAAGGTCTCCACATTTTGTATCACAATTATTACGATGACTGGAGCCTCATAAAAATTATATTAAATTTTTATAGACAAGAAACTTATCACCAGGGAAACCAGAAATATGATATAAAAAAGTACATTTAATACGCCCTAAAACTCAAAAAGTATGCTCTTAAAAATAATATTAATTATTTTAGTTGGGAAAAATTTGTATTTGCATACAAAATAAGACAAAAATAAAACACATAAGAAAATAATAAAAAATTCAATTAAAATTAAATCAACTTCAAAATCAGAACTAAATTTTAGATTTTCAAATAAAAATCATTAGCTGTCATTAGAGCTGTGCCAAATCGTTCATTTAAGTGACCGCTCATTTTTGTTCTTTTTCTAAAAATGGACGAGCTCGTTCATTTTGTTCATCCGCTCTTTTCAAGAAATAGAACGAAATAAAAACAAACAAACAGTTGATTCGTCAAATAAAAAGGTAGAAGTGCAATGAGTTTGTTATGAATTGTTTAGCAAAATAAGCAAAACAAACTCTAAAAAATATAAGAAACATAAAAATCAGTAAACATTTTTAAAATATTATAGTATTTTATAGGAATAAGAAATCAAAATATTCATATTGTCAAAAGAGTCACATTTAAAAAATAAACTGTTTATAATATGTACGTATGTATGTTCATATATACTTAAAATTTGTTAAAAGCATAACTTTTAATATGTTCTAAATAACTTAAGAAATATTAATGGCAATTTTATTAATTTCATAATGGTCATACTGTTTCTAAAAGCAGACAAAAAGGCAAATGAAAACCAGAATGTGACAAAAAATCTCACATGGAAAATTAAAATGCAAGAAAACAAAACAAAAACACCCCAGTACTCTAGTTCGCTCATTCCGTTCAATTGTACTTTTTGTCTGCTGAGCCAAACAGCTGAGTAAAGTGACCGGCTCACTTCGTTCATTTTACTGATTCGTTCAATTGTACCTGTTCGTTCATGAACGACACAGCTCTTGCTGTCATATCTAAATAAGCTTTTATATACTGAAAATTTTCTTGCAACTTCTACTGACAAATAGCAAAAACCCAATTTTTATTGAATATTAACGGCCAACATTTTTATTGAATCGTTAAAAATTTACTAATTGTAGAGAGATTGGTTTTATTCAAAGCAGCAATTTTTTAAAAAAACTTATATAGTATGGCATAATGAATGAGACAAATCTATACACTTTAGATGTATAGAACATTGGAAATAAGATGTAGACGAAAAAAATAAAAATAAACAGTTTGGCCAACATATTTCAACAAAAATATTGAAAAAAGCACTAAAAGCGTTTAAAATGCTCTAAAATATGCAAAAATATGCACTAACAAGTCAATGCAAAAATTCATAAGAAGCTCTGAATTAATACGTCACACAAGAAAAAACATGCAGTTGCATATTTGCGGTTTCCCTGCTTATCACTTATTTTTCCCAACATCAATACACGTGCGAAAGAACTTATGGCAATCGGTGTGTAGAAGCGCATGATATATTTAATATATTTTTCTTTTAAGAGCCGCTTTTGTAAAAAAAATTTCTGAGATACCAATAAGGAAATTTTAACAATAGATTAGCTACCTTCGAGACACTTATTCTAATATTTGCATTAGAGGTTAACGGCCTTAAAAGCTTTTACAACTTGTTCTTCTTTTTTTTGCAAAGCAAGCAGCAAACGTTGTTTTCTTTGAGATCTGATTGGTTGTTGTGCTCTCGTCAGAGTAAAAGCTCAAAGCTTGTACATTGAGTAATATGGCTTGGACGTAGCTGCTCTATGTTAAGAAATGAAATGAGCATAATATAAGACAAATAATTTTTTTTACAGTACAATAGTAAACGTTTCAAAATTAAAGTAAAAATAAAGAAAAAAAATTAAATAGTCGACAGAAAATTTTATACATTAAAAATATTTTATTTCATAAAAGAAAAATTTAAAAGGGCCTAAACGTTTCAAATTTATATGAAAAATAACGAAAATTAGTTTCAAATAAGATTCTTTACATACAAATTCCAAAACTAATTATTTTTTTAAATATTTTATAACGCAATAATAATTATTTGATTATAAACTGAAATTATTATTTTGCTTAGTTAGTAAAATATTTTTGATTAAAAATACATTGAAATTGATTATTGAGGAGTTACGCTGGACCCTATGCGTAGTTCACTATTGATAATGTAGATCAACAGGGAAGGGAACCTTTACCAAAAAATTTCTTAGAACAACTAGAGTTGTCATATTAAGCTTTCATTTCAGCAAATAAGAAGTTCAAGATATATCAAAGGTGAAACATGAACTCAATAATCAAAATTTTTTGTATTTACAAAATCAGCCCTTGCGGCTCCTAATAAAAAATAGAAAAAAATAAATTAAATTTTATATGATATAATAAAAATTTTTGTTTAATTTTCTAAGATCTTTAATATTTTTTGTATGCATACATTTTTTTTATAATTTTTACTCATTGTTATGCATAAATAATAACATCTTGTTTATGATCAAAAATAGCATGAACGATTTATGAAATTGTCTCTTAACCAACAACTTGTCAACACAGACCATCATTCATTTAATCGTGTCTGACTGCCATAATTTTCTTTTTTTGTTATGTTTTATTTGTTGTTTTTGTAGAAATTATTTATTAAACAAGATTGTAAGTCTTGAGAAAATACAAATATTATACAAGCAGCCACTTAAAGGAATTTTCAACTGCTGTTTTCGTTTCTTTTCTTTTTTGTTTTTTTTTTCTTGCTATTGTTGTGTGACAATTTGCTTTATTTTATAAAAGTTTGGTAACAAAATTGTGTTAAATTATAACCACCACCCATCAAATTCTAGGAATATTATTATCTTGCATAAAAATAAACTCAATGGCAAAGGGAGCAATGTTAGACATTTTGTCAATATGGGGGAGTGATTGTGGCATATCAAGGGGGAATAATGTTTTGCTAAGTGAAGGCAAATAATATTTTTTTTGCTAACCATTGGTGTCAAAATAATAAAGAATTTGTTAAGAAACCTTTAAACGAATTATTATAGTATGATGCGGGGAAAAGACTCACTGCAGTTGTATATAAATTTTGCTTGGTCTTACAATTTTCATATACATATTTGTCAAATTTTCATTGTAGAGAAATTTGTTATAAATCTTGCTTCAGCAGAAAATGAATTTGTTTCGCTTGTCAAAATCAACTTTTTTGTTTCTTGAAAAATTTTATAACTTGGCGAACGTGACAAATGTGTTTCTGACGGTGTTATGATTTGCATAAGTTTTACATGAAAAAACTTGTACTAAAGTAGAGAAGAAAAGAAAAGAACATAAAATGTATATAAATAAAGTAATTCAATTTGCATAGATATTTATTAGCCCCACAAAGAAGCATACAGTTTGTAAAGAAATTATTTTCAAAGTTTATGATATTTATAAATAGTCAACTCCGCTTTACTGGAAATAGCCAAAACCCAATTTTTTTTCAATTATCCGATTTTTTCTCTAAAACGTAGTTTGTAGTTACTGAAATTTGTTACAGTTAAGCGTACTGCTTAAAATCAGTACAATATAATAGAAAAATACAATAAAGTACGTAAGAGCGAAAGGGACAAATATATTTTGCCAAACAAAACGGACAAAACATGCACAATTTTTTCAGCCTTAAGTTATGCAATCGATTTCTAATTAATAAATTTGTCATTGTTTATTTTTTCACTAAAGCTTAGTAAGCTTCACTGGGCTTTCTTTTAGTTTTCACTAATACGATATTTTCAGTAAAGCGATGTTTTGCTAGCTGCGTTCAAAATCAGTAATCCGATTTTTTACAGTAAAGGGTGTTGTGCAAAATCGGATTCGACTGTAAACAAAATAGAAAAGAAAAAAAAAACTTAAAATTGTTCATACAATTTGGATGCTATATCATTATCAAGTAACTCCCGAAGTTTTAGAAATCATTTAATTTTTTTTGTAAATTAATTGATTTGTAATTTTGGAGCCATTTCGTTATACCGAAAATAATTCTGCCAAAAAAAACCGACTTCATTGCAAAGGGCCTGATAGAAAATTTTCGATAAAAATTTATGGGCTATAAAATTAAATTTTAATGGGCGTGAAACCGCCCAAGGTTTTTTGTTTTTTACAGCTCAAGGTGTATGTTAAGTTTTCTAAGAATCGGTAAAGTAGAACCACTTAAAATAAGGTACTGAATTTAATAGGCGTGACTGTGATTGTGTGTATTTTTGAGCTCAAGGTGTGTATTAAGTTTCGTATAAATCGGTTAAGTCCAACCACGTGAAATATAATAAAAAAATTTAGTGGGCGCAGCTCCGCCTATTTTCTAAAACTTTAAACTTGTAGAATTACAAGAACCAAAGGTGTTTTATAGGTTTGGCAACAATCAAATTAGTAGAATATTATTAAATTAAATTAAAAAATTGTGGGGTGTCCCGCCCACTTTTTTACAATGGGACCAATTGAAAGCTATACCCTCTCAAACAAAAAATAATAGTTTTTACAATCGGTTTTATATGAACCGAGTTATGAAGTTACAAAATAAATACAGACGAATTGATCACATCCTCCTATTTTGAAATATGTTAATGAAATATTTCCCAAAATTTTTTTTCATAGTTATTTCCTCAGTGAAGAAATTGGGCAGCAGCCGCCCTCTCCAAAATTGAAAGATTTTATAATGAAGCAGTTTGGGAGCTGTTTAATTTATTTTGGGATTTATTTCTTTTTTTTTTACTTCTGTATTCCTAGTTTTAAGAATTTTCTGCTCTTTGCTTCATTTTTCAAAGTATTTTTGAGACCTTGGCTGTGTTCAAGGATTTTTCCTCAAGCTTTATCCAAGGCCAAATGATTTTCTTTTCTAGGATATGTCCTAGACCAATATATATTATCAAAAGGTTTCTGTCTTGCACGCTTCACGCATTTGCTCCTTAATTATTATTTATGCATTTGGGACTTATTTCATATTTTTGGGATTTTATTTCATGAAGAATTATTCAAGGTCAAGCCCAGAGGAGAAATTTTCGAATTTTTTTTCTCATGCTATAAAATAAGGCCCAAGAAAATAACGCCCAAATAAGAAAATGAAATAAGCCCTAATAAAATAAAACCAAAAAAAATTAAATAAGCCCCAAGAGAAAATTTATAAAAAAACACCCAATGTAAATGAAATAAATTCCAATTAAAAAAGCCCAATAAAATCAAACTGAAGATGAAAGAAAGCTGTAAAAATTAAGTTAAATCCAACCAATCTCACAAATGAAATAGAGCTAAAAATAAATGAAATAAGGCCCAAATAAAAATTTCTAAATTTTATTGGGCATTATTTCATTTTCTTATTTGGGCATTATTTCCGTGGGCCTTATTTAATAGCGCCTGTTTTTTGTAAAATTTTAAGATTCTGCATTACGAAATAAGTCCCAAATACTATATTTTTTTTCTGGAGTAACTTCATTTTCATTTGAAAGTTCTTTTATATTAAAACAACTCCCAAAATTTTTAAAAAGTTGGGAATTATTTTGTTGGGCTCCAGCATTTTTGGAAGCATTTTTGCTTTCTATTTCTTGTCTCCATAATGTTGACATACTGTATGAGTGATTTAAAACAAATAATAAATAACAGCGTCTGCTGTACGTACAACATTCTTGGCATATACGAGAACATTTTTGTGTGCAAAGATTTTAAGCAATTAAATGACAGTCTAAAGAGTCAGGGAAACGGAATTGAAAGTATCCTTAAAGATACAAATAGCCAAAGTAATTCGCATGCTTTGTTTTTATAATCGCTTTAATAAGCTAATAATTGCATTATATATTTTCTTTGAAGGAAATCGAGCTGAAAGTTGTACAGTTTGCCCATTAAAAGAATTTATGCAAATCAATAATAAATAAATATTTATATTTATACATGAGTAATTGTTATTTTGTATACTTCATACTCTTTTTAAAAGGAATATATAAAATCAAGGAATAGTTCCTTGTTCCGGTTTCAATTTTAGTATTTTTCAATTAATTTCTTAAATGAAATATTTATTAACTTAATGTGATTTTAAAAAAAGGGCTAGACTCACCTTAGGGAAATGCCGCACCTTTCTGTACCAACTTCAAAGAATTTTATTTCAATATTTTGCTCTATTTTTATATACAAATCTGCTAACACCAAAACATGTTTTAAAAAAGTTGCTGTCTTTGTAATAAAATTACTTAAATATTAAATCGTATGCACTTAAATATCCATGAATACTAAATTTCAAATATTTCAAAAACTAACGTACAACGAGAATCATAAAGTATAGATTTTTAGCTGACATTTAAGTGGAAATGGTGCATTAGTTCTTTGTTTTTCTGTCACAAATTTATGCAACATAAATAAGATATTCGCCTTTTGTGACGAACAGAATGTTACATGCATAATGCAGACAATATAAATAGTATTTTTATTTCTATTTAATTTCTGCATTTTTTTTATTGGTTCACTGGCTCTTTACTTTTATTGAAAATCTTATATTGATGAAACAAAAAGTTTTAACTTTTAGTTTAATGCATTTTTTTATATAAGTTTTCTTAAGCAAGTTTGTTTTATTATTTATGCTTAAAGATAAGCATTTCACAATTGTAACTATTTCTTATAACTTTGTGTAGCTAAGATAAATCATATACATTATGCACACTTTTTGTTATGAATATTTGCTGCAAATGTCCATTAGTCAAAGGCAAATTTGTTCAACGATATCATAGAATATTTTGATTATGATATGTATGTTGTTATTTATGTACAATATTATTGTTAAAAATAATACAAAAATTTCAACATTTTATGCTTTTTTTGCGTTGCTTTTCTATATTCATCTTTTGCCATTAAGTGAGGCTTTGTCTTATTAACAACTTTTTGTGTGTGAAGACATCAACGGTTTTTTTTGCATGTTTATTTCTTTCTTCAGATGTATTGTAGCATATTATTTTCCTTGTTATGTCTTACGTGAACAGTTTCGTTATTATATCGCCATATTTCTTTCCAAGTTTTTTTTTTAATTTATTGCAACATATTATTTTGCTTGTTAATATGTCAACAGTTTCATTATTATACGAGTTTATAAATATAAATAAAATTTTGTGTTTCTGTTTATTTGACACAAAAAAATGCAATATAACGTTTCATCTTCTCTTAATCTCTAGCGTATGAGTGATATTTGATGGTAAAAATAACAAGTACATTAATCATACGTATCAAAAACATGTTTTGAAAGAAGTTCAGTTGAGATAACATACGACAAGTTTTCTTGCTGCAAATCTAATTTTGTAGTGGGAAATAGTGAGTGAGAGAGAGAGAGAGATTAAAAAAAACTCGATACAATCATGACTTGATAAAAGAGTGAAACTTTCCTCTTTCTCTTCCTTCATTATTTATCACATACTCTCCCCTTCCTAAAGTAGGCATTCATTTTCATTATTTTTTGATATATTAGTGCAGGACCGAAGTCTCCCTTTTACTGGCAGCTTCGGAAAATAAATTTCACAGGCATACGCTTATTTTAATTCCTCATTCATAAGGATTCAAAATATATATAGTTTACGAGTATAAGTCGCAACAAAAAACAAAACTTTCAATTTTAATCTTTAACATCATTATAAAACTTTCATAGACACACACACACACACATACACATACACACTAACACCCACTTAAATTATTTCCAGAAAAAAAATAAAAAATTAAAAATCGAAACTGCTTTATTAAATCTGACTCTTGTGATTACAAAAAGTACAAAACTAGTTCCACATATTTTAGCTACGAAATTCTATGGGCTTGCAACGTTTTGTAGAATTTTCTTTACGTTAAGCAATTTCGCGCCAGACTCACTTACACACACACACACACACGCACACGCGCGCGAACTCATAAACTTTAAAAACACTTTGTGTATTGAATCTGTAGACTAGAACATGTTTGCGAATGAGATCGTATTACAAATACATTTTACAACTTTACATACATACACACACACACAACTGCATAAATAAATAAATGCTGTAGTATGAGTGTTTATAAAATTTTACACGCTGTTATGCAAATTCCTATACCCAGTCGTATTTGTAGAATTAGATATCGTGATATGCAATTCTATAGAGGCATGAGGCTGTATGTAGGAGTATGTGTGTGAGTGTGTGTGTGTCTGCTTGATTCTTTCTGTGCTCTTATTTATTTGTTGATGATCCCAGTAGCTGAAGCTCCAGCATGTTTTGCATTTATGCGTTGCAACATTTCTGCCCTAGATTTTTCATTCATTTCATTATTTTTGTTAGCGTGCTTTGTGTTTCTTTTTGCGTTTTGTTTTGCCTTCCTTGTTAAAAGAAAATTGTTAGCATGACATTAATGGCTTTCCTATCAGCAGTGTTTAGGGCTGGGGTATGCCATGCATTCCAATAATTTTTTTAACCAATATTCTCGCCAATTTCCTTTTTTATATATTTTGGTTTGAGTATCTTCCCTGTTTGTGTGTGTGTATGTGTGTCTGAGTATTGTTAAGCGCTTACATTAATAACCAAGCCAACTAAAAAAACTAAACAATCCAATCACATTGATATTGGAATATTGTCATTGAAATTCCCTGTGCAACTTTATGTTTTTATGCTCAATTATTTTTCCTTCGTACGGGTCTTGTTTAAATGGGAAACAAACAAGCTAAAAAAAGGATGGTTTTTCCTTTTCTGTATATTATTCAGTTTGGTTTGTTTTTATAATAACGTGGTATTTGATTTGTTTTTAATTTGAATTTAATTTACTTGAAGGCCATTTTTGATCGGGAAATATTTAAAGCAGGTTTTATTGTGGCATTGAAGCTCAACTTACTTAATTGAATAGTAGATTACAGTTTAATTTTCTTAAAATCACCCAGATAAGCGATTGAACATAAAGTTAACAGGATTAAGTGTGTTAAGCATTAACTGCAATCGGAAGGTATTTGATACTACAAAATAATCAATAATTATAATATAAAAAAAATCTAAAAAATAATACTATAATGTGTGTACTAGCTGCTGTATTTATAAACAATAATTTTGGTTTATAAAAGGCCTATAGAATAAAATTTAAACAGAAGTTTATTTGCTAAGCGTTTGTTTGGTAAACCAGTTTATTTTTTATGAATCAGTCCTTAATAATTTTGCATGAAACATATACCTCATTTATACTTACTAGAGACCTGCGTAAACAGTCTTGAAATATACATAAGTCTTGTTTTTAAATGTATTCTCGTGGCATGTATTATACTGAACCAATAATAAATGCTGCCTTTTAATTAGCTAAGCACGATGGATGTATTGATGTCCATGTATAGGAGTGTTAACAAGTGATGTCGCTAAAACTTCTTGGTCGTAGCAAACATTCAAAGGAAGTAGTGTTGATGCGTGTATGCTTGTTATTTTGCATATTGTACGTTTGAGTGTGTGTGTAAGATGTAGATAGTAAGCTATTATTTATTTAAGGGTGTTCTTTAAAGCAAGCGCAAGGGCAGAAAAATAAAAAATTATACATATGATGTGTGTGCTAATGTATATACATGCATGACGTTTGTATATGCGCCCATTCGTATTAAGAAGCAAGCATCACAAATTTTTCAGCCACGAAGTATTTTCTTCTTTACTCCTATAACTGCAATAACTGAAAAAAATCGTCGGTTGGTTATTAGTTTGCGGCACAGTATATTCAAAATACATTATGACTGCAGTAAACAAATAACCAATCGACGAAATGAAATGTCTTGCAAACAGTATTGTTTAGTGTATATTTTAGGAGATTTCACTGTAGTAAATAACTTGAAAAATCCCTCATATCTTAAATGTTCGTTTAAGTGGTTTTGTGCAGGCCTTTAATACTCACTTTTATATGTCATGTTAAATCCCGTTTTCAATTGTAATCAAGAATCTAAGAAAGTATTTAATTTAAGTAAAAATTTTTGTATTCTTTTAAAGCAACCCCTATCTATTAAAGTTAGAGTTTGAATTGCAATTACATTCTGCCATGTCTAAGTTCACCACTTATGTATTTAGGTGCGTACATGTGCAGGTCGGTGAAGGGTGTGCATGCTTCGTTACAGCCAAATATATTTACTCATAGGGCTTATAAACCAGCCAATTATTGTAAGTAATTTATTAATTTATTGACTGAAGTAGTTAGCACGTTGACTACAAAACAAAAGATCCTGCGTTCCATCCCGTCCTTCGACATTCATTAAATAATAATATCACGTAATTTTCTAATAAGCATTAGTGCCTCTTTGTATCAGTGTTGTAGGAAAGTGCAAGTGACGAAGGCATAGTTACTGGTCACTGAACTGCACCGGCTTCAACGGATACTAATCCTGATGTAACATCCATGTGCCCTTTTTCTTTGGTATTGTGTAGCAGAATCATCGGCGGAGTAGAATAAAAAATAAAATGGCTAGCTACTAAACACAAATTCAAAAATTTATTACACATCATTGACACCAGAGGCACTGCCACTTTGCATTATTAAAAATGTTTAAATAGCAGAGTTCTTCACCACCTTGTCTTCTCTATCACTATCACTTTTCTAAACAAGGTAACACCTAGTAAAAATAAATTGTTTTTACTGAAAAATTAAATGAAATTTATATAACCAACATTGTGCATTCATGTTCGGTTTAAGTTTTAAAAACTTATAAAATGTTTTGTGCATGTAGAGTCTCGAGGGGTTTTTTTTTACCAAAACTAGACTCAGGAAGATCTAAACTACTACTGGACATGAATAGGAAGGCAATCCGAATCATGATAGGCGTATTGACTGGTCCCTGCTCGGTTAGAGCAAGAACCAGCTTTTGGGAGACTGGCACTCCAGATTTTTGTAGGATGAGCGGGCATGAAGAGGAACCAAAATCCATTGAACATATTATCTGTCATTGCCTGAAGCTGTAATGTCATAGGCTTCGATGGCTGATCAGTCGTTTCCATGAAAGCATTACTGAAGTCGGGAAGTGTAAACTAGAGAACATCATGGGCTTTATTATGGACATTCGGTGGCTTAGTGATGGATAATAGGGTCACTTTTGGCCGCAAATGGGAGGGTGAATATTACTTTTTTATGGGCAACAAAAAGGCATCACAATGTACCCAATTGGGCCTCCGAGTAGAGGTGCGGTATGGCACCACCCTTCCTAACCTAACCTAACCTTTATGCATGTGTGTGTTTTTTTTAAGGCATGTACATGAACATTATGTAGTCCTATTAAAAAGAATTTATAATAATATAAATAGAAAAACGAATTTTGATGATGCTCTTTTTGTTTCATAAAATATATTTTTTTGTTAAATAACTTTTCTGCGAATTGATAAATCAACCTTCTTATTTATATTTAACAGCTGTTTTTGGAAAACTTTCCATAATATTTGGAAATCTTCTAGTGCTACCTAATTTCATTAGAACTTTAATTAGCCACTGAAATTAAAGTGTATTTATATTATTTTTTTTATGAAAATTCACAATATATATTTAAAAATTTACTGACTTATTAGCCATTACTTAAGTTTATAAAATTTTACAGTTAAACTTATTTATTACAGTAATTTTCTTTTTAAATAATTTTTTTGTAATAATTATGTAAAACGATATTAAAATATATGCTTTTCAGCTGTAAAGACTTGCCAAGGACTCATACAAATTGTATAAACGCTTGCATGTTAAAGCAATTAATTTGCAATTTATTTAATTCTAAGAATAAATATAAAAATCATTTTAACTTGCTCCCTGGTCGGTAAAGGAAAACTTAAACATTTTTTTTTGCCAGCAGGTGTTAAAGAAAGTCAGCAATTAAACACCTTTTCACAATTTATTCCCGTTTTTTGAGTGTAATACTAAAGTATTTTTATATATGTTTATAGTGACTTAAAAGGAAATAACTTAACAGTTTTATAACTTTCACTGGAGCTCTAATAACAGCAGAAAACTTCATTTAACTACTTTTGTGCATGTGTGTATGTGTGTGTGTGTGAGCGTGTATTTCCGTTTCTTTCTTTTTAATGACACATTAGGAGCTCAAGCGGAAAATTGCTTTTGACAAATTCATTTAAACACTCAGGCAATTTCCCTGCTGCTCTAGCTTCGTGAATATGTGACGCCTTAAATACTGACAAAAAGTCTAAAACAAAAAATCGGTGTTTGCCTTTTACTTTAGTTTTTATTATTTTTATTTTCCGCACTATAGAACTTAATTATTGTCCTTTAGTATGAAATCAAGATTTTTATCGTTTTAAATAGGCAAACACGAAAACAAACACACATACACACACTACAATACACTTACATATGTGCACACACACACGCTCGCTTAAAAATAGCAATAATAGCAAACAGGAAAAATGTGTTACATTATGGCCACAAAGAAACAACATCATCATAAATCAACATGCTGCTGTTTTTTTCAAGCTCCATGATTAAATAGCAACAAAAACAATAGAAAAAAAATAAGAAATAATCATAAAACACACATACCGGAAATACACCCAATAAGTACTTGCTGCCATGCTTAGAAAAAACTTTATTTATTATTTCTTGCTTTTATTGCCGAGTTCTTCAATATTTATGTATGTATGTATATGCCAAAGTATTTCCTTTGCTGATCTAAGATAATATTTTTAAAACTTTTAATCAAATATTTTTATGTGTCTTTTTGGCTTATTACTGTTTGGCATTGTTAAATCGAGGCCATAAATTAAATTAATTACTTGGTTTGTTATATATACACACACACAAGAGTAATGCATATTTGATTAATATCTGTGATTCAAACGTAACTTATGATAACAAAAAATAAATTTCTTTGTCATTTATAAGTTTGAGAAATTTCTATTTATAGAATGGAAATAAGTTAAAATGAATGATATAACAAACTTGGAATAAATAGTTTACAGTAAAGTCTCATGATTATTAAGCTTAAGAAAAACAAAACGATTTCCTAAAGAAACCACACAGAAGGGTGGTGAATAAAGTGAATTCTATTTATAAGTATAAAAACAAGAATCCTTAAGCTTAATAAAAATAAGTGATTATTATATTTAATAAATTCAGTAAAGAGCGAATTTGACTCGCACATATTAATCCCAAAAAATTTTTAAAAAACAAATGCTTGTTTGAAATAAAACTTACACAATGTTTCCACAAGTCAAGCAAGCAATAGGACTTGCTAATAATTAATATACAAATCATACAAATTAATATGCAAATCATACAAATCATACAAATTAATATGCAAATCACTCAAGCAAATGATTGCATTTCATATAAATTTTCTACTCAAGTTGACCGTCCTGGTTGTAACAGCATAACAATAGTTTCTGTAAATATTTTGTATTGTTCTAGTAAATTGTTTTTTGCAAAAAATCTGTATATAAAAGAAACAGGCTACAATGTTTGTCGGCTACTCTTTGACATTTACATTTATACAATACGATCAATAAATATAAAGCACAACAAGCAAGATAATCAAACACCAACACACTTAAATAACAAATTTTGTCAACCGAAGTCTGCTAAATTTTAATTTGAACAAAATTGTTATCAAAAGTTACAAAATTGTTTGTAATACTAAGGGAAAACATGCTAAACTCCAGGTTTCACGCTCAAAATCAAATCATTTCAATCTTAATAGTCTGTTAAATGCGAAAATTCTTGATTCAAGAATAAAATCCTAATATTTTTAAGATTAAATTTAAAATTGTAGTCTTGAATAAAATCTAATTTTAAGATCGAATTCAAGATTTTGTTCTTAATAAAAATCTTAAATTAAGATCATATTCTGAAAAATTCAAGAATATAATCTTAAAATTAAGATTACTTTCTTCATTTTAAGCAAGCGTTCTTAAAATTTAAGATCACGTTCTTGATTTCAAGAATTCATTCTATTAATTAAAAATTTATGTTCACATTTGATAATGTCAATCCTATTGACCAAATTTCAAGATATAAGTGTTAAAATTTCTGGAATTTAAATTCTATAAATTTGTTTCTTAAATTTAGATTGCCATTTTTCTCTTAGTGTAGGACCGCATTCATAAAAAATATTTACAGGTTTAATGAACTTGGTTACTGAAAATTATTTTTTTCTGTGTACGGCGCTGGCGATTTGTTGGGTTTTTAGCGATTTTTTCGTTTTTTGAACTGTTTTTAGTATAGACGTTTTTTTACGTTTGGCGTTTTTTTCGTTTTTGGTGTTTGGGCGTTTTTTCATTTCGGCGATTTTTTTTTATTGTTGGCGATTGTTTTTTATTTTTTTAAGCGTTTTTTCGCTTTGGAGATTTTTTCTGTTTTTGGTAAATTTCTCCGAAAAATTATACTTTTTGTCGCGTGCGACAGCAAGCAATTAATCTTGGATTTCTGAACAACATGACTCGTTTTTTTTTAAACTTTACCTAACGTATAGCTGTTTACGGCCTACACAAATATGTATATAAATAAGTAAAAAAATTTCGTTTTATTTGAAAAAAAATGATGTCGCACGCTACAAGAAGTTGACATTCCTGTGGAAATGCCTATATTTTTAGTCAGCTATTTTTTTTGTTTATTTGTTTGTTTCTTTTATTGTTTTTAGTTTTGAAGATTTTTTTGGTTCAGGCGATTTTTTTTTTGTATTTTGACGATTAAAACAATAGTTTTACGGCCACCATTTTACTTTTGGTGACTTATTGTATTTAAGCGATTCATATTATTTTTGGTGATATTTTTTATTTGGAACTTTTTTTTCATTTTTGTGATATTAAGTTTTGGCATTTTTTAAATTTTTAAGTTTTACCGTTTTTGAAAATTTTAAGAATTTCTTTTTGGCATTTTTTATTTTTCCAACTTTTTTCGTTTTTTTTTGTTTTTGCAATTTTTTTTATTAGTGACGCTTTTTTTTAGTTTTAGCCTTTTTTACGTTTCATCGATTTTTTTTTCTTACAATACATATTTTTAGTTTTAGCGGTTTTTTTTGGCGTTTTTCCAATTTAGCGATTTTTTATTATTGACTTGTTTAACTTCTGTCGTTTTTTCGTTTTGGTGTTTTTTATGTTTTGTCGATTTTTTTCGGGTTTTCACCAATTTTTTCACACTACATTTTTTTAGTTTTAGCGTTTTTTTCAGTTTTGGCGATTTTTTTCGTTATAACGATTTTTTTGTATTATGACAATTTTTTTAAATTTCTTACTTCTGGTGATTTTTTTGCATTTAAGCGATTTATTTTATTTCTGGTGATATTTTTATTCGGTCGATCTTTTTTATTTTGGCGATTATTCGTTTCGGCATTTTTTTAATTTGGATTTTTTTTAGTTTTAGCGTTTTTAAAAATTTTAAATTTTAAAATTACATTAACTGATAGAATACCCTTTAATTTTGATTATTTAAATTTTAGTGTTAATTAATGTAGTCTACATAAAAACACATTTATAATTTTTAGCTGTCACATATTTGTTGTTGTAGCGGATAAAGTTTTGCGTAGTCTATAAAAATTTCAGCTTCGTAGCTCTTACAGTTCTCGAGAAAACAGCCTGCGGCAAATAGACGGATGGATGGACATCATTGCAAAAACAATAGGCTTCCTTTTCAGTTTTGGTTGTTGAATTCGGTTGGCTTATAATGTTATTTAAATTAACCCTTCACACTTTATTTTTGAAATTAACTTAAAATTCAGCATATTGTTAATGCTCAATTCGCTGGCACTTCACAACTTTTCATCTGCTTCTTTTCATCTTAAGTATCAACTTTAATTTTATGCCGTCATTCCTTTTGCTTATTTTTAAATTTTTTCCCCACCGTTAAACGAGGAAGCGTTAAAAAATATTGTCTATCATATAAAAGTAAAAGAGCAGTTGAAAGTTTTCTAACTTTTAAGATGTCTGTTGTTGTTCCTATAATGTTGCATAGAGACTTGTTAGCAAAATGTTGTTAAAATCACCGACGACCTACTTTAATTAAAAATTTATTTTTCCCACAAAAAAAACAAGGTCAGCAATGACAAAAGCAAGAGGAAAAAACCACCTCACTGTCAGCAGGCAGTAGTATGAAGTTAGTTACAGTTTTGAGCCATAAATGTTAATGTCACCAACACTAAAAAGTAAATACTCGCTCGTAGAAGGAAGAAAATGAAATGAAAACAAAACAAAAAATACAGTTTTGGCGAAAAAATTTTGTTAAGACTCAGTAGACAATTTGGAAAAAAATTGTGATATTTATAGAAAAAAAATTTATTTAGCATTAGAGTACTAAATTTAAAATTAAATAATAGTTTTATCGAAACTAGAATTTTTAGAACCAAATAACGAAATTCGTAAAAATTTAATAAATTGAAAAGCATATTTTTTTTATTAAAAAAAAATCATCAAACTAAATACTCGTAAAGACAATGAAAAACTTAAAATCAGATTAAAAAATATATGAGTATATTCATAGTCAAAACAAAGTATACTTTAAAAATTTAAATGAATGGTAATACTGGTTTTAAATTTTTAAAGTATACTTTATTTTCACTGTGAATATATGTCATGTTTGTCAAAGAAACCTGCCAATTATTTTTTCTGTGTTTAATATTGACAAAAATTTTAAATATTTTTAATTACCCTGCCTGGGCAAGCGACTTGTCTAAAAATTTTTTATGAAAACTTTTTAAAATGGCTTTGTGGAAACCACAACTTTCTGGAAAATCGCACAAAGTAATTGAGATCAAGTCCCATGATACAATTATACTAGGCACGTGCAGAACTACAACAAAATTACAACACCAAAAAACACATGTATTTTGTTGGTATAAACAAACCCCAAATTGTCGGAAACAACTGTCTTTTGTTTATAAAAATAACAATTACAGGGTAACTAAAGTACAATTGCAGACGCGGCATTCCTGCATGATTATAGTTATTCAGTGTTGCCAGTATGGGTGTAGTTAGACAGTGTGTAATTTCTACTCACATGTGTAGGCGATGTAATTGAATTCTTGTATAATATGTGTGTAATTCTACTTTGGGTTCTATTTTTATTTATTATTGTTTTAATTTTAACCTACACAAAAGATGTGTAGTGTAATTTTCTTTAATGTGTAATTGGATACACAGCCATGTGTAAATTCATTGGCAATGATGTAATCATTTTATTCACACACATACACTAACATTTTTGCAGCTTGTAAACAAAGTTTGACAACTAGGTGCAATGTATACAGTGACAGGCTGGGCTTGTGCATGTACCTAGTATAATTGTATTACGTCAAGTTCAAAAAATCACATTTGTATGGGAACCCCCAGAGGTGATTTCAGGATGTGCAACTGGCATAGATAGGTCGGTCCTCCAAAATTAGTGGTGGCCGGTCATACATTTTGACTCGATTGAAGAACTCTAAATGTGTCAAAGGATATAATTTTTGAAAATATACTGTATTTAAAAGAAAAAATATAGTAATCGCATAAATAAAAAGTTATAAACCATTTAAACCGTATACATAGCTCATTCTGCGCCAACCTTTATTAAGTTTTAAAATTTTTATCGCTTTTTATAGCAAATTTAATATTTAACTTATTCAGAAAAATATTGTTATGCAAAAATACTCGAACAAACCTACAAAATGCAAATGTTTTCATGAAAACTAAGTGTTTGGTCAACAAAACAAAATTATCCAGATTTATTTACCTTAAGAAATAAAGCAACAACAATAATGAACAAGATTCTACTTGTTAAGAAGGCACGCATGCAAACACACACACCCACATACATGGTAGTGCAAACAAAAATAAGACTTAATAAAAAAAAAACACCAGTAAATGACCACCATGAATGTTTTCTATAATGATTAACACATGAACTAACGACGCAGTCGAAAGAAAGCATTGAATACGCTGCTGAGATTGTCCAAACATTGTTGTCACATTCTGGAAGCCTTGTGTGAAGTTTAAAAAGGGCGACGCATCTGCCGGCAGTTTAGTCTATCATAAAATCAGTCTGAAGTTCAGTTATTAAGTGTAAAAAATGATATGTTAAGAGTTCGATGCATTGTTGTGAAGAAAATCTCAGTTGAAAGCAGTTGATAATCGTACATAAGTGTTTACAAGTTAAATCATTGAATCATCATTATTGTTGTACAAACAGTGAGCGTCGGCAGTAGAGAAAGGGTATTGCTTCAATACCAGCTTAGTTAGTTCTGTGGAACGTGTATATACAACACTGGAGCAGCCGTTTTGGCAACCAGTTGTGAATCATTAATAGTAATGTTTGTGTATTTAATCTCTTGATTTGATTAGTTATGTAAAACCAACTGTTAAAATCCGGTTTTACCATACAAATTGTTGTTGTGAAAACCAACTTAAAACCATTTTCGATTTGGTTTTAAGTTGGTTTTATGAAATGCAACCTTGTTTTAGCTGTAAATAATTTAGTGCTGCCAAGTCAAAATTACTAGAAGCAACTGATAATGTTTATCCCCAGTGAATAGATGCAGCAGCAACAAGAATCAAAAAGTTATGAAAAAAAAGATTTTTTTTTTTTCATTTTCATTGACCTCTGGGAAGTGAAAATAGATGATATGGATAAAATCGATTCGCCGATAAAAAAGTTTTGTTTTGTAATGTATTTCTGCATTTTTATATATACAATAACTTGATAACTTCCAAACACTTCTTCACTTTGTATAATTAGTTAAATTTAATTTTAAAATATTTATTCACAATATATAAAATAATTTTCATTTTAAAACGCATTGTTAAAGTTCCGAGTTTTTTATACAAACAGAATCAGTTGTTATACAGTTTGTCAAATAATTGTTAGAAAAAGCAGAAAAAAATACAACAACAAACACATGCATTTCTGAAGGAGATTTATTTATTTAATTTTTGAGTTATTAGACTCATTCAACTTGCAGTGTGAATGCAAAATCAGCTGTTTATGATTTTAACGTTAAAACCACGTTTTCACTTGCAGTGTGAAAACACTTTGAGTATAAATAATAAACAAAGTATCATTGTTAATCCTAATTAGTACACTAGAGTCTTTTATTTATTCGCAAATCTTCGAATGGACAGGAAAGCATCTTAAAAGTACAAAAAACTGAAATTGAAAAATGTTCGTTTATATTTAATCTTTTAACCGACTTCAAAAAAGGAGGATGCTAACAATTCGTCTCAATTTTTTAATTTTTTTGAGAAGTTATTTCATAACTTGGTACATTTTGAACCAATTGTAAAAATTCTTTTTGTTTTCTGAGAAGGTATAGCTATAGAGAAGGCATGGGCTATAGTATAGCCCATTGGTCCCATTGCAAAATAAGTGGGCAGGGATACACTCATTTTTTTTTGATTTATTTTTATGATATGCTACTTATTTGATTGCTGCGAAACCTTTAAAACACCTTTGGTTCTTGTAATTATATAATTTTAAAGTTGAAAAAATGGGCGGGTTTACACCCATTAAAATTTATTTTTACATTTCACGTGTTTCTACTTAACCAATTTTTACGAAACGTACGACACACACCCTCAGCTCTAAAAAAGACACAATCCTCAATTTAAAAAATGGGCGGGGTCAGGCCCATTAAAATTTAATATTTTATTTTAAGTGGTTCTGCTTTATCGATTTTTACAAGACTTAACACGCGCCCTGAGCTCTTGAAAACACACAACCTTGAATTTAAAAAATAGGCGGAGGCACGTCTATTAAAATTTAATATAATATTTAACGTACTTCTTCTTATCTTTTATTATGAAATCTTTGCATTGAAGTGGGTTTTTTTTTTGGTAGAAAGCATTATGTATAAAAATTTTCAAATTTAGTTCAATTGGAAATATTGTAACCTGCCTTCTGATGACCTGGGGCCCGTTTTCCAAATCTACCAGTAAAATACACACAAAACAACAACACTTTTACAAATTTTGAATTTTATTTGTAGATTTGTAATTTGTAGTTTGGAGAAACTGGTCGCTGTTCGCAGGAAGAATATTAACCACATTTAAATAGCTTGTCCCATTTTATCGACAGCAAAATTAATTCAACAATTAATTTTGTTATTATTTTCAATTGAGAATGTGGAAAGGATCATTTAGGACCAAGCTGAAAAGTTTTATCATATTTCAGCCCAGTTTTGTCAATTCAGGCCAAGCACAAATAGTTGTGTTTTGTGTTCAGTTGGAATGATTTGAAGGATAAGTTACATATGCTTCCGTTTTAATTGTTTTAAATAAAATTAAACTTTACAGCCATAATTTTCTACTTGACCTTAAACGTGCATGTAAATAATTTACATAGATTTTGCGAGCATAGAATGCACTTGATTTTCAGAATTGTATATTTAGAATGCTGTTTGCCCTTTCATTAGTGGCTGTAGAAATTAATGATTATGAGCGATGTGCTTTTTGTTGTTAAAATTTCTGTCATTTGCCTGCCTAAGTTTGCATAATTTATACTCAAAATAATACGAGTATATGCAAATAACTCTAAGCATTAATTATGTAGCAAACACCCGTCAATGACAAACACTCTGACATTGTTGTATGTGCAGTAGTCATCATCATCATCATCTCGAGCAGCATCATTTTCACAACAATCAACATTATACTTTTCGTTATTAAGCTGACAATGAGCTGCAATAATCAGTGGCATTTATATATCTTCTGCAGAGGTTGTTACAAATGCATAAATATGTTGGTGACTGCAGTGGATTTGTGCTTGTTAATGTTGTTGTTAATGTTTCTTTTTAAATACATGAGGTTGGATTTTTATTTTAATGCAAATATATTCAGTTTAGTGGCTCGTGCAATAATTTTTACATCTTTCTATACACATAAATAAAAACGTTAAATCTAAAATATATTGAACTGAACTTTGACAACATTTTCAAAAATGTTTAAGGGACTGTGAGGAATTCTGCTGCATTAGTGTTGCAGGAATTGAGATCTGGTGGGACGCGATACTTAAAGTCTATAACTCATTGGTCTTCTAGAGGCAAAGACATCGATATATCATACTTTAAGATCTGACGGTAAATTCTGAAGTTATAATGAAAACTTTAAAAAGGCCACTCCTACGTTCGAGAAGAGTTGGCGTTGGCTGAACGTCCTGGGTTCAAGCCCGGTTATGACAAAGTCATCATCTAAAAACATCACGCATTTTACTGATGTGTATTAGTGTCTCTTTGTGCCGGTTGTTGTAGGAAACGTCAAGTGATGAAAGCATAGTCACTGATCACTTAACTACTCGTACACCGGCTTCAGCGGATATATGCCCTAATGTAACATGTTAGCGCCCTCCTTCTTCGGTAATGTGTAGCAAAAATTATCGGCGAAGTAAAATAACAAATAAAAAGGCTGCTAGAGATAGTTTTGCAAATTTAATACGGCTCATTGGCAACAGAGGCGCTGCAACGCTGCATAATAAGCTTTTCTCTATCTCTTCCTTCACCACCTGTCTGCTCTATCACTATGCCTTTCCTAAAAAAGCCTAAGTGTTACTCATCTTTAAAAAAAATCACTGCCTTATTACAAAAAGGAGGTGAAAAAAGTAGAGTGGTAAAATAATGAAGCTGTATCTCTTCATCACTCCCAGCCTTTTCTACAATTATATCTTCTCTAAAGAATGTAGTGATGTCAGAGTGATACTTATCTTACAAAAAAAAATTGTTTTTTTTTCGAAATTGCTTTGCAATAATACTTCGTATTCGAAAATGTAGGGCGCATTTTCTTTTTCTTTTTGCCTGTAAGGTGAAGCGCTCTAGTAAAGAGTGTTTTCGTGTAGCTGCGCTTCCCATACCTGGAAAACTTCAGTAGTGCGCAGCTTAAGTGAGGATGCAAGTAAAATACAAAACTTGCCAAAAACGCTTCAGGGACTTGTGCCAAACCGCCTTTTTTTATTACTTTGTTTTCTATATTTAAAAAAAATATAAAAAAAGCAATAAGAGTTTGATCACAGGGGAGATGTGTAAAGATCTAGTAATGAATTTTTTTTTAATATTGGCTTATGGTAACTAAATTAAGATGTATAAATTTTTGAATCTACTGTATTTTAAAATCCATGAAAAACTGCATCAATAGTAGTGGAATTATTAGTTTAGGGGGTTTGTGGAGAATTGCTCATGTGCAAGTGGAAAACGTCTAATAAAAATTTTGATAAAGTATGCGACTATGGGTTTGCAAAATTTTTATCAAAATCTTTGCCCATAATAATTGCCATGAGATGGATATTGTTACACAATTTTCGTGCACTAGCTTCAGTGTAAGGCAACAGTACGTAATGAAGATATGTTATAATATAATATTAAAGATTCTTTATAAAGACTGCCATATATCTTTTAAACAAATATTTGACACCTTAAACGCTCTTTTATTTAAAATTTATATTTATTTTATATTTTTCAACTTTTTAACAAAATTATCCCCACTGGCAACACTATTACACATCACAAGCAATTTATACTAAAATTAACATTGCTCTTGAAGGTATGCTTTATAATTTGGTTGAGTGTATTTCTGTACTTCTTGTTCGTATGATTACACTTATACACTCATACATATGTAGCTCAAACCGATTTGATAACGCTTTACGATCTTACTCCAAATATGTGATTGTATTGTGAAAAAGATTTTCATGACTTTAAGTCTTAAACATACATTTGTCTACTGCACACTAAATTCTTTTCTTTCGAAGGTAAAAACCTAGTTTTACTTTTACTTTCAATGGCTACAGGTGGTTGAGAATATGAGTCTTAGCAACATGTTTCCAACAACATAATGTTGACGCATGCCAAGCTAAAAAAAATTAACCACAAGAACTTCTCTCTCTCTCTCTCGCTCTTTCAATTATAAAACATAATGAAGTTTATTATGGCATAAAAGCTGCCATTTACACAAAATTAAATATATCATTTCCCAAAAACATAATTAATTTTATTTCAATGCAATTATTTTAATACAAACAACTACAATTAGAGATCTATTTTGTATAAATCCTGGCAGGTGTATTTTAATCAATTTATCTTATTTGAAGACATGTATAAATATGTGCAGAGTCATACAATGACAAATGTATTATTTAGTTAAATTAATAGGATTGTAATATTTAGCAAAATGTTTGAAAGTATTTACATGTTATTCCATAGATGTTAAATGTATGTTGGTATGTGTTTGTAGTGTTCAAAAAGATCCTTTTGTATTAATGATACATTTTACAAAGATTAACAAGAGTTTACAAGGATGCGAAAACGTTATTTAGCAGCAACTTGTTTGTGTACTTGTTCCTATTCACTAATAAACTAAAGTAGATTTATGCACTTCTCATTAACAACGTATGTGTGTATAAGTGTTGTGTATGCTGCTGATAGAGGCTGCAATATTTTTCTTTTAATTAATTACGTAGTATATATTAGCAAGTCTATGAGAATGAAGTATTCCTGCAGTTTCACAATTGTCTCAGGTTAAAAAAAAACTAAATAAAAAACAGCTGGTGCGAAGTCATTAGAAGTAATCTATGAAGGAGGCAAATGTGTTTCTTAGCATTAAGATTTGTAATAAAAAACTATATGTATGTAGGTCGTATTGAAACTATAAAAATCTTGTTATCTTAGTCGGAATACTAAGGAAAAAGGCAGGCAATTTTAAAACCGCAGGAATTTGCTTGTTTGTTTGTGTGCTACAAGTAGTGATGAAAGTTGCGTGTGCTATTAATTTCACCTAATTAATTAATCAATTAAATTTTTTCTAACAAGTATAATGGTATTAAAAATAATTAATGACATGAAATACCATGAGCACCAAAACTTTAGAAAAGTGTTTTTAAATATGCATACCCCTTAATCTATAAATGCAATATTTTTAATTTATTCAGAGATATTAAATAAGGTAATAGTGTTTTCACACTAATAGGATTTTAATAAACGTTGGTTTTAACATTGTTGAAAGTAAAAAATAGATGATATGACTGACATCCAAGCTGCCCTTAAAAAAATTTTAGCTTATAATGTATTTATGCATTTTTTATATATAATTCAAGCGCCAGTGAAATACGTATATAGACCAAGCTGAACCACCAGCAAATTAATTTCAAATTAAAATAATCAGTGAAATCAGAAATATACTCTAAAAAAAGTGTTTTATGTGCATTCAATATGCACTAAAAACTCAAAAAATATACTCCTAAAAATAAGATAAATTGGTTTATTTGTAAATGAAAATATATTTTTAATTCAAAAATCCAACAACATTTGCATATAAAATAAAAAAAAATAAAATAGTTTGGGCGTGAAGTACACGTTAGAAAAAATTATCACATGGGTTGGTTAATGCAAATAATATTTTTTTATTGATACCGTCGTGTTGGTACACTGTGTGTGGTGTCAGTTGATGTAAATTTCTGCCTTATATACGAAACTTTCTTGCAAGTGGAATACGTGAATTATTTTGATTCATCGTATTTTAATTTTGCTGAAACGCGTTTTGTAATGAAAGCCCAAATTCACCATCTCTTATTTACAACAGACTTACCATTGTCGTTTATTCTTTACTAATTATGCACATGTTAGTTAATTTGCTTATTTTTGTTCTACTTAAGACAAACTTTTTTGGTTTGTTACTATTAAGCATATTTATTTAATTTTCACCACAGGCCCATGGCTATTAATTTTAGTTAATTTTAATTATTATTTTTCGAACTTAATTTGTTTCTATATTTATGATTTGAACGGGCTAAAGTATGTATCGCTTTTTAAGCCGAATTACATGTGATAATTATTAAATTTTACCATTTATTTACAAACATCACGAAGCGAATGAGACCACAAAGTATAAAATGATATAACGTTAAAATAATATAAGGCGAAGAAAAAAGTAAAGAAGATTTGTCGACTGTATGAGCAAGACCTCCGAAAACACAATTATCTTCTGTCTCGTGTCATCTCTGATCTACTTTGTGCAAATAGTGGGTAATTAAGCACTTGATCTCATTCACTTACCCTGAAAGAAAAGTCATCAAAATGCTGCTGTAATTTGGTATTTATACCTTGAAAAATTTCTCCACAATACTATTAATCATTACAATGTCACCCTTCTCATTATTTACTTAGACATGAAAATGACTATCACTGTATCAGCAATTTTATGGCACATCAACTTCAAAGAAAAAAATTAACACTTGGAATCGATTTTATGATAAAATGTCATGAATGTTTTTGAAGAAGCCAATACCGTTTACACCAATTTTTTATTCATTTATCAATATTTAAGAAATTTATTATTCGACATATTGTCATAATTATATTTTAAGTTGAAATTTATTTGCTGGTGGTTTAGCTTGGTCTATATACGTATTTCATTGGCGCTTAAACCAAATCATCAGTAGACTTCAAAGCCTACTAAGCTTATTTTGTCTTTGTGATTTTCAAAAATATTATTACTCTATGAATTCTCATATAGTTTTTTAAAGTCTGTGCATAAAGTAAGAGGTTTGTGACTCTTCAAAATTTGTAGTTGAAGTCTACTGATGATTTGGTTTAAGCGCCAATGAAATACGTATATAGACCAAGCTAAACCACCAGCAAATAAATTTCAAATTAACATTTATCAATATTTTTATACAAATCAAAACCCATTAACTGAAAATTTTCCTGAAACCTAAACCAAACAAATGTAATTTAGACAATTCAGACACCTCTTTAAATGCACATGCTGACTTTTTAATACAAATTTGGATAAAGGTTCTACTAGATTTTAAGTATATTTTGACAAAATCTAGTGATGAAGCAGATCTTGTTTTGTTTAGAAAATCCACTAGATTTTGAGTGAAATCTGGTAAGTGCTAAATTTTGCTGAAATGTGAGCGCACTTTTATATTTGTTGGTTTTATTAAAATACTTTGAAATAACATTAACTTAAGTAATGAGAAAAATTTTAACCAACCAAAAACGTTTAAAATAATATCACAAAAGCTACGCTTCAATACTCTTTCCCTAATGTGACTAAAAATCTCGTTCAAAGACAATCACTTTCAGCAGTATTACGTTGCAACAACAACTTCATTTTAAGGATTTGTTATTTATTAAGAATATTTAACATAAAAAACAACAGCATAATATAAAGGAATTAATAGAAGATTTTATAACACTTAAGAGATAATATTTACTTGTTGGTGTTGGCAATAAAAAATAATCAAGACTAAACGAGAACAAATTATAACTTTTTTCCCTTGTACAATGAAAATTAATTTTTATTTGAGTATAAATTTTATGAAACTGCGGGAGATGAATGCAAATTTATAGCAAGTTTAATATCTAGCAACAGAAATTGCAATTACATTAATTAATTGCATTTGGGTGGAATTTTGAAAGAGTGAAGTTGTGACTTGTCATTAAAGGGAAAAAACAGAGAAAGGATCAAAGATAAAAGCATTAAAAAAAATTAAAAACTTTAATTGAAAGGGGTAGAAGTTATGTTATAAGTAATAAAGAAGTTATGTTATAAGTAATAAAAAAATTTTTTCTCAACACCAGCAGCGAAGAAAATTTGCAAGTGACATTTTGTATTAATTTAAGGAGGAAGTTTATTTTCATTATCATTTACAATGGACAGCAATAATTTACACAATCCAGCAGACTTATTGCTTTTCATGATGCTGCTTAAGCTGGACAAATCCGTAATACTGTAAATTTTAAAACTGTAGCAAAAAAACTTTATATTGCTTTAATAAAACACTTTTAAAGCTCATTTTCCTCCAAAAAAAAAAAAAGATAAATTGTTCTTGGGTGACCAGAAAACAAATTTATTACATTTTCAACTCATTATTACGATATTAAATTTAATATTTTATTTCCTTCATTGAATCAGAAGATATATCACTTCAAAAAAAAAAACAAGAAAAAAAATCCATGACAATTTCATGATATTTTTATAGATATGATTTTTATATATTTCACTTAAATTTACATTAACTTATTTAAATGCGAATGAGCGTGTGCGTTTTAGTAGGGGTAGTCACAGTTTACTTTCTGTTTTATAGAATAAAAAAAACAAAAAAGCTAAGAGAAAAAAATTATAGCAATAATATGAGTTATATAATTTTCTTTATTAAACATTTTTAAAGTACAATTTGAAACTATCGATAGTAGCTGGGAATGAATTCTACTTAAATTTGCGTTTAGTTTGGTCCTAATATCTGGAGTAAAATTTTCCAAATCTTGAACCAAAGAAAAAAAATGTTCTTTGCTATTGAGAAAAGTTTTTGAATACTCAAGAGAACACTTAAGATGACACATAGTAAATAAAAGGTTTGATAATCATTAAAATTCAACATAAAAATGCGGAAAATATTTCAAAGTTCAAACAAATCCTTCGAAAGAAAAATGACAACCTTCAAGAAAAGTGTAAGTACACGAATGAAAATATAAAAGTTTTCAGACATCGTCAACTCAAGAACGAAATTTTTCACACCAAAAATTAACTGTTTTTCAAATTTAGATGAACTGTTGCCAATTAAATAAGGGAAAATAATAAAAATAAAAATTAGTCTGGTAAGAACGATGCATTGTCAAAATGAAGAAATTGTAAATATAAGACAAGAACAGTTGCTGCAAGTAAACTAACCAGCTTTTCTTAAGAACTGAGAGCAATACTTGATTAAAATGAAAACATATGTTTCAAATGTTCAAGCAGCTTTTTCTCTCAGTGTAATTTTTTTTTTTTTGATAACATGTTTAACAATTTTTTTTTTGCTAAAGCTCACAGAATTTCAATTAAATTGATTTTTTTCTCTATCAGGGGGCATATGTATACACAATTAATTTAAAATGTATTGAACATTACTTTTATAAAAAATGTAAATATTAAATCGCAAAAATATTTATCATCAGTATTATTGTATTTGTCAAAATAAATTTGTTTACCATAGAAATGCAGTTCTAAATAATTTTTTTTAATACAAATGGAATATGAGAATTGATTTGATTTCTTGTGTTCCAATTTGCTGAAAGTTTTTTTATGTAATGGAAGCTTAAATTTTTGCGTCACTAACTTAAGGCCCAACTATAATATGAATGAGCGAACTTAAACAACTGAGCGGTTACATGTAAAACGTATGTAGAAAACTATAATGTACTTATGGAACTTTTCGTCAAGTTTCGTCAAATGTCATTTGCTTAAGTTAAGTGCCAAACTGAACGCACATGCCGTACGGAAAACACTGTTTGTACATTTTTTAAACTCAAGCAAACAGCATCAGAAAATATTAATTGATTTTAAATATTTTTTTATTGTTTCTTATTTTAAACCCACAAAAGAAAGCAAAACTTCTATTTTCATTCTTTGTTTAAAAATACACATATACACACATACACATGAGTTTATTTATGTATGATCATTGTTGTACTTTTTAGTAGGCAAAACAAATTAAACAAGTAATAAAGTGCTGGATACAATTATACGTGAATTTTTAATAGATTAGGATATTCTAACAAGTTAATTTGATTGAATTGCATTCATTTGGTAGTTATAAGAAGAAACAAAATTACTAAAAAATTGTGAACAATACCTATATGTGCAGCTGTGGCTAAAGAATACTTAAGTGCATGTAAGGACATTGTGGCCACATAAAAGTCACATCTGAATTGCTTAAGTATTTGACAGAGTTATCGTTCAATTCTGGCATTAGCTTAAGTCAGCTTATTCATATTATAGTTGGGCCTTTAAAACGTTGTTATGCACTAGAGCTGAAATTTATACCAATTGACACCACACACAGTAGACCAAACTCAAAAACCATCATATCATCAGGGTGCAGCAGCCTTCTAAAAGAGCGTGTTGTTCTGTTCTACTAGTTAGTTTATATAATCGAATATCTCCTGCTACAAGACTTTAAAAAACAGTTAAGTACACGGTAAACATTTTTTCGGGTTTAGACGATTTTTTTTAGATTTGGAGACTATTCTAGTTTTATCGATTTTCCTTATTTTTTAGCGATTTTTTAAAATGTTCGTGTTTTTTTAATTATGGCGTTTTTTTATTTTTGGCTTTCTTATCGTTTTTTTTGGCGATTTCTGTTAGTTTTAGCAATTTTTTTAGGTTTGCGATTTTTTTTTCGTTTTGGTGATATTTTTAATTTAGGCGATTTTTTTGTGTTGACGATTTTTTCATTCAGAGATTTTTAAGTTTTAGCGTTTTTGCAAATTTTAGGTTGCATCTTACGATTACGATACTAAAAATTACATTAACCTTTGATTAAGATTTTTAAATTTTACTGTTAATTGCACTTACTTTGAAAATTTCAAGTGTCTACATATAATTATAACAGACTGTATATTACATTAGGATTTAAAAAATTTCCAGTGCTAGTTTTAGAAAAACCTTTAATTTTTAAATGTCATGCATATTTTGTGAAGATTTTTAATAATATCATTTAGGTCTGTTAAAAACTTTAAAAAATATGTTAAAAAAGCACAAACGCTAAACTGTGAGTAGCCCAATTTAAAGTTTTTTTTACACTTTTAATGTTGTTTGCTTATAAACTTGCTGAACATTAAAAATGACCCAATAGCTCTTTGTGGTTTTATATTTTATACTTTACAAAATTGTATGAATTCTTTTTGAATAATTTTTGCAATTTTTTTCTCATTGTTTTCTTGTTTTTTATTTTTATGTTTTTGCAATCCTCCAAAGAGTTGAATATTGTAAGGAAAAATATTTTATTAAATTTTTTATATTTGCTTTTGTATTAATTTTACTGCGAATATTATTTCAGTGCAAGTAATTGAGTGTGCATTTGTATATGACCATTAAAAAAATGTCTATAGACCAGGGCAAATTAACGCAATAATTCATAATTTTTATGACCAATTGTTTGCTGAAATACAGTTGTTGGTCTTTTACCTTTGGGTCGCAAAGAGAATTTAATTAAAAAAAAAATAATAATAAAATCAATTGTGTATGAATGAAATATAAAATTATGACGGGAGGGCTATTTATGTTAAATTAAAACTGAAAACATTTTATATAAAACAAACACATGGTCTATCTGGCTGTCTGTCTCTGCAATTATATGTACTCGTATGTATGAAAGATATAAATTTATATTTTTATGCATTTGTTAATTTAACTACAAATTTTGACTTTTTTATAGTGTTAATGATAATGAACATGTCAGGCATAATAATATTAAATGAAATATATTATAAAAAACACCACACAGTGGCTGAACTCTCATGACTTTTTTATGAAAAAAATAAATCTATTTTTGGTAAAAAAAGCTTAATTTAATCCAGGAATCAATTAATTAATTTCTTAGACAAGTAAATTTAAATATTTATTATAAAAAGTTAATACAAAAATTAAGACTGCATTTGAACAAATTATTATTCGCATAATTGACAGCACTAAAACACTTGTGTTTATATTTATGGTTTTAATTATTAATTTTTTTATTAAGAAAAAAATCGATAAATTTGCTTTTAACCAAGTCCATAAAACTATCAGTGGCTGTTAAATAACAAAAAAAAACAAAACAAAAAGCAGGCAAACTAAAAATCACACTCAGCAAATAAAAACATGTTGGATGATCTTTTTATAAAAAAAAAGATTTTAATTGGGAATTTTTTTTTGAAGAACAATAATAATAAAGCAATTTCTATATTTCAATAAAATTATAATAGTATGCTTTCTAAAATTGCTCTTCACAGTTTGATATAGAGCTTTCGACTTATCGACAAACAGACAATTTATACATCAATAAGTCTGTTACAATATTTGTAATTTTATAATTTAAATAATAATGTTCTAAGAAAAGTTTAAAATTATTGATACCAATCATTGAGCATAAAACCAGAAAAAGCTGAATTAATTAATAAGAGCAAAAATGGTCTTTGACGAATATTAAACACAGTTCATAAAAAAAGCTAATTTTTTTTTGACATATAAATATTCGCATGATTCGAAGATTTTTTTCATTATAAACAATCAACTTACCTTAATTTTTTTTTTAAATAATAAAGCAAATTTAGTACTTTTTACTGGAATTTTGTATCAAGAAGCCTACTGCTTTTAAGTTGGCAAATACACATAAATGCGTGATTTCCATAAATAACCGCTTTTGCTAAGATATTCTTTAATTTTATAGCGTTTTTAAAATAAACAAAAAAAACATTCACTGAAGAAGCCACACCAAAATAAAAAGTATATATTTATACAAAAAGTGAACTCAAGCTCAAATTTCTGCTGAAACATATAACTATTTTTATACATAGATTAATTTATTTCATTTTCTATTACTTTATTTCATTGTATTGTATTTAATTCAATTTAATTTTATTTTATTTTGTTTTATATTATTTTATTTCATTTTATTTTATATTATTTTATTTCATTTTATTTTATTTTATTTTATTTTATTTTATTTTATTTTATTTTATTTTATTTAATTTTATTTTATTTATTTTATTTTATTTAATTTTATTTTATTTTATTTTATTTTATTTTATTTTATTTTATTTTATTTTATTTAATTTTACTTTATTTTATTTTATTTATTTTTATTTTATTTAATTTTATTTTATTTTATTTTATTTTATTTTATTTTATTTTATTTTATTTTATTTTATTTTATTTTATTTTATTTTATTTTATTTTATTTTATTTTATTTTATTTTATTTTATTTTATTTAATTTTACTTTATTTTATTTTATTTATTTTTATTTTATTTAATTTTATTTTATTTTATTTTATTTTATTTTATTTTATTTTATTTTATTTTAATTTATTTTATATTATTTTAGTTAATTTAATTTTATATTTTATATTATATTTTTCATATTTTATATTTTATATATTATATTTTAAATTTTATATTTTATATTTTATATATTATTTTTTATATTTTATATTTTATACATTACATTTAATGTTTTTATTTTAAACATTTTATATTCTATATTTTATATCTTATATTTTATATTTTATATTTTTTATTGTTTTATATTTTATATTTTATATTATATTTTTCATATATTATATTTTATATTTTTTATTTTTGTTTTGTACTTTATATTTTATATTTTATATTTTATATTTTAATATTTTATATTTTATATTTTATATTTTATATTTTATATTTTATATTTTACATTTTATATTTTGCATTTTATATTTTATATTTTATATTTTTATTGTTTTATATTTTATATATTATATTTTATATTTTATATTTTATATTTTATATTTTATATTTTATATTTTATATTTTATATTTTATATTTTATATTTTATATTTTATATTTTATATTTTATATTTTATATTTTATATTTTATATTTTATATTTTATATTTTATATTTTATATTTTATATTTTATATTTTATATTTTATATTTTATATATTATATTTTATATTTTATATTTTATATTTTATAATTTATATTTTATATTTTATATTTTATATTTTATATTTTATATTTTATATTTTATATTATATTTTGTATTTTATATTTTGTATTTTGTATTTTATATTTTATATTTTTATTTTATTTTTGAAATATTATTTTATTTTTTGTTATTTGAATTTATTTTGTTTTATTTTATTTTATTTAATTTTATTTTATTTTATTTAACTTTTATTTAATTTTTTTTATATTTTGATATTATATTTGAGTTTATTTGATTTTATTTTATTTAATTTTATTTATTTATTTACCAAATACCTTACATTACAAAACTTATTATTTTAATTGAAGCGCAGGACACTATTATGTTCAATAAATTCGCCAATATAAATGAATATTAAATTAAATATTTATTTATATATTTATATTTAATATATTTTCTTATATTATATAAACAATATTAAAATTATATACAAGATACAATTTTCAAAAATAAGGACATTTAGTGATCTTTTCAAAGTAATTAAAAAGAAAGTTTTAAAATTTGTTGCAGTTCTTTAAAAGATGGAGAAGGATATGCCAAAATCAAAAATTTTTTTAATAAATTTTGTTCATACATGAAGTTATATAAAAAAAATTTTAATTGTAAAACGTCGACAAATTTTGTTTGTATGTATATTGTTTTTGTAATTGAAATTTTTCTCATATAAAATTTGTCAACGCTTGGCGTTGCGTTTTACAAAATTATACACTTACCTTTTGTGTTTTTCTCAATTATTTCATTAGAAATATTTTCCTTAAAAAATTTGGTCTTTAGAAAAATACGTATAAATTTTATGCCTTCTTAAGATACATTTAATGTTATATTCATTTATTTGGCTACTTCAAAAAAAAAATTGCCAATCTCTTTTAGCTTTACTTTTAAACTAATTAGCATTTAAATTAAAAGTAAACGCTGACAATTTTATAATTGTGTCTATCTCTCAAAGTTTAAGAAAAGCAAATTTTTGTGAATGAATTATAATTTTCGATATGTTTGACACATGTTTGGACAGTTGGCTGAAAATATTTTGGGTTAATAGCTTTTGGGCATTTAAAATCAAAAATGATTAGAATACAAAAAAAATCTGAACATGAAAAATAAAACTATTTCAAAGAACACAAAATTTGTTTTGAAATAACAAATGTGTTTCAACATAAAAGTTAGCCGAATTTTCTTTGATTATAATAAAAATTTCTATAAATAAACATTTTCCCAATATTGCTTTTCTCTTTGTACTTTTAAGCAATGCAACATTTACGCATGTTGCTGCAACATACTTATAAACATGTCGTTTACAGTTTGCTTTCGTGACCCCAAGCAACTGCAAAATTACAAGCAAAACATTTTAACTGAAAATATTTCAGCAATGCGTACTTTCAGTTTAAATTGTGCGTTCAACGTGAACGGTTGCTAAAAACGGATAAAAATTAATTGAAAATATGAAGTGGCAATAAAAATAAATGAGATATTCAGTGAATTGCAAAAATAAAAATATCTGTTTGTTTGTTTTATAAAACCGGTGAATTAAACAACAACAGTAGTAGTGCAAAATAACAACAACCATACACATGAGAGCAATATTGTTGCATGTGGCAGCAATAACAACAAGATAAAACAAGCAATTAAGTGTGTCTATTTGTTGTCATGATTTAAAGAGAAACAAAAATATAAGCAGATTTTATATGGTGGTAAAGGTCGTTTACTTTTCGGCTTTTTTTAAATAAAAATATAAATTACACTGTTTCCACAAATTAAATATATATATATAAAAAATATTATAAATTTTTTTGAAAAATATTTTGTTTTTTTTTAAACTTTCTTATTTTTGAATTTCTTTTTTGAAAGCTACAAAATTTTTGGTTTTAAAAGCAGTGTTAAGGAAAAGCTCTTGTGCTTAGCCTGAATCATGTTTTACCAAACACGATTTGGTATAACTTTTACCTTCAATCAGGTGAAGGCATCTAGACATGTGTACAAAAAAAATTGTATGAGCAGAATTTTAATGTGATTTTTTTATGTGATTAAACAAGTAGTTTCTGCTTTTAAGACTTTTTTCGCACATGTTTTTTTTTCTTTGGCGAACCATAGCAATGAAGTTGTAAAATATATATTTATCCTACTTGACCGGAATATTTTACGTTAAATTTAAATTTTCACTCTCTTATAAAAAATACTGAAATATATTTGTTTGACATTTAGCCTTTACTGTATTAGAAACGTTGCTTAACCAATAAGCGAAAAAAGATTCCTAGTTAAATTAAAATATTTCCAAATATATATTATAAATTTCCCAAAGATTCTATTAGGTCTTATTCTGAAATAGTTACTGAGATCGAAAAACCAAAGCTTATTTTATGATTACTTTTCTTAAAATTTTTGTTTGTAAATATTAATTCTTTATATATTAGTTTTGCATTTAATATATTAAAATATTACTATAGTTTGTAAAAAAGATAATAATGACTTGCATATATGTATATTGTTAAGCCTCCAAAAAAATTTTAAATACACGTACATAATTTTTTTTTTTATCCAGATATATTTTTTTCAATTCGAAAATTTTGTGATGAAATTTAAAGGTCTTACTTTGAATAAAAAATTTTCTTAAGTATTCATACATTGCAAATGCTACTGAATTGTTAAGTTTTCTAATGTGCTCCATGTTCCATTTTAATTAAAAATTTTAAATCTCACAAGTTATTTTTATGACTTGAAAATGAAAGTGCTAATAGTATGCTAATACCATGTTTTAATATCTTAAAATAATTTCTATAAAAATTACGTTTGATGTATATAAGTAAAAAAAATTAATATATGATACATATATATTTGGGGATCTGATTGCTAATAAAATGCTAAATCATGAATGTTTTTAGGTTCGAATAATTCCTAAAATTTTTTTTTCGCAATGTCTGCTAATATAATGCTAAATGATTTATTTGTACTAAAAGTTATTGTTAACAATAGAAAATTAATAAAATACAATTTTAAGGTCTTCTTTGGAATAAAAAATTGCTTAAAATATTTATCTATTGTAAATGCTAATGAATTGCTAAATTGTCCAAGAAAAATTTTAATAAATTTTTATGCTGAATTACATACTTTTAATTTTAAATTTTACAAATTAGTCTTGTGATTGGAAAAAGTAAGTGCTAATAGTATGCTAATAATATGCTAATCTTGCTAAAAGTTATTAATAGGCATATGTAGCTTACCAAATATTTTTGTTAATGTCTTTGGATTATAAATAGCTAATTGCAAATGTATTTGTATGGATCTGGCTCCGAATTTTATTTATGTGAAAAATAAAATTTAAAAAATTTTTAAAAATTAGCAAAAGCTTAAGGAAATTAATTTGATATGTTTTATTTACTGCTACAACTAAGCAGAAATGAAAATTGTAGAAAAAAATGTTAAAAATTCTTCTTATTTATTTTATTAAACGAATATTTTTTAATTTAAATCAAATTTATGTTATTTTAAAAATTATTAAAATAATTTAAGTTAAGGATATGGTGTTTATCTGTTAAAAAGCAAAATTTCTAACGTTTTTCCAGTCATCTAAATGCTTTGGGTACGGGTTGCATATTTGATTTGTTTTTTTTTCTATTTGTTAATCAAACAGATTTTATATATTTTTTTATATTTTTTTGACTCCTTAAGCTGCGAACAAACATTAGCAGTGAATGAACGTGAAAATGATATTTTGACAATGTGATGGTAGTAGTGCACAAGTTTGTTTATTTACGCTAATATGAACACATGTGTACGTGTAATATGTGATACTGTGACACAAAAAAATTTTAATGTTTTTTTTTCAAGCCTTTAGACAAACATTTACAACAATAAAATAAACAACAATGATTACGTTTCAATGTTTATCAAACTGCTGTTGAGTTTTGGGTCGCTTGAAATTCTGCTAATGCCCAGCAAACATTCATATGGAAATTTTTAAAACATTTAAATGTAATTTAAACTAAATTATGAATTTAACTTAATTAATGGCAGAGAGCTGCATTTTTTTCTACATTCATCTGTAGAAATAGTAAGAAAACTTTTTTAAAAAAATCTTTTTATGTTAAAATAGCAATATTATTCTTGTTGTACTCTTAATATTAATTCCATTTAGTATCTGAAACAGCCTTAAGCTGAGAACGAATTGTTAGCTGGCTAACATTTTTCCAGTGCCTTACTTTCAATTTTCATTTAGGAGAATAAATAACATATGCGTATTCAAAAGACTACGATGACGTATATAGGCTGAGCGCAGGTTTGCATAAAATTAAAAGTGTTTGTACACGAGTTTCTTATAATAAAAATAAAAATTAAATAAAAAAAATATGCAATTTTAATAGTATATGTAAAGTTTGATAGATTTAAAATTGTGTGTAGAAGTATTTAATTAATTTAACATATTTTTAATAACAAAATAAAAAATAAGAGCAAACATTAAAAAATCACTTTTAACAAATTTGTTTATCAGGTGTTTGTACATAAAAAATTAAAAAAATAATAATAAAAATATATGTATGTGGCAGAAACATTTTATTATTGCTAAGACATTTAAATTAGAGATGGTAGAGTGAGTAATTAAAACACACTCACACACACACACACACACACGTTTGAGACATGAAAAAGTAACTGATAAGTAATTATGCTTCTCCAAGACTTATTTTAGTTCTTAAGCACAGAAATATTTACACATAAGTTATTTCTGCTAAATAATTTAATTGTTAAGAATTTTTTAAGAAACTTAAAAATATGAAACCGACCTAAAATATTTTTGTTTGTTTTTATAAATATATCACTCACTCAGATATGTTATGTGTAGGAAAAATAGTTTTATGCAATCTAATAGAATTGAAGGCTAAGATGTTTTCCTATTGTGTTTGCTCACCTCCATGATTCACGTTAATCACGTGAGTGCTGTCCATCTCCAACTCCAAATGCAGTTGACCTCAACCTGTAGGCGTATAAATGATGATTTTCAATACTTTTCAATTTTTTTAATTTAAATGGAATTTATGCAACATATTAAATAAATAATTTTTATTACTTTTTTTTCTATAAATGCGACAAAATTTAAAAATAATTTGAATGAAAGAAACAAAAATCGTAAGAATTTTAATGAAAATTTCAGTGCTAAAATCAGATGTGTTGAAAAGTTCAAAGAAATTATTAAAAAAAATTTGTTAATAAAATTGATATAACAATATATTTAAAATTTTGTTGAAATGTAACAGCAAATTGAATTTAAAAAGAAAAACAAACATATAATAAATACAAATTTTTGTACGAAAGATAGCACCAGATAAATCTAGAAGAAAAGGTAAGTGAAAGTATATGTCTAAACTTAATAATAATTTTTTAAATAACTAAAGTTTGTATTTTTGCCAGAGGTAATCTCCAGAAACATCAGTTGGAATTCTGAAATTCTTTGAGCAAAATGTAGAAAGAATCCTTATATAGCTCTAAGGTTATTTATAGTTCCTTACTACACAGAAAAAATATTCCTGCAATAAACAGCTTCAAATGAAAATAAAACCAGAAATCAACTAAAATATATATAAATCAATTAAACTTTTGTTTAAAGATTTAATTAAGTACAATGTTCAATTGCTTCACTTTAATTTTTAATTGATTTTTGGTTTTATTTTCAATTAAATTTGTTTATTGCAGGAATAATTTGCTTTCTGTGTAATATTATAAATGACAGAATGAGTTTGTTTGTTTGTGACAGTTCAAATTGCTTATTCGATTTTAGAAGTTCTTTTACCCATCGAAAATTACATTACCAGCGTGAAATATAAGAAATTTTTATCCGGTTCGAAATCGGTTTTTTATAATTTTATCCGGTTTTTTTACGAAAAACATATTTTTGGTTTGGTTAGAGACATTTTTGTTTCGATTTTTATTTGTTAAACCGGGTTTTATGATTTTTTTTAGCACATTAACGCGTGCGGAGCCGGTAAGAAAAATAAGTATTAAATAAAGTAGAATCAAGAGGTATTAAGATTTTTTCATCCGAGAAATTATTCAAGCGATATTTAAGATATTGGAGATATACATAATACTGAGGGTATTCATTTCGGTTTTTTTTTCTCGTTGGAAAAAAGCAAAAATTTAATTTTTTACAACAAACACAGGGAAAAAAATTTTAAAAAATGTTTTGATTTTTTTTCCTTGTGTTTGTTGTCAAAAATTACATTTTTTCATTTTTCCAACGAGAAAAAAAACTGAAGTGAATATCCTCACTATAAACATCTGCATCTTAAAGGCTTTATAGTGTTTAAAAACTAGTCCAGCAGTTTCTCTAATATATTTTAGATAATTTTAGTTTGGTGGCAAAAGACTCGCCAGGTTGTGGCGACAACTAAACTCTGTAAAGTTCAGAGATTTGCGTGTCTTCTTGCAACAGGCACAATGAGGCCAAGTCCAACCTTACGCATTGAGACCTTGATAGGACTACCACCCATACAAATCTTTAAAAGATCATCTACGGCGATGACCGCTTATAGGATGGGTTATGGAACATCTGATCGTCTTGTTGGCAACGGGTACTCGTCGGTCCTGAGTACAATGCTCAGCGTAGGACTGCTAGGAATGCCCAGTGACAGAATAAGCTGTGAACTGAGTTTCGACAGGTGATTCAATGTCACAATTCCACCCAGGGCAGTATGGGACGAAAACGGTCCCGATGTGGTTTCCAAAAGTTTATGTTGGTATACAAATGGATCGAAAACGGAGAAATGAGTTGGTGCTGGAGTTTTTGGGCCCAACCTAAAAACTTTTTTGCCCATGGGCAGATGGCCTACGGTATTTCAGGCAGAAATACAGGTAATCATCAAATGTGTAGACATTAATTTAATTTAGAGGTGCGCATATAGCTATTTTATCCGATAGTCAGACAGCTCTTACGTCTCTATCTTCAATGGGAAGACTCATTACAAAAGTTATCCATACGGAAAAAGGTTTCCATTTATTGTATACCTGGCCACAACGGTCATCCAAGGAATGAGGACGTGGATGAACTCTACCTGTGTTCTGTAACTTGCGAGAAGTTTTCCCGTCGAGAAAAATCAAACAATTATACTGGTTGTCTTGTTTTTCACAGACTGATTCACATACAACCTGAAATAAGCTTACAAGAAACATGAGCAAGCAACTAAGTTTTTTGTTAGTCATCCTGTATTTCACAGAATGACAACAAACTTTTCGTTTGGAAAAGTTCTCACCAAAGTTATAGAACATAGGCACTGGTCAAGAGGGCCTCTGCTGCTCCTTTTATGGGACCAGAGCCTTTTTATGGCGTAAGTCAGTCGACTGTATTAACTCTGATAAAAGAAGATGACACTTCGACAGCTAAAGGTATGTGGCTGTCTTCATCTGGTTTAAGGCAGGCCAAAGCTTTGATGCAGCCATTTAGATATAATAACATGCCGAATATTAACAGGAATAATTTACCGCTTGTTACTGGTTTTCTTTCTGGTAACTTTAGACTGAACTATCCTCTGTAGAAAAGCATTCAAGTTCGTTCACCTTTGTGTAGTTTATCCTGGGAAGATGACGAGACGAGGGCAGACACATTCTTTGTGAGTATATCCTATTATGTGACAGTAGAAGCCGAGTTTTTCATTCTGAGTTTCTGTGTTTAGATGATATTAGGCGGGCTTCTAAAATATCTGTACTGAATTTTATAAGGAGAGTCATACAGAGATTTATTTAATCTAATTCACAGATCTATGGTACAAAATATCCATCAGGTGTCGCAATGCTGGTCTTTGGACCAGATCTTCCCTCTATTTTATTCTATTCTATACAATAAAAATTTAAGTACATTAAAACTTATTGAGACTTCCTATAGAAAATTTATCAATATCATGTTGTAGAGCTACAGTCTACTCTCCATAGTTTTGAGCTTGAGACACCAGAAATATAAAAAAAAATTAGTAGCAATAGTCTTAAATAGTTTTTGTTGTTATTTACATTTATTTTCTTTACATACTTCTTATAAATACAACTCGAGCTGAAAAAAGTTAGTCAATGTAGCAATGGTAAAGTAAAGAAATGAAAAACATGTTGATTATTTAGTTCTTTTTTCAACTTTGGTATTTGTTTAACTTTTCATTTGTTTAAATGAAAGTTTATAACTCTAGTTGTTCTAAGACATTTTTGGGTAAAGGTTCCTTGATGATCTGGATTAGCAACAGTGAACTGCGCATAGGATCCAGTTGAACTCCGATATAATAAATTTCAATGTATTTTTAATAAAAAAAATATTTTACTGAATACGTAAAATAATAATTTGGGATTATTAGTGCGTTAATAAATGTTAAATTTAACAATATCTTTTGAAAATATCCCTGTTGCAGTTTATGTTTTGTTACACAGTTCAGAATATTGATGAAAAATTCAAAAAGAAGTAAATATTAACATCAATATCCCAGAAATCTCGCTTGCATTTGAAACTAATTATAAATGCAGTCTTGAAATGTTTTTAAATGTTACCATAATATCTAACATTTCAAAAAATTGTGTGTACGAGAAATTAAACTTTTATTTCAAACAAATAACTTTAGATATATTTTATTTTGAAGTGTAACACTTTTTCGTCTATACATTTTAAGCCACTAATTGTTGGCCACAAAAACACTTAAAGTTTCTGTTTTGATTCCCTCTTTTGCTGGAAAAAATTATAAAACTTTTAATAGCCAAAAAAAACAAAGTCTTAATAAAACTTTCACATAAAACAGAGTGTTGAAAAAGTAATTAAAGTAAAAAGTGCAAAAAAAAAATTGGCATAACATCATAAAACTATTGAGAGTTGGCGGAAAAGTAAAAATTGGTTGTTAAAAATTAAGAGGATTTTAGTTTAAAAAAAATTAAATATTATTTTAATAATTTAAAAGAAAATCTTACTAAATAGAAGGCAACAGAAAATTACATTTAGCTTTTGAAGTAATTTATTTAAATTAATTTAATTTAAGAATTTCTATTTCTCTATCATCTAACTGCCTTATTAATAAAAAAATAATTTTTTTTCTTTTATAAAAGATTTATAAATAAAGTTTTTGTATGAAAAACTATTTTATAAACCTCTTATAAAACAAGAATATACCTTATGAACAAATCCTTAAGTGTTTGAGTAATACTAACACTTCTTAAACGCCTAAAAATATGCTAAAGCTATTGCTAACATTCCTTTATCCCTCTTATATTTCATTGTTTTTACAACATTCAAAATAGCAGAATTAGAAATAACTACATATTCTTGTATTTTTTTTCTTAAGAAAAAATAAACAATTTTTTGCTTATCTTTAGTCAACAACAGTTAAAAGATATGATTATTTTCACATATTTTCAAATATTACCATGGACAACTTTCTTGGAATTTATTCAAAACAAACATATAGGTGTGAGAAAAAATATAAGTCTATAATTTCCCTTAATTTCATATTATATTTCATTTATTAATTTGTGTATATACGCCCACTTAGTTTTGTGACGTAGTAAACCAAATAAGAAACTGAACTGTGAAAGAATAATAATGAGAAAGCTTTTTCTGAATTATTGCTATAGTCAGTGTTTTTTAGAAAATTAAGCTTACATTTTAACATCAGTTTCCGTATATAATCCTTGAATTAGGATTTACAAATATATTTGCAAGTTCTTTAAAAAAAAAATTCTCCACTGAAAATTAGTTTTGAGGTTTTCCTTATAAATAGAAGTTCCTTGTAGTATATATGTAACTTTAAAAAGCAGATGCTATTGATATGCTATTATATATAGTGCCTAAGTTTCTTAAAACTAATAAGAAATACAAAATATTTTTAAGTTTTAACTTCACATAAATCTAACGTTTAGAAAAATATATATAATTATAAAACAGATGCTAATGATATGCTTATATAGTGCTAAGTTTTCTAAACAAATTAAAAGTAAATTATATGGTTTTACTTTAATGTGACGTTAATTTCTAACTTTTAAAAAAATAAATGCTAATAATATGCTAAACTATTTCTTACCAATTAAGTAAACTTTTTTTTGTGGTATAGTTTATTTAAAAAATTAGTTGATTTTTAGAAAAATATTTAAGCATATGTTTTAATCCTTGAACTAAAAAGTACAAATATGTTATTATATTTTAGAGTCCCTCCGTAAAATCTATCAGAAAAAATTATTTTTGAAGATTGGCTTATAACTAGAAATTGCTTGAAATACTTATATAACTTCAGAAAACAGATGCTAACGAGATGCTAATATAGTGCTACGTTCCGTAAAACGATTAAGAATAACAAATATTTTTAAATTTTAACTTCACATTAATCTAATGTTTGCAAAAATAAATGCTAATTATATGCTAAAATATTGCTAACTCGTTAAGCAAACTTTTTTTTATGATAAAATTTATTTAGATAGCTTCTGATTTGATGCTGATTTGGTATATATTTCTGTTTTTAATATTTCAATTAATTGAAAAAACATGTTACTATATTTTAAAATTCCTTCGGAAAATTTTTCAGAGAAAATTATTTTTGAAGTTTGGTTTATAACTAGAAATTGCTTGTAAAACGTATATAGCTTTATAAAACAGATGGTAAAGATATGCCAATACAGTGCTAAATTCATTAAAACAGCTAAAAAATATATATATTTCATAAATTTAATAAATGCTAATAAAATACTATAATATTGCTAAGCCGTTAAGTAAGCTTTTTATGGTAAAATTTATTAAAAACATTATTTAATTGCTAAGCTTTATTTTTATAATCAACTTCTGTTTTTAATCCTTGAAAAACACTTATTTGCTATATTTTGAAGTTCCCACGAAAAATTTTTCAGTGAAAATTACTTTTGAAGTTTGGCTCATAACTAAAAACTTCTTGCAATACTGATATAATGTTATAAAACAGATGCTAATGGTATGCTAAGTTACTTAAAACAATTTAAAAAATAAATAATATTTTTTAGCCTTAACTTTACATAGTTTTAACATTTGGAAAACAAGTGCTAACAATATGCAAATATGTTGCTAAATAATGTAGTAACATTTTTATTTGCAAATTGCACTTTAGAGGACCCTGCTAGGGCTAATGGCTTGCTAATGTAATGCTAAACTACCAAAAGTAATTTTGGCAATAGAAGTTGTTAGTAAATATTTAATATAAGTAAGATTAATATTGCTTGCTTGATTTTTATTAGAAATATGGTGTTTAAATTCTATTTAATAGGCAGATTTTTGTTTGAAAAATATTCTAAAATTGTTAAAAAAATATTTTCCTTAGAAATTTCAAAACGGAAATATGATTTACATATATATATATAAAATCTATCCTTAAATGATCTTTAAATTATTCATTTTCAAATTAAATGCCGATTTGCGTACATAAGATTATGGATTATTTTCTTTTCTAATTTTTGGTTTATATAAAGGCGATACGACCTTTCAAGTGTAGAAGGTAAATGACGGTATTCGATACCAATCGAAATTTTAAATTAAATTTTAAATTCAAATCTAAAGAAATTTTATTATATATTTCATTATATGTTATTATATATATCTATAGAAATATTTTCTTATTTCGTTTGATATCGAGTACCCAAAACCTTCTGTTTAATATAAACAAATCTTTTAATGTAATCTCAAAATATTTCCCCTAATTACATGCTAATATATTGCTTACTTTCCTAAGCGAATTTATATTGGAGTCAAAAATTTTATTCAAATGATTTATAACTTAAAATGCTTTAAAATATTTAAAAATCTCTGGAAAATTCTAATGCTAATGATCTGCTAATATAATGCGAAGCTATAAAAAAATTTCAGATTATTGGTAAACAATAAATATGATATAAATATAAGGAATATTAAATATTAAGCTTTAATAAAATTGAAGAAGACTAGAGAAGAATCACATAAAATAATTATTAAAAATATCAATGCTAATTGATTGGTAATTTTGCTAAAGTTACTCTGTTTCGTGTAGACATTTTGTATTATCATTTAAACTGTTTTATTTTCAAGTTAATGTTAAACTCAAAGCATAAAATTAATAAACTTCCCATTTGTTTGAACGAAATATTAACACAATATCTCTAATTGCTTTAAGAAATTTTTGGATAAAGGTTCCCTCATGATCTGCATTAGAAACAGTGAAATGGGAATAGAATCCAGCTAACCCCTCAATAATCAATTTCAATATATTTTTGGTAAAAAAATATTTTACTGATTCAGTAAAATAAAAAATAACAAACTTTGTTGTCGCCCAAATCCAGTTGGCTGTTATCTTCTATTTGGTGTTAAAACGCAAAAGCTCTTTAGTAAAACTTTTGCCGTTTTCTGTGAAATTTTTATTATATCGCTTTCTATTTACTCACATCTTATTGAAAATAGAAAACATTATTATTTCTCTCAAGATATTTGTATGAGATTTTTGTACAATGTAAACAGCAATATAATGAATAATTCTTATTTATTTAAAATCAATCTAAAATCTTATATTTGATGTTATGATGTTATTTAAGTAAATAAGCGATATATGTTCTCCTTTTTGGTCTTTTTAATATTTTTTGCATTTTATCTTCTGAAAAGAAGATTAGTAAAAATTTACTACTATCAAAATTGTTTTACTTCTGCCCCACTGTTACCATTCCTACCCACATAAAGAAAGCAGGAAAAATAGCACACATTTTTTCAATCTAAATAGACCAAGTTATTTGTCACGCTCAATTTTAGTCCTTATGCACAAGCAGGTTATATTACAAATACTTTAAACTGGTAAATATTAAATACATGCTGACATTTATTATGCAAAAAAGGAATTGCTTTCAAGTGGGAATTATGGGAAAATAATGCCACTTAAAAATGTTTCTCTATGTAAGCACATATAATCCTAAAATTTTTTATTTAAAGAGTATTTCACTTATTGTGCGTGTTATTTAAACAAACAGAAGTTTAATAGCTTCAAAGAAAAAAGCATTATGTTGATGTTTATTATAACCGAAATTTAAATGTGCGTTGAAAATTTAGTTTTGTAATATGTGAGTTTAAGCAAAATATTTATATGTCTTTTGTAATTGAAATCGTTTTAAAAAGCTTTCAGCCGCGTGCTTCCCCTAAAATAAAAATAAATTTTTATATCGTCAATTTATTTTCACTGTTGTAGTAGATGAAAAAAAATTTTTTTTTCATATTTTAAACTAAAGCCACAGGAATTTATAGCGTGTGTAATTTGCTAACAAGCAGAGACTATTTTTTAAACTAACAGCCTTCTCTGAAAGATTCGAGACAGATTCGATTCATAAAAAATAATACACTATAATCCTTTTTCTCATGGGATTTTTTTTCTGCTCTACTTAAACAATTTTTTTCAGTATTACGCCACCTTTTAATTTAAAAAAGTATAAAATCCCACATACCTCCTGACAATACGACTATTGATTATGCAAATATAACCACCCTCAAAAAAAAATAAAAAACCAGGCTAAAAGTGATAATAAAATATGCCCAAATTAATTTACATGACAATTTTTTTTTGCTGATAAATTTTACAAGTTAAAATATCTTTTATAACAAACTAAAAACATGTCTGGCAATATGTTGCTTTCACTTAATATATTTATTTTATGTCAACTAGTGATTTATGTACTAAGTGCTTTTAAAAGCCCACATTTTGGCTAGAAATTTCCTGCATATTTTTTTTTACTTTGTTTGTGCATTATAAAAAAATATTTGCTTAACAATTCTAATACACATTCACTATTAAGGCTTTTAACATATTCCTGTATATGATTTATTCTGAAATTATGTATAGATGTTTGTAAAACTGATGACACTTCAGTTAGAATTTTTTTTTGGAAATGTTATTAATGGATTTCCTTACTTTAACTAAAGACGAAAAGATTTATATAGTTAAAAGTATTTTGGGGAAAGCTTTTTTTAGTGACACCAGAAAATATAAAACTTGTCGCTTATAAATTAAAAATCATCTGAAAATACTGAAGATAATTGAAATTATTATAAGTTAGTTTTATATGCTGGCCTTGCTTTTATTATTTTTTTTCCTTAGACTTGCAACAGTGCAAAATTGTTTTTTAAGTCTACTCCAATTTATGTTAATATCACATTAAAGCTCGCACTCATATCCCTTGAAGTAAAGCTCTCACTCATAGCCCTTGAAGTATGCAATTAACTTTCACGTATACATATATAAAAAAGTTATAACAAGATTCAATTTATAAAAATCTTGGACTTATGATTTGGGCGGGCTAAAGTTCGTATCGCTTTCTAAGCCAAATTTCACATGTAATTTAATTATAAATTAACAAATAACACTAAAGTTAGTTTTAAATATTCTGACTATAACATAGTTGAACGGAACAACTAGTTGTTTTCGAACTTTTTTTTTTAATTAACTGACTAATTTTTTTTTAATTAACTGATACCACACACTGTGGGCCAAACACAAAAGAAAGCTGACGATGAAGGTTTAGTGACCTTCGAAAACAGCTAGTTGTTCCGTTCAACTATATTTTAGTCAGAATATTTACAACTCACCTTAGTGTTATTTGTTCATTAATAATTATCACATATAATTTGGCTTAAAAAGCGATACGAACCTTAGCCCGTTCACAACCATAAATATATTATTTGTTGTTTTTGGTTCAAATAGACATAGAAATAAAGAATTGGGCTAAAGTTCGTACGGCTTTTTAAGCCAAATAACATAATAATAATTTTTAAGTTACATATTTAGCGAAAGTCAAAAAACTGTTCCTTAGCAGAGAGAATAAGAGTTTGTTGCCAAATGGCTACATTGTGTTTTTAAGCTTTTTCAATCGAAATTAAAGTTTTTAAAACATATTAATTGTCACAGCAGAAAAAAAATTACAAATCATGGTTTAATTGGAGATTTTTTAAGACATATTAATTATCCCAGCAGATTTCCTGACGTTTTTTTTCAGGTAAATACAAAACAAATAAAAATAAAAAATTGCCGCAGCCGAGATGGAAAGCATGCATTTCTGAGTGGTAAGACATGCACTCTACAACTCCTCGTATTAAATTGTTGTTGATGAAATTTGTTTTTTGAAAATGTGATAGTGTGATGATTTAATTTATTTTTGCATGACTTTTTGGATGGATATTTATGTATATAAATTTTTATTTAAATTTAGTAAAAATCGAAATTCTTCTATATGCACAAGTTTGTACAAATTTATAGAGAACTTGTCTAGTCTACATTGCAATTGCTTAGTTTTCTCGCAATTTGTTAGCCTTAAAAACCCAAAAAAGTTCAGTAAAGTGTGACTTTGACTCCCGCAAGAATGGTTCCGTACAAACTTTAGCATAAGCGCTGTTGTTTATTATGCCGATTTTTTTTTTGATTTTTTAAACATTTTTTAGTTTTAGCGCTTTCTCTTAGTATTGGCGCATTTTCTTACGGCCCTATGTATAAGCAAAAATTGGCATGAATGTAACATAATCTTAAAGAGTTTTGCGATGAAACTTAACATTAAAAATAATGCTAGGACTTAGAGGTGGGTTAAAATTAGGTAATGCGCCCATTTTTAATGTCAAATTGTATGTAGGAACTCGTTAACATCTAATTAAATTTTGCCAGTATGCCAACTTCATGCCAATTTTTGCTTATACATACGGCCGTTAGTTTTTACAATGTTTTCGTACGATTTTTTCAGTTTTTGGTGTTTTTTTGTTTAGGTGATTGTTCGTTTTTTGCGCTTTTTTAGTTCTAGTGTTATTTTTAGTTTAAGCGGTTATATTTGTTTTGGCGTTTTTTTAGGTTTTTAGAGCTTTTTTGTTTTTATACAATACATATGTTTGGTTTAAGCGATTTTTTAATTTTTGGCGCTTTTTTCGTTTTGGCATTTTTTCGTTTCGGAATAGTTTTACTTTTGGGATTTTTTTTTGTTTAAGCGTTTTTGAAAATTGCAAGAGTTTGCCTCTTACTTTTTCCAAAACACAGCAATTTGTCAAAATTATTTTAGGTCAGTTCATTTACATTCCCAGCAGAAGCTATCAACGAGAGAGTAAGGAAAAAATTTACAAAATTATTCTCCGAGATGTGAAAAAGTAAATGAACTTGTAAAAACTTTCAAGACAATTTTATTCATATCAGAACCATAGATGGAAATCATGATACAATTGCACTTTTTAATATGTATTTTGTTTGATAATATTTGAAATTGCAATTTTTTTTGATATTTGAGAGTTAATTGGTTTAGTTTACATAAAAATACACTAACCTCACAAAATTTAAAGTCTCTATATATACCTGTTTGTATAGATATCGAGTCTAATTTTTATTTTATTTTTTATTTATTTATAACAATAACCAAACAAGCTCATAGTGCCATATATACATAGTTGGTGGATTAAATTGTAAGCGACAAAAATTAAAGTGTTCAGGAGAAGGTTTTTTTGTCGCCTACGACGAAATTTTACAGACCGTATCTTAAAAGTTATCTTAAATTTAGGCATTTAACTAGTTCTAAACTAATGACAGGCCCATACAATTTTAATTTCCATAGAAAACTTTATTGTTTAGTACTTGTTGCTTACGATAAAATTGAATATAAGGTAAGATATAACATTACGATTTCTACATTACTTTTTCCGAGAAAATAGCCTTTGCAAAAAAAAATATTCTGGACATAGTGTCTGGAATGATACAAACAATTGCCTCCATTAGGGCGGATAAAAAGCAGCGTATTGAAAATCGAAGGGTGCTATAAATAAATTAATAAATCATATATAAAATAAATTAATAAAATTATATTTCTATAACATTATCTTCATATGTTGTTGAAAAATACAGATGCTAGCGGTGTTTTAAGAGTACTTAACATACTTGCTTTTTGCATTCTTTGTAAATTATACTGACTTTTTCTTTTGTTATAATAATACGAAATAAAAGATATAAAGACATTAAAAAATGCATGTTGAATCCTTTGAAAATGTCTATGTAGTAAGAGACGATGAAATTCATAGAAATTTAATCAAGCTAAGTTTATTTGCAATTTTTCTCGTCTTCCTTAGAAAATTTCATTAATTAATTGAATAAATAAAATTTTTCATTCTTTAAGAAGGATTGAAAAAAAGAATGAAAGAAAATGCATTGAATTTGTATGATATTAAGATTACAATCTGAAAGCATTTGCTTTTGTTTCGAATTAGAGAGTAGACCCACTTAAATAGAGCGCGATTAAGTTATTATTCGTAGAAACTTTAAAAAATTTAATTAAAACATTTCATGATGTAAATTTCATCTTTCATAATAAACTGGAAACGAAAACAAGACAAAAATAATACATTTTCAATTTCAATTTATCACAGGAATCTTCGACAAGAAAAATGTTGCATATTTTTAGGTTTGCCTTATAAATTCTCTCGTGTTCAAATATCAATGTTTATAGCAGAGCAGGCATTACTATCTTGTCATATGAAAACAATAACGAAGAACAAGCATACAAATATTGCGTAGGTAAATTTTATTTTTTATCTAATTTGTCTACAATTCTTATGACATTTTATATATAGTTTTCTAGTTTCATGGTTTAAAAATTTTTGATGAAAATTTCTCTTTATAAATAACATTAAATATATGCAATTGCTATATTTGCTATTTTTATATTTTTAAATTTACTATCAAGAATAGTGCGTATATGTATATGAAAATTGCCCAAGCAGAAGTCATTATAAATTGACACACGAATGCGTATGTCAGGAAATTAAAATGTAACCAAAAATAAGTTCCTTTTGATATGAAAAACCAATATCATGGATTATGAATCTTATTTTATTTAACTATATAAATTTGTTGTTAATAAAGAAGAGAAATCTTTGTAATGATTGCTTTTTTGAATAGAACTAGTAATATGTTTTTTTTTTATTTTAAGTAATTTTGTTTTGAATAAGTTATTTTTCTTTAGTAGGCGTCAATTTATAATTCTTTGATCCAGGTACTGCTGACTTTAGATATTTATTATTAGATTATGAATTTAGAACTCATCTGATAGTGTTTTAAGTTGGCATGGTTTTAATAAAAGTTGGTTTTAATGTTAAAACCAACTGCTATAACCTGGTTTTACCATAAAAATTGTTTTTGTTAAAACCAACTTAAAACCATTTTAGAATTGGTTTTTAGTTGGTTTTTTGAAATGTTACCATGTTTTCACTGTGATAAAATCAGTGCTGACAAGTTAAAGTGACCAGAACCAGCTGATAATCTTTATGCCAGTGAATAACAATAGATGTTGCTTGAAAGATGTTCAAATAAAAAATTATGGAAAAAAGAGTTTTTTGTAAGGAAAACAACAAAAATATTTTCACTGACCTCTGGGAAGTGAAAATAGATAATATGACTGCCATCGATCCGACTATAAAAAAGTTTTATTTTGTGATGTATTTGGGCATTTTTTATATACAATAAATTTATTTTATTTTTATTTACATATTTATTTTTCTATACCCATGTAGCAGTGGCCTGTTAGTACTTGCACTATTGTAAAAGGCTAGTGTATAGTCTGGTATTGTGCTGCGGTCAAGTTTTAAACGTAGAGCAGGTTTGGTTTTCTAGCTTGCCTAACCGTGAAGAGCTTCTTTTCTATTTGTGACTGGCAACATTTCAGAGAAATGCTAACCAACTGATCGGTATACCGGCTTGACAGTTGCACCTTATCTTTGGCTACCATGTCCACTATATTGTTTTAGAGAGCAACTCCATGCCTGACTACGCAGATTACCTCTAGCTAAGAATATCCAGTAATATTGTTAAGAGACACCGGGCATTCACAAATCAAAATTGATCTTGTCTATACATCTGATAGGGATTTTATTTTGGTTTTGCTTTCGGTACTTAAACGAGTATCCTCATTTTATATTTCAAAGAATCTTGCTTAGAAAAATTAACACTCTATCGGCCGAAAACTCGAAAAAAATCTTGAGAGCGGTTGATAGTCGACTTGAGTGATTTTTCTTATAAAAAGCAATAATTTTTTAAGGGTCCCGATTAAAGAAATTGCGTTTTTTAACAGCAATTTAAGCAATCAAGGATCAGTTACTCAATTTTATGCGAAAAAGTGTCCCACTATCTTTGGGCATCAGAGGCACTGCAATATGTATTATGAAAAAAAGTGCAAAAAATTAAAAAAGCAGAGTTGTAAAAGAATGAAGTTTTCCTCTATCTCTTCCTTTAATAGCTGTCTGCTCTATAGTATCCTTTTCCTAATTTAAATTTAATAATATTGTTTTATAAAATATTTTGTTATTCAAACATGTAAACACTTCTTCTCTTATTTCAAGAGTTTATACTAACTATTTGTTTATAATTGTGGTTTAATTTTATCCCAACAGATATTTTATACAAAAACTGCCCAAAAGTATGCAAACAAATTTTATCCTTTCTCTAATGTAACATAACTTAAACTTGTTTTTTCTTTTATTTAATTTTAACTTTATATTTTCCCTTATTAAACAATTTATTTGCTATCTTTAATTGTGGTTTAATTTTATCCAAACAGATATTTTATGCAACAACTGCCCAAAAGTATGCTTAACAATTTTAAACCTTCTCTGGCGCTAAACAACTTAAACTTGTTTCAAGTTTTAAATTTAAATATCTCGTGTTTTCTTTTATTTAATTTTAATTTTATGTTTCCTTTGTTTAAAAATTTATTTGCTAACTTTAATTGTGGTTTAATTATATTTTAACAGATATTTTATATAAAAACTCCTAAAAAGTAGTCTAACATATTTTAACCTTTCTCTGGTGTAACACAAGTTAAACTTGTTTCAAGTTTTAAAGTAAAATGTATAATGTTTTCTTTTATTTTAACTTAATGCTCAGTTGTTCAGTTGTTCGACATACCCAAAAGGAAGTAAGTTAGAAAGTAGAATGAAATAAAAGCTATAGAAATAATTGTCATGATAGAGTTGAGTATAAAACCAAAACACTCACTCACACACAACAATTATACAATTGTAAATTGAAATGTACCAGACAAAAGCAATTTGAAAAAAAAAATAATCCTAGTATTGTTGGCTTAGATATCCACTGTGCCAGGCCAAAGTATGTCTTGTTAAAAGAAAGTAAAAGAAAAAAATAATACTTTACAATGCCCTTAAAAGCATTTAATTACTAAAACATTCTAAAACAAGACACATAATTTTCGTGCGGTCATTGCAATTTAAACAGATTAGAAATGTAGGGTACATGGTATCAGTTGAACTTTAAGCTACTTTTGCTTAAAGTAAAGGAGTATTTCATGTCTGATGTAAAATTGCTGATAAATTTACTTGCCTGCTTTTAGGCGAACATTGTGGTTTTTTTAAATAGTTGTTGTAGGTTTAACAAGCAGCCTTCTTGAAGATATTTACTACAAAGTTACAGCAACTTCTTTGAATAATCGCTTATAAGCAGTTGAGCAAAATAATTGTAATGTAATTTGATGGGAATTGCTAATTTGATTTAGAGCATAAAGTGCTTAATTAAAAAGATGAAGGAAGGAAATAAATTCAACAGACCGAAAGATAATGAAAAAGAGCTTATGCTCTGGTAACTTATTGTGCTTTACAGTAGTTTATTGTTGTTTATGGAATAAAGTATTTTTATGAATAAAATAAGTTATTTTAAAATTAACAGCTACATTTATTTAAATGCAGCAATAGGTATTGAAAAGTTTAAGAAATTTTTTCACAAAAAAATTTAAACGAGCAAAAGTTTTTTGGCGTTTTTATACATGTAAATTTTTTTTTAGCCAGTCCAAAGCTTTCAACATAATTTCAGGGGCCAAATATCGAATTAAATGTAAAACAATTTTTATTTAAAGCCTGGTGCGGATTTTATACGAAATTTCAGGTTCTAATATAAACTTTATGTAAAAAACTTACTGAAATTCAGATTGATAAGTTTCATAAAGAAATTTCCGGACTTTCAAATGAAAAATACAAGGAATTTTTGAAATTTATTGCATATCTTAGGGATGTTGTAAATATATGTAAGTGGGGAGTTTTTTCCGGCAACTGAAATGAAAATTAATGTTCATGCAATTGTTTGGTGACGAAACCTTTTATGTTTCTAATTTACATCAAATTATAATGCATTCTTGTGTTTTTGTGTATTGACTTGTTATATTTATAACATCCCTAAGATAGGCAATAAATTTAAAAAATTCCGTGTAATGTTTTGTTGAAAGTTCGTACTAGCAAATGGAAATTTCTTTATGAAATTTATCAACCTAAATTTCCGAATTTTTTTTGCGTACATTTTGTATGAGAACCTGAAATTCCGTGAAAGGTCCCTACCAGGGTTCAAAAGAAAAGTACGTGGAATTTTTGAAATTTGTTGCATACCTTAGGGATGATATAAGAGGAATTGGTTTTAGGCAACTAAAAGAAAAAATAGTTTTCATACAATTGTTTTGTCACGGAATTCTTGTCAATAATTCTTGCCAAGAATTCTTGTCAGTGGACTGAAATTTCTTTATGAAATTCACCAACCTGAATCTCCGTAAGTTGTTTTTAAATACAATTCTTATGAGAACCTAAAGTTCCGCAAGAACTCCGTCCCAGCCTTAAATTCTATTGAAGTATTTTTCACCAGCTTTGTACCCCTCATTCTAATAAAGGCTTATTCCACGGTGTCGATTACGTTCGACTTGCGCATACAAAATAAATTTTAATATTTTGTTGTTGTTTCAAATGTACGTACTGTCGCATACTATGTCGACATCGTGGGATTGGCCCAAAGATAATTTCAAAAGTGCTGATGAGGTATACTTCTCTCTTATTGCATTCAAAAAAAGCTTTTTATTATCTACATAAAAACTGACACTTGACAGTAATATTCTTTGTAATGGATCCCTGCTACTAGTGGAGAATAAAATAAGAAAATCTAGAACAAAAACCTACCACAGATGCAAAAGAATTTGTAATTGAGTTTGTTTGTTCTGTTGCTCTTTTTTTTCTTAAGAATGAAGCATGCAGGAAAAACAAGTAAAACCCTCATAAAATAAAAATTACACAAGAATAAAAAAAAAGAAGTTAAAGAGTCTCAAAATTTAAAAACTATTCGAATAGAATCTTTAAAAAAAAATTTAAAAAAAAACTTTCAATTGAAATTGATATCCAAAGTTTTTGCTGGCCCAAGTCCAACTTGGCAATTAGTGCGGAAAATAAAAATCAAAACTTGGTCAAATTGAAGTCATATTATTTCTGTGGATATAAGGATAAAATACTAAAGTCTAATTTAACAGTTTTAAAGGAGAGCACTTGTAAGTTTAAGTGATTTTTTTTTATAAAAATATTCCTTATTTTTGTAAGAGTTATTACTTTCTAGTGGCATTATATTAACTTGAAATAAAAATTTTTAATTTATTACATCGAAAGTCATATTAAATTTTTATTCGGAAAAAAATCTGATATTGAATTAAAATAAGCAAAAATAAATTTTGCTGTAGCATTCTTAAAAATCTCATAAATAAATTGAAATTTTTTAAATGTATAGTTTTGTTTTATTGTTAAGTTGTGACAGCAGCATTAGCTCAATTTTTAGCTTAAGTCCGTTTAAGCACTTTTTCTTTTCTGCCACAGTTTTTGATTTCTTTTTGTGTTTGTATATCTTTTTTTGCTCTTTTCTTGGTTAAACCAATTTTTTAATTTGCTAGACTTTGTAATTGGTTCAGCTTAAGGCAAATACAATTTACTCTGTGCCTTTTCTGCTTGACTGTGCAGCCAGGCTTTTTTAGTTAATGGGTGAGAGGGGGTGAGAAGATTGCGGGGTAGAACAAAATGCACAAAATGAAAATTTGAGGGGATTTCTCTTTAGCTTTTTCGTACTCTCAGCATTAAACATTAATTCGCTGTAGGGCAGTACATTTTACTTAAAAAAAATCGGTTTAATGAAAGCGATACAAGTCCCTGCACTGATTTTAAACGCATCTAGTCTTATTGACTTTGCTTTAGCGAAGCATCGCCTTACTGAAAATATCGTATTACTGGAAACCATAAGCAAGCCAACAACTACGTTTTGTATGAAACTTACTTCGCTTTAGTGAAAAAATAAACAATGACCAATTTATTTATTAGAAATCGATTGCATAACTTAAGGCTGAAAAAATTGTGCATATTTTGTCCTTTAAAAAATTAAATGGCAAAATGTATTTGTCCTTTTCGCTCTTACGTACTTTATTTTATTTTTCTATTATATTGTACTGATTTTAAGCACTACGCTTAACTGTAAAAAATTTTAACAAATCCAAACTACTTTTTGGAGAAAAAAATCGGATAACTGAAAAAAATTGGGTTTTGGTTATTTCCAGTAAGTGCCAAAAAGGCATGAATAGAAATGGCTTAATGAAAATGTGTGTGACTTTTCGTAGGGGGTTTAAATGAAAATTGTTAATACAAGGCAGACTAAAAAGGCATAGTATGAAATGGCTCTTAGGAATTTCTTTGGTTAGGCGCTTCTTTTCGTTTTGACAATTTTTTTCGGTTTTTTGGGATTTTTTTTCGTTTTGGGGATTTTTCAATTTTGGGACTTTTTCAGTGTCAGTGTTTTTGAAAATTTCAATTTCTTACGGTTTCCAAGATATAGCAAATTGCAAAAATCACTTTAACTGATATATTACCCTTTGATTTTGATTTTTAAAATTTTAGTTTTAATTATTGTAGTCTGTATAAAAATACTTTGCAAATTTCAAGTATTTATATACAATTGTATGTATGTATATTACATGGGATTTTAGAATTTTTCGTTGCTCACTTTGGAAAACCCTTTACTTTTTAACTTATATATATTATTAGCAGCCAAGGTTCTACATGATCTGTCAAAGTTTCAGTTCCGTAGCTCTTACGGTTCTCGAGAAAACAGCCTGTGACAGACAGACAGACGGAAGGATGGACGGACGGACAGACGGACAGCGTAGCGCAAACAATAGGGTTCCTTTTAACTTTTGGTGTCGGGAAACCTTAAAAACTTAATAAAACTAGTTTTCAAAAATTGCGAAAGTCTGGCTAAAATATTGTCAAGTGACTTAGTTAAGAACTTGTTTCTTTTTTTAGAGCCATGGCCGTTCATTCTATGATTAATTTTTTTTCCTGTGTGAATATTAAGGAAGTTTGTTCTTTTAAATGAATGATGACTGTCTACAACAGTGAGTGAGTGAATAAGTGATTCATTAATTGAATAGTCTTTGGCTTAATTATGTATTAGCGGCACGCATTTTCGGTGTTTAGCTCTCTGGCAAATGTTTAATGTTTTCTGTATCAAGACTGGGTGTAAAAAAATTTTCGAGTTAATTTTTGTATTACTTCACTGAAGGGCATATAGGTTACTCATATGTTGCTGCAAAGAAAAAAAAATCGCTTAAGTCATGACAAAGTCTGTTTATAATGACGTGAATTAACATAAAAATTCAATGAACTGTTTTTAGCTTTTTTTATTCTTAAAACCTTTTAAAACTAAAAGCAAAAGTAAGCAAATGTCTAGATTTTGCTTGGCAAAGTTAAAAGCATACAGTGGGATGTATGCTTAAACAAATAAACATAAAATAATTTAGCAAAAAAAAAAAAATATTGGCCGCTGAATATTTTCTTTTTATATTTTCATATTTAATTTATTTTAAAATATTGACTTTCTTTTTTTAATCAAGCATCTTAAACTGATCTCTTAAGCTTTTACCGCTCGATGAGCATGAGGGCATTAAATAAATTAAAAACGTAAAACATTTTATTAGCATTATTTTTTAACTTGTGTAAATAAAACATAATAAATTGTTTGCTTATTGTGTTGTCTAATTTATTAATGGTAATTTAGTTCTAAATATAAACAAACATTTTGCAAATGTTTCTATAAATTTTTATGGGCACTTATGACCTCATAAAATGAAAAAAAAAATATAAATCAAGCACTTTTTAACTCGGCCATAATGAATTCATACATTATTGCACGCTACAACATGTGTGTCAAAGTTATTTCTATGTAGATATATGTAGCAGCATATTAATTTTTTTATAAACTTTTTTATTTATAAAACACTTCAATACAAGATATTAGCACATTTCCATAAAAAAATTTTAAAGCATTTAATAAAAAAATTTATTTAAAGCATTTAATATATCTACACTTGGCTGTAGGGCCTAAACTAATCTTTAAAGCTGGCTAAAGCTCTCTATCTCTACCTTGTTTCATATTTCTATTTAAAGTTTGCCTAGTGTTTTCTTATACAATATAATTTTTGTCCAAGGTTTAATTCTCTATATTACTTTTCTTTTCCCACAAAGAAAAACTTTTAGAATTATTTAGAGAAACCATACAAGTTTCCCACAACTCAAAGCTTTTTTTATTTGTTTGTGTGAAAATCTATTTGATGTCATTAATTTAGTGCTTTTATTAGATTATTTTGTTTTTCTATTTTTTTTTTCGTGTGTCTAGATTTGTTTGAGTGAAAAATTGATATGTTTCTGGTAGCAATAAAAACAAATCATCTTAAATATTTTTCTTTTGATATTTATACTTTTTCTTTGGCAAAGCTTCGTAAGCAGCAAATTATTATTGGTACAATCAAACAAATCATTGGAATACTTAGTAAGAGGTGGGAGTCTAATAATATTGTACAAAAGGTCAATGACCACTGAACTGAGATTAAATTTCCTAAAGCGTCTTATTATATGACATTCAGGAATCTTACAAGTTTTAACAAGTTTTTTTTCGCACTACTGCCTTAATTTCAAACCAAGTATAAATGTAATTGATGTGGAGCCCACTTTATTTTTATTATAATTATAATTAAAAGAAAATAAACAAATTATATTATTATTATTATAAATTATATTTTTTCCTTTTAACTCCTATTAGGAGTTACATTTATGTAAAGAAAACTAAGCATATGATTTAGTGGTATTATGCTAAAAGTATTCTGAACATAATTGTAACTTCAAGTTCATTTTTGAAATGTAAGATATCGTGTTCCTCGAAAAAGGGGTAAAACCAAAATTTAAATATTTCAGTAGAGGCAAAAAACTTTATTTTTAAACAAGCTCGTATATCGAAAAAAGGATACAACTGCATTTTTTTTTTGGGAAAGAGTAAAGAAAATAATCTTAAATTTTTACAATATATAGATTTGACCGTTGCTTATTTTTTTTGTAAAAAAATTAAATTTTAAAATTTTGTGTTGACCTCCTTTAAGAGAGGCGGCCACATTCTTTCACCGATAATAATTAAATTTTATAAGATCTCAAATTGAATTGGTAATTAAATTTATTTGTGTTATTCTCGTTATACTTTAAAAAAATTTCATCATAAAATGGATATGCCAGGGTCAGCCATATCCTTGCTCTAAGCGAATAAAATTTGTAACAGATATTTCTCGGCTATTTTTTTTAAATAATAAATTATATTTACTACTCAGATATCTGAATTGCAGTAAAAAATCAATTTTTAAGATTCAGGATATATGAGAATTAAATGATTCCTTTAATGAGCAAGGCCAAGATTCATAGCGCAGCTTAAGTTTATAATTTCTTAATAATTAATTTTTTTCTGCTTCAAAAACTAAATTTTAGCAAAAATATATAATGCTTAGAAAAAAGGATATATAAGGGCAAGGCATATCCTTGCACTCTTGGAGCTGAAATTAATTACATACTTTTATGGCGTAATTTAGGAAATAGTTACAAGTTTTATCAGCTTTCTACTTAAATTTGTAGACAGAACATAATTCCCAATACTAAAGACATATCACAGATATTTATTTCTTAGTGGCAATCTGAGTGAACTTTATCACAGAGCTTCTACTGCATAATTTAAATAATTTTTTAAGAAATTTAAATTTTTTTAAGAAAAAGGATATATGGGAGCAAAACATATTCTTGCACCCTTAAATCTGATATTAAATTCATAGTTTTGTGGCACAATTTAGGTAGTAGTTACAAAGGTTTCGCAGCTTTCTACTTATAAGTTCAAAATAAAATCTAGTTTCCAAAATTAAGGACATATGACCGATTTATAATTGCTGGTGCGAAGCTAAGAAAACTTTACTACAGAGCTTGTAGTATATTACTCGAAATATCTATTAATTTTTTCTGCTTTTAAAACATTAATTTAGCAAAAATATATAATGCTTAGGAAAAAGGATATATGATAGCAAGGAGTGTATTTTTACCATAGAAGCTGTAATTAAACAGAGAGTTTTATAACATAATTTAAGAAGTAGTTACAAGGTTTCACAGCTTTCTACTTAAAATTTTAGATAGGACATAATTTCCAAAATTAAAGCGATATCACAAATATTTATTTCTTAGTGCCAATCTTAGTGAACTTCTACTGGTTAAGTTAAAATATTTTTAAGCAAAAGCAATTTTTTCTGCCTTAAAAACATTAACTTGGCATAGATACATATATGATGTTTAAGAAAAAGGATATAAGGAAGCAAGATATATCCTTTCACCCTTAGAGCTGAAATTAAATACATATTTTTATGGCATAGTTTAGGAAGTATTTACAAAGGTATTGCAGCTATCTACTCATAATTACAAAGAAAACATAAATCCCAAAATTAAGGACATATGACAGATATTTAACTGTTGGTGTCAATTTAAATGAACTTTACCAGAGAGCTTCTAGTACATCATGCAAAATATTTATCAAGCAAAAGTAATATGTTCTGCTTTAAAAACATTTATTTAGCAAAAATATATAATGCTTAAGAAAAAGGATATATAGGAGGAAGGCATGTCCTTGTACATTTAGAGCTAAACTTAAACACATAGTTTAATGGCATAGTTTAAGAAGTAGTTCAAAGGTTTCGCAGTTTTCTGCTCATAATTTCCAAATAAAATCTAGTTCCCAAAACTAAGGACATATGACCGCTTTGTACTTGTTGGTGCCAATCTAAGAGAACTTTATCACAGACCTTATACCGCATGATTTTAAATATTTCTTAGGCAAAATTCAAATTTTTCTGCTTTAAATTCATGATTTTTAGCAAAAATAAAAAAGGATATACATACAGCTGAAATTCAGCACATTGGTTTAATTTAATTTAAAAAACTAAATATTTTGTTCTATTATAGAATTTAAGGCTTGGCATTAAATTTTTTGTACATTTTAATAATAATTTGCAGTTAAAATTTTGCATTTGGTACAAAGGATATACGGATGGTGAATATGTCCTTGCATCAGTTAAGCTAAAATTTTTCAATAAACTTAATGCAGTCGTTTAAGAAATTGTTAGGAGATTTTGATGCACTAAATTCATAATTGTAGTCAGAATTTAATATCTAAGAACAAGGATACTTATGATTACTGGCAATGCCAAAAATTAAATGTTTAATTATAACATATAACATTAAGCTTGGCATTAAATTTAATCTGCATATATGTAAATAGTATTTGCAGCTAAAATATTCAATTTAAAATAAAGGATATATGAGCGTAAACCATATACTTGCACCCATAAAGCTGAAATTCGCCAGTTAGCGTAACAGTATAATTTTACGAGTAGTAAGAAGTTTTCGTTGTATTTAAATCATAATTGTAGTCATAATTTAATTTTTAAAATCTAGTATTGATGAGAGCTGACCAGGTCCTTGCAAAGATCAAAATAATATAAAATGCTTAATTTTATATATATTGATAAGTTTTAATATATTAAAATAATACATAATTTAAGATCAACTTAATTTTTTTTGCCAAGGACTTGCATATACGAATATCCTTACATAAGTTAATTTTTTTTTATTTATTGGTGAAAATAATTGTATTTAACAGCTTACCTTTGCAAAATTCATACACATACATATTTTACTTTTTTAAGAACATCTTTTGAAAGAAATTCACTATGACCTGATAAATATCATTTTCCCACAATCATTATGAGCCTGGGATTTTGTGCAAACAAAAAGAAAGCTAATTTTTTTTTTGTCAAGAAAAAGAGATTTTATCGATATAATTATAAAAGGACATGTGGTTAATATTATACCAAATATTGAAGTAAGATATTGAAAAGGAAATGAAAAAGCAAACATTAATATGAATGAGTTTTTGTGTAAGAAATCAAAGTGAGATCCTGATAAAAAAAATTAAAAGCAAAGACAGGAAGTTAATTAAGAAAAAGACATATTTTTTGCATTATATATGACAGCGGAAAGTGCTGAGTAAGACATTCGTACAAAATATGATGGGATTAAATTTTTAATTAAATTTTAAGGATTTTTTTATTCAAGTGCATTGCACAAAGTCTTACGTAATAAAATTGTGTAACTTTAATAAAAAACTAAAGTTGTGCTTTAAAGCTTTGAAAGCTTTAGTTATTGAAACAAGATTGCTACTTAAAAAAATGAAGTTTATATTCGCGTTATGAATATATATTGTTTGTGTTTCAGTTGATTGTAGATCGATTTTTAAAATTCTTGTTTTTTTTTTGGTGAAATGATTTTTTGTGTATTTTTTTATGGTTTCTTTTTCTTTAATTCTGTAAAATTTTGTTTTAAAAATTTTTCTATTTTAACTGGTACTGATTCACCAGGTGTTGATTTTTGTTTACAAATATGAACTAGAATATTTTATTTAAGAATTTTTTAGTTTTTTTTTTTTCAAAAAGTATGAGTATTTGCATAAAGAGTTACTATTTTATTGAAATTTTTTATTAAAATTTTTTTTTATATTTTTTCTCATGCCTTTGAAATCACGTTCTTTTCAAATGTCACCATGATATTTTTGCTAGTAATGTGAAATCTGTGTCATAAAAGCAACTGAATTCCATAGCAAATTTTTAAAAATATTTCAAATTCTCAAATATTTTATTAAAACACGCAAATTGATTTACTTATTTTATAAATTTTATATTTCTCCAGCAAATTATTAAATTGAATATTTTTAGCATCAAGACTTTTCAAGGAAAACGACAGTGTTTGCTAAAAAAATCTAAAAAATAAAATTTTTACAAACTTAAACTAAAAATATCATGCGCTCACACACTTTGTAAGCAGACTTAATTTTTATTTTTGTAAACTACATTTTTAAGTTAACAAAAATTACCATTATCATTATATTTAAGACAAGCCGCGTAGAAAAATTGCGGGGTACCCAGCTTTGACAGCAAAATAAATTTGCAATTTTTGGTGGAGAAAAAAAAAACAAATTCAATAAAACTTAACTACACACATTAATTGTCGCTAACGAATTTGTTTGAAAATTAATGTTAAATTGACGGGGGATTTCAAATGATTTAAGTTTTGTGCAAAACTACATGAAAAAAAATTATAAAAAACTTCAAGCAAAATTAATGACGTCAAAATGTTGCAAAATAATTCACTGAAGTAAAAAGTTTTTTATAGGCAACGAAAAAAAATAAAAATGAAATTTTCAGGAGTTTCAATTTACGGCGGGAGAAATACTTTTTTTTAAGATGGGGCGAATGTTTGGTTTATTCTAATTCTGTCAGTCTCCCGTTATAATTGTTAGAGTTTCTTCTAACACAAAAATAATGCAAAGTACAACGATAAACATCGGAAATGACAAAATTTGCCACCAGTATACATTATTACCATATCACAAAGTGTCACAGTGTGTACTCGGCATAAAACATACGCATACATAAGCTACAACATTCTTATAAAGTTTTTACACAGAAAAAATATTAAATTTAACTTTGATCATAAAATTTCTTGAATCAATAAAATTTGCAACTACATACTCGTATTACCAATATATTCATATCATTCAGAAGAATTTTAAAATTAAAAAAATAACTATTATTAGATTCATATCGAATATAAATTATTTGCTGGGTTTTGTATGAGTTTCAACGCCTACTAAGCTTATTTTGTCTTTGTGATTTTCAAAACTATTATTATTCTATGAATTCTCATATAGTTTTTGAAAGTCTGTGCATAAAGTAAGAGGTTTGTGACTGTTTAAAATTTGTGGTTGAAGTCTACTGATGATTTCGTTTAAGCGCCAATGAAATACGTATATAGACCAAGCTAAACCACCAGAAATAAATTTCAAATTAAACTACTATTTTTGCTTATTTTGGAATAATTTTATTTATAGAATCAAATATTTTTTTATTGGCCAATGTGATTTTCTAAAGAAGAAACTAATATTAAACTCGACTTTATCCAGGGAAATGCTGCCCGCCACGCACTTTATCAGCATACATGTCTATCTACTTGATCGGAGATTGTTGTTAACTTCAGCTATTTAGCATGAATTTTTAATGAAATGGAATATGAGAATTCCTTAAAAAAATTACCCCAATATTGAGTTTAAAATCTAAATTTAATTTAAAAGTAAATTTAAGTACCAAAGGATTTTCCTATAAAGGGTTTAATTTTTATATGTAAAACAAACAAGTATTTTAAACAAAATCGACGATTGTTTATATCATAATAATAATAATAATAATAATAATAATAATAATAATAATAATAATAATAATAATAATAATAATAATAATAATAATAATAATAATAATAATAATAATAATAATAATAATAATAATAATAATAATAATAATAATAATAATAATAATAATAATAATAATAATAATAATAATAATAATAATAATAATAATAATAATAATAATAATAATAATAATAATAATAATAATAATAATAATAATAATAATAATAATAATAATAATAATAATAATAATAATAATAATAACAGAGCGAAATATCAGCAACATACCGGACCATATTCTTTCCATTATATTTTCCATCATCGGATATATGCAGCTGAGTGCAGGTCTGTCAGCTATATCGATTTCTCGATTTTTTAACTTGTTTTGCGTCAAAATTTTTGGTTGGCAACAATGATATTTTTCTAGCGATAAAAAGTTTTCTTGGCGATTTTTATGGTTATTTTATAACAAAGTTGAGCTTCAAAATTTTTTGACTCACACAAATTAGTTTGTTGAAAGTGCAGTGTCAAAAATAAATCCTACCAAAACTCGTCTGGAAGAACAATTTTATTTTGATGATTTTTCTTTTATCAATTATAGTCATTCATTAAATTAAATTTGAATTTGAGCAGAAAAATTTACAAGAAAAAATTTGCTGCAATTTTATATATATTTTTGGCGATTTTCTGATAAATTTTGATACGATAATTTTTTAAAATTTTATTTTAAAAAAGTGTTATATAAAACAAATTTATTACCAAATATTTACTAAAAAAACTACATAAAACTGATTTTATGCGACTTTTGCAATTTTAAAAATCAATTTGGTGAAATAGGTCGAACAAATTTGACATTTCATTCTTGCGGTGTTGCCTTAAGCTACAATTTTGAAATATAGAAGTAACGTAAGTCCAACATTCACAAATTTTAATCTAAAAAATTATACGCACCGCGCCATCAATTAACAAAACTTAGCAAAAACATCAGCGAAAATTCCTTTTCAGATTTGTTTATGTATATTAAAGTCCTGCAAAGGACCACTTACAAGAACTTTTAACACATGAAACATACGCTAAACAACACTATTTATAATATATTTGTTTCAGTTATTGCAGGTATAGGAGTAAAGAAGAAAATAATTCTTAACTGAAAAATTTGTGATGCTTGCTTCTTCATACGCATGGGTGCATATACAATCGTCATGCTTGTAAATACGCACCCAAGTTGTGTGTATGATATTTTATTTTTCTAGGCACATACAAACGCACAATTGCATTGACATTAGTTGTGTGCACTTGCTTAAAAAAAAAATCTATTAAACAGATAAAAGCTTATGCTCTACATCTAGCACACACACACACACAAACGTGCAATATGCAAAATAACAAGCATGCACGCATCAACAGTACTTCTTTTGATTGTTTGATACGAACAAGAAGTCTTCGCACTATCGCTTGTTTACACTCATATACATGAACATCAATGTATATATCAATATATAAATATATATCCTGAAAAAATTAAACTAAGGTTAGCACGAAATATCGAACTAATAAAACCGACCTAAAACTAAAAAAAAATAATATAATTGAACTTATAAAAAAAGGTCGAAAAATTAGAGAAAATAATTTCACAAAATTTAATTGAATTTTTAAGAGTCGCTTTTAAAACTTTGGCGCCAATTTGCTACTGCCAACAGCTGATACTATATATCTACGTACTAAAGTTTGTATAAGGTCAAGAGGCCCATACGCCAAATTACATTTGATAATTATTAATGAAGAAATAACATCAAAGCTAGTTGTAAATATTCTGACAACAACACATAGTTGAACGAAAATACGATGAATCAAAACAATTCACATATTCCATTTGCAAAAAAGTTTTGTGTATAAGGCAGAAATCTACATCAACTAATACCACACACAGTGGACCAAACACAGAAGAACGCTGATGATGAAGGTTAAGTGGCCTTCGAAAACATTTTGTTGTTCCGTTGATGTTATTTGTTCATTAATAATTATCACATGTAATTTGGCTTACAAGGCGATATGAACTTTAGCCCGTTAAATATATAAAAACAAGTTAAGTTCGAAGAATAATAATTAAATTATATAAATTTTAAATTTTTATAGGCCTGTCTCACGATGTCGACAGCGTTCAACTTGAAGCACACTTGCATTTGAAACAAAAACTAAATTTGTAAGTGTGCGAAAAGTCGAATATTATCGACATCTTGGGGCAGACCATAAATGTGAATTTTGTTCTTGTTCCGGTTTAACTCTCTATGGGGTATAGGGCCTCTAAAAATTTCTCCAAAATATTTGATCATTCGCAAGTACTTTTATTTTATACCAGCTTCTTCCACTGTTTCCGATGTTTCTACACGCAAAGAAAAAACATAGTTAGTACAATCACAATCGCAAACTATCATTAATGTTTGCGATTATAATTATGTCAAACATGTAATATAATAAAGCCATTCGAAACATTATATGTTCTGCTATGTGAATCACAATATATGTTCGTGTTAAACATTTTATTATGTTCACTACAAGTATGCTCTCATTTCCCGTTAACTATATATTTATTTTTGTCAGTATTATGATAATTATCCTTTTGATCATATTATTGTGTTCCTAAGAACTACAATATAAAAAATAATGATTTTTTATTTGCATAATTTTTTATTGAAACTCAGGTTTTGAAAATACAAATACTTATTCTATAATTATATACATATGTACATACATAGCTTTATGGCGAATCTTTGTCTGAAAATTTCAAAACTGCCATTTGTTTGATTGGCATTGATATGGTGCACCTCTTTTGCTGCAAATGAGAAATAAGCATGTATGTACATTGCACATACATACGTATGTAAATAATATGGCAAAATTAATAAAAATTAATGATTTTCGTACCTGCTTCAATAAATATACAATAATTAAGGTGCATGGAATGGAACTAACTTCTTTTTTTCCTTGAATATGGTTTTTATTAGTTTTATTTGACTCACTTTTACCGGTAATATATTTTATTGTTTTCTTTTACTTTGCGATCTAAAGTCTGACTGATGCTTGTATTTAATTTGAGAAAACTGAAGAAGAAGAATTGATATTTTGGTATTGTGTTTTCTATACAACCATAATTAGTTTGTATTAGCAAAACTATCACCTTAACAAGAATACAATTTTTTAAGCAAAATATAATAATGACGATAAACATTCTCTTTTTATGTAACATTGTAAAATGTTAACAATATAAATTTTTGACACAAATGTATGCATATGTACGAGTATATTTAATATAACATGCATGCGAAAGTTATTTGTTTCTTTTAAAACAGTAAGAAGCTTTTAAATTAGATTTAATTTAACTTTTATTTTGTTGAAGTATGTAGATATGTATGTATGTATGTAGGTATATTGTTCTTCAGAATTTTATTCGCCACAAGTTTAGTATGATTGAATCAACTATAATGAATAATTGAGAAATGACGACCATATTGTAATAATTTGCATACATTTAAATGCTTAGAATAAAAATATAATGTTCGAACTCTATTTTTATTAGAATAACTTAATTCTTTCAACCATATGAGGCAGAACTGAACACAAAATTACCGTAGTGATCATTTCTGAATCATGTTTTTTCTTTGCGTGTAATCAATTTTCTTTTCCATGAAGTCTTTGACCGAGCTCTTCTGCTACTGCCTTGTGGATTCTAATCTAGTGCCTTGCAGCTTATTTCATCTTCATCCTTCCAAAGCATGTGGCCGATTCATTTACACTTTCTTCAATTAATATTCAATATTGACTACTTTAAGTGGTGGACCAAAACATTTTTTTTTTTGATTACTTTGCAATAATTAACAGAGAAACTCAGAAGCAAACTTGAACATTTTCGATGCTAAGAGAAAAAACTACCGTACTTGACCTATTTATTGAAGTTTGGCTACAAGTGGTAGAAAGAAAAAAAGTTTTGAAAGTGTGAAAGATATTTTCATATAAAAATATGAAAAATATTTTGTAAATCAATGAGGGTATTCATTTCAGTTTTTTTCCTCGTTGGAAAAATGGAAAAATGTAATTTTTGACAACAAACACAAAGAAAAAAAATTTTTAAATTTTTTGAAAATTTTTTTTCCTTGTGTTTGTTGTAAAAAATTACATTTTTCCATTTTTCCAACGAGGAAAAAAACTGAAATGAATACCCTCAATAACAAAATTTTAATTTCAGTTGTGTTTATTTAAATTTAACAACAAAGTTTAATATTAAAAACTTTTATATAATTATAGCTTGCCTTTCACATAAATGTTATTATTAATCAATATGATTTATTTTAAAGCTTTAATTAACAACTTTAAGTTTAAGCTGACTTTGTTTTATTTAATGTGTGTTAAGTTAAAGCAAAATCTTTATAAATCTTTTAATGTAAATAAATGATTAAAAAAAGTTTATCTTACTCGTATATTTAAAAATTTAAGCTCTTTATAAAATAAAGTCGACAACTGAAAATGATCATGTCTAATTTTGCCTTAAATTTCATTTACATTTACTTGTCTACAGGCCACCACAATTGTTTAAGATTATTTTTCATTTATATCAATATTAAAAACGTGATGTTACTTTGCCATACGAAAGTATAGAAAAATAAAAAAAAAACAAATATTAAACCAACAAATACTTGAAATGAAAGGAATCAAGCAAAATATCTAAGAAAAAAAAAGATAAGGATTTTGTTTGTAAAAACCAAAGTTGCTAATAACATTTTTTATTTTTCATTTTTTTTTAATAAAAAGAAATGAATGTGACTGACAGTGTTGAGTTGATTTCATTTTCTTGAATGAGATATTTAATGCGTTGAATAAGTGGCTTGATTTTTGTAATATATCTTATATTTCTTATTGTTTATTTTAGATTGTACATACATTTGATTTTTTCTGCTCTTTTTTGTATTTATTTTTATTTATCTAGTCGTGTCAATGACTGCTCGTATTTATAACAAACAAAAAAAAAAAAAAAACAAAATTAAATTTATTGGCATTCAGCTTCATTAAAGATAAAAACGTGAGCTTGTGTTTATGCTTCCCATGTAACTGTAGCTGTTCAATTCCAACACCTTTTATGGTCAATATGAAATCAAAGCTAAACACTTAAGTAGCTTGGGAAAAAATGCCTCCAAAAATTTTAATTAAATTATTTTTATATATTTTTATTTCAACCATTTTAAAGGCAATCTCTCAAGTTTTCAAATCTTGCTGCATTTGAAATTATTTGGCCCATTTCCAAGTATGTTATTTTGTCTAAGAATATCTTTTCTTAGTTTTTTTTTTGTTGAAGTTTGGACTTTGTTCTCTAACAGATTTTTTTTATTATTATTATTTACAGAAAAAAAGTTTAAGCACGTCTGTAACATATTTTTTCATGTTTTGCTCTTTTTTTTTCTCTCTCCTTAGTTAAGCATTTGTTATGGATTTCATGTTTGACTTAAATAAAAGTTTAAGTTAGATAGAAAAAGAAATAGCAAAAATAAAGTTGGCCATGGCAAATCGTTTATACCCTAAAGCTAAATTGTAGTTAAAAAATATTGATAGCTGGCGGTTAAAATAAAAAAGACTTAAGCAATTTGTTAGGCATTTCATAATTTTTAATGATTAATATAATTACTTTTGCAATTAGCCTAAAAATATACGCAAAAATATATTTCTCAGAATTCTATCATTAAGACTGTTAAGGTGTTTCAAACTGGTATTCAAATATTGTTAGACAGCAAACAGTTTTTTTTCCAAAGTAAAACACAAAGCACAATTTTAACTTTTTCTTTACTTAAAATAATAAAATCATAATCATTGTAAAAAACTTCACACTCGCTTAAGCTGCCTACTTAAGTAATCATTATTCTTTATGAAAATCATATCTAGATATCGAGCCAAAGCCGCTTAAAAAAGCTTAACCTAGAAATTTTTTGGACCTCGTTTTTTTCACGAAACTATTTGGCGGCTATAGCAGCATATATTTTTATATATATATAATTTTTTTCAAATTTCTCTGCAACTTTTAACAAAACACTCACCAGACTTTTAGTCTACTATAAATATTTTACATAATACTTAAACCAAAAATATGTATGTAACCCAGTTTCCATCATAATTTTTTTTTATACTTAACTCAAATCTGAGATGTTCACTTTTTATACAGGTTTTCAAGGTCAATTTTATATACATTAAATGAATTTTTTTTTGCTTTTAGCATTTTGTTTTGCCATAAACAACTGCAAACTAAATAATTGTTTTTCTAAAAAAAATGTACAAGTATATACAGGTTTATGAAAAAAAAAACAGTTGAGTGAAAAAAATCAATTCATTTTAATTCAACAGACATAAATTAAGAAGCCACTAGGAAATGCTTAAATATAAACGTGAGTGCATCATTGAAAAAAAAACAATTAAGCACTGCTATTATGCTGGTTATGATAATCAGGCATATACATATATATCGCACACACTAATTACAACCAGACTAAATTGGTGAAAAACATAATATAAAACTATTTTTAAAAATAATAAGGCTCAGAGTAGTGGACAAAAAAAAATAGCAACAAGTTATTTAATTCTAAATAATTTTTACAATTTTGACCTATTGTGCAGCAGTTCAAATTTTCACTAAATGATTAAAAAAATAAATTTTTTTTAAAGTTTTAAGAATAATTAAAATGATAAATTTGGTATATTTTAAAACACAACTTGAAAAACCATTTTTAAAAAATGTATTCTTGTTTTTAACAAATCAAAGCGAAGTTTACTTTAGGACTTTAAAATTAGTACATATTTTGTATGGTAATACTGGTCTCAAAATTCTAAAGTATAGTTTGATGTTTTAAGAACTTCCGGATTTGATTAAAAAAACACATTAAATTTAGAGAAATGTATGAAGGGCATAATTTTGTAAAACGCAAAGCTTAGCGTTGACAAATTTATATGTATTTTGCTTTTGTAATTTAAATTTTTTCATACAAAATTTCTCAATGCTTGGTGTTGCGCTTTACAAAGCTTAGGGCTGAAATCTTTATTGGATTAGAATCTCTACAATTCAATGTTATAAGATAATTTCATGTAAATAATGACCGCAGCTATGCCTTAAATAATAGTGCAGTGGGTCCAACTTTTGTAAATTCTCTCCAACATACCCTGTCATATTCGTCAATATTGTCTTCCAGTAAGTCAACCGTTATGGCCTTGTCTCTATAACCATGAGCCTTAACATAGTCCCACAAAAAAGTCTAAAGGCATTAAATCGCACGATCTAGGCGGCCAATTGACCGTCCCCAAACATGCAATACACTGTTCACCGAACTCGCCTCTCAATTGGTCCATTATTTCACGTGCCTCTCAGAAAAAACCCAGTAAAAAATTTCAAAAAAGGTAATCGGATTTGGAATTAAGCATTTTTGGTGGAGGTATTTCCCTACTGGATTACCCACTTAATGATTTTAACAAGGCGTGACACTAAAATTATGGATTCTTGAAAAGTACTTATTTTTCTTATTTGGCAACTTATTAACGTAATCTATTTAATCAAAAAAAGTTATTCTGCTCATCGAGCAACTTGTACATAATTTTTTTTTAAATTTTAGGTAATGTGATTTGTCAGCGAGTAATGAAATTTGGTAATCAGAAAAGTAAGTCATTATATAGCAAGTAGTTCTGATGGTAATGTGTAATTTTTTGCTGAGTAGCTAGGATATTTTCCCCTATCCGCATTCTACGAATGAATGTTGCTGGTTTTATGTTCAATAATGTAATTTAGTTATGAAATGTAATCAGAAGATTCGTCTAAACTGACCATAAGGCTTAAATTAGACGTGCCATAGCCAAAACAAAATTCAATTAGTTTCTATGGTCCATAAGTTTGGTTTAAACAGCTGTTTTCTATGGTTATGCCACGTCTGATTCGACGTTAAAATGAAAGAAGTGTACGGATGCACTTTCTTAACCAAGCATGAATTTAGATAAAAGAAAGTCTAATAATCTGCAAGCGTTGTTCACTTGTGGATTTATGGATGAATTACACACGAAAAAAACTCACGTTCCCAAAAAGAAAGTTGCTAAAAAAACCACCCTTAACATAAATTTGCTTTGTTCTAACCATGAATATGCACCAATTATTTCTAAATAGGAGTTTTTTTAAAATGTAGCAAAATAAAACTTTCTCAGAAAACAAAATTTTTAAATATGTTTTCTCAATAAAAAAATTAATTTTCAAAAGAGTATTAAAGTATGTTTTCAAATAAATACCATTTAAGCATACTCTATACACAAAGTTCTTTTTAAAAAAAAATATTTTTATAACTAATCTATTTATTCTAAAAAAATTTATTTTTTTAAAAGTAACTTTTTGCAAAGTTACTTTTTTTAAAGGACATTTTTAAAAAGAACCTTCACTTCAAAGCGCCTTTTTGAAGCTGTACCCTTTGAGAAGTATTTCCTTAAAAAGTATTTTTTTAAAAGTATTTTTTTTAATTACTAATTTTTTAAAGTACTTTTTGAAAAAAGTACCTAAAAAATATTCTTTTTAAAGAGTACTCTAAGAAACCTTGCTACTAAATTACTTTTTAAAAATTACCGTTTTAAAATTTATTTTTTCAAAAAGTACCTTATTGAAAAAGGTACTTAATTTTTTAATAATATTTTTATAAAGTAGTTTTTCTAATAGTATTAATTATTTTTAAAATGACTGTTTAAAAAAGTAATTTTTCTGAAAATTACATTTTCAAAAAAAATACTTCATATATTATTTTTTTAAAGTACCTGTTTGCAAAAAAATGCCTTGAAAAAAGTACCTTTTCAAAAAAGTACCTTTTAAAAAAGTACCTTTTAAAAAAGTACCTTTTAAAAAAGTACCTTTTAAAAAAGTACCTTTTAAAAAAGTACCTTTTAAAAAAGTACCTTTTAAAAAAGTACCTTTTAAAAAAGTACCTTTTAAAAAAGTACCTTTTAAAAAAGTACCTTTTAAAAAAGTACCTTTTAAAAAAGTACCTTTTCAAAAAAGTACATTCTTAAAAAAGTATATTATTTTAAAAGTTTTTCAAAAAAGTACCTTTTAAAAAAGTAAATTTAAAAACAACATTAAAATATTTTAAATGAAAGCAATTTTTATAAAATGTTTTATTATTACAAAATACTTTTTTAAAAGCAAATTTCAAGAAATTGTCTTTTCAAAAAATAACCTTTATATTAAAAATATATTTTTAAGAAGTAAATTTTTTTTAAGAAGCAGTTTTTCAAAACGTAGTATTTTTGAAAAATACTACCTTAAAAATATATCTGCAGAAATGTAGTTTTTATAAAAAATAGTGCCTTATTAAAGAATAAGTTTTGGAAGGATACCTTTTGAAAAAAAAAATTAATAAAACATATTTTCACAAAAGTACCTTTTAACTTAATTCTGTTTAGGCAATTCTTAACATTTAGTGAGTTTTATAAAATGGAGTTATTTCCATTTTAAATTTTTAAAAATTTTTAAAAATTTTTAAAAATTTTTAAAAATTTTTAAAATTTTTAAAATTTCAAAAGAGTTAATTTAAAAATGAAAACTTTTTTAAGAAGGACATTTTTGTAACAAGTCACTGTTTTTAAAATGGTACCCTCTAAAAGCAACTTTTTGCATTATCATTAAATTTCTTTTAAGAAAACGTTTTAAAAAAATTCTACGCAAAAAAAGTAAAATATATTTTAGAATAATTAAGTTTTAATTGAAAGCATTTATCGAAAAAAAAATCTTTATAGAAAAAGTACCTTTTAAAGAAAACAAGATTTAAATTAGTACTTTTACTAGAAAAATATTAAAACATATATGTGTTAAATATCTATTTAGAGATAATATTAATCCAAATTTATTTAATTTTCCTTTTATCAAAAAGGTATTTTTTTTATATAAAGGACCTTTTAATAAAAAATTTATGATATGATTTTTAAAAACAAATTACAACATGTTGTTAGCCTCAATAATAATTTTCATTTATTTTTTTTTCACTCTTCCAGTTGCCCGAAATTGCTTAAAAAATTTAGCAAGCACTAAAGAAATCTAAAATATTTTAAAATTAAAAACTATTCTACAAATTAGAAGAAGAGTTATAACAAAAAAACTAAAATCATGAACGCGAAACGTATTGCACATATAACTGTCATCAAATGACAAATGCTTGACGGCATCAATCAGCAGCAATTAACGAAACAGCAACAACAACAAGAACAACAGCAACAAAAAAACCATCCAACAAATTATCAATATAATAATTGCAAATTTAATTGTATTGAAAATCTAAAAACTATGGCCGGTTTTCGCAAACGCGGCTGTCGTAAACGCACTTGGTTTTTGCTCAAGGACTCCGTCATATTCGTCATAATCATGTGCGTCCTACAAATCTATTTCCAAACAACATTTTCATTAGTAAAAGGTGAAATAATTAACAAGGACAATAATAAGGTTCCCCTCAAGAGCAAAAGAATCGGCTCGACTAAAGCAACCATTGCCAGTAATGAAACAAATGCTTTCCAAGAAAATATACTACTGAGGGAGAATCAAGTGAGAGAAGTGCTGGAAAATTTTACCAAAGATGAATTTAATTTAGTCGATGTAAATAGCATTAAATTAGAAGAAAAAATAATATTTAAAACAAATTTAAAGAAAAATTTAAATAAACTTGATACAAATAAAAAACTAAATGATTTCGAAAAGCAGAAAGCAGTAGCAAGGATAACAGCAACAGGAGCACAAGCAAGCGTACAAAATGTCATCTATCACGACGATAAAACCAGCACAGAGGAGGAGGAGGAGATGCAGGACTATGCAAATGAAATGTTTGCAGGTAAGCAAGAGCAAGAGCAAGAGCAACAGCAAGTTAATGTAATAAAAAAATCCTCTATGGAAACGAGAACAAAAACGTTAGAGAATTTTATCACCCAAGCAGGAGAACAAGCACCAGCAGCAGCAGCAGCAGCAGCAGCTACAAAAACCAACATAAGCAACACAAGTACAACAACAGCACGTCCTGGTACTACAAAGAAGTCTAGCATACATAGTGGTGGTATTAGTAATATTTTTGGCATACGCGAAAATGTCATGTTACCCTCCGAGGATCCTGAGCGGGAGGCTCAACTTTTATATGAAAAAACTCTCAAAGAGTACCACATAAATAATCCAGATACTGTTGACTCGTCTGCGTCTTCATCCTCCTCCTCCTCCTCCTCCTCTGTTTCCTCATCGTCAGCTGGAGATGCTATTGAAACAGATACAAATTCTGCACCACCACAACGCACTTTACATGCAGTCTGTGATAAATGGTCACAGAAACATTGTCATTGTACGGGTACATTGGGTCGTTTATCCTTGAATTGTCGCAATATTGGGGTATTAGCTGTGCCAGTGGATTTGCCCAGTGACACTGTTATTTTGTAAGTACACCACTATTATTTTAAAATATTTACCTAGTCTTTTCACTTTTTAAAGTAGCTTACAAATTAAAAGGGACACGAGAAGACAATTGAATGGAAAAAATTGTCATTTGTTAAAGTTTAACTAAAGAGCTTAGTGTTGGTAGAAAAGGATTAACTTAGATAAATATTTGCATTTAAAAGAAAAATAGTGGCACGTTTAAATATATTAACAAAACTCGGAGAGAGATTACCTTGAATATGAAAACAGAGAGTACAAAAAGGTTTCCCCTGTACAAGCTATTAAAATCTTTTAATATAATAATAGGGCTATTCACACGGTAGTCATAAAGGTTTAAAATATTTTAATATATGGAATTATTTTTGTTTTTCCTGAAATATAGGGAAATAATTTTTAAAACGAAGTGTTGATAATTATTTTTGTAATTTAAATTTTTCCATAAAAAATTTGTCAACGTTACGTTTTACACAATTAGTTCCATAATTTTGTAAAAATGTAATTATGCAAAAAGTACTCAAATAACTTATCTTTTAAAAAATGTACTCGTTTTTAAAAGATACTTTGCAAAGTGCCTTTCAGATGGGGTAACTTTTTTAAAGATACTTTTTCAAGTAGATTATTTAAAAAAGTATTTTTTAAGAAAGGTACTTTCTCAAAGAGGTCCTTTAAAAAAAAACACTATCAAAAAAAATTTAATTTTTCAAAATGGGTACTTTTTAAAAAGGTCCTTTATAGAAAAGGGTGCTTTTTAAAAAAAAGGTACTTTTCTAAAAAGGTTTTTTTTTCAAAAAGTTTCGGTTTTAAAAATGAACTTTTGAAAAAGGCACTTTTTCAAAAAGCCTTTTTCAAAAAGACACTTTTTCAAAAATAGAACTCTATCCGAAAAATATAGTTTTTCAAATTGCAACTTTTTCAAAAAAAAAGTACTTTTCCAAACAAAATACTTTTTCAAAGAAAGGTACTGTAAAGAAAAGGTACTTTAAAAAAAATTACTTATTAAAATAAGGAAGTTATTAAAAAAAGTACTTTTAAAAATATTTTCACAAAAACTACTTTTCTCAAAAATATATCTTTTTTCAAGTACATACATAAGTTTATTAAATGGAAATTTTTAAAAATATTTCAAAATTAGGTTTTATTTTTTTAAAATTATATATTTTAAGAAATATCTTAAAAATTAAATTTTTAAACTTTTTTTAATGTAATTTTCTTAGAAGATATTTTATTCAAAGGTTTTTTCAATCAAAGTGCTTATTTTCAAGCCTTGCATTTTTCCAAAACAATATTCTTTCAAAAAATACCTCATTTCAAAAAAGTTCAAATCCAAAGAGATAATTTTTTTCAAAAGGTACTTTTTGAAATGAGTTACTTTTTTCAAAAAAAGTACTTATCAAAAATTCTATTTTTTAGTAAAGGTACATTTTCAAAAAGGCACATGCTTGAAAGAAATTTTATTCAAAGGAGATCTAAAAAATTTATTTTAAAAAAGGATTCAAATTTACAAAAAATTTCCCTGCATTGCAAAAATATTTTTTATTAAAATGTGCTTCTTTATAAATGATCTTACAAAAATTCATTTTTAAAAAGGTACTGTATTTCAGAAGTACTTTCTGTAATGGTACTTTTTACAAAATACATAATTAAAAGTAAAAAAGTACTTTTTAGAAAACGACAGTTTGCTCAAAAATAATTTTTTTTTCAAATCATAAAAGAAGTTGAAAAAAATTAATTAATTAATGAGAGTCAAACCTAAACCTATATTTATGTTTAAAGATACTTAATATAAATATTTTTTCCTGCTTACCCAATGCTTAACGCCCTGATTTATGTTTGGCTGAAAGGCACATTTTAAATAGTATATTTATTAATAATTACATTTTTTAAAATGTCTTCTCAAAATTATATTATACTAAGGGACTTTTAGGTTTTTGTTTTTTCTTAAGGCTATATTGTTAAATTTTTTAAGTAACTTTTTGAAATTTGTTTCTTATTTAAAATTATTAAGTTAGCGTAACATTCATGTCATCAGGAAGCCAAGTGAACATGTCATGGCATAACCGCAAAAAAAAAGCTTAAGAGACATATTTTTCGAACTGAATTTTTTTTTATCAAAATCGTAAAAAAGCGATGTCCAAAAAATGTGTTGGTTAAGCTTTTTTTTAACAAACCTATCAAGAGATATTTGATTTTAAGATATGTAAATACCAATATTTGCTTTTCAAAACTTGCTTCTAAGCTTTTAACAAACTACTTACTTATTTTTTGCTTCTATTATACGCCATCCTTAAAGAAACAAAAAAAACAATTACAAACACTTTAATTCAATTAACAACATTATTCTTAACCATTTGTGGCACATAACGGATTACTTACTATCCCTCGCAGTCATTAGATTTACAATAGATATATTAATATTATTTTTTTTTTAACACATGTAATAAAATCTTAGGCCTACAAGTGCTGTCAGTCACATACGGTCATGTCTTTCGCTCAGTGACTCATTATCTGTTGTTTATTTTCTTTGTTTTGTCTGTCTGCACACACAAGATCGTCCGTCTGTCTGTCTGGTTATTAAGCAATTCAAACTTTTAATCATGTGCTGCTAGAAACGTACAAGCAAGCTGTCGCTTTCAAAGTAAATTGTGTGTGTCTTTTAGTTTTTGCGTTTTCAGTATTTATTTGTTGTATGTTCGCTCATATTCTTGTTAATACAAATAAATAGAAACAGTGGCAAATTTAATTAATAATTTATGGCAACGTGACATAAGTTAATCAATATTTCAAGGCAAATGTTAGCTACATACATAGATTTTGTGAAACAAATATTTTTCTAAGATAAACAATTCCATATGAACATTTAAGGTTTGTGTGGCACCCTACACTTGATATTGAAAAAGATAAATTGTATTAAGCTGTTGGTTTCTTTACATAAGTCGTTTAAGTATTTTTAGAGGTAAAAAGAAAAATCGTTAATATGCTGTCTGCTTCTCTGCAAATTATATATACATATGTTCAAAGAATTGTTGTCTCCAGAAAAGAATTGATAGTTTTTGTTAGATTTCATCTTTTAAACCAGACATAACCAAAGAAGTCACAACTAAAAAAGGTCTTACAAACAGTTCTCAGTTTCATGCATAACTGTTATATAAAACTGACAAACAGCAACTAGAGCAGGAGTTGGTTTAATTGTCAGTTTAATTTAGGAAATAGAATTGGAGCTTGACGCGGGTTTTCTTACAATTTGGCTTATAAAAAGCTGAAGTGAAATATAATATATTTTATTTTGACACCGGTTTTTTCTTCTACTCTCACTTTGTAGCAATCGTTCTCTCAAAAACGTTACGTGGGTTCGATTCCCGCCATAGATATTGGGTGTTTTCTTCAGACAAGCTAATCGCTTCGCGGGTTGTGTTGGTTAAAAAAAGACCTTCACCACCCTAGGCACTTCTAGAAATGCCGCCCTTTTAGCTTATGGGGCATTCTACGCCAAATCGGACGGCTTGGAATTGAAATATTTTTATTTCCGTTTCCCCAATTTCATGATATTTTTTGTGCCCCTCAAAAGATTTTTTGATTTTTTAGGGTTCCGTACACCAAAGGTGAAAAGGAACCCTATTATTTTCCCTACGCTGTCTATCTGCCCGTCTGGCCGTCTGTCCGTCATAGCCTATTTTCTCAGGAACCATTAAAGCTAAGGACCTGAAATTTGGACAGATCATGTAGAAACTTGGCCGCTACAACAAAAAATACATGAGAGGTAAAAATTAAAAGGTGTATCAAAACGAGCAACGAAAATTTAAAAATCCCATGTAATATACATACAATTGTATACAAATGCATATTGATACTTGAATTTTGTAAAATTAGTGTTTTTTATACAGACTAACACAATTAACACTAAAATTTCAAAAAACTAAAATTAAAGGGTGTTATATCAGTTAAGGTATTTTGACTATGTAATTTTGACAACTTGCTCTATCTTGGAAACCGCAATTGAATCTTGAAGTTTTTAAAAACGGTAAAACTAAAAATCCCAAAATTATAAAATCGCCAAACCAAAAAAAAATCGCCAAAACGAAAAAATTTAAACAAAATTCCTAACACTAAAATATATCGCCTAATTCGAAAAAATCGTTCAAATGAAAAAAATCGCCAAAATGAAAAAAAAAACGCAAAACACCGAAAAAATCGCCAAAGCGCGACAAACTAAACAAATTATTTATATGAAAACAAAATCCCAAAAATAAAAATAAACGCAAAAAATAAAAAAAAAATCCTCAAAATTAAAAAACTCCTAAAACCGAAAACGTGCCAAAACTAAAAAAATTATTTATATGAAAAAAAAATCCCCAAAAATAAAAATAAACGCAAAAAATAAAAAAAAATCCGCCAAAATGAAAAAACGCCTAAAACCGAAAAAAGTCGTAAAAACAAGAGAAAGGTGTCAAAACTAAAAAAAGTGTCTAAGTGTAGAAACGCCACAAACAGAAAAATCGAAAAAACTAAAAAAATCTAATATATGAAAAAAATCACAAAAATTAAAAAAAAATCGCCAAAATAAAACAAATCGTGAAAATGAAAAAAATGCCGATAAACTTAAATAACAAGACCTAAAAAAATCGCAAAAAAAACGCCAAAACTAAAAAAAAATTCAAAACTATATTTTATACATATAGGCTAAAGTTCGTATTGAATTACATATCTAGTGGCCATACGAAACCCTTCGTGCGCGGGTCAAAATCGCACTTCACTGAATTTTTGTTTACTCATTTCAAAATATATTGACTTCAAAAACTAATTTTTTTATTTTTTATCCATAAACAATATAAAAATATGAAATGAGGGTTCGTGAAGTTTCAGCCGTCGATTTAATTATGAGCGATTCGATTTTAGTTAAATTAAAAATTTTTATCGTACAAAAATTTTTTCTATTATAATTTTTTTATATTTTTTTATAAACAAACACTACCAGCGAAGCAATTAGCTTTTCTGCTGATTTAAGTAAAGATTAAATTAGCTTCTAACTTACGAGAAAAAGAAAAATTTAAAAAGCTTTTGGAAAGGTTGCTGGTAAAATAAATTCCATGTCTTTCTATTTCATAATTTAAAAAATTTTATGCTTTTGACAGCAGTAAAGTAAAATGTTTATCCTTTAACTAATGGAAAATAAAATCTTTTACAAATTTTGGCATTAGGGTAAATAATAATCGACTACTACCTCTTCGCTTTGTTTTTAATTTATGTTAGTGTCGTTATTGCCTTCAAAGACGTGATATGCAGCATAATAAGTGTTTGATGTTTTTAGTCAATTTCAGTTTGTTATTTTTTCTTTCCTCTATATATGTGTATTTTTTTTTTGTTTAAGCGAATAGCAATTCATTTTTCTGGTTTATTTTTTCTTTATTAATCATTCCCTCATATATAGTTTTAAATGGTTTGTTTATTTATTTACAAGCGTGAAGTAGATAGTTGTCGTAGCACTGTGTTTGTTTGTCTGTTAATATTTTGTTACCAATTAGTTTGCTGTTTTGTTGTATATATCACTCACTCCAGTCGCTAACTATTAATGGTTCTAAATGTCTTTATAATTATGCTTATTCCAAAAAGTGTACGTATGTATGTACATAAATGGACTGAGAAATAAACTTTATTCGTGACTCATTAAGGAAAAAAGTACTGTTAATTGTATTGCGAAATATTGTGGGAAAGTTGTTGAGTGTTCTTTGTTTTTTTTTTGCGAAATATTTGTTTTATCCAAGAGCTGTTAATAAGAGTCGTTAAAAGTTTATCAACAGCTCTTAATTGTTTATTGTATAAGAAAAAAATATGCGATTAATGGCGTTTGCTGTTCTAAAAAAAAGTAGAAGAAATTTGTTTATTGTTTTTTAAGTTAAGAAAATACATTTAGTTGTATCAATTAAGAAATTATCTGGCCGTAAATTCTAAAAGTAAATCATCTAATAAATTATTGCTTCCTAAATAACTTCATACATATTTATTTCTTGATCCTTGAAAGGACAAAAAATAATGCCATTATTTCAAGAAAAGAAAACTTTATAAATATATAATGACTTTAGATCGCTTGATAAAAAAATAAGTGTTACGCAGCTGAATTCAGATACTTTGTCAGATCACATTAAAATGCACTCTTATTTAAAATTTACCATCCAACGAGGTTTTTTTAAAGCCCTCACATGTCCTGCCTAAGTTCTCCTGAGGGTAATTTGATATAGCAACTATAGAAAGCAGGTCATGTGAAACCAGCTTTGAATTATAACTAAAATGTGTACATTAATCATAAAATTGTTTGGCTACATATTTTTGAATTTAAAAAAAAAATTCAATGAAAATCTATAAAAATTATTTTTAAATTTTTCTAAATGTAATAAATGTCAAAAGATTAACGCACACGATTTTTGGTGTCTGCAAACTGCAAATGATAAATTAAAATGGAATTCTTAATGTCCATTTTGTAAAGCAAAATGCAATGTAATCAATAAAACCATAATAAATCTAAAAAATGTTTACAATTAATTTGAATTTTTTGCTTTGCTGCAATATGACTTCAAAACTCATAAATAAAAGTTCGATATGTTTTTATATTGCTACCGAAAATGACCTCTTTTTCTAGAGATATTTTTTTTTCATAAATTCAAGTGGAACTTTCGTGTATTTAAAGATTTGTTCTATTTTTTTTCTGAGCTGTACGCACCTCATAAATTGTTATAAATGTGTTGTCTTGTGTCTGCAAGCACATTTACAATTGTTTATTTTACAAACGTTGCGGTTATAGTCGTCGTCATCGTCATTGCCCTTATCGACAACATTGTTTATAATAAAAAAGCTTCCCCTACATATCGTATCCTCTAGCAGCAATTTAACGTTTAAGTATTCCCTCCTTCTTTTTGTATATAAGTGATTGAAAATAAAGTAGGAAAAAGTCTGCGTTAAGCTGTAAACCTCTATAAAATTTATCTTCATACTTTTGTGTATTGTGTAGCACTACTTGCAAGCTTTCCCAGCGAACAATTAAAAGTTATTTGATATATAATTGTAAAAGTTCGCGGAACATATCAGTTAACCGTAATTCCGACCTTCATGCCCATAATAAAAATTTATACTCAAGCATTTGCTTAATTTATTATTTTAGCAGTAAAAATAAAAACACAGTGTTACCAGCAAAAACTTAAAATTTCTAAATGATAAAAAAAAATTTTGACGGCAAAAGACGACAGGATCATTTCTTTCCCAACCGTATTAATATCTTTTGAGTTAAGTTCATATCAAAAATTATTATTTTAGTTTATGGTTGTATATTTAGCTTCATTGCTTATTTTGTGTATGTAAGTCCATTAATACATCGTGCTATAAACACAAAAAAGCTCAAGCGACATAATTTTTGAACTTAGTTTTTTTTTACCAAAATCGCTTCGAACTTAATTTACGTAAAAAACGAGGTAAGGTTTTTTGGCGGTTATGGCTCTATATATACATGTGATCAGTTAAGTTCAATTCTTTACAAGGCAAAGCAATTTAAAATTTTGCATATGGGTTTTGTAATTGTATGTTTCAGTGTGTGTAAGCACTGGACCTTAAAGATAAAATTTTTTAATTAAAATAGAGGTATTTCAATACTAATAAGATGGTTTTCCAGGAAAATGTTATATATAGATCAGGGAAGCCCAAACATTTCTAACAGCTGTATTGCTGAGAGAATTTGACGTACAATGATACGAAAAAGTAGGCACAAAGATTTTGATTAAAATTTAATCACATGCATTTTTTTTGTTGTAAAACATGTAATAGCGTGCATTTCACATTGAAATTGCTATATGTTGATTTGCTAAAATTAAAATCTTTTCAATACAATTTGCAGTTTTGAGATTAAACTTTTTAAAAAACAAAATGTATATACAATTTTTCGAATTTATCAAGTGAACAAATTGCAATTACTTTAATAAAAAATCCATCGATAAACTATCTATCTTACATAACAACAGTGACCTTATAGGTCACTAAGCTTGAAATATCTCTTCTTTAATTAAAATCTGAAAAAAGGCATTCCATAATTTATTTTACGCACTGTTGTTGTCTCATGGGTGACTTAATTAAAGAGCATAAAATAAAATTAGATGAGGCTTTTAAATAATTGCTTGGTGAAATGGGCAGCATTGATATATACGCACTTTACAATAAAAATTCGCAATAAAATTATTTTTGAATTAGAGATTTTATTAGAAATGATTGTATCACCCCGTTCAAGCGTAAATTTTTAATTTGAACGAACGTTTAATAATATTTCTTTTAATAAAAAGTGAACATTTCCATAAAACAAGATTTTGATACGAGCACGAGTGATTTCGTACGGCGCACAGTGGAGCCAAACTCCCATTTTTTGCGGTTCAATTCATATCTCCACAACTATAATAATGTAAAGCTTATTAAATTAAATGTGGATAACTCTTAAAACAAAATACATATTCCAACAAAACCTGGGCGGTATAGAATGGAGGAGTCAGGTACCTCTCTTTACAACATAATTTTTAATTTAATTTTAATATGCCGAAATACTAGAGTGACGTGCACTAAATGTGATATAAATAACTCTTAGAACAAACTGCATGTTCCACCAAAATCTTGGAAGTATAGGAGAGGGGAGTCGGATGCCCCGCATAAAAAACAATTATTAATTAATTAATATACATAACTTTTTGACATAAGAAATACCGAAGCATTATCGAATTGCATATAAACGGGCTTAGCCAAAAAAACCAGCGAAAAATCATGATTTTTTATTCATGCACGCTCCTGATGAATTGCCTGCCATTGAGTGACCTTGGATACGAATTATTCAAAAACATAATCTTTGACAAGTCAAAAAAAGTTAGATAATATAAATACAATCACGATCACGTGTCACTAATGCATTAATAAAGCGTAAATCGGGAGTAGAAAATAATGATATTTGCACATTGCTAATAAAAATCTATAAAGGAATTGCAACAACAACAACAACAATAAAAGTGTTAGCAACAGTTGTTAAGCGCTTATTATTGATAATCTCAACGCATGAGGCTATTACTACTAATTCGAGCATAACTTCTAAGGCGCACCAAAGCGCAGAAAAAAATGTCTCTAAAATTACGCAAAAACGTTCAAAAGTTAAAATCTTTTTTCCCAATTGATGCCAATTTATAACTTCATGTCCACCCAAACTGAGAAAATCCTTTTATCTTGTTGCACTTACAATAAAACCTTGAATATAAAAGCACTTACACAAATAATTAATGTTAAACATTGAATCAAAACATGTGACGAAACATCTGAGTTTGATGCTTGCATGGTTACTTTAATTACTTTTTACTTGAATTAAAAAGGATTTAATTATGCAAAATTTTTAGCTTTTTGTGCTTATTTTTTCAGTTTTCTCTCGCAATTTTAGACTTTAACACGTCATTACAAAAGCATCGATACCTATATGACATGTACTTTTTGCATAGTGATGTAAAACTTTGCGCACTTAAAGCGAGAATTTTCATTGTTCTTTTTACCCATTTGTTTTTAACTGTCATATATTTTTTGTGTTAGCGGCCTAAGTTTAACATATTCTGTGAAAATTTCAGGGCCGTAGTTCTTACAGCTTTCGAGAAAACAGCCTGTGATAGATAGACAGATGGACGGGCATCGCAAAGAAAACAATGGGGTTCCTTTTCACATTTGGTGTACGTAATTTTCTATAAAAGCAAACGGCTTATTTTTTATTTAAAACGTATTTTCTGGAGAAATCTTTATCAATAAAGATACGTATTAATTGTATTAAAGCAAATCATTACAAGCCTGCGGCCATATTAAATAAATTTTTAAGGAATATTGTGTTTGACTTAAGGGGCAGATTTTCAACGTTTTGCTGGGATATCATTTGTTGGCTTGAACACATAATTTTTCTATTTGCTTCATATACATAGATATATCATAAAAAGTGTTTATGTGTCACCACCTACTCATTTTATGCCACTTGACTCCATAATTTATCCCATATTCTAAGAATGTTTAGATATATCTATTTTTATATTTAAGCCATTGAAATCTATACTTAAGATCAGGCACATGTCTATACACATACATATATGTATATGTGCTTTATTTTTTGTAACCAAAAACAAATACTTCATATTTAATATATACTTTTATGGGACTTGCAGAGATTTTGCAAAAGAAAAAGATGGAAACCAAATTTTTAAGAATATTTTTAAAGCCTTTCGGCCTCTCCCACTAAGCATTGTGAGCTTCGAAAACACCTAGCTGTTCCGTTCTGCTGGTGTTTTTCAGAATATTTACAATATACTTTTATATTGTTTGTTTCTTAAAAATTATCACATGCAATTTGGCTTACTTAGCAATAAGAATTTTAGCCTTATCAAATCATAAATGTAGAAACAAATAAAGTTTAAACAATAATAGTTAAATTTTTATTTTTTCATTTTATTGCTGATTTCAATACAAGTTTTTGATCGAACATTGTGATACATACCAATTTTGTAAGCCTTGCAATTTTAAAAATATTAATTCTTGATGTAAAAGTGATTTTTTTGCATAATAAAATTTTGGAAGTTATTACAACATAGCGATAAACTTTTTGAGAGTTGCACATAATTTTATCTAAAATGTGTAATAAAATGAGCTTTAAATTTTCTTTCCTTTATTGCCAGTGGTAGATAAAATAAATTTTATATCTGCGGCTGATTGAATTTTGCCACATAAAAAAACTCGAATAGGTTTTTTGATTTGTAATAAAAGCTTTGAAATTTTATTTCATTTGATATATAATTTTATTTTTATTGCATGGAATAGTATTTAATGGATTTTAAAAATAACTGATTTTAAATCGAATTCAAGCTGCGTCACGCATTTTAATAAAAATTTGTTGTTGAAGGCCTGCAGAGATGGTTATAGATTGAACCGTTTGTTTAAAATCACTTAAATGTGTTGATTTGAATTAATAAATTTCTTGTTCATGAGAGACCTACAAGAAAATAAGCGGCTGCAGTTAGATCTAGAGACCAAGGAGGACTTTAACCTATGTAATCGAATATTTTACCTGATGTAGATAGAGTTTGTTAAAAAATATTAATATCCGGTAATTTTGTTAGGGATTTTTCGATTTTTTTTTGAGGTTTTTCTTATGTTTGTGATTTTTTCTCAGTCTTGTGTTCCTTACGTTTTTGGGGCTTTTGGTTTTTTAGATTTGGCGTTTATTTTCATTTTTGACATATTTTTAATTTGTTTCGGGTTTAAGCGATTTATTTTATTTCTGTTGATTTTTTTAGTTTTGACGATTTTTTTTCGGTTTGTGGCGTTTTATTTTTTTTGGCGATTTTCTAATTTTTTTATATATATTATTTATTTTTGTTTAAGAACAAACACAACCCGCAAATCATTTAGTTTGTCTACGGAAAACACCCAGGGTCTATGGTGGGAATCGAACCCACGACCTCTGCTACCACTCAGCCACAGGGCACCCTGTGATTTTTTATTTTTAGCATTCTGGACTGCGAGGCTAGCATGGCTACCACTCAGCCACAGGGCATTTTTGAAATTTTTTAGAGGTTTCTAAGATGGAGTAAGTTGTCAAAATTACATAGCCAAAATAAGATTAGCTGATAGATCTTTTAATTTTAATTACTAGATTTTACTCGGGACTCCACTCGCGTTGATCTGATATTTTGGAAACTTTACTTAAAATTTATTTATGTTCTGTTATTTGTTACTCGCTGACAATGTTGAAAAAAAACAATAAAAACCGACAAAGCGGGCGATAAAAAAATTAAAAAAAAAAACAGATTAAAAATCGGTCTTAAAACGGTTTAAATAACCAAATGAACCGAAACGAAAATTGCCCTAACCAGTCCAAAAATATAACTTTCGGAAAAAAACCGGTTTCGAACCGGAAAAAATAAGAAATGTGCTTAAAGAATCAAAACCGAAACCAAAAGTGCCCTAACCCGCCCAAAATTATTTTTTTTCGGAAAAAAACCCGAAATAAATATAAAAAACCGGTTTTGAACCGGATAAAAAATAGGCAATGTGCTTAAAATATAAACAATATAAAAAATATGTTTTTCGGAAAAAGTCCGAAATAAATATAAAAAACCGGTTTCGAACCGGATACAAAATAGGAAGTATTTGCCGCTGGTAATGTACCTTTCCGTTGTGGAAAGAATTTTCAAAATCGTTTTAGCTGTTTGAAAATCTTTCAAAAGTATATAAAACCGGTTTCGAACCGGATAGAAAAGAGGCTCTGTTTGCCGCTGATAATGTAGCTTTCATTTGGTGAAAAAGTTTTCAAAATCAGTCTAGTGGTTTGCGCGTGATAGTGTAGCAAACAAACTTACTTTCAGATTTACATATAATATTAAAAATGATTTATATCGTTACCTTAATACATAAAGGCCCTAACTCATTTTTTTTTTTGAAATCGAAATTATTTGCATTTCTTGAAACATTGAACATATTTTATAGAAATATACAAAAATCTCGATTTCAAAAAATAATGAGTTAGGGCCTTTCTATATTAAGGTAGCTGTATGTAAGTTTGTTTAGTTGTTTAGTATTTGCTTAACTAATTAATTAATCAATTAATTTACTTATTTTATTAATTACTAATTCATTAATTTACTAATATATTGAATCACTTATTTATTCATTTGATTCTTTTAAGACCTGGAACGCATAGAAGGTTATACAGATCATTCTATATTTTATGAGCAGGAAAATTTTCTTATCTTACAGATTTTAGGCATAAGCCAATAAATAAACTTGGAATGGAAAGTATTTAAAATAAATTCAAACTTGCCACTGTTAGTGAAAACAACTTTTTAATATTCCTGCCCTTCTTCTCTTCTAGATCCAATAATAAAAAGAAAAACACTTTGAATTATTTAGACTATTTTTAACATTGTTTATGTTACTCGTATTTGTTGTATTTTATTACCCTCTTGAAAGTTTATGGTATGCTTTTATGATTTAGTCGCGTGCCTTTAGTTCGAGTTGATTTAATGTTCACAGCACACTTTTCGTTAGCATTTTTATTATTTACTAAGCTTACTTATGGCTTCTTATGGACTCAGAACAAAAGAATAAGCTTATTATGCTCGCCAGAAGAAAAAGTAAACTAATAAAATGTTATATTATCGGATTGTTTTTGTAAGTAAAACAAAAATTTTTGGTTGAAAATTTTTATAAAATAAAAAACAAATTTTAATTTTTTTATTTTATTATTGTTTGCGTATAAAAATACGCTACTTGTTTTTGTAAACAAAACAAAACAAAAGAACTTTATTTTTAAATTTAAAATCAAAATTCATGCCAGCCTGACTGACAACCGCTTAAGAAATTTAATAAATTTTGTAATCATTTAAAATTTTTACAAAAAATTGTATTGCTCAAGCATCATATTGATTATCTTATGCATACTCGAATTTGTATCATTCTAGGTGGGCTGATTCTTTAAATTCTAACGCAATCTATATGATGCATTAGCACTACTATTTTGCTTGCAACTTTCTGGTATTTTCTTCTTTATATTGCTTTTTTTATTATTCGTGCTTACACTTGTTGCCATTGTAGTCAAAAATTACATGAGCACAAAAATCTGTTTAAAGAAATTTTAAAACAATTGTCTTCTATTAAAGCCCATGTGTAAAGTGTTTATATTTATTCGCTCTTGTCTGCCCGTTTCAAGCAAAAATATTTTAAAAATTCTTAAAAAAAATTTGATTGATTGCAAAATATATTTTATGCCGCTACAAGTATGTGTAAGTTAATCAAAAGTAATATTTTTTTCTTCTTTATTCAAACAAAGATAGCATATGCCATATACAAATTGCCATTTTATTTTAAAGGACGTGCATTGCACCTACACATACATTTTTTATGTTCGTTATTAATAATTGATTGAAATGAAATCAAGTTATTTTTTATTTATCAGTAATAATAATAATAATGAGCATATGTTTTATAGCAAGGGGAAGAAAAATTAATTAAAATTAAGTTTATGTATACATATTGTAGAATCTACAACAATTCGTATGTGTACTAAACCATAAATAAACCGGAAGTGTTATTAAGTGCATACTTTTAGGCTTTTGAAAGACGTATAATAAACGCAATGAAATTGGTTCATTAACCTGACCTTTTTTGTAGGGGTTTATATATATTTTATTATTTTTATAAAAAGATACGTTTATTTTCCTGGCTTAATAAACTTTTGTTCACAAAAAGATAGTAAAAGGGTGATGCAAAATTTAGATATCAAAATAAATATTAAATTCATAAAAAAACCTTAATTTTTAAGTACGTTAAATATCCCCATTAAAATCAGTAGCAGGCGGGACCCACTTGCAAGCTGTATACCGATATAAAATTTACAGGTTCCACCTGCTAAAAAAAAGTTAATGCTTTTATTTAACTTAAGCTTTCAGCTTCTATCACAGTCAGTATAATCGAAGTAGAGTGTACTTTTCTTTGCATTTAAATTGTATTTTTTGCTGTCGAAGCTTTGATTTTCTCAATTATTGACTTTATTGGTATAAGCAGTCGGAAAATTGTTGTAAGTCCACATAAGATATTTTATTTCTTTCTATTTATTTTGATGTACAAAAAATATAGAAAACAAAACTTTTTCAACAATTTTTTTGCGATTTGATAGCATTTTGGAAGCTCTATGTTTAGTGCAAAAGATGGATTCCATCGAGTTTAAGTTTTCATATTAATAGTTATAAACATGTTTTTACGAACGTACGAAAAATAGAAGTCAACTTTGGCTGACAGTAGTGAAATATAAAAATCTGCGAAATGGAACAGAATAATAAAAAGTGATTAATTTGTTTTAAAAACGTATTAATATGGGTTCTTATCAAATATTTACACAGTTAAATATCTCTACTGGTTTTTGCTTAATTGGCTTAATTGCCGTGTTGCGAACGTACGATTTTTCTACTTGTTTTTTTGTTATTGTTACCATGACTTCTTTCCATTTTCGAACTTTTTTGTTCTCCTTAAACTTTTGTCTTCTTACTATTTGGTAATAGAGAGATTTTGAAGAAAGAATGCAAACATAACATATTTTTTGCATGTAAAATAATTATACTTATGTGTATAAAAATGTAGCTTAAAAATAAAATATAAAATTTTCCAGCTTCTAGTCCAATTTCCTCAAGTAAAAGAGCTGTATATGCTATTTAACCATTCTATTATATAAACATATACTTTTTTATAATTATAAGCAATAAAAAACTATGATAATCAACATTTAATTTTTCGATCCAGGTAGACCATTCGGGGAAATGCCCATATCCATGTTCTTTTTATTTGTTCGAATAAAATTTCATGAGTTTTTGATCGAATAAAAGGGTAATTTTAATTTTTTTGCTCAAATATTCCAACAATAAAAAATTTTATTAGAATAATTTTACAAAATTTTGCAAAAAGTGACGCTCATACATATACATATACATTAGAGTGGCCGTTATTTCTATGGAGAATTTTTTTGTTTGATGTCTTATATTCTCTCCCTCCAAATCGGTTCAGTTTTATGTAAAAAAAATATACAAAAAATTTTATAGCGATAAGTTGTGTTTTAGGAGGTGCATCCGCCCCACAAAGTTGGCCCTCAAGCCCATTTAATTTTTTAATTTTTTTAGTTTTCTTTTCACTATATGTATATGTATGAAATAATTTAATACATGTTTAATATAAATAGTTTCAATATCAATATAATTTTGGTATATACATTTTTCATTGTTTTATAAAATATTAACTTTAACAAAATACTAGAAGAGCTAAAATATTGACACATATCATATTCTTGCAAAATAATTTTTTAAAAGGATGTGGAAAAAATTACATTGAATAATATGCTTGAAGGCCAACTTTGAGGAGCAGACAGACGCACTCCCTAAAACACAACTTATCGCTAAGCATTTTTTTTTTTTACTTTTTTTACATAAAACTGAATCCATTTGGGAAATGTAATAAATTAAAAATTATACGTTTTTATGCAAAAAAGTATAACTCAAAAAAGTTTAGTTATGCAGAAAATAACGGCTTGCTTCGCGATGTCGACAAGAAACTCTCTATCGACTGCTGTTATTTAAAACAAAAACATTTTTTTAGTTAATTGATGTTTTCCATACAAGTTGTCGATCGAAGGTTTCTTGTCAACGTTGGGAGCCCTGCTGTAATATTTAAGTTTTTGAGATACAATTTAAATATATTTTCTTTTTGAGAAGTGCATGTACAAGACTTTTATATGAAGTATTTACATAAAAGCTATTCATATATAATGATTTCTTATGCATTTTAAGTCAACATACTAATTTTTTTGATATACTGAGCCATAACCGCCAAAAAAAGTTAACCGATACGTATTTGAGACCTATTTTTTTTTTGACGAATATCGATTATTTACGATAACAAATTATTGATTTTGGGAAAAAAATTAAATTCGAAAATTATGTCACTTTAGATTTTTTGTGGTTGTGGCATGATATGTGTATGTTGCAACAAAGGAGTGATATGTATGTGAAAAACTTTTTAAATATAACATTGATTTCGTTTAAAATAGAAGCTTAAAAGAAGCAGATAGTCGAGATCTATAGCTTGTAAAAATGAGAGTGACAAAATGTATAATTAGAAATTATATTGAGTTTGTGTATCTTTTTCTTTGATAATCCCAAATAATTTAAATCAAACTAAAAATTGATTTTCACCCATCCTTACCAGCAACCTCCTAATCTAACATAATAAAACAGTATCTTTAAATTCAGAAAAATCATCTTACCTTTTATCACAAAAAGACTATTTGCGCACTCTTTTGTGACATTGAGATCGATATTTAATCATATAAATACTTAAAAAGTTATTAAATTAATTATTCGAATATTTGACAAAAATTATTCAAATAATTCTTTATTCCCAATTTTATATCATTCGAAAAAAGTTGAATTTTTTTTTCGATTATTCAAATAATTATTTTTCAAATCACAATAATAATTTCATAACTACAAGACCGAAGTCCAGTAAAATTTATTTTTAATTAAATAAAATAATTTCTTGATTAATTTTTTTATACAAACAGAAAAATTTTTAAATTCAGACCAAATTTTTTAATGAACAAATGCTTGCCTAAAAATAATTTTTCAATGTAATAAAAATTGTATAAGCTTTAGCAAAGAAACAAAATTTTGCGGAAAATTTGATATTCCCTGTACATAATGATGCTTTCATGTAGTTCTTCATTTAAAAAAAATTCCATGGCTGGGCATTTGGCTGAATTGTATTGAATTTAAGGTCTTTGTGCAGATGATAAATGAGTTTATTTTATTATTGACAAAATTGTCTCCCTCTTAATCCCTTGATAAGGATGAGCACAACAAATTAATTTTCCTTAAGTAAATGTTAGAATAGTCCTTATTTAATACGTAGCATGAAATTAGTTTTGATTACAAAAATAATTGAATTCAATAAACCAAATCCTAAAATGCTTTTTGTCCTTTATCAAGGGATTTTTGGCCACTATCACCTAATATCTATCCATCTGTCTTACTGAAGTAAAATTTTTGCGTAGCTTTTTTCTTAGATAATTTATTTTTCTTTAGTATTTTACACCACAATTACAATTTCTTTTAATGTAATTGCTTTTTTAAAAATTATCATGTGCACATGTAACTTAGCTTTCTCGAAATACGTAAGGACTAGCATTAGATTTTATTTAGTTTAATTTGTTTTTTAAGTTTTTTAATACGTACTTATTTTTCAATACCATGCTTTTGTACATAGCTTAAAATAAAATGTTTCTTTCTTTTTTAACTTTCCTTTTCAGAGACTTGGGCAACAATAATATAACCAAATTGGAAGCAAACTCATTTTTTATGGCAACTAACTTAGAAGAATTGTAAGTATTTTATGTAAAACCAATTAAAATCAGCAAACAAGCCAACCTAACCAAACCAAATGAAACGAAACGAAACCAAACCGCAAAGGAAAAATAATAAATCGAAAAAACTTTGCTCATAAAAATGTCAGTCAGTTTTCTCATTAAAAATTAACAACCATTTTTCCCCCTTTTTTTCTCCCTGCTTAGCCGAGGCTAGACTTTACTTCTTTCTGCTCTTAACCCCAACAATATTTATTTGCTTTACACATCATTAACATAAATGTTAAAAAAAAGGAAGGGATATAAAATAAATTAATTTGCAAATTATTTTTTGTTTATCCACTTCCTGGCTTTTGTTTTAACAAGAGCAGGAAAATGAAAAACTTGTTGTTTTTATGAAGTTGTCATTTGAAGTGGGAACAACAATGATTGGGGTTGAATAAAGCAAGAATTTGCATTCGTTTATTAGATTTTCTAAGAGCAGTAAAATTTGCAATAAAGTGTAATCTATTTTCGGAATATGACAAAAAATCTATAACATTCAATAAGATATTTTTGGGTTACTGGCTATTAAGATAGAAGAACACTTCATTTGTACTTTAACTTTAAGTAAAAGGGCATATACGTTTTAATATTAATATTTTAAATATGTGTATGCACATATAATTAACTTTAATCTACTTGGTTTATTTTAATTTATTAAGTACCAAAAAAAAAAATAAGCGTCACTATGCATCACACACCAGTGATGGGGATTTTATTTTCCAGTTCGTTAGAAAAAAACTATAAAATATAAAATACAAAATAAAAATTTTAAATATATATTAAACACAAAATATAAAATATACAATATAATTTTAAATAATTTTTTGAGTTATGACGTTGTTTTAGTAAATGAACGATATATGATTTGTACAAGCATATCAAAATTATATAACTGCAGTTATTCTAGTACGGAATTACGGGAAAAAGTTTTTAAGTTAGATTTATGCTAGGAACACAACTTGGACGAAGGACGAATTTTTCGGTGCAAACTTTCGTCAATAAAAATAAAACACAAGCGTGACAAACTCTGAGTTAGATTTATTTCTATTGTGTACGCCGACAAATGACGAAAAAAAATGTCTCTCTCAGTCTCTCAGACTTTGTACACACAACAACCAACTTTATCAAATAATAGAGAGGAATTCGGTGAGTAAATTCGTTGTTATTATGCTTCACATGACGAATTTACGCAGCGCATGCTTATCGACAAATTTGTCGACGTAGACGAAATTCGTCGTCCGTCCGAATTGTGTTCCAAGTATTACGTATGAATTAGCATTGAAATTAATTATACGCAAACACGTTATAGTAGTAGGGATCTTACATTAGATTAAATTTTTGTTTAAAAGATTATATTTTACTCATCCTTACTTTAATTTTTACATAAAAAATAATTTTGTTAAAAAAAAGTTTATCACAAAAAAAATTTATATAAATTTATTTGTCCAACATTTTGTAAGCTCAAATTAATTTGTATGTTTAAAGTAATGTAAAAATAATAATATGTATTTCTTTTTTCATTTCAGAACTTTAGCTGATAATAGTCTAGAAATAATAGATCCTTTAGCTTTTTATGGTTTAAGCAAATTGAAACGTTTGAATTTACAAAATTGTGGCCTTAAAATATTGCCCGCTAATGCTTTCCAAGGTTTAAATAATTTGGTGTCGATGTAAGTATACATTAAATGGGATTTAAAAAAAATATTGGATTGAAAAACAAACTAACTCACAGCAATTGTGCAGCATTATTTTAAATACTTTGAATTGCAGGAATTTATAGAAAGTATAGAATATTTTATGCTGTTATGCCTTTTTTGTTACATTATCTATAAAAAAGTATAATACCGATGCTCATAAACGATTGTTAAGATTAAGATATTGCGAATTGTATTGAGAGGCTGGTGAATATGTTGAGACTCTTAGGATGTTGCTAACATTCTTCTAGATACTGTGGGCCTGTCTTACGTTCGACTTGTTGCACCCTTACATTAAATATAAAAACAAATTTTAAAATTTTCTTGGTAATAATTTTACCGTACGACAAGTCGATAGTTGTCGAAATCGTGCAACAGGCCCTTTGTTTTAAGTCTAAAAAGGCGCACACGTTAGCTAAACGAAAAGCTTTATGTTAAAGACACCGAACTTAACATCGTGGTATTCATGTAGTGAATACTTTAACATTGTGTGTCAAAAAGATTTTAATATTAGATTTTGGTAATTTTTAGTTTAATCTCAAATATTTCGAGCTAAAAAAATAATGCTTTGAACGGTAAAAATGTAACAGTAGTCTCCACGCCGCTTCGACATTAATTTTAAAAATTATTTGTGAATACTTGTCTAATAAGCGAGTGCTGTCCATTTCACATATTGCATTAAATCTAATGTGATGTTTTACTATTCTAATGGACTTGAAAGAAATATTTCTTTGTTGCTTAGTACGCATGTCTATGTATATTTAAAAAGCTCATCAGCAGACTTCAACCAAAAATTCTTTTAAAAAACAGCCAAAAAAATATTTAAAATGTTTATAGCAGAATTCTCAAAACTTTATTAAATTACGTGCTTAAGCACCATATTATAGTCTTGATCCACACTAGAAATTTTTGTAACATCAATTCTTGAATAAGTGAGAGAGTTTTGAAGTAGAAATGTATACATTTTGTATTCCTCTCTCTCTCGCTCTTTTTCATTAAAAAATAAAAACTTGTTGCAACAGAAATTGCAAGTCTGATACAGGACATACTAAAATCCCTTAAACAAAAACTCTGGCATGTACAAAAAATATTCTTGTTTGGTACTTTGAATACTTTTTAATTTTTCTACTGCAAAGAAATTGTACCTAAAAATAAATTAATAATTATATTGCAGTTTAAATACATTTTTCAATGAAACTAAAAAGGAATTTATTACTGAAAATAATTTATTTTGAGACATTTTTAGATCTCTTTGAACTGTAATGAATTTCAAATCTTATTGAATGAAATATTTTTAATAATTAATATGGGTTTCTAAATAATTAATGTGATATCGTAAAAGATAAGCAAAAAATAGGCAAACATACTCAACTAGAGTAATGTAACTTCGTACTAACCTAAATAGAAAAATAAAAAAAGAAAAACAGAAAATGAATAGTGATACTTATAAATATGTTTACCAAAGGTAAATAAATTGTATACACAACAATCATTTCTCATATTCCGTTTCATAAGAACTTACGTTAAATAGCTGATGTTAATAACAATATCTAGGGTGCTGATGAAGTGCGTGGCTGCACAGAAAAATATCGATATTTTACCGAGCTATAAAGTCTAGTTTAATTCTTCTTCTCTTTTTTAGAAACTCACATTAATTAATAAAAATATTTTATTCAATAAGAACTGAAATTGCTGAACTTAAGCCCGAATAAGAAGTTATTTCTGATTAATAATTTTTTTTTTGAAATTTTTAACATAAGCACAATTAAGGCTGTCAAGGCAGAAGTGGTGTACCCCACATCTAATTATTTAAAGAATTGCTCATTTTAATTATTTAATTGCTTTATTACTTTGCAATCAAATGATCTGTGCAAAACTATTTTTAGCTCCATTTTCTTTAGAATACCACACCTGGTTTACTCTCCTTTTTGTTGATAGTTGGCAATTTTAATAATGTATTGATCATTAGAGGACCAACTTAAAAACAAATATGCGCTACACCACTTCTGCGCTAATTGCCTCTATTATAAGTACAGTTATCGCCTTTAGATCTTATATCTCTACATATATTTTGACGTAAAATAATGCTGCATAATTTTTGGGATCAAATTGGTTAATAAAATAATTAAGATAAAGTTAAATAAAAATTATTGTATAAAAAAAATAAATACGCTGGTAAAAATATTTGCACTTCTTCCATGAAAACCAATGACAGAATATTCACGAAGTGCTTTTTTTTCAGCATCAAATCAGGAATTTCAAAAATTTTTTTTATTTGCTTTTGCAATCAATCTGTAACTATTTGCCCAAGCCACGTCTTCTTACTCTCGAGAAGCATTTGATGCCATTAGCAGTCTTGTTCAATTTCCTTAAGTTTAAAAAATGGCATAAGTCTGGAAATATCAGTCAGTGATTTTCAGGTAATCAATAGACTTGTATCGGACTGTTTCAGTAGGTCATTTTTGACACAAACTAGAGTTGTGTCCAAGAGATCTTTTTGAACTAGTTCGTTTTGTTGAACACAAGTACGGTCCAAAACATCATTGCGAATTAAATGGGTTCGAAACAAGTTTTACTTCGAACGCTCTCAAATTAGTTCAAAAAAGCTGTTGGACACAAATCTAACTAGACATATATATAGAACTTATTTACTAGCTCGTTTTTGACACAAACCAATTATCAATGGGTTTGGTCATAGGTTTGTGTCATAAACGAGCTACTGAATGAGTTCGATACTAGTCTAGCAGTCATGTGCCAAAGTTTTTGGTATTATATTGATGTGACGTCGACAAATAGTTACAAAAAAAATGGGAAAGCATTCTTAGTAATATAACTTAAAGATTCTGGGATATTACGTTTATCGAGATTTTCCATTCAACTTTGATAAATTTTACTAGACAAAAAAAATTAGTCCTTTATGGCGAATCAAAAAAAAAACGACAAACATAATAAAGGCCGTTCATTCATTTATATAATCATAAAACTCGCTAAATTGCAAAAAAAATTATTCAGAAGTGCAGCTTGAAAATCAATTCTAAATCAATTCTAAATAAATGGCTTTTCACGTATTCAAATAACCCCAAAATTATGCCGCACTTTTGTTAAATTTGGCCAACTATTATTCACTGTTATACAAAAGCTGTATTTATTCTTTAAAATTATGTTTATTTACTGTCAATAATAAATTGTTTTTAAATGTCATAATATGTGTGCGCATTCCCATTAAAATGATCACCCAACTAATCGCCCCCCCCCCCCCAAAAAAAAAAATATATGCTATAACTTTAAAATTATTAATTTTTTTCAATGTTTGTGTATGTGGCCAAAATAATGGAATGCATTTGGCTGGCCAACTAAACCAATGCACCATTTAAATAAATTAAAAACAAAAAACAAAACTAAAACACAGGCAATTAAATGGCAATGCCTTGGCCAGCATGGACAGCAACAGCCTGCAACATTTGCCAAAATTACGCACTCTAAGACTGGAGGGTAATTTATTCTATCGGATACCAACCAATGCTTTGGCTGGATTAAAAACACTTGAAGCACTGTGAGCCATATTGTTTTTATTTTACACCATTTTTTTTTGCTACACACCTCTATTGTCTTTTTTTAATATAAAAAAAAATATTTTCACAACAACAAGCTTAAAAACCTGCTATTTTTCTTCACAAACTTTTTTTTTCTATTGTAGAACTTGAAATTTTATTTTTGAAAACAATTTATAAGATTGGCGACAAATCGAAATTCTGCATGATGTTGAACAAATTGGCAAAAAAAAAAAAATATTGAAAATATTTTCCTCTATAGTTATAATTTTTTTTAATTTAAGCTGAAAAATAAATACATAGTAATTGTAATTTTAACTAATTGTTTAATGGCTTTTAGCATTAATAATTTAGTTTCATTTGATTCCAAAAAAACAGTGACAACTAATGAATGGAAAACTATTGCATGTTTAAAGGCTGCTGTATTTACATAAATAAATTGTTTTAAGGTCAGTAATGTACAATATTCGGCACTAAAGCTAAATATATCAATATGTACGTAAGTTATGCTAATGAAATCTGTGACAATATTTAATAATCGCTTAAGTCGAAATCAGGCTGACTTTGAGCGACTTTGAGGCCCACTATGGCTTATGTTGGGTTTGCACAAACCTGAAAACTAGCCAAAAACAAAAGATCTAACGAACTAGAGTGCTGCATAAGACCATTAAATAAAACTTTCAAAACATGAGGGATTTTTCAAATGCTTTACTGTAGGGAAGTCATCAAACACAAACTCTGAACAAGTCTGTTTGAAAGAAATTTTTTTCAGATCTTGTTGATATAGAGGTAAAGCAGCAAATTCTTCGTGATGAAAGAATTTGTAATGTATGCGTACACAAACGTCATCCATGTACATACATACATACACACATAAGTTGTGTGTATGCTCTTTTATTTTTTCGTGCACATACAAACGAACACATAGATTTACATTAGTTTTGTGCGCTTGTTTTAAAAAACTTTCCCTTAAAAAAATAATAGCTTACCATCTACATCCCAGCGAGAAATTAAGCGATAATAATAAATGATGTCAGTATGACATCGTAAGCAAGAAACATAAGTACTTGGATTGTAATATAAGAATCTGATACATTATGTGTTACTTATAACCCCGATTACAATGTATAGCCTAGTACGGAGTTCTTACGGAACTTCACGTTTGTAATTTTACATTTATTTCTACACGGAAAAATAATCGTGTATCCTTTTCTGTAGAATTATGTTTGCATACACACAAATTCATTTATTTTTAAATTTACAACCCACAAAAACACTAAAATTAATTAAAATTTAATGAAAATTAGAAATATCGAAAATTCCGTGACCAAAGAATTGTTTGAAAATTAATTATTGTTTCCGTTGACTAAAGAAGTCCCCACTTATTTTTAAAAGATCCCTAAGATAGGCAACACATTTTAAAAATTCCGTTTACTTTTCTTTTGAAAGTCCGTACTTCCAAATGGAAATTTATTTATGAAATCTACCAACCTGAATTTCCGTAGTTTTTTTACATAAATTTTGTCCGTTTTTTCAAATGAGAATGTATTTTTTTACCACTGGGATCTTACATACTAGAGCACTGCACTGCATACTTGAGCAATGTTCATGATTAGTCTACTCTCAGTAATTTTCTCTTTTAAGTTTAAAATTTGTTAACACACTAATAATCCCAAAATTATTATTTTACTTATTCAGTAAAATATTTTTTTATTAAAATACATTGAAATTGATTATTGATGAGAAGCTCAACAATTTAAATGAAAGTTTATAACATAATAACTCTAGTTGTTCTAAGAAGCTTTGGGTAAAGGTTCCCTGATGATCTGCATTAGCGACAGTGAAATGCGCATATGATCCAGCTAAGCCCCTCAATAATCAATTTCAATGTATTTTAATAAAAAAATATTTTACTGAATGAGTAAAATATGTAATAATTTTGGGATTATTAGTGCGTTAACAAATTTTAAACTTAAATTGTAAAAATTCCCATAAAAACACTAATGTTCTCTTTTGCCTACATGAATTTTACAAAAATGAAAACAAAAAAATGGGTATGTTCATGGTGTTGCACGTGAAATGCTCTATTACATACACAACTAGACTCAAACGAACAATACGCAAAACCACAAGTTCATATGCATCAAAAGTGATTACGCTATTTCTCCTTGTGGTATTTGGAGTGTTAGTTGCGAACCAGAAGTATTCCCAACAGCGCTTGTAAACACTCATATATGCGGCAGCATTTACTGTTGGTTAAGTATAGTACATGCCACAACAATACATTAAAAAACAAGACATATTTACATTTCAAGAATGTTTACGCAGGACTCTATAATGGAGTCCTCCACGCGAGGTGATCAGGCCTCCAAATAGCTTATGCAGAGTGTCCAATGTGGCTTAATATGTGTTGTATGTAGCCTCGTTCTAATGAAATCATATGTTGTTGCTGATTCAGGCCCATCAACTTATAGCTCTCGCCATTGACGGAGATGGCCTGGCCAAGATTTTTCTGCCTCGATTTCTGAAACATATTGTTTCTGTAACATAAACACTGTCTAACTCTCGCTACAGCAATGACTACAATTTAAATAAAATATTCACATAAATATTTCCATAAATTCATTTAGATATTTGTACATTACTGGCCTTGTTGCTTTAGAATTTTTTTTTAAATTGTTATATTAAACAATTAAATATATAGATATTTGCTATTTTTTTCATTCATTGCGTAAACCAGTAACCATAAAACATTACGAGATAATCGCTTTTATTAATGACTGGTAGTAAAAATAAATAATCAATCTCTTATATGTATTCATTTTTAAAATATTAGTTTTGTAGTCTAATAGTAGAAACTAAATAATAAATTTAACAACAGCTTACTTATAGTAATATTATTTCAATTACTTTTTCCTTATTCTACAAGGAATCTTGGCAGCAATTTACTGACAATAATAAATGATGAAGATTTTCCCAGAATGGCAAATTTGGTGGTGCTGTAAGTATGAATAAAAAAGCAATTATAATTATATGTTTAAAAATGATTTGCCATTGCATTATTAGAGTATTACTATAAAAAGAAAACAATTAATAAGCAAATGAAATGGGCTGTGAGCTAGAGGAGTAATACATTTATATTTACTTGTTTTTCTCTAATTATTTAAAAGCAATTAAATACGCGTATTTAAGTTTTATCTATTAAAAAATTAATGATTTGAAAACTCTCGGTAAAACTACTAGAAGTATGCTGTAGATTTTTAAACGTAATTTACTACAACCCATTAAATATGCTGTAATTTCTTACACTTTAAAATTCACAACCTGTTCTTAAGATGTTTTAACGGAACATTATTTCGAAAAATTAAGTTGAATATAACTATAAATTATAAAACATTTGCTATAGCCTTTTATTGATTTCTTAATTCTTTCTGAGTTTTATTTTTACTCTCCCTTTAACTGCAATATTACTTTTTTTAAGTGCATATAATATTTCATTGCTTTCAAATAATCTTTACTTTTTAATATTTTACTTTTACTTTTTATCATTATATTTTTTCTTCGCAGTCTGTTAAAGCGTAATCAAATCATGAAAATCTCGTCTGGCGCCTTTGCGAATTTAACTGCTTTAAAAATTTTGTAAGTATACTTTAGTCTTAAAAATTTCTTACATCCCCAAGTTATGCTACACATTTCTATATATTATAAATATGCTTAAATGGCGCAAAAAAAAGTGTGAAATACATGTGGGTTTTATGAAAATCAGAAAAACATTAAATAGAATACCAAGTTTTATAAAGTAAAGTATTAAAATTTATTCACAATACGACATATGAATTGCGTTGTACGTTTAAGGATAAAAAGGCAGTATTTTGTGCAATTTCTTAAATTTTTTTTACGGATTGTAATAAATAGTTTAAATAGTTTAACTATTTTTGAGTATGTTTGAAATTGAATATATTTAAAAGTATAGATTAGATATAAAACTTTTTATGCTTCCCAGCAAAGAAATGAGCCATCTTAAAAAATCGGAGGTGGCTCTTAAGCCGGCTTGAGCCGGCAGACATTGACAGCCGGTTTTTAAACACATTGCTTTAAAAAAATTTACAAAACTTGAGTCCAATTCACAAGTGGTCTGGCATCGTAGCATGTGCAAAATGATATATTATATTGATACTCACCACTAAGAATTGTTAAGTGGTGAGTGTCAATATACTATACTATTTTGCAGATGATACGATGCAAGACCATTTGCATAAGATTGTGATTGGGCTCTGATGTTTTCCATACAATTTGTAAGATGTACATATTTGCAATTATAAAAAGGAATTATGAAGCTGCAATTTTGAGTCGAGGGTAGCCGCATACACGGAAAGTCGGTGGCGGCTCTTGAGACGGCAGTGAGTTGATCAGCTTTTTCCTCTGCTTGCCAGTTGTGTTCTCAGCATTACATTCAAAATGTACCGTGTTACCCTAGCACCGCATTACCATTTCAATATAAAATTGTCGCTTCTATGGCCTGATAATAAAAATGCATATGCATGCATTTATTTCATTTGAAAAAGCTTTAGCCCACACTTCAAAAAAATTCCAAGTTTTTAGGGCAACAAGTCTTAATTTTTTTTCAACACAATTTAAAAAAAGATTAGTCAAAAACAACTTATCGAACGACCTCAAAAATATTTTAATCTTAAGTTAAAAAACTGACAGTGCAAAATTTAAAATTTTTTTTGAAATCTCTTAACTAAACTTATAACAAACTAGCTACCCTGTAAATCTTTTAGTAAAAAAAACCTTAAAATGAAAAATAAATAAATTCCATAGCATAAAAGAAGGAAAAAGCTTCAACTTTCACCACTCTCCACAAATATGTACTTACAAATAATAAACTATAAAACTCAGACTGAGCAAAAAATAAAAATATCTAAATCTATTTACATTTGCTATAAAATATCGTTGCATGCAAAAGCAAGCAAAAAGTGTAAACCGTTAAAGTCAGCCAACGGTTGTAAACAAAGCATGTAAGAAAATAGAAATGTGCAAAATAAATTTATGACTTTAAATTTATAAACTTCTTGAATATATTAGTTACATCTGCATATATTTGAAATAAATATTTTCTTTTATTTTGTTATTTGAACAAAAAACTTACATACGTACATTGTTTATAATGTTGTTAACATTTTCAGACATAAGAGAATTTATTAAAAGTTTTAACGGGATGTGGTAAATGCATATCACGTTTGTGAACAGATGGTGCTCTTCGGATAATTTGTTTGAAAGTAAAAGGAAGTAGTTGTGTGGTTTTTAATGAATATATTGCTAAAAGGTAAATAAAAGTTGTTCAACTAAATTAATAGCAGAGTTGCGAAGTGGCTAGAGGATTCGCTTTAACTGGAAAAATTGTTCGTTAAGCGAGTGTAAATATTTGTATGTATACGTTTGTATATTTATGGCCAGAAGTGCGATAAAGGTCTAATTCATATAATTTTTTTTTTAAGATACGTAAGGGATTACATTTAAATTGATTAATAAATAATTTTACATTAAACAATATAAATGCAAGCCTTGAATTGTTTTATTTTGTTTAACGAAAATTTATTTGATTATAATTTATAGTTATTTATAGTTCCTTTTTAATAAAAAAAAATTTAAGTTTCATGCTAAAGTAAAGAGAGAGGATATGAGTACTGCTGTTGCTTGATACAAAAATTAAGATTGACTGAGTTGAAATTCTAAATTCATTATAAATACTGGGCCCAATTACGAGTATTTTGATTTCTATTACAATTAGTTCGTACTATTTTCTTCACTCTAGTTCAAAATAGTCGTAGTTGAAGTAGAAATACGACACTCGTAGCTTACCAAATATTTCTAAAAGAATTGAAAGTTACACTCTGGGAAAAGCTGCAACTTGAAAATAAGAACGCGTCACACTAATTCATTAATTTTCAATACAACACAAAATGTATATAAAAAAAAATTTCAACATGACTAGACTTTCGTTAATGTTTCTTATTAATTCAATATGGTTTTTATTGATTTTAAGCCGTTTTTTCCCTGGATGTAGCTAATAATATATTTGTTGCCGCCACTGCAAAACACTGCTAGAGAGATTAGAGTTGATATAAATTAAACATTAATCAGTTACATTTAATTTTATTTATATAGTTTGGAATATTTAGAAACTTCGCTCGCCAATCAAAATTTATAGTATTTTAATGTCATAAGTTCTTTTCTTACTTGGCTGGCGTGATGATAAGTCTTTAACTCTTCGTAGTTATACAAGTCATAATAAGTTGAAATTCTAGTAGTTTCCATAACAGAAAGTATTAAATTTTTTTCTTTATAAATATGATATAATAATAGTAAACATGCGTATAGTTCATAGAAATTTAAATCTCAGAATCATTGGATGAGTAAAATTGAATTTTAATTAAATCCTCCAGTGCTTTGTTATTCAAAATCCTATAAAAACTGTTATCGAGACATTTTCCTGTTCTCAACAATATTTTTTTAGAATTTTCTAAGCTAAGTTATATTTTTGCACAGAAATAAAAAGGAAATACATACCACTCAGTTAAGGCAACTGTAAGAGCACTAACAAACTGAAGCACATTTTCAATGGTCGAAATTGTTTCTAGGGGCCATTATGACTGGGGATTTTCATAAGAAATATAAAAATATATATTTATATGCAATTATTCAGCTTTTGACTATAAAGCAAATGCTGGTCTTCAAAATCCTGACTTCAGCCCTTGAAAGGATCAGTATAAGTAATACGCCTTACCATCAATTTATATTCGATATCAAAACCACGCTCGTGGTTTGCAGGAACCATGCATTATTGTACATCATCTTACTTAGATAAGGTTAAATTAGATTGATTTGTAAGCCGCCATAAATCTAGTTCACTGGAGTGCATCAGTGGATCACAGTCATTTAAATTACCAACTTGTCCCAAAGGTCTAGGATGTCCTTCTTCTCCCGACATATTTTTTATTCTACAAAATGATGAGTCATGTGTAAATTGATTTAGTTGAGACAAGATCTTATCTCTGCATTATTTGACCAAACATTTGATTTCCTAAGTCTTCGATCCTGAGACAGTGACATATGAGATGTTCGGATGCTGCTTTATCCTGACAATTTCTGTAAAGATAACTGTAAGATTATAGAATTCTTTGAAGAAGTAAGTTTTCGTAGTTGAAATTGAGGAAGGTTTACTTGAAATTTTTCCATATCTAATTTTTTTCGGTCTTACAATAAGTGGATTTGCCTTGATTTATTTATGTAGTGTTTGATATTCATATTAAAATTAAATATAAGGCGAGTTTTTAAGCTCCATACTACTTTGAATTGAAAAAAATATCACAAAAAATTAAATTTTAATCCAAGGTTTTAGTCGAAAGATCATTACACGGGCTTTAACATACAAAAATTATTTCGTGCATATGGCTACTGAGACTTCTAAATGAAACACATACTTGCTGCGAATAATATAAAAAATTTAAGCCTTCAAAGCATTAATTGTTGTTGGCTTATCAGCATAGGCCAGCGATTTATCGTGACTCCCCAAGAAATAATCGAGAGGTGTCAAATCGCATGATCTTGGATACCAATAGATTCACTTCGTGAAATAGGTGAAGAAGTTTGTGATGTCTGTTTTTGATTGGTTTTACTCCAAAAAATCTTTTAAGTTCTTATTTTTATTTTTATTGCAAAGATTAAGAAATAAATAATTTTTGCTGATTAATAAATTAATTGTTCTCAAAAATACTACGATTGTTTCTCGTTATGAATTGAATAAGTTCGGCTTCGGTTCAGTGAAGTCTAGTTACACCGAATCGGTTAGAAGGAATGACTTCCATTGAAGGCTATTAGTTACATATTCTTCGGTGTTTCTGCGTAGGAGTGTTGCTCATAAAAAAATTAATATTACTCAAACGTAAATTATTATTATTAATTTTTAGTTCGCATCTATTACAAGTTGACTTTAAAATTGCATTTATGTTGAAAAAAATAAACACATCTGAGTATTATTCACACTTTTTTATTTAGTATAACTGGCAACAAAAAAATATACACAATATGTAACATGTCTTTTTGAAACATGTACTTTATCCATATATTTCTTTGCTACATAATCAATTCAATAACACAACGCCTGTAAAACAATAAAAATAACAAATACTAAGAAATATTAACAACAATTGCCAACAGCTGACGACACACATATACAACTTATTGCATTCCTTAGCAGCAAAAACACAAATGTAGCAACAAATAATATAAAAATAATATATATATAACAGAGAACATACATAGAAAGATAGTGTAGTGTAAACAGCAACAGGAAGCCAGAGTAGCAAAGGGAATGAATGAATTGAATTTAACAAACTTAAAAAAACTAAAGAAAGTATTTTACCCGAAAATAACTAAATTCAATTACTGTTTTTTCTTTTGGAAAAATATAAGATTCATTTGAAAAATAAAATATTTAAAAATATAATAAATATACACCTTTTCAAGAATTGTTTTATATAACAATACAAATTTCCTACACAATTCAAAACTTTTTTTGATCCATTTTAAATTTTTTAGTTATTCCTCACATTGAATTATTAATATATATATTTAAAATTTTTATTCACTTTCAGAGAACTGGATGATAATTTGATTAGTTCTTTGCCAGAAGGTCTTAATAAATTGTCTCATTTACAAGAGTTGTAAGTATATTTTTTTATTTAAAACGATTTTAAAACAATTTGGCCAACATTTATTTCAACTGTTTTATTTAGTGAAAAATAAAACAATAAAAGAGAAAACTGTCTTCCTTCACAGAATTTAATTTAAAATAATTTTTGTTTATATAAATAACTATGGACTACATGTCCTTGTTTAACACACACAAAAAAACACACAACATTTAACGTTTTGTAACAGATATTGCAACAGCAGCAACAACACCAATAACAATAAATAATAAAATATCAAAAAGTTAGCAGCATGTTGTCACCACAAAATCAAGCATGAGTGAATGAACTTCGCTTCCTCTGATTATCTCTCCCTCATGCTCTCACACATTGTGTGCGTGTGTGGTTGTTTAAGTGTGTTCACCAGCAAACGATATCTTTTGGCATTTTGCTCAAATTCCGCCAAGGGATTTGTCTGCAATTGTCAGTATGTGTATGTGTCTATGTGTGCGTGAATCATAACACAGAATCATCCGCATGTTTGTGTGTTTACAAGTTAGCAAAGTTTTGTCGTATTTTGTCTAAACAGGTCAAACATTATTATTATGGGTGTTTGTATTTATCACCAGCATACTGAAAGCCACTAACAACAATTTAAAAGATAAATACTTGCGCAATATTATTTAGTTTAGAAACTTTAACTCAAATTTAAGTGTTTAAGGATATAATGTGACACAAATAGTTAAAGGAAATAACAATAATGTTGCAACTAAATATATGTGTGTATGAAAACAGAGAGGAAAATTCTTTAATTTAATATGTGTTTCATAAAAAGAAGGGGAACTTTTCTACTAAAGATAAAAGAGAAAGGAAGGGAGTTAAAAATTTTGTGGATATGATCTTTTAAGTTATAAAATCTTTTGAAATTTTTTAAATGAATCTATTTTGCTTGCAATTATAAAATGATGAGGAAAACAATTATATTGTGATATCAGTCAATGCTCTCCTGTATGTTCGATACTGAATAAATTCAAAGAGAAATGAATTTTTGATCTTGCTAATTTGACAGCAAGTATAAAAAAAGGAATTATCTTTGTAAAACCATGCCTACGAAGTAATATGAAATGCATTTATTTACAAATAAACTGGAACTAATTGGCTGTACTATATCTTAATACGTTCAATAATTCTCACTAAAAAAATTTTCAATAAGAGATCTAAGCCATAAATTTGTTTTTGGCATTTTTTTTTTGGTAATTATGACAATACATAATTACCATCCTGGTTTTTCATTAGTATTTAGTGGTTATGCTTTTTTGGCTAAATCTTTATCAAGTGTGAACGTAGCTTCAGATTTTTATTGAACTTTTGTCCAAATTTTTACAATAAACTAATTTTTAATATAAAGGATATAAAGCTAGCAGACAGATCCTTTAGGGGATTTTAATAAAATTCACCAGAGAGCTGGGGTGGGCTATTTTACAAGTTCTTATAAGCTTTTTCGCAGTCTTGTCTCACTTTAAGCTAAAATATTTAATACTTGTTATTAAAAGTATATAAAAAGTTCTTGAGTTAATTGGATTTAAAATTTTTTATAAAACCAAAGTGTATAATTTGAGAAATATTTCTTACTACTAACACATTTTCAATATAAATGTGGCAATAACTTTACATTTTTATCTGAAGGATATATGAAATGTGAAAGATTAAATTTCATAACTATTTTTGATATTATTCCCAAAATACTGTAAAATTTTCGCTGCCTTCTGCTTATAACCGCGCCTAAAAGTTAGTTTTTATATATATGTTAGATAGGAGTTTATCCTTCTCATGATTCTAATAAAGGAATCCACGATGCTGGCTTGTGCATTTTTAAAAACAAAGAAATGTTCTTTGCTGTGATTTTAATACAATTATAGCTGAAATCACGCTTTTCAAAACCAAGGATATATGAGGGCTTGCTTGTTTCTTGCAATGAAGGGTATGAAATTTTTCTAGAGGATTTGTTCAGTTAAGAACTTTTTGTATAACTTTTTTTAGTAAAGTCAAATTTAAATACAAAGTATACATGAGTGATAAGCAGGCTTTTGCACAGATTGAACTCATAATTGCCTCAATTCTTTCCCATATGATTATATATATAATAACAGGTTCTGTAGGTATTTTATAGACAAGATTAGATAAAATTTTAATTTTACGAATAAGGATGTGAGGGCATAAGGATGGAAGGATATAAAATGATATAAGGATATAAGGATACAAGGATATAAGGATACAAGTATATATGATTATAAGGATATAAGGATATAAGTTTACAAGGATATAAAGATATAAGCATATAAAGATATAAGTATTCAAGGATATACGGTTAAAAGGATACATAGATTTAAGGATATAGGTATATAAGAATTCAAGAATATAAGGATATAAGCATACAAGGATATAAGTATTCAAGGATATAAAGTTAAAAAGATACAAGGATTTAAGGATATAAGGATATAAGGTACAATAATATTAGGATGCGAGGCTAAAAGGATATAAGAATATAAGGGTACAAGGATACAAGGATATGAGGATATTATGATATAAGGATAAAATGATATAAGCATATTAGGATATGGGGATATAAGGATATAAGAATATAAAGATATAATGGTAAAGGGATATCAGGATGTCAGGTTATCAGGATATAAGGATATTAGGATATAAGGATATAAGGATTTAAGGACATAAGGATTTTAGAATAAAAGGATATAAGTATATAAAAATATAAGTATTTAAGAATGCAAGCATATAAGAATGTAAGGATACAAGGATACATGGATATAAGGATATAACAATTTAAGGATATAAGCATATAAGGTTATAATAATATAAGCATATAAGGACAACGATACAAGTGATATCAGGATATCAGGATATGAGGAGATAATTTCCATCAACAGTTGTCATGAAGCTTGAATTTGTTAGTACAAATAGTACAAATTTAATACTTCATTTAGAATTACTTATAAATAAATTAATAAAATAAGTATACTGTGAAAACATTTATAACGGTTATAATACATTTTGCCAAGTTGCTTCAGTATTGTCACTCCATAAAATCAATGTCGTTGTCTGAATAAACATTTTTTGTTCAGCCTATAAACATGCCTCAACAGTTTTATTTAACAAGTTGTTTTTCTTATTATTGCATTTAAATAAAAATTTTATATCATATGTATTTAACTTGCCAACATAAATTTCGTTTCACATAAAAATTATTGCAAATTTAACAAAATGTTTTGCCCAACTGACTTCTCTTTTTAATATATATTTTTTATTTGTTTTTATTTTCAACAAACTTGTTTTCTAAATCTCTATCTGTGTTTTCAATATCCTTCTAATGATGCCATAATAAGTATCTTTTTATATGCTTTTACGCACTAAATTCCCCCAGCGTTAATTTTAGCTTTAACTTTGGGAAATATTTTAAGCCAAATACAGAAAAAATACACAAAAAGAAAAAATCTCACCCCAGTTTTGTGTTTGGTGATGCATTTGAATGCTTAATAAATTTTGCTCGTTTATATTTATTTTATTATGCGAACGAAATGAATGCGAAAGTATTATAAACACCACTTAACATGCTCATAATTATCCTGTTTACATTCGCAAAAATGTGCTTCATTTTGTAAATTTCCTGTGTGTTGGAAATGAAAAACAAACTTATAAAATGAATGGCTACAGCAAAATTAAATAAAGGACACATACATAAATATATGTATGTGTATGAATTCTGCAAACGGAATTGCACATGCACGTACATACAAATATGCATATAATGTTTCCACATTTCTTTCAAATTGTGTTTGAATATATTTTGAGCAAACATGGCACAGTGGTTCACTTTATTTAAATAAAATATAATAATACTTAAAACTTTCAATTTTGAAGATTTATTTTAAAGCAAGTGACTGCTATCTAAAGAATAGAACTACATTACAAAAGCTTGATATCTATGACAAATTGAAATGTTTAAACTTAATTTAGTAATAATTATTATTTTAAAACATAGTTCCATAAAAAATGTTTCAGCTACATTGCTGGTAGGGTTTTTTCCCGGGTTTTCCCGTCCCGGGAATTCCAGTTTAAAAATTTCCTGATTTCCCGGGATTTTTGCTGCGGGATCCCGGGAAATAATAAAACAAAGAGTTGACAACTTTACATATATAAAACAACTGCTTTCACTTTGCTATTTGTGAAAATTTATCTGGAGCAGCGTTTTTTCTAACAAAATTTTTATTTAACGATATATATTGTCACATAGATTAATGTTTTAAGCAGGAACATAACAGTTACAAGAGATGTGGCGAAAGTTTTTATTACCATTTATTGATTTTAAATAATGTTTATAATCGTAACCAATATGAGTGAGAAATTTTTTTTTATAAATAACTAACTATTACAGCAACCAAAAAAGTATTTTGGTTACCAATGACCATTGCCGAAAGTAGTTTTATTTTTCGGTTATCGCTACAAGAATACACATCGTATTTTAGATGTACTGGATGCATTTCTATTGAAATGTCTTTGGAAAAGTTAACAAAACGGTATAATAATACATGGATATCTCACAATAATGGTTAATAATAACCTAAAGTAGATAATGGTTATTTTCAAGTTACCTTTTCTTCAGAAAGAAAGAAATAACAATAATTTTCGGTCCCTGGTTTTAAAGCAATTTTTTGAAATCATTATTCTCTTTTTTTGTTTTTAATAGAATTGTTTTACACTGAAAAGTCACTTGTATGGACGTTTTTTAAGAACAAATCTACTGATCTGTTTTGGATCAAACCTCAAGTATTTTTTATTTTGTTTGTTTTTATTAACTATTATGTTATTACTTATACATATTTGTAAGTTTACTTTTTTGATCTCATATAAAAAATTTTTTCGTGTTGGAAAAAAACCTTTAAAGAATTTAAAAACAAAAAGCTAAAAAAATATAAAGTTCTTGTTCAAAAACCCAATTTGAATTAACATTCGAGTATTTATGTATATAAGATGTGTTTTAGTGAGTGTTATAAGCTTTCTAATAAAATTTGTGTTAATGCCTGGAAAAAATAATATTTATTATTTCTATGGAGCGGGATCCCGGGATTCCGGAATATGTAAAAAAAAATCCCACTGTCCCGGAAAATAAAAAAGTCCGGGAATAAGAAACCCTAATTGCTGGCCTTCATTGAGAGCTTAACAAAAAATAATAATGCATCAGTGATGCTAACTTCTTTGACTCTAAAAACACATCCATATTTATAAAAAAAAAACACAAAAAATTTTAAATTTAATTTTTAATTTTTACCTTTTACTTACAAAAATCACACAGCGAATGAGACCACAAAGCATAAAATGAAGAAGTAAACAAAGTAAACAATTTCGCAAAATTAAATGAAAGAATTTGTTGTGTTGAATCAAAAGATGAATGCGAAAAAGCTTATAACTATTATTAAAAAGGCAATCAAAAATTATTTTAAAATGATTGCGTATTTCATTTGAAGCGTTTACATTAAAAAATATAAATTTTTACCATATACATATTTACAAAAGTCGCCAATCGAATGAGGTTACAAAGCATAAAATGAAAATAAGCTAAAAAATGCTACCACGAAAGAAAGTTTAAATAAGACGCAGTGACAGAGTGAGCGAGACCTCCAAAAACACACGCTATTATAAGAACAATATGAATAAGCAGAAAACCTATAAAATGTTTTAGAATTCAAGATTCAATTCGATCACCCAACTCACTTTAACCGCCCTCTCAAACAAATTAATACATATGTATACACAAATTCTTTTCTTTTTGAGGTAACGCTCAAGGGGGTGAATATCCCCAAACCTTCTGATTTTGTTAAATACTGACAGTCAATCATTTGCCCCACTGTGTGTGATGATAATATTTTTCAGTTTCTTTCATGAACTCCGAACTCAAAGACTGCCTGTCGTTTCTTATGCATGTATATTTTACTTCAACAATCTCTCACACCACTACATTCTCCAATACAATGCAATTCATATTCAATTTGCAGCTGTGTCAGTGAACAACTATTATTCTCTTTCCATGCTGTGACTGCATACAAAATACATTTTGTAGCGTGTGTGTGTGTGGGTTGTGTGTTATTGCTCCCTTAGAGATAAAATATAAATTTTGACTACTTGGGACAAGAAAAACAACACAAACATTATGTGCTTTATGTTGGTTTTTTTTCAGCACAAATCCAAAGACAAGTTTTTATTTATTTATTTTATTTTTTTAATTTTCTATACTTTCTACTCAAAAGACTTAATAGAGTTGAAATTGGTCCACTGAGAATACAAATGTTTAGAAATAAATGATGCGATTTTGACAATTTCGGTTCATTAAATACAAATATTTTTAAGATATTTTTGCTGTATTGAAATAAATGAAAAGAAGTTTAAGCTTTACATAATATGTTGATTATTTTGAAAATGCTTGTTATTGTTTGGTGATGGTAAGAAGAAAAGTTCTTTAAATAGTTTAAGGTAAATAGTCTTTAAACTCAAGTTAGTTTTTGCATTTCTGATAAAGTCTATCTGCCTTTTTCATAAAAAAATATTTCGGCTTAATAAGAGGTTTATAAAAAAATTTTTTTATAAAATTTTGATTAATAAACCTTTTATAAAATCAAAATATTTTTATGAATAAGGCCCTATGTACATATATATTACAAAAAATTATTATTTTAATCAGAAATAATTCATAGTCAGGCTCAAGTTCAGTAATTTCAATTCTTATTGAATGAAATATTTTTATTAATTAATGTGAGTTTCTAAAGAAGAGACGAAAAATTAAACTTAGACTTAGACTTTCGAATAAGTAAAAATAATTAATTTAATGATCGTAAAAAGATAAGCAAGAATAGTTAAACATACTTAGGTAGAGTAATATAATTTCGTGCTAACCTAAACAGAAAAATGAAGAAATGGAAAAAACAGAAAATTAATAGTGATACTTATAAATGTGTTTACCAAAGGTAAATCAATTGTATACACAACAATCGTTTCTCATATTCCGTTTCCATGTAAATTTAAGTTAAATAGCTGATGTTAATAAGAATCTCTACCCAAGTAGATAGACTAGGGTGCTGATGAAGTGCGTGGCTGCACAGAAAAGTATCGGTATTTCCTCCAGCTTAAAGTCTAAGTTTAATTTTTCTTCTCTTCTTTAGATACTCACATTAATTAATAAAAATATTTCATTCAATAAGAATTAAAATTACTGAACTTGAGCCTGACTATGAATTATTTCTGATAAAAATTCACTACAGTTTAATTAAAGAATCTAAAAATTTCTCAGTTATTATTTTATTTAAATTTAATAATTTATTTTAATTTGAAATTTATTTGCTGGTGGTTCAGCTTGGTCTATATGCATTTCATTTCTTAAATGCTTAATAATTTATCCTTAAAACACATTAATGAACTATTAAGTATTTTAAGAAGTAAAGGCAATCATAATTAATAACCAATAATTTTCTGCGCTATTATGCTCTTCGGGAGGCTTCACTCTATTTCGTTTATTATATCATTATCCTTACACAATTATTCTACTAAAATTTTCATGATACGAGTAATACATATAAATATATTATCTATACAACGTTCCAAGGATTGTTAAAAATAGAATCTTTTAAACAAGTTTAAATATACAACAATGAAAGCTATTTGACACACATTTCTAATTGATATTCTCTCTCTCTACTATAATTATAAGTACAAACACAAATATCCTGGCATGTATGTACCAGAATATTCATGCACTTGGATAACTTTTAAGCATCAACAAAAAAAAAGTTTTTTTCTATATCCTTTTAAGTACAATTTGCCACTTGAGCACTTTACTTACATAAAATAGTGGACACTGAGAAGACCACAGGAAAATAAAAATAAACCTGCAACAAAATCACTTTGTGCAGAAACTTTTCAAAAGTAAGAAAAATATATGTATATGTATGTGATTTTAAAAATAAATGGAAAAAGACGCCAATAAAAACTTAATTGATAAAAGTGAGTGCACTGAATGGCAGAAAGAATAACAACACTTGTTCTTATTTTTTAAACTTTTGCAAAGAAATTCGCTTCAAGTATTTTACAAAAAAAGACACTTTGCGAACAAATTTAGATTTTTTGGGAAATTTTAAGCACTTACTACTACACGCATACGCACACACACACGTACATCACAATCACACATACGCACATAGAAACATACGTATACACACATACGCACGCACGTACACACACATAGAACGTGAACTTCTAATCACAGACTCACACACACACATCATATGCATTCACACTAAAAACTTAAAAAAAAGGTATAAACCTTCTCTTTGGGGCCAAGTGAAACCACAACGGCACATCATGACTTGTATTTGAATTTGTCTATACTTTTAAATTTTTAATTTAAGCTGCTTTCTATAATGCTCTCTTCAAAAACCAGTTTGTTGTGTAAAAAAAATAAAATTTAATACTTAAAAGTAAATTTCTTTTAATAAACAGCAAATCTGTGAACACCCCTCATGCTGCAAGTTTGACAGAAAATTTTAACAAAAGCGTAAAACTTTCTGTGCTCCCTCCAATATGCTGATAATTATCTGCTTTGTTGCTCTTTTTTATGTGTAAAGCCACAAAGCAATTGTGTACTTAAGTGAGTATTTAATGTATTGAGTGCGGAGATGGGATATAAAGCACAGTTGCAAAATTTTGTTGTATCCATGATTATATGCTTCACCCAAAATTTGTTTATAGTCTCAATACTTTGTCACAAAGTGACATGTGTAATTCACATTTAAGCAAATAATTTACAGTAAAAAGTTTTTTTATTAAAAAAAAAACAAAAATCAATTAAACATAATAATGGCGGCTATTCGGGGAAACGCGTCGAAGAAGTGAAACTTTACATTAATGAAATAAACGTGAGAATTTCAACGAGGTGCTCTCTTTTTGAAAAACGTTGAATTTTGTATGATAAACGTTAACAAAGTTTTAACATTTATGAAGTTTTGTTTTTGTTTTACAAGTAAATTTCACCAAGTTGAAGCGTATTCCATAATTCATTATCTTTTTCACCAAAAGTTCAAATGACTCAATTACCATTTTAATTGGATTTTTCAATTAAACGTGTATTTTGCTGGAATTCTTTTCTTTGTATATTAATTTTGCTATTAGTTCGTTACCAAATTTAAATTTACAAATCCCATCTCTGCTAGACAGTGTGCGTTTGTGTAGAAATGCTTCAAATTGTAAAAGAGCTTGAAATGAAATTTTAAATTTATGAAAGAGAAAGAGAGTATGAGAATTTTAATTATAAAAACACAAACAAGCAAACTTTTATCTATAACACACATGCATAATTTTGCGGTTTTCACAAAAACCGCTTATGTGTAACTTTGTGGTTTTTAGCTAATAATTGTTATATCAAATTATTTTTTTATAGTTCATTTAAAACTCTGAAATGAAGGTATTAAAGCAACTTGTGCCAATAATATATATGTTATTAATTTAATAAAGAAAGGCCCTAACTCATTATTTTTTTCGAAATCGAGTTTTTTTGTATATATCGTTAAAAGAACATCTAATGTATCGAAAAATGTTTAAATGTAAATATCAAAAAAAAAGTAGTTAGGGCGTTTCTTTATTAAAGTAGCGATATAAAACCATGTTCAATTTTGTCTACTTGCTTAAATAATGAAAAAATAAGCATATTTTCACAGGTAAAGTGCTACCAGATTTATTATTAAATAACAAAATAATTAAAGTTGTGTTTTGCATACAATTTCTTAACAAAGCAATGTTAGCCTTAAAGTGCTTGGCAACTACTATGAACTGTAAAGCTAAGTTAAAACATTTTTTTTTTGCATAAGGGGGTTAATCTTTAATTTATTTATTATATAATTTATAATTTTTTTTGCTTCAATTAAACTTGAATTTGGTTTGATTGGGGTTTTTAATATGGCTTTTTTTAGGGTTCCATACACCAAAGGTAAAAAAGAACCCTATTGTTTTCGCTACGCTGTCCGTCTGGCCGTCTGTCAATCACAGGCTATTTTCTCAGGAACCGTAAGAGCTCCGGAGCTGAAATTTAAAATTAAAGGGCGTTTCAAAACCAGAAAAAAAATGTTTAAATTCCATGTAATATACATACATACAATTGTAGGTACATATGTATGTATATTGACACTTGAAATTTTTTAAATTAGTGTATTTTTATACAGACTGCAACAATTAACACTAAAATTTAAGAATTTAAATTAAAGGGTATCCTATCAGTTAATGTAATTCTGACTTTGTAATTTTGACAGCTTAGTGTATCTTTGAAACCGTAAGAGGAAAAGTTTTGAAATTTTCAAAAATGGTAACGGTAAAATTATAAAATCGCCAAATCGAATAAATCCCTCAAATGAAAACAATCGCCGTAATGAAAAAAAAAACGCCAATAACTGAAATACATCGCCAAAACGCAAAAAAGGCGCCAAAACTAAAAAAAAATTTTATATGAAAAATGTTACCAAAATGAAACTAAAAATCGCCAAAAATTAAAAAATAAATCGCCAAAATTAAAAAACTCCATAAACCGAAGAAAATTTCCAAATATAAAAAAAGTGTAAAAACTAAAAAAGCACCTAAATGAAAAAAAGTCGCCAAAATGATAAAAACGCCAAAACCCAATCCGAAGTTAATCGAGATAACTAAATAAATCGTCTAAATGAAAAAAATCACCAAGATTAAAATAAATCGCCAAAACAAAAAAATCGCCAAAATTAAAAAAAAAACGCCAAACACCGAACAAATCACTGAGAAAAAAAAGTGGCGTAACTAAAAAAATTGCCAAAATGAAAAAAACATCAAAAACTGAAAAATCGCTAAAACCAAAATAAAAAAATCATCAAAATTAAAAAAAAAATGTCAAAAACCAAAAAAAATTGCCTCAGCGAGAAATAAAAGTGCCAAAACTAAAAAAGCACCAAAACTTTAAAAAATCGTTAAAAATCAAAAAAAAAGCAAAAACCCCTAAAACTACAAAAACGCTTAAAACCGATAAAACCCAAAAACGAAAAAAAGCCAAAACTATATTTTATATAGCCTATCTAGTGTCCGCACGGAACTCTTCGTGCGCAGGTCAAAGTCGCACTTCACTGAATTTATTTCATTTTATTGAGAGTTTTTTTAATAAAATTTTTTTGGGCCTCATTTAATTTTTTTTGGGATTTTATTTTATTGATGCTCATTTTATTTCTTATTTGGGCCTTATTTCATAGCACCTATTTCAATTAGTTTTTATATAAATGAAACTGCGTTTTCGGCATTACTTTAGGTATTGCGCCAGAGCGCTGCATAGTGGGGTTTTTGTATTAATTTTTTTTCGAAACAACTACAAGGATGGTTTTTAGATTATTGAAGGTTCTTATTTTATTTATTTATTTATTGCTACATGTTCTACAAAATAAATTTGCAGAATATGGTTGCACAAAAATGGACGGCTGAATAAGACCTTATGTCCATGATGTTATTAACAGTATTTTTAAAAATATTTTTGTAACTGACTGTACACGACCTATGCCTTCACATAGGAAGTAGCAACGTAGTTGTTAAAGAAATTTTACAAAAGAACCGCAATATTTTACGGTAATCTCTGGCAGATCAGTCAACAAACGCGAGCGATACGCAAAACTCTGGCCTGGTTGCATTTAAGAAATAATTGCCAACAACGCGTGATGTTGACTCGACCACAGCTGCTTTACAACTTGTTATTATTGAAGGTTGGCAAAGAGAATTATATTTGGGGTATTCAGAAGGTACTTATAAATTAACACGTTTTAAAGTAATAAAACGAAAAAATATGACTGCTGTGAGCATCCCCTTATAATTTTAAATTATAAACAATGTATTTATTTGTATTTTGGTTTTAGCACCTTTGTACATTGCTTACTCTCCATCTCTCTCTCAATTCCTTCGGTAAACTCTCACGTATTTCTACACCTAGTTATGACATAGAATAAACATAGCTAAGAAAGTTTTATTACTTTATGACCTTTTTGTTAGAGCCACAACAACAATTTTTTACACTTTGTTAATATGTTAAGACATTATGACACTTAAGACACCCTTGTGAATACCCCAATTGTGAAATTAAGAATAAAACAGAATTTAACCAAAGTCGCCGTTGCCCACCGCCCATACAAGTCAAATTGATTTTTCCGTATGCATATTTTTCTTTTCAAGCTGAAGTCTTCAAATTTACTTCATACAAATTCTAGAACATAATTGCTTAATTCACAAAACCACTTGTATCTCTATATCGATTGTATTATCATATTATATAGAAGAGTGTAAAATTTGTTATTTAAAATTTTTATATAAAAATTAAGTCCACTATTACACTTTTATTTCATATGTTTTTAAAATGTTTTATTTAGAGAGAGAGACTTTCTGAGAGAATTTGTAAGTAGGTTGTTCTTCTTTTGCATTACAAATACAAAATACATTAGTACACTACACACAGGATATTAACAATTAAAAAATATAAAGTGTATTTAATACACAAATACACGAAATAGATTGTTGTGAATTAAGCAAATATAAAGCAAGTTGCGTTCATCACCTATAAAAGACATATAAAATATAGGCAATAATTTTTTAAATATTTTGTTTATCATTCGACAAAAAAACTTTATTTAAAATTTATTAACAAAAGTTGTTAGTTTTTGATCTGATTTACTATTCTAGGTTTTTTTTTTGTTAATATGTATATAAGAAAAATTCATGCTCATGAATTAAATAAATTTATTCTTTTATATTACTTGCGGCTTAATTCAGTAATCAATTGCCTGCCTTTTAAATAAATTATTTAATTTTAATGTTGCATATCACAACATATGACTGATGTTCTGTTTAAAATTCAAAATTTATCTCAAACAATTTTCATTTGTTTTATTATATTCTTTCTTTTAATTTATTTCTCTTTCTCTGTGATATAATTTTAGCTTTAGTTGATATTCAAAATTATGAAATTGTGGGTGATAGTTGTGTTTTAAGTCATCTCCTTAGCAACCACAGAATCTGGCTGAGCCCAGATGTTTTGCCTGCTGCCCTTACATTTAAATTTTTTTAAGTCTCATTTATATGTTTTGAGACATTGAACTTGTTAATGTGAATAAAACAATTAAATCAAGTTCAAGTTTTTGTGTTTGTATTTATGGCCAAAGATAAGAATATTTCTTTTGACTGTTCATTTCTGCTGCTTTGTTCTGAAAAAAAAAATTATTAAATAAACTTTGTATGCATTTCCTATAAATTCAAGCTCTGCCACTAGCAATCGTTTGCGTTGGATAAATGACACTGACCTACCGAAGAACCTACAAACTTTGGATTTGCGTGCCAATCCTATAGGCCAAATAGTACCAGGAGCTTTAAGAGGCATGGTCAAATTAAGAAAACTGTAAGTACTGCTAAAGCTGCATCAAAGCTTTTGTAAAGATTTAGTGATAATTACAATCGTGACTTATTATGTTTGAAATTTTTTTTCAGCATTTTGTCTGATGTAAGATTCTTAAAAAAGTTTCCCGATTTAGAGGGCTGCTATGCCTTGGAAATCTTAAAATTAGATCGAGCCGGCCTAAATGAAGTGCCGGCTAATTTATGCCGTCAAACACCAAGACTGAAAAGTTTGTAAGTATTTTAAAGAAAATTAAATTAAATAAAAAATAAAATAAAACTAAAATATTTTTCTAGGGAGCTTAAAACCAATTCCGTACAGCACATTCCCACTTTAGCAAATTGCCGAGAGTTAAGACTGTTGTAAGTTGCTTGTCTTTGGCCATTTACTTAAGTTTTATAAATTATATGTGATAACATTTTCCTTTAGAGACTTATCAAGCAACTTAATAGAAGATTTAAAAGGACGTCCATTCCATGGCCTAAAACAACTGCATGATTTATTATTATCCTACAATCGTATACAAACAATACCTCAAGATGCTTTTCATGGCATTGCCAAATTACAATTATTGTAAGTTTTACTTTTTATATTTACGCTTCACTTGAGATTCTTTAATCATTATTTTTTCTCTTCCCAAGAGACTTAGAAGGTAATCAAATTTCATTCATACACAAAGACGCTTTCCTGCCCTTTACATCGCTGGAAGATTTAAATTTGGGCAATAATATTTTCCCTGAATTACCTTCGAATGGTTTGCAGCGCCTGTTGCATTTGAAAACATTTAACAATCCGAAGTTAAGAGATTTTCCCACACCAGAAACATTTCCCCGCATACAGACATTGATTTTATCGTATGCTTATCACTGCTGTCCGTTTATACCACTGGTGGCGATGTCGGCGAGCAAAAAACCACCCCTGGTACAGGAAGCTGTATTATTTCCTTCTGATGCTGAGTTCGATATGAGCTTGTGGAATAACAGCATGATGGATATTTGGCCGCAGTTGCGTAAGTTTTTAATTAAAAGCATGTGCATGGAAAATAATCAAATGAGGAAATATAATAAAGCGGTTGTTCAAAATGACTTTTTAAATCAAGTGAGCGATGGTTTGGTTTTTTGATTTTAAAAGTCTTATAATTTGTTATCAGCATTTTCAACAAGACAGCTTAAATAAGTAATTTAAAAAATATTTGCTTTCTTTTTCCAAAATTTTAAACATATTTTTTTGAGAAGGGATAAAAGTAAAATAAGGATATCCTGGCAGTAATCGAAGTGAAAACAGCAAAGCGTTTTAATCATTAAATTTGAGAGTCATTTCTTTATATTTTTCAAGATGCATAGCAAAACTTATAATTATTGTATCAAGGATATATGGAATTTAAGCATGTCCTTGAACATACAGAAATAAAATTAAAATAATTAATAATAATTAATAATAATTATTAATTAATAATAATTAATAATAATTAATAAAAAAATTTTTACAATACCACTCACCATGGTGTAAAAAACTATATTTTTAATATTAAGGATATTTAGGCAGATGGACATGTTCTTGCAAAAATTTTCGCGAAAATCACAAGAGGCTTTAACTTTATAGTTTTTGAAAGTTTTCGTTATACTCACTCCATAATTGTAGCTGAGGACTAGTTTTCAAAATAAAGGACATGCGGGAGGTAGGCTTATTTTTCAATTAAATATTATGAAATTTCATAGGGTTATAACATAGGAGATTCTATAACCAATTCCCAATTTTAATTATTTTTAAATCACAATTGTATCATGTATCGAATATTTATTATAAAGGATATGTGGGAGGTAACGATTGTGACCAAATTTATCCATAAGGTTAAGTATCTGGCTACATAACTATTTGCGATATTATTTTGAAGTTTGATTAGCATGGCAGCCAAAATGAATTTTTTTAAGGATATACCGAAGAAAGGCACGTCCTTCACAATATTAGAGCTGTCCTTGCTATTTAGCAAATTTTTCGGCATTTAAAAATATTTATTGATAATCGAATTACTGGTTATAATTTTAGCAAAAATTTACATATTAAAATAAAGGATATTTGGGAGGTAGGCTAATACTTCCACCGATTGTTATTCAGTTATCTGCTAGAATAAAGTACGTTATTCTACATTGAAATACTAATTTTTGTAGTATTTAAATCAAAATTGTAGCGGAAATTCTGTACTGAATATAAAGGATATATGGAAGGTTAACTTATACTTTTATTGATTGTGATTAACTGTGTGAATCTACATTCAACTACTGAGTTTTGTTGTATTTGGTTTAAAATTGTAGCAGAAGTTCAATATTGAATATAAAAGATATATGGGAGGTTGACTAATACTCTCACCGATTGTTATCCAGCTAAGTGCTAGAATAAACTATGTAATTTAACATTCAACTACGAATTTTTGTTGTATTTGGTTCAAAATTCTAGCAGAAGTTTAATATTGAATATAAAGGATATATAGGATGTTGGCTAAAACTTTCACCGATTTTTACTCAGTTTTATGCTACAATAAACTATGTAATTCTACATTCAACTACGAATTTTTGCTGCATTTCGTTCAAAATTGTAGCAGAAATTCAGTTTTGTATACTTAAACTTAATTTACAATTGTAATAAGTAGCTAGAGAACTATTTAAAGTATTGTGCAGAATACTGCTTTAAACAGGAGCTAAAATTTAATATTTCCTATCCAGGACAAAAAGGTAGGTAGGCATGTTTATCCTTGCGGTTGAAACAAGTTTCACTAGCAATTAATATATATTAAATTTTTTTTAAACTCTTAGTGTTCACAATTTCAGCTGCATTGTTTTTTAAATTAAGCATATGCGAATCATATCCTTTCGTTGTTTAATTTTAAATAAAAAAGCTTAACTATTTTGTATTAAATAAGTTTTATAAGTTTTTTACAATTTATGTCTCAGCTGTAGTTAAAACTAAATTTTAATCAGGATATGCAATATAATACTTATCACTGAAATTAAATTTTTTAAAATAAGAATATATGTACATATACATGAAAAATGTTTGCATGTCTGCAGTTATTGCTAAAAACTTATTAAAACTCTAACAGTGTAGTCATATTTAAGGAATTTTGTTAAATTTACAATAATTTTAAGTCTTTTTGACGCTAGTAGTTAATTGTTAAAATAAAGGATATGTGGTTGACTTTTTTGTCCTTGCACCGATTGAATTGAAATTCACTACGGAGATTAACTGTTTAAGTTTATAAATAGTAATGTAATTTTGTTGCATTTATTTTCAGCTTTTAAAAAAAGGAATCCAACTTTTTTACTAAAAAAAATTTTTTTAATCTTATATAAAAGTATGCTAGTTGTGGACGGCAAATGCAGAAATGTTGAATTAAGCTTATAAAAAAGAAAAAAAATTGCTGGAATATTTAAAATCAAAGAAATATTATATTTACTGAAGAGTTGAAAAAATTCATAAAAAAAGGAGTGTAAAAAATTTTAAAAAATAACAAGAGGCTTTAACTTTATAGTTTTTTTAAGTTTTCATTATACTCGCTCCATAATTATACTTGAGGACTAGTTTTTAAAATAAAGGACATGTAGGAGGTAGGCTTATCCATCCTTTAAATATTATGATATAGGAGATTCTATAACCAATTGCAAATTTTAATTCAATTTAAATTACAGTTGTATCATATATTGAATATTTATTACAAAGAAGACAATGAATGTAGTTTTATCCTTGTACCGATTGTAAGTAAATTTATCTATAAATTTTAATAGCTGCTTATAGAATTATTTTCGATATTAAGCTTTTAAATTTAATTGATTAATTTTAAATAAAATTAAATTTATTTTTCCCTAAAAAAAGTTTATTATTTCTCTATTTGTTTCAGATAACTTAAGCAAGAAATTTGGTTCGCAAATGCACGACATTTGGGACAATTTCGGGCAGGATTTTACTTATCCTGGTAATATACCCACATACATGGAGGAATATTTCGATGAGGAGAATACAGCTGCGGGCACGGGTAGCAATGCAGCCACAGGAGGCATACCACCAACATTTGCTGGCACATTTGGTGGTGGCGGTCTATTTGCCACAGTTGGCACCGAACACACACCCGGCAGCATACAATGTTTACCCATGCCGGGCCCATTTCTGCCCTGTGCCGATCTATTTGATTGGTGGACTTTGCGTTGCGGTGTTTGGGTGGTATTTTTGTTGGCGCTTTTGGGCAACGGCACGGTGGTGTTTGTTTTAATTTTTTCCCGCTCAAAAATGGATGTGCCACGCTTCTTGGTGTGTAATTTGGGGGCAGCTGATTTCTTTATGGGCATTTATTTGGGCATTTTGGCCATGGTGGATGCCTCTACATTGGGTGAATTCAGAATGTTTGCCATACCCTGGCAAATGTCAGTAATGTGTCAAATTGCTGGTTTTTTGGCAGTTTTATCCTCCGAACTGTCGGTTTATACTTTGGCCGTTATCACTTTGGAAAGAAATTATGCCATAACACATGCCATCCACTTAAATAAGAGATTGTCCTTGAAACAGGCCGCCTATATTATGGTGGTGGGTTGGTGCTTTGCCTTAATCATGGCCATGCTGCCACTGGTGGGTATATCGGATTATCGTAAGTTTGCAGTGTGCTTGCCATTTGAGACCACAACTGGCATAGCAAGTCTGACATATGTTGTGGCACTTATGGTGATAAACGGTTGTGCATTTTTAACGCTAATGGGCTGTTATTTAAAAATGTATTGGGCCATACGTGGCTCACAAGCCTGGAATACCAATGACTCGCGCATAGCTAAGCGTATGGCTTTACTGGTGTTTACCGATTTTTTATGCTGGTCGCCTATAGCTTTTTTCTCTATAACCGCTATATTTGGTCTACATTTGATATCCCTGGAGCAGGCTAAAATCTTTACCGTATTTGTTTTGCCTTTAAACTCCTGCTGCAATCCTTTTTTATATGCCATCATGACTAAACAGTTTAAAAAGGATTGCGTTAATCTTTGTAAACATTTTGAGGAGACTAGAGTTACACGGGGAGCAGCCGGAGCTATGACACGTAGAGGTGTGGGTGCTGAGAGAATACCCAAGGAACTGCCACCCTTATTGCCAGCTGTACATCCACCAGGGTGCAGATGCTTGCGCATGTTGCCAAATGAAATGCCCAACTGGCACAAGATAGAGAAGAAGCAAGGTTCTATATGGTCGCGCAGTTGGCAAAGACTATGCACTTATTGTTCCTGTTGTGCAGCCTGCTGTGAGAGAAATCAGCCCCAGCGTTTGGATGGCAGACGTGCTCGGGTCTCCAGGAGTAACAAAAATGATAATTATCAATATCAATTTTCGGAAATAAAACAAAAGAAACAAACCAGGGCCGGTTCAATATCAAGTGAAAATTTTTGTTCATCACGTTCTTCCAGCTGGCGTAATGGCAATCTGACGCCCAATCATCTGCCAGGACATACACATGCTCATACATGTGCCATACCCATGAAAATGATGGATCCCAATAGAAGAAGGCACTCGGCCTGGTTGATAACGCGTAAAACTTCCCAAGACTCAAATTTGTCCTCATCCAGAAACGATTCATCGGCCTCGGCCACAACAGCCAGTACCTCAACATTTCGCTTGTCCAGATCCAGTGCTGGAAGTACCACACCTTTGCCTTCCATTAGTGAGTAGTGGTAAAAATTTTTATTATAAAAATTCATTAATATGTTATACTTATTTAGCCCATAGCAGCAAATTGCCTCATTCGCAGTTTGCCTCAACTTTGCCTAAGCCGCGCTTGGTACGCCAGGAGGCTGTGCAGGAAGAGGAGGATACGTCACCACCCCGCCTGGGCGTACGCTTTCTACCCACCATACCCTCAGCAGCCGATAGTTCTGTTATAATGGAAGACGGAGATTCTGGCTTAATGTCCAGCATAACTGGCCTTTATGGTAATTTGCAGGCATCCTCCCCACAAACAGAGAAACCTTGTGCAACAAATACCTCAAATCCTTGTACACAAAATATAAATGTTGCCACTACTGTTACTGCAACACCCATCCATCATCCAGCATCAAGCCAAAAACTGCCACAAAAACAATTACCGCCCGAAACACTGCCTCGACCTCAAGACAAACCACCATGATACGCGAGGCGAAAAAAACAAAGGACAATAGTTTTTAAGTTGAAAGCCAATCGAAAAGAAGCTTTTCTTTAGCAAAAGCATTTTATTATAATTACAAAGGCAGCCTAAGGCAGGACCTCTAGATATATGTGTATCTAGCAGTCCTTCTCTTTCTGTTTTTTTAAGTCAATTTTATTGTACAGTCTTATAAGTTATAAAAAAATTTAATTTTAGTCTAAAAGTAGCAAAAAGCAAAAAAACAAAGTATTATAATTAATTTTATGCTTAGCATTTTATTTATTATTTATGAAAAAATAAACACAAAAATAAAACAATAAACACACACAAACCTACACATGTATTTAAAATGAAAAAAAATAATAATAATTATACTTTAAGTATAAATGGTACCAAAAAAAAATTTAACATTGTTTTTGTAAAAAAATTATATTATTGTTGGAAACAAAAGCAGAGTATAATTTTTAATAATTAATTTTAAAAACTTAAACAGAAAAAAATCTTAAAACAAAAAATAAGTATAAAATAAATTTGTAAAAAATAAATATGAATCACATTTTAACTGCTTAATTCGTGGGTGGCATCCGCTTCATCTTCCTCCAGACAACAGCGATCTTTGGGCATAAGCACACCAAACGAAGGATTCTCTATCAGTCTTACCTGTTGTTTGTTGCTGAGTCTGCGGCGTGCAATTTCGCGAAAGATCATTATGAGAGCCAAGACACAAACGGCAAACAAAATGATGGCAATAGTGGCCACCGTCCATCGAGAAATGGGTACACCACTTGTAAATTAAATAAACGCAAGAAGAGTTATTAAATATTGTTATAATTTTATTTTTTATTTATCATAACACTTACCTTTTGTATATTTTCTCTTTGGCAACATCGTCCATAATACATTGACCTCTCAAGGCGTCGTAAATCCAACCGTCATGACACTGACACAAAGTAGAAGTAGCACAGGTGCCATTGCGACAATTCCATTCATTGCAATAGCCCACACATTCTGTTAGACCGGTATTGGGATTAATGCGTGATATAAAGCCTGTCTTGCAGCTGCACAAATTGGGTGCCACACATTGGCCATGTTCGCACGACTGTTCGCACAGCGGCTCGCATTCCACCGTACTATTGGCCAGAAAACGATATCCCTCCAAACACTCGCAAGTATTCGGCTTGCGGCATTCAGCATTGATGCAGGTTTCCTTGCAAATAGCCTGACAGCTGTGGGGCATAGAAGTGTTTGTCACCTTATAACCATCATCGCAGGCACATTTGTTGGGCGCCACACATTTGCCATTCTCACATGAAGGCCGGCAACGGGCCACACATAAATTCCAGAACTTGGTATCCTCAAAACCTTCCCAGCACTCGCAAGTATTAGGCTCTACACAGTTGCTGTTAATGCAATTAGGCAAGCATACCGGGTCACAAATACTATTGGAGCCTTCACGCATACGGTGGCCCTCATAGCAACGGCATACACCTCCCGCAGTGCAAACACTATTCACACACTTTTGCACACAATGCGGCTCACACTTGCCCGTCAACCATTTCTTCTCATAGCCTGGATCACAGCTACAAATGCCGGGGGCGATACATTTGCCATGACCACAATCGAAATTACAAACTGGTTCGCAGAGAAAGGGATTCTTTGGATTAGGTTTGTAGCCCATAAAGCATCTGCAGGTATCTGGTGCTGTGCAAGTGCCGTGTAAACAGGGTTTACTGCAAATGGGTATACAGTGATAGAACAATAAAGACTGATAGCCAGCATTACAGGTGCATATGCCCGGCGCAGTGCAATTGCCATTTTTGCAACCTTTGGGACAAAATGGCTCACACACCTTCTCTTTATTGTCGGCATACACATAGCCCTCGTTACACTTGCAGGTATCAGGAGCCGAGCAAAAACCATTAACACACTCCTCCTTGCACAAGGGCGAGCAGCGGTGCGGATCTGTTTTCTCATAGCCCTCATGACACTCACATTTGCCCGGCTCGCTGCAAAAACCATTCTCACAATCTTTAGCACAAGTAGGCTCACACCAAGCTCTTGAGCCATTACGATAAGCATGACCATCAAAGCAGGTACACTGATTTGGAGCCGTACAAAAAGCATTTACACATTTCTCTTTACACACGGGCAAGCAGGCTTGTGACTTAACGTCTCCAAAATTCGTATAACCCTCTTTGCATTTACATACTTCCGGTTCCTGGCACACACCATTCAGACAGCCACTCGAGCACACTGGCTCACATTTGCTTATGGTGCCCAGACGTAGGACATAGCCGGGATTACAAGTGCATTCATTGGGCTTGCTGCACACACCATTTTCACACGGCTCCTCACACAGCGGCATGCAACGTTTCAGGCTGTTGTTGAGCACATAGCCAAAATTACATGTACACTTGTTATTGATATCGCAACGGCCGTTTGTGCAATCCACATCCTTGCAAGTGGCTTGACATTCTGTCCTACTGCCATTGACCAGGGTGAAGCCTTCATTGCAGGTGCATTTTTCTGGTGCGGTGCATTTAGCATTCACACAGGTCTCCAGGCACAGGGGCTCACAGATGGTAGAATTTTTATAGTTTTGATAGCCATGCTCACAGAGGCATATATTCGGTCGTATACATTTGCCATGTTTGCAGTCAGCACAGGAGGGTACGCATTCGCTATGATAACAAAACAAAATACAAGATTAGAAAATATTGCAGATACGAACTTTAGCCAAATCAAAGCATAAATATAAGAAGAATTTTGTAGTTGAGAGATTCATGGTTTGCCTAATAAAATCTAGTTTGTGGTTTTGTAATTCTCAATCGTTTACTAAGAGTTTTTCTATAAACATGTGAGATTTTTAAGCTTTTATGAATTGTTATTTAAGTGTAGCCATGAGTCGTTTAAGATGCAACGAAAAGCACGTAAGTGGGCTTAACTAACAAAATTTTTTTTTAAATTCGAATACACTTTAATACGCGTTAAATCAAACCTTGACCACCATTTTTATTAGGGAAGTAACGATACGACGTTTTGCCGATCCCATACAGATACCGATACTCAAAAAGAAATATCGCCGATAGCGATTCCGAAACCAATACGGATATTGAACTCAAGTTAAATTAATAAAATTCAAGTAGAGTAATTCTTTCAATATACAAAATTACAGTGTAAAAGATTATTAATATATAAAATTAATATTTGAAATCATTCTGAAATTAACAAAAAACAAATTATATTTTTTTTAAAAATACATATATGATTTAACATTGAGAGAACATTTCACTACTATGGTGCAAAACTTTTAATATGCTATTTCTCTTAGTTGTTATGCACAAAAAGGGTTGAAAATTGAATTGCTTGTTGAAAAAAGGTCTAAAAAAATTTAAAAGGTATTTTCGTATCAACAGTAAAATATCGCCGATATCGATACGTCGAATTATCGCCGATATATCGGAATCAGTATCAGTTACATCCGTTATTTATGTTATAAAAAATAATACTTCATAATATGAAACAAAGTTTTACAAATATACATACCAATAGCTCTCTACACAATAGGTCTGTTCATTTACCTTCCCAGCAGAAACTAGCAAGGAGAGAGTAAGGCAGAAATTTACAAAATTTTTCTCCCAAATATGAAAAAGTAAATGAACGCTTTACTTGTAAAAACTTGCAAGAAAATTGTATTCATATAAGAACCATGGATGAATGTCATGATACAATTGTACTTTTTCTGATGTATTTTGTTTGATAATATTTTAAATTGCAATTTTTTTAGAAATTGATATTTAATATGAAATTGTTTACACAGTTTCATGTATATTTACTATTTTTATGAATTTTTAAAATTTTTTTAATTTTATTCCATTAAAAAATACATGAATTCGACTTTCCATGTCTGATCATAGATGAGAAACAAACAAAATTATTTGCCATTAAAATTTAATTTATGTCGCTTAATAGAAGAAAAACAATAAATTAAGCAAACATGCTTTCTTTTTGCATACGTATACATACATGTTTTTTTAACAAAGAAATGCATATTTTTTCAGTTTTCCTTTTTCAAATATTTTTTAAATAATTTATTTGACAACCAAACACACAACAGATGGTTGGATAACTCTTGCAAGTAAAAATTTTACTAAAAATAATTTGTAGGAATTTGTTAGTCTCTAAATTTTTTTCTCTCTTCTTACGCTCTCTCCTTGCAAACTTTTTGAGTTAATGAACACTTTCCAGTAAGAATTGTTACAAATTCGTAATAATTTTCAGTAAATGAACAAACCTAACAAGTTTTGTAAAAAAGCAATTAAAAAAATATTCAATATATGACAAAAATTAAAAATTTTAAAAACCCCTGAATATTTCTTAAAAAGTTGTGGTGGTATCTTCTAAAGGGCTGGACCGTTTATCTTAAAACAAACAGAAACAAATCAAAACTGGTCCAGTTAATTGATCTGTACGTAGACTCGGACAAACACACAGATACACAGACACACACTATAAACTTACTTAAAGCTATATATTTGGTTCAAATTGCTGACATCCGTGAATATCTAAAATCGTCTTTATAAGTTATAAAAAAATTCAGTAAAATGCGACTTTCACCCGTACACGAATGATTCCGTAAGGCACTTGTATATTTTTGGTGATTTTTTTTTAGTTCTTGGTCATTCCTTTTGTATTGAAATTTTTTTATTTATGTTTTTTTTTTCGTTTTGACGATTTTTTCGGTTTAAGCGATTTTTTTCATTGATTAGTCCTAATTTACACTATGGAAGTCTTATTGCTAAGCTGATTAGTTTGTTAGGAGAGAGAGAGAGACGAGGGGAAATGAAACGGTTCTGTTCCCCTCGTCTTTCTTTCACACAAACTAACAAGCTTTGCAATAAGACTTGCATAGTGTAAATTAGGACTTATATATTTTTAATTTTAGGCATTTTTCGTTTTGTCGATTTTTTTTTTTTTTTTGTTTTTAGCGATTTTTTTTTAATTTTACCTCTTATTTTCGTTTTGGAGCTTGTTTTGTTTTGGCCTTATTTTTTTTAGTTTTTTTTGGAGACTTTATTACTTTAAGTGATTTTTTTTTGCATTTTAACGGTTTATTTTATTATTGCTGATATTTATCATTCAAGAACTTTTTTGATTTTGGCGGTTTTACATTTCTGCGTTTTTTTAATACTGGGATTTCTTTAGTTTTAGCATTTTTTGAAAATTTCAAGAGTTTACCTCTTAAATTTTCCAAAATACAGCAAGTTTTGAAAATTACATTAACTTATAGAATATCTTTTAGTTTTGATTCATAAAATTTCAGTGTTAATTAGTGTATTATGCGTTAAAATACACTAACTATGAAAATTTCATACATTAGGATTTCAATATGTTACATTGCTCGGTTTTCAACATCCTTTCATTTAACCGTCATATAATTATTGTTGTGGATAGCGTTTTGCATATTCTGTGAAAAATAAACAGCACAGACAGACGTACAGACAGACAGATGGACGGACTTTTTTCACCTTTTTCAAATTTTTCTTTTAATTTTTCGTCAACGACATAATCACCTGTTTTAAGTCAAATTGGCAGCAATTTGATTACTTGTTGAGCTCATAAAACTTGTTTAAAAAACTGTTTTATACGGGCATGTTCTACAAATCACGACATGTCAAATCACGGTGATTTCATAGAATTAATGAAAACTAAATCATTGCTTTTTTGAATTACACAATTTTTAGCGTTGGAAGTTGAAAGAAAATATTCTATTACAAATAACAAAAACTTAAAATATTATAAAACCCCACTATCAAGTCCAGTATTAGTAGATTACTTTTGAAATCACGTGGTTTGAAATCACCGTGATTTTCAGAACAGGCCCGATAGTTGGGGTATTCACACCAGTTTCTTAAGTGTCATAATGATTTAGGGACTGTCCCACGATGTCACTATCGTTCGGCTTGTCGCAGACTTACATTCAAAACAATAACAAATTTTTAAATTTTGTTATTGTTTCCAATATAACTGTGCAACAAGTCGAACGTTAGTGACATCGTGGGACAGGCCATTAACATTTTAAAATAGTTTAAAAAACTTGCTGTTGTGGTTCAAACAAAAAACTTATAAAATAATAAGACTTTCTCAGCTATGTTTATTGTACGTAGAAATGCATGAGAGCTTACAAAATAAATTGAGAGAGAGAGAGAGAGAGAGAGACACAGAGTAAGCAATATAAATATAAAGCGAAAATACAAATAAGTACAATAGCCCAATTCACAATCTTGTGCAAATGGCCTTGCATCGTTGCATGTGTTAAAATGGTATAGTATATTGATACTCACCGCTAAGAATTGTTAAGTGGTGAGTTGGTTGTGAATTGGGGTAATGTTTATAGTTGTAAATTATGAGGTATTGCTTACAGTAGTTATATTTTTTCGTGCTGTTACTTTAAAATATGTTAATTTTTGAATAAAATTTAAACACCCTAAATATAATGCAATAAAAATATTTTACGACATCTTTTGAATGCACTAAATTTGCTCCAAACCGTTGACTATTTCTTCAGTTATGAGATGTTTACACACATTCATACACACACACGCACTCAAACAACACACAACCATACAGCGGACACTTTAGCAAATACAATCGGAGTACATTCTCGAGTAATAAAGAAGTCGAACTATGATGAAGTCTCAATTTTAGGATACTGGGGTAATATCAGTATTTTTCTACTGTGGGAAGTTAAAAAATCTGCTTTAAAACATTGATTTTATTTTAAAACAAAGAAGGCAAAAAAATAATTTTAATTTGAAAGCAGCAACATATATTTTCCACTCGCTGATATTTTTTTTCGCTCACTATTTACTATTTACTTATTCAAGGTGTAGTTTTATTTATTATTATTATTTATTTCATTTTCATAAACTCACCCATTTAACTCTTTATAGCCCTCACAGCACACTTCTTCAACGTCTGTATATGTTTCACGTATGGGCCTTAACACTAAAGGATTGTGACAATCAAAACTTGAACAGTCTACACCAGATTCGGGATATTTGCGCATTGTTACCAATGAAACGCGATACTTTGTAGTGCTAAAAGTTTGTCGGAGAAAAATAAGGCAACAATTTTATTTTTTCTGCAAACTAAAAAAAAAATCATTGCTTACGATATCTTTTCGGTGCAGGTCATAACCTCTGCAATATTTAACGCATTAATTAGGCCAAATAAGAATATAAAACACTTCATTGTATTAGATTTTTAGCTAAAAGCTTGATATTTTATGTATTATTTTTATATATGTATATATTTTGTTTCTTTTGAATCCCGCTTAGTTTCAACCGTTCTTAAGTGCAGCCTTCAATAAATTAAATTATTTTAAGTTTTTTAGCATGAAGAACTGATTTGTATTTTCCTTTCAATTTTGGTTTTTTTGTATTTTGCATTTTTTTCTTTCAATATTATGCTTTTTGTACACACAATTCGTCTTCGCTTATCTATTTTATGAGTCTTTATTTTTTATTGTGAACGAATCAGTTCAGTTGGCTGTCTGTCTGTATCAATTGTTTCTTTACGAATGTGTCGAGTATTTGTTGAGTTGCGACTTGCAGGGTTCCATATTTTCAATTTGGTATTGGTTTTTATTATTAATTAATTTTCTTTCATAGGAATATTTATTATAGGCAGCAGCAATCAATGAACTTTTCCCTGAATTTGATAAGAACATTTCTTTTGCTTTATTTGCAATTAAGAAACAATTTTGAGGTACAAACAACAATTTGTTAAAAGTCCAGTATGGATGCCAAGAAATTTGACTTCGCTTTTGTTTGAACAAAAAATAAATTTTTTTTAAAATAAATTGGTCAATAAACTTTAGGGATATTTCATTATCATTGTAGGTTATATTTATGTAAAAATTTTATGAAATATAATTTCTCGCCTCTATAGTGTAGCGTTGACCAGAAAATCTACCGCTAAGAGAGGTAGACTTTCAGAGCAAATTTCAAGTCTAAAATTTACAAATCAATGTGTTCTTATACAAAAAGGAAACACATTGCCGAAACACATATTTTCTCAGGAACCGTAAGAGCTACGGATCTGAAATTTTAACAGAATATGTAACACTTTAGTCGCTACAACAAGAAAAATATGAAAGTTAAAAATTAAAAGGTGTTTCAAAACGAGCATCGAAAAATATTAAAATCCTATGTAATATACATATATACAATTCTATGTACATATGTATGTATATAGACACTTCAAAAATAAAATTACTGTTTTTTTTATACAGACTACAACAATTAACACTAAAATTTATAAAAATTTAAATTACAGGGTGTTCTAACAGTTTATGTAAGTTTGACTATCTAATTTTGACAACTTGCTCTATCTTGGTAAACGTAGGAGGCAAAGTCTTGAAATTTTCGAAAACGGTAAAACAAAAAATTTCCAAAATTATAAAATCGTCAAACCGAAAAAAATCTCCAAAACCCGAAAAAAATCGCCTAAACGAAAAACTCATTATATTAAATAAATTCTAGCACTAAAATAAATTGCAAAAATTAAAAAATTCGCTAAAATGAAAAATATCTCCAAAATGAAAAAAAAATCTAAAAAATAAAAAAGTCAAAAACCTTAAAAAATCGGTAAAACGAGAAAAAAGCACCAAAACCTAAAAAAGCAATAAATTAAAAAAATTGCCAAAACGAAGAAATTTATCAAATTAAAAAATATTCTAGCAATAAAATATATTGCAAGAATAAAAAAATCGCTAAAATAAAAAAATCGCAAAATAAAAAAAATTGCCAAAATGAAAAAAATCGCAAAAAAAACAAAAAAAATGCAACAAAACATTAAAAAAATCACTAAAACGAGAAAAAAAGCACCAAAACTAAAAAAACACCAAATAAAAAAATTTCAAAAACCAAAAAAAACGCTAAAACGAGAAAAAATAACCAAAACTAAAAAACAACACCAAATTAAAAAAAATTACCAAACCCGAAAAAAATCACAAAAACAAAAAAAAAAACTAAATTGGAAAAAAATCTACAAAATGAAGAAATCGCTAAAATGAAAATAAACCAAAATGATAAAAAAAAATCGCCAATATAAAAATAACCTCCAAAAACTTAAAAAAATCCCTAAATGTAAAAAAACCAAAACTAATAAAGCTCAAAGTAAAAAACGCAAAAAACTTAAAAAAACGCTTAAACTAGGAAAAAACATTAAAAAACAAAAAAAAGCGCCAAATTAAAAATAAACGCAAAAAACGCTTTAACAAAAAAATCTATAAAAAACGCTTAAAAACTAAAAAATAAAATAAACGCCAAAATCCCAAAAAAATCAACAAAGCGAAAAAACAATAAATAAATGAAAAAAATCGCAAATGAAATGAAAAACATCGCCAAAATACAATAAAAACCAAAAAACCTTAAAAATCGCTTAAACGAAAAAAAACATTAAAACTAAAAAAATCGCCATATTAAAGAAAATGCCCAAAAACCTAAAAAAAATCGCTAAAACGAGAAAAAAGCAAAAAGAAGCTAAAAACCCCTATTAAAAACGCTTACAACCGAAAAAAACCCCAAAAACGAAAAAAATTCTAAAACTATATTTTTTATAGGCTAAAGCTCATATAGTATTATATATTTAGTGTCCGTACGGCACGCTTGGTGCACAAGTCAAAGTCGCATTTTACTGAATTTATTTTTAGTAAATGGAAATGCAAATAAAATTTAAAATCGCTCAAGTGCAGTCCTAACTATAAAGTTAAATAAAGAACATGTTCTGTTTCATTTCCCGTTCCTTTGTGCTGAACAAATTCGAAAAAATTATTTAGGAATAAACGTTTACATAATACCGCGCTGTATACCTTTTTCAATGGGTTGTTTAAATTGAGACACTTAACAATTTTTTAAAATAAAGGATTATTAAATAAAACAATATGGTATGGAGGAACAATGCTAAAATTATTTTATATTGTTACTTACTAAGAAAAGAAGAGAGCAGTTTGAAGTTCGAAACTTTAGTGAACATTTGATTTTTTTTAGATTTGCGAATATTGAACACTTTTGCTTCGAAATTTCTTCGCTTTAGTGAGCATTCGTTTTTAACGAATTTCAGGTCAAGTGAAATACTAAATATTGTTTTCATTGGATAGTTTTGATATAACGGCGTTATTTGTTTATACAGCTATGAATGCAACACACGAGTAACTTATTCATCAAGTATCATGAATTAAAATTACTCTTAATGCAGCAAACACGTAACTTAACAAATACGTTTCACAATTAAACTAGAAGAGATTAGTGTATTATTACTACTAATATATAGATATAATCAATTCCTTAATAGTTGCATATGAACTTTTATCCAAACACCGAAGTATAAAGAGATAAACCGTTTCTTTTTTTCTCTCCTGAAAACTTGCATTTTTTTTGGAAGTAAGGCATCGATATTTCTATACTACATAAAAAGCACTTTGGGAAAGGGTATAAAAGATTCGGCACGGCCGAATATACCACTAATACACGTATTCTAAGCTCTGTGACAAAATAAAAATTATAACAAATGACAATTTTTTTATTGCTTAAGATATAAAAATTGTCATTTGTTATAATTTTGTCATTTGTCACAAAGTTCTGAATAAGGGGTAAGAGTGTTTTTCTTTTTCTTTATAAAATATATATATATATTTTACATTTCGGAAAAAAATATGGCGTAGAAAATTATAAAAATAAAAATAACAGCTCCAGGGCTTGAAACTTTTAACTTTTTTCTTGATATTAAAGTAACTAAATAAAACTAATTTTTTTATTTTCTTTTTGCATTGTTTACTTAACATTCTTTATATGTATATATTTTTTTAATAACTACTAGTTTTGTATAAGGAATCAAAAAAATATAAAAGGATGATTCCAGGGTTGGAATATTAAATTTTTTTGTATAGAAAAGTAACTAGGGCTAATTATTATTTTTCTTTTTTTATACAAATTATTAATATTTTATGTGTTAGAAAGAAATAGTTTGGCATACAGATTATAAAAATCAAAAACATAGCTCCAGACCTGGAACACTTTAATGTTTGTTGGTATATAAAACTAATTATTTCTTTGGTTAATAAATATATTGTATATTTTAGAAACAAATAACCTACTGTTAAAAATAAGAAAAATCAAAATTATAGTTCCAGGGTTGGAAACTAAAATTACCAAAAACAATTTTTCCCGAATTAGACAAAAAATTATTTATTTTAATTTTTTTTAATAAAATCTAACACAAAATATTACTTCATTAATTATGTAGGTTAATTAAAGTAACAAAACAAGTATGAACTAAATTCATTCGTTTAATTTTTTTTCTTGTTCTAATTATATTTTAGATTTTTTTTAATCTCGTGACCTTTAGAGAAAGCTTTTGAAAGAAACATTGTGTTTGATTTGAAGTCAATGCAAAAGACAAAAAAAAAATAAATAAAAAATGACGGCGCCTTCTTATTACGCTCTTGGCTCTTATCAGTATTTCTGAGTTTTCCATAATGGTCACATTTAATTATAAACAACAAAACATCGGCATAGATCTAAACTAGTTAAATGTACTATTAGTCATAAGACTGAATAAAAACAAAGATTTAAAATTAGCGAGAAAAACTAAACGACCTCAAGAGGAATTGTATTGCATAGTCCTGGGGGAGTGTAATGAAAGTAAACAATGATAATTGAAATCTTAAACAATTTATATAAGTAATAACTATAAAAGTATCTCTTTAAAGATGATTATTTCCACTTTGAAGTTTAAGCTACTAGTTCACTAGTTAGTTTTGCTTTTATAGAAAACAAATCTTGAGTATTGATATCATTAGATAATTCTTATGTACATATATGTGTGCTTTTGATTGATAAACAGGATTTGATCCCGATTTCCTATAGACAAACACAGTAACAAAGAAGTCAACTGCAAGTGCCTATTTGATTGAGATTTTTTAATAGACAAAGAAATCAGATTCATGTGTCAATACCATTATAGCTGCCTGTTCGAAATGTTAATAAGAAAGTTTTATTTGGAAATTTATCGTTATCTAAAACGCAAAAGGGTGTTTCAGTTGGCATGACTTCTTTATTTGAGCACCAATTTAACAGCTGATAGTTGCCTTTTGTTAAGTTTGCTTTGAAATTTCATTGTGAATCGACTTAGACCAGAGCAACGCGTGCAAATTGTTGAAATTTTTAATCTATTTTGATTAACAATTTTTCTTTTTTAAAATTGTATTTTCCGATGAAGCCAAATTGTCGCTTTCGGAGTTAGGAGAATCCACAAGCTTTTGTCGAAACACCATTACATCCACAGAAAATTATAAATTGGTGCGCTCTGTAGGCTGGCGGGTCATTGGCCAGTATGGCTTCAAAAACGTAAATGGTCAGAATGATTCGAAATTTTTTCGTACCTCAAGTGCGTGACATAAATCTTGCTGATATGTAAGTCCACCCAGATCGTGTGATTTAACTTTATAGGATTATTTTCTTTGGGATTATTTTAAATCACTTGTCTACGTCGATAAACCATAAACAATTGAAGACTGAAAAAAAACATTCGTAGAGGTATCGACGAAATTCGGCCGCAAAGGTTGTGAAAAGTTGTTGAAAATTGGTTTTCTTGATTGCGCCTTCTACGCGCTAGCCGCGGTAGCCACATGGCAGAAATCATATTTAGACATTTAATTCATAAACTTTTCTTTCCATAAAGGATATTTTTATTGATATTAAAAATATATTTCTTGGTTTTATTATGATTTAAGCTTCTGTCACTCTACCAAAATCACCCTTTATATAATTCAATATCATGAATAAAAAAAACATATTTTATTGTCTGCTGGTGTGATGAAGTAGACATAGAATATACGTTGTAAACAAAGTTCAAATGTATATGATCAGTGCAAAAGAATTAAATATCTCAAACTTTTTACAACAAACACTTATTTGTATTCTATGTTGACGTAGATGTACAGTAAACATTTTTTTATACGGCTGAGTGCCCAATCTGAAGGCTCAGTTAGCCGACAGTAATGTAATGTAACTGCAACTTAAGAAACAGCTGATCGATATTTGAATATGAAAATAACGTTACGTTACACTACATCTCTATAACCATTTTCATTAGTTTTCACATTACAATATGGTTCGTTCAGCTTTTTCCTACTGTTGTAGTTACTTTGCATTACAGTCGGCTAACTGTTCCTTTATTCTTTTTACTCGTGCTTCAATAGCAGGTACTTATGATGTCTCGGCCGCTTTCTAATAATTTCATGGTGATAAAAATCTTGTAAAAATTTCCCGATTTGACATCACCAGGCAAAATTTTAATTTTACTTTTGCCAATGATTTACTTGTCCTTTCGCAACAGTGACGTCGTTTTGACTTGGGGCATTCGTGAGACTAAGAGAATGAAAATCCATGTTACTCGCAAACACCAGCTCATTAGCTTACACCATTCTTTTTTCCTCTATGACATATGTATATTCATATACCATTTTGTAAGATTTTTTATTTAAATTTTTTTATTCCAACATGTACATATGCAATTTTTTTCTATTGACACCATCAGCCTAATTTTACTTTTACTTTTGCCACTGTTTGCCTTTTCCTTTCGCAGCTGTGACGTCATTGCGAATGCCACCAAGCGTATTTGTGAGACACACACCAACTTATAGACACATAACTTTTTAATCTTAAGACTCTTTGTTCAACAGCGCTCAACCTTAAGTGATCTTTCTTTAAATGCAGCGCGCGAAAATTTGCAAAATGCAGATGGATGCATAAAACAAAACAAAACGGTTTTATGACAACAACAAAACAAAAATTACTAAGCTTGTATTTGTGAATTCGCAACATGCTAAAGGCTTAAGTACGAAATGCCAAATACTCGTACAAGCACAAAATATCGATAACAGAAACACTTAAACCGCTTCTTCACTCATATCGCACAACAACGGGAAGTGATGTAAACTAATGAAATGGATTTTAGTATATATTTTATTATAATTTTTTGCTGCCTTAAAATACTTTACTCGTAAGTATTTTTTTTTCCTTTAAACAGCCAACAATTGCTGCTCATTATTCAACTCTAAGTTATTTCAAATTAAAGATGTTTTATATTTTTATTCCAATTTAATTTTATATATATTTTTTTATTTATTCATTTTTGCAACTTACTCATTTATTTCGTAATAAAATTTGTTTGTGTATTATCTGGAAACTAGTTGGTTTTTAGCTTTAAACAAAGCAACAACTAATGGTGTTTGTGGTGCAAAAATATTAAAAAAAAAAATTAAAAAAACAAGAACTTAAAAAAACTAAATTTGGTTTGAAAAAAAAAAACAAAATGTTATTTTGGAAACTTTTAATCTTTTTAAGTTTTAACTCTTTATTGATGGTGTGGGGCAAATTCTGCACGCGAACAACTAAAAGGCCAAAAGTGATTACAAGGCTTGTAAATGGCCACATTGTCAAGGAGGTGAGTATTGAATTGTGTTGGCAGTTATTTTTGGAAAGTTTTTATTATTTTAAGTTTTAACTTTATATTGGTGAGGAGTAAAATTTGTACACGTCTCACCAAGAAACCGATAGAGACTACGATGTTTAAAAATGGGCAAATTGTCAAGGAGGTGAGTACAAATTTTAGTGCTGCGTTAGTGACAGTTAAAGCGATTTAATAAAGTAGGATTCCTGAAGGTGTCCTTTTTTGTATATTTTTTTAAGCTTATTCGATGTGATTTTTTTTCTGATGTTAAAAAATATATATTTTCAAACTAATATTTTATTTTATATTATTTTTCATTCTTTTATTGAAATAAAACTTTTGCAATTTTGCTTACTCATGCAACTAAACTTGCAAAGATAAGAAAATATTTGTTATTTAGAGAAACTTACAGACATTGGCACTTGTTTTAATTCTTTTAAATCCAAAGCGTTAAGTTTAATGTGCGAAAAAAACTGTATTAATAAAATGAGCTTTTTTATGAACTCAAAATCTACTTTACTTTAAGTGAAAATAATATTAACAAATAACGTTTTGCCTGCAAAATCAGAAACAACTACCCACATTAAATATATATTTTCACATTAGAATTAGAAATATTCAATGTAACTCAACACGAAGATTAAAAAATAAATTACTTTCATATAAGCAAATGAGCCATTTCAGCTCTTAGTTGAATAGCTAAATTGTAAGGATTCACAAAGAAAGCAGATTTTTAGTTTAAATTTGAATCTCATTAGTGATTTGTTTTTGTAATTGCAATCTATTCTATATTCACACAATGCGCTTATGTCCTTGAAAAGTCTGTTATCTTATTTACCATGAGGGTTTTTGTATAACTCTAAGAGTAGTTTCAATATTTTAAATGCATTCTGATTAAAATTCAAGAACAAATATTTTTTTTTAGTTTTAAGGATATATTAGTATCCTTTTAATAATTGAAATAAAACTCTTTAAATGGCTTAAATATTTGATTTAGCAAAAAATTAAATATTTTATTTCATTTTGATCACAATTATGTATGAAATTTAATTTTTCAAAAAAAAGGATATATGGGAGGCACACTTGTTCGTGCATTGAAAGTAGTAAAATTTTTAAAGAAGCGTAAATATATGAATATACAAGTTGTAACAAACTTTTTTTTGCAGTTGAATTGCAATTTGTTATAAAATTTAAAGTTTAAAATTAAGGACATATTAAAGAAAAGCAGGTACAGAAATGGATTTTAAAACAACTTATTTAGAGTTGTTAAGTGTTCGAAACTGCAAGTAATAACAAACTTTTGTAGTATTTAGATCAAGATTTCACAGGAAATTTGGTTTTTTAAATTCAGGAAATATCCTTGCACTGGTTTTAATTTAATTTTTAAAATTAAAGACCTCTTCTTGAACTGGTTTAAATGCATCCTACCACACTTATAAAAATTATAATCCTAAAAGTAGTCACTGGATTGCAAGATATGTACATATTTTCGATAAAGTTGTGAATACAATTTAATATTTAAAATTAAGGATATATTAGAAGCAGACATGTTTTTGTGCAAATTACAACAAAACATTATAAAGTTATTAACTATAGTATATGATTTAAATTTTTTTTTCAAGTTTCTGCTGTAATTTGACAAAACTGCAGACAATACAATTTTTTTTTTAAATAAAGGATATATGGAAGGCTAGTTTATGCTTTCTCGGATTTCAGTTACATTCCTTAGAGATACAAAGTATATGATTTTATAAATAGTTGTGTAATTTTGATGATAATAAGGCATACAATTATTTATTTATGTGAAGTATATGTGGCAGGTGTCCGTGTGCTTGCACCGATTCCGTATTTTATTTAGAAATATGTACTATTAAACTCTTTATTGAAGTTAAAATATATTAAATTTCTGAGAGCAAGGATATATGGAAGAAAGGCATGTTGTTGCACCAATTATAATAAAACTTACCAGAATCATTGTATATATGATATTTATTAAATGCATTTAATATCAAATTGATTATTATTAAGATCATTATTATGGAAAATTAATTTTTTTATTAAAGGATTTACTATTGAAAGTAAAATTATATTTTTTTAAACAAAGGATATATGGAATCGATATACATTCCTGTGCCAATTGCAATAAAACTTAGCAGATCTTCCAAGTTTATTAACTTCATAGATTATTTCAAGGTTTTGTTACATTCTTATCATTTTTGAATATAAAATAAATTTTTTTTAATTAAGGATATATGATGTTAGTGTCCCAACTCCAATTAAAGTTATTTTAATTATTTATATTCTTCATTATTTTGGCTAAAATAATTTTTTTTAAATAAAGGATATATGGCAGGTATGGAGCTTCTTGTGCCAATTGCAATAAAACTTTGCAGAAGACATACTAAATATATGATTAATGAATAGTTTCAAAATTTTCTTACATTCTGATCATTATTGAAGGTAATACTAGTTTTCTTAAATAAATATATGGCAGGTATGTACGTTTTTATGTCAATTGCAATAAAAATTAGCAAAAATACTAACTATATGATTTCATAACTTGTTCCAAGGTTTTGTTACATTCTGATCACTATTGAAGATAAAATTGTTATTTTTTAAATTAAGGATATATGGCAGGTATACACGATCTTGTGTCAATTGCAATAGAACCTTGCAGAAACACCAAATATAGGATTTAATAAATATTTTCAAGGTTTCGCTATATTCTGATCATTTTTTTTTAAGTAAGTAAGTAGGCATACTATTAGGTCTTTAAGGATAAATGGAAGGAAAGCATAATATTAAACAAATTATAATGAAAGTTACCCAAATTATTAAGCATGTGATATTATTAGTAGTATAAAAAGTTTTGTTACATTTTGGTGATCATTGAAAATGAAAGTACAAATTATTTTTAAATTAAGGATATACGGGAGGGTATGCATGTGCTTGCACCAATCACCAATAGGAACGAAATTTAGCATACTTATTAATCAATAGCTCTTTTTTTAATATTTTCAAGCTTTGCAATACATTCTGGTCATTATTAAAGATAAAATTATTTAATTTTTAGTATGACAGGTAGGCTTGTTCTATTGCACATATTACACTTAAAAATTACCAGAAATTTTAACTATCTAATTTTCATATTAACCTTAACAATTTTTTTTTACATTCTGATCATTATTGAATGTACAATAATTTTTTTTTCAAATAAAGGATATATGGGAGGAAGGCATGTTCTTGCTTCAATTACTATACAACTTACCCGAACTATATAGTACACAATTTCATAAATAGTTTTAAGCTTATGTTATATTCTGATCATTATTTTTAATAAAATTAGTTTTTTAAAGTGTGGCATATATGTATGAAAGGCATACTTCAATTAAATTCTTAAATTTAAATGTATATAAAGGCCAGCAAAAACCTTAAATATTTAATTATGAGATCTATTATAGATTTTCAATTAGATTTCGATCATGATTGTAAATAAAATTAAATATTTAAAAGAAAAGATATATGGCAGGAAGATAGATCCTTGCATCGATTATCTTAAAATTTGCCGGAGAGTTGAAGGATACAATTATGCTAATAGTTGTAGAGTTTTTGTGCAATTAAGCTATAATTTCAGCTAAATTAAATATTTAAAATTAAGGACCCAATTAAAATTAAATAAAGCCCAATTAAAAAATGCTGATGAACTAATAATTAATTAAAATCAGGATGAAATAAAGCACACAAATTAACTAACTGAGGCTTAACCAACCTCAAGTTTTATAAATCCCAATCAAAAATTCCATGTTTTATTGGGCTTATTTCAGTTTTATTTCGGCTTTATTTCCTTGGGCCTTATTTTATAGCGTTTAATTAAAAATCCTTAAATAAAATTTTAAAATCAGTTACTATTATCCACTTTATAACAATTCTTATTAAAGAAGAAGCTTTAAATTTGAAGACATATGAAAGTCCTTGCTTTTTTTTAAGCATAACACCTTTGTTCTTGTTATAAGCCATTCTTGTGGAGTAGCTTAGCCTTTTATGATTGCTATGAAGAAATAGTTTAAAAAATTAAAAAATGGCAAAATTCTTTAAAAAGCTTTTAAAAACTTTACTAAAATATTTTTGTTTTTGCTTTTCAGAAAAAATACGTCACAATGGTGGTGCGTTTTTGCTGCGCTGGCTACCAGTTGAAAAACAAAATGTGTGTTCCTACTTGTCCCAAAGGTTGCGAAAACGGTATTTGTGTGCAGCCAAATGAATGTAAATGTCTAAAGGGTTACAAATTTTTTAGTGAAATCGTCCGCAGTAGGTAAGACATATAGTTTCTTACTTGGATAGAAAGTTTTATATGCAACAAAAGACTGAAGACCATTTTAAATTTTTAGATGAACTGTAGTGAAGTTTAATCAGAAATAATTTTAAATTTAGTCAGGCTTAAGTCTTAGGCCTGACTAAAAATTATGTCTGATTAAAATTCGATATCGATAGAAACTTCCATACAAATACAAATAAAATTGTATGAAAACTTGGTCAATATTTAATGTCATAATTTTCCCCCTGTAAATGAAATAAATATGCACCCTATAGGCATTCAGCATCCTGTGATCCTTTCAAATTAAATATGGCATTCAATGTCATAGAAATTATTATAAAACTTCAATTGTATTTTTATATTAATATCAAACGATATCGCATGTTCTAATTTGCCCCAAGAAATTTTTTTTCAAAAAGATTGTTATCCAAACTAGAAAATACTGCATGGTTATTTTTTAGTGTACAATTTAATTTTATTTTTCCTATTTTTCCAGATGCATTCCCGATTGTGGCAAATGTGAGCATGGCTTTTGCAGTGGTCCCGGTAAATGTACCTGCAACACGGGCTTCCACTTAGTGGGTGATACGTGTCAACCATTTTGCAAGGATTGTGAAAATGGTGTCTGCAAAATGCCCGGCAAATGTGAATGTAATAAGGGTTATGAAAAATCCAACTCCACAAATAAATGTGTTCCAATATGCAGCACCAAATGCGCTTACGGCATTTGCATAGCACCGGAAAAGTGTGCCTGTAATGAAGGATATCAAATCAATAAACAAAATGCTTGTGAGCCTTTTTGTGCAGCAGGTTGTGAAAATGGCTTATGCACAGCACCGAATAAATGTGAATGTTATGATGGCTATAAAAAAGCATTAAATCCATTCAAATGTGAACCTGTTTGTGTTTTAGGCTGCAGAAATGGCAAATGTATAGCTCCTGGCAATTGCGAATGTGATAGAGGTTATAAATTAAATGGCAGCAATGAATGTGAGCCGGTCTGCTTGGCAGGCTGTCTAAATGGCAAATGTGTGGCTCCAGATTTTTGTGAGTGTAATGAAGGTTTTAGTGTGTCAACGCCTTTTGCCTGCAAGCCTATTTGCAAAACGGGCTGTCCCAATGGCAGTTGTATAGCTCCGAATGTATGTGAGTGTTCCAGTGGCTATAAAATGGATAATTTTAACAACTGCCAGCCTATTTGTACCAGCGGCTGTCCCAATGGGGTGTGCAAAGCCCCTGGCATATGTGAGTGTAAGGAGGGATTTGAAATGTCTGGAGAAAATATTTGCAATCCAATCTGCCTCACAGGATGTCCCAATGGCAGTTGTATAGCTCCAAATGTATGTGAGTGTTCCACTGGCTATGAAATGGATAATTTTAAAAAATGCCAGCCTGTTTGTATGAGTGGCTGTCCCAATGGGGATTGCAAGGCCCCTGGCATATGTGAGTGTAAGGAGGGCTTTGAAATGTCTGGAGAAAATATTTGCATTCCAATATGCCTTACAGGATGTCCCAATGGCAGTTGTATAGCTCCGAATGTATGTGAGTGTTCCAGTGGCTATGAATTGGATAATATTAACAAATGCCAGCCTGTTTGTTCGAGCGGCTGTCCTAATGGGGTGTGCAAGGCCGCCGGCATATGTGAGTGTAAGGAGGGCTTTGAAATGTCTGCTCATAATGTTTGTACTCCCATATGCCCTACGGGATGTCTTAATGGTAATTGCGTAGCTCCAGGAGTTTGTGAATGCCATAATGGTTTTGAAATGACCCCAGAAGGAAACTGTGAAGCTGTTTGTAAGCCCGAGTGTTTAAACGGCTTATGTGTAGAACCAAATACTTGTGAGTGCTTTAAAGGTTACATTATGTCATCTTCTTTTTCGTTTACCTGTGAGCCCGTTTGTTTGTCGGAATGTGTTAATGGCAAGTGCACTTCACCCGATGTTTGTGAATGTAATGAAGGCTTTGAAATGTCAGTTAATAACACTTGTGAACCAATTTGCAAAGAGGGCTGTATAAATGGCGAATGTACAGCACCCGATTTCTGTAACTGTTATACTGGCTTTAATAAAACAACTGCCAATTTTTGTGAACCCGTATGTGAAAAGGGCTGCCTGAATGGCTACTGCGAGGCTCCCAACACTTGTGCATGTAACCAAGGTTATCGTCTATTGTCCGACAGTGAATGTGAACCTGTTTGTACTTTAGGTTGTGAAAATGGCTTTTGTGTTGGCCCCAACGTATGTGAATGTTATCCTGGGTACAAAAATTCAAACGCCAGCTATTGCAGACCTGTATGCTCATCTGGTTGTCCCCATGGCAAGTGCATAGCACCTGAGCAATGTGAGTGTTATTCGGGCTATAAAATGAATGAGGAAAGTATTTGTCAGCCCATATGTTCTTCAGAATGTACGCATGGTAAGTGTGTGGCACCTGAAGAGTGTGAATGTAACGACGGCTACCAACTTAATTGGGAGGATATTTGTGAACCCGCCTGCTCACCAGCTTGTAGAGATGGTGAATGTGTGGCAACCAATACCTGCAAATGCCGAGAGGGTTATGCCCCACTTTCAACATTCTTATCACACATATGTGAGCCAGTATGTGCACCAGGTTGTCCGACTGGTCGTTGTATCTTACCTGACACGTGTGACTGTTTTCATGAATATTCCCAGTATAATGACACTGCCTGTGAGCCTATCTGTTTGAAAGGCTGTGGGAATGGTACGTGCACGGCTCCTGGAGTCTGTGAGTGTGACGCGGGATATATATTATCTCAGGAAAAAATCTGCGAGCCTGATTGTGAGGACGGTTGCTCTAATGGATATTGTAAGAGTTCAAATGAATGCGTATGCCTCAAAGGTTACCATAAGAACGCAACAAATCAATGTGAGCCTATTTGCGAAGAAGAATGCGTTGATGCCAAATGCGTTGCTCCAGGAGTATGTCAATGCAATAAAGGCTATTTCATGATATATCCAAATAAGTGTATTTGCGAAAAATTCTGTGTTAATTCCAGGTGTGTAAGTCCAGGTGTATGTGAGTGTTATGAAGGATATAGAATGGTTTTTCCCAATATGTGTCAACCAATATGTGAGCCTGGATGCATTAACGGTCAATGTGTTGAACCAAATAAATGCAAGTGCCTTCCGGGCTTCAAAAATATAACAGCTTACATTTGTGAGCCTATTTGTGACAGCGATTGTAGTAACGGCAAATGTATTGATCCTGGCAAATGTGAATGCAATAAAGGCTACGCAATGACCAATTTAGGCAAATGTGAACCCATTTGCTTGCCAAAATGCTTTAATGGACAATGTACTGGGCCCAATAATTGTACATGTGATAGTGGGTATGCTTTGATAACGACAACTACAAATCAGTCAATGGCAGAATGTGAGCCCATTTGTGAACTGGGCTGCCTTAATGGCTGGTGCAAGGCGCCAAATACCTGTGAGTGTAACCAGGGTTACAAACAAGTGACCGCCAGTTACTGTGAACCCATCTGTGAAGCAGATTGCACTAATGGCAGCTGTGTTGAGCCAGGTATTTGTGTATGCCATGTTGGCTATACACTCAACGAAAACTCACGATGTCAGCCCAAATGTAGTGAAGAATGTGTTAATGGTTTTTGCTTAGCTCCAGAAAAATGTGCTTGCAATGAAGGCTTTGAAATGACCAAGGAAAACACTTGCCAGCCCGTGTGCTTAAAGGGTTGCTTAAATGGTGTTTGCGCAGCACCAAATGAATGCGAATGCAATTTTGGTTACAGCAAAACTTCAGAAAATATCTGTGAGCCCATGTGTGATCCTAAATGTTCAAATGGTATTTGCATAGCACCAGGAAATTGTGAATGTAATGAGGGCTATGAATTGAATAATGGACATGAATGTGAGCCAATATGTTTATCAGAATGTATAAATAGTAACTGCACGGCTCCCAATAATTGTGAGTGTAAAGAGGGTTATGTGAAAATCTCACCTAACATCTGTGAACCTTTTTGTGCAAATGGCTGTCCTGCTAACAGTAACTGCAGTGCACCCGATATATGCAGTTGTCATGAAGGTTACTTAAACACAAGCTTAAATGAGTGTCGTCCTTATTGTGTGTTGGATTGTATAAATGCTGACTGTATAGCCCCCAACACATGTGAATGTAAAGAGGGCTATTCAAAAATTTCAAACAACAGCTGTTCTCCTCTGTGCCAACCCAGCTGTATAAATGGTGAATGTATAGCACCCAATTCATGTCAATGTAATGAAGGGTTTTGCAAAAACTCCGAAGGTTATTGTGAAGCTGTCTGTTTTGAGGACTGTATAAATGGTCGCTGTGTAGCTCCTGATATTTGTGAGTGTAATACAGGCTATACGAAAGTCTCTCCAAGTGTTTGTGAACCCTTATGTGAACCATCTTGCTTAAATGGTATTTGTATAGCACCAAATAAGTGCCAATGTCTCGAGGGATTCCAAAGAAAATCTAACAATATCTGTAAAACTATCTGCCCAACAGAATGTTTAAATGGCAGATGCTCCCCTCTAACAGCCCAGTGCGAGTGTGACCAGGGTTATTTTTTAAACGAAAAAAATATGTGCGAAGCAATTTGTGATCCTTCATGTATAAACGGCTATTGTGCTAAGTCTGGAGTATGTGAGTGTCTAGAGGGTTACAACAAAACTTCTGCTCTAACCTGTGAACCCATTTGTCAACCAAATTGTCAAAATGCTGATTGCGTAAAACCTCATATATGTCAGTGTAAGGAAGGTTATCAAATGATTTCAGCCACTGAATGTAGTCCAATATGTAAAAGTAATTGTTCCAATGGTTTTTGCCAAGCACCCAATCTATGCTCTTGCCATGAAGGCTACACACTCAATACTGATGGAGTATGTTCACCCATTTGCCAGCCGGAGTGCTTAAACGGTCTTTGTGTGGCACCCAATTCATGCATTTGCCAACCAGACTTTCATTTAAATGAAGAAAATATATGCCAACTAACTGACACTGTTAAATATGATGAAACCACTCGAGTTTATTACAGAAAGCCTGAAATATGTTTAGATGGCGATTGCTTATGCCCACATGACTATGTTGCCAAAAGTTTTCGTTTTAATGATATATGCTTGCTTAAGTGCCAGCAACAAGAAGACTGTCCAAATGGTAAGTGTCTGCAAACAAGTGGCTTGTGCGAATGCCTGGAGGGCTATGAATTCTCCGAGACCACTTATCGCTGTGAACCAAAAATTTTATTAAGTGGACATAATAGTGAAACATTTTCGAATCCAGTTTTGAAATGGTTATTTATATTTGCTTTGATCTCATTTATATTGGCTTTTGCGATACTGGTGGTGATGTATTGGCTGACGCGGAAGGTGTCCTATAATGTGGATAAAAAGGGTGAGTGGGAAGGACGATAAGTTTCGTTTAAATTAATGTTACTGCTAAGAGATATACTTATAAAAACTCTCAACGCTTAGCGTTGCCTCATTATACAATGAAGCTCTACCCAGGAAAAATTTTTCATGTTTTTTGAAGCAATTGGTCAATAAAGTGCATCATACTTCGCTTTAAAATACGAGCTTGTTAATAAGCAGTGAACGTATATGAAGCAAACTACAGAAAGAAATCGATTTAATAGTGATCAAAAATGTGGTGCTCCAAACCAAGAACTCGCCATACAAAAATTAACAGCGATATCAGTAGGTTTGTGAGCGCTACTTTTATTTTATAATGGTTAAAACCTGCTTTTTTGAAGCAAAATGTTTGCTGGTTATATATTTGTTTTGTACATTTTTCTGTGTGAAATTTGTCAATGCTTAGCCTTACGTTTTACAGAATGTGACTGTTATCCTTTGTATTGATACCTGACATTTAGTTTTACTCTTGCATTTGCACAAGGAGGTAATTGCAAGTATGAAATAATAGACATTTCATAGACATAGACATTGTACCAGTCACCCCATAGGAATAAAGATAACATAAAAACAATTCCAAAAATATATTTTTTATTTTTTTGTCATGCCTACAAATATTGCCCTCTTAATATTTTGTTCACCATATCACCATTTTTAGTCTGATCAAAACATATTACATACCGCTGTTCATGGCTCCGTAAGGACTACATTTCTGTCTATAATAGTTCATTACTACCACTATATATTCTTTTATCTTGTTTGTTTTGTTTATTTTGTTAACATTTTAATAACAGTAATACTACAGTTGTCCCGCTCTCGCAAAACCTGCGTTATAGTGGATTTTAGCTTTTTTTATCACTCATTTCATTCAACTTTGGTATCCTCTTTGACCTAGCTACTCATTTTAAGTGTGTGTCACTATGAATACATAAGCAAGTCCACTTGTTAAATATGATTTATACAGCGATATTACATACTTCCAAAGTTATGGATGAGCGACAACCAATATATTTTTTGCAAAATTTAATTGACTCAATTATTTGTTTTCTTGTTACGAAAAAATTTTCCAGTACTATAATGCAAGTAAAATTATTTGTATATTATTGTATTATTTTTTTATATGAAAATAATTGGGATATTCAAACGGTAGTCATAAGTGTTATAGTATCATAACATTTGAAACTATTTGAGAAGTAGGTTCAGGTCTTTCCTTGATAAATATTAACTTCTACAACAAAATTTGTTAGTCCTTATTTATCATTTTTGGGCCATCTATCTTTTTTAGGTAGATTTCTCCAATCTTTCATCTGGAATCTGACAATAATCCTGTCGACTTTAAAATTATTAAAATTAAATATTTTATAAGTAAATTTAGTGTTGTTAGGAGAGTATCGTTTAAAAGTTATGGAAGATTTTTACATAATTTCTGCATTTAATTGCATTTTATGCATTTGTCAAAGTAGATATAATCAATATGTTTGCTTGTTGCAAGCTATGGAGTAAAAAGCGTAAGATGTAAGTTCAATATAAATTCAGGGGTACTGAAAATCTGCCTGCCTTCTAATCTGTTCCTTATCTTTTTGAATCTCAAACTTCCAAACATACTAGTCTTTTACGGATGATAGCTGCATTTGATATTCATTTAAATTCAGCAATATACCAAGCCTGCTAGAAGTTGAGGTTGTGAGGCAATATCTGAATAATATTTTAAATTATGGTTTAATAATAGTAGTGCATAGGGTCAGCTTGTATGCTCGTAGAACCCTACGAAAATTCTATCCCTCCCATCTATAAACAACGATGATACAAGTATTACTGAGGGAGTTTAGGGTGGCGTTGGCTGAAGTAGTTAGCATGTTGACTACAAAGCCGAAGGTCCTGGTTCAATTCCTGAATCCAAATGTCAACGCACGTATTTTTCTGATGTGCATTAGTGTTCTTTGGTAGCACTTGTTGTATTGAATTTCAGGTGATGAAGGCATAGTCACACTATACAGACTTAAGCAGATACCAATCATAATGTAACATCAGAGCGTCTTCCTTCGTTGTGTAGCAGAATAATCAGCGATGTAAAATAACCAATATCACTAATCCCTACTAAAAACAGCTTCAAAAAAATTTAATATGCCTCATTTAACACCAGAGGCGCTGCAAACCTGAAATATTAAAAAAAGCTTGCATAAAACAGAGTTGTAAAAGAATGAAGCTTTTCTCTGTCTCTGCCTTCACCACCTGTCTTCTCTATCACTATCCCTTTCCTAAAGAAGGTAACACCTACTTTGCTACTTCTCTATAAAAAAAGAGGAATCTTAAGCTCTTTATGATCTTGGTATTCAAATTCAGTATGATGGTCGGTGGAGACTAATCAAATTTTTCAAATCACAAATAAAACATTCGATGAACAACGGAATACAACTGCCTCTTGCTCTCTGATAGATAGCAAGTAGAAGAGGGGGAAGAACCTCAACCGTAACAGTAAGATATCCAACTGTATTATTTTAAGTTCGTATTGGCGCAGGGGGTGTGCATTTCCTTGTTCAATTGCTGCTGCAACGGATTGTGGTCTAACGAAATCAAGAAACTTGTTGATGAAATCCACTAGTTTTTAAATATGATACCAAATATATTTGTGACCGATTGCCCAATGAATCGCACTAAGCTTAAAAGACAAAAATATTTTTTTTGTCATATTATTTAGTATATGTGAAATGAATTACCTGCAGTGGTCTTTACTGTCCCTTTCAATGCGAAAACTTTTTCTAGCAAAATGCATTTGAATGAGTAGAGTTGATTAGTGCAAACTCCTAACTTCCGCTCCTTTAAAAAAACCTGATATGCAATTTGTAATGAAAAAAACGCGTAGAATGTATGATATGCGTAGAATGTGCACTTATGACTAAATTTAAAATTTTTGAGATTTTTCATGAAATTTTTGTTATGCAATTATTTTATTATTTGTAGTAGTGGTCATAAGACACATCCGTAAGTTCCGGTTCTATTAAAAACAAAACGTGACATGCAATTTGTAATACAAAATGCTAAGAATGTATGAAATGGGTAGAATGTACATTTGAGACAAAATTTATAAAAGTTTTATTTATAAAACTTATTAAGGCTTTATAAAGGGTCTTAAAACAAATTTTCATACAAAATTTTTCTTAAAAAGCCCTTATAAATCCTTAATAAATTTTATAAATAACACGGTTAATTATAAAATTTACCATTAAGTTTTTTGCCTTATCCTTATTTTATTTGTCATTAAAAGGCAAAAGAAAAAAATCACATCACATGCAAAGGCCAAAGATTCTTAAGAGATTCATAATTCGTCATTTTATTATTCTACTCTCTTAGTTGGAAAATTGAAATTTTTTAAGATTGAAAAATTTAAGTGGTTGAAATCAGAGATGTTAAGTTTCGATTGCAATTAGAAATCAATTAGGTGACATTTTAAAAATAATTGTACTGATTATATAATTCCCTTTAAAGGAATTTCTGATAAATAATTGATTACAACTACTAATAATCGAAAAGTAATCTGAATTACTAGAAATTACAACGAATAATCAAAAGTAATCAAAAAAGAATCTAACTACTTTCAAAGATTACTTTGAATTTTTAATATTTAATCAAAAAGAATTAAAAGTAATCTTTAAAAGTAATCGAATTATTTTTTAATTTCTTTTGATTATTTTTGATTATTTTTTTCAAGTAATTCAGATTACTGCTCCATTATTAGTTATCGTAATCACTTTGTAATCGTGCGAAACTGAATATAATACTTCCACTTAAAAAAAAGTAATCAAATTGGTAATCAGTACGATTACTAATCCTAACTTAACAGCTATGGTCGAAATTAAACATGTATACTTGATTATAAATTTTTCAATTTTTCGTTTCTTTACAGAAAATGAATACGGTTTAACTAAATTGTCCCAAAAAGCTGACATTATACGCCAACCAAACACCGTAGACGTGTAGCACTTTGCTAAACATTTCTTATATTTAGGTGTTTATTTTAATTTAAAATGCTATTTAAATTAATTGTACATAAGATTTGTAAAATAAAATACTTTGTTTTCTCTTATTATTTAATAAACCATAATACGACTGCGATCCAAATAATGTTCCTGGTAGAAATCGGGAGACACTAGAATGTTAAAGAAAAATAAAATAATTAAACAAAATTATCAAAAATATAACCACATATTGCTCCTTTATTGCAACATAGACATACATACATATCTCAAAAAACTAGTTTTTGAAATTGATAATACAGAAAAAAATCGTTATATCATATTTAATCTTGTGTAAAAAAAATTGTACATAAAAGGTTTGTTCCATACATCTTGAGAAAAGAAAATATTTTTATATCTTAATCGAATTGTCTGTTAATTGAAGACTTAAAACTTTTTGTTTTGATGTATGCCTCTATTACAATAAAGTAGCAATATAGTATTTTTCCGAAGTAAGTTTTTATTACCATGCACTATTTCCGATCTGATAATACGTTGCTTTTGCATTTGTATATAACGCACTAATACACCCAAAATCACCAGCAGCATTAACACACAGATACTAATGGAGATACACCATAAATTTAACCAGGTGGGTATATGCAATCTACAAGCATCTGGCACAGCTGTTGTATCTTCTTCGTAAGTCTCCATTAAATTGAAAAGAGAATTATCGTTAGTGGGATTGGGTGCAGGTATTGTAGTGGTTTCAAAATTGTGTGCCAAAGGAAAAAGTGATTCCGTTATTTTTCCCATTGAGTAAGGATATTTTTTTTCTTTATAATTAATTTGTAGAATTAAAATGAATTATTATTTTGCAAAACTACGTTTTATATCTGCCACTTATAAACTTTAAATGCAAAAATGTTTAATGTCATTTTATGCTGAAACTTAAGTGTGATTTCTCCTTGTGTTGTGGCAGCAGCAAGACATGTGACTTCAAGAACGAGGCCTTTAGTTATCTTGAATTTATACACCAGAGGAAAATTTATTAAAACAAGCAGTTATTCTGATCTATTTATAGACTTTTAGTTGCATTTTAATTTTTTTTTTAATAAGCAAAAGGAACACAAGCAGCACATGCATATCAATTTTGTTTGTTTGCCTACACTCACTCTGCGCTGAGTAAAACAAAGAAAAGTAAGTATGTACTCGTATGTATGTATGTATATAACACTTGGTTTATGGTTTATCTTAGGCAGGCACTAAATTGGAAGTATTACTGCACACAAAACAACCATTAGAGTTGAAGTGAAGAATAATTACATAAGGCATACAAAACTACCAGAGTGATAAGAGCATAGCGAGTGATATCGTGGCAGGATAAGGAAAGAGAGTGAGAGAGATGGATAAATGAATACATAGAGAGCGAGAGATAGAGAGAGAAGGAGATATATAGTGAGGGAGTAAGTGAGCGAAGGAGTGAGAGAGTCGCGAAGGTAGAATAAATCATTTTAAATGGTTAAAACCTTAAACACATAGACCACAGCAGACAATACAACAGCACGACTACAAATGCTGCTAACTGGTATATATATATATATATATATATATATATATATATATATATATATATATATATATATATATATATATAAGATCATAACCACCTGTTGTTGAATTATAAAAACATATTAAAGTGGTGCATTTTTTATATATGTATTTTACTTAAGGAAACATTCAATTATTTTTTTTTTAATTTTCTTTTAAAGCTTATTTTTTTAGCAAGTTTTTTTCGTTACTTTCGTGTCCCATGGTACTGTTAAACATGTTAAGTTTGGTCTACAACTTAACCATTAATCGCCTTAATCGGTTAAGAAAGCGCATTCGTGCACTTCAGCAGCTATTCGGAATCTGGTGATTAAATTTTACACCAAAATTACGTTATTGAACATTAAATCACCAACACGCATACGTAGAGTGTGGACAGAGGAATATATTGCAGCTGTATCCGCCAGTGTTGTTGATGACCGTGAAAACTTGATTCAACGCCAGTAACAGCAATTGGGCCTCTGTTAGTGCCCTTTTAAATTTGAGAAATTGAAAGACAGACAGACGAAGTTTGTTGAAGAAGGGGCGATGATGTAGAGTGTGTAGTACACGACCCTCTGAATCCGAAATTTTTTGTTTCTGCTTTCTACTTTTAGCAATTTATTATTGTTGCTCCATATTATTTTTCTCATATCAATGGGTGTATGGATACTTGATGAGTATTATCAAGGCATATGGTATGTATGTGTATGTGTTTAAGCAGGAAACGCGAAGAAGAAGAAAACAAACTACAAAATTTCTGGTTCTCTATTAATTCCTAATATGTAAAAGCTTAGGGCAAGAACAAAAGAGAATTGAAAAAATTTCCGGCAAGAAACGTTTAGGTTCGGTGCTCAGTTTATTTCACGTTTGGGGCCGCCTAGATCGTGCGATTTAGCGCCCTTAGGTTATATTTGTAGGGCTATGTTAAATCTCAAGTCTATAGGGGCAAATTTGTAATGGTTGACATATCAGACGACAGTAGTGAGGAATTTAATTATTATTATTTTTAAGAAATTTATTATTTGACATATTATCAGAAGTTTATTTTAATCTAAAATTTCTTTGCTGATGGTTCAGCGTTGTGTATATACATCCCATTATTGCTGCAACATATCATCAGTAGACTTCAACCACACAAAATAGAAAAATTCATATCGAATATAAATTATTTGCTGGGTTTTGTATAAGTGTCTAAGCCTACTATGCATATTTTTCTTATGTGATTTTCAGGAATATTATTATTTGTGAATTCTCAAATAGTTTTTGAAAGTCCGTGCATAAGATATTTGACTGTTCGAAATGTGTGGTTGAACAGCAACAATCGGATGCATATAGACAACGCTGAACCACCAGAAAATAAATTTCAGATTATTATTATTTTAATTATGCCAAAATTGGACCCAACCTAGAAACCATTTCATACATATTTGCAGTCAAAATTTAGATGAAATCATCTTTAAGCATTGAATTATATGGATCATTCCATCAACTTTAATTAAAGTTTCTTAAATTTCTGTAAATTTAAGCACTAACGTGCTCATTGCAACTAACCAAAATACAAATTTACCTAAGTTGGCGATAGCGGCAAATGTTGTCGTGTAGCAGTGGCGTCAGAAAAGTCAATTTCATGTGAACATATGTATTCCATGTTTGACTACTGTGGTCTTTGTATTTAATGCATTAAACACATTCACCATAGCAGACTGCACAAGCGAACGACTTCAAATGCCGATAGCTGCATTTGTCGCTTTGTAGCCAGCTACTCGTTTTTTTATGAAGGAAGCAGCAGCATGATCACCACCTGATATTTAAGAATAAATATATATATAAACTTTTTTCTGTTAAATAAAAGGTTTGTTCATTTACTGAAAATTATTACGAATTTGTAACAATTGTTACTGGAAAGTGTTCATTAACTCAAAAAGTTTGCAAGGAGAGAGAGTCAAAAGAGAGAAAAAAATTTAGAGACAAACAAAATCTTAAAAATGTTTACTAGTAAAATTTTTATTTGCAAGAATTATCCAACCAGAAATTTGAAAAAGCAAATCTGAAAAAATGTGTATTTCTTTGTTAAAAAACATGAATACGTATGAAAAGGGAAAGCATGTTTTCTTAATTTATTGTTCGTTTTCCATTAAGCCACGTAAATTCAATTTTAATGGCAAATAGTTTTGGTTGTTTCTCATATATGATCAGAGATGGAAAGTCGAATTCTTGTATTTTTTAATTGAATAAAATGAAAAAAGTATGAAAAATGCATATAAATATAGAAAATATACATGAAACTGTATAAAGAATATCATTTTAAATATAAATTTCTAAAAAAATTGCAATTTAAAACATTATCAAACAAAATACATCAGAAAAAGTACAATTGTATCATGATTTCCATACATGGTTCTGATATGAATAAAATTTTCTTGCAAGTTTTTACAAGTAAAGCGTTCATTTACTTTTTCATATTTGGGAGAGTAATTTTGTAAATTTCTGCCTTACTCTCTCGTTGCTAGTTTCTGCTGGGAAAGTAAATGAACAAACCTAATGTAAAATAATTATAATGTATCACTCATTCAATATTTTGTATTATACTGGCAACACTATACAGCTCATTGTTGCCACAAAAAAAAATAGTAGTTAAATTAATTTGAATATAACGACAAACGCCGTGTCGCCTTGCTGTCGTAAAAATAATCAGACTCGTATAAACATGTGGATTATGGCCTTGATATTTTAAAGTCTTTAGCTGGCTGTGGTAAATGTGTTTAACACTTAATGACTAAGAACGACTGTCAATAACTCTCCTTACACAAAATCATAATAAAATTTAGAAAATATTTGTACAAAAAAATTAATATTTGAACAGATTTGTTTCTGCAGGTAGTTACCGAAAACACGTATTATTAAAATTTTCCACGAAAAAGATATTTGAGTGAATCTCTCTCACGCTGAGTAAAATAAAAAAAAATTCTTGAGTGCATTTTAAAATTTATTGTGAACTAGACATTATTTTTAAATCACTAGAAGAATTAAAAAGTTATTAAAATCTGTTTTTTGAAAATATGTATATGTAAACCTTCTTAAAAATAACTAACGAACGTTTAAATTTTTCTGCATTTTTGGTTACAACTATGTTTAAGCCAATGTGCAAACTTTTACAAAAGAGCTTTTGTGCTTTCACCAGGGAGAGCACAACAGCCAACCAGATCTCAGCGTCAAAAATACTTGCACGTAATTTGCAAAGCAAAAAGAACAAATTTAAAAGCTTTCAAAGCTGTTTATTTACCTCAAATTCAATTATCAGAGTACCCAGTTGGCCTAATCGTCGCAGACGACATTTTCTTCGATGTGCGACATATCACCTGTCGATTAGATTTTCTAATGGACAATTTAAAGAAAATCGTCGTTCATGACTATTTCAGCGACAATATCACACTTTTGTTTTTAATAAAACTTTGTGGAGGACAATCTGAGTGTTAATGTCGCTCATTTTTGTCTTCAATAAGGCCGTGTTAACGTCAATCTGACCGACAGTGTCAGAAGTTTTGTGTTCAATAAAGCCGTGTTGACGACAACCTGAGTGACATTGTTACTCATCTCGTCCTGTCTGATCTCGCCGCCATTTGTATGAAAATTTCGTCAGCGATGTGTATGTCTTTTACGACTTACCATTGCTTTTTACCCATCGTCAAAGATATCTTAAAGATTTGACCAACTGGATATGTGTGTTTGGACGTATGTAACTGATCTAGACGAAAGATTTGGAATATTTTGTAGAAAATAAATTCTTAAGGTTATTCCTTACAAACGAAACATAAGTATAAAAGGCTAATGTTTTCGAAAAAACGGCTTTTAATTTATTGTGCCTTTGAAGAAGATATGAATTCTCAGGCAAAAAAGGACTAATTGGAAGAAATTAATTTTTAAATTTAATAAATAGTCAGCGAATGTTTCGCTTGAAGTTCGAATAAGATAAATATTTAATCCATATATATGATGGCATAGTAAACTTAGTGAATTCAACATTGCCTTTATCTGCGTAAAACCAGGCTTGTGTTAACGGTGTACTTTTATTTTCTGTAAAATTTTCCAAGATTAAATCAAAGATAAAAAACAATAATACAGCACAACAGCAGCTCAAACATAAACTAAAATTAACTAAATGTGTTACAAAGTTGCTGCAAAGAATGTGAAACTTAATGAGTTAATCATTTATGCATGCGTTTCAATAAAAAAAAATTATTAAAAAAAAAATATTTTTATAAAAAAAACAAGTGATGATAAGGTTAAGCTTGGCTTGTGCAATGGGCTTCCACTAAAAATTAAATTTCTTAATAAGCAAATACAAGCACATTTCAGAGAAACCCATAAGAGATTTATATTAACGCTTACAGAATCAATATGATGCATTTAAAATAATCTTACTCTATGCAAAACTATTCAAAACCTCTTCAAGAATATAAACATGTATTCATATATTCCTTAAGATTGATTAAATTACAATTGCAATCTTATCAAAAAATTTATTAACACTAGCTGATTCTTTTAAAATGTAAAATAATTTCCATCTTAAAATTTATATTCAAAGCAAGCACAAGTTATTGTATTTTATTGCAATTGCAAATATAAATTGTCGCATGGAAATATTTGTATCGCTTATGGAATCAGGCTATTGGTAAAATTCCATAATGATTTCATAAAATTATATTTTTTATGTACATATGTGCTGTTCACACATAATTTACATTTTTAATTATGCACAAAATGCAATAAAACTTTAAAAAGAAAGAATTAAGAACCATGGCAAATAACCATGGGATTTTTTCATTGATAGTTGATAACACTTTTTTATTATTGCATCATTACTGAATTCCTTTTTTTTTAGAAGAATGCAAGGATTTTTTTATATTTTGATCACTTAACTTTACTCACGATTTGTTACTTAAAACTACTATTAAGTACTTTTTATTTACATATTATAGGTTGTTTTTTAAGCTCAATATAACATGAAATTATAAGAAATTCACAAAAAATTTAATTTAAAAAAATTTTTTTTTTGCGAAATTTCAATACGTGAGTTTAAGGCCTAAAAATTATTTCGGGCATATGGCCATTACGGCTGTTCAGGATGAAGTGGCCGCATGTCGCGAAAAACACAAACATTATTGGTCTGCAAATTGTAAATTTTTGCTGGCCTATCAGAAAAAGCCATTCGTTGACTTCACGTGGCCCAACACGAAATAATCCAGAAGTGTCATAACGCATGACATTGGAGACCAATTAACAAGTCTATTCTTAAAAATCTGCTTATTGCTTAATTTTGACTTCAATCATTTTGACATCTTCCCCCAATCATATTTTCTAATAAAAAATCATTGATCATGGTGTGTTAAAGATCTCTTTTGACCATAAGCCGAGCTTCGACTTAATTTTTTAAATTAGTCGGATGCACTGATGCCATCTGAATGTTAAACCCACCGTTAATTTTTCTTAACGCAAAAGATTCTGAAGGGTCTATAGTGACGTTATTTTACTTCATGCTCATGACAAACCCGTTAAGCCAAAAATTCACCTCATTGCTGAAAACACTTTTGTGCTTAAGTATTGTTAAAAAGTTGCGTTAATTTATGACAGATTTTTAAAATAAGTCTCAATACTTTAGTAACATTGTGCAAGCGTCAATGTATTCATGATGATTTGCAAGGATATACTGATCATATATGTTAAAAAGTGACCGCAGTATGACAACTTGGTTGATAGTGATACTTTTCTAAAATATATTGCACTTGCAAAGAAAAACCAGTTAAAATATTTTTTTCATACATTTCACTCACGTGAAAATTGACGTTAATAGAATGGAAAGATTTCATTAAAATTTTAACAAAGTTACTCTTGCATGAAATAAGTTTTGTAAAAAATTACTTTAACTACAAATTTCTCAATCTGAAAGAAGTACATAGTTTCATTTAAACAGAAAAATAATTGCATTCTTTGATACTTTTAATAGAAATATTACGCTTGTATGTAATGAAATTAAATCATTGATTTATTTGAATTTTAATATTTCATTGATTCCATTGAACTATATATATTTCATAAATCTAATTAAAAATTTTCTTTTAGATTATTAAACAATATCAATGTTTCAAAGAAAATATTTAATTTCTTTGTTAGGATTGTTTTAAAGAATATACAAATAACTTGTAACAGATGTTAATGTATTTAAAAAAATAGTTTTTTATTCTGTGGCTTTTTGAAAATTTATTGAGTCCAGCTCATTTTGGATTCATATCTAAATTTAACACTCTTTATATTTATATTTCCTTTGCCGTATTTTTAGAGATCCAAGTGTATCGATTTTTTTTTTCAAATTATGCAGCCATGTTGATGCTTAGAATGTTGTTTTTGTTTGATACAATTCTATTAATAATAAAATACGCTGCATTTGCGGTTTAAATTTGAGGTCTTTTTGTAAAGGAGCTTTTTTTGTTTTTGTAGGGGAAAAGTTACAATAGTTGAAAAAAAAACATAAAAATAAATCTGATAAGAAAATATGTTCAAAATAAGCAAGATTAATCCGAACATTTGAACCTATACTCTGCTTTCGGCTTAATGATAAATATTAAAAATAAAATTTAAATGTTCTAAATAATATGCCATAATGCAGAAAACTTTTCTATGCCATTGAAAGTAAAGAAACTGGCTTATGCTTATGCACCACCGATTTACGTCTTGCTGGCCAACATTAGTCGTTTTGTTTCTATATACGGCCACCAATGCTAGAAACAAAAGAATCAAGATTAGACGTAAGGCAAACACAGAACAGTATATTCGAAATCATTTTCAAATGTTGTTGAAATGTACTGGTGCTTAAAATAAATATTAATTTGGATTTAAATAATTTTTTACTTGGTAAGACCGGCCAATGTTGTCTAAGAGTCTGAACACAATATAACGATCATTTATTGCGGTGCGGTTTTCCATAAGATTTTGAAGTAAAGAACCGTAGTGCGGAACGAAATGAAATTAAAATCTATTTTATTTTCATTGCGGACTTTCTTATCCTGAAAATTTTTGACACTATTTCCCTTGTTTATGTTGCCGTAATTTTTGAATAATTGGAGGTGTTCACAACATTATTCTAAACAAAAACATGATTTGGAAGTTGAAACATTTTTGTTTATAGAGTATAAAAGATTCCAAAATACATCAAATATATCTGCCAATGTATAATATGTTAATAATTTTTTGTTTTTAGTTACCATAATGAATGCACAAAAAAAATAATAAAAATTTAAATAAATAATCACAAGTATTGCCGTCGCCGTCTTTCGTTGTATTATGTTTACTTTTCTCTCCCGCAACAAGAAATTGCACCGCACCGCAAACATTGTGTTTAGACTCTAATATTTAACTATTTTATATATATATCTAAAAATTACTCCACAAACAGAAATAAAAACAGAACAAAAAAAAAAACAGTTCTTACAGTTCCAGAAATCAACCTGGTTGTATTCATCAGCACCTAGCTGAAAAATGGTATCAAACATTCCCGAAACGTAAAAAAATTGATTTTGATATACAATGTTTTCATTCAACCAACTTTCTTACTTGTTTCAGACAAAAAAAAAAATGTGGGGAATCGGTCTAGCCATTCATGCATGATGATATTACCAAAGAAAAGCGATTCATTTCATTCAATTAAATAAGTTAACTTACAAAGATTTTATAGATTCAATTAATTGTTTTAATTAAACTTTAAATTGAAGTTTGTTTTATATTGAAGTTTTCTATTGGAAAAATGTTTTTTTTCTGTGAAGCTGCTTTTCATAAATTACATGGAAAAATTCTCCCTCAAACGTTACTTTATATAAATGCAATTTTATTGGAAAAATTGCAGACAACAATTTGCAGACTTAAGAGCTTCTAAAAATCTAAATTTCAAAGACTTGGCAATTAAGTAACTTAATTTATTTTATAGAGTGCAAAAACCGCAACTTTTTTACTTAAAAAAAACTTATTTATTTAATGCAACCTGTTATGTTTTATAAAAATTCCCAATATTTTAGTTGTATTTTGCAATTCAACACGACAAATCACTTTTTACAAAAATATAATTTTTTATTATGTTTTTTCTAAGATTTGCAATTTTTAATTTTTTTATTATAAAAGCAATAAGTCTGCAGCAAACACACTATTCCAAGTGCGATGAATCTAAGTGTGGTGAACATTCTAAGTGTATAAATAATGAGGAAAAGGATGAGTACAGCTGCGTTTGTGAGGAGGCTTACATCGCATATACTGAAGATAAGTCTGCTTTCTTTTGCTATCAGTGTCTAAAAGCTGGTGATAAATGTGGTCCCAATCATACCTGCAATAATGACTTGATTTGCCAAAAAACCAAGGGCAGAGATGTAGAGATATTTGACCAGGCAATACTGCCACAAGAAGTAACACATGAAATTGTATGTGATTCAAAGGTAGAAAAATGTTTAGATAAATGCTGTTTGGAGAATGAAGTATGCTCAAAAGACAAAACATGTCTTGCTAGAGGAATGCCTTTACAAAAAACTAAAGCTATTCTTAATGAAAATTGTCCTAAAGCACAAATATGTCTAGATAACTGCTGTGCTGCCAATGAATTATGTAGTGAAGAAAACCAGTGTATACTTAAGGAAAGTATAAACATGGTTAATAAACCTATAGATTCACTGTGTGAGGAGTCCCACAAATGTCAAGATAAATGTTGTAATGAGCATGAAAAATGTATAAATGGAAAGGAGTGTCTTCCTGAAGAGATCCAGTGTCCTGCGTCACAGCAGTGTGCTGAGAAATGTTGTACTTTGACAGAGATTTGCCAAGATAATAATGAATGTATTGCTAGGAAAATTATGACAGAAAACTGTTCGGAAGAGCAGTTATGTTTAGATAGATGCTGTAGTAAAAATGAAACCTGTAAGCAAAATAAGTGTGTCTTAAGGCAGGCGAGTTTAGCAAGTGTAGCAGAATGTCCTGAATCCCAGCGCTGCTTCGACAAATGCTGTAATTCAAATGAAAAATGTGCTAAAGGAAACGAATGTATTGCAAAAAATGAAGGAGATATTTGTAATAGTGAACTTAACTGTGCTTCGCAGGACACTATGCAAGCAGACTGCCATGAGTCTAAGAAGTGCCAAAATATATGTTGTGGCTTAAAACAAATTTGCAATCAAGAGAACAAATGTGAAGATTTGATTGCAATTCCAGCTCCCATTAAGGACTCTTGTCCGCAAACACAAAAATGCTTAGAAAAATGTTGCTCGGAAGAGGAAAAATGCAGCGATGCACATGAATGTGTACCAATTCATATAATTGAATGTCGTGAAACTGCTGAAATATGCGGTAATAAATGCTGTCCAGTCAACGAAACTTGTAATGATGCAAATGAATGCGTTCCTTTTTTGGTGCTGTCTGTAGGCGACAGTTGCTCGCCAGAGTTAAAGTGCCTGGAAAATTGTTGTGCTCCTCAAGAAATATGCAACGAAGCTAAAAAATGTGTTAATAAAAATCCAGCAGAAATCTCAAATTTATATGATTTTTCCAAGGAAGTGATGCTCAACGAAAATGAAAATGCAAATACACTAAACATTGATTATGCTCTTCTATCTAATGATGTAGATAACAACAAACAGATTATAAATTGTTCCCGAGATTATAGTCCTTGTCATCATAAGTGCTGTAATGCTCAAGAAATTTGCATCGCCGGGGGAGAATGTGTAGCGAAAATAAATGTTACAGATAGTGCTCTCCAAGATAACTGTTTACAATATCAAAATATCCACAACAACAATACTTCCGTCGCATATACAATGATAGGTTTGGGTTGTTTGGTGGCAGTTTCGTCATTTGCTCTTTTTAAGCTGCATGCTTTTAGGCGCGCAAGGAGAAATGTTTTTTAAAAATGCATAGTAATAAAATTTGACTTATAAAAATAATTCTAAAAGTCTTGTTTTATATTTGTTTTAAGTGAATCAATGGCGGTTTTTTCTTTTGTTTCTTATCGGTTTTTGAAATGCATTTTTTGCAGTGGCATAATATTTTTGTGGTTCTTAAATCATTTGGTTTCTGCGGTTTTTTTGATATATTTGTTTTAGCTTAAATATCGCTCATATACTCGAAGAATGTCATAATTAAAAAATGCATTTTTTGAGTAAATAATGCAGAATTAATCCTCACATCGTTCTTCATATTGTGTAAAAATATCATGCCAATATCTTGTTTACTCAACTCTTCGGAGAAAAACAAATTTTCTTTTTAAATAAGGTTGTGTGTAAATTTGAAATTTAAAATTTTGTTTTCTGGCAAGCTAACGTTTGATGTTCGTTGAATAAACGACCAACATATTAAAAATAAATTTAGTAAAAAGCTAGAAAAACAAATTCCACATTTTTTTGAATTTTTTTATTTGCAAACATTATTTTTAGTAAGAATTTTTGCAACTTAGTATCCATAGAAAAATTCCGGTTTAGTTTTTAATTAAATGTAATACAATTTAATTTGCTATTTAGTGTCATAAGTCGCCCTATAAAATCCCCACTGCCCTGCTGTTATCAAAACCAAAATTTCCCAGTAAGCAATTTTGTTGGAAATCAATTGTTATTCAACTCAAACATTAAATTTTCAAGGGTTAAATTGTGCTTGATTTAATACTTTACTTCAATAGCAGTCTCCCGTGAAAAGTGACTTGAATTCAATTTGAAAGATTTTATTATAGTTTTGAAATTACCATTTATATTAAACATTTTAATGCACTTCACTTCTAGTCTTGAATTTAAGTTCAACTAAACTTTATGTTAAAATTAAGTGGAAGTCAGTTTGAACGATCAAAATAATTATTGACAGCATAGTATGGGGTAAGTAGTTTAACAGCTTGCTGCAAGTCTGCTTCTTAGTTTGGTTTTAGAATTTTACTAGCCTTTTGTTTTTAAAAATTCACTTTTTTAAAATTCAAAATATTAGTTTTGACAACATTGGAACATACAACATCCCTACAGGAATAGTATCAGTCAATTGGTCGGTCATATAATCGATAGTTTTGCAAGATATACTCATCATTGCGTAGAACAATTATTCTTTCACATTATTAAAAAAAAAATGTGATGAAAACTATTATATATGTGTGAAGTTGCATATTTCTCTAGCTAATAAATTTTGTTGACTATGTCCCAGTTTACATCATGCAAGTCTTATTGCTAAGCTGATTAGTAGGTCGGAGAGAGAGACGAGGGGAACATAAACGAGTACTCAGATTGATGTACTGTCAATATGTTTTGCATTCTCATTCGTAGCGTAGCGACAATGTTCGCGACAATGGACCAATATAATGCTGCCACTATAAGACAAAATGTTGAATTAATATTATCTTAAATTTTTCTTATATTATTTAACAGAAATAACATCTCGGAATTCATGTAAAAAAATAAGTTGATTAATTTTTTTTACTAATGCGTAATATAAGTTCATTTTAAAAGAGTTAATTTATTTTTACAAATGTGAAATATTTTACAGATTCATGAAATTAAACATGTACTTACATATGAATATCAGTTGTTTATGATATTGTTGTCGTCTCCAAAATATATAACAGCGGGCGGCATGCAAAGCCATATTTTCATATTTTAAAGGGTGAATTTTTTTTACGAATAAAATAAATAAATAAAATACTTTTAAAAACATTTAGAAATAAGTGTGAGATTTTAAATTCATGCACACAGTAAGAACACTTTGAAGTAATTTAAATACCAGGATGCCTCTGTGGCTAAGTGGTAGCGATTCTAGTCTCTCATTCTTGAAGTTGTGGGCTCGATTCTTTCCATAAACCCTGGGTGTTACTTTCGCAGACAAACAAATTGCTTTGCAGGTTTTGTTTGTAAAAAAAATTAAAAAACAAGCCTAACAAAGAATTAAACTGGTAGTAGAATAGTAAAAACTAAATAAATTGATTTTGGTTGTACATAACTCAAACTTCACATTTCACATTTTGCAAGAAATCAACTAACAACATTAATATATAATCGGAATCCATAATCAGAGTTCAACGTATTCCGATTATTTTTATTTAAAGAAGTAACTTCTAGGTGGCAATGAAAACCTGCTACTGTTACTATTCGTTATATTATTTAAAAAAGAGAAATTTATAGAGAAGATAGGTGCTGAGGGAAGATATAGAGGAAAGCTTAATTATTTTACCAACTCTGCTTTTTGCATGCTTTTTTTGATAATGCACTGTTGCACCGCCTCTGGTGTCAATGAGGCATATTAGATTCTTGAAACTATGCTTAGTAGCCATTTTGTTGCTTATGTTACTTCGCCGATGATTTTTGCTACACAATATCGACTAAGGAAGGTGAGAGCTGAACTTAATTATGACTTGTATCCATTGAAGCTAGTGTAGTTCAGTAACTAGTGTCTATGCCTTCATCACTTGAACTTTCCTACAACAACTGATGCAAAGGAATGCTAATGCACAGAAGAAAAATGCGTTATGTTGTTATTTCACGACTCTGGGATACTGGACTACAATCCAGAATTTACTTATTCAAATTTTCAAATTCTCTTAAAATTTAACCAAAAACAGTTTTTCGTCTCTACTGAAAATGTAACAATTATGAATTACTACAATTTTGCTGATTAAGTGCAATGTAAACTATTACGAAATTGTTTTAAAAATTTCATTCCAAAATAATTTATAACTATTATATCTGAGTATAAAAAAAAAATAAACCAAAACTTTTTACTTATAACTTAATTGTAATCTTATCAATTCAATTTAGTACATTTTTATTGCCTAGAGAAGAAAGTTTCGTATGCAACAGAAATATATAACTGCTAAATCAGTAAATATTATATTCCTTTTAGTGCCACGAAATAAATTTTAAGATCTATTTCTATTGTCACGCTTAATTTTAAGCGAAATAGTGGTAGTGGCCAAGCAGATTAAACGAACGAACAGTACCTTTAATAATCTTACAGATAACTTAAGAAAATTGTACTTATTGTTTTTGTTCAACAATTTTTTTAAATTTTCTCAATCTCAGTTAAATGCTGATAAGGTGAACAGGTGGTATAGAAAATGCGCCGTCCCCACCTCTGCCCACACCCATAATCACATTAATTCATAAACCTTTTTATACCCTTTACCAAAAAATGGTAAAAGAATATATATAGGTTTGTCATTCCGTTTGTAATTTCTACAATATTAATAAGCGACACATAAAGTATATATATTCTGGATCCTTATGCATAGGGAAGACGAACAAGCGATGACCGTCTGTCCGTCTGTCTGTACGTGAAATCGGTTTTCCCAAGCTCCCAGAACAGCTAGAGACTTCGTTCTTGGACTGGTGTGTCAGAAATTTTCCGAAAAATTTTTCTATTGCAAATCAGCGAAATCGGGCAGACGGCTACAGAGCTGGAAAACTCACACTCTATTTTCCCATAGAAAATAACCACCGAAAACAAGTTTTTATTACTTTTTTATTAAATTAACTTATTTTATACTTCGGTATGAATAAAATTGGTACTTATAATAAAAAAAAAATTTTAAAATTTGACAAAATAAAAAAACGTTTCCAGGGTTGGAAAACTTTAACTTTTTTCCTAATAATTAAACATATTTCATGTTTTAGGAAGAATACTATTTTCTCAGGAACGGTAAAAGCTACGGTTCTGAAATTCTGGACAGTGTATGTAGAACTTTAGTCGCTACAACAACAAATATATAAAAGCTAAAAATTAAAGGGTGTTCCAAAATGAGCGACAAAAACTTTTAAAATCCCATGTAATATACATACAATTGTATGTATGTGTGTACATATGTATATTGACACTTGAAATTTGTAAAATTATTGTATTTTTATATAGGCTACAACAAATACCGAAAAAAATCGCCAAAACGCGAAAAACGTGTCAAAACTAAAAAAAAATTCCCACGATGACAAAAAACGCCAAAAACCGCAAAAATCGCCAAAACAAAAAAAAGCTTATATGAACAAAAATCGCCAAAAATTAAAAAAAATCGCCTAAATGAAAAAAAATCGCAAAAATCAAAAAAAATCTCCAAAACTTAAATAAATCGCCTAATTATATATATAGACTACAACAATTAACACTAAAATTTAAAAAATTTTAATTAAAGGGTGGTCCATCAGTTAATGAAATTTTGACTATGTAATTTTGTCAAATTGCTATATCTTGGAAACTGTAAGCGTTAAACTCTTGAAATTTTCAAAAACGGTCAAACTAAAAAATCCGAAAATTATAAAGTCGCCAAAAATTAAAAAAAAACGCCAAAACGAAAAAATCGCCAAAATGAAAAAAAAACGCAAAAATTAAAAAATCGCCAAAAACCGAAAAAAAAATCGCCAAACGAGAAAAAAGTGACAAAACAAAAAAATTGCCTATATGAAAAAAATCGCCAAAAAATAAAAAAATTGCCAAAATTAAAAAAAAACGCCAAAACCCAAAAAAATCGCCATAACGGGAAAAAAGTGTCAAAACTAAAAAAATTCCCTCAATGACAAAAAAAACGCCAAAAACCGCACCAATCGCCAAAACAAAAAAAATTGCCTATATGAAAAAAAATCGCCAAAAATTAAAAAAATCGCGTAAATGAAAAAAAATCGGCAAAATCAAAAAAATCGCCAAAATGAAAAAAATTGCCGAAACAAAAAAATTGCCTATATGAACAAAAATCGCCAAAAATTAAAAAAATCGCCTAAATGAAAAAAAATCCCAAAAATCAAAAAAAACGTCAAAACGAAAATAAATCGCCAAAAATAAAACAACGCCAAAAACCGAAAAAAATCGCCAAAATAAAAAAAAATTGCCTATATGAAAAAAAATCGCCTAAATGAAAAGAAATTGTCAAAATTAAAAAAATTGCCAGAATGAAAATAAATAACCAAAAATAAAAAAAAACGCCAAAAACCGAAAAAAATCGCCAAAACGAGAAAAAAAGTGTCAAAACTAAAAAATTGCCACAAAAAAATAAAAAAAATTAAATAAATAAAAAATAAACAAATCGCCTAAATGAAAAAAAAAATCGTCAAAATAAAAAAAAATCGCCAGAACGAAAAAAAATCGCCAAAATTAGATATAAACGCCAAAAACCGAAAAAATAGCGAAAACCAAAAAATAATTGCCTACGTGAAAAAAATCGCCAAAACTAAAAAAATCAGCAAAATAAAATAAATCGCCAAACTTTAAAAAGCACCAAATTAAACATAATGCCAAAAACTTAAAATTGCACTAGAGAAAAAAGTATGAATTTTTTCACAAAAATAACATCTACATACATATCTCTGTACTTATGTATGTATCTCTAAACTACATAAACGCACTTTGGTAAAGGGTAAATAAGATTCGACACAGCCGAATATAGCACTCTTACTTGTTTCATTCTGTAACTTAAATTTAAAAATACTAAACCTGAGCTAAATTAAGAAACTATTGTAGAAACTATTGATTAAAAGTTCATTACAGTTCAATTCAATTAATGAATATGTGTCACAGAAAGAAAGAAAGAAAGTGTACTATTTACATTATATTTATTACTTCTTTGTTTGATATTAATCAATATTTCATTTGATTTAAAATATAGCAAAACATTTATCACACCCTTATTTCTTATTTCACTTTAATAAAAATTTAACACTAAAATTAGATACAAAAAATCGCAAAATTTAAAAAAAATAATTGTAAAATTCAGTCTTGTCGCGAATCCATAAAAATTGAGACATCATTATCCTCCTCATTTTTGTCGCCATCATCATCATAGTCTAGTATATTTAAACCTTTTGTTAGTTTTTTGCCCACTTGTTGCATTAGCTCTTCCAGATCCATATCGATCTTAACACACTTATGCTGCAAGACATCATATACCTGATCGAAGGGACACTGAATGCGCTCACAACGTAAGCTAGTAAACCAACCGCTAGTATCCTTATAGCCTGCGCGGCAGATACACTTGTTATGGGCCACACATTGGCTGTGCGTAGGACAGCCGCCTGGACATATGGGACGACAACGCAACTGTCTGGGCTGTTTGCTGGTTATGGAACGCACATGATGGTTATGTGACTCCTCATAGCCCCGCACGCACTGACACTTTTCCGGCTCACCGCAATAGCTGTGGGCAGGGCACAATTCCGAACAGATGGGTTCACAGAGGCCAAAAATTATAGTGCGATAGCCGGGACAACACATGCGCAAAGAATCAACGCGCACACGATCCTCGAACTCCACATAATACTCGATTAGTTTAGAGTCCAGTCTAAAGCGTGTCTTTGTTATAGGCACTTGATATTTAAGCGTTACATTACGATAACAGTGACCGGTAGTTACGGTTAAGGCGAGATTACCTCGCATAAGTTTTATTAGGAGCAGCAAAAATATTATCTTGTAGTTCATATTTTGATTTTAAGGTATTTTCTTAGGACTATATTTAGTTATCCAATTTTTTAATTTTTCAATTTCTGTTTTATTTGTTTTTTATTTTTTTATTTTATTAAAAATGTTTGTTATTCTGTGACTAATGTTTTTGTATGTAAATAATTTTTATGAATGAATGCCAGCATTTTTAGAATTTTCCATTTGAGTATGGGTTCATATTGCTAGAGGCAACTATAAAAGCATCTTCATGCTGATAAATGAGTGTTTGTGGTGGAGCGGAGAATGAACAGTTTCTGCAGTAATAAGTAGAATAAAGAAAGCTTCTACACTTCACAATAATGTAGTTTAGTAATACTTAAGCATATAAATTGTATATCAAAAAAGGTTGACCTTTAGTGTTGAGTATTAATGCTACAAAGCAATAAATATCAATGAACCAATCAATTTTTCAAAACATATATCTCATTGTTTGCTGGCTTTTCCGGTGAAGCTGATACGAAGTGCCAGCCCTGTGCCTGAGTGGTAGCCATGCTATACTCTCAGTCCAGAGGTCGTGGGTTCGATTACCGCCATAGAACCTGGGTGTTTTCTGCAGACAAGCTAATTGCTTCACGCGTTGTGTTTGTTTATTAAAAAAATTATAAAAAAAAGTTGGCAGTGGTAATATGGACATTATAATATAAGAAACCTATCGCAAAAAAAAATGTACTGTACATTTAATATTGTTTCCTTTAATGCTTTGTCGCCGCAAGTATTCTTAATGTTTGTACTCTTCTGTAAACAGGTACATAACTAAAATTACAGGCCACATGATGCACATAAAATATTGTATCGCAAGTTGTAGCATATTTTCAGACAAAAGCGATCCATTTGTTTCAGTTCTTATATCACTAACTCAATAATGCTCACATATTTTTTTATTTCATTTAATTATTTATTAATTTTTTTCACAACTGACAAAAACAAAAAATAATAATCTCTTCTATACAACAAAAGCATGTGGAACAATGTAGAATATAAAAACGATTAAAATTTATATAAAACAAAAAATAACACACAAACACAAAAAATTGTATATGCTTCTTATCACAACCAACAGTCGCAGTGCTCATAAGCAAACTGATAATTAATCAAAATGCAAAAGTACACGGTGCAGCAAACAAACATAAGTGCATTAAAAAAAATTGGAACTCTTCATAGCTGCAGAAACAGCGTGCTAATAGTGATTAGTTGTACTTTCTTGTTTTAAATAAACATTTTCTTTTAATAAACTCTTCCCGGTGACCTACATAAAAAGTTGTCTTGCAATAACCACGTTTAATTAAAAAAATATCACAAATCAATTAAAAATACTAATGTGTCGATTAAACTTTTGTTAAAAAACTTAATTCAATTAAAAGTTGAACTGACTCAATAAAATGTTTGATCGATTCTTAGTTTTTTTTATTGAACGTGTTTATTGCAGGAATTTTTTCTTGTGTACTGTGCTTGTACTTTAAATATAACTAAGAAAAAAGTTGATTTTAAAAGCTTTTCCCAAAAGTTCAAAGCTTTTTATTCGCAAGAATCCTGCACGACAAATAAGCTGTTTTGGTCGCACTTGTAAAGCTTTTGTACCAATATGAGCTTTCATTACAAAATACTTTCAGCAAATTGATATACGATGAATTAAAACAATTCACATATTCAATTTGCATAAAAGTTACGTATATAAAGCGGAAATCTACATCAAATGATACCATACACAGTGGACCAAACACAAAAGAACGCTGATGATGAAGGTTTAGTGGCATTCGAAAACAGCTAGTTGTTCCGTTCAACTATGTGTTAGTCAGAATATTTACAACTAACTTTAGTGTTATATGTTCATTACTAATTATTACATTTAATTTGGCTTTCAAATCATAAATATAGTTAATTTAGTTTGGCGACTTTTAAAAGTCAATTTTGCGAGTTAGTTTGGAAAAAATCTGACAATCCTGATCACTGTCACTCTTTAATCTCACTGCTGCTCTTTTGATTAGATTTCCTCAAAATAATAAAACTGCTACAAACAAAACACTGCTAATAACCTGTGATTACAGTCACAGTTTAAGAGAAAATTGTTTTAGAGATCACGTTAACTAGGAGCACATTATTAAAAATCACGGGATCGCTCATCTCTACTTCACACTGTAAAATGCTAAAAAGTTACCATTCAGATTGATTTTTTTTTCAGGTCTTTACCTTCGGATGTCCTGATTATATTTGAATTGATGTTTGTATTTACTTGGCCGTATGTGTGTCTGTATATTAATATATCGGGGGCTTATATTCAAAAAGTGCTATCTGCAATTCTTGAATATTTGAGTAGACAAAATAAAAAAGCTATTACTAAAGAAAAATAAAGAATTTCAAAATAAAAATTATAATTACCTAACAAATAAAAATTCATTGTACCTGTAGTATTATATAAATAAAAAATTCCAATTAATATAGGTAAAGATACTAATAATGTATAAAATAATAAATAAACTGTAAGTCCAAGAGCAATAACTGTATTTGATTGACATTAGTAGTATTAGCATGTCGAATAGTACCATTTGGTACTATTCATCAAAATTTAGTTATTAGCCCTTGCACTTTGAGAAAATAACGGTTTTTTGCGCTCTTCTAAAATTTTCAAGCCTTGCAGTTAGCATTTTTCGAATATAAACCCTCGATATGTATACATATATATATTTATATATATATATATGTGTGTGTATAAATAAACCTTCTACAACCTAGGAATATCACAGCTAATCGCATCCATATTTACAAGACCGTAATGATATTGTCAGCACTAAGATCTCGTGAGGTGATGTTGGTAAATTAAAAAAAAAATTTAAATAACATAATTGGAAAAATATTTTTTCTTTTAAATACTCGTAAGTTTAAATATGTTGATTCAGTATAATTAAAATATACTTTCCATCGACTACAGCAAAATTATTAATATTTAAGCCCTGCGAAAGATGTCCTTCCGAAAATGTTTATCAAGTCGATTTTTTTTGTCAAAGAAAGCTTCCAGTAAATTGTGAATTACACAAAAATTCATTGATTTTTCTTTGTTGTCTAGTGTTGTACACTAATTAAATGCGGTTTAAAAAATATATGTGTTAATTGTATTTATGTGAATATGTATGCATTCAATTTCATTTGCACACACACACACTTGAATTCAATATGTGACCCTCTTCGCATGAGTATGAGTGTAAAAAGTTCGAAAAACTTTATCACAGATAAGGCGCTCAACATGCATATACTTATTAAAACTGGCGTGATGCCTGCCACTATAAGATGTAAGCTCAAGCTTAGTGAGCATAGAACTCATTTACTTCAATAACGTCATAACTATGAAAATTAAATTTTTGAGTTAATATTTAATGCAAGTGGACAAATGATAACATTCATAAAATTTTAATTGTGTTTCTATTTATTGAATGAATCCTCCATGACATTCATTAGATTGTGTAAAAATTTCATACAAATATCTTGTATACTCTACTCTTGAGAGAAAATTTTCTTTTTCCAATAAGTTGTATGTAATGCTAGGAACACAACTGGGACGAACGACAATTTTCGTCAACGGCGACGAATTTGTCGATAACAGTTCGCTATGTAAATTTGTCGTGCGAAGCACAACAACGACGAACTTTCTCAGCGAATTCCTCTCTTGTATTTGATAAAGTTGGTTATTGTGTGCACAAAGACAGAGAGAAAGAAAGAGAAAATGGTTTTATTATCGTTCGTCGACGTACAAAATAGAAATAAATCTATCTCAGAGTTAGTCACGCACGACGAATTTCGTTCGACGGCAGTGTTCATTTTAATATGCACAAATGTGTTTTATTTTTTATCACGAAAGTTCACACCGAAAAATTCGTCATTCGTTCCAGTTGTGTTCCTAGCATAAATTGAAAACTTTAATTCGTTTTCTGTAAAAAAACTTTTAGTTTTATTTTCTTAAGAACTGGTTTCTTTTGACTTATGACATTATTGTAGTAAATGAACGTTTTGTAAGGAAAATTATACAGCAAGTACAAAAAAAGTTTTAAATACCTTTTATTAAACCTTAAATCAAGAAATAAAATTCATACAGAAATAAAATTGCATTTGCGCAGAGAATTGCTTTTTATTTAATTATTTACAACTTAACGCAACCTTTTATAACAGTGACTATAAACACAAGTGCCAATAGCATACAAAACACTGCCAGTATAGTGTAAAATTCGTCCACACCAGATGAGTTGTCTGTGTATGTGACTTCAATATATTTCCCATAATAATGGTGTGTTGTTTCCGACACTAATTCAGTTGATGTTTCTATTTCAGGTGTTGAAAGCTTTTCTTCAAATTTTTTCGTGCTAGCAGGAACTGAGACCCTCTCTGCACTTGCTGCCTCAAGGCTTGCCTCTTTTCCTTGTTGATCTCTTTGATAGCGATAATCACCAAATAATTCACCATTATCGTCTACTAAATCCTCATCTACCGATTGACTTGGATTTACTGACGACTTTGTTGATGTTTCCAGTCTTTCCACAAGTATTAGACGAGGAGTTTCTACTTCCACCAATTTCTTGTTTAATGTAAAGTCCTGCCATTGGCAGAAAGGTAAGCCATCATATTCTGAAATAATAGGCTTATAGCCATGGTTACAAGAGCACTTGCCCTCTGACGTACATTCAGCATTTGTAGGACATGGAAATTCACAGTTTGAAGCTAGTGTAGATAAAATGTTACAGAGTGTTAGGAAGAGCACTAGTTTAAGCATTTTTCCATTGATTTAAACTATTTTCTTATTAGTTTTTATTTCTAATACTCAAGATTAAGCTTTTGCACTTTAGCACTTTGCAAATGGATTTGAAACTAAAAAAAATATTTATTTATTCTACTCTGGGACACGATTACAAAATTTATTTGGTTATTTTATATATTTAAATGTGTGTTGAAACCACAATTGATAAAGTATTTTTCATGTTTAAATTTCATAACGAGGGTGCCAACTCAATTACTAGAACAGAGCATTAAACTGAACAGAGTTAAAATCAACTCTTAGGCAGTGAATGCATTTACACATCAGAAGTGTACCATTCTCCTCCATATTAAAAATCCTCGTCTTTTTCGAAGCAATGTATTTGAAGTTGTTTGACTTAAAATTCCATTCTGTAAGGATTCCAGACAATAATGCAATTCATTACAATTAACAACAACAACAACATGGATTGATATTGTTACACACAGAGTTCGAAAACACATAAAAGGAAACGTTAGTTTTCGTTTTATTCTTTTCTTTACAAGAAATAAAAATCCCTGAAAATCAACGAGGAAACTCTTTTGAATATGTTAAGTTTCATTAAAAAATTTTGGTTGAAAAAATTAACCGTATTTCCCAAAACCATTGTAAAAATACTTAACGAACGAATATATTAACCCTTCTACACATTTGATTAAAAATTACCCAATCAAAATTTTTGAAGCTTCAATTTTTGCAAAATATTCTTGATTGTGTTATTTTACTTCAGAAATTATTTTCAAAGTTTTACTTGATAAAGGCTTACCAAATTTCTGAAAAAATAAGTTTGAAATATTTGTAAAAAAAAAACAAGTGTAATTTTGGCCCACATGACTCACAAGGGTTTATTAAAAAAAATTAAGTATATAATTTAAAACAACCTTACTGATTTTCAGAAGAATCTGATTAAAATTGATAAATTCTCTAATTAACTGCTGGTATATCGCAGAATTTTTAAATAACTTAACTTTGAGACCAGTGGGGCACGGGTTAGAGTAGTCAGATTAAGCTCCAATTTTCACCATTTACCTTTTTTTTCTACTAATTGTTACAATAATTCGCTTAGGCTTTTTTGAAAATCAAAAGTTGTACTTTCAATGCCACTCTAATTTACAGTACTTTCTGAGAACTTTGGTCTATCAATAATCTAAAATATTTGTAAGCTCTTTCCGGTTTCCATTTAAGGCCTTATAATTTTTAATCCTCCCTCGTATACAGATAATTTTTACTTAATTCAAATGCAGTCACGCATAAGTACATACTATATTTAATAATATGTGATTTTGTATTTCATACTAATTATATTAAATATTATAAATGAGGAAGAGTATCAGTGGGGCAGATTAGGGCGTTTATCCCCAAATTGGCAAAATTTTTTTAAAGGGATGGGAGTTTCTATTGGACATTTTTAAGAGGATTTTTAATGCTCAAGTGATTTTGGTGGATATTTATTTTGCATTTTAAGGTTCTAGCACAATTGAAAATATCTTTTAATTTCCTTTTTAATAAGATGACAAACAATCATAATAACCGCTTTGAGTGTAGACCTGCTAACTCACTTCAACATATTAACCTACTGTTTTGAGGATACATTGTGTAGAACGAATTTGTTTCAGGAATGATGTTTGAGTATGTGACGGCTCACTTTCCTTGAAGAAATGATAATTAATTGTGTGATGGAATACAGTTTTTATAAAAAAGATGGTTGACCATTGGATAAATCACTTTTCTGAACTGACACTGTGAACTGTGTATATGTACTCCATTTATATTTTATAAATGACAAGAACATGCTGTGTGTAGCCTATTTAATGTTTCTATATGAAAAGTGTACAAAGTATATATATCCCACTTAATTTTTTTATAATTTTTTTTTTAATTTCTATATGAAAAGTGTGAAAATTTACCATGTATAGCCCATCAAGTTTTTATATAAAATATTTACGATGTATGGCCCATTTAATTTTTTTATATGAAAAATATACGATGTATAATAGCACATTTAAATTTTCTATACGATGTATAGCCCATTTAATTTTCTATATAAAAAATAAATAATGCATAGCCCATTTAATTGTTCTATATGGAAAATGTGCGATGTATAGCCCACTTAATTTTTCCCCATAAAAAATTTACGATTTATATATATATATATGTATAAAAAACATAATTATGCACAAAGATTTGGTATATTTGGCATATATTTTGCTTAGCATAAAGATCAAGGTTTTGTAAAAAACAAAGTGAGAATGAATTGGAATATGATTCCTTCCCCGAAGGATATTCGAAGAATATCCGAAGTACTTAATTTTTCGTTGTACATATATTTAAACCGAATCGTAGCTAGTTGAACAATATTAGAAGCATTTTATAGTTCGTTGTATATTTAAATCAAACCTTAGTTAGTCGAACAATATCAGAATTATTATATTGTTCGTTGTATGTCAAAATGGAACTGTACTTAGCGAAGTATTATGTTGTTGGCAATATATTTAAAGCGAACCGTAGTGGTGCCCCAGTCAGAAAAGAATCCGATTTCTTATGACCTTAGACAGACTGAGCTTAACTCAGCTAGAAAAGAAAATTGCCTTACAATTATATTTAATTTTTCTACATGAAAATTGTATAATGTGCAACTCATTTAATTTTTCTATGTGAAATATGTACGATGTATAGCCTATTTAATTTTTCTGTATGAAAAATTTACGGTGTATATGAAACATAACGATGTATAGTCCATTTAATTTTTTTGCATACAAAATGTTCGATGTATAGCCCATTTAATTTGTTTAGAAACTCGTAACTGTTCAGTTTAGATGAAGTTTATGGTATTGTTATTCATATATTGAATCCCATTAATAATACATAATAATAACAATTTGTGCAAAGGTGAAACTGATTTCCAGTGTTATTGAAAATTATATTTCTATATTTAGCTGAATTGTATTTGCTTTCCTTCAAACATTACATGATTTTATCTCAAACGGATGTAAATGAACATTTTCATTTTTAACTTTAAGCAAATTTATTTTATTAAAGTTCTATTACAAACGCAACAGTTAAAACCTACTGAACGGCAAAAATATTTTAAATAAAATGAAAGTCCTTCTTACTTTTTATTATTTGCAAAGCTTAATTATTATGCTGCACTTATATCAGACGACAAGCCAATATTGTCACAAAGTGCAAAAAATACAAAAAACACGCCTACAGTTTATACCAGGACAAAGAGTGATTGCCAAGTCTAGTATATTTGGAACCAAATATATATTGGAAAAATATAATATGACAATAGTGCAGGTAACAATTATGCTTATAATTAGCTTAACCTGTTGCACTTTTTTTTATGGAAAATGAATAGTGTGTAGAGAGGACGGATGTCCAAGTGAGAAATTTTAAAGCATTATGTTTTTAAACTCAATGCAAAAAAAAATAAACAAATTTAAAATGAAATAAAATTAAATTGTTAAAACCTAACCTAATTTAAAATTTTTTTATGTTTGATTTTGCTTTTTACAAAATAATGCTTTAAATTATATTAAGAATCTGCAGCGCCTCCAATGTAAAGTATGTATATATATAAATGATGTCCTGTAGTTTCTATAAGGAATAAAGGTTTACCAAAAATTTATGCCATGCAGTACTGTTTGATGATGAATACTTAAATTTTCTCCACCTTTGGTGGCTTTATAGATATGTTGCGTTAAAGTTGGCTCTGTCCTGTTTGCAGCGCATGACTCTCTTTTCGTTTTTTGCATCTATTCAATATCTAATTTTTAAAGCCTATCAAGGGTCTGCGCAGCATTCAATGAGTAATTGAGTATTTTTAACTGGACTGGCCTTTAAAATGCGTCATTGCCCTTTAAGATACCTTATGTACAAATCTGGTTCGAATTTTAGACATCGTGCGGAGAATCTTTACAGGAGTTAAAAGATTAGATATACACTCAGGGAAAAGCTGCAACATAAATTTTATAATTTTCAATATAATAGAAAATGTATGTTGAGATACTTAAAAATAACTAAAATTAATAAATCAATACTGTAAATTAATATTTTTCCATATTGAAGTAAATAATTTCAACATGAATAGCCTTTCTTATTAATTCAATATGGTTTTTATAGATTTTAAGTTGTTTTTTCTCTGGGTGTACTTATATAAATATTTCCACAGAAAAGTCCACTTTCTTGCAACTTGACAGACAGCTTGTTTATTTATTTTATATTATTTCTTGGGAATTGCTTTAGAACATAGTTAGGTTTAATTTTGGTAAAAATAAGAAAAAATCCAACAGTGGTGATGTAGCTTGACAATAACGTAACGTGACTCTGTGAAAGCCCCATATACATACAAAATCGGATGAGTATATCTACATATGTTTACGGTTCAAATGTATCAAGTCTATCAAATAATAGCTAAGCATTAAATTATATAATTTTTATCATAAACTATTTATTTTAAATTAGCACAACAAAAGCATCATTCCACAAAAAGGAATGCTTTAAATAATTATGTCAAATTTATTTAACAACAACAAAAAAAGCATAACAAAAAAAATTTAAATTGAAGATTAAGGCAAAATTCCTTAATAAAAATAACTTTTCTCTGTCTTTCAGGGCTGTTTTAAATTTGATCGTAATTAAAAAAAACGAAAGCTTAAATGAAATACAAATAAAATGAAATCGCTTCTTAACTACTAGACTTTGAACGAAATGCTTTAAAACTTATGTCAACAGAGCTTTTGTTCGTGTATGGGTGCCATAATTATTAAATTAAACAAAAACATTTTGCTCTATTAAAAATACACATAAGTATAAGCAACGATAATAAGTCTTTCTTTCTCTCCCTTAAATAATGAAATTTTTCTTAAAATTGTTTTAAACATTTTTGTATAAGTTTTTATCTTGGTTAGTTTCCATTTAAATAAACAATCAGCTGGTCGCTACAAAGACGGTTTTAATAAATTTATTATTACTAATATTTTTTTTATTGCTTTATATTCTTTTCTTTTAAACAAAATGCAAATACTAAGTTATATAGTGTTATTGCAAATAATTTTGAATTCTTTAACTTTGACAAGGGCACAGTGGTGTGTTAATTTTAAATCGGTTATAAAAACTCGCATACAATGGAATAATGGCCAACGTTTGGTATCGAAAAGGAATTTTTTTGGTGGCATCAAATATAAATATGAACCCTATGTGTATTCCTCCGTGCAGGTAAAAGTTACAACAAATAATTATAATAATACGAGTACTCACATTATAAGCCTTTTGGAGAGATTTATAAGTAAAATTCGTCAATCGGAAAATATGTACGAATTTGCTTTAAATTTTGGTTAAAAACTGAATAAAATTTTCCATATCACTCCTAAGCAAGATAACATAAGCTATTACGTCAAAGTTTTTTTTTTAATTTAAAAGAGTATTTGTGGCTCATGAGTAACTTCGCTTATCTTGCAAGTTGCTATTTCACAACGAGTATGGTGTTGAGCTTGTAGGCCTTGGTTGCGAACTACAGTATAAATAAACTTTAATAGAAAATGCAACAAAATTGTGCATTAATTTTTAGCTGTAGTGGAAAATTAGTTTCTATAAAAAACCCCAGAGAAAATAAAAACTCTTATCTATTAAACTTCTATTGTACTCAACATCACTTTTTCTTTGTCATAATTCGGGAAAACTTTTATACAATTCAAAAAACTCTTTTGCCACCTTTCCTTTTTAATTATTTTTTTATGTTTGTTTCTATAACGAGCAATTTATTACTTGGGTTAGATGGTTTGATGCCCATTAAAATAAAAAAATAAATTAGAACACTCGAGCATGCTCGACAAAACAGTATTTTTACCTTATTACACGAGCGAATCGTTTGGTCTAACGTAAATTTTCGACAACTTGTTCAAATGAGTAATAGCCGCTTTATATGATTTTACTATCACTGGCTCATGAAAGCTTTTACATGGAATCTGCCATAAAAACATTCAAATTATTATGAGTAGCTAAGATTTTGATACAACTTTTGAAAATAATATATTCTTCCAGGAACCTCAAGATTTATTTCTTCTGCATTACGAACTGTTTAAATAATTCTCTCTTGCACACAAATTTTCTCACCTCGCTCTCAAAATTGCATTACGTAAACAGTGCAACCGTTTAACCGACTAAAGTGGCAAATTGCTACTTTTTTGACTGCCTTGCCACTTTCTGTCTTCCTTTTTTTAGAGTGAATTATATAAAAATACATTAAAAACTAAAAGTTTAGTGTAGTTTTCTCGTTTTTTTAATTTTGACCGTTTATTTTATAAATTCTCTTTTTGTGCCACTTTATCAAAAATTGCATCGGTCACTCTGTACGTAAACCAGTGATCGGACGGGCACCGCGTCCTTTGATATCCTAGTGGGAATTTGAGTTAACTCAAAACTATTGAATTATCAGCTAAAAATTAGTCAGAGGTGATTGAAATTCGCACTCATTCTACATGTTAAAAGTGATAAGTTTTAGCATTGAGTGGCCGCAGGACGAATACATCAATCATGAACTATGCCAAATCAAAAAAAAAGTTTTTTTAGTTAGTTATGATATTATTATGATACTACTATTGAAACCCCATTTTTTAGTCAGCTTAAAGTTTAAACAATTTCAAATTATTTTATAAGAAACGAGAACGGGTGGGTATCGAAGCGTGGTCACTTTGTTTGTCAGCCATCATACTTAACACTTTGCTATCGCGCTATGTAAAATATAAATGGCACAGAGTTAACATAAACATGAATTTTATGCTGACATCGTCATTATTGAGAATAAGTAGTGTGTATTGCATTCTTATAAGAATCAACATTTCCAGAGAAAAAATTTGTCCCAACAATAAGAAAATATGTGTAATGAAAATTTACTAAATCTTTTATTTTCAAGCATGAAAAAACGTGATATGCAAAGGAATTTCCAAGCATGCATTTATTTTTTTATAGGAACATTTTCTACAAAACAATCTTCTTTCTCACCATTATATTGATGTAGCAACAGCAAAAGAAGGCCTCTCTATATAAAAAACTTGAGTATTTTTGCTAATCATAATAAAATCTAGTTTACCTTTGGAGATTTAAAATTTCAAATTAAGGAAATGGGAGGAAGTTTCACTGACAACACGGGTTCGTGTTGAGAGTATAACTCACACAATCATAAAATGTATTGCTATAGGTTGCCCACCACTGATGTAAGCAATAGGAAATCTTAAACGCATACAAATGATAAACAAATTTTAAAACTTAAAGGGGATTTTTTTATTTATCATAAAAATAATTTTTTTATTTATGAAATTTTTTCTGAAACTGTTATGATTTTAATTATAATACTGCAAAACCTATTATATCTATATTATATAACATTTTAGCTAACGATTTCGTTTATGCTTTTTCTTAGTTTGACATTAACCCTCAAAATTTTACATTTTGAGTCTTCCAAAAGCACTAAAAATAGTGCCAAAAGCACCAAGTTGGCATTGCTGATTGATAACACTGGTCAACACGATTTCCGCGGTGAATACTTTAATAGTAAATTTTCGTGCATATGAAACTAAGCTCCAATGCCTATAAATTAGTTTTTTTAAATTGACCCTGTATCTCAAGATTTTCCGTTAATAAGAAAAAAGAGGATCTTGCATCACATAATTTGCATTTACTTGAGAACCAGTTCTTCGATTAAATAAGAAAATACACAGAAGGCTAAGAAACAAGTTGACCTGTAAATAACGTCCGTATTAGTTTTTTTGACAGTCTTATAGTTTCGGAGATATTCAGAAAGTTTTATACAAAAAAATTAATTTTTTTAAAAAAATTTAGAAAATCGTTTCTTAAAAGACTAATCGTTATTCTTAATTGTGATACCTTCATATGTTATAAATAAAATGAACCAAATTTATTAAAAATCATTCCATTACTTCTGAATTTATTCAAATTAAGTGGTAAAATATATACTCGTATTACAGGTCTTTTTAATTTTTATAAATCAATTTAAAATAAATAAAAATAAAAAAAAAACCCAAGCTTTAATTCCGGACAAGTAAAAATTTTACCTTAAGTGCTTAATACCCAACTGGTTTAACTATTTTTTTTAATCAATTAATTTAAAGATTCTCCTCTTTCTTTATAGAACTACCATGACTACGAACGCATCAATGTTTGCTGTGACGGTTATAACAAAATTAGTGATAGTAAATGTGAGCCCGCCTGCAAGCCGTCCTGCCCCAATAATACCCATTGCATTAGACCAAATATCTGTGAGTGTAATATTGGCTACAGGGGTTACACTGCCAGTGCTACAAATATACAATGCGAACCGTTTTGTAAGCCAGCTTGTGATAGAAATGCCCAGTGTATAGAACCCAACAAATGCAGTTGCAATAAAGGTTATCAAGATGCTGATGGTAGTGGAAAATGTGAGCCCATATGTGAAAAAGAGTGTCCAGAAAACTCTACCTGCAGCAAACCAAATCAATGTACATGCAACTCAGGCTATGTTGACAATGGTAATGGTCAGTGCCAACCTGTATGCAGCCAAAAATGTCCAAATTATAGTGAATGTACAAAACCAGATACCTGCACTTGCCAAGAAAACTATAAAGAGAATGAAGGCAAATGTGAGCCCATATGTGAACCGGCATGTCCTCAGCATGCCCAGTGTAGCAAACCCAATGAGTGTGAGTGCAAGGAAGGCTATCAGTTAATTGATAAAGTAAACGCTACCAGCTTTACTTGCATAGCAAAGTGTGATAAAGAATGTCCAGCATATGCAAACTGTACTAAGCCGAATGTCTGCGAATGCCAGCAGGGTTATGCAAAAACTGAAGAAAATTTATGTGAGCCCGTGTGTGAGAATGCTTGCCCAGAGCATAGCAACTGTAGTGAGCCAAACACCTGCAGTTGTGAGAAAGGTTATGTTATGTTGCAACAACACTGCGAACCCATTTGCGAAAAAGCCTGCCCAGATCATGCCACCTGCAGTGCGCCGAATAAATGCTTATGCGAGAATGGCTACCAATTGAAGTTAAGCTCCATTTACAATCTCTACTGTGAGCCGGTGTGTCAAAGCAATTGCTCCTCATTTGGCAAATGTGTGCAACCCAATAAGTGTGCATGTCTGGAAGGCTACAAAATGGATGACTTCGAAATATGTCAACCGGTGTGCAGTCGTGGTTGCAAAAATGGTTTATGTTTTCAACCTGAGGTATGCATTTGCAAGCCGGGCTATTTAATGGGACCACAAGAAGAATGCGAGCCAACATGTTCCATGCCCTGCCAAAATGGTTCATGTGTTGAGCCCGAAATTTGTCAGTGCCATGAAGGATTTAAGCTTCAAAGTAGCTCCATCAATATTTGCGAACCTGTGTGTAAGCCAGATTGTATAAATGGCATATGTGCAGCGCCAGATGTCTGCATTTGCCATGAAAACTATGAACCCACCAAAACTGACAAAGGGCTCAATCACAGCGTTTGCCAATTAATACAAACCACCAGCAGTACTGCCATAGAATTTACCAGTACAACTGAAGAAATCTCACTCAACACAAAAGAATTTGAACAACACGTTACCAAAACATCAATAAGCACATTTAACAGCACAACTACATCACACGCTTTCTCCACTGCACAGCCCGACTTGTTAAGACGCACGTCATCACCTGCTTTGGTCTCAGCTGAAAAATGCCAAGAAAATTGTCAATGCTGGAAGGAATTTGATGAATTTGGTCCTTTGGTTACTAAAAAATGTGCCCACTTGTGTGCAGATGCTTTCGATCAACCTTGTTTGGATTTAAAATTGTGTCAATGTGATTTAGCTAAAAATCAATTGGTATGTCGCACACCCGAGGATGAGTCGGTATCAGATGATCCTATTTATTATATGTGCAATCTATCACGTTTTCCAACCACCAATTTATATCCTGCCAATGAGGAGGGCATTATCAGCAGTGATATGAAAATTGAACGATTGGCTGAGAAAACCAAATTACCTTTGTGGGGGTTGGTTGCTCTGGCTGTGCTTGTTGTAGTGTGTGTAGTGGCCAGTTTGCTTTATGTATATTTTAGAAAAGTGGAAGGTAAGTATTGGAATTAATATTTGCAATGAAATGAAGTTTAAAATTTGTTTCTTCTTCTTTTCTAGATCCTATAATAGAGTACGAACTGTGATCAAAATGTTGAAGAGCTCTAATCGCACATTTGTTAAATTATTTTTATCAACTAATAAATAAAATATTAATATACGACATTAAATTACAAAATAGATTTTAACAGCTTTATTTATAAAACTTATTAAGGCTTTAAAAAAATATTTTAAAAAAAATTTTCATACAAAATTTTTCCTAAAAAGTCTTTATAAATCCTTAATAACTTTTATAAATAAGACTGTTAATTTGTTTTATGTTATTTACATTAGAAGCCAAATATTGATAGTTGGTACTGTGTAAAGGTTGAAGGACAATGTAATGTTTAAAAGATGATGTTGGCAACATAGAAAAACCAGTCTGCTGACAACAAACCAGATCCTGCCAACTCCTGGCAGGATCGCCATGTAAAGGTTGAAAGTGAATGTAATGTTTAAAAAGTGATGTATGTTGTCTAAGTGTCAGTGTGTTGTGTAAGATCTGTTGCCCTATAGCCCAATTATGGTTTGAATCCAGTTTTACAAGGGGTCCAGCTTCTAAGTAATTATTCAATAGAACTGCCAGAAAAATTGGAATTTAAATTAAAAAAAGGCAGAGTTGTTGCAGTTTATGTTTTTCAATCAAAGTCTGGTTTTATTCAATAATTTATTCTGCTTATATACTAGTTTTACAAATCTAAAATCAAAAAAAGGGGACTTGGTAATGAGTAATTATATTGTGACTCGAAAGTATGTCACTCAATTTCTTACATTCAGCATGTATTCTTTTAGGCTGAGTTGCAATGTTTGTGCATTGAACTGCTATTAAAGCAATGCAAGTAATTTCTGTTACAGTGCACTACTATAAGTGTGGTACACTATAACAGCAAAATATTTAAGATCCTTTTTTATTTTCGCTGCAATCATCACTTGATTTCACTTCTATAAAATTTATTATTTTATTTTATTTATTTATTGTTTTTATACCATTAACCAAAAATTGCAAGGATGCGGCATAGTTACTTACTATATGATTTAAAAAATACTAGCTTCTTTGCTTGTAAATATTTCAAAAGAATTTATTTTCTATATCAAGAAATAAACTAAGATTGTTTTCCTTTTCCTTAAAAATAATCGTTAAATAATTGCTACTCAACATGCATACAGAACATTTAAAGTGTAATAACTGCTCTAATGGGTCCAATCATTCGTTATTCGGTGGATAGTTTTGCTGAATTTAAAATTGTCGGATATTCAAGACGTGTAGGCAGACCTCAGACTGGCATATTGGCCGAAAATATTGATACTGTGAAACAAAGCTGATCGATGTTTTTATATGAAAAGTAGCTTAGGTTACATTACATATTAAAGTATTTTCATTACTTTTTACGTGACAATCTTGATCAGCTGTTTTTTACTATTGCATTTACTCTACATTACCGTCGGGTAACTCAGCCTTAAGTAGTATCATTGATACTTATTTCGTTCAGTTTTCTGTGGCAGTACTAACTTCGGTAAGTCCTGTAAACTTTTTAATTAATACATATATATGCACATTTAGTTTGCTTTAGAAGTTGGTAAATTAATTTCCATCAGAAAGGGCTGATCTCTGATAAAGCCTTCTCCAATTAATTTATCTTCATTTATTTAAGAAATAAAAAATATTGCTAACATCAAAGAGAAAATCTTTCAATGAAATACATTAGTCTCTATGAATTGCAATACAGCAAAAAATATATCAAGTATATTTATTTCACAAAACAAATATGTCTGTACTTATGTATGTATGAATGTGTTTACTGCATATGTGTGTTAGTGGAAGGTACATGTGTATATAATACGAGTACTCGGCACAGCCGAATATTTTACTACTACTTGTTTTACTTTCTTCACTGTTTTGTCAGCAGTTATTGATCATGAAATATTACAGTGTGCAGTGTAATTCAGCGAACCTAAATTTTATAGTTTATTTTAATATTCATTATTTGTTGGCAATAACGTAAATTAGTCATTATTTAAAATATTGATGGCACAAAAACTAATTTCTCTCTATCCTTAGTTTTCTAAGGTTTAACGGCCCGTATTTTCAAATAAAATTAACAAATGTTGGTTTTGAATTTTTATTTAAAATAAAACCTATTTTAAGTTCTACTTTAAATTAAACTGTATCATTATAATATTTCCATTAAAAATAGTATTTCATTAATAAGACCAAGCATTAAAAAGTTTAAATAAAATTAATACATACATAAAAGCAACTTTGTAATTTATTTTCTAATTTTTTGTACATACAAACTTACTATGTGATTAATTGCAAAGACTCTTCTTATTAACTACACTTAGGGTCATTTTCATAATTTACCTTTAGTTAAAGATAGGATTTTGTCTGGCTGATAAATATCTTTGCATTATTACAACTTAAATTTTTCTATTGTTATTATTGTCAATAATGATAATAATATTTAATAGATAAAAAAATAAATGAAGGTTATATAATGTAAAGCCATTTAAAGGTCACACAAAATCTTGCCTTTAGCTAATGGCAAGTGATGAAAATGGCCCTTAGACATATAGACATAAATTACTTTAACTATAAAATAATAACAACAAATATCTTATTATTTGGGTATGCACTGTGTGGAACGCTCGTGATAGGTAAAGCCTGGATTACAAATGCATCGATTGCGACCAAAACAAATGCCATTGTCACATTTTCTGCAAAGAGAAAATAATGTATTTTAATGATTTTTTTGATCTTTCTGCCCACGCCCAAAACTTACTGGTAACAATCCGCTTGACATATACCGTCCTTTAATTCAAAACCAGGACTACATTCACAAATATCCGGCTGGCGGCATATGCCACCACTACCACAGTCATGCTGGCACACCGGCTGGCAATCGTTGTCGGTTAAAATATAACCTTTTATACAGCCACACACTTCCGGTTCCGTGCAATTGTGCAAACGGTTTGTGCCGCAGCCTTTGCTGCATATGGGCCTGCAAAACTTTCTTGATTCATCCAGCTTAAAGCCCGCCTCACACTCGCAACTGCCATCCAAGTAGCAACGGCCATTTAGACAACCCAAAGGACAAGTGAATACACAATCACCATTATCATTGGCCACATATTCATCATAGCACTCACATACCCCGGGAGCAATGCAACGGCCGTTTTGGCAATTGTCACAAACTGGACGACATAAAGTCTTGCCTTGCCAACGCATTGCAGCGTAGCCCTTGCAGCAGACTTCTATAAGCACCAAGCCGGCGATCTTATTGGTTTGTTTTCTGTCAGTATCTGGGTATTTAGCCAGGGCATCCAAACTAAAAGAAAAATTGTTGATTAAATCTCGTTTAATATCACTTGATTACTTACGGCACCCATATGCTACATTTGTGCTTGACAGCATCTTCAATTGACCTATCAGTGTAATTGTCTGGTTGTAATTCCACAATGCTAGAAGAAACCAGCCAACCTTTGGCATTATTTCCACCAAAATTGCGATTATTACGATTGTAATAAGTGTTATCAAAATTTTGATATTGACCTTTCTCCCATTCACCTCTCCCATGTCTCAAGCCTGGTCTATTTCGAGGCTCATAACGATTTTCGCCAGTCGCAGCATCAAAACTATTTGGATATACATTTTCCTCCTCCTCTGCCATTATATCACCATAAGGTTGTTTATATTGTTTGGCCACCACAAATTGTATTTGCATCAGTATTAATGTCATAATTAGGCAAACAATTGGCATAGTTTTTATGCGCTTATGTTTAATCTCGCACATTTTGCTTAGACTTAAATTTTGAACCTGTTGTGTTTTGAAACTTTTAAATTGAACTAAATGAAATGAATTGATGTTTTTTTTATGAAAAAAAAATAGTTTAAGGAAATGAATTTTCAGTTCTCAATAAATTGTTTACAGATTTTTATTTGTTATTTCACTAAACATTTTACTAAACATCTTTGCTATATTCACTACTAATTCACTGATAACATTACTTTACTCTCCTACTGAGCTTGAGCTTAACATTGAATATTCTAAAGTGAAGGTTTTCTATAGAAATAGAAGTACTCATTTTGTGTTTAAAAGTAAAAGCGGAATATGTTTATCAATTTGTTATTTAACAATGATTGTTAGTTAAGTTATTTAAATGTAAAATGGCAGGGTGATTCATTGAAATATTATTATTTTATATATAGGTTAGATTTTATGTAAAAAAATTTAATTTTTAATGAGACAATCAGGGAAGTTTTTAACTACTTGTGGTCGAAATAAGTGTTTAAAAAACTAGTGTCAAAATAAAAAATTTCATAAGATTGTGCTACTGCTTCAATTTTTGCTTTTTTGACTGGGAAAGTACAAACTTTTACTTTTGCTTCTGTTTACTGAAATACAAGCAGCTGCAGTCAAAGCACAAGCAAAAATTAATGAAGCACTTTTGGGGGCTTGTTATGTAATTTGAACCGAACGGAAATGTTTTCGAATTGTAATGTTAATAAAATACAATTTCAAATCGTTTTCTTTTTTTTACACTTGAAGTACGTAATAATCCTACACTGTACATTAGACTTATACCAAACTATTTTAGTAGCTCGTTTTTGCACAAAATTTTGATCAAACATAAGTTTGATCATAGGTTTGTGTTAAGAACAAAATACTGCATGATTTTGATACAACTCTATTCTACATGATCGCTAGATTTGGGTCGAACTCAGTCACTCCTCTTTGACACAAGCTTATGATTAAACCCAATTGAATGAGTTCGATCCAAGTCTAGTGATCACCAGTTTTTTAGTTTGACTGCATGTAAAAATCTAATAGTAATTTATTCTAATTTCTTCCCGCAAGCGATTAAATACGCAGTTCAAAGAAATCAAAAGAAAAAGAAACACACAACATCTCTACTACTATAACTTCCGAATTTATTAAAAGCAGCAGTCAGTCAAATGAAAAACTGTTGCAATATTTTGATGAGACTTCTATCCAACCGCTTTTTTTGAACTAGTTCATTCTGTTGGATACAAGAGTGGTCAAAAATGGGTTTAAAACAACTTTTGATTCAAACGCTATCAAAATAGTTCAAAAAGAGCCACTGGATACAACTCTAATGTGCACTGCTAAAGTGCTTCGTTGCAACCACATATCAAAATCTTTTAGTAGCTCGTTTTAAAAACAAAAGTATCACCAAATTAAATTTAACTAGATAGGTTTTATAAAAAGTTTATGTTTAAAACAAACTACTGAAAGATTTCGATTTAAGTCAACTTCAGAGTGTGTAACTTTTGGTTTTTTCTTGTACTTTCACTGTGACTGTTCGAATTTTAAGAAGTAGAAGCTTAAGTAGGAGCAAAAACATTTACACAAATTAGAAGTTTTTAAGCGATGGTTCAAATTGGGCTGCTTATAATAAACTTATTTTAACAACACTTTAGGGTACGTACAAGCTGTTCCCGGGAAAATATACTACTTTGCTTTGCCACCATTTTGGTAAACATTAGTCTTGACTTCTTTTTGCGGGGATATCTGAAAAGAAAGGTTTATGTAAACAAACCAGATATTGTTGAGCATCTCAAACAAAATATTCGTGATCAATTTAATGAAATACCACCTAAAATGTGTGAGAATGTATTGAAAAATGTGCTCAAAATGGCTCGAATTTGTGAAGCTAACACAGGCGGACATTTATCCGATATTGTATTCCATACACAATTGCAGACATTAAATAAAACATATATCAATATAAGATCCACTCTGTTTCATGTAATCAAAAATCTTCTTACCGAAGATATATTAAAGAAAACTGTATAGAAAAAACGTAAAAAAAAATTAAAAAAATTTTTATATAAAAGTACTGTTATTTAAAATGAAATAAAGGATATTTGTGCACAAGAACTGGAAAAATAAGCAACATATTTACTTTTTCATAACAAAAAAGTTTTTATAAACTATAAGCGTTTAATCTGATAATTTTTTTAATAGTTTCTAATCGCTAACAAACAAACTTAGCTGACTTAAAATGCTTTATTGCAAATACATACAACAATATCACACTGACCTTTCAAAGGCCTTTCAACAAGTGCAAAATAGTTTGCTAATACAAAAAAAGCAACATATTGAATATCATTTGTTAATTTTTAGCAAAAATATAAAATTAAAATAAAATTAATTAGTAGTATTAAAACGCTTTTAATGAATAGTGATGTTAGAAGCGTTCGTTCAGTTTTTCAAAGAAATGTCCAGTAATTTATTTCTACAACAATTTGAAATATATTTGAAAATTTTAGTTGTGCTTAGTTTAGTAGCAAGTCAAGTTGGCACAGCAACGTTTGACACAATGAGCTCGATTATGATATTTCGGATAATACAGTGCAAAAACGTCCGCCATATAAAATGGATCCACCCTATAATAATCCTTATAAGCCCTTAAGGAAGCATAAGACGTTAAAAAGAACACCTCAACGTTCGGAAAATACTACAGATTCATTATGTGTAAGAGTTTGGAAAAGGAAAAGAGCTGAACTGGAAAAAGAAAACCCACCCAAGAAACCAATACCACCCAGTGGAAATCGCTGGCATGGACCAGTGCATTATGATGAATACATGTGGAAGAGTAAAAAGCATACAGGACGTAGTACTAAAATAAGGGATATAACGCCTGTGGAAAGAAAGTTGCACAAATGTTACAAATGGGTTAAGTAAGTGTTATAAGATAAGGTCAGACGAAGCAAATATTTTTCAAAGTTATCTTAAGTTTTTACAAAGTGAACTTTTTACAATGAAATTATAGAAAAAATGTGAATTTTGCCATAATTTTTAAGACAAATATAAAAATTACAACTAAATAAAATAAACTTAAAACTAATTTCTAAAACATGTACCACACTATCGGCACAATGTACTGACTTTCGTTGGCTCACTGCAATAAAGTCATAAGTAATAAGCCAAATTGGCATTATTACTCAATTCATTTCAATGAGATGAGAAGTAAGGCAATATTAGTTTACTTCTTATGAATTAACTTTAGTAAGCCGACGAAAATTGGTACATTGTGCCAATAGCATGATCATGCTTAAGACACGGATTTTAAAAAAACCAAAAAATACAAAAAAATTTGCTATCGATAACTCAATCCAAAAATATTAAAAAAAATTACTAAAAAGAATATTCTACATTTGTCACAAACTAATTTCATTAAAAATATTTTAAATTTACGTTTTTCCATTGTTTAGTAATTTTTAAATGTTTAAGTAGATTTTTACTATCACAAAATTTCTTTAGGGATATTTTTGTATGTCATGCCATAACAGTCAATAAAGCTTGAGTGACATAATTTGCGAATTTGATTTTTTGATAATTTGCGATAGTAAATAATTGATTTCCCTAAAAAAAATCGAGGTTCGATATCTAAAAAAACTCAAAGAAAAACTTAATTAATGAGTATGTCTGTCCTAATAAGGGAAAAGTGCTTAAGGCATATTTGACAGTTTTGTAGGAGAGCACTTCGTTATTCAGAAATAATTTTATTTTTACAGAGAAGTAACACTCTGGCAATGAATGCCTGCTAGTCCTAATAGGTGTTGCTTGTCTTTTAGGAAAGGGATAGTGATAGAGAAGACAGGTAGTAAAGGAAGGGATGTAAGAAAACTTAATTCTTTTACAACTCTGCTTTTTTGCAAGTTTTTCTTAACAAGGCAGAGTTTCAGCGCCTCTTGTGTCATTGAGGGGCATTAATTTTTTAAAGCTGTACTAAGTAACCATGTTATTGATTGTATTACTTCGCCGATGATTCTGCTACACAACACCGACGAAGGAGGGCGCTCTGATGTTACATTAGGGTAAGTATCTGCTGAAGTTGGTGTAGTTCAATGACCAGTGACTATGCTTTCATCACTTGAACAACTGATACAAATGGAACCTAACACATATAAAAAAATGCATGGCGTTGTTATTAAATGATTGTTGGATACCGGCCTCGAACCCATGATCTTCTGTTTCATAGTCAACGTACTTACCACTTTAGTCAACGGCAGTCAAATCAGAGAATTTGGTGTTCTCATTTATTTCTGTTCTGCGTTCAACACACTATAATTATTTAAATTAAATTAAGTTGTTATTCCATAAGATATTTTTAGTTGAAAAAAATAAGCAACAAGTCATTGCGCTATAACTTCCTGAAAAAAATCGCACATAATAGCTGAGAGTTTGTCCAGTATCTGTATTCAGAAACTTTTGTTACGATAATCGTATCGCTATAATAAATAAAACGAAAATTTATTGACTTTGCTATTCAGTAATATATTTTAACGATATTCGCTGTCGGTTGAAGAACAAAAAGTAAATATCTGTACCTGGATTCAGTAACTTATATTACGATAATCGTATCGCTATAATAAAGATAACGAAAATTTGTCGTTTTTGCTATTCAGTAACATATTTTAACGATCTTCGCTGTCGGCTGGAGGAAAATAAAATAATCACAAGCTCAAATTCAATGAGTTTTTCTTTATCATTCTTTGAGCTTTTCGCTTATTTTTACATTTTCTATACAGAGGTATCGTATAATATTCAATAAAATTGTGCATAAGATAAAGCTGGAGACTATCGTTAAAAATAAATTACGAAATCACATTATCGTTACCGCAAACGAATTAATATGTCGATAAATATTAGGATTTTCGGTTCGCAAAAAGTTACAGAATCCAAGTACTGGTCTTCTCATCGCTTGAGGGAAATTTATATAAGCGGAATTCACTGATCGTTTTAAATTTAACCCCCTTTTAAATACACTACGACTTTAAACATCCAAGGGTAATCGCCCTTTTATTCTGTATTATAAAAAGTTTTCAGTGTTCAATTCAAAGAGACTCAGTGAGAGTACTTGTCTGTATAAACTCTGGTAAATAAATTCATCTACATCATCTATTACAGTTTTTAGTATAGTAGATAGTGAAGACACGTACTACGTTTACACGGGCGACTTATTCGCAAATTTTTTAATTAACTAATTAATTTAATTTAATTAAGTTTTTATTTGCAAAAATCTAACTCACACTCACAATTTCTGATTAACGCACTATGGCCAAATAAAATGTTTTAGGTTGGTTGCCACGCTTACAATTGTTTAAACAAAAACCAATAAATAGATAAATATTGCACAAAAAACATTGATAAAAGCAAAAAATTAACATTAAAACAAATAATTATTTGAAATTATGACACATTTACACTATTTTTTATCAACATAAGTAAGTTTTCTATAGAAGTGCAACCAAGTTTTTGTACCTTTACTCTGCCGTATAAACATTGAGTTAATTTATTTGCTAATAATTTTATTTGCAAATAGTGCGCGTATAAACGTAGTAATAGTTAATTAAAAATGTATGCATTTTGTTGCTGTCGTGTTTTTAATTTATCACGATTTACCAAAGATACAATATGCGAAATATCTACAGTAGTCAACAGTGAATACCGTTACTATTTTCTTTTTTTTTTTGAATTACGTTAGAAAATATTTAATATTCTGAAATATTTGCTTCGTTTTACTCTATCTGCAGAGTAACAAATTCTTAAAATTTTGTTGTTTGTTTATATTTTTAGCTCGCGCGAACTGAAGCAATACGAATGGCCTGCTATTATACAAAGCATACACAGCAAGGACTTGTTTCATATTGAAATATGTTGCCCTGATTTCGCTCCTGTGCGCGTTATGGGCAATACCTTGTGCTATCCATTTTGTTCCCGTTGTCGCAATGGCGATTGTATTGCTCCCGAAAAATGTCGCTGTTTCGATGGTTTCGTATTATCGGACAACGATGAATGTGTCTTTACCTGTCCAATATCCTGTTTAAATGGTCGTTGTAACTTATTAATGGAGACTTGTTTGTGCAATAGTGGCTATACTTTGGATAAAACTAAACAATTTTGCAGACCCATATGCCACACTGGTTGCGGAACGAACCCTTTGCACAATTGTACTTCACCAGATGTTTGCGGTTGTGTTAAGGGCTATTCCTTGACCGACAATGATTGTCAGCCCATAGATACAAATTGAGAAAATTTAAAATAAAAACAATTTTGGTGCCTCAAAATTACACATTTATAAAAAAAGAATAAAAATCTACAGCCTAATTCATAACACTTATTAAGGCTTTATAAAGGGTTTTTAAAACAAATTTTAACACAAAATTTTTCTTAAAAAGCCTCTATAAGGCCTATTTAATTTTTTTTTAAACAAGGCTGCTAATAAATAATATTTTTTAATAATTATTTTCTCAAAAACAATTCTTTTGCAAGATTTTTTATTAAATCTTAATATAGTAACACTCTCTTAAAAAATTAGCTTCTTATCTCTTAAAGTGCAACACTCATCAAAATCATAGATTTATTTACATGTCAGGCACAAGTGATGATCTCAGTTACTCACTGGGCCTAAGACAACTAACAACAGCAGACACACAGAGGAATTACCATTTCACTAATATCAATTAAAATTATGAAATATACAAGCGATTTTGCAATCAAAACAATCTTATCACTAATATTTTTATGCTCATTTTTCAATACCATAAAAACAGATTACTCGTATTATACAACTAAATACACAACAACGACAACAACAGCGCAACCGATAATACGTTCACCCGGACTGTCTTTGCCGCAAAGAGACTCCAATCCCCCGAAATGTAACAAAGAAGTGCCGTAAGTAGAGTTAAGAGATAAACACTTGTTTTCATAACCTAAATATTCCCATTCCCAGCGCTATTTTCTTTCAATACGAAAGAGACGTGGAAGTGATTGGCAATAGTTCCCTTAATCCCCATTTCAATTCAATAGAAGTCTGCTGCCAGGGTTACAAGCGCTATGATTTCGATTGGACCAAATGTGTGCCGGATTGTGGCAAGAAGTGTCAACGTAATGGCTTTTGCTTAGAAGGTGGAGTTTGTCAGTGTTTCGATGACTTTGTTTTGAACTATCGTAATGATTGTGTGCCGATATGTCCCTTGGGCTGTCCACATGGCCAGTGTTATATAAATGGCACTTGCATTTGTCATATGGGTTATGAATTGGATCCCACAAAGAAATATTGCGTTCCTGTTTGCCCTTTAGGATGTGGCCTTAATGAAATATGTGATGCCCCCAATAGTTGCATTTGCGCCGAAGGTTATGCCAGGGCCTTACAAACAAATAATGCCCAAATGGGTTGCCAGCCCGTGTGTATACCCGACTGCGGTTTTGGCCATTGTGTTGGACCGAATCAGTGCGAATGTTTTCCGGGCTATCAAAAGAGAGCTAACAGTTCAATATGTGAAAGTAATTGTTATTTGTAAGTGTACAAATTGATTTAATAAGTACAGTAAAATTTATTTATGTAACGAGTATTTTAAAGGCGCTGCGAAAATGGCTTTTGCGCTAATCGAACTGGTTGCATTTGTCAAAATGGTTATCGTTATGATGTCAATACCACTTCTTGTTTGCCCGACTGTGGTGATAATTGTGAAAATGGAATTTGTACGCAGCCCGGCTTTTGTAGATGCTTTAACGGTTACCAGCGTAACGGAGTGAAATGTGAAGCCATATGTGAACAGTAAGAATAAAAATATTTGACTCTTTTATAGTTTAGGCCTAGCTCTCTCTACTTTGGTTTAAATTCTAAATCAGGTTTTAATTTAGTTCTAGTTCTTTTCTGGTTAAGTTTTTTTCAGTTCTGTTTTAGGGAAAAGGAATCTTATTGTTTTCGCTACGCAGTCCGTCTGTCTGTCTGTCTGTCTGTCCGTCACGAGCTATTTTCTCGAGAACCGTATAAGCTACGGACCTGAAATTGCACAGAGTGTCCAGAGCTTTGGCGGCTACAACAACAAATACATGAGATGCAAAAATTAAAGGGTGTTCCAAAACTTACATTCAAATGTATGTATGTATGTATGCATGTATATAGACACTTGAAATGTGTAAAGTTAGTGTATTTCTATATAGACTACAACAATTAACACTAAAATTTAAAAAAAATTAAATTAAAGGATGCTCTTTCAGTTAATGTAATTTTGACAACTTGGAAACCGTAAAAGGCAAGCTCTTGACATTTTCAAAAACGGTAAAAAAAGCTCAAAATTATAAAATCGCCAAACAGAAAAAAATCGTTAAAGACTGAAAAAGAATCACCAAAACGAAATAAGCACAAAATTAAAAAAAATTTTAGCACTAAAATAAATAAAATCGCCAAAATGAAAATAAATCGCAAAAAAGAAAAAAATCTCCAAAATGAAAAAAGTCGGCATAAATAAAAAACGCCAAAAACCAAAAAAAGTTGCTAAAACTTGAAAAAAGCACCAACACTAAAAAAGCACAAAATTAAAAAAAAAGCAAAAAACGCCAAAACCAAAAAAAAAACCAAAAACGAAAAAAAATGCCGAAACTATATATTTTATAGGCCGTAAGGAACCCTTCGTGCGCCAGTCAAGTCGCACTTTACTGAGTTCTGTCTTTGTAATTAACTTTTGATTCCGTTTAACTGCATTTTAGGTTCATTTCTAGCTAAGATACAGTTCTATTCTACTTCATTTCTAGTTCAGTTATATTTAAGTGTTAATTCAGTTTTGGTTCAATTCTAGTTCATTTCTAGCTAAGTAGTAGTTCAATTCTAATTCAGTTCTATTTCATTTATAGTTAAGTGTTAATTCAGTTTTAGTTCAATTCTACTTAAGTTTTTATTCGATTTTAGTTAATTTTTATGTAATCTACAGTGCAGTTCTACTTCATTTCTAGTTCAGCTCTATTTCATTTTAGTTTTAGTTCAATTCTATTTAATTTCTAGCTGAGTTCTATTTCAGTTCTACTTCTTTTCAAGTTAAGTTCTAATTCAGTTAGAGTTCAATCCTAGTTCATTTCTAGCTAAGTAATAGTTCAATTCTTATTCATTTCTATTTCAGTTATAGTTAAGTGTTAATTTGGTTTTAGTTCAATTCTAATTAAGGTTTTATTCAGTTTTAGTTCATTTCTGACCAATCTATAGTGCAGTTAAACTTCATTTATGGTTTAGTTCTATTCCAGTGAATATTTAGTTTTACTTCATTTGTGGTTCGGTTCCAGTTCATTTCCAGTTAAATTCTAGTTCAATTTAAATTATGTTTTAATGCAGACTTAGCTTAGTTTTGAGTTCAAGATCAGTTCTTCTTCATTTCAAGTTTAGTTCTAGTTCAGTTCTAGTTAATTTTTGGTTAAGTTTTAGCTTAGTTTTAGCTTGAACGCATTTCAGTTTAAGTTTAGATTTAGTTAATTTCTAGCAAAGTTCAGGTCAGTTCTAATTTATTTCTAGTCTGGTTCTACCTCAGTCCTAGTTCAGTTCTCGTTCAGTATTCGGTTAAATCTATATATATTATTAACCAGCTAATCTTTATTATAACAACACAATTTCAAGTTTAAACTACAAATAAGTTTTAAGTTTAGTTCTAGTTAATTTTTTGGTTAAGTTCTAGTTCAGTTATAGCTAAGTCGTAATTCAGTTAAAATTCAGTTTAAGTTCATTTCTTTCAAAGTTTTAGTTTAGTTTTACTTTACTTTTACTTTTGTTCTACCTTAGTCCTAGTTTAAGTCTAGTTTATTTTTGGTTATATTCTAATTCAGTTCCAGTTTCATTCTATTTAAGCTTTTATTAAGTATTACTTCATTTCTAATTAAGTTCTAATCCAGCTTAAGGTCAGTTCCAGTTTATTTCTAACTCTGCAAGTTCAGGTTTAACTTCACTAATAGTTTAGTTATAGTTAAGTTAAATTTAAGCTCCAAATTAATTTCAGTTTAATTTTCGAGCACAATTCTACTTAGAATATAGTTCTTTTAAGCTACTTTTCTGGTTTAATTATTGTTAAAATCTGTTTCAGTTCTGTTTTAATTATAATTTGCTTACCGTTCAGTTTTTATATAGTTTTAAATTGATTTTTTAGGGGTTTAGTTCCAGATAATGTAATTTTTGTTCAAAATTCAATTTAGTGATAGAAAGAAAATCCAAAATTAATACCCGCATTAATTTTGCTCCTATGTGCTTTCAATATATCTAATCTCAATTTAATTTTTTAATTTCAGTGGCTGCGGTTTCTATGGCAAGTGCATTGCTCCTGGCGTTTGCGGTTGTGCGATTGTGGAAGGCCCATTTAAATCCTATCAGAAATGTGAGTTGGGCTATTGCACATCTAAAGGACTTTGTCGCTGTCAAATTGGCACAACAAGATTCATTAACCAATGCTTTGCTCCGGACACGGTGACTTCGTATGCATCTATGAAACATCAGAAATTAAATGAAGCCTTAATTGATGAATTTAATTTGTTAATTGGACGTCATTTTCAATTGGTGCAATTTTCACCATTTATTGGTTATTATTAATTTTTTAAATGAGATTGTGTTAAAAAAATTATTTAATATTTTGGATTTGGGCAATAAAATAATCTAATTACTTTCTCTTTATAAAAAAATTAAATTTTTATGTAAACACTTATCTACAAAAACGTTTATACATATACTTAGCTAAAATGCAAAAAGGCGTAACTAACAAAAAATTCAAAAGAAAATTTTTCATTGATTATTGTGAATATCATTTAACTTGATAACATTTTACACTTATGTGGTCAAAATTTATGCTTTTATTGACAAAACAAAAAACAAAGAAACTTTACTACAAGTTTGTTGAGTTGTTCTTGGAATCTTCTGTAGGATTGTACTTTTGTAAGTTACGCCTTTTTGCATTTTATCTAACGAAATATTGTTATAAAAAGGATTCATACATAACGATTCCAGAGATTAGAAAAAACAACAAAAAATTTCGAAAGTCATCTTTCGTATTCACTACGATTGATGCAATACTATTTAAAACCGAAAGGCCTCAAGTGCTACTTTTTATCATTTTTAAAAAATCATATTATGGAATCTTTTTATGATGCATTTTGAAGCATTTTCTGATAAAAAAAATTCCCATATTAAACCGACATTAACTTTACTAAGCGTTTACCGGCATTAGAGTTTCTTAAACACATCGCCTGTTATTCATATTTAATGAAATAAAAAGGCCCACTTTATGCACACCTTGTAATTTCTACTTCTCTTGTATTACAGTAACTACTATTTTTATTGCATACTTTTAGGCTTTTTTATTCAATAGTAATAGAAAATTATTTGCTTTATTTTCAAAGTCAAGTGTAATTTTGCAAAAAATCTTGGCATACTTCAACCAACCACTACAAATTTGTTTTCTTTGCTTCAACTCAATTATCACACATGATCTCAAAAAAAAAACTAATTAAATAAATATTTAAATCATTAAACTTAAACAATAAAGAACAAACTGGGTCACCTAAATTAAAACGGATCTTAAAAGAAAACAAAATATTAAGATTTAATAGTTAACATGTTTTTTTAATTACAAGTACTTGTAACTTTTTAAATAATAAAAAAACTTTATTGATAAATATTTTCACATCTGCCACCTCTGCGTTCAAAGCTGGGATAGCATTCACATACATCTGGGGCCGAACAGATGCCATTACTGCAGTCCTCAGTGCAAATGGGATCACACTTCACCGAGTGTGGTGACAAAGCATTACGTTTATAGCCCGTACAACAAAAAGAAATGGTGCGTGTGCGTAATTCGGGATCACTGGCTTTCGCTCTAGGGGGTTTAAGAAAGCTATTATTGCAAATAATTACAGTTTACTTTTTGTAGTTTAAACCTACTGCACTTGTTTGTAGCATATGCCCGCTGACATGGTACCTTTAACATCTAATATAAATAAGTCTTTTTCACTCAATGCATTCATTTTCCAAAATTGTGGCCCGGCCTGCAGGCAGTTGATTAACAACATAATAATAAAAAAACTTAAGGCACTTCTGAACATTTTATGTATTGTTTATTGTAAAAGTTTTTATATTTGATTTATGATTTTTTAATTATTTTTTTTCCTTAAGACTAAATTTCAAAACACTTTTCTATGACTAGATCTCTTAAATGACTGCGGCCTGCAGTTTTATTAATTAAAAATAATATTGTAGCTTTTAGTTGTATTTCTTTTTTATTCTTCTCATACAATATTTATTCTTAAGTCTGCTTATCAGTTGTTGACGACGTTGAAAGAAAGTGAATAAGCATATTTTGTCTTAAGATTTCTTATAATTTTTATTTATATATTTATTATTTTTATATATTAGTTAATTTTTTGTTTGCTCAGTTAAGATAAAGAGAATGATTGATTTATCAGCAATTTATTCATATTGAGAACTATTTAAGTTAAGAGTATTAATAATAATAATTCAAAGAGTAAAAATCGGCCAGTGTAAAAGAAAATTGTTAGAATTATGCACAATTTCATTAGCTCATTAGCTTTAACTATTTCCTTCAGAATTTTATAAAATAAATTCGGGAAAAGTAGAGGGTTTGATATATTTTAAATTGCACTTCAACTCACTAGACTTGCTCCAGAACTCAACTCTGCTGATGTCACCGTTAAGTACTTGTATATCAATTATACCTTTTCGCATATTTTAACAGTTTCCATCATCTGCAGTTAACATCTGTTGTAACAGCCTGTTGACATAATCGTCTGTTACCAAAAGTAAATCTTTCTGTTAACAGAGAGCAAACAGTTACACATCAGAGAATGGCAAAAGTATCGTTTTAAGTACTTAATAAGTGTCGACCGTCAAACAACAACGAATGCGTTTAGCTAGAAATAAAAAAAACCCAAGATATAAACACATGCATTCATTTTAAAGTGAATACCTATAACTATAAACATCCAACAACTATGTGTGTACACATTTTTCAAATTACCCGGCACAAAGAACAACAAGTAAAATTTATAGACTGTTTGAATATAAACATATTCTGAATATTAAACCGAATACATATGCGTAATACAGAGCTATATTATTTTCACACACACACACATAGATTGTTTTCAAACAGCCACACACACACAGCCACACATTTCCCATTCCATTTAATGTACACAAATGACTATACACAATGTCGAATGGTCAATAAATATTCGGAATAAATATTAATATTCTGTGTATAAAAATATTCAGAACGAAAGTATGAGAGAGAGAGAGAGAGAGTCAATTAGTTTAATACGCATTTGTCTTTTTATTTGTAGTTGTAGCGTAGTTTCGTTTTTTGCATATAAAAAGTAGAGATGCTCTTGTAAGTTAGAATTGGTTTTAGTCATAGTTGTTCGAGAGAAAATATGTGTGAGTACGTATTGTTAACATTAATAACATTATTTTTTTTTTTAAGAACAAACACAACCCGCAAAGAGATTAGCTTGTCTGCAGAAAACACCCAGAGTCTATGGTGGGAATCGAACCCACGACCTCTGGACTGAGAGGCTAGCATCGCTACCTAATTGTGCTACAATTAAAACTATACGCATTTGCTAAAATTAAGACTATTTATTTATGTATATTTTTTTAGTACTTTCTTATTGTCATTCTCTGATACACATCTGGCAAACAGAGTTGCCGAAGCAAATGGCGAAAGTTTGCCAAAACTTTATAAAATTAAAGAACTGAAAAAAATGCGAAAGCTCCCCGAGAACGCAGTCACCACAAAAATTAAAATTAAAGAAAAAATTATTTAAAAATATTTCGAAGGTCTTTCAGGCATATTTTTAAATAAGTTAAGATTCGAAAAATACATGTTTTTTTTAATTTCTGTGGAAAACTAAGACATGCTCAACAGTAACTCCTAAAATAATTATAACTTTCACTTAATAAAAAAATCTTTAAATTTTTCCTCAACAAACTCGACAACTGCCAAACTAATTAATTGACAGAGCCATACACGCTTTGAGTTGAATCGTATATCGGGTGCTTTAGAAAAACTATTAAAAATATTAAAAAAATATTATTCAGCAAATCCCAGCACTTCCATAATATATTTGAAAAAATCCCGAAAACGGTATTAAGAAAATATTAAGATTCAAGATTGCTTACTCCCCGTTTCTTATGCCCAAACGGTCGACTTGAGTAAATTATTTAAAAGAATAGAAGTCATTAGTGCGTTAACAAATGTTAAACTTTAATTTTTTTGTCAAGTTGACTACTTTCCTTTTGCAAAGAGCGTGTTAGTACTTTTCATATAAATTTCGTTTCGTTTTACGAAATTAAGCCCTACATATTATTGAGCTAATTTTACCACTCCTATAAGGGATTTAAAAATTTCCGGTATTGGGAACTTATTTTTTTTCTATTATGTATTTAACGTGGGTATTCAAACGGTACTCGTATGTGTAATAGTATCATACTATTTTAAATTATATTAATATCATTGTTTTTCTTTTTGTAAACAAAAATTGCAAAACATTATGATCAGGGAAACCGCAAATATGCAATTGCATATTTTTCTTGTGTGACATATTAATGCAGAGACAAGATATTTATCCGTTTCAGTACTTTTTATGAGTTTTGGCATAGATTTATTAGTACATATTTTTGCATATTTTAACCTTTAGAGCATGTTTTTGCATATATCAGTCTTATACGCATATTTTTGGCATATTTTCTAGTTTTAAAATTCTTAAGGCGTAGTCTGATACTTAATAGATTTTTGTTTTTTTAAGCTTACACCCAGAAAAAAAAGTTTAAAATTAGTAATAACCATAATGAATTAATAAGAAACATTAACGAAAGTCTAGTTATATTGAAATTATTATATTATATTATTATACTATAATTTTAATATGGAAAAATATTTATTTATTTATTTATAAGTATCTCAATGTACATTTTATTTTATATTGAAAATTATTGAACTAATGTGATGCATTCTTATTTTTAAGTTGCAGCTTTTCCCTGAGTATATAAGCTTATGTGTTGGTAAAAATTTTTATTTTTAGCCACTTAAATTTCATTTCCAATGTTCCATATGGTGTATGCACTTTTCTTATCTATTACGCAGGTATAAATAATATAATATAAATTCGGTTGTGCTATTGTTTATGGAGATATTTAAAAATCTAGGTTAATATTTTGTTGCTTATTTCAATTTTATAAAATATTTTTTATTGCAAAATTATAAATAAAATTCTTGTCTTAATTATCCAAAATACAGTTCCAAAGTTTTAGTTCTGATGTCGTGACCTCGTGTGATTATTATTTGCTTTAATCAAAATTTGTATGGCAATTTTTTTTCAACGTGAACTTCAAGCTCAAATTATGGCTTTTAATTCGGAAGTTATAGTTTGTTAATTTTTTTATTATATGCAATTGTTGTTGAATTTTTTAATTAAAATAATATTTTAATATACAAATAAATCAATTTATTTTTTTTAAGAGCATATTTTTTTAGTGCATATTTTCAAGTTTTAAGTGCATATTGAATGCCCATAAAACACTTTTTTTAAGAGCATATTTCTGCTTTCCCTGATTATGACACTATGACACTTGAGACCACCGTTTAAATATCCAACATATATTTATAATTACAAATTTTACTATTAAACAAATTTTTTTTATTTAAAAAACATTAAAGTTACTAATACTAATAGTATATTATTACGAGTACATTGTTCTCAAAGCTTAAGTTTGTTGTAAACAAACAAATCTTGACATCATATCTACATGACGTTATCTTATATTTATGAACATTGTGAGCAATTCTATTCTAGGGAATACTAAATATAAAATAATATACAAAATCGAATGAAATTAAATTTTTTAATCAACAATAAATAGCTGATTTGAATAAATAAAATTGTTGAACAAAAAAAAATTAATAAATAAATGAGTACTTGATACCAAACAAAACAGTCTTTAATGAGTATAATGTTCTTAAAAAGAGTAAACTAGAAAAAAAAGAGAATTTTAAGTCTAATTGAAGAAACATAATACTAAGCTTGGATTTAGCTAAAGCTTGTTAAAATAATTTCAATTCATTTTAGTTTGTATTAAGCACTCCAAGTAAACAGAACATTTCCATTCCTCTTTGCTAATTAAAGTGTAAACCTTTATTAAAATAATGAGATCATTACTATCTCTAATAACATTTTTATTAATGTTCTTGGCTTGCCTGGGCCAATATAAAAATACCGGCATTAAAACACGTTACCCAGCACCGAGTTCAGGTGATCTTATCTTGGGCAATGCAACTGAATTCTATGACAGAAATCATTATAATACCAATCAACAGCAGTTTGAACAGACTCATCAAACACAATTTGATAATTATGAGCGTTATAATGGTAATTTTAAGCCAGCGGAATATTATCAAGGTGCTACAGTGGTCACAGTGACCAGGCCTCCATTTCCAGTTGTCTTGGATGCCACCGCAGAATTTATCAATAAAACTAGAGCAAGCATGGCTTCGGGTGTTTGTTATAAAGAAGTGCCGTAAGTTTTTAATTAAAAATATTTAATAATAATATTAAAGCTTGCAGTGATATGAACTTTTAACCTTCACATCCTCAGTAAAGGCGATAATGTTTTTATTTATTTACTTTATATATTATATTTTCTAAAGAATTTGCGAATATTTTGTTTAAAAATAATTAATATGAATTTTATTTAGATTTTATTGAATTTTCTCAGAAATTGATAAAGAATTTAGAACAACATGAAGATGTACTTAATTATATATTTGATTTAAAAAATATTACTTTAATCCCAATTAGAAAAGCTTATTTTTTTAGTTGGAATTATTTTTATTTGCATTTGAGAATTTTTGAAAAACAAAATATTTCATAACGTATTCCCTTTCATTACAAAATACAGTTTATTCTCGATAATTTGAAACACAATAATTTAAAATTTTGAGAACAAAAAATAATTATATAAAAATCGATTAAATTTGAAACGTTTGATTTTGAAAAATATTGATGTGTTTATAACGAATTTGTGAATAATTTTTTTGTCAATTTCAACACAAACTTACATAAATATCTGATCAAACTCATCAAACTTTTTTTTTAATTTAAGACCTGGGGGCATGGCATTCGATACGACTCGTAATTTAAAAATATTTCCATATAAACTCTATTGAAAAATTTTTTAATTACGGATCGTATCGAATGTTGTAATTTGCCTTATGTTCCCATAAATGCGAACTTATGTTTCAATCAAACATACATATGGTCACTTGAATTCCAAAAATGTGTGAGAGCACTTTTTATTTTTTTTACAGGAGAATAAAAAATCTTTATTAATTTAAGACTATTTATTTGTTCGGAACCAAATTGAATAATGAATAATTCCATCATAATTAACCAAAGAATATATGAGTATGTTGAATTTTTTTATTTGTTGCAGCGTTTTGAAATTACGATATATTCTAAAATAAAAACAAAAATTTCAACTTAATTTTTGTTTCAAATATGAATTTTCGATCGAAATCATCGTTCGATTTCAGAAGAACAGATCCTCATGTAATTTTTTGTATTGTTATAAAATAATATTGTCGCCTTAGAGTGTAAATATGCTAACTCACTTCAACCAAACCTTACAGCAAAGAAAAAATGCTGTTAACATTTTCTAAACATATTCTAAGAAATTATCCCAAAACACACTAAGTATTTTCGACAAGTAGATTTTTAAATTAAAATAAATATTTTATCCAGCCAATATGCAGGGTCTTTTTCTTTTCCGAACGGCATTAAAATCTTATATTTTATAAATTGGATTTAGCAGGCTTACACTCAAACTTAAAATAGAATAAATTTAAATAACCTATTACACTTTTTAATCTTACGATTTGCTCATTATCGGGAGTCAACTGTACTTAGAAACTAAGACGTAGCAGTTGTTTTACTAAGACGTACTCACTCTTTCAACATTTATTAAAGAGCAAAAGGTGTAACAGCTAAAATAATATTATTAGTCGATTTGCTCACAACCGGTTTTATTTCAATTTTACAGTGTGAAATAAACAAATTAAAAATTTCCCTTATTGACCACAAAAGTTTATGTAAACAAATTTTTAAACTTAACATATACCACTGTTCTCTCTTCAGAACTGCCTCTCTCGTGCACGGCACCGACAAGGTTACCGTTGGCAATGGTACCAAGCCAGAAATGAGTAGAATACAAGTCTGTTGTGAAGGCTACGAGCGCAATCCTCATGTCTTCAAACGCTGCGATCCTATATGTGCGGACGATTGTCCCAATGGCATTTGCACAGCACCCAACACTTGTGTCTGCATACCCGGTCATGTACGCAACGAAGAAGGCAAATGTATAACTACCTGCCCCCTGGGCTGTGGTAATGGTGTATGTGGTGACAATAATGAATGCAAATGTAAACCTGGCTATGCACTCGAGCCTGTGCAGCAAAAATACTGTGTACCTTTGTGTGAGCCTGGTTGTCAGTTTGGTAAATGTGTGGCTCCCAATAAGTGTGCCTGTCAAGATGGTTATCAGCTAACAGCAGTTGGAGTATGCGAACCTCATTGCAATAACTGTGACAATGGCAAATGTACTTCACCGGGTTATTGCACATGTAACACTGGCTATTTGAAGGTGGGAGGATTTTGTGAACCAATTTGTTCCCGGTATGCTTTAGAAAAAGTAGAAAATATATTTTATTTTAATTGAAATTCTTTTCTAGTGGCTGTGACAAAGGTCGATGTGTTGCTCCAGAGCGATGCTCCTGTGAGCCGGGTTTTGAATTGGATAACACTGGTACGAAGTGCATACCACATTGCAGCGTACCCTGCTTGAATGGTGTGTGTGGTGGCAATGATCAATGCATTTGTAATTCTGGATATATTGCCGACGAGATTCAACGAAACCTGTGTAAGCCTCATTGTCCCCAAGGCTGTCCTAATGGTTTTTGTACCTCTCCCAATTTCTGTATATGCAAGCCTGGGTACATAAAAAGTGGCATTAAAGGCCGTCAAACATGTTTGCCGGTGTAAATTCGTTTTTGTATGAATCTTATGGGAGCTTTGTTTTTATATCTACTTTGAAATGTTTCGCTTGAATATTTAATAATAAATTTTAGCAAATATGTGTAGATTGGAATAAAAATTTTTAATAAATAATTGATACTAAAACTTGGTATCTTTTTAAGTTTTGTATTTTTTTTTTAACAAAAAATTGTTTTTTCCAATTTTTTTATCAGTGCTATCAGGTATTATTAAGGTAAAATAAAACTTTTCTTTTCCCCAAAATAAATTCAAAATTACACAAATTTTACAGATTATTTTTTATAGTGTTATTTTATAATAAGACTTCTGATCATGATGGCGTATTCATACATACATACATACAGCTTAAAGGTTCAGCCGACTGGAACGGAATGGAACGTAACTGCAACAACGGAAAACAGTTGATCGATATTGTTATATTAATTATTATAGAGATGTAATCATACGTTATCTACTTTTCATATAAAAATATCGATTAGCTGTTTCCTACTTTAGTGTTACATTCCATTACAGTCGGCTAACTGAGCCTTAACTCTAACATAGTGTCCACACCTGATGAATTTATATCATGATAAATGTCAAATTGATATCATGATGAAAATTCATCACGTGTAGACTCAATTTATTAATATTATGGTTGCGTTATTATATGATCATCAGAGCTCACTGACTGATGAAGTCATCTTGATATCAAAAGTTATTATGTTATGACACAACAATTATTTGTGACCAAAAAATTAAACAACACCCAAATTAGTTATTTTCGGCAAGTACCTTTCAAACATTTGTTAGATTTATCATAATATAAAATCATCACCCGTTTGTGCTGATATTAATGAAAAAATGATAGTTACTCTGCCGGCGTTATGATATAAAATCATCAAGTGCTTACACTATGCAAATGTCCCCTGAGAAATAATTCCCAGCGGATATGTTCTTTGAGAATAAATTTTGTAGCTAGCAAGAGTATAAAATCTGAGAGAGAACTTCGAATTTTGGAAAACAGCTACATTATTTGTTTCCAGCTGTTTTATTTTATCTTAAATGTGGCAAGTAATCTGTTAAAACAGGAAACAAGCACAGAATAATATCTTTCGGGTATATATAATTCAGATTACGACTCATATATAGATATTATATAATATTTCTATAATTTCAGGTCACAAAGAAAAACGAAAATAAACGCTAAATTTTAAAAACGACAAACAAAAAAAAAAGAAATTTGACTCAAACCGAAAAAATCACAAAAAGAACCAAGCGCCGCACAGAGGAGTAATTGTTTTTTATTAACTTCCTCTAGATCAATGCAACTTGAAAGGAATATATCTTATATTCATAGGCTGTTTAACATTAAAAATAAGTAAAATCGGACAAAGGCGACAAAAGTTCCCCTCAGAGAAACTAATCTTACCTCTGAAAATTAAAAATTGTTTATTAACTCCTTCCATACTTTTGCTTTGCAAATGCAACTTTTAATGTTGGCAAAAATCAAAACCCTTAACTTAGCCCCAGGAGACCTTCAGATGCCCTTTTTATCCCCGTTTTCTTTTGTGTGCGGGGGAAAAATAATGTAAATAATAAAAAAAATACAAAATATATGTCTCAACCCTTGCGTCTAAAGCTAAGTTCCCTTTATCGGCGCAATGTACCGATTTTTGTTGGCTCACTGTAATCAAGTTATAAGTAATAAACCAACACACATTCATATTACATGAATGATTTTATAATATTAATTAAACTATTTGTAGTATCAATTAAAAAATTAATTAAATTTTAACCTATAAACAATTTGATAATATCAATTAAGTTTTTCAAGTCAAATTAATTAATACAATTAAAAATTTAATTAGTACAATTAAATTCTTAATTGAAAATATTAATTGGTGAAAAATTTTTTGTGTAAAAACGTATTTTGTTCTCAATTAATTCTTAAATAAGACTATGGGTCTATTGCCACTGCCGTGAAGTGCAATCACGTTCTTATTTTTCAATTGGTTGAAATAGAAAGCCATTTTGCTGCTTTACTTATGACTTATTTTCAGTGAGCCGACGAAAATCGGTGCCGATAGTGGGATCTTGGCTTAAGATTAAAAATTCTAAATTTTATTGTGATAGAAAACATAATTTTAATTTTAGCTACCTGCACTTTTAAAACAGTTCTGCATTTTTTGTTTGCAAAAAGAAAATGTAAGATTTTTAATAGTTAAATCAATCTTTAATCAAATCTTTTAGCAAAAAAAAATTAATGTAATATATTAATTCCAAGAAATATCATATAAACATGTTGAAACCGAAAAAAAATATCAAAAACTCATGCAGTTTTCTTCACTTTCTTTACTTTAGCAGTATCTGAGAGCTACAAATCTTAGCTTAAAGTCTTCAAAATTTACAATATGTAATTTTTTATTGTATCGAGCTGTAAATTTCTTAAAATTAATTTTTCATATAGAACTTGGATGATCGTTTGCTAAATTTTAATTTATTGCTTCATAGAATTAAATTAGAGAAGAGTATCTTAACTATGTGGGACGTCACGTCAATCAATGTTTCAGCATAACATTACAAAAATTTAAAAATTTTTTCTTTCATTTAGTCCTGGAAACTATAGTACATTCCAAAATGTTGGCATTTTCAAAGTGTTCGTAAAGTAGACATTTATATAAAATAAAAATAATTGGAACCTTTGGAATATATGCACAAATATTTAAAACATAATTTAAAATTTATATTTATTTGCAACGTATTACTAAGTTTTTGCCTTTTAAAAACTATAATTTTGCGACTTAAAATATTTGCAATGAATTAACAAATCACAAGAATTATTTTTCTTATTAAGTCAGAACATTTTATTTGCTCAACACTGCTATTTAGAATTTTTAAACACACAATGTTAAATTATTAAGTGCTGGAATACCATGATGTTAAATTTGCTGTTACTTACACAAGACTGTCCACATACTAAAAATGAAGTTTGTAGAAGAATGATACGAGTAGCAACATTTTGAAAATTTCAGCATATTCAACAGCTTTAAAAATAACAATAGTACTTCCTGATACAATTCATTAGTTCCATACAGAGCTGTCAGATATGGCAATTTCTCAACCTATTTTTGGTTTGGCGACATGGTGATTTTTCTGGTTTTAAATAAATTTGTTGGCGATTTTACTGGCGATAATTAAACTCTTTGGCCATTATTATAGATATTTTTTTTAACAAAATTAAACTTTAAAATTTTTCTAATGCAGGAAAATTAGTTTGTTTAAGAAGTAGTTTCAAATATATGCAAATCCTACCAAAACTCGTCTGCAAGAAGTTAAAAAAATTCGATTTTGATGATTTTTCTTATAGTGTTTTCACAGTGAAAGTTAAAACCAGGTTTTAACGTTAAGCCCGTAAACAGCTGATTTTGCATTCACACTGCATGTTTGTTAAATTCAGGTTTTAACTGACAGACTGTCTAATAACTTTGCTCAAAAATAAAATAAATCTCGTGCAGAAATTCGTCTCTTTGTTGTTGTATTTTTTTCTGCTTTTTAAAACACTTATTTGACAAACTGTACAGCAACTGTTTTTGTGTATATGAAAATCTCAGATATTTCACAATGCAGTGTAAAACGGAAATTACATTATATTTTGTAAATAAAAATTTTTAAAATTATGGAAATACTTATACAAACTGAAGAAGTGCTTAGAAATCCAGTTATTGTATATAAAAAATACGCAAATACATCACAAAATAAAACTTTTTTTATCGGCGTATCGATGTTAGTCATATCGTATATTTTCACTTCCCAGAGGTCAATGAAAATATTTTCGTTGTTTTCCTTCCAAAACACTATTTTTTAAAAATTTTTGGATTATTATTGCTGCTGCGTCCATTTTTAAGTTGAAAATCTTTCAAGCGACATCTATTGTTATTCACTGGCTAAACATTATCAGCTGCTTCCGGTAATTTTGACTTGGGAGCACTGAATTTAGCACAGCGAAAACAAGGTTGCATTTCATAAAATCAACTTAAACCCAAATCAATAATGGTTTTAAGTTGGTTTTAACAACAACAATTTGTATGTGTAAAACCAGGTTTTAACAGTTGGTTTTAACGTTAAAACCAACTTTTATTAAAACCATGTCAGTGTGAAAACACTATTATATTAATTATAGTTATTAATGCGTTATGAATTTGGATGAGAAAAAATTTCCAAGAAATAATGTTTGACAACTTTATTTTTAATTTTAACGATTTTCTGGTAAATTTTGATACGATCATTTTATAAAAATTTATATTAAAAAAGTGTTATATAAAAGAGAATTTAATATCAAATATTTACTCAGAAAAACTACAAAAAATAAATTTTTGAAGACTTTTGGCGATTTTTAAAATCAATTTGGGTAAACAGGTCGGAAAAATCTGACAATGCTGGTTTCGGGTTTCATTGTGAAAGGATTAAAGTTTTTGTTGCTTGTACTTGCAACCCACATACTTGATACTTGAGCTTAAAATTTAAGAATGGTTGCAAATTTTAAACATCACAGTGATTGATTTTCGCAGTAGTGACATTCTTTGTCGAATGCACGTCATAATATCAAATGAATATTTGTTCGATCAACGACCACAGTCGATAATTAAAAGTTGTTCATAGTTAAAATAAATTTAATTGAAAAAATTCCTTATATTATTTATAACCTTAAGGTTTTCATCAAATCGATTTAATTAATTTATTTAATTTTTAAGATGCAGCTTCTGCAGAGGTTGAAATTATAAAAAAAAATTTACTGGTTTTGGGCGAAACTTAGTGGGAATGCACATAATGCATTATGACCTTTTTCAAATTATTAAAAATTAACACATGTGGATTCACAAATTGCTTTGGGATACTGACTGACTTATTAATCTTTTCACAGATTTTTTGTTGCATAATTTTTTTAATAAAATGCATTTTGTTGCTATTTTTAGCACAAAAGTTTTTATTGCATTGCACTTTTAAAATCCAAGCTGTTGTAAATAAATTTTATCACATAAGTAGTTATGCATGTTTGGTTTTTTTTTTTGTTAAGTACTGATATAATTGAAAATAAATGTTTGCTGACCTTGGCCTTTAAATTCTTACAATTCTTTTGATAAAATAAAATTACTAAGACATGAAAAAGATTTCCTATCTACTCTCAGTTTTATTTAAAATTTAAATAGCCTGCCGATTAAGGCTTCAAATTCATTATTTAACTGTTTGTTATAAAACTCACGCTGGCCATAATTATAAATTGTATTAATAATATTTGAATTATGCAAACACTGGTCAATGTAATGAGACATGCCCGAAGGGCATAAACAGCGTCCTAAATTATTGCAGGAACCAGATAAACACAGCTGAAGTCCAGCCCCACAGGCACATTTATTTGGGGCCACACATTTGCCATAGAATCCACAGCCACTAAAATAATCCCTTGTTAAGAATTAATTTTAAAATAACAAACTGTCACTTACTTTTCGCATATAGGTACGCAAGTATTGTCCTGCAAATTATAACCCTCAAAGCACTTACAAACGCCCGGTGCAATGCACACACCATGCTGACACAGGCCTTGGCAGTCTGGCAGACAAGACGAGCTAAAGGTATCGTAAATAAAGCCCACATGACACTGGCATTTGTAACGTGATTCACAAAATCCATTATCACAGTTTCTAAATACGTAAAATGTTAAGATTAATTTTTAAATTAATTTAATAGGATTCTGCTCTCAGACTGAATTTACACTATGAATTATTTCATGAAATTAATTACATAAGGATGATTCAAAACCTTATTCTACGCAATTTTTTAAATTTTTCTCTTATCTACGACTTCGAATGGAACAAAATAAAAATTTCTTAAAATTTTATAGTGTAAATTATAAGTTACTTACATATAACACTCGGCTTCACAAATATTTTTACCTGGTCTCCTTACAAAACCAGCAAAACATTCACAATTATTGGGAGCTACACAATGGCCATGACCACAGTGAGGCAAACATATGGGCTGGCAGCCCAAACCCTCTGACCATTTATAACCCTTTTCACAGGCACATACTCCCGGTGCTATACACTTTTGATGCATTCCACAGGGTATATGATAACAATCGGGTACACAAAATTTCCTCGTCTCCATGTCCAATACATAGCCAGGCTGACATATGCAAGTGCCATCCAATAAACAGCGACCATTTTCACACGCTATGGGGCAGGAATGCACACAAACTCCTTCGGAGTTCTTGATAAAGCCTTCAAAACATTCACAGTTTTGTGGCGAGCGACAAAAGCCATGACGACAATTATCGGGTGATATAGTGGAACAGTCGGGAATACATTTCTGCCAATCTCTGGCCGAACGTTTGAAGCCTTCACAGCACACTTCAAAACGGTGATAGAACGGTGTGGAAGCATTGCCTATTACCGCCGAATTTTCTTTGGTTTGATAGTAAAATGCTCTATATACGAGTATGTACATGCAAACAAAACTTTTAATTGAAAAAACAAACTTTCACTTTTTAAGGTATCGACTTACGGTTTTTCTTCATAGCAAATATTTTCTGCATTTGGCACAGTTTCATACAAAGTTAAGTCCCAACTATTGGCAAATATATCACCATAAATTTCTGAATAGCCAAAAACTCTTAACAAACATATTTCCTCAATAAAGAAAATAAACAGCAGCAGACGTCTTATAAGAGACATGACAATATGCAAAATAAATAAATTTTATTAATAAATTTTTTTATGCCTCAACACAAGCTCAAGCTTATCTTTTATTGATATTTGTTTCTAAACAAAATTCAAGCTTTAACACAACTCTGATTTTAAATATAAATTATTATTAAATAATTTTCTTATCAGTATTCTAATTTTTAGCTAAACAAACTAGTTGTCTGTAATTGAAAGATTCTCTAAAGAAATGTATTGAATGAAAGCGATATTTTGTTTGAGTATTAATTAAATTTGTTAGAAATTATTTCACATTAGTGTATAAAGGCCTCACAAATTTTAAACGCGCCGAATTTGCAGATTCTTTTTGAAGTTAAGTTAAATATTTTTTTCACAAACATAAAGATATGTTGACAACATTTTTTTTAACAACCTTAAAAAAATAATTTTTGAATTTTTATTTTGCTGTTATAAGTTTGTAGAAAGTGTCAGTGCATCTGTATCGGTGTATCTGTTTGTCTGTACATGTCCACGTACACACCAAACAGCTGGACCGATTTTGAATTAGTTTTTTTTTCTTGTTTGAAAGGGGACTTAATCGAGAACTATGTTAGACGAAAATCAGTACAGCCGTATAGATTATATCACGTCTTCTCTTGATATATTCATATATTTTTAATTTTTGTTATTAAATAATAATTTTACATTTATTGCAATTTTTAATGAAAATGCGCAATATAATGTTTTTTTTTAAATACAAGGCATTTTGGAAATTATTGTATCATCCTTTAAGCATCAATTGTTGCTTTAAAACAAAAACAGCAAATTTCTGGAAAAGAAAACTGCTTAAGTTAAATGTGATTTTTTTTGAGGCATTTTTAGATTTAATTGAACTGAATTTTAATCAGAAATAATTTCTTGTTCGGGCTTAAGTTAATTAATTTCAATTCTTATTGAATGAAATATTTTTGTTAATTAATGTGAGTTTCTAAAGAAGAGAAGAAAAATTAAACTATACTTTATAGATTGGGGAAATATTGATATCCACTTGGGTAGATATTGTATCATGTAGTATCACTATTCATTTTCTGTTTTTCCAGCCCGTATAAGAAATTATTTCAGATTAAAACTCACAACAGTTCAATTAAATCAAAAAATTTCTCATTTAAAACATAAAGATTTATAATGCAGGAAAGTAAAATCAACTGTTGAAAGCAAAAACAATGTAACATAATAGCCACTACTATACTAATTACAATGCATGTACCGACGGTACATCGAATAAGTAAAAATAATTAATGTGATTATCGTAAAAGATAAGCAAGAATATTTAAACATATTTAGGTAGAGTAATATAATTTCGTGCTAACCTAAATAGAAAAATGAAAAACAGAAAATTAATAGTGATGCCTATAAATGTGTTTACCAAAGGTAAATCAATTTGTATACACAACAATCATTTCTCATATTCCGTTTCATAGAAAATTTAAGTTAAATAACTGATGTTAATAAAAATCTCTGCCCAAGTAGATAGGCAAATAACGGTTTTCCCCCAGCTATAAAGTCTAGTTTAATTTTTCTTCTCTCTCCTTAGAAACTCACATTAATTAATAAAAATATTTCATTCAATAAGAACTGAAATTACTGAACTTAAACCCGAATAAGAAATTATTTCTGATTAGTATTCAATACAGTTCAACCAAATCTAAAATTTTTTCAAGAAACCATTTAATTGGAAAGTTTCATTAACATGATTGCTTTCCTAGTGCCGTGCCAGTGTGAATGTGTACGAGAGAGCGTCCATCAACAAGGAGGCGTTCGACACAACTTGGACCATCACGGCTGTGGAAAACCATACAAACTTGTGGTTTCAACAACATGAAGCACAGCTTATATTGCAGGTGCCTCAATGGATTTATTAAGGGGCATATTTGGCAAATGCATTATTTCGTGCACAAGCACTTTTTATTGACATCCAACTTCACCAGATTTAACACCTCCTGGCAGTTTTCCTTGGGGATATTTGAAAGAAAGAGTGTACATTAACAAACCAAGAACCATACTCCAACTAAAAACCAATATTCGAAATGAAATCATAACCATTACACCCGAAATTATGCGAAGTAGAAAATGGGCATCACTTACAGGATATAATTTTTTAAAGCCAATTGCAAAAAATTCCCCAATAATATACTGTATTTAAAATAACAAAAATTATAATAATCGCATAAATAAAAAAGTTATAAACCATTTGAATTATATAGCTCATTCTGTGCCACTCTGTATTATTATTTTTCCTTAATTTCGATAACAAATATATAATGTTGTCTTCTCAAGCGAATGACCTGTAAGCTTACTTATCATCCCTATTCTGAATAAAAATTATTCAGGAGGCTTTCCCCTATCCCTTGTTACCCTACCTCAAAAAATTTATTTGCGAACCTTCAGTCAAAATAAATAGGTCTGTTCAATTACTTTCACAGTAGGAGCTAGCAACGAGAGAGTAAGGCAGAAATTTACAAAATTACTCTCCTAAATATGAAAAAGTAAATGATAATATTTAATAATGTTTGATAATATTTTAAATTGCATTTTTTTGAAATTCTTTATAAAGTTTCATGCATTTTTATCTTTTTTTTGCATTTTTCATAATTTTTTAATTTTATTCATTAATAAATACAAAAATGCCACTGTCCATCTCTGATCATATATGAGAAACAAGCAAAATTGTTTGCCATTAAAATTAATTTTCTCTCTTTCGACGCTCTCTCCTTGCAAAATTTTATGAGTTAATGAACACTTTCCAGTAACAATTGTTACAAATTCGTAAGAATTTTCAGTAAATCAACAAACCTAATAAAACTGAGAACAAAAACTTGACTTCAACAATAAGCAATTCTGTATCGCATTTTATTTTTCTCGTCGTATTCTTGGAGTACAAGAACTTCATTCTTGGAAAAACTCAATTTCCAGCAAATTATTTTCCTGGTTATATTCAAAATTCGTTTAAACTAAAGTTCTGTCCATCGAATTATTATAGCTGGTCATCTCCATCACTATTAAAAGTTAAGATTTAAGCTTATTTCATCAACTATCTGCTTTATATCTTTTAAACATAAGTTTCTAATATAATTTGTATTTATTTCTTCATGTAAAATTTTATTGCAAAAATATTTCCAAATATACAAACATTTCAAATAAAAGAAAGAATATTAAAAATACAAGCTTAAAGCAAAATTAAAATTAAAAAATTTTAAATTTTTTATATATAAAATAAAATACAATTGCTGAATTCAAAACCTACTGTCGGAGTCGTAGGACGTACATGAACTGTTTGTAATTTCAATGAAACATTTTTTGTAAACAATTGCAGCTTTTATTCAACCTAACACTCCGACGATGGATCAGGAATTGCGAAAATATATGTTAGCATATACATACATAAATATCGTTTGTAAAATACCTCTAAATCTAATTAAATATGAGCAACCTTATGGGATGTATGAGAAATTTGTGGCACTTGTAAATATTTGGAATTTTGCGGTGGTATAAGTAATTGGGACACATGATGGGAGTTGGCACTTGCATGATTCGTTGAATGTAGTTGCTGTTGTTGAGTTTGATGTTGCAGTTGGTGCTGATGATGAGTATGGTGAGTGTGATGCTGATGATGCTGAGGATGCTGATTATGCTGATTATGTTGATGATGCTGTGAGTGGTGATGTGGCTGCAGTTGATGCTGCTGATGTTGTTGTTGTTGTTGGTGGTGTTGCTGTTGTTGTGGCGAGGGCCCACGTTGTTGATGAAAGGCTGTGGGATAACGAATTTCATCATATAAATGAGAGTCCATACTGCCCTTGCGAGATTTTGGTGTAACAACCGAATACAAGGACTCTTTGCGTGCATAAGCATAGGGAGTGGGAGTGATTGTTTGAGAGTTTAACGAAGATGTATTGCTGGGTGGATCATACAAGTCGGGTCCTATTTAAATGAAAATTTTATTTTATGTTACAACTAATTTATCAATAGGAATAATGCACTAAATAAGACACTTACATACCCTCGATTTTATTGCGTACAATTTGCGTAAATGCTGGCAGGTCTGGTAGAGGTTTTAAAAAACTTTTATTGAGAGTGCCGCCTCCACTTCCAGTGCTGACACCACTAACTAAGCCACTGCCTCCAAACTCTTTTAAAAGTTGTTCATTTGTATGAGGCGGCAGAGGTGGTGGCGTTATAACTATGGGAGCATTTAGACCGGGCACCAGGCTAACATTACGGGCGGCCAAGGCTGCCTCTACTTGAGCTTTCTGCAAATGATATCTGCGATAGATGTATAGAAAGCCTATACCTATAGCCACCATTATGACCAGCAATATCACTAGCATTATGGTTAGAAAACTGTTTTCGTGCTCAGAGCTGTGACTCTCTATGGATTTGGATGGCTCTTCTTTGCTCTTAACACCGAAGCCAGCCAAATTTAATTTGTCTTCTTCAGTCATGTTTGCAGGTGACTGGCCTGCTGGCCAATTGGTTATTACATGTATTACGTCTGGGGACTTGGCAGCACCATGCAGATTTTCTAGCAAACCTTGGCCCTGTTGATGCACAATTATCTTGGGTGTGTGCGGAGGCTGATCTTGTTTAATTACTATAACTTCAGGCATTGCCTTAGCTGTTGTTAACTCTAGAATTTGCGGTGGCAGAACAAAGTTTACATTCTCCGTAGTCGTCGCTATAGTTACCATATTTTTAGCAATACGATCTAAATTGTGCGTAATGTTGACTATGGTTGAGTTGAGGGTGGCAATCATGGCGTGTGTTGCATTGGGCACTATAGTGGTATCTGTGGGAGAGTCACAGGCTCCTGTTTGGGGATGGCAAAGCTTGTTGTTGCATTCGCACGCCTTGCGGCACATTACACCGTGCGTGCCCATAGGACAAGGCTGTTCGCAACTGTAAGGAGAATATATATTTTTTTTGAGAAAAAGCGTGTTTCAAAAAATAATTTCATACACTCAAAAAAAAATTAACTAAAACTTTGGAAAATTTTCTAAATTTGAATAAAAAAAAGTTATCGTATAGCGCCAAAGCTGTTTTTTACTCGAAACCAGTAAACTATTTACTAAATTTCTAGTTCATTAATGAACTAGTTTATAGTAATTATATTTTCATATTTAAGTAAAATTTTCCTAAAATTAAGTAAAATTTTCCAATAAAATTCGGAACTTTGCAAAAAAAAATTTTCGTCCTTGATCTCAAATTAAGTAAATTTTCCAATTTTTGCTTGTCTTTAATTCTGGTACTTATTTTTATTTTTAATTAAATCATATTCATTCATTCATAATATATTCTTCATTATATATAATTCACCACACATATATATAAATTCCTTGAGAGGAGACAAGTATTGAACCAGCAACCTTATGATTGATAGGCAAGCACTCTAACCAATTGCCTAATAAGGCAGCCTGAATAAGCATTGAAATTATTGAGTTTTAAAATTCTATTTTATTTACAAAGAAAATAAATTTCAAGTTCAAATATTCTTCGAAAATATGAAAAATTTACTTAGATTTTTTCCTAAATGCAAATTAATAACACATTCTATAATTAACTTAAAACTGCAGTTTTAAAGAAATGGTAAATATTTTCCTAAAATTTAGTATACCTATTTACATCTTTTAAGTAGGTACAATTTCATGAACTAATCAGGAGTAATTCATTTCATAAAGTTTATTTTTTGATTTAAAACGAAATTGAATAGTCCTTAATATAAAATTTCCTTCAATTTATAACCATTTTCCTACCCTTAGTAAATATTTCCTTTAAGTCAGTAAACATTTCCTAAAATAAATTTTTGTAAAAATTTACTTAAACTTAGAAAAAATTACTTTAACTTAAAAATTTTTTTACTTGAATTTAAGAAAAAAAAATTTCATAATAATAAAACATGTCTTTTTTTTAGTGTAACTAATGAAAAATCCAGTGAAGGAAAAACCTTATCACACATGTGCCCTTAATTGTGAAAGTAGCCTAAGTCATATATTTTTTGATCGGGATTTTTAGCAGATTATAATTGAACAAATGAAAAATTATTTTTATAATATGCAACATTTTAATTTAGAGTTGTACTTGTCGTTTGAAATATTAATTTGTTTAATGTTTTTAAATATTTATTGAAGTTTTTAAGATTTATTTCATATATTAAAACAAAAATGCACATTACTTAGGCCACTTTTATAATTAAGATCACATGTGTGATGGGAATTTATTTAAACAAAAGGTCATTTTCATATGGAAAAAAGTTGCGTTTTTTTTTGAACATATTTTATAAAAAGTTCTTAATATATATTATAGTAACTGTTCTTAAATATACATTCTGTGCAAACCACATCTTGATAAAACGAATTGCTGTAAAATCATTTGACATCTATTACATACCTTCATATCTCAAAGGAAATATTACAAAAGTGTGTTTTTAGTGTGTTTTTTTTTAAATCTAAGTAATTATATATTGATATATTATATATATTGATATAGATTTTTCTCTACTTAATTTAGGCACTGCGACTTATCGCACAGTTATACTGCAAACAACAATAAAATTTTGAAATTTGTTTTTGTTTTCGTGGGACCAGGCCGTTAGAAACTTATAAAAAAAGTAATTTAAAGTTTATTTTATTCATATCTTACAATTCTCCTGTCCATCCTATGGTACAATGGCATATGCCCGATTTATTATCGCAAGCAGCCCCATTGTGACAAAGACATTGATTCTTGCACTCCAACCCCCAATGATCATGATCGCATCCTAAGCAAAAATATACAAAAAATTAATTTAAAAAAAATTTATTTCCCAAATAATTTATTTAACTAAACTTACGTGTCGTGCAGTGTTTGCCTATATAACCAGGTTCACAACTGCACTCATCGGGCTTCAAGCAATAACCACGGCCGCAACCGCCACGACAAACTGGCTTGCAAATTGTATCATTGATCGATATGTTGCCCTCGTAACCGGAGCAGCAAAAGCGTATGGTGCGTGTCTTAGTTATATTCTGCAGTAAAAGAAATAAATAAGTAAATTGTTAACAGAAAAGATCAGACAGCCTTAAGGTATGCTATAAATTAGAGATATAAGAAAACTTGACACATTTAAATATAACTTAATAAAAATATGTGTATTGCAAGTATTTTTATTGGCTTTTCAATGCATTTTTACGGCCTGTCCCACGATGTCACCAGCAAACGTTCGATCGACAACTTATATTGCAAACATCAATAACATTAGAAAATTCGTTATTGTTTGCCATACAAGTTGTCGATCGAAAGTTTGCTGGTGACATCGTGCGACAGGCTGTTAATCTATTTTAATCCTCATTAAAAATTAATTTATGTTTAATTTGCTGTGTGAATTCTCAAGTTTTATCACATTCTTTATAATAAATAAATTTTTTTTGCTGTTGTCAGAGTACACGAGAGCGTTCAGTTAATTTTTGTTAGTCGTCACCATCATCAGTATTTATGAAATTTTTGTGCAGCGGACTTTGTCATCAATGCAACTGTATTAATAAATCTTTAACTTTTCCATTATTATTTTTATTGGTCTGAGCTGTTGAGTTTCATTGCTGGTAATTGTTGCATAAATTAATAAGCAGGAAATTTCAATGAAGTTGTATTCATATGATTTTTGTGTTTATTTTTTTTTCTTTTGTACTTGTACTAAATTCTTTTACAATTTAATTTTATAATATGTGCTGCTTTTTTGTACAACTATTGCATTCAATGAAAAAAAAATAATGCTCAGTACTTGTTAGAAGAAGTATATGTATTGTTTTTTTTTCTTCGAAAGTTCAACGACTTTTTAGATTAATTACGGATAACTATGTCTTATTTCACTTGAATGCATCTTTGTTAGATAATTAAAATTAAATATTTTGGCAAAAACAAAAACCTTAAACTTTTTTAATTTAGCAATAAAGCAATAAATAATATTTAAATAAAGCAAGCAAGCATTATTTCCATGAACAAATAAGAACACTGTACAACAAAATGAAATCTATATCAAAATAACAATCTTTTGTCAACTGATTTTTGTATATGGGTTTAAAAAAGATATAATTTAAATGGATTCTTGTAGAGAAGACTAAGAAATATATAAATTCATTGGCGTTTAAAAAATTTACACCTGAAACTAATTTTACGGCCTATTTAAAGTTGGTAGTAAAAAAGTATAGAAATCGTGTCACACTTAGTTTTTTGATATAAAGTATCTTCAAAACATTTCTCAACAACATAACAAGTTAAATTTCACTGGTATACATTAGAGAAGTAACGAATGTAAAATTTTAATATTCGTGAATACAAATGCGAATACGAATATTTTAAACTATATTCGCGAATACGAACACAATATTATATGTTAAATTTATAGACGCCTGCAAAATGAAATATTTACGCCTGCAAAACGGTATATATAAAAATTGTTATGAAAAAGAACTTAACACTCCTGTTAGCGTAATTTAAAGATAATAAAAACTACCCAAAATTTTAATGATCGTCATTAAATAGTGATGAAACTTACGAGTTGAATAAAAAGAGTTTTGGTAAATTAAAGAAATTATATTTATTTATATAAAAGAAAATGTATGACTTCAAAGTCAGAAAGTTGAAATGAGAATGACATAAGAAATAATATTAAAACAATTTACACATTGCAAAGCCTACTATGATTTCAAATTCATACACATAGAATTTATAAATTGTATAAGCCTACTATGATTTCCAATAAATAGCATTTGAAAATTTGAAAAAGCACAAATTTCTATAATTTGTGCTTAGTCAGAAATAATTTATAGCCTCGCTCATTTTTTTAACTTTGAATTTGTATTAGGACAAGAACTAAAGGTATTTGCAAGATTGCACAGCTATAAAATAATTCGAAATTAAAAAATCAAACTAAGCAAATCGTAGGCGTGTCCCAATTTAATGTTATACCCTTTCATACAAAAAACAATAATATTTTTTACAATCAGTCTAAAATGTACAAAGCATGAAGTACAAATGTAAAAAAGAAGACAAATTGATAACATCCTTCTTTTTTTCGGTTAAAAAGGCTTTTATCTGAACAAAAATTTTATTGGAAAGTTTGCCATTTGCAAGAAATAACTGTTATGTAAGAAATTACAGCCAAAACAATTGAAAGTATTCCATTAAATACAAGGAAAATGGAATTACGCATCGCTTACTTATTTGGTGGCCTGAGTGTTTTAACACAAACACCAGACTGAAATAAAAAATTTTCACTACAAATGGAATATGTGAATTGTTTTGATTTCTCATATCAAAATATTTCAAATGCTTCTTTGTATAAAAGTTCAATTTTAGCAACAGCAATTTACAATTGTCACTGCTATTGTGATTGTTAGTTAAGAAAATACTATAAATCTTGTACATGACTAATAAAGAATGGAAATAATCCCAGAAATCTGTGTAGCTTAATTTTAGCTTGCATTGCAATAAAGCTTTTAACATATTGTGATGAGTTGAAAACTGCATAAAAACGTGCTCATATGAAATTCCCCTTTCCTTTATGTCTGAAATTTGGAATGGTACAAAAAGCCATGAATCATAAGGGTATAAAAAGTACAAAACGATGCTCCTAAGGCTTTTGTTTAGTGTTGAAACAATACAACTACAGATAATTTAAAATTCCCGACTTTCCTGCAATGCCAGCGAAGAATTTCTATTTCTGCAAACACAACAAGTTTATCCATAAGTCTGAGCTGATATCAGCATCAAATAAAATAGTATGCAACAACTGACACAGTTTATTTTTATATGTTTTAGGGGTTAGTTCAATAATTTTCCACTGATTGCATAAAAAGTGATGATTGCATCTCTCCCCAAACAATTGCCATATAAAACAAACTGCTCCAATTTTACACGAAGTTTAATTATTTACATTAGTTCTTGGCACTTGCGGAGCTTTTAGGTATATTTCTTAAAAAGACTTAATTTTTTTAACTTGAAAATGTGTAATTTTTGGGTTTCCGTAGAAAAACCAATTTGCCAGCTTCCTGATCGAATTTCTCAATGCTCAACTGTGTTTATATTTTTGTTAGTTTTCAAAGAATTTAGTTTTTATAATTTTTTTTATCATATTTAAAACAATTTTGCATTGTTGAAGCTATAAAACTATATTTTTGTTGCAAGAAAATCTTAAAAAAAAGTTTTTTCCTTGACTGTAGTCTACCATTTGCCTAATGCCACCACACACTGATTTTGCTGTCTCTCAAATTTTCATTTCAAAAATGAAGGCAATGGCTTTTCTCCCCCATGTTTTTTACATATTTGCACCAGTTGTTTTAGTTTTTCTTTCTACATCACTTATTAGTCTATATCACTTAACTTAAAAAAAATATTTCACTTTTATTAGTTATTAATATTTCCAACAGTAAATCCAATCGAATCCAATTTATAGCATTCCTTTAATAAATGTGCATTAGATCGCATACTAACCCACCATTGCTCTCAAATTACAATCAGTCTCAAATAAAGTTACATAATTCCATTAAAATATGTATGTGAGTATAAATGTATGTATGAATGTATCGGTCCAGCTGTTCCAATATGCAAACATTTTGTTTTCCTTTCGTATTTTGAATGCTTAGCATTATGTTACAGAAATTTGTGCAAAAATATATACCACACATCCCCATGCCAACAAAGAAAACAATTTTAAGCTGACATATAAAAAACAAATTTGCGAAACTATCAAAAAAAAAAAAAACAAATAAAAAATATAAGAAAAATATTTAATATGAGCCACTAAGTATTTCAACTTACTGTTTTAATGTTTGTTGAAGTAAAAATGAGAGTACTCGCATATTTTGTTTTTATTTTTGCGTTCATGCATTCACTTTTAGACGAATTGAATTTACAACATGTGATACGCAGCTTAAAAAATAAGACCAACAAACAAAAACAATTCACAAATCTATTGCTTACAACTTCTAGTATTCGCAGCACATGAGATGGTTACATTAGGCATTTATTTGATGAATATAAAATCAAATACACTCACCGCATTATATGCAGTTTGTTTGCATGAGTGTATGTAGTTGCTGTGTTTGACACCGTGACTTAATTTCATTGCAATTTATATTTATTTTTAAGCGTTATTTGGGCGAGTGAAAAAAATCACCAACCAATTTCCAAGCATTAGAAAATTTAAATTAACGCATATTATATTTTTTTCTTTATTGAAGGCATTAAATGAATCCTACTTATCTTTCTATTTACGTTGTTGGAAACCAGCACAAATAAGCTTCCAATGTGTTTATCAAAATTTTAAATGGGAAGTATAGCGAAGAAAAATATTTGGACTACAAGAAAAATATGTTATCAAATTATGTTTAGGTATATTTAAGTGTGAAAATTAAAAATTATTAATAGCATATTTATAATATTTACTTTATTTTATATGCAAATGCGTGTTTTATAACTCACTTTTGTGAACTGTGTAATGTGAAATAAGCGATATTTTCATACCTGTTACTTTTTAGCAGAGATTGAAAAATCATTATTCACTACTGCGATCAGATTTATCAAGTAATATATACTTTATATATAGTTCTTTCATACAAACAGTGAATGGTATGGTATGTCTACTTTTGAGCCCAATTCCATTGTCTTTCTGCTGTTTATTCTTGTTACCAGCAGTGCCAACTATTTTTAGCTAAAACGCAGTATTTTCCTATGCAGTAATAAATTAAATTTTAATAGAAGTCGATATATTTATAAGTGAATGCAATTAGGTTGTTTTTCTAGTAAGCCCCTGTTTAGCCTTGCAATTTTTGTTGCAGCAATTCTTGAGTTTATTGTTGAAAGATCCCAAAAAAAAATTACTTATTGCCATCAGAACTACTTGCCATATAATGACTTACTCTTAGATTGCCAAATTTAATTACTCGCTTACAAATCGCATAACCTAAAATTTAAAAAATTATGTACAAGTTGCTAAATGAAAAGAATGATTTTTTTAGGTTAAATAGATTACGTGAACAAGTTGCTAAATAAAGAAAAGTAAATACTTCTCAATAATTTATTATTTTAGTCTCACGCCTTGTTAAAACCATTAAGCGGGTAATCCAGTAGGGAAGAGCTTCCACCAAAAATTCTTAATTCCAAACTCGATTAGCTTTTTTGAAATTTTTTGCTGGAATTTGAGAAAATTAGGGAGGGGTACACAGTTTCATGTGCTCAGCAATTCTCTTTTGTTTTTAAATTCGCACTTTTTAATTTAAATGTATTTGATGTTTTATTTTTTTCTTCAGTTGTAAATTTCAAGTAAATTTGTGGTGTAATAGGATTTTTTAATAAATAATTGTATTAATAATATAATAATTGTATTAATATATAATTAATATAAGAATAATTGTATTATAATATATTATGTATAGTCTAGAATTTTATAATGCTGACATTAATGCAATTTAAATCTGAATTTTAAAAAATTGCAGCAAAAAAATTACAGATTTTTATTTGTGACTGCTGAATCATTAATCAATTTAAAAATTTTAACAGAGTTTTGGCTACTACAAAAATTGCTAAATTTATAAAAAAATATTGAATTGAAATGACTTTATTCCAAACATCCATTTGGCAAAATAAAAACGGTGTAAATCTAACGCAAAACTCGCTCTATTGGCATCACTGTTCGTTGCTCTTCTTATAACATAGTATTTTTGAAAATAACAGAACTCTGTTATAAACAAAACACTTTTAAACTAGGAATACTAAAATGTGTTAAGCCGAGATCAGGGTCACTGTTAAATTTCATTGCTACTTTTTTAATTAGTAGCTATTTCTCAAAATAACAAAACTGCTGCAAACCAAATACTGTTAAACCCTGATTGCAATTGCAGGTTAAAAGAACAGGATTTAGAAAAGGACATTATGAAAAAAAAACACAGGATCGCTTATGGCTACTGTGTAGTTTTCACCACATACTAAACAAGTAGTTCTGTCATTGTCGCAAAGTGGATTTCAGTTTCACCGAATGTTGGACATAATCAATTATAACATACACAAAAAGGAACAACTTTTCCGACCCTAACAGTTTTTCTTTGATGATTTAAAATAATTAGTGTCATCTATTTTACAAGAATAGCATGCTGTTACATTCTTATAGAAAAGATGGTTGACTGTATGGCAGCAGACTATGCTTATAAGAAATATGGTTGACTATTGGGCAATGTTATTATATTAAAGACGGTTGAATGTATGCATGGCAGGGAAGCATTATTATAAAAAAGATGCTTTATTTTAAACCATAACACTGTGCTTATAGCTTAGCTGTAATTATAGAAGGTTAGGAAGTAACACTTTTTTGAGAAATTTAGTTTTATTGATACCAATGTTAAGTAAAAATATGGGAATTAATAATGGAATATGATGTCGGGAATATGTCTACCTCTAGTACCTTGGCAGACGTAAGCTCTTTTCACAAAATTTTGAACCACATTTACCAACAAAGCTTCGCTTATCTCGTCAGTTTTTAATTTGCTCACGTACACAAACGTTGGTGTGTTCATTAAAATTAAAATTCAGAAAACTTTACAATAAAAATTCTTTATTTAAGACTGTAAGGTTACTTGGTTAAAATTTCTTAACTTTTTACTAAATAAATGTTAAAGGATACCAGCTCATTTTTCGACACTACATCTTTTGACATCTAATTTACTTCCTAACCTCTAATTCGCCACCCTTTATAAAAGATGGTAGCCTATATGTCAGCTCACTGTTTTAATAGAAACATATGGTTGATTATATGACAGCATACAATTAATATAGAAAAGTTAGTTCACTATACCGACGGCTCCGATCTAAAACATGCTAAGTCAAAAAAGCCAGTTTGGAGATAAATGCCTTAAAAGTTAATTGATAATATCTCGGGAATGTTGTGAGATAGAAACTTCAGGCTTTTTGTAATCCGATGGCCCTATGTATAAGCAAAAAGTGGCATGAAGTTAGCATAACTGACGGAATTGAACTGGGTGTTAACAAGTTTGTCCATATAATTTGACATTGAAAACGGTAGCATTACCTAATTTTAACCCACTTTTAAGTCCTAGCATGATTTTTAATGTTAATTAAAGATCATGTTCAATTTTGCCACTTATGCTAACTTCATGCCAATTTTTGCTTATACATAGGGCCTTTAATGTGTATTTTTTAAAGATACTTTTAATTAAATCAAACATTTCTATCAGGTATCATTCCCTTTTACTTAATTTTTTTGATTTTACAAAACATTTCTTTTAATTACTTTTTTAAATGCATAAAGAAAACATACAAATATTTTAAATTATATAAAAAACACGTTATAAGATATAAAACAAGAAAATTAAAATTAATTATTAAGAAAACTTAAGCAAATTAAAATTATTATATAATTCCTGATAAATTGAATAGAAACAACAATTCCAAACAAAAATTCCAAATATTATTTAATTTCATTTCTACATTGCTTCATTTTTTTCACTTTGACTCACTTGTATATTTTAAAATTATTTTTCAAATTAAGGCTTTGGTTTCTTTTTTACTTCTGTGTTTCTTTAATTGCAAAAGTAATCTTTTTTTGAAAACCAATTGGGTAATAATATGTAATTAATATTTGTGTTACTGTATGCATTCGTTGTGATTTTTTTTATTTTATTTTTGCAAACCAATTGCACTCACAAAACATAATTTAGATGAAATGTATGAAATTGATATTTGTTTAATTAATGCTCTGCAGAAGCTTTAGATAATGTTTTTTTGTTTATGTATCAAATTACTTAAAGGCTACCGAAATGTATGTATTTATTGTGTGGGGGTTGTCTTACCATCTTTTTATGCGCAACACTTTTGGTTAGTTGAGAGGAGTTGGTAAATTGTTTGTAATCCAAGATATTTCCTCATATCTTAGGTTTACACATTTTTACATGCATGTAATTATCTATGTTAGATGTGTGCACCGCAAAAAAAAAATCAGACATGGTTAGATAATAATCTTATAGAGCTATTTTTAATAGAAAGTGAGCTCGCAATTAATCTGTTAGAGCCCAAAATTTAGTTAATGTGAAGCAATTTTAAAAGCCTTATTTTGTAGTTAAGCCAAAAGATTTAACATAGTGAACGCATTCTTGTTATATGGAATTTCAATAAAAATCCTTTGCAGATATTGAAAGCTCTCATTTCTACTAGGATTACAGACTTTCTTGAATTCACAAGTAAATGACAGGCTTGGATTCCATTAACATCTAATTAATTGAGAATATATTCTACGCTTGAGGAGCTGTTTGTAAGGAATTCCTATTGACTGGGTGTTCTGAGATATTCACCCGTATTGAGTATGTCACGTCGAATATTCGCCTACGAGAATTTCCTACTAGATAAAAGAAAATGTAAAAAAGGTTTGTTCAATCTAGTACAAAATTCTCGTAGTCGAATATTCGACGTGACGTACGCAATACGGGTTATTGTCCCACATGATAAACTGAGAAATAAATGCATATAAAATTGTTTAGAAAACAATAGCTTAGTAATTTCCTCAGGAAGCTAATCACTATAAGGAACAGTATTTCACAGCTATCTTGTCAGGAAACTGCCCCACATTCAGCACGTTAGACAGTCAACTTATTTAAACAGTTTTGTTGTTTATTATAAAGCTTAAATTTTGTTTAAGCTGGAAAGAAGTAACCAGAAGGATATTTCTTATTAAAATTTAATACGACAAGAATAAATTAAAGTCCTGTAACCATACTTCGAATTAGACGTTAGTATAGGTTTAATTTTAATTCGCAATACAACAGGAATGTCACTTTTGTATCCTTCATGTAAAAATTTTATTCTAAAATTGACAACTAACTCTAACAAAACTACACCTCAGCATTCTGCTTAGCTTCAACATAATCACTGTCAGAACATACCCTTACCATACATCCCTGAAAATAGAAATTAAATATTCTAAGCGACATTAACAGAGGAAACGCTATTAAGGTCTGTAACAATTTGTAAAATGCTGATCCTAAGCTCTATGACAAAGTTACATCAGATCAGTACAAGGATACGATTTCGCTCCATATATCCTTTATTTCAAAAATTGAATTTCACCTATAATTATCATGAGGATAAAACAATAACTTCCAATTATCTAACACAATCTAAGAAATCATATAATTTAGTTTTCTGGTGAATTTTTAAACAGGAATATTTTCTTTCTCAAATTAGTATTTGCTGCATATATCCTCAATTTTGCAATTTAAATTTTAACCATAAATTTAATGGGGATATTGTAAAAAATATCCTAACTGTTTTTAGAATTAAACCCTAAAGATGTCTGGAAAATTCTATATGAACCGGTGCCAGGACAAGGCAGACTCCTATATGTCCTTGAGATTAGAAATTTTGTTTCAATAATAATTATCAGAGGAATGCATAAAATACTTGCTGTTATAACATGCATTGTATTTTTAGGATTTTTGATACATTTCACTTAAATCATAATGCCAGGACATATTATTATATCAATCAATACAAGGATATTCCTACATTTCATATATCCTTTTTCTCAAATAAAGATTTTCTTACTCAATAGTATTGCGAATACAGCATGTGCTCGCTCAAAAATCTTTAACAGTATAAAGTCAATCTTTGTAGTGAATTTCCTTACAGCTGGTGTAAGGATATGCTTAGCTCCCATATATCCTTAATTTCGAAATAGAAATTATTGCTAAAATTGTAATGGCAGCAGATCGAAAATTTTTAACTATTTATTAAATTACGCATTAAAGTTTGCCGTTTAATTTCATTGAAGTTGGAGCTAGGATACGGTTAGCGACCATATATCCTTTTTTAAGTTATTGATAAAATTCAAACTGATTCGAATTACAAATGCAGGACAAGCTCTCAATTATCTTTAGAATATACTTTTAAGATTTGTAGTGAATTTCATTGCAAGTGGTGTAAGGACATGATTACTTTTAATATATCCTCAACTTCGAATATTAAAATTCAGCCTCTTCAGGAACTTCAATTACAGCTGCAATTATAATGGAAGTAGAACCAAATTTTGCAACTCTTTTGACAATCAAATCAATCATTAGCGAAAATTTGTAGCTATTTCTAAAATTATTCATTCAGGTATTCAAGTAAATTTTACTGATATTCGAATTAGGATGCGCTTAGATTCCATATTCTTAACCCTAGAGTTTGATTTTTTGCTAAATCTATCCAGCAAATGCTGCGAAAATTTGTTTTTATATAAACATTTATATGCTTCAGATAAATTTTTATCTGAATATATTTATTTATGAATATATCCTTAATTTTTAATTCTTATGACAACATATCATAAGCTCACCTCTTATATGAATTTGCTAACATATTTGGCAAATTATAGGGAGGTAACTGCAAAGACATATAACTACCTTACATGCATTTTTAATTTTATTTGTAATTATAAGGAAAATAAGCATAAATTTCAAAATGCCTTCGGTATTACAATGTTGAACGTTCTGGTAATTTTTTTTAAGATTAATGCTAGCACATGTCTGTCTCTTACATATCATCAAGCTTAAAAATGTTATTTCAACCACAATCAGCAAGAGAATGCTTTGAAAGCTTGATTAAAAACTCTGCAACTATTGTTTAAATTAAGCTTTATGAAAAGTACCAAATACGTGCGGCCCATATATCCTTAATCTTGAGGACATGATATAATTTACCCATAATTGTGTTAAGTATACAAAAATAAGCGGATCCTCAGTCTGCAAATGTACACTTGAGCCATCAGTACATCTTTGCCGAAGTCTTTAAAAAAAAATGAATAACACGAGGTTTTATTTTTATGTCAGTTTACTTTGGTATCCCTTGCTATTTTTCTATTATCAAATACCTAAGGCTGCTACTATGTATTTCTTTAACAAATTTTAAGTAAATTTTTGCTTTATTTTGGAATTTCTTTTTATATTCAGTTTTAATCATTTTACCACAATTTTTCACAAAGTTCATATTTTTGCTTTAAACTATAGCAATATATGATTTCAATTATAAAGCCACAAATTACAATCTCCAAGTGATATTTAAATATTTTCATATACTTTTTTTAAGCCAGTTTATAAATACAATTATTATCTTGTTCGAGGTATTGATATTGCTCCAATTTGTTTGTCGAAAGCAACTCATTAATTGACACTGTAACTTGAAAAAGAAATTATTTATGTTTAAGCCTTTTCTTTTATAATTATACTTATAAAAGATTATACATATAAAACATTTGGCATTGCAACATGATTTTTCGCTGAAATTCAAGTTGCAAGATCAGTCTTTATAAGGCAATAAACAGTCGTCCGACAGACGGGCTAACAAACAGACAGTTAAACATATATAAACACATATTTCATAATCCTCTCAAATTCAACTGTAATGAGAGCTTTTGAGATGATATTTTGCATTACAGGTAATATATAAGAAAAAAAGCCTAAAAGCAAAATATTTTTGCCTTATCATTTTTGTAAATAAATAGTTTTCTAGTGCAAAACCATAAAAACGGAAGTAACAAGTGATTTTGAACGTGAAAAATTTGTTGCGAAAAGAAAAACCGCAAAATGTTTTTAAAAGGAAAATCAAAGAGAGGAGAAAAGAAAACTTAAACATTTTATGGGTATTTCACAAAGGTTTTGCTTTTTAATGGCTTAACTAAATTAATTTCACTATGATACTTTTGGAAAAACACGCGATTGTAACCATATACCCAGTTTGGCGATTTTGGTGACCAATTTTTGTTTTATTGTCCTGTAAAGATTTCGAAAATCAGTGCACCCTCCAAAAATGGTGTCACCAGTTTCTTGCCAACAGCTAATTCAGACTTAGTGATAGCGCTTAGCTTAGCTATATATTGACAAAAATGTAGCTAAGAGCTTAATGTAAAAATCTTGCTGACATCTTATTAAAAAAAATATTTCTTCGTGCACTTTTTTTTGCAAAAATTAAGGAAAATTTTTTTTAATTTTTGCTAACAATATTTGGCAAAGTTGGACAAATTTTTTGAACATATCAATACAATCTGAATATGTCTAGGCAACCTAATAGCTCCTAAAGACCACTTTTTACCTAAAAATTTTTTTTTTCAACATTTAGATAAATTTGTTGTTGTTTTGAAAATCATATAATCAAATGCTCTCTGTTGAGTTTCAGTAGTAATTTGTAAAAAAAATATGTTTTCTGGAAAAAATTTACGAAGAATATTTTTTCACTTTTTTCAACATAACTTACAAGGAATAATAATTTTTCACTAAGAATATTTGGTAAAGCAACAAAAAAGCCTTAAACTAGTAAATACTAAAATTTTTAATGCCAGAAATGAAACAATATCCAAGGAAGTAAAAAAGATTCAATAAAATTATAGTCTAACTAGTAAAAAACGAAAATGTTTAAAGTGCAAAGTGGGCTTGATGAGTTATTTAGGAGCCAAGACACGTTCAAATTATATTGATATGTTCACAAAAGTAGTTTAGGTTTACCGTAGGTACATTTTTAATAAATATTGTCAGCAAAAATGTAGGAGTTCCCTTAAGTTATTCTAAAAAAAATTAAAAAAAAAATATTCATTAATTTTTGCACAAAAAAAATTAAAGAAGAAATTATTAATTAGAGAAGAAATATTATTACCATATATAGTTTAGAGCTTTGACTGAGTCTGAATTAGGTGTTGGCCAAAAACTGATGATACCATTTTTTGAGGGCGTACTGATTTCCGAAATCCTTGTAGAGCTATAAAAAAATTGGTCAGCCAAATCGCCAAGCTGGGTATAAAGTTTTATTACACCCAGAAAAAAGATTGGTTGAAAAATGGTTAGGCCAATAAAATATCATTTACATAAACTATATTTCAATTCACGCTATCAATTTTCTATTAATACAAGAAACAATCCATGTTCATTGCCATAAGGGCATACTTGTAACAAATATATGATTCTCACAATTCTTTAATTGATTGCATCAACCAAGCATATGCTTTTGTCATGACTAAATAACTTATTGGTTAACACAACCGAATAAAACATTATGAATTGGATTTTACGACCAACTTTTGGTATTGGCAACAAAAAAATTGTCGTTGTATATTAGGGTTAAAATAAACATTTTCTATTAGTTGCTGCAACTGACTACGAGGTTGAGTTTACTATCATAGTTTATAGCAGAAAATTAAAAATTAACTTTTGTGACTTTCAAAGATATTATGATTTGTGATTTCTCAAATGGTTTTTGAAAGTATGTACATAAGACAAAATGTTTGTGGCTGTTTAAAATATGTGGTTTAAGAAATGCATATAAACATGCTTCACCACCAGGAAATAAATTTCAATTAAAATTCACTTGTGACAATATGTCAAATAATAAATTTCTTAAATTATGTATTTTTATTTGCGTCTATTTTTTATTTTTAATTCAGTAAGGAAGTCCAATTTTTCTTTCACAGGTACCAATTATGATATTGTTTTAGTTTTACTAACCATATTTTTGGTAGCGCGAATAACTTTTTTTTCGAATTCAATACTATTAACCAATTTTTTCTGTTGCTGCAATTATTTGGTTAAGGGTTATAATTAAAATATGGTGGTACCACACGAAAATTGCATTCGTTATACCAAAATTCTATGTAGTTGGGTCAACCGCCAAAAATTCGATTGGCAACAAATTCGGTTGTCTCAACGAATATGTTTTATCTGTGTATCCTTTATTAGCACTATCGAACCTATATTGTCAGGACCGTGTAGATTTTTGATGTTAACCGATTACTGTATCTTCTTCAGCAGAAATTTTGTAAAAAATTGTTTTATTGCTTTATTAATTGCATAAAATTATTTTGGACTCATTAATTAAGCTCAGTCTGGTCGTTTATTTAATATATCCCAGCAAACAAAAATCTGGTTTGCAAGCATAAAAAATGAGGGAAGCAATGTATTGCTTACTTTATAACTACAGCTTAGAAAAATGCTTCTGAAAAGCACTAACGTAAGGAAGGTTCTCTAACAAAAAAAGAAAAAATTTAAAAAAAAAACTTTTCCATTTAAGTACAAAAAACTCTATATATTATTATTTCTCTGAAGTACTTTGGTAAGAAAAAATTCATGGCTTTTTGGAAGCTAAATGTATTGGTTCTAACTGGCTTAACTCTGACAAAAAACAAACAACAAGTGATTCTCTAAAATTTTCTCCCTTACAAAAAGGCTTATGGGAAGCATTAATTTCTGCTGGGTAATTAAAGATTTGAACAAAATAATATAAACTCTTCCTCATAGCTGGTAATAAAATTTTATTTATTAACTTTTTATTTCAAGTCAATAAAAAATCTTTTTTAGTGTACCCAGCGAAAAACAGCTTAAAATCAATGAAAACCATATAAAATTAATAAGAAACATTAAAAAAAGTCTAACCATGTTAAAATTTTTTATTTCAATATAGAAAAATATTAATTCACAGTATTGATTTATTAGTTTTATTTATTTTTAAGTGCTTCAATATACGTTTTCTATTATATTGAACATGATTGAATAAATGTGATAAGAACTATTTTTAACTGGAAGGTTTCCCTGAGTATGCGTCTCAATACTTAGAGTTTAATTAAATAGCATGTTCTTCCAACTCTTAAGTTCATATTAGATATTAAAGCTATAATACCTAATTAGTACAATTAAAAGTGTGATTAGGTAAATTATTTATTTTTTTTATAAATATTTAAAGCTTAAATAAGTAACATATTTCTTTAACTCTGAGTTAAGCTCACATGAAATTATAAAATTAATTTCTAAAAGTTTAATTATGACAATATATCGAATAATAAATTTCTTAAATTTCTTAAAGTTTTTTAAACAAAAACAATCTGGCTTGCCTATATTAAACAAAAAGAAAACAAAAATTGTAACTATAAATTAAGGCACTGGACTAAAGCTTCACCTACAATTCCACTTTTTAGCTTATTCAACAACAATATTATACAAAATGTATACAAGCAGGTCATCATACTCTTTAAGTGAAAAAGGAGTTTATGAAAACAAAAACAAAACTTACCTAGCAACAATTTAAACAACAAATAAATGAATACATTAAATAGAAAAAACTCAAAACAATACAGCTTTTTTTCTTCTTAAAAGCAAATATGTTACATATCCTGTCTCAGCTAATCATGAAAAACTGGATACTTTATGTTTTCCACATGCTTTGGCTGTGTGTTGCTTTTATGAACAATTTTATTTCAAATAATAAACCAGTAAAAGGAAAAATAAAGCAGCAAATATTAAATGTTTTATTTTTGTTTCAGTTTTTGGCGGTAAACTTGTTTGATTAGCAATAAAAATTTAAAACAAAAAATTTCACAAAATACCCGGAAATGCATAAAACTCTAGTCGATTGCCTCGCCTCGTTTGTTTTAGTTTCAATTTAGAAAAAAAATTATTTCTAATGTTAATTTACAGAAGAAAATTGGATTAAAAGATTTAAATTTGTAATAGTAGAGCAATTTTTTTATTGATTTTTTATTGAGAGTATTTAAAAATAAGAAACGAAAATTCTTGAATAAAATCATTAAAAAAAAGTTTTAATTAATGTAATTGCTTTTTTAAGCTTTTAATTATTTCAATTTGGTGTCATTAAATTTGGTTTAGTTAATTGTGTGTTTTTTGTTATATTTTTTCTTTTATTTATTTTGTTATAAAAAAAATGTCTATATTAAGAAATTCTTTGCAGCAGTTGTTACAATACAAAAAAAAATATAAAACAAAATATTTGTAAATGAAACAAGAGACACAGACGATTTAATATTGCTACAAGAAAAAAATATTATATATGAAACTTCACTACAGCAATTTTCTGTTAAATTGATTTATGGGAGTACTTTACCAAAAATTAAAGACAAGTTATAGAAAGAAGACCATAGGAAATAAAGTCTAAGGACAGCTTATTTTAATATTTTTTTAAATGACTGGAAAAAGCTCTGTAATAAAGAAGGAATAGGGCAGACATGTGACTTTTTTTATTCTCTTCATATCGCAATTGTTCAACCAAATATATATATATATATATATATATATTTTTCCCTGGCTGAAACCTATAGAAAATCTTGTAGAGGAAGATTTTTTGGATATGACTTTTGTATAATATTTTTTGCAAAAAAATTATATTGAAAAATTTTTAGTTGATCACTTTATAGCATAACTGAGATATATCTTTAACTTTTAAGCTTTATCTCTAAATGAATAGAGCTCTAGCTAAAAAAGGAAAACAAAATCCATTCAAATATAAATTTACCCACTGTAGGGTAATAACAAACAAACGAAAAAAGCACCACAAACATCATTATATTTTTGGGATAAATTTGGTGTTGAACCAGTTTAAGTTTTTGTTAGTTTTTTTACTTCTTCGAAAAATCTGATTGGTACATTTCGATCTCCATGTTTATTTAAGGCAGGTGGTTTGTTATATAATTTTTTTTTTTTTTTTTGAGTTTGATTATTTTTATTTTTTATATTTGGAATATAATTTATTAAATGGCTTGCCGCTGTCTAATATTTATATTTGTATATAAAAATTATATCAAATTTATATGACTTTAATGGCCATTAAAGTAATTTTTTCACAAATTAAAAAAGTGTCAAATGGTTTTACTAAATATGGTTAATAAATGTATTTAATTAACAGCTGTTTTAAGGATTTGAAACTCCCAAAGAGTTTAAGATTCTTTAAAATAAAAAAAATCTGTTTAAGTATTAATTAGCAAAAATGACAATCAAAAGTAAAGCGTTTAATTATCACAACACTTTAAAAAAAAACTTGTGTTTGATGATGGTTTTTTTAGCAGAAGTTCTTATGAAACATGAAATTTTCTATAATATATAATACTTTAAATTTCTTTACGATCTCCAAGTAAAAACCCTTTCAGAAAAGTCAATAAGTCTCTTAGTTTCTGAACCAATAGCAGTGCAGCTCTTGAAAGAAGCTCTCTTCTTTGATAAAAAATTAAACCATTCAATGACATTTTCATTATTTTAAGTAAATCCTATTACTCGTATATAATATAATAAGCACAAGGGAACTAACTTTTCATTATTTTTATAAACCAAGAAGAAACTCGCTACCACAGATATTTCCGAATGCACAAAGAAGAAAAAAATCCCAATTATTAGCTTCAATAAGAAAATCTACAATTAATCAACTAAAAATTAAATTTATTAAAATTTCAATTAAAAATTTAATTGACTCAATGAAGCTTTTGCTTGAAAGTTTTAGTGATCAAAACTCCAACTAAAAGTTTAACTAAGTTTGTGTAAAAATTTATTTGATTAAAATTTTAATTAACAGTTTAGTTGAGTCAATAAAACTCTTGTTAAAAAATTAACTGGCCTTAAATTTGGATTAAAAATTTAATTAAAGTTTATTTGACAGCTTTTGTTCAAACATTTATTTGAATAAAATTTTGATTAAAAATTTAATTCAATCAAATAAACTTTTGTTTCAAAATTTATTTGATTAAAATTTCGATTCAAACTTTTATTCAGTCAAAAAAAAAAAAAAAATTTAATTGGTTAACATTTAAAAATTTAATTGAGTCTAATAAACTTTTGTTTAAAAATTTAATTGATTAAGATTTGGATTAAAAGTTTAATTGAGTCAAATAAACGTTTGTTTAAAAATTTGATTGATTAAAATTTTGATTAAAAATTGAATTGAGTCAAATAAACTTTTGTTTAAAAATTAAATGAACTTAAATCTCGATTAAAAATGTAATTGAGTCCACTAAAGTTTTGTTAAACAATTTTGGCATAAAATTTCAATTAAAAATTTAATTGAGTCCATTAAACTTATGATTAAAATTTAATTGCCTTATTCATAAAAATGTTTTTGGTTTAAAAACCAAATTATTTTTATGATTTTTTTAATTAATAAAAAGTTTAATTAAAATTTTTGTAAAAAATTTAATTACTTAAAAACTTTAACTGACACAATTTCATTTTCATTTGATTATTTGCATTTTTTTTATATTAAAGGTGATAAAAAAGAAAACACTTCCCTAACATTCATTGAGGTTATTAAAGTTATGCTAAAAAAAAATTGTGTGTCAAATTTTCTATACAAACTCTTTCCATTAGAATAAAAATTAAAAATTTATGGACTTGTTTTCATTAGAGTCGAAATTAATATCATTCTGAAGTTAAAATCCTGAAATTTTTTCAAGAAGAATTTTTTTTTATTTTAGTTCGTCCGCCCACCTGCACTTTAATCACTTCTCGCATTTCCGTTTTATAATTGGAGCATCTGGGTGGAAACTCCATGCACCATGTTGCCGTTCTTATCTTTACCGGTTGCATAGACGGTGTACGTATTTGTTCGACATATTCCTCTTCTTTCATACAAATATGATTATCCTCCAAAGGAGTTTTTGAATTTAACACATTAATTGCCGAATTATTTTGTGATAAATTATTAAAAGATTCAACAAAATTTTTATCATTATTGTTACTGGCAGAGTTCACGGAATCACTTATAATGCCTGCCGTTAAATCGGTATTAATTTTTAAGCCATCATTAGCTTTCGTTAAGCTTATTATGAATAAATTTGTAAATATTAAAATTTTTAAAAATTTCTTTAAAATTGCCATATTGCTATGTGTTATTTTTATATATTTCGCACAATTTGTTTTACAACAAATTTCATTATTTAATACACTTTCACTTTAGTGCAAGTATATCTATAAATATTTAATTAATTTTTCTTCCACTGTCGAGATTTGTACGAGTACTTTCAATGCGTTTGACACGTTTTAACTTTATCGCTGAATTTTTTAAACTGAAATCTGTAGAACAGCATTTTTTCAATTTCATATTAAGAAATTTAAATTCGTGTAGAAATTACATGCAATACATTAAAATATTGCAAGTGCTGCTTGCTAAAGTTCTAAAAAATGTATAGAAAAATGTACTCACTCTCTAAAATGTCTCCAAATTGATACAAACAAAAAAATATACAAACGAAAATTGTTTGTATGAAAAATTTAATGCTGCCGCTTATGCTTTCAATCTCTGCGATGCATTGTCTACTTTAAAGCTTACAAACACAATACAAAAACAATAAAATAAAAAACATCAACAACAGCAACAACAACTACACTATTAAATCACATTTGATTACATTCAATTAAAAATTGTGTGCACACATCATCGTCATTATCACCATAAGCAATGATGATCATTATGATTGTGTTCCTCATTAAGTTTTTCAATTGATGACGTTTTGAGTGATTAAAGTGAAACGGAACGGAGCAGCAGCTTAAGGTGGACAGCACTGTGGCCAAAGAAATATTTCAATCTTTTGCAGAAATAAAATTATGTAAAATACGCTATACTTTTTTTTGTAAGAAGAAATTATTTGACATATGGTCCTTCGAATTTGTCTAGGTTTGAGTTTCTTTTATATATTTTATATTTGAACTGACGTATAACTCTAGTGAGAAAACAAACATTGACACAGGAGTAGATTGGTCATTCCGGGGGGGGGGGGGGGTTGGGAAGGGGGCAACCCCACCAAAAATTGTTTTTGTCCCCTGGTATTATTAAAACCTGCGTGTAATGATTTATTTTAATATTACTTATGAAAATCACCACTCATATGTAATATTACTGTACAAATCTGCACATTTCTGCAGCTCATAAATGTTGCTGTTGTTCTTGTCAATCTCTGTCTCTTTAGTTGACTTGTTCTTTGTTCAATTTAATCATTACAATTATTTTGTTGTCCATATCAAATAAATTAAAAGGGTAAAGGGTGACATTATCTTGTCCACACAAAAAAAATATCAAAACAAAACAGAAATTTCTTTGTAATTTGTTTTATTACAGCATACGACAACTTTTTTCACTTACAATATTTTTCTCCCTACAAATTTGTTGTGTCGCTGAAAATATTATTATACTTGCTTTAAAACAAACTAGAAAAGGAAAACTTAAAAAACTAATTTAATTGAATTAAAAAGAAAACAAACTTACAAACTTAAATGGCACACAAGAAAGTGAATTTATAGTAGAACACAACTATCCCAAGATCACTTAAGCGTTAAATGAACCATAATGAGATGTTTTGTAATATGGACTTCACTTACAATCATGTAAATATAAAAAGATACATACATGCATGTGTAAGTACAAGTATATGCAATAAAGATTACACCCACATTTAGTTAATTTAAAGTTCTATAGTTGTGCAATTGATAAAAGTCAGTAGAGAAAGCAAATTGTGCGAGTAACAGAAACCATGTGTGTTTTTACGACTATCTAGCAGAGTTTAATGTGTAGTTTCCACAATGCAAGCAAAAGACTTGTCTAGAAAATTTTTATAGGAATCAATGAAAATTTTTACTGATTTTCAAATATATTCTTTTAAACAAATCGCTTGCTTGCACTATGGAAACTACACATATTTACCAGTTTGTCGCAGGCAATCTAAAATTCACGTCTGTCTATTTATATTGAAAACTAAAACAAAACACTCAAATTCATTTTGCTTTCAATAGAAATAGGCAGATGAAAATTTTCGATTGTTTTCTATAAACTGATAGAAAGATTTGTTTCAGCAAAATTACATTGTAAAAATAATTTTTTTAACAATAATATCCACAAAACTTCCAAAGTAACAATAGAAAAATTGTTCATCAATTAACACCATTAATTAAAAAAAAACACAAATAATCAATTAAAAATTGCATTCAGTCATATAATTTGCAACAAACTTTAGTAAATTTTTATTTTTTCTTGGCTTTAATTCTGGTACTTATTTTTATTTTTAACTAAATTCTATACTAAATGATATTTTATTTATTATATCTTCATTTTATATTCTTAATTATAATTCATCATACATACATATAAATTCCTTGATAGTTGAGAAGTATTGAACCAGCAACCTTCTGATTATTGATAAGCCAGCACTCTAACCAATTGCATAACAAGGCAGCCTGAATAAGCATTGAAATTATTGAGTTTTAAAATTTTATTTTATTTAAAAAAAATTAATTTCAAATTCAAATATTCCTCGAAAATATGAAAAATTTACTTAGATTTTTCGCTAAATGCAAATTAATAATAAATTCTATAACTTAAGGAAAAAATACTTAAAACTGGTAAATATTTTCCTAAAATTAAGTATACCTTTTTACACTTTTTAAGTAAGTCAAATTTCATGAACTAATCAGGAGTAATTCATTTCCTAAAGTTTATTTTTTGATTTAAGACAAAATTGACTAGTCCTTAATATAAAATTTCCTTCAGTTTATAACCATTTTCCTACTCTTAGTAAATATTTCTTTTAAGTTAGTAAACATTTCCTGAAATGTTAGACATTTATTATGTATTTTTATGAACTATTTTTGAGGATATTTTTATTTTTTACTCCTATTAAGTAATGTTTACTAGTTTTTTGTAAAAATTTACTTAAACTTAGAAAAAATTACTTAAACTTAGAAATTTTTTTTACTTGAATTTAGGAAAAAAAATTCTTAATAACAGTACATGTTTTTTTTTTTGAGTGTAGTCCATGTAATATGGAGTATCCTGGTATATTCCTTGGGCACATAGTACTTCTCTAATACAGTGATTTTTTTAGTTTAGATTTGGAAAATAATCGTTATTTGCGATCATTGTAAAACATAAATGACATGATTATGTCAGCACTAATAAGTGTATTAGATACATGAATATATTTATGGTTATGATAATAGTTATGTTACTAAACATCTGACTACAATAGGTGCAACTACACGTCTGTTAATACAAGTAAATGTATGATCATAAAATTAAATGCAAATATTAGATTATAATAGTTACAAAATTAAAAATAAAACAGCCAAATATTTCTTTTATATCTATTAATTAAAATTAATTACCTTAAAATTTATCGGAGAACCTGAAAATAACACATAAATAATTCATATCTACTTTATTTTCTGAGCAAAAAAAGTAGAAAATTTTACCTCTGTAGCTAGAAAATAACTTCTTGGTTGTTCAAATATCTAGAATATTCAGTAAATTGTCAAATTGTTTGTATAATTAAACGGATACAATTTCATTGGTTGCATTAAATTAAGTGCCGGATATATTTCTGAAATGCACACACAAATGACACTGCTTCATAGACTAGTTTAAATTTTGTGCTAAGCTTCAAATGCCAAATTGTCTGTGGTTGGCATTTAACATAAAAATGCCTTAAAAAAATTTACATACGCACATAAAGTGTGGCTGCACCTTTGAAAAAAAAAATTATCACAAAAATCTAAAACAGACAAAATTCTGACAAAAAAATTTTGTTAATAATTTTTTTTTTAGTTTTGACTGCAGCCGCAATGACCTGACTGACATACAAATTGTTTTTTTATTTTTTCTTCAAAAATTCCATGCAAACGCGTGCTGGTAAATATTTTTTCCTGTTAGATGAAATTTCTACTTTAGTTTTGCTGTAAGTTTGCAATGTACGAGCATGTGTGTGTGTTTCTATGCGTGAGCGTGTGTTTATTTTTCTATTGGCGTGCGTGTATTTAAGGGTGTAGCTGGTAGAAATGTATTCCTGTGTCTGTGGTGTTGCGTGGCGTTGTTTCTGCCTCTAGTAATGAAATTTTTGTTTTAAAGCAAGTGCGTTTGTTTGTTGTTGCTATTGTTTTCATAGCATTGACATTGATTGTTGCAATTTAGAACGTAAATTTATGGCAATTTGTCAAATAGTATTTCAGTTTAATACAAACAGCAGCCCCGCAAAATGAGTTGCTTTGGAAATTTAAAAAAAAGTGCAACTTAATAAACAAAAAAACTGTAATTGAAATTTAAAGCAGGTTTGAGCATTTGATTTTTCAAACTCGTATATCATAGAATATGATTGTAAAATGAATTGTTTTTGTTGCACAACTTGACTAATGGCAGCAAATAATAAGAGGGTGGTTATAAAATGTTCTCATTACCAATAGCGTCAAAATATTAAAAAATAATTATTATAATTACTTGCATGTTAAAAAAGCTTCCACGAACCAGGTAGTGAGCACGTCTATTAAATTTTTATGAAAATTACTCAAGAAGAATTATGCTTTTTACATACATAAATCTAGCACTCCAGTTTATCATCTGAGTTGTGAAACCAGGGGTAAGTTTTAATTTTTAAATTAGTATAGGAACAAATAATGCTTATTTTTGTGGATTTTATACTAAGTCTAAAAACTTATAAAAATTTTTAATAAAAGAAGCAACACTACTGTAAAGAAATTTTTAATTAAATTTTTATACTAAAAACTTGCATACGTCTGATGTCAAAAACTGATAGCAAAAGTGGTCAAATAATGAACTAGAGGTGAGTACGAGCGGTAAAAAATTGTACAGTATTGTATTTTTATTTCCAAGTGCAAATATTGTTTGCAGTAGTGATCATAATTGAGTGTGAAGCAAAAATAGAGAACAATGAAACAAAAAATTCTCAGAATCATTGAACAACAGTTGGATCGAAAATTGTGTCAATTGTGCAATAATTTTTATTGTACACTTTACAGTGCACATTACTTTATATCGCAAACTCAAAAAAAACATTAAGTGATAATAAGACTTTTTACAACTATATTCACTGTGAAAAATATTCTGCCGTATTCAGAAAAAATTATTTTGGTTTACTAGAGCTTTATGTATGGACAACGTGTCGTAAACCTAAATTATTTTTTTCTGAATAAGGCGAATTATTATTATTTTATTATTTATTTATTTTATTTTTTAGTCTTAAGTTAATAAATTATAAAACTTAGAAAAGTATCGCATATGAACTAACACGCTCAAATAATCAACCTTGCTGTTTGGTTTTTCTTTTACACATACACATACACATATCTTTACACTTGTGTGTTCATTTTACAATTAATACTCGTGTGCACTAATGAAATATGCTTCGACATCTAGTGCTCTAGCTTTGCAGATTAACAAATGCTGTTGCACACTTTTGCTTAAGGAGAATACCATTTTTTGCTTTCTCATAAAATCAACAGCACTAAAAAGAGAGAACAATTCAAAACTGTATACCATTAAGGTTAAGCAAGCAAATATCTTATGCTCACCTCTATAATGTACGAATCTTTTCAGAGTTTTCATGTGAGGCTTTGCTAATTTTTTTTCTAGCTTTTGAAACATACATACTTTTCCATACGGACTTCTCTATCCTTTGCTGAAAAGTGAGCAAAAATTGTGCTTTTCTATTTAATAAAAAAAATTGTTTGTAAGGTGTCTAGTAGCAGATTTATATTTTCAAACTTAAATAAAAAAGCGTAATAATTAACACAAAGTTTTATAAAGAGCAGTTAACGATAGAATGGAAATGCGGATTTTATTTTTTAAAGAGTTTTCCGTCGAGTTGAACACACTCTTTAAAACGAAGCCTTGTGCTCTGCGACACACATTGCAATAAACTTGGTTCAATTGAGCTGATATCTCGACGAATATTTTCCTTTAAAGCCACAAGAGATTCACGTGTGCGAAGACTACGATAGATGAGCTCACAGGTTTGGCAAAAAGAATCCCGTAATCATGCATCGATAATTTTCAACGTTCGTCACCTGGCTTTCAGAAATTTTCCAAAAAAAAAATGTTATTCAGTTATCTCATGCGTCGATAAGGCACACCAAACAGGTAACTGGGGCAATGCAATGGTTTTTGCTGTTTCGTTCGAGGATTGCGGGATCTATCTAAAAGACCAGTAACGGCAGCTACTGAGCCCAGTCGGTCCAAAAAATGGTATTTACAGTGCGAAAATGCTCCGTTTTCTTTCAGTTCTTGAATGATTTGAGTTTTAAAAGGATAGAACTTCAGACCCTTTTTTAAAATTTCATGAATAATCGCTCATGGAAATCCTAGTGAGGTTGTTCTTTTCCGTATTGAAAGTGGCAAATTTTCAAGTAAATTGCTTTCAACCTGTTCGGTCCATCACGTATTTGCCGAATCATTACTCTTAAAAAATTTATACACAGCGAACGCGCGATGCTCACTCGACCACTGCGACATCATGACTAACAAAGCCGTACAATTGATAATCCCAACGGCACCACCTTTCCTCTGCATCATTCATTGCTTTTTGAAATAATCATACTTAAAAATATAGATTTGCCACCAGACACCCTGTATAAGGTGTTCAATTTATTTTTACTGCTCTACATCGAGTTTACAAAAATTTAATTTTTAAAATTAGCTGACAAGTACATTAAAAAAATTAAAGCAAAAGTATTAAAAGAATCAAAAATGTTCACAATTTTATTCCCATACCATTTATTTTATAACTTACCTCGTATGCTAGAAAATTAAGCAAAAATTTATTAGAAAAATTGACTATGACAAACAGTTTTAAGTTCCAAACTAAAACGGAAGTAAATTTCCTAGACTAGAAGTAAAAAACAAACGACACAAAATTAAGCAAAAGTTAATTCATTTCATTTGATTTCTTTTTTATTTTATTTTTCTTAATATTAATTTAATTTAATGAAAACAATTTCATAATGACTTTATTGTGTAAGATTTTGATGTATTAATGTGTGTGTGTCTGTAAGTAGTTTTTTCCTCTTTTTTTTGGTATAACAACATTAAAAAAAATATGACTGGATTAGTGTTAGAGAAGAAAAAAAATTGGTGCTAAATAAAACATAAACTTATAAATAATTTAAACATTAAAGCAATTACAATGCGATAGAAAAACTGATAAAATATAATAACATTATTATAGACAGCAAATAATGATTTAAATGTTGCCTGTTGGGAGACTGATTGTAATAACCGCCAAACACTTGCAAATTGGCCGTCTCAATACTGCGTTTGCAATAATCGCCATCATAATTCCAGCCAACATATTCATTTGTACGTAAATTTTCTAAACGTAGCCATTCCTCTAGGGGAGCAAAATACTCACGCAAGGCTGAGCCATCTAAGCGGCCTTCGCCCAACGTCTCCTGCAAAACCTCTTGCCAGGGCTGGGAGGCACCTTTGGACATGATTTGTCTAAGAAAATATTATCAATAAAAATATAAAAAATGCTTAACATAAAAATACAATCTCTATTAAAAATATATGGTTACTCACTTTAGTAAATTGCCCGCCTCGGGATGACGATAAACATCACATTTGTGTAAAGGTTTGCGTGAATCATTGGGATCATATTGGCCAGCAGCACGACACATGCCACGATAGATTTGAAATTGCAAAACCGTGGACACAAAATATCTAAAATTATATTTTAAGAAAAAAAAGTTAATTAAATTGGTAAATATGTATATTAAAATAACATTTTTATTTTGTTGCTTAAAATAACCTTTTCAATTGTCGTTTATTAAACCCAAAACCTATTCATGTGTTAAGTTTGAATTTTAACAAAATTATTATTTAAAAAAAACCTTGACCTCTTGGCATATCATCAAAAAACAATTGCTAGTACTCGTATTTACCAGAAAATATATCTTAAAACTGATTTTTTTGTTGCTTTATTTTTTATATAGATTTCTTTGCTGTCTGTCGTCTTGTATCTAAGCAAATCAATAATCATAAAATAGTTGTTATTATTTTGTATAAGAGAAAAAAATGCCAGTAAGCCAACAAATAATTTGTTGTTTTATTTAAATAAAGATTTATAAGGTTAATGCCTTCTTTAGTTTTTAAGTGCGTGTTTCTTAAGTCTTTTGTTATCTAGATGAGGATTTTTTTTTCATTTTGCCAGAATTTTAATAAGAAAATAAACTATAAATTTTAACTTACCCCCTTATTCTGAACTTTGTGGCAAATAACAAAATTATAACAAATGAAAATTATTATATTTTAAACAATGTAAGAATTGTTATATACTTTAATTTTTATTTTATCACAGAGCTTAGAATACGGGTGTTAGTTCAAACTCAAATATTTGACAACTGTTTTTTTTTTATTGAATGTAACCAAGTTATGGCAACTTTACATTAAATGTGGCTTGGTTTTATTTGTAACTGCTGCTGCATGTGCTGAACTCACAACCTATTTGTGAAACTTTAAGGCCTAATGCTAAATAGAAATTTATTGTATGAACGCCCACATGCCAGTTTTGTAATGCAATTTAAAATTTGTTAAGTAACACATATATTTTTTATTACCACCTTATTTTTATTTATTGTAGTGGTATTGCCAAATGTTTTTCTGATACAAGAGCTTTTCTGCCACTATTAATCTTACTAAAGCTGGCAATTTTTCGAATGATTAAAGTCTTACTCCGGTATATGTAATATTTAGTTGCTTAGAAAAAGCATCAAATCTAATGGTAAGTAAGACCACACTTGGCAAATATTTTCCCAAAAAAATATGTAACTACGAAGTCACTAAGTTTTGGCACAAATCTTAAGTTGCTACATGCAGCATTCTGCATTTAATTTTAAGTTTGGTATATTACTTTACCATGATCATATATTAGTCTTAAGATGCAAACTCAGTACTCAATATGTGAAACAGGAACAAAAGACTTAAAACGCAAACTCAGCTCATGATGTAAGGTGTTGCAATCAGAATTACCAGGCGGATTGAATTTTTTAAATTCTAGGGTTCGCGTTTTTGATATAGAATTCCAATATCTTGACCCGGTATGTGGGGTTAATATAATTTCCAAAAATTTTAAGAAGGAAATTTACATACATACATCATTTTGTGGCGTCATTTTCAAAATATCTGTAACGCTGTCCATATGATGTTTCTTATATCGAAAGCAACGCCACACAACGAAAAATATTGAAAATGACAAACGTTGCCACTGGTACAGTTTTTGCGAAGTCACAAAATTGCAAACTGTATACTTGGCATTATGATAAGCAAATATATTTTATGTAACTGGTCAATTCTTTTCCTGTGTCCTAATTTACACTATGCAAGTCTTATTGTTAAGTTAATGAGTTTGTTAGAAGAGAGAGAGACGAGGGGAAAAGAAATGTTTCATACTAATCAGCTTACCAATGAGACTTGCATAGTGTAAATTAGGACTGTTTGATTTTTTTAATGAAATTTCTATTCAGTTTAAAATTAAAATTCTCCTTATGGCCCTTAGCGATCATATTTTTGACGTTTAATCACATGAATCTGCACTACTATTTGCGTAAGTTTGTGCGTTTATAAAATATTGCAAAAACATTAATTTTTGGAAGATTTTTTTTACTTTTGTTGAGATGACCTGAGAGGCAATTTGTTTTTAAAATTTTATGGTACTGTTTGCTAAAATTTTTCGTATTTTTTAATCAAAAAAATCCCATTCTTCGGGATTCAAGAACTTGCATTACCCGCTTGACAACTCCAGTTACAATATGTAAAAACAATAGACTTAAGAAAAACACACGATTTGTTAGATGTTCATAAGACCCCTGCAAAAGACCACTTACAAGAACTTCTAAAACATGAGGGATTTTTCAAATGATTTACTGCAGAGAAGTCTTTTAAAACAAACGATAAACAGCACTATTCGTAAGACTTTTGTTTCAGTTATTGCAGGTATCTTTACGTCTTTTGAATGTTTTTTACGAACAAGAATTCTTTGCGACATCGCTTCTAAGTACACGCTTCGCTTATTAAACGAGAGCGTTTATTACTAGTTTAGTATAATACATGCCACCAGAATACATTTAAAAAATAAGACGTATTTACAATTCAAGACTGTTTACGCAGGCCTCTAATGTGCATAAACTAAAAAATTTAAACCAAATATCCTGTGTTCAATTCCCACAATATATTTTTTGATGTGCGTCACTATTCTTTTCAAATGTAGTTATCACATAATTCTATGGTAATAAGAAAAAAGTTTTTAAATCATATTTTACTGTTTTGCAGGAGAGCTCTTTTAAGCGCTCAAGTCGATTTTCAGAAATTTATTTCTTTTACAGTTAAATTGGAATATTCTATGTTAACCTTTATTTTTTTAACAACAATCGTGCTACACACAATAAATAATACATTTATTGATTGATAAATTTCTTGTCTATTGGGAAGCAAACAAATTCATAACATTTTAATTTTGAACCAATAACCAATAATATATATTTTTTTATATAATCTATAATTTATTTATTTAACAATAGAAAACATACAATAAATAACATTTGCTTATTTGCTAAGACATAATCTTGAAATATTTAGCTAAAAACAAACTATTAACTTAAGCTCATGCAAGCCATTGTGCAACTGTTTAAAGCCCACCTTTACGACCTAGAAAATGGAGGTTAATTTATAACATTTACAGAATATAATTTGCACTCAACTTATAAATAAACAATTTATAGATTAAAAAAAAACTTGTAATTTGCTTGATATTAATTTAAACAAGTTCTTATAAACAGCATTTCCGTTCAAAGAAACTCCAGAAACTAATGCACTTAGTCAAGAGTGTGTAAATTGAACTTAAAACTTGTGGAACTAGGGAATTTCATAAGAACTACTCTAACCATTAACACAACATATTTCAAAAGTTTTTTTCTACATATGTACAAAATATAATTATAAAATTTACATACAAGCTAAATTATACTTATTTGCTTTAAATTTAAAAATATTAGTTGTAAAAAGTTGTTTGAGTTTTTCTATTAGAAATGCCATAGCCAGCCGGTTTTTGCTATGTTTACAAAACTTTGCATTTACAAAAAAAAGTGCTAGAAAAACAAGTTAATAATTGTTTTTTTTTATAAACAAAAAATACACAACTTATAAATGCATTTAGAAATAAGCCATAAAAACTTACTTAGTCTACTCTATTACAATTCAGTTTAATTGAAAAAATAAATATAAAAAAAGGAAGTTGTGCAAATGTATCATACGATAATGCATTGAACTAAAAATCTTGTTGCTATTTTTACAAAAAAATACAAACTTATGTAAATAGTAATAAACTAGTTTAAATTAGACTATGATTCAACTTAGAATATTATTAAAAATAATAATAAACTTAAATAAATGAATTGTTGGGGTTTCAAATGAAAACTGGTTATGCAAACAAAAGACTTAAGCAGTAAGCGCCAAAAATGGCAAACGTAGGCGAGCGAGCGAGCTCATGGGAAAATCAATAAAATCAAATTAGTTATTTTTATTAAATAAAATTGCATAAAGATTTGCTGAAATAAATGCCAACAGTATAGTATTGAGTTTTTACCAAACAAGGATCAAAGGCTAAATGCTTTTAATCAAATTAGAATAAAAGCTTCTTGGTAATTGATGGGAAGTAAAATAGAATCAAAAAGAGTTATTATTTAATTTAAATGAAAAAATTTGGTTTGCCAAAAAAAAACTTTTTGGAAGCTGGTATGGAAATGAAAATTATTAATTGAAATTTTTGTTGTAAATAAACAATAAAATTTTATAATTCACAATCAAGCCGAGAATTAAATTTATTAAAAAATGTTACCACACAATTATTTAAAAAAGATATATAAAAATTTTCAAAATCGTTAAAAATTAAATTAAAAACTTCAAAAGTTCATCATACTTTAATAATTTTAGACATAAACTTTCAGAATGACGAGACATCTACATACCACAGAGCATTGAACAAATTGTGTTACTCCATAAAGACTTTTAATTATAAATGAAAATCAATTAGGGTGCTGAGTGATAAAACAAATTATAATGAAATCATTATTCTTTAACTATAACATTGCAGCATCATTTTAACGGAAATATTTTAAAGGTCAAACATATTAAAGACCATTTAAAAAATAAAGCAGTTATTAGAAATTTTTGGTTTATCAAAATCATTGCATTTACACAACAACTGCGTTTAGTTTGTCTTTTGTTTTTTTTTTCTTATAAAACTTTTACCAAAAAGTGATTTCATTACCTTTATTTTTGAGGTCACTCAATTCTCTATTAAGCAACCTTTAATTAACTTCATTAACCTCGAAATTTATTTCAATTCACTTACATACAAGCCTCACATGTAAAACTAAGTACACTTAGCAATCAATTTACCTTGTTACATGGCAAGCCAACATGAATTTATTATAATATGATTTCTTTCCTGATAATTTGTGATTTATTGCCAATTTAAACAATACCATGCTTTTCAAAATTAACCATTGTAGTAAAAATGTCACCATAAAATTTTTCACATTTACGCCTGCTTGACTCAATTACAAATACATTGAAATAAATTTAAAAACAAAATCACACAATAATATTGGCCCTCTAAATTATGACTGGGTAATAGAGTTACCAGCAGTAAAATCGCCATTAAATATTAAAAAATTTTTCTTTTTCCTTGCATGTCTATAAATAGTTTACAATCTCAGCCATGAATGGTAGTAAATCACGATTGTTTTTCTTTGTTTTTTTTTATATTTCTCACAATTGTAGACCACTTTAAATAAGATCTCTATAGCTATAGGAATTGCATATTGTTAAGTTGTGAACAACAAGCCTGTTTTTTGTTTTGAAGTAACTTTTGTTATGTAAAAGGATGTAAAGAATATGTTTAATGTTGTAAGATACACATAACTAAAAATTTGGGCCAACAGTGTTTAGTTTATCCACTGTTGCTTTTAGCAAAACAAAAAAAAGGTTGTTTGCCTTTCGTTTTTATTTCATCAATGGCCACTTAAAGTCACTTGCAAAGCAGGCCACTATGTTGGTAGGTTATACATGCATTTCGTGCCAGATTTGTTTGCTTGATTGTCGTCAGCCATATGCAAACAATATATTTTTTTTTCATACCAAGTGTTTGCAGCTCCCTAGTTGACAAGGCGGCATTAAGTTAGTTTGTATAGTTACCACAACAAATCTCCTTGATGTTTTCATAATTTTTATTTTTTTTTACCATACGTCATTAAAAGCTTAACTATGTTGGCGCTTAGTTATGTGGCATTTTTCCAACACTTAGTCACACTTACTTATTAAGTTTTATATTTTTTTTAATTTTCTTTTGCCTTGCAATAACTTACTAAACAGTAAAAGGTAATTTTCTATGCCCTATTAAATTTAATAGTTGTCGTTTAATAATAATTTTTTTTAACTCATTATTGTTTATTGAACAACAGCAATTACAATTTCTTTATTTCAAAAACTTGCAACTAACAAAAAGTATTTATAAAAATATATTAATTGCTTCTATGTAAAATAAAATAAATTTATATATTTTGTTTAATGGCCTAGTTGTGTTCGACAATTGCGTCGTCTTATCTTTTTACGAAAAACAAAATTAAAGTTATGATTCTTCAGGACAAGTATATTTGATCATCTTTGCTACTTGTGGAAGGTTCGTGTATATACTAAAAAAAAAGACATGTACTATTATTAAGAAAATGTTTTTCCTAAATTCAAGTAAAAAAAATTCTAAGTATAAGTAATTTTTTCTAAGTTTAAATAAATTTTTACAAAAAGTAAAAATTATCTAATATGAGTAACAAATAAATAGTTGATATCCTCAAAAATAGTACATAAAAATACACAATAAACTTCTCACATTTTAGGAAAAGTTTACGACTTAAGGAAATATTTACTAAGAGCAGGAAAATGGTTATAAACAGAAGGAAATTTTATATTAAGGACTAGTCAATTTTGTTTTAAATCAAAAAATAAGCTTTGGGAAATGAACTACTTCTGATTAGTTCATGAAATTTTACTTACTTAAAAGATGTAAAAAGGTTTACTAAATCTTAGGAAAATATTTACCAGTTTTAAGTACTTTTTCATTAAATTATGGAATTTATTATTAATTTGCATTAAGCAAAAAATCTAAGTAAATTTTTCATATTTTCGAGGAATATTTGAACTTGAAACTTATTTTTCTGTAAATAAAATAAAATTTTAAAACTCAATAATTTCAATGCTAATTCAGGCTGCCTTGTTGGCAATTGGTTACAGTGCTTGCTTATCAATCAGAAGGTTGCTAGTTCAATACTGTTCTCCTCTCAAGGAATTTATATGTATGTATGGTGAATTATAATTGAGAATTTGAAATGAAGATATAGTAAATAACATATCATTTGGCATAGAATTTAATTAAAAATAAAAATAAGTACCAGAATTAATGAAAAAAAATTGGAAAAGTTATTAAATTTGAGATCAAATACTAAAAAAAATTTTTTGCAAAGCTCCGAATTTTATGGGAAGTTTTTACTTAATTTTAGGAAAATTTTACTTAAACATAAAAATATAATTACTGTAAACTAGTTCATTAATGAACTAGAAATTTAGTAATTATTTTACTGGTTTCAAGTTAAAAACAAATTTGGCGCCATACTACAACTTTTTTTATTCAAATTTAGAAAATTTTCCAATGTTTCAGTTAATTTTTTTTTTGAGTGTATGTTTGACGCTTTTGTTTCAAATTAGGGGTGCAAAATTATAGATGGCACTATCGCTAGTTAATTTTTTTTGTGACCATCGGTGTTTTAGTTCGGCAATCGATTACTACCTGAAAACAATCGATAATTTTTAGGCAGTATGAATGGTAAATATTATACCACTAAAAGCAAAAAATTTAAACAAGTTTCCTTTCATGAACAAAACCAACTGGATTTTTTCTACAGATCTGACTTATTTCTCATATAATTAGACTAAGCAACAAATTGAGACTTCTGAAATAACACACGGACTTAAGAAATTCTTCAGATTGAAGTTTGTTCATATAGTTTCGAAACTACCCAGGCAGAAAAAGACAATCAGCACGACGTTGCTACGATTGTCTGCGGGTACAACTAACATCAGTACAACATTCGTTTACCAACATTTTAATGTACTCATAACATTAAAATGATAACGCCGAATGACCGTCCTCCGACTCTTGTTTTCAATGTTGTCACAATACTCTAAATATAAATTTATGAGGTCGTCACAATGTAAATTTCCTAACTTAAGTCAAATTTTTGTATTTACGGTGTTGAAGCGGTAAAGAATTATTGTAAACGGGGTATTTGGGGAAATAAAGTCAAATTTTTGTATTTACGGTGTTGTAGCGGTGTAGAATTATTGTAAACGGGGTATTGGGAAACTAACGTCGAATTTTTGTAAATACAGTGTTGTAGTGGTATAGCATTACTAAGAACGCGGTATTTGTAAACGTTAAGTCATATTTTTGTGTTTACAGTACTGTGGTGGTACAAAAATTTCGGAAGAGTCGTAATTTTGTATTTGCAGTGTTGTGTTGGTACATATTTTTTGGGCAAAGTCACAATTTCTGCCTGGGTAGTTATCGTTATTTCATTTAATAATTTAATTTCATAATTTAATTTTTGTGTCTTAAGAATATGGTAATAATATTTTTATATTTAGTTAAAAAGAACAGCTACTTTTTTAAGAAAATGACTTAGAGCCAATTTCACCTACTATTTTAAATATCAATTCATATATAAAAGTCATTTTCCATACAAGATAGAGTTGATAAAACTGGCCCTTAAAGAATTCAAAACCAAGCACTAAAAAATATTTTTAAACAAAAACGCCCTGATACTTCTTACTGAATTAGGGCATAATGAGGCTAAGGCTCATAAGTACTTGAGGAAGTCAGATAACATGTGATAATTTTAATAGAACACATCCCAAAAACATCACTGTTTAGTGTGGATTTTGGGCTAGTGTCTCTTTATCAGTCCATATTTTTTAAAGAGAAGTAACACTCAGGGAATGCTTGCCTGCTAATGCTGCGAGATGTTACTTTCGTTTGGTAAATATGTAGATAGAGAATGCAAGTGGAGAAGCCGTAGGCAAAGAGAAGTTTCGTTATCTTAACAACTCTGATCTTGCACGTTTTTTGTCTTGATGTTATGGAGGTGCACAAATTTTTTGAGGCTCTTCCTACACAGAAAAAGCAAAAAAAAAATTTAATTAAAAAAACAAAGATTCAATTAAAATATTAACTAGTTTTTGACTAATCATGGAAATTGTAGCATTAACTCATTCATTTTAATTGAAATTTTTTTCGATTTAATTAAAAAAATATTACATTAACTAAAAGTGTGGTTGGTTTTTTTTAAAGATTCAATTAAAGAATAAACAAACATTTTTAAAGATTCAATTTAAATATTAATATAAAAAATAATAGTTTGTACAAAATAACACATAAGCAATTTGTTAATACCAACCGTTGCATTTTACAAAATTAGACCCTAAATTTATAGATAGAAAGAACTAACTGAAAACGTATTTGAGAACTACTTAGTACATAAATATAATAAATCAAAAACCTCAAAGGCAAAGTTTAATATGTTCATAGCATTTTTCAATCAGTAAATATTTTAATTGAATATTACTTAAAAATCACAATTGCAAAATTATTAAATCAATCAAAAACTAAATTAAATTTAGATCTCATAGCAATTAACAAACGGAAAAAGAATATGATGATAAAATGATTTTTTTTGCTGAAATCCACTGAAAAGTTTCTTAAGAAACAGTCTTTGGTTAGGATTAATTTTCGGTTACCTTTTGTTAAATTGAAATCAAAGTATTAAGCTGTAAATTTTGGAATAACCTTAACTTTTTTAGAGTTCCGTACACCAAAGGTGAAAAGGTCTGTCTGTCTGTCCGTCACACGGTATTTTCTCAGGAACTGTAAAAGCTACGGACCTGAAATTTGGAGAGAGTATGTAGAACCTTGGCCACTACAACAACAAATACATGAGAACTAGAAATTAAAGGGTGTTCCAAAACGAGCGATTTAAAATGTTAAAATCTCATGTAATATACATACAATTGTATGTACATATGTATATTGACACTTGAAATTTGTAAAATTAGTGCATTTTTATATATACTACAACAATTAACATTAAAATATTAAAAATTTTAAATTAAAAGGTGGTCCATCAGTTAATGCAATTTTGACTATGTAATTTTGACAACTTGCTATATCTTGGAGACCGTAAGAGGTAAACTCTTGAAATTTTCAAAAACGGTAAAACTAAAAAATTCGAAAATTATAAAATCGCCAAACCGAAAAAATGCGCCAAAGCGCATGAAAAAAAATTACCGAAATTAAAAAAATCGCCAAACTTAAAAAAAATCGCCAAATCGAACAAAATTGCCAAAATTTAAAATAAACGCCAAAAACCGAAAAAAGTCCTCAAAACGAAAAAAAGTGCTAAAACTAAAAAAATCGCCAAAACCTTAAAAAAATCACCTATATTAAAAAAACGCCAAAATTAAAAAATCGCCAAAATAAAAAAAATCGCCAAAATAAAAAAAACGCCAAAATAATAAAAATCGCCATAATTAAAAAAACTTCAAAAACCAAAAAAAAAAATCGCCAAAAAAGTGCCAAAACTCAGAAAGTGCCAATAAATTCAAAAAACTCCCAAGATAAAAAAACGCTTAAAACCGAAAAAACCCAAAAACGAAAAAAAGCTAAAACTATAGTTTATATTGTTCGTATTGAATTACATTTCTCGTGTCAGTACGGAACCCTTCGTGCGCGGATCAAAGTCGCACTTCACTGAATTTATTTGTATTTTATTTATATTACACAGAAAAAATTAATATGAACATTTTTGTAAAAATCAATTAAAATACTTTCACATCAGTTTGGAACTTGACTTACACACAGCAGTTAAAAATTTTGTTGAAATTCAACTCAGTTAAATTCTGAATTAAAAATATTAATTTATGAAAACTGTATTCTATGTATTTTTAAAAATAAAATTCACAAGGAAATATATATTTCTCGAACTAATGCCTTTACGTAAAGGAAAATCAGTTAAAATTTTAATGGTTTTAATTAAATTTGTTTCATTAAATTCAATGAAATTCAAGCGTCTAATGTCTTAACTAATTTTTTATTAGATTTTCCTGTGTTTGAGTTTTTTTATAAATCCAATTAGACGGAAACATTTTTTAGTTTTTTCTGTGTTATTAATTTTTAAAAAGCTTAGATGGTTTAATGCAAAGCAGAAACTTGTCGCTACAGTTTACAATCAATTGCACAATTAACTATTTATTGATATCTCTTATTAACTGCAGATGGTAGTTGCAAAATAGTATGCAAATATTTTTAAAAGCTTGTGTCATCATACTAACAAAATTTAAAGAACTGAATGTATGAATTTATTACTATTAAAATAAGTCTTTATCATATACAAGGTGGTGCAAAAGTAAAGTCGCGTATTCAAATTGCTCTAAAATCACTTTGCTTTGTTATGATGAAAATATTTAGAGAACTACTCCCTAAAAATATCTGAAGTTGTTTTAACAAACGATCTTAGTATGGCATAACCGGTTTTAATAACAATGTTTTTTGCATAAGAAAGTTAGATGAGCTGTGAAAGCCTAAAAATAAAATATTAATGAAATGTTTTTCAATTATAACAAATTGGCAGTGACTTTAAAGAAACATTACTTTTGAGCCACCTTAAAGATAAAAAAATTTATGTTTAAAAAAGTCAACAATTATTGCTCAAAAATCTCCAAAGTTTTTTAATATATTTTACAAGCACTTAAGTGACAATTTAATATATTTTTTTTATTTTAATTATTGTTTACTGGTTTTACGCAAATCAAACAACTTAAAAGCCTAATTGCCATATTTACAAACATGTGCTAATAATAAATCCAATATTTAAGATGTTTTTTTAATAACAACTGTAAAAGCTAATCCATTCACTTGTAATTCTGTATGAAAACTGCATATTCTAGTTACACACTCCCATGTGGTCTTTAAACTTTTCAAATTGAAGACAAATGCAAGCAAAATGTAACAAGTTTTGCTCATAGATAGAGCCAAATGCAACAATTTAATGAAAGACATCTGATGGATAATAGCCATCCACTTTATATTTTTCTTTTTTATTTCAGTGGTATTTCAGTTTTCAAATATTATTTAAAAACTAGATCACTACAACATTTAGTGAGAAGCTTTGCCAAATGTTAATAAACGTTGTTTGCACATGTTAAAATTTTTGAGTATTTTTCATAATATTTTTCGATATTAAATATAAATTTTAAGACAACAATTTTCAGTGGATTTTCAAGCAGCAACAAAACTCTAAAATTCATTCATTCATTGAATGTTGTTTTTTTTTGTGAGCAAAAATTATTTTATTTTCTTATTGTACAGCCCCGTAAGCATAAATAAATGTTTTAGTCCGTCATCTATCAAAGTTGAAATATTAAACATGAAAAAAATGTGTTATATATAAAACGAAATACAGAACTTGCTACCAATATTTATTTGTTTAAGCTTATAATTCTCTATACTCACGTAGTGGTTGGTGTCTGCTCTAGCAAAACGTCATACAAAGTCCGTTTAGCTGGCATCCGTCTACAATTGTTATAGATTTTTATTACTATTTTTTTTTTTTTTGCTCTAAAGTTCGTATGTAGTCTGTTGATTTTATTTTTCATTTATATGTACGTCTTGGTCATTCGACATAAAAAATCCGCTTCAAATTGCTCATATAATGTTGTAATAATTAAAATGAAAATTTATTGTTTTTTTTTCTTGGTTTCTAGCAAATTCTTACAAAACGATTTTGAAAGTAAATGTTTACAGTAGTCAACGAAATCCATAAGAAAATTGCGTAAAATTTTTGTTTTTGGTCTTAATTGCTAAACTTTGAAAAAAAATATGTTTAAAGGCGTGCAACAATGTTTCGCAAGAACTATATAATTTTTATAAATACTATTTTGTAATAAAATTTAGTATGTTACAAGCCAAAGGAATTAAAATAAAATAGTCCTCATTATATTATTGAAGTAAAAAGTTGTTTATTTATTGCTCAATCAGGCAAAACTTGCTGAAATAATTTACTTTCAGCTTGGCTAACAAATCCCCTATATTCATCAGAAAAATATATTTGTGATAGTTTTAGAAGCAAAAACTAACTTGCACTTCATTCTGTCCATAAGGATAAAAAACCAATATATTATTAACAAAAAGGATTAAATTGTAGCAGGCATATTCTCCCACGACTAAAAGCTTATTCTTACACATAATTAAAAGAATTAATGTCTCATTTTATTTGTTAATTTTTAGTTTAATTTTGTAAAAAAATTAGTTATAATATCCTTGTTCCGTTTTGAATGAAATACGCCTTAAAAAATTGTCTTAAAAATTTTAATGCCCTTATTCTCTTCGACGATTGTATCGTCTTGTCTATGGACGAAAAAAAGGCGCAGTTGTGATTATTTAAAACAATTATTATTTATTGTCTATGCTAGAAGGTTCGTGTATTTGCTTTATGATTTGGTTTCAAAGATTATATCCAATACATATTTTTTCATATATTTTCCAAACTTTTGTATAATACCTTAATTAAATTTTTATGTTTTAAAAACACGACAATAATATTTTTATTTTTCATTATCAAAGACAACAATAATTTTCGAAGAAAATTATTTAGAGAATTCAAACACAAGAACTCAGAAGTATTTTTAGACAAAAACGTTCTGAATCGTCTTACTAAATTTGGGCATAAGTTTGCTTCGTGCTTATCATAATGACAGCGTGATAGTTTTTCAAATAAATAATGCATGGAAAATTGGCATGTCCTCACACTGATTTTCTTTAATCCCCAAATTTTTCTTAATTTCGATATCAAAAGCAAATCAGTGTGAAGCTTCAGATATTACAATTGTTTTAAAAAGCAAAGTAGCTGCTAAATACATATTTTATAAGCAGTTAATCCCATTAATTTCAGTCAAAAGCCAGCTATCGATAAAACAAAGACTTCCTTTAAATTCCTTTGAACTTAAAATCATTGATGAAGTTAAAACTTTACTGTAGTTCATGTCTTATATTTATTATACAGAAAAAATAAATATAAAAAGTTGTCTAATACATATTAGAGGCCCGTGTAAAAATCCTCGAAATTTAAATGGGTCATGCTTTTTTAATGTATTTTCGTGAAATTTATTATAATAAACCAATAATAAATGCTACTGTATAATAAGCGAAGCACGGCGGATGTATTAATGTTCGCGTATTTGAGTGTTTACAAGTGATGTCATGAAGACTTCTTGTTCGAAACATATTGCATATTGTACGTTTGAGTGTGTGTGTAAGATGTAAATGGTAAACTGTTATGCATTTAAGGGTGGCTTTTTATAGCAAGCGCTCAAAACTAATTTCAACGCATGTGTGCATTTGTATGTGCACAGAAAAATAAAAGATCATCATACACACAACGTGTGTGCGTATGGAATTGCATGAAGTTGGTATACGCGCCCATGCGTGTGAAAAAGCAAAGTTTCACAAATTTTTCCGTCACAAAGTATTTTCTTTTTTACTCCTATACCTGCAATAACTGAAACAAATGTCTTGCCAACAGTGCTATTTAGCTTTTGTTAAGAACATTTCGCTGTAGTAAAGCATTTGAAAAATCCCTCATGTCTCAAAAGTTCTTGTAAGTGGTCTTGGGCGGGACTTTAATACATATCAATTAAAGTTTTATAATATTAGTTAAATAATATTGTGCTTTTCAACAACAGAAAAAAATCCATAAAATGACATCATGGATTCAATAAATAAACCCCAATAGTCAACAACAAAAAAAAACATCTCTGCCTTAAGGTCAAATCAAATGATAGATATCAATCAAATTTTCCAGCACTTTTAATATTTCTAAAACAAAACTCAGTTGAAGCCACCAAATTTGGTTGACTTTTGTTTGACACAAAAATCACCATAAATCTTTAATTAAAAACTTCACTTAATCTAAAGCATTGGCCCCATTAAAATGCTACTACATATGCTTGCGACACACACAATCGCACTCAACTCAAGTCTTTAAAATATTTCTATACAACATTGTAGAGTACTTTCAAAACGTTTTATTACAATTTAAAAATGTTTTAATTTAATGTTCCACATCAGTGCTTTTCAACTACATACAAGAAAATAAAATATTTATATATTTATAAGCAAAAAGAGTCAACCATACACGACTTAAGTAAAATTTAATAGAAATACAATAAAAACGAGTATACAAATTCCCAAGCTAACAAAATATTAAGCAATATTTGCAATAGTTAATTGAAACTAAACTCATGTGTAAATTATCACAAAACATGCCATCAAATCTAAACTCGATTACAAACCAACAAAAAAAAATTAATTAGAAAAAACAATATAGCAATAGAAATTAAAACAAACTTAAACAAGACGTTAACAGAATGTATAAAAACATTAAACAATGCATTTTTTGTTTAATGTCCTCCAAGAGTTTTTATTTTCTCGCTAAATTTTCTGTTAACTATTTAAAGGTCATTCTAATAAACTCCACTGTAAATCATATGTGTACTTTATGCTCTAAGTCTATATGTATGTGTGTGCATGTTTGCTTATGTGCATGTGTTCTTAATGCTTTTCATAGAGGTTCTTCTAAGCGATATTTTTAATGGCGTCTTTATTTTTTCGTCTATGTAATTTTTTCAGTATTTTGTGGTGTCTTAGAGACATTATTTTAAACAAAAATTGTATCACCTGTGGAATTTTTGCTAGATTTAAGCAATATCCTCTAGTTGTAGACATTAAGGCAATAAATCACCTTGAGGTGATGTCTTATTCAATTCAGTTCTTGTACATATATTTTTTTATTGTTTGAAATTGATCGTGTTGCTTTTAGTTTAGGTAAAATATGTTTAGGTTAATTTATTGATTGAGCTTTAAAAAGATTTTGGTTTATTTATAACAGCAATAAATAAATTTTGTAAAAAAAATGTAATCGATACAAATACTTTAATATAGACTAAATTCCCACTGTCTGTCATACATTTAGGTTTTATGTATGCATGTGTTTTTATTTCTGTATTCTTTAGCTATTTTCTGTAGTCCGGTCAACGATTATAAGAATACGTTTTATCTATAATTAAGATAGAAAACGAAAAAAATATATTTTATTTTGTTGTTATTTCGAATATAAATTTTGGGACAACAATAAACAGGGGCTATCCTTTAACTCGCTAAGGCTAAAACTAAAAAAACCAAAATACATAAATTTTTGGCGATGACAAAAAACACTTAAATTTTAGGCGAATTAAATTTTTGAGCTGCCAATACTTGTGTATTGCTTAATGTTTGAAAATAGAATTCGTAGCGGAAAATCAATAAATTCGCTTTATAGATTTTTAGCTAAAGATATTGAGCTTTTTGAGTTACAGAAGAATATGTGTATTCGCTACTTACTTTCTACAGCAAAATAAATTATTTTCAGTATAGCCAGTCTCTAATAACTGATTTGGGAAAAAGAAACTAAAACAAATTTACACATGCGGGATTTCTAAATTTGACGCCTCATCTTGAGGTCTTCTTCTTGTGTTTGCATATTTTAAAGTGAGTTGGCATACGAAAAAAAAAATTGTTTTCACAAAATTCTATTATATCTAAAGTCTCTGAATATAAAAAAATTTGAACTAAGCATTAATATCTGAAAGCAGTGAAGGCCTCAAATGAGTGTAACAGCCTGCTTATAAAAGACGTTGATTATTGAAATCTTGAGGTTTCGGTAATAGGAGAAATATAAAAGTAGTCTCTTTAATCTATCGCAAGATTTTTAACATCAACGTCTTACGGAAGGTGGTTGTTAGTATTTATATATATATATATATATTTCTTATTTTATATACTTTCATTTTAGACATAGGTGTTTCATAGATTTAAGTTAAAACTTACGCTAAGCATTTTTCTGCAATATTTAAATCTTTAAACTCCCCCGGATATTTTCTGTATTTGTTGCTTAAACAATTTTCAATAAACACTCTTAAATATAGTAACTGATCCAAAAAAACATTTGATACAAAAGTTTTTTTAAGTCCTTAAATACATTAAAGCTCAAAATTTAACTCCAGCACAACATATAAATGAAAGGTTCAAATGAATACAAGAGATAATTTAGCACAAAATGTCTTTAAAAGAAAAATTATATTTAATTAAAATTGAATCGAACAAAAACTAATTAATAATAACATCTAAGGGTATCACTACCACCCACGATATTAATTTATTGGATTAGTAATATTTATTATAACGAATTGGCAGGTAAAGCCCGTGATGACTGTTGTTGAAGTGGTACATATTCTTTAAAAAGTAATAAGGAATTAAATTTTTTGCGTAAACTTTGGATTTTTTTATATAATTTTATAGCCAAAAGTCCATTGAACTGCATTTCTAAAAATAAATGTTACCTATTCCTCCACTATCTGGCTTATGAAGTCTAGCCTCTGTCTTGCATACTGCGGCTTTATTTCTTACTAATATAAAAATTCTTATGAATTTTTAGGTCTGTATGTGAAGTCATTAAATATAACGATTATCAACGAACTTGCGTGTTTCCTAAAAATCATCATAGAAAGACTATTTAACACTTTTTACATTTCCTACAATTCTTGACAATCTGGATTGTCACAATTATAGTTATTGCATATTAGTTAACGCCCCACAGTAGCATGAATCTGAAGAACTAGGCCCTCCTTTGACATAGCCCATATTCCCCTCAGATTTAAAAAGTTCGCAAAGTTAGCTAAATATATTTTAAATTCTATATTTTTTAACAATTTCTGTGAAAAGCGTTGCAAGAAGCTGGTTGTTATTAGACTTATCATGTACAGCGCAATAATCAGCCATATAGATCAGAAACATCAATTCTACTTAAAAATTACCCAGACCTTCGATTTCAAAATGCCGATTAACATATTTTGTGTATGCTTTGCGATAAAAACTCGTTGGTATCTTTTCTTTTGATGTTAATAAACTTTTTTTGATCTCAAGAAAGAGAAATTAATTTTAGCAATTATATTAAAAAATACGTATCGGAAATTAACACATTCAAAGTTGTTTGGTAGTCAGATAAATTAAGTGTGTAGTTCATTAAACTTGTTTTTTTCAATTGCTCAAATTTATTTAGATAAGGAGGTTAATTAAAAATCAGATACTGTTTTTATAAATTTTGCTTTGAAGATAAGTGGGTTAATTAAAATCAAATATTGTTTTTGCATAAAATAATTGATGGGACAAGTAGTTTCTGAAATAGAAACAAACGGCTTAAGTAAGAAACCTGACTTAAAAATGTTAATATGCAGTTACTAATGTATATTAATTTTAGAAATACTCTTTTGATATGTCTACTTTAAAGAAATTATTTAGTTATAAAAAGGCTTTTAAAAGCATTTTAGCTCTTATCAGTTAACTTAAAAAAAATATTTTCGTTCTGCGGTATTGAGTGTTTAAGGACTTGCTTATGTGCAAATGCAAGATATTTTGTCTTTCGGTGTTTTACAGTAGGATTATAAGATTGTTATGATCCCAACAAAGTAATAATATAGTTTGCAATTTTTTAGCAATTATTTCCAATACTAGATATACATATCTATATCTAACATATGTATACCAGTAAATTCATACTATTGAATACTTTTGCAAACGTTGGTGTTTTAATATTAAAGAGAGCTCAAAAACCTCTTGCTTATATAAGGTCACGAAGAGTGGTGCTACAATGTTCCTCCACTCTAAGACCCCGTTGGGTTGTTAATATAAACTCCCGATTACTTGAATTTAAAATAATCGAAAGTAGACAAACAGTCTTTCTAATGGAACATTAAATAAATTAAATTTAATCTCAAATGCGATGTGATCAAGAATTATGCATTTCATTTCGCAATGAACCATATTTTTATTTATCAAAATTACATTGAAAAATTTTTTTGGACTCAATAAATATTTTCTCAGTTATTTAACTTGATAAAACAAAAGACTTAAGCCACAAACTTTTATTTTATATGTCGTTACCTTAGGTCTTGTCCCACAATGTCGACAACGCTCGACCTGTCACACAGTTAGATTAGAAACAACAACAAAACTTTAAAATTTGTTTTTGTTTGGAATGTAAGTGTGCGATAAGTCGAACGCTGTTGAAATCGTGGGACAGACCCTCAATATAGAAAGGCTCTAACTCATTAGTTTTATGGCATCGAGTTTTTTGCATAGTGCGATGGGAGAACATCTGATTTATCGAAAAATGCAAAAATCTCGATTTCCAAAGAATAATGAGTTAGTGCCCTTTTATATTAAGGTAACAATATGTATTTGTACATATTTGTATATTTGAATTTCTTGAAAAATTTTCCGATTTATTTTAAAGAAATTATAGAAACAGTTGGGATATTCAGAAGGTACTCATAAGTTTACACGTTTCAAAGTAATAAAACGAAAAAATATGACTGCTGTGAGCAACCCCTTATAATTTACAATTTTAAATATTGTACTTATTTGTATTTTGGGTTTGGCACCTTTGTACATTGCTTACTCTCTCTCTCTCTCTTTCTCTCTCAATTCCTTTGGTAAGCTCTCACGCACTTCTACATATAGTTATGACAAACAATAAACATAGTTGAGAAAGTCTTATTACTTTATGACCTTTTTGTTTGAGCCACAACAACAATTTTTTAAACTATGGTAAAATGTTAAAATATAATGACTCTTACGACACTTAAGACACCTTTTTGAATACCCTAATTATTTATATAAATGTTTTCCAAAGTATTTTTAAACAAAATTTTATTAAGTTATAAAAACTTTAGTTACAAAAGACAAATTTCAAAAGCTGAACTAAAATTAAAAAATTTCATCTATGTAGTTAATATTAAAAATCGAGTCTTTTATATATATATTTCATACTTCTCAATTCTCTTCTAATGGAACATAATATTAATTAACCAAATTAAATTTAACCTCAAATGCGCAACATGATCAAATATTAAATAGTTTATTTCACAATTAACCATATTTTTTGTATTTCAAAATTACTTTAAAATTTCATAATATATCTACCACACAGTTCTTCTTAAATTACTTGAACATTTGTTAATAACAATTCAATTAACTCTGTATTTTTGTGTAACAAATTAAAAACTAATTGATATTTTATACTTTTGTTACAAAATAAGATTTGTTGTTTATTACTCTTTGTTATCTAAGCCAGATTTCATACTGATTATTTGTGGTACTTTAATCAGCAGCGGCAAATCTTTTACTTATTTCTTTGTTTTAGTATTGATTTAGAGCAATTATTTTTGTAAATGATTTATAATTACAGAATTTGTTTTTGCGCTCGATGGCGGATCTAGATTAAAAAAATAAATATTTTTTAGTTATTAACAGTAGCTTAACTATTGAGTATTGAGATAAAAATATTTTCTAATGAAAACTTAAGAAATACCATAAAATTGATTAACGTTTGTGGACTAAAATGAAACAGAATGTATGATTTTTAATTGCCAGCCAATAGAATTTTGTTAATATTAAAAATTGTTTCAAGCATATGTATGTATATGCTTGCAACTTTCAAGTTTAATTAAATTCCATTACTAATGAACTATTAATATTAGTTGTACCATTCATGGTCATAAAAAAATTAGTATCTATACTGCTTACAGATAGAAGGATCTAAATATTTTGTAATTAAATCAAAGCTGATATTTAAAAAATTCAAACATTAAAAAATATTTGTAAGCATTTCATGTACCGAAATTTTTTTTTAATAAAAGAAAATTCTTTAATAGATTTTAATAAACTAAGGAGTTGATTGCACCTGTTGTTTTAAATTTGTAATATATTTCTCACATATTTAAATTAATCATTCAAACAGCGTAATATATTGAGGCCTTCACAGCATGTTACCAAGGATAAGGATATCGATACGAATTTGTCCTTGATCTATTTGCCATTACAAAAGCGTGCTGCTGTGTACCTCAGAAGTAGTAATTAGCAATAGCTCCACGCTTTTAGTTTGCTGATAATAAGCTCTTAACTCTTTTGTATTTTTTTTTGTCTGATTTTATTAGATATCATCCCTACTAGAGATGAGCGATATTTCGAAACCAGCGATTGAATAACTACTAATCACAACTGTGACCGAATTTATCAAGTACCAGGTTTTGCAAATATAATTCTTTCATAAAATCTGTGATTGATCTTGTATGCTTATTTACTCTGGCAACTATGTATAGTTCTCACATTTTTGTGTTTGCAATTTTATTATCTCTCTGCCTCTTATACAACAATTCCCAAAATTTGGATGGAGTTGATTGCTATTTGATTGTTCTTGTCGCTGTTTCTATTAATATTTATCAAAATATAAATATAAATAAATACTTTTAAAGCAGAAGAGCTGAAATATGTTAAACCGTGATCACAGTCACTGTTTAATTTCACTGCTGCTCTTCTTATTAGATTTTCTCAAAATAACAGAACTGCTACAAACAAAGTACTGCTAAACTGTGATTACGGTCGAAATTAAAAACAATAGCGATTTAGAAATCACGTTCACATTATTAAAAAATTACATTATCGCTCATCGCAAGTCCCTACCATGTCAAACTACTCAATATGCAAAACTGGTTCATCAGATTTTGTTATCTTGGTACTCTAATTTATAAGATATGATGATTCGTTTTAAAATGCTGAAATTCTCATAGACGAAAGATAACTAAATAAAAAATATTATAAGCCTGGCAGTTTTAGAAATATGCTGATTTTAAATTCACAACTGACCGGACTTTGCGCTCTTCTGAAAAGTACAAATTTGCATATTGAATAGTTTGACATGGGAGGGACGATATGTACAAATATCATGATTTATTACGAGTGAGTCATGCATGAGTCACTTGTGATTCATGCATTAGTCACGTTAGAGTCAGGAATCAATCACATGTGAGTCACGAATTAGTCACGTGTGAGTCACGCACTAGTCACGTGTGAGTCACGCATTAGTCACCCGTGACCATTGTGGCATTTATATATAATAATGTTTTTAAAAAATAACGTGTGTGACTTTAACTCACTTTTTTAGGCTTGTTAGGGAATATATTTTTTAATAATTCATATCCGAAGTCATTAAATGGCTCATTAGGAGCGTGCGTGAATAAAAAATCATTGTTCTTGGCATATTTTGTTAGTTAAACTCCATTTATATGCATTTTGTTCCTGAAAAATTATGTTTATTAATTAATTCATATTCACTTTGTATTGTAGGTACCCGTCACCACTCTACTCTACCGCCAAGATATTAGTAGAACTTGCAATTTAGTTTAGGAGCTATCCACATCAAATTTAGTGTGCCTCACTATTGTATGTCTGAAGATATAGGAAAAATAATAATTACTTTCTATGGGGGATAACCATCTCCCTTCCTCCCATCCCCGCTATGCCACCAATTTTTGGTTGCAACATGTTATTTGTTCCAAAAGTCACTTATATAGAATTTAGTGACCCTCACTATTGTAATTTGTGGATATAGGAATTGTTCCGCGAAAAAGAGGCCTCTCGCCCCACTGTGCTTCTTAGGCATCAGTTAACGAACTGCACTTATATCGTCTTAAGATGCGTTACAGCATTCACGGGCGCTTAGAAGCGTGGAATTTTCACATGAATTGAATTTCCAGATGGCCAATTACGGCATTCGATACGATTCGGAATTTAAAAATATTTCCATATAAAACCTGTTGAAATATTTCGTAGATTTGTTCGATAACGAGTGCCGTAATTTGCCACCTGATCTGAGTGTATTTCGAAATAGCTGAAGAGTTCTATACAGGGCGTAGCAGGCAAAAAGACGGAATAAACTTTGCAATTTGATAGGCTGCATCATTGCATTATTCAAATGCTTCCGAGATAGCAAAATGATTTTACTTCTTATAGCTTAACATATTGTAGCTGGAATTTATTTATGTTTATGTTGCAATGCATCAGTTTGCCCTATTTTAAATCTATTTTTAGCCTATCCACTTCTGATAAGCTTTGCTCAGTACAACACTTTGTTGAGTATATTTAGATGTCTTGAGACTATCTTAAAATCTAAGAGATAAATACGAGTTCTACAGTTTCTTAAAATTTATTGTTGCAAAAAATAAAAAAAATTAAGAATATTAAAACAATAATCAATCAACTTCCTTTAAAGTTTTAAAAAAAGTAATTTGAAAGATTTTGTAATATTAATTAAATTATTTGTAGTATTTATTAAAAAATTAATTAAATTTTCACCTATAAATAATTTAATAATATCAATTAAGTTTTTCCAGACAAATTAATTAATACAATTAAAAATTTAATTAATACAATTAAATTCTTAATTGAAAGTATTAATTGGTGAGCACTTATTTCTATGCAGGCAAAATATTTTGGGCCTAATTTTGTAAAACTCAACGTTTAAAGCTGACTAATTTTATATATAACTATTCTGTTTTTGTATTTTAGAACTTTAAAAATATTAATATAATTTTTCAACGCTTGGAGTTGTGTTTACAAGGAATATTAAAAAATTTCCTTGAAAAAATTTAGGGCACAGAGCCTTCCAATTGATCAATTGCTTAAAGCAAAAACTACTTCAAATAATATAATTAACAAATTTTTTATCAGTTTATGCAGTGTCCCCTGTGACATATTTTTTGTTGCAATGTCAAATACATTTTTCCTTTTTTTGTTGCTGTTTTATTTTGCTATAAACACCTTTTACCATTTTTCTCCCAAAAAAGGGAAAAATTTTTTAAATTTTTAATTTGTTAACAAGAATGTAAACCAATCGTGTTTAAGAAACCCATAAATGGTCTGAATTTAAGGTAATATCGGTGATAATTATTTCTCAACTCTTAAACAGACAAATATTTAAAAACTTTTTCACATATACCCAAAGGCTATGAAAATTCCAACTATTCTTGAGATATTTAAAGAAAAACATAAAAATCTAAATTATAAATGATCAGAAAAATGTTTTCAATATTTAATTTTTTTTTTATTAATTTGCCAAATTAGGCATGGACACAAGCAACTAAAAACCAAACGTTGCTATTTAAGCAATATATATCTATTTAATATTTTGTTTTTTCCCCCTCTTTGTTTCTTGTTAAGCTAAACAATAAAACAAAAAGCCACCAACTACTGCTACGTTAGCAACTGCAACTCTCTTTAGATGTTGTAAATAATATTAATTGTTACGATTCTGTCAACTGCAAGTCTGCTTAGAAAATGTTGGCATGTTTCTTTTTCTATTGCTGCCACTGCTTGCAAGTCTTCGTTACGTTACTTTTATTTTGTAAAGAAAAAAATGTTAAGGAATACATACTTGTAACATGATAAAAAAACATAAAACATAGATATTGTTGTTGTTGCTGCTGTTGCGGGTATGTTGCAATAATAAAAATGCAATTGCAATAATATCAAATAAAATAGAAAAAAAACGACAATAGCATGTGTTTAGATATGCCACACGATATGTTTGTATGTACAATAAAAGAAACATTAGAAAAAAACAAAGAAAATATGTAACAAAAACTTAAAAGCGGCATCCAAAAATGTCTTGTAAACTATCTGAAGATAGACAGTCTGAGGTTTGCAGACGGACATATAAATTGTCTACATATAGAAAAATGACAAAAACAAATCATGCATGAAAATATATGTTTGTAAGAAAATACTGGTAATAAAAATTCAATAAAGTTTGTCTGTAAAAAAATGTATTGAATGACAATTGCTACAATTAACAAAAACAAAAACAGAAATATTTGGAAAATTTTGTTTTAAGTTTAAGCAAATGTTTTTCAAATGCTAAAAGGCATCGGAAAATAAAACTTGTGAAACATAAATACATATGTTATGAAAGCAAAACATACATTACATTTCTTTATTTGAGTCCAATGAAATTTCTTTCTATTCTCTAAAAATATGTTGAAAGTATAATCGATGTAAAATGTTACAGTTTGGTGTGAATTTTCTGGCATGTCTGACATTCTTACTTAACTATTCGGAAAGAAAGTTATTTAAAACTATTAAGCTTCTATACACAGAAAAAAGTATTCACCAATTAATATTTTCAATTAAGAATTTAATTCTATTGATTAAATTTTTAATTGTATTAATTAATTTGACTGAAAAAACTTAATTGATATTATCAAATTAATTATATGTAAACATTTAATTAATTTGTTAATTGATACTACAAATATTTTAATTAATATTACAAAATCATTCATATTACTTTTTTGTGTGTACGTTCTTATCAAACGGGGAAATAACCACTAAAAATTAACACCGCCTCTTACTTATCCCACATCAATATAATAATTTTATAAAATTGTTGTAGAAATTAATGTTTACGTAGTAAGGAATTTTTTCGAAAAAATATACTAATTATTCGAATCTTCCGATGCCCTTAATATTTCATCCAAATACTATATCTGCTTATACACCAAATAATGTTTAACGTAATGTATTAACAAGAAATAACATATTAAGAAAATAAAATTATCAATTTTTGGTATGAGCGAAACAAAAGACTCAAGGCAGAAACTTTTCTTAATAGCAAAGATATGTAATTTTCATTGATAACAGCGTATGTTAGTTATAATTTTCTTATTTCGAGTTTATGATATCAAATTGAAATATTTTAAGTTCTTTTTAGAAAGTTTTAAGAAATTTTTTTAAAACATGGAGGTACGAACATCGTTTTTTTTTAAACCATCAACAACAACACTTCTATCTTTTTTTATATAAGCTTCTAAGAAATACTTTTTTTGGCTCTACTGAAAAATTTATAGTTAATGAAAACATCAGAAATTCTCTCTTGCATATTTTAAATATCATCAATAAAATATTTTTTTGCATTATATATTGGTTGATATATATTCAACCTTAAGAAGGAAAAGTTCATTATAGATAGGAAGCAGAATACCTTAAATAATATTATTCTTAATTGGTTTAAAAAACTGAAGCTCCCCTTTTTGTATACAAAAGAGTACGATGAGTTGCTGTCTATAATACTGTAGAATACACAAAATAGATAGTTTCTCTAAAGTAAGTATATACTTGTCTAGTTTAGTGTTTGTAAAAATTAAATATAAAGGACGTGCACATTATATGCGTCGTAGGCTGAGTCCAGACATTTCACTCATTATCACCTGAAGACACTGTGTGGAATGCGATATTTAATCAACTTGAGAGCTGAGCTGCTGGGATGTTAAAAGATTTCTTAAAGCCCAAACTTTAAAAATGTATGCTTAGTTTTTTTCTTATTACACATTTTAAAAAATTAGTTTTTGTTTTTAATTATCGCGATTTTAAAAACAAGATTTAGTTCAATTAAACTTCATTTATTTGTTTTATTCTTTATTACTAAAATATACTATTCCTTGATAACTTCCAATGGGGTTTTCTACTTCTTGCTTTGATATAAAGTCTCTTAATATAAAAAAGCCATATCTTTTCTTTTGAAAATTCAGCTTAATTATTATTTTATACCATCCGTTCAATTCTTCTAAATCGTTTTCCAGACACTTTAATACATAAAAATTATCATTTAAAGCAAAAATCTTCAAATAGACAAAAAAATCGTCAAAATGACAAAAAACATGGAAACTGAAAATCATGTGTAGGTGTGTGTGTCTTGAAATATAATATTTGTCTATCTATATTCATCCAAATGGGTTTGATAGTTTTTCAGAGGAAATATTGTCTCCTGTTTCCTATTGGCTCAAGTTAAAAAAAGCAGCTAGTGTGTCTTTTAAGATGTATATGTATTTATGCTTTGAATTTCATACAAATCGGTTGGATAACTTCGGAGAGGCAAATATAACCACTGCCCGATTTTTGATTGTATTCTTAAAACTGCATAAATATTTAGATATGTTCTTGATTTCAATTTCAAAACAATTGGTTAAATGTTTTCTGAAAGGCAGAAATTATCATCATAAAGAGGGGCACTCTTTATTTTCTTTATTTTTACGAGATGAGATATTTTCCCCGGTCGTCTTTTTGACCTATTTTATTATATTTCTGTTGAAATTTTTATAATTCAAATCGGTCAAACCGTTTAGAGTTACATCGAGGCGGCCATTAATTTTTATATTTATATGTATATGTATTTGGAGATAATTATATAGACAATTTGTCATCTAGAAGTATGTGTATTCATATCAGAGAGATTTTATTTTTAGTAGCATTCTTATGTAAATTGTAGTTAATCTTTTGAGTATCCATACATAATTTTCAATGCTTTAACTAAAATATATTATATGTAATAAAAATTGGTAAATTGTACTTAAATGGAATTGATATTTTTAATTTTTTATTTTTATTTTATTTGCCAATTAATCATTTAATTCGAATTATAAACGGTTCATAAAACGTGCAATAAATTTCCTAAAAGCAACCATAAACTAATTAAAATTAAACTCCGCATAAACTTCTACATAAAAACATTTCACTAACAAATAACATCATTAGCCAAACAAAAGACTTAAGCTGCAAGCATTAGTGCATTTAATTGGATACATTTACAAAACATACAAATATACCTACAGTGTAAGTGTAAATGTATGTATGCATATTTTTCCATGCCAGTCCCGTACACAATCTTAAAATTAAACTCATAACAATCAGCATTTCTTATAAAAAAAATTTTCTTTTTAAATCCTTTACATGTAATCTAACAATTACATTAAAATCTATTTTTTCAATCAATACCTTTTGTTTTATTTTTATTTTCTAAAGCGAAATTTATGCGCATATTAAAACAATAATTTTTATGTATAAACCTGGGAGCTGCCGGAAAACTAGCAAATCTATTTGGTGATATATTTGTACGTGGCGTAGTACATACTTTTGTAAAGCATTTTCTTATTTTCTATTAATTTTTGGCCCACTTAGATATGCAGCAGACAAGCAGGCAGCCAAGCACCCATTGCAAAAAATGAAGTGAATGGCCACAGCAAAGTTTTTCTTTTCGTATGTGAACAATTGAAGCTGCAACGTCCAGGCAAGTGTTATGATCTTAAACAGCATACAATTGTGACACTTTAAAAGATTTTTTAACATTAAAATCAGCCAGCTGGATATGATTATTATGTATTGCGATGCATAGCGTATGAATTTGTAGCTGCAGGTTAGTAGACATCATAAAAACTCAATTTATAATGATGTATGTTGTTGCATATGTAGCACAGACTTTTATGGTTTAAGTAATAGCAAAGAGTGATTCTGGGTATAATAATTCAGATTTGTGAGGAGAATATTATGATTAAAGAAATAAATACTATACCAAATTCATTCAAAATGCCAAAGATCTTTAGCTTGCGTAATATATTTTATTAACATTAAATAAAAAATATTATTTTGAAAAGCGAAACTAGGATTTGGCATACAAAGCTTGCGTAATATTTTTTATCAAAAGAAAATTAAAACATACAAGTGGTATCTGGAAATAAAGATAATTTGCGTTAGAAAATTTTCTTACTTCTTGTTTCCACAAGACTTGTCCCAAAAATTTATGACAAAAAAATCTGAATATTTAGTACTTTTCCTATAAATTTTTCACTCAAGTCTACCATCTCGATTATGGTAACAGAGGGATTATAAGACAAAAATTTTATTTTTTTAATAAATTTTCGACTGGAAATATTTTACGTTTCAAAGAACCAGACAGTGTGTATAGGACTCATTTAATAATAAATCAAGCAAAATAAAATAAAATAAAATAAAATAAAATAAAATAAAATAAAATAAAATAAAATAAAATAAAATAAAATAAAATAAAATAAAATAAAATAAAATAAAATAAAATAAAATAAAATAAAATAAAATAAAATAAAATAAAATAAAATAAAATAAAATAAAATAAAATAAAATAAAATAAAATATAATAAAATAAAATAAAATAAAATAAAACAAAATAAAATAATATAAAATAAAATAAAATAAAATAAAATAAAACAAAATAAAATAAAATAAAATAAAATAAAATAAAATTACATAAAATAAAATATAATAAAATAAAAAAATAATAATATAAAACAAAATAAGATAAAATAAAATTAGGTAAGCTTAGACCACTTTTATATACCCAAGAATGGGAGCTCTTTTCCTTTCTCTCCTTCAAACTCAAGATTTGAAAAGTAAGCTTTTCGTATGCAAAAGTCTTCTTACTGCTGCCTTAGCGGTCATGATTGTGCATGTGCTCATAATAATGAACCTATACGGTCATATCGCCTGCTGTCTAACTGAAGATATATTGTTCGACCAAAGTCAATTTAAAAAGAATCTAATAAGTATAATCCATTAATCGAGTACATTTTAGAATTTTATTCGATTGATCTATTCAATCTATTTAAAGTTAGATTAATCTATTTTAGATTAATCTATGCGAATAAACTTTAAAAACGTTTTGTATGATTTTATGAATCTTAAGTCTTACTTTTAAATGATATCTTTAAAAGTATTTACTCGATATGCGAATCCTAGATGATTATTCGACCAATCGAATCATATCTTACTCACATTCGATTGCATCATTGCATGTAGAAATAACAACCTTTTTTCAATTAAAGTAAAAGAGAAAATATTTTTTAAATAAATGAAATATTTAAAATTTTCATTCGATTAAATTATAAATTAAAACCCTTTGTTGGCCAGTTACAATACAGAAAGTCAGTTTTGAATTGATTATTACGAATTAAGCACAAACTGTAAGAGCCCAAACGATCATGACTGTGCATGTCCATATAATTATTACCCCATTACGGTCACATTGCCTCATGTTTTACTAAATATACGTGTACATTATTCTACTTATAATCATCAAAAAAAAAAGAAAAAAACCTATTCGATTAATAGATTAAATAGTTTTGTTGTATTTTATGTTATTAATCTACTTTTAATCAAATTTTTAGAAATCGATATCTAATCAATCTGAATGCATTGACCGATTAACTTATAACAGCAATTGCTCGGATAATTTTTGACATATCACATAAAATTATAAGCAGGGATCGTAACAGTTATAAGTTTTATTTTAAAAACTACTGTACTACCAGATTTCAAAATGCCAAATATGCGGAGTAGGAACTATTTAAACTACTTAAAAAAAATTATTATTATCATAATAAAAAAGATTAAAAATTAAAAAATCTTATTAAAATAATAGAATTAGTTAGAAAAGCGAAAAATCTTGTACGAAATCTGAAAAAATTATTCGATTAATCGAGTTAATTAGGAAAATAGCAAATTTTATACAAAAGTTAATTTGTATTCGTTTTTTTATGAACGACAAATTTCAATCGAAATAAATGTAAAAGAAACTCGTTCGATTAGTTGGTTATAGTACAGTTGTTAGTGTTGAAATAATGAACACTAAAAAAAATGTTCTTCAATAATAAAAAAAAAAAAAAAATATATTAGTGAAATATTTTACAAAAAAAGATTTTTATACAAAACGTTTAAAAAAATTAGTCAAATAATCGAATTACTCTAGTCTTTTTCTTTTAATACAAAAATATATTAATCATCAATTTATTAACGTTTGAACTAACACATTTCATGTGTAAATTATTATAGTTCAAAGTTCTTTAAACAAAGATTTAAAAGAAATATTCGATTGAAATTAATTATTATAGTTCAAAGTTCTTTAAACAAAGATTTAAAAGAAATATTCGATTGAAATTAATTAATGTACTCGAATAAAAAATAAATAAAAAGTTCTATTTAAAAAGTGGAGAATTTCAAACAAAAATATATTATTATCTTTAAAGAAATACTTTCAACTGATTTGATAAAAAATATTCAAGTCAACTTAAAATTTGGAAAAAAATTTTAAGAAAAATTACTCGATGAAAAATGATAAGAAATGAAAAAAGAATGAAAAATGATAGAATAACAAACTGGAAAAAAATTTATTCGGTTAACTAATTGAGTTGCAAGTATTTATAATTATTCGAATAAACATAAAATAAAAACTTTACTCGATTAGTGAAAAAAGTGCAAGCAGATTTTAAAGGTTTTAGGTTGTGGATTTATTTACATTCTGTACGATCATTTCAATAAATCAGAACATTCATTGAAAAGTTAAAAAAAATTTGATATAAACGAACAAATTTAAAGTCCTTAACAAATTATTAAGTAAACGCATTCTTGCTTATTTATATTTATATTCAAAATAAATCATTTGCATTTTCAAAATTGTTATTGGAGATCAATTTTTTTGCTTTTGATACCTGAGGTTGTTAACATAAGTAAAATTCGTTGTAAAATTTATATCAGAAATTAAACCAATTTTTTTAATTTTTTGTTGGTACCAATAAAAATCTATTTTAGATTAATCTATGCGAATAAACTTTAAAAACGTTTTGTATGATTTTATGAATCTTAGGTCTTACTTTTAAATGATATCTTTAAAAGTATTTACTCGATATGCGAATCCTAGATGATTATTCGACCAATCGAATCATATCTTACTCACATTCGATTGCATCATTGCATGTAGAAATAACAACCTTTTTTCAATTAAAGTAAAAGAGAAAATATTTTTTAATTAAATGAAATATTTAAAATTTTCATTCGATTAAATTATAAATTAAAACCCTTTGTTGGCCAGTTACAATACAGAAAGTCAGTTTTGAATTGATTATTACGAATTAAGCACAAACTGTAAGAGCCCAAACGATCATGACTGTGCATGTCCATATAATTATTACCCCATTACGGTCACATTGCCTCATGTTTTACTAAATATACGTGTAAAACTTATAATCATCAAAAAAAAAAGAAAAAAACCTATTCGATTAATAGATTAAATAGTTTTGTTGTATTTTATGTTATTAATCTACTTTTAATCAAATTTTTAGAAATCGATATCTAATCAATCTGAATGCATTGACCGATTAACTTATAACAGCAATTGCTCGGATAATTTTTGACATATCACATAAAATTATAAGCAGGGATCGTAACAGTTATAAGTTTCATTTTAAAAACTACTGTACTACCAGATTTCAAAATGCCAAATATGCGGAGTAGGAACTATTTAAACTACTTAAAAAAAATTATTATTATCATAATAAAAAAGATTAAAAAATAAAAAATCTTATTAAAATAATAGAATTAGTTAGAAAAGCGAAAAATCTTGTACGAAATCTGAAAAAATTATTCGATTAATCGAGTTAATTAGGAAAATAGCAAATTTTATACAAAAGTTAATTTGTATTCGTTTTTTTATGAACGACAAATTTCAATCGAAATAAATGTAAAAGAAACTCGTTCGATTAGTTGGTTATAGTACAGTTGTTAGTGTTGAAATAATGAACACTAAAAAAAATGTTCTTCAATAATAAAAAAAAAATAAAAATATATTAGTGAAATATTTTACAAAAAAAGATTTTTATACAAAACGTTTAAAAAAATTAGTCAAATAATCGAATTACTCTAGTCTTTTTCTTTTAATACAAAAATATATTAATCATCAATTTATTAACGTTTGAACTAACACATTTCATGTGTAAATTATTATAGTTCAAAGTTCTTTAAACAAAGATTTAAAAGAAATATTCGATTGAAATTAATTATTATAGTTCAAAGTTCTTTAAACAAAGATTTAAAAGAAATATTCGATTGAAATTAATTAATGTACTCGAATAAAAAATAAATAAAAAGTTCTATTTAAAAAGTGGAGAATTTCAAACAAAAATATATTATTATCTTTAAAGAAATACTTTCAACTGATTTGATAAAATATATTCAAGTCAACTTAAAATTTGGAAAAAAATTTTAAGAAAAATTACTCGATGAAAAATGGTAAGAAATGAAAAAAGAATGAAAAATGATAGAATAACAAACTGGAAAAAAATTTATTCGGTTAACTAATTGAGTTGCAAGTATTTATAATTATTCGAATAAACATAAAATAAAAACTTTACTCGATTAGTGAAAAAAGTGCAAGCAGATTTTAAAGGTTTTAGGTTGTGGATTTATTTACATTCTGTACGATCATTTCAATAAATCAGAACATTCATTGAAAAGTTAAAAAAAATTTGATATAAACGAACAAATTTAAAGTCCTTAACAAATTATTAAGTAAACGCATTCTTGCTTATTTATATTTATATTCAAAATAAATCATTTGCATTTTCAAAATTGTTATTGGAGATCAATTTTTTTGCTTTTGATACCTGAGGTTATTAACATAAGTAAAATTCGTTGTAAAATTTATATCAGAAATTAAACCAATTTTTTTAATTTTTTGTTGGTACCAATAAAAATCTATTTTAGATTAATCTATGCGAATAAACTTTAAAAACGTTTTGTATGATTTTATGAATCTTAAGTCTTACTTTTAAATGATATCTTTAAAAGTATTTACTCGATATGCGAATCCTAGATGATTATTCGACCAATCGAATCATATCTTACTCACATTCGATTGCATCATTGCATGTAGAAATAACAACCTTTTTTCAATTAAAGTAAAAGAGAAAATATTTTTTAAATAAATGAAATATTTAAAATTTTCATTCGATTAAATTATAAATTAAAACCCTTTGTTGGCCAGTTACAATACAGAAAGTCAGTTTTGAATTGATTATTACGAATTAAGCACAAACTGTAAGAGCCCAAACGATCATGACTGTGCATGTCCATATAATTATTACCCCATTACGGTCACATTGCCTCATGTTTTACTAAATATACGTGTACATTATTCTACTTATAATCATCAAAAAAAAAGAAAAAAACCTATTCGATTAATAGATTAAATAGTTTTGTTGTATTTTATGTTATTAATCTACTTTTAATCAAATTTTTAGAAATCGATATCTAATCAATCTGAATGCATTGACCGATTAACTTATAACAGCAATTGCTCGGATAATTTTTGACATATCACATAAAATTATAAGCAGGGATCGTAACAGTTATAAGTTTTATTTTAAAAACTACTGTACTACCAGATTTCAAAATGCCAAATATGCGGAGTAGGAACTATTTAAACTACTTAAAAAAAATTATTATTATCATAATAAAAAAGATTAAAAATTAAAAAATCTTATTAAAATAATAGAATTAGTTAGAAAAGCGAAAAATCTTGTACGAAATCTGAAAAAATTATTCGATTAATCGAGTTAATTAGAAAAATAGCAAATTTTATACAAAAGTTAATTTGTATTCGTTTTTTTATGAACGACAAATTTCAATCGAAATAAATGTAAAAGAAACTCGTTCGATTAGTTGGTTATAGTACAGTTGTTAGTGTTGAAATAATGAACACTAAAAAAAATGTTCTTCAATAATAAAAAAAAAAAAAAAAATATATTAGTGAAATATTTTACAAAAAAAGATTTTTATACAAAACGTTTAAAAAAATTAGTCAAATAATCGAATTACTCTAGTCTTTTTCTTTTAATACAAAAATATATTAATCATCAATTTATTAACGTTTGAACTAACACATTTCATGTGTAAATTATTATAGTTCAAAGTTCTTTAAACAAAGATTTAAAAGAAATATTCGATTGAAATTAATTATTATAGTTCAAAGTTCTTTAAACAAAGATTTAAAAGAAATATTCGATTGAAATTAATTAATGTACTCGAATAAAAAATAAATAAAAAGTTCTATTTAAAAAGTGGAGAATTTCAAACAAAAATATATTATTATCTTTAAAGAAATACTTTCAACTGATTTGATAAAAAATATTCAAGTCAACTTAAAATTTCGAAAAAAATTTTAAGAAAAATTACTCGATGAAAAATGATAAGAAATGAAAAAAGAATGAAAAATGATAGAATAACAAACTGGAAAAAAATTTATTCGGTTAACTAATTGAGTTGCAAGTATTTATAATTATTCGAATAAACATAAAATAAAAACTTTACTCGATTAATGAAAAAAGTGCAAGCAGATTTTAAAGGTTTTAGGTTGTGGATTTATTTACATTCTGTACGATCATTTCAATAAATCAGAACATTCATTGAAAAGTTAAAAAAAATTTGATATAAACGAACAAATTTAAAGTCCTTAACAAATTATTAAGTAAACGCATTCTTGCTTATTTATATTTATATTCAAAATAAATCATTTGCATTTTCAAAATTGTTATTGGAGATCAATTTTTTTGCTTTTGATACCTGAGGTTGTTAACATAAGTAAAATTCGTTGTAAAATTTATATCAGAAATTAAACCAATTTTTTTAATTTTTTGTTGGTACCAATAAAAAAATTTGGATTCTAGGGTTCTTAATAACAAAAACTAAGGTTGCAAAATTTTTTTAAACTTGCATATAGTGCTTGTTGCACGATATCGAAAGAAACCTGTCAATTTATAATTAGTTTTGCAAATAAAAACAAATCTTCATATTTTATTGTTGTTTGCAATATAAATTTTCAGTCGATATCGAGAAACATATTAATAATACAATTACAAATGAATATTGTAGCACATTTTCATCAGGAATAATTTCTTAAATGGGCTTAAGTTTAGTAATTTCAATTCTTTTTGAACGAAGTATTTTTACTAATCAATGTGATTTTCTAAAGAAGAGAAGGAAAATTAAACCAGACTAATGTACAGTTTTTATAACTCAGGCAGACGACTCGTCTAGAAAATTTGTATGAAAATTACTCAAAAACGTTGGTGCTTTCCATAGAAATTTTATACTCAAGTCGACCATCTGGGTTGTAGAAACAGAAACAGCTCTATTAAAAAATTATTCATGATTAAAATTCATTCTAGTTCAATAAAAATTTAACATGTTTTATTTCGCTTATTCTTACAAAATTGGTATATTTAAAAAAACGAAAAATTTTAATAAAGAAAACTTCTTGAAAACGTGTTTTCAATTTGATTTCAATACTTGATTTATTTTAAATAGAAATAGTACAAATATCCTCTTTGAATTCTTGGTGAGGAACGAGCTTCTGCTTTTTCCAAACTGATTTTTATATCAATATTTTTTTTAATTTAGAGGAATGATTTTCAGCGATTTTTTACTTTATTTTAAAATTCGATTTTTCAATCCGGATGTTTTTTCATTAATAAAATAATAAATAGTTGCGCGCTTTCTTTTCCAGTAAAGGCTGTTACATTCTTATAATGGAAATTCCTTTGCAATATTTTTTGTATTGAAATAATACTATATTTTTTATTTGGAATATTAAATGTATTTTATCATTGTCATTTGCGGATTAATTATCAATAATTATGAAAACAAAAGACTTAGCGTACAAACCTTCTTGTTTATAATATAAAGTTATCATGATATTTTCTTTTCTTTTTTTTAGTTCAATCATATACAATATTTAACAAAACACCTTGCTCATAAAAATTTTTTATGTTGGAATTTATTTTTTAACCATAAATTGTTGCATTTTATGTACAGCAAGGCTCTCTAGTCTGTATTATTATTTTTATTTTTTTCTTATTCTTTTCAATTTATTTATTTCTTTAGTTTTTGTTATAGAAAATTATATGTGTTCACATGCATGTCGTCACAATGTTAACCTACTTTATGTGGCACTCACTACTGTGCAACAAATCAAAGTACTAAAAACATTTTTGCTAACTCTACTGAAAATCTCTGAATTGATGTGTTTTAACTATTTTATTTTTTATTTTTTTAGTTTCATATTATTAAGCTGGAAAATTAATTTAAGGAAAAATCATGATATATTAATGGTAACACCACTAACACACATTTAACAAAATAATTGAAAAACTGAAGCGTAGAAAAAAATACAAATACAAATTTACTAAAAGGAATGAACTACTAATACAGGGATACAAATTTTGAATGAATTTCAAAGTATGGGTTAACATTAATGCGAAAGTATTGGTGTTTTATTAGAAATCCTACCAGCTAAGGCAACCAATACTAAAGCATTCATTAATTCATTGTATAAATGTATTAGTGAGCTTTTAAAGTTATGTTTGTGTTGTTTAAAAAAAATCACAAAATATGCTTTAGTTTCAATTTAGTTTAGTAGTTCTTGATGATGCCTGAGTATATGTAAAGCTTTCTTGTATACTCTCCTGTAAAGTTTCTTTATTGTCTTAATAAGAAGCCACACAAAAAGCTTTTGCTAGTTTGTTTTTGCTTGTTAATTGGCTGACTTACTCTCACTTTCAGTTTTTTACCACCTGCATTAGCTCTTCATTGAACCCACTACCACTCTTTGATATTGCATTTGAAAACTTTTTATAAGCAGTTAAATTGAAATTTTATAGTTTAATAAAACCATATCAATGCAATAAAAAAAAACAAAGTAAATAAAAATTTTGAGCTCTCCGTTGCTCTTTAATTTTGAAATGAGTTTTGTTTTAAAATAAAATAAAGAAAAAAAGAAAAAATTAAAATGTTAGGGGCAAAATCAAAACTAAAATTCAAACTCAAAATTATTTTTGTGCATTTTGAGCGTTATAAATGTGCGCAGTATATAAGCCACCAACTGACCAAAGACAGCATCCAGTTAAAGGTTTGGAATCGTAGCGGATTCTACAATCCTTTATTTATAGTGTTACATAAAAATTTATTTACTGTTTACATTTAAAGGTGCAAATTATATTTATTATTAATTTTTTCCATAACATTAGTTTGTTTCACAAAAAAAAAGTGCTTAATATTTTTAAATTTTAAAGACAAATTAAATTATTTAAATGAAGTAAAAATTCATAATAAAGTGCAATTAAAATATATATATATTTTTTTTAATTATTTTTAGTGAGCGGCTGACTATTTTTCACACAAAAAGGGTGTATTTATTTATTTCAAACAAATCATCATGAAATTATTTGTAAGTATTAAATACAAAAATATTCAAGTGAAAAGATTAAGTGATGAGAGATTAAGAAAAATATATAAATCCTGCTTATTCAAGAAATTTTTAAAGTTTTGCTATAAAATTTTAATTGAAAGTATTTGCTGCTAAGAATTTAAAAAATTTAAAGATGTAGTTAAAATTTTTAATTTATTTATTTCAAAAAAGTTAAGTCAAATTAAAATATTTAAAATTTTAAAAATAATCGCATTCATCCAAATACGTGCAGTTAATGAATTAAATTTGCTTTTTAACGATTTAATCACTTTATTGAAAATAGTTTTTTATATAAGTTTTCAATATTTTTCTGTTCAAAATAAGTGCTAAAAGTTCTAAAGACTTTTTACATCTATTATAGAATTTTTTGCATTAAAATAAAGTTTTATTAACAACAATCTCTGTTTTTAAAATATATTAAATTTTGTCCTTCGAAGTAGTTTAACTTTGTCGAAAAAAATTTTCAAAATAATTGATTGAAGTTCATATATTTGTTACTTTAACAATTCAATACTAAAAACTGTTCTAAATTAAAAAAAAATCATTAATATTTTTGTTATAAAACTATAATTTAAAATATTTTAAATACACATAAATCTGAATTATTATTTTGATAAAAACTACTCTCAGCTTAAAAAAATATTATTTTTAGTAATCTTAAGCGTTTTTTATGAAAACAATTGATACAAGCGTATTAAAATTTCTTTAATCTTTTTAAAATAAAAAGAGAAGATAATTTGTCTATTCAAGGCCTATAAATATTTCTTTTAGCTTATTTTTTTATAATTTAAAATTTTAAACACCTACTGTTTTTCTGAGAAATAATTCCAAGGAAAAATGTTTGTAACGAATAATATTTTTGAATTAAATTTCTTTGTAAAAGGGGTGTTACAAGTTTGTAGTTGGCGTTTTTGCATCGGTGTGTTTGTTCACTAGCAGACAAATTAGTTGAATCGGTTTTGATTTAGTTTTTTCTTTTTGAGATGGCTCTTAGCTATGTTTGAATTAAATTGGTCCAGGAGCTTAGAAGATATCACATCTTTTCTAGATAAATTCAGTTGAATCTGTGTATCTTTGACACTATAGCTTTCAAACGGCAAAACCGATTTGAATTCATTTTTTTTTTCATTTGAGAGATGACTTGATCTAATATTTTCTAGTTCATACTTGAAAAAAATTGGTGAAGACATTTGGTCTGCACGTTGGAAGTTTTTAAATTTTTAATTTAATATATATAATAGAAAACAAAAGGTATAAAATATCTTCACTTGACTTTAATTTTTAAAAAGATTGTTTTTTGTAAATGTTTTTTATTTTCAATTAAGTTTGTAATCTAAATTTTTTTAAGCCTTTCATTATATTATATTCATATAGGTGCATATATTTTTAAACCTTTTTTGTAAGCCCTTGAACACATATTTAGCATAAACTTTTATTCAATGTACTACCTAAAGGTCCTTTTTTTGTTTAAAAAAATTTTATTTCGCTTTGTTTTTTATAAAAATACTAGCTGAGCCCGGCAAAAATTATTTTATCCTTAATTTTTTTAACTACAAATTACTTCATACATTGGTCACTTGTTGGTCCAAAAACAAAAATGAAATCTACCGGGTTTCAAATTTTAGCTCCGCAGCTCTCATAGTTCCAGAGATCACACAGGAAAAAAATGTTGCAGTGATAAACACATTTAATTGAAAAAAAAATCAGGAAATCAATTAAAAATTGTATTACGCCAATTAAACTTTTAATTAAATTAAATTTTTAAACAAAAGTTTAATTGCGTCACTTACGTTTTTAATTGATTTTTTTGTTTTTTTTTTAAATTACCATGCTTAAAGCAAAAAAATTTTTCCTGTACGTGCGTTACGAACAAACATAAACTAAGATTTTATATAAATACATTATACGTTTTTAAAAATAATATTCAAAGTCCTTTTAAATAGCTTGACCAGCACTCTTAAAATATCTTTTTGAAGAAAATGAAACTTTAAATCAAATATTAAGAATAGTTTGCAAGGTTTTATTGTCACAAAAGATCTATCACGTGTTGCTGCAGTGTTGGCCTTTGGACCAACTTTTTCCCTTCTCTTGCAGTTAAGTTGAGCTTTTTTTAGAAAACAATTAGTAGATAACTCTTGTAAGAGTTTCTGTAATGAGTTCTAAGATCCAGTATTTTTTAATGCAAACTTTTTGAAAATCAATTTTAATATATTTACTTCATTTAACGCACGTCAAAGTAAATACGAATTTTAAAAATTTATTGATTGTTTGTTTGGTATGTCTAAGTGCAGTTCGTTGTTGTTTAGCAATACATCAGTAGACATCAATCACAATTTAAAAAAAAAGCTCAGAAATCTTCAATAATATTTTAAAAGCTTATCAATAAGTATTCAAGATCATTTGCCATCATATACCTGATTGTGTTTTTTAAGGTATTTTGAGCAGAGATGTTTGTTATGTTTTTTATATGATTTTTGTTGCTGTATTTAAAAAGATTAAATACACTTAGTCGCAACATTCTAGCCTTTTGGTAAGGCAGATAATGTTCCGGAATCACTTGCTGTTATGGATGAATAAAGCATTTCTTGCAAAATTGCAAAAATTTTCTATTTTCTTAAAGAGCCCACCTTAAGTTAGTATCTTTCAGAAGCTTTTGCTATCAAGTAAGCAATGTGTTGCTTCCCTCAGTTGTTAGTGCTTCCAAGTTAGAATTTTTTTCTTATGAGATATGGAACCAATAAAGAGCATAGGAGTACATTTATAATATATTAAGGAAATATCTTTCCGGCCATATATATTTCGTCAATCTAAGCCCAGCTGTTTAGTTGCAAGAGGCAGTCATAAAAATCGCTAAAACTGATTTTCATACAAAATCGTATAAGTCAACTGTCAATAATGAACAAAATAAATATTAGCTCAAACACATTGCATACACCAACTCATTGATTAAACCATTTGCCTCGTGCATTGACACCTTTAATGACGTTCTACTTTCTTTCTCCTTTAGGCCTATCCATATCAATTGACACCGTTTAATATTACAGCATTTTAATATTTATATTAATTATCTAATCACATTACCTTCTTTATACCCACAACAATGGCAGTTAAATGAAAATAATTTAATATTAAGTAATAGTATAAGCGAAAGTATAGAGAGAAAAAATGGTATAACCAACAAAACCATAAACATGGCTAAAACTAACAAGCATGCAAGTCACCAAAACAAAACGAAAAATCAAACAAGTGAAATTTTACTAATGTAACCAATCCATACTAAGAAATCATGACGGGAATGACAAAATGTACAAACATTAAGCAAACAAATAATGAGCAATAATATATAATTGTAGCAAAATATATACGATAGTAGTTAATTATATATTGATTAACTTACAAAAAAGATGCAAAAAAACCACAAGAGAATACAATAATAGGTATAAAAAATTTTAGATTTATGCTACCAAGAAATTAAATTTAAGCAAAAATTTTATTGCAAATGCATGAAAGTAAATAAGTCTCAAAACTTAAAAGACTTAAAAAAAATTACTAATTGATACAAACAAATTATTTAAAAGTTAAAGAAAGGCTAAAAGAAACAGTTCTAGGAAATAAAAGACTTAAGACATAAACCTTGAAAATTTTATCAATATGCATAAAAAACTTATTTATCACTCAGTACAGGCCCAATGCTCTATGGCATTTTGTGACATCCCAATAGTGTGTAGTAGTTGCAGCTCTAGCTATTTCCGATATTTTTCGTTGTATGGCAATGCTTTCCATATAAAAAATATAATGTGCACCGCTTTGCAGACATTTCTAAATGACACCACAATATGTCAACGCAAGAAATGCCAGATGTGTTCTCAGCATAAAAAAGCTAACAAACTGACTTCAAAACTAACGACTTAAAAAACAAAACTGAACCTGGATTCAGTAACTTTTATTACAATAATCGCATCGCTATAATAAACATAATGAAAATTTATCGACTTTGCTATTCAGTAACATATTTTAACAATATTCGCTGTCGGTTGGAGGAAAATGAAGTAAAGTCACAAGCTCAAGTTCATTGAGTTTTTCTTTATCATTCTTGGTGCTTTTTGCTTATTTTTACATTTTCTATACAGGGATAAAGATAAAGCTGGAGACGTATCGTAAAAAAGAAATTACAGAATCACATTATCGTTAACACAAACAAATAAATAAATCGATAAATATTAGGATTTTCGGTTCGCAAAAAGTTATAGAGGTATTATAAGATAACTATAATATCAATAATGCAAGAATACATAAAAAGACTTAAGATGCAAACCTGAAAAATCATGACAAAAAACATTATTATTAACTTAATTACACTTTCGTTTATTTAAAAAAAGTTGCATTGAGAAGGTTCACAATTTTCGGTCCATTCATAAAAACAAACTTTGAATTGGATGTTTAAGACTTTTTCTTTTTGCTCGTGTTAAAAATCTTTTAAAAATCCTTGATCAATTTGTCTTAAAGTAAAATACTTAAGAACCAAACCTCACAATTATAATGACGAAAAAAATTATTAAGGTCTTCACAAGGAACTAAATTGCATCCTCCTTGAAGATCTTAGTACGTTACAGTTCAAAATCAAGAACTTATGGCGACTTAAAAAATGATTTCTTGATGTAAATGCTTTAGATTTTCTTCAGTGTTTTGCTACTCCTATAAAATATCGAAAATTTGAGTTCCGCCTTTCTTATATAAAGTAAGCCATCAATATATTTTACTTAATCGTTAAAAGCTTTCGATCTATTAAAAAAACCGACTCAGAATTGCATTTTAAAAACGTTTCCTTGCTTTCATTATAAAAAGCCTTTAAAACACTTTAAAAACAAAACCTTATAAATTTTTAGGATAAAAAAATATCACAATCACTATAAGCAATTTAGATACATCTTCGATTCGTTAAAAAAAAGTCCTTGAAGTTTATATAAAAAACAAAAGACTTAAGACTTTATAAATGACAAATGAAAAAATTTATTTATACAATAAAGCTTAAATATAACATATAGCTTAGAATTACATCTCTAAGACATATTATTTCTTTCTTTAATCACTCTCAAAACAAGAGACTCAAGACACAAACCTTGTAAATTGTAATGATATACAAAAATTATTATAATTATTATTATAAGCAAATTACTTACAGTTTCGATTCGTGAATTGAAAAACAATTGACTTGAAACGCAAACCTAATAATTAAAAATCAACTAGTGCAAGCAAACAAATAAAATAAGATATTGAATCCCTGAAATAAAAAATTAATTTAAAATTATTTGAGAAACAAAAGACCTAAAACACAAACTTTAGCAGTTTACAGTAGCACTGCTGTCAAATTCATTCATTAATTTTTTATCTACTATATTATATTAAGCTAATCTCAATTGGTCGGTGTGTCTTTATCACTAATTATTAAAATCAAGTTAATGACATGCATATTGAATTGTGTTTTTTTTTCGGTATGCACAAGAGCACAATGCTTAGCTCAAGCGTAAACAAAAATTCACCAATAATTTGTAACATTTCAATTTTTTTTTTGCTTTAGTCGGATTTTTTGTTGTAATATTATACGAGTATGTTGTACTTCCGTCACCAAATCCACCAACGGCATAAGCAGATCAGAAAGTAAAATGAACTTTTTTTCTTTATATAAAATAAAATAAAAAGCCGGTATGAAATTGTAGTAAGATGGTCAAGCAAACATGAGTAAACTGAAAACGACAGGCGATTAAGCCGCAAGTATGCTAGTTGAATTCCTAAAATAAATGTTAAGCAAATATTTAAAGTCCTCAGAGAGGTTAAAAAGTAATTTTGTTGTCAGCTGATATCAGACTAATTGTAAGAAATGAAATCTAAAAAAATGTCAATTGAATTCAAAGTCATATTAATCATTCATGATAAGACCAATTCTACAAGTGATTTATTTTTGCAGATTAAAAATAGATATTTGATCAACAAAGTTATGTAGGGTTGCGTCATAGCACTATCAGATTTATCATGTAATTTCAGTGGCTGATACAAATTTTAATTTCATCTGATATAGGAAGTTAATTTTAACTTTAATAACCTTGAAACTTTCTACTAGAATTCAGACAAATGTAGCTTAAGTACAAGTATTGTTCTTAAAAACATTTCTAATAAGCGAGAATTTTGCTTGTTTTTTATCTAAGCATCGTCTACATGCATTTTGTTCCTACCTGTGAAACTCATCAGTAGACTTCAACCCAAAAACAGGAACGAAATGCATATAAACGTTGCTTAGCCAAAAAAAAAAACAACAAGCAAAAGTGTTTAATAAATTAAACACTAAATATAACAGCATTATTTATAAAAATTATTAAGGCTTTAAAAAGGCTTTTTAGAACAAATTTCCATACAAATTAATAAATATATTAAATATATTAAATTTAAAGATTCACAAAAGTTTATGAAAGTTGCTCAACTAGTTTTAATGACACCTCTATGTTTTTTATTTTAAATTTATTTCAAATTTAAATTCTTTCTTTGCAAGTCTAAGCCATCTTCAATCACAATTTTATTTTGCACAATAAAGAATAAAATGTTTTTTTAAATTATTATCAAAAAATTATTTTGCAATAATACTTGTGCAATGTTTGTGTATATAATAAACGACATGTATTTAATCTATGAAAGTTTTGTTCTATAAAACCAGTCCTTGAAATATTGTTTAAACCTTCATAGTACATCATTTATATAAAAAGCACAATAAGTTCATTAAAAGTTAATTAATGAAGAGGATTAAAAAAAATATATATTAATTAAGATACATACGAAAATTTTGCAAAACAACAAAAACTTTAAGTCCAAAGAATTAGCAACTAAGAAAAGACAAAAATTAACGAATAAAAACATTTTTTAAGCACTAAGAAGCAATTTTGGTTTCAAAATAAAAGACTTAGGAAACAAAATATAGAAAACAATTCTCTTTTATAATATTTGTACTATATATACTATATGTTAACGAAAAAATAAAACTTTATCCCTTAATACTAATTACTCTCTTCCTCTATTTCATCGTCTTCTTACAGTTGTGTCTCGCCACATTACTGGTGGCTTCTGCTTATGGCGAAAAAGCTGTCAAGAAATCTGTTGAAAAAGTACCTTTAGAGAAGAAGCTCGACAAGCGTGGACTCCTTGATTTGGGCTATGGCTATGGTCATTCTGGCTTAGATATTGGCTATTTGGGACATGGTTCCATTTCTCACGATCATGGATATGGTCTCGCATATGGTGGTAATGCCATTGGAGGTCATTCAGCACCTGCTGTTGCTTATATTGGTCATTCTGGTTTTGCAGGTCATGGTAGCGGTTATGGTGGTAGTGGCGGCGGTGGTGGTTTTCTCATTGGTGGACATGGTGCACCTGCAGAATTCCTGATAAGCAAAATGGCTGATGTGCACAAGACTATTACCATTACTAAGGGCATACCAGTGCCTCATGTTGTCGATCGTCCTTATCCCGTGGAACATATCAAGCATGTGCCCGTTCAAGTCCATGTACCAGTACCTCAACCCTATGAAGTTATTAAAAAGGTTGGTGTGCCCGTCAAAGAATACGTTAAAGTACCCGTTCATGTACCCCAGCCCTACGAAGTGATCAAGAAGGTTGAAGTGCCCGTTCAGGTGCCAGTTGATCGTCCTTACCCCGTCAAAGTACCCGTGCCACAGCCCTACGAAGTCATCAAACATGTTCAAGTTCCCGTTAAAGTACCAGTGCCCCAACCCTACGAAGTTATCAAACATGTGCAAGTACCTGTTAAAGTACCCATATCAGTGCCTCAACCCTATGAAGTTATTAAGCATGTTCAAGTACCCGTACATGTGCCCGTTGATCGTCCAGTACAAGTTGCTGTACCCAGACCTTATCCAGTGCCAGTAGAGAAACCCTATCCAGTTGTTGTGGAGAAGAAAGTTCCCGTTCAAGTACCCGTACGTGTAGATCGTCCCTATCCCGTACCAGTAGATCGTCCTTATCCCGTTAAAGTACCTGTGCCTGTACCTCAACCCTACACTGTCGAAAAGCATGTACCTTACAACGTTGACCGCCCAGTACCCTACCCAGTTAAGGTAGCCGTTGATCGCCCAGTACCCGTGCCAGTTAGTAGACCAGTGCCTGTAACTGTTGACAGGCCAGTACCCGTGCCAGTAGGTGTGCCTGTTGTAGCCGGTCACTCTGTTGTACAGCATGGTGGTGGTGCTGCAATTGGTTATGCTCCCGCTGGTATTTCCTATGGCGGTCATGGCTTCTCCTCTGGCGGCCATGGTTTTTCATCCAGTGGCTATGATTTCTCGTCTAGTGGTCATGGTGGCAGCGTCTTTTCAGATGGTCATGGTTACCACAAAAAGAAATAAGTTAAGCCCTCATAGCAGACTTAATTTCATCTAAAATCCCAAAAACAAAAACAAAGTGTAAATGATTTCTTTTTTGTTATTCAACAAAAAGCCACACATAACATAACAAACCAACTAGTTATAATTATTCTAACCCTTCCCCTCTAGCTCTACTCAATTTCTTCCCTGTACGAATTTTTATTACAAAAATTCCTTATTCGAAAAAAAAGAGAAAGAAAGAAACTTTGCCACTAGGTACGCTGATCATTTTCTGCTTCAAATGCTAAAATTAGTTGCCCAATATGAAGCAAAAGAACATTGCTATGGAGTGAATTTAAGCAACAACAAACACACTGCCACTTAGATTCTAAGAAATTCATCATTATTAAATATTCTAATACTATATTCTAGAAGGAATTTCTTTTAAGACTTTATAAAGTTACGTTTTCTATAACCCCTAACTAAGTTTTTATAATAACTTTTTTATTATAAAATTAATTAGTTTCTGTTATCAACATTTTGACAAAACAATTGAATTGCTTCCATAAATTTTTGGCCAAAAATTGTGATAAATTCGTTAAATTTGGTCGTTTGTGGAAGACAAGCTTGTTAAAGAAAAAACAATAATTTTTAGTTGGAAAAAACTATTTTTTATTTATTTATTTTTTCCTCCATTTACAAATTCTTGGCTCTATTGTTGTGGCTAATTGTACGCCTTTTAGCAGAAAATCATAAACTGTTTGTATAATATTTTGTGTATAAATTAATTTTTTTTCTTATGTTATTATAAAATATTTTTTTTTTATTTTTAAAAAAATTGTAAATAAGTTTATTAAGAGAACCAATGTTTTTAAAAATGATGACAAAAAAATATTAAACAAAATGTATAAAAATAAAATATTTAAAAAAAAATAAAAAAATCATGCAGAGTTATTTATTTATGGGGATATTATTACATATTTGAAATCCAAAATAAGAACAATAGCGCAAGACACAAACTCAAATTCTCGAATATATATAATATTGAACTTAAAGGCTTATAACATAAACCGAAAATACGATAAATATTTACTTTCTTTAAAACACAAAATAGTTGGGATTTAAACACTATAACACCTTAAAATCAAAAGGCTTAAAAAATATTCGATATACAATATGCTCATGCAAACTAAAGACTCAAATACATGCCTTTGAAGGATATATGTATAACAACAGCACACTTAATAACCAAATTTTATTTAAAAGTCTTAAGCCGGGATCCCACTATCAGCACAATGTACCGATTTTTGCTGGCTCACTGCAACAAAGTCATAAGTAATAAACTAAAACGGTATTATTTCTCAATTAATTCTGGGATAAGTCTATATCGCTCTATTAGCAATGTGCAATTATGTCCTTATATTTCAATCAGTTGAAAAATAAAGCCAATTTAGCTTATTACTTTAGACTTTATTTCAATGAGCCGACGAAAATCGGCAAATTGTGCCGATAGTGGGATCCCTGCTTTAAAACACAATAAATATAAAATTTTATAAAAATCAATGATTTTTGACATAAACTCGATACTTATGGCATCATATATAATGAAAAACTGACATCAAGTTACGTACTATAAGTGACAAAATTGGGATAGGTTTTATAAGGGACTTAAGTCACCAACCAAAAATTTTTTTAAATAAAAATAAAATATCTAAGATCCAAAGAATTTATTAAACGTTTTTTGAAATCAAACTTCATTACATTAAAAGACTTCGGACAGCAACTCAATATTTAATCTTTGAAATAAAAACCTGCATGCACAAGCTCAAGGACTTAACATGATATTTATACCTTTTAGAAAAGATTCAAACAGGACATGGTATAAGATTTCAATTAAACAAAAAACTCAAAATACTAACTCAACAGTTACACATGTCGATCCATAACTTCTAACAAGTATTTATTCAAACCAATCAAAAAACCCCAACTGCGGTCATCTTTTTGAACCGTTAAATAACTTAAATGATTATTCAAAATGAAAAATCATAAGAGAAACCTAAACATGATTTTAAAATACCTGTCGAATTGATTCAGTTCATGCGGGGCCACCATATTGAATTTTGACAACTGACGTATATTTAGTGACACTCCTGGAATTAAGACAAATTTATTGACGTCAGAATGACTAAAATTGGTTCACTCCGTCGGTTTATATAGTGCCGCACAGGAACACACATATATAAATACATAGACTGCTAAACACAATATTCTTCTTTGCGTTGTGCAGTCGGGTAAAAAAACTTAAGCGGCACATTTTTTTGGACATAATTTTTTATACGAAAATGGATTATTCACGATCCTAAATAATCGATTTTGGTCAAACAATGACGTTCGAAAATTATGTCGCTTAAGCGTTTTTTGCGTTCACATCACAATATAAGATATTGAGTAAAATCTAAAGACTTAAGATACAAACTTGATCAGATGGGCATATAATCTAAAGACTTAGGAAACACAGTCAATATGGAATATGGCCATAAAAACAAAAAACAAACTTAAGTTTAAAAATTATATATAAAAACAAAAGACATAAGCACAAAACTCGATTTAAAAGGTATTTATAAAAACATTCAAATCTAATGACTTCAGATACAAAGTCGATAATTCATGTTAAGCTACATACAAACAAAAGACTTAAGGAACCTACGCGACATTCAGAATTTCTATCAAATACACAAAAACAAAAACTCAGTACATAAAAAGAAATATAAACGAAAGACTAAAGAAAAAACTCGGTATTTTAGCTGTTCAAAATCAAAGGACGTCACAAATCTAGTATTTTATATGAAAAAAAAACACAAAAACCTAAGACATAAAATCGATATTTACTAATGTAAAAGAGCTAAGACACAAACCCAAATTCCAAAATGCAACAAGCAGATTTATCAAATAAGATCAAAAGGCTAAAAAATAAATTGTATTCTACTCCTTTATAAAAAAGAAAGAACCAAACTTTTTTTAAATATATCATATAACAAAGGACTCAAGCCTCATGCTTAGTATTTTACTTGCGTGTTAAATTTCGAAAACCTAAGATCCAAAATCAGACTTAAAACATACTAAATTAAAGACTTAGGAGAGAAACTCATTATTTAAAGAATCAAACAAAACATATAGGAAATCATAGTAGGCTTATACTATGCGTAAATTGTATGTGTATGTTATACACACACATTGGAAAGCTCAACAATGCATAAATTATATGTGTATGTATTTGAAATTATAGTAGGCTTTGCAATGTGTTCATTGTTTTAATATTATTTCTTATGTCATTCTCATTTCAACTTTCTGAATTTGAAGTCATAAAATTTCTTTAGTTTATTTAAATAAATATAATTTTTTAAATTTACCAAAACTCTTTTTATTCAACTCGTAAGTTTCATCAAAACAAAAACAGTTATTGGATACACGTAGGACACCCGTTTGCTTTAAGTTTAAAATTGTAGTACTTTTTCCATTATCAGAAAGTCTTTTTCGAATTTAAAATATTTTGACGAACTAAAAAATATATTTCATATATGTACATATATGCAATAAAAATTTTTTTGTATTTCCTTGCCAAACAATGTGGTTGCTTAAAATCAAACTAAACCCATTTGCATCGCTTTATATATATAAATCGTAGAATTTTTAGCCTCCGAAGCCCAAATCCAGTGATATTGACTGCGCCTCCTTTCCTTGATAGCTAACATAAAACGAATAAACTAAAGGAACATTTTACGATTAAAAACTTTTATGTTAAAAATTTTTTTGTGACTATTCAAAATATGTGGTTGAAGTCTACGTATGATTTGTTACAGCAACAATGAAATGCATATAGACCAAGCTGAACCAGCAGCAAATAAATTTCAAATTAAAAAAATTTATGTAAAAAAGGCACAACTTTTTAAAAAAGTGCAGAAAAATATTTTCAAAGAAAACGGTCAGCTGTTACAACGTTATCTTAATTCCAAGGAGATGTTATATTGGTTGTTTAATTTGTACTTTTCTGATCATCATCAAGTAGCTTATATAAATACCAATATTTTAGATATATGTAAGTCAGGATATACGAAAGAGTATTTGTGATCCTCATTTTTCATAGTATTTCATTCTTTCATAAATTCCATTCATTTTTCTTTAATTTAATATTAATAATATTAATAAAGTAAGTAATAATAATAAATTTAGTAGAGTTCTAATAAATCCAATATGGTCACAACTGAGCCATAGATAAACAATTTTGTGAGACATTTGTAGATTTTTAATTGAACTTTAGTGATTTTCAATCAGAAATAATTTTTAGTCAGGTTTAAGTTCAGTAATTTCAGTTCTTATTGAATGAAAATATTTTTATTAATTAATGTGAGTTTCTAAAGAAGAGAAGAAAAATTAAACTTAGACTTTAAGCTGGGGGGAAATACCGATACTTTTCTGTGCAGCCACGCACTTCATCAGCACCCTAGTCTATCTACTTGGGTAGAGATTCTTATTAACATCAGCTATTTAACTTAAATTTACAATGAAACGGAATATGAACGTGGACGTGAATCTTATAATGGTGATAAACAAGAAATGTTCTCGGTAGAAATAGCAAATTAAAAATAATTTTCAACACCATAGCATGATGCTGATAACGCACAATTAGTAAATATTTGATTAAAAGAAAAAGACCACTTTTAGTAATATGCAGACTTTTAAAATATATTTCTTTCAGAAAATTTGCACTCATTATCTTTTTATATTTAATTAAAACACTGTCATTAAATATAGCACCTTTAACTTTTTCCTTTTTTTTTAATTAAACATAATTATTTGTGCCGTGACATTGCAAGGAATTTTTAAAGCCGGAAAACTTTTCGATATTTTATAGCATTAAATTTCTTTAATGATACAGACTCGTATCACTTAGAGCTTTCGGTCTTCAACTAGTTACTTATTTTCCATAAATATGTTTGTAAAGTTAAAAAAAATTTTATTTAGTTTAGCAACAAATATGTGCAACAAGCTATTGGGCAGAAATTAAAACTTACTCACTCACTGGTTTGCATTTATTTACTTGTCTGCTTACAATTTGTTTACCATATTAAGACATACATCTGTTGCTTTAATTTTGGTTGAGTGGGAAGTATAATTCATTTATATGTTTTATTTGTAATTATATATAGTTTAGTTGGTCATAAGCATATTGTAACAGGTTTGGTGTTGTTATAAACAGAATACTAGTTAATTGTAATTTTTGCATAATTTTTAGACAAGACTACATACATACAAGTTGGTTAATGGGTGGGAAAGATAAAATTATTTAATAAAATCTTTGCATTTTATAAAAATCTTACATGGCTTAGTCACAGTCTTTACATTCTGTGCTTTGTGCTGTACAATTCTTTGAGACTTAAACCATGGCAACATTAATAGATTTTTTTTAGGTCTTAAATTTTTCCAATAAAATCTTTTATTTGTAGTACAGAGCAATATGTTATTCAACTGTAAAAGTATTTTAGTCTAATATATCTAAAATTGAGATAATGACGACTGTCCATTATTTTTCTTATCTATTATTTTTATCTTCAACAGCAAGTCCCCATGTTCATTAACACAATCTTATGACCTTACACTAATAACATCTACCATGCACTACCAATTATTTCGGTTAACAATTCATTAAACCGTACATTTTTACTTGTAATTATTTTCTTTAATATTATGTTACTCTAAGGAATACTTATTGTTGTCTTTAACTTATAGTAATTTTTATAAATTTATGACCATTAACTAATAAAAAATTTAATGTAAATTGTAGCTGCAGATGAACTTGACCTCATGTAAAAAAAATTTAATGAAACTAAAGGTAAGCTTGCAAGTAGCAAATATTTCGAACAAATAAATACTAAAAAAATGATTAGACAGAAATATATTAATCAAATATAATTAAATTTTTTTTGTATCACGTAAGATGGAATAATATTTCAAAGGCAGGCAGCCCTTGCTCTGTCTAGAGCCTCTTCTTAAGAAAGTAATGCTTCAGTGGCAGAATTGTCTTAGAAAAAAAAAAGAATTCATACATCAGTAAAATTTTGATTGCGACCAGTAATTAAAGAGTTTAATGACCTTCAAATTTATATTTTTATTGTAACGTCAGCTTTATGCCGAACTAGAAATGCTTTTAATAATAAAACGTATGACCAAAAAATTAAAAAAAAATTAATGTTTTAATTGAGGCAAGCACTTTATATTTGGAAATTTCAAGGGCAATTGAAAAAGCTCGCTAGTTTGTTATAATATCGTTGGCAATACAAGTATTTTAAAACTATAAAAAATTATTGTTACTTATTAGCTCATAAAGATTCATTAAAGTTGTAAAATAATTAAATTTGCAAACATTCATAGAAAAAAAATTAAATATATTTGAAAACCTTCTGAAAAACTTTTTAAAATAAATTATTATAAAAATTTTAACTCTAAACCTAAATCAGAAACTTAAAATTAAAAAGAGCAAAAATCACGATTTATTCTTCTAAGTTAAAAATGAAAAATTCTACATTGAATATTGAATCTTTGAAATAATGTGTAAGCATTTTAATTTCGTTAAAGATAAGAAAATAAAAAATGTTTAATTAGAAATTGAAGACTTAAGGCTTTTTATTTACAAAGAGCTTAACAAACACATTTCCATAAATTATGTGTTTTTTAGCCAAAAGTATTTTTTCTGCATACTGCAGTTATTCTGGAATATTGTTTTAATTAAAAGAAAAACACGAAAAAAAATTCTTACTATAGATATTTTTTGAAACGTATATGTGAGTGAGCTTGGTATTCGGTATCGATTCCAATATTAAAATATTTTCTTATAAACTGTTATAAAGTAAAACTTTTTAACTTAAAATTTCTTTAAGGTTTTAAAATTTTACAGCCTTATTTAATAAAAATTTGTCTTAAGAACCCTTTATAAAGCCTTCATAATTCTTATAAATAAGGCTGTAAAGTTTATAAATAATTCAGAAAAAATATAAATTTCGAACAGGTAACAGTATAGAGGTTTGTAATTGCTTGTGTAATTTCTACAATATTCATATTGCCACCCATTAAATATATACATATATTCTGGGTCCTTATGAATAGGGAAGGCGAATTTCCGTCTGTCCGTCCGTCCGTTTGTTCATCCATCCGTCCGTCTGTCTGTACGTGAATTCAGTTTACCGAAGGTCCAAGGAAAGGTATAGACTTCAGTCGTAAATTGATGTTTTGGCAATGGTCAAAAATCAGATTGGTATTGAAAAGCAGCAAAGTTTCGAGGATGGTTTCAGAGCTGAAAAATGTAATTTTTTATTTTTGGTATATAAAAGTAACTAGCTAAAACTAACTAATTATCTTTTTGTTAAATAAACCTATTTGATACATCACTAAGAATTAAGTATGTATTCAAAAGAAAATAAAAAGACAACTCCAGGGCTGGACTTTGGTATATCAAATAAATGTCCAATTATTTGATATATCAAAGTAGCCAAGTAAAATTTTATTTTCTTTGTCTATAAATTAAACATATTATATACTTTAAAAAATAAATTTGTGTTACAAAATAGAAAAATCTAAAAAGATAACTCCAGGGTTGGAAAGTTTAAACTTTTTGGTTTATAAAAGTAGCAATTTATTTCTTTTTCTTTATAAATTAATGTACCATGATATTTTTTAGAAATTATATAAAATAAATCTCCAGAGCTGGAAAATTTCAAAAAATTTTGGTATGCAAAAGCAACAAAATGAAATTTTTTTCTTTTTTAATCAAACATTATTTATATTTTAAAAGGAAAGAAAATAATATATAAGATCAGAAAATTCAAATACATGGTTTCTTCCAAGGTTGAAAAACTTAAGTTTTCATTGTTAAAAAAAATTAACTAAATAAAACTAATTTTTTTCTCTTTTAAATAAGCTTATTTTATATATTTACTTAAGAGTTTTTTTAAATTTGTTCAGTTTTCGATATCTATATCAGAAGTTGTTTTACAGCTCATTCAGGCTGACACGAAATTAAGTAATTACAAGCTCAAATTACGAGCGAAATCAAAAGTGTTCATGCAGATACTGAATGATATTTCTCACAAAAATCGTCGTAAATATAACAATTTTCAATATTTTTTAATTTCGTATTGAATTTAAAAATTTTTATTTCTTGTTTCTCATAGTTGTAAATTTTAAGTTGAGTACAAAAACAGCATTGTTTATTGCAATTACTTGTTATTTTCATAGTAATTAAATGAAATAACTTAATTGGGTGTTGATCTCTTTTAAAGTTTTTTTAATTAATTTCTCCTCATTTGTCTTAAAAAGGAAAAATATAAATACTGCAAAAACTTCAAGTTCAAAATATAAAATTTAATATTTAAATATGGCTTATATCGTTAATAAAAGCTTTTAATCAAATTCTTTAATCGCAAAATAGCATAAAGGTCACTTACTAAAAATTGCAATTTACATATGTATGTGCTTATATTTCTATATATATTTCATAAAAATACATCGGTGAAGGGCGTATAAGATTTGACACAGCAGAATAAAACACTCTTGCTTGATTTTTGTTCCATTAAAAAATCATAAATCTGTATTTTCCCATGCTATAATTTACCAATCGTTAGCGACATCAAGCAGCTGTAATAACAGCCACAAGTATTTTAAATATAGAACTATTAACACTCGCCTAGAAAAGAAGTAAAACAAATTAAGTGTAATAAAAAGTAATTTAAGCTTTAAACCATTATTTATACAATACCAACACAAATTCCTGAAGGTTTTATGTTTTTTTTCAACAAAATCTAACTGCAAATCTTTAAAAAAAATGACAAATGTCTTTTAAGTTCGCTTGAGATATTTTGAGCACGAAAAACTATTTTTATTTGGATGAAAAAAAAACGATAATACTACATACAACTATGAAAATTGTTTTTTAATTTGGGTCAAAATTCAAATGCTTTAATAGCTTTAAGTACAAACGTATTTGGCTTTTTGTTGATTTTGGAGTTTAAGTTTCGCTTTATAAATGACCTTGCAGAATTAAACTTAGTGGGCTTAAACAGAAAAAATGTGTTCACAAATTAACTCGGAAAAAATAAAGAACCAAAAAAGATTTAAGTGTGTTATTCTCTGGAATTAATTAAACTAAATTAAAACAAATTATTTTGTCATAACCTTTTATTTCTTTGCTATTTTTTATTTGGAAGCTTATGCATTTGCTTAAACTAACCTCGATTGTTTATTTATAAACATCATCTTCTGGTAAACCATCATGCAACTTTTTTTAACAACTTTCTTATAAACTCAAAATTTATGCTGGCAGTCATGCAAATATTTTCTCAGCCAAAGCCGCTGGCCTTGTAAAGTCATACTTTTTGGGCTGTGAGACTTCTTTGACTTATTTATAATCTTAGCCATCAAAGCAATTCCTGAAGTTATTGTTAATCAATTGGAATTATGTTTTAATTTGCTTAAAGTGTTAAAAATACCAATAATAAGTGTATAATAAATAAAACAAAAGACGTTTAAAATTATGTATACATAATTTAAATTATATAGATAATTATGCAAATCAATTTTGCTTTAATATCAAAGGACATAACGTTAATAATGTTCATACTTTAAACACTTTTAAATCAAATTACGTTTTGAATTTATATAAATAAAAGAGGAATTGGATTTGTGAAAGTTTGATCACGAATAAATTACCTTTTTGTTACAATAATTTATATATAAGACATCTTATCTTGCATATCAATTTAATTCATTCATGCATTTTTATTATTCATTTATTTTTTTTTACTAAAATATTATACGAACAATGTTGTGCTGATTTTTTTTTTTGCAATTTTACAAGTTCTGTTATCAAACAAAAGACTTAAGGCACAAACTTGTTTTCATTTTCATTCAATTCTGGCGGCATGTGCATGGTTCTTTGCATTTTCTCACAGTTTATTAACAATGTATGAAAGTGAATTGTAATAAAATCAATAGTATAAATTTTTTGTCTTAGAATTTCTTGTGTGACTTACATCCGCATACGTAAAAGAATTGAAGAAAAAAGTTGAACATTAAGACATATGAGTCAAATAAAATATTTTAGAAGTCTTAAATAATACATAAATTTTTTAAATAGCAAAGACAAAAGTATAATAATAGTCTAAGTCTTGTTCCTGACTTGCAGTTCTTGCTGCAGCAATTCTTGTATGTATGTATATGTGGTAGAGTGTTGAAATCGAAAAATCGTATACATTTTTTGTTCCTCTCTCTCTCTCGCTCTGTTATAGTAAAAAATCGTGGCAGCAAAAATTGCAAGTAAAAGGTAAAGGTTTCTCAGTATAATTTTCACAATATTCATATTCGGCACAAAAAGTTTATATGCATATTCTAGGTCCTTATGAATAGAAAAGACGAATAAGCGATGTCTGTCTGTACGAGAAATTGGTTTTCCGATGAAAAGCTCGAGACTTCGGTCCTAGACTGCTGTGACAAAAATAGCCTAAAAAAGCTTGGTATTAAAAATCAGGGAGATAAAAATTATGATTTTAGAGCTGGAAGTTTTAATTTTTTTTTCTATAAGAGTAAATAGCTAAAACTACTTTTTGTTAATTAAACCTATTTTATTTCAATAAGAATGGAATTGGTATTACAAATATAAATAAATAAATAAAGATTCCAGGGTTGGAAAATTTTACCTTGTTTGTGGTATAAAAATAAACTACTAAAACTATTTGTTTCTTTTAGTTAAGCGTGTTGTGTATTTTAGAAAGAATATGATTGGTATAAAAAATAAGAAACACATAAAAAGATGATTTCAGGGTTGGAAAATTAAAATTTTTTTTGTTAATAAAAGTAACTAAATAAAATCATATTCTTTTTTTTAATTAAGCATATATTAGAAAGATATAAATCAATGTAAAAAATCAGGAAAATCAAAAATGTGGTTGGAAAACTCTAACTTGTTTTGGTATATAAAAGTAACTAGGTCATATTAATTTTTTATTTTTTCTTATAAATTAAAAAGCAGTTTTGTTTGTGGAAAGAATTAGTTTGGTAGAAGAAATCATAAAAAAAATCTGCTACAGAGCTGGAAAATTTAAATTTTTTTTGGTACATTTTCTTTGTTAATTTAACATAATTTAGAAAGACCTAAATCAGTATTAAGAATTAGGAAAATTAAAACTATGCTTCCTATTTTTTCTTTCTTTGTAAAAAAGTAACTAAACAAAACTTATTTTTCTTTTGTGTTAATTTAATATATTTTATAACCTGTTTTGCATGTTAAAAGACATTTTTATATATCAGAGTTTCTTTTCGAGGCATACATTTTTCATGCCACAGTTTTCCTGTCATTAGTGTTTTCTACTGAACAAAATTAAAAATTCTTTGGAAATAAGGAGTTGACATAATATCACGATTTAATTGAGAACGCAACATTAGCAATGGGATGTTTAAGTTTAGACACTAGACAGTTTTGTAATATTAAGTACTTTGATCAAATATAATACTTGGTGCCAATTTTCAATAACTTTGAACTACTCCTTATAGTATTTGGACAAATATACATGAATTTATCCCACTGCACTCGTTGCTTTGAAGCAGTCAGCTTAACAAAAAAGCTTACAAGATTTATTTATAAAAGTTTCGATTTTGTTTGCTCTACACAACAATATATGTATCTTACTATCTGGCATGCAAAAATGGAACTGTTCTTTAACTGATTTAGAATAAAATAATAGAAAAAATTCTGTTCCTTTTTAACAAGAAAAAAATTGCTTACATATATCACTTCTCCATTTGTCCGCCCCACACTAACATTCCCCTTCCCCTATATTGGTGATATTGCACTAACTGCCAGGCTCTGCATGGGTTATATGTAACCAAGCAATCAAAGCTTTTATTAATGGCATTTAAAATATGCGGGAGAGCGTTTTGTTTTTATTCAAGCAAGTTTGTGCTTAAGTCTTTTGTTTTGCTAAAACCAAACATTTAATAATTTTTTTTCTTCTGTTCCTCAATTTGCGGTTTCTTATTAAAACATTAATAATAAATGCTTTAAGTGACTGGACAAGCAAGATAATTTAGTATTATAAAAAAAATTCTTTAAAAAAATCTCAAATCAAGCTTTCTTCGATTTGCCTTCTTCAAGGTCATTGCATTGTATTGGCCATAAAATTGAGTTTTTTTTTACTTTCATATACACATATACCGGTTATAGGATTTTATGATGCTTGTGTCAACACGTATTAATTTTTTTCTATGGTAACTTAAAAGTTTTATTTTAATGTGCAGAATTCTCTTGAATCACGTTTCAATTGTTACAATTACTCAAGTTATTATTCTTACACAGCAATTAAATTTATTTATTACATATTTTATTCAAGCTAACGTCAAAATAATTAAGTTAGTTGTATGTATTGTAAAGAATAAAATAATTAAAAAATAATAAATAAAAATTAAAAAAAAAATAAAAAAAAAATATATGCTCAAGGTTGTTTACTGGTTGTAGAAAACTCGTTGACCGACTATACTTGCACGAGGCTTTCAGAATACGTTTGCCTTAGTTTAATTTATAAATTTGTATTCTTTGCTATGTAGTTCGATGTAATTACGTTGAGAAACAAAATTAATATATTAAGCAGAACTAAAGTTACTCTACTTGAGGTAAAAAAAATTTATTTTTTTTAGCGTAGTATATTTAAAAAAAAATTTAAACACTCATTTGAAGGTTTTTAGCTTTTGCAGGATATTTTTCTTAAGATCTATTTAAAAAAAACTTAGTGTTTTTTATTCTTATATATAATTCTTTATAAGATTTGATATGCTCACTGAGTCGTTAAATGAAATAATATTTAAAAAACCTTAATGCTATTTAAGTAAATAAAATTATATTAACAAGGATCCGAGAAATGTGTTGGACTTATAGACAACTTTAAATAAAAAATAAACATTAAGAAATAGAGTCGAATTGTTAACCTCCTCCTCAATCAGATTTGTTAAGCACTTAAAATAAAAACATTTGCCAGCTCTTATCATATATTGTAACATATTTCGTTGTACGCAGATTTTCTTCAAAATTTTTTTTATATCTGATATGGATATTTTTTGCACTTTTAGCTTAGTAAATGATTTTATTATTTCCCGTTCAATGGTGTAGAGTCTTTTTACTTTAAGTCTTCCATTGTAATATTATAATATAATCAAACCTTATTAATGAACCTAACATACTTCACAAATAATTGTACACTTATTAAAACATTCTTATAAAAAACAAAGAACTTACTTTAATATTATTGTTATAATTTTTATTATTACGGATATGACTATTTCAATTACTTTGGTGGTTAGCTTATAATTTTCATAAATTAGCTCAAAAAGCCTTTAATAATATAATCATGGCTTAATTACTTGCAGCCAACTTAAATAAGTTAAACAAATTACTAACAACATGCAAGTGTATTTTTACAAAATAATTAAATATGTAGAAAAATATATATGTATGAAATATTGAAGAATTTGAATAATAGTTTCTTATAAAGCTGAAAACCATTATATTGTCCCTTGTTATTATTACTTAAGTATTAATTAACGAAAAATTCTAGTTATTAAATTAATAAAGATACTTGATATAAATAAATTTATTAAAGTGATATTTTGACTCGCACACGAAAAGTTTTGTACGGACACTGCAATACTTAACGAACTTTTTTGTTTCGAGGTTTATTTCTTTTTGCAGTTTTTTAAACAATTTTTTTAATATTGACGCTTTTTAGTTTTGGTGTTTATTTCCTCGTTTTTCTAATTTTTTGCGATTTTTTAGTATTGAGGTTTTTTTGTTTTGGCGATATTTTTAGGCTTTGGCAATTGTTTTGCTCGTTTTTTGCAATACAAATTTTTAGTTTTAACGATTTTTCTGTTTTGGCGTTTTTTTAATTTTGGTGACTTTTTCGGGTTTTGGCGATTTTTTTTTAGTTTTTTGTCGACTTTTTTAGTTCTGACTTTTTTAATATACATATAGGCGTTTTTATAATTTTATTTTGTTTGTTATGTTTTAGCAGATTTTTACAATACATATTTGTACTTTAGCTAGGTTTTTAGTCATGGCGCTTTTTCATTTTCGCGATTTTTTCGGATTTTGGCGATTTCTTAGTTTTTGGCGGCGGAGTTATTTTTTCAGTTTTTGGCCATTTTTTTTAGTTTTTTTGTGACTTTTTAACTTTTGAATTTTTTTTATATGCGTTTTTTTTGTTTTGTGGATTTTTGTCATGTTTTAGACTATTTTTTTACAATACATATTTTTAGTTTAGCGAATTTTTTAGTATTGGTGCTTTTTTCACATTGGCGATTTTTTGGTTTTTGGGGATTTTTTAGTTTTTGACGGCCTTTTTACTTTTAGAAACTCTTTTTTTTAGATTTCAGTGATGTATTTTGTTTTTGGTGATATTTTTTATTTAAGCGCTTTTTTAATTTAGACGATTTTTCCTCTTGGGTTTCTTTTTTTTAATATTGGAATTTTTTAGTTTTTCAACTTTTAAAAATTTCAAGAGTTTACCTTTTACGGTTTCCAAAATACAGGAAACCCTTTAATTTAATTTTTAAATTTCAATTTTAAATGGTGTAGTTTGCATAAAAATGCACTAACTTTGAACATTTTAACTTTATATATAAAGGGTCGTTTTTATAGTTGGCAACACTTTTTAATTGGCAGCCATATTGTCAGCTGTCAAGTGATTTATGCTTAGCCTGGTTTGACATCTTGAGTCTTTTAATTTTTATTTAAAATATCTAAAAACATTCTGCTAAAAAGCTTTGAAACCTGTTATAGATAAAAAAAATAATTGACTAGTTTAACGCTTTTTAGTCAAATTTTGTTTATTAAAAAAATCCTATAATTTTGATAATTTAATTAGCTAATAAGCAAAAGAGAGAAAACCCTAAACATAAACTTAAAATTATAATATTTAAATAAAATAATTTTTTTATTATTTCAAAGCAAAAAATTTAAACCTATTATTGAAGAAAAAGCTTATAAAATTATTCAATTGATATTTTAAAGTTATAAAGTGTTATTCTCTTAAATATTATCACGTAATATTAAAGATTTTCAAATATTTTTCATGTTGCTATTTTGATTTTCTTCAACACTAATTTGATGTTTTTTATTTTTTGCTTCTGCTTGCCAAGAAGGCGGTTTTAGTTAAACCGACAAAATAAAATTGCATTTTAAGGAAAATCATTTGAAGAAAGAAAAAAAACGTACAAATTTTTAGCACTTGCTGTAAGCTTTAATAGCTCCGTCGCTCTGTTAACAGCAGCAACACAAAAAAACCAAAGATCAAATAGGGCAGTCACGTTTTACTACTTAAAAATAAAATTACTTAACTTTAAACATATTTTTGCTGTCTTTAGAAAAAATTTCTTTGAAACATTTAAAGAGATTGGGACAAAAGAAAATCAATTTTTTAAAAATAAAAAATCAAAACAAAAACGCTTTACTTAACATATAAAACAACATATTAAATAATTTTCTTTAAATTACAGGTAAAGTAAACCCAATATATATTATAAAATTAACATTAATTTTATGTGTCCCTCATTAAGTAAAAGATGTATTAATGCTTGCAATTAAATTTTAAAAACTCCAAACTTCTTAAGAAAAATGTCATACAATAAAAAAACCTTAACTAAGCTAACAAAGACTTTAAGCAACAAACTGACAAGAGATGCGTGTTTGCTATCGATTTTTATGGCTTTATTTCCAACGACATGTCTAAACAGTGTTTGCAAGTTTAAAATTTTATTTCAGATTTTCATACATGATCTTTTTTTGTGTATGTCTTTGTTTTTATATAACTTTAAACTCGTCTAAGATTACTGGTCTAAAGCAACAGATGTCTTAAAACAACATAAAGAAAAAATTAAAATGTAATTAAATAAATAACCAAGAAGAAAAACTATAACTAACAAATATTTCAACAGCACATATGTATGAATGTACATAAATGTTTAAAGATAGACAAACAGAAAGACACACAGGCAAGCAGAAGATAGATTATAGAGCGTTAGAGAGACGGCATATCTGGTTAAACAAAGCACATCTAAGCAGCTAAAGCGTAAATTTAAATTACGAAAGCAGGTCTATATCGCGAAATATTAAGAAGGAATTTGATATTTATTATGCAATGTTGTATAATACGAGTATAGCAAAATTGCAATTACTTGGAAGTAAAATAATGAAATGAACTCATTTGACTTTGTATTGAGTAATTTTACATTAAAAAGATTGCTTAAGAAATCTTATGCAGAAAGATTAGATCTACCTCTTGAGCAAAGGAATTTCAAAAATATTTTAATTTCCCATAATTGATTAAGTAAATGGAGTCCATTAAAACATGAACTTGAAAGTGGCTAAGAAATTATTTGCTCACTAAGAACTAGTGCATGAAAGCAAAAGCAAACCTGAGATAAAAAATAAACATTTTAGAGTTTTTGGATTTCTTGCAATCTCAAAATAAATAGTACTACACAGCAAAAAACTGAAAAACAATTTCACTGATATGTGTCTTCGTGGCATGAAAAATCTTGAGGATCCTTATGAAGGATTTCAAATTAGAAAAGGTCTAGCACACAAACATTTTGAGTAATATCAAAAAAAATTTTAAAAATTCATAACTATTTTATGAATTTTTCCAAATTCTATTTTTAGGGTTCCATGAAAGAGACACCTATTGTTTCTGCTACGATGTCCATATTTGCGTCAGTCTGTCCTTTCATCTGTCTCTGTAACAGACATTTCCTCGAGAACTTTAACTGCTACGGCCTTAAACTTCCATAGAATATGTAACACTTCAGTCGCTACTACAAAAACTATATATAACAGTTAAAAACTAGAGCCAGCAATGAAACCTTTTGAAACCTTTTGATTCTTGAAATTTTAAAAATTATACCTAATTTACATTAAGATTTTTTCAAATAATTTCATGAATTTTGTGGCACGAATAATTTTTTATTTACTAATTGCAGCACTATGGACGGAAATTTTTTTATCAAAAGGACGTAGAAGGAATCCCTGATGCATTTTGATATGAGTTGCTCCTCCAGGCCTCCTATTGGCAAATGAAGAATTTTCATGCAACTAATTTCATGAGAAAAATGCTTAATGTAAATTAGGTATCTGTGTATTTTTATGAAGGAATTTAAAAAACTCAAAATTAAAGTGTATTCTGTCAGTTAATGTAGTTTTGACTATATAATTTTGACAACTTGCTGTATCCTGGAAACCGTAAAAAGCAAAAAACATAAATTTAAAAAATCCAAAAATTAAAAAAAGGCTGAAAGAAAGAAATAATAAATTGCCGAAATGGTAAAAGCGCTTAAATTAAAAATATCAACAAAAAAAATAAATCGCTAAAATGCAAAAAAAAATCATCGAAAGTAAGAAAATCGACATAAAACAAAAAATATCTTTAAAAAAGTCGTGAAGCGAAAAAAAATATGTACAATAAAAAAGCTCTTTAACGAAAAATATTACCGAAAACGAAATAAAACACTTAAATGCAAAAAAAATCACCAAAACTAAAAAGGCTGTCAAATGCTAAACAAAAGTGCCAAGAACCGATAAAAAATCGCCAAAATGAAAAAAGCGCCAACAATTAAAAAAAAACTTTCTAAAACTAAAACTATGCTTTGTAAAAAAATAAAAAATATTACCTAAAACATAAAAAAATCGAAAAAAAACGCAAACATTAAAAGAAGGCATCAATACAATAAAAATTATTCGCTGTAATTAAAAATATCGAAAGAAACGAAAAAAGTTGCATTAAGCAAAAAAACGCCAAAACGATAAAAACAATTTAAAAAAACGCCAAAAAGCGGAAAAACTTAAAAAATTACATAAATTAAAAAAATGTATTGTCGAAAAACAAACAAAAAATCGAAAAGCGACAAAACTAAAAATAAGCGTCAACAGTAAAAAAATCACCAGAATGAGCAAAAAGCAAAAAGGTCACAACTAAGATATTCAAAAATTAAAATAAGCTATATTAATATATATAATAATACCAAAGAGAAACGTCAAAAATACAAGTGTCAACACTAAAAATTAATTGCTGTAATTAATATTTAAGAAATTTATTTTAGAAGTTTATTTTAATTTGAAAGTTATTTACTGATGGTTGCGTTGTCTATATGCATTTAATTTTTGCTATAACAAATCATCAGTAGACTTCAAGCACACATTTTGATCAGTTACAAAACTCTTATCTTATCTTATTAATAATATTGTAAAAAACTAACAGAATTGCGAAAACCCCTAAAACTACCAAAACGACAAAAAAAGATCGCCAAAAAGCAAAAATAAATCGCCAAAATGAAAAATAAGGACCAAAACCAAAAAATCGCTTAAAATTAAAACATTGTACTGTATTATAGAAAAACAAAAAAAAATCGCCAAACAAGCGCCAAGACTAAGTTAATCGCTGCAACTAAAAATTCGTCAACCAAAGAAAAATTCGCTCAACCAAAAAAAATCGCAAAACCTAAACAGCAATCAAAAAAAATTGACAAGATCCGCCAAGACAAAAAAACGCGATGTAAGATATTCGATTTTATAGGCTAAAGCGCGTATAATATTACATATGGGTGCTTCCACAATGAACAAAGAAAGGTATTAATTAGAATTACATTTTTTTATGAATTTTTTCGGGTGCTTCCGAAGCTAGAACTTTTTTAGGCCCAAAATGCAGCAATATTCTTTACAAAAAATGCAAAAACTCCATATGTTGACCTTTCGATATCAAAAAGCAGAGTATGCAGCTTTGAAGAGAAATTTTTATATATAAGATTTCAATTTATGATTTTTTAAAAAAAGTTTATTTAATTTTTTAAAATTTCATGGAAGGCTGCTGAACAAGAATTTGTCTATTATAGAAAAAAACACAAAATACCAATTATTTTACAAACTTAACTAAAGATTAATGCTCTTATACAAAAACGATTGCTAAAGTTAAAGCATGCGTTAATACCGGTTTTGCCATACAAAATTCCTTTGCTAAACCAACTTTAAATTTACCAATCGTCTTTGCATAAGGGTTTTTACCCCCTTTGGGGTAAAAACTTTGGATATACAACCGACTAAAACAAAAGACTTAAGACATAAACATTAATTTCTTTTAAATTTATTACCTCTAGTATTATCTCTCCTTTTTTATGAATCAATTTTCATTTAAAAAGACTTAAGCAGCACACACGTTCATTACATCAGTTCAATATACCAGTTTGAGGGGTTATCAAAGAAAATCTTTTACCATTAACTCGGTGACACACTGACTTACTGGCCGACTTGTATGTGTGTGTGCATGTGTTTTTTGTTTTTTTCATGAAAAAAGTAGTTAAATATTTGAGTTTGTGTTTTTTTGCTTCCCAGCTTAGTCTAATGCAAAAATTCACACATAATTTACAAACGTTAAAACAAAGAGCAATTTAACCGACAATGATGAGGCAAAATATAAACGTTATTATGCAATAATTAAACGTTCATAAAAACAAAACTGCATCAAAGGTGGAATATGATGAAAGTATTTTGTGGCAAGAAATAGTTACTGCTTAAAACAATAACTAATTAGTTTTCAATTTTTTTTTAATTTTAATTTTTCTGTGCAAACTTTTAAGCTATAATTAATATTTTATTTCGAATATAATTTTTTTCTTAGAAATTGTAATATGCCACTGTTAGTCTGTCTCTATTTCAATTATTATATCTTAAATTTGTTATGGTTTTTTTTTTGTTGTATGGCAGAAGGTCTACTTGAGCCAGTCAATTGCATTCTTTTTACTTAAATTTACTTTAATTTATGTTTTTTCTCAACTATTCAACTTTTTTTTTTCTTTTTGAAATAGAGAAACCACAATGCATGCACATTAATTACTGCCAGATGAGGCACTTGTTGTCAGCTTGGTAACATTTTAACATTACAACAATAATGATTACAACAATTGTAGCTATGTGCAGTAAACTAGAAGCTAGACCAACAACAATGAGCAAAAAGTTAAAAGACCAAACAACCATATACAAAGTCACAGTAAAATAGTCACAGTTGTGCAATATCCTCTACAAATGTATAACAACATTGGCAACAACAACAACAACAACAATAAGAGCAACAACAATAACCGTGTTTAAAGCCACATCGCAGAAAAAAATCTGCTTATGGACACAATTACAACAAAACAAAGTCACTTCAAAGACAATCAAAAGCTAAAAATTAAGGTTTTGTCTCTGTAGAATAAAATCGCTTGAAACAAAACAAACAAAAAATTAGAAATAAACGTCTGCTCTAATGAAGGAAAATCACCTTAAGCTTAAAGTTTTTATAGCCAAAATTTACATTGTTGTTTTTGTTTCTTTTAGAAAATACTTGGCTTTGGAGGTCACTTTTACAAAAACAGCAACACGATTAGTTTACAAAAAAAAACAATAACAACAAAAAAATAATATATATTATAAAAATGGTATAACTCAAGAATCGCCCAAAGAAATATCTATTAAATTAAGCAATTGCGACACATGAACTGTAGCAGTTTTTTTTCTCTTAAGCTTAAAAATAAATAATTGAATCAAAGAAGTGTAACAACAATGACTTAAGTTTTTAAACCAACATGCTTACAAGAATTTCAGATTGAAAAAAAAAATTCAAACACACAAATTTGTTTGGTGTTTCTTTAAAAGTATTTGTTTAATTTATTAAGATTTTTTTTAATTCTTATATAATTTTTTTCCACAGAAAAAAACAGCAAACTTGTGTTTTTTTCAATTTAAATTGAGATGATGACTTTGTAGCAGCTCATTTAAGGATAAAAAATTCTAGATCAATTTAGATAGGTGTTAGGAAAAAATTACCAAATTCAAAAGTACTTGCAACAAATTATTTACCGCAGTGTTCTACTACTAAAATTTGGTAAACACAATCTTAATTATTCCATGTGCAAATGTCATTTAATTTAAATGATATGCCAAAACGGTTACAGAATTTATCTGTACTTGTGCTTTTTAATAAGAAGTCGTAAAACAGATAAAATAAAATTAGCTCGAAGACAGTAATTTAAAATTTAATAATCAAAAAACCCAGGACACAAGGTTTTATTATGAAATTGGTCAAGCCGTTTGGTATGTACGTGTACACGGACAGACACACAGATTTACAGATACACACCAAAACACAAACTTAAACTTATAACACCCCTCTCGTTTGATAAGGGGTTAAAAAGCTTCTCTACACAATGTAATATAGAAAAAAATTTATAAAATTTTTTTTAGAAAATCAGAAAATTCAAAGAAAAAAATTTAATATAAAATATTATTTTAATATAATATATAAATATTTTACATATAAAATTTATTATAAAAAATTAATACATATTTTCACAAAAAAATAAAAACAAATTTAGCAAAATTGTTGTTCATAAAAATTTCTATACAATATAGTTAAAACTTTTTCTGAACTCAAAATATATCTGAACAAGTTTCTTAAAGTTGTTTAAAAAATTATTTTTAATACAAAGTTAAATTTTAATATTACCTAGTAAACAAATATCTTTTAAATAAACCTTTAAAAAATTCGTTTAGATTTATTCAAAATAGTTTCATAAAACTTAAAAAAGTATGACATGTATATTTAAAAATATTTCTAAAAAATATTTGGAAACTGGAAAAAAACTTTATACTCTTATCAAATAAAAACTTAGTTTTTTTTAAATTTTCAAAAATTTCTCAGTGCAGAAAATTAATTAAAATTTTTTACAAATAAATTTAAAAAATTTAGTAAAAAAATAAAGGAAAAAATATTTTTTAGAAAATTTCACAGTATTATATTTTTTTTTAAATATTTGAAATCTTATTAAAAAAATTATAAATTATTAAAAAAAAAATAATTATATAAAAATGTTTTGTTTAAGCATTTTTTCAAAAATAATTCTTTGAATTTTTTCATAAAAAAAGTTTATAAATTTTTTTATATATAAAAAAATCTACAAAACAATGTTTTAAAATTTAATATTATACTCCGATATTTATTAGATGTTAATTAAAATCCGTATTAATAAATTTTAAAACTTTTTATTCTTACAGCAGGATACAAATTATAACAATTAAACAAGTAGATATTTGAAGCAATTGTTCTATTTTAATTCAAAGATTTTTGGAAACAAAAAATATTTAACAAAATAATTGGCAAAAAAATGTTAGATTTCCAAAAAAAAATTGTTATTATTCAATTTTACAGATTTTTCTACACAACATTTTTAAAATTTTCTAAAGAACAATCAAAGTGAAAAAAACAATCAATCAATAAACTACGTAAAAATTTCTGTAATTTTAAAATATATGAATTCTTTAATATTTTTGAATAAAAATAATTGAAATTTTTTATCAATAAATATTTTGAAAATAATAATACAAATTTAAAAAAATATATATTTGCTTAAGCAGTATCGACAAGCATGTAGATGTGCTTCACCACAACAAATGTATTTTTTAAATTTACAAAATTTTTATTTTATACAGAAAATGTTGGTAAGATTTTTTTGTAGTGAATAGAAATTTAAAAATTTATTTGCTTAAGCAGCAACGAAATGCTTAACCGCAACAAATTATTTTTTAAATTCATAAATTTTTTGTTTTTTATAGAAAATGCTGATACAAGTTTTTAAAGAAAAATTATAATTATTTAAATTTAAATTATTTAAAAAACGAAATCCATTCAGATGTGCTGAAATTTTTTAAATTCATGAATTTTTCTATTTTTATTTCAATTTTTTTTTTTACAATAATTTTTAAAACTTTTTGTATACATATTTTTGAAACTTGTACAATTGTTTAAATATATATGATTTTTTTTCAATAGTTTTAAAATTTTTTCGTTGCATTTTTTTTCATTCAAAAAAATAATGACAAATTTAAAAAAAAAATTAAAACTATGGAAAAAATGGTAAATACAAATTTCCGTGTAACTTTTTTTTCAAGTTCGTCTCATTTGTTTTATGTTCAAATAAAATTTTTTTTAAATGATGAAAAGGAATATTAACATTTAAAAAAAATTTCAAAGGATACCTCATACTTTAATAAAATATATTATACATTGCATTAAAAATTTAGTAATATTTAATGAGAAATTTAAAAAACAAGTTTAAGGAAAAATTTTGTAAATACATACTATTTTTTCGTTTTAAAATGTACGGGCAAAATATTTTTTGAAATGATTTTTTTTTTAAAATTTGTAAACGCACTAATAATCCCAAAATTATATTTTACTTATTCAGTAAAATATTTTTTTTAATAAAATACATTGAAATTGATTATTGAGGGGTTTAGCTGGATCCTATGCGCATTTCACTGTTGCTAATGCAAATCATCAGGGAACCTTTACCCAAAGTTTCTTAGAACAACTAGAGTCATTATGTTATAAACTTTCATTTAAATAAATGAGAAGCTCAACAACAAATAACAAAGTTGAAACAAGAACTCAATAATCAACATGTTTTTTATTTTCTTACTTTACCATTACTACAATGGCTGACTTTTTTTTTTTTTTTTTCAGCATCAAATTGTAGATATAAAGAGTATGTAAAAAGAAAATAAATGTAAATAACAACAACAGCACTAACACTAATTATTAATTTGATTATTAATTATTAATTTGACGGCACCCGGTCAAAAAATACTTGTGTGGCAACACTCTATCTTGAATAGCTGTTGTTGTTATTTACATTTATTTTCTTTTTACATACTCTTTATATCTACAATTTGATGCTGAAAAAAAAAGTCAGCCATTGTAGTAATGGTAAAGTAAGAAAATAAAAAACATGTTGATTATTGAGTTCTTGTTTCAACTTTGTTATTTGTTGTTGAGCTTCTCATTTATTTAAATGAAAGTTTATAACATAATGACTCTAGTTGTTCTAAGAAACTTTGGGTAAAGGTTCCCTGATGATCTGCATTAGCAACAGTGAAATGCGCATAGGATCCAGCTAAACCCCTCAATAATCAATTTCAATGTATTTTATTAAAAAAAATATTTTACTGAATAAGTAAAATATAATTTTGGGATTATTAGTGCGTTTACAAATTTTAAACTTAAATTGTAAAAATTCCCATAAAAACACTAATTATTAATTTGACGGCACCCGGTCAAAAAATACTTGTGTGGCAACACTCTATCTTGAATAGCTGTTGTTGTTATTTACATTTATTTTCTTTTTACATACTCTTTATATCTACAATTTGATGCTGAAAAAAAAAAGTCAGCCATTGTAGTAATGGTAAAGTAAGAAAATAAAAAACATGTTGATTATTGAGTTCTTGTTTCAACTTTGTTATTTGTTGTTGAGCTTCTCATTTATTTAAATGAAAGTTTATAACATAATGACTCTAGTTGTTCTAAGAAACTTTGGGTAAAGGTTCCCTGATGATCTGCATTAGCAACAGTGAAATGCGCATAGGATCCAGCTAAACCCCTCAATAATCAATTTCAATGTATTTTATTAAAAAAAATATTTTACTGAATAAGTAAAATATAATTTTGGGATTATTAGTGCGTTTACAAATTTTAAACTTAAATTGTAAAAATTCCCATAAAAACACTAATGATTTTTTTTTATTTTTCATACAAATTTGAAACGTTTAGAAATAATTTTTTTTTAAATCCACCTTCTAATTCTTAACCGCTGTACGACCCTTTTCACAATGTACAATTAAAAGCTAACAGGGACTTTAACGGCAAGTTTTGTATGAAGAACTGTCAGTTAAAGTTCACGTTAACTCTTAGTCATACATTGTGAAAAGGGACGTTAATCATATAAAATATTTTTACTTAATTTTTAGAAGTTTTATTTACGAAACCTTTTGTTTATATATTATGGTTTTAACTGTTTACCCAAACTTAACCTTTAATTTAATCGATAATAAGACGTTCATGTCATACAAACCTCTAACATAAAATTTGTTATTTTAAACAAAGCACCTTGAAATTAAAAAGAATAACATATTGTACAATTAAAGAGCTCTTAAGCCAAATGCTGCAACACGGAACTTGGCCAACAATACACACGTATTAAACAAACTGAGGGCGTATACTTAATAACGCCTGCAAATAATATTTTTTTCAAATGATTGTCAACTAATTGACAAACCCATAAAAAAACTAAATAATGAAATTAAAACGAAACCATTGGAGCCAACATGATTTGCCTAAATTATCAAAACCAACTAGCAAATAAATCATTCTATTATTAGCTAAGAGAATATTAAAACAACCAACACGTTAACTGCTAACAACAATACTAAAACAAAAATAAACTGCAGTTACACGCTATTAATGGTCTGTCTCCCCAGGCCTCTTGCATTTTATATTTCAACTAAAGCTAAAATCACAATCTTCAAAAAAGAAAACAAGCAAATTTACCAAAAAAAAAATATAAATAAATAAGACAAGAAATACTATTTTGCAGAGAGACTCTCCTGGGAATTATGTCGTGTAGTCGAGATTTTGTAATAAAAATCATAATATTATGCAAGTTTTATTTTTATATGTATCTTGCATATATTTTGGCTTTCCTTCTCTTTTGTTTTTATTTTACACACCTCGAGCATGTCAAATGCTGAATTTTATTGTTAACAAAGAACAAATGTTAATATAAAAGAGTTAATTTCTCACAGCTGCTGTGTATATAATCGCATTTTTCTTGACTGTTTCTGTTTATTATTTTTTTTTTAATTAACGTGCGAATTATTACTTTTTTGCAAATATTAAATGAATTTTCTTGTTATTGTTAGTGGTATACATTAAGCAGGCTTTTGTTGTTGTTGTTGTGAGTTTAGTCATTTGTGTAAATGAAAGCATACATATGCTTTTGTTTGTTGTAACAACTGTAATCGAAAAACGAAAGACTTAAGACACAAGCGTCATACAGTCAATTACAAAAGAACAAACCGAAGCAGGTTTATTTTTATAGTGACTTATTTATGATAAATCAATGAAAAAAATAAATAAAAAGATAAGAATAAAAAAAATTATGAAAAAACAATAAAAAAATTTCTTTAAGAAAAGATCATGAATAAAAACAATTTTTTAAAGAAATTGATAAAATTTGCTTTAATTTTGCACAAATTTAATTTTATTCATAAATTAATGTATTTAAATTTTGCAGATAAACTATTTTACGCAACAGAACTTTCTTAAAAAAACTAGAATAACTTCTTATAGCACACTTGAAAGTTGTTTTAACCAGACTTAAAAATAAAGATAAGTCATTAGTCACAAGCTTGAAGGCGGCTTCTCATACATGACTTTTTGTCATAGCAAATAAGATACTGGTTATTGGAAATAGACATCAATGGATTTTACAAACACGAAAGTCATGATTAGCATAATTAACAAGCATTAAACTAATATAACAAGACTATTGAAAAAAACTATAGAAGTTCAAAATACCTCTAAAATATAAAATAAAGGGTTTATTTGTTTATTTAAATAGTTTATTGATTTAATTTAAATTAGTGTTTAATTTTTATTTATTTTTAATGATCATGTTATATAAGCTTAACTTTTTTTACTGCATTCATATTAATGAGTCAATGTTAATAGTGCAACGTCATTAAAATTTTATTAGTATGTTTATTTTTATCTACTACATGTTGGAATGAAATAAAAATAAAACGGAATTTCAAATAAAACTGCAACATGAATGAAGATGATCTTGAACTTGAATTTGAATTTTATTATTTTTAAGCAGCTTGCTTGCATTTGTACAAACAACAATTTTCCATTAATTAAATGCTTTTTTTGACTAATAGTTAGTTGCATCATGAAAATTTAAGAGATTTTGAATTTTTTAACAAATTTTATTTTTCTTTTTGGCATTAGAGTAACCTTGTTCGTTGCCGGTGATGATGATGAACTTTTTGCTTAAACAGTTTTGTGTTTAGCTGCCAGAAGATTAATTGTTTTTTAACTCGATTATTTTATTGTTTAAATAAATTTTAATCCACCATGTCTTGTTATTTTTATGAACTTTTTTTCCTAAATTTTTTTCGAATTCAAGGAGAAGCATGCAAATACAAAATAGGTCACAATTAATCCTAATTATATTAAACATAAATGGTAAAGTTTACCAGCCTAATTTATTAAAATTATAAAAGCTTTATAAAGAGTTTAAAAAAAATAAAAATTTTCATAAAACAATTTTTTTATTAAGCTTTTTTGAAGCCTAAATAATTCTGTAAATATTTAGCTAGTTATTTAAACAAAAACAAAAGCTTAGGGTCAATTTCACCAATTCAATTTAAATATCGATTCAAATAAAATTCGTAAAATAAGCCTTAATATTTTACATATGTATAAACAAATATAAACCAGGTAGACTAAGTCCACTCAAACTACTAAAAAATATATATATAGTATAGTACCACTTCCTATGAAGTCTTCTGATGATTTGATTCAAGCGCCAAAGAAATACGTATATAGACATGCTAAACCACCAGCAAATAAATTTCAATTATTTATGTAAAATGAAAAAATTTTACATAAATAACAGTTTACTCTGAAAAAAATTCAAAGCAGCTACGTCCAAGCCATATGTACAATGTAAATTTTGCAAACTTTTACAAAAGAGCTTTTGTGCTTTCACACCTACGAAGGTACAACAACTAATCAGATCTCGGAAAAAACAATGATTGCTCTTACTTTGGAAAGGAACAAGAACAAAATTAAAAGCTTTAAAAGCTTTTCACCGCAAATGCAAACAGCAGAGTATATGTGTTTGGACCTAACTGCTTTAGAGAAACCGTATTTTTCAATTAAGTATTTTTTTTTAATTTATGTTTCAATATGGAAACTAAGAAGTGCTTAAAGCAGGACACTTATGGTACTCCTATAACAACTATTTAAATTATATAGTTATTTCCTTAATTTGAGTAATACAAAAAAAATATTAAGCTGAACTATTATATAAAAATGTTTTGAACGTCCAGCAAAATTTTGAAAAGTTAAGTATATTAACCCACTAAAAAATATTAAAAGCAATTATTCAGGAACAAATTTTTCTCTACTTCCAAAGTATCAATAAGAGTGTATTTTTTATTTTTCAAGGAATCTATAATTAACAGCATCCAGATGATAAATTTAAAAGCTATTTCACTTATTCAATATTGAAGATCATTTCTAGTTGTAAATTGAGATCAATGTCATGAAGTATTAGATTTTTATTTATAAAAGATATTGATTTAAAAGAAATTTAGAAAAAGAAAAAATTAATGTACGAAAAATCTTATTTACTTAAAATCATGGACATAGCTTTAAATTCGCTGAATAAGTATCAAAAAATAGAACTTCTAACAATGATAACCCTACGTAAAAGTCATTAAATATTATACAAATTTGCGCTACTGCTAGATTGCAGGTTCAGGGGATTCGTTGATTTCCTTGGAAGCTCTTTTCTATTGGGAACTAAAAATCTTAAATTCTAACAACATGTCAGAATGGAATTCTTAAAAAAGCACTATAAAAATTTTTATTGTCTTGAACGTCACTTTAACTCATCTTTTACACCAACATGTAAATCAAACTATCTCTTCAAAAAAATTTTGCATATCTTGAGCATCAATTTTAAGATGAGTCACGTCATCCTTTAAAAATGGTACTTTTGTAATACGCTTTCATTTACTTTCGAAAAGGATTTTTGAGAACATTTAAAAACTGTTTTATAAGGATCTCAAAAAGCGACGTTTAGGATAGTAATCTTGGTATTCCTTATCAAATACTTAAGGAAAATTAAATTTTTTATTTTTATTTTTTTTATAAAGAGACTTTCTACTTTTACTAGGTGCTATCTTTTTTAGGAAAGGGATAGTGAAAGAGCAGTTAGGTGGTGAAGGAATAGATAAAGGAAAACTTCTTTTTTTTACAACTCTGCTTTTTTGCAGATTTTTTAATAAGGCAATGTTGCAGCGCCTCTGGTGTCAATGACGCGTATTAAATTTTCAAAGCTGTTCTTAATAACAATATTAGACGCTTTGAAATAAGGTCCAAAGAAATAACGCCCAGTAACCAAAAAAAATGAAGTAAGGCCCAAGAGAAATTGTTTGAAAAATAACCCAATATAAATGAAATTTTTTTATAGCGCCGTCATATTGTTGGTTATTTTATGTTGCCGATGATTATGCTACATAATGCTGACAAAGGCGGAAGTTCTGCTTTTACGTAAGGATTTAGACCTGTTGAAGTTCGTGTAGTTCAGTGACCAGAAATTATGCCCTTCATCACTTGAAATTTCCTACGACAACTGATACCAAGGCGGACTTATGCATGGCAGAAAAATTCGAGGTATTGTTATGAAATGACTGTTGGAGATCGGGCTTGAACCCAGGACTTTCGACATCATAGTCAACATGCTAACTATATCATCTATGCCGCCTATATTGCAGAGCTTTAAAACTTGTTTGTTTTCTGCTACAAAGCTTTCGAATTATTTCCAGAAATACTTCCAATAATATTCGTGCTAAGCAATTCTACTACAATTCACTACTTAAAAATAAATAATAAACTGTCACTATTTAAAAATATTTTTTTTTATTTATGGCTACCGATAAGCTTATTAAATAGAAAAAAATGCATTCAGACTTGGCTATGTTGCTTAAGCAAGCAAAAATTATTCATATTAATATATGAGAAAAGATTTAACATAAAATACATAAACATTAGTATTAAATTAAGTTTTGTTTATGCAAATTTTTTATATTTAATTTAAAAAGCATCTTAAGCCTGTTCTGTTTTATTTGGGTTATTCCTATAATTTACCAGAAAACAGGTTCTAATTACTTAAGCTATCTTAAGTTTTTAAATCATATTTTGTTTGCAAACAAAGCAAAAAAAACAAATATTTTTAATCTACACAAATATAATGGGACTTTCAATAATATGACATTGCATCACACAGTTTGACATTTCAGTTACTTCTAATTCAGTATTATTATTGTATCACACAGTTTGACATTTTAGTTACTTCTAATTCAGTATTAAAGAAACATGTAAAATATTCTAAAGCAAAGCAGGCACAATTGAGGCAAAAATAATATAGAAGAAAAATCGAGCATTTGTCTTAAGTCTTTCGTTTCTGCTAAAGCTAGAACATTTTACTAAAATGAAAATTTTAAGTTGTCTTTTTGTTTTGTTTTGTCTTCCAACTTAACAAATAAATAAAGTGAAAGGATGTTTTTACACAAAACTCTTTGTGTGGTATTGAGGCATGATTTTAATGTGCCATTAATATATAGTTTTTTTCTTTGACACACCCCTAATACGGTTAACTCCTTATAAGCTGTGGCAAGAAAATTTGTGTTCAAATTGCAGCCAAATGAAAATAAAGTGTTTATCAAAATGTATATTTATGTATGTATAGGCATTAAAAAAAGATTAAAGAAAACAATATTACACAATCTTGCAACATGTAATACGAAAATATAGCCTTTCTTAAGTTGCCTACAATTGTTTTGCAGCAGAAAAACCGAAAAATTACAATTTGAAAGTGCAACATTAACAATAAGAGCAATCAAATTGACTTGCATTACATTATGGCCAGTAAATGCTTTTTATTGTCTTAAATAACCATAAACAAAAGTGTGCTAGTAGTGCTAAAGCTGAAAAAAAACAAGGATAGAAAACTAAAATGAAATGGTCTATTTTTCCATTTATTGCATAATTTAGCAAATATTACTTAATAAAATTAGCATTTATAAGCTTTGGTATTAAATAAAAATTATTTGCTACAACTTAAGCAGTAAAAGTAGTAAATCATCTTGTTATTTAATATTATTATGGTGGCTATAATCTTATCTTTTTTTAAAACATCTAAATACAAATAAAATGCCAAAAGAATTAGTAGTTAAAGTTTTAATTATTCAGGTGATAAATCTTGTTGGCTTTTATTTCAATTTATTTTAATCCAAGCTATAAAAAAATATGTAAATAGCTTAAAGCCGTCTGTGTCTGGCCAAACTCCCAGAGTGAGAGGAAGCGAGAGAGAGCATTTATTTATTTATTGAAATAAAGATGTGGAAGAAGATAAAAGATAACGTAAATTATATTAAATATAAAGTAATAAAAAAATTTACAGCAGCTTTAGAGTGGCACGTAAACAACACTTTGACATGCTAATTGTGTGTTAAAAGAGCAATAAAACTGAAGATGAGTTGGCAGGCACGTGCTGCTGGAGTTTGTTTAATTGTTTTGTGGCTTTTTATGGAAATAAAAATGAAATATTAATAGAAACTGCTTAATGCAGACAAGTTTTCTTATGCAAGTACGTTTACGATACACATAATTTCGAGTACTAATGCTAATAATAATCTATTGAAATAAAATTCATGTTTTGCTTAATATTTGCTACTATTGATAAATATGTCATACAAAAAGTATATAGATAAGAGTTAGTAAATTAAGATATTTGAATGCGTGTGGAAAAACATTTGAAGCAAGTGTAATACATGCCAAAACAAATTCGACATGCACTTTTGACTGGACAATGAATCACGAAGTAATAAATTCCAAATGGGCAGTATGTCGCAAAAAGAATTACCACAAATTTGTGACTTAATTAAAAATTTCACAGTATGCAATTTCAGTTAAGATTTATTCAAGGATATAACTATATACAATAAATCCTTAATTTAATAAATACTTCATCAAGTCTTCAATTTCACTCAAAATGCCAAAAATAAAATGTTAGAAGTCGTAGTGTTGCCTAAAGCATAACCCCGACTTATTTCATTAAAATCAATACAAGGACTCGCAATGCTTCCATATATCCTTTATTTTGACAATTTTATTTATGCCACAATTATGACCAGAATGAGTAAAAATAACTAGTTATTTACTATTAAATTTAATTTGGTTTTAATTTCTATTGGAACCCATTGCAGGACATTACTATCCATCATATACGCTTAATTTTACATATATATTACCGATTTTAAAATTTCACTTAAAGTGCCAAAATTAAAAGTTTACAAGTATGTGAGTTGGTCAAAGCATCACCCTAGCTAATTTTATAAGAATTAATGCAAGGAGACGAATTGCTTCAATGTATCCTTTATTTTGAAAATTTTATTTATGACACAATTGTGACCAGAATGAGTAAAACTAACTAGTTCTTTACTATTAAACTTAATTTGTCTTTATAAGAATTAATGCAAGGACATGAAATGCTTCCATAAAGCCTTTGTTTTTAAAATTTAATTTATGTCACAATTAAAACCAAAATGAGTAAAAGATTTATTACATATTAAAAAATAATCCCTTTTCGTTGAATTTTAATTTGAATTTATTCAAGGACAAAAATTTATTCAATCCAAAAAACTAAATTTTACAAGTCGTCGGATTGGTCAAAGCATAACACCGGCTAATTTCATTACAGTCAATGCAAGGACTCGCCATGCTTCCATACATCCTTTATTTTTAAAATTAATATTATTCCATAATTTAATGAATAACAGAGTTAAGATTTATTAATACTTGCATTTTTCATTGAATTTAAACTGAAATTTATTCAAGGACATATATATCCACCATACATCCTTAATTTTATATATGCATACATATCTTATAAAGTATTCAATTGCCGAAAATAAAATATAACAAGTCTTATCGTTGGTCAAACCATCACCCTGACTTATTTCATTAGAATCAATGCAAGGATGTGACTTGCTTCCATATATTCTTTATTTTTAAAAATTCAATTTATAGCACAATTAAGACCACAATGAGTAACAGACTTGTATTTTTTTAAATAATCACTTTTCATTGAATTTTTATTCGAGTTAATTCAAAAACATAACTATCCACCATATATCCTTAACTTAATAAATATATTCTAAAGTCTTAATTCCGCGCAAAACACTAAAAATAAAATGTAGCAAGTCGTAGCGTTGGTCAAGGTACCTCCCTGGCTAATTTCAGAAAAATATCTGCAAGGATTCGACTTGCTTTCATATATCCTTTATTTCAAAAATTTCATTTTAACCGAAATTGTCATCAATTGCCACATAAATACGAAACAAGTCCCAGAAATAGATAATAAAATACTTTAAAATAATAATATGAATCCCTGTAAGAACACTTTAAGCTTTTATACATCCTTAATCCAAAAAAATTTAAAATTATTTATAATTATGATCACGCTGCAGTCTACTACTTTCAGCGTAATTAGTTACAGCACTTTGTTTGTATTCGTAAGTTAAATCCCAAGGATGTGCCAAGCTCTCATATAACCTTAATTTCAAAAATTAAACTTTGGTCGCAAATATGATTAAATTTAAGCAAGAACTAATAGCTGGTTTCAAAAGAAGGTAGTTTACTACTTTGGCCAATCAAAATGTTCTAACTATTATAAGAAGAAGCTTACCAACCATATATCCTTAATTCTAAAAATTAAATTTTACTTTCAAATACCGTACAATTGAAACATAAGTGCTTATAAAAAATATATTACAGCATTCTGGTAAATTTCATTTTAATTATTACAAGTCCTTCAGTAGCTCTCATATATCCTTAATACAAAAAATTTTATTTTTGGAACATTTATGATCAAACTGCTACTGTAACTTAAAACTAGATTGAAAATTATATTACGCATCGATGTGGCAAATTTCATCACGATGCGTACAATAATTTTACTAGCAGCCATATGTCCTTAATTTTGGAAAACTAAGTTTTCAGCACAATTATAGTCAAAATACAGCAAGAATGCATAACTATTTGTAACATTTTGTGCCTTAGCACTGAGATAAATTTTCTTTTGAATTAATCTGAGCTCAAAGATATATCCTTTATTTGTGACATGAGTTATTGTGAAAATTACTACATAACTACTTTAAAAACTATTTAGTGCATTATCTGTTTATACTTTAATAGGCTTTATTGGAAGGATACGCATAGCTCTCATATGTCCTCTAGTTTTAAAATAGGGTTTTATTTTATTTGTAATAGTTTTGTAATTTATGTGATGGAACATTTAAAAAAAATCAGTGATCAATGCAAAGATACGCCCGGGCCACATATATCCTTAATTAAATAAATTCAACTTTATGTATAAGAAGGATTACATAACCAAGCTTCTAACAAAAATTTTTGTTTTTTAGTCTAATAGAATCAAGGACACACATAATTCCCATACATCCTTAATGTCAGAAATTAGATTTTCACTAATTAATAACTTTACACAATCAGATTTTTTATCTTTCAATAAAAGCAAGGACATCAAATATCTCCAAATATTTATTTTTAAGCAAGTAAAATTCTTGTCGTATAATAAGGAAGAATTTTTTCATCGAGTTTAAATTCAGTATTTTCATTCATTCAGTATTGAAAGAAATATTTTTATTCATTAATGTGATTTTCTAAAGAAGCAAAAGAAAAATTATATTATTAAAAATAATTATAATTAAAATTTAACGGTACAGCAAATTTTAATAATAACTTTAATTATGTAGAAAAGTTTTTAAAACCAAACTTGGTTATTTCTTAAGACCTGTAAGCCTTATTTATAACAAATAAAAATTAATAGCTTGTAATTTTCTACCGTTTAAAGCGGAGTTAACGTAATTGCTTAAAACATTAGTTTGCTGCCATAAAAATATAGATCACTCTATCATCAATTTCAGTCTAAAGTCTTTTTCTTTGTCATAAGATATCTGTAATAGTCATTAAATTAAAAGTTTTGCTTAAATTTACTGGGTGTTTCTAAATAAACTTAAGCCAAAAATTGGTTTTTTACCATTAAAAATTTCACTAAATTGATTACAGAAATTAGTTTCCATTCATACCATTTAGTTTAATTTTATTTTTTAACCCACTTTAGTCTAAAGCATTTTTTATTGTTTATTTCCAAACTCCTGTAATATTCCCTGAATTTAAGCATATTACGATTTTTTTTAATTGTTAACATTTTTCATACGTTTTTTTTCCTTACAAACCCAAAAATTGTTTAATACATTTTTTTCCATTTAACTTTTTTTTTTTTTGCTAAAAATTCAAATGCGCATACTCTACTTTTCCATATAAAAATTTTTCATTTTGCAATAATTCAAAATAATTGTGTTATATAATCATTCCTTTAAAACAACATTTTAAAATGCTGCCATAACAAAAAAAAATGCTACTTCTATAACGATTAACAGCCAACATCAAGAAATTACCAATACGCAAACAAAACACACCGATTGGTTTATACAACTCACATGTATACACCGACACTGTGCGTGTAAAGCTCTCTTGTATACGTATACGAAATAAGAGCTTTTTGCTTTAAAACTCTCACTTTTAGTTTGAAATTTTAAAAATAAGCTTAATGTTATTTTTTAAGTGGCTTTAAACAAAAAGCTTTTTTGTGTTTGGCTTTGCCGTTGCTCTTTTACAGGCTGCTGCAAGAAACTTTGCGCTTGCATTTGCTTTGTGTATTTGATTGGACTCTCAAAGATTTATTTTGGCAGTGTCTTATTAAAGCAAATATTAAAGAAAAAATGTGTTTAATTGTCGTTCATATCTATGCACGCCCCTCTTGGCTCTTGCAAATAAAAGCAATTTTATACAAAACACACAAAAAAAATAAAGCAAAAGATCTAAAGCAATGAGATGCTTTAGATTTCTGTCAATTTGCTTTTTTGAGCGTTGGTATATAAAGCTGGTGTACGCTGGTCAAAATTATTCAGTTAACTGTTGTGGGTTCGTCCAAAAACAACCCTCATTTTTTCATATAAAACACAAGGACGAAGAGCCATTTTTGTTACTACAAGTCTTGTGAGCAAGTGTGTGCGTGTGTGCGCGGTTTAATTTGAATTATATTATATACAAATAGATCAAAAATGAAATCTATGGTAGGTTTTAGTAAAATATAATATTATAATTTGTTTAACAAAAATTAATTTACAAAAGAAATTCTATTATTAATGACAAAAAAAACAATGTTTTTAAGTAAAAAGTGTTTATGGTACAACGAGTTATTAAAAAAAAGACTTTATAATAAAACAAAAGACTTAAGACACACACACTGTAAAGCCCATAAAAGCTAAAGTTTGAGGTCTAAACCTTAAAGTGCTAATTTTTAATTATTAAGAGAAATTAAATAAAATGTGCATAATTGAACATTAAACTAAAACAGAAAGAAAGAAATGAGTGTTCTAAAAATTAAATAAGATAACGAAAATAATCGTGTGCTGCTGTAAATTAAAATAGAAATTTCAATATTAATTATTTTATGGTTTGATTTTGTGTTTATAACAGGTCTTGTTTAAACTTTTTTGTTTTTTTTATTAAATTTAAATTGAAAAAAAAAACTTTTAGCAAAGTTGTTGCTGAATAATTCAAAATCCTAAAATTAATGTTGAATAAATTATTTGATATAATTTAAGTTAATTGAAAAAATCTCTTTCATTCAGAATGAAATTTAATGAAAAAATTATTTTTCACTCAGAAACCAAGCAACTGGTTGAAATTTTTTAATTAAATTTTATTTTATTCGAGAGAATAAATATATGATTTCTATTATTGAAAAAAAAATAATTTTTTTTGTTATGAAAAAATATAGCGCACAGATTAAATCATAGAATTTCATAATATTTCTTTACGACACTCATTTTTTGTACCAGAAAAAAATTAGATTAAATAATTTTGTTTTTTTTTATTATAGAATTATAAGAAATTAAAAATGAAATAATTTTATTTATTATTAAAATTTTGTTTGTTTAAAAAAAACTCCATTCTAAGGCCAAGTTTACAAATGCCCATAAAAGCGTAACCTCTAATTACTAATGAAAAACTGTTTGATTCAGTTATACTTTTATTGATTTAAACAGTTTCCAATCATATTGGATTTTATAAAATTGTCTATTTGTTATGTGAGAAACTGTTTTTCATTGGTGATTAGTGGTTACGCTTTTTTAGGCAATCTTACTTAAGCTGAAAATATTTAATTATGAAAGTCGTCTAAGTCATGTTCATATTTGCTTCGAGATATTAAATAAATCTAAAAAAACTTCAATTAATGTTTAATAAATATTAAAAACAATTATATTAATATAATGCTTAATATAAAAATATTCTTTTTGTTTAATCATCTACTAAGTATTTCGACACCAGAAATATATGAAACAGACCGCTTTGATAATTATGGAGTAATTTATCACTTACTTAAAATAAACACAAACAAAATATCTTGCTCTATTTATAACAGGGTGTATTAAGTGGGATTCGAACCCATACCTTCAAAGCTGGGACTTGAACTCACACCCTCAGGACTGGAATTTGAAAACACACAATAAATCCCAATTCTGACAAACAAAAAAAAACTTTTATTAATATTATTTAATTTTTCTGATATAAAGTTTTAACGCCAGCAGTTTAATAGATTAAAAAAATATTATTTAAAATAGAACTTTATGTGCTTTATTTTGTTTTAACAGCGAAAATTTTTCAACCACATATTTGCGGCGCTATGTATAAGCAAAACTTGGCATGAAGTTAGCATAAGTGACAAAATTGAATTAGATATTACCGAGTACTTCCATATAGTTTGACATTAAAAACAGTAGCATTATCTAATTTTAACCCACCTCTAAAACATAGCATGATTTTTTATCTGAAGTTTCAATTTTGCCACTCATGCTAACTCCATGCGAATTTTTGCTTATACATAGGGCCGTTGATAAGCATAAAGTCTGTCATTCAAATTAAATACTTCCCAAAATAGTTTTGATAAAAAAAGTTCACAATTTGAAATTTTCTCTTCTTTCTCTTCTAACCAAAAAATTAAACACATTACCATCCAAACTACTTGCCATATAATGACTTACTTTTCTGATTACCAAATTTTATTACTCGCTTAAAAATCACATTACCTAAAATTTGAACAAATTAGGTACTATACAAGTTGCTAAGTGAGGAGAATGATTTTTTTAGATTAAATAGATTAGGTGAACAAGTTGCCAAATAAAAAAATTAAGTACTTCTCTAAAATCGATTATTTTAGTCTTACGCCTTGTTAAAATCGTTAAGTTGGTAATCTATGAGGGAAGAACTTCCACCAAAAATGCTTAATTCCTTTTTTGAAATTCATTTTTTTGCTGGACTGTTAATCACTTATTTGCACCTTTTACAAATAAACGTTGTAAGCTGTTTTGCTATTTTTGAGTTTTTGATGCCAAATCACTATTTTTAATAAAATTTTTCCATTAACCTGAAGGTTGTCGCCATAAGAAGTTTCGATTTTTTAACTATGATATAATTATTTGTATTAATTTTCAAAAAGAGGTCCTAGGCTTCTTATAGCAGCCAAAAAAAAACAACATATATAAATATAATTGTCCAAATTAGATTTTAATTCTTTCAAAATCAGTTTCTAATCCAAAAACTAGTTATCCCCTTAAATAAAGATAATATTTTTGCTTTTTGTAAAGTTTTGTTCCACAGTTAACTGAAAAAAATGAATTTCAAGGCCCAACTATATCGCTTGAATTTGAAAAATCTTTCATTCATTCATTACAATTACTTTTTTTATCATTTATTATTTACTTTTATTGAAATTGTAACAAATTTTCATTCAAATAATAATTTAACAGTCAGGCTTAAAGCTTCAATATTTTTTTCAATTGATTTTTTAGATGCGTAATTTTCTTAAGAAGATGGGAATAGTAAAATTTTTAGCATTCACCACAATCTAATTGGATGGAGAGTGATCGTCAGCGTCAGGGTTTAAATATGAACTTTAAATGAAATAGAATACGGGAAATAACTTTATTGTATACACAATAACTGATTTTTATGCTTTATTTCTTAATTTATGTATAGAATAGCACGAGCTTCGTGCTAATCATTCTTTACTACTCTGTACAACATATTTATAAGAAAAAGATGAGTGTATTAGCTACGGTCTGCTTAAAAAGGCGTGTGGATTGGCTACATTGCAGGTGCTTGGTTATAATCTTCGAAATTTTTCAGTTAGTGGTTTTTGTTTTGGATAAAAAAAATCTTGAAATGTATTAAAAAACGTGGTGTAAGCGGTATAGATTTTCATAAAGATTTTAATTAACATCTGCTAGATTTTAAGTAGGTGTAAGAGCCCTATAAATAGTTAAACTTGTTATTATTTAAAATTAATGAAGCTTTGGAAATAAATTTTCATGATACCACTAACCACATTTAAAACAAATGCTGTGGCTGTCAACTTGTAAACGCCACTGTCAAGTGATTCGAAAGACCATGTAGAAGACTGCAACTGCAAATTGTCTTAGCTTAGCCAAGCCACACCATAAGATAGTCTGGTTTTAAACACATCAGATTTTATTTTCCAACTGTTGATTTTATTGCAAGAAAAAATAATAAAGGAAAACGAACGCTAATAAATATTAAATAAATTTGATCTCCTAATATTTTAAACGAGGCAAATTAACTTTCCAAAAAACAAATGACATTAATAGCATTTTTGGATTAACCACCTTATGCAAAAAAAATTATTTGAGTTTTAATTTTACATTAAAAAAAAATTCAGATAAATTTTGATTAGAGCTCAGTTGAAGTACAAATATTTTTTTTTGTATAAAGTGATAAAAGTGCTATAACTATTTTAGTTAATTTCGATTGAAACTTATTTTTGTTTTGTTTTATTTAAGCTAAAGATTGTATTTTGTAGAAGTCCTATTACATCTGATAATTTTTTATTTGCAGACAATTTATAAAAACTAACTTGGCCTACTTTTGAAATTAATGGCTCATATAAAGATAGACAGTTTAAGTATAATGTAAAATTTACATAAAAATATGCACGTTACATATAGAAAATAAAACCATTCCCAAAACAGTCGACATCAACTACTGACATAAATGAAAGTCGTCCCCATTTGTCGCATAAATTTGACAAATATTTCACATTTTGAAATATTGCACTGCAAATGTTTGCAAGCAATATAATATATTTTATAGGCCGCATAGCCTTATTTACATCCAATAATGCCTTAATTTCCCCTTAAGCAAAAATAAAAACAAATCAATTACTTTTCCAACAACAAACCTCATAACATCAAACAATTAATGACAATTTTATTTCAACACCTAAATACACTGTTGGCGATTATGTAATACACAACTAAAGTAGACCAACTTCCTAATATAATAAAATCAACAAACAACCTCAAATATGCGTACAAAATAAAATTATAAGCAAAAACTTCCGTTGTCCATAAACTCAGTATGAAAGAAAAATAAATAATAAAAGTGTCACACAAAGAAATGTGGAGGGCCTTAAAAGGAAACCTAATGAGTGTTACAATAAAAAAAGCATATGCGTAAAAGAAAAACTGCATTACTTAGCTTAAGTATATATAAGAGTATGGTAGAAATTAATAAAACAAAGAAATGTGTTAGAAAAATATTAAATAAACATATTATATAACCTATAATAATGTTTTGTTATCAATCAATAAGCTTTCTTCAGTTAAAGATATATTAAAAAAATATACTGTAAAAAACAAAAACATTTTAATGCCAGCCTGTTTCTTAAGTTTGTTATTTATTATTATTATTTATTTACATAATATTAAAATTATATAAATATAAGGCTAATATAATATTTAAAGACAAAGAGCTGCATTAAAATCAGTAGTCACGTTGGGTGCACAATACTTTAGGTAACGCAATTGTTATTAAATAGAATTATATAAAAAAATTATATATATAACTTAAACAAAAGTATTTTTACTCCTGAGCAGGGGACAAACTAACGCATTCAATATATTTCGAAATTTCCATACAATCATAATTAAAATTGTATAAAAATTTATTCGATATCGAAATTCGTAATTTGCAGTCAGGTATAAATCAAGTTTTGTTCTTAAATCTTTTGTTTTCATGTCAAGACTGATATGGCAGTTTATTTTCTGTAAAAAAATATTACGGCCTTAAGTTCAGTATTTTCGATTCTTATCGAGTGAAATATTTTTCTTAATCTATTTAAGTTTCTAAAAAAGATGCGAAAAATTACACTAGACTTTATGAGCTGGGGGAAATACCGATATTTTTCTATGCAGCCACGCACTTTAAATAAATTATAACTAAATACTTCTTGAAGAAACATATATTTTGAACAACAATATTTTCGCAAATGCTTATTACATTGTTGTACTACCTAAAAATTCGACTTAGTACCACAGGCTTTTAGTCAAGTTCGTTGCTAAAACTACCGCAGAAATTGTTTATATTTTGTGAATGACTGACTGCACATTTCTCTTTTGTTTGTTGTTTTTCTTAACGTTTATTTGCATTAAGTAACTGTGCGTGCATTCACTTTAATAGTTCAACCAAACTTGGTAATGAGGAATGCAAATAAATTTTAACAAAGTGTCAGAAATAAACAACAAGAAAACAAATAAGATATAAATAAACAAAATATTTGCTACTAACATGTTTAAGGCGCTAAGCTTTAATAAGCTTTTAATTTCATAAAACCGTAAGACGTGACGAAGACGAGCAAATATTCACACGAATTATAGTGTACTCTACTTGTATTAAAAAATTCAAATTAAAAATGTATCAAATAATTTTTTTTAATTAATTTTTTAGAAGATACATACATACATACATACTAGTACATATGTTTTTAAAAATACTTCTTCAATGTTACTTTTTTTTAAATGGTTGGTGGTTAAACGTAATTTTTCTAAAATGTAGTTTTTTAAAAAGTATTTTTAATAAAATATATATTCTCTCCTAAATTGCTTGTTTAAAGAAATATCTTTGTTCAAACTAGTTCTTTTCCAAAAAGATGTTTCTTTTTATAATACAAATTTTACCATATTCTATATTCCTTTAAATATTTTCTGAAAGCGTATTATAAAAAAGTACTGTTCCCAAAAAGTACTTTCTTTAAGTTACTTTTCCCTCTCTCCTAAAAAGTGGTTTGATTTTAATCTACTTTCGAAAAGGTACTTTTTCCACTAGCATACTTTATTCTTTTAACAACTATTCTAGCTTATCAAATTCTTCCAAAAATATATGTTTTCCAAAATTTTACTCTCTCTAAAAAGGTAGTTTTTTTAAAATGTACGTTTTTTTTGTTTTGCTTTTCAGAAAGGTGTTTTTTCCACAGAGATACTTTTATCATACACTTACATTATTTAAATAGGCACTCTTTTCCGAAAGGAAGCTTTTTCAAAAAGGTACACGCAAAGAAGAAATATGGTTGAGGTAACCATAATCAAACAGCAACATAATATGATTGAACTATATGGTTGTAGTTAAATCATATTATTGTCAATAGAAAAGCTAACTTTTAATAATCTTATTATCTGAGTTAATAATAATATTATCAACAAAAACAATAAACTCTGTTACACCCAATCTTATTATTGTAAATATGACAACACTATTGTTAGATGTGACTAAAATATAATTGATACTCACTATACTATGTTCTTATATTATAATAATATTGTTAAATACGACAACAGTATTATTTAATATAATAATAATATTTTGTTTTTCAATCACATATTAATTGGCTAAAATGTGCGTCAAATTCGAAATAAAAATAAATTAATATTATTGAAATAAAATATATGTATATATAGAAGTGTATACTTATGTACGTATGTCTATGTTTTTATTTATCTACCTTTTTGTTTGTTTGTACTTTATTTATTTATTTAACACGACGCTTGCAATACCGATAGCTTACAAACGAAACACTGAACTGACAGAAGAGGTTTCTAAAAAAGATATTATTAAAAATTTAACATAGTATGGCTTTGGATAACATTATGTTGTTATTTACATTATACTATTTTTAAAAATAACAAAAATTATGTTGCAGTCATAAATTTTTAACAAAACAATATTGTTAAACTCTAACCATATCTCACTTTTTTATGATAATGTAATTATTAAATGATAATGTAATTATTAAATTCAAACATTACTTTGCTTACCGTAACAAAATTAATGTTTAAAATAACAATAACTTGTTTTCAAGGACCACACATTTGTTTCTGAGAACATAATACATATTGTTTTCTCAACCATTCTAGAACCATATCTTTTCTTTGCGTGTACTTATTCGAATAGGTACTACATATTTCAAAAAGGTGATATTTTCAATAAGGTACTTAAAAAATTAAATGATTTTTAAAGGATACATTTTCAAAAAAGGTACTTGTTCAGAAGGTGCTTTTTTCAAAAGATACTTTTTCCATTAATTTATCTCTTATTAAAATTTTTTTTTAAATCTTTTTTTTTATTTTTGTGACTTAAAATTATATTTTTTGTATTTTTTTCCTTTCAAACTATAGCTCGTTTTTGGGCTTCTAGCCCTCTGCGTTCTAACGCAAGCCGAAGATGCTAAGAAGGAAGTAGAAGCAAAATCAATTGAACCACAACCCGCTGCCTCAGACGCTAAAGCTGCTGAAAGTACTGCTGAAAAGAAACAAGAAAAGCGTGGTATTATACACGGCGTTGGCCACGGCTACGCTCCCTCTGGTTATGGTCATGGCGGTGGTGGTGCCATTCTCATTGGAGGCAGTCATGGTGGTGGTCTCATCGGTGGTGGTGGACTTTATGGAGGGGGTGGTGGTGGTGTTATTATTGGCGGTGGTGGTGGTGGTGGTGGTTTTGGTCTTGGCGGTGGAGGCGCTATACCCACCAATGTACAAGTGAACACTGTTGTGCGCAACGTTGCCGTACCCTACCAAGTGGAACGCAATGTTCCTTATCCAGTCGAAAGAACCGTTACATATCCCGTCAAGGTACCTGTGCCTCAACCCTACCCAGTCGAGAGAATTGTCAATTATCCCGTTAAGGAAATCGTTAAAGTACCCGTTCATGTGCCACAACCCTACCCTGTAGAAAAGACCGTACATGTGCAAGTGCCTGTACATGTAGACCGCCCAGTACCCGTCAAAGTGCCCGTGCCAGCTCCTTATCCCGTTGAAAAGATTGTACATGTGCCAGTCAAAGTACCAGTACCTCAACCCTACCCAGTGGAAAAAGTTGTCCAAGTACCAGTTAAAGTACCAGTACATGTACCCCAACCTTATCCCGTGGAAAAGATTGTGCAAGTACCCGTTAAAGTGCCAGTAGATCGTCCTTACCCAGTCCATGTTGACAAGCCTTATCCAGTGCATGTCGACAAGCCAGTACCTTATACAGTAGAAAAACAGGTTTCTTACCCTGTACATGTGCCCGTTGACCATCCTGTACCCGTGCCAGTTGACCGCCCAGTACCCGTGCAAGTTAAGGTTCCAGTACCTCAACCTTACCCCGTTGTTAAGGAAATTCCGTATCCCGTTGAACGTCAAGTGCCTTATCCCGTTAAAGTAGCTGTCGATCGTCCCTATCCCGTGGCAGTAGAGCAACACGTACCCGTTGCTGTTGAAAGACAAGTTCCCTACAAAGTTCCCGTTCCAGTGCCCGTGCATGTGGAAAGTCACGTAGGTGGTCATGGTGTACTCGTTGGCGGTGGCGGCCATGGTATTGCTTATGGTGGTGGTGGCCATGGTATTGCTTATGGTGGTGGCGGTCATGGTATTGCTTATGGTGGTGGCGGTCATAGCATCTCTTATGGCGGCGGTCATGGTCATGGCTATTTCCACAAAAAGAAATAGATAATTTCCCAAATATAAGATACCAAGAAATACTCTTTAACAAACAAAAAGTATGGCGTATTTAGAATCTAAAAAGGCCTGATTTCTTTTAAACAAAAATTATTTTAATTTCTTCTTAAATTTAAATCTAATTATGTTTTGTAAAATATTATTATTTTTTTTTAGTTCTTAGTGTGTGATAACGAAATGATATTTACGAAAATTGTTCAAAAAAAATACTACATAAAAAAATTTTACACTATTCAAACATTTTGTATAAAAAAAAAGAGATTCAAAAAAATTTGTTGCATTATCAGAGTTTTGGAAGAATCCAAGTTTAATTTTAAGCTGTTTATTTTTAGAGTGAAAAAAATAAAACAAAAACGCTACACTGCCAGCATTTAACTTATAATAAATATTAGTCTCTTTATACATTTTTTTTTCTTCTTCCAATTACCAGCTAAACTTGCCTTTACTTGGGTTTTTTCTAGACAAAAAAAATTAATAGCGTGTATAAAAAAAGTAAACGCTTTAAATGAATGTACCTTAAATACTCTGGCAACCACTGGCAACATCTGTTTTGAATTTCTTTTTTAAAAACTCTTTTTCTTCTAATAATGTGAGCGAAAATTGTATTTTGTTTTATTATAATAATTAAATCGATTGTTTCTTTTATTTTGTATATATTTAATGTATGTGTAAATAATAAATAAAGACGACCAATTATGGAAAATATAAAAAATAAATATGAAGCGTTTTAAATATGGGGTCATCTTAAATTTACCATTTATTAAAAATTAAAAAAAATTTTCAGCTATGGTCAAAAGAATCCGAGCGAACGAGATAAAGAACAAAAGTTTGTAAAACAAAAATTGGTAAATTAGCAAGTGTGAGCATGATTATCGAAGAACAAACAACAGGCATGCTTAAGCTTTTATTTCATGAAATCTCTCAACAACTATTGATACGATAAATCAAAGAAATTCACGTGTTCCTTTTGCACTCAAAAACTTTGAAGTTTTTATTGACTGACGCCATACAAAGTGGACCAAACACAAGAAAGCTGATGATGAAGGTGCGATGCCTTTCCAAAACAGCATATTTTTCCTTAAAACACGAACATTAGACTCATTAAAGCAAACAAATCAACAAAATGAATAAAATCAATTTATTTGTTGTTGCGTACGTATCGATGCATTTCATTTGCTACTCAAGCAACACACGAGAAGAATTCACCCAGAATTCAAAAGAGCTTACCAAACCTGTGGCTGAGTGGTAGCGATACTCAGTCGAGAAGTCGGGGGTTCGATTCCCGCCATAGACCCTGGATGTTTTCTGTGGACAAGCTAATCGCTTCGCGACTTATGTTTTTACTTCTTCGTAATTTTGAATTTAAAAAATAATAATTTAATTCGTTTCTATTTGAGCCGCATTCTACTCAAAAATTGTGTTTTTATAATGTCTTATAACTATTTGTAATGCAGAGTTAAATTCGGAGCTTAATAATATGGGTAATTATATTTTAAATAAAATAAATTTTACTTTATGGGAGTAGTTTAATTATTAATAATGTGCAATACGATTGACTTATTTCATCTTAAGAGGTTTTATAACAATTTAGATATTTCCAGTCACCTTAAAAGCTTTTCAACCGACTTTTAGCTCAGATGCACTTAATTTTTATTTTCTATCAAATAAATAGATGTCAAAGGTTTTTCCTCTTTTTCTTAAGTCCATTCAGGGCGAATTGAGATATAAGTGACTGCATCATCACACCTGATTTCAACTGATTTAGACTCCAACTGTCAGACTCTGTTTTTTCTTATTCGTTTTTGATGGAAAAAAAAATTAATTTTAATTTAAAATTTAATTTCACCTGTCTATTAATTCACTTTGGTCCTATTGTCAAAAAATGGGCGTTAAAGTGCCCATTAAAATTTTATATTGTATGTACATTAGAGTGGCTGTTACTTGCTTGGAGAATTTTTTTCGATTTCTTCTTTTCTCACCCCACGAATCAGCTCATTTTTATGTAAAAATTCAACCTATAAGTTGTGTGTTAGGGGGTACCTCTGCCCCTCAAAGTTGACCTTCAAGCCCATTTTCAATGTAATTTTTTGCATATGACTTTTTTAAAAATCCATTTTACAAGAAATGTCAATATTTTAGCTCTTCAAGTCAAGTTTTTTGCTAAAATTAATATTTTAGAAAATAATGAAGAAAATAACCAACCAAATACCAAAAATTTTATGTAACAAAATTATATTTATATGAGCATTTTTTATATTTAGCATGTGCAATAAGAGCTTATACATATATATATGTATATATTACATACATATATACATATTATATACATATATATACATATATACTATATACATATATGTATATGTATATATTAAGTTATTTCATAGGTTATTTTATAGGTATGAAGTTTTTTTTTGTATTTTTTTCATAAGATTGAGCCGACTTGGGGGTTAAGAATAGAAGAAATAAAAAAAGAACGGCCACCCTTATGCACATACATATGTATGTATGTACAATTGTATGTACGCTTTAATTCTATTATTTGTATGCCTTAAATTTTGGGCAACAAATTGGGGCAAGATATGTTATCTAAAAATTTTGACAGCAATGTCAGATTTTACTTTTTCAAAATGTTTTGCCAAAATAAAAAGTTTCTAGAAATAAATTTGAGTCGACTTTAAAATAAACATTAAAAAGGCTGTACATTTTTGGAAAAAAAAATCAATTAGATCTAAAAGATAGGCTGTAAAAATTAAAAATTAATTTACCCACATTGCTGCTAGAGCAAAAGCTTTATTTTTCTTTTTTTATGGTGGAAGAGCTCGTTTTAAATTTAAAGTAAAACAAATATGTATATACATATATTTATAATTTTCTTATGCTCATACATATATTCCTGCATTATTGCAAATAAAAACATTTGTGGGGTTAGTAGCAGTGCATTAAAAATAGCTTTATAATGCATAATCTTTTGTGAAAATTGCATATGTAAAGACTTGGGAAAGCAATTTATTTTTATATTTTATTTGAGATGTATGTATGTATGTAAGTGGAATATTATTATTAGTTATTTTTGGCAAAACTGGCATTTTTTAGTTTGCCTCTGTTGCATATAGATTTGGAAATATGAACTTCTTGCTTTATTTAATATGGCAGCATCATTTATTATAATTCAACCTCAAGTTATGCAATAAAGATTATAAAAAAATGTACTGTACAAATATAACAATATTTCTCTCATAATAAAAACAACACCATACGATCAATAATGGTGATGAGGTGAATATGAATAGTGGTATATATACACAAACATACATATTTCAATTTTCTAAAAATGCCTTTAGTTTCTAAGAGAACCATCTGCAATACTACATTGCCAGAAACAAACAAAAAGTGGTGAATAATACTTCCTGCCAACAACAGCTTTTTACTCTGCGTGTAAGTGGTGAGTAAATAAGGCGCTTGTCTTTGCTAACCAAAAATACGTACTTCATTGATTACAGCACTACCAGCCAAAATAATTAGTGGCTAGCAATGCCAAGTCTAAGGCATTCTGAATTTGTTATTATTTTATTTTTGGCTACACAATCGAGACTGGCAGTGTCTTCAATCTAAAAAGCAAATGGCAAATAAAAACCATGGGGTGATATATATGGTACATTGGGTGTATGTAACGGTTTTAGCTTTAAACACTTATAAGTCAGGATGGCCGAGCGGTCTAAGGCGCCAGACTCAAGTGTAATAACTTGCTTTGTTTCAAACAGAGTTAATGTGAGCGTTCTGGTCCTCTCTGAGGGCGTGGGTTCGAATCCCACTTCTGACAAATTTTTTATTATATAATTAAAAAGAATTTTAATAACAACAAATGACTATTATCATCATACATTATTGCCAGGTCTGTTAGATATGGCGATTTTTCGCCGAACGTGGTGATTTTTTAACTCGTATCGCGTTTAAATTTTTGTTTTGGCAATATCGCGATTTTTCTGGCGATAAATAAATATGTTGGAGATTTATTAAACCTCAAAATATTTATAATTCAGAAGAATTACTTTGTTAAAAGAGTATTTTCAAAAAAAAAAAAATAAGACATTAAAACAATTCTTATTTGATGATTTTTCTTATATTAAATATAGTCATAAAAGTGTTTTGAATTTGAAGGAGAAAAATCTACAAAATATAATTTTTGGCGATTTAATTTGTATTTTTGGCGATCTAAACAATTAAAACAATCATTATATAAAAACAAATTTAATAACAAATATTTATTGAGAAAAACTATATAAAAATGATTTTGCCGACTTTTGGCGATTATTTAAATCAATTTGGCGAAATACATAGATCGAAAAAAATCTGACAACCCTGATTATTGCAGCTTCCTTTTAGAGCAAAACCGAGTACTTTTTATATATGAAATTTGTTTCTGAGAACAAATGCAGAATTAGTTTGAACCTGCTGTTCTGTTCTGAATCAGATTCTTTGTTGCGGTATAATTGAAAAACTTTATGTGTATTTTTTTTAATGTGATTTTCCTTTTTCGTTCTGGTAGCAAATTACGGTATTCGATGCGATTCGAAATTAAAAATATTTTTCCAAAAACTCTATTGAAATGTTCCGTAATTTGCCCCCAGTTCTGTAGTGAGATTCCGTAACTTTTAACGATCCGATCCGACAATTGTAATTTATGTCTATACATTTTGCTGTTTAAAGTAACGATCGTGTGATTCTGAAACTTATTTTTAATATTTTCTGTTGATTTTTGTCGATAAAATTAACAGCGCATAAATTATTGTCGCTTAAATAACGACACAGCTGACATTAACCTACAGCGAAATCCGTTAAAAATGTTACTGAATAGCAAATTCGATAAATTTTCGTTATTATTATTTTAATGATGCGATTATCCTTAAAAAAATTTAGTGAATCGCACTACTGGTGTGGATAAATCTGTAGAAAATAAAATTTAATGTTAAGTGACTACAATGCTATAGGTTGCCAGCTGATTCCTTGATACAGAGTTTTTTCTGTATTATTTATTCTAAAAACACATTTCTGAGATATGACTATCTTGCAATAAGCGAGCAATATATTACTTATCTGTTAAAAAAAAAAAACAAATACATACAGAAAGTAATTAAAAGAATATTTCTTTAAAAATTGTTTATTATAAAAAAAATAAAAATCTAAAGAATCAAAAATTTTAAGGGGTTTAATTTTTTAATAAAAAAAATTATTTGAATGCTTTTTAAATACCATTATAAGGATATCGCTTAGATTTACCCACATTTTAATGACCTTTTTAATGAAAGATTATACAAAAAAAGCTTTACAAACAAAAGTTTTCTAAATTATTTCTTAAATTTTTGTTGCAAGTTAGAAAATTTTATAAAAAAAATCAGTTTTTGCTGCAATTTATCTCTTCATTTTGGTTCTTTATAGTATTACTTCAATATTATTTAATTTTTTTTATTTGCAAAATCATGGAAAAAACTTGTTTCCATGTTAATTTTTCCGTTTATTATGTACAGCTTTTTTTGTTTTCATTGTATTTATTTTTCATACATTTTAACTTGAAAAAAAAAACACACACATATACAAACACAATTTCCTTCATAATACTTTGCTAAAAAACAGAAAAATGCATAAAAAATCCACCTCTTAAGAAATATCCAACCCTGATCTTGTACTACTAGAGTACGTAAGTAATAATAGTTTTAAACAAGCAATGTTTAAGGTGGCATACCAAACAACTACCTTGTCTGATCACATCATAAATTTATCTTAAACAAACAATTCAAAGCCAAAAAATTGTTTCCTTTCAAACTTGCACACCCATACAAACAGAAAGAAGAGAAGTGGTACGCATGCGCAGAGCCTAACACACCTGTTCCATCTACGGCCTGCCATATGTACATAAATCATGTTTTGTAGCGAAGACAAAAAAAAAGTAATAAGCTAAAAATAACTGCTAAAAACGAAACTTTGCAATAGTTTTACTTATTTTTTTTTAATGCAGGGTAAAAAGTAAATAAAAGTAATCGCAGGATTGCGTCACTAACAAGAAAAACCACAAACATTTGTTATTAGCTATTCGTTCGTGTAAATCTTTGTTTACAGTTAAGACGACGTATTATGAGTAGTTTTATGTAAAAAAAAAATTTCAATAAAATTGCAAACAATTACTTTGTTAAATCATTTCTACGTGAATATTTATTAAATACCTTATGGCTGTTTAATGTTTGTTTAGCAGCAAACAACTGGCAACAACGTTTGCTTTTCAATATTTGCAATATTTTTGTTATCTTTTACAAGTTATCTTAAAAAAAATTTTATGGCATTAAATTCTTGAAAGCTTTACAGCATTAAATTTTCACTTTCCAATAAACATAAAAAAATTCAGCTTTTTTTAGAAAAGAAAACACCATTAGAAAAAACAATTTTTTTTAATAAATTAATATTGCAAAATAATTTTAGATTATGACGGGCCGATTAAAATTAAATGTTATATGTATATAAAAATATTTGAGAAACTGTTATATTTATAATAAAATATTCTTAAATTCTGTAAAAATTTCTATAAAAACAGTTATAAAATTTGTTCAGCAAATATGCGAAACTGTTATACATTTTGAAATTTTACTCATGTGAGATAAAGTCTTTTATTTTTTAAATAAGCCCCATGACAAGATTCTAGCTGGTATGAAATAGAATTATTCCAGTTTTAAATTAACTGTTATACTCACATTAATTGTTATAAAAATATTGATAATGAAGAATTTAATACAAAAGTATATGTAAGCTACCTCCTGCTCATTTCTTAATGCCTGAGCTCTGCGAAACTGTTATAACTTTTTTTATTAACTGTTATACTCATGTACTATTTTATTAAAATCAAATTTAGACTTTTATATAACTTTCAATCAACTGTTATACGGACATGAATTTTTTTATAACTATTATACCTTTTAAATTCATATTAGATAATTTGTAGACGTCTTATAATTAATGGTTTTCATACCATAAAAACAGCAAACTGTTATACATTGGCTGTTATATTCACATTAATTTAAATTAATTTAAATTTTATTAATTAATTTTAAATTTTTATATTTTCTGTAGTCAACTGTTATACTAACAAAAATTTTCATAAAATTTAAAACTGTTACACACTGACTGCCATATTCCTGTTAATTCAAGTCATTTACTACTAAAAAAAAACACAAAAAGCATAGTATTAGCTTAAATAAAAAAATGTATATTTTTTTAGTAAACTGTTATACTCGCAACAATTTAAAAAAAAAAATAAATATTTAAATTTAAATTTAAAAGAATTTGTAAAGTAATTTAAATTCATGGTTTTGAAATTCCATAAACTGTTATACTTCTTTCTATTAACTGTAATACTCATACAAATTTAAAGACTAAACATAAATATAAACCTGTGTTATTTTTATTGTGCTCAATTACATATTTTGATATAGTTTTTGCAACCATACTACTAGATACGAGTATTTGCAATTTGCACTAATTATGAATTTTCAAAAAAAATTTAAATTTACGACATTTAAACTATTTTGCTTAAACCTCTTAAAATTTAATCAAATAAATTTAAGTATTGTACAATTGAAACTTAAACTGCTTATTTGAATTTCGTAAGGAAGCATATGGCAAAATATTTAAATTTGTTTATTGATTTTGAAAGTATGTTTTCAAATATCAGCACTATTTGACCCAAAAATTTGTTAAAGTATCAAACGATATTTTAAAATAAATTTCAATTCAGTTGCAAAAAATAAACAAAATAATTTCAAATTTGTTTTTTTTTTTTATAAAGCAATTGATGTAATAATATTTTTTTAAGTGTTGCTTAGTTATTTTGGCATAGATAATAGTCATGGTTGGTTTGCTGGTAGTCGGAGATCCCTCATATGCTTACAGACATACATATTTATGTGTGTATGTTTAAGCATTTCAAACATAAAGTATTTTCGCCTAATTTTTTATTTTGTATTTACTTTATTACTATTTTTTCTCCCTCTCTTGTTTTTGTATTAAATCATATTTTTAGTACAACAAAATATGTAAGTACAAGGCGCATATCATACAATTACATGCAAACATAAAATTTTTAACAACCCATAAAAAAATTTTATAATTATTTAACTAATTACAAAATTTATTAATTTAAAAATCGCTACGAAATAGAAGTTAAGTAAGAGAATTTAGTTGAATAAGAAATATACATAAAAAGGTTTGAAATTAAATTTGAATTTAACATTTATTTTAAGCGTATGATATAGTTCACAAAAATATAAAGAAGTTAAAGGAATAATGACAGGAAAAGTTAAACCAAAGAATTAAATTTTGGCACAACCTTCTCAAGTACTTTAAAAATTCAGGCAAAATTGCTATTGTCATATACACACAAAAAAGTAATATGAATGATTTTGTAATATTAATTAAAATATTTGTAGTATCAATTAAAAAGTTAATTAAATTTTCACCTATAAACAATTTGATAATATCAATTAAGTTTTTCTAGTCAAATTAATTAACACAATTAAAAATTTGATTAATATAAATAAATTCTTAATTGAAAAAATTAATTGGAGAACACTTTTTTCTGTGTATGTATGTATAACTGTTACAATAATGTCATATCACTTAAAATAACCTTGAGATTACCAATATGCTAACACAGCTTACTTTAATTTTGAAAGTAACTGTTATACAAACATTAAGTGCTTACAAAATTTAAGTGCTTACTAAGCAAAACTGTTACAGTTTCCCTAATTTCAACATATCTTGTTCCAATATTTTATGTCAGACTGTTATACTTTACTTACTTTTTATGTATAAGCAAAAATTGGCATGAAGCATAAGTGGCAAAATTGAGCATGATGTTAAAGAATTTTGCGATGAAAATTTACATTAAAAATCATGCTAAAACTTAGAGGTGGGTTAAAATAAGGTAATGCTACCGTTTTTAATGTCAAATTGTATGGAGGATCTCCTTAACACCTAGTTCAATTTCGTCACTTATGCTAACTTCATGCCAATTTTTGATTATACATAGGCCCGATAGTGTATAACTGTTATTCCATATACATACACATGTATACGTTAATTTTAGCTGTTATAAATAATTTCAAACAGTTTAGGTACATGTTACATACATTTTTTATTACTGTTATACTACCATAAAATTACGCTTAGTACACTTAAAATCAATATAAAAACATAGTAGATATTTGCAAACCCGTTTTAATAGCTTTAATATTTTGCAACTGTTATACTTAGATAAAATTGTATTTAATTCAATTAAAGTTAAAACTTTTATATTTGCCCCAACATTTTGTAACTGTTATACAAATATGAAATATGCGATTCATACACTTAAAACCAAAAGAAAATTATAATATTCTAAAACTGTTATACCAGCTTTAATATTTTTTAAATGTTATACTTATATGGAACTGATTTTAATGCAATTAAGACTAAAATAAAGTTGTATTTATTTGAAAAGCTATTATATTAGCTTCAACGTTTTATAACTGTTATACAATTACGAAATTGTGTTTTATGCATTTCAAATCAAAATAAAAGCATGGAATTTGCAAAACTTTTATGGTTGCTTTAATATTTTGCAACTGTTATACTTAGATAAAATTATGTTTTCCTTATTCCTTTTTTGCATTAGATAATAATACGTTTTATCCAATTAAAATCAAAACTGCAAAACTGTTATATATGCCCAAACATTTTGTAACTGTTGTAAAAATTTTAAACCAAAAGAAAAGCATAGTATTAATAAAACTATTATACTAATTTTAATTTTTTTAACTGTTATACAATTATGAAATTGTGTTTAATACATTTAAAATCAAAATAAAAGTATTACAACAGTTTTATACTAGATTAAATACTTTGCGACTGTTGTAGTCAAATGGAACTACTAATTAAAATCAAAATAAGATCTTTCTATCTCTTTGCAAAACTGTTATATTAAATCCAACAACTTGTAACTGTTATGCAAATATAAAATCGCGTGCTATACTCTTAAAAGCCAGATAAAATCATAATACATATTTGCAAAACTGTTGTACTAACTGTAATATTTTTTAACTGTTATACTATTATGGAATTATGTTTAATGCAATTAAAACCAAAATGAAATTAAAGTATGTATTTGTTAAAGTGTTATACCAGCCCCACCAGCTTTTAACTGTTATACAAATATGAAATTGCGTGCTTACACTTAAAATCAAAAGAAAATCATATCATTTTGCAAAACTGTTATACATTCCCTAACATTTTGTATAAAAATATTATATTCTTAGCATAAAACTGTTATACCAGGTGTATAGGCGTTGTCTGTCAGTAATTTCGAACTATTGCAAACTTTTGGTAAACTGTTATATAGGTTTTATATAATTGTTATACCAGCATTAAATTACGTATTATACTTTAAAAAACGATATAAAACATAAACTCTGAAAAAATTTTATATTTCTTGTAATTAATTGTTTTACTTAAACCATGATTAGTGTTATACTTCGGATATTAATGCCGGAGTACTTGTAAGCTTCGTTTAATTCATTTATTGCTGCAGTGCAAAACTGTTTTATAGGATTTGTGATGGTATCAACTCATGCCCCATACATATGGGCTCTAAGGATTTCAAGGCATTAATTTTTTTTCACTAGGCATTCGGGTGCCAAAAAACTTATACTTTTTCATATCGAGATTTAATGGCCAAGAAAGCTTAAATGACACATTTTTCTTACAAAAAAAACCGATTTAGGTCAAAAAAAAAATTAAGTTTGATTGTCGCTTAAACTTTTTTGGTGGCACAATATATTTCCTATAATACAAGGAAACGTGGCATTTATTATTGCTTCGAACTATGTTACTGTCTATAACAAATTGATTTGTCTTAAGCACTTTAAAGAATCAACTTGAAGAAAATATTTGCAACTTTAAAGATAATACGTTTTTTATATATCGTTATCTATAGGGAATATTTCATATAATATAACGAAACAAGCGATATGGAAGCTGGTGGATATTTATTATTGCTCCAAATTATGTCACTGTTGATAAAATATTGGTTTATATTAACCACTTTAATGAAAAAAATTTGTCCAACTTTAAAAATAAACCAGGCTTTTAAGCAATGTTTAAACAAGTTTTATATATATCGTTACCTTAAAGAGAAAGATCCGAACTCAATATATTTTTTTTATATTTCGATAAAAAAGTATCTAATGTATCGAAAAATGCAAAAATTACAATTGCAAAAAAAAACAATCAGTTAGGACCTTTTCTATATTAAGGTACCAATATGTACATATGCATACATACATTACATTTATAGCTTTGCTTTTTATGATAAATTTATTTCACACTAATTATATTAATATGAATTATAAATTACGACACAATCTGCTGCATAAGAAATTCTTTTTTTCTTATTTCTAAACTAATTAAGATACATTTATTTCATACATCCTCTTATTTGATAATATCCTGCAATAAATCAGGAAATTTATACATAAACATTTCCAACACTCTTTTACTTGCCAGACAACTTCAATTATTGTACAATTGGTGTGGTAATCAAACCAGTTTCTTTTTTATATATTTTTTATATATGCTTATATTTTATGTGTTACAAACCACATACGAGTAGAAAACACACATCAGCTCTGTAAGTCAATCGGTCAATAGTTTTAAAATTTCTTTACAAAAAACATTAACTTAGACTGGCTGCTGTTTATGGCACACACATTTGAAAAAACGGAATTATTGATTAAAAGCTAAAGTTTTTGCAAAAGCGATGTGTATATAATAATTTAAGATATAATTTTTTCTTTTTTTTAGAAACTTTTTAAAATTTTTAAATTCGTTTCAACAACTTCCTTATTAAACATGTTTTGGCTAAAAAGAAAACCAGGAGATTTGTTTTGAATGTTGCTTGAATGATGATATAATTAATACAAAGTATAAATCAGAAGAAAATATTTATTTATTGGCCAAAGTTTGACAATTGATAATAAAAGAGCGCAAAAAGTAGGCAATCATACAATTAATATATTTATATGTGTCCATTATTATGATAGTGGTCGAAGTCATAAATTTCTTAGTTCGAGACATTCAGTAGATAACATTTGCACAAACCAAAAAATATATTTTTATATTATGCTACGTTTTAATTTAGAGTTTTACTAATATCAATTATCCCCTGTTTACATAAATAACACGGACTTGAGTAGAAATTTTCTTTGAAAATCTAAAATTTTCTTATTGATTTTCATGCAAATTTTTTAAACGAGTCGCCTGCTTGACTTGTAGAAACAGGACATTAATATGCCTTTATTTAATATTATATATTTAGTTTTGAAAGATGTATTTAATATTTAAAGATGTATTTGTATCATTAAGGCAGTATTTAATTTATAATGCAACAGCAAAAATAAGAAACCAAAAGATTAAGAAGATGATAACTTTGTCATGACAGATGACATAAAGAATTGCTCTTCAACTCATTGCTAAAAAAGCAATAGAAATTTATTGTTATACTCTCACTTATGGTCCTTTGACCCGTAACAAGGTGGTACCCAATTTTTTTTTTAATTTAATCCATTAGTTCAAACTTAGCTTTTCGGTTGAGTAATGAGCATGTTTTTGAAATTTGTCTTGAAAAGTGCACTAAATAATAGCGGTATTCGTTGTTTCATGCAAATGGTCTTTCAAAGGTGCAATTTTTTTAACAAATACAATCCGTGAAAGCGATCAGATTGTCTGCAGAAATCAATCAGAGTGAATCGAATCCACAACCTGTACTGTACTGAGAGGATTGCATCGCTACTTCTCACCCACTGGGGCACACAAATCAAAATAAAAGCTACGATATTTTGCATTTACACTTTTACAAGACCATTTGCAATACTTATGCAAAACTATTTCCATCAAACTTGGTACTTTTTAGATTTTTAATATTTTAGCTTTTTAACATTCTAGAATTTCTTACATTCAGGGATTAAACTCAATATTTTGGGACCTTAAAAAATGTTACATGTTCGGGTAATTCTAATTTTTTATTCCCTCGGTCCGTCCGAACATTTGTCTGTACATGAAATCGGGCTTTCATGCTCCTAGAAAATCTTAAGACTTAGACTGGTGCGTCAGAAATAGTCCAAAATATATTACCATTTAAAATAAACAAAATCGTAAAGTCAGTTTCAGAGCTTGAATTTATGTTCGTTTTAAGAGAAGTAACACTCAGGCAATGAATGCCTGCTAGTAATACTAGCCTTACCTTTTTTAGAGAAGACAGATGGTGAACAAAGAGATATAGGAAAGCTTCATTCTTTTACAACTCTGCTTTTTGCACGTTTTTTTAATTATGCAGTGTTGCAGTGCCTCTGTTGTCAACGAGGCGTATTAAATTTTCAAAGCTATGCTTAGTAGTGTTTGTATTGGTTATTTCACTTTACCGATGATTCTGTTACACAAAAATAACGAAAGAGGGCGCTCAGAGAGCTCGAAAACTTTAACTTTTTTGGTATATCAAAGTACTTATCTAAAACTAATTGTTTTGTTTTTTTTTTTTTGTTAAATATACCTGTTTTATGTCTCAGTAAGAATTAAATGGGTATTCAAAATCAAAAAAAGACGATTCCAGGGTTGGAAAATTTTAATATTTTTTGGTATATAAAAGTAACCAAATAGAATATTGTTTCTTTTTTTCTCTATAAATTAAACATACTTTATAGTTTTAAAAGAAATAAATTGGTATTAAAAAATAAAAAAATCCAGGGTTGGATAGTTTATACTTTTTGGTAATTAGTTTAAATTGTTTGTTTTTTCCTTTTCTTTTTCTTTACAAATTAAATATATTTTATGTCTTAGAAATAAATAAATTTTTAAAAAAAATTAGAAAAATACAAAACACATATCCAGAGCTGGAAGACTTTAAATTTGTTTAGCATATAAAAGTAACTAAATAGAACTATTTTTATTTCTTTGTAAATTAAGTTTGTTTTATATGTTAGAAAAAAAATTAATACTAAAGATCAGAAAAATCAAATATATAATTCTGGGTTGGAAAATTTAAACTTTTTTTGTAAAAAATTTAACTAAATAAAAGTTATTTTATTTTTTCTTTTTTTTATTTATTTTATTTATTTTTGTCGGTATCAATATGGTAAATTGTTGCATAAGCTTTGTCTTTATATATGCACATTCTATTTACGTTAGATGTGGGTGTATAAATTGTCCTTAGAAAGTACTGATATGTGTTAAAGTTTCTTTAGTTAGTCTCTCTTCATTTCTTTTAAAGAGGAAAATATAAATCATTTTAAAATATTCAGAAATACAGAGTTTAAAATAAAATATTCAACAATTGCTAATATTGAAAATGAAACGTTAGCATTACATTATTTAGTGGAAAAAAAACAAATAGGTCATTTACTATAAATTGCACTATATAAAAAAATTAATTATCTATTCTCTTCACAAAACAAATGTGTATATATAGATATATATTAGAGCGCGTTGATTTGTATGGATAAAAATTAATCGATATTGTGTCATCGAATTTTCGATAGCTTTTGACATGAGGAAAAAAAGTTCCACTATGTATCGTATAAAAACAATCATTTTCAAGGCACCAGAATTTAAATTTTTTACTTTTTCTTATTTTTTTTTAAGTTTTTTAGTAGTTAATAAAAAAAAACTCGGCTGATTTAATTATTTTAAATAATCATATAAATAAATTTTTTGTTAATTAATTAATATCAAACAAAACAATTATTTTAAATATATTTACGCTATAGCGTAAATCTGCGTATTATTCGAGAGACCGATAAAACTTCAACTGAAACGTTCAAACGAGTTAGTGTCCTGCACAAGATCATTTACAAGATTTTGAAAGAGAGAAATTTTTCAAATGCCTTACTACAGCGAAATATTATAAAAAAAACGCTAAATAACACTGCTGGCAAGACAAACAACTGAAACAAATGTCTTGGCAACAACGTTGTTTTGCATTTGTTTTAGAATATTTGGCTGTAGTAAAGCATTTGAAAAATCTCTCATGTCTTGAAATGTCTTATAAATGGTCTTGTGAAGGACTTTAATGCGAGTATCTTAAGCTTTTTATTTTATAACGTTAAGAATGTAAAAAATCGAGTATTGTTCTTAAAAAATTTAAGCAAGAGTTCTCTAAGATTTTAAAAAATTTCTTCGTGACCTGAGAAAGATTATTATTGTTTATTTGATTTTTAGAGTTTCGCACACCAAATGTGAAAAGGACCCCTATTGTTTTTGCAAGGCTATTCATTTGTCTGTCGAAAAATCAAGGAATTGCCGTGGTGGAACTTTTTTTCCTCATGCCAAAAGCTATTTGTAACTTTAGTTATAACGTTTTATCTTAAGGGATTATTTTTATAAAACAAGAATGTGGTTTAAGTCCCATAAGACATAAGATATGGCTTATTTGGTAAGACAGAAACGTGTGTGTAAAGAACGTCTGCTAGGCCTTAGCCTTAGAAGTAAATATTCTGTCACTTTTTATAATAGTGAAATCATCAGAAAAGCCCGAGCTAATTGCCAACTTGTATAATAATTGTTTAGAAATAATTGTATGAAAATTTAAGTTTTATTTTAGTGGGCGTGACCTCGCCCACTATTTCAAATGCACTCAAAATACTATAAAAATTACAAATTACATAAAATATTATAATATATAAATAAAGGCGTTACCCTGCCTACTTGTTCAAACATGTTTTTTGCCATGTTTTACAAGAGTCAGCATGGTAAAATTGTGTGATATGTTATGTTAAATTTTAATAGGCTTGTTACTTGCTACTTTTTTTTAATTAAAAATTGTACGCTTACAAAACTTTAAGCTGAGTTCAAAAGTTTCATAGCAATCAAATGTTTAAAAATTACTACAAAAGTCATGGTAAATTCCGCATTGTCTCGAAATTTTTATGTAAAAATCATTCGATTTAATTAACACAAATTTTTTTACTGAGCATGACAATTGAAATTGTTTAAAAAAAGATTAAAATAAAACAACATTAAAACAAAAGACTTAAGAAACGAACATTAAAAAGTGTAACACAATTGCAACAGGCGCTTGTTACTTAAGTCTTTTGTTTTATGCAAAACACACTGCAAAGCGATTATTCATAAATGTTTGTTTCTTATTACGAAAACATCGATTTGCCAAATCGTTCATGTGCAAGTGTGTGTAAATCTCAGCTTACAAGAAATGTTCCCACCGTATTTAAACTAAAAATATTCAAGTGACATTTTCCATAACAGAAAATCTCCAAATACGGCAGGCACTCACTCACTCACTCTATTGACCAAACGAATGATTATAAAAAATTACATAATTTTGTATGTTAAACTAAAGAAAAACTTAAGCAAAGCAACTTAAAAAGAATCTAAAACAAACAACAAAGCCAGACTTTAAGACACAGCTGCCGTAAAGGTTTTTGTGCTTCTTTTTTTTACTGCATTTGATCAGTATTTTATGCTTCATTGGATTTTAAAAGACCACAAAGTGTATCTTAAGTGTTTTGTGTTTTGTGAAAAAAACAAATTCAATATAAATAATAGTAAATTATGATAAAATTGTTTATGCCTCATTAAAACTCGAAATGTATATTTTTTTGTTTGACCATGTAAAAGCAATAGATAAATTTTGTTGAACAAAAAAATTAAATACAAAGAAAAGAATTTTTTGGCACATAATGAAAGAGATAAGAGAAGAAGACCTTTGAAAAAAAACTTAAAATTTATATAAATATTAATGAAGCTGACTTGCCTGATAACTTTGCATGCATTCAACTCTTCTATTGCATGTTTCAAAGTCATAAAAACAAGATTTTAAAACAACTTCTTTATGCATTAATTAATTTTTGCCCTTAAAGATTACAAAACTCACAACTGCTTTTATTTTGTTAATTGCAAGCTGTTATTTGTTAAGTGAACTTGTAATACAACTTAGTTAATAATTCTCTAAGAAAGCCCTTTACCTTGATATAGTGGAAAGAATGTTCAAAAAATTACATCTTCAATAGTAAAAAAAATATGCTAATGCATACAATATAAATGATGACTTATCTATTCAAATGCAATTTAACAAATGATTTTTTTTCAATAGTTTAAAGATTATAGCAAATTATCTAGTTGGCTGGAACATTAATTTATAAAGATAATTTTATGATAATTTTGTGTGCTAGAAAAGCTTTATAAACAATACCTTTCAATTTGTCTATAAGTAATGGCCTAATTTATACGTTTTTTTAAGTTGGTTTATTTAACTTTTAATTTTTCTTTTATTTATTTATATTTGATGTTTTTTTTTCTTCCAAAAAAAAATAAACTTTTTTATTGTTGTTTACTTATGAATTTTTAAGTACGAGTAATTTACGTTCAAGGTCAAGGCTTTTATTTATTATTATTATTATGTTTTTCTGGTTGTTTTTGAGTTTTTTCTTTTAGTTTCTTCAATTTTAAAAGTATCAAAAATTAAAACATTTATTTTCTTATAATTGTTTCAACTTTTTGTTTTAAAAATGTTTTAATTTATTTTAACACGCCCTGCAGGCATTTTAAAGTTATAATTAACACCTGCAGATAAGCAAATTTTGTTTAAATAGTTTTAAAAAATTAAATTCCTTTTACTTTGAAATTTAATCATTTTAAAATTCATGTTAAACTTGGATTGCTCATGTTTGATATTTTGCAAAAAAAAAATTAAAACTAAAAAAAATAATTAAGTTAATTAACCTGCAATTATTTAAATGAAATGTTTACCAAAAGTGTTAAGATTATTATGAAAATTGTGTTACTAAATTTTATTTGTAGCAGCAACAATTGTATCGTATTAAAATTACCTTAGTTCGTCCATTAAAGGTCGTATTAAATAAATGCTTTAATAAAAAAAACTAATTTATTGTATGCAAAATTATATTGCATTATTTTTATTAGCAATTTTTTTTGTATTTAATTTTTTGACCTTTTTTTATATGTTAAGTTGATCTATTTTCTTAAAATATAGAGGTCTGTTTATATTTTTTATTTTTATATTAAAAATTTAAATTATCTACGGTGTAAATAATTTATATGTATTTTAATGAGCCTTTGTTTCACGTAGCCATCCCAGGACTTAATTTATTTATTCATAAAATTATTTTATGCCTCTTGTATTGCAACATAGACATATTTAAAAAAATTAATTTTTGAAGTTAAATATGAGCCTTTCCTGGGGTCACAAACAGACGAATTGATAACCTCCTGCTTTTTTTTGAAGTTTGTTAATAAAAACAAAATACTGAAATTAGTTTTTATTAAATAAATAAATAATAAAATTGCAAGGCATTAAATTAAATGTAGCTTTGACCTTCTAAAATCAAATTTTGTTACTTATCTAAAACAAAATAGCGATCGTAAACTAAACACCCCATGAAAACAGCTTTAATTTAAAAAAAAAATACTTTATAGAAAAAAATAATTAAAATGCTTAAACTACTATAATAATAAATGCTTAAACTACTATAATAATAATGTAATTTAAATAAAAAATTTGAATGCAAAATATTTCAGTTAAGAATTAAATTTAAAACAAAAGATCTAAGGCACGAACTTGATTACCTTAAATGAAACATAAACATTTAAGTATTATAAAAAAAACATACATACATATGTATATTGCAAATAAAAAGTTATAAATTTAACACAAATTACAATTGAAAGAAATAAAATTTTAATGAAATTTTGCACATATTTCATTCAAATATCCAACAGTTTCATCAACCAGGAACAAAATCTGATACAATCTTAAATAAACAAACCATGAAATATATTTCATAATGTCTAACATCGAATGAATAAATCTTTTACACTTTAGTGATTAACATGGTTGTCACTTTAGTTTGCATTAGTGTGTTTACAAACATTCAAAACTATTTATTGTCCACAAATAGTAAAAAAAAATAATTTCTTAACTCCTTTTACTATATTATTTTGAGCATTAATGTGAGTCTTCTGCTTTGCTTAGTGTATTGTTACCTTAATAATAAAAAGGGCCCAACTGGCTATTTTTTTGAAATCGAGATTTTTTTACTTTTCCCACACATAAGATGTTCTTTTAACATAATATAAAAAAAACTCGAATTCAAAAAAATTATGGGTTAAGACCTTTCCATATTAAGGCGACAATATGCATTTTATTGTTTATAAAATTTACTTAAAAATTTATTTGCTTATTTGCCTTTTGGCAAAATGATTACAATTACAATTCCAAGTAATTATTGAACAACAAAAAATACAATATAAACAAATAAAGAAACTAACGCGTAATTTGCAACGAGAATTGCGTAAACTTTAAAATAAAGTTTTAGCACATACGTATGAATGTATGTTTGCATGTGCTTGAAATAGTTTTTTGTAATTTTCCAATATTTTGTAATAGAAAAACTTCAAGAAAATAATACAAAAAATTAAATACAAATATTTTATAAATTAATGAAACTTGTGGAGAAATAAATAAAAAATTATATGAATGATGTTTATAAGTATTTCACACAAAAGAAAAATTGGTAAAGACATAATATGTACATTAATATATTACTAAAGCATTGAAGCGATATAAAAAAATGGTTGTGTATATAAATTCTTCTTTTAATTGGCAAAAATGTTTGCTGATATTAAAAAATTTATCAACCATAGAATTCTTTTCAATGTAAACATAAAATAGTTGCAATATTCAAATGGTAGTCAGAAATATTGGAAAAAAATTTAATTTACAAAGACCTAGATACTCGTAAATACTTCGTTATTTCATCTTTGTATTTTAATTATCTAATTCACATGTCTGTAAGTTTCCTTTTATTTAATATTTTGTTTTATTTAATTGTTTAAGCTTTGTTACAAAATATTTAATAATAGTGCATATCACAAAAATATGTTTCACTTAAATTTATAATTTTAGTTTAAAGCAAAAAGCAAGCAAAAAATTTAAAAAATTTATAAGTTCAATTAAAATTCAACAAAAATATTTAATGGACAAAACTAATCAAGTAATGATGATTATTCGAGTTAATAATATATACACATAAATGTTTCATATAAAAAGAGTTAGCAAATAAATGTTATTTAAGAAATATTTTTCTCTGTTCAAGTTTATAAAAATTGCAAAATATATCAAAAATGTTATGAAATATTGTAAACTTTTAATAGATACCATTAGTTACTCTTGCAGTAATTAATTACCAATTCTCCTTAGCGATTAAACAATTAAACGCCAGATATTTCAAAAAAAAACATTTAATACTCTCCTTCGCTTGATTTGAAAAATAAAACTAATGCAACACTATACTGGCATTTAAGCCAATAATAATAATAATAACATGCAACAGATTAAGTAAGTAAAAGTAATGCAACATTTTCTGCCTGCGAACGGCAAAAATAATATAAAAGTGAAAAAATTTTAAATGCCTGCCTGCTGCCTGCCTCAATTCAATTCATATAAAAATGCAAAATATTAAAGAAAAATAAAATAAACGTATAAAAAATATATAATAAATAAATAAACTAGTTTAATTTTTTTTTTAATTTTAACAAAAGAAAGATATTAAAAAACACATTGGAAAAACTTCCTCATTTTCAAATTCGTGTTTGTGTCGCTGTGCACTCAGTTTAAGCAAATCTGTGGAAATTTATTTTACTCTGGTTTATATAGTTTTTATTTATATTATATTATATAATTAAACCTTATACGGATTTCGTTGTCGTCTAGCACTTCAGCTCTGCAAGGAGCTATTGAAAGCTGTTAGGAAATTTGTTTCTAAAACTTATTTCTTATTTTGCTAAAAAAAACAAAAGACTTACAACACAAACTCTGTACAATAAATTATAAAAAGTTTAACAATATCGTCATGATTAATTTTTTATTGTTTTAGCAGGAAACGTTTTAGGCGTTTTATTTCTCTCTAAAGAAATAAGAGCACGTGTGTTTTAATTGTCTTTTCGAATTGAGGCTGTAGCAGAAAGTACAATAATATAAAAATATTAGTTTTATTGCAAACAAAATACATGTTTTAGAAATCTGCTGTTTGTTGCTGTTTTATTTTATATTATAGACACAACAACAATCTAATCCACCGCTGTTTACTTAAACATTTAAGCCTTTATCACTCCTTTTTGCAGATATGTTACAAAGCATTACATCTCCATAAAAACTACTAATTAAATGTATTTATTAATTTTATTTCAACTCAATAAGTTTGGTACAACATCCAATATTCACACTTCAAATTTCATTCTTAATAAAAAATTCTATCTGCTACATCATAACAGATTAAAAGTAAAAGCTGAGTTTACATCTGGCATTTCTTGTGTGTCATCTGCCAAAAAAAAGTAACTAACTAATAACTAATGCAAAACTGTTTGGTTCAGACATGTATTCATTGATTTAAACAGTTTGCAATCATGTTTGATTCTATAAAATTGTCTATTAATTATGTATGAAACTGTTTAACTTAATAAATACATTTCTGAAATAAACAGTTTTTCATTAGTAATTATTTGGTTTTGCTTTTTTTACGCTTGTGTGGCACATGGCAGACTGATGTTAACCCATCCTAACCCTACGTCTGCACCTAATATATTTTTATCTTGACAAATGTCAAATTCCATATATATACTACGATCTCTTAAAATATTTTAAATGAAAAAAATTCATGATGTTGAGTCATAAAGGGTTAAAACACCAGGTTGTATTTACTAAAACCTGCAGAAGTGCCAATACAGGGAGAATTTTTGATGTTTACTGCCTTATTGATAAAAAAAATTTTTTGTTTTATAAAGAGTTTATAAAATAAATTTTGTAAATAAATAAACTTCTTATAAACTAAAAATATTTTTATGAAGAAGGCCTCTAGACTTGAAGCCTTGGTTATATCATGGCAGTTTAAAGGACTTTCAACAAAACGAATATATGTATATACAAAAAAATATTCATATGTTTGATTCCATACAAAAAAATAGTTTTTATAATAAACTTAAAATTTTATTAAGCTTATGGTAGGTGTCTTGTTCCCACTACCTTTGTTTGGTTGCTTTTGAAAAAAAAATGTTGATATAAATTTTGTTCAATTCCTAATTAAAATTAAATATTTTGGGAAGAACTGTTTTCAATCATCATAAATTTTAATAAAAAAATATAATTTAATAAAATAATTTATAAAAAAAATAATATTTTGTAATTATTTTAAATAGAATAAAATATGGGAATCAATTGACCATACCTGACACCAATTTTTTATTATTTCTTTTTTTTTCAAAACAAATTTTAATGTTTATTAATGCCCTAATTCTGTTCGACGATTGTATCGTCTTGTCTTTGGACGAAAAAAAGCAGCAGCTGTGATTCTTTAAAACAATTATTAGTTATTGTCTATGCAAATACACAAGCCTTCGAGTATTTGCTTTATGAATTTGTTTCAAACATTATATCCAACACATATATTTCACATATCCAATGGATATTTTATATCCAACACATATTTTTTCTTTAGCATCGCCAGATTTAATGTTTTTTTGGTTTTTTTTTAGTTTTGGCACTTTTTTCGTTTGGTGATTTTTTTTGGTTTTTATCGATTTATTTTCGTCTTAGGGATATTTTAGTTTTTGCTCTTGTTTTAGTTTACCAATTTTTTTCGGTTTTTAAAGATTTTTAAAAAAAAAAATTTGGCAGAAAAAAATTTTTGATAAAAAATTTTAAAATATAAAAATTTACTTTAAATTTTACATTCACAAATATTGAATTTTTGAACAATGCCAGTTTTTCTTCTGGTATTTTTTTTTGTTTATTTGTAGTTTTGGCGTTTTTTTCGCTTGACGATTTTTGGCGATTTATTCTTAGTCTTAGAAAATTTTTTAGTTCTGGCTTTTTTTTTGTTTCGGTTGGTAATTTGTTCTGTTTTGGCGATTTTTAATAAAAGTAATTTTTCAGAAAAACTATTTTTGAAAAAGGTGGATATGAAAAAAAACTTTTAATTTTATAGCCATAAATATTTGGTAAAAATATTATTGAAATTTTTTGTAAAACGCCAGTTTTTTTTTTGGGTTTTCTTATATTTGACGTTTTTTTGTTTGGTGATATTTTCGGGTTTTGCCAAGATATTTTAGTCATATAGACTTTTTTAGTGTTGGTGCTTTTTTCCGTTTTGGAGAATTTTTTCGGTTTTTGGCGATTCTTTCATTTTGCGATTTTTAGTACAAATAATTTTGCTGCAAAAAATTTTTAGAAAAAGGGTAAAAATATAAAGAAATATTAAAAAAAATATTATTGAAATCTTTTGTAAAACGTCAATTTTTCAGTTTTTAGGGGTTTTTTGGTATTGGCATTTTTTGGTGACTTTTTTAGTTCTTAGCAATTTACTTTAATCATAGAGATTTGTTTAGTTTTGAATCTTTTTTTTTCGTTGCGGCGATTTTTTCGGCTTATGTCGATTATTTTCGTTGTGACAGACAGATGAAACAATTCTCAATTAAGAAACATACAATAAAACATTTTATATAAAAACAATTAATTATAAAAAAAATTATAGAAAAATTAATTCCAAAAATTTTTATTGAAAAATTATTGATAAAATTTTTTATTAAAAAATTATTAAAAAATAAAAAAACTTGATTATTGAAACTTATTTTATTAAAAAAATGTCAACAAAAAAAATAAGTCATCTCTATTACGATGCTGATTAATTATAAAATTCAATTAAAAACTTTAAAATAGAAATTGTCTGCATTAATTATTTTCCCTGACCTTTAGTTAACAAGCATGATATTCAAAAATTTGTAAGCTAAGAAATACTTAAAATTTGTTCCACTATTCAATAGCCTTGATATAATAATTCATTCAACAACACTTGCCTGAACTAATTAAATGATTCATCCTACCCTGCTTGTAGTTTGTTACAGTACAAGGTTGCTATTAAAATTTATTAAACAAATTACAATTATTACAAAAATGTATTATAATAACTCGGTTGTATTTTAATAAAAATGTAAATGGTCATTGTAAAAGACAATAGTTGTTATCTTTATTAGTATGTTTTTTTTCATTATTTGTTATGTCGTTATAATTACATACGAGTATTTTGTTTGTTTTAATGAACTAAAACCATAGAGTAACATGAATGAAGACGATGAATGACTGCTGGTTTCAACCCACAAGCAACACTAACTTATATTTTGCGCCATACAACTCGTGCAGTAATTCAATTAGAGCATGCACTACTTCTGAGTTGTGTAATCTATGGTTTCAGTGATTAGATTAACACTTTTTAAGATCAATTACGGTGGAGGTTTTTGAGGTTAGACATTTATGTATTTCAGTGAGACTATCAGCGTGTTTGAAGACTTTAGCCTATAGGAATGGATTTAAGGCGAAATTAATCAAGATGGCGACAAAAAGTTCTGTGTGTGGAGGGGGTATGTGGTGATAAAGTTCTGGATTATATGTATGTACATATCGTTAGCTGAAATGCAAAATCACTTAACGAACTTTTTTAAATTGTATAGAAGAGATGCAAATTCAATAATAGATCGATTTTTTGTACAAAGTCATTTAGTTAAATCTATGTAAATACAAATTAATCACTATATTTATGATTTGAAGATGCTCAAGCTCGTATCGCTTTGTAAGCCAACGGAACGGAACAACTACCTGTTTTCGAAGGCCTCTAAGCCTTCATCATCAGCGTTCTTTTTGTGTTTAGTCCACTGTGATACGAAAATGTAAATTTTGTGTAAGCTAAGAATTCGCACAACTTATTTTTTATATATTATTCCATTATCCCAATAAAATTTTTATTCGCTACTCATTTGAATAGTCGAATCAAAATATTTTATTGTTATTTCTCCCAACAACAGAATCAAATTTTTTTTCATTGTTAGAAATAATAATCGAATAAAATTTTTTTTAAAAAACCAAATAAAACTAATTCAAGTAATCAAATAAAATTAATTCGAACAATCAAATAAAACTGGTTTAAAGAATCGAATAAAATTTATTCAAAGATTCGAATAAAATTGATTCGAATAATTTAAGAAAACTTATTAGAATTTTTAAATTAATTTTTTAATTTGTATTTTATGATATTAAATGGAGTAAACTTTTTATGTATAATTCATTCGATTAACCAGTTCGAATTGTTGTCAATTAATTTGAAAAATAGTAAAAATATCTTAAACGTTATTAATACGAACAACAAATCAAATTTTTTTATTCCTTATTAATTGAAACATTAGAATCAAATTTTTTAATTTAATCGAATACAATTTCTTAAAATATTTAAGTGACCTTTATTTTATTATACGAGTTAAAATTTGTAATTGTTTATAGATACATATATTTATTTTTTTATAATAAATCACTTTATATACATATAAATTTTATGATTTGAATTGTTAAATTTTATTTAAAAACATCGACCTGAAAAAGATATCTGAATGATATCGAAATGTCAACAAAATAAAATATATAATTACCCAGCTAAAAAAATTATATATGGTCCATATATTTTTAATATATGAATGTATATAACTATATATGAATATGTATGAATTCATGTATGGAAATATATGGGATTATAGATGGCAAAACTATTATATATGAACTAATATATGGACTAATATATGAAATGTATTATAACATATGAGCTCATATATGAAAATTTAATTATGAAGCTCTTCATATGTGGATCCATATATAAATATAAGATTTTATACATATATGGAGCCATATAAGAATGTATACATACATGATATCTCACATAAGACCGTTTTTGCAATCAACAAAGCTTGGAATTTTATCACTGCTGAATTGGAAATCCATTAGAAAATACATACGGTATGCAAAGTTTATATGCGCACTAGAGCGTCTCGCCATATAGGCAAGAAAAAAAAAGTTCGCCGTACACCACCGAATACGAAGTAATGTTGTAAGACATTTTCAAAAAAATTTTTTTTAATTTTTTTTGCCGAAAGTAGGGGTCGCCAAAATACATTTTTCGTTATATCTTCGGCATTTACAGTCGGATCTCAAAGTGTGATATATCGATGTTTTTGTCTCAAAGAGACCAATGTTTTGCTTTAATAGTCAATGGTAGTTTGTATCCCGTTCTAGTATTTACCCACCAGATCTCATTTTCTACCACCCTAATGTACCACCCTAATAGCAGAAAATTAAAGCCCGCAAAAAATCATTAAACTTTTGTTAAAGAAGATTTTCGATAGTTCCAACAGAAGTGTTAAAAAAATATAATTTATGTTTTTTGCCGAATGTAGGGGTTGACTTTTTAAACAGTTATCATATATTCGGTATTCACAGTCGGATTTTATAGTATTATATATCGATGTTTTTGCCTAGTATCTTCTTTTTTAAATTGTGATACACTCTTTTCGAACTTACCATAATATCTGTACCAATACAATAAAAATTCAAAGATCTGTGTATATTAAAACAATTTTATTTAATCATATTTTGAAATGACCCAAGTTGGCTATATTTTTCACGGCTTTCGAGCTTGGAAAAAATGTGGCCTAGGCGTTGCTCATCGGTAACAGCCATGGCAGACTCATGTACTACATGAACAAAACGCTCGGTGTTTTGAGAATGGCACGGATATTCTGTGAAATTAATTAAGGTTAGTCAACAAAACTATCAAACAAAGTTGTTTTTCTTGTGCTACCTGGTATCTCGATTATTTCTTTTGAAAACTGTAATGCTTCCAGCTGGTCTTGCATATAGAACTGCAAGCACGGCGGCTCAGTCAATTCAAATTTGGTCCAATTGATCATATGGTAATATGAGTCACTTTCGAAGTCTATGAAATTTTTAACTTGTGCACCGTACATTTGACGAATGCCTACTGCTGCTTCATTTCGCGCAGACAAAATCTTGTTATAGCCGTCTGAACGTACTAGCGGATCTTGGTCCGTTATCATCGATAACAATACATTCTCGGGGTGGAAAAAGTACGCGTTATTTTCTATCGACGGACGAAGTATCTGTTGAACATCTTGTGGCAGTTGACGAATCCAAGATATATATTTAAAAACGTGGCGACTTCCGTGAATTGCAAGTGGTTGGCTTTTCACAAGAAACCAAAATGGCGCGTAAACTTTCATAACAAACTCAGCCAGTTTTTTCAATATAACTGGGGGTTTAGCGCACGTTACATAAAACCGGAGAATTCTAGAGGCAGTTGTCAACCAGCGCGCTGTGCTAATAGCTCCGGGTTTCTCGCTGGCTAATCTGTCATCGCATTCTCCGGTATGGACAGTTCGAACCATACGATACAAGTACGACTGATCGCCTCGAATACTCCATCCTTCTATGTTTGCTGGCATTTCTCCCATTTCAATTCGCTCGAAATTTTTATTGACCTAACAGAATGGAGTAAACAATAGAGATCCGAATTGTTAATGGCATGATTAAAATTTCATTGAAGAAAAGTATGCGAAACTTACAGAATACTGCGTACAATTCTGAATTCCTTCTCCAATACTTCCTGGCCAGAGTCCAGGTCCTTTCTGTTTGCCAAGCAATGATCTCAATAAAGCACTGAATGGTAGTTCATTGAAGTGGAATAGGCACACGAACCATTGCAACGGCCTCTGTAACTGGCGTTCCATTCTTGGAATGATTCCATTTTTGTAACCAGTGTTGGTAGGAGTTCCATCGCAGCTAATAGCTACTAAGTTATCCGTACTGAAGTTTCCATTCCTTAAGAAATCTACTATACTTTTTTGTATTTCCATAGCGGTGCTGTCAGTGGGCGTAGCATAGCCAATGAATTTGGAGTGTGGCTCTTTCAATATAGTGATATGCTCTTCATTGACAACAACATTCCGAGTCACATTTGCCTCCGTTATTCTTTTCAAAGTAGGCTCTTTTTTACCATCGAAAGAAATGCACGTTATTAAATCGTTACATTTTGCTGCGACTGTTGCTTGCTTACGGAATTTTACACGTTCCCTAAATATTTTGTTTTTGTCGATGACAAGTCCATCAAAAAACTGGCATATGCTTTCGGCAGTCTCTTGTGATAACTCTTCATTTCCTTTTGCGGTAATCGACAACTTTAAATCTTTAATTAACATGGTCGCAAGTAAGGCACCGTATCGAACTGATGTGTCGCTGCGATCCAAAGCTGAACTAAAATTATGCAATGAAATGTCAGCCACTACAAATTTTTTTAAAGTCTGTGATACATCGTTAACATTTTCCTCAAACTCCTGCTCTTCTTCACTGTCTACATTATACCCAACGCTGACAAATTCGTCACGCAACCCATAAGATGATTCAACAGTCTTCGACATTTCTTCACCGTTGCTACTCGTCGACATCATATCAGCAACATAATCTATAGTCAACAATCGTGGACCGCACTGATCGATGAAAAACTCTTTTGCGTGGTCTGGAATTTTATCAGAGGCTGTGCAATTGCATGCAATATTTCTTTCAATACCGCACTTACAACGCGAAATTAAGAACAATCTATTCCACTCATTTACATTGTATTCGAATTTATATTTTACCATTTTGTAGTAATCATTCAGAAGCTTATCCAAACTTTTACGAACACCACTTACCGACATTACTGGAATGCCTGCGCGCTGCCACAAAATGATGATACCTCTCAAAACTTCTTGTTTAAAAGCACCCAGCTTTCGAATTCTACCAGCGTTATGCCGAAGATGTAAAAAGAAATTAATAACATCACCCTTAGTTGGTAATTTAGTGTTGTTTAATTCACTGATAGTAAAAGACATTTTTTAGTTTATTTAAATTAATTCTTGACACGACACGATTAAATATTGATAATTCCAACAGATATTTCATGGATAATACAAAAATAAATAAACTATGAGAGTAATAACGGTACTACTTCCATTATTAGAGGATTTAAACTAACTCGAATTTACTTAATCTCCCGTTAACGTCTAACCGAAAGATGGATTGCCGGGTATAAAATTTTGTACGAAAAATTTAAAATCAATTTCAAATCAATTTAAAATCACATTTCCTAGGCTCGACAAAAAACATGAATTTTTTTCTTATAGATCTACCGGAATTATGGAAATATTTCATAAGAACAGCCTTAACTATTAGAACGGTTATATTGAGGTCAATGAATATTAAAGATGACCGTAAAGATGACAGTAAATACAGAAAATCTGACAAAAATACTCAAAAAGGTAACCCCTACATTCGGCAAAAAACATAAATTGCATTTTTTAACACTTCTGTTGGAACTATCGAAAAACTTCTTTAACAAAAGTTTAATGATTTTTTGCGGGCTTTAATTTTCTGACAATAGGGTGGTACATTAGGGTGGTAGAAACTGAGATCTGGTAGGTAAATACTAGAATGAGATATTTGAGGTTAATGACTATTAAATCAAAATATTGGCCTCCTCAAGACGAAAACATCGATATATCACACTTTGAGATAGGACTATAAATGTCGAAGATATAACGAAAAATGTGGTTTGGCGACCCCTACTTTCGGCAAAAAAAATTAAAAATTTTTTTTTCAAAACTGCCTTGCAACAATACTTTATATTCTGTGGTGTACGGCGAACTTTTTTTTTTCGAGACGCCCTAATGCGCACCCTCAACGTTTAAAAAAGAAAAACTTTTTGTTACATAAAAACCATTCTTGTATGATTTTATAATCAATAATCAAAAGTTTAATCCAGTCATTAATTTTATAGAAAATAACAAAATTTTCTAGATAAGAAACAAAGTTCATATTACTGTATTGAAAACTATTGTTAGATGGATTATTTTTTCTTTTATAATTAATTGCATTAGTTTTTAATCTGATTTCTTAAGCTAAATGTTATGTACGAATATGATTTATGTGTTTTTTAAATAATTGATTCACCTTTTGATGAATGAAATGACTTTTAGTTCGTTTTGAATTATTTGTCCAAACAACTGTTTCATTAAATACAACCTCTCTCAAGTCTAAAAAAAATTAAATTTTAGTATCAATTTAGAATATGAACTTTGCATACTGTGGAGGGAATTTACACATACATACATGTATGAAAATGCATGAATATATATAATCATATATGCCCATATACCCTCATTTTTCGGATCCAAACCATATATGGGATATCATATATGCTCCATACATATTTTTTTAGCTGGGTATGTATAAAATAAGTTTATAAATAAAGTGACTTTGAGCTCATTCATAAAAAATGTTGACAAATTACAAATCTTATTATATAATAGTTCTTCTTTTTTAGGATCAATATTACTTATACCTTATATTTATACCTATGAAGTTATTAATAGTTTTTTGTCAATTGGAAAAATAGTTGAAAATATCTAAAAAAAAACAACTATTTCTACAACACAGACGATCGAACCGAGCAAAAACTTTATACGAAAATCGTACTTTTTTTAGTAATTTTCATAAGAAATTTGTAGAAGATTCGACTGCATGGCTTATGGAAAGATGAAGAAAGCTTAATAAAATTTCAAACAAGGCATATTCATATAAGGTAGATTAACCCCAATTATCTTTAAAAAATTCATGATATACTTAGTAAAAAAATTTTTCTACAAATTGTGTATTGACATCTGATTGATATTAATACTATGGATTCATCTTGATTTACATGGCATTTAGGTTCGATAATTATATAATTTTGTTTTGAATTTTTTTATACAATTATATATAAAATAAATCCTAAATGTCTACAACCCAGACAGTCGACTTTAGTAGAAGGAACTCATTTCTTGTTTACATGATTTTCATTTTGACAGTTTATATTGTATGAAAGTGCCCTTTAACTACGGCTTACAAAAGCTTATATCCCATTTTAACTTTTAATTATAAAATTTTTTATAAAATATTGTTTTTATGGCAACAATTTTTCTTGAACAACTACTCTGGTAGTTTACTAAACTAAGTATTTTTCCTACATATAATGTGATATATATGTACATACGTTATAAAACTAAAGGTATAAGTCCTTCTTCAGAAAAAAATTATTTAGGTTTACAAAAAGTTTAACGAACAAATTCCCATACAAAATATGTTTCGTAAAGCTTTTGTAAGCCAAAATTATTTTTTTCTGAATACAGCAGATAAGCTCATAACATATATCTTAGAATTCTACCAAACTCATCTTAGACACAAACCAATAACTAAAGTCATGTATCTTAAAAAAAAATAATAATATATTGCTCAACAAAAAATATCAAAAATATTTTTTTTATTTAAGTTTAAGTTTGCTTTGAATTTTGCCACACCTGTTATTTCTTATTTTAATATTTTTAATATCATTTTATAAACATTGAATATGACAGCCGATTGCAACACATCTCGCCACACGTCACTTACGCTTACAATTTGGATGCTATACATACATACATAAGTGTATGTCAAAAGCATGTGTTTGCATATTTTTTTGCTTCTTCTTTCAATAATACTTTGTTGTCACATTGTCAATTGTTACATTTGATTGTCTATTATTTGCCCCTGTAAATTAATATCAAGATATTGCTCAATCATATCATATTTTCATTTATACATAAATTTGTTGATTGAGTCTCTTTTTATTAATTTAATTTTTTTTGTATGACTTTAGGCCAAATGATTTACAAATATGCTATAGATAACTTTGAATTCATTGGCTGTGGTTGACTTGTTAATGGTCTTTGTGGTTTTTCTTAACTGCAGTTCATGAAGAGCGTTGAATGGTCTCGTTTGTAGGTCTTATCTTGATGGTGACGGCGTTACAATGTTTGTGTACTGGAGCACATCTGCCAAATGTAATCAACGCTACCGACTACATAATTGATTTTGAATATTTTTTATATTTCGTTAGCATATGTTAAGCTATTGCAAAAAAAATTTGCGTTTGTTTGTCAATTATTTTCATAGAGAAACAATTGAAAGAGTGCCTTCTTTCTTGCTTAAATTTAAGGAGCGATATTTTATTTAAATGTAAGGATTGTAAAGCTGCATAAATAAGTCCTTGGGCAGCTTAACTTACTGCTTTTACATAATAACAATTTACTCCCACTTATCTTAAATTTTATAATAACTTTTATAATAAAAAAAATTTGCCAACAATTTCAACTTATATTTTTTTTAACCTATAAAGGAAGTTAGTATTACTCTATCTCTAATAATAAAGTACAATTTCATTTTAAACAGCTTTAATAGATCATTTTATGGCTAAACAATTAACTTTTAACCATATTAAAGCATAAAAATGGCACACAATCACTAAATCCATGCCATAAAATAATAAAATGTATTTGAAAGAAAAATTGTTTTTTTCTTCAACTCACTCGACCAGGAGAAATAAATTGAAATAAATTGAAATAAATGAAATACAATTGTACCACTAACAGCCATGATACAGTGGCTCATATTTGCAATGACATAATCAGCTGTTTTACAACCAGATTAACAACAACATGTTGTTTTTTCTTTTTTGTTCATTTCTTCTTTTGTTGTGTTGTTATTTTATATTACAAACCGTTTATGTGGTCTACAAACAATGTTTGCTTGTTAAAGTATAATTTTTCAAACCGGCCTCAACTAAGAGCAAAAGTGTTACAAGCAAAAATGCAAGAAAATAAACGGAAAAAGACAAAAAAAAACTTCTTTCACCAGTCAGTCTAACTGTTAAGGCTAAAGAAGGCCTTACAAAAATTTAAAAACAATCATTCAAATCTTACAGAAAAAAAGCAGCACTTACATACTCTCACACACTCACACACACACACACACTTATTTACCAACCAAGCAGCAATATGTTAACAGAAAAATTTCCTCATCCTTCTTGTAACGGTAACCGGAGAAACCAGCTAAGCTCAACAATAAAATTGCTGTTAGATGATCAAGATGAGTTTTGTTTGTTGATTAAATCTTGTCATTATGGTAGCGTTGATGATGATGGCTGTGGTGTTTGCATTAATTATGATAGCGCTAGCGGTTATTGTAATGCTTTTACTGTAAGTTTTTTTTATGGTGATGATGCCAAAGACCTATTGACATAATAACGAGGAAGATAACTAGAGTTGTCATCTTGTAATATAAGTTGTCTTACTGGACTTGTTTAGTAATGCTGCCTGCCAACCACATACAATCAGTTGAGGTGCAAAATTTTTTTAAAAGAAATGGAAAATTTACTATTGCTTGCATTATAATTGTGTTGCATTATGCACAGTGGGCTAAACATTTTATATATAAATATAATAACAATAATCAAAAACTAATTTCGTTTAAAAACAAAAGATTTAAAGCACAAACTTGAATTTTATATAAATATTTTCTTTTCATCGTTCATTCATTTCCTAAATTGAAAATGAAATTGTAATATAACTTCTCCCACCGCGTGAGAAACACAATCAATCGTTGTAGCATGGCATGTCCAGAGTCAAGGACATAGAAATAAAAGTTCAATATTTTTCCGATGCAATTATATAAAAAATATTCGGTCACTCGGATAAGTTTTATCTATTAATCTGTTATTCGACACAATAACACATAAAAATATTTGTTAACAATATATAATAAAGTAAGTAATCGAACTACTATCAGGTTTTCATTCTATTATTCGCTTCAATAACACATTTCAATCATATATTTAGACGAAAGACTTAAAATGCTGTTGATGTGCTCAAAAAAGCATTTTCTTTGGTAAGCAAACGAATAAGTTTAAAATTTTAAATCAATTATTCAATTAAATAGCGTGAAAAAAAATTATTTATTTTGATTTTGAGCCATTTAACAAAAAAAAATTATTCGAATAAACCTTTTTTAGTTTTTGGTTTCTTGATCTCTCAACCGAAAGAAATTATAAATCGTTTTTTCGAGTAATCGAATGTAATTTTAGTTTTCTTTTAGAAGAATCGAATAACATGTTGACTTTATTCAATTATTCGAAAGCCTAATGACTACCTAAAAATCGAAGTAAGGAGCAACGAATTTTATATAAGCATCAAGCAGAGGTCGATTTTATGAGTAATCGATTAAATTTTAACTTTCAATCGATTATTCTGGTAAATAAAAAATAAATTTAATTGGAAACATGAAACCGGCAAATATCTTATTTTTATTCGTTTATCCGAATAAATTTTTTGAAAAAAACATAATTGGAAAAAACATAAGTCTTATTCGTATATTCTTAATCGCTGTTAAATAAAACTTCCTTTATTAGAATTAAAAAATGAGAATGAAAACATTTATTCGTTATTCGTTTGAATATTCCAATAAAAAAGAGGATTTTAATATTTTTTAATTTCAATAAAGGCTATTTTATTCAATTATTCGAGTTAATGAAAAACAAGTAGAAATTGTATACGAGAGATGAAGTTTGCATAGTTTTAATTTGACTATTCGTTTACATAGGGAATAATTTTTATTGCAAAAATTGAATTTCTAAAAGTTTCCCATTTAGAGGATTTATTTAAAGTTTTTGTCGTTTATTCGAATAAATTCATTGCTATTTCGAACAATTTAAAAAAAACTAATTTTAATTTGTAAACTTTTTTAAGTTTATGTCGTTTATTCGAATAAATTCAGTTTTAGTTCGAATAATTTAAAAAATATAAATTGAATTTGTATATTTGAAATACCTTAAAAATGGTTTTTTTTAATTATTTTGATATTTGAATAAATTTTCAGTTTTATTCGATTCATCAAAAAACTTTATTTGAATATAAGCTTAATTTTTTTAACTTAATTTTTTTTTAACTTAACCATCAGCATTATATTTTTGTTTGTTTTTTCTTTTAACAACAAACACAACCTGCAAACCGATTAGCTTGTTTGCGGAAAACACCCATGTGTCTTTGGTGGGAATCGAACCCACGACCTCTGGACTAAGAGGCTAGCATCGCTACCACTAAGCCACTGTCATAATAGGACTTTTTTAAGCATTCCTTACACCAAAGGTGAAGAGGAAAAACGCTTAAATGAAATATATCAGCAAAAATTAAACAAATTGCAACCAAAAGTAAAAAGGTGACCAAAAAACTAAAAAAGGGCAAGAAACCAAATAAATAGCAAAAACGAAAAAAGAGCGAAAAACTAAAAAAAAAATTCTAAAACCGAAAAAACGCCCAACGTAAAAAAATCGCCAAAACTAAACTAAATCGTCGAAAATTTAAAAAATCGCCGAAATGAAAAAAAGTTCAAAAACTAAAATAACTCGCCAAAATCGAAAAAACACCCTAATAAAAAATCGCTTAATAATCGGAAATTTTAAAATCACGGAATTAAACAGCCATAACAAAAAAAAAAGGAAAAATTCAAAAATATCGCATAAGCGAAATAATGCCAAAAACTAAAAAAAATGCTAAAACACAAAAAAATCGCTAAGACTAAAGTTCCTATTACATATCGTTGTTACTCTGAGGTGATCAGTTACGTATACATTTTTGTTATTTTTTTTCGTTATAAGACTAGATGTGTCATACATTCACCCACCAAATTGTATAAAGATATCTTAATTGGTTCAGAAGTTAGCAAGTGTAGACTTTACATATTTATCAAAAAATATTTTTAAAAAACAGCAATGTGTTAAAATAAAAAAATTATTTTATTAGAAATGCTCTTGAAGCTGGACAATAAAATGACTTATGTGTAGGTTTTTATGCAATTGAGCTATATCTACCAAATCTGCAATTATTTAAGATTAATTTTAAGAAGTACTTATATAAATCCTAAATATGTTTCAATATAACGTTGCAGTTTGCAAAAATATTGAAGAGTTTCAAAATAAAACATTCTCCTAAAAACTTAGCAAAAAAATACAGCTGATTTTTTTGGAGAAACGACAATATGTAGTGTCCCTTCGTGTGCTTTGACTCGCACACAAAGGGACACTACATATTGTCGTTTCACACACTTTACTGAATTTATTTAAAAAAAATTATTATTTTGCAACTTAATCTTCTAAAAAATATTATTAATAGATAGATATTTCATAAAAAAAATTATTGAAAGGATATTAGATTTACTTTTCTAATGACAAAAAGTAACCAACAGCTTTAGAGCTCATATATTTCTTAGCACACCACTGTGCTCGAGTATACAAAAGTCTTCCGTATTTCTATTACAAGTTACTTAAAGAAATTAGAGAAATATTAAAAACATTGAAACTTGTTGCCATAGAAAGTAAAAGTTCTCGCAGTATAAATAAAAATTCTACCAAATCATTGAAAAATTAAATTTTTTATAATCATTTAAAATAAAATAAAAACACTAACATGAATTGAAAATATTATAAGTAAGAAAAAACTTGTTATTTTCCCCCATAGTGCCAGCGATTATAATGCGAAAGAAAAGCTAACAAACTGCTTAAATTTGTTTTCCTAACTATGCCATAATACATTTTGCAAGTTGCATTGAAATGAAAATTTTTTGCTTCAAACACCACAAGTATGAATGGTGAGGAAAACGGTGAGCAGTAGAATGCATAAAAGCTGGTAATAGTTAGTACTTGCAACAAATAATATTGGTACTCGTACTAATTGTACTAGAAATCAAAGTATCAAAAATTATTTATGAAGAAATTTTTTTTGTATAAAATTTTTTTACATTTGTGTAGTTGTAGTTGTTGTTGTTGTTGTTGTTAATCTCGCGATATGGTTCACATGGTCTACACCATTCACATTTTAAACATAACACTTTACACACTCGGCGCTAAAGTATATTGTACAATAATCGAATCTAATTTTCATATAAACAAAATAAAACTTGCAACAATAACAACAACACATTCGAATGTGGTTTTGGTATTTAAAAGCAAAGAAAAGTAAAAACAACAGCAGCAACAAAACTAAAGAAACAAACGTAAGAGCAAACCAACGTTCATTGCACTTTCTTAAGTTTAGCAACACCACTTCTTCGTCAGCTTTTTTTTGCCACCGCAGTTTTACATTGAGGTTGATTTTTAAGCTGCTGTTGCAGTTGCTGTTGCTGCTGTGAAAGGCAATCCAAATATCCATATGCTTGATTATTATGTATGTTACTGTGCCTTAGACGGTGCATCGATTATTATTTTTATTATTTTTTTATCGTATGCAAGAAATAAATAAACCATTAACTATTTTTATACACTTACATACTCTACATATTGGATAGATGTTGGTCACTAAAGACTTGCTTTTGAATGAAGTAATTTTATAGTGTTTTCTTTTGTCCGCTCGTTTTGCTTTTTACTTAGTAATTTTCTTTAATAGGCCACCAAGTAACCCAGTGAATAGGAAAAGAGTCAAAGAAAATTGACATACATATAAGGAAATTTAACAAAGTATTACAGCAAGTAAAAAAGCGAAAATACAATAAATGTTATACATAAAAAAATGTTGATCCTTAAATTGACAGACTTTTTTAATCGGATTGTCTTAGTTTAAAAACTGAAAGGCTGAAGTTATAGAAATTATATTAAACAAATATATTAGCTGACATTTGATTTTAATTAAAAAAATGTAAGGGAATATGAAGCAGTTTCTGGTTAATAAAACAAAAGACTAAAGACAGAAACTAAAATTGATTGTTGCCTGATTGTCTTGATAACCTCAAAGTATGAAGTTTAGGAAATTTCATTAACCAAAGATTATTAGCTGCAGTTTCAAATGGTTTACGAAGATGTAATACCTGCTACTGCTTGCAATTCTTGTTAGTAAAACAAAAGACTTGAGACAAAAACGTGTAGAAAAGACCTCTTACAAGAACTTTTAAGTCATGAGGGATTTTTCAAATGTTTTACTACAGCGAAATGTTCTGAAACAAACGCTTAACAACACTGTTGGCAAAACATTTGTTTTAGTTATTTGTCTAGGCAACAGTGTTGTTTGGAAATATATTTTGGAATATTTCGCTGTATTAAAGCATTTGAAAACTTTCTCATGTCTTGAAAGGCCTTATAAATGGTCTTGTGCAGGACACTAGTAGAAATCGAGAGTACGAATACTTGAAAAATTACAAAAAATAGTTAAAGATGCTATAAAATAAAAGCCTTTTTAATCCTACAAGCACTAGCAAGAGGAATATTTTATAAAAATTATACTTTTTAAGAACAAATTACATATATTACCTTAATAAAAAAAGATTGCAAATAATTTTTGTTTAGCATTTTTTACAAAATACTCTGCATTGTGAAATGTTTTTAAGATCCTGTTTGAATGATTTTTTTTTATCTAAAACATACAATTTCACTTGAACTTAAAATTTCACTTGAGCCTTAAAACAAAAGACTTAGGAAACAAGTGCTGATTTTTTATTAATTTACTCATGCATATGTAATTTGTTTCGAGTTATTTCTTACTTCTATCTCATTTTTAGAACCATACTGAAACTTAACTCTTCAAGACTTACAATAACACCCCAAGTAATCAGAGCTTCTTAGCCGCTCAACTTTGATATTTTATACGCTTAGAAACCATAAAACTGAATTAAGAACATAACAGCATATTAACATCAAGCATACACCTTACGTTCATTAACTTTAACTGTGTCCGATAAACAAATAATTTATTCTTAATTTTTTTTAAACCACATTAAATCACTATCAAAAATTAATATCAAATTATGAAAATTTTATGAAAACTAAAAAAACAACAAAGCTTGTTTTTTTGTACTTCTTTAAACAAAAAAAAAAATGAAAACGCCAATTGATCTCAAACAGCGAGGTCATCACTCTTGCAAACAAAACTACTCGTACTCTGTTGGCTGGTAACACGGCATGACTAATTTGTGGAAATTACGATAAAAATATATTGTAAAAATCTCAATTACTTTGATTATACCCTAAAAACTTAATTCTCATTTAACGATAGTGAACAACTAAAAAAACATATAAAAACAACAACAAAAGCAAAGCTAAAGTTGCAATAAAAAAAGTTGTTCCAATTTATAACAAATATTTAGATTACGTGGTGTTGGGAAACATAATTGATGGCGCGCAGACGCACATACAAATTATACTGAGACACAAATCAAACATTTTATGGCAAAATTTAACCCACTAAAAGTTTATAAAGGAATTTTATATAAAAATTAAAATATTTCCAAAAAGATGTCTAAATCGACTTTTTTATTATTGAAAAATAAATTAATTTTTATGAAAAGGACTTTTTATGAAAAGGCACTTTTTATGAAAAGGTACTTTTTATGAAAAGGTACTTTTTATCAAAATGAACTTTTTATCAAAAGGAATTTTTTATCAAAATGTAGTTTTTATCAAATGGAATTTTTTATCAAAGTTACTTTTTATCAAAGTTACTTGTTATCAAAAGGTACTTTTTATCAAAAGGTACTTTTTATCAAAAGATACTTTTTATCAAAAGGTACTTTTTATCAAAAGGTACTTTTTATCAAATGGTACTTTTTATCAAAAGGAACTTTTTATCAAAAGATACTTTTTATTATAAGGTGCTTTTTATCATAAGGTGCTTTTTATCAAAAGATACTTTTTATCAGAAGTTACTTTTTATCAAAAGATACTTTTATCAAAGAGGTACTTTTTATCAAAAAGATGCTTGTTATCAAATAGGCACTTTTTATAAGAGATATTTTTTTATTCAAAAATGTACTTTTAATCATAAGCTATATATTATTAAAAGTTACTTTATATCAAAACGCACCTTTTATCAAAAGGTACTTTTTATTAAAAGGTACTTTTTATCAAAAGGTACTTTTTATCAAAAGGTACTTTTTATCAGAAGGTACTTTTTATCAAAAGGTACTTTTTATCAAAAGGTACATTTTATAAAAAGGAGCTTTTTCCCAAAAGGTAATTTTTATCATAAGGCACTTTTTATTGAAAAGTACTTTTTAGCTAAAGGTTCTTTTTAGCAAAAGGCACACTTTATCAAAAGTTACTTTTTAGCTAAAGGTTCTTTTTAGCAAAAGGCAAACTTTATCAAAAGTTACTTTTTAGCTAAAGGTACTTTTTAGCAAAGGGTACTTTTTAGCAAACGGTACACTTTATTTTAACTTACTTTTTAGCTAAAGGTACTTTTTAGCAAATAGTACTTGTATTCGAAATTCCTATTTTATCAATATTTATCATATATGAAAAAATTTTTTTTTTCCAAAAGTACGTTTTATCAAACTAAAAGGTACTTTTTATCAAGAGGTGCGTTTTCCGGAAAGAATTTTTGTTTTCACAAAAGGAACTTTCTATCAAAAAAAATTACTTATCCTAGACTACTTTTTATCAAAATTAATTTTTTTAAAGGTTCTTTTAAGAATTACTGTTTCCAAATAAGTATTTTCTAAAAGGTAATATGTTTAATCATTTACTCTCTTAAAATGGTGCTTTGTTCAAAAGGTACTTTTCAGAAAACGAAATTTTTTGAAAGATATTTTATCAAGAACTTTTTTTAGAAGTACTTCTTAAAAAAAGAAAAGAAGTTTCTCAGGACTTTAGGTTAGAGCTATGCTACTTTAGCAAATTTCATGTGTTAAATAAAAGTGCAAATGTATTCCTCAAACTATTTATTCACCGCAAATATATGTGTGTGTGGACATTTTGCATAATTTTAATAGCAATTCATCTGGCATCTGTGTCCTTACGAACAGAGTAAAATAAAGAAAGCAAAAACTAAAACAGCTAAACAAAGAAAGCAGAATAAAAATGAATTTATAACTCAAATAGTGTCGATTACTTTTGTTACGAATATCACGTATCTGACATAAAGAGCATAGCTCTAAAAATTTTATTGCATTACTTCTTGTTAAAAATTTATTTTGTAAAAGGTAATGTATTTTATAAAAGTTAATTTTCATAATTATTAAAAGCTACTTTTTTATAAAAAAAGTACTTTATGGACAAGGTATTCATGCTTAGAAATGGTAATTTTTGAAAAGGAAATTTTTAGAATAGGTACATTTACGAAGAATGCTTTTGAATCCAAAAAAAAATATTTTACAAAAGAAATGCTTTATTAAAAATATCAATGGATGAACTTTTACTAGTTTTTTTAGCAAAATGTTTATGCCTTTAGCCCCTCACGGTCGGAAACCTTTAAAACACTTTGCAGTAAGAAAACAATCTTCATGTTAGTGATAAAAATCTCGTTTAAACTTTTGCAAAAAAATAAACCAAATCACAGTCATCATCATTATTCAATAAAAAATAATTATGTGAATAAAAACAAAGTGAAATAAGTTAAAATAAACTCAAAATAAAAAAAAACTGAAATCATTCATTGTTGCCACAAAGCATATAGCAGGCATTAATGTTGTTGCACTTACGTTAGTACTCGTACGTATTACGTTAGAAAACTTATTCTTAATTCAATTACAAAAACACATACCACAACTACGGCTGCAATTGTGTGCAATAATGAAAGCAAAAGTGTTGCTATAACTAAAGTTGTTCGCACTCTTTTAAGACGGATGGATGGATGGACGGACGGACGGACGAATAGTTATACACACAGGTAGTGTGCGCAATAAGTTGGCTTAAAAAGCAACAACAATTAGAGCAGATTTTTATAAATTATGCGAGGTGGGTTCGAAAACTGGTTGTTAAAAATTAGTGATATTTCAGGTGTATGCTAAAGGTGTGGTAGTTGCAAAGAGCAAACGCATTTTAAAAGCTTTTATTTATGTCTAATAAAAAATATTGCACCAAGATTTTTTGCCAAATATTTCTGCTACTATCCTCGTACTATTATGCTTTGATTTAGTCTATATTACCAAAAAAATGCCTGCAACGTGCCTCATTGTTATAATAATTATGATATGGATTGTAATGATAGTGATGATTATAATGATGATGATGATGATGATGATGTCGATGATGGTGTTGATAGTGTTGAAGTGTATGCATGTATGTACGAGTATGTGGATGTGAGGTTTACGGCCTGATGCCGAAACTGTAATATCAAAGCACTAAAATATTAAAACTGCTACGAATTGTTGGTAGATATTTTTATTTATTGTTTTAATAATTTTTCGAAAAACAAAAATATAAAAAACTCTAATACAAGAAGGCATGCCTGCCTACCCGACTAAATGACTGGCGGACGGACTGTTTAGTTGGCAGGCAGAGTGGCCTGTGTTACTTGCATTTTCAATTTCTTAATATTTGTTTGTTGTTGTTGTTGTTTTTTTTTTAAAGTTTTGGTTTTGCTGCTATTTTGTTAAAGCTTGTTTTCAGCTTTTCATGCATTTAATTTTACACAAACACTTACAATCGCATAAACATAATAGTTTAATTTTCCATATAGTGCATGCATGTGTTTGTTATTTTTTATTTTTTTTTTTATTTATTTATTTTTTATTATTAGTTTTAGTGGTTCCTAAGCGTGTGTTTGTTTGTGCATTGCTTTTTATTTATTATTTTTTTTTGTTTCAATGAACCAACCTAAGCTGTTTTAAGCATTTGTTTTGTTAGCTCTAGTGTACGGTTATTTTAGTTTTCTGTATCAGGTAGTTGGTATAAAAGTAACTGTTCGTTATTGAGTTGATATCATTTAACCGTTAACTGTGCAGCTATACACCACATAGCCACTTAAGCACAGCTTTTCCTTTTTTTAAGACAAACGTGTGCGTTTCCTTGCGTTTACGTGCGGCTCGGACATAAAAAGTAAATTGAAATTCTTGTTAACAATAATACAATAATTATTAATTTCTTGTTGTTTTTAAAAAAGAAGTTTGTTTTCTAAGTCTTTTGTTTTTTTCTCTAAATATTTTTTTCTTATTTTTTAATTTCATGTGTTTTGTGATTGACTTAAATAGCCTGTACCATATTGAAAAATAAAGGATATTGTGGATTACTCTTTAAACAAAGAAAACAAATAATTCAACAGCAGCTAAAGCTTTTAGTTCAGAGGATTATATAACATTTGTTTCAATTCAAATAAATCAACACCATGAAGTTGATGGTGAGTAAAACCATAAAAAAACAGTGTGCCAAAAAGTGAATTAAGGAGACTATTGAACTAGTTTAATACCAAAAAGAGAAGTGCTTACATTTATTAAAGACAAACAGTGCAACAACAAAAAGTGTGCTTATGTTTTGAAATAAAAAAAAAATCGTTAAAGGAAATTTTTATGTTAAAAGCAGTGAATATGATGAAATGTTTTTAAAAGTATTTGCACTACTTAAAATGTATATATGAACTCATTTTGCAATTGCCACTTAACTGTTTATTTAAGATTAAGCAAACAAAACACATTTAGATGAAAAACTTGAAATACTTGATAAAGAAATTGAAAGTTTGTGCATAATTTAAGCGACATATTTTTTTGACAAAAAAGGTTTTAAGCTAAAAACCTAATATATAATTAATTCGTTGTAAGAAATTCAAACATGGTTTTTTAAGCAGGCGTCTTAAACATTCAATAGGTTTTTTATTTTACGACTGTTCTAGACATAATGCTGTAAATCATAAGACAAAATATAAACTAAGCTTTTAATAGATTAGCTGTTAAATAACACTTTTGTTTGACTATTTTTATAGAAAATATCAAAAGATAACATTTTATTAGACTTCTCAGATGACTGTCTTCATGTAAACCTTATTAAAAGAAGTTCTAATAAATTTATTCTTTGTTAAAATATTTTAGACTAAATGTGTAAAAAAAATTTATAGAAATTAATTTTTGATATTTTGATAAATAAAAGTGATCCAAAACTCATAAAATAAGTCAAGTCTTCTTACAAAAACTGCTCGTAATTGTTTTTTATTTTCTAAATATTATGGTATTTTCTCATTACTTTTGCAAAAAAAATTCTTAGTTTTTCGGTGCCAAAAAAATGTTATAAAAAAAATTTTGAAAAGGATTGAAAATGATTCCCAATTGTCAGAAAAATCAATAAACTTTTATTTCGATAATATTTATTTGATATCATTGAAAAAAAATATGTTTTACTTCTGCAAGAAAAATCTTACATTTCGAAAAAGATTTTTATATAAAAAAAATATTTAAAAAAAATTTAAAACAATTAAAAACAATTCACAATTAGTAAAAATATCTAGGCATATTGATTTAAAATATAGTAAACTTTAACACCATGTTTGTGTAAGACGTTTAAGTTAGAAATCTTAGCGTTTTGGTAATAGGTTAAAAAAAAGTTGTACAAGTTCAAGCAAGCTCAACTTTCTTTTAATTTTCGTTAAAAAAAACAATACCGAAAACAGTTTTCAATACAAAGAAAAAACTTTTCTTAGAACATAATTGAAAACGGTTCACAGTTAACGAAACTATAGATAAATTTTCATTAAAAAAATTAAATTGCAAAACATCTGAAAGTTTGAAATTATTTTATAAATATCCCTCATTACTTTTGCCAAATCAAAAAAAAATCTTCAATATAAGAAAATAGTTTTTTTAATAAGAAATATTAAGAAAAAAATTTAAAAGTAATTAAAAACTGTTCACAATTTGTGAAAATATTTTAAAATTATGCTTGAAATCCATTAAAACTGCAAAATAAAAAAAATATAAACCATTTTATTATATTTTTTTTTCATTGAGAATCGAACTAGTTTGAGAAATTTTATTAATAAAATATTTTTTCAAGTATATGAAAATTATTTCCAAAAAAAAAAATCACAGCGATTTTCTTAATTTTCTTATTTTTTAAGTTAACCAAAATTAATAACATTACTCGCTTCTATTTATTCTTGTTTTAAGTACTCCACTTAAATTTTTTTTAAATATATCACATTACTACCAAATATTAAAATTCCCGCTTGTCGGTTCAAAGGACCATGTAGGCAGCTGTTTTCATATATGCACATATCAAATTTACTTTTATATATAAGAGTACTATTAAAAAAGAGTTTATAAAAAAATTCTCACAGTTCGAAGGACCATCTTAACAAGAAATTTTTACCCTTAAGATTATTGTAATATCAAGGACTATTTCCAAATTATTTTAATAAAGACCTTTCCTAGAACTACCAAGCCTCTCTTCCTAGTTTCTCTTCACTTGTAAAATTTATGCTCTCATTCAGCTCGAAGGACCATAATGAACATCACAAATTTTATTTCGACAGTATTTTCCAAAATTTCTTAGGTCAAAAACTGTTTTATACCAAAAAAAACCCACCAAAAATTTGTTTTAATTTACATTTACAATCATTTGTTCACATACTCTATACATATTACTAACAAATATTAAATTTTTCAATTATTGGTTCGAAGGACCATAATAGCAGGTGTATATAATTCACCTCTACATAAATAAATTTTGTTTTTTTTAATAGAAAAATTTCTCACTAACATATGCTGAAGTACGAAGAACCATCTAAACGCATATTGTAAAATTATTAATTAATTATTCGAATTTTTTTTTTTGCAAGAAAAATTTCTAGAAGGATCTTCCTATTTTTTAACTTCCAAAAGGTAATTCGTAGGACTATAATGAACAAAAAACCACAAATTTTTACTTAACGAAAAATATTTTTTTTCAAACAAAAATGGTTTTTAGAAAGACAAAACCCGGCCGAAATATGTTTTAATTAAATTAAATTAAAATTGTAACTTATTTAAACTAAATGCTCATTTAAAAATATTACACCAATATTTGTTTCCACTAGCAAATAAATTTGTATGCCAATTTTTTTATTACAAGCTATAATTACAACCTTAATTAAAACTATAATTAAACAACAGTTAAAAGCAGCAGCTGCTTTAAATGCATAATACTTTCAGTTGTCTTTTACAAAACATTAAAGCAACACAACAAAATGTTATTTCTATTGCATAAGACAATATTACCACACTTGTTAAAGCAATCAACAAGTCGTCTAAACTCCACACCTCATTTAACTCAACATAAATAAAAGCAAAACAAAAAACAAAAACAAAATAATAATAGTACTAAAAGCAAGCTGAAAAATTTTGATTTCGCAAGAAAATTTATAAACAATAAATTAAAATTTTAAAAGAAGACGCTTAAAAGAATTTTTTGGCAAAACCTTTTAATACTAATTGATATTTAAATAAAGCTTTGCTAGCAAATATTTAATAATATTTTCTTATATTAATACCAACAAAATATTTTGCTAAGCATTTTCTAAATTTTTAAAATTAAATAAAAGTTTCAAATTATTTAGTCAAGCCTTTTAAACAAAGAAAAACCATAACATATTTTTCAAATTCAAAACTAAACATACAATTGCTGACTTAAAAAATCAGCCTTGACTTTCTGTGTTTGCCATTAAATGAAAACAAAAGAAACAAAAAATATATTTTAAGCTTATTTCTAACGACGTACAAGATTCAGATAGTAACACAGAATCTAAAATAGTTATAGAAACTAATTTAAAAGAAAAAGTTAAAGGCCAAGTTAAATTTAACGTCAATAAACTTAAAATCGAACAAACTAAATTAAAAAAAATTAATCTTTTAAGCCAAGTCGTTAAGTTTTTTAACAAAGATATAAAAAACTCTACACGTCAAAAAAGTCATGGGTCGTTTAAAAAAATAATAACTAAAAATTTTATTATAATCTAAACACAAAAACACTATCTTTTAAGCTTTACCAACAACCTACACTAATTTCCTTTCTCTTAAAAAGATTTTCCTTATATAAAACCAAACTTATCTTTTATTTTTTTCACTCTCAACAGCGAACAGCATACCTGCTCGCTGTGGTTCTCTTAGTAGCCACTACGTATGCGCGCGCTGAAGAAGAAAAGCAAGCTGCCGGAGCTGAAGAGAAAAAAGTCGAACCCAAGCCAGCTGAAGCTGAAAAATCAGCTGATGCCAACGATGAGACTACCAAAACAAAACGTGGCCTCCATCATTATGAAGACTATCATCACCATCACCATCTGCCCATACACGAGGAGAAAACTTTAACCATTATTAAGAAAGTACCCGAACCATATCCAGTGGTGAAGCACGTTCACGTACCAGTTGAGAAACAAGTGCACGTGCCTTATAAGGTGAAAGTGCCCAAACCATATCCAGTGGTCAAGCATGTACCTTATGAAGTTAAGGAAATCGTTAAAGTGCCTTATGAAGTGCCAGCTCCATATCCAGTTGAAAAGAAGATCCCATATCCAGTACATGTGCCCTACGATCGTCCAGTGCCCGTTAAAGTACACGTACCAGCACCATATCCAGTTGAGAAGAAAGTTCACGTACCAGTCAAAGTACATGTGCCCGCTCCCTATCCAGTCGAAAAGAAGGTGCACGTACCCGTTAAAGTGCATGTGCACGTTGACAAACCATACCCTGTCGAAAAAGTTGTACACTATCCCGTCAAAGTACATGTAGACAAGCCAGTGCCTTATCACGTAGACAAACCAGTGCCCTATCATGTTGAGAAACCAGTACCAGTACCAGTTATTAAAAAAGTACCCGTTCCCGTTCACGTTCCTTATGACCGTCCAGTGCCCGTACATGTTGAAAAACCAGTGCCCTATGAAGTTAAGGTACATGTGCCAGCTCCTTACCCCGTTATCAAGGAAATACCAGTTAAAGTGGAAAAACATGTACCCTACCCCGTCAAGGTGCCCGTAGAAAAGCCCGTGGCCGTACATATCGAAAAGCATGTACCTGAATATCACGAGAAACACATTAGCTATAAGGAACCCGAGTTCTACTACAAGAAAATCGAAGAACACCATCACGAGCCCATTTCGCATCATGAACCCATCTCTCATCATGAGCAATATCATCATGAGGAACATGAGGTGGATCATAGCCATGATTACCATTCTTACCATCACGGACATTATTAAGTATTTTTTGACTAATGTAAATTTTTTTCTCTTTTCTGCTCTCATTACAGCATCACTAAAGAGATTCGTCTGATAACTCCCATTTGTAGCAATGTTGTGAAAGAAAGATTATTAAAAAAAAAAGAAAACAGAGAGAGAACTTCAGCAAGCTTCCATGTGATTTTGTGTTTAGTATTGAGAGATTTCAAGAGATTATAGATAAAACAAAAAAGACGGACCGACCCTAAGATAGTGCGTGAGATGGCGAAAAGCGAGAGTGAAAGTGCGAATGCAAGTGCTAGTGAGAGTAATAGTAAGAGATAGATAATTGATAAATGCTTACGTTTAATGGATTAACGATGTGATTGAATTAATTAATTGATTTTAAATAATTTAAAACTAAGTTATAATGGTCTTAATTTTTTACTTAGCAAAAGCGTTTGAATTTTATATATTCACACATATATATACAAAGAACACTTAACAATAGCTCCATTAATAATTTCAGCAAAAAAACAATTAATCCTCTCCTTTTCGTTAAAACTTGCAAGCTCTAATTGATAAACGAAAAAAATAAATAAATAAATCGAACCACTTCTTAAGCAAAGCCCCCTTTAACAAACAATAAAAATATTTCGACAGACAATAGCATCAAGTTCATAAACATATACATATATATTAAACTATGCAGTAGTTTCAATAAATTTATTATGAATTTACTAACTTTCATTTACTTGTTATAATCTTACACATTATTGTCTTATTACTGTAGCTATTAAGCCATAAATTTTTATAGCAAATGTTAAATATTTCTTATTGTATATAAAACAAAAATCAAAAAAAAAATTAAGAAAAACCAAAAAAAAAATTAATAATGTCACGTTTAACACACTTAAAATAGTTTTTAACCTTAACTTTAAAAAAAAAGCTGGCTTAGATTTGGCAGATCAACAACAATGGAAAAAATTTCCAACTTCTTCTCTTTTTTTAGGGCCAACAACAACGGGCCTGTAACAGCTCCTCCTCTTCCTCCGTTACAAGTTAAGAAAAGATTTGAAATGGTTTAATTTTCAACGTAGTTTATCTCCTCATTGCCGTCCAGTGATGTTAATGCGTATGCAGTATTCATAAAATATTGTCAAACCAACTCTTAGATATTTGTATAAGACTTGTGTTTATTCTATATATAAATTTTTACTTAATAATTTTAAAAGAAATTCATTAATTGTCTTTCCACTCCTCAAGGAAATTCAATTGAAATTTTATTTCTTGTGTTATTTTTTAGCTCCTAGTTTAGCTATTTATTAGCTTATCTAATATATAAATATTTTTTATATGTTTAATGTTTTATGTATAGTCTTTTTTTTTAATAGATGTATAAATCTAATGTATGTTATTATTGATCATCATCATCATTTTATAAAAAAAACACACCGTATTGTATTAATGTTTAATAATTTTTGAAAAATATTTAACGAATTTTACAACACGCTTACAGCCAAACGAACACAAGAAAAAAAACTGTACAGAAACACTTGATATATAGAAATTTCTATTTTTTTACCAAATATTTTTTGTAAAATGTAAAAAACAAAATGAGAATAATGAAACGAAGAAGGATGTATAATATTGAAATAAATGATTCAAGAAATTGAGATTAAAAACACAAACGAAAAAAAAAATCACAAAGAGTTTTATTTTATCAAACCAAAAAAAAAAAAAACTAAGACAAAGTTGAGAAATATGTAAACCTCAATCGCTCAATCTAGAAAAAACCTTGATTTTTATAACAAAAAAAAAACAGCTTTTAATTTTATGTAAAAAATGTGTTTTAATTTGCTGATACATATCTTATGAAGTTGTTACAACTACTTTCGTGTATTCTGTTGCACTGATTTTATTTAAAAAAAAATATTAAATTAGTCTACTAGATTGCACACAACTCTTAAAGACCTCAAAATAAAGCTATTTTGCATAAACATTTTGAAATCGAAGAGAATAAGCTTATGAGTTTGTTCATGAAAGCTGCTAAATAATTCATTATTTCAACATATGTAATTTGATATCAAATAGCACTTCATAAAAAAATGCATTTATTCAACAAATAGGCAAATCGACAGCAGGTAGTATCATATTGCATAATTTAAAATGCAATATGCCGCAAAATAATTATTTGCCTCAAAATAATTATTCACTACTCAATAGATAAAATAAAATAATTTTTTTAGTTTTTATTAAAAAAACCACTTACGCGGTTTTTTGTGAAAGCGGCAAAATAGTCTGTTGAATAAAGTAGAGATAACCAGTTGACTCAAGTTGGCAATAAATCCCCTAATTTAAAAGAATTATTTATTATAAGCGGAATTTATTATAAAATTGGACATACCCGGTTATTCATAAAAGCCTCCAAATAATTATCTGCCTGAAAATAATTGTGCACAGTTAAATAGCTAAAATATTTTAATTTTAACTAAAAAAAGTCACTTGCGCTGTTTTTTGTGAAAGCGGCAAACTACTCTGTTGAATAAAGTAGAAATAACCTGTTGACTCAAATTAGCAATAAATCACCTAATTTAAAAAAGTTATTTATTATAAGAGGCATTTATTATAAAATTGGACATAGACGGTTATTCGTAAATACCGCAAAATAATTATTTGCCCCAAAATAACTGTTTACAACTAAATAGCTAAAATAATATAAATATTTTAATTTTTATTAAAAAATCACTCACGCGGTTTCCTGAGAAAGCGGAAAAATACTCTGTTAAATAAAGTAGAAATATCCTGTTGACTCAAATTGGCAATAAATTGCCAACTTTTAAAGAGTTTTTGCCTCTAACAATAAATTTAAAAAAAGCGACATAACCGATTTTGCTTCAAAATGCCTTAAATAATCGTCTGAATTTTAAATTGTAATAAATACAAGTGATTTATTAAAAAAATAATTAATTTGTTGTAAGCTGCATTAAAATTTATACAAATGGAATTATGCGATTATTCAGCAAAGCCACATAATAAAATGATGGCTCTTAACCTGTTGATGAGTTTAAACAAAATATATGATTCAAAGAAACACTATATAAAAAGTATCGCATTGTATTTTAAAAATTCACATACGCGGTTTTTTCTGAAAGCAGTTAATAATCTCTGGACCAAAATTAGTTTGAGAATAAGTCATTCTCTTAAAAATGTATTTGGAAATATTAACTTGGAATTTTTTAAAAATTTACAAGCATGTATATGTATGTATGTGCCCTTTACTGTAAAAGTGATCTAAGTCATATATTTCTTTGATCGAGATATTTAGTATGTAAAAAAAAATATCTTTGTATTACGCATCATAATAATGGAGAGTTGCACTAGTCTCGATTAATACTCACTCATTTCATTTATGAGCATTTAAGATAAATAAACATATGCGGTTGTTAATAAGAACCGATAATTCCTCTTTGAACTCATAATCTATGCAATGGATAGAATCAACACAATTTAACAATGGAAAATTGAAATGCGCAAAAATTGACATAAGAGATTTTACCTAAAACCCTTTTAAAAACTTACTTTTTAACTGAACAGAATTAAAATACATAATTGGAGTTCAAATAGTTTGACAGTAAAGATTTAGTTTTAAAAAAAATTAAGTTTTGTGAAAACGGACATAAGAGGTTTTGCATAAAAACCACCGAAAAATTTTGCTTTTACTGAACAGAAATTGGAAACAAACAAACAAACTAGATTGCGAAAAGTTAATTTTCAAACAGCATTAATCTTATAAAATTGTACATAAGCTGTTATACATAAAAAATATGCCGTATTCCCCTATAGAGATGAGCAATCCCGTGATTTTTTAATAAATTTGCTCCTAGTAGACATGATTTCTAAATCGCTGTTCTTTTAAACTGTTTAGCAGTATTTTGTTTGTAGCACTTGTGTTATTTTGAGAAACACTAATAAGAACATTAGCAGTGAAATTAAACAGTGACCGTGATCACTGCAACAGTAGCCGGAGGTTTTTCCCTCCAGATGCCAAGTCAATGGAAGTTTCATAAAGTTTATTTTAGCAAAGATTTGAGAAGAAGTTAATACACAAGAAGAAACTATTCAATATACAAAAAAACATCTGCAGAGAAAATACCCTTTTAGACACGCAAAGTCTCAATTCAGATAGGAGAAAGACAGAGAGAGGAATACTTTTTCTTTCTGTCTTTCGCCCAGCTCCCAGTTCGCAAATGCATCACTGCTGTGCATCATGAGAGCAAACTTCAATTTAAAATGCAATACAAGTTGACTGGAAATATTTTTTTTTATCAGATTCCATTTTTGTACATTTATTTGTTACCAGTGAAGCAATTCAGAACATTTTAATTTCCACTTGCAGCGCAATGATTAATTTACGAGCAGATCTGCACCTATACGAATTTAAAACATATTCAAAGGTGGAACCTATTTTGCAAAAATTAAACTAATACTAAAAAGTTATTCGAAATTCACAAATGGTCTAATCAGTCAAAAGCTAAATTTATTGACCATACACTATATTGACTTATATTGAAAGCTGTCAAAATTTCTGATTAGCTCCATCGTTCAGTTACGTTAATTTTCGTATGCGCTCCACTTCATAGTTTTATGGGTGCGTATCGCTAAATTAAATGTGTTGCAAATGCTACAACTCCTAATGTTTTGCTAGATAAAACAAATTACTCATACATATAAAAGACACACAGTCCTCTTAGTAAACAGTTTATACTTATTTCTAAAGAAATATATTGATAAATGCATACATTAATTTTTTTTATTAACACTATAAACTCAATCTATTAAACAACAATTAAGACAAAGAAATGATTTTCACCTTTTTTTATAGCGTTTTAAATTAATCGCGCTTGTCTTGCGACGTGCTATTCAATGAATTGATGATGATGTTGTAATTCATTGAAAACAAATTGGTAATAATAATGTTGAAAATTTTAATGGATAAAAACAGCCTCTATATAACGGATTTAAAAATACGCATTTGAATATATAAAGTTTGAGTTATGATAATAACTACGGAAGTTGTATTTAGCCACAGCGATTGAAAACAATTTAATAAAGCGTTAACGCAAGTTAAGTAGAAAACAAGTTTTATTTTATTAACAAAAAACATTTTTCCTTCTTTAAAAGGATTTTTACCTAATGTATAATTCCCGTGCAAAGTGAAAAAAAAAATATTATTTGGTCTGAAAAAAAAAATTTATGAAGAAATAAAAGTTTGGAAAAACTGTCCTTACAGCCATTAAATACTCTTTGTGACAAATTAATTTTTGCTAAAATCATTTCTGAAAAAAATAAAAAATTAAGAAATACTATGGCTGTTTTGGATAAGCATAGTAATTTTTGCTGAACAATAAAAACAGCAGTTACATTTATTTTGATAAATAATCAGGAATGTGATCATCAAAGGCATGTATTTCAAACGTAATGATTTAAGAGAGCGCATTTCAAAGTTGTGTAACAAATTGAAAACTATTTTTAAATTCATGCAATACAATAATTACAAATGTTAAAAAAATAGGTAGATTTTTTTATCAATACCCAGCTAAAAAAATATGTATGGAGCATATATGATATCCCATATATGGTTCGGATCCGAAAAATGAGGGTATATAGCCATATATGATTATATATATTCATACATTTTCATACATGTATGTGTAAATTCCCTCCACAGTATGCAAAGTTCATATTCATACACTCTTGATTCACAAAAGCGCACTGCTGTGCAATAAATTAAATTACTAAAATTAAATTTTTTTTTGACTTGAGAGAGAGGTTGTATTTAATGAAACATTTGTTTGGACAAATAATTCAAAACGAACTAAAAGTCATTTCATTCATCAAAAGGTGAATCAATTATTTAAAAAACACTTGAGTCATATTCGTACATAACATTTAGCTTAAGAAATTAGATTAAAAACTAATGCAATTAATTATAAAAGCAAAAATAATCCGTCCAACAATAGTTTTCAACACAGTATACATAAACTTTGTTTCTTATCTAGAGAATTTTGTTATTTTCTATACAATTAATGACTGAATTATCCTTCTGATTATTTGATATATTAAATGTGGCCACAATGTATAAAATCATACAAGAATGGTTTTTTTGTAACAAAAAGTTTTTCTTTTTTAAACGTTGAGGGTACGCATATAAACTTTGCATACCGTATGTATTTTCTAATGCATTTTCAATTCAGCAGTGATAAAATTCCAATCTTTTTTGATTGCAAAAACGATCTTATGTGAGATATCATGTATGTATAAAATCTTATATTTATATATGGATCCACATATGAAGAACTTCATAATTAAATTTTCATATATGAGCTCATATTTTATAATACATTTCATATATTAGTCCATATATCAGTTCATATATAATAGTTTTGCCATGTATAATCCCATATATTTCCATACATGAATTCATACATATTCATATAAAGTTATATATATTCATATATTAAAAATATATGGACCATATATAATTTTTTTAGCTGGGTAGCTACTTTTTATCCAAGACTACTTTGAATCTAAAACCAAAATTTACAATACAATACATTTTATCAGATGCTATTTTTTATCAAGAAGTAATTTATTTACAAACTAGTATTTTGTATTAAAAAATATTTTTTTAATTGTCAGATAATTTTAATAAAAATTTTAAATGTGAATATTTACAACTAACTTTGGTGTTATTTGTTCATTAATAATTATCACATGTAATTTGGCTTACAAAGCAATATGAACTCTAGCTTTTTCAAATCATAAATATAGAAGAAGAAGTTAGAAGAATAATAACTAAAATTAACTAAAAATTTTATGTATTATTAAAAGGTACTTTTTTATTAAAGCACTTTATTATTCAAATGTATTTTTTATCAGAAGGTAAATTTAGTATACCGCTAAATAAACTTAGATATAATTAAATCTAACCCCCGAGCATTTTCATTACTTTACAATTATTATTTACTTATAATATTCGTCGATTTCTATACCGCAACATATTTTTTTAGCAAAAGGTATTTTTTATCAAAAGATACTTTTTTATCAAACTTTTCTATTAAATGGTATTTTTTTAACAAAAGCTAAATCTATATCAAGAGTTTTTTTTCTCAAAAAGTACTATTTTATCAAAAAGTAATTATTTGTCATAATGTACTTTTTTTATCAAAAGATACTTGTATATCAAAATTTAAGTTTTATCAAAAGGTCCTTTTTTGTCATAAAGTACTAATATATAAAAAATTACTTTCATATCAAAAGATGCTTTTTTACCAAAAGGTATTTTTTATCAAAATGCGCTTGTTGATCAACAGATACTTTTTCATTTAGAGGTACCTTTTTATCAAAAGCTTTTTTCATTAAGAGGTACTTTTTTATCACAAGGTACTTTTTTTATCAAAAGGTACTTTTTTATCAAACGGTACTTTTTTATCATAAGCTACTTTTTTATTAAAGGTACTTTTTCATCAAAAGGTACTTTTTTATCAAAAGGTACTTTTTTATCAAAAGGTACTTTTTTTATCAAAAGGTACTTTTTTATCAAAAGGTACTTTTTTATCAAGAGGTACTTTTTTATCAAAAGGTACTTTTTTATCAATTTTTTTATTTTTGTTAAATCTATATCAAAATCTAATCTTTATCATAAGGGACTTTTTTGTCAAAATGTATTTTTTTATCAAAAAGTAATTTTTTGTCATAATGTACCATTTTATAAAGAAGAACTTTGTTATCAAAGTTACCTTTTTTACCAAAAGGCAGTTTTTTTTATCAAAATGCGCTTGTTGATCAAAATGTACTTTATTTATTAAAAGGTTCTTTTTTATCAAAAGGTACTTTTTTTTAACAAAATGTACTTCTCATCAAAGGTTTTTTTTATCAAAAGATACTTCTTATCAAACGCTTCTTTTTTTATCAAAAGGTACTTTTTATCTAAAAGCATTTTATTATTAAATGGTACCTTTTTATCAGAAGCAACTTTTATACCAAAAGGTACGTTTTATCAAAATGTACTTTTTATCAAAAGGTACTTTTTTATCAAAAGGTACTTGTTTACCAAAAGGTAATTTTTGTCAAAAGGTTCTTTTTATCAAAAGGTTCTTTATTATAAAAAGAAGAGAGGTGTCTTTGGACACCCGGTTGTACCTACGCAGGTTAGTTATATAAAAAAGAAATTGTATGTGTGAAACAACATAACAAAAAAAATATATTATATATACAATGATGTAAAATTCTCCACAAATATTTCAAAACGTTTCCATTTGGTTCTAATTTTTTTTGTTGCACTAACTTCAAAGAAAGAAACTAAATCAAACAATTTGTTTTGTTAATTTTTGTACTCTGTACAAAGAAATCAAAATAAAAATTAATTTATAACTCTTGTATCGCGCAATAAATAGCATAGCTATAAAAAGGTCACCATAAGGTACTTCCTATCATAAGATACTTTTAATCATTTTTCATAAAAACGTGCCACACACATCAAAAAATTTTCATAAAAATTATCATCAATTTTTTTTTATCAAAATGTACTTTTTATTAAAAAACTAATTTTTACCAAAGAAGTGTTTTCCATTAAGAGGTGTTTTTTGTAGCTAAATTAATAACTTTCACTGAAATTAGTCCCAAGGAAGAAACACGCAATGAAATCATACCTAAAAACCAGAATATCTTCCAACAGAATGTAATGAATAAAGTCACTTAACTCGAAATTCGAGAATTATTTCGTAAGGTAATAACTTTCATTCGAAAATATGATATACGTTCTAATAAAATAACATACAAAATATGTGAAGTCCCAATTATTTTATGAAATAATGAGATAATATTGTACACTAGAGAGTATAAACTATTTATTGCGTTTTTGATCATAACGTAGAAGAGAAAATCTGTACGGCTGTAGTATATGAACGCATAAATGCTTCAGAAATTATCGAATTAAAACAATAAAATGATATTGAAATTATTATTTTCTTTTATCCAGATATAACACCATCATATTATTTTAATGATATTATTATCAAAAAAAAAAAGGTCCAAAAACTTGGAAAAATTAAAAATAAATATTTAAAAATTTATAAAAAAAATTATTTAACTTTTGATTTGGGGGTTATTTTATTTTGCCTTATCGTTTCCAGGTTTTGTAATTTGAAACATTTTATTTTGCTGATTTTTTTTGTGAAATATACTCTACTAAAATATCACTGACTAAATACTTTTTGTTTAAAAAAATATATGTCAAAATATTATCGAAAATTATCATACTCCGCACAAGACACTAAATTAGATTAAAGAAGTTTGTTTCTTAAGTCTTTTGTTTTTACAGGCATCTGACCCACTTTTCAAAGTTAAAAGCCATCATTTAATATTTCAGTTTAACATAATTTTTGTCACAAGGGAAAGAGTAGAAGCGTACTTATCTAAAAGTATAACTTAAAAAAAAATTAACAAAATATATTTGTACTTTTGCAATGGAAACTGCTTAAAAAACACCCCATTGCTTATTTTTACAGCAACAAATTATCATGAATGCTGACTTAACTCTAATATATATATATTATTATGTTAATGATGTTTTAAATAATTTATTAAATTTTTCCTGGAAAAACTTCCCTTTCCATCAAACCATCAACATTATGCAAAACAGCTTCATTGAGGAAATAAAATAGTAAAAGTCATTGTCGAATAACTATTGCCAGATGAAACGAGTTACCAACCAACACACAAACCTTTTTGTAACAAGATCTCAACCTCTCTTCTCAAATTGCAATATGTAATGAAATACTTTAAAGCAACTGCATGCAGTCTCAAAGAACTTAGAAATAATTTGCTTAAACATTAAACTCTTCTGTTTTAAAAATATTCAGATCGTAACCAAAGTTATCCAAGGAAAAGTGAAATAATATACCTGCAATAAACTGCGAAAGAAAAAACTTTGTTTTATAATACTCGTATTCATGGAAAATTAAAAAAAACAACAACGAAACCAACAGACCAACGGAAGTATAAAATTCAAATCAAGAAAAATTCAAGCTAAACAACCACAACAACTAACTAACTACTCTGAATAAGAGAATGTACGACGAGTACATGGAGTTACATGGTTACAACATATGCATGAGAGGAGCTGCTGATTAAATAAGAGTGTGGCTGCACTCGTAATAATAATTTAATTTTTTTTAAATAACTTAAGAGATAATAAGTACATATTTGGTGGAAAACTTTTTTAGCACAGAAATCAAGCAGTAGGGTTGTGTGTTGATAGTTTTTGTTTGTTTTGTTTGTGTGTTTTAAGCAATTTGAGCTGCTTTACTTTCGTCTTACATTTTTTCATGGTATGGATTTTAATATTGTGTTAATAATAATTTTGTGTTAGTTGGTATAAAAGAAGTGGTCGTTTTTGAGTCGATATCATTAATTCGTTGAACGTTAAGCTATACAAAGCATAGCAATCTAAGTACCTCATATTTTTTCCTACACACTACGTGTGCGTTCCTTATTGTTTGCGTGCGGCTCGGACGTAAAAAGTAATTAGATAACCTATAAATAAAAGTGATAACTTAACACCAAAAAAAAGAAAATAGTTCGTTTTCTAAGTTTTTTATTATGTTTTTATTTATTTTCATGTGCCTGTGTATTTTATTAGCCTGCAACTCTAAAAAAGGATATTGTGGATTACCTTAACTTTTCAACTCGTTAACCTAGACAGTGACATAAAAGTTTAACTTTATAATACAAAAACAAAAAAATCAAAGCCATGCAGTTGATGGTGAGTAAAGTCAAGCACTAACCAAAAATAAAAAATAAATTATTTTAATTAAAAACCAAACAAACATAAACAAATATTAGCAATTGTGAATGAAATGAGAAATAATATGCATAAAAAGTTTTTTTTAACAAGCAAATAAATTATTTGCTGTGAAGATCAATTTATCAAAAGGACAATGTGCTCAATTAAATAAATTTTTAACAAAGTTTTACGCTTACAGAAGGAGTAGAAGGATACTTTAAAGAATGTGTTTTTATAGAGAATAGTTGAAGCTTATAATCAGATAAATAAAATGTGGTATGACTGAAAATTACAAAATTTTTTTCAGTTTTGATAAAGTTTAAGTTTAAAGTCATACATATCGAGAAATAACCGCCAAAAATAGCTAAACTTCGTTTTTTGAAGAAAACCAATCATCTAAGACCATCATAAAGAAACGATTTTTGTCAAAAATTATGTCCTTAAGCTTTTTTGGCGCTTATAGCACGATATATTAATAGAAAAAAATATTGGAACGTTTCAAAAAATTATTTTGAAATAACAAGCACAGTTAAATACTAAAAATTTTAAAAAATTACTTTTTACAATTCATCAAAACACTGTTGGAATTAATATGCATGTATTTTTTTTTATTAAACACATTCCTTTTTCCAAAACGTTTTTATTCAAAATATAGTCTTTTGAAAAGAATATTAAAAAAAATTTTTTTTCAAAAATTATTTTTCCGAAAATTTGTTCTTGCAATAAAAAAATTTCATTTCAAAAACTCTTTTATCCAAAATTTTTGAAAAAAGTTATTTTGAAATGATGTCAAAATAACTTTTTTCAAAAATTTTTCAAAAGGAACTTTTTACAAAAAATCATTTTCACAAGAAAATTTTTTTCAAAAAGTACTGTTTTTAAAAGGAACTTTTCTTAATAAGTACTTTTTCAAAAGGTACTTTTATCAAAAAAAAAAACTTTTTCTGCAAGAACTTTTTTTCAAAAGGAACTTTTTTCAAAAAGTACTTTTTCAAAAGTAGCATGTTTTCAAAAGGAACCATTTTAAACAAGTACTTTTTTCAAAAGTTTTTCAAAAGAAAATTTTTTCAAAAAGTACTTTTTTCAAAAGAAATATTTTTTCAAAAAGTACTTTTTCAAAAAGTACTTTTTTTTTAAAGGAACCATTTTCAGAAAGTACTTTTTTTAAAAGAAACTTGTTTCAAAAAGTATTTTTTTTCAAAAGGAACATTTTTCAAATACAACTTTTTACTAAAGGAACATTTTTATTAATTATTTTTTTTAAATGGATTTTTTTTAAGAAATTTTTCCAAAAAGTTGCTTTTGAAATAAAAAATTTTCGGTATTGTACTTTTTTTGAAGAAAAGTTTTTTGAAAAAGGACTTTTTCGATAGCAAACATTTTTTACTTTTGCTTTTTTCAATATATACCTTATTCAAAAAATACTTTTTTTAAAAAGTAATTTTTTCTAGTTATTTTTTCAAAAAGTTGTTTTTGCAATGAAAAAATTTAGGTATTGAAATTTCTTTCATAAAGTACTTTCTTCAAACATATTTTCTCTTTGTTTTTTTTAAATTTGTTTACTTAAAATTTTTTATTTTTTTTTTTCAAAAAGTACTTATTTTAAAAATATTTTTTTAAATCTTTTTTTCTAAATATGAATTTATTCGTATTGTACTTTTCTAAAATAACCCTTTTTCACAAAGTACTTTTTATCCAAATTTTTTTTAATAAATTTTTTCGTTCATTTCTCAAAATGACATGTTTTTAAAAATGTATAGCTTTTGCAATAAGACTTCTTGCAAAAGGTACTCTTTAAAAAAGTGTTTTTATATATAAATATATAATTTTTTTAAAAGTACTTTTCCTTTTTCATAATGGGTTTCAAAAATACTTCTTTTTAAAAAGTACTTTTTACAAAGAGAACATTTTTTTTAAATGTATTTCTTTAACAATTTTTTTTTTTATACAAACTTTTTGAGTATTGTACTTATTTTAAAAGAATTTTTTCCAAAGTACATTTTTTCATAAATACGTTTCGTCAAAATAGTTTTATTCAAATATATTTTTTTTTCCTTTTTACACATACATTTTTTCATACCTTTTTTGAAAAACTCTTTTTTCAAGAAACTATTCTTTATAATTTACTTTTTTTTTAAAAAATGTGTTTTCAAAAATTAATTTCTTCAAAAATGGAAAAAAAATTATTTTTTTTTTCAAAAATACTTTTTTTAAAAACGTATTTTTAATTAATTTTTTAATTTTTACTTAAAAAAATAATTTTTCAAGCTTTTTAAGCTTGTCATCTATAATACTTTTTTCATACCAAAGTATGTAGTTCTTCCTTATTACTTTTATATTACTCGTAACACTAATGCTTTACTTTATTCTCCTTTAGCGAACAACTTGTGTGCTCGCGTTGGTGCTCTTTATAGCCACCACAAGAGCGCGAGCCGAAGATGAAAAGAAATCTGCTGGAGCTGAGGAAAAGAAAGTTGAGCCCGAAAAAAAGGAAGCCGAAAAAGAGGTGAAAGAAGAAGACACTTCCAAGCCAAAACGTGGGCTGCATTCATTTGGTAACTACCATCATCAACACTTTGATACTTACCACCACCATCAGCATCATTATCCCGTACATGAGGAAAAAACTTTAACAATTTTCAAAAAAATACCTGTACCTTATCCCGTAGAAAAGGTAGTACATGTGCCGGTTGAAAAGGAGGTACATGTGCCTTATGAGGTAAAAGTGCCCAAACCTTATCCGGTTATAAAACATATACCCTACGAAGTTAAGGAAATTGTTAAAGTGCCCTATGAAGTGGCAGCTCCATATCCAGTTGAAAAGAAGGTACCCTATCCAGTACATGTGCCCTACGATCGTCCAGTGCCCGTTAAAGTACATGTGCCACAACCGTATCCAGTTGAGAAGAAAGTGCATTATCCCGTCAAAGTTCATGTACCTGCTCCTTACCCAGTTGAAAGAAAAGTTCATGTTCCTATTGCAGTTGAAGTACATGTTGATAAGCCTTATCCGGTGGAAAAGATTGAACATTATCCTGTTAAGGTGCACTATGACAAACCAGTTCCTTATCATGTCGATAAACCAGTTCCCTATCATGTTGAGAAGCCTGTGCCAGTACCAGTTATTAAAAAAGTACCTGTGCCCGTACATGTTCCTTATGATCGTCCAGTGCCTGTACATGTTGAAAAACCAGTGCCCTATGAAGTTAAGGTTCATGTACCAGCTCCTTATCCCGTTGTCAAGGAAGTGCCAGTTAAAATAGAAAAACATGTACCCTATCCCGTTAAAGTGCCCTATGACAAACCTGTGCCTGTTCACATTGAGCAACATGTCCCCGAATACCATCACAAGCATTTTATCTACAAAGAACCACAATTTCACTATACCAAAATTCACCATGAAGACCATCATCATGAGGAACATCAACATGAGGAACATCATCATGAAGAACCTCAACATGAGGAACATTACCAAGCACAACAGGCTCATGGTGAGCAGCAGCATCATTATGAGGAGCAACAACACGGCAACTATCATCATCATGAGGAATCCCATCATCAGGAACATCATCAACCTTTAGTGCAACATGAAGAGGAATTTAAACATGAAGAAGGTTTTCAGCCCTTAGAGCACAAAGAGGAATATCAACATGATGAAGGATTTAAGCCGGTAGAGGAATACAAACATGAGGAATTCCAGGCTCATGAGGAATATCAACATGAAGGCCATGGCCATGGCCATGGAGAATTATCAGAGGTGGATCATACACATCATTTTTCACATTCATATCATTAAGTATTGGAATTCTAACACAAGTATTCCTTTCTCTTTTATTTTTCTTCCATTACAGCATCACTAAAGAGTCAGTCTGATATTTCGCATATATGAGAGATACAGAGAGCATCATTTGTGATAGTTAGTAAGAGATTTAGAAAGAAGGATATTGAGAGAAAGACAGTGGAATATTTAGACAAAGTGAAATTGATCGAAATGAAATAGAATGCAACTAGCAAAGACAAAGAATGAACAAACAATTAATTAAAGCTGACGATTAACGGATTAACGATATAAATCAATTAAATAAATTTAATAATAATATAAAACTAAGTGATAATAGCCTCCTCCACCCAGACAACTAGTTAAATATGACTAAACTATTCTCTTTTGGTTTTAGAAATTTTTTTCTTTACTTTAAAACTTGCTAACTCTAACAAAAACTTCAATTCAAGGCACGGAAACAAATAACGAACTTTTTTCAACTTAGATTTTTAAAACTAACCTTAGACAAATTTTAGTTTTAGTAAAACTGTAGGGTAAATAGCAAATGTAATACTTTTTAAGGAAAATGTCAACTTTATAGAATAATTATATAATTAGTTAATAATATACGAGTATATAAGCCCACTTAACTTGGCAGTGAATCCGGAGATCATCTGTGGTAAACATTTGAACTTGGTTCTCTTTACAAGGGCATTTCAACAACCGCCCTTAGCTCCTCCTCTTCCAAAACCAACAAACAAAAAAGAGTTTAAAAGTTGATTTTGTCAAAGTTATCTTCTCTGAGCTGTCCAGTAAAACAATAATCGTTAAACTATTATAAGACTTATAAATGTATTTTAAAAAGAGATTAAGCTGATTGTGTTGAGTGTTTCAAATGATAAAACAATTAGTTATTTAGTTTAATTTAGTTAATAATTGCAAATTCATGTGCTAAAAAGAGTTTGAATGTGAAGATTTTTTTACATACAAAATTTTTTAGCTTAAATTTTTTTATATTTTGGTGTTATTAGAAAAATTGTGAAAAAAAAATTTATTGAAAACTCCTTAGCATATGTAAACCTGTACTTTACCAAATAATTGTTATATTGTAATTAAAAGTAAATGGATGAAAAGATGGATGTTGAAATAAAATATTTCTCAAAATATGGGATTGAAATTAAAAGAAAATTTTTTTAAAGTTTTATTAAAAAAATAGCACAAAAATTTTCTACAAAATTATAAGTTAATACAGTCCATGTAACATGCTTGTCTTCGACTTCTTTTAAAATATTGAAACTAAAATTTACTCCAACTTATTTGAATGGTTTTTGTTTTTTTAGGTGTTCCTTCGACATTGTGAAACAGATTGGTAATATGATTAGTTAAATCTAATTAATTTTGGTGTTTTAGCTTAATTTTGTGAGTCCTATTTTCACTCAGTTTGATTTTGATTTCCTCTGAACTTTTGTTATTAACTTAAAAGCATCTGGTAACTCACTTTTTAATAAAAACTTTACTTGTATATTTTCAATGCCAATTTCGAAGTTGATTCTTTTTTATATAAAAGTTTTATTTGCACTGAATTTTTTTCACTAAAAAAATTTATAAGTTATATTGGGCTGTTACTATACCATGAAATAAAATCTGGCAACACTGCCAAATCACATACTACCTTTATTCTATTCACAAATTGGTATAGTTTTTTTTAGTTCTTCTTCTTTTAAATCCTAATTTCGTTCAATTTGCCTTGCAAAATTTTGATTTTCTCTAAATTTGCTTAATAAGCTTTAAACAAATCTGGTAACTCTTTCTTAATAAAAGTCTTACTTTTAACTCCTCAACAACAATTTTGAATTCGATTATTTTTTATATAAAAGCTTTTATTTGCACTGAATTTGTTTCATTTGAAACAATATATAAGTTCTCTAGACCTGTTGCGACAAAATTAAATAAAATCTGGCAACACTGCCAAGTCACATACTACCTTTATTCTTATCTCAAATCTGTATAATTTTTTTAGTTTTTCTTTTTTTTTTAATTTATTTTCGCTCTACTTTTTTATAACAATTTTGAGTTTCTCTAAATTTTCTAATAAAATCTGGTAACTCAATAAAACTTTTATTTTTATCTCTTCAGCGCCAATTTTTAAGTTCATTCTTATTTATATAAAAGTTTTATTTGCGCTGAAGATGTTTTACAATAGACAATTTATATACTCACTGGACCAGTTAAGACTACATGAAATAAAATCTGGCAACACTGTTAAATCACATAATACATTTCTTCTTATTTCAAATCGGTATAATTTTTTTAGTTCTTTTTTTAGTCATATTTTCGATCAACTTATTTTATAAGCATTTGAGTTTCTCTAAATTTGCTAAATAAGATTTAAAAAAAATCTGATAAATCATTTTTAATAAAAGGTTTAATTTTATTTCGTCAGTGCCAATTTTGAAGTCGGTTCTTTTTTAAATAGAAAATTTATATATTCACTAGACCTGTTAAGACAATTTATATACTTATAAGACTACATGAAATGAAATCTGGCAACACTGTCAGATAAAATTCTACGCTTCTTCTTATCTCAAATTGTTATCATAACAAAATTGTCATATTTAAGCAGATTTTCTTAGAAATTCGTTAAATATATATACGAAATATACAGTCTGGGCGGGATGCAGCCCACTTATTTACTTACTCCAAAAGCTCACAAGCTATATATTGAGGTAATCAAAAGTTGTATAATTAAAATAAAATTAATTATTTTATTCAATTTCAATGAGCATAACCCCGGCCGCTTTTCTATACAAAAGACCAAGATTGTGCAAAAAGTCATGATACAACGTGTTAGTAGTCCTCGTCCACACTAGAAAAGATTTGCCGCAAAATTTCGAGTTTGTTGATGAAGGGGGAAACGGGAATGGAAAAGTATACTTTGTTTCATATACATGCAGTTCTTCTTGAGTGTGGGTGTGTTCCTAAGTGCATCACTGCTCTGCATCATACTGCACTTTTATTTAAAATGAACGAAAAATTCTCTGATAATCTGTTTTAGTAGTAATCATGTTTGTACACCATATTTGAGATTTACTTGTGCGTTATTTACTTCAGTGAACCAGTTTAGAACATTTAAATTTGCATTTGCAGAGCAGTGATGCAAACAGACCTTATGTCATTCTCATGAGAAATTGTTATCAGAGAAATTGTATTAATTGGCAAAAAAAAAACTTCAAAATGGGCACACGAATGTAGTTTCAAAAGAGAATTTAGAAATGTTTCGCAGCAAATGTTTTGCTACATGAACGGCGATCTATAACACAGCAAACATAACATAACATAATATAACATAACTTTATTGCACATAGTTCAGTCCCGTGTGAACGCTTATTCCCTTTTTTTTTTTTAAAATATTAGCAAAATACGAGTACTACTTTCTCTCAGTGTTGTTTTTTCGCCATTTGTCTTTGAATTGATTAATTTTTGGAACAATATAACAATTTAAATCAATTTAAGCAGGTCACAAAATTCAAAACAATGAATGCCAAACTAGTCCAACTAAATCCAATTTATGACCTTGAAGTTTTGATTATTCAGTACGAAATCATTGTTAAAAAATATGATAGTAAATTTTGAATTCCATCAAAAAATAAAACTATTATTATTTAAATTACTATTTTTATGAGTTTGAGATGATACACGCTGTCATTTCTGACATCAGATGAGCAGTTAAATTTTAGGCACACAAACTTTTCGAGCAATATTTTTGAATTTTTAAATAAATATATTTTTCAACAGCCCATTTTCCAAAAGTTTGTTGGCTACTGCTTGAATATCGATGAAACTAATGCTTTTAGATATATGTGATTAATATTAACAGTTTGCTTTTAAATGTAAAGTACGAGGATAAGCTACAAGAGTTCTAAGAATAAGAAAGTTTTAAGAAAATGTGTAAATTTCTATCAGGTGTTTAAAAAATTTAATTTCTTAGCTGTGTTCTTTTTTTAGTTTGAAAACTTCAGAGTGAAATCGTAAGGCTTTATAAAAATTTTATAAAACAGATTTTCACACAAAACTTTTTCCCATTAAGCCTTCATAAGGCCTAAATAATTTTTATAAATAAGCCCTGTAGAAAATATTTAAATAATTTAAATATTTTTTTTTATTACTTGGAAAAAATGTATGGTAAAACAATTTGTATTTTGTTTTAAGCTCACGTGTGTGCACATATACTTGCGAGTAAAGTAAATCTTGTTCCAGAGATATTTTAAAGGTCGTTACTTATGTAGTTTCGATGACCTAATAAAACCAAGTTATTGCCACTTACGTTTTATAAGCCAAATTAAACTCATAGTTACTGATGCCTAAAATTTATATATTTATATATAAATAAAAAGTAACAATTCAGAAAATGTCTTTGTTGAAAAGCAAAAAAATTTTCAGAACGACTTATCGATCATACCCCTCTTATCAAGCAGCCATTAAAATTGTTCTTTGAATATAAATAATTTATTCATTACTATCATTATCATTCACTTCACTAAGTTATTTATATAAAACGTCTGATAAGAAAAAACGATACAATGCAATTAAGATATTTTCAAAAGTTACATAGAAGTCATCATGCTGATTTTATTTTAAACTAAACATTTACACGCCTTAAAGTGTCATTGACTATAAGTTTGAAATCCCAATAAAAAAATAGGCAAGTAATGCCAAGCCAACAAAAAGCGCCAAGAAAAACATGTACATACCCCTTATGCAGATGTTTGTCAATTGAAGCAAGACAATAAATGCAAAATTAACATAAAACTGCAATAATTTATTTAATGAAAATAATAGAAATACAAACAATATAATGAAACTGTGACACTTGAAATGCAATAAAATAAAGATGTTTAACTACATACACACTTATATTGATGAATACAAATTTGGAGTAGTAAAGTTTTGATATAAAAACATGTTTGATATTCCTACTTCCACACACAAACTTAAGCATGTATGTACATATGTATATACAAACATATATACATTTGTATAAATACGCCTGCAAAGTGACCTTTTCTTATTATTTTATTATTGTAATGGAAATTGCTGCCAATTGTCAGTAGCTTGGAGTTTTCGAATAGACAAATTAATTTTATTGGAAAACTAAAAAAAATTAATTGGTCTTATAAGGTAGCTCATAAATAATACCAACAAATCATTTTTATGACATTTCATATGTGTTTTTGTTGTTGTTGTTGTGCATTACACAACAACTTCTTCTGAACTTGTTAGAATATATAATACAAAATTCAACAAAAAATAAAAACTCATAAGTATTTTTATGAAATAAAATAAGAAATATCTTTTCAAGTTTGTATAAAAATATAACGAAAATTCCTTTCAAAAAATTGTTTTTCCGGAAAAAAAATGTATAACGAAAAAATTATTTGTATACGGTGATTTTTTAAGAGCTTTCCAATTTTAGCAAAAAAAAAACAAATAAAATTTAGAGAAATGTTGAAATCTTTATTTAAGTCGATAGAAGAATCTATATAATTCAAAGCTTAAAGATGATTTCATGCAAATTTGGACCGCGGCTACGCCTGAAATGGTTCGTACGCTTAGTCCAATTTTGGTATATTCCAGCCAACATGTCGGCGAGCTTGTCTCTATACACATGAGCCCCACAGATGTGCAATAGCTTTCCGTGAGCACCTGCCTTGACGGCCTAATCTCACGGATGCCAAAGCACCGGGTGCTAGGTAAGACGCCAGACCATCGCCCCCATGCACCCTTTTTAGAATGAACCTATGCCCACTCCGAAAAGGCGCATAGGTTGCAATCTTTGTATATAGTTATCCCTGTACTATATTCAAGTACCTTGCTGAGGTACTTTGAGCTATCTAAACTCTGCTGCTATGTCGAAGTCATAGCTGCTGCTATGTCCGTGCCCATAGCAGCTTCTGTTGAATGGCAACAGCACCTAGAATAGTGTCTAGCTGAACGCGTCACGCCAATCACTAGCATTGATTTAACACTGGGAAGCCAAGTCTATTCTCCCAGCGATTTTGGTAGCAACCACAGCCACCACGTTAATTCTCCGGCTTCCACGCTATAGTGTTGTGTATACACCATAGCGAGGTCCCCAAGAGAATTCCTCAACCATTGCCGGCACAGCTCAACCACTCATCCGAAATGAACGCATGCCTGTGTCGCCAAATATCCAGTGCCTACTCCACACATACCAAAATCATCCCTTAAACCCCGTGGGGTAGGACGAACTCGGCATTTTAGCAAAGAACACTGACGACCACTACATGCACTCAATAACTTCAAAGCAGCTCGGCTGTCGGGCCACCGGCACCCGTGGAACCAGAAGTAGCCTCTGGTCAGACCTCGAAGTTCCACCACAAGGGCTTCGCCTCTATCGTCTTTTGAACTCAGGGGCAGTTCTAGGTGACGCTGCACCTAGCTGACAACAATTGTTTTCCTTTTATAAATATGTGCACATCCTTTGCTCTGTTATTTCAGAGATCGGGTAGTAACAACATAAGTTTTACGGGTAATGGGCCAAAGGTCCGCCAGCGGAAGAAACCACATTACCCTTAGCTGGGGCCCTGGGATTGCAACACGCGTAGTCTAAATACATAGACTCCCCTGGGGGTCATGAGCCCCACAATAAACAGTCTAAAGGCGCTTAATTGTATAGTCTAGGCGGCCAATTGACCGGCCCTAAAAGTGAAATAAACTGGTCACAGGACTCGCCTCTCAATTAGACTATTGTTTTACGTAATGTGTGACATAGGCTAAAATTAAATGTCAGCCAAGTACAACTATTTCATTACAAAACACCTTTCAGCAAATTGCTATACGATGAATCAAAACAATTCACATATTCCATTTGCAAAAAAGTTTCGTATATAAGGCAGGTGTGGTCCACACACAGTGGACCAAACACAGAAGAACGCTGATGATGAAGTTTTAGTGGCCTTCGAAAACGGCTGGCTGTTCCGTTCAACTATGTGTTGTCAGAATATTTAAAACTAACTTTGATGTTATTTGTTCATTAATAATTATCACATTTTATTTAGCTTAAAAAAGCGATAAGAACTTTAATCCGTTCAAATCATTAATATACAAACAACTCTTTCATTTTGGGCAAAATTAAAGGTAACAGAGGTCCAATTGCTGCGAAAGGTGCCGAATCGATAATTCATGGTCATCAACAATACATACAGCTGCAATATTTTGCACTGTCCTTACTCTAGTATTGTTGGTTTAATGTTCAATAATGTAATATTTTCCAAATAGCTGCCTCAGAAGGTCAGCCAAACTGACCATAAAATGGAAGAATTACGCGATGCACTTTCTTAACCGAGCGTGAATTTAGATAATAAAATTTTGCAATCTGCAAGCATTTTTCATTTGTAAGTCAAACAAGAAAAAAGCTGAGTTGCCAAAAACAGTGTTGCCAAAAAGAAATTTGCTAAAAAATCACCCTTTAGCATAGTCATTTAAATTTAATAGAGCATTTACACCTGCACCTGCACCTGCAATTTAATAAGGGCTTTCATGAGAATGTTCAAAAATCTCGCAAACTGTGCAATTGTGCATTTTTACACTTTCGTAAATAAAATTTCAAAAATTGCTAAGTTTGCTCAATCATTTCCAATCGTAAAGTTAAGCTGTGCAATTGTGCATTTTGTAAACAACTACTTCATACTTTTTTGGCTTGATCTAGAAATTTGTAGACACACACCTACACTTCTTTATTTTTATAGAAATAAAGAGATAATTTTTTTAATTATTCTTTATTCTTTATTCTTATTTTATTTTTATTAAATGAACTTTTTGACGTTTGTTTCAAATTTACATAAACTGTTTGCACAAAAGCTCAAAATAACCTTCATGAAACAAGTTTCCCAATTGCACAAATGGCAATTTTAAGGGTTCTCATGAAAACTCTTAATAAGATTTCGTATCCAAAAGCAACAACCATTGACTGGAATGTTTCCTAAACTACAACCAAACAATAGCAATATAGCTAATTCACAAATCTTTTAAAGTATGTACATCAGTTTTATTTTGAGTACAATTTAAAAAAAAAACAAATTCTGCAAAAAACCGACTTCAATGCAGAGATCTTATGGAACATTAAAATTAAATTAATCATTAAATTAAAAATTATGTTTTGATGGAAATCTCTCCGCCCATATTTTAAAATGGAAGATTGTGTCTATTTTAGAGCTCAAATTGTGTGATAAGTATCGTAAAAATCGGTTAAGTAGAATCATGTGAAATATAAAAATAAATGTTAATGGGCAGCCCTGCCCATTTTTTGACATTTAAATTGTGTAATTACAAGAACCAAAGGTGTTTGCTAAGTTTCGCAGCAATCAAATAAATATAATGTCATAAAATTAAATAAAAAAATTTGGGCGTGTCTCCACAGCCAAGGAATATCTTTACGATCTAGTGGAAGTGTTTAAGCCAGCAAGAATACTATGAAAATGCATCAACACGAAGACAACCTCTCTGCTACTTAGTTTCCCGTGAACACTGATATAGGTCATAAGGGCAGTGCTCATGGGGTATTGCACTTTCTCTAAGAGGATAAGACTCCCATATTACGCTTAATGTTCGAGTTGTTTAGACGAGAAAAAGTAGGAGAAAAGTAGGAGAAAATAATTCATCTCGTATGTATCTGTCTAGCACTTTAATATCAACACTTTAAGAGGGGCCATATCTGCTTGCTTTTCGAAGCTTTCAGTGGTTGTTCTCAAGGATTTATAATCCTTTTTTGGGAGCAGTATATGCTTTAATCGGTGACTTCATCTTTTTTTTAGGGAAGTAACACTCAGGCAATGAATGCCTACTACTATTACTAGGTGTTACCTTCTTTAGGAAAGGGATAATTATATAGAAGACATGCAGTGAAGGAAGAGATAGAGGAAAGCTTCATTATTTTACAACTCTGTTTTTTTGCAGGTTTCTTAATAATACAGTGATGCAACACCTCTGGTGTTAAAAGAGGCGTATACATTTTTTTTAAGCTGTGGTTAATAGCTATTTTATCCGTATTCACCGATGATTCTGCTACGCAAGGAAGAGGGCACTCTGATGTTACATTAGGATTAGTATCTGCTGAAGTCGGTATAGTTCAGTGACCAGTGACTATGCCTTCATCACTTGAACTATCCAACAACAAGTTGATACAAAGGGACACTAATGCGGATCAGAAAAATGCATGGTGTTGTTATTTAACGGCTGCGGGATCAACGTACTAACTACTTCAGCCAACGCCACCTGCAGGAATTTTAGCACGCCCACATGCGAACACTCCCAATCTCTTTATTTTCTTTCTTATTTCTAAATATATATCTTTTTCTGTAAGTAACACAAAGATACTTAATTAACTGTAGCCTACTGAGCTGAAAATATTTTTGTCCTGAGAACTTGCCAAGCACTTCAAAAATATTATTAACATTTAAATTAAAATAGCTTCTTCTAACCTCTTAATAGATTATGTTATCTTTTCTTAAGCTGCTGGCAACACTCATTCTCATAAACATATAAAATTTCACATTAATTAAGTTTAAATCATACGTCTTATAACCATGATAATACAAAATAGGTGTTTGAACTGTATTTGATTATAAGGGCGACTTTTTGCGTTCGAGATTAAGATTAGTTTATTTCTCTAATTAGCTAATCCGAAAATTAACTTAATCTCACATAATTGAGTTTGATGTTTTTGAGTGGTAGTTTAAACTTCTTGTTATGTGCAGTATTACCATACTGAGAAACAAAATAGTGGCAACAATTTCTATGCAAAAGTCATACATGTTATCAACACACTTTGATTTTTTTGTTGGAAGAAGAAGAAACAAGTGTTTGTAAAGTAAGAATAAACGACCACGATTGGTTGCTTAAACTAGCAAATAAACCAATATAATCGACTACCCAAAAATTGCAAATGAAGATTAAGGTTAATTTAATCTCTAATCTTCAACTCAAAAAGTCGCCCTAAGTGACTCGACATAACCATATAAAACAAATGAATTAGTTGTTATGGCTACGGCAATATGGTATGGCACGTCTAATTTAAGCTTTAATCAGTAATTGCAAAAATGCGTTGTGTAAATAGAGTCCAAAGGGAGTTGAACTCTCTCTAACTTAACAAAAAAAACATTTTACAAATACTAAAAGCATTGCATAAATTGTTTACCAATAACAACTACTCGTTTGCAAACTACAGCATGTAATTCAAGTTTCTTATCAGTAAACCAAATATAAAAAAAATTTGGTGATAGTTAAAGCCAAACTGTGGCAAACACTTCGCTGACCTAGTTCACTGTAATTATAAACTTGCTTATTAAAATTTTAATCAGCCAGTTTTGGCTTAAAAAACTTTATCACCAAGTAAATAATTTTGATTTAAAAAATACATGCATAAATTTCCTGTACATTACAAAAATTACTTATGCAAGTACTTGCAACTTGTGGCAATCAAATAATTTTTTTCCGACAGGAAATAAATTGCCATATACTCGTACAAGTAATAAACAATATAATTTTATTTTGCACTTTTAGCCAAAAAGCACTTAATTTTAAATGAACGTTAGTACTTACTTGATGTATGGAATATTGGCGGGAACATGATATTTTGCACCAGGATCAAAATCTTTTTCTGAGCGTAAAACAGGTGGTTTTATGCCGCTGTACTTTTCTCTACAAAAAAAAATAATAAATTATTTTAAAGGATTTTTTTAATTCAAATCATTAAATATATAACAGATATATTTAATAAAAGCTGAATTACACTTTACTATAAAGAAAAATTTAACAAGAATAATGAGCTTCTTACGACAGACTCTGGGAGGAAAGAGCAAAAAAGAGGTACATGTATGGGCATTTTGAAAGTTTACGCTTGAGGTTTCTTTAAAGGGAGTTTAAAGCTCCTGTTTTTTTTTAATTGTTGTGCTGAGTTTGTATTTGAAACTATACCCTTAAGATATAAATATGATGTGTTCAGCCTAGTCGAACCTTTTTCCATCTAACTCTTCTTCGAAAGAATATTTTTTTTTTTCGTTCAACATTAGGGACAACAAATTACTCTTAAATGAAAATGTCATGGATTTAAATGCTCTATAAAAATATTCACCTTTAAATTCTGTTATCACTCTCTGAATTCTTGAAAGCTCAATATTATACTTCAACACCATAAATTAATTAAAAATATAATTGTGTAAATATTCGGAATATATTCCAAATTAGTTTTATAATAACAAATAAATTTAAAAATTGAAAAACCCAAAACAAGAGTTGCCGGGAAACTAAAAAGTTTACAATAAGAAATAAATTTAAAAAATCAAAAAAACCCGACTAGCTAGAACAAGTCCAGTAGTACGGACTTTTACAGTGGGGAAGCATTAAAAACCGATGCTTCAAATATTTTTAATATTGGCTCCCGACTGTAAAAGTCCGTGTTCATTTACTAAAACAACGTCATAACTCAAAAAACTTAGTTTACCAAAAAACAAGTTTATAGTTTTTAATTTACACTAAACTTAATAAAATAAGAAAAATTTTAATTTGCTTTCAAACGTTGATAAACAAAATATTTGTATGAAATTTTTAAACACAACATGAAAAACGAATAGGTATTATTTCTGCATCATTAACTCAAAATATTCACTTTTGAAATATGATATTGTTTGAGTAAATAAACGATATATTCGTATATATTCTCCTAGGGTTCCATTTAAGGACACAGGGCACAAAATTATTTTTCATAAATTGCTTACATAAAAGTGAGTTACGCCTTTTATACAAATAAAATAGGATAAAATAGCCTACTGTGGCGACACAACAACAAAAATATGCAAATTTTGTGCCAATTAATCTCAACCGTAAACGTTTGAAATGCCGGTACTCCGGTATACGTACTCGTAAATTTTTTGGCCCTGCTGTACTCGAATCAGTCTCTTAGGCCGGGTTTACATCTGTGTGTCAAATGCCACACAAGCGTAAAAAAAGCGTAACCAACTAATTACTAATGAAAAACTATTTGATTCAGATATGTATTTACATAATTAATAGACAATTTTATAGAATCCAATATGATTGCAAACTGTTTAAATCAGTAAATTTATGTCTGAATAAAACATTTTTTCATTAGTAATTAGTTGGTTACGTTTTTTTTGGCAAATAACACACAAGAAATGACAGATGTAAACTCGGCATTAGCTTTTAGCCTTGATATTTTGAAAAAAGATTGGTTTTGCTATATAGTGTTATTAATAGGGCTCACTGTTTAACCTAAAACATCGCACAGTGAACCTGATGACAAAAATAATGTCATAAATTAAAAAACAATTTATTAATATATAAAAATAGTGAGTTTCTACCTGTTTTAAAAATGATTGCTTTTGATTAAGATTCATTATGAATTTTTTCATAGTACTGTACAAAAAAATAAAAATCGTCCTAAAATATAGTTGAATGGAACTATTTAGCACCAAATTTGAATAAATACGCTAATAATAATAGGCCTCAAAACGCATCAAAATCAATTATATCAATATCTTATCAAATTGTTTATATCATATTGCCCACCATAAAACATATATTTTTGTAATTTTTGGTTACAAATCCCCAAAATCCGAGGATCCGCGAACACAACATGGCAACATCAAAAATGTAAGAATACCACAGTGGCAATTCTGAATCTCAAACAGAAATTCATCCTTCTGACAGAGTTTCATCTTCAAAGTTAAGACAGCTATTATTCGTCCAGCGGAATCTCAACACTCACGCACTATGTGGTCGAAATTAGACCAGTGGGCGATCCGGTAAAAATTAAAATGGCATATATATTTTTGTAGCGCAATTCATCCAACTATCTCCTTTTTAAAAATTTATTTACATTATTTGAGTTTTCGTCTGATTTCAATAGACAAAAGTGAAACAATGTCTGCAATATAACATTTTTTATATTTGGATCTGAGTTCAGTTAAGGTTGGTTTAACCTGCTGACCTTGGAAGAGAAAACTGGAAAACCAGTTTAAAGAATACTTTAATTGTAACAATATGAATGGTTATGTTGGCGTTGGCTATTTAAGTCTAACTAGAACTCGGAAAGCTTTATAGTAATATTCCACCCTTTTTTTGGAGGGGGGGGGGGGGGTTTATATTAAAAATATGCAGATAATTAGTACAAAAGCGAGTAAAAATATGTTTATATCTCTTCATGACTTTTGAGGAATTTTGTTTTTTAGGATATATATATGTCGATAATTAAGACAATGTAAAAAAAATATTCGTTATATTTTTTAACATTAATTCGTGAATACATCCTATTCATAAAATATAAGGATTGCATAGTTTCACATACTGCTTCATTACAAAAATATGCAAACATGTTACATCCTTCAATGCTTTTTTACATTAGGCTCAAGCCTTAAGTTTTAATTGCATTCTTTTTTTGCCACTTGGGATGTAGTCATTAAAAGCTTCTTTTTGTTTTTGTCATATTCGGCGTAATTTAATAAACTCACCTCAAATTCCAGTAATGACAATTCATGCGATGTTTGTTAGCATTTCCACTAAAAATGTCATAGCGCCAATTGTCTAAAGTCAAGGCAAAAGGCAAAAATGCCACCTTATCTATGGCCATGGTAAATAAATAATTAATATCGTAACTGCTTTCGTCCACCGAGCGTTGCAGTAAGCCCAGTGTCTGAAAATGTTTGGGAGTGGCCACAGACAAGCCTATGGCATCTCCTATAGCTTGATGAAAAGCTAAAAATACAAACTTTTGTTTAAAAAAAATTCACTTTCCAATTATTCAGGGCAATCATGAATAAAATACCGCGTGAAATTTTTTCCGAAAACACTTCTAACTAATAGGGAAAACAAGTAAAAGGGAAAACAAAAAGTTCTAATTTAATAAGGGAGACATTTCATGCGGAATTTTATTCATGATTGCCCTGATAATTTGCTTCAAAAATCTTACCTGGATTAGCACCATTACGAAATACTTTCGGCAAATGTCTGTATTGCAAAAAATACTGTATATGCGTCATTTCATGATGCACACTTATCAAACTCTTCTGATTGATATCCGTACATAATTTAACACGAAAATCGTGTCTATTGCAAAAATCCCAAGCAGAAGGCTCACACAGCACTCTGCGATCTAAAGGCTGTTCTATTACAGAATTTTGATAGAATTCCGGTCCCACCGCCGACATATTGATGGAGGTGAAAAACTCTTCGGCCAGTTGAAACATTAAAAGCGGTGTATAGCCCTGCTCCAGCATGCGGGGAGTAACATCTATTAGCTTTTTACCCGGATAAGGTATAATAATATCCAAAATATTCGACCAGGATTGGGCATACATATTACCCAGTATATGAGAAGGTATGGGAGCAATACGATTTATTCTCTCAGGTCCATAGTATTCGCGCAAGCGCCTGCGTACATACGCATGCAAGGCCTCATACAAAGGACGTATTTGCTCCCATACAATATCAACATCCTGGCGGAAATTACCAGACTCATAAGCCAAATACCAATATTCGCCGCCATTGGTAACATCTGGAAATATAGTTAGCAATTTTAAGCTTTTCGTTTCGTTCTTTTAAATTTCACAAACACTTACTATTAGCAAAAGCCACTTCATTCATAACATCCAGCAACTGCTCGTAACCATCTCGCATTTCTCTGCCCGCCTTGCGATGATATTCCAGCCAAGTGTGCTGCAGCTCATCCCAGTCCTTAGACTTGGCCATTATTTCTTTCAGATCGGGTATATAGCGTAAATTGCACACGAAGGGCTGCTGGTAGGCACAAATACCGGCAGCATTGTAGATGTACAACATTTCGTTGATCAAGCGATTATACTGCAAAGAAGGATATAATAATTTAATTTTTTTTTATACTATATTTTTTTTTTATTTCAACTCACTCTATCTAGTGACTCTAGAGGCAAAGCATTTGGTCCCACTTCCGATTGCAGCATAAGTTGTCGATATAATCTGCGATCGTAAATTAGTTCTTTATTTATAAGTCGTGACTGTTGGGATACCAAGCGTTGAAACTCCACATAGCGCTGCTGGGCATTGAGCTGGAATATGGAAATTCATTTATAAGTCTGCGAAAACACTTTTTTTGTTCGGCTTTTAAATGCGTGATGTTTTCTTTTATAAAAATTTCACACAACTTAATTAAACTTTGCACTACTTAAAGCTCCTTTTACGGTATCAAATAGGGGCCTAATATTTTATTAAAAATCCTAAAAATATGCAACACATTTTATTTAAAGTTATTTATTGTGTTTTTAAGTTTCTTGTAGTTTTATAATTCTCAATAATTTATTCGGAGTTTTCTTATAAGTATATTATTGGGAATTTTCTAAACACTTTTAAAGTTGTATTTTTTTCTGAGCTGAAATTTTCACAGAATATGTATAAATTTGGCTGCTACATTAACAAATATATGGCAGTTAAAAATTAAAGGGTGTTCTAAATAGGGCAACGAAACATTTTAAAATGCTAATGTAATATGCAGACAATTATACATAGACACTTGAACTTTTAAAGTTAGTGTATTTTTTACACACTACACCAATTAACACTAAAATTTACAAAATCTAAATTTAAGGGTATTCTATCAGTTAAGGTAATTTTCACAACTTGCTGTAGAAAGCGTGAGAAAAAAACACTCGAAATTTTCAAAAACGCTAAAACTCAAAAATTACAAGATTAAAAAATGCCGAAACGAAAAATCGCCAAAATGAAAAAAGCTCTTAAGTGCAAAAAAAAAATCACCAAAAGTAAAAAGATCACAAAAAAACAATTAAACAATCGCTAAAAACCGAAAGAAATCGCCAAAACGAATACAATCAAAATCGAAAAAATCTCCAAAACAAACAAAAAACAACGAAACTAAAAAAAATCGCCGAAAACTGAAAAAACGTAAAAAAGCGTTAAAACGAAATAAGCGCCAATAAAAAAAGCTAAGACTAAAAACATTGAAAAAATTACCAAAAGATTTAAAAGCGTCAAAGCAAAAATAAATGCTAATATAAAATAATCGTCAAAACAAAAAATACCTAGACACAATCAAAATTGTCAAAACCCAATAGAAATCGGCAAAATAAAAGAAGCTTAAAAACGAAATAAGCCCCAAAACGAAAAAAGCGCCAAAACGATAAAAAAAATTTAAAACTTAAAAACATCCGAAAAACATGGCCAAGAAGTGAAAAGTAGAAAAGCGAAAAAAAAACGCTAAAACTGAGCAAAATCACCAAAAACTAAAAAAATCGGCCAAAACAAAAAAAGATTCAAAACTAAAAAATGCAAGAGCTAAAAAACATTAAAAAAGTCAAAAACGTTAAAACAAAAAAACGCCATATGGAAAAAAATTGCCAAATGAAAAACAAATCGCCAAATGAAAAAAATCGCCAAAACAAAATTGCTAAAACAAAATAAGATCGCCGAAAACGGAAAAATGGGCAAAATGGAAAAAATATCAAAAACCAAAAACGCCTTAACAAAAAATCGCTAAAACTTTACAAAATTTCCAAAAACCGAAAAAAATTGCCAAAACAAAAAGCTCCAAAAAGATAAAGACCCTAAAACTAAAAAAATGCTAAAACCAAAGACCATCTGAAAAAAATTATCAAAAACCGAAAAAGCGCCAAAACAAAAAAAATTGCTATAACTAAACAAATTCACCAAAAAAAGAAAAAAATTGGCAGAACAAAAAGAAACTCCAAGACGAAAAACCACCTAAACTAAACCATCGCTAAGCCAAAGAACATGTTTAAAAAGCATAAAAAACCTAAAATATTGTCAAAACAACTGAAAAAATAAGCAAACCTAAAAGAAACACCAAAACAAAAAGTTATTAAAAAAAATGTGTACATCAAGTAAGATACTCGATTGTATAGGCTGAAACGTGGTATTACAATTTAAATATGAAACAATAAATAAACAATGTAAAGCATTTCTGAACTGAGATTGAAGTTTACGGCCCAAATATCAGCGATATATCTACAACAAACAAACAATAATCAATATATTTTAACACCTTACTAAAGGGTCTTTCAATAGGAAATTTTCATACACACTTTGTTTTATTTAACATTAAACATATCAACCGTTTAATAAAAAAAAGACCCATGCTGCATATTCCTACTGTCTGCGTTATAAATATTTTTGTTTTGCATTTTTAATGATATTGTCTGCTTTTGTATTATTCAATTAAATTTTTAATTAATTTAATTAAAATTTATTTATTTAATTTGTAATTAGGTACACCGAAAGAATTTTGCTTCATAAATCCAATGAAACAATTTCATTAAAAAATGTTCACAAATCTAATGATAATTTCACAAATTCAATGAAAATTTCATGAATATTGTGAAACAATTTCATTGGAATTGCTTCCCTGATATTCTGGTTTCGTTCGAATATTTTATTGTATTTATGACAACAATATTTTCTAATTATTAAAAAACCCCTTTATAAATATTTAAGTTATTTCATTCTTTTCATGAAATTATTTTATTGTTTCGATGAAGTTATAGCACTGAATTAATTACACTGTTAAATAAATTTTGAAATTTGAAGTTTTCAATAAAATAATTTTAACAAAACTGGTTTCATTAATCCAACGAATTGTGGCGTTGGTTGAATTTTAATGAATTTTTCATTAGATTAATGTCGAAATTCATAGAAATTCTGCCGAAAATTCTTTCAGTGTAGAGTAATATAACTTCGTGCTAACCTAAATATATAAATGAAATAATGGAAAAACAGAAAATAAATAGTAATACATATAAATGTGTTTACCAACGGTAAATCAATTGTATACACAACAATCATTTCTCATATTCCATTTCATAGAAAATCTAAGTTAAGTAGCTGATGTTAAAAACAATCTCTACTCAAGTAGACAGACTAGGGTGCTGATGAAGTGCGAAATATCGGTATTATATCGGTATTTCCCCCAGCCTAGTTTAATTTTAATTTTTCTTCTCTTCTTTAGAAACTCGCATTAATTAATAAAAATAATTCATTCAATAAGAATTGAAATTACTGAACTTAAGCCCGAATAAGAAATTATTTCTGTTTAAAATTTTTAATTAAGTTTATTTTTGGACATGGTTTTTTTCAACTACACATTAACTGATTTTTTTTTATTTTTTGACAGTTTACCTCAGCACAAGGTCAATGTTTTCGCATGCCTTGAAGAAGAAGAAACAACAAAAGTCTACAACCTTTCTTACATTGTTAAAACTAAAAAAATTTCCATTAAGAAATCAACCCCTAAATTAAAAATAGCCTTCAGACCTGGGAACTTGTTTGTAAAAGTAATAATAATTTTAAGAAGGTTGGTTGGTTGGTACATGTGGTTAAGCCAAACAAAAACAAAATAATTATGGGAAAAAGTTAAGGCAAAAATAAAATTTCAAATTGATCTTTAAACATGCAAACGGAAAGACTGATAGATTGACAATGAAAAAAAATTACAAAAAAATAAATGATTCATTTTTAGTTAATTGAAAAATTAAACTTTTACTTATTTTTCACTTCTATCCCATAAAAAAACAAATTATTTATGAATAATAAGAAATTGAATTAAAATGTGTATTTGTGTAAAAAAAACTCCACCCTCTATAATTAAAAAGCAACACGAACGAACGGTAAGCATATTTAATAAACATTACGATCATCTATTTTGTAATGAATTTAATTTATTTGACTCACCGCTTCTGTTTGTGTGAATTGATTAACATTCGTTTCAAAATTCCACTGAGCTGCTACATTGGCCGAACACTCCTGTGCGCTCTTTTGATCAGTTTCCACCAATAAATTGCGCAGTTTTTCCAATTCGATTTGATAGCGACGATCCTGCTGGAAACGTTGACGCTCGTCATAACGATCGTTTAAATTGAAACGATCTCGATTGTCATCGAAGGGATTTTGAAATCCATTAGCTTGATGAGGAAAGAAATTGTTCGGGTTATTGGGATTGTAAGTGGAGGAGGGAAAAGTATTTGCTGGTGGTGGGGGAGTGCCATCGTTTAAATTATTATTGGCATAATCATAAAGATTTCTATTGATTAAAGGAGGTTGGGGTGGTGGTCGCTCCTGTTGTGGCAATTGTGGTTGCTGCTGTGGATTGTAGTTGTTGCCATAGCGATCGTTGTAGGTATTTTGATTAAGCTGCTCTTGATTGTAATTGTAGTTGAGATTCTTGTCGCTAAAAGGTGAGTCTAGACCAAAGCTGGTGTTGTATGGCTGATAAGGCATTGAGCGAAAACCATAACGCATGCGTTCATCATAAGTTTGGCCGTACTGGAAAAAAAATCAAAATGAAAATTTTAATTTCAACAATAAAACGATAAAGGAATAAGGTGAAGAAGGCAAATTTTTCAGTTTTATGGTTCCGTTTAAATGCTTAATGCGTTGAAATGAAAAATAAAATTTATTGTAAAATAACAAAAACACATAACCAAAAGTAAAAAGGTCGCTAAAAATAAAAAAACGCCAAAAACCAATAAAAATTGCCAAAACGAGGAAAAACGCCAAAGCTAAAAAACCGAAAATATCGCCAAAAACGAAAAAACACCAAAACTAAAAAACTTCAAAACCGAAAAATTCCCAAAACGAAAAAAGCGCCAAAACTAAAAAAGCACCCAAAAAATCACCAAAACGAGAAAAAACGCAAAAACTAAAGCGTTTTTAGTAAAACTAAAATAAATCGCCAAAAACGCTAAATCTGAAGAAACTTCACAAACTCAAATAATCACCAAAAAGCTCCAAAACTGAAAAAAACTTTCAAAACCAAAAGAAGTCGGCAAAACTCAGAAAAAAATCGCTAAACTAAAATAAATAGTCAAAAACCAAAAAAATTTATAAAAAAGAGAAAAACAATGTGCAAACTTTTACAATTAGCTTTTTGTGCTTTAACATCGACGAGAGTACAACATCCCAACAACAACACAACAGACAGCAATGCCTGCTCTTATTTTGCAAAGAAACAAGAACAAATTTAAGAGCTTTCAAAGCTGTTTACCTCAAATGCAAATATCAGTGTATGTGTGTTTGGACGTAGCTGGTCTAAACTTAAAAAGTCAAAATTAAAGTGCATTCTATCAATTAATGTAATTTTGAAAACTTGCTGTATCCTTTAAACCGTAAGAGGCAAAATCTGTTAAGTTTCAAAAAACTTAAAGCTAAAATATCCAAAAATAAACAAAAAATCACTAAAACGAAATATCAAAATGGGAAAAGCGCTTAAATAAAAATATCATCAGAAAATAAAAAAATAGCAAAAATTCAGAAACAAGTAACCAAAAGTAAATGGTATTCAAAAAACTAAAAAAACGCTAAAACTCCAAGAAATCACCAAAACGAGAAAAATCGTCATAACTAAAAAAAACGCTAAAACTAAAGTAAATCGCCAAAAACGAAAAACGTCATATCTGAAAAAAAACTTCAAAAACTTAAATAATCGCCAAAACGAGAAAAAACGCCAAAATCAAAAAAATTGCTAGTACTAAAATAAATTGAAACAAACGAAAAAATTACGAGGAAAAACGCACAAAACTCAAAAAAACGCTTATACAAAATAAATCGTCAAAAACGAAAAAACACCAAAACTAAAAAAACTTCAAAAACCGAAAAAAGTAGGTAAATTACAAAAAGCGCCAAAATTAAAAAAATCGCTAATAGTAAAATTAATTGACAAAACCGAAAAACGCCTATTCTGAATAACTTCGAAAAGCCAAAAAGTCGCCAAAACGAGAAAAAGCGCCAAAACTAAAAAAAAACCACAAAAACAAAAAACGCCAAATCTGAAATAGTTTCAAGAACCCAAATAATCGCCAAAACGAGAAAAAACGCCTAAGATAAAAAATCGCTAATACTAAAACTAATTGCCAAAAAATAGAAACGCCAAATCTAAAAAAAACTTAAAAAACCCAAATAATCGCCAAAACGAGAAAAAACGCCATAACTCAAAAAACTCTAGTACTTATGTAAATAAATCATCAAAAACAAAAAAGCGCCAAAACCAAAAAAAATCAAAAACCGAAAAAAGTAGGCATAAGCGCCATAACTAAAAAATCACTAAAAAATCACTAAAAAACTGAAAAATCCCAGAAACGAGAAAAGCGGCAAAACTAACACAAGGTGAAAAACCGAAAAAACCCAAAAACGAAAAGATGTGCAAAAACAAAAAAATAAATCAAAAAACCCGAAAAAAATTTTCCGTATAATTTTTTTAAGAGAAGCAACACTCAGGAAATGAATGCCTATTACTATTACTAAGAAAGGGATAGTGATAGAGAAGACAAGCATTGAAAATTAAATGAGGCGTTACTTGAATTTTTTTTAAAAAATATCTACATTAGGTAAGATATTAGATTATATTAAATAAAGTTCATACAGTATTACATATCAGTGGTCTCAAGTAGAAAGGCCCTAAATCGCATTTCTCATGAAATTTATTTTTTCAGTGATTCCAATACATTTCGCACAAATTCATTTCGTTACGAAAATGTATTGCAATGATGTAAAAAATAACGATTTTAGTTGTATAAAAAAGTTACATATTGCATATTACAGTTTATATTATGTTTTTACCTTCTCCTGTAAAGTTACAATTATTTAAGCTAGGGCCTTTTTACTTGAAACCAACGATATGTAGTGTCCGTAGTGCGAGTCAAAGTCGTTTTTCCCTGAATTTATTAGCTTTATAACTTTACTCACCCTAAAATCATCTGATCCATCATCTGTATTTTGCTCCTCCAAATATGGTGGACCAAAACGTTGAGATCTGTCACCATCGGCGAAATTTTGGGCCGGTGTTGTGGCTGTGTAGCCATTATAGTAGACTTGGGGCTGTGGCGAAGGATTTGTTAGCGGCGGCAAATCTAATTGGGCCTTGGCTTGTGCCTTGGCTGTAACTGGTTTGTAAAAGCAGCACATCAAGCACAATAAGATTTTCATATATTTATTAAACATTTTGTTTAAATCCCTTCTTTTGTTTTAAATAAATTAAATTTTACAATTGTTCATGCAAGAATTTAAATTTTTCTGTAAGAAATTAAAAACATTAAACATTTTTTTCTTTTAATTCTTAAATGTAGCTTTTTTTAACTTACGAGTAAAACCAAAATGTTTTCTCAACAATGATGCATTTTATTATAACCTTCACAGTTTAACAAACACACAATAATTTCACAAGCATTTTTTTTTTAATTTATTTTGTTAAACAAGGGATTTATTTGTTAGAAAGATGGCACTTGTTAATTAAATATTGAAAAATAAACACTTTCGTTGACACACTTTTTGACCAATAGCTTTCTTTAAATTTTGTAATAAATTTTAAAAATAAAAGCAGCACCAATTTTCTTTAATTTTTTTTTTAAATTTGTATTACAATTAAATTACAATTATTATTAATTGTATCTTATGCTTTAACTTGTTTTATTAATTTAACAACTCAAGTTCAAGTTCAATACTTCTATCAATATTAAGTATAAAAATTCTCACGATCTTTTTTTCCTTTAAGATAACATAATGATTTTATTGAAATTTATTAATTTTTTCTTAAATTGTTAAAAAGCGTAACCGTATTGCAACGCGTCTAAGTTACTACTAACAACTTACGATATTTTAAAAACTTTTCTATAAGAATAAAAATTTCATTGTCTTCTTTTCTGTTTAAACAAACATACAAACACAACAACAATAACAACATATCGGAATATAATCACACAAAAACAACAAATTCAAATATGTAACGTCTATTGAGAAAAAAAAGTAAAATTTAAAATACAATAAGTACTAAAAAGTATTATGTATTACTTTGTGTGATTTTACTTTTAAGTCACACAAGAAAATAGTATATCCACATACTTCGCTGTAAATATGCATTAAATAAAGAGTTTGCGTTTTTGTATTCGTATGGTATGTGTACCTATGAGATAATCAAAATTAGCACTGTACTGATAGTAGAAAATAGTCATAAATACATACCTACATACATATGTACACACATATGTATGTACAAACCGCCAGCAAGTCATTTACTTTGAAGGCATGTTAACAAAAATAAAAAATAAACATGCATTAACAATTGAAAAGTTAATTTATAGAATAAAGGTACTAAACAATTAATTTAGCTCATATTGAGCATAGGGAAAAATAGTACACGAATAAAAGTTTAAACAATAAGTCAGTAAGTCAATATAATAGTGTGAAAGAAAATAAGATTAAAAAATCGAATCGGTTACTCGAGTAACTATTACATGTTCTATGATCAATCGATTAATCGATTTACCTTTGTGCCTGTGGTTGTATTATTAAAAAAATTAAAATTTTAAAAATTTTATGAATGGTTACTCGATTAACCGTTACCCACAACACGTTCTATGCCTAACCGATTAATCGATTCACCTTTATAGTTGGAATTGTGCTATTAAGGAAATAAAACTTTAATAATTTTATGAATGGTTACTCGATTAATCGTTACCCACAACACGCTCTACCAATAATTGATTATTCGATTCATCTCTGTGACTGTGGTTATATTAGCTAGGAAGTAAAATTTTTTAAGTTTTACGAATGGTTACTCGATTATTCGTTACCTGTTTCAATAAGTTTATTTATATTCTAGTCGTTAAAGTAAACAATATTTTTCAAAAATGTTTCCAGCGATTAATTAAACAATCGCTTTTTGTTACTCGTTATCAAACTAATCGACATTTTTTCAAAATTTCTTTTACTCATTATCCGATTTATCGATTATTTTTGTAAGAATAGGAAGAAAGATCTGGTCCAAAGACCGGCACTACGAGATCTAATGGATATTTTGTGGCACTGTGATGCAAAAACTAAAATAAATTCAAACGTCATAACGGTTATTCGATTAATCGTTTGCCAAGGATCTACCAGTTATTCGATTTCTTATTTTTTTTAACTTAAGGTGAAAACTCAAAAATCCAATACTGCTCAAAAATAATATTAAAAAAATCCGAAGTTTTTATTCGGTTACTCGAATAATCATTATGAAGCTATTTTTTATGACAATTTCTAGACGTGTGATTTCAGTAAAATATCAAAACTGAAAAATGATCATTTAAGGGAAACAAAATGTTTTAGAATATTAGAATATTAGAATATCCATATTAGAATATCCATCTCCGGGTTATTCGAGTTATCGGTTTTCTATTTTTGTTGTGTAATACAGTTCAAAAATAAATAATAATAAAAACCGCATTTGTTATTCAGTTACCCGAATAATCATGGCGCAGCCATCCGTTAGGTAAATTTTTGGATGCGTAATGTCAGTCAGATATCAAAACTGCAAAGTATTTTTGTAAGAGCAGCAAAATTGTAGAGAACTTGTAATCAGTTACTCGAATACATTTTATACAGTTAATCGATTTAAGTTTTACGTATATCGTGTTATTTGTAAGAAATAAAAAAAAAATCCAAATCATTCAGCATAAAATGATTATTATTAGGTAATGATTATTATTTATATGTATTAAAAAAAATTTTCTTTATATTTCGATATTTCGCCCATTCTTTGTGTGGCTCCTTCATTAAAATGTTTGGTTTTTTTTAGTGAATCATTTAAAAACCCAACTATTACAGATTACTCGAGTAATTATTAACTAGCTATTAAGGTAATCGATTTCTTATTTTTTCAGTTTAGACTTTAAGCTGCAAAACTCTTCAAAAATATACAAAATTTTTAAATTTTTTAATCGGTTACGCGAGTAATCGAACTATCACTACGCAGCTGTCCGATTATTCAGTAAAAATTCTAAGCTGCAAAATGCTGTTGGAAGGACAGAAAAAATTTATAAAAACTTGTAACCATTTAGTCGAATAACGGGTACCTGGTTATCCGTTTAAGAATTTTCCTATTTTTATTGTATTATTTTTGAAAAATCTAAGACGATTCATTAAGAAATGAAACTTAAATTTCTTTCTTTCAAAATGTTACTCGAGTATTTGTTAATGTTCAAGACAATAATTAATTAGTCATTTTTAAAATGAATATATTTAAATATGTATATTAATTTTTTTTAAACAAACAAACAAAAGATTACTCGAGTAAACGTTAGTCAATTTCTCATTTTTTTGTTTGCTTAATGTGAAAAATTAAAACTCCAATACATAAAGTTCAAAAATCAACAAAATGTTTATATTAAAAAAAACTTATAATCGAATAATGGTTATTCATTTAATCGTTTTAATATTTTATCTGTGTTATTATTGAAAAATCAAAAATCCAAGACGAATTATTAAACAATGAAACTTAAACTTTATTTCAATTAAATTAAATTAAAATTAAATAATTATAACAAACAATCAAAAGAAGTAGTGTTGATGCGTGTTCGCTGGTTATTTTGCTTATTGTACGTTTGAGTGTGTGTTTATATTAAGGGTGTTTTTTTTAAAGCAAGCACACAACTCATGTCAATTCATGTGTGTCAAGTTCATACATACAACGTGTGTGTGTATGTATATGCATACGCGCCCATAAGTATGAAGAAGCAAGCATCACAAATTTTATCGTCATGAAATATTTTCTTCTTTACTCCTATAACTGCAACAACTGGAAAAACTTTCTTTCAAACAGTGTTGTTTAGCGTTTGTTTTAAAACATTTTGCTGTAGTAAGCATTTGAAAAATCCCTCATATCTTAAGAGTTCTTTTAAGTGGTCTTGTGCTGGACTTTAATACTTAAATCAACACAATATATAACTGCGATATTAAGTTTTCTACAATCTACGAATTAAAAATATGAAATAATCTATAACTTTAATGGAATAGAAAAGAAATTATTTACAAAATCAATTTTTCTAAGTGTTGCTGTAATAAAGTACTGCCTCAAGTCATTTAATTTTTTTTCACAAATCATTTAATTTCTATATTTTTTTACAACTTTCAAGCCGTGGCAAAAAAAACTCATGTTTGACTTTTGATTTGAAATGAAAAATTAATTTTTTTAGCTAATTTTTTACACACTTTGTTGACCCAGGCTTGTGTGAACAAATAACTACAAGCAACAATTTGCCAATAAAAAAATACAACAATCAAAATCATCATAAAATTTACACATGGAACACAACAAGTACAAGTAAGTAAATAAACAGAGACATTAAACCTCAACTTATTAACGCTTTTGTTTTACTACGAGTATTACTCAGACGGACACATGTTTGTACACCAAATCACTTGAAATGCGGGCTTTATGCCTCAAGACCATATGCCAGCAATTTAGCTTTAGCCAAAGATCGCACGAAGTGACAGAAAATTGGCATATTAAAGCAATTGACAAAAAGTGCGTGATGCATGGCATTAAGATTTAAATATTTCAAATATACAAATTACACACATCTGTTGGAGATTTTTTTTGTATTTTAAGCCAAATTTACAAAATATTGTTAAGGCAAGATATTGACCCAATTTAAATTGAAATGCAGGAGGGAAAACCCCACTTTAAGTTTCACATATTTGTATATAGAAAATTTCATTTCAAATGCGGGTATAGGTAAAGTCATTTAGTTAAAACTTAATTTATAAATAAATTTTATAGTTGTGGGAAATTATATCAAGATATTGTCACGAAAGTTTATGCAAATTCAATCTAAAGGTTATTTGCATATTGCTTGGGTTATTTCAAAAGTTTAATTTGTTCTTGAATTTTAATTTCAACTAAAACATTTCAAAGTTTTTGGGAACTGTTAAGGCAAAAAAATAAATAGGCATATTATTATCTCAGGAGAGCATCATATCTTTGACATCCTTTTAATAATTTCTTTGCCTCGTCCTTCTAGATCTCATTTGAATAGTTTCACCTTTTCTACCTTAACTGCATATTGACAACTTACTTTGCCCATTTACATGCTGTGCTGTATTCAATTGCTACTTTGATGTCTGTAATAAATTAAATTTCTTCACACATAACTCCAGTGTTTTATTGTTACAAACGTGGGAATATATTTAGAATCGTCTTACAGATAATTACAGGTGTTTAAATATTACAACAATTCCATTTAATCTATTTAGAATTCATTACATCAAAGTGAAATAATCAATATAAATCAAATCGTTAAAAATTACAGTCATCGCTCGGTATAACAGATTTTATGATACTTTAACCAAAATACAACTTAATAAGCATATTATTTAATTTGAGTACTTCAGCAGAGAACTTATACAAAAAAAAATATTTCTAAATTCTAGTCTATTAAAAATTTTATTCTCTCAGTTACATTTTTTATTAACTAAAATTTTTGAACAGAAGTTTAATTAACTCTATAAAATCTTTAATTAAAATACTCATCAATTTAATTCTTAAACAAAAGATGAATTGACACATTTTATTTATTTTTTTTTTTCAATTAAACGTGTTAATAGAAGAAAAATTTTTTTTCTGTGTATTTGGAATAACAATACTGGAATAATTTTAAAAAAATATTAAAAGATACGAAATAGTGTTAATGAAACTAAGAAAATCGCCATGAACCAAGATCAGTACCTGGATTCAGTATTTTTTTTATTACTTATTGTATCCCTACAATAAATATTACGAAAATTTATTGACTTTCCCATTTAGTAACATCCCAACAAAAAATTTCGAAAAAGTGATCGAATTTGGAATTAAGCATTTTTCGTGGAAGCCCCTTCCCTACTGGATTACCAACTTAATGATTTTAACACGGCGTGAGACTAAAATAACCGATTCTTGAGAAGTACTTACTTTTTTTATTTGGCAACTTGTTAACGTAATCTATTTAATCTAAAACTAATCATTCTTCTTATTTAGCAACTTTGTACATAATTTTTTTAAATTTTAGGTAATGTGATTTGTAAGCGAGTAATGAAATTTGGTAATCAGAAAAGTAAGTCATTATATGGCAAGTAGTTATGTGATGGTAAGGAGTAATTTTTTGCTGAGATAATTTAATGATACTCGCTGTTGGTAGAAGTAAGAAAGTTAAATAACCACCCCAAATTAATTTAGTTTTTCTTAATTATTCTTTGTGATTTTCTCTTATTTTACCATTTGGTACACAGGGATGCCACATGATACACAATTAAATGGCAAGTAAAACACAGATATACAATATCGTAGAAAAGAAATTACAGAATCACATTATCGTTACCGCGAACTAATAAATATATCGATAAATATTACGATTTTCGGTTCGCAAAAAGTTACTGAATTTAGGTACTGGTATTCATTATAGCGTGGTTTTACTATATTTTTGCAAAAACTTTTGTATGCAAATATTTTTTATTAGGGGTGCGTCATAACTTGAATATATTATACAGAAAATGATTTGCAATAAGTTTGTTTAAAATATTTAATTTTATGATGAATATTAAAAGTTAAAAAGAGGTTTGGAATGTTTTAAAATGCACATACTTTTTAGTGAAAAAATAAGAAGGTTGGGACAGTGAGTGAGCTACGTTAGCATGTGTTCTTAGTTGAGCTAAAAACTTACACTTATTAAATCCTGCCTGCAGCAAAACTAATGCTTCAAATAGCTACCAAGTTCTTAGATTAATTGTTGTTTTTAATTTAAATTTTAAAATAAAGTATATATGCCAGGCAAGCATATCCTTGCATCGATTAAAATGGAACTTGCAATAAAAGTTAATGTTTAATTTTCGAAATAGTTAACAGCACTTTAAATACAATATTTAAAGTTAAGGACATATTCGGTATACACATATCCTAGCACTGATAGCAAAAAAATTTAAGAAATCCTTAACACAATTTTTAAAGATATTTGTCATTTTGAGCTGCATTTTTCTCATAAATATTGCAAACAAAATTTAAATATAAACAACTATAGCTAAAATATATTTTTTATATTAAAGGATATAGGAGTCCAGCAGGACTTCTCATCGATTGCAAGAAAATTTTCCAGAAATCGTTATTATAACGTTTCAGATATAATTACAAACTCTCGCTGTATAATATTAGCTAAAATTTAAATTTTACAAAAAAGTACATGTGGGACGCAGAAGTGTCCTTGCGCCAATTGCAACGTAAATTTCAAGAAATCTTAAAAATACATTTTTGGAAACGTCTACCAGTATATTTCTCATATATACATATATATATATATTATATAGTTACTATAAAGGACATATGAAAAGAATGCATATCCTTATACTGATTATAGCAAAGAACTTTTAACTATAGCTAAAATATAAATTTTAATATTAAGGAGACATAGGAGGCCAGCAGGACCTCTTATCGAGTGTGGAAAATATATTAAATATTTAATTATGATGTATCAGAAATAGTAACAAATTTTCGCTGTATAAATTCAACATAAAATCAAAATTCTATCTTAAAGGACATGTGGGAGGCAAGAGTGTCCTTGCACCGATTAGAACAAAAATTTACAGAAATCCCAAATTTAAATTTATAAAAACATTTACCAGTCTTAGCTTAATTTTTGTAATAAATGGTAGAAATAATTAATTTTTACAATAAAGAACATACGAAAGGAACCCGTGTCTGTTAACCGATTGTTCTAAAATTTATCATATATCTTAACTACCTTTTTTTAAGAAATATTTTAAATATTTTTCTGCAATTAACTTACTAACTCTTGCTAAAATATAACTTTTAATATTAAGGATATAGAGGAGACCAGCAGGACCTCTCATCGATTTCAAAAAAAGGTCCCAGAAAACTTAAGTATGAAGTTTCAGTAATTACTATTACAATATATATAAATTTTATCAAAAAAGGACATGTGGGAAACTGGAATGTCCTTGCACCGATTACAAAAAATTTTTCCAAAAATTTTAAATAAAAAATTTTAGAAACATTTACAAGTCTTAGCTGCATTTTTCTCATAAATGTGGTAGACAAAAATTAATTTATACTTAAAAGGACAGGAAGGAAAGCATCGAATATTTTTAAATGTATCAGATAGCTTAACAAATTAAAAAATAGCTTAAATATAACATCACTAAAATATAAGTGTTCACTATAGTTGGAATATACATAAGTCTTACTAAAATATAACTTTTAATATTAAGGATATATATGAGGCAGGTAGAACCTCTCATCGATTGTATGAAAATTTACCAGAAATATTACTTGTGGCATTTTAGAATAGTTAGTTAGTTTTCGCTGTATATTAAGTGCTAAAATTAAAATTTTACAAAAAAAGGACATGTGGGAGATGCACCTATCCTCACCCCGATTTACATGAAATTTTCCAGGAGGCTTATATATGTATTTTTGGAAGTTGTTAGAATGTATTTGCTAGCATTTTATTGTAATTGTTGAAAAAATATATAAATTTCAATATTAAGGATTTTTACATAAAAGGACATGTGATAGATGCTCCCATCCTCGCGCCGATAGACAAGAAATTGTTCAGGTGGCTTATTTACATATGTATGTATTTTTGCGAGATAGCATTTGATTGTGATTTTTGAAAAAAAAAAATATATAAAAATTTCAATATTCAGGATATATGTATGTATATATGGCTAGTCGTCAAATACATTCACTAATAATCGTGCTTTTTCCCAAATAGTGTAACTGTGTAGTCTTAAAAAGAGTTCCATACTTTTTCACAATTGTAGCTGATTTTAAATTTAAATCATAAAGGACATGTGAAAGGAACGCTTGTCCTTTCACCAACAGACATGAAATTTATTAGTGAGATTAAACAATTACTTTTAGAAATATATTGTTGCTGCATTTCGATTGTAATAGTAATTGTTAAAATTAAGGATATAGTGTACATATATGCATGACAGGTAGAAAGCAAATATTTTCACCGAATATTATGTACTTATAAAAAATACTCAGCTGTGTAGTTTTAAAAATTGTGTTACATTCTTGCCACCTTTTAATATGTTCGTCTGTTCCTCTCTTAAGAAAAAATGTTTACAAGCGGGCTCCTCCCTAAGCTGAATACATGATTTGATTTTATTTCTAAATATATGCTATGAAAAATTGCAACGCTTAAATTAATTTTATAACGAATTAACTTAAAAATAAACTGACAGATTCAGCATACAAATGAAAATTATAATTAAATGTTCAGACAAGTAGTGAATCAAAGCAAAAAAGTTATAAAAACGAAATAAATATCATCATTAAGATATAGAAATTTAAGGGTAAAAAAAATAGTATGACACATTAAACTAAATTCAACGTCTGTTGTTGTTGTTGTTGTTGCTTTAATTAGAAAACAACAATGTACAAGTACTTAATTCGAGATGTATGTACCTATAGAGTTTATGCAAAGTAGAAAAATTGTATGAATGAATGGATGAACGAACAACTTTGCAAAATAATAAATGAAATCATTCAATTGAAGTGTTAGTAGAGAATGAAAAATGAAACCAAAAGTAAATGTTGGAAGAAGTAGGCGACTATATAGTTCGGTAGAAACTATAATAAAAAGTTATTTTAGTATATGAATATGTGAGTGAAAAATGTATACGGTAATGCACTTACCGTATGCATTACTTTACAGCAGTTATATAACGACTGCAAAGAGCGTGTTTTTATCATGTATAAAGTTCGATGTTCAAAGTAGAAATGAGCGAGTGTTGAATATTTCCAACACGACACGACCCGAAATCAAATACCATGAAATCCATCACATACGAACCACGCTAAAATGTGTCCCAATACGAAACTGCACAACACGCACGAAATCAAATAGAATACCACAGAAGCATTTTTTTATATTCAGAACTTTAAGCTTAAAAGACCCCTACACTATCCAAAAATTTTGCTTGTTTTGCGTGTTTGACGATACAAAATACTAATTTTTTCTTTACTGGAAGCTCATGCCTACATTTTTTGCACCTAAAATCGTTTCGTGTTTTATCGCATCAATTTTACTCAATAAGATACAACCCGAACACGCATGAAATCAGATTTTCTCTAAAGAACACTTCGTATTGCATCGCACGTGTTCAGGTCACACCACGCGCTCATGTCTAGTTCAAACCTGGCCGAAGGCATGTGTGTTTAATGTTTTTTATTTGTATGAGTTCGTGAAAACAAGTTTTTAGTGTGTAGTAAAGTAAATGTTCGAAAGAAAAGTGAGTAAAATGATTGACATCAATCACAACAAGCATGAGTTCGATACTGTCAGCTGGCGTTTGATTTTTATGTTTGTTTTAATTTAGACTTGGGTCTAAAATGAGCTTCTGAAAAAGTTCTAAACAAACCTATGTTAATTCCAAAACTTTATTGGAAAATAGATTTTCTAATATTTTATTTATTTCAATATTTTTTTTAAAACACATTAAACGTATCGCTAAGGCTTAACAAACCATACATACTCTCTCAATTTAGTACAGCCTGCATAATTGAAATATCACGATCTTATAATTTTTATTACAATCAATTTAAAAAGATTATCTATGTATATAACTTTAGTGAAAAATACATAGAAAACTCTGTTAAATTAATGTGCCATAAATATAATCATTAATAACTTAAGTATTAATAAATATTTTTAAGTACACTTAGATTATTAAAATAAAATATATTGCTACTACATATTAATTATGCTTATAAACAAAATTGACGAAAGGCAAAAGTCTGCTCAAGTTTTAACTTAAGCCAAAATACAAATTTTCAAAATTAAGGACAAACGAGAGGCAATCAGGACCTTTTACCTATAACAACAAAACTTAACAGAAGCTTTAAGTCTGATTTTTTAGGAGTTGTGAAAAGTTTTGGCTGCATAATTAGAATTAAAACTTGTTAAAATTCCATTTTTAAAATTAAGGACATGCAGGAGTTAGGCTTGTCCTTGCTTCAATTACCACAACATTTTTCACAACAATTTTAATATAACGTTTTAGAAACAGTTATAAGCATATAACGCATATTGATTATAGTTATACAAATAATTTCATTTTTACTATAAAGGACATGTGCAAAGTACACATGTCCTTGGAGTAAAATCTATAAATATTATAAGAAGAACAATTTTAAAGTATTTATTTTACTGCAAGTTGATATTAATTGTACTTATAATTAATAAATTATAATTTTTAATATTAAGGACATATGGGAGGTAAGCAGGACCTTTCCCCGATAACAATAAAATTTAGCAGAAAGCTTAGTTGTGATTTATTAAAAATAGTTAAACGCTATCGCTGAATAATTAAAGCTAAATTTTTTTTTCTACAAAGGACATATGGGAAGTACCCATATCCTTGGTTTAAAAATCATTGGAAGGCTTAACTATATTTTGAGAGAAAAATCCTACAACAGTTTATTGCAAGTTCATTATAATTCTACTTAAATTATAATTTTTATTATAAAGGACATATAGGATGCAAGCAGGACTTTTTCCATATTTCAATAAAATTTAATAGAAAGATTCATTGGGAAGTTTAAGGAATAGTTAAAAGACTTAGCTGCATAATTATAGCTAAAATTTAATTTTTACCATAAAGGACATGTGTTAAGTCCACTTGCTTTTACACTGATTGATAATAAACTCGTCAGTTAGCTTAAATATGCAGCATATTTAGGAATATTTAGAACAATTTTAGTAAAGTATGACTATAATTGTAAAAAAAATCTAATTTTTTATATTAAGGATATATGGCAAATTGGTATGTCCTTACGCCGATTGTCACAATACTTGCGAGAGAGTTTACCTTTGCAGTTTATGAAATAGCTAAGAACGTTTTTCTGCAGTTTGATCATAATTATAGCTTAAATTGTTTATTTAATATAAAGGACATATATGAGGCATGGATGTCCTTGCTTTAAAACTCATCAGGGAGCTTATTTATATATCTTAAGAAGTAGTTAAACAATTTTACATGAATTCGATATATGGAATATCTTATTTGAGTATTTTTAAAAGTAATAGCAGAAGTATTTATTGCTAAAATTCAATATTCAAAATAAAGGATATATGGGAGATTATTTTCTCCTTGCACTGATTGCAATGCAATTCAGCAATAAGCTTGAGTGTATAACTTTGCAAGTTTTATTAAATTGTATTACATTCAGCTCATGACTTTAAAAGATTTAGAATGTTTTTCACTATTTTTCAAACTTAAATTTTATATATTGTTATTTTAAATTTTCGTATGTTGCACAGAAATATATGCACATCTTTTGAATTGCTTATTAATTTAAACTGTCTTAGTAAAGACTATAGAGGAGGAGCTAATCTCTCCAGAAATTTAAGTTTTTTACACCAATTCATGACAAGCCATAGGGTGGCAAAATCCTATACCTCACGTGATTTTTCAAAACTCTTACAATCGAAATTTCTGTTTAAAATGAATGCCACTGTTTTTAATTTTTTGTCATAATTAAATAAATATTAAAGTTTATTTATTTCTGAAAATTGATTAATATTTATTTAATAAATTTTTTAAATATTATTAAATAAATATTTTTTAATAATAAATTTCATTTTATTAAACCCTTTAACAAAACATTAAATTTATTATCTATTGTAATTTTGTGGTGAATAATATTTAATTTGTACATCCTAAGAGTATGCAATACTATTTAATAAACTATTTATATACAAGCAGATGCTGAATGCAATAATTTTAATACATATTGCAGCAACAAACAACTTTGAAAGAATTAAATCATACATGACATTCTGAAATATAGAAATAAACATAATTAAATAAAATTTATTTTAAAAAAAATTTTAATTACAAATTAATAAAAAAAAACTTACTGTTTGAAGTCTGCCAACCAATTTCATAACCTTTTTGATTATTTTCTTCAGCTAGCCATTCCATCAAAGGCCTATAAAATTCCAATAAACCACTGATATTTAGTTCCTCTGAGTTCACTAACACTTTTAAAACCTGCTTAAAGCCCACTGAAGCACCCAAGGACATGGCTTTGCTAAATTAATAAAATTGTATATATCTCTATGTCTTATTTTAAATAACAAAACTTACTAAATTTGTTCACCCACTATACGATGCCCTGTTAAATCACACAAATCCAAAGGTTTCTCTGCATCACCCTTAACATATTCGCCAGTGAGAGTGCAATAATGTTCCAACAGCTGATATTGCAAAATAATACTGTAAATTTGTGTTGTATACTGATCATCCACTTCCATAAGCAGTTTGGCAGGAGCATCAAAATCATTATGTGATCTTGAGACCGGAGGTTCGGCCCCAATAAAATCTTCTGTTAAACGCCAATAAGCACAATTATCATTCACATCAATCACTTTATCGATAATATCCAAACGATAACGTTCCAATATATAAAACACGGGTATTAAAAATATAGTGCGCAGGCCCTAAAGAAAAACTTTTTAGGTGACATTATGATATCTTTTATAATTATTATAGCTTTTTACCTGCACATATAAGCGATTAATTCTAGCCTCTTTCGAGCTGTAGCTGTCATCCACAATTTTCAGTCGCTGTAAATACTTGGGCGAGGCAGCAGCCAAAGAAAAAAATTTACCCAAAGCATCGCTTAAGTTGGGCATAGGCTCTTCTTGATATAATGTGATAAGATTTTCATAGGCCCGGTAATAATAAATATCGGAAACGGCTTCAAACATATTGAAAAATGTGGGCTCACTTATGATCGGACAATATGAAAAGTTGACATGATGTAGGCCGTAGAACTTCCAAGCTTTGTGCCAGCAATGATCATCCTCTAAATCGGCCTTGGGTTCACAACTTTTTTGCCAAAAAGATCTATATATATAAACAAAATTAAATGATGATAATTAAAAATTTTTAAATTTATTGTCCTTGCACTCACTCTTCCAGTTCTGGCATGCCCAGTGATCTAAAAAACTCTTTTGCATTCCAGAAATTAATCTGGGCATTAGTTAAGCCTCTCTTTAGTAGACCTTCGGTAATATTAGGTATTGGGTGGGTATTAAAAGGTACTTCCATATACCATTCCGGTTCACCCAAGTGGAAAGCATTTCCTATAAAAATTTCCGCCAAATGCTGGGGAAATGGCTTGCCATATTCAATTAACTCGGGGCCATACTTCGCACGTAATTGCCCTCTCACATAAGCATGAAATTGTTGGAAAAGTGGTCTTAACTGTAACATGAACTTTTTTAAGTTTAGGGATATGTTATCACTACTTTCGTCAAGATCCTTGTGCCAGAAATCTGAAGGTTTAGAAAATCCTTTAACAATGAAAACAAAAAGTTAAAAAATGTTTATAAATAATAATAAAGAAAAAGAAGTATTGCAAGATACTCCTTACCATTCATTTTGGCCGTTTTACGATACAACTCCACAAACATTTGAAAATCACTGCGAGCCGCCGCACCTGTCTTGCGTCGCCATTCCAACCAATAATATTCAATTTCCTTAACATCCTCTGTAAAACGCAGAATATTTTGTACCTCCGGTATAAGGCTTAAATCGCAAAGCTTCTCCTCTTTGTAAGAACATAGTTTAACATTTTTATAAATATCACTCATATTAGTGGTGACAGCGTACAGCAATTCCAAGTCCTCCGCAGGCAAGACTTCATAGCCCACTTCGGGTATAAGAGCAAGCTGTCTTTTTAGATCTGGATTTTCTAAAGCAATTCTTTTAAACGTTGTCACCTTTTTAGAGATACTATGTATGAACCGCATAATTTGCTGGGTGGCAATTTCAGATTGCAACATTGCTATAAGATCATTGGGACCCTTTATTTCATTATGCCAACTGGCCAAAACTTCTTTATTATAGAGTATGGCCAGACGATGATTGACTTCTTCCAAGAACTCGGACATGTCTAGTTCATTTTTTGGGACATCAGCGCCAGAAGAAATAGCTAGGAGGGAAATTAGCCAGGCCAACAATTCATAACGCAGCTGCATCTTTGGTAATAATTTTGAAAGATTATTTTCGTATTTAAATTATTTTTACTAAGCAAACTTTCAAAATATTTCACTGGAATTTATGTATATGGAAAAAAATTAATTTTTCGATCGATATCTAATGCCCTAATTTAACCCCACACTTTTTACTAAATAAAGTACATATACATATGTAATTGTGGGGATCTTAAATGTTTGCAAATTTATTTGATATTAATAAATTTTGTTAGTTTTAAATACTCGCTCATTGTTTATATGCAGAAAAAAAATTGGTAACGTTCAATACTCATTTTCATTAGTTCAACATAACCTGTGATTTTTTTAAAGAAAATTGTGATATTGATACTAAAGTGTATTGAATGATACTTTGACATAAGTAATATATATGGTATGACTTGTTACTAATAAAGCACTAAACACATTCACCACAGCAAGCTACCGACTACAAAATGTCAAGGATAGAATACATGAGAATTATTATTTTGACCACAACAGCAAGGCAGGTTGTTGTCCCTGCTACATTTTTCGTTGTAGTCAAATGAAACTTACCTTCTTATTCTGAACTTTATGACAAATAACAAAATTATAATAAGTGACAATTTTTATATTTCAAGCAATGTAAAAATTGTCATTTGTTATAATTTTTATTTTGTCACCGAGCTTCCCTACAAGAAATGAATGACTGAAACTAACACAAACAACAATTTTTTACTAACACATTTACAACAATTTTTCATTCAATCCAACATTTATAATAGTTGCTCTACTCTAACATATATGCTAGAGTGGAACATCTAATGTAAATATGTCAAAATTTTTAAAATATTGAATTTTACTGAAAATAATTTATAGTTCGTTCGGTTTTTAAAATTAAAATGCATAAAAGTGTTAAAAAAAATTATGGTGTTTGTGAAAAAGTAAGAAAAAAACAATAATGAATAAAAGAAATTGTATACAGTTTAATTAAAAATATACATACATATGTATGTATGTATATATGTATTCGTTTCTTTTCCAATTTTTAGATATTTGGAAAGGGGAAAATGCGTTATGAAGAAGGCGCAATTCATGCAGTCTGTGGAAGTTTATAAAAGTATTGAAAAAGATAAGTAAAATAGTGCAAAAAAGATATTTACAAAGTTTAATTTAATATGTATATTTATTTTCTAAATTTTAGATATTTGTAGAGAGCAAGGTGCGTTGTATACGAAAGGATGTGAGGGCTATATACCGCCTAAGTTATTTGGTGATTTTGTATATTTGTATTTTTTGTTTTAAATGCTATTTACTTATGTATTTTAGAGTTATTTTTGTAATAAAAAAGCAAATAAAACTAAACAAAAAGTATTATAAATTATATTTTTATTTAAATGTTACATTTTACCAGTTTCTACGTAAATATTGACTAGTAATAGGTGACTAGTTGCCTTGTAACCATTGACAAGTCATAGTTCACCAATGCTTATGTAATCTGTGACTGGCAAAAACGTAGCAGAGTAAGCAGTTCAGATATATGTGTTTTAATTAAGTGACTTTAATAAGTTAGAGAGAGAGAGAAGAGATCACACGTACACAAATGCTTTAGTCATTTTTTTCACCAAGCCCCTAATAAACTAACTGGGGCCAGTGACCGAAGTTGTAGTCGTCGCTACTAGTCAAATCACTAGTCAATTGACTGGTAGCCTTCTTGTAGGGTTATTATTGTTATTTTCATTTTTGATGGTTACAAAACAAAAACAGTGTTGACACTTTAGCAAAATATGTACAAAAATTTTTAATGCAAAATAAAAAAGAAAGTTAAAAAAATTTTTATATTAATTACAAAATTCATTATATTTTTATAAGGCAAAAAAAACGATAATTCACAAAAGGTTGCAGAATTTTAAACAAGCCACAATATTGATTTAAAATCGCCAAAACTGTAAGGAATGCATAAGATACGCTAAAAATTGGGAAAATTACGAAAATTCTCAAAAACTTGCTAACAGCGGGTTGATAACGAAGTCTAATATTGTTTAAAACGGCATAAAGGGTCACGAAACTGAAAACATGCAAAAGACGCTATATAGGTAATGGCGGTGTGAGTACAGTTTTGGGAATTCAAAACTGGGGAAACCCAAAACTACTGGCAACCCTCTTACAAATGGGGGATTTTACGTATTTTAGTTGATCAGATAGCTAATAAAGTCATCAAATACCTAATAACCTGATCAGGTAAAATCCCCGAAATCGCCCATTTGTAACAGGGGTTGTCAACATTTTTATTTTTTCCTGATTTTGAATTTCCAAAACAGGACTCAGACCGCCATTACATATATATTCTTAATATATATATAAGAATATATATATATATATATATATATATTCTTAACTTTGCGAAAATTTGGAAGCAAGCCCTAAAATTGATAAAAAATCTCCAAAGCCGTTAAAAATAAAACCAAGTTTGGAAAATATCGCAAGTTAGCAAAAAATTGCAAAATGTATTAAATTAATTACTAAGCTTGTAAATAGTAAATTGATTCGTTTTTATATTTTTAGTGACATGTGTACATTTTAAATAACCGATTTTATTCTTATAAATTCGAAATATTTGAAAGTGGCACCACTGAAACATATATTTATACTTCAATATCATGGTGCTGCTACCGTTTTCAATATAATTAAGTTGCTGGCTACCAGTCAGCGGCCGGCGCTTTTAGTCATGTAGTTATGTATCCTGATGTGGTTTATGTGCTTAATTCTTAATTATACATGTTCAATTCATATGTTTTTTTTGAATGTATTTGAAGAAACTATTAAATTCATACAAAAATGTATTAAACGTTGATTTGCTTAAAAAAAGTTGAAAAATCTTTCATCAATGGTAAGCTTCATTACCACCGTCGAATAAAGAATATTTTTTATTCAGTTTGGAACCGGTGTTTTTATAGTTGGAACGGAATATTTCCGAAAACCACATCTCTGGGTTGGATAAGATAATTTTGGTTTGGCGTTTGATTGCTTAAACCTTTTTAAAGCCGGTTTTAAAGGAAAAGCAAATTATCTTCTCCAACTTAAAAATGTGTTTTTTGAAAATAGTCCGTACTGATTATAAAAAACCGGTTCCAAACCAGATAGAAAACTTAAGTCCCATCTTAGACGGACGACCATTTTCAAGGAAAACATCTGGAATTCTCTTTTGTTGTTTCCTTGGCGGTCACAGAGACGAAAATGTTGCCGGCGACATTCAAATATTATTGGATAAAAGCAGGTATATTTATGTATGTATGTGTGTACATGTAGCAAAGAATATGAAAACAAAGCGTGGCGCCAATTACCAAAAATAAGAATGATTTTCTCGTCCCCACCCGTAAATTGCTTCCAAACTAAATGTTTCCCTTCAAAATAGGACATACCAGAAAGTCGTGTTTAAACTTTTTGAGTGGGTCAAATAAGTCTGCAATCAATAATAATTAAAAGAAGATATACTTATGGTCACTATTTTAAATAACCGACCTAACTGAAATTTTTTTAAATGGCTAAAGTCCACAAATAGACTTTATAAATCATAAAACACCTTGTCTACAATTTTTATGACTTTTCATATGTATCCATAAAATGCATGTGTGAAACAATCTTAAAAGCTGTTCTCCTGTAAAAATTTTAAAAATGTTTTCTCACTTAATTAAAACAGCGACGATAAGCACAAAAAAATTTAACAATCCTCAGTCAAGAATTCTAAGCAAAAAATCAAAAATTTTCTCACAAGCAATTCACAACGGAAACCACTCAATTAACGTCTTGTAAATTGCAGATTACACAAGACATCTTAGTTAGCATATGCAAAAAAGATTTCAAAAGCGTTGGTTTTTAATCAAAACCTAAAAAAATATTGCTAAATATCAAATAATAGAAAAATTTTTTTTCAAAGCGTAAATAAATACTCATGCACCTGCTGGTTCCATACAAGCTGACCTGAACGCAAAATTGGTTTTAATAAAAAAAAGTATCACCTGTTGTTCGTACCATTAAGACACTTTCATACAAACATACATATATATGTATGTGTCGGAGAGTTATGGTAATACCAGGCAAGTTCGCCTGAATAGAGTGTGTCTGGGTTACACTATATAGTAGTACACTGTAGTCTTGAAAATATTTATTGATCATAGCAAACATGCTTTTGAATAAACTGACATGAATGAGTTTTATAGGAAAAATAAGTAGTCTTGTGACAACCGTGAAAATAGAAAGTCGTGTGACCCAGCACAAACTATCGTAGTACCATGTCTGTGAATTTGGAAGATTCTATATCAGAAGTGGGATCGAAGCAGCCTGTATTCGAAGCCAATTCTGGGCAAGATGTCGATGTTTGGAAACGGTTGATACTTCAACAAAGCGAAACTTTTCGTGACATCATTCAGACCCTGAAAGCACCAAATAAACGGGAGATATGCTTACCAGAATTCAATCCTGATGCAAAAGGCAATAATGCGAAAGCTTGGATTGCAATGGCGGATATATGTGTAGGTGACGATGTTGCAAACACTACCAAATTAATGATTGCACTTAATCGAGCACTCAAAGGTCAAGCTTCAACATGGCTCACACAGGTTTCATTTCCACAAATGAACTGGGCTTTGAACTCGCCTCATTTTTGGAGCGATTTGACAGCTCGGAGACCTCTACGTCATTTTTGACTGCTGCGTTAGAAGATAAACCCAATGGCAATGAAAGCATGGCGTCTTGGGCAGCTAACTTCTATGCCAGTTTAACCAACAACTGGGAGAACAATACTAGAGAAGAGATTGCGGTGGCATTGACAATGGCACAATTGTCAAAATATGATTAGAGAGTCCGCCATTTGGCATATACCACAGACGTTCGCACTAGGAACAAAATGTTGCAGCAACTTAGTGCCTTACAATGTGAACCGGAAGCTAAAAGAAGAAGATTATCAACATCATCATCCAACATGAGGTCCAAGTGTTTCTCGTGCGGTAAAATTGGGCACAAAGCGTTTGTGTGTCCAGAAAAAGATCGCATGTCGTTGTCATATGTTGACAAAAATAAATTTGGAAATAAAAGAAGTTCGGAACAAAACGAAACGTCAATCAGAAACAAACAAGTCATCTGCTTCAAATGTAACAAAGTTGGTCATATTGCTACCAACTGCAATCTTATTCGAGTTGGTCAAGAAACTGGTAGCAAATTCAACAAAACAAATGAGAAGAGAGTGGACGTTTGCTGTATAGCCACACCAACGACAACAATTGAACAAGATGGTGCAAGGTATGATGTAATCTTTGACTCTGGTGCAGAATGTTTTTTAATCAAGGAGACTATAGCAAATAAGTTTAGTGGTAAGAAATTTAATAATTCTGTATTTATGACAGGCATTGGGCAATCAAGTGTTAGTAGTACTGCACAAATTTTCACTAACATAATTATTGATGAAATGACAATTGAAATTCTTTTCCATGTTTTACCCGACAAATATTTGAAATACGATGTAATGTTGGGACGTGAGATTTTGAGTCAGGGCATATCCGTTCAGTTATCTGCGAATTCCTTAAAATTTATGAGAATTGTGTGTATTAATGTATGTGATGTCGAAAAAGGAGTTGTAAATTTTCAAAATGTTGATACGGACGTGTCAATGGAACATCGAGAGCAATTAATAATGTTAAGAGCATTTTAAAGCAATTTTATTTATGGTACGCCTAGTAGTTTTGCAAAAGTTGCTCCTATGCAAATACGTTTGAAGGATCCGCACAAAACAGTGTGTAGGCGCCCGTATAGATTAAGTGAACCGGAGAAACAAATTGTTCGTGGAAAAATCAGTGAACTTTTGAAGGTTGGTGTTATAAGAAAAAGTGTCTCTCCGTTCGCAAGTCCGATATTGTTAGTAAAGAAAAAGGATGGTAGTGATCGAATGTGTGTCGATTACCGGGAATTAAATAATAATACTATACCAGAAAGATTTCCTCTTCCTTTGATAGCAGACCAAATTAATAGACTTCACGGTTGCTTTTACTTCACATCGCTGGATATGGCCAGTGGGTATCATCAGATACCAGTTCATCTTGACTCAATAGGAAAAACAGCATTTGTTACACCTGAGGGACAATATGAGTATCTCACGATGCCGTTTGGATTGCGCAATGCACCGTCTGTTTTTCAGCGCGCAGTTATAGAAGCTCTAGGAGAGCTTGCATACTCTTATGCTGTAGTTTACATGGATGATATCTTAATATTGGGGCCTGCTGATATTGATGAGACGTTGAATAGGATAAAAACTGTATTAAGGACCTTGACGAAAGCTGGTTTTACATTCAACTTTAAGAAATGTTCATTCCTTAAAGAGAAGATACAATATTTAGGGTTCGAAGTCAGTCAGGGGGAAGTACGGCCAAATCCAGGAAAAATTGAGGCCCTTGTGGCCTTACCTCCACCTCTAACAGTCACACAATTGCGACAATTCATTGGGTTGGCATCGTATTTTCGACAATTTATTCCACAGTTTTCGAATGAAATGGCTCCTTTATATGCATTAACGTCGCGTAATCAGCACAAACTTGAGTGGCAGACAAAATATGAGGATATTAGGCAGAAGATTATTTCAATACTAACTAGTTCGCCAGTACTTAAAATATTTGATCCTGACTGTAGTATTGAGCTGCATACAGACGCTAGCTCGTTAGGCTATGGTGCAGTGTTGATGCAAAGACAGGCGGATAAGTTGTGTGTTATTGCGTACTTTAGTAAAAGAACAAGCGTTGCAGAGTCAAAATATCACTCTTATGAGTTGGAAACTCTAGCAGTAGTGAATGCTATAAAACATTTCAGCCACTTCTTGTTTGCTCGGCGGTTTACTGTTGTAACTGACTGTAACTCCTTACGCTCCGCTCGTAATAAATTAGATCTAACTCCAAGAGCTCACAGATGGTGGGCATTCCTTCAATCATATGATTTTGATGTTGTTTATAAAGAAGGGAAACGCTTGGCTCATGCAGACTTCTTTTCAAGAAACCCATTACCTGATAAGTTGGTAGAAAATGTAGCTCAAACAAGAAAGGAAATTAATATTATGGAACTCTCTGGTACATGGCTGATTGCTGAACAGCAAAAAGATTCGGTTATCTCTACACTAGTTGATAAATTTAACAAACAACTGTTAGATAACAATTTGCTTAAAACTTATGAGCTTAGATCGGGTGTGTTGTATAGGAAAATACTGCGAAATGGTAGATTGCGTTGTCTGCCTATCATACCAAAGTCTCTTAGTTGGTCGGTAATCAATTGTACGCATGAGTCATTGATGCATTTAGGGTATGAGAAAACTTTGGAAAAACTTTATGATTGTTGTTGGTTTGAGTTCATGTCCAAACACGTAAGAAAGTTTGTTGAGAATTGTGTTACATGTAAGATTGCTAAAAGACATAGTGGCAAGATTCAAGCTGAGCTTCATTCAATACCGAAAATTGCAGTTCCATGGCATACTTTGCATATTGATGCAACTGGTAAGTTAAGTGGTAAGAACGATGAGAAAGAGTATATTTTTGTATTAATAGACGCATTCACAAAATATACAGTGTTGTATCATACCAAGCGTATAGATAACAAAAGTAGCATTGAAGCTGTCTTGTTTGGCATATCACTCTTCGGAGCACCATCGAGAATAATAGCTGATCAAGGTCGCTGTTTTGCAAGTTCGGAGTTCCGTGAATTTGTTAAGTTGCATAATGTTGATTTACATTTAATTGCGACGGGGAGCTCAAGAGCAAACGGTTAGGTTGAACGTGTGATGGGTACACTCAAAGATTTACTCACTGCAGCTGAAAGTGACCGAGAAAAATCATGGCAACAAGCTTTACCATCCATTCAGTTGGCGTTAAATTGTACTATTAATCGTGTCACCAGGAAAACCCCGCTTGAATTGTTTATCAGTAAAGCAGCTAGACCTTTGACAATGATGCTTGTGAACGATGATGAGCCAATACTAGATATAGAAGATGAACGTAAGCAAGCAGTTTCTAATATGGAGCATAGTGCAGTTTATGAGAAAGCTCGATTTGATAGGGATAAAGCCAGAGTAACGTATTTTCAAGAAGGTGATCTTGTACTAATGCAAAACGAAGAGCGGAATCAGACTAAATTGGACCCTAAGTTTAGAGGCCCAAAGTAAATAGAGTCCTTGAAAATGACAGATATGAGTTGATTGCTCTTGACTCAAATCGAACGTATAAATTTGCCCGTGATAGACTTAGGAAAATGCCAACATTGTGTGATTATAATGATGTTTAATAATATTTTCAATTTGTAGCGAATAAACTTTGTAACTAGGAAGCTGATAATGGTTATTTTTCTCCCTGTATCGTTTGCCACTTACAATAGTAACATTTAGTGTTGTTAAAATATCTTGTCGTAAATAGAAGTAAATAAATGTTAGAATAAAATAGGGAATTGACGGTTTACAACCTTTTTTTGGTGGAAAACAACACAAACAAACAAATGGGGGGAGAAAAAGAATTGTAATTGTAATTTTATAACGCTGGCTACGGTTGTCTGCGGTGATATTGGAGATTATGATTATGTTTGAAAAACGATAGAAGGTAAATTGTGCTTGGAGAAACACTGCAGATCGCTATTTGATAGCGATAGAAGTTAAATTGTGCTTGGAGAAGCACTGCAGATCGCTATTTGTTTGCGATAGAAGTTAAATTGTGCTTGGAGATGCACTGCAGATCGCTATTTGTTTGCGATTGAAGTTAAATTGTGCTTGGAGAAGCACTGCAGATCGCTATTTGATAGCGATAGAAGTTAAATTGTGCTTGGAGAAGCACTGCAGATCGCTATTTGTTTGCGATAGAAGTTAAATTGTGCTTGGAGATGCACTGCAGATCGCTATCTGGTAGCGATAGAAGTTCAATTGTGCTTCGAAAAGCACTATTCTTAAAAAGCTGTTGTATACAGATTAAAATTGAAGAACTTGGATTTGGAATGTAATGGAGAAATGTGGTGTATGGCTACATTAAAAAATCATTTTGTATGATTAAAAAAAAAAGTGAAAAAAACTCATATCTGTTGAGTGCGGATAAAATCAGTGGGAACACAAGTATGGCCTGTGTCGTCAGGGTAAAATATAAAAGCCATGTCGTGAAATCAGCAGTCCACGCGGGGACGCGTGAATGGTCAGGATGGCCGTGTCGGAGAGTTATGGTAATACCAGGCAAGTTCGCCTGAATAGAGTGTGTCTGGGTTACACTATATAGTAGTACACTGTAGTCTTGAAAATATTTATTGATCATAGCAAACATGCTTTTGAATAAACTGACATGAATGAGTTTTATAGGAAAAATAAGTAGTCTTGTGACAACCGTGAAAATAGAAAGTCGTGTGACCCAGCACAAACTATCGTAGTACCATGTCTGTGAATTTGGAAGATTCTATATATGTTTAATTATTATTACATATTTTTTCCAAACAATAGCACTTTTATAGTTGCTTTGCAAAAAGTAAAATAATAAATTCAAAGCATATTTTATACCAATAAAAAATATGTATGTGTAGTATGTGAAAGTATTGAGAGCAAAGTAGGAGGGCGGTCTAAGAATTATGTAACAGTAAATAAATGATAGTTATATAAATAATAATAATGATAATCTAAAAATTTATTATTTTACTTAGATTTACGGACTGGCTCAAGATAAGAAAATTATTATCGCTACTTAGTATATTGAAAACAAAAATAAATTTTCTTATTTTATTGTCATTGTCAATACAAATTGTCGATCGAGCGTTTCTTTTTGAATACACAAATAATGAAAATTTTGAAATTACTTAAATAATAACTAATCTAGAAAATTTCAGGAGCCAATGAAAAAAATTTGCGGAAAACTGCTTTCGTGAAAATAAATATTTATAAAATTCGCTAAAAATATAATTCAATATAGACATATAGCGTTTGAAAAAATTTACTAAAATTATAAAAAGTTGAAAAAACTAAAAAAAAATTTAAATCACAACAAATCCAAAAATGTTTCAAATCCAATGAAAACTAAAAAAATCGGAAAATTTTAAGGCGCAAAATTTGAAAAAAAAATCACCCAAATCGTTACAACAAATCTACCAGAACCATGGTACTGCCATATTAGTTTTTGATGCCGAGTGAAAAAATCAGAAGAATTCAGAAACTACTTTTTCTCTACTTCCAAAGTATCAATAATTGTGTATTTCTGAGTTTTCAGGAATCGATTATTAACAACATCCAAACAATTATTTAATACCCAATTTTACTTATGCAAAATTGGAGATCATTTGCAGTTTTTGCAGTTACTTACGATATGTTTTGATTTCTGGGAAAATTAAACATTTAAGAAATTTATTATTCGACATATTGTCATAATTATATTTTAATTTGAAATTTATTTGCTGGTGGTTTAGCTTTTCTATATATGTATTTCATTGGCGCTTAAACCAAATCATCAGTAGACTTCAACCAGAAAAATAAAATAGATTCATATCGAATATAAATTATTTGCTGGGTTTTGTATGAGTTTCAAAGCCTACTAAGCTTATTTTGTCTTTGTGATTTTCAAAATTATTATTATTCTATGAATTCTCATATAGTTTTTGAAAGTCTGTGCATAAAATAAGAGGTTTGTGACTGTTCAAAATTTGTGGTTGAAGTCTACTGATGATTTGGCTTAAGCGCCAATGAAATACGTATATAGACCAAGCTAAACCACCAGCAAATAAATTTCAAAATGAGAAAATTAAATTAAATTCATGAAGTATTAGATTTATATTTATAAAAAATTAGCTTAACCCAGTGTGTTTCGCTACCCCTCCCCACCCTTCAAAAAAAATGTGATTATGAAAATTGGATTTGGCCACGCCCCTCCGCCCGCAGACCAAAACTCAAAAATTAGACTTCCCAGTGTCACCCACCTGACTATTCTGAAGATTCCCTGAAAATTTCATCAAAATTGGCCAAGCAGTTTTGGAGTTTTTGTTTTTACGTTACATACATACAAATGTACATACATACATACACACATCCTTTTTTATATACATATATAGATGTTGATTTAAAATAAATTTATTGAAATAAAAAAAGAACATACGAAAAATCAGATTAACTCAACATCGTAAACATGCACGCAAAGAAAAAATATGGTTGAGTTAACAGCAACATGCTATGATTGAATTATATGGTTGCAGTGAAATCATATTATTGTCAATAGCAAAGCAAATTTAAATAATATTATTATTTATATTATCTGCAAAAACAATTAAACTTTGTTACACCTAATAGTATTGTTTGTATTGTTAGATGTGACTAAAATATAATTCACCATGTTCTTTTATTAAAATAATATTGTTAAATAAGACAACAGTATTATTTAATATAATATTAATATTTTGTTTTTGAATCATATATTTATTGGTAGATCTTTTATTTAAAACAGAATAAATTAATATTGTCGAAATAAAATGTTTGTATATATAGAAATGTATACTCACACATGTATGTGTGTATACAGACACGTCTGTATACATATGTATTTATATTTTTATTAACCTACGCTTTTGTTTATACTTCATTTTTTATTTATTTAAAAAATAAAATAACAATAACTAGTTTTCAACGACCACACATTTGTTTCAGAGAACATAATATTGTTTTCTCAACCATTCTTCAACCATGTCTTTTCTTTGCGTGTACGCCGATACACAGACACACAATACAAACTTATAACACCACTTTTTGTTGGGGGTTAAAAATATTTTTTTTAAACGAATTATCGTTATTTAATTTAATTATTAAACAAATTTTTCAAGCACGAGAATTTCGAAAATACTCGTAAATAAATAAAAAATATTAAAACAGCTTTGAAAATTTATTAATAAAAATTAATAAAATTGTAACAAGCTTAATAAAACCCCAAAAAAAATCGTAGGAATGGGTAAAGCGAATAAAAAAGTTTTTCTTTTTACTTAAAAATTGATATCATTATTTGAAACTTATTACTTTTTTTTGAGGCCCTATGCTCCTTATAGGAACTAAAGAAAACTAAAGGATCTCTGCTGTGAACTCTCAGTAACGTTTAAAATTTGCTTTATATAAAACATTTTCAAAAGCTTTCGTTTTGATATAAAAAGAGCTTTTTAGGTATAGCCAAAGAAACACACTCACAAAATTATAGCAGTGACGTAAAAAAAAAGTAAAATCTATTAAAAAAAATTAAATGAAAATTTTTAAATAAAATTCATTTCAAATTGATTTTAAATTTTATGAAGTAATAAGTAAGTAATTTTATTTTTAATTGATTCAAGCATTCATTTAGAAAATTATACAGAGCTTAATATAGATTTTCATTGTATTTCGTATTTTCCGTTGTTATTAGAACTTTTATCTTTTCCTATAATTCAAACTTTATTTTGACTCAATGTTAAAAATTTTTGTAATTTGTTCGACAATTTAATTATGAAAAATAATGCAAAATATTTGCATTTTGTTATAATGAATTTGGTAACAGAAAAATTACAGAAACAAGAGATATCTTTTTTCTTTATATGGAAGTCGAGATTCGTTCTTGTGAAAGTTAAATTAACCACCATGTGCAAAAAAAAACTAGCGTGTGCTTCAAGTGTACGTTGAAACCGGTTTTTGTATGGAAATTTTTGATTTACCGTACACTTGAAGCACTCGTAATTTTTTTTCATAGCGGAGAAAGTCTTTCATATTTTCTTGTTTATTTATTTATTTTTGTAAGTTAAAGTGAAAAATAAAAGAAAAAATTTTTTTTTGGAGTTTTAAGTCATTTAACATTTCAACATTGAAAATTAAATAGAATTTTCGTTAAAGTCAAATGAAAAATATGTAGACCGAATTTTAATTAATTTTACATAAAAAATTTTATGAGTGTAGAAAACTGAAAGCTCTTTAGTTGTCACTCACATGAAAATAATTAAATGTTTTAAAAACGTAAACATAGTTTTGTTCGTTATTTTAAAGAACGTATACACTTATTAATTTTCGAAAAACAGGCTGTAAATTAAACAATTTAAAAAAAATATAATGAAACGTTTAGCTAATTTTCGTACCAACCTCGTTGCACAATTTTATGCAGAAATATTCCAAAAAGACTTATTAACACAAATTTCATTAAAAACTGAAAATATATTTAGTAGTTTGTTTTACATAAAATAGTGATTTAAACCCACAAATCTGTATAAAAACACAAGATTTTAAAAACTAAAAACCATTTAAAACACCAACATCTTTTTATGATTTTTTTAACACCAAAAATTTTGTAATACCAATATTTCATAACAAATAAATTATTGTTATAATAAATTGTTTTTGTTAGTTTTTAATAAAATTTAAGCGCTCAAACACTTTCATTTGTCACTTACAATTTCGACAGTAACTACTTTCGTTGAGAAAATTCACTTAAAATAACACTCTGTTACTCGAATTTTTTTTATCTGGGTGCATAGTTTTCTAGGTCAATTTTATTTTATTCTCTAGCAAATATTACTAGAAGTTGTTAACTTTGGAAAGTATGCTTGTAAGGCTTTATGTATGTATGTGTGTGTGTTTAATTTATGTTTGTTATTAACGTGTTTAATATAAATAAATATTTTTATTTTCTTGCCTTTCCACACAAATACAAGTATTTTGACTACCTCGCTCAAGCGTTTCTAAACCAAGACTAAAACGAAAAGTAAGTTTGAAAATGATATTGTACAAGAAGCAAAAGCTAGTTTTTACGCAAATGTATTGAAGATGTTTTAAGCGTTAAAAAAAACAAAAGTTAAGCTAGTTTTATGCTGGTTAAATGCATCCACCCATAATCTACGACATGTTGTCTAGTCTTGTATTCTATTCTCGCTTGAATAACTCATCGCCTTTTTTCGCATATGCTCTCTCTCGAGCCGGCTTTTTTTCCATAGCAGGAATGCAAGTATTGCAAGAGATTTTTCAATAATATTGCTCATTTTATATAGTGACGGGCACTGATCGTTTAAGTGAGCGCTCATTCTTGTTAAACTACAAAAAAAATTACCCCGGTTTGCGGAAGACGTTGACGTTAGATATCTTGACGTTGTTGTTATAGATTAAAGGAAATTCGTACCACTTTTCTTTAACAGAAACGTCAAGATTTCCATCGTCAACGTCTTGCACAAACAGACTGTTAAACTTTAAGAGTGAAATCAAGGCTAATCCATATCAGGTTGTGACTATTTTCGCCGCTTTTAATTTCAATATACCAAGGCGAATTCATACAGGTGTTTTCGACTTGCAACTCGGAATATTCGTCTTTTATAGTTTTTAGTGTAAAATTGCTTGCTGTCAGAAAATGTCCGAACGTTTGATTTTGATTTGACACGAGAAATTAACAACTGATCACCATATGTGACCTTCTCCGAGAAAAGGGACATAGTGTGTGAAAATTAAGTTTTGAGAAAAACGCATTTAAAAAATAAAATTAAAATGTTTTTCTCATTTTTATCGATTTTCCCAAGTTCCCGTTTTTTGTGACACTAGGTCCCTTTTCTCGGAGAAGGTCACATATTTCAAAGCACATTTTTTAGTATGTTTTTGGACATCAAAAGTATAATTTTTTCGAAGCGAATTGAGCTAAGTATACCTTATATGAATTTGCCTTGAGTGAAATAAAAAGAAAAACTGCTAACGTATTTCCTGTTTCTATAACAGTAGAAAAATTTACATCAATTATCAATTCCAAGTTGATCAACAAAAATTGATGTGTGTGAGTCAGGATTTAGTAAACAAAATCATATCTCGTTTGTTTCGAAATGTGTAAACGTGTATGATTTTAAGTGTAATTTTGTTCACTCTTTCATCTCTACTTTAAAACTAATACATACTTAATATGCACTTGAACAAATTGCAGCTCCCTCTCCGAAAAACTTAAGAAACTAACAAGAGTACATTTGATATTAAAAAAAATAAGAGAAATTTTTACAATACATATTGACAAAAAGTAAAAAATTTAAATTGCGATAAATATTAAGAGAACTTTTAAACTTTGATTTTGACACCAATTGCGGGAATAAGTACGATATTAACCCTATTATGCTTTTTAGGGTTCCATACACCAAAGGACATCGCTACGATGCCCGTCTCCCATCTTTCACAGGCTGTTTTCTCGAGAACGGCTTGAAATTTTCACAGAACTGCAACAACAAATGACATTTAAAAATAAAATTGTGTTTCAAAGATAACGAAAAATCTTAATGTAATATGCAAACAATCAAAATTAAAGGGAACTCTATCAGTTAATGTGAATGTGACAGGCACAGGAAATCTTGGAAATAGTAAGAAGCAAACTCTTTAAATTTTCTAAAATAGCCAAAACTAAAAAATCATACAATTTAACAAATTCCAAAACGAAAAATCGCCACAATAAAAAAGTTAAATGGAAAATATCACCAAAAATAATATAAGTCGCTAAAATACAAAAGGAAACACCCAAAGTACAAAAGTCATCAAAAAAAAAATAAAACAATTGCCAAAACTAAAAAACATTCGAAAAAAACCTAAAAAAGTGGCTAAATCAAAAAAATCGCCAAATACAAAAAAATAGGCAATATAAAAAAAAGCATTAAAAACAAAAAAAGCGGTTAAACTAAAAAAATCGTTTAAACTAAAAAACATCCGGAAAAGATAAAAAAAACAAAAACAAAGCACTTAACTAAAATAAATCGTCAAAAACCAAAAAAAAAATCGCCATAACGAAAAAAATCGCTTAAATTAAAAAACGCTAAAACTAAAAAACATTAAAAAAACCTAAAAAATCGCTATATATAAAAAATCGTCAAAAACCAAAAATAAAGTCAACAAAACAAAAAAATCTCTTAAACTATAAAACGGAAAATAACTAAAAAAAAAGCAGTTAAACCAAAAAAAAATCGTTAAAACTAAAAAACATCCGAAAAAGATTGCAAAAAACCAAAAACAAAGCACTTAACTAAAATAAATCGTCAGAAACCAAAATAAAATCGCCACAACGAAATCGCCAAAGCTAAAAAAAAACTCTAAAACTAAAAAACATTTGAAAAAACCGAAAAAAAATCAAAAACCAAACAAATCGGCAAAACCAAAAAAAAACGCTAAAACTATAAGGCGCAAAATAACTAAAAAAAAGTTAAACCAAAAAAATCGTTAAAACTAAAAACCATCCGAAAAAGATTGCAAAAAACCAAAAACAAAGCACTTAACTAAAATAAATCGTCAAAAACCTAAAAAAATGGCCACAACGAAAAAAAATCGCCAAAACTAAAAAAATCGCTAAAACTAAAAAAACATTCGAAAAAAACCTAAAGAAATCGCCAAGAACCCAAAAAAAAATCGGCTAAACAAAAAGGCGCTATAAAAAAAGCAAAAAAAAAACTAAACGAAGCGGTTAAACTAAAAAACTTCCGAAAAAGAAAAAAAATTGTCAAAACGAAAAAAGCGCTTAAACTAAAAAACTTCTACATTTAGTAAAGTATTCAATTATATAGGCTAGAGTTCGCATAGTATTCATACATACATATGTAGTGTCCGTACGGAAGAACCCTTCGTGTTCAAGTCAAAATGGAACTTTACTGAATTTTTAAATTTTTAGTTATGCTTTCCTATGTCGATTTTCCTTAACAATATCATAAATAGCGGCATCCCTCCTTTTATTTTAGGTTTAGATGCAATACAAGTTTACTGTGCCAGAATTATTATTTTTTTTCTATATTATACAGCGTAACATTAAATGTAGAAAGATATGTTTTATAATACACATTTAATTACTAAAACTTTGATGTCTTTTTTTATTATTATAAAATTTAATACTGGTATTTTCAGTAACAAAAATACATTCGTACACATATATTAATTCTATTTAAGTGCTCAATGAAATGTTCCTTCTTGGAAACAACAATTCTCAAAAATTAGGCAATTCAGGCTGAAACGCATTCTGCAGAAAAAAATCAGAAATTATATTTTGACCTTTATGTATTAAAAAAAAACAAAACTCACTATCCGATTTGGTCCAACCTATATGAACCTTGTTCTTTTTATTTTCAGCTTCTAGCCAGACACGCAAAGGTTCGAAATACTCAGCGATGGCTTTACCAGATATTGTACGTTCGCCATTGAAAGCCTCCAATGCATCGGGCCAGGGTTTAGAGGCACCCATAGATAACATTTTACTAAAATTGAAATTAATTTTAATTCTAATAATACAAACAAAAATTAATAACTTACGCAAAAGATTCGCCCGCAGGCAAACTGCCGTAGATATCACAATTATCCAAAGGCAATTCAGGATTATTGGGATCATATTGACCGGCCTTAATGCAAGCAGATTTATAAAATTGAAATTGAATGATGAAAGAGACCAAATATCTTAAATATTCAACATCAGCGGAGACATGGTACTTGGCAGGAGCATCGAAATCTTTTTCTGTGCGCTCCACTGGCGGTTCAATGCCAGAATACTCTTCACGCAATTTCCAGAACTCACAATTCCATTTGGATTTATCGATTTGATCGCGGAACAAAGCCCAACGGTATTTGTCCATGGTGAAAGCAAAAGGTAAGAAGACAATCTTATCCAAAGCCTTCAGAAGAAAATAATAGTCATAATCACTCCCTGAAGTAAGTCTTAATTTACACTATGCAAGTATTATTGCTAAGCTGATTAGTTTGTGGGAAAGAGTGACGAGGGGAACATAACCGTTTCTATTCCCATCATCTTTCAGCTTAGCAATAAGACTTCCATAGTGTAAATTAGGACTAATTAAATATATTAAAACTTACAGTTAAGAACAATTGATTAATGCGTGCTTCATCATCAGCCACATAGTTCTTCAACAAGCCAATACGTTCCAAATGTTTGGGTGTGGACACTGAGAGAGACAAAACATCGCCTACTGCTTCATGGAAACCGGGATTAGCACCAGTGCGATAGACAAATGGTTGATGTTGGTATTGCAAGAAATATTGAATGTGACCGAGTTCGTGGTGGACAGTGAATAATTGATCTTGAGTAACGCGGGTACATTGCTTAATGCGCACATCATCGATTAAATAGAAATCCCAAGCGGAAGCATGACAGACCAAATCACGGCCATCAGTGGGTTTCTCTAAGATGCTCTTATCCCAGAAATCTCTATTAAAAGTGAATGGCATTAAATCAGTTACATACTTATGAAATGTTTATAAAATGTCTTGTGCGAAAACTTACTGTGGCAATTTTTTCAAGCCCATGGAGGTAAAGAAATCATCACCCATTTGGAACATTTTCAAGGGAGTGTATCCCTGTTTAGCCATTTCATCGCTGACATCAATCAAGGGCTTGTTGGGAAATGGTGAAATAATATCCGCAATATCAGACCATTGCTGGGCCCACATGTTACCTAGCAAATGCATGGGAATGGGACCAGTTTCTGAGACCACATCATCTCCGTAGTATTGGCGCAAACGATAACGTACATAGCCATGGATTTGATGGTACAAGGGTTTGATGTCATCGAAAATGTCTTCCAATTGCTTTTCCATGGAATCGTCCTCGTATTCGTCTAACCACATTTCTGCGCCGGATTTAAAATCTGAAAAGGAGGAATGTTAAATAATTAAAGGAAGAAATGCAAATTGCAAGCAAATTGCCAAAGACAATTTGGAAGCATCTAAGCTTTATCGTAGTGTCCTTGCTAACCGGACAAAGGTCGAACACAATGAATTTTTCGGTAGATTCCAAGACATCGATGAAGAGTAAAATGTAGAACATTCCCTGTGCAACAGGCCTGAACTAAAAGAATGTTCACTATGGGCGCTATTGAATTCCGGGAACTTTTTGACGTTACTGACCTCGGGTTGGTTGAGCTCGTGTTGGTTGGACGATGGGGACTCCTCATAAGCAGATTCTCCGTGATATCACAATGAAACAGTGTTTAAATGCGTTCGGGATTCTAACTGCCACTCTTTCCTAACCTAAGCTAAGCCTTTAAGGCACAGTTAGCCAACTGTAATGGAATGTAAGTGCAATGGTAGGACACAGCTGATCGATATTTTTATATGAACAGTAGGTTACGTTACATTACATTTCTACGAACATTTGCATTACTTTTCACATAACAATATAGATCAGCTGTTTCCTACTGTTGCAATTACATTCCATTACAGTCTGTAATCTAATGTAAACAAGAAACAGCTGATCAATACTGTCACAGATTCTTTTATTTTTATTTTTTCATTGAATACTTTTTTAATCACAATCCTTGGAGACGCCATAATCCACTAAGATTTCTCAGTAGATGTCACAAGTGACTTCTCTCTCAAACAGTTCTCAGAATGGAACCAAAAGACCAACATCAACAGAGCTCCAGTGACTTTAAACTTTAAGCTTCAAGCCCACTTACCATTCAACTTGGCCGCCTTGGTATTCAACTCAATATATCTCGCAAATGCACTTCGGGTGGGTGCGCCAGCCTTGTCATAGAATTCACGCCAATAGTATTTCAATTTCTCCGGATCACGACTCTTGGTTATGATTTCTTCGAGATCAGGATCCAAAGACAAGTCACACTTGTCCTTGTCATTAATATCGCAGACGCGTACCTTGGCAAAGTTTGATTCCATCGAAGACAAAGTGTCCAAAAGTTCAGCGTAATCTTCTTCGGGTAATGCGGCATAGCCCAATTTAGACAAGATTTTGAATTGACGTTTCAAATCTTCCGATTGATAAGAGTGCCAATCAAACTTTTTTATATCGAGTGAAACTTCTTTCAAGAACTTGGCCACCTCAGCGGAAATCTCATTTTTCTTGTGCTCATTTTCATCCGTTAAGTTGGAGGCATAAGCCCAAGAGGCTTCAGTCTCCAGGTTAGTACGTTTGGCAATTTCAACATTAAGATTTTTCAAATAGTCGGCTGCTGTTATTTCCTCATTAGTGGCGCAATGGCAGAGCTATAGATTTATAAATACAGATAAAAACTGTAATGCTTAGTTGAGCAAATATAAAACTTTGTCTTACCGCCAAACTGGCCATTAATATGGCAAGTGATAGTTTCATATTGTTTGTGAAAAAGGCTCTGAAATAGAAAATAGTAAATAAAATTATAAATTTAATTATGTGACACTTGTCTTTATGGAAAGTAAGTTGTAATCAGAGATTTTGGAAAAGATTTAGCGCTACAGCTCAATTATGGGTATTCCTCTGCTAAAGGAATTGCGAAAAAAAGGGGAAAGAGAACGTCGAATTTTCGCCGTCAGCTGTTTTATTTCCAGCTGTTATATTTTATTTTAAAGTTTGCAAATAATTTTTGGAAATTTAAGAACGAATAGGAGAAATATTTATTATTTTTTGTGCAACTAAAACTGCCAAGTCTAAGACCAGGGTATTGCAGATCATCAGGGAACCTTTACCCAAAAATTTCTTAGAACAACTAGAGTTATTATGTTATAAACTTTCATTTAAACAAATGAGAAGTTCAACAAATAACAAAGTTAAAACAAGAACTCAATAATCAAAATGTTTTTTATTTTCTGACTTTACCATTGCTACATTGGCTGACTTTTTTTTCAGCTTCAAATTGTAGTTGTAAGAGTATGTAAAAAGAAAATACATAAATGTAAATAACAACAACAGCTATTCAAGAATAGTGTGTTGCCGCACAAGTATTCTTTGAGCGGGTGCAGTCAAGTTAATAATTAGTGTTTTTTATGGGAATTGTTACAATTTAAGTTTAATAAATGTTTTTTAACCAACTAATAATCCCAAATTATTATTTTATTTATTAAGTCAAAAACACTTTAAATATTTTTGATTTAAAAGAGATTTATTATTTTTTTATTTTGTTTTTTAATTCTAAAAATGATAATGGCAGCAGATAAAAGAGGTGTATAAAAACATTTCAAACAAAATCTGTTTAATAAACCTTTTATAATCCAAACATATTTTTATTAATATTAGTTATGCAAGTAATCGAAAAATGTAAAGCATTAACATTTAAAACTTATTTATTGTTTAACTTGTTTTGGCCAATAATGAAATAAAGTCAATGTCTTTCAATTGTATTAAAACTTGTACTGATTTCAAATACAATAAATAATATTATAAATAAAAAACAAACAAACATGATTTATTTTTTGAGTTTTATAAAATTAAAAATTCACAACAGAGTTTTCCATATTCATGCAAGTGGTCGGTTATTTAATTCGACTTCACGCTATATAAACATAAAAACTATTTAAGAATTAAAAGCACGTGGTTTATTTTATTTATGTACTTAATTATAAAAAATATACAAAAGATAGGAAACATCAAAATAAATACTTAAAAAAAAGACTTAAATAAAAATGGTCAAGCTTGAATTGAATACCAAATTACAGAAAACAAAAAAAATTGTTGCCACAAATGCGTGACCATATTATAATTCTATGAAAGGAACCAACAATTTAAATATAATTTATAATTTTTATTTAATAATATTAATTAACTGATGTAAAATTTATTAAATTTTCAATCACATTGAAGAGTTCAAAAGATCATTTGAAAATGTTAAGGTTTTTCCCCTACAACAACATTTTATACGAAATAACTATTAAAGAATTAAATAAATTTATTTAATATTTTAAACCTCTTATCTTTTTTTTACTAATAAAATATAATCTATAAAATCTATTTATTTATTGTGGTGAAATAACATTAATTTATCTTATTTATTAATCTTTTTAATTTATTTCTTTCAAAAGCTGATAACATTGTGGCGACTATTTTCTGATTGTTTTAATAAATATTTCTCAATGTATTGTTAATAATAAAAGCAAAAGTATTTTATTATTTATGAAAGTTAAGTGTGTGTGGTGCTACAAATTTAAGAAGCTAAAAAAAATTTCATAACACTTATCGTTTTTTTTTTGTTGAAGTGTTGTAAATAATGGAAATTGTGGTGATTTCAAATCTGACATAAGCTAGAAGAAATATGGAGGGCAATATTAAAAGTTTATACGAGTAACTTGATTATGCAGTCAAACAAAAGGAAACCTTTATGCAGCTTGGTATTTCGAAATTAATTTGAATAACTTATGGTCAGATGTTGTGCTAAGCATTTTATTTTCCACAGACTTCAAATATGTTGTATCAATTTATGTGCAGTTTCCACAAGTCAGACAAACGACTCGTTCAGAAATTTTTTTATAAAAATCAGATAAGAAAATATTGCTTTCCATATAAATTTCATATTCTAGTCGACCGTCTGGGTTGTAGAAACAGGAGGTTTAAAAAATTATTTTGTCTTCTTTGAGTTTATATGTATGTGCTGCTTCATACTATTGTTAAAAGGGAGGCCGTACCGCGCCCATTGTAATTTAATTTTTGATTTTATGTATTTTGTGGACTCTTATAATGATATAGTTTCGTATTTGTGGAAGTGATGGGTTTAGCGCCCATTAAAACTTAATGCTATCAGCCTGACCTACGAGGCTAGAAGAAGACGTTTGAGCACCAATTTACTAACATAAGTATGTGACAGCGCACCTAAGGGTAAAAAAATCAATTTTCACTTTTTTTGATGTGGACAACATCTGAGCATCGAATGAGACCGATCCCATGCCCCAAAAGTGTTCCCTCCCAGAGATATGCGCGTTTTTTGAAGTGATGGTACACCAAAATGGCTCTCCTGAACAAAACCGGTTTTACGCTTAGGTCCCTTTCTATTTTGCGCGTCACATATATCGAAAACACAAACAATTATTCATATTTTACTAGATTACACCAAACGGACGACACAATCATCCGCATACTAGATGTAAATATGTAGTTTCATTAAAATTCAAAGAAAAATTATCTACACGTCATAAAAAATTTATTAAAATACAGTCACATAATATAAATACATAGGGTCTGTTCGTAAATGCATTACTGCTCTGCAACTGGAAATTTAAAAGTTCTAAACTGGTTCACTGAAGTAGATAACACACAAATAAATGTCAAATATGGTGTACAAACATGATTACTACCATGATACAATAATATAAAGGTAAAACCACATTTGAAGTTTAAAATTAATTATGACTTTTACCCAAATTATTTGAATACTGTTTTTTTGTAAACAGAGAGGAAAACGTTGCCACTCACACATAATGGCAGCTTTTATTTAGGAATACTTTTTGAAATGTGTAATTTGACATGAAGATAACGAAATCTGTCTGTAATATGATCTACAAAAGTTATCAAATGTTTGATTAATTATTTATTTCACCACATAATAAAAAAGCCTGATGGCTAGGTATATAACATCATTCTTAAAAACATCGATGTTACACACGAGTTTTTGTTAAAGCAGCATTTGCTCTCATGCCTAATAAAATTACCAAAAACTGTTAGGAAGCAGAATACTTGAAAAAACTCGCTTCCATGGCGAATATTGTAAAAATACGAAAGTTGCAAAATCGGAAAAAAATCCTTAAAATTGATATTAGAGACTGTTAAAAAGAAAATTAACTCGGAAATAATGTCAAAAAATTGCAAGTTCCCGAATATTTTCTAAATGCATTGAAGAAATAACTTACACTGTAAAGAATAACAAAATCGCAGAAATCAGATAAATTGCAAAAAAAATTGCTAGAATTGCAAATATTGCAATTTCTAGTAAACGTTTTTGTATAATTTTGGTTTCGCAATAAAAATATTTACAACGGACTTAAAAATTCAAACAGTTGGTCATCGTTCGACGACCTAAGAAATAAACCGTCGCCAGTTAGCTACGCAGGGAAACTTTCGGCCAACATACTGATTGTGTTTATTTGCATATACACAAATATGTTTCTTATTTCCTTCGAAGAATATTCCACGCTCCGACATTTGCATTTGTGGTAAAAAGCTTTGAAAGCTCTTGAATTTGTTCTTGTTCCTTTGCAAAGTAAGAGCACGCATTGTTACCATCGAGATCTTAATGGCTGATCTGATTTCTTCTGTTCCTGTTGGTGTGAAAGCACAAAAGCTCTTTTTTTAAAAGTTTGCACATTGTGCATATGACTTGGACGTAGCCAAAACACAAAGTCCCGCCTTTGATTCGGAAGAGGTGCATATGCTGTTCAGTTAGGAATTTCCTAGCAGCTGTTAATTTTCTTGCTGTTGTATTTTTGCTTCTGCCCTTGTTGGTTCTTCTGTATTTTTTTATTGCTGTTTTTTTATGAAATAAAAATTTTAATTTTCTTAATTAAATAAACAAGAAAGTCAAACAATTAATCAAAAACTCGGATTTCATAAACTAATAAGGTAGCATTCATTTTGAGAGTAAAAAATAATTGGGACAAACGTCAGAAGGTTAATATGGCGACGAAAAGAGAGAACGGTTTTACCTTTATATTATTGTATCATGATTACTACTAAAACAGATTATCAGCGAACTTATGTTGCATTTTAAATAAAAGCTTGCACGTCGGATGCAGATGAGTGGTGCATTTACGAACACAACAAATAAGAGAAAAAAAATTGCAAAACCAAGAGAAAATACTACAAACGCACACACACACATGTTTTGTTTCTTTTTAAGTTTAAGCTTATAAATACGTGTGTACTATTTTTGCATGTAGTCATAATAACTTTAAACGCTTATAGCTCCCAAATGATATCAATAATATATATATTGTGCACATCTGCTCAGAAAACCCTTTAAAACTATATAAGTCTTTACAAAATCGGTACAGTAATACCGGCGTAAAAGGGATTACAAAAAACTTGTTTGGCTATTAATATATAGATAGTTGTTTTCAATATAATTTGTCGATAGAACATTTTCTTTCGACATGGTGCACCAGCATGTATATATGTATGTATGTTTGACATACTTTCACATAAATGATTCTCACGAAACTTGTGCATATTTTAAGTATTTGAAAAAGTGGGCGCTTCCACTCCTATTCAAAATTCATAATAAATTTCTCGTACTTCTAAGCAATCGATTCTTTCGAAACTTATCAAGGAATTTGGCAACTTGTAATAAAAAATTTCGTATTGAAAATAGTAGGCGGGGTCATGCCTCTTAAAATTTATATTTATATATGTTTTATTTACCTACGCCCATTAAAATTTAAAATTATATGTTACGCACTTCTTACCTTAAAAGTCATAATTTAAAATCTGACAAAGTGGGCGGAACCACGCCCCTTAAAATTTAACATCTAATTTCATGTACTGTTTTACCTAAGCGATTTCATATAAACTTCATATGCACATTAACGTCCATTAATGACGTTATAGAAAAGTAGATGCGAACACGCCTATTAAAATGTAATTTAATTTCTTAGACTTTTATCCAAACGATTGCTGCAAAATTTTACGCACATATTAGACTCTTAAAATGTTATAATTTTGGGACACCAAACTAAGCACAAACGTGACCTTGAAACTTTCACCAGTGTTGCCAGATTTTTTTACCTTTTTCCCCCAGTTCATCGTGAATTAAAATTTTCAAAATTTGATTTCAAGGATTTGATTAATTTTTATTGATTGCAAACACTTTTTGGGTTCGTTTGCCACAGAAATGTATTTTTTGGGTATACACACCCAATCCATTTAAATTTTCAACCTCAATCACTATCCATAAAGTACTTCGTGTCGCCTTTTTGTCACTAAAGAGGCTCGGGCGACTGATCTTAGGTGGTATTACTTTCACAGATGATCAGAGGAAATTCTATCGCAAGTCCATCCCCAAGTCCATAAATAAAGAAGGATAGAGTGTTTGTGAACCCTGAATTAAATTTTTCAACGCTTAGGGTACACTTTTACAAAATAAAGGCCCAGGCATATAGAATCCGTCATATGTTAAACGTCGCTTTTTTCAACTGACAGCTAAGTTGAAATACATGATTTCTTATGAGTTGAAAGAGACGGAGTTTAACGTATGACAAATTCTATGTGCCTGGGCCTTAAAGACCTTCATACTTTTGAAGAAAATGCAACACTGATATGATGAGTTGTTATGGTTTTCAGAAAGTTTTCAAACAAAAATTATAACAGGGATCCATTTTTGTCCATTTGTATAAAGGTCTTTATATAGTTTGATATACACACTATATAATAGGGCGTGGATCTGCCCCATTAAAAAACATTCATATTTATTGTATGTCAAGTTTCATACGAATCGGTGAAAAACTTTATTACATATTTACTTTCTAATTACAGTCGGCCAACAGAGCCTTAAGAAAAGCACAACGTTTTTAAAAATCACTTAAGTATAAAAAAACTAAAAAAAACTGAGCAAATTTGTTTTTAACATCCGACGAAAAAGGGTGTTATAAGTTTGTAATGCACAGGCCAAACGGCTGGGCCGATTTTGTTCTTAGTTATGTTTGAAAAAAATCGGTCCAACCGTTTAAAATATATCACATCTTTTCTGGATATATCGGGGGTTTTTAAAATTTTTAATTTTTGTAATTTGTTAATAAAAATCGTAATTTTTTAATCGCAGGAGTGTAAAATTTTATCAAGACATGTAGTTTATGTTCGCCATAATAATCTAAAATTCGATTTTAAAATTTTTGTTAGTTACGCCTTTTTGCATTTTAAATAACGATATTAAAAATAAATTACGCTTTCAACTAAATTGTGCCAGAAATCAATCAGTTGCTGACTTTAGAGGCCAAGATTTTTTTTCTTGAAACAGTACATTTTATTAATTTTTAACAGATTTACTATCTTATTATTATCAGAGGTACTTTATGATATTTATTATTAAAAGTACTTTAAAAAAAATATATGTGCATTTACTGTATTTTGAAATATTTTGAGCAGCAATTGAATTGATTGTTGATAAAACAATCACACTGACAATTCATTAAATTTTTATATCAAAAATATTTAACTACTAAAAAATAAGTAAAATAAGTGCACAGCAAACATTACACAAGTTTTTATCTTTAGTAAGTAATTTAATTTAAAAAAAATAATCGCCAGACCGCAAGCAATTAAAGAAATTTGTATGCAATTAGATCAAGAACAATTATATTTTTGATTTCAGCAAAAATTATTTAAAATTTAATTCACTTCGAAAAAAAGAGTATGTACTAAGCACAATTTTAAACAAAACTTAATGCTAAATTTTTTTTATTATTATTATTATTAACATCAGTTATTTAACGTAAATTTTTATGAAATTATTTCTGATTATTATTATTTTAAGCCACTAATTTTTTTATTTATTTTTAATTAACACTTACAGCAGCTAGTCTCACACGTTAATTTAACACGGGAATATTTTTTGTAAAGTAAAATAAATGCACCCACTGACAAACGCACCGAAACTAAATTTTTCCCAACAAACGTTGGTTTATTTATACTTTTGCAAACACGCTTGGAGCAAACGTATTCAAGCACAATATAATAAATAAATATCACGGGGAGAGTTATTTTAAATTCTATTGGGGGCTTTTAGCGCTCGCTCTCTTTAAAGCGCTCTTTGTTTGAGTGGAGACACTAATAAAAAAATAATATTATTAAAGTAACAGGTACGAGTACCATTGATTAGAAATCTATATATTGTATTGCACTTTGCATTTGTGCTCAAGTATTGGTTTTCTATTGCAAGAGTTATTACTGTGCTCTTTGTCTAGCTTTTACCTGCACTTTTTCTTTGCATGTTCTAAATAATAAAAATAAGAAATAGAAATATTTTTTTATTATTTATGGTTTACTTGCAACAGGTAAAAATAATGACCATTTATTTAATCCCTAAAACGAGTGAATGCATTGATTTATTAAGGGTATTCATTTGAAGTTAACATTTTATCAATGCAAAATTTTGGTAGATGTTTTTGTTTTTACTTGATACTATAAATAAAAAAACATAAAGATTTCTTGAGACATTTTTAGATTCTTTTAATTGAACTGTAGTGAATTTTAATCAGAAATAATTCTTAGTCAGGCTTAAGTTCAGTAATTTCAATTCTTTATTGAATGAAATAATTTTATTTATTAATGCGAGTTTCTAAAGAAGAGAAGAAAAATTAAACTTAGACTTTAAGCTGGGGGAAATACCGATACTTTTCTGCAGTGCAGCCACGCACTTCATCAGCACCCTAGTCTATCTACTTGGGTAGAGATTCTTATTAATATCAGCTATTTAACTTAAATTTTCAATGAAACGGAATATGAGAAATGATTGTTGTGTATACAATTGATTTACCTTTGGTTAACACATTTATAAGGTTATATATTTTAATAGCACTTATTCCCAAAATTAATATTTTACTCGTTTGGCAAAATATTAATTGTTTCTTAAGAATATATTGAAATTTATTACTGAGGAGTTAGCTATTTTGTTTGCTTCTTCCACTGTAGATAGAACAAGTAGAGATATTATCTTAAACTTTCATTTAAACAAATGAGAAGTTAAATTAATATTATAGGGAGTGGTCGTTTTAAGTAAAAAACTATTAAATGAATCCAACAGTAACGACGTACATACATACATATGCACAAAGAGTTCAAAATATTTATTTATTTATTTATTAAAAATTTTATACAAAGTAAATTTGCATAATATGGTATTGCAAAAATATGGGCGGAGGAACTAGACCATATGGCAAAGATATTATTAACACTATTTTAAAAAGTTTTGTGACTGACTGTACACGACCTATGCCTTCGCATAGGAAGCAGCAACGTGGTTGTTAAAGAAATTCTACAAAAAACCGCTAGATTATACGGTTATCCGTGGCAGATCAGTCAACCAGTGCGAGCGAGACGAAAGACTCTCGAAGGCCAAACAAGACACACCAGCCTGACCGCACTTAAGAAATAATTACGATGACGCGACAGATGTTCGTTCTCCAACCCAGAGCTGCTTAACGACGAGTTCAAAATATGTAATTCGAAACCTTGCAAATTTTTGTGACACGCGTAAAACTGTTTAATTTTTCTATAAAAAAAATCGAAGTATGTAGCTACATACTACCGCGGAACTTTATGCAGAGCTCACAAAAATGCAATTTAGGCATTAAGAAATAAAATGGACATAAGCGGTTGTTCCTCAAAACCTCACAAATATTTCTAATATCCATGAGTTTTACCTTTCTTAAAGTTTTCGTTTTTTATATTATTTCGAGCATGTGGCCGCTGGGCAAAGCGTTGCCATATCATAAAAAACACAATTTCCAAATAAAAAATTTTTGGAACACTTGTAATATTTTTTTTAAGAACTTCTCTTATAGTGAGTGGTTGGCGTATTTCGACTCCGACTACGACGTTTTTGTAAAATTAAAGAATGTAAACAATTATTCTTTTTTTCGAAGTCAAAATCGAAATACGCTAAAAACCATAAGTTGCAATATTTAATCTAACATAATCATACCCTCCACCCCCTCCCAAAAAAATATTTCTCCTTTTAAGCAAACTGCAATCGTGAAAAATCTTCCGCTTTCTTGATTCACCTTATAACGAATAATATTTTTCAGGGCGATTTTTTCACTTTTCCCTTTGTTTCGTTTACCTTAATTATGCACGCGAACAGAATTATTACATCCCATAATTTGGATATTTTCTTTCGAATTAGAAATCATAAATACTTACTTTTAGAATAAGATTTTACTAATCTTATATAAATTTTACCATTGTTAACAATTCCCTACAACACCTTTTTTCTCTTTGGTTCACACACAGTAAATTTTATGGCCGTTCCCTGCGATGGTATACTAAAGAATTGCGGGGGAAAATTTTCACTGGAGATTCGCCATAGCAGTTTTCCCTTCGAGGGGAATGAAAGTTACACGGGAACAAAAATTCCCTTCATTATTCAGGATAGGGGTAAATATTAGAACTGAAAAGCCTAAAATGAATTCGTAGTTATCTAAAGCTTATTCGATAATAACAAAAGAAATTTGTTAACATATGTACTCAGAAAAATTCTTAATATTCCCCGGGAAATGATCCACAAAGAATTCATTTTCCTATGCTCTAACAGATGGAGAGAGAAATAAGCAGTGAGAGAGAGAGTTTCGAATTTTCGAAGTCAATTATTTTGTTTACAATTGTTTTATGAAAATCCACAAGGTATTAAAAATGCACTATTTATTTTTTGAAGAAGCCGAAAACGTTATAAATGTTAAAACATTTAATTGTTAATAGTAGCCTACAACTGTTGTCTATATTTATTGAGGCTTACACTTTTTTCATGTAACACTGAATGCCACTTAAGTTTATTTGTTTAAAAAAAATATTCCTTGTTTAATTGATATGAAATACAGTTAGTCTTTCAGTCCAGCTGATCTAGTACAAAAACATTAAAGATTAAATGAATTGACAAATCAAGTTTAAAGTAACTCGTGTTTAAATAAAAGCGAAACAAAAGAAAAAACAAACAGATTTACTTTAAAGAAATCTGGAATGAGAGACGCTTATATTGAATTAAGTATGTAGATATGTATGTATATAAAATCCTATTTGAAATAGTAAGAAGATAACATAAGGAGAAAAAGAAAGTTTAATTTATAAGCGCATTAATGGGATTATAATAGGAGGCCAAATGTTCGAAGTAAAAAAAATGTTTTTTTTTGCTTTAATATTTTGTTTAATAAGACAATTAATAAAATTAATAGCATATGTATGTATGTAGCAAGTATTTATGTATAAACATTTATTGAAAATTTTCATACTTATTAAATTTTTTTAAGATTTTTTTACAAACCAAATTAACTTCTTTTTTAAATGAACAAATTTTTGCTTTTACAATTAATATTTTTACACTTCAAAATTTTAAGCACGTTTCGTTGATAAATATATGAATATACATATATAATAATTAATCTGATATTGTCTCAGCTGGTTTAGTGCTGGATGCAATCAAACAGGAGGGATTGACTTCTGTAAATAGAAATTATTTACAAATTATTATGAATGAAATTAATTAAAATAAAAATAAAACTGCATGCCATAATTTATGAGTCCTTTAAAGAGTATTAGTGATTAAATTAAAACATTTGACAGTTGTCTTTTTTTTAATTTAAGAAAAGAACTTGAATCTAATCAAAATTATTAAAATATAAAGAATATTCGATATATTAATCATTGAAGTTAATGCAAGGTTCAGCAAAGTGGTTTTGCGAATCAATTCATAACTCCACAACTGCAATAGTGAGGGTCACCCCACAGAACAAATTGCATGTTCACACAAAATATTGGCATTGTATGATGGGGGAGACGAATAGCCTCCATACAAAGTAAGTCATTAATTAATGAGTAAATATGATTTTTTTAATTTTAAAACCCGAAGCAGGAACAAAATGTAATATAAAAAGGGTGCTTAACCAATAATGAAAATAAACAAAAATTCATAATTTATTTATTTGCGCACACTCCTGATGAATTGCCTGCCATTGAATGACTTCGGATACGAATTATCCAAAAATAGACATGTTTTAAAAAGCCTAAGAAAGTGAGCTAAAATCACAAACATTATTTTGTTAAATCATTATGATATCTAAGTACAACCACGATCACGCGTGACTCATGCGTGACTCACGCGTAAAAAATTCCTGACATTTGTTCATCTTCAACGAAATCACACAAAACCGTGATTAAAACAACAGCAATAAAATTATTAGCAGAAGTCTTTAGGCGCTTATTATTCTTTAACTCCACACGAGAGGGTATTATTAATTCGTACATAACTTCTGAGGCGCAACGATGCGCAGCATAATTTTTTCTAAGATAGCGTTTATTTGTTCAACCTTTAAAATAAAATTGAAATCTATGCTTAATTGCTACCAATTAATAACTCAATGCCCACTTAAAGTGAGAAAATTCCTGTTTTTCTTGCACTTTCAATATAAACATTAAAAACAAAATCACTTCCACAAATAATTTTGGTAGAAAAATTGAGCAAAACATTTGAATAAATAAATACCTGCCTGAACTTGATGGTTTCATGTTTAGATTTATTAATTTTTCAAAATTACTTCAGGTAAATAGTATAATAAAGAATGGATCTGGTATGAAGTTTTTTAAGTGTTCGCTTTAAAAAACACATGATATTTAGCTAACAAATATTCCACGCATAGAAAAAGACTACAACAGTTCAACAGTTTTTAAATATATTCAAAAATACTAATTTTCTAAAAAAAAAACCTTTTCTGATCCTTTTTTCATTAGACCCGCTTCATCCGAATATGGTTAAAAATAAAACTTACTATCTGTGGCCGACCAACCAATGGGTATCTTCAATTTGCGATTTTCTTGCTTCAGCCATTTGTTCAAAGGCGCAAAATATTCCAATAAAGCAGAGGGATCCATTTTTTTCTCGCCGGTAAATTCATTTAAAACTTCTGTCCAGTGACGGCTGCTACCGGCCGATAAGAAATGACTGTAAATAAACACAAAACTCAATATCTTATTATCGCTTATATGTATGTATTATTAATATTCCAACCTAAATGACTGGCCGGCCGATTTGCTCTTATAAATGTCACAATTATCCAAAGTCTTATGGGGATCATCTTTAACATATTCACCCGCCTTAGAGCACATGGCCTTGTGGAATTGAAATTGGAATATATGAGCAGCAAAATATCTTAAATATTCGACGTCGGCATCAATATGATATTTGGCAGGTGGATCAAAATCATGGTCAGTTCTAGTTACTGGCGGTTCAATGCCCGAATATTTAGATCTTAAATGCCAGAAGGCACAATTCCAAGCCGATTGGTCAACCTCATTTCTGAAAACCAAATAACGATATTTATCCATACTGTAAGCGAAGGGTAAGAAAACAATTTTCTTTAAAGCCTAAACAAAAAATAATTGCTATTATGCTGATTATTTACAAAATTCAAAAATTATTTGCATACCATTTTAAATAATTCATTAATACGACTTTGTTCATCCAACTCCGCCACCGAAGATAAGCCAATAGCATGCAAATGTTTAATCGAGGCAACCGATAAGGCTATTACATCTCCTACAGCCTCATGGAAACCTGGATTGGGAGCTCCTCTAAAGGCAGTAGGTTGATTCTCATATTGCAAGTAGTACTGAATGTGCCCCAATTCATGATGCACCACATACAAATAGTGCGTATCAATTTCAGTACACATTTTAATGCGTACATCACTATTTTCAAAAAGATCCCAGGCCGAAGCATGACAAACAATAGTACGATTTTCGGGTTTTTCTAAAACACTCAAATCCCAAAATGAGGCTGGCAGAGTTCTCATGCCCAGTGACGTGAAAAATTCATCCCCTAACTCGAACATTTTTTTCACAGTAAAGCCTTGTCTCTTCATTTCAGCCGTTACATCCACAAATGATATATTGGGATAGGGTTTAAGGAGTTCAATGATTTCATCCCAATTTTGTGCCCACATATTGCCCAACAAATGTATGGGTATGTTGCCTTTTTCAGAAACAACATCAGGCCCATAGTGTTGCAGTAGACGATGGCGTACATAGCCATGGATTTCCTGGTAAAAGGGTAAAATAATTTGAAAGGCCTCGTCTAGATGTTTTTCGAAATCTGGATCTTCGTAGAAATTAATCCAATAATCAGCATAAGAGGTAAAGTCTGAAATTAATAGAAACATATTAGCAATAAAATTATGTATAAATAAATTCTTGTTTGAAAACAACAAAATAAATTTTTTTTTTAAATAAATTAGCAAACTGAAATGTATCTTAATTTTAAAGAATGGTACGATTAATTATCAGAAAATTTAAATAAAGTTTGATTGCAATTTTTTCAGTAATTGAAGTTATTTGCGTGCTTGGAATAATCGACCGAAAAAATTAAGAGATTTTCGAATAGTTGAAATATATTCAATGAAATAAATATCTTTTTACGATTGATCTAAGATAAAATTATTCAATTCGCATTCTATTTTGGATTGTATTTTAAGTGAAATGAAATTAAAGTAAGTTTATTTTTAATTATTATTTTTCGAATTTAATTTGTTTCTATATTTATGATTTATTTGAACGGGCTAAAGTTCGTATCGCTTTTTTTAAGCCAAATTACATGTGATAATTATTATGGTATCAGTTGATGTAGATTTCTGCCTTATATACGAAATTTCTTGCAAATGGAATACGTGAATTGTTTTGATTCATCGTGTTTCAATTTGCTGAAAACGTGTTTTGTAATGAAAGCCCAAATTTACCATCTCTAATTTACAACAGACTTACCAGTGTCGTTTATTCTATACTAATTATGCACATGTTAGTTAATTTGCTTATTAGTGTAGTTGTAAGCTTAGCTTTGATTTATTAACTTTTTTTAATTTTTAGCTTTGAATTAATTTTAAAGAAGTTTTAGAATTTCGAACATTTTCGGAAAATTTTCCATGTTATTTTATCGGCGTTTTGGCTTACTTTATTTATAAATTTCTATACTGGATATAAATACTATATTTTAATTCGAACTTATTTTTACTTCTTTGTTTAGTTTTATTTTGGGCTGAAGTTCGTATTTCTGATGAGCCCAATTTCATGTCATAATATTTCAGAGACAAATAAAAAAAATTTTATATTATTAACCGCATTTCGAACATTTTCGTACTACATAAAAAAGATTTCTTTCGAGTTTTTTGATCATTTTTACAATTTTAGTGAATTTGAAGCATTTTGAAATTTTCGTTTATTTTAGCAAATTGCGAATTTTTATCATATTTAAAAAAACAAGTGAATTTTTCGGATTTTCGAAATTAAACAAGTTTTATTTTTAAGTTTTATTTGCAATAAATTTTTAAGCCTGTTTTCTGTTTTGCTTTGTTATGTGTTTTTAATTTTTTTATTTTTGCGAATTTCGAAGTTGTTTCCGGCTAGTTGAATTTTTCGAATTTTCGAACTTTTTCAATTTAATTTATTTCAAACTAAAAATTATATTCAATATATCAATATCCATTTTTTTGCTAAAAAAAAGGTATTTAATCGAATCGTTTCGTTTGATTTTTAAACTTCTTTTCGATTTTTACCATTTTGTAAGTTTTCGCATATTTATCGGTTAAATAACTGTTTCTTATCAATTTCACAAATTTTCTCGGATATTCATTATTTTCGCAACAACAGTTATTTTTCTAGATAATTATAAAAATGTTTATTATTAATATTTGAAATTGATATTTGAATGCATTCTTTACAAAAAACAAATTATTTTTTTAATACATACATGATTTAGCATTGAAAGAACATTTCACTATTATGGTGCAAAGCAAAACAAAGAAACGTTTAAATTTTCTGTTTTTAATATGTTATTTCTGCTTTTAATACGTTATTTCTCTCTCGATATATCGGCAAATCAGAAATATCGCCGATATATCGGAATCGGTATTCGTATTCGCTACATCCCTAGTTTTAACACCTTCTCTGCCAGTATTCATAATTTTCTCTAATTAATTTTTAATTTTAATTTTCTCTAATCCCTTTTTCACGAATTTTGTAGTTTTTAAGCCAGTTGAAATTTTTTATTTTCAGTTTTGCGTGAATTTTCTAACTTTGTCGTAAATTTAGAGAATAATTTATTTTTACGAATTTTTTATCAATTCCGATTTTATCAAATGCTGCAAATTAATATTAGTGTGATATTAAAATTTGTATAAATTTTTTATGAATAAAATAAGTACATATGTATGTTTGTATGCAAGTGATTTTCATACAAAAAATTTTTTTTAAAAAATCAAAAAGTTACAGAAAAAATATAAAAATTATATTTGAATGAGAAAAATTATTATTATTTGTTTAGAATTAGAATACTTCTTCAGATTTTTAATAATAAATTTTCCTACTTTACTAGCAAGCATTTAATGACAACTATTCGAGAGCAATTAGACGACTATCACATTAATAACGATGAAAAATTCATTATATTTTCACACTTACTATTCATTTTAGCTGCTTTTCGACTTAGTTCTACATATTTGGCGAAATTTTCCCTCATCGGTGTACCCGCCTTATCGTGCCATTCGCGCCAATAATGTGCCAACTCTTTAGGATCACGACTTTTTGATAGGCGCTCTTGTATATGAGGTTCCAAGGTTAGCGAGCAATCGCTATGATTTTTGTAAGAACAAACTTTGGTGCTGGCGTAATTGCTTTGCATATTGCTAATGGCATTACTAAGAGCATGGAAGTCTTCCGAATTTAGAATGTCATGACCAGGATCGGCCAAAATTTTTGCCTGTCTTTGCATGCAGGGATCATCTAAGTGATCGTAGCGCAAGTTACGTATAGCATCAGATAATTTTTTGTTTTCAACGGCATTTTGTGCTGCCACAGTGATCATACGAAGGCGATTTTCTTCTGTTACATTTGTATTATACTCATAAGTAATCAGGTATTGGGCCCTTTGACGTTGCCTTAGTAACTCATTTTGACGTTCGAAAAATTTTCGGGTCTCACTATTGCCGGCAGAGCAAGTATCACCAGCGAGTGCGATAGCAAACAGCTAGAAAAATTTAAAGTAAATATACTTTAATAATTGTGTGGAGAATATTTTTAATGAATGTTACCTGTAAATATAGAAGACCCATAAGGCCGGTACCTTGTTTCAATTTCAGCTGCATTTTGCTTTGTTCAGCACATCAGCCTCTATAAAAGTTTGTTTGAGGAATGTTGAGGAAATATTATATGCATTATTTTTTTTAGTTTGTAATTTTTATTTATTGTGTTATCTGGCTGGTGTATGTATATTTTTAGTTTGCTTCTTATCAGTTTCTGTTAGGTCAAAGGAGTTTAGTCGAACACTTTACACAGTGAATATGTGTACTTTTGGCAAATGTATTGAAATAAGAAAGTATTTAATTAAAATTTCGGAAATCTCATATTAAAACGTTGTTTAATCGAACTCTTCCCAGAATAATTTAGCACAAATTATAAAAAAGATACAGGAAATTTTATCAGGAAGCATGTAAACCATTCAAATAACTTTCCTTATATTATTTTGAAAATGTGTTGTATGTACATTTTATAAATTACGATCTTAGGATCTGTTTTGTGAAGTTTTCAATGTTCTTTGGAACTTCCTTTCATATAACAGATAGGCTCTATAATTATAACGACTTCTTGCTAGAAAATCAAATTTCAGAACTTTCTAACTATATACATATATACATATATGAGTTTCTAAAATAACGTTTGGTGTAGTTAAGTAACTCGTCCTTTAAAACCAATAAATCAGAAGTCCTTCGAAATATATGTATATACATACAGATGTATGTATGTACAAACGATATGGTCACAAGTAGAAAGGCCTAATTCGAATAATTTTAACTTTACAGGAAAAGGTAAAAACATAATAATAAACAGTAGACCTGCTTGTACAATTGGTTTGTAAAACTGCTTGTAAAAGCGTTATTTTTTACTATTGCAATAATTTTTTGTGAAGAGGTGTATTTGTATGAAATGTATTGGTATTTCTGAAGAACTTAATTTCGTGATAAAACGACTTAGGGCTTTTCTACTTGTGACCATCGATATGTATTTACTTCACTTTCTTGAAGTATGTCTTACAGAGGTTTCACTGTCTGCCAATGCCTCCTTATTTAGCCGATTACACATTAAAAAAACTGTAAAACCGCACTTGAGACTCAAAAAAATAATAGAATATTGTATGTACCAGTTTATTACCTTTAAAATTCACTTGAAATTTTATAATTTAATTCATATTTTTGTTGTTAAAAACAAATTGACTATTTTCCACTAAAAACTGTCGGCCTCTATTCCTGTTTCTTATTATCAGTGTTGCCAGAAACTTTTTGGGAACGAAAACATGATTTGTCGAAAAATACATGTGTAATGTACATAACCAAATTGTATTACGCTGATAAGTCCTCGTCCATACAGTGAAACATTTGCTGCGAAACATTTTTGATTTCTCTTTTAAAACTGCATTCGTGTCCACACTGTGAAGTTTTTGTTTTGCAGGTTAATATATTTTCTCATATATTTTTCATGAGAATGAGGCGAGTATGACGTACTCAACAAGAACTTCGTATAGATGAAACAAACTACCCTTTGCCATTCCTCTTTCCCCTCTCGTCTATAAACTCAAATGGTTTGCAGCAAATGTTTCACTGTATGGACGAGGACTAAGGCGACTTGGTATTAATACACTTTGGTACAGAACAAAAATTTCTATTAAATAAGCTGAAAGTGCTCAACTTGGTAACATTTTTTATGTTGATGTACACATATCAAAACATAATCACTTCCAGCGTAAAAATACTACAATGGAAAAATACAACAGGATCTTTTAGTTGAACCAAAATGTAAGAAATAGAACATGTATAGGTAAATAATATATTAAAAATTATTTAAGTTGATACCACATAGATAGATCTAAAAAATAGACATTGTCTTCACAAGTTTTTCTTCATATGGTTTATTGTTTTTTTGTTTTCTGGCAACTAATAAGTATTTCACACAACAAATTTTTGCTTGTGTTCCATTTTTGTAGAGTTTCATGTATTTCTGCATGCATATCTGTTTGTTATACAACTGCTCAAGGCACTTTTATTTTCAGGTAATATCAGGATTACAAAATCAATGAAAAAATACAATACAAACATTGCTTTTAGTTAATTTTAATTATTATTTTTCGAACTTCATTTATTTCTATATTTATGATCTGAGCGGGCTAAAGTTTGTATCGCTTTTAGTTTATCCAAAATATCAATAATAGAATTTGTAGTAACACAATAATAGTAAAAACTATTCACAAACAATTTAAAAAATTTCTACATGGCAGTTACCACTAACAAAATTTGCAATGTTTAGCAATTTTCACAATTTTTCAAAATCGTCTGTTTGATCGATTATGAGGTAGTTATAGAAAAATCCATCTACCCACCACATTTCTATCTGTGTATGCTCAAAATTATCAAATTTATTAACGAAATTCAGGAGAATACTGAGAACTTAATGCTCTAAAGCTTATTACATGTATTGTTTCATCAGCAAAATATTTTAAATGCAACTTGCGCATTTTTTTCATTTATATGACGATATGTATGTAAAAGCAAAATTATTTGTAGAAAGTTTTCCAAGTTTAACAAAAAAGTTTTTTGATGCACACATACATATATGTAGATATACATAAAACAAATTTCTCTAAAGTAAACCCTAAATTTACTTATGGCTAATCAATAAAAAAGGTATTTCAAATCTTAGATGTTTATCACTCTGAAAAAAGGAATTGTAAAGTTGAATATCATAAAAAGTGTACAGGATTTATAAATTGAAAAATGCTATTATGAGTTATAATGCTACTAACCCTTTAAATGTAGTATATCGGGAGACTTAAGGATACCTATATGTATGCACTAAAAAATATCATATCAGCAGAAAATATCATAAAATCATATATCTATTAATATATTCAACGCAATAATAAATCATCATTACTGGTAACACTGATACTAAACATGATTTTCTATACAGCTCTGTGTTTAGTAGCACGGTGCTATCTCCCAAATACTGGAATGAAGTACTGTTGTATCATTTTATGCATGCAGAACGTCATCCGAAAACAAAATTACGATGAAAAAATTAACACGAATGTGTAAAATATAAAAAGAAAACAATAAATTACAATATAATGAAAGAATTGACAAGAAATCCCAATATGTAAAAATTCCTTTTAGTTCGTTTTTACAATTTGTCGCGGAATGTTGATAGATAAAGTTGGCGTCTTTTAATTGTACAAGTGTCTAAAAAGTGCGCGTAGAATATTGTCACAGTGAATGTGTTAGTGCGTTTAGTGTATAAATTGTGCATAATTCTAAACCGTTTATGTAAAATCCTCTGAATCTCCAAAGCTTTTTACAAGTATTAAATAATAAATGGCTTCAAATTTGAAGAATTTGAATTTGAAATTGCAACACATCAAGTAAAAGGCAGAAAGAAAAAATATTACAAGTCAATGCCTAATTAAACTACAAAAAAACGAGTAGTACCCAAAAAAAGAAGTATAGTTGTAAGATTGTGTGCGTTTGTTGGTCGGTTTGTTTGTCGCGTTTGTGTGTGAGCTTGTATTCATGTAATTTAGTGTTAAAACATCAAAAACACACATACATATTTTACATTTTTAAGAAATTTACAAAACAACTCTTAAAGTATTTCTAAAAAATACATATTTTTTTTTGCTCACGTGCATGTGTTTTTGCGAAAGTGTTATTTTTATCGTGTTGTGTTGCTGTTTTTGTTTTTGCATGTAACTGACCAGATTTCTACGTCACTGAGGAAATTACAACGACAACATTATCTTCTACATATTTAAAGCAACAACAATTATTCATTCAACTCAAAAGCAAAACAAAATGTAATTATCTTAATTAATTTCGTTTTATTTTTTATCGTTTTAGTTTTTTTTAATACTCAAGTTGTCCTTTATTGTTTTAGTTTATTGTACATACAATTAATTGTTGTTTGTATTTTATTAAAATTTAATGTTAATTGACAGGCAATTCAATGCAACTGCATTCAAAAAGCTATTACTATGTAAATTAATAGGTATGTGTTTATGTGTTTACTCTAGTATCACAGTGGAAGCAAAACCTGAAAAATTTAACAATTTGACATTTAGATAACACCTTGCTTTTTATCTATTTACAAACATACGAAAAATACGACAAAAATACGTGTTACGCCGATTTTTAAAGTAAGAGAATACATATTTATGTAAATACATACATAATTACATAGTTACATATGTATTTATCTAGATACAATAGGAATACCACGTTTACACATCCATACATACATACATATGTATTCCGCCACCTATCTATTTATGTACATACTTATGTATGTATGTATGTATGTACTTATGTACGTGGATATATGTACCTATTTATATCTATTTACTTTTAACAAAAAATGTTAAGAATTTTTTTGTCATAATTAAGATTACATACATACATATGTACATACACACATACATACATCTCAACAGACGTACCCTGTTGCTAATTTTTGGTGTAGTTACGTTTTGGAACAGTCCTATACTAGTTACCCTGCAGTCAGACTGGGGCCAAGTGTCTCTATGTCAACACTAAAATTCTAGTAGTAGTTAGATTGTCTACAATTTCTCTTGTATTCATCAGTATAAAATAAATAAGGAAAACAGATGTGGTGTATTTCTGGTGGATTTTGCAACAACTTGTCAACATACATAAATTTGTATGTACGTAAGGTATAGAAATGAACCAGTAAATGTCTGGTTGGTATGTATCCATGTTCCCATAAAAACTATGAATTCACTACAGAGACAGAACTAAGAAACTTGATGAAATATCGGCTGCACTTCTCTACAAGCGACGCGCTGTCTCTCTCTCTCGCTTTTGTTTGTCATGTAAACAACATGGAAAAAAAGAATTCTTATAAACTAGTATAACAGCAACTAGTCCTTCAACTAGTATGCGACTCTACACAAAACAACTAGTTGTGCTCCTATGACAACCCAATGTAAAAGTCGATAGTTCTTTCTATGAAAAAAACAGATGTGCAACCAGTCTGAATTCAAAAGCAACTAAAATGTTTCTGACCACATACTACTCCTTTTGTCTGCAGGGTAGTAGTAGTTATTGAATTTCCGAGAGTTTTAAGGCAGTAAAAAATTCTTCAGAAAGTTCAAGGCTGACTTCCAAAATGTATGACACAAAGTTTGTGTACTTTTTTGATGCGTTATTTACATTTGTATGTATGCAGATATGTACATACATATGTATATCGTGTATAGATACAAATTTGAGAAATATTGTAACACTTGAGCATCAACTTTGAACTCGATGCGCTGAATAGTCCCGGGTCAGACTTGCAATTTTAGTTGCAGCAATTCTTTAATATGCGTGAGAGTGTTGAAATGCTTGGTTTGCAGCTTTTTTAATACTTTATCGGCGACTTTTTGAACGGGTGTGCATCGTTGATATATTCTACTGCAACGTTATGAAACACTTCACTTTGTTCGAAAACAAATCAATGGACGTTTTAAAAGTCAGCCAAAACTACCTACAAATTCGTTAGTTTTTCATTACTAAATTTAAAATCGAAAACTTCATTCGAGACCTGTTTAACAAGTTTTGTACCGAAATAAATATTCCTCCAAAATTTTGTAAAAAAAATTATGCAAAACTTCAACTAAATTTTTAATGAAAAATTATTGTTAATTAAAATACTTATCGTTAACTTAATACGAAAAGGCCCCAACCAATAATTTTTCGAAATCGATATTTTGAAATATTGCGATAGACCATTACTAAACTATATTAAAAAAAATAATTAAACTAATATAACACTAAATTTGTAAAGTGTTTTTAATAAAAATTGCGTTTAAAAAAATTTTGTATCAATATTTCGTCTTTTTTTATTAAGTTTTTTCCTCCTCCTCCGAAGTATGAAAAACATGAGTTGGAGTATTTTCGTATTAAGTTAACGTTATGCAGGCTAAAACCTAAACGGAACTTCGTTTAAATTTCTATAAACAAATTAATATCGATTTGAAAGGCATTTTTTAAAAAAATATTCACGTGAGACAAACGCGGCGAATTCTTAGGCTTATCCGGAGGTTTTTCAATTTGTTGGCCAGATAGAACAAGCGGTTCATCCATTTAAGTAATCTCAAATATAATAATTTATTTTTATTTTTTATAAGAAAATATATGTATGTATATTTAATATTATTTTATTAAAGAAAATACGTCTGCCTTCTACGATTTTTTTTGTAAAAACTCTGTAGTACAAGAAATTACTATCTATTACAAACAGAAAAAAACTCTATAGGTTTACAATTTAAAACAATAGCGGAAATCACGGTTGGTCTTGTAGATCTTTTACAACTTGTAGCTTTGGAAAACTGTTGTTGCTTTGCTTTAAATTTACCAAGATTTACCAAAGCTACCAGATGTAAAAGATCTATAAGGCCAACTGTGAATACCCCTAATGTTTTTACAAAAAACTAGATATAATAATTCTTTCTGCAAAAAGAGACGACTTCAATGCAAAGATCTGATGATAGATGCAGATAAAAAGAAATACCTGAAATATAAAATTAAACTTTAATGTCCGTGCCTCCGCCCATTTTTTAAATGCAAAACTGCGTGTCTTTTTCACAGCTCAGGGTGCGTGTTAAGTCTTGCAAAAATCGGTAAAGTAGAATCAATTAAAATAAAATATATTTTATTTGGCGCGACTCCGCCCCATTTTTTTAAATGGAAGATTGTGTCTATTTTAGAGCTAAAGGTGTGTGGTTAGTTTTAGTAAAAATCAGTTAAATATTATAATAAATTTTAATGGGCGCAAAACCCGCCAATTTTTTCAACTTTAAAATTGTGTAATTACAAAGAAAGAAAGGTGTTTTATAGGTTTCACTGCAATAAAATAAGTATAATATCATAAAAGTAAATAAAAAATTTGTGGGCCCGTCCCCTCCAAATTTTTTAACCATGGGATTAATGGGAAGCCCTCTCAGACAAAAAAATAATTTTTACATTCCCTTTAAAGTGTACCGAGTTATGAAGTAACACCAAGAAAAAATTTAGACGAATTGTTAACCTCCTCCTTTTTTGAAGTCGGTTAAAAATAAAATAGTAAATAGTCGATTATCGCTTAAAGGAATCATGTTCGAAAATAATATCGCTTAAGCTTTTTTGACGGTTATTGCATGATGTGTATGTATTTAATTAATAATAAGGGTTTTCATGAGACAGTTCAAAAGTCTCGCAAACTGTGCAATTGTGCATTTTTACACTGTCGTAAATAAAATGTCAAAAATTGTATAGAAAGTTTTTTACACAAACCTGTTAAGTTTGCCCAATAATTTTGGCTCGTAAACTTAAGCTGTGCAATTGTGCATTTTGTAAACATCAACTTCTTGCTTTTTTGGACTTCTTTAGGCACTTTTAGACACACACACACCCTTTTTTATTTCTAAAAATGGAATAATGAAATTTTTTTTACAACAAACACAGGAAAAAAATTCAAAAGTTTTTTTAAATTTTTTTCATGTGTTTGTTGTAAAAAATTACATTTTTCCATTTTTCCAACGAGAAAAAAAACTGAAATGAATACCTTTACTATTTATATATTTTCTATTCTAATTTGTATATTTCAGGTGCTTTAATAAGTGTGTGAGGCCTTGAAAGCTTTCACTGTTGGTTAAAATATCAAATGATTTTAGTGTTAAATAAAAATAAAACTGCATAAGTTACTTAGAATTTAAAAAATCCAATAATTCAGAAATCTCTAAAGCTAATGGTATTAAAAAAATTGTAAAGAAATGTGTTAAAAATATAATAAAAAAATAATAATCTCTAAAAGTGGCATACCTACATACATATAAAAAATATTTAAAAAAATTTCTTAATATAAAGTGTTATAACGCAGTGTAAACTCAATAATCTTATAAGAAAATATGAATAATTATCAAAATCAAACACCACCACCGGTGTTGAGAAATCATCATCAACACCAACAGCAACAGCAGCAGTTGCACCACCACAACAACTATCATTTCCCAACATCGGCGGCAATAGCAGCTGCAGCAGTACCATCAACAATACAATTGACACCTTTGCATCAACTTCATCATTTACATCAAAATCATGGAATGATGCTGCAACATCACCATCATCCACACCACCACCAACAACCACAACAACATCAACAGCATCATTTTACAGCACCTGCAGCACCATTACCACCGCTACCACCAACACCACAATCTTTGGCCGCAGCTGCAGCCTCAACGACAACCACCTCATCGTCGTCAGCATCAGCAATAACAAATCTAGCAACACCTCAGCAACAACCGCAACCTCTAATCAGCAATTCGTTGGCCATACGTCAAGAAATACAACGTTTCGAAAGTGTTCATCCATCGATTTATGCCATCTATGACTTAATTGATTTGCTACCCATAACGGATGCTCAAATCGCTCAACAAATAAGAGATCATGTTGTCTGCATTGAAGGTAAGTTTTTCTTTCTTCATTTTTCTTCAAAATGAAAAAGTCATTATGAGTGGTTTCCTATTGCATGTTGTATTTGCTTATCAAATTTCATACTTATTTATTTTTTTCTAATAAACTGTTACTCTTTGGAAACAAGTGAAAGTTTTTGTTTTGTTTCATAAAAATATGTCTGGCTTTTAATTGTCTTTATTATTCATCATTTATTTTCAAAATCTTCTTTTAATTGACCTTGCATTTTTGAAGTGTTTTCTTTCTGCATTTTTTTCTTTCATTTGTTTTCCTCATTAAAGACCGGAAAAATTATATTTTTTCCGCTATTTTATTATCGCTGAAATATTTATTCATGAGCCCTACAACGTAATCAAATGGCATGTTGCGTACATTTCAGGCATTTTTATTATTGTTATAATCATTATTATTTATTATTATGTATTACATTTCAATAATAAATTTGGAAAAAAATGCAATCGGGGGTCAAATCGTCACATTCGTGAACGTACAACTCGTCATGTAAAAACACAATTTACGGATTATGACATATGTACGTGAACGTACTGAAATGCCATTCAGCTTATACGATTGCCGATCACTTAATTTGTTTTCTTACATTTGTCGTTTTGAAGTAAGCAAGGGGAAGAGTTGGAGGAGGAGTTTTCATTCCGGAATATGGAATTAAAATGACCTTCAGAATGAATGTAGTATAGTACAGGCAGAGTTATCTGCTATTAAAAGAGCCACACACTGGCTAAGGTTCCATCGGATTTCAAATAGAGATATCCATATTTTAACTGACAGCAAATCTGCTATTAAGTCCCTCATTGGGGTGTATACCACATCATTTCTTGTCCAGGAATGCCGTATAGCCCTGGATGGACTTGCCCAGCACTAAAATATTTCGCTAAAATGGGTGCAAGGGTACACGGTACTGTTTCAGGAAACATAGTTGCGGATGAACTAGCAATGAGAGAGGTCGATATCGACAATATTTGTGGACTCCCGCTCTCATCCTGCTGGAGACGCTTTGATGGTACCTTTCTTGAAGTAGCTCAAATTAGATGGCGAAATGAGCCCACTTGTGCAATAGCGAGAACCCTCTGGCGTCGCATGGACTCTCGTAGAACGAAAAATCTCATGAACTTCAATAGGAAGCATTTGAGAGATAGAGTGGCCACTTTGACTGGTCACTGTACCTTCGGAACCCATGCTTAACGTATTGGTCTCCCGCATAATGACTACTGCCATAGTTGCAATGACGAGAAAGAGGAAGAAAGTATCCAGCATCTCCTATGTCTTTGTCCCGCCATGGAAGATCTCCATCTGCACCTCTTTGGCAGAATATCCTTTGGAAACTTATCCCAGTTATCGGAAATTGTGCTCAACAATATTAGCCTGTTTATTAGGAATATTGGTTGGTATAATCACTAACCCTCCCCCCCTAGCCAAATTTTTTGACCCACTTCCTACTCAACTCACAACCCTTCTGAAAAATCTTCTATTTCTACTCTAATTCTACCCTTCTCATTCTTCCTTTGTCTTCTCTCTCTATCTTCTCTCAACTTACAGGCAGCACAAAGGGATCATAATATTGGGGCCTGCTAACCTAACCTAATCTAATTAAGCAAAAGCGAAGAAATAGGATTAGGTGTTAACGAGTTACTCCATACAATTAGACATTAAAAACGGTAGCATTATCTAATCTTAACCCACCTCTAAGTCATGGCATAATTTTTAATATGAAATTTCATCGCAAAACTCTTTAATATAATGTTAAATTTTGCCACTTATGCTAACTTCATGACAATTTTTGCTGATACATAGGGCCGTAGATATGTAATTTAATACGAACTTTAGACTACTTATATAAAATATAGTTTTGGCATTTTTTTTCGTTTTGGGTTTTTTTTCGGTTTTGAGGGTTTTTTAGTTTTTGCGTTTTTTTTTTTGGTTTTGACGCTTTTTTAGTTTTGGCACTTTTTATCTCGTTTTGGCGATTTTTTTTCGGTTTTTGGCGTATTTTTTCTTTTTTATTTTGGCGATTTTTATTTAATTTTGGCAATTTTTTTTAATTTTAGCGATTTTTTTTTGGTTTTTGGCGTCTTTTTTCATTTTGGCGATTTATTTAGTTTTGACACTTTTTTTCTCGTTTTTGCAATTTTGTCCGTTTTTTGGCGTTTTTTTCATTTTGTTGATTTTTTTTAACTTTGGCGAATTTTTACTTTTGACACTTTTTTTCTAGTTTTTGGCTTTTTTTCATTTTGGCGATTTTTTTAATTTTAACGATTTTTTGTCATATAATTTTTTTTTGTTTTGGCGCCTTTTTTGCGTTTTGGCGATTTTTATTTGGTATTTTTTTCATATGGCGATTTTTTCATTTGGGCGATTTTTTCGAATTTGGCGATATATCTCAGTGTTAGAAGTTGTTTTTGTTTTGGCGATTTTTTTCGGTTTGGCGATTTGTTTTTTCAACGTTTTTTAGATTTTTTTTTTCGGTTTGGCGATTTTATAATTTTGGGATTTTTAGTTTTACCGTTTTTGAAAATTTCAAGTGTTTGCCTCTTACGGTTTCCAAGATACAGCAATTTGTCAAAATTACATAGTCAAAATTGCATTAACTGATAGACATCCCTTTAAATTAAATTTTTTTTTAATTTTAGTGTTTTGTAATCTGTATAAGAATTCACTAATTTTACAAATTTCAAGTGTCAATATACATACATATACATACAATTCTATGTATATTACATGGGATTTTAAAATTTTTTGTTGTTCGTTTTGGAACAGCCTTTAATTTTTAACTCTCATGTATTTTTTGTTGTAGAGGCCAAGGTTCCAAATATTCTGTCCAAAATTCAGGTCCGTAGCTCTTACGGTTCCTGAGACGGCCAGAAAGCCAGACGGCCAGACGGACAGCGTAGCGATAACAATAGCGTTCCTTTTCACCTTTGGTGTACGAAAACCTAAAAATTAAGTTTGTATTAAAAATAGGGATGTAACGAATACGAATACCGATTCCGATATATCTGCGATATTTCTTATTTGCCGATATATGGATATCGGCGATATTTTACTTTCGATACGGTGATACTTCTTAATTTTTTTAGAGCTGTTTTGAACAAACAATTCAATTTTCAACGATTTTTTTTTGCATAACAACTAAGAGAAATAACATATTAAAAGCAGAATATAAAGTCTAAACAGAAAAATTAAGCGTTTCTTTTGTTTTGCTTTGCACCATAGTAGTGAAATGTTTTCTTAAAAAAAATAATTTGTTTTTTGTTAAGAATGAATTCAAATATCAATTTTAAATATTAATAATCTCTTACACTATAATTTTGTATAATAAAAGGTTTTGTTAATTTTAACTTAAGTTCAATATGCGTATCGGAATCTGTATCGTCGATATTTCTTTTTGATTATCGGTATCGGTATCACATCGACAAAACGGATTATCGTTACAACCCTAATTAAAATGCTTAATATTAAGAAAAAAGGCCAATTTGTGTTTTAAAATTTTGTTTTAAAATACTTCCTTCAAAAATTAATTTTTACTGTTTCACAACAGTTGCAGCCATAAACGGCCGAATATTGCCCCTAGTAGTGATTGTTTAAGCTGCGCTTTCATATTTTATTTTTACATACGAGTATTAAATTTTTTATTTTTGCTTAAAATGCCTTCTTGATTAACATTAAAAGTTTTATTTTTTATTATTTTTTCTTTCTCGTACTGGCACATATGCTGATAAATCAAATTGTATAGCAGATCAAAAGCAGTTGAGAAAAATACGAGAGTATTGACAGTCAGCGCCACTTAAAAAAACTGCAATCGCTAAATGAATTTTATAAATATGTATAATTTTTTTTGATGCCAGTCAGCGTCATCATATAAAGCGAAAAGAGCAGCCTTATGAAATTGCAAATTTTATGATTTGTATGTCCTCTTTGAAAAAATTTTCTTATAAATACATATTTCCTTTATTTTATGAAATATAAAAATAGAACAACTTTGTTGTTGTATGAAATAATTTTATTTTTAATTTAATGATTTTCATCATTTTAAAAAATTGTGCGTATTTGTTGTTGCTTATTTGAGAACATAGAAAACCAATCAATCAATTAACGAGCGCACTTAAATGTTACAAAAAAATAAAAATCATATTGAACAAATACAAACTTTGCTACAAAAACATCCGCAGGCATCGCACTGTGGGCTGAAAGTTTTCACCACCTTCGCCACGATTAATTCAAACGATGAACTTTAACTTTCACAACCGTATTTGGCACCAAAAAAAAATTCTACATCACTAACTGCAAAAATAAAAGTTCTTGGTAGTTTACTTTATTTGCAGTGTGTGTTCAAAGTTCAATAATTTTTGTTATATTTGCGCGCATTTATTAAAAGAAAAAATTTTGATATTTCAAGTGATTATAGTTTTTGTTAAGACTTCTATAAGTAAAAGTTTTATAATAGAACCGTCAACTTTAGGTATATGAGCATTTAAAAAATTATTTTTTGTTTAGATAAATGTTTTAGAAATATTAAAAAAAAATTAAATTGCCAAAAAAATGTATTTTTGATATATACATTGAGTTTCAACAACTTTGCGGATGAGTGCAGGGAAAAATGTTGTTATGCTCTTAAAATATAAGATTTTAGCTAATAAATCCCAGAATACCTATTTGAGCATTTGTGCGATTTTTGAGTTATGAAGGCTTTTGTGAGAGAATTCCAGTTGCTAAAAATCAATGGGAAAAATACATATTAAATATTTGTTTATTTTTATTTAAACAAAAAGGCACATAAAGTATGCGCTAATTTACAATTTAATTTACTAATTTATAGTTTTTCATTCCAAAGTTACAGCAAAAATAGTCAAATAGTCAAATTTTCTCCAAAATACTAAAAATCCCATAAAATCTTAAAATTTTTTTCCAAACATTTTTTTATGGTTTTTTATGTATTTATTAATATTCATCAATAAAAAATAACAACACTTTAAAATTACGACTTCTATGAATTAATCGCCACTTTCTCTACCATTCACCCCACTGTGCATCGCTGAACTCATTCACACATTTAAGCAAATTGACTGACAGGGGAGGTTTAAAAGCTCGGAATTTTAAATATTTTTTTTTTATAAATGTTTGTATGTAGGGAAACCGGCAAACCGACTGCTGGTCACACACATACACTCTACATTAAGCAACATGTGCAATTTTCAAATACTCGTAAATATGGCTTTAGAAAATTACGAGTACATGCAATGAAATTAAAAAATGTTTAGCTGTCTAATTTTGTTTGAGTTGTGGTTATTTCTTTATTTCTGCCTCGTTTCCATCTTTTATTATTTACAATTTTTGTATCTATTTTCTTCTAATGTTTGGATAAATGTTAAGTTTCTGCTTGTTCGATTTTATTGCTTTTTTTCCTTAAACAATTTTTAAACAGTCGTTTATGGGGCTGGCTACGTTGTGTTTACACAATAAATGGAACAGGGGAAACAAGAAGGAGGGATTTCATGTACATACACTGGGAATAGTGCTTCTCTCTTTATTGTTCTTAGTGAAAACAATTGTTAATAATGATGATGTGATGTGTATATTAATGCATACATATCGTTACCTTAATATAGAAAGGCCCTAACTCATAATGTTTTTGAAATCGATATTTTTGTATACATATTTCGATAGAAGAACGTCTAATGTATCTAAAAATTCAAAAATCTTGATTAAAAAAAAATAACGAGTAGGGGCCTCTCTATATTAAGGTAACGATATGTATGCATGTATGTATATTTAAACATGATGGTTTAGTTTTTTTCAAATATTTTGTCCAAAATTGTTTACAAAATCCTTAACGATCGTTCTAAAGTATTGTTCGCTGTTAGTAAATGAATAATAAATTGCTTTTGACGATGTACAAAAAAGATACAAATTATTTAATATTGATCAATGTCGGTTTTTTTTGGTTTTCTCTTGTTTTATTTATTTTTGTTCAGAAATAGAACTAATCGACAATTTATCATGTGTTATAAAGTTCTATGTGACAGATAATGGCTTTATTTATTAACTTTTTTTATTTTTGTTATATGGACTTTATTTTTGCACTAATAAAGAGTTTTCCAACAAGTGTGTGAGATACATACAGTCAGCTGCCGATAAGTTTAAACATTGTAAAGCAGAGAAAAAAAATTACAAATAATGGGCCCATTTGACAATTTTGTTTTTCTAATAACTTTTTTTCATTGTTAAAAGACTCGTTGTAAAAGGTAGTAGAAAAACTAATTAGACAACACATGCTGAATAATATTAGGCCCCTTTCAGATTAAGCAACTTTAATTGCGGAAGTATAATTTTAATTTTAATTTATTTTCTTTTGAACTTGATATTGTGTTCACATTCAGCAAGTTTAATTTTCTTATGCTCGAATTTTCGTAATTTTTTGACGTTTTGTTTCATTTCTGTATTCATTGTAATTGTAAAAGTGATTTGAAATTTGGTTAATACAATGGAAGTTGAAGAAAAAAATAATTTACTTAAAGATATACTTGAATGCATCGGAGAAGCAGTCAGAATTGACACCAGAAACAAAATTGTCAAGTACAAGCAAGTCTGTACTCAAATCTTGGCAATTTTTCCCCTTCAAACCGACTTCTCACACCCACAAACACAAGACTTGCGCAAGTAAAGTTGCCTAATCTGAAAGGGGCCTTATTTGTTGATTTTGAAAAAGCTTCTTAGCCTACTGTGATTGCAGTTTTTGTAATTCTAAATAATTTAAACGCAACAGGCGCACGGAACTAAAGATCATGGAGTAGTGCTAGCATTATAAATACGGCAAACAACATACCTGATCTCATTGACTAATGTACTCCCAAACCGTACTTCAAAAGGAATTTTAGTATTTCATTCACAGAAGGGTTCTCCCCATTAGACGGAGCCGTAAAAGTTTTCACGGACGGCTCAATACGGGGAAAGAGTTGGAGGGGGCGTATATATTGCAGAACTCAGAATTGAAATGTGTTTCAGACTCCTGGACGAATGTAGCATATTACAGGCAGAAATATCCGCCATTAAAAGACCAACACACTGGCTAAGATTTTATCGGATATCTAAATGAGATATCCATATCATAACGGACAGCCAATCTGCAATCAAGTTACTTGTCTAAGGATATCGCATAGGCCTAGATAAAATTGAGCAGCACTCATCTATCGTACTGAATTGGGTGAGTGGACACAGGATTAATTCTGCCAACATAGTTGCGAACGACCTTGCAAAGAGGGGAACACCACTCAGAGCACTCGATATTGACAATCTCTGTGGGCTCAGAATCTCATCCTGCTGGAGACGCCTCGATGTTACTTTTCTCAATTTACATGAGTGATAGTGAAAACCCTTTAGCCTCGCTCAAACCCCCACAGAATTAAAAACCTCGTTAACTTTACTAGGAAGTACTTCCGGAATCTCTTGGCCACAATGACCGGCCATTGCACTTTCGGAACCCATGCTTAACGTATGTGTATCCCGTACAATGATTACTGCTCTAGTTGTAACGATGAAAAAGAGGAGGAAAGCATCTCCTCTGCTTATGCTCCTCTCTGGAGGATCTTCGTCTGCGCTTCCTTGTCAGGTTATCTTTCGGTAGCCTATCCGAGTTATTCAAGTTATGGCGTGTGTACACACAAGACCCTTACCCTACCCACTCTCTTTTCATCTCAAGTAAAAATTCATATATTCATCTATATCTTCCTATTTCTTCTTTATCCTCCCTTTCTCTTTATTTTCCAACTTCAAGATAGCACAAAGGGATCATCGTATTGGTCCCTTAGCTTTAATTTTTTACCAGCAATCTTTTAACCTGACCTAACCTACTTAAGTGTTGCTTAGCTGCAACGAAATGCATCTAGGCATGCTAAACCAACAACAAATAAATTTTTAAAATTTGTAAATAGAATTGTTGGAAATTTCTGGTGTAATAGAATTTTTCTTAATAGACAATTGCAAAACTAGAATTTCATAATGTGGACACTGATGCAATTTCAAAGCAGACTTTTAAAAAATGGTAGCAACCAAAAATTGCAAGTCATGCATAAATACTTATTACATATGTATGTATAGGTACATACTTGATGCACACCATCACAGGTTTAAAATCATAATATTTTTATTAGAAAACTCTTTATGTATACATAATCTCTATGTTTGAAAAAAGCACACGCACTCATCCAGTTGCATACATATGTACATATTGAAACATTTCACTACTGCGGTGTTTGTGTCCGAAAAGAGGAAAGTCTAAATCAAATAAAAAATAGTTTGACATTGATAATGAATGACAGTAAATGCATAGATAGTCTGAACAAACAACCATTTAAAAAAGAGTTAAACATTTGATGCGAACGTTTTTTTTATTTAGAAAGAAAAAAAACACTATTTCTAGTTTACGAGAAAGACAATTTTCATAAAAAGATTTACTTTCCACCATTGAGTGATCAATATCAAAGAAAATACATGTTTATTTCTCAAGATATATTCATACAATGTAGACTCTCCAGAATATCCTTTGAAATTGTCCTTTTCAGATGTCAAAATCGGGTTGTTACTTCAAATTGAAAAACGTGTATTTTGACATTTAAGAAATGATGCTTGTTTATTTATTTTCGTTGGAAAATGTGTACTCACCTGAAAAGCGAATTCACATAAGGTGATCTTAATTCACCAGCTAAAATAACTTCTCTGCTGTCAAATTAAACAAAAAAGAAAAGAAATATTCTGACAGCAGGAAATTTTGCACTAACAAATATACAGAGCGAATACAAAGAGTTGCAGATTGAGACCACCTTGTATCAATTCGCCTTGTTACCTGATCTGTCGAGATCACCTGTTATGAACTCACGTTGTGTGTTACTTAAGGTGCGGCCACATTGCGAAAACATTTGAAAGCAAACATCAAATATTAGCTTGCTGTAATGTAACCATAAGATAATTTTTTTTAAATTTTTACTCTTTTGACTTTAAGGGCCAATTCACCAACTTATTTAAATGTGAATTAATATTTAAAAATAGTTTTCCGCACAAAAATTAATGAAAATAAACTTTAAATAAGAATTGATATTTAAATAGCGTTTGTGAAATTACGTAATGATCTTCTTGCTATATTCAATTATAACAATAAAAATTCGCTCGATTTCTCAAATCTGTAAGTTGTTTCACTTTTCAATTGTCTATGGTGTTTTAATTACATTTCGAATCAGAAGTTTTAAGAATTAATCTCTTCCGTTAAACTCTTTACCATTTAAGGTGCAGCACAAGTATGTAAATGGAAGCCCAACTTCCGTTGGTTAAATAAATATGTATAACAATATTTGTCATACTCGTACTATTTGTTGTAGTTTTAAGTTTTTTTTCTTCTTAGTAGTTTGAGGCTGATATTCATTGAAAATGATTCTTAACAAAATATAGAAATAAAAATTTTTTCGACCTGTGCCTTGCATTTCAAAGTAGACAATCATCATTAAATGAATAAACTGCAATAAGACAAGATGGGAGAAGAAGAATGAATAGGTGTTCTCTTCTATTTGCGGCTGGCTGTAAAACCCTCCCTCCCTCCTCCTTCAACTTAACAGCCCGGCCCCAACCAATATATAATGCTGTCATATGTTTTATGTGCAACACCTGACTGATTGTCTAAAACGTTACGTTTTTTTCTGTCATTGTTGTTGCTGTTGCTTTTTATTGTTTGGCCGTTTTTGTTTTAAGAGCCACCGAGCAAAGTGTTTTATAGTCACTTCTTTTCATTTATTGCTTTGTCTCGTTGCTCGGTCTTATATATGTGTTTTTGCTCTTTTTTATTATATGAAGTTTATTTTATTTCACTTTTTATTATGATTATTGTACGTTGGCTGTTAGTCCGTTTGTGCGTATTAGTCTCAAATACCTTGGAGGCCTATTGCAATTTCATGCATTATTGATGTCAATGACTCGAAGTGTGTGTTGTCTATGTGCTTAAGTGTGCTTGTTCTTTTCCAATTCTGAGGGGGTTGTTCAACAGGGGCAACTTATTGTGCGGTCTTTTTTTTTTGTGGGTTGTTTCTAAATTGGTTTGCAGTTTTTTATTTATTTTTTTTTTTGCTAAAGACGAATAAATTGGCCAAGCAACTGATTTTGGTTATATGCATGTCAGAGATCAGCAATTAGTAGTAAAAAAATGAGTAGAGTTGTAATTATGCGCACTCATACTTATTGCAATGTTGTCTATGAATCATATCCGCTCGAAATTTTAAATTGCGCATCGAATTCATACTTAAGGACCACTCAGACTATTATACTTTGTATTAATACATGTCAAAAATTCAAATAATACGTGCAAGTGCGATATTGTGAATGCAAAATGTCAGAACGAATGGTAAATGATACGATAAAAATTTGACATCCCATTTTTTGAAAATTTTCTAAACGATAATACTTTTTATCTGATCAGAAATGCATTATTACGAAACAAGTCATCTGTTTCAACGCCGTTGCCGTGCCGTCATTTATGGTGTATGTTTTTTGTTGATTTCGACTCTTATTAACTCAATGTCTATGGACGATGCAAAATAAGTATGATTCGCAATTATTTGTTGTACTGTATTAATTCATAAGCACCGCTTTTAAATATACATATGTATATGGATGAGTTGAGTGAGCTGAATCAATGTAAGTAGTATAAGTATTTTTCTGAAATTATAAATCAATCTGAATTGATTTATGAGTGTGAGTGTGGTATGAATATGAATATCGACGTCGCATTCATATTTATTGCAACCCTTACATATAAATCAAGCTTATTGTGAGTGTGTGTAAATCAGAGCATGTAGTTGAGTTTAAATGATGTCTAGGCATTGATATTTAAAATTTCATGAGCCAGTATAAATAGCGAAAAAACGATTAATTTGCAGATCACTGATGCATGTACTAGTTTATTTTTCTAAAAGAAAGCTTATCCGTAGACAAACAAAAATTGTATGTTTATTTGTAGAGTATAAGGAAAAATCGAAAAGGTTGCAAGGATATTTATAGCGAGAGAGAGAGAGAGAGAGAAAGCTATTGAAACTTTTTATTTTAGTAAATTGTTTTGTAGAACTTTTCTTAAAACTTCTTTAACAAAAGTTGTTAAAATAGTTTTCGATTGATTTTCTAACCAAGTCATCCATAATTTTGTATTGATAAAGGCTAATGGGCGACGACTTAAAAGAAAACACGGAACGGAAAGTATAGTTTCGATAGTACGAGTATGAGTACTACCAAAGAAAAAAAACAATATTAAGATAAACAATATTTCTCTATCTCTTTCTTCTTCTTAACTTCTACCTACAGGGATTTTGTATATATGATAAAACAAGTATTTTATGCTAAACTATAAAATTCATACATGCGTATCAAGCCCATTGACTCTCTCTCATATTTAAAGTTTGTGTGTGTTTATACTCAGGATATTTATTCGCCTTTATCCACCGTGTAAAGACATACATATGTGTATATAAAATGGAATAAAAAATGTGTGTGTCTGTGGCTGTTTGAAAACATGTTTTATGTGTGTAAATAAAATGGCTGCTTATATACTCATGTGTAGTCGATTAATACTCAGATTATTTTTGTACTCATGCATATAATTGCAGCTCAAACATTCTATAACTTTTAGTTCTAGTCGTTTGTGCTGCGTAATTTAAAAGAAATGTGTATAGAAATAGTTGTTGGATGTTTATAGTTAAGCTTAATCGGCTTCAAATTAATGCGTGAGCGTGTTTGCTCAGCTGAACGCGTTCATACTTGTTTGACGACCAACACTCAAAGAGTACTTAAAACGTTAATTTTGTCATTCTATGGCCGGGTTTACATCTGTGTGGCAAATGCCACACAAGCGTAAAAAAGCGTAACCAACTAATTACTAATGAAAAACTGTTTGATTCAGACATGTATTTATTATAGACAATTTTATAGAATCCAAAATGATTGCAAACTATTTAAATCAATAAATACATGTCTGAATCCAACAGTTTTTCATTAGTAATTAGTTGGTTACGTTTTTTTTTGGCAAGTGACATACAAGAAATGCCAGATGTAAACTCAGCCTTAGATACGTCAAGCGGCTCACCCGCTTGCAATATAATTGTGCAATTTTTCGTATTGTACTATAATATCGCCAATGTTTATGTCAATTTTGGAGGGTGACACAACATTTTGGCAAGTATCAAAGGACTCTTGATTTTTATTGTACAATCAAGACAATTGTGTAATATGGTGGCAACATTGTTTAATGTTATTTACTTTTCCACTGTCAGGTAAATTGGGCAATATTTTCTTTGAAAATATTGTGCTATTTATTGCATAGTATATATAGGTCAATATAAATATGTATATATAGAAGTTCCCATAGTTCCTACAAGGAGCATAGGGCCATAGGTCAAAAACAACAATAATATGTACAACAACATATGCAATAATATTGTAAATGGATGGTCCGCTTAGGTCAATTTTATTGTACAATATAAATTATTGCACAATAATATTGCAAATGTATGCGCGCCATTAGCAATAAAATTTTAATTGTTTGTTTATTTATTTTTTCAAAGAATAAAGAGATTTTCTTAAAAACTTTAAACCATTAATTTCTCATAAAAGTTAATGCATTTTCGCTTTTCTTATTTTAAGTACATATTAAAATATAAGTCTACGACGTTGCAAAATAAAGGTATAATTTTTTTCTCTACTTTTTACTGAAAATAAAAATAAATCACTTTTAATTGCCCTGCCATAGAAAGGAAGATTGCTTTACTCATACTATACTAACTCTGTGTGTTAAGGCCTGCCTGCTCTTCTGCCTGAAATGGAAGAAAATCCACCATCAGCATAAAACATCCCCTTTTGGAGTGTTTAAACATGTTCATGTGTAGCATCGTTAACATCACTTGCAACATTAACACTTCATCTTCTTAGAGTAACAGCAACAACAACACAGTACAACACAAAACCCCATAATCAAGAAAATATAAATAGGTATTAAGCAAAAAAAAAAAAAAAAAAGAAACGTCGAAACCAAATAGTGCACGGTTATCCTTTGTCGTATGCGAACACAACAAGGGATTTGGTTTATTTTTATTTTCACTTTTTTTTGTGCTTTAAACAAAATTTGGTTGCATTTTAACATGCAGTTTTACATGATTTTATTTTGGTTTTATTCTTTTCGATTTATATTGTCTTGTGGCTGTATTATTTGTCTAGTTGACAGAAAACTGGCAGGATGTTGAACTGAACTTTCCATGTGTGCGCGTATGCATGCAGTTATCCTTTCAAAGTACTTGGTCTGTGGTATCAAACTACCTTTAAAAAGCTTTAGCGTAAGTAGATGGGTATTTGTAAAATGTTACTCATTGCTGAATATTTTCTACTTTATAAACAATTGAATGAACCCTGCCCGGCAGAAGCAGACATGGTATTGTCTCTCCTTTGTGCTCCCCTTTTTATACTGGTGTCATTCTCCTCACCATGTCAATCGCAAGCACAAAAATCCAAAAAATACACACACACAAAATACGATACAAAGTAAATAAATATCTCGGTACTTTGTGTCACAACTCTACCCAGAGTTCAAAATGAAGCTGTTGTGATTTTTTGTGGCTACAAAAATGAAAACGTGTTTGACGCTATTTGCCACCACACACCGACAGTCACCAACAACAATCACAGTTTCTCAAACTACTGGTAAGCTTCTGTGCAGTCAGTATCTCATTTCCTTTGCAATACTGCAGTGGCAAATGCAATGCAATTTATATTTGTCAGCAAATCTCTTTATTTTTTTAATATTTTTATTCGGTTTGTATACATGTACATTTATTCAAAAGCTGCATCAGTACGAGCCAAAGCAATTTGCTAAGAGAAGTAATGGTCATTAGCTTTTTTAATTTTGCCATAGGAATGTCAGAATGAGAGAATAAAAAGGAGTTTAAATATTCAGGAATTCAATGAAAGGGTTGTTGTTGGTTTTTATTGAATTACAAAATAAATAATGTGTTAGATACTGTTTCAGAACAAAAAAAAAGTAAGTGCACATAATCAGATACACAAAAACACAATGTCAGCCAATTAATAAACGAAAGTTGAGCACTAATTTGTAAAATAAATAATAGATGAAGGCCAGAGATTGGCAGCAGAAAATAATTAATTGAATTTTCCAAACAGCAATCTATTGATTCTTTGCAGTAAAAAAAACTCATGTTTGGAAGTCCTTTTTGCTTTTAAAATTCTTGTTAACTTTTATATGTAAGTAAAAATAAATATGTACGTTGCACAGTGGGGTCAAACCTCGTTTTTTCCCGGATTAATTCATATCTCCACATTTATAATAGTAAGGGCTACTAAATTAGATGTGGATAACTCTTAGAACAAAGTACATCTTTCGACAAAGTCTTAGAGGTAAAAAAGGAGAAAACGGGTATCCCCTTGTAAAGTAATTATTATTTTTCCTATATCTGCCGAAAAACAAGAGTGAGGCGCACTAAATAACTCTTAGAAAAAACTACATGTTCCGAAAAACATGAATAGTTTTGCCGAAGTGGGAACGAAATGCACATAGAAAATAGAGGTCTGCGTAAACAGTCTTGAAATGTAAATACGTCTTGTTTTTTAAATGTATTCTCGTGTCATGTGTTATACTAAACCAACAATAAATGCTGTCATATTTTAAAGTGAGGTACACATTATCTAACATAAAGTGACAGTCAAAAATTCACCAGTTTTGAATGATAGTGTTAGCTGTTCATGTTCGACACTGAAACCTTCATTAAAAAAAAAAATTAGACACACAAACACAGAAAAAAACAAAAATTGGATGCGCATTCTTGCTAACAACATTTTTTATAATGAATTCTTTTAATGTTTTCTTATCTCTAACAACTACTCCTCGTACGATTTTGTTTTAACACTTTGTCTTTCACATCACACACACCCTTGTTTTTCACAAAAATATATGAATTTCTTAAAAAAATAATTTTTCGCGTCCATCTTGTGTTGTTTATGCTACAAAAATATCTCTTGATTAACGCTTTTTGGTACACAGTATCAGTCAAAAACCAATATGGCCACTGACTGTCACTAATGGTAGAATTAGTAGAATCGTATCGTGAGTTGACGGATCAGCTAACAAAATCTGTAACATTAATAAAACATGTTGCTGTTTATTTAATATGTATCGTAATTGTACGTGAGGTAGAGATCTACAGAAAATAGATTTCTACTTCAACTTCTCTCTTACATACATTCACACACATGTATAAAGCGAAGAGAAACACAATAACAGGAGGCAAGTTATGGCATTCGAAACGATTCGAAATTTTAAAATTTTTCCATATAAACTCTATTGAAATATTTCGTATTTTCTTTCGATAACGAGTGCCATAATTTGCCCCCAGAGCACAAATTCGCTCGCAACCTCACGTTTTTAATAACTAACATCCAGAATTGAGAGATACGACCACTTCAAAAGGAACACGATACGATTCGAATATTTCTACAATAAATTACAAAAAAATCTGTGGTTGACTAATGACTGATGAAATTCGTGTTCACACTATCGATCATTGTAAAATTTGAGCGAAACTGTCACTCGTTCGATAGTGTGTACCCCACTTAAGCGAACACGATGGATGCATTGGTATTCATGTATGTATATAAGAGTTCACAAACGATGTCGCGAAGACTTATTGTTCGTAACACACAATCAAAAAAAGTAGTGTTGATGGCTGTATGCTTGTTATTTTGCATATTGTACATTTTACAACATATTGTACATTACACAACTAATGTCAATGCATGTGTGCGTTTGTATGTGAGCAGAAAAATAAAAGATCATACATACAACGTGTGTACGTATGAACATGCATGACGATTGTGTACGCGCATGCAAGCATCACATCATGAAGTATTTTCTTTTTTACTCCTATACCTGCAATAACTGATTTCGCTGTAGTAAAGCATTTAAAGAAATCCCTCGTGTCTTAAAAGTTCTTGTAAGTGGTCTTGTGCAGGACTTTAATTAATTAAACAACAAATAAGAGAAAAATTTTCAAATTAAATAAAGACTTTAATAAAATATACTTCGGTACTTCAAGTATATATTCAAATATTTTTAAATTTCATTCGATATCGAATGCTGTAACTTACCTTCTGAACCAGCGATGCCAACTTGGTGCTTTTGACACTGTTTTAGTGCTTTTTGAAGACTCAAAAGCACTAAGTAGGGCTTTTAAGAAATTTATGTATTTCATAAAATTACTTTAATAAATACTTGGTGTATTTACTTTTTCAGTGTAAAGTATACCTTTTTCGTCTCTGATATATTTCATTAGAAATAGGGAATAGCTGAGAAAATATTAAACATTATTAAAATTCACTCGTTTGAATCTTCACTCGTTTTTCATGTTAGTGTTTTTTACGCTTTCTAAATCTCAAAATTACTCTTTTTAGAGTTTTTTTTAAATTGTGATGTGCTTTTAGATTAAAAAAATTGGCATCACTGGAGAGTAAGGGGAGATTTAATCTCCTAGCAGATAATGGCCTTCTAGTACATCCATTAGTATAATAAGCTGATCCTTAAGGATTTCTTCCAAAATGGAAGACCATCTGCGATTGTACAACCGGCAAGTCGACTCCGCTTTACAGGATATAACCAAAACCCAATTGTTTTCAGTTATACGATTTTTTTTTAAAACGTAGTTCGGATTACTGAAATTTGTGACAGTTAAACGTTCTGCTTAAAATCAATACAATATAATAGAAAAATATAATAAAGTACGTAAGAGCGAAAAGGTCAAATACATTTTGCCATATAATTTTTTGACAAAACATGCAAAATTTTTTCAGCCAATTTCTAATAAACAAATTTGTCATTGTTTATTTTTTCACTAAAGCGAAGTGAGTTTCATACAAAACGTAGTTGTGGGCTTGCTTTTGGTTTTCAGTAATACGATATTTTCAGTAAAGCGATGTTTCGCTAAGCGAAGTGAATAAGGGCCTGTTTCTCTAAATGCGAACGATAAATTCGTTCGAACATTTATATCAAAAACAAAAACAAAAAACTGAAATTTGTTTTTGTTTGCAATACTAATATTCGATCGAATATATCGTTCGCATTTAGAGAAACAGGCCCTAAGACTAGCTGCGTTTAAAATCAGTACGGGGATTTGTATCCCTTTCAGTAATCCGACTTTTTCAGTAAAGCGTGTTGCGCTAAAGCGGATTCGACTGTAAATTAAAGATAGAGTAGGTTACTTCGTTTGACCATCTAGACTGTGCATTGTGAAGACCAGACTGCTCTATTTGTAATATCAATGGAATGTGATTCCGATGTAATTCCGACCAATAGTTGTTCGGTATGCCAGTTGGGCCAAATAATAGAGCTAACAATTCCCTTTCTATCGCAAAGTCAAATTATTTTCTAATTTTCCTAATTTTTTTTAATTTCTTTTCATATTGATGGAAAAACTGTTTGTAAAATTCATTGACTTCAGTCGTTGCTGATGGCCTTTTACATAAAAAAATACTTGAGTGTTTTTTTTGTTGCTGTTCTATAAAAATTTCAATGATTCCACATGCAATTTGGTGATTTCTGTTTTAGAAATTCTACAGTTTTTTATAAATTTTTTTTTGGCATTTTCTTACACCACGACACGGGAAAGCATTGCTGGCTGTTTTTTTTATAAATTGATGATATATTTTTTTTGATGGCACTAAGCCTTTTATGTTACATACATACATATGTATGTACAACTCTAACTGAGACTATGACCATTGTAATGATCGTATAGAGGTTGAAATATAAAAAATGAAACAACATGAAAAACATGGATGGTTTCATTTAATCAAGCTGTCCGCAACAAGGGTTGTTTGTTGTAGGAGCTGGTGTTGCATGTTGTTCGGTTCGTAGTTGTAGCTTGGTGGGCTTAAATCTAATGGAAAACATTTGAAAGTAATCGCGTAAAAATTTCATATGATTTTTCTTCATGCCAATGGAGAATGGAGTTGTGATTTTTTTTGTATGCTTTTGCAACATTGATTGGTTTGTTGCTTCAATGGTCAAATATGTTTTTGAATTGTAATGATTATGATGATGATGGCATTGAAAAAAATATTTCACTGTGAATCTGGGGGGAATTTTTGATTAATGTCGGAATGGTTTTTGAGGGGATTTTTGTTAAATCTGTTTTCCAAAGTGTTAAGTGGTATTTGTTTTAAGAATTTTCATTTGGCGTGAAATATTGACAGGCGATTGAAATAAAAAAATAAATAAAAAATTAAATCCTCAACACATTTAAAACTTAAGCCAAGTGGCAGCTTTCCTTTCCCTCTTTCTCTTGAAAAAACTTAAAACAATATAAAAACTTTATTGTAAAAAAAAACTTTAATGCTTTTCAAGCTGTTGACATAAAATTCCTTTCAACTGTATCTATCTTCCGTGCCTTCAATTATTTTCCTGTGTCATTCAACATCCCTTAAAAAATTTTAACATCGAAATTGTTTGCTTTTATTTTTCTCTAGGAAAAGAAAAGGTAAAACTTTTGGCAGAAATGAGAAATGCAAATGGAAATTGAGCTTCTAATAAGGGATCAAATTTGCAAACAAAAATAGTCTCTAGAGCATATTTTTGATGTTGGCAAATTGCAAAGCCTATATTAATAAGAATGTTTTTTTTTTCAATATAATTTTTCTATTTCTGCATTTATACGAGTAATAAATGATTCACAGCTGAGGCCTTTCAACATTATTTAAATAGCTTTATTCGCCAGTGATTGATGAATGACTAAAGAGACATGAGCCGCCCCTTGGTGGAATTAATTGAAAATAATACGTTACTGAGGGAAAAAATTATAACATTTTTATTTTGAACACATTGTTGTACTTTGCAAGTTAAAGTTTGAAAGCTTTTTATTTTTAACCGAGAAAGGTTAAAAATATATTTTTTTAAAATTTTTTACTTCATAACTCGGTACATTTTAGACCGATTGTAAAGATTCTTTTTTATCCCCTTGGTAACATTTAAAAAAAGTGGGCGGGGTCACACCCAAAATTTTTTAAATATAATTTTATGATATTCTACATATTCGATTGCTGCGAAACCTATGAAATACCTTTGGTTCTTGTAATTAAACAATTTTGAAGTTGAATAAAATGGGCGGGGTTACGCCCATAATTTTTTTAATTATATTTCACTTGGTTCTACTTAACTGATTTTTGCGAAATTTGCCACACACCTTGATCTCTAAAATGACACAATCTACCATTTAAAAAAATGGGCGGAGTCACGCCCATGAAAATTTAATATTTTATTTTGAATCGTTCTACTTTAACGATTTTTACTAAAAATTAACACACACCCTGAGCTTGGAAAGACACACAATCAAAAAATTTAAAGAAATAGGCGGAGACACGCCCATTAAAATTTAATTTTAGATTTCCCGTACTTCTTTTTAAACGAGAGATTTTAATTTTTTTTGTTTTTTTCCAATTTGGTCCCATACATTTTTTTATGGAAAATGTTCTATAAGATCTTTGCATTGAAGTCGGTATATTTGGTAGAATTATCCTTATCCTTCACTATTTGAATAGTTTTTTGAATGAAATTTTTGAGGTTTGAAAGTGAATCATTAAAGCAGGCAGAGTTTTAAATTGTATAGCCTTATTCATAAAAAATAATAATAAATTTGGGTTTATAAAAGTTTTATTGATAAAATTTCCATACAAAATTAGTTTTGTAAACATTTTATAAAACAAAAATTTTTTATGAGTAAGCCATTTTAAATTTATAACCAGGGAAACCACATATATGCTCTAAAAATAAGTATTTTATTTGCATTTCATATGCACTAAAAACTTGAAAATATGCTTTTGAAAATAATATAAATTGCTTTTTTTTTGGGAAAAAATAGATCTTTACTCAAACACTTTAATAACATTTGCGTATAAAATAAGACAAATATAAAATATAAAAAAAACAATAAAAAAATTAATAAAGAAATACAATTTAACTTCAACTTGAAAATAGATCCCTATATCAGACTCAAAAATTTTGAACAATTTTTTGGATAAATATTCACTTAAATTTTGCAGAGAAAAATCGTTGCCTGTCACCAAAATTTTAAATTTCAACTTTTCACTTTCAACTTTTATTGATGTAATCAGGACAACGTCCGTCACAAATAGCAAAAAAAAGAAAAGGGATGTGTTAAGACACCAGGTTATAGCTATGCTGCTTAGTTATATAAAACAAATTTCATGTGTGAAATAACAAGGCAATAAAATTATATTATATGATGATGTCAAATTCTCTGCAAATATTTCAAAACGTTTACATTTATTTCCGATTATTTTCTTTACCAGCGGCGTACGATGAAACTAATGTATTGTGTGTGGCCGGTGGTGGCTGTTAGCCGCCTTACAGACGATCGGCTGTGTTCTCTGGTTTGTGCTCATGTGGAAAAAAAACAAATTGAGCAATAATGAAAACGATTGCTAATTCCTGCCTGTTTCGAACAATAAATAGCATAGCTATAAAAACAAATTTTTATTTAAATGAACTTCCACTGTTTTTTATTGAATTATCGAAAGTGGGATAATTGCGTAGTGATTGGTTTCATTCAAAGCAATTGTACTCGTCTATGCACTGCAACCATAGAACATTAGAAATGAGATTTATACGGAGAAAAATTAAAATAAAAAGTTTGATCAATCATATTAAAATAAAAAAATGTGTATATATAAAAAAATATTCCCTAAAATCTTTAAGTTTGCTCTAAAAATTCTAAAAAATATGCATGCAAGACTGAAATATGCAAAAATATGCTTTAAAGGCTTGAATATGCAAAACTATACGCTAACAAATCTATGTAAAAATTCATAAAAAGTTTTGAAACGGTTCTGTTTATAACTGTTGACACAAACCCTGTTAACACTCTAACAGAGCTCTGTTAAATAAGGAGTGTGTTCACTTTTAGAGAACCAAATGAGTATTAATTCATAACAACTCTAGTCCGCTCATCTCCTTCCCAAAAAATAAACGTGCTTATCCCTCAGAAAATTCCAAGTTAAAAAACTGGCAAATGTTAGTTCAAATTGAAAATTTTCAGAAATAAATAATACCTTGTCCTTATATTGCCATAATTAAATTTTTAGGCCTCGGTTTGCTTCTGTAACAACTCATTCGAAATGCATTAATTAATTTTTCATAGATTAACGAGCGTTTTTATTTCTGTGTTAAGTAAAGATTTGTGTCAAAAATTATAGATGTTAATCCTTAACATCACACCCATGCTCATATGCTTCCCTACTAAAATTCTTGTATTTTGAATCGATTGTTGACTTTTCAATGAGCTTTCAATTCAAATTGTTGCTTGTTGTAAAGTATTTCTCCTGCTCTAACCGCAAAACTTTTAATTGATTCTGCTTAAATTAATTTTTATTTAATTTCTCAAAGAAATACATACAAAACGATCTTAAAAATTGTGACATATTTTGGTGGCTTTTTGAAATCACAACAATGGAAAGAAATACAATTACTACCCTCTTTTAGCAGGATTACCCAAAAGACTGATTTCTTAAGCAAATATGTAAGTCAGCCTAACAAAAGGGCCGCGAATAAAAGATTATTTTAAGGAAATACAAAAGAAAAGCAAAAAAGGAAGGAAGGAAGGAAGCAGCTCACTAAACAAAGTGTTACTAAAAGCTACTGTTTCAATTACCAACCAGCCACTATTGTTAGATTAAAAAAAATTAAATAAAAGCATTTTTTAATAAAATCATGTACCACGATATTTTAATACTATTTAAGAATTCATCACCTCTGCTGTATGATTGAATTTTTTTCGTGTTTTATAACGAGTATTTTTATTGTTGTTATATTTTTTTTGTGGGTAGACTTACAAAAATGGGTGCAAGGCCTCTGAAAAGGAAATGAAACTGTATTTGCAAATTTATTTGTTATATGTATGAATGGATTTTTTTTGCAACGCCTGTCTGCTGTTCGAAAATCTTTATTATTTAGAGGTTAAGGTTGCGTGCGAAAAATCGTTTAAAAAATGTGTCATTTTAAAGGTTGTACCCGAGCGAAAGTGCTCTTCAAATTTTTTTATCGCGGAAACATTATGTTATCATTATAATCTGAAATAGTTTTAATCATTGAAAAAATAGTTTTTTAAGGATATATTCATATTGATTAAATATTCACTTAATGCACTTTATAAAAAGCATAGTCCAAAGGGGTTTAATTTTGATTAAACTCTTGTTACTTTTCAAAAGCTTGTTTAAATGAAAAATTGTGTGTATTTCAGGTCTCAGGGTGTTTGTTAAGTTTTGCAAAAATCGGGAAAGTAGAACCACTTAAAATAAAATATTAAATTTTAATGGGCGTGACTCCGCTCATTTTTTTAAATGGAAGAGTGGGTGTATTTTAGACTCAAGGTGTGTGGTAAGTTTGGTAAAAATCTTTGAAGCAGAACCACGGGAAATTTAATAATGAATTTTAATGGACGTTGCCCCATCTATTTTTTCAATTTCAAAATTGTTTCCCAGAAATCAAATAAGTAGAATATCATGAAATCAAATAACATAACTTGTGGGCGTATATTCGCCCACTTTTTTACTATGGACCAATTGGAAGAATATAACGAAAAAAGAATTTTTACAATCGGTCTAAAATGTACCGAGCAATGAAGTAAAAATGTGAAAAAAGTGCAGGCGAATTGATAACCTCCTTTTTTTGTAGTCGGTTAAAAATTAAAATAATCGATTTTGAAAACATAAATGAAATTTCTGAAGAAGATTGCTGACCTCGTAATGCCACAATAATTTTTTTAAATAATTAAAATTTTTTTACCACATTCGTTGCGCAGAAATCTCAAGAATTCGTGATCATTCTTTTAAAATCAAATATAGAATTTATATCATCACCACCAACTAAAAACAGAATTAAAACTTCAAAACAAAAAATCTGTTTACTGATTGAAAACTCGTTTTCGAAAATCGTGAAAAAAATGAATGTTTGACTAAATTTTATTGTGTTGTTGTACTTGATGCTTGTTTTATATCTTTTGTTATATATTTTTTTTCTATAGAAGGTATTGTAGCGAAATTTGAGCTCATTTTAGAAGTCTGACGTGAATGTGTGTATCTGATGTTTATTATTTGCTTTATCAAAGAAGCGAACGAACATGAGCGTCAGAAGCGTCAGCCGCACAATCTGCTCGTATGTAGTTTTGATTTTTTATTTATAGTTTAGGCATTTTGTGTTTTAGCTTTTGAAGAAATATATGTATGTATGTATGTAGAAATAAAACAGGTTTCGGCGTTTTTTTAATATTATTATTATCATATACATTATAATTTCTTTTGTATAAATAATAATTTGTTTGGTTGGCATCTGTGTGTACCTGAGTCTGTACTTACAAACATAAAAGTATTATTAAATGACAAAGGCATTTGCAACAAAGTAAATATCAATACTTAAAGCTGCATACATATTGAGACCATAATTATGAAAGTGGTCGAAGTTAGATATATGCATATCGTTGCCTCAGAATAGGTTTAGCCCATATGCCACAAAGTTGGAGTGGAGATAAACTACTAAGAAGGTTTACATGAAGTTTTCTCAAAATATACATGATGGGTTACTATTAGATTTGCACCATTGCTTCCGACACATGTTTCAAAAAAAATTTAAATTTTTGTGAACTTACATTAATGAAGCTAGAAGTTAATATTACTTTTTAGTAAAAGTAAAAATACGTTTTGTGTCTTATTCACCACTTTTCTTAATTTATTTTCAAAAAGTATATTTTTGTGTTCCATACATAATACTTAACTGTTGTGTCACAGCTGTGAATTACGAATTTTGTTATTTTAATTTTTATTTCTTGCTGTCCAGAGAAATAAGTCGATCGTTTAACGCCGACCAAGAAGCTGCCGTCGCAATATTTTTAACTATCGATTCGCTTACACACACAAAAAAACAATTAATTGAAGTGTATTTAATGTCAAAAATGAAATTAAATGATTTTTGTTCTGCTCCAACATGCATAATTAAGGTTTCTTTTATTGAGAAATTTTTAGATTCTTTAATTGAACTGTCGTGAATTTTAATCAGAAAAGTATCGGTATTTCCCCCAGCTTAAAGTCTAAGTTTAATTTTTCTTCTCTTCTTTAGAAACTCACATTAATTAATAAAAATATTTCATTCAATAAGAATTGAAATTTCTGAACTTGAGCCTGACTATGAATTATTTCTGATTAAAATTCACTACAGTTTAATTAAAGAATCTAAAAATTTCTCACTTAATACATCATGGGCACGTGACAAAATATGTTCACTTGGCAATCACTGTTCACTTGGCTATCACAGTTTCAGAAGGCTGGAATAACCAAAAATAAAACAGTAGAATGCAACAACAAGTAACATAAGACCATTACAATAATAATTACATGTATGTACCGATGGTACATCGAATAAGTAAAAATAATTAATGTGATGATCGTAAAAGATAAGCAAGAATAGTTAAACATACTTGGGTAGAGTAATATAACTTAAATAGAAAAATGAAAAAATGGAAAAAACAGAAAATTAATAGTGATACTTATAAATGTGTTTACCAAAGGTAAATCAATTGTATACACAACAATCGTTTCTCATATTCCGTTTCATTGTAAATTTAAGTTAAATAGCTGATGTTAATAAGAATCTTTACCCAAGTAGATAGACTAGGGTGCTGATGAAGTGCATGGCTGCACAGAAAAGTATCGGTATTTCCGCCAGCTTAAAGTCTAAGTTTAATTTTTCTTCTCTTCTTTAGAAACTCACATTAATTAATAAAAATATTTTCATTCAATAAGAATTGAAATTAATGAACTTGAGCCTGACTATGAATGGTTTCTTTTATTTTTATTTTAGTGTTTAATAAGTTTATATGTATTAAAACATTTAATAGGCGGCTGCGTGATGATGTTAGAAATGCAGCAGAACAAGGGTTAATTTTACTTTGTACATTTTTTTATAAAGAATTTGACGCAATTGCGAAACAGTGGCGTGTATAGCAAAACAATACTTATTAAACCTAAAAATAGTGGATATGGAGCAAAATTAATGCTTAATATCTCAGAAACCATAATAAATTTCGTGAAACGCGTTTTTGATTCCGAAAGATGGTATACAAAATATATACAGGTATGGCATATAACCTTAATCTTTTTTTTTAAAGAATGATCGGAGCAGCAAAACTATTCTGGGTCGACGATATGGTTATCTTGTGTCGAGATATTTAGTAGATTACATTTAAACAAATCAAAAAATATTTTTATATTATACAACAATTTAATTTAGAGTTCTACTAGCCTGGATTAATACAAATTTATTTAATATTTATTAAAAATTTATTGAAATTTTTTTAAGATTCATTTAATATTTCTAAAGCAAATTTCAAGTGACTTAGGCCTAATATTTTACTTCTCAAGTAAATGTCATATATGTAGTTAATTGCGGTTTAAATGTAAGTATAATTTTTTAGTGGTTAATTAAAGTTCTTATTAAATTACGTTAAAAGTATGGCAGCACTAAAAAATTGCTAAATATTATGGAAAGCTTTCCGAACAACAGCTGTTTAAAATACGTGTAGAAAATTTAAATTGCATTAAATATATTTTATGAAACAAAAAGAGCATCCGAAAGCATTTTTCTATTTATTTTTTTCGTGATATGAAACTATATATTATTTATGTTATATATGTATTTATGAAAATTAAACGAAATTTTTTTTTTTTACGATAAAATGATGTTCATGTATACATATGTTTTCAGTAAACACACACAAGCACAATAACATATGATATGCACGTAAAATTTAAGTAGGATTTAAATATATAAGGTTGGGCATTTAAGTTTCACTTAAATGTCTCTCAACTTGTAGTGAAAAAAATACAATTTGGAACTTAAATGGCATTTAAAGATAAATGACACTTGTTTGAGAAGTCAATTATTGGGCCTTAGACCGCTTTCCTTATTAAGGGCACATACATACATACATATGTACATATGTATGCAGTTGTGTTGTTCATTGTGAATGTTTTTCAAAAATATAAATTCTCTAAATAGACAGTCTTTCGAGGAGGAAATTTCATACAAAAGTTTTGATTAATTGATTTGTTTTAACCTTAGACATAGTCTACATTTACGAGTACATAATTAATTTTTTTTTCATAACATGTTTTCCAATTCTCTTTTAATTAAGGTTGCTACGAAAATCTTCGTCTATATTTATGTTGAAATTTTCAAAACAAATCAACATGCTCTGATGTTTATTATTATTGTTAGCAAATGAAAAATAAAATATAATTAGGAACGAATGAGTTTACAAAAAGTAAACGTAAAAAAACCTAAAAATATCTACCTGTCGTGCCGCTTACTTCTCACACTCACACTAACACTTTTTGACAACAAATAAAAATTTCATACAATTAATTTCCAAAAAAATTTATAATCTAAATTCAGTCATATTTATTTCTGTAACTCAAAAAAAACTTTTGGAACAGTAGGTTTTGTGCAAATCTTCCCACTAAATTTTTTATAAACTTTCTTCTATTTTACTCTTGCTTTATATCATTAGTAAATTATCAATTAATGTCACTCATTAAATACACATTATAAAAATAAACATTCTGAAAACTATAAAAAAAAATAATTTGATAAGAAAACCGCTTAAGCAACCTTTCATTTGATTTTTATTTTATTTTATTTAAATTTCCCACGCTTTTTTTTAATAACTACACATTTTCTTGTTTTATCTTTATTTTGATAATGATTAATAGTCAACTCATTCATACGCACTTTAAATAAAACGAAGATGGGAATTTTAAAAATAGTTTATGGCAATTCATGTTCATATTTGTATCCACGAACATTATAACGGTATTATGTCAGGATGGCCGAGCGGTCTAAGGCGCCAGACTCAAGTGTAATAACTTGCTCTGTTTGTGCAGAGTTTGTATGAGCGTTCTGGTCCTCTCTGAGGGCGTGGGTTCGAATCCCACTTCTGACAAATTTTTTTTTAAATTTTTTAATTACAAATTAAATAAAATTTTGTATAAAAATTTTAAATAAAATCCTCGACATCACTCGACAGGCGCTAAACTCAAGCGATCATACTTCCTTTCTTTAAACAAATTTGTGATTTGAGCTCTCTGATACTTCCTGTGGTTGTGGGTTTGAATGCCCTTTCTGAGAAGATTTTTTTATACAATTAAAATTTTTTATTAACTTTAGTTGGCACAATTTTCAAATGCCATATACATACTTACATATCGTGGGCTTAAAGCGTAAATATGCCAAATCCACTTTTTATAATATATGAATTTTAATGCAGTTCGAAAGAGAAATACACGCCGCATGGACTGACTAAAATAATTATTTTAAATTGAAATTCTAAATGTCAAAAAAAATTAATCTATTAGGCTTATTTCTTGAACTACTCGTATGTATAGAAAATGTTAACAGTTTTTTTGTCTGCTATAAAATTTACTTAAAGTGAGTTAGCAGGTTCACGCGCTAACCCCACGTTATGCATTTATAAAATTATTTAATTTATTTGTCTTGTTGTAAAATATTTGGCAAGATACACAACATGTCAGGATGGCCGAGCGGTCTAAGGCGCCAGACTCAAGTGTAATAACTTTCTCTGTTCAAATAGAGTTGTATTGAGCGTTCTGGTCCTCTCTGAGGGCGTGGGTTCGAATCCCACTTCTGACAAAATTTTTTGGAATATATTTTAAGGTTTGCAAAAATATCAGCTCTATTTAATATATATATATATATATATATATATTGGTTAATAAATATTATACTAAATTATTTTGCTACCTTAATATATAAATGCCCTCCTAACTTACTATTTTTTAAAAATTAAGATTTTTATATTTTTCAATACATTAGATGTTCTTCTATCGTAATATACAAAAAGTCGATTTAAACAAAATAGTGAGTTAAGGCCTTTCCATATTCAGGTAACGATTTGTGTATTTAACTCTTATCAACTATTTGCTATGTTCCTGTTAAGTGCCCAGATGGCCGAGCGGTACATAGTGCCATACTAAGTGTATTTATGCTATGTGTTCTGTGAGACTGTGGGTTCGCCGTCATTTAGAAAAAAAATTTCAATCACCACAAATTTTGGAATTTGATTTCTACTTCCATATCAGTTAAATACGTGCAACTACTTTATTACTTTACTAAAATTACTTACGGCCTGTCCCACGATGTCACCCGAAATCGTTCGATCGAATACTTATATTGAAAACAATAACAAATTTTCTAATTTTATTGTTGTTTGCAATTCAAGTTGCCGTTAATCTGCACCAGAAATTCATATATACGAGGTCTAATTTAATTATATTTCGGGAATAATAATAACAAAAATTTCAACAAATTCGAATTTTTGACTGATCAAAAATTCACTTGTTTGAAGAAATGCGAGAGCTTCGCATTGTCATTATGAAGAATGATTCGTCTTCTGGGGTTAGTTGTACGAATTTCTCTGCAGACTTCCGTCTCATAAGCATATGTGTACCAATTTTCTGCAACATAAAATACGTTTGTATTGGTGAAAAAAATGAGAGTAAAATAAAGTTGCACTTGAAGAAAAGTTTTGTAATTTAAAATACATGCTGTGGTTATTCATTGTTTGAATATTTTTTGTAAACAAGCAATTTAATAAAAACTTAACAAAAAGGCAAAAATCTAATAATCCATTAAAAAATGTAGTTTATAAATCAAAAATTAAATTTATTCACAGATCTGTGAAAACTATTAAAATGTCTTTTTAAACTGTCTTCCCTATTATTTTTAAATGTTTCACAACATGAAATGCATTGCATATTGCCAAAAGCATTTTTATCACGAAAGACTTTTTTGCTTGAATATTTTTTTTGCTGTACGAATTTCTTAAATTTGAACTTTAATTTCGAAACGAGGAAAAAATTCGCACAACTTCATTCGTCGCTTTCTCAGTGACGACCAAATAAAAGAACATGAGCATGTGTATGATTTTGTTGTCCACAATTGTGGTATGGCGTGATGAATATCCATGATTGGTCACCTGTCACGATTTTATACACTTGTTTTGAAGCATCAAAACCGATTTTGACGACCTTCAAGGAATTCGTTGGCGATGGAACCACGACCACGATTGAATTCACTATACCAGCGATATACTGTGGTTTTTGATGGCGCTTTATCGCCATATAAAGAACTGAGTTCATCGATACATTCTTGTTGGAGATAATCCACGTCGAAAGTTGTGAAAAATAATCCAACGGAAAACCTCGTCTCGAAATTTCTTTTTTTTTGCTAAATTTCATTTCTGAACTCATTGAAACAAAACAAATAGCATTGTACATCAAAACGTTGTGAGTAAGTTAATCCTAAAAAAATTCAAGCTTTATTATGGTATTGTCAGATTTCAGCTATTGACATTAGTGTTGCCAGTCCCCGAAATATAAATAGTAGCCCTCGCATTTGAGTAATAGTAAAATTAAATAGCAAATTTCTGTATAATATAATTCATGTCAATTATGACGAATTTGCATACTAATGCTATTGATTTTCTAGTGAAATTGTCAGTTATTATTATTACAAAGCCACCAGCCCCGATAAGGTAAAATTAACGCTACAGCACATAAATCGCTTTAATATGTAACTCTAGTATTCGTTGTGTGGTGTGATGTGCAATAAAGGGGGACATTAAAAATAAATTATCATCGGCCAAGAGTAATTTGCACAACAAAGCAAACTTAAGCTTAAAAATGTTTTTTCTTTTTCTAAAATAATTACATTGGAACAAAAACGTGTTGGTTTGTAAATCCAAATAATTATAAATTTTACAGTCATAAATATAATTTCTTTTTAATGTACATATACATATATGTAAATTAAATTTTGCTAAATATGTCAGCAGATATATTTTTCTATTGACTAATTTTTAAATTCAAACGAGTTTCCTTCAATTGCTGGCTAAATAATATATTAGCAGTGGTATTAATCCAAGCCGTCAGAGAGGACCAGAATATTCGATAAACAGTATTTTTTGCAATGAAGCAAGTTAATTACACTTGAGTCCGACTTACTCTTAGCTTTTCTCTCAATATTTAAGTACGTAATAAGCTAATTTTGAATTAAAATTAAATTGTCAAGTCAAGAAATGGGCATTATAGTTTGTTCCGCAATTTTTTCTTTCCCGGCAAAGTGGAATTGTTTTTAAATATCCTAAGATCCCGCTCCAATAGAAATAACAAAAATTTAATTTGCTAGTCATTAACATAAATTTGATTAGAAATCTAACTAAAACATATCTTATGTTTTAATAATACATAAATATTTATGTTAAATCAAATTGGGTATTAAAACAGGAACTCAATTTTTTCTCAACTTTTACCCCCATATTTATAAAAAAATAAAATTAATTTGAAATCCTCTTTAATTTGAAATCCACTTTGAAATAAAATACATTTCAAAATCATTTTAAATTTTATGAATATATGGGTTAGCTTTTAAATTCCTGAAAGGCATTTGCTATTACGAAAAACTTAGTTATATAAGATCAAAAAGCTAAGCTTACAAATGAGATTTTCCATTAAAAAACTTCCATACAAATTTAGTTTTACATCTAAAACAATTTCATTTGTTTATATTAAAAACAAACAAAAATTAGAATAATGATTTCAATAAATTCCTTCAAACATCTATCTACTTGACAAAATATCTTTAAATGTAAATTTTTTATAGAAAAACCGCTGCACTCCATAAATTTGTAAAAATGCCAAGCAAAATCAGCTGTTTTCTAAATATAAAGCCAAATATTTTTTTATTATAAAAATAAAAAATCCCGGGAAATATTAAAAGTAGAAGTAGTAGAAATCCTAATAAGACTCCTTATACTGGCAATCTTGAAATATACAGGTAGGCCAAAAAAAATACTTGTGTGGCAACACTCTATTCTTGAATAGTTGTTGTTATTTCCATTTATTTTCTTTGCATACTTTTGCAACTACAATTAGAGCTGAAAAAAGTAAGCTAATGTAGTAAAGTAAGAAATGATTATTGTTTTCTTGTTTCAACTTTGTTATTTGTTGAGCTTCTCATGTGTTTAAGTTAAAGTTTAAAATAATAACTAGTCGTTCTAAGAAATTTTTGGGTAAAGGATCCTAAATGGCCTGCATTAGCAACAGTGAAATGTGCATAGGATCCAGCTAAAACCTCTAAATAATAATTTCAATGTATTATTAATAAAAAAATATTTTACTAAATATATTAAATAATGTTTTAATAAATATTAAACTTACAAATAATTTGTTTTAAACATTAAAGATTTAATTTGAACTGAATTAATGTACAGAAATGTCCACTTGATTGTATTTTTTAAAATTCATGACTTTTGATGCAAAAAACCGTGTAAATTATTTATGCGATACTTTGGTAAGGATAAACTAATTCGATTTTGGAATTAATTGGGTAAATCCACTAACGGAAGATAAATTAAGTAGAAACTACTATAAGGGACTATTCCTAATATAATAAAAGAAGAAAAAAAAAACATTGTCAGAAGTGGGATTCGAACCCACGCCCTCAGAGAGGACCAGAACGCTCATAGAACTTTGCAGGAACAAAGTAAGCTTTTACACTTGAGTCTGGCGCCTTAGACCGCTCGGCCATCCTGACATAAAGCATGTTTTAAAAAAATGTACTTAAGAACTTAAAGTTTATCTAATAAAATTGTAAAAGTCATAGACATATTGCATTTAATTACAATTGATGTATGTTATGAAAAAATTATTAGGAGCATAAAATAAAAATAAAATAATCTTGTCAGAAGTGGGATTCGAACCCACGCCCTCAGAGAGGACCAGAACGCTCATAGAACTTTGCAGGAACAAAGTAAGCTTTAACACTTGAGTCTGGCGCCTTAGACCGCTCGGCCATCCTGACGTATAATTCCGTTATTTCAAACGTTTTATAAGAACTCAAGAAAAAAACTTAATTTAATTAAATTAATGTAATTTATGATTGAATTTAAACAGATATTTGTGAGAATACATAAAACGTTTTAAAAAATATTAGTAACGAAAAAACATGTACATATAAAAACAAATTTTGTATGGAAAAATGATTTATAAATGTCTTATAAATCAAAAATATTTTCTATGAATAAGCCCTTTATTGTATGAAATTAGTTCTCGTATGCAGAAAAATAATTTTAATTCTACTGAAATAGAAATAAGTGAATTAAGTGCTTAAAAAATGACAGCAAGATTTAATTTAGCCACCAATAACTTTGTTAAACCAATAAATCTAATACATAATAAAATTTTGCAGCAATTAATAAATAAATCTAATGGTAAATGATGATTACCATGTGTCTATGTTGCTTCAATTGATTAACAGACATTGAAATATGCAAATAATAATTTTTTTTGCTTTATTCTTGTTACAATAGATATTGAGCAATTCATATGCTAAAATGCATTTCAATTTTATTCAAATATATTTCTCTTTTACAAGGATGTGTGTTGAATAAATAATTTTATATATTTTCCATACCTCTACTGCAGTAGAATAAAATGTATTGAAAACAAATCAAAGAAAAATATTTTATTATAGAAACAGGTAAAAGGGAAGGTTGATTATTGCATATTGTACAAATATTTTTTTTGTTGCATATTTATGCTTGAATAAATCACAATGCATATTGACAAGTGATAGAGGATTATGTATGGCATACGATTTTTTTTGTCTGCTTGTACTTCTATGAATTCCAATAGGAATGCAAACATGTTGGCTACTAACCCTTACGAAAAAAATTTAGTTGCTTGTTATTAATTGAATTGACTGAAAAAGAAAAATAAGTGGTGCATAATTATTTTTTTTTAAGAAAAATTACCTCTAATTTCAAGAATATAAATACATGGTAGGAGCATATTCATAGTTAAAACAAGGTATACTTTAAAAGTTAAAAGCCTGGGACCAAATTTTTGCCTTCGTGATCGAATGACTTTAAGCGAAATTTTAATTTTTAAGATCACCGTATTCGATAGCGAATATCATGTATCGAGATTTGATATGTATATAGATTTGATATTTATTTATTTGAGATTATGGCATACGATAACGAGTAGTCGAACGAATACTTTATTTTCAAGGTTAAGAGCTTCCGTATTCATACGCACACTTGTAATCAACAAAAAAAACTTAAGTTTAACATTTCGTCGCCTCAGAATAGTTTTAGCCCATATACCGTAAAGCTGGAATGGAGAAAAACGACTAAGAAGGTTTGCATGAAGTTTTATCAAAATATACCCGCTGGATTTCTTTTGTATTTGCCCTACTGCTTCTCCGACACATACTTTGAAGAAAATTTAAAATTTAGAAGTTAGAAGTACTTTATAGTAAAAGTAAAAATATGTTTTGTGCCTCATACACCACTTTTCTTAATTTATTTTCAAAAAGTTGCTTTTTGTGCTCCATAGGTATACTTAAGTGCTGTGTTACAGCTGTTAACCATACCATTATATTGTTCGATATCGAATTACATAATCTCAAACAGAAAAAACGTGATTGAATCAGCTCTTTATCGAAAGCTACGATTAAACCTCTGCTTTGTTTTTACTATAAATATGCGCCATAGTTTTAGAATAACTTTTCCATAAATTTTAATGATTACAAAAATTTTTAATAACGTTAATTTTTTTTTAAATTACTAAAAGCCTGGAAAGTGTGCAATATATTTTACATTCTTATAATAAATCCTAATGCACAAACTTTTGCAAAGAAAATGCAATACTACCTATTTTTTATGTATGTTTATTAATTTCTATTAAAAAATAAATCAGCCAACTTTTACCATAAAACGTGCGGCCTTGTTGCTTGAGCAAAGAAAAATTATAGCAAAAATAATCATCTTACAAAATTTCTTTAAACTGCTTCATTATTCTCGCATGTACAACCTTAAGCGGCAAAATTCTAGCTAATCTTGAGCAAGACTATAATAATTCAAGTTTGAAAAAAATTAATTAATTAAGTAGACATATATCCAAGCCTATTCATTGTATTGCGCAAAACTATGAAATAATTAACCATAAATAAATTACAAAAAAAAAAATACTTTTTCCAGCTAATAACTTTTACGATAGTTTTTCTCCTGTGGTTTTTCCATAACTCTCCACTGCCTGTCTGTCAGTTTGTCTGTCTGTCTGGCACAGTCATGCGGTTATTACTGGCGCTGACTGAAATAGAATGAATGTGTGCCTGGCTTTGAGATTATTATGTTTGCCAGTAAAATGGAAACGTAACTAGTTGAGTATTAAATAAGTCAGTGGTCATTACTATGATGTCGACGATAATAGTTATGGTCCGTGCATAAAAGTTTATTAAAATCGTCATCATCATCATCATCATCATTAATAATATCATTATCATCATCGTCATCGATAGATTCGAAGATGTGCTGAAAAAAAGTTTACTTGCTATAGATTTTTATTAAGAATCTACTCATAGAATAGCAAAGAAAAATCGAAACAAGGTTAGATGTTTAAAAACAATCGACCGATTGTTTTTTTTTGTTATTTATTATTTTGTGCCTTTAAACCACATTAATGATTTTTTTCACCTCTATTTCTTTCTATAAACTTTAATATGTCTATAAAAGTTTAAGCGCAATTTTTTTACAACAATAAAAAAATTTCTTGTACGAGTATGCTTGTAAGAAGCCTAGAAAAAAATGTTATAGTAAACCAGTTCAATGTGTTTTTTTTCAGTGGCTTAATGAAGTTTTCTTTATGGGTCAGAAAGGTAGAAAGAAATATTGTGTATGCCAAGTTTAAATGCAAAATTAAAAGTTTGTTTAATATCAACAAATAATAAATCTATAAAATATTGTTAATATTAATCAAGGAATTAATTATCGTAAAAAAGAAAAGATGTGTAAAGTATTGCTTCTGGATGTCAGCACGAAGGAGAAGGCTCCGATAAATTAAAAGAAAAACTTGCATAGAAACTAAAAATATCTACCAGCAAGCTTTCTTGGAAAAGGAACACACAGGAAAGGGTAATGAAAAGGAACGATGCCTACTACGCACGCCGGAAATCTATAGGAATGAACTGGGTTCTTTTACCGAACTGGATTTATACATCGGTTGTCAGACCGGTTCTATGGTATGGTGGGATGCATTGAGGAAAAAAAGTCATAAGAGATTACTTGGTAAGGTTCAGAAATGTGCCTGGATGGGATTCACACTTGGTCAGAGGACTACACCTTACACTGCTTTGGACGTTATTCTTCACCTTCTTCCTATAGAGAACTTTGTGGTGTGAATGGCAACTAGAAGCCTCCTTTGACTCGTTGAATCAGGTTTGGTGAGGACAGGTCATACATCCATCTTAAATGAAATCATTTTTAGTGATCGGAGATCCGTAACCCCTGTCTGTTGAAATTGATTTTAGTAGAATACCATCACTGGTAATTCCGAATAGGGACTACTAGGTCAGATCCGATAAGCTATATGACGGTAGTGCGGCCTTTACAGATGCACAGCGGGGTATTTTGAAAAAAATAAGTGAAAATAATTCTACAGTTTCTAAACGAGCCGTCCGATTTTATGAAATTTCATATAGCATTTAAGGAGGTGTCACCAAGCTTAAGTCTGGAATTTGGATTATATATCCCTTAAAGGGGCGGATCCACAAAGTGGACAGCCTGGGGTAAATGGAAAATTGAAACCGATGCAACATGATGCTTTTGATCATATAAAAAAGATTTTTTGCAAGTGGATTTCTCTGTCGCCCTTAGGGATATATAATCCAAATTCGAGACTTAAGCTTGGTGACACCTCCTTAAATGTTATTTACATATGTGTGTATATGTATATTTCATAACAATCGGACGGCTCGTTTAGAAACTGCAGAATTATTTCAACTTTTTTTTTTAAATCCCCTATTGTGAGACAAGTTAAAAATGGAAGATGGCACAGAGGCTGGTGTCTCTCCCTTGGGAACGAATATGCGTAGTTATTTCATGCTGCCGAATGAATAAATGCAGCGTTTTCCAAGCTGAGATCTTGGCGATTATCAGGGTCACGGGTGAGCAGGTAACCTTCTACGTAAACAGCCAGGCAGCGCTAAAAGCCTTGAAGGGATACAATGTCAAATCTAAAATTGTTTTTAGTGAATGTAGGAGAGCCCTCAACTTTCTATAAGCAAATTATGAAATTGCGGATGAGCCGGCAGGACTAGGGCCGGCTTTAGATGAGGGAATGTGTGACAGATCAGTGAAATTATTGATAGGCCATTACTACAGGGAACTCAGTAACTCGGTAGAGAGCAATACAAACCGTTCATGGCGAAGTAGTTTGTAGAGAATTGTAGTCAGGAAGATCCAAACTGCTGCTGGATATTAATAGGAAGGCGATGCGAGTCATGATAGGTGTAAGGACCAGCATTTGGGTAATTGGTCCTCCAGATGTATATAGGATGTGCGGGGATAAAGAGGAACCAGATACCATTGAATATATTATCTGTCATTGTACGAAGATGGTAAGTGTAAGCTGGTGGATATTAGGGTCTTCATCATGGGAATTTAGGGGCTTAATGACGGATTATAGGGGCACTTCTGCGTATAGATGGGGAATAAATATTACTATTAAGAAGGCAATAGAAGAGAATAACAATCTGCCTGGATTATATCACTACCCTTCTTAACCTAACCTAACCTAAAAATATGCCTTATAAGGTACGGTCACACTTGGCAAACCATTTGCCAAACAAAAGCTAATGAAAAACGTTTTGAATCCGACACGTGAACTCGGTTTGATACCGGAAAGACAACTGCTATTAAAAATTGTAGCTTTCTTTCTTGTCATGTAAGTTAGTGACATTCTACTGTTTAAATCACAAAGAAATCCTTAAAAACATCGATCTACAACGCTCAACTGGTGGTATTAAAGTTTTCTGCAAGGTGATTTCCTAACCTGTAGCGTTATGTTGGACTCAAAGGTGTAGTGGAAATATATTGTGGAGATCATGCGCTTGACATTTGTATACGCTAAGCTAAGGAAAGAATAGTTAAAATAAAATAAAATAAAAAGGGTTTTCAAGAGAACTCTTAAAATTGCCATTTGTGCAAACTTGCGAGACTTGTTTCATGAAGCTCCTTTTAACCTTTTGTGCAAACAACTAATGTAAATTTGAAACAAACGTCAAAAAATTAATTAAATAAAAATAAAATAATAAGATTTAAAGCAATTTTTAATTAAAAAAAATATTTATAAAAATAAAAAAGTGTGTGTGTGTGTATGTCTAAAAGGGCCTAAAGAAGTCCAAAAAAGCAAGAAGTTGATGTTTACAAAATGCGCAATTGCACATCTTAAGTTTACGAGCCAAAATTATTGGGCAAACTTAACAGGTTTGTGTAAATAAATTTCTATACAATTTTTGACATTTTATTTACGACAGTGTAAAAATGCACAATTGCACATTTTGCGAAGCTTTTGAACCGTCTCATGAAAACCCTTAAAATAAATATTTTCAATCTTTAACAAAAACGTCGAAGTTGAATCGGCTTGACTGTCTTAACACAAGGAATCTTTAACTTAAACATAATTTTTTTAAAATAAATTAATAATAATAATAATTAAATGAATCTGCAGCTTTTTTTCAACCAGCAACCCAGTGAAAAAAATGGAAGTCATTCTAGCGGAAGTACATTTTCATTGCTTCCAAAAAATCGATATTTTTAATTTGCCGAAAGTGAGCAAAAAATCATGTAGAAGCTTATTTTAGTCACACAAAACCTTGTAACTCCTCCATAGTGTTAGAAAATAATCACCAGAATTTAAAAAAAAATTTATTTTTTAAAGAAATTTATGAACTATTTTTAGTCTAAAATTTAAAAGTTATTTGCTTAAATTTACATGAAAACACTGTTTCGGCCTTAAATTGGTATAAAAAGAAACGAATTGTTAAAAAAGGCAACTATTTACCATTTTTCCTAGATGAAAATATTATCATAGAACACAAAAAAGGGAATTTTTCTTAATATCGCTTCCAATTCAGTGACCAGGCATCGAAAAAGAGAACTTCTTGCAATGACAACCCTATGTAAAAATCATTAGATCGGATCGAAATTTGCACTACTTCCGCATCGTAAACTCTACATTTTCATGACTTTTTTGGAGTCTCTTTTTTTACTGGGAAATCAATTCTAAAAAATTTGCAATGCACAAAAGAAGCTTGTTTAACAACATCGAAGTAGCGAAAGTTTTCATGGAAAATTGGAAAACAAAAAATTGCAAAAACCGGATTTGTTTATTTTATTTTATGGCCAATAGCACACTTAAAAAAATAAAAAAGTAATTTTGTCCACAACAATGTGTAGGCCTTGGTTGGCTACTGCCAAACAGCCATAATTAAACACATTGCTAACGATCATAATTTATGATCGTCTTAGCTTAATCTTTTACTTGCATTTTGCAGATTTACTGTTTTTGAGCAAAGCAAAATTAAGACGTGGTGCGGCGTAGGTGTCGATTTGATGGTGCTGACAGACAGACAGTTCCGCTATTTAATTTAAATTTTTTTCTATAAGGAAATCAGCAGCAGGCTACAATCAGTTTTACAGAAGTGATTTGAGATCAATAAAATGACTATTGATCATATTATAAATCACTTGGTATTGCAAAGTATTAATCTACTCCAACTTTAAAAAGCTTTAAAAAATGTTTATTAATCCAAAACTTTTAAGAATTCAAATTTCTTTCAATGCTTTTTTCCCACTCTTGAAAATGGTTAAAGTGCGATTATGTTTGTGTATATGCAGGTTTCGGTTTGTATGTTTTTTTTCTACGGTGGCTTCACAATTTTAAAGCAGTTTTACTGTTTTTGACAGCTTAACAGTTAATTTAGCTGTCATATGTATGTACATGCTTTTTAGTTGTTGTTGTTTTTCTTCCTGTAGGTCATATGATAATATAGTGTTTCATTCCTTTCCCCATAGTATTGTATATTTCATTGTGGTTTTGGAAATCTGATGGCTGTAAACACGTACATACGTACATATGTACGTACGTACTGTAGTTGTAATAATAATAACTGGTGGGCAATAATATAATGAAAATGGTGATGGTGGCAGTGGCATGTAATTTTTTGCACTTGCGGTTATTGTTTCATTATCTTAATCATATGTGTGTGTGTAAGTGTGTGAGTAACATGTATGTATAGTATGTGTTTCTGGTTGCAGTTAGCAATTTTGTCGTAAAATTTGTTATGCTCTAATGGATTAGTCGCTATAAATGAAAGAAAACCAACCAACCTACTCTTTCTTGTTATTCCACAAGTGACCCATTGCTGCAGGATCACGTTTCATTTATTGCCATCTGATGGTATTTAAGTGAGTTGTCGGAATGTATGGAATAACTAGAAACTCAAAAATTTTACGATGTTGAATGTTTTGTATTTTAAAGACTTGTGAGTGATGTGTTATTAAATAGTTGGCTTTTGTCCAGAATCACCTTTGGTTGGAAATTTGATTTCCTAAAGATTTTTAATGAGAGAAAACTACATTTTTTAAATCATTTAAATTTATTTTTATCTGGCTTTTTATTTTGTTCTAATATTATTTTTATTTTATTCAATTTGATTATATTTTATTTTATTTTATTTTATTTTATTTTATTTTATTTTATTTTATTTTATTTTATTTTATTTTATTTTATTTTATTTTATTTTATTTTATTTTATTTTATTTTATTATTTATTATTTTATTTTATTTTATTTTATTTTATTTTATTTTATTTTATTTTATTTTATTTTATTTTATTTTATTTTATTATTTATTATTTTATATTATTTTATTTTAATAACCCCCGACAAAAAGTTTGTAGTGTGTGCTTGTATGAGTCCACGTACAGACCAGAGAAGAGCAATGAGTAGTGAAAAAGTGAGTAGAGTTAAATCATGACTTAATAATAATAATTTCTTGTATATATGCGCACTCCTATTTGTGCAATGTTCTCTATGAGTCAGATTCACTCGTAAGTTTGAAGTGCGCATCGAACTCATACAATGCAACATTTATGACGTTGTTCATTTCGACTCTCCTTAACTCAATGCCTAGGGCCGATGCAAAATAAGTATGAATCACAAGGCGAACTTCTCATACGAACATTAAAGTTCTCATTATGAGGTTGTGTGCTTGTTTCTCTGTTGCTTATTTTTGTTTTTTTTTTGTTGGAATTGAAAAGCAACCCTATTTACTACTATTGTATACTAATTGCAAACTGTTTAATGACTAAACTTTTAAATAAACATACATACATACATGAGCTAAATGAGCTAATGCGAGTAGTATAAGTACTTTCCTGAAATTAGAAAACAAACTGAAGTCCTTTGTAATTTATAAATCAATGTTATTGCGAGTGTGAGTATATCAGAGTAGTTGAGTTTAAACGATGTCTACGCATTTATATTTAAAGTTTCATGACTCAGTATGAATAGCAAAAACACGCTTCATTGCCGATCACTGGTACAGACCAAACGGCTGGACCGATTCTGATTAAGTTTTTTTCTGTTTAAAAGGTGACTTGATCGAGAGTATTCTTTACTATATTTGAAAAAATTGGTTCACCCGCTTAGAAAATAACACATCTTTTCTGGATATATCGGGGTATTTTAAGATTTTTAATTTTTTTATACTATTATATTTTATTTTATTTTATATTTTATTTTGTTTTATATTATTTTATTTTATTGTATAATATTTTGTTATATTTTATTTTATTATTTTTTATTTTATTATTATGTATTTGATAAATTTTTTTTTCTGTTTGAAAGGTGACTTGATCGAGAGTATTTTTAACTATGTTTTTTTATATTTTATTTTGTTTTATTTTATTTTATTTTATTTTATTTTATTTTATTTTATTTTACAGTATTTTATTATATATTATTTTATTGAATTTTATTTTATTTTATTATTTTTTATTTTATTTATTTTTATTTTATTCTATTTTATCCACGTACAGATCAAACGGCTGGACCGATTTTGATTTAGTTTTTTCTGTTTGAAAGGTGACTTGATCGAGATGGTTCTTAGCCATGTTTAAAAAAAATCGGTCCAGCCGTTTAGAAGATATCGCATCTTCTCTAGCTATATTCAGGGTTTTTAAAATTTTTAATTTTTGTTATATTTATTTTATTTTATTTTATTGTATTTAATTTTATTTTATTTGTATTTTTCTTCTATTATTTTTTCAAATCTTATTTTATTTTATTTTGTGTTATTTTTATTTACTTATTATTAAATTTGATTTTGATTTGATAAAGGGTGGCTAAATTTTAAGGGCCGATGTTGATTTTAAATAAAACAAATTATTTAGGAAATTATTGTCATTTCTTTTTATTATGATAATATGGTGAGGTTCAATTATGTATGGAACAAAACATCGGTCAAATGGCAGCCGCGACCTCGGCGGCACACCTCTATCCGATGGTCCAAATTTTCGATGACGCTGAGGCATAATTGAGGTTCTATGCCGTTAATGTGCAGAATTATCTCATCCTTTAGCTCTTGAATTGTTGCTGAGTTATCGACGTACACATTTTTTATAAAATAACCCCAAAGAAAGAAGTCCAAGTGTCAAATCACATGATCTTGGCGTCCAATTGACATCGCCACGACGTGAGATGACAAGGCCATTGAATTTTTCGCGCAAAAGAGCGCAAGTGAGTGGCAAGTGGCACCGTCCTGTTAAAACCACATATCGTCCACATTCATATCTTCCAATTCGGGCCATAAAAAGTTCGTTATCATCTCACGATAGCGAACACCATTCACAGTAACTGCCTGACCGACCTAATTTGGAAAAAATACGGCCCGATGATACCGCCAGCCCATAAACTGCACCAAATAGTCACTCTTTGCGGGTTTATTTGTTTTTCGACAATCACTCTTGAATTATCATTCACCCAAATGCGCCAATTCTGCTTATTGCCGAACCACTGAGGTGAAAATGTATCTCATCACTGAAGATGCTTTCCTTCGATGTGCATTTTGATTTGAACGCCCATTTTCATATAAAGCCTAAATAACTTTAACGCATTGCTAGATTGTATATCTTTCCATAGTTCGAATTGAAATAGTCTGAAATTGAGAAATGTCAAATGAAATGCAGAAAAAAACTTGACGTTTAGGTGTGGTTCACATTTAACATCGACCCTCAAAATTTAACCAACCTTTATATTGCATATAGACTGGCGACGCTGTGTAGCTTGTCTAAAGGTAGTAGATGTCTTAATTTGGTAGGTAAATTAAATTTTGAGAAATCAAATTTTTTCCACAAAATTTCTAAAATATCCCATAAAAGTTACAGTGTTTAATGAATTTATTGCTTATGGCAACTCTGGGTAAAGAAATCTGAACTTTATCTTTTTTTATTACATGTTATTAATTAAGTAAAACCTTATAAAAAACTTATGAAACTTTTACCCGTTAATAAAAAACTATAATGATATGAAACATTAAGCAAGAGAAAAAAGGAGAGTGTGAAGGAAGTTCAGTTATTTTATACCCTAATTATGTGTCATGTCATCATATGACAACATGTATAAGTATGATGAAAAACTATTTTTTTTTGTACACAAACATGACTTGTTATGTTTATGTACAGCTAAAAGGATAATGTGTCATAAAAATAAGAATGAAGATTTAACAAATGATAATTATTTAGGGATTAATGTGTAAAAAGAGGATGATTATGTTAATGGTACCCCTTCAGTTCTCTTTTTAAACGCATAAAGCTATAATTACTCTTGCTCATCAACTTTTCTGGCCTGTTTTTATATACATATATATGTATAAGTATTGTGCGAGGGCGGCTCAATAAGTCCTTGATTTCTAAAATTTCCTCCTCCCAACTGAAAAGCGAATATTGCAACTCTCAAGTTGACTGCTGTCGAATTTTGAAGCAGCTGCATTCTTCAGTTTGTGTTTGACATTCATTAACATGTGATATTAATGTTTTGGATGCCTAAAACAATTAACAAAAATCAATGTATAGTGTTGGACGATCGGTGATTAAAAGTGAGAGAGATTGTGGAAGCCATAAGCATTTCACAGGGCTTAATGGTTTAAATTTTTTAGGGTTCACTTGGGTATGAGAAGCCTTTTTGCTCACAATCGACCACAATACAAGGTTGCACACATGTGCAGTTTCTATGATAAAAGTCCTTGAATTGGGCTACGAATTGCTTCTTCATACGTCCTCTTCTCCGGACCTAGCTCCGAGTGACTATATCTTGTTCTCAAACCTGAAAAAATGGCTCGTGCGGGAAGATATTCGACTCCAATGATGAAATCATCTCACAAGCAAACACCTGTTTTTATGACATCGATAAATCTTATTTTTCCACCGATTGCTGAGTGAAAAAGATGATGTTTTTAACTAAATCTGCCCAATTGATGTTAACATGCTAACTACCAAAAACTATTCCATTAATTAGTAACTTTGGTATTCCTGATAATGAATCAGAAGAAGAATGGGAGAGAGACTAAAATTGTTTCTCAAACTATGGATATACCTTTTAACTTTCAAGATTTCCCCCTAACACCGATGGTATATTTTATTTAATATGCTTAAAAATATTGCTTTCCCCATTGCAAGTATTTTTAAATTTATTCAATTCAATAAAACTGTTGAACACAACAAGTTTCTTATTGATTACCATTCGCCATTATGTTTTACAAGCCACTTTTCTTTAGTTACATACTTCCTTCCCCCTACACCACTTGTTAAATACTTGAAAATTTTTAATTAAAATTTCTCACAATTTGCTCAGCAAAAGTTCTGGAATTCCTACACGAAACGGTTTTAGTTTCACTCACTACACTTATAAAATCATTGTACAAATTAACTTGATCTTTGGGTAACAATTTACAAGACAATTAAAGGTAAAACTCCAGCAACCCAAAGAGGAAAAAAACAAACTCCGTCTATTGTTTAACAGCAACAATAAAGTGCTTGATGAAATTCCATTAAATTTGTAGGAAGAAGGCAAAAAAAAAAATAATAAAAATAAACCAGACGAATCAAACACCACTAGAAACTAATGAAAAGCAATAAACGAGCTGCAATAATTTACAAATTACTTTGGTTAAACTTAAATAAATTTTAAGCAACAAAATAAAATTAAAACAAAAAGGGATAAATCCATAAAAGAAGAAGAAAAAGGAAGGAAACACATTCATACTCCTGGCACTTCATTCTTTAATATAACAATTTTTAGAATTTTAAGGACAATTTTAAATCTAAATTTACATGCATTTAGTGTTCATGTACTCGTATTCTTTTAAACACAAGAATTATAAAATTTTTTGAAACCACTTAAGAGCATCCATCCCGTTTTACAGCTTTTCCTGGAAGGGTAGCAGAAACTTTCGGAAACAACAGTTTTATACGCACATACATACATATGTACATACTACATGTTTGTATGTATAGAGGAAATATGTATGCAGGTTTTTATTTTATGTCTCAACATGTTTAAGCATGTTCTAACATCTTTCTAATTTTGTTCTATTGGATGTTTTAAGTACTTAAGAAGATTTTGGTGATGAAAAACCTGAGAGGCAAAACTTATTCTACGAAAGTAAAACAACATATGTTTAGGGAAACAGCAAAAAATAAAAAATAAAGATACTTTAAGTAAAGAAGTACCTGAAACATGATGAACATTTAAATGACATGTCAGCTGGAAAGAATTAGTGTTGAAAATAAAAAAAATTAACCCATAAGCTTATGTCTGTGCAAAAACTTTGTTTGAACTTTTTATTCAATAAATTGCTAAATAAAAAAAATTAATATTAATAAAATAAATTAATTAAAAAAATAAAAATAAATGTCTTAACTATGCAAAAAAATATATCTTGTCAGAAGTGGGATTCGAACCCACGCCCTCAGAGAGGACCAGAACGCTCAATACAACTCTGGAGAAACAGAGCAAGTTATTACACTTGAGTCTGGCGCCTTAGACCGCTCGGCCATCCTGACATGTTGATTTACTGCATAAGAAGTATATTTCTGATAAGATAAACTGTAAATAATATTTTAAATAAAATAAAAAACTTGAAACACTTAAAAGTATCTGATAATAACAAAAAGTATTTTTTAGCTGACATTTAGTTCCTTATAAAACATTCCACATATTCAAGAAAATAAAATTTAAGTAATTTTCTTTTTATATTTATTGGCATTAAATAACTTTTTTCTGTATTTTTTGTTATGAAATAAAATCACTTAAGGCATTGTCTCATAGAAAGTCCGTCCCTCTATTCAAAAATTGATTTCATTCACAAAACGTTGAATTTTTCCATAAAGCTGTAAGAAGTAAATTTCTTTACAAAAAGTTTAGTTTGTTAACTAAGTTCAAAAATTTTTTGGGTTGAAGTCTACTGACGATTTCCAAAAGCGTGAACGAAATGCATATAGACAATTGCTTAACCATAAAAACAAGCCAAATTTTAAAACTAAAACTTTTCAAAAAATTTTATGTTAAATGATAAATGAAATAATTTTAAATTATAATTTAATTCATATATTCACATATTAGTGTGCATTTTAAGAATATTTATAGTTGTTGTGGCTGCATGAGTAATCACGCCGATTACCACGCGATGAATTCAAATCTTGGTCGGGGAAGCTAATTTAATTTTATATACAAACATTTTTCTGATGTCTTTGTCAATTAATAAAGTACACTTACTACATTTAATTAAATTCATGTTGTTCCAACTTGAAATAATTTTTATTCAACATGATTCTTCATTTTGATTTTAACAGTACGTAAATGTTAAATCAACATGAAATAAAGTTATTTGAAAAGAAAAAAAATTCTTTAACAATTGAAATTTTTCTGTGTAAGTTATTCTTATAATTTTTCATTTCGAATGAGCATTTAGGATATTTAACGGCTCAAAGTTGGTCGCTGTCGGATTTTTTGATTTTTGTAATTAATTTAATATCACAGATAATTTTCTCTAAAAGTAATTTTTTTGCAGAAGGCAATTTTTCACTAAAAGTAATTTTACAATAAAAGTGCTTTCATCACTAGAAGGAATTTTTCACTAAAAGCACCTTCTCTCAAAAATTCTTGCTTTCACTAAAGATTTTAATTTAAAGTACATCTAACTTGAATTAGGACAGTAAGACCTTGTTTATACGTGTTTCGAACTACCGGTAACGTCGATTAGCCGGGGAAAGAATTTTATGTAATTGTTTTCTTTTTGTCTATCGATTTAATTATTTTTTTGCTTCGATCAACCCTGATTATCTCTTTATCCAGGATTGCAAGCACGCAAGTGTTTTAAACCGAAATTTTTTTCCCTAAATTTTTTGTTACTCTATTAACCAGGAAAATCGATTATCCGGAATGCACCCGGTCCCGACCATTACGGATAATTGAGTCCTTTTATATTTATTTTTTCACTAAAAGTACTTTTTAACTAAAAGTACATTGTCACCAAAAGAACTTTTTTTTTACTAAAAGTACTTTTTCACTAAAGTACTTTTTCACTAAAAGAACTTTTTCACTAAAAGTAATTTTTCATTCAAAGTACTTTCTTTAAGTACTTCTGAAGTACTTCTTTACAGTTATTTTTGCACTAAATATACTATTTTCACCAAAAGAAACTTAGAAACTTATACAAAACTTATACTTATAAATATAAATAGAAATTAAATATAAAATATAAATTATTTGCTGGGTTTTGTATAAGTTTCTAAGCCTACTATGCTTAGTTTTCTTTTGTGATTTTCAAAAATATTATTATTTGTGAATTCTCAAATAGTTCTTGAAAGTCTTTGCATAAGATAAGAGGTTTGTGACTATTCAAAATGTGTGGTTGAAGTCTACTGATGTTTTGTTACAGCAACAATGAAATGCATATAGACCAAGCTGAACCACCAGCAAGTAAATTTCAAATTAAAAAGTTTTAATGATATCCAAAAACTAGTTCTAAAAAATTTTGAATTTTTGATAAAAAATTAAAAAAAAAGACCCAAAAAGTTATACTTTTTGTCAAAAAGTTACACGTTTCCCAAAAGATTATTACACTTTTTTCAAAAAATACGCTCTATCCCAAAAGGCTAAAATTTCCCCTAAAAAATTGCACTAATTCCTAAAAAGTATTTTACTCCAGAAGTTACACTTTTTCCCAAAAAGTTAATTATATTGTCAAAAAGTTAAAACTTTTCTCAAAAAGTTGAATTTTTTTCAAAAGTTATACTTTTTCCCAAATTATTAAAAATCACCCGAAATAATTTTTTTTCGAAAAAGACAATTTTTTTTCTAAAAATTAAATTTTTGTAATAAAAACTGCATATTTTTGCAAAAAGTGGCGTTTTTTTTCTAAAAAAAATTCTTCTTCCCTAGAAAGTTCAAATTTTTCCCAAGATATTGCTATTTCCCCCAAAAAGTTGCTGTTTCCGCACATTAAAGCTGCGATTTTTCTAAACCAGGCACTCTTTCCCAAACTGTTTAAATTTTTACCAAAAATGTCCACTCATTCCCAAAAAGCTCCACCCTTTCCCAAATAGTTCTACTCTTCTTCCAAAAAGTTAAAATTTTCTTTAAAAAGTTGAACTTTTTGATAAAAATTATTGCAATTATGTATTCCCAAAGTGTTTCACTTTTCCCCAGAAGCTTCAAATTAGTCCTAAAAACTTTCATTTATTCCCAAAAAGTTATACTTTTTTCTTAACAGCTTTCCCTAAATATTTTACACTTTAAATGAAAATTAATACTTATTCACAACGAGTAACACTTTTGCGGAAAATGTAGCATGTTCTTTTAAAGGAAAGATGTTTCTTTATATTAATTTATAATTCTTAAAAACAGAATTTGAAATCAAAAAACTAAAATTTTTCTACTTTATTATATTATAAATTTTTTCATATCAAAACTCATACTTTTAGTATATTTACTTCCGTATTTTTTTTGATATAACCAACAGCATATGATTTTTCTTTTTTTCAAAATTCATTAGCTAATATTAAAAGTACGATGGTATTCACTAAAGCGTGACCAGATTAGTTTGGCGTGCTTAACAACGTGATTTATATTTATTAGTTAGCTAGACACTATTATAGATGATGTTGCTCCAAATAAATTTTTCTTTATATACAACCCATTCGAAAAATAAAATGCTTGTCATCAGCAACATTAGTTAAGCTCTAATAAATAATGGGAATTTTTTAAATATTCTTAGATTTCCCCGCACCGTCCCTTAAAGTTTAATAGATTGATTATTCCAGACACAAGCTCACGTACGGCAACAGATAAAAACATGAAGTTGACGACATTGATGATGAGTATCGTCTGTAAACTACTAAACATCTGTTAATCAAATTAACAATTTGTTTTAATACGTTTATATGGTTTGCTAAACAATGCATTCAATATTTTATCTATTTCCCTTTAGAATGCTTAGAAATATTGTAACGAAATGTTTGTGATTCAAAAAAAAAACACTTGCTGTTGTTGAGGTTCTTTTCATTTTACGAAAATAATAAAACTCATAAAATATGTATTCGAAACATGTAGTAACAATAATTGTCATTAGTAAAGGGTTTTCAGCAGTAAATACACTTCCAAATGGCGGTGACAAACGACAATAAATAGTACAGGAAATACACACCTCTTAGTCGAGAGGAGGAAAGCAGAATTCATTAGCACTTTAATTCCGGTGCTTTAGAGTAGTTGCACAAGAGAATCACAAAAAGAAAAGATGTTAAGAAAGATTTTTAGTTTGTTGAAATGTAATTGGTGATTTGTGTATATGTATGTACAAATTTGTGGGATTTTTAAAATGTTGCTATGTTTAACTATTAATTTTATTTTATTGTTTTAATTTGTCTATAAAAAAATGTATTTAGAGAAGATGCAAGACATGTGTACTCCCATGCATTAATAAAGTTTTGCCATTAACCCCTTGCAATGAAAGAAATTTCTGTGACGATTCTAGAGCTGTAAAATATAGTTTTCTGTGACGCTTTAAAAATATTTACAAGCCATAAATAGTAAATTAAATGGAAAAATTTTCAATTCCTTTGTTAGAGGTTTGCAGCAGAGAATCACAAAAGTATCGTTTCAAGTACTCTTTGAGTATTGGCCATCAAGCAATTATAAAGGCTTACAATTAAAAATAAAAGCCATAATCATACGCACGCATACTCAATCCTCATACTCATACTCATACTGAATATTTATAACTAAAAACAAGCAACGACTATGTTCCTACAATTCCTTAAACTACGCAAGCACAAAAGAATATACTTTTGTAAAATGTTAACACTGTGTCAGCTCAATCGTACGCATAAGTATAAAAATACTCTGAGTATTTATTCGCCTACACATGTGTATGAGTAGGAGTATTTTATTTCAACACACTTCAAGCAGTACCAACAGAAAAAGAATTGGTAAACAGCTAAACGCAAACGTGTGTTTTTAACTAACATATTATTATATTTCAAATACGACTACGACTGTTTGGTAATAGATTAAAAAAGACTTGCAACAGTTTTTCTTTAATCTATTACCAAACAGTCGTAGTCGTATTTGAAATACGCCAACCACGATAAAACAGATTAAATAACTGCTGCCACATTAATAATAATAACTGCTGCCACATAAATAAATTCAGTAAATTACGACTTTAATAATACTGCCTATAATACTTAAATGAAGTGCGATTCAGTAACTTTTAACTATCGTTAAAATCGTAATTTTTTTCTATAGATTTTGTCGCTTACAATAACGATTGTGTGATTCTGAAACTTATTTTTAACGATAGGCCGCAGCTGAAATTTTCTGGTGATTTTTGTCGATAAAATTAACAGCAAATAAATTATTGTGGCTTTAATAACGAGACAGCTGACATTAACCTCCAGCGAATATCGTTAAAAATGTTACGGAATAATTTTTATAACGATGTTAAAAAAAGTAAGTAAATCGCAATACTGATGTAGAAATTAAAAAAAAAATTTTTTCTGGTTTTATTTTAGTTTCAACGATTTTTTTAGGTTCTGGCGATATTTTTTATTTGTAGCGTTTCTTTTAGTTTTGGTGTTTTTTTTCGTTTTGGCGATTTTATTTTGTTTTTGGCGATTTTTTTCAGTTATTTTTAGATTTAGCTATTTTTTTAGTTTTTTTTTGTTTTGTTTTGGCGATTTTTTAGTTTTAGCGTTTTATTTGAGTTTGGGTGCTTGTTTTCGCCTAGCGATTTTTCCGTTTTTTGGCGATTTTTCATTTCGGAATTTATTTGAATTTTGAAAATTTCAAATGTCTATATATAATTGTCTGTATATTAGATTAGAATTTCAACATATTTCGTTGTTCTCTTAATTGTTGTAGCGGGAAAAGTTTTGAATATTCTGCAAAGAAACAAGAACAAATTTAACAGCTTTCAAAGCTGTTTACCTCAAATGCCTCAAATCCAAAGCCACATACTCTGACAATTGCATTTGATATGGTTAATATCTGGGGGCAAATCGCGGCACTCGTTATCGAACGAAATTACAAAATATTTCCATATAAACTCTGTTGAGATATTTCGTAATTTCGTTCGATAACGAGTGCCGCGATTTGCCCCCAGGTGGGTTGTTATTAGAGGCCTGCGTAAACAGTCTTGAAATTTAAATACCTCTTGTTTTTTAAATGTATTCTCGAGGCATGTATTATACTGAAGCAAAATGCTGCACAAATGCTGTCGTCTAATAAGCGAACCACGATAGATGTATTGATATTGATATTGATATGAGTGTTGACGCATAACAAATTCTTTCGTCACGAAGTATTTTCTTCTTTACAATAACTGAAACAAATGTCTTGTCAAAAATGTTGTTAAGCGTTTGTTTTAGAAGACTTCGCTGCAATAAAGTTTTTGAAAAATTCCTCATGTCTTGTAAGTTCTTTTAAATGGTCTTTTGCAGGGCTCTAGCTGTTATGCTCCCGTCAGTGAGAAAGCATAAAAGCTCTTTTGTAAAAGTTTGCACATTGGGCATATGGCTGTGACGTAGCTGTTCTAAACCATTAAAAGACCACCTCCACCAACCCATTACCGAAATTCCTAAAGTAAAAGTAGCTTTTATTTTAAGGTATTCAATATTTCTGCTTTAAGTGTTACTCATCATTATCCTTATAATTTCTTATTGCTATACTGCAACGGTTCCTCCCCAGAACTCTCTGCATTTAAAATATTTTTTGCTTTTCATAAAGCTGTTATTGCTTACTTACATCCTTCTTAGTATGAGTATTTGATGATGATATCATAAAATTAAAAATCAACAATGTCTGGTTGTGAAAATTTGCAAAAAAAAGTAAAGAATAATACACGGAATAAAAACAACAATTCACGTGAAATACGACAGTGTAAATTTTTAACTTGTTTTCTTTCAAACAAACCTGGCACATAATATTTGCATTTTCTGCCAAATTGGAAAACGAGAAGAAAAACAGGTTGCCGTGAATTCACAGATGGTTATTTTGTAATAATATATAAATTACTTTTACTAGAATTTGTCTGAAGCAAAAAAAAAAATATATCTACAGAAATTTAAAAACTTAAAAAATTTGTTTAAAGAAACTCTAAAACAAGCCATAAAATAAATATTGCAAAACAAAAAAACAGCATGTTTGTAAAAAAAGAAGTATTTTATTTTATTTTATATACTTTTTCTTTTTGTCGTATTAAGCCACAGCTATTCTGCTTTTTATAAAGAGATTTTCTCTATTTCAGTTAAACATGCTGCCAACACCAGGGTGTGTGTCTTTTTTTCATATATATTTATCTACTTCTTTTTGGCATGAATGAAATGAATCAGTTTAAAGAGGATTTTCATGGCCAATACAAAACGTAACTAATAAAAAATAATGTCTCCATTTTGGTCAACGGTTTTTGTTTTGTGCGTGTTCACAGTAAACGACTTTTGGTATGCTTTTTTTTTTGGCTGTATGACATTTGAATCCTGTTTTCCGGTATATGAGATTTTTATTTTTTATTCTCTTTTAATTTTGTGAAGTCCTTTGTTACTCGTAGAATTTTTTGGTTTATCTACAAAAAAGAAGAAGAAAAAACGGCCAGTTGGTGGTGGTTCATTACGTACAAGCGTATTAGGACTATCGCCGTATTTAAGTTCAAGAATATGTCAGCGATTTCTATTTGATTCACTGGCCATAACATAATTGCTGTTAAACGATATCTTCCATATCACATATTTAATCATAAAAGTTCACAACTCAAAAGTTTCCAGATGTTCAAGACTGAAATAGTATGGACATAGTAAGCAGAAGATAATACAATTGGATGGCACCAAATAACGAGATATAACTACTACAGGCGAGCGTAAATTTAATTTATTTACAGTTAGCTGAGTGTGCCTAATTTCATTTAATACTTCTGCTTTTCACGTGAAATTTATACAATTGATATTTTGTACAAGGCGCAGTCAATAAGGTAAATTAATTTTGATATGAAATGCAAAACTGCAGAAAAAGTATGTAGATTTATTAGAGTAAAATTTCCGGCTGTAATAGCGTTTTCTTTTCTTTCTCAAAGTAGGGAACATTTTTTGTTTGCTCTTTCAAAAGGAAGGATATAATTTCTATGTCAAGTGAAAATTTATTAGGAGGGCATAGTCAAGTCTTAACGCTTAATAATGCGTGTGAAATTAAATCTTAAAATTTACAACCGCAGACACAAACCGTCGCACAGTGTCGAAAGTTCATATAAGAAGCGGCCAAAAATAAAGGAGTTATTGTAAAGTAATAAAATTTGGCACACATGTTTTAACTCGTAAAATATAAACAAACTTAAAATTTGATACTTTTAATTAATTAATTAATTTAAACAAGGTTAATCTAACATTTTTCGGCAATGATTTTGCTTTATATGTGTTTCATGTTAATTTAACATGATTTATAGTAATTGTGAAAGAAAATTTATCCTGTTAAAATAACTTTATTTCACGTTGAATTGACATTTAAGTCCTGTAAAATCAAAATGAAGAACCATGTTGAATCAAAGTTATTTCAAGTTAGATCAACATGAATTTAATTTAATGTAGTAATTGTATACAATTAATTATTTAACTTACCTGTGGTTGACATAGACATCAGACAAATTTTTGTATATAAATTTAAGCCGGGGATTCTAAGATTTGAACTCGGAACTCATCGCGTGGTAGTCAACGTGCTTACCCCTGCAGCCAAAACAACTATAAATATTCTTAAGATACACACTAAATATGTGTGTGTCATCTTGAATTAAATTATAATTTAACGTTATTTCTTATCATTTAACATACAACTCATTTGAAAAGTTTTAGTTTTACCCCCTTATTCTGAACATTGTGACAAATAAAAATATTATAACCAATGCCAATTTTTATATTTTAAGCAATGTAAAAATTGTCATTTGTTATAATTTAGACATTAGAATACGGATGTTAGTTACAAAATGCTTTGACTTGAAAAGTTTTAGTTAAGAAAAATACAAAATACTTTGACTTGACTCCTGGATTCGAACCTGCGATCCTACGAATGCAAGACTAGTACACTGCCTACCAGCCAGCAGCAGTTTGTCGGCTGTTTACAAACATAAAAAATAACAACAATACAAAAACAACTTTAACATATAAAATGCTTCGGCAAAATTTCTTTAATTTTAGCGGAAGGATACGCATACCCCAAAAATGTCCTGTTTCAAAAAAAAAAGCAAAAAATTTTACTTCACTTATAATGAGTTAAATTTACATTATACTATATATACAAAATATAGTATAAATCACACCTCACAGTTTGACCATTTAAATTTCAAAGACTCGTGTCCTTCCGATATATCCTGGTACTAAATAATGTACTAAAAATATCCAAATTCTAGCTTAAAATAATTTTGTGTATCCTTACTTTATAACAAAATTGTGGCTGCCAAGCTCGAAGATATTCTTTTCATATCGTTCAACACGTCACCTCTCAAAAAAACGGGATTTTTGAGTTGACAAAGATGAACAAGCAGTAGTTGTATGAAAATGTCTAAAATAAAATTTCTTTCGTTTTTTCTTATTGTTTTTAATATACATACATTAAGGAATTTTTCTTATCGGCATTGTGGGACAGACAGTTAATCTCCACATTGTTCTTCATATTGTGTAACAATTTCATACAAATATATTGTAAACATGAGAAAAACTTTAAACTCCTTTTATGTAAAACTTTTGTTTTCAAGTTATGACGTTGCAAATGAGAGGACATATCGCTCATTTGCTAATACGTCACAACTCCAAAAAAATTAGTTTGCTAGAAAAGGAGTCTAAAATTTTTAGTTTACACAAAATAGAAAAATTTTGTATGAAATTTATTAAGTATTAATAAGTATAATTAAGTATTAATCGATTGCAGACTAAAAACATCGATAGTCACAAAAAAAAATTAACTGTCTATAGTGTCATAAATATTTTTCCAACTCTAGTACTTATACGGTGGCGACTGATGAATAAATATCCCGACTATCATGTGTATATTTTTTTGTCCGAATAAATATCCATATTCTGAGTGTAAGCATACTCCGACTGTAAGTGTGACAGAGAGACTGTATGCTTGATGCGCATATGCCTTTTGTTTTTAGTTGTAGCATTTATTAGTTTTCCGCACGAAAGAAAAGATGTTCTCGTATGTTAGAACCGGGTATAGTCACAGTGCTTGAGAGAAAATATATTTTTTTTTTGAGTACTCCTTGTGTAGTCCTTGTACTATTTTTTGTGTTGTGCAGTGTAACTAAATTTTTTCAAAACCATCACATATATTTCATCTAACACCTCATGCCACGAATAAAAGAATTACTCTACTTAATCATAATAGTCAGTTTAGTCTATAAATCCATTATATTTAATGTTATACAAAACCAACATGCATTTATTCATTATACTTGTGACATAATCCATTTTGTGATAAAAATCACATGTCAAACAAACAATTCCTGTCATACATATAACTATTCACAAAAACGTTTTTTAGGTGTCTAATGCTAAATATTTGCCACTCAGTGTGTTTAATACTTAAATAACCATATATCATTCTGTCCAAACGTCCAGTTGTCTGTAGCCTGTCAATGTTCAACAGACATACAAAATGGCCAGTATTGTAACCCTCAAAGTTTTGTGTTATATTAATATTGTGTTAGAAATTTATTTTAAATAGTTATTTTTTAGAAGATTATTAAATATATTTTTTTTGAATGATTTACACTCTTAAGATTTTTTTTCTTAAATTAAAGAAATAACAAAAATATAGTTAACATAAAAAATATTTAAGGATTAGAAAATGTAACGGTATAGAGTTATATACTACGTTTACACGGACGACTCATTAGCAAATAAAAATATTGCATATACAGTAAAGTCCTGCACAAGACCACCTACAAGAACTTGTAAGACATAAGGGATTTTTCAAATCCTTCACTACAGCGAAATCTTCTAAAACAAACGCTAAACAACACTGTTGGCAAGACATTTGTTTCAGTTATTGCAGGTATAGGAGTAAAGAAGAAAATACTTCGTCACGGAAAAATTTGTGATGCTTGCTTCTTTATTCGCATGGGCGCATATACAAACATCTTGCATGTACATACGCACAAAGGTTGTGTATATATATGATCTTTTATTTTTCTGTGCAGTGTGCGCGTGCTTTAAAAAAACATTTAAACACATAATAGCTTAAATCTACATCTTACGCACTCAAACGTACAATATGCAAAATAGCAAGCATACACGCATCAACACTATTTCTTTTGATTGCTTGTTATGAACAGGGAAACCAGAAATATGATTTAAAAAAAGGTTTTCATGCGCATTCAATATGCACTAAAATTTTTTTCACTTGCACTAAAAACTCAAAAAGTATGCTCTTAAAAATAAAATAGTTTTTTTTATTTTTTAATGAAAATATATAGTTTTAATTCAACAATTCAACAATACTCGTATTTGCATATTAAATAAGACAAAAATAAAATAAACCAATAAATTAAAACCAGAAAAAAATTAACAAAGAATAAATGCCCTATTAAAGAAATAATTTGGTCTTGAAGTGTGCGTTCATAATTGTCATACAAATTTTGACTAAATCATATAATACAAATTAATCTTTGTTGTATATGGCCGTAAAAATTTAACTTCAATTTCAAAAGACAGTATTATCAGAATTAAAACTTTCGAACTATATTTTTAACAAATAAGACTAGCTTTTTATTTATAATTTTTATTGCAATAAACAACAAAATATTGACTTAGATTTTCAAATAAATATCGATGGCTGTCACATCTAAATAAACTTTTATACATTTACTATGTTTCTTCAACGTCTACTGATGCAAATAGCAAAACCAAATTTTTATTGAAACTAACGTTAACTTCTCAAAAAATTAGACTAATGTATAGATTATATAAATATAACAACGTAAGTAAATAAGATATAGATGATGAAAAAAATTTTACCAACAGATTGTAGCATACTAAAATAAAATAAAATCTATACAGTATCAAAATATGTGCTAAAAGCGCTAATTATGCTCTCAAAATTCGAAATATGCTAAAAATATGTGTGTAAGACTCATATATGCAAAAATATGCTTTAAGGGGTAAAATATGCAAAAAGATGCACTGACAAATCGATGCCAAAATTCTTCAAAAGTTCTAAAACGCATTAATACTTCACACAAGAAAAAACATGCAATTGCATATTTGCTGTTTCCCTGGTTATGCACAAGAGGTCTTCGTGCTGATTCACAAATAAAATGCTTAAGCTTGCCACGCTTACAAATGTTTGCTAACAAAAAACAATAATTAGATAAATATTGCACAAAAGTATTGATAAAAGCAAGTAATGACAATTAAAACAAATAATTATTTGATATTTTGTACATTTACACAATTTTTTTTTGTCAACATAAGTAAGTTTTCTATAAAAGTCCTATTAAGTTTTTTTTAGACTTTCTAGACCGTATAAACAGTGAGTTAATTTATTTGGAAATATTTTTATTTGAAAATAGTGCCCGTATAAACGTAGTAATAGCGACCATTTATTTGGGGTCCCTATTGAATGTTTGCTGCAAACATATTTCGCCTCAAACCACCGACTTAATAGCAAAACAAATTGCAAATTCGTTACTTATCGAAATAAACTTAGTACTGAATAAAAAAAATTCATGTCTCTTTGAATTTAATATAATATTTCAATGAATATATGTACATATATACATATGTATGTATGAATATAATTACGAAACCACAAAATATTACTGATTCCAAGCCATTAATCATATTCTGTAGTTATAAAATTATCATTATAATGAAATATTCATGAATAGACTGAGATGTCATTTTGTTTCTTTACTTCATTATTTCAGCCGACAAAACCAAAATAATAAACATAATTTATAAAAAAAATTGCTTTTTCACCAACAAAAAAAAAAATACACTATTTTGCTAGAAAACATAAAAAAGCCAAAATAATATCAATGTGTCCAAAAGTATGACACCCAACAAATGTTATTATACCGTCTTTCTACAAGAAAATAAAATAACAATATGTTATTGAAAAAATATAACAATAAAACCCTAAAGCATGTGCAGCAAACCAAGCATAAACTCATAAATACTTTTAGAAACTGAAATTGAGATTTTATTGAGCAGACTTTTTTTTTCTAAGAAAATAAAAAATAATCATAATAATTTGCAAAAAAAAAATCTATTTTCATGACAACACACATGCACTGCACTGGTTGGTTGCCACTGTCAATGTCATACAGCCAGAATGATGTCTGTCTGTCTATTCATATACAAAAATTAAATACTCTTCCCTTATATTTTGCATTTAATATTCAGGCAACCATACAGACAAGTGTCATATGTCAAATAAACAGCTAGAAAAACATACCCACAAAAAATGTAAAGAGTAACAAAATAAATAACAGGGATGGATACTCTCCTCCAGATGCTTCATAAGAAAATTTAAGACGCCCAGCTAAAAAAATTATATATGGTCCATATATTTTTAATATATGAATGTATATAACTATATATGAATATGTATGAATTCATGTATGGAAATATATGGGATTATACATGGCAAAACTATTATATATGAACTAATATATGGACTAATATATGAAATGTATTATAATATATGAGCTCATATAGGAAAATTTAATTATGAAGCTCTTCATATGTGGATCCATATATATATTTTATATATGGAGCCATATAAGAATGTATACATACATGATATCTCACGTAATATCGTTTTTGCAATCAAAAAAGTTTGGAATTTTATCAATGCTGGATTGGAAATCCATTAGAAAATACATACGGATACAAAGTTTATACATATGCATACCCTCAACGTTTAAAAAAGAAAAACTTTTTCTTGTATGATTTTATACATTGTGGCCCTATTTAATATATCAAATAATCGAAAGGATAATCCAGTCATTAATTTTATAAAAATAACAAAATTCTCTATATAAGAAACAAAGTTCATATTACTGTATTGAAAACTATTGTTAGAGGGATTATTTTTTCTTTTATAATTAATTGCATTAGTTTTTAATCTGATTTCTTAAGCTAAATGTCATGTACGAATATGATTTATGTGTCTTTTAAATAATTGATTCACCTTTTGATGCATAAAATGACTTTTAGTCCGTTTTGAATTATTTGTCCAAATAAATTTTTCATTAAATACAACCTCTCTCTATTAAGTCTTAAAAAAAAATTCATTTTAGTAATTTAATTTATTGAACAGCAGTGCGCTTTTGTGAATCAAGAGTGTATGAATATGAACTTTGCATACTGTAGAGGGAATTTACACACACATGTATGAAAATGTATGAATATATATAATCATATATGGCCATATACCCTCATTTTTCGGATCCGAACCATATATGGCATATCATATATGCTCCATACATATTTTTTTAGCTGGGACGAAATTATGAAGTAAAATACTCTAAAGCAAAGTTTCGTAGAATAGAAAAAAATATTTAAAGCTATTATTTTGTTTAAAACTGTTCTGAATTATCTTGTAGTATTTCCAGCACAATTTAATAGTCGATACATTTTTTGGAAGTTTCAGTGATGGCCACAACATTTTTTTTATAAAAAATTCTAGCATGCAACCAAAAATTGTTAAAAAATTTTTTCTAGCAAACGATAAAATTTTCATGGTAAATAAGTTTTGTGTAAAATTTTTTATACCATGAGTTTAAATTTTATGCCGAGAATTTTCCTACCAAGAGATTAAATACTCAATGTGAAATTTTATAGCATAACATCTTTTATTTTTTTACAAAATTATTGTAGTCAAACAAATTTCCATAAAAAGTTGTCTTTTCGAAGTTTGTACTGTAAGGGATAAATTTTTTTAAAGATATATTTTATAGCATACAATTACTCTTTTGCTTGTAGACAATTCTTGTTGGCAAAGATGTTTTCAATCGAAATTTTTTTTATTGTATAGCATGCTTTAAAAAATTTCAAAGTACTATTTAAATGCTCAATGATATATTTCTAGCTTGAAATAAAATTTTGTTTACAGAAAATTCTTGTAGAAAGAAATGTGTTTAATAAAAAATTGTCTATTGTAAAACATGCGTTAGAATTGTTAGATTATGTAGAGCGATAAAGTTATTCATAGAATAATAGAAAGGCCAATAAATTAACATATTAATTGACATATTTTTTTTTTCAAAATATAAAATACAATAAAATTTTATATAGAAAAAATTTATAGCATGCGATTATAATTACAATCTTTTATTATAATGATACATTTTCTGCAAAATTTTTCTTCTATTAAAAGATATTTTCGATAGAAAATGTATCACTGTAAGTTCTGTGCATAATGCAATGTAATAAATATAGCATGCAATAATTATATTTTGATGAACATTTTTAGTTGCTTGCGATAAAACTTAAGCTATATCAGCAATCCTTCTAATTGGATTTTTTTTAAATATATCGGGCAATAAAATTTTATATAGACAAAATTTATAGCATGCGATTAATTTTTAATGTTAAATTTTTTAGCATACAATTATATTTTCAGCAAAATTTTCTTTTACCAAAAGATATTTTCGATAGAAAATTTGTCACTGTAAACCAATAATTAACATATAGCATGCAATATTTTTTTAATAAAATTTTACTGGCAGCTGGCAATAAAACTGAGGTGTATCAGTAATTTAATGGAGTTCTTTTTAAATATATCAGGCAATTAAGTTTTATGTAGAAACCCCTTGTGGCATGCGAATAATTTCTTTTAGCGTACAATTATATTTTTATTTAACATATAGCATGCAATAATCTTTTAAATACATTTTATTTTGCAGCCTGCAATAAAACTTAAGCTATATCAGCAATCGTTCTAATTACATTTTTCTTATATATATCAGACAAATTTTATACAGCAAAATCTTGTAGCATGTGACTAAATTTCCAATGTAAAAATTTCGGCAAAATTTTCTTTAACTAAAAGATATTTTTCATAGAATATTTGTCTCTGTAATTCCTGTGCCTCACGCAATATAATTATCATATCATGCGATATTAATTTTAATGAAACAAATTTTAGCAGCATGCTATAAAACTTCAGTTACAGCACAAATTAAGGATTATTCTCAACTTTATATTTCTATGTATAAGAGTGGCACGTCTGAAGTTCTCTATTAAGGCGAAATGGCCAACAATCTTCTCGAGAATATATACCGTAAAATTATTGTTTTCATAAATCAATTGACACAATTCTCTAAATTATATTGATTTTATGTAATTACATCACGTCATAAACCTTTTTAGGGACCTTTTTATATCATCCGAGTAAGTTTTATAACAAAATATTTATATAACATTTTTATAACTGTATCACATTTTCAATGCAAAATTTTTATATTATGTAATGCCTTTTCCTGTAGAAACTGAGGAACTTTTTTATATCATGCGATTAAATTTTATAATAAAACATTTTTATAACATGCGATAAAATTTTATAGCGGAAATTTTCAAAGCATACTTTATAGCATGCAATTCCATTTCCTGTATAAAACTACTGTGTAAGACATAAAATTGTCTTATAATGCATTATACAACAAATAAGATGTAGCATGCAATAAACTTTTTTGTTTTGTTTCGCTGTAGTAGCCGGTAAAATTGTTTAATATTAAAATTTTATAGCATACTATAATTTATAGCACATAAATAAATCTTTTACATAAATATTTTTCAGAACGGTTTTTGAAAACTTTATTAAAAAAAGTTGCATGATATATTTGCAGTAATAGTATTTTTTTATCTAAGACATTTTAATTTTTTGTAACAAACACAATCCGAGGCTGGAATCTAACCCACGAACTCTGGACTGATAGGCTAGCATCGCTAGCACTCAGCCACAAGGGCACAATATACAATAATTTTTTACACATAGAATTTGTACAAAAAAGTAAATTTAAAAAAAGTAACACATAACCTTGAGTGTAATTCTTAAACCATAGAAAAAAATTCAAAAAAATTGCTTCCCTTAGTAAAAAGACATCTAGAGGTGTGCATCCAAATCCATTTGAAGCAATTGAATTAAAGAACGTGAATGCCCCTATTATGCTTCCCTTGAAAAACTAACAACATGTGCGCTCTTAAAAAGAAAACCAAAAACATAAACAAAAAATCTGATTTCCCTTTCATGTTCGTTCTCCTATTTTATTACAAATCTTCAATATCTCTGACTCCCCAAACTCTTTCATTCTCACTCTTTTCCTTAAGCCCTTGAAACAAGTTATATTTCTTAAATTTATTTAATATTTTTTTATATTCAACCAAGTGTGCAATTATTATGGTATAAAAATAAAAGTTTTATTGTTGTTGAAGTTGGTGCCATTGTTTTGTCAGTTGTATTGTATGTAGTTTATGACACGTTTTGACTGTATTTTTATTTATGACATCACATTAAATCAGCATAATTTCAAGAGATTTGAAACAGAAGTTTTAACGAAAGTGTTAGCTAAAGTAAGTTCTTAAACGCACATGAAGAAGAGATAGGATATATTAAAACAAATAAAGTAATAATTTATTAATCGCACATTAAATTTAGTCAGTAAGGTCATGAGAGATTTATGAAAATCTGTATACAAGTACGCACATGGTTTAATTTCATAAATTTATAAAATTAAATTCCACAAGTAATATTGCAGTTACTAAAAACAAATTTGGATCATATGGCGAATTGTTTTTTGTATAAAGTATGGGTTTGTATTTGCAGGTCAGACGCACAATATATATATGCAATTGTCACATGTTATTTAATTTGTGTATGGGTATTTCCACGAGAACAGCAAGCAATTAGGCTTGTATTTTACAACGATGTTACTCGATTTTTTTTTTAATTTTACCTAATGTAGACGGCATACATAAATAGATATACGAGTATAAAGAAGTAAAAAAAAACTTTCGCTTTCTTTGAAAAATGAAGTATATTTGATTGTTGTTGCACGCGACAAAAAGATAACTTTCCTGTGGAAATGCTTATATAAAGAAGCTTATAATATAGAGACCAAATAACAGCATTTGATATCGATCCAAATTCTTATTTAAATATACATATTTCAATTTCGTTGCCATAATTTATTTTTAACATTTAAGCTTGCTCTTTTTACAATTTTATTGCAAGCTGAGTAATGCTTATAATAAACCTCGATATAAATTTTTAGTACATTGAATTTTTATACATTGAATTGAAAAATTTGAAATTCTAATAGTGTTTAAAAAAATCGTATGCTTGATTTTTTTTCAAAAAATATTTATGGCATGATTCAAAATTTTTCTATTTTTTTTATTAGGTGGCACAAAATTTTCCATCAAGAAAATGTAAAATTACTTATCAAACTTTTATCTCGAGCTGATAATTGTATGCTAGAAATGTTTTAAACATTTTTACTGTAGCTAGTGTAAAGGTGAAAATTTCATGCATGCTATAAAAGTTTATTGCAGGAGGAAATCTTTCTATGGTAAAGATTTTTTTATATAAAACAGTTTCCTGAAGTTTCTCAAAAATTTGCCAAACTACAACTAATTAAACGACTTCAAAAATGGAGGTGGTTACCAATTCGTCTCTAATTTTTTTGGCAGTGTTACTTCATAATTTGGTTCATATCAGACAGGTTGTAAAATTTTTTTATTGTCTAATAGGGTATGACCCTATGCTCTTTGTAGGAACTATAGTAACTTATATGTATATACTTACATATAATAGATTAAGCTTCGCATTGATCCCATTGAAAAAAAAATTTCGATTGTCCCCGCCCAAAAATATTTTTATTTCATTTTATGATTTGCTATAACTAGCAAACATCTTAGGTTCTTGTAATTACAAAATTTTAGATGTGAAAAATGGGCGGGGTTACTCCCATTAAAATCTATTATTATATTTCACGTGGTTCTACTTAACAGATTTTTAAGAAACTTGTCATGCACCTGTAGCTCAAAAATAAATGCAATCTTCCATTTGACAAAAATGGGTGTAGTTACGCCCATTACAATCTAATATTTTATTTTAAGTGGTTTTACTGTACCGATTTTTATAAAGCTTAACTCGTTTTCTGAGCTCTGAAAAAAACAAAATCTTGCATTTAAAAAATGGGCGCAGGGACGCCCATTAAAATTTAATTTTATATCCCATTTTTTCGAAAATGTTCTAGCATATCTTTGCATTGAAGTCGGTTTTTATTTGGGAGACTTATTTTGTAAAAAATGCTATTCAACAAAAATAAATTTTAGTAAACTTTGTTTTTAGGAAAATTGTTTAAAAAAAAATTTGCTTACAAAAACTTTATGAAATACGTTTTTACATACATACATCCATACAAATTTCGCAATGTGTAAAATGTCACTGGCACATTGTGCTGTTGCTGTTCCTATTGCTGCAGCCGCCAACTGACGGCACTAGACTAAACCAATAAAAGCAACAACTTTACGAAGCATGTAAAAATATCATTTTACTTTTTGTTTATTTAATTTATGCATCATGAAGTGCAAAACATCTTAAAGTGTGTCCGTCCGTCCGTCTCATCCATTCACCCATCCGTTGTGATTATTGTCTGTCCGTTATTATTTGATCTATTTTTACGCGCTTTGCAACTCACTACTCAATTCTGGTATACATTGTTGTTTGTGTGTGACTAAATGTCGAAGAAAGTGTAAAAAAAATAATTTAAAAATAGAAAAAACTATATATTTTGAAGTGCTTCTGAGTTTAGACGCTTTTTTTTCTTCAATGACTATAAAATAAAGAAATTTATAATAAGAGTCAGCAGTTTTGTATTTAAAAACTAAAATAAAATAGCAAAGTTTTTAATTGATCTTTAAATATATGTTTGAAAAAAAAAGAAGAATACTAAGACTTAAATTCACAGTCTTTAGTTAACTAATGAAGTTGGTTTAACCAATGAAATTGATATGAAAAATTGTTAGATAAACCATTAGTTAACTAAAGACTGTGAATTTGGGCCTACTTTTACTAATTTCCTCGCGCTAGTTAAAAAACTGAAACTGTTTAAATTCGAATTTCGCATTTCAAGAGTGTCTACATCTTTATTGCTTTTACTGTTGCTTTTAGAGAGACTCTAGATTCAATTTCTTACGCTTTTTTATTTCTTTTACTATCAATTTAGCTCTGAAATACTTTCTTGGGTTTTGTTGTTCAGCAAATTCAAATATAATTGAGTCACGTGACAAGCACACAACGTGCTAAAAGAAATTCTCTTTGAAAGAAAAAAAAATCATTTGAACTAACTAAGTGCTTTGCGAAAACAGGTGAAAGCAGTGATAGAGATAAAAATATCGTTTACAAAACGTTTTGCTTGCCGCATATATTTGAAATAAAATATAAAATAATTTGGCCTTCTGCTGCTACAATTTTTTTTACTGTCACGTAGTTGAATTTCCCAAAAATGTTAAATGTTTTTTATTCAATTGTTTGTTCTTTTGCTTTTCGAATTTATTGTTTACAATGTAAGCATATGATAATGGCAAGTAGTCCTCAATAAATAGTCTGCTGTTGTTCATAAAAAGAGCCACCATTGACAGACACAATAAAACTTTGCATACATTTTGGAGTCATTTAAATGCTGAAATCATATACAGTCGACTCCGCTTTACTGGAAGTAACTAAAATCCAATTCTTTTGAGTTATCCGATTTTTTCTCTAAAACGCAGTTCGGATTACTCAAAATTTGTTACAGTTAAGCGTACTGCTTAAAATCAGTACAATATAATAGAAAAAATACAAAAACTACCTAAAAGCGAAAAGGACAAATACATTTTTCTATTTAATTTTTTAACGGACAGAACATGCACAATTTTTTCAGCCTTAAGTTATGCAATCGATTTCTATTGTGTAAATAAATTTGTCAATGTTTATTTTTTCACTAAAGCGAAGTAAGTTTAATATAAAGCGTAGATGTGGGCTTGCTTTTGGTTTTCACTAATACGATATTTTCAGTAAAGCGATGTTTCGCTAAAGCGAAGTGAATAAGACTGGTTGCGCTTAAAACCAGTGCGGGGATTTGTATCGCTTTCAGTAATCCGATTTTTTTCAGTAAAGCGTGTTGCGCTAAAGCGGATTCGACTGTATTGAATTTCATTTAACTAAATTTAATGCAATATGCTCACAATAAGGACAATTAATAATTGTAATATCTTGTTTTTATTTTTTTATTTTTATTTAACGCGTATACGTTGTATTGGTTAATTTACTTCGCCGATGATTCTGTTACCCAATACCGACGAAGGAGGAAGCTCTTACATTGCATTAAGCTTAGTATCCGCTGAAGCAGGAGTTGTTCAGTTTGCTAGTCATCGTGGTAACTAATTCACCAACCCTCAAAAACCAAGCATTCACAAAGCCAAAGGATTAAATCCAACTCTACTTCTTTATCTTTTCTTTGACATTTTTTTAACACGTTGTCCTAGACATGTAGACAAATTCCCCAGGTGGCCATAATTTAAGTAATAACATGAAATAAAAGGATACATTTGAAATGTATGAGACTATGATTTAAGCAAAGAAGTAAACAGGTAAAAAATTTACTTCAAAAAATTATCCTGCACATGACACAAGTTGAATACTCTGCAACATGGTGCAATTTGATTTCAGTTAATAAATATTGATTATATTTTCTGTACTATATGATTTCTATGCAAAACGCGTTCGTTGCCATTTAAAAAAATTCTTCATTTACTCGACGCACAATATAGTTTTTTTTAGAAAAAATTTTCTATAAAATTATATTGAATAAAATTAACATAATTCTGCCAAAACAAAACCGACTTCAATGCAAAGATCTAATAGAACATTTTCCAATAAAAGGTATGGGATATAAAATTAAATTTTAATGAATCTGTTAAGTACAACCACGTGGGCGTAACCCCGCCCATTTTATTAACTTTAAAATTGTGTAATTACAAGAACCGAAGGTGTTTGTTTACTAGGGTTCGCAGCAATCAAATAAGTAGAATATCTTAAAATCAAATAAAAAAAATTGTGGGAATGTCTTTGTCCAATTTTTTTTACAATGGGATCAAGGGGTAGCTTCTCAATTCCCTCTCAGACAATAAAATAATTTTTACAATCAGCCTAACATCAACCGAGTTATGAAGTAACAATGCCAAAAAAAATAAGATATAGATGAATTGATAACCTCCTCCTTTTTTTTAAAGTCGGCTAAAATATAAAATTATCGCATGCAATAGACATGGTACTGCATGCAATAAGTTTTAACAAAATTTTTTTAGATAGATAAATAAACAATAAGCGATGCCTATATCTCGTCAGAACATGCCGTGATTTTTTAAAATATTAAGAAAACCTCAAGAACAATATGGGCATCGTTTGAACATGCAGGCCATCCCTGAAGCTTCCCGATAAATTTTTCAAGTTATTAAAAATCAGTGAATATCTAACTAATATCATAATGACGAATACTTTTGAAACGATTTTTTTTCGAAATTTTTCCCCAACGATATCGGTCGAATGAATCAAAACATTTTAGTCAAACTGGCAGCAATTGGCCCATCTTTTTTAACTTGACGGGCTTTGGAAATTAAAATTTGTTTAATAAAATATTTACACTGCAGAAAATTTATTAAATTTCAATTGAAATCTTTCCCCCTTATGCAAAAAAAATTTGTAAACTTAAAGTTGGTTTAACATACGAATTTTGTGTGGCAAAACCGGTTTTAAAGCATGCTCTAACTTTAATAATCGTTTTGCATAAGAGCATAAATCTTTAACCTATATACTTAACATAAAATTTTGTTGACATTTATCAAGATTTCTTAGCCAATACAAAAACCATTCACTTAAATGTTTCCTAAACTACAACCAAACAACTGAAATGTAGCTAATTCACACACCTTTTCTAGCATAGTGGTTAATTTCTTTGTACAATTAAAAAAATCATAGTTATATCACTGTGTACAACTAGATTTTGACAAAACTTAGTGACGAAGTAGGGTTTGTTTTGTACCTGAAATCTACTAAAGTTTTTCCAAATCTCGTAAATACATCATTTTGCTCAGATGTAAACGCACTTTAAGAAATATAAAGAAAATATTTTTATTTGACATTTATTTAGAATTGGGTCGCAATCATTCAGTCGGTAATTTTTCATATAATCCTATTATCAAACCCATGTAATTTCAATGAGTTTGATTACAGTTTTGTGTCAAAAATGAACGAATGAATGAGTTTGAACGAAGTTTACATAAATCTTGTAAACTTTAATTTCTTCCAAAACCTTTACAGCGTCAATCTCATGCTACAAAATTTAGATAATTTTTAGTCATTCAGTCTTTAATGTTTATTGATTTATTTTTGCATTTTTGCAAAGAACTTAAAATGAGTCAGGGGTGCTTAATAATAAATCGGTGAAACAATTTGCAATCCTTATAAACCTGCAATATGGAGTTTGTTGAAGTTTATTGCAAAAATTATATGAAATTATAAAATTTAATAAAAGGAATCTCAGCAGGTCATAGAAACAATTTTATTTAAGTTTTTTTTTCTTCTTTGCGAAAAGTTTTTAGTATTTGCGATTTTATATTTTCCAGCGTATAACAAAAATAAACAAGTACAAATATATAGCTGCTAGAGAAAAATTTTCCAATAGACTTTCAAAAGTACACTGCAAACCATAAAGTCGACTTTTGCACATACAATCAAATTTGAATTTTTTTTATTGTTTTCTTTTATACGGTTGACAATCAATGTATTGAAATATAAAATACTAATAAAACAAGGAAAGCAAACATGTACGAGTGCATGCAAACGTCGCAAAAGGTGTATTTGGTCAAATCCAGGGAGGCACATTGTGCCAGCAATTATTTATGGCTGCAACATAAATAAATAAGAAAAATGGAAGTCCATAGAGACTATTGCACCATAAAAATTGAGAAAAATCTGCTATACAGATTTACAATCATTAAATGACAAAAAAAATAGATAAAAGTTTATTTAGTAATAAAATCCGGTGACAAATTTTTGTAATAAAAATTCTCTTGAACCTTATTTTTTAAATTTACAACTGTAAACAACTTTGTTGATAGAAAGATAAATTTAATTTTATATTTAATGCAACCTTAACCATTTATTTTAATTTTAAATAACATTGAAGTAGTTTTTTTAGTAATAAAATTGTTAAGTAAAGAAATCATTAATCCTATTTAAAAGAAAAAAACCCAGCATACCTTGAGGCGTTTGCAGCATATACAGTTAAACTTCGATTATTGGGGCCTCTATCAACCGTGCACATCTATTATCCGGCATGCTGTCACTTTGTTTCTTGACCTCCATTGTCCGTGCTTTTACTTCTATTATCTGTGCTTCCATTTTATATACCTCTATTAACTGTGCTATAATAGATCTTTTATCAGTGCAAAAAAACTTTATTTAATCTTTTAAAACAAACTAAATTTTCATCGTTTGCTTTTATATAACCTCTATTTTCCGTGCTAGTTCTGTACCCTTGCGACCCGCATAATAGAGGTTCAACTGTATAACTTTTTATAATTTGTTGCCTAATGTTAGGCGCTGAAAATTTATGTTATTACATATCAAAAGTATGTGGCGGTTTTCTTAAGCTCACTTCCTTCCAACCCCTTGTTGAAAGCCAAAAAAAAAAGAATTATTATCATCTACAAGAGACTATGCCAGTCTCAAGAAAAACTTTCATAAACGTTTTCTTTATGAACTTTTTAATTCTTGGGCGATAGAACGTTAATCTGTTGTCTACAAATTTGAAATAAACCGCAAATGCTAAACTAAATTACCCAAACGAAGTCCTAGAAGAGACGATATAAAGGAAAACTATAAGTTTTGTACAGAAGAGAAAATCAACAAATTTTCTTAAGACTTCAGTGAACATAACTACTTAAATGGAAAAGCAAACTTTGTTTATTCAAGTTGAACTAAAAAAAATAATAATAAATGAGAGGCGTGTTAGAAACTATATGTTTATAACTTTATACTTTTATTCATTAACTCAAGTATTTATTATATTAAGTTTCCGTTCTAATACAAAGAAAACTTTCAGCAAGCAGTTTCAAGGATCAACGACATGAAATCAGCCTTTAACGAGAAAAAAAAATTAAGTACGGTTTCCTTTAAAAAAAAAATAAAAATTGCGCATAAACATTGAATTTTTTCAAGTTATGTTATGTTAAGAAAACTTTATTGGGTGATACAATAATTTCTAATAAAATCTTTATTTCAAAAAACCATCTTATTGCGAATTTGAACTGAAAAGTGCAGTGCACTAAATGTAAAATGTTTTCTTAGTAAAGAAAACGCCATTATTATATGTATTGAAAATAAAAATAAATTTTCTTATTGTATTGTTGTTTTCAATACAATTTAACGATCGAACGTTTTCTGTCCACATCGTGGGAGAGGCCCTTAATTTGATAATAAAATAAAAGCAACTCCAAGTTAAAGGATATATTTTATATATCGCTTATTTGCTTGAACAGTGCCTTAACTCAAATGTTCGATTTTTGAGTTAATAGAGGGTGGCTGGCGTTGGCTGAACTAGTTGAATACCAAAGTGAAGGTCTTGGGTTCGAGCCTGGACTCCAACAATCATTAAATAACAACACCATTAATTTTTCTTATGAGCTTGAGTGGCCCCTTTTATGAGTTGTGTAGGAAAGTTAAATTGATGAAGGCATAGTCACTGGTCACTGAATAATACCGACTTCAGCAGATGTAACATCAGAGCGCCCTCCTTCATCGGCATTGTTTAGCAAACTAATCGGCAAAGTAAAATAATAAATAAAATGGCTACTAAACACAGCATCAAAAATTTAATACGGCTCATTGACACCAGAGGCGCTGCAACACTGCATTATTAAAAAACCCTACAAAAAGCGGAGTTGTAAAAGAATGAAGCTTTGCTTTATCTCTTCCTTCATCATCTGTCCTGCTCTATTACTATCGCTTTCCCTATGTCATAGTAGTAGGCCATCGTCGCCTGAAAAAAACAATAATACCCCAGAATTAATCTTCATATCATTATTCAGTTTGTGTAAACAAAATTCATATAAATTAAACCCCTGCACAAGACCACTTACAAGAACTTTTAAGACATAATGGATTTTTCAAATGCCTTACAACAGCGAACTCTTCTAAAACATAGGCTAAAGGACACAGTTGGCAAGACGTTTGTTTCAGTTATTGCAGTCGACTCCGCTTTACTGGAAATAAACAAAACCCAATTTTTTCAGTTATCAGACTTTTTCTCTAAAACGTAGCTTGGATTGCTGAAATTTGTCATAGTTAAGCGTACTGCTTAAAATCAGTACAATATAATAGAAAAATACAATAAAGTATGGAAGAGAGAAAAGGACAAATTCATTTTGCCATTTAATATTTTTCTGCCTTAAATTATAAATTTGTCATTGTTTATTTTTTCACTAAAGCCAAATAAGTTTCATAAAAAACGTAGTTGTGGGCTTGATTTTGGTTTCCAGTAATACGATATTTTCAGTAAAGTGATGTTTCGCTAAGGCGAAGTGATTAAGACTAGCTCCGTTTCAAATCAGTGCGGGGATTTGTATCGCTTTCAGTAATCCGATTTTTTCAGTAAAGTGCGTTGCGCTAAAGCGGATTCGACTGCATAGAAGTAAAGAAGAAAATACTTCGTGACTACAAAATTTGTGATGCTTGCTTCTTCATACGCATGGGCGCGAATACAAACGTCATGCATGTACATACGCACACGCGTTGTATGTATGATCTTTTATTTTTCTGTGCACATAGAAACGCAAATATGCATTGACATTAGTTGTGTGCGGTTGCTGTAAAAAACCATCCTTAAACACATCTACATCTTACACACACACTCAAACGTACAAGAGCATACGCGCATCAACAGTTCATACTTCTTTTGATTGTTTGTTACGAACAAAAAGTCTTCGCGACATCCCTTGTTGAGACTCATATACACGAACACCAATGCATCCATCGTGCTTCGCTTATTAAACGACATCATTTCTGTGGCAAAAAGAAAAAAGTGCTCAAGTCGAGATAAGCTGATTTTAAGTTAATTGTACCCCCGTAATCTGCATATTTGAAAGTACAACAATTTAAATGTAAAAAAAATAAATTTCTGAAAATTTACTTGAACCCTTAAAAGTGCTCTCCTGCAAAACAGTAAAATATGACTTAAGCACTTTTTTCTTATTTCCACAGATTTATTAAGTTTAACATCACTTGTTATTGGTTTAGTATAACACATGCTACGACAATACATTTAAAAAACAAGACGTATTTACATTTCAAGACTGTTTATGCAGCCCTCTAATACCAAATATTTCGTATACTCAACTATTGGGAGACAAATAAATATATTTTCTTTCTCCTTTAAGTTGTGTATAAATTTAAGACTTTAAACTTATTTTCTGGATAACTAGTTTTTTTGAGTTGTGATGTTATTGTAGTAACTGAACGATATGTTTATTTTTGTAAATCCATCTTATAGAAACAGACAGTATTTATATATTATGTTATATGTCGTTTTGGAATGTTAAAAATGTCTTAATATGCAGTCATAGTCGCATGTATACACATGTTGAATTTTCTTTCTTAAAATTTCGAAGTTTGTCTGGTTTTCCTTAAATCATTTTTTTTTATTTTCTAGCACAGCCTTAAGGTTTTTCTGTTGCAATTCAAAATGAAAAAAAAAAAAAAAAAAAATAAAAACGAAAGCAAATTTTACTGCACAACAAAACACTCACTAGTGCAGTCCCTTTGCCACAGAGGGATGCGTTCGTTCGTTCCTTCAGCATTTGCTATTGTAAAGATTTTGAAGGATACGTAGACATGTGTACCAGCAAATACATATGAACGTTCGTATGTTATATTATTTATATGCATTTTATTTTAATAAATCCTTGCCACATAAGTGAGTTTTTGTAAAGAAGAAAAAAAAAATGGTCTTAACATCTTATGTTGGCTGTTGTGAATGGAGTCTTGACAACGAAGACTTCATTCACAGCAACTTACTAGTTTGTTAGTTTCTTGCGTAACTGGTGAATTATATTAAGAAATGATTTTAGATTGCAAGGTTCGAAGTTAAAAAAAATTGTATACATTTATAGCCAGTTTCTTTTACAAAAGGTTTTAGACTGAAGATATTAGTTTGTGTGGAAGAAATGTAGCCTACCCTAAGGCATATTTAAAATATTAATATAAATGTTATTAAGTATATTTTTGCAATGTTTAAATAGGATTAAAAAGATAACTTAATTCTATTATTACATAAATATAAAAATATAAATGTTAACAAATTTATATTTATTTTATTTATACAATAGGTTTATTTATTTGCATTTGCTATTTTTTATAGCCTACTTTTTGGCTTATAAGGCTTATGATATATTTTTTTCAGTTCAATTAAAATCACTGTGTTGTTGCAGGCTTTCGGTAAATTATTTTTATTTATTTTAACATATTTTCCTTCATTAATTATTATTATTTTCAATTGACCACAAATTTTATAATGTTTGTTTTTTTCTTCTACCAAATCAAATTTACCATATAAATTAATACTCTCTTAAGTCCTTTATAAAAATCCTATTAAAATATATATATATTTTTTTATATTTTAGCCAACAACTTGTTTGTACATTTATCAATTCAATTTGTAGGTTTATGCATAATTCCAACTTTAGCTTTCAATTCACATGCCAGAAATATTTGTTTCAATATATGTACAAATGTACGTTTGAAAATAAATATTCATTTTCAATTATATTAATTGCTATACAGGCAACCGCACAAACATGCTTTAACCTCGGAATCTGACAATAAAATATTTCAAAAGCAAGAGAAAAAGAAAAAAAGAAAACTTTAAAATAGTAAAAGAGAAAAATATTATACAAAATAAAATATGTGTATTGCGCTGTAGGTAGGGGAGAAGCACTTGTTTCCTTTCATTAACAACAACTACTATTGAAATGGTTTTTTTTTCTAAAGTTAAATTTGCTACAGACTCCTAAAAATATGCAAGCCTTTGCATTGCTAAACATTTGTGCAATATTGTATGAATTCTTTTCATTCATGTTGTTAGTTAGTTTGCGAAAAAAGCATACAAATATTTATATTTATATAAATTATTTTCTGAATAGTTATTATGTACTTGGTAATTTGTGTAAAGGATTATTAAATAGACAAGGGGGTTTACTAGGGGTATAACATTGCATAAATAAATGTTTCAAAAGTATTTAAATTTTAGGTAAATATCTTTTAGTATCATTTTAAAGGTTTCATTATTTATTTTACATTCATGTATAGTTAGACAAAGTTTGTCAAAGAGATAATTTGATGGTTTAAACTTTTATGATATCGATCCTTAGCATTGATTTTTTAAGTTTAATTATAAGGCGTCTAATCTTCCTTCGTTAAAGTAGTTTATTTAACTCTACAGTCGACTCCGCTTTACTGGAAATAACCAAAACCCAATTTTTTTTCAGTTATCCGATTTTTTCTCTAAAACGTAGTCGGATAACTGAAATTTGTTACAGTTAACCGTACTGCTTAAAATCAGTACAATATAATAGAAAAATACAATAAAACACGTAAGAGTAAAAACGACAAATACATTTTTTTCATTTAATTTTTTAACGGACAAAACATGAAAAATTTTTTCAGCCTTAAGTTATGCAATAGATTTCTAATAAATAAATTTTTCACTAAAGCGAAGTAATGGCCTGTCCCACGATGTCACCAACGTTTGACTTGTCGTACAGTTATATTGGAAACAACAACAAAATTTAAAAATTTGTTTTTGTTTTGAATGAACGTTAGTGACATCGTGGGACAGGCCCTAAGTTTCATATAAAACGTAATTGTGAGCTTGCTTTTAGTTTTCAGTAATACGATATTTTCAGTAAAGCGATGTTTCGCTAAAGCGATGTGAATAAGACTAGATGCGCTCAAAACCAGTGCGGGGATTTGTATTGCTTTGAGTAATCCGATTTTTTTCCAGTAAAGCTTGTTGCGCCAAAGCGGATTCGACTGTATTTTATATCAGAAGTGCCAAGAGAGTTTCAAGAAACTCGTAGTTCGCTAATTTAATTTTAGCATATATTTAGCACTATTTTGGCATCTCGTTAGCAGAATTTTCCCATGTACTTAGCAGTATTTCAGCAGCACTTAAACAGCTGGTTGGGAAGGATTTCATGCGCCTGCGTCTTATGAATCAACTTTGCCTTAAGATCATACCAAATTTTTTTATTCATATGGCTGGGCTAATCGTGCTTAAGATTTTCAATTATTTTTTTTATTTTTAAGTAGGACCAGCACTCAGGGGATAACCCCTACTCATTGAAATGCATTGTGCTAGAACTAGGAAAATAGGTTATGGGGGAGGAGGATAGAGGGAGAAGAGTCCGTGGACTTTCGATTTAAAATTTCCGACGTTGAAAGTGACAGGAAACACTTCCGCAGGTTGTTTATTCCACATACGAATAGTACGGCTAAAAGGAATTCTTAACTAAAAAAAACATATAATAAAAATTTATTTATTTACGATTTGATTAGGATTAAGTTTGAATCGCTTTGTAAGCCAAATTACATGTGATAATTATTAATGAACAAATAACACCAAAGTTAATTGTAAATATTCTGACAAACACTTAGTAAAACGCAACAACTAGCTGTTTTCGAAAATCACTTAACCTTCATCATTAGCGTTCTTTGTGTTTGCAGAAATCTACATCAACTGGACCAAAAACAAAAAAAAAAACGCTGACGATAAAGGTGTAGTGATCTTCGAAAACAGCTTATTGTTCTGTTCAACTAAGTGTTTGTCAGAATATTTACAAATAACTTTGGTGTTATTTGTTTATTAATAATTATCACATGTAATTTGGCTTATAAAGCGATACGAGCTTTAGCCTAATCAAATCATAAAAATTTATAATTTTTCTACTGCGCAAAAATTACAGAAATGTGCTTAAAATTTAAATCTGGGAATTACATATGTTGCGATCAACTACGTAGTTTTTTTTCATTATTAAAACAATACTAATTTAAAAGTTTTATTATTTATACAACTATTTTTACTAAGAGATATATCTTAACACTTTTTTTTGTTTTTTCTTTTGCTCAAACTTTAAAAAACAAGTTTTTCTTTTTGCATATTAGCAACGAAATGATCCACTGTAGTCTCTACCAATTTACCGCTGTGCTTGGCCATTTTCCAAAAATATACCGCCACATCGGCCATGAAATTCTTCAGTAATTCCTTAATACCATTTTCTTCCAATATCTTTTGATATTCTGCATCTTCAAGGCCGGTTTCCTCGCGTTCATTTAGCAATAAAGTAGCTTTATCGATCTTAAATATAATTAAAATTAACTCTGGATTTTTTTTTGGTTTTTTAAAAATAAAAAACTACCTTTTTCAAAGTATCCCAATAGATTTCATCTTTCTTGTCCAAATTTGCCTCTTGCTTGGCCTGCTGTAATTTTTGCACATAAATCTCTATATCGTGGTAACGTTGGGTGTCCGGTTTCAAAGAATTTTTCACTTTATTAAAGAAAGTAATTTGATTGGTGAACATGTTATTAATAAATTCTTCAGTTTCCAAACGCGCTAATTTTTCAAATTCTTCTTTGTGTGTGTGTTGCTCTGGGTGTAGGGGTGGTGAACTGGCAGATCTTATAACACCAGCTAGAGAAAACTGTTAAAAGAGGGTGTGTGTTGTGATTTTTTTTCAATACTTGGCTTAAGTTTTATATTTTTCAAACTCACTTCAAGCACACAAATCAAAGTAAATATTTTTAGAAAATTTCCGCCCAACATTTTCTATGTTCTAAAGGTTTCCTTTTTTTTACTTCCTTTTTTAAATCGATTGCGAACCCTTCTTGTCAAATCGTCTGCTGTAGACTAATCTTTTTTAGGAAAATAAAACATAATCACTTAATTTTTTACAATAATTACTAGTTTAGTTTGCAACGAGGTTAGTTCTTAAGTTTTATAAAACTTACAAAAAAAAAAACAATGTAAATAATTTTTGGAGTATAATGTTTGTAGGCTTATCACCTTTTGTGGTTACAGGGAAGAAAACAATATATAAAATTGTGTGATATAAATTACAATACTTTTTTTATTGGGTTAATAATATCAATTGAAATGTTTTTTGTGCTTAAAATAATTGAGTCAATTAAATTTTTAATAGAATTAATTAAATTATTAATTCAATCGATATATATGTATAATATGTAGAGCTGGCGAACAAAACTAGACATGTCCTCAGTACAAAATTTTTTAAACATTTTTTTCGGGTTCTGCAAGTACACACGATGTCACGAAACATTTTCATTCAAAACCAGTTCGATCCTACTTTAAAAAAATAAACAAAACTAACTTTTCCTTGCTAGTGTCTACCTAAGCAGTTCAGTTATTTGCCTCTCCTGTAAAAAACAGTTAACGGGCTTAGTCTGGTTTTGTTCGCCAGCTCTACGTACATATAAATCAATATAACCTTAATTAAATGCTGGATTCACAATATCGCTTTTTCTATGAAATCCGTGTCTGGCAAAATTTTTTTGCTTGCTTGCGAGCTCCAAGTGGCATAGAAAATATTCAGGACATGATGCCTTATAAATTTTTTTTTTGCAATATATTACTGTTGATATATAAAGGGGGATTTTTTAGCAACTTTCTTTTTGCCAACACTGCTTTTGGCAACTCAGCTTTTAACCGACGAAGAGTGTGGACAGAGGAAAATATCGCAGCTGTATCCGCCATTGTTGTTGATGACCGTGAATTATTGGGCAGTAACGTTACTGTGAATGGCGAGCATAGCGCTCGTGTGTGATGAATACAGGTACTAAACACATAGAAACATGCCCGGTAAAAAAAATGCAAGTACTTTGTATGTATCTATATTATTTTTAGCTTTTTAGTGCTTATTTTTGAAGTTGGTTTTATTTTTTTAGGTTTTATTTTTAGCCTTTTAGTGAAAAATATTATTAAAGTTCATAGGGCGTGGCTAAGCCCACTTTTTCTAAAAACAAGATTGTGTATTTTTAAGAGTTTAAGGTGTGTGCCACGTTTCGTAAATATTGATTAAGTACAAGCACGTGAAATATTATACTAAAATTTAATAGGCGTGCCCTGCCCACTTTTTTGAACGCAAAATTGTGTCTTTATTTAAGCTTATTGTGTGTGCAAGTTTCGTAAAAATCGGTAAAATAGGAACTTGTGAAATATTACAATATTAAATTTTAATGGGCGTGGCTGCGCCCATTTTTTTAAAGGAGCATTGTGTCTATTTTAGAGCTCAATGTGTGTGGTAAGTTTCGTAAAAATCGGTTTAGTATATCCATGTGAAATATTATAATGCATTTTAATGGGCGTAGCCCCGCCCATTTTTTCAACTTTAAAATTGTGTAATTACAAGAACCAAAAGTGTTTGCTAGGTTTCGCAGCAATCAAATGAGTAAAGGATCGTAAAATAAAATTAAAAAAATTTTGGACGTGTCCTGCCCACTTTTTCAATGGGACCAATGTGAAGCTATAACCTTTCAGACGAAAAAAATGTTTAGAATCGGTTTAAGATGTACTAAGTTATGAAGCTCCACACCTAAAAAAAATAGAGACGAATTGTTAACCTCCGCCTTGTTTTTGAAGTCGGTTAAAAAGTTAAGTATCGGGTAGGTGATTTTTTCAGTTTTTGGTTTGTTTTTTATACCCTTTACCAAAAAATGGTAAAAGGGTATATATAGGTTTGTCATTCCGTTTGTAATTTCTACAATATTAATAAGCGACACATAAAGTATATATATTCTGGATCCTTATGCATAGGGAAGACAAACAAGCGATGTCCGTCTGTCCGTCTGTCCGTATGTCTGTACGTGAAATCGGTTTTCCCAAGCTCCCAGAACAGCTAGAGACTTCGTTCTTGGACTGGTGTGTCAGAAATTTTCCGAAAAATTTTGCTATTGAAAATTAGCAAAATCGAGCAGACGGCTTCAGAGCTGGAAAACTCATACTCAATATTCCCATAGAAAATAACTACCGAAAACTAGTTTTCATTACTTTTTTATTAAAATAACTTATTTTATACTTCGGTATGAATAAATTTGAATTTTACAATTCAAAAAAAATTTTAAAAATTTAACAAATTAAAAAAACGTTTCCAGGGTTGGAAAACTTTAACTTTTTTCCTAATAATTAAACATATTTGATGTTTTAGGAAGAAGGCTATTTTCTCAGGAACTGTAAAAGCTACGGGTCTGAAATTTGGACAGAATATGTATAACTTTGGTCGCTACAACAACAAATATATAAAAGCTAAAAATTAAAGGGTGTTCCAAAATGAGTGACGAAAACTTTTAAAATCCTATGTAATATACATACAATTGTATGTATGTGTGTACATATGTATATTGACACTTGAAATTTGTAAAATTAGTGTATTTTTGTATAGACTACAACAATTAACCCTAAAATTTAAAAAATTTATATTAAAGGGTGGTCCATCAGTTAATGCAATTTTGACTATGTAATTTTGAAAAATTGCTATATCTTGGAAACCGTAAGAGTTAAACTCTTGAAATTTTCAAAAACGGTCAAACTAAAAAATCCGAAAATTATAAAATCGCCAACAATTTAAAAAAATCGCCAAAACGAAAAAAATCGCCAACATGAAAAAAAACGCTAAAATTAAAAAAAATGTCAAAAACCGGAAAAAATCGCCGAAACAAAAAAAAATGCTTATGTAAACAAAAATCGCCAAAATTAAAAAAAACGCCATAAGCCGAAATAAAATCGCCAAATCAAAAAAAAATGCCTATATGAAAAAAATCGCCAAAAATTAAAAAAAATCGCCAAAACGAAAAAAAATCGCCAAAATTAAAAAAACCCCAAAAACCGAAAAAAATCGCCAAAACGAGAAAAAAGTGTCAAAACAAAAAAATCCCACAGTGACAAAAATCCGCAAAAATCGCCAAAACAAAAAAAATGCTTATGTAAACAAAAATCGTCAAAAATTAAAAAAAATCGCCTAAATGAAAAAAGAATCGTCAAAATCAAAAAAAAATCGCCAAACCGAAAATAAATCGCCAAAATTAAAACATAAAACGCCTAAAACCGGAAAAAACGCCAAAACAAAAAATATTGCCTATATTAGAAAAAATCGCCAAAAATTAAAAAAATCGCTTAAATGAAAAAAAAAATCGGCAAAATCAAAAAATCTGCCGAAACGAAAAATAGTCGCCAAAATTAAAAAACGCCAAAAACCGAAAAAAATCACCAAAACAAAAAATATATTGCCTATATGAAAAAAATCGCCAAAAAATAAAAAAATCGCCTAAATCAAAAAAAATTGTCAAAATCAAAAAAATTGCCAGAACAAAAAAAATCGCCAAAATAAAAAAAACGCCGAAAACCGAAAAAAATCGCCAAAACCAAAAAAATTGCCTATATGAAAAAAAATCGCCAAAATTTAAAAAGCACCAAATTAAAAATAATGCCAAAATCCTAAAAATTGCAATAGAAAAAAGTATGATTTTTTTCATAAAATGAATATGTACCTACATATCGCTGTGCTTATGTATGTATCTCTATACTATATAAACGCACTTTGGTAAAGGGTATATAAGATTCGGCACAGCCGAATATAGCACTCTTACTTGTTTATTTTCGAAAAAAATTTTCGTTTAAGGGACTTTTTTGATTTTCCATCGTTTATTTTAGTTTTAGCGTTTTTTAGTTTAGGCGCTAATTTTTTTACTCTTCGAATTTTTCTGTTTTTGATGTTTTCTTAGTTTTGGCGTTTTTTGTTTGTTTTGGCGATGTTTTCGGTTTTTGTACGATTTATTTTAGTTTAAGTGTTTCTGTAGGCAAGTGTTGCTTAGGCGTCTTATTTAGGTTTTTGGCGATTTTTTAGTTTAGAGATTTTTTTAATGTTGGAATTTTTCAGTTTTAGCGTTTTAAATTTCATCTTTGGATGTACGGAATCAAACAAACATGTAGTGGCTATTGTTACCTTTCACTTAATTTTAATACTATCTCTCGTATAGTCTGTCATCATTAAATCTCCCATGCGATCTCGTTATCTCATGAAGGTCAATTTTATTATGATATTTTTTTTTTGGTTTTGTTTTCGTCTCTTTCTTGACTAGAAGAAAAATTCAATTGAACCTTCCTTAGTCAATTGATAAACTCGTTTATGTTATTTGTTTATATGTATGTATTAGTGATGCACGAATATTTGTATTCGAATTGTCGAATATTCGGCCATTTCCAGGCGAATACGAATACGAATATTTTTCCAAAGAAATTAAATAAATCAATGCATAAATCCTAAACGAAATTTAAATAAATGATCAAAATTTAATTTGTACATTAATTTTTTTATAGAAATTTGTGCTCTGTATCATTTTCAAATATTATTTAATGACGATTATTAAAATTTGGGTACTTTTTATTAACTTTAAAGTACGCCAGCAAGAGTGTGAAGTCCTTTTTTGTAACAATTTTTTAATATTTCATATTGCATATAATATTCTTATTCGTGTTCGTATTCGTGAATATCGTTTCAAATATTCGTATTCGCGAATATAAAAAATTTACATTCGTTACGTCACTAGTATGTATGTATTTGTATAATTCATTACCATAAATGAAATTAAAATTTTGCCTATTTATACATAATTTTTTTGTAATCATGCCTTAAAAAATTATCTCCCCCATTAATTTGCGTTGCGGGTTGTTTTTATTTTTAATTATTCTTATTCCATTATATTATGATGCATACATATATTTTTAAAATAAATAAATAAAATATTTAAAAGCACTACGCACTTCTTGGTCCCTTCTTTCTACTTGTAAAGCGTTCCAATGGGAATTTCAGCACATGTTTAGTAATACTTTAAAGCTCTTCAGTGTGCTTGGTAGCAGTGCATTGCTTTTTATGACTATTTTCTAAGGTATTTTGTGCAAAGCCTTTAATTTATTACCATTTAATACTTTAAATAACATTTTAATGTCTTTTTAAATGCGTTAGGAAAATATTTATCAATTAAATCGTGTTTTGCGTATAAATTTAATTGCGATAGCAAGTGTTTTTTTGTATATGTAGTTATTTATGCTCTTGAGGATTTTTGGTATTAAAAAAAACTGAGTAATATATAATAAATTTCAGCATTCACCAGCAAATACTTCTGTATAACATTTTACCTCTATATCCTGTTTTAAGGGGGCATCATTTAGTTAAACACATGAGGCCTTATTCAGAAAAAAAATTTTTAGGTGTTCAAAACTTTTAACAAACAAATTTCCATACAAAATTTCTTTTGTAAACCTTTTGTTAACTAAAATTATTTTTTCTGAATACAGCAGATACAATTTTAAATAAATGTCATGTACGGCATTCACGCAAAATTTAAATTTTTTTACTATTTTAAAAACAGCATTTGTTTTATTGTGTCTAATTTCTTGCCTTTTTTTCTCCACCCGCTCGAGTTCTAACTGCTTCACTTTCATGTTAACACTATAAATATTTTTTTTTGGCAAAATTGTTTAACATTTATTATGGATTAACTAGAGATACCAAAAAAGGCTCTAACGCATTCTGTTTCTCTCTCGGAAATTGTTTTGCTACAAAATATGTTTAACATAAACAAGCGCCTAAAAGTATGCTTCTTTTTTAAATGATATTATAACGCTTGAATGGCCCCCATATGTTGTTGATAGTACATATAATTACACCACTAGCTCTTCCATAGAATAAACATTAACTATAAATGAAGCTTCGCGCAGCCCCCAACTCCCATAAAAAAAATGATGCCCATCGTTCAACAAAGATTGCAACAACATAAGCTCATTTGCAAGAAAAGGAAGTGCAGGCCAAACAATAAACAGCAGTTGCAACAACAAACCTTCGACATTTTAAAACTTACCTAACCGCTAGTCATTTGCGGCATTATTTAATGACACTTTAACCAAAAATTATTCTGCAATATACGTCCTTTGGTTTAACTTGAGTAAACTACCAATATAACTTGTGCATGTGTAAAGCACTAACGGAGACAACACGAAGCAACTTAATTACAAACAACTCATACATAGCTTTACAAAATGTTAACTAAAAGTCCCCTTTTTCTATTACGCCTCTGCTTACTTGGCTTAACTTGATTACGTTTTACTCATACGGAAAACCTACAAAGTACATACACTTTTGCATTAAATAATTTAAGCATAAAAATTGTATACAAAATGTGTCTTGGTATTAAAATTTCATATGGATTTAAAACACAACAACCAGATAAAATTCGCCATTAAACTTTGTAGGCAAATAATGGTTAAAGGAAAAATTAACATCCACACACCAACAAAATCTTAAGTCTCTTATGTACGTACACCTACACAGAGAAAATACACGTAGGAAAAACTTTTTTAAATGCCAGCAGTGGGGTTTTTATGTGATAATCACAAAATCCGTTTATATTGTTGCCATAAAATACGGTGAAAATAAATAAATTTACACACACAGCTCGACCCTGAGTAAAGAGACAATTCAATATGTCAAATAAGTATGCAATGCAATTTTGAGTGGTGATTATATTACATTGCTTATGCAAAAGAGGTAAGCGGCAAGAACATTTTCAAGGCTCAACGTACAACGATGACTATAACAATTTATGCTGACGATGGTAACGACAAATGTTGTTGATATTACGCCATCATCCATCCATTCATCCTTTCATGTTGTACATGCATTATTTAATGATGAGTGAGAGTGCATGCATACTTTTAGGGGTCAGTTTAAAAATGAACAATTAAATTGCATACTTCATTATTAATGTACAGTTTTATAAATTTTAATGCTATGTTGTTGATCTTGGAAGGAAAAAAAAATGAAGGAGAAAAATGTAAAGATAATAGGAAAAAGAAAATCGCTTTAAGACATGAAAAAATTAAAATGAAAATAAGTTTCGAAGAACTTACATAAAACTACTTTTAATGTGCAATAGAAGGGAATCACAATAGACCCAACTGGGTATCCGAAAGGAGATGCGTTATAGCACCACCCTTCATAACTTAACATAAGATATAAAAAACAAAGATTGTTAAAAATTTCCAAAAAAGAATTCTGTAAAAAAATCTGAATTTTTTCCAAAATTTAGATTTAAACTGTAAAGTTATCTGATAAAATAATCTAAGCACTAAATTTTCATTAACAACTAATTAAAATTTTTATATATGCCAAAAAATTAGAAAAAGCCTCAAAAATTAAAATTTCCCGAATTAGGGAAATTTTTTTAAATGCTTTATTTTGAAAAGATTTGATTAATATTGAAAAATTTACTGGTTAATTTTAGGAAAACATCAAATTTCTGATAGAAAAGCTTTAAAACAGTAAAATTTAGGTTTTTTTTTAAAAAAGAAATACTTAAATGAAATTAATTTTCAAAATATGTTATTTTACAAATACTGACGTCTGAATACATATACTACTTGCTTTTCTAATCATTAGCGTAAAATGTTTGCCCAAATCCGTCAAAACAAAAATTTCCCTGCAGTGGGAAATTTTTTATGCTAGTTAATATAAGAAAACAAATGATATAAAAAATGCGTTTAACAGAAATAAATTAAACACATTTAAAGCAATCAAAAATGTCCCATAAAAGGGAAATTTTGTAAAAAAAATATAAAAAATTTTGTTAAATAGCAGTTAATTATTTTTGAAACATCTTCAGTGTTACAAATTTTATGAAAAAAAACTGCATATCGATGGTCTCAAGTAGAAAGGCCCTAACTCGTATTTTTTCCAATACATACATTTCACACAAATACATCTGTTCACAAATTTTTATTGCAATAGTGTAAACAATAACGCTTTTACAAGCAGTTATACAAACAAAGTAAACTTGCAATTATTTGAGTTAGGGCCTTTCTCACTGGAGACGAAGCATATGTCTTTAAAAATGAAATGAAAAATTTCTTGAATTTATTTCTTTTCGATTATGTCGTATCAACGTTATGTCAAAAAATCTAAGTTGCAATTTCAAATTTTTTAAGGAATAAAATTTTCCCTATAACGGGAAATTTTATAATTAATTGTAAAAGTGCGTTTAATGTGATTTTTTTGACTTCAGATTGTAGTAAATTTAACAAATTCAAAAAAGTCCTAAATAAGGAAATTTTTTTTAAATGGTGCGCAATAGGGTTAGCAATAAAATATATGTGTAGTAGTATACAAAGATTATAATTACAATTTGAAAAAAAGCGCAAAATTAAATGGGAAATTTATTTTGTTTTGCTTTATAAAGTGCTTTAAGCCACAATATATGCACATATTGTAAGAAACCATAAAAAAATTTCCCTAAATTGGGAAATTTTTAAATCGTGCTCAATGTGATTAATAATGGTTATATATAAAAGAAAATATGTTTTTTTTTTTAAATTAAGACATAGAAAAACTAAAAACTTTAAAACAATCCAATAAAATATATGAATGCATGCATACATACATACATATGTACATCCATATGTACATATTTTGTTTTTTTATAAAAATATTTTTTATTTTATTCATTTCAACGAGTTTCTAACGTGATATTGCAAAATTTTCGAATTGATTAGCCGTAAACCATAAAAAATAAAAATTTCCCTAAAATGGGAAATTTTTAAATCTTGCTTAATATGATTAATAATAGTAATATATACAGGGTGGCCCAGAAAGACCGAAGTGGTGTGAAATCCTTATAACTTTTTATTTAAGACATATTTTTTTAGTTTTTTGTTTTTTAAATACATTAAATTTATAGGGAATATTTTAAGATTAGTTATTAAAAATTATATCCCGCAAGTGGTGGCCATTTTCTGCTTCGCACAAATGTGCTCTTTCCAACACATTTTCAATGACCTTTCGCAAAACTTCCGGTGTTATGTTGTTAATTTCGTCTCGAATATTGGTTTTTAATTCCTCAATAGTCCTAGGCTTATTAAGATAAACTTTCCCTTTTAAATAACTCCAAAGGAAACAGTCTGGAGCACTTAAATCCGGGGAACGCGGAGGCCAATTAAAATTGCTTCTACGCGAAATTATTTTTTCACCAAAGATGTCGCGTAAAAGAGCTATTGTGGCCCTGGAAGTGTGCGCTGTGGGTCCATCCTGTTGGAACCATATTTGCGGATGGTTTTCCACGGTTGGCTTTACCAAATTTTCCAACATGGCCTGATATCGATCACCATTGATGGAAATGGCGACACCTCGTTCATTTACAAAAAATATGGGCCAATGATCCTTTCTGAAGAAACACCGCATCAAACAGTATACTTAACTGGGTGTAATTGTCGTTGATGAAGTACTCTCGGGTTTTCAATATCCCATATCCTAAAGTTTTGTTTGTTAACGAGGCTTCGTCACTCATAACTAAGTTATGAATAATGGAAATGGAAAGAACACATTTGTGCGAAGCAGAAAATGTCCACCACTTGCGGGATATCATTTTTAATAACTAATTTAAAAATATTCCCTATAAATTTACTGCATTTAAAAAACAAAAAATTAAAAAAATATGTCTTAAATAAAAAGTTATAAGGAATTCACACCACTTCGGTCTTTCTGGGCCACCCTGTAGAAGAAAAAAATGTTTTTTCATAAATTCTTTCTAAATTAAGGTATATAAAAACTGAAAACGTTAAAGAACTCCATGAAAGTATTTGAATGTCTTTCATAAAAAAGATTTTCATTTTGACGGGTTTCTAACATAAATGAAAACAAACTCGAAAAAATTTAAATTACTCTTAAAAAGTTTTATTTTACAATTGGGGTATTCCAACGTATCATAGTGTAGTAACTGCGATATCCATTAAAAATATTTAAGGTTTATTAAGCGCTTTTTTGACGTATTTCTATTGGAAATTTGTTAGATAAGCCTGTAATAAACCTAAAATATTTTTTATGAATTATACCGTATGTATCATAGTGTCGTCATAATATTTAAAGTTATTTTAATATAATTGTTTTTGCTTTTGGTTTTTTTTTAAATAAAAATTTTAAAATATTATGAAACCGTCTGAATGCCCCAAATGTTCTTCTTTGATTTCAAGAAAAAATTAATTTCTCAAATTTAAACAAACTGAAAGTAGGGAAAGATTTCATGAAATTTTGTTTGTTACAATAAAAAAAAATTTTATATCACAAACCCATTTTTATTTCTTTTGTCTTTTTCTTTGCAGGTAAGCGATTTTTTAAAATTTACTACAACTACTTAAATGTAAGTTTTGTTTTATTAAATATTTTAAATCTCTATTTATAAATGTAATTTTTACCTCAAAACTTTAAAATTTTTTTACAATCCATCTCCTTTTAATCCGTTTCAATGCATTGCGTTTGAAAAAAAATCCTTTCAAACTCATTTTACAAATTACCCAACATTCATTCTTACTATTTTTACATGTCTGATTATATTTTTAGTCCAGTACATTTTAATAAATATCAATTGTTGAAAATATAAACTCTAATATGGAAACCATGTTACTTTCAACACTGGTAATGAAATCTGCCCTTCACTTCCTGTCATTCCTTCCTTCCTTTTGTGTTATGTTTTACAAATTTCCCTCTTTGGTTACTATAGGGAATAGAAATATGTTTTGTTTTTGAAATATTTTATTTTTATGTGTGGTCAGCTTTGTTGTTGTTTTATATGTTGACCAACTATTTTACAAAACCACTTCATATATTTTAGTCCTTTTTTTAAATGTTTATTTGCGATTGTTTGTAAACCTTGTTTATGAGTTTGGTCGTTGTTGTCGTCGTCACTGTGTTGTCACTGGCAATTTCAGTGACATTTATTAGAGCTATGCTCTTTATGCCACTACACAGCAACTAGTACGTGATAATCGACATTATTACAGTTCTAAATCTAGTTTTATTTTGATTTCTTTGTACTTAAAAGCAGAGTACGAAAATAAACGAAACAAAATTTTTGTTCTTTGAATTTATGAAAACAAAATCAAGACAAAAACAATGAGAACGTTTGCTCAATTTATTTTTGTATTGTTTTTGCCCATGAGCACAAACAATACATTAATTAATTAATCGTATGAAGCTAAAAAAGAAAATAATGGGAAATAAATGACAACATTTTGAAATATTTGCGGCGAATTTGACATCATCATATAATATAAATTTATTGCATTCATTCATGTGTTAATGAAATTGGTTTTATATAGCCAAGCAGCATAGCTCTAACTGGGTGTCCTGAAACTTCTCTATTGTTTTTTTTTTGTATGCGAGGAGGATTTGAATTAACAACATTGTTTTCTGTGACAACCATTTTAATAGTTTTTGGTATTGGTTGGTTGGTGTCCATAACATTTGAGCCCTTCGGAACTCGACACACTAGTCATAAAATGTGGTCTTATCGGTATTATGCTCAGTGTTTTAAAACGTCATTCGCCATTTGCTGGACTGTTTCTAAATTTTATGCTTGTATTGACATCATCAATTGCTTACTGGCACAAACAGTGTGCAGTTGACAATTATCCCTTCCAGTACACAGTGTTGTTTGTCATCTAAATAAACGAATGATTAAATATGATGTTTATCGAATAACCCAGCCCTCCCCCCCGCGCTTCTTTCAGATCCTCACAATATGACCATTAGCTCGTATCTTGGGAGGAGGGCGGGGATAACTATGAGAGTACTTCTGTGTAATTTTCCATATCAACTACCATTTCCGTTTATATTTCACACTGCAATGCATTCAGACTTTCAACAAATCGACACACCGTTCGTTTGGGCTATTTAAAGTTTCCATTAATGGGTTTTGCAGTGACATTTTGTGTTTTGTATCTGTTTACAATATTTATTTGTATTTATTTGTCTCTTGCAATATTTTATTTAAATTCTTCATAGTTTTCTATTTGCTTTCGTTTGTCTAATATTTGTTGTCTGCAAGCAGATTTTATATACTATTATATGTTTTCTCTAAACATTTGCTGTGCCGCCCTTTTTTATTTCATTTTATTTTTTCATTTATTATGCATTTACTCATACAATATTCATTGCTTTCTAATAGGATTGTTGTGCAACATGATAAATAGAATATATTTGCCTATTAAAGTTTTATTTTTTGCTACATTAAAGATCTGATATTTACAACAAACTATAAATATACAATTTCAAGTGCATCATGAGTACATTAGAAGAAAAAATCGTTATTTTTGCACATTTTACAAATATTGTTCTTGGCAAGAAGAAAAAAAGCTGCAAGTCTTTAGTTACTTTGGTGCCAATGCCAAAAAAAATTTTTAAATTCTATTCCTGCAAGGAAAATGCAAGTCTTTAGTTATTTTGGTGCTAAATGTTAAAATAAGTTAAAATGCTAATTTTGTGCTAATGTCAAAATATGCTAAAAATTCTATTTTTGCTACGAAAGCTCAAGAATAGTTATTTTTATGCTGATGTTAAAACAAGCTAAAAATTCTATTCTTGCTACGGAAATGCAAGTCTTTAGTTATTTTTGTGCCAATACTAAAATATGCTAAAAATGCTATTTTTGCGGAAATGCAAGATTTAGTTATTTTTTTCTGAATATTAAAATATGCTAAAAATGCTATTTTTGTGCTAATGTCAAAATATGGCAAAAATGCTATTTTTACTACGCAAAAGCTCTTTGGTTAGCAAAAAAGTAATTTACTACAAATGGTAGAAGGTTTTTAGCTTGCTTTAATTATAAATTTATCGACTCTCAATAATATTTTGGGAATTTTTGTATAAGTATATAAAGTGTTTTTAAATTTATTTTTATTTTTTAAGTTGAAATCTACTCATGAGTTGTTTAAAGGCTATGACTCACTGTCCTACATAATCGTACGACTTACTAGAAAATACAAGTCTTATCTGATAAATTTGTATTGTCTTTTGAAAAATTTCATAGACTACATCACACCAGGGTTGTATTTTGTTTAACAAATTGTGCAATTGCGATATATAGTGTATTACGGTCTTAAGCAGCAACGATATGCAACTATAAATATAAAATATAATGTCAAGCTTAGGCAACTATAAATATAAAATGATATTTTTGCTAAAAAATGCTATATAAAAAATGCTGGTTTTGCTACACAAAATGCTATATGTATTGCTGCCACATTCTACTTATTGCTAAAAAAAATAATAGTGCTAAAAATGTAATTTTTGCTACGGAGAAGAAAGACTTTAGTTATTTTTGTGCTAATGATAAAGTATGCTACAAATCCTATTTTTGCTACGGAAATGCACTTTTGATTACAAGAAAAAAATATTGCTACATTTACTGACTCTCAATAATATTTTGGAAGCATATCAATTTCGTTTTAGACTTTTTATTTTTTTGAGTTGAAATTTACTCATGAGTTGTTTAATCAGCATTGATATGCATTTAGCCGAGCGTAGCGAACTAAATATATAAAATGCTATTTTTATATAAAAATTATGGGTTTGCTACAGTAATGCTAATTTAATTTCAAAATTTCAATTTTGCTGCAGCATTTTATTTATTGCTAAAAAAATTGTTTTAATGCTATATGCTAAAAACATTTCACTATGAAATTAATTTAAAGTAAATCTCGTATTGTAAAATAGTATTTACATACACATATAATGATTTAAATCTTGATTATTCAATATCTATTTTGTTTAATGTTAAATATGCTACTAAAATCCTAGTTTTTATGCAAAATCGAATTTGTGCTAAAAACTGTTATTGGTTAAAAAAAATTGGAAATGAAATTATTTATTTCAACAACATGCTATATTTGCTACAAAAATGCTATTTTTGCTATATAAAATATTTCACTATTTAAGCTGGGCTAAAAATAGCGTTTTTCAGCTTTTTCAAAATATTTTTGTTTGAAATCTTTCGATGGCTAACGAAATGCATTTATGAAAAACTTAACCAGCTGCAATGATAAAATCTATATGTACGTGCTATTTATGCTAAAAACTGCTAAACTGAAACAAAATGCTATTTTTTCTATAGAAATGCTAATTTTGCTAAAAAAAATACTATTTTGCTGTAAAATTATATATATTGCTAAAATTTGCTATTAATGGTGGGAAATTATATCTTTGCAAAAAAAAAAATACTGTATGCTACAAAATCCAAAATCATGTTATTTTTCAAAGAACATGATGTCTTTGTTACAAAAATCTACTTCTACTAAAAAGTTTTGCTGCAAGACCATATTTTTGCTAAAAACTGCTATTTATGCTAAAACTTAATTTTGCAAGCAACAAAAAATTTTCTCTTCTGCTATGCTATTCTTTCCATAAAAATTCCTTTCAAAAAAAACAAATACTTCTTAACATACATAGAATTAAGCTAACGTAAATCTTGAACTTTAAAAACATGTTTAAATGCTCTAATGTTTGAAATTTTTACATGCTAAAGATATGCTATAGTTTTAAGATAAAAAATTCAACCTTCACTTACCTAGAAATCCGATAAAGCATATCGTCGGCTTGGAGTGTAAACCTGCTAACTCACTTCCAAAAAATTTTACAGGAGAGACTAAATACTGTTAACAGTTTCTATACACAGCTTAAGAAATTAGCTTAATATATTAAGTTTATTCTACATATAGAGATTCAAAGTAAAATAATTAAATTAAATCGATGAGCCATCTTTTTCGAATGGCATTAAAATGTTATTTGCTATAAAAAGTGGATTTAGCAGGTTTACACTCTAACCCGACGATATATACCCTTGAAATAGAATTTGTTATATATATTTTTTAAATAAAACCAACTTGACAGTCCTTAGTATACACATATTTATTGTAGCATTCCTTCTTTATACTCTACTTTTATAGTTTACTAAATCCTAGAAGTATGCTTTGCATATTTGCATTTTATTATTTATGGTCAATTCTTATATAAGTAATGCAACTTTGAAACAGGCTTAATTCCTATTAAAAGAAAAAAATTTAAATACCAGGATAGCAAAAAAAAACTCTTAAATATTTTAATATTATTCTCCTATGAAGGAAAGTCTTGTGTAAATTTAAGTTTATAGAAGTTGCATTTAAGCAATTAATTCCTTAAGGATTTTAGTAAATCGCCTGATTTGTGTGTCTATGGTTTATCTTTTTGTTATTTGTAAGTTATTGCCTGGTGCAATAATTTCTTGTTTGTATTGTTTTAAGTCCTCCAGGTATGCTGTGTTTGCATCATGCAATTTTAAGTGCCCAAAATCTTCAAATAAAACGAACATTAAAATGATAATCAAAATAAACTGAATACAAAGTACAATGTTAAGGTTGGAATTTAACTTGCAAGTTATAAAATACCATTCTCATGTATACACATTCCTTTTCTGGAAATGTAAAATAATTTTAATATTTTAAAATTTAAATATTTCATATATTTTGATATAAATCAGCATTAAAATATGCTACACTTTTTGTGTTATATTTCTCTTACATAAAAAACAACGTTGTTTCAATTAATTTAATATTATGATGAATATTTATTATAATATCGCACATTTACTTCAATAGTGTCACAACTCAAAAAAACCAGTTCTGCAGAAAACGTGTTTTAAGCTTTCAATTTGCGTGAAACTCAATGAACGCATGAAAAAATATTCTTCTCTTATGAGGTGATTGTACAAGCTATTTATATGAAATTTTTACACAAGATACAATACGAAATTTCGTATTATTCTGCATTATTAACTCGAAAAATAAACTTTTTGAGTTATGACACTATTGAAGTAAATGTGCGATATCGTCTTCACTAGATACTATAAAATGAAGGAAAGCAACTGTCACAACACCTTAAATAAACATTTAAAGCATATCTTAAGGAGGCAATCAAAGGTATTTTATTATGTTTTGTTTACTGTTGTAAAGACAAAAGCGCACGTGTTTTAAATGCCAGTGTAGCAAGGAATTACTCTAAAGTATTTCCTTTCAAACTCTCTGCTTTTCTCATCAAACACTCATACAAGAATGCTGCTTGTTTATTATACAAACCACTTTAATAATGCATACAGTATAGGGATTTCATATTTTAATATTTTAACTCTAGTTGATTTCTTTATTATTCATATATGAACTTCTTTAAAAAAAACACAAACTCTCTTTTCCTGCTCCCATATTGTATTCATTCATGTGTGCTTGTTTTCCTTTTATTTTTGCGAGAAGAGATTTTAAATAAATTTATGTTTTCTTAAGAACAACATGTTGTTCATTTATTTTTCTATCAGAATTCAAGAAATGCAAAAAAAAAAAAAAAAAAAAAAAAAAATTCTTAACAGTCTTTTGTTTTATATTTTCTGACAAAGACAGAAAAACGAAAGCATATTGTAAGGACGAGAATAACTCAGTATTTAAATGAATATGAATGAATGTTTAAAGCATATACGAAGTCAAAGGGAGCTTTAACTATTAATAAATCTATGTGAACGAGTTAAGGGAATTAATTCTTTAATATTTAACTATTGCTATTTTTTGTTGCTAATTTTCTATTAAAAACTATTTATATAATAATATATAGTACTTTATTACGCTTTATTTATTAAAGTAAAAATTGCTATTTTCCTGTAGCAAAATAGCAATTTTTTTCAAATATGCTTAATTAACACAATAGTAAAAAAATGTTATTTTTTTTTTAAGTTTAAGCGAACTAACACTAAATTTCCTATAAATGTATGCTATCTAAAACGCTATGTTATTGGTGTGTTTTTTTTCAATAGCAAAAATATCCTGTTTTTGCTACAAAATTTAATATTGCATTTTCTTTAGCAATTTTCTTTATCAATGTATTGTTTTTAAGTTAAAATTTTTATTTAAAAAAAAAACTTTGTTATGAAGTGTAGCAAAAAAAAAATAATCAATAAATATATTAAACCAAAAAGTTTTAGTTAAGTATGCTCCGCTAACACTCGGTTAAAAAAATTTTTTAAAATTTTAATTTTTATTGCTACAGGTATTTTTCCCTCTCTTTTTCTCAATAAGCAGAAAAAAGCTATTTGATTTCATTTTTTTACAAAACGCTTTGTAAGTAATCATGGCGCTTTACAAATAGCATCTCTAATAGCATACACATTATTCTTTCAAGTGAGATGAAACAGTACCCCCATAAAAAAAATAAAGTAGCTTACACATAGCAGACTTAACCTCAAGTACTTTTTATACAAACTCCCATACTGCAATTGCCTGTAGGCTTAAATCATGTCAGGATTCTTATCTTCAAATATACTCGTGTCTAAAGTGTTGAGATATTTATTGTTGGTTTGTTTGTCTAAGAGTGGTACTCCACATTTAAATGACATAATTGACTGACTGCATGGCCTTAAGTTATAATAGAGACAGCAAGCAAGCAAGCAAAAGCCTTTAATTCAGTTCAAGAGAAATGGAAACAACATATTGCCTTAAGGTCTATTTTTCCCTCTCTTCTGTCTTGTGTACTGTATTGTTTATTTTTGTGTTAAGTCAAATACAGTTCATTGTAAAAAAAAAATAACTTTTTTTGGTTTCTTTTTACCATGCCTGCAAATATAATTTTATTTTGGCTTGTTTGGTTTTAAAGCTGCTTATTTTTTTTTGCTGAATACTTAACTTTAAATTTGGATTTGGCTTAAAGTGACTTTAATTTCTGTAAATAGAACCATCAAATCAAAAATGTAAATTATCTTCTCCCCCAAAAGTATACTTCTAGTTTAATGAGATTTTTTGGTTTTGTTGCGCGTATTTAAGCTCATAACTGACTGTGTGGAGTATTTTAATTAGTAGCATTAACATAACTTCTATGAACTTTTATAATTAGACAATTAATTTGATATTTGATTAGGGGATATTTTAAGGCAGCTATAAAGCTAAAGCTATATTAATATATAGTTACACATTTCTTTAATTGGATGAAAGTTTAATAGTGTAGTAAATTGAAGTTTAAGTAGTATTGTTTTCTAGTTAATGTGCTCAAAAAAGATTCTACATTTAGGTTTAATTTCTTATAGTGCTTTTACATTTGAACAAAATCTAGTGCTTACGAGATTTAGGGCAAAATCTAGCAGTAGATTTTCCACGGAAAAACAAAATCTACTTTGTACACTTTTTAGTAAAACTATGGGTTGGGTTAAATTAAGTGATGTAATGCTGGTTTTGATATAATCGCATGCTTAATTGTTTTTAAAAATATTATGCTAATTTCAATTAATTCTAGCAAAATTATAATAGCATTGACAAAACTTTATATTCCGATAATTTTTTAAAAATCTTGCTAATTTTACTAAAACTGTAAGTTCATTTATGCAAAATGTAAGCTAATTAAAATTTATTTAAGCGAGACTATTTATTTCTAGCAAAATTATGTTCATTTTAGTTCATTTAGGCAAAATTAAGCTAATTTTAGCATATTGCTATTGTTAGGCTTATATTAACATATTGCTAATTTTATGCTTATTTTAACATTTTGCTAATATTATGCTAATTTACCATATTGGTAATAGTATGCTAGTTTTGGCATATTGCTAATATTATGCGAATTTTACAGTATTGCTACTTTTAGCTTATTGCTAATATTATGCTAATTTTAGCAAATCTACTTTACATCCGTGTTTTGCATATTTTTCATATTATGCTAATATAATGCTAATTTTAGCATGTTACTAATATTATGCTATTCTTAGCATATTGCTACCATTATGCTAATTTTAGCATATTGCCAATATTATGCTAATTTTAGCATATTGCTAGTGTTATGAAATCTACTAGATATCGCACACAAAACAAACTCTACTTTGTCAATAGATTTTGTAAAAAAAAAACTATTTATAAAATTTTTTTTCTCTGAAGAATTTTTTTCAAATGCTTTTAATTTTTTTTTTGCTTACTTTAACTGTAAACGATACAACATGGCTTGTGGAATGCTCAAATATTTATAATTATACTAAATATTTTGTTGCCTAAAAGTAGACTTTAAGTTTCCCTTTGCTCTTTCTTTTATAATACTTTTCCATTATTTACATCCTTATTGCATTATTATTGTAATTTTCTAACATAATTTGTTTCCTTTAGTCTTTATTTTATTACTCTTTTATATGTTTGTGGAAAAATAAAAATAAAATGTCTCATTTAAGTTTTTGTTTCTAAAGGATCTAAAAGATATAAAGCGTAAACTTTATCTATCACTTTTTCCACAAATTTTCCGTGTATTATAATGAAATCAGTTAAATACCTGGTGGTTTTTTGTTAAACAACCCCACCAACATAAAGAAAACTTTATTATTACAAAAATTATATTTATGTTGCCGCTCTTTGAAAAGAAGAGAAAAAAACTATTTTCATTAAAAAAAGTATGAAAAGAAGAAAAACTTTATTTATATTTGCTTGTAGCTAAATAACGAGAAAATTACTGTTGAAAAACAAAAAAAAAAATTCTTTTTCTGTCGCCGAAAGACAAGCAGGAAAAAGATGATTTCACTTGCTCGCTTTAATACTAGCGCTAAAGGGGAAGTTAAGAAGTTTTTGGCATTATCTTGAAAAAATTTATGAAATTTATTTTATTATGATTTTTTGCAAATTCTTTAAATAAAAATTTTGGTCTGCTCAGGATGATAAAATAAATTTATTTACCAACGAGATTTTGCAAAGCAAGAGGTTTCTTGAGACTTTCTCAAGAGAAACAAAGCAGTATTCGTTATAAATATGCAATACAATTTTTTTGAAGCTCACGAAAGTAGGCACCACTTTTTAGAAATTTGTTTGTATAACATAATTAGACAGTAATTAGGCTAGTAACTTATAAGCTTAAAATTAGGCAAATAATTAAGCAAACAAGCTCTACTTGAAGAATTGAAGACACAAAGTTGCTTCGACCTAAAAGTATGCATTATTATTTTTATTATAGCATAACTAAAGGAGATCACTCAGTCTTTATGTACTAAACATTGTAAATAATATTAATTAAGATTTATTAAGAATGCAGTAAGAAAATATTAAGCATTAGAAAAGTAGCAAGCGTCAAAAAAATTTCACATTTTAAGCACCGCAAAAGAAAAAGAAATAAGCTTCTTGTACCACTATAAGGAAGTGTAGTGCTTTTGAAACCTAAAAATATATGTAATTAAGAAACTTGTCTTAACTTGAAAAAATATAAAATAAAATAAAGAAAAATACATCTGTTATAATAGCAAATATTTTATGAAGCCTTAATGTAGGCAATAATTTCTGCAGGTCATAAAATACAACATGAACTAGTTCTTTATATACTCCAAAACTTTTTATAGTGCGAATATATTCTACGCTAAATCTTACAAAAAATAATCTTAATTACCATTTACCATTACTTAAGTGCCATTATGCTCCTCCTCTTACCCTATTTCTTTTTTCATATTTACTTTGAGCTCATCGCTCAAATTCATTTATAGCTTCAATGTATGCAAAATGTTTTGTTTGTCGTCTACTTGCGCTCATACGCCATAACTTTCAAACCGAACTTGCTTGTGACCAGAAATAGACAATTAAATAAATTAAATTCCATTAAAAGATTAAGCACTTAAAATTTACTGCAAACAACATAAAATTATAGTTTTTGTTACAATTTGCTATCATATAATAGAATGCTTTAAAATCTTTGCTAAATAACAATGACAGCGATGAACGTAAAAAATATAACTATATATCAAAAGCAGAGAAAATAATACTTTCAACCCACATTTAATTATGAAAATTGCAGGCACAATTAAAAATATGAAAGACTAGCGCAGTGCTGAAAATAATACGAGAGTTGTAAAAACAGCAAACAATAAAGCAATTACCCAAAGTACTTTGCAATTTGCAAAGAAAGGTTTTTGATTTAATTACAATTTAATAGTAAACCATAAACACAAAAATAACAAATCGCGAAACTTTCGCTGAATACAACCACTGCTTGCGATAACAGCGACAACAAGAAAATTGCTAAAACTTATAAAAAATTTATATATAATTTGGCTATATATCTATAAAAAGAGTAAGTTTTTGCTGAAATCAACCCTTACGAATAATTTTTTTTTGCTAAAAACTATTTAACACTAATGTAAAGTTGATATGCTATAATTAGCATAATACTACCAACATGCTTAAATTATATATGCCAAAAATAGTATAATATTAGCAATGCCCTAAATTTTTAATAATATTTGTAATATGCTAAAATAAGCATAATATTAGCAATACGCTTAAATTAGCATAATGTTAGCAATATGCTAAAATTATCATAATAGTAGCAATATGCTAAAACTAGAATAGTATAAGAACTATGCTAAATTTAGCATAATATTTGCAATATGCTACAATTAGCATAATATTAGCATTGTGTTAAAATTAGCATAATATTAGCTATGTGCTAAAATTAGCAATATGCTAAACTTAGCATATTATTGGTAATACACTAAAATTAGCAATATGCTAAAATTGTCATATTCTTAGCAAAATTCTAAAATTTAAATTAATAGCAATATACCAAAATTAGCGTTATTTTGCTCAAATTAACTTAAATTAACATAATTTTGTTAGAACTAAATAGTCTCGCTAAATTAAACTTCAATAAACTTACCATTTGCTTTAAACATACAGTTTTACTAAAATTAGCAAGATTCTCATAAAACTATCTAAACATGAACTTTTGTCAAAGCTATCATCATTTTACTAGAATTAATTGAAATGAGTATAATATTTTTAAAAACATTTAAATATAGGGTGATACCAAAATCAGCGTAATATCACTAAATTTAACTCAATCTATAGTTTTAATAAAAAAGGTAAATTTTTCTCAATGGAAAACGGCTTTTTTTAATTAATTGAAACTAGCACATTTTTTCAAAAATATAACTAACATGCAGTTTTGCTAAAATGTTGGTCTCCATTGAAATGAATTCGAATTAGCATCTTTTTGTTACCACAAACGCAAATTAGCATCATATTTATGAGTCAATCCAATCATATTAAATAATCTAAGCACTAAAACATAAGAGTTATTTTGCTAACAGCAGTTTAAATTAGCATAATTTTGCTAAAATCAGCTAAATAAATAAATTAGCATAATTTTTTTATTGTGCTTAAATCAGAATATAGTTTTGGTGAAATGAGCCGAAATTTGTTTAAAGCATTTAAAATTTTTATTATTTGTTTTAAATCTAAAAACTATATTCTTTTGCTAAAATTAGCATTATTTTTGAACAATTAACTCTGCAGTAGTTTTCTTGAAATAGGCTCAATTCTGCCAAAGCCATTTAAAGTCAACATAATTTTTTTAAAGTTAAATATATATAAGATTTCGCTGAAATTAGCATTACTTTGCTAAAATTCACTATACGTCGCAATATTTTAACAAAACCAATTAAACATGCAATTTTGCTAGTTTTATCATCATTTTGCTAAACAAAAAATGTTGCTAAAATTGGCATAACTGCTAAATTTTATTAAAAATCGTACTTTTTTCTAAAATTAGCATTATTTTGCTAAAATCCACGGAGTATAAGTTTTTTCTAAAATTAGCATACATTTTTTTAAAATTCGGCTAAAACTGCCATCATTTGGTTTAAATAAAGTCAAATGCATGGTATGTTCTCAAGCTGAAAATAAACGCAGAACACATAAAATCTTGAAATAAAAATCTTTTGCGTAAACAATTTTGTTAAAATGAATTCTCAAATTGTATATCTTTATTAAAATCCACTGAATATTTACAGCTTAAAAAACTAAAAATACTGTCATCTAAATATTTTAAATCAAATAAATGCTTTGTTAAATTTAGCATTGCTTAAGCTAAAATTTAGCAGCAGCTTACTGAAACTAAACACATTGATTTGCTAAAATTAGCATTATTTTGCTAAAATCCACTGAGCATAAGGTTTTGGAAAAAATTAGCATAATTTTTCGGAACTCGTTTAAATTTACCACTATTTGTTAAAATCATGTTAATTTAGCATCGTATGTTCTCTAGCTGAAAGTAAAGGTGGAACACAAACAATCTTTGAATTTCCCTCACATACCTCGTAGGCTCCCACATTTGTTTTGAACTCTTTAGTAAAATCATATTTCCCTCCCCTTTGCATTATATTTTTTTAAAATGGCTAATGAATGAATAATACCAATGTAAAGGAAATATTCACAATCTAGTTGCTGTTAGAGTATGTTAGATAGAGTATAATTAAAATTCACCAACGACACATATGTTTGTATTTCATAGTCAAATACATGAATTTCTAAAATGCATGGCAACTTGATATTATAGTGAACAAATAAATCTCAAAATTGTTTGTATGAAATTCTATTTGTAAATCAGACAGCATTTCATCATCATTATTATTATCATCATCAAGCATAGCAGAGATTTTCATTTAAATTAGCCGAGATTTTCAATGATTTATTTTTTATTTTATTTTACTGTTTAATATAAAAGCAAGGTGCATATGTTTGACTTTAAACAATAGAAAACTTTGAATATTATGCCAAAAATATATCGATGGCTTAATATAAAAAGAGCTTATCTCAATTTTTTTCAAAATCGCGTTCTTAACGTTTTCTGGAAGATAACAAATAATTGCATCCATCTTGAAGATCTTAGTACGTTACAGTTAAAAATCAAGGAATTTTGGTCACTTAAAAATTATTCCTGCATGCAAATGCTTTAGTTTTTCTTCAGTTTTTTTGCTTCTCCTATAAAATATCGAAAATTAGAGTTAAACCTTTCTTATATTAAGCAATCGATATATACATTTAGTCAAATAAACATTAAATAGTGAAATACAGTGTGTGCATGAAATATTATAACACTTAAAGAATATGTATGTATATTGGCATTTCCAGAGGAATGTCTATTTTTTGTAGCGTGCGACACCAAACAAATGTTTGTTAAAAAAACGAGGATTTTTTGAAATATTTGTGTAGGTCATCATTAGCTCTACCTTAGGTAAAATTATAAGAAAAATCGAGTCAAATTGTTCTGAAATATAAGCTTAAGTGCTTGCTGTCGCACGTGACAAAAACCCAACTTTTCTCGTAGAAATGCCCATATACAGGTGATGCTTTAAGATTATACTTGCACTTATTTAAAAAAAAAACAGCAATTGCCATTAACCATATTATTGGGATCTCAATTTTATTTTTACTTCCATTTAGCCCTGTTATATTTTATAAGCCAAAAGTTTATATTATTATTTTACTGCAGTAATTATGAAAATGACATTCACTCTTGCCAAACTCTTTTCTTATCAAGACAAAAAAGGGATTGTCTGCCGTAAAAACATTTAAAACGTTTTTCCGTCTGTATGGTTTCACTTTTTTCTTCTCCTCTCTAGTTAGATTGTCTGCCATTTAATAAAACACATTAAAATGTCATATTAAATAATCAAGAGAAAAAATAAATAAAAACAAAAGATAAGCTTCAAATGTGTTGGAAAAAACTAATAAAGGGTTAACATAAGAAACTATTAAAGAATTTTTTAATCACAGGAAAAATAAAAAATAAAGAAATTTATGCAAATAATTATCGTTTGAACCCTAAAAGCGAGCAATAGCTTTTCCTTCTAAAAGTATGCTCTTCCTTCTAAAAGTATGCTTTTCTAAACTAAAATTTCTTCCTACAAACATATTTCTAATCTTATTGACATGTTTTGGAATCATTAAAATTTTATTTAACCAAGTAAACTAATACCTTTTTTAATAGCAAAAAAAATATAAATAATTACGGTTTGAACCCGAAATGAGGACAATAGTTGTATCCCCTAAAAGTATGCTTTTCTGAACTCAAATTTCATACTACAAACATATTTTTAATCTTATTAAAACGTTTTTGAATCATTAAAATTTTATCTTATCTAAGTAACCTAATATCCTTTTGCATTGTTTCCTTGATACCAAATATTTCTCAGCATATCCTTACTTAGTTTTAGTTCAATGCAAACTAAAATGTAAATATCGATTACAATTCTTTTTATTTATTTTTTTGTTGGTTTCCTTTTACTAAAACATTCCCATCATATGAAAATCCTTGGCCTGCTTTAAAGCTAACAGTTTTTAGTTCTTTATTGTATTTATTTATTTAAAATTACAATAACGTTCGTTCGGTGTTTTTTCCTACTGTTTGGCATTTGTATGTTCCAAAATTTGTTAAATTTGCCATGTAAGCAAGTGATTATCCCCCTCAAGTTTCTTTACTTTTTCGAACGCTTAAACTTTTTTACTACATAATAAAGAAAAGAAAAAAATTGACAACCTCATAACTACATACCACCTAGCAACAGTTTACTTGTATGTGGTTTCATTATCCCTTTTACTTTACCAGCTTTCTCGGTTTTATTTCGTAGCAGGGGCATATTGAATTTCTTCTAGCAAACACACTCGTTCGTACAACAAGTTGTGTAGAAAATATTTTAGAGAACCAACAAAAAAACTATTTTATTGTTTAAAATAAAAAAAAAATTTTGGAAACAAACAAATAAATAGAGCACAACAAGAAATATTAGTGGCAAGCAGAGAAAAAAAGTAGGTTCTTGTGCCACAATTTTTTATTAAATAAATTACAACACGATTTCAAAGCAAAGCAAACTGAACTTTTGCTCTAATGCAGTAAGTGATGCTAACTTAGCGCTTTCAGTGAAATATTTTACTATGAGTCAAAAACTGCGGTTTTTCGTTTGATTCAATTTAAAAAAAGCACCGCCCACTTTTCTTATTACAATATTGCTTTGTAGGAATCGTTTGGGCGGAAACATATAAAGTACAATAGATACCATATCAACTTTTTCACAGTCAGTGATGTGTCACTACAAAAGCAAAAAAAGTGTGGCAAGTCCCGTAACAATCGATTGGGCAGCATCATCGGTAAAGTGAAAAAACGCCAAAAACCGAAAAAAATCGTCAAAGCACGAAAAAGGCACCAAAACTAAAAAAATTTTTGTATGAAAAAAATGGCCAAAATGAAAAAAAAGTTGCAAAAATTTAAAAAAAAATCTCCAAAATGATAAAAACGCCAAAAACCGAAGAAATTTTTAAAACCAAAAAAAGCCAAAATTAAAAAAAATCGTCAAAATTATAAAAAAAGAGAAAAAAAGTTTCAAAGCTAAAAAAGCGCAAAAACTTAAAAAAAATCACCAAAACCGAAAAAACGCCGAAACTAAAAAAACGCTCAAAATCGAAAGAAAATCCAAAACTATACTTTATATAGGCCAAAGTTCGTATTGAATTACATATCTAGTGTCCGTACGGAACACTTCGTGCGCGGGTCAAAGTCGCACTTCACTGAATTTATCTAAGTTCAGGACAGTTTTATTACAACCTAAAAGCCCAAATGGCAAATGTGTGCCAAATTTTGTAAGGATTAAAATTTAGCATTAAATCTTAGTGGGCGTGATGCCGCCCCATTTCCCAGACATTACATTTTGTCATTACAAAAGCATAATACATGTTTTTCCGCAGGTCCATAAAACAAATCGTTTCATAGGGATCTGTTTGTCAGTGGTGCAAATCGGTTCGATCTGGCATCGACTGCATTTTCTGCGGCTGCCTTGTGGGTGTTTCATTCGATAGCTTGTCTAGTGATGTCTTCACTTAGATACACAATAAACTGTGCCATTTTCTTTTTGGTATTTCAGTGCTGAATTAAAAACTCCATGGTGCCAGGGTTGCCAGACTCGAATTATTTTTACAATTTGAAATGTTTAAATGCCGAATGTAGTTCCGCCCTCGCAGTTGCATAGAGTTGTGTGAGTCTGCGACGAAGAACAAATTTACTATCGAATCGAGAGGTATGGAAAACGACGTGCTTTGCAGTAGTATCCCAGGAGCCCAGGGTTACCAGACTTAAACTGTTTTTGTAGATTATGATGTGTTAGATGTCGGATGTAAATCCGCCCTCACCAATAGATGGCATTTCCAAGGTCTGCAATGAAAAACGCAATTGGTACTAAAATGAAGAGTATCCCAGGGGGTCAGCGTTGCCATAGTTGAATTGTTTTTAAAGCATATAAATGAAGTTTTCGAAGTCTGCAATGAATTATAATGACTTGGCAGTGAATTGAAAGGTATGGAAGACAAGGTGGAGTAGCCCAGGGCGTCAGGGTTGCCAGACTTGCACAATTTTTAAAGCTTAGAATGTTTCAATATCGAATGTTGTTCGGCCTTCGCCGATAAATGGATTTCTCAAAGTCTACCATGAAGAATGAAGGGTATGGAAGACGCCGTGCGATAAGAGTATCCCCATAGGATAGGGTTGCCAGACCTTTTTGAAATTATAAATGATCGTTAGGTATGGTAAGTGATCATAACATTTATGGGACTCAGTGAATATACCAGTTTCATTGCTTCCATATAGAAGAGCTGATTTAAACATGAATTGAATACGCTAAACTTTATTCTTTTGGATATATAAATATATGTAGACCGCCATATCAGAATAAGGGCTTCAAAAGATTGGCTTCCATCGGTGCTGGAATTGAAACTTCAGTCAGTGTACTGCCGATGTAACAGAATAAAGGAACGGTGCTAATCGTACTTGCATTTATTTCTGCCTATGCCAGATGTAGCATTGATAATTAATTTTTGGTAGAAAAATTCATCGAACTTAGTATTAGTTCACCATCGTTGTTTTTATATATAAGTAAATTTTGTCACTTTTTAACCTATTTCAAAAAAATATAAATCAGGAGGTCATCAATTCATCAGGGCTTTTTGATTTCATAGCCTACAATGCCTACAATCTTGACTGTAGTGCATCGCTCAAAAATATGTTACCACCATATTTCTTTCAGCTTTGTCTGATGACATGAAAATACCAGCATTGCAGAAAATTAATGTGTTCGTAAAAAAACATGTACACAATAAAAAGTCTTTCTTTTTTATATAAACTACAATTACTCTTTTTCATACAGATGTTTTTTTTTTCATAATATTTTCTTGTGTTTTGTGTTTTGAAGGACACATGGAATTTTTTATTATTTTGCTTTCTTTCTTTCTTTCGTCTCTTGGCAGGATGTTCTTATTTCTTTTCAAGCATTATTAACAAAGACGTTATGTAGATTTTATTATTATTGCCCTGTAATAAATAGTTATTAAAAGGTAAAACTAAATAATTGTATATAATTTTATACATGAGGGAGGAATTGAAAAGTTTTTTTAAGGTATAGGAAATGCCTTGAAAACGTAATAAAATAAGCTCTTTGTTTTATTTAAAATAAATCGTTTGAAAATATTTTAAACTCATTGAATTAGCTTTGCTTTAAGTTAAACCACTGAACTTTAATTTGTCATGCAAAATAAAATATTTGCTTTAAAGTTTCATAAAATTTTACTTAATTATGTACATTAATTTAATTTTTAGTAGAGACGACTTGTGACGAATTCTTTTCTAAAAAAAGTGCAATATATTTCAACTTTTTACTAAAAAAAATTAAATTTAGTGTTCGCTTAAAGTAAACATTTACGCTCGTAATGAGGAATCATATAATAGTTTCTAATAAAACTTCTAGTCTAAAAATAAAAAACATTAAAGGTATTCATTTCAGTTTTTTTCCTCGTTGGAAAAATGGAAAAATGTAATTTTTGACAACAAACACGGAAAAAATTCAAAAATTTTTTAAAATTTTTTTTGCTGTGCTTGTTGTAAAAAATTACATTTTTCCAACGAGGAAAAAAACTGAAATGAATACCTTTATTATATTGTGATTGAAAAAAGGAATAAATGTAACATTTTTTTCTATAATAAAAAAATAATGAAAAAAAATCTTGTCAGAAGTGGGATTCGAACCCACGCCCTCAGAGAGGACCAGAACGCTCAACACTCTGTAGAAACAAAGCAAGCTATTACACTTGAGTCTGGCGCCTTAGACCGCTCGGCCATCCTGACATATAATTCCGTTATGTCGAGCCCTTAACAAAAACTAAAGGAAAGAAAATAATTCTTATTTCAAACATAATGTAATTCAAGGATACATAGTATTAATTCGATCAAATTAATGGAAAATTCATGACAGAGCTGTATAATGCTTTTGTTAAACTTATTGGCTTATATCGGACCCTTTTTCGATTTCATCGTAAGGTACATGTTATCGAGAATGCACTTTTGAAATTAAAGTTTCACGGGTCTACCCATAGTTTAGAATTATCAAAATGTCAAAATTTTTGATAACTTTTAAGATACGGGCTGTACAATTTTATCGTATTATTTATTTATTTATTTTATTGTTAAAAAATAAGATTTATTTGAAATCTATTTAAAGAAAATTTCACATGAAAAATTTCCAATAAAATACATTTTAAACTCATTTTAGATTTTATGAATATGGGGGCTTATAATTATTAAATATTAGTTATTCAGTTGCTCACACATTTTTGTAATTTACATTTGCTCGGAATGTATTGCAGAATTGCATTTTAGACCATTTCATAGATTCTTTGTTCCCTTAACGCCATGGTGTCCTTAACATTAACGCTGCTTGATTTTTAAACAGATAAGCTCCAAACACTTAGACGACAGCAGACTTCACAACTTCACGACTTCAAATGAAGTTGGCTTCAAATGCTGCCGTGTAGTCAGCTACATAATTATTTTGAAGGCAGCAGCAACACTATATATAATCAGCCAGATATATATTTTACATAAATAAAATTAAAGTTACTGACTCAAAACGTACTAATATCACGTAAAAATTTAAAAACACATCAATTTATTTCATAATTTTAATTTTGTAATGTTATTTTCTTTTAAATATTACGAAAATTTTTAAGTTCTTATTTCTTCCAATTTATATTTATAGTGGCAGCACTGCATTTGCTCTTTGCTGCTCACGAAAATAGAAATTAGTCTAAGTTGGCAGCAGCAGCAAATGCTGTTGTGTAGTCGTGCTGCTGTGATGTCGTCAAAATAATCGTTTTCATTTAAACACATGTATTTTATTTTTGACACTTTGCTGTCTGCTGTCGTCTATGTGTTTGATGCTATAGTTTAAAAAAAATTTTGTCAGAAGTTTGGAAAACGCCAATAATGTTTTTATAATAAAAACATCTTGTCAGAAGTGGGATTCGAACCCACGCCCTCAGAGAGGACCAGAATGCTCCAATTGAACTGTGCTTCGAGAACACAGCAAGTTGTTACACTTGAGTCTGGCGCCTTAGACCGCTCGGCCATCCTGACAAGTGACTTCTAGTTGCTTCAAAATATCCATGTTTTAGGTTTGGTAAAAAAAAGATTTTTAATTTTACAGCGATAGTCAAGTGTCTATAATGAGAGAAATCACAGTATGAATTTAATTTAGACTTTTGTTGTGGTGTGTTTGTTAAAATATTAACCGATTGGTAAATTTAAAGTTGGTTTAACAAACGAATTTTGTGTGGCAAAACCGGTTTTAACGCATGCTTTAACTTTAACAATCATTTTTGCATAAGAACATAATACTTTAAATTAATACGCAAAAAAATAAAACCTGTCAGAAGTGGGATTCGAGAACCCACGCCCTCAAACAGGACCAGAGCGCTCAATAGAACTCTGCAGAAACAAAGCAAGTTTTTACACAGTCTTGCGCCTTAGACCGCCCGGCCATACTGTGACTTGTCTTAGTGAATTTAAAATTTTTACAGCTTTCAAAAATAATTTCTTTTAATAAATAAAAATTTAACAAAAATACTAAATATAAATAGAAAATAAATATTATGGAAAATGATTTAAAAATAATAGTAATATTTTTTTGTGTTAAAGAAATTCTTTTAATTTCTGTTTATTGTGGATTCTACATATCTGTGGCAATAAGGAAAAAGTGCTTAAGTCATATTTTAAGGTGTCGCAGCAGAGCCCTTTTAAGCGTTCAAGTCAATTTTTAGAAATTTATTTCTTTTACAGTAAAATTGGGAAATTATATGTTAATCTTTATTTTTTTAAACAAACATAGTTCTACACACTATAAGTAATACATTTAAGTTGAAATATACTAAAGTATTCAATTAAACTATTTTTTTGAGATTTAGGTCTGATATTATTTGTCTTTTATTTGATCAATATTTCGTTAACCTTCGGTTAACTTCTTCACGATATATGTTTATTGTTTTTTGTTTTTTAATATTTAGTATTTTGCTTTTTTATTTTCTCCTTTCAATTACAAATTATTTTTTACAATTTGATCAACTAAAAGACAAATAATACCAGACCTAAAGCTCAAAAAAATAGTTTAATTGAATATATAAAAAGGTCGAAAAATTAGATAAAAGAATATACTAAAGTATAACATAAGTTAAGCTATTATTCAAAATAAGATTAGAAGTCTAAAAAAGATAAGTCGCAAGTCATAGTGCTATAACTTCCTGAAAAATCACACAAACTAATTAAGATTTTGACCACTAATGCTTTAGAATCTGCAGGTTCCGGAAGTACCATTAACTCAAAAATATCTTACCTCGACTTAGGCACTTTTTCCTTTTTGCCTCAGATATGTATATACCATTTACTTGAACAACGTCATAGAGTTGACTTCCTTGCAATTACATATTATAAAAGTTACTAGGTTATATTTTCTTACTGCTGAAGAAAAAGAAACAATAACTTATATTATTCTGATTTATGAGTTTGTATTGTTATATTGAAATAATGGCAGGCTTTTATATGACAATTGTATTATTTGTACGTGATATTTATAAAAGTCAAGTTTTTAAACCGTTAATATTTAAAATGCATATATTATTTATCACAACCTTAATAATAATAATAATAAACTGGAATATTTTAACATGTAAACGCAAAATTTTAATATGCAAAGTTGTAATAAAAAATATAGATAAAAAATAGAGTTTGAAAAAAATTAAATAAAAAATGTTGTGATATGTAAGACAAATAGTTGTATTTTTATTCAAATAGCTAGTGCATTTTTTTACAACATAAAAACGTTAGAGAGACTAGAAAACTGGTGTCACAAAAAAGAGGTGTTTTTGTCTAACTGCAGGCGGTTTAGCTATGAAAAGCTTAAAAATGCTTTAATTCGCAAACAGATTTTTTTGAGTATTTTCAAAATGTTTAAAATATATTTTACAATATTTATTGCCTAGTAAATCAGTCTCAATGAATGTTACTGTCAAGGTTTAAGACAAGATAAAATTAATTATTTTATTCTTTTAATGGATCCCATTTAAGCATATAACACTGCATATATAATGTATATAACACATACATTTTTAATTAGTTTATTATTTATATGTATATATATGTATGTATGTATATAATATACTACATTTATAATTTAGAAGAAAAAATCTAAATGATTTGTAGTATTTGTTTCATATCTTATATTTATTGCTAATGTCTTTCAACTTGTAACACATTTGCAATAGACCTGATGAAAGAGATGAAATAGTTGTTTAAATCTGCATACAATGGATTTTTTTTGTGCCGCCTGTAATATACATAAATATGATATAATACAATATGAAGATGTTTTTTTTTGCATTTTATTTTCCTTTATTAAATTCTATTGTTATTTGCTTCTTCCTTGTATATTTGTCGTCTATAACAGTTGCTCTAATGCATAAAATATAAACCACTAAACCGCGGGGAAATACATTTTAGAAGAGATGGTTTTGTTAAAAGTATAAGAATATCTCATAATGGTTTTGGTATAATAAATTCTTTTTATGTATTTTTTTATTTATAATTTTATGTATTTTTATCACCTCCGGGTTGTTACTTAAAATTCAAAATAATAATCCAAAATTACATTTACTAGAAAGCACTTAATGATTGTTAGTTGAAATATATTATTATGTGAAATAAAATACGAAATAAACTAATTCAATATAATTAATGATATTTCCCTAAAAAGTGTTGTTGCCCCCCTATTAGCGTTCTCAACTCTACTCGGTTTGGTTGTCTGAGAGTCTTCAATTTATTTAAGTTATGTATGGCAATACCAATGCGTAATTGGGGTGAGTATCGGACAACCAAACTGAGTTGAGTTGAAGACGACAATAGGGGCTCAAATAATCGCATATGTCTAGAAATAATTTTTTATTTGTTTTCATTGTTGCCAATATATATCATGCCATAATCGCCATAATAGCTTAAGTGATATAATTTTTGTGCCTATTTTTTATTTTTTTTTTTACTCAAATTTATTACTCTATCGTAGGTAGTTTTGATATTATTCAAAAAACTAAGTTAAAAAAAATATGTAGCTTAAACTATTTTGGCGGTTATGGCTCGATATGTGTGTGTGTGAACATCTTGACATCTCAGGCAAACAGGTATATAATAAATCGATGTTTGTTGTGTCATGACTGTAATGGGGGATTGATTGGCCACAAAGATAGCACCCCTATCAAGGCTGGGAGTAACATTTTCTGAAATGAACCCTACTAACGAATCGAAGTTGCGAATGTATCTGTTATTATTATTATTATTTTTTTTATAAAGAGAAGTAATATTCCTGCAATGAATGCCTACTACTATTAGTAGGTGTTACCTTCGTTAGGAAAGAGATAGTGATTGAGAAGACCGGCGGTGAAGGAAGAGACAGAGAAAAGCTTCATTCTTTTTTTTAAAGTCTGCTTTTTTGCATTTTTTTAATAATGAGCGACACTGGTGTTAAATGAGGAGTATTATTTTTTTATGCTGTGGTTAGTAGCCATTTTATAAGTTATTTCACTTTGTCGATGGTTCTGTTACACAACGAAGGAGGGCGCTATGATGTTACCTTAGGATTAGTATCTGCTGAAGTCGGTATAGTGACTATGCCTTCATCAATTGAACCTTCTTACAACAACTGACACAAAGAGACACTAATACAAATCAGAAAAATGCGTGGTGCTCTTATTTTAATGACTGTTGGATGCAGGGATTGAACCCAGTACCTTCGGTCTTGTAGTCAACGTGCTAACTACTTTAGTTTTAAAATTATGAAATAAGTAGTTTGAAAAACTTCGTATAATAATTTTTAGGCAAACTCTTATAGATAAAATTAGTGTAAATAAAAACTTTTATGTCCAAACAACAATGATGATTGTTAATTTTTAAATAAATCCTAGCAATTTCTTTTGTTAGTTGCGTTTCGATGAGGTTTTTTTTTGTGTATGCAGTACTGCTATGCATTTAAGAATGTTTTTATATATACGCCCTAGACACAAACTCGATATATATCAGAAAGCTAATAGATTACTACAAAGAACGTGAAAAATATACCAAAATGGCATTACCATAAATTGACTTATGCGGTTTATGCAGAAAACCACAATTATTTTCTTCACGATATACATATGTTGCGGCTCCATAACTCCTTGTCATTCTACTAATTATTTTGCTTATGGTCCTTCGAACCTAATACTAATTCCTACAGTTTTAGCTTTTACATTATTATGAGCTCTAAACTACCCAACTGTCTAATTTAAAGTCCAATTGATACAAAAAGCCATATAAGGTTGTCGAAGCATGTCTTTTTGCCTCCAAAATATACTTTGGTGCACGCAAACAGGAGCTGTAGGTAAGGTTTTTTATTTTCTTTTTCTTAATTGCTATTTTCTGGCGAAATTTTTTTTATAATTGGCGAAGTTGACAAATTAGGGCTCAATTGGCCATGCATGGGCGAATCTGAGGTTTTCTGTCAATATTTCTGGCATTATTGGATAATTCCTAGTGATACGCGAATTCCGAAAAATACATACACATGTATGCTTAACCTCTCTTAACGAGATAACTAGGGCTATCATTTCATTTCCTTATATTTTTATCACACAACACGGAAAAAATTTCAAGCCATTAAAACGTTCACCTTTTTCTCACGATAAATGTGAATAAATCAATTTTTTTTAATTTTATCAAGAATTTCACATTTAATTTTTCTATTTTCTATGCAATCGCCAACAATTTCCTAAAAAAAAATAAAAATATTTCTGTATAGCAAATCCAAAAAAATTTAAGATTATTGTCTATGATATTGTTTAGATTAAAAGCTAATGTTCAAATGCTGCAAAAAAAACGAAGCAGACAAAACTAGAGCATATTTTACATTGTTTATCTCATTTACATCGTAGTTTATTTCTCTCATTGCCCCCATACTTTACATGCCTTATTCAATGCAAAAAAATAGTTCATTGTTCTTGCACAAAAAAATCAATAAAATGTTGAAAATAGCAAAATGCTATTTTAACGTTTGCTGTTGTTTAAGGTTGGTTTTTATTGCAGCAAACTCTTCCTCATGATTATGTCTTCCCATATACAAAATCATATAAATGACCTCGTTTATAAAAGAAGAAATAGATCGATCAATTTTACAACAAGCATCATTTTAATTAAATGAAAGATGTACGAGAAATCACGTTTTAATGCTTCAAACTAGCAACGGTTTGAATGCATGCTAAGTGTGTCAGTTAGCCAAATAGCTAAACGTTTATTTAGGCATCATTGTGGCCTAAAATAATAATGTGGTGGCCTGAAAAAATTATAGTATGCAACAAGAAAGATATTGTTTATGTAGGATTAAAAAAGTTTTAAAATTTTTACTTTATGAATGTGCTTTCACTCAGTGGGAATGGAATCATCAGTGATAATACGATACACTCTAATCGAACCACTATAAATTATAAAATCTGAGGTAATTCTGTCTACATTTAACCAAGAGTCTTTTTGTCGAATAATGGGGTACTTACTTAACCTTTATATATGAAAGCGAACAGATTTTTTCATAATAGACGCATTTATTTTATAAGCATTTCTATAGTTTTAATAATAATCCCCTTAAAACATATATATTTTCATCAAATATTCTTATCTTAATCATTTAATGCAATTATATTAGGAAAAACATTCCTCTGAAATGTGATTCGAACCCACGCCCTCACACAGGAAGAGAATGCTCTCTCGGTCGCCTTAGACCACTCAGCCATCCCGATATAAAATCGTGATTTGCTTAAAAAGTAAAAATTTCAGGTTTCCTGAATACGAGAATTTTCATTTAGCATAACTAAACTTGCGCCAAAGTAAAATGAAACAATTGTGATAATTTTATTTAAGTTTGTATTATAAATAAATAAATATATTGCACAAAAAATCTTTGTTATAATAAAATAATAATAAAAAAATCTTGTCAGAAGTGGGATTCGAACCCACGCCCTCAGAGAGGACCAGAACGCTCACACAAACTCTGTAGAAACAAAGCAAGCTATTACACTTGAGTCTGGCGCCTTAGACCGCTCGGCCATCCTGACATATAATTCCGTTATTTCAAATGCTTCACAAGATCTAAAGGAAAGAAAATAATTCTTGTTAAAAAAATAATATAATTCAAGGATACATAAATATTATTAATTTGATCAAATAAATCGAAAATTCATAACAGAGCTGTATAACATGATTATTCTGCAATGCATTTGTTAAACTTATTGGCTTATATCTATTATGTTTTTTTAAATAAAACAACTTGAATTGATTGTATTCTATTGTTACTCAAGTTAAAACTAATAATAATTATTTTATTGGAAAATGTTGTTAATGACAATTTATACAATGGTAACTCAAAACTCAATAAACATAGTTATATGAAATACAGTATTTAAGTAATATCACAATACATTACAATATCGAACCTTTTGTCGATTTTATTGTAAGCGACATGTTATCGAAAATGCACTTTTTATTGAAATTAAAATTTTATGGGCCTAACCATAGTTTAGAATTATCAAAGTGCCAAATTGTAGATTACTTTAAAGATACGGACTGTACAATTTTATCGTATTATTTATTTATTTATTTTATTGTTAAAAAATAAGATTTATTTGAAATCATTTTTAAGAAAATTTTGTATACAATTTTTTCAATAAAATAGATTTCAAACTAATTTTAGATTTTAAGAATATGGCGGCTTATGATTATTAAATAGTAGTTATTCAGTTTCATTTATGTGATTCACATTTGTTCCGAATATATTGCATAGCTGCATTTTGAACCAATTCATAGATTCTTTGTTTCCTTTACGGCCATGGTGTCCTTACCATTCTCCAAGGAGCTTGATTTTGAAGTAGACAATTAAAAAAAAATTTGTCAGAAGTGGGTTCGAACCCACGCCCTCAGAGAGAACCAAAATGCTCAAATCGAACTGTGCTTCTAGAACACAGCAGCAAGTTGTTACACTTGAGTCTGGCGCCTTATACCGCTCGGCCATCCTGACGAGTTGGGTTGCTTTCAAATTATTAAAATTAAACAAATATATAAATTTAACGAAGGAATATATTGAAATTTGGAAAGTTGCGAAAGTTTAAACAAATACTGGGGTCTAATCGTCGCTTTCGATAACGATCACGTTTTTTCAGTTTAAGATGAAGGCATTCGATATCAAAACATATTATGAGATTGTTCGAAAGCGAATGCAATAATCTTAAAGTGGAAAACGTGATTGAATCAGCTCGTTATCGAAAGCGACGACTAGACCCCTGTATTGTAATCATATCGATGGTTTCAAGCAGAAGGGCCCTCTTTCGTATTTTTTTAAGAAATTGAGTTTTCCACTCAAATACATCTCCTCGTATTGTTAAAAATATCGTAATTGTACATAAAAAGTTATACCAGAAACCAACGATATACATACATATCTATTTATTTTCGATAATTTTGGTGTCGAAAGCGCCTAGGAAAGAGAGCCATGAGTCACTTCAGTTCGTCAGACATCATAATATTGATCTAAAGTATATTTCAATGTTTGTATTCATGATTGTGTGAATCACAAGGTAGTAGAGCTGCACTATATTGTTTATAGAAATTTAAATTAAAGGATATCTACATCTGTCTTTCTCCTCTCTGTTATCAAATTTTTATCATTATATACAGCAACATACATATTTCCTTCATTTTGTGTATAAAAAAAGTGGAAAATATATTTCTATAAAATTGTTTTATTACATAAAACTGCTAAATAAATTTGTTTTTTAACACACATCACATCTTTTTACAAATTGTAATAAATACTTTTAATAAATGCCATCTACGCTCCATTAATCTGTAAATCATCCTTTTTGGCATATCATTAATTACTTGAAATATGTGCTGTTATTTTTTTAAAATTTATTTCTGTAATTATCACATTTTCAAACATTAATTCTGGATTTTTATTTTATTTTCTAATATATTACTGCATTCTTTGTGTATTATTTATTTATATTTCTGTTTCCTTACCATCAAAAGGTACTTACAATTTTTTTATGGCTTTAATGAGAAAACGTTAAACCATTTTATGAGCAATTTTGGATTACAAAATCTTTTTGTTTTTAAGCACAATGGCAAATACGAATTAAATTTAATGCATTCGTGATTTGCGTGACTTCAAGCGGGGGGAAAAAATGAAATGTTAAAACAAATTTATAATAAATACAAAAGAAAATTAACTAATAAATTATATGGCGTTTGAATGTAAACAAGGAAATGTTTTTGCAAAATAATGTTCACTTTAATTAAAGAATTTTCTTCTTTTATTGCATTAAAAAAAAAGCCAAGACTAAGTTGAACATAAATTTTTACACAAAAAAAATCAGATAATAAAAGCTGTTGATAAAACTTGTGAGCTAAAAATCAAAACAAATCAGCAATGTATCTTTTGTTCTACAAAAAATAGAACAAAATTAAACACCTCATACACTTTAATGGTATAAATGATAATGAAAATTTTCAACACTGGATAACACTATTAGAAAGATATACAGCACATAGAACTAATAATTTGTATGGAGTCTGACTTGATATGCATGTGGCCTAGTGGGTGGTGTGCCTTAATTAAAATCTTAAAACTGATATACATAATTCCCAGGAAAAAATCAACAATTGCGTGTAGAAAAAAATGCGAGAGTTATAGGCTGATATAGCCATAAGGTTATTTAAGAAACAGATTACTAAAATTCAATAAAATAAATTGGCAACAACTTTGCGCCATCAAACACTTATTAGAGCTATGCTCTTTGTACCATACAAAGGAGGTATAACGTGATTTTCTTAACAAAAATAATCGACACTATTGAAGTTATCAATAGATTTTTGCTTTGATTTCCTTGCACTTAAAACAGAGTGCGAAAATAAACGAAACAAAATGTTTGCTTTTGTTTTGTTTCGTTCTTTGAAGTGAATGAAACAAAAACAAAAAGAACGATTGCTCAATTTGGTTTTGTATTGCTTTTGCACATGAGCGAACAAACAATACATTAATTTAATCGTACGCAGTTGGAAATGAAAATAATGGGAAATAAATGGAAATGTTTTGAAATATTTTCGCCGAATTTTACATTTTCATATAATATAATTTTATTGATTTGTTATTTAACACATGAAATTTGTTTTCTACACATAGCTAAGCAGCATACCTCTAACCGGGTGTCCTAAGACACATCTCTTCTTTATTTCTCTTTTTATACAATACAATACAATGCCAAAAACTTTGTTATGTTATCGTTTTTATAAAAATAGAGATAAAATAAAACATCACGTCAGCTTGAAACTTTTAAATTGACAAAAATTTCACTTCTTATCAAAAACAGATTGCAAGCAAATTTTTGTTCGGCGAAGAAATTAAATAATTCATACTAAGTAGGGTTTGCAAATACTCGCAAATAATAATCGCAATTACGATTAAAAAAGATGCGACTAATCGCGATTATCGGTTAACCTCGATTAATCAAGAAAGTATACTATTGTAATTTTTTCTAAACCCAAAACAAATTGCGTCATGAATTTTAATCGAACTGTAAGGGTTTAGCCAACAAAATTTTTTTATTTTGTCATGAGTTCGCGTTTTAATTTAATTTTTTAGTTAAATTGTATTTTTATTTTTAGAAAATTGTAAAGCACTTAAGATGAAGTTCGTAACTCAGAACTTATGGGTATCAAAAACAATACACTAAGGGGAAAAAACTTGCTAAAATCAAGAGTTTACGCTAGAAATCGAATCATTTCAATCGTAATAGTCTGTTTAGTGCGAAAATTCTTGATTCAAGAATAAAATCTTAATTTTTTAAGATCGCATTTAAGATTGTAATCTTGAATAAAATTTCATTTTAAGATCGAATTCAAGATTTAGTTCTTAATAAAAATAATATTCTTAAAAATATAAGAATATAATCTTAAAATTAAGACCACGTTCTTGATTTCAATAATTCATTCTATAAATTAAGAATTTATGCTTAAATTTGAGAATGTCAATTTATAAAACGAAAGAAAATTTCACTGTTAACGAGTTCTGCTTGAATTCTAATATACTAAATAATTTAATATATAAATATGTATGTCTGTACATAATTTTTTGACAATGGCAACACTGTGCAGAATCAGAAAAAAACGCACATTAAAGAAAATTCAAATACAGCAACAACAAGCAAGACAACACAGTCAGCCACCTTGCATATGTATACATACATGCATATGTATTTGATTAGTTCGTATATTATTCGTCTTGTGAATATTTGTTATTGTTTTGCTTCTGCTGGTGTAGTCGAAGTAATTTGTCAAGAATCCAATACGTGTCAGGATGGCCGAGCGGTCTAAGGCGCCAGACTCAAGTGTAAAAACTTGCTGTGTTCCTCAAGCACAGTCCGATTTGAGCGTTCTGGTCCTCTTTGAGGGCGTGGGTTCGAATCCCACTTCTGACAAGATTTTTTTTTAAATTTCTCTACAGAAAAATCAGTAACCGTGCAAAATATTATACACACTATGAACGTGAAAGCAACATAGAATATGTAAGATGATTGAAAATGCAAATCTCCTATATAATATTTGGCGTAAATGTGAAGAGCACAAATGTGTGAGCAAATTATCATTATATTAATATTAGTAGAAAGCCCGATTAAGGGACACTGAATGCACATATACATATATAAATCTTTATTGTTAACTAGTGTTTATAATAGTTTAATTATCAATGTTGTAAATAAATAAACTAAACAAAAATTAAAAATAATAATAGTTTTAACAAAAGTATTGCAGAATAATCATGTTATACAGCTCTGCCATGAAGTTTTGAATAGTTTGATCAATGTAATAAAATGTATCCTTGAATTACATTATTTTTTAAATAAAAACCAGTTTCTTTGCTTTAGTTCTTATCAAGCATTTGACATAACGGAATTATGTGTCAGGATGGCCGAGCGGTCTAAGGCGCCAGACTCAAGTGTAATAGCTTGCTTTGTTTCTACAGAGTTTGTATGAGCGTTCTGGTCCTCTCTGAGGGCGTGGGTTCGAATCCCACTTCTGACAAATTTTTTTTTACATTTTTTTAAATTAAATTAATTGTTGATTTAAGAAGAAGAATAAATTGGGTTGCAATGCAATTTAGTACTTTAATATGTAACTTTTAATTTTGCAATTAAAACTTGCAAATCCCAAATTAGTCACAATAACATATGTACATACATACAATACAAGTAAGTTTAAAACGTCTTATTTAGCAATGCCTTACTCATCATATTGCAGTCATTGACATTTATATGCGATATAAAGCTTTAATTAAAATATTTTATTTTTTGTTCTTATCTTGTTGTTGTTGCTGTTGTTTGCTTTTTTGGCCGCAATTAGTATTCAACAAAAGCGTCATGTTGCATTTTTAATTAAGCCAACGGACACGCAAATGACAAACTTATTGAAAAAAAAATAATAATCATTTTATTACCCATGAAGTACTCGTATAATAAATGTTATTAAAAATTGAAGTCAATGGCAGAGCTAGTCAGGTAATAAATAAGAAAAAAGAAATTACAGTACTTTTTGACACAAAAATAATTTTAACTAAAATAAATAATTTAACTAAAAAATTATTTTAAAGAAAATTTTTAAAATTTCAAATATACTCATAGAAAATATTTTCGATTAAATTGTTTTCTAAACAAAATTTTTCGAAGTTAAAAGTTTTAGTAGAAAATTGTACAAACAATAATTTCAACAATTTTCATTAAAAGCTTTTGAACTCAAAAATTTTATATAGAAATTTTTTGGAACTTTAAAATTTGCTAAGCAAAATATCATACATTTTCCACTTAAAAATTTTCTACAAAAAGTTAAATAGAACTTTTCTATCGAAAAATGTTTGTGCTGTTAAAGCTGTTAATAGAAAATATTTTGTGCTTTAAAGATTTTTTTAAATAATTTTTTGTGCTTTAAAGCTTTATTTAAATAATTTTTTGTGCTTTGAAGCTTTATTTAAAAAAGATAGTGTGCTTTAAAGTCTTACCTAAAAAAATTCTCTGCTTTAAAATTTTCGGTTTGAAAATATTTTGTATTTCAAAATTTTCTATCGAATTTTTTTTTTGAGTTTTAAAGCTTTTTTTGAGATGTAGAGCTTTCTGTTAAAAAAATTGTGTTCTAATGCTTTGTATTGAAAATGTTTGTCTCGTAAAACTTTCTATAAAAATTTTCGATAAATTTTTTTTGGATATTAAAATTTTCTATGGAAAATTTATTTATTATAAATTTTTCTATCGAAAAGTTTATTTGTGCTTGGAAACTTTTAATAAAAATATTTGACGCATTTAAACTTTATATAGAAAATTATTGCTCCTTAAAGCTTTCAATTGAAAATATTTTTTCTTTAAATCTTTCTTTATTTCTTTTATATTGAAATTTCTATGGAATTATTTTTACCACAAAATTGTATCCATACAATTTTTTTTTTCGTAAACCTTTTGTAAAACTAAATTATTTTTTCTGAATACGGCAGTAAATCTTTTGATAGAAAATTTTAGTTTGAAATGTTTTTGTAGAGTTTTTCGCCTTTCCAGATTTTAAAATTTTCATAATTTCTTTTGCAAAATCTTTTGAACTTTGAAATTCTTGTAGATATATTTTGGAACTTCAATACATATTTCCAATAACAAAAAATTTTAAACTTCAAAATTTTCTGTACAACTTGAAATTTTTTATGGAAATTTTTCTCCAAATTTTAAACTTTCTTTAAATTTTTTTTAATTTCAGAATTTTATACATTTCGAACTTAAAAATTTTTTAATTTTTATTATATTCTTTGCACAAATTGTTAAAATTTTTTTCTTTACAAATTCTTAGAATTTTACAAAAATTTGTTGACCCTTAAAAACATTTTAGATATCTAAATATTATTATAGGAAATATTCTCTAAAGATATATTTTCTGTTGAGAAAATTTTGTATTGAAACCAATTTTTTTTTTAATTTTTTTCCGAAAATAATAGAGCAAAAAAAGTTCATTCAGCTTTTTATAAATTGTTAAAAATTCCAAAAAACATTTATACTTCTCGTAAAACAAACATAAATTTGCTGTTTTAATTTTTATCTTTCATTAAATGTAATTGTCATGTGCTTGACCTTAATGACACTTTTTAATGCAATTATTTTTCTCATTAAGCCTAAAACACAACAACTCGTGTCATTAGTTAGTCGCAATACCAGAACATTTTAGTATGCAATTTATTTTATGCAGGTAATTTTTTATTTTTTGCCGTAATAAACAAAGACTTTTGTTATCAATTTTAAACGAACTTAATGAATAAAAAAAAGAGAAGACCAACAAGTGATAAATATTTATAGACCAGAGAACCTCATTGTGTATACATTTGTGTTTTTCGTTATCTTTTTTGAAATGCAAATGAGATTAAGAATAAAACAGCATACATTATAATTCATGGATTATTTTAAAAACTAATTTTATGGCGGGCATAAAAAACATGAGCTTGATTATTGATTGCCTATGTTTTTTTTTTTTTTGGTTTCAGAGGAGTGTCATCAAAAATCAATACTCACAAGTAGCAAAGTCAAGTTCAATGAAAATTGTATTATGTTGTATTCCATTGTCTGAAAAATGTAAAAGAATCAGCACATGGTGGTTAAACAACTTTTTATTGAATAAATATTATTATGTTTGCAAAAAAAGAAAAACAAAATAAAACTTATACAAAAATAGTTTCACATAAAACAAACTTATTGAAGTTAAAAAAAAAACGACGGTAACACCACTTCACTGCAAACAGACAACAGTAAAAGTCAAACACTGGAGCCAAAAAAGGCTTTTAACTACTTGAGAACAGTGGGATGGATGAAAAAAAGTAAAACTAGCACTTCAAAATAATTATAAAGAAAAATATTTGTTTGAAAAAGTAAATTCAAGATTAATTTATTTCTGGAATTCTTAAATCCTTTACATAGTTAATTTTTGAAATTTATTATTATTATTTATTATTTTTTTTTGTAGATTGCGTTATTTTGAATTTTGTTTTTTTTCAAGTTCAGCCCACAGTGCTCGTGCGCTATTTTAGTCATTTATCAAAAGTGGCTCTACTGTTCAAGTGCTGTTTTGTTTTTTATGTGTAAACGCCACTATATTTGGTAAAAGTTAACAAATTAATATCTACAACAAAGAAAAGAGTAAACAAAAGTAGAAATTTTTTATGACCATATTGAATTTTTTTTTGCGTTGTTTAAACGATTTTTTTTCTATATTTCTCGCAAATCACTTAACTAACAAAACAAAATACAAAATCATACATATTTGTATTTACTTGTTTACCAGCATTTGCTAGCGACTTCACAATTACAGTACGAGCTCGATTTGCGCAACCGAATGGAAATCGAGATTGTTGCTCTTGCCGAAAAGTTGCCAAAAATACATCACTAAAAACTTCATACATATAAACCAAACTATAATTTAACATAAAATAATTCATCTTCAATAGTTAAAATAAATTCATATATGTGACCTTCTCCGAGAAAAGGGACCTAATGTGTCGAAAAACGGGAACTTGGAAAATTCGATAAAAATGAGAAAAATATTAAAAATTTTATTTTTTAAATGCGTTTTTCTCAAAATTTCATTTTCACACACTATGTCCGTTTTCCCGGAGTAGGTCACATATGTGATTAAAAAGGTTATAAAATAATATTTTATACATGAATTGTAACTTAAAAGCAGGCTTCATATTTTGTACTTGGGTATATTTGAGTTCTACTCATGTTAATTCTTTTTATAAACACAATATAGTTTGAGGAAAAGAATGTTGAAATTTTGGTTTACATTTTGGGATTCTTAATTTTTTGTAATACCTGCCGCCTCCTTAATTTCTGTTGCCAACTCCAGATAAATGCCAAGTGCATTAATGGCACCATCGACTTCAACCTTTTGTGTGTTTTTAATTTTTATACTCTGTGAAGTTTCTTCGCCTGAAAAATCTATAGTTTCGCTTATAGCTAAATAGTCTTTCCTGATTCATTCATTAATTAATAAACACTGCAAAAACCTTTTTGGGGTGGCTTCTTTTGTGAAACTAAAAGTACTTGTTAAAACTGCGTTTTAAATTCAGAAAAATCGAGGATGTTTTTTGAAAAAAGTTGCAATTATAAAGACTGTAATTTAAAAAAAATTAGTAAAGTGCGACTTTGACTCGCGCACGAAGGGTTCCGTAATTTTTTTCGGTTTTGAGGTTTTTTTGTTGTGGCGCGTTTTTTTCACGTTTCGGCGATTTTTTCTTTGGTTTTTGGCGTTTTTTTTCATATTGGCGATTTTTTTCATTTCAGTGATTTCTTCGGTTTTCGCCGATTTAATTTAGTTTTAATATTTTTAATATGGAGATTTTTTCGTTTTGGAAATTTTTTTTTATTTTTTTGGCGATTTTAAAATTTTGGGACATTTTAGTTTTACCGTTTTGGTGTTTCAAGAGTTTTCCTCTTACGGTTTCCAAGATACAGCAACTTGTCAAAATTAAATAGTCAATATTACATTAACTGATGGAACAACCTTTAATTTAAGTTTTTTACAATTTAGTGTTAATTGTTGTAGTCTGTACAAATTTCAAGCGTCATATAATTATATGTATATTACATGGGATTTTAACATTTTTCGTTGCTCGTTTTTGAACACCCTTTAATTTTTAACTTTCATTTATTTGTTGTTGTAGCGGCAAAAATTCTTCATACTCTGTCTAAATTTCAGGTCCGTAGCTCTTACGGTTCCTGTGACGGACAGACGTAAAGAGTAGCGAAAACAATAGGGTTCCTCTTTATCTTTGTTGCATTAATCGAGGTTTAACAATAATTGGTGGTTGCACAAATCAAGCTCGTACTGTATTTAGTTTCGCTTGTGTTAGACATTTATTTAAGGAGATAAACTCCGACGTCACCCTCCTTTGGCTATTGATATCCAACTAACTAATCGGAACTGGTGTGAAAAATTCATTATAAAATTCCGCAAAGCGAGTTATTAAAAACTCTCGTATTCTATTTTTAAATCTGCTCAAAACTTGTTTAATTTAAATTTTTCCGACTAAAAAAAATTATTTAGAACAGAATGTTGCAAAACAAGCTTCAAACATTAGAATTATTAGAATTGTTCTTTAGTCTGCTACAAAATCGTCGTAGTCATAATACGAAACTCCTAATAAGGCCCATTATGTACGCAAAAGGATAAAAAAAATGCAAAGTAAGTGATGCCTGAGGAAGCGAATTTGAAAGAAATTTTTATGATTTATTTATGTACATAAATTTTTGTATTTTACTGAAATATATCAGCTGTTAGTTCTAAGTTAGCTAACGCTAACCTGCTGTTTGTGTAAGACGTTGACGTTAGAAATCTTGGCGTTTTTGTAATATATTAAAGGAAACTTGGAAAACTTTTCTTTAATCTATTACAGAAACGTCAAGATTGACGTTGACGATGTCTTACACAAACGGGCTGTAAGTATTTCATTATTAGTATTTCATTAGCAACAAGCAAAGTATTTGTTATGCATACAATATGTTAGAACGTAAAATTATAAAAGTTAAAAAATTTTTATTACAAACTGTTAGTGTTCGTTTAATTTAAAAAAAACGTACAAAATATTTGTTATACATAAAATATTTTAGAACTTAAAATTATAAAAGTTAGACAAGTTATATTACGTTTACTTTTTTGAAGAAGTAGTGGTGTTGTTAAATCTTCCTAAATCACAACATTTTTTCTCACCTTTTTTATGTTGTTCCCTACTGTACCTGCTGCGTACAACACATTTTTGCTTGAATTAGCGCTTTTAAAATAAGATGATGTCATGCTGATTTTATTTCTCAATATAACTACGCTGTAGATACATTACAATTTTTGAAATCTAAATAAGCAGCTCATCAATTATACACCCACATTTTTGAATATTGATATACATACATAATTACATACTAAACATGTGCGAGAGTGGACAATTAAGTATCACAATAGAAAAAAGATAGTGTCAGGAAAGTGTTGCTCTTAAGGCGCAGTTAGCCCACTGTAATGGAGTGTTATGTGAAAAGTAGTGAAAATGTTTATAGAGATGCAATGTAATGCAACCGGACATAACATAACAATATCGATCAGCTGTTTCCCACCGCTGCAATTATATTCCATTACAGTCGGCTAACTGAGCCTTAATGTACAGATTCGTGCATTCCGGTTACGTTACATTACATCTCTGTAATCATTTTCATTGTTTTTCACATAAAAATATTGATCAGCTGTTTCTTACCGTTGCGGTTACAAGCGTTTAGGGCTTTTTAGCTGCTTAGATTTAATAAAGTACAGAAAGTAATAATTACTACGTTTATACGGGCAATATTTGCAAATAATTTAACTCCCTGTTAATACGCCATAGCAAATGTACGAAAACTTTTTAGCACTTCTATACAAAACTTCTTCCAAATGTATAAAGCAGAAAAAAAATATTTATTTTAATTGTCATTATTTTCTTTTATGAAGTTTTTTTGTGTAATATTTATCAATTTATTGCTTTTAGCAAACATTTGTAAGCGTGACAATCTCCAGCAATTTATTTGCAAATTTATGCCAACAATTTACAGTTTTATTAAAAAATAGCTCATGCGTATAAACGTAGTAAAGCACAACTTTTAACTGAAACACTGAACTACTTACTATTACGCACTGATAACATAATAATACCTAAACCTGTGCCATCAAGTGGAACTGTGCACGACTTTAATACACGCACACACATACAACTATTTAAATCCAGGCTACCCAAAGAAGCACCAGAGTGCCTTACATCAATCGGCTTTTTATACACATACGCTTATACATTTTGCTCGGTTCTCTCTCTGTGAGCAGCTCTGATTTAAATTCAATTACATTTTTAAGCACAAAACTCATCGTTTAACATGTATTTGCAATCCAAAAAAAAAATAATAATAATTATCAACCTTTTGTAGCTCATAATTTTTTTTGCTTCAATTTGTTATAATTTAACCTTTTGCCATCCGTTTCTGTTTCTTTTATTTATTTTTTCTCTAATGCCGAGTTCACAGATTCTGCTTGTCATCATCATCATTTATTTTTCAAGTACAATTACTATTACATTTTACATTTATTCTTGTGATTATTTGTAGCATGGCATGATGTTTTCCGCTCTTAGAGAACAATAATTGCAGGAATAGAAAAACAAAATGTAACTCGTATTATGTAAAGGTCTTTTTCCTGGGATTTCTTTTGCTTCTTAAGCCTTCTAATGATAGAAAAGTGACAATAAAAATGTTTCCCTAGCCACTATTCTGGCTGGCATTGGCATAAGAGATAAGCGCCAGCAGAGTGAAATCTTTGTTTTTTAATCCTTAATGCACTTACATACATACATACTCGTGCATTTGGTAATATTAGTACGTTTCTTTTACAATATTCTTAAGATACTCTTACGTACATTTATTTTATTTTCATCCTCTAATGATTAAAATAGATTTTGCTTTATTTCTTTGGCTTCTATTAGAAAATTTCATTTATCTTTTCAGTTGCAATAGTTTTATTTATTTTTTAAATGATAGACGTGGACAATATGATTATCTCTCTCTATCTGTTTATATCTTTCACTCACTCTCTCTGTCTATCTCTATCTCTCTCTCTTTTTCTTTTTAATAAAGCTTATATTTCAAAAAGAAATATGTAATCTGATTTGTATGTATACGTATTCCGCAATGGAATAAATGCAATATTTCTTTATAATACTTATGTATAATTATTTTAAAATAATAAAACTAAAGAAGTTGTAGTAATGATAAAAACAATTGTAGTACTGTGATTTTCTGCGGTTTGACTGACTTCGTTTCGAAACTAAAATAATTTGAAGAAATATGGAACAGTAATGCAAGAAAGTCTTATGTGTCGAGTAATGATAACAGCCGGATAACAGTCGCGTTGCTAGTTGCCGAAAACTAGAAAAAATCTCAATGCTTGATATGCATTTGATATAGAAAAATTTTCAATGTTCGAAAACTATAATTTTAATTTATAAAATTTAAAAAAAAAATCTGTTGAAAGTTTTTAAATTTTGCAAGAATTTTTTTATGATTTTTTTTTTGATCGCGAATTACAATAAATAAAAATTTAAAAATTTTGTTCACAATTTTTTTTTAAATTCGTAAACTTTTTATTATAGAAAATAAAAAAAATACAATACTAAAAAACAAGTTTCTATGAATTGAAATAAAAAATGTTTAAATTTAGGAAAATTTTTTTTGATAATCTTCTTTGGTCTCGAATTAAATAAAACTTGCAAAATTTTTTGAAAAATTTAGTTAACAGAAATTTTTTGAAAATGCTAAAACTTTTTGTTGTAGAAAATTAACAAAAATATAATATTCGAAAAAAGTTTCGAATGAGAGCCTGAAATTCGCCTCAAATTGATCAGATAAGGTCGAGAACTACTCACATGTTAAAATAAAGCTTTGCACGAGCGACTTAAAAATATATTAGTGGTGTTCGGTATTTCATTCAAATGGTCTTATGTAAGTGTAAATGCAAAATGTCGTAGCTTTTATGGAAAATCTAACAACAAATTACACACTCAATCCAAAGAAAAGCAAGATCATTTGTATCCAACATTGAATACCGCCATTATACAAGTATATCCTTACTACTTTATGTATTGCAACTTAGTTTCAAAGACATTGTCATTAACTTTTCCATATAAATATTTCTTAAAACATAAATTGCAAATATGTATGTGGTATTTATTTTATTTTTCCTCTCTGTGAGGCTTATAAATTTTCTTTCTTTGTATCCCATTGCTGGTGTCATTTACGTCTTTATAATCCAATTATGGCATTTTACTGTGTTGATAGGATTTTATATATATGTATAACTTTGTCTTACTTTTAAACTGTCATAAATAGTTTTAACCTTCTGCGTGGCCATTGTTATTTTAAAAATGAAAAACTTTATGACACTGACAGCCACAAACTCGTAACAAATAGTGACAATGTAAATAAATCGTGTGTAGAAAATTTGTTAAGTATGTATGTTTTCCATTTCAAAAGTTTGCTAAAAACTAAAGTAACATTGATATAAATTTAAATCTTAAGAATCTTTGGAGTGAGGGCAACTTTGCACATACGATGAAAGTTACTTTTCTAAGTTATTATCCAAAAAAAGGTGTTTATTTACGGTCTTAAGTGTTTTTGTGAAATTGAAAATATCTTGTTTTGGCAGCTCAATTTTAATACATTTGTTCTCTCTTTTTTTCTTTGCAGGTATGTTGGACAAAAATTAAAAGATAAAAAAATAAATTGTAAGTCTTATGCATAACTTTAATCAAACTTTTAAACACTGAGAGAAATTTTTATATCATTCTTTTTGTCTACATACATATGTATACATAATTGAGTTCTTTAATTTTATTTTGAAATTAAAACAAACACAAATATATTTACGCTTGTGTTCTAACTAAATATTCACAGTTTTTAGACTATAAAATTTATAAAATTTTAAAATTAATTCATTTCTTGGACCAACTATTTTTGTATAGACAATTTTTTGGTCTTGAGCGGGAAACATCAAATATTTAAACAAATTATTTGTTTAACTTTTTAAATATTTCATTATTAACTATTTTTATGCTTATAAAACAAACACCAAACGCCCAAGTGATTGCCAACCCTTTTTCAATGTTTAAGTTCCATGTTTAAAATATTATTCTGTATGAAAACACTTTCGACAGATACTCTTATTGAAGACATGAAGCTAAATCGCAATATATTGTTTGTTTTTTCAATACAATCGTTCATTGATTGCTTTGTGGCTGCCACAAAATGAATGAATAGATTGAATAGATAAGTGAGCGCGTGTAGTTAAGGGTGTAAAATGGTGTTTTATCTTAGTTATTTATTTTGAAACATGTTAAAGCACGTAACTGTTATTGACTATTACATCTTCACAGATACTTATAAATATCCATATGTATATGTACACATAAATATAAATATAATATTGCTCTTATTCATTGTTAGTTTTATAATCTGTGTAAAATATCATGCGGGGTTTTGGTAGATTTTCGAAGGTTTTTTTTGGCTTAAATTTTGATTTGTTGCAGACATGCTGTCAGGGTATATTGATGGTTTTGCTCATTTTCTAGATGTTTTTGGGGAAGGTGTAAAGGAAGGTTAAACAATAAGATAAAGATTTGATGAATGCTTTAAAGTTGTAAATTTTTATATAAAAATTAGGGAAAATTAAAAAAAGAATTTTTTCTCAAGGATCGCTTTTTATGTTCTTATATCATTTTCATAAAAGGGAAAGACATTTCAATTACATTTTTATTAGAGATTAAATGAAACTAGTTTTTTCTATCAGTTCGAACTAGAGATGGGTGCTTGTCGAATTTTTCCAACATGACACAACACGAACACGAATACCAAGACGTCCAACATGTACGAAACACGCAAGCAAAAAATAAGGTCAAACACGATACTGCACAACACGCCCGAAATGTTCAGGGCAATTGTGAATAAAATTCCGCGAGAAATTTCTCCCTTTTCCAATTCCAATTTTTTGTTTACTCTATTACTTCCTATTGATTGAAATTGTTCCCCGGGAAAAATTTCTCGCCGAATGAAGATCTGAAAATGTAATTGATTTTGTTTTTGCCTGCTGATACTATCCGCTATCACAGCTGATACTATCGGTTTACGTACAGAACATAAAGCTTCAGAGGATCATACAATATCAAGAAATATGCTGGTGTTGTGTGTTTAACGATACAAAATATTAAATTTTTTCTCTACCAAAACAACCCAAAACAAACCGAACACGCACGAAATCAGATTTTTTTGGCACGAACATTTCGTGTTGAGTCGTGCGTGTTCGTGTCACGAAAAAAGAAACACGACACGCGCCTATCTCTAGTTCCAACTAATTTTTGTCTCCTTTTTTATGTAATTGAGCTTAAAGGTTAGTATTTTGCGGAAGATAAAATAATTCTGAAGGAACAAATTTTACACTGAAGACAATCAGAATAATTACTTCTGACAAACACTAGCAAAATGGAACAACATGCTGCTTTCCTAAACTGCCACACTTTCATCACCAGCGTTCTTGTGTTTGGTTAACTGTGTGTGTTGGTGGCGGTGAATTTTATATACTTACACATTTTTTAGTGCAAACAGAATATGTGAATTGTTTTGATTCATTGTATTATAATTTGCTGAAGAATTTTGTGTAATGAAAAACGCTTGTTGAACCGTTCTCCGTTATAGTGTTTGTCAGAATATTTTCAATTGCTTGTGGTGTAAAGTTGTGTTCTTAAAAATTATAAGATGTAATAATAAGTGAAAATAGTTTGAAATTTCGTTCGATTATCAAATATTTTTTGTAGCATGTTTGATGATTGAAATATTCGTTTATATGTACATATATATCGTCTGCTCATAGTGTTACTTATTATATTTGCTTTGCATAATCTAATATCTCTATAATTAGTTTTGATATAATCTTTTCAGAAAGCTTTATACGCCACTCAATTTCTTTTAAAATGTCTTGAATTTTCTATTTCCTATTCTATATTCATATATATTTATGTATGTATGTATGTATGTATTTATGTGTCTTAACTAACAATAATAATTTGCTAAATTTTATCACTAAGCTTAATTAATTTTAGTCAAGTGCCATTAAAGTGATTAATCTCTTTGCATTTTAATTTTGCAAATAATTGCTATAGGAGATGGATGGATGTGTAATAAAATTTCAATTAATTTGATAAAATCTCTTTCTGCCAACAATTATTTTGTCCTAAGAACACTTGTCTTCACTCGCCTAAGAGCTTTCAAATTTATTTATGTACATACATACATGTTAATAGGTTACTTGTAGAATTTTACAAAATAATGTTTATAATAAAAATAAACCACATTGTAATCCTAAGTGATATTGAGTAGTTGGGAAATTTAATTAACAATTAATATATTATGAAATGTATAAATAAGCAAGTATTTGGCAAAATTTGTTGTGAATAAAATCAAAATTCCTGCGCCAATTAGAATGAAAAACAGACAGCTCATTCGATTTTAATTGTATATTTAGATACAAAAAATGACATATCGAGCTTTATTTTCGATTTTATCGTAATTTTGTTGACCTAGCCATAGTTTAGAATTATCAAAATGCCAAAATTGTTGATAACTTTAAGATATGGACTGTAAAATTTTATCAAAGGCCAAAAAAAAACCTTTTCATGAAAAAATTTAATTTTTGACGCTTGCGATGATTAAATCGAAAATAAGGCTCAATATTTTTGTATTTTTATTGTTGATTTCAAAAATAAAATTCAAACTTTTTCTATTTTGGTGATACAACTTCCAGGTTATTAATAAATTATTATTAAAAAATGTCGATGTATCTTACACAAACTTTGTTTATTTTAAATTTAGAGATAGAAAGCTTTTAATGAAAGACCCTTTATTTAAATGAAATTTGTTCGGTTGCCATTTTTTCAAAATTCTATTTCAGCTTATAAATGAATTCAGTAAAGTACGATTTGACTCGCACACAAATTGTTCCGCACGGCAGTAGTTTCTTTTTGGCGATTTTTTTCGGTTTTGGTGAGTTTTTTCGTTTTGGCAATTTTTTTACTACACATACTTAATTTACATTAAGCATTTTTTTTCATGAAATTAGTTACATGAAAATTTTTTATTTTTCAATAGCATCAGAGATTCATTCTACGTTCTTTTTTGTACAGCATTCTCCTTTATAGCGCTATAATTTAGTTACACTCAGGGAAAAGCTGCAACTTAAAAATAAGAACGCGTCACATTAATTTGATAATTATCAATATAGTAGAAAATCTATGGAGAGATACTTAAAAATAAATAATATTAATAAATTAATACTGTAAATTAATATTTTTCCATATTGAAATGAAAAATTTCAACATGATAAGAAACATTCATTAATAAGAAACATTCAACTTTAGTTAATAATTCTTATTAATTCAATATGGTTTTTATTGATTTTAAGCTGTTTTTTCCCTGGGTGTATATTGATTTTTTTAGTTTTTGCGCTTTTTGATTTGATTCGGTTCTTGTTCGATTTTTTAGTTTTAGCGTTTTTTTTCGATTAGTCTATTTTTCAATTCATATTTTTAGTCTTAGCGACTTTGTAAGTTGTGGCGCTTTTTTAATTTTATCGTTTTTTTCTTTTTGGCGATTTTTTTACAATACATATATTTTTTATTATTGGCAATTTTTTGGCCTTTGGCGATTTTTTAATTTTAGGGTTTTTTCGTTATGACCATTTTTTCAAAGTGCATATTTATAGTTTTAGCGATTTTGTAGTTTTGGCGCATTTTTCATTACGGCGATTTTTCAGTATTGACGCTTTTTTTATTTTAGCGTTTGTTTTTCGTTTTGGCGATTTTTTTACAATACTATATATTTTAGTTTCGGCGATTTTTTATTTTTAGCGTTTTTTTTCGTTTTGCCCATTTTTTAAAGTGCATATTTTTAGATTTAGCGATTGTTTTAGTTATGTCGCTTTTTCCTCAGTATTAACGCTTTTTTAATTTTAGCGTTTTTGTTTAGTTTTGGCGATTAATTTTTAGACACATATTTTAGAAGATTTTTTGGCCTTTGGTGATTTTTCAAAATTGGCGCTTTTTTAATTTTAGCGTTTCTGTTTCGTTTTGGAGATTTTTTAATATACATATTTTTTAGTTTTGGCGATTTTTTGGCCCATTGCGACTTTTTTAGTGTTGACGCTTTTTTTTTCGTTTCATATTGGTGTTTTTTTTGGCTTACTGCGATTTTTTAGTATTGACGCTTTTTTTAGTTTTAGCGTTTTTTGGCCTATTGCGATTTTTAGTATTGACACTTTTTTTAGTTTTAGCGTTTTTTGTTTCATCTTGCCGTTTTTTGGCCTATTGAGATTTTTCAGTATTGACGCATTCTTATTTTAGCGTTTTTTGTTTCGTCCTGGCGACTTTTTACAATACATATATTTAGTTTTAGCGATTTTTTAGTTTCTGCGATTTTTTTTGTTTGTAGCGATTTTTTAAAAGTTTTACTTTTAGTGATTTTTTAGCATTTCAGCAATTTATTTTATTTTTGGTGATATTTTTCATTTAAGCGCTTATTTTCCTTTTGGTTATTTTACGTTTCGGATTTTTTTTTTAATTTTGTGATCTTTTAATTTTAGAATTGTTGAAAATTTCAGGAGTTTTCCTCTTACGGTTTTCCAGATACAACAAGTTGTAAAATTACATAATCAAAATTGCATTAACTGATAGAATACTCTTGAATTTAGATTTTTTTTAATTTCAATGTCAATTAGTTTGAGGCCTAATTCATAAAAAATATTTTAGTTTTATAAAATTTAGTTTATATCAAATTTCCATAGAAAACAGAAATATTTTTTATGAATAAGGCGGTTAGTCTTTATAAAAATGCACTAATTTTAAAAATTTCATACACAATTTTTCGTTGCTCGCCCTTTATATTTTAACTGTCATATATTTGTTGTTGTAGCGTCCAAAGTTTTACATATTCTGTCCAAACTTTAGGAGTGTCGCTCTTACGGTTATAGAGAAAACAGCCAGTCACAGGCGGACATTCAGACGGACATCGCAGCGCAAACAACAGGCTTGCTTTTTACCATTAGTGTACGGAAATCTAAAAAATTAAGCATGAACTAAAAATTAGTGCACCAAAAAAATTAATTTTTTTAACTGTTTTTCGTTATGGCTAGCAAATGATTCTGTGGCAAAAAGGAATTTTCCAAGCGACTTGAAAGTTTAAAAGAGCTCTCCAGCAAAACAGTAAAATATTACTTAAGCACTTCTTCCTTATTGCTAGCAAACAATTGATATTGTAACCTTAGGAGCAATTTTTTAATTGCGAGTATATTTCAGTTAAATTTTTTTTTCATTTTCTTTGTAATTAGACTACAGTACATAATTTTATTAAAAAAAGTTGTCTTGTCTATTTTTATCAACAAAATTCCTTTGCTCTGCTTTCACTAATTAAGAGCAAATTTTTTGAGCAACTTGCTATAACAAAATAATTCTATTAAGCTTTAATTACTTATGGTCTTTCTTTAGCATTGCATAAGGCTACAATAACTACAAATTCAATTGGGTATTTTATTTCTTTAACCAACTAAACGACACGACTATGGTAAATTCAAAGGGAGTGTGTCTAATGATTTCTTCAAGCTAAACCTTTTCTCTAAGGCCATTAAGAGCGATTGAATTGCTGATTAGTATTAATATTTTGACAAGCTTAACTAATATAACAAAATAGCATTAAAGATTATTTGACAATCCCCCGCCATTATTTTGTAACAGATGATACTCGTAGCGGAAATTGTTTTGCGCAGGAAATTGAACAAGAGTCAAATAGTAAAAGTGCTAAGTCAGCAGGAAGGAAGTTCAAAAAGAAGGAAAAAGAGAGGCAGAAAGCCATATAGGTAATAAATATAAATAAAGCAACGAAAATTAGCAAGTGCAGATTGTTTCCAATATTTTAAATTTTATCCCACTGTGTGACGTATGATTGATATTAATTTTTAGGTCCAAAAAATAGTTTTTTTTCAAGATTAAGGTCTGTTTAAATTTTAATTTTTCAGTTCGATATTTCGTCAACCTTTGTTTAACTGAATCAAGATATCTCTTGCTTTATGTTGTTATTTAACTTTTTCCTTTGCCTTTTTTCACTCAATCACAAAAAATATTTTTTTATAATTCTAATATCCAGGTTTTTTTAAATAAAACCTACAAAACCATGTATCAAAATTTTATTAACACTTAAGCTAAAAATAAACTTTTAATTACAATTTTATATTTAGAACATTAATTTCATGAAAAGCAGAGAATCCTTTAATATTTCCCAATTTAAATCTGCTTATCATAATTTCATTTAATTGAATTCCTCTAGCTACTATATTTTTTTAAAAGCAGATTATGTCCCTTTTTTTCTTAAGATGATTTATATGTAAAAACTCTATCAGCAGCAGTTTTTTCTTGCAGCATATTTTAGCCGACCAGCCAGACGTTGTGGAGTTTTTAATAGAGTTTTTCCTTCTTATCTGGCCAATAAATTTTGTTTTAAAAAATTAGTTTGAAATTTATGGCTACTTGTAAGATTTTTTTCTAGCAAAGAAAAATGTGTTAAGCATGCAAATATTTTTAAAAGAAAACAAAAAAAAAAACGAGAAAAAAATTTGCATAAATTAGTTTTAAGTTGCCGGAAGGCTATTTTGTTAATAATAAAATAAAGCTAAATAGTGTCCTTTAAATATTACGAAATTAAATTTAAAAAAATTTATATATCTTCAATTTAAAGGAAATAAATTAATTTACAATTTGTCTTACAAAACTATACGAAATTTAGACTAATCGAATCGAACAATAATATTTGAAAAACTAACTAAAATGATTTATTTATGATTTAATTAGGCATGTGATAATTATAAATGAACAAATAATACCAAAGATAATTGTAAATATTTTGACAAACACTAGCAGAACGGAACAACTAGCTATTTTCGAAGGCCACTACACCATCATCAGCGTTCTTTGTTTTTGGTCCACTGTGTGTGGTGTCAGTTGATGTAGATTTCTTCTTTATACACTCAGTCAAATAATTTACTTTAAAAAAATTCTTAACACAACCTTTACAAAAGAAATTTTAAAATTTTTTATTTCATTTCATTTTCAAATTTCTCAAAAGCTTTCATTCCTAAAAACTCCAATTTAATATCAATCATACGCCTGCTGTTTATCACATTATAAAAAAAAAATAAATCCTGCAACTCCTTAAAAACAAATCTTAAGAGATTTAATAATGTTTTTTTTTTAATTAAATCCTTTTAAATAGTTAAAAGTTCATTTAAGTATAAAGAAAAGAAAATAAAAATAGCAAAAATAATTCAATATGACTGCAAGAGAGTGAGTAAAGTTTTTAAGAAATATTAAAGAAAAAAGAATGAATGGAGGTCTGTGCGATAAATTCAAATACGGATTAATATCTAGAACAATTTATTACAAAAGTTGATAGCAGCCATACTTTTGAAGCTACATCTATCAAATTGGCTGTTATATATTCAGCGCTATAGGTTGATCATTACCAACTTCTTTTGGCCAGAAATCTTTCATCTTTTAACGTTTCTCAACTTCAATTTGCCGTGCTACACAATTTTCTTGCTTTTTGATCAGTCATGGAGTTTAGAAACGTTTTAAAATTGTTCCTTGAGAGACTACCAATGCTTTTGTAATCGTTTAATACTCTGAACTAATTTAATTCAATATCTCTCGCACGTTGAAATCGATGCAGCAAAGTACTCAAAATAAGATTTGATATGTAATCGATATTATTTAGCTGAACTTTGTTTTAGAAATTGAAAAAGTAAAAAACAATTCGACGTTTTCGAGGCAAACATAAAAAAACTTTGTCGTTTACAGTGGGGCTTATCGTGGTTGACGTCGTTTAACTTCGACTACGACAATTTGGTCCAAGTTTATATTACAAACGGTTTTATAGTCGAAGTCGAATTACGTCAACTGCGATTATGGAACATAAAATAATAAAATAATAAAATAAATTACAGATGTTTATAGATATATACATATACGGCAAATGTATAAGCAAAAATTGGCATGCAAAAATCGGTTAGCATAAGTGGAAAAATTTAACATGATCTTAAAAAGTTTTGCCATGAAAGTTCACATTAAAAATCATGGTAGGACTTATAGGAGGGTTAAAATTAGGTAATGCGACCATTATTAATGTCAAATTGTATGAAGGAAATCGTTAACACCTAATTCAATTTCGTCAGTTATGCGAACTTCATACCAATTTTTGCTTATACATAGGGCCGATATAGTACATATACATTTGTATGTATGTATATCGTTACCTTAATATAGAAAGGTGCTAACACATTATTTTTTTAATCAAATTTTTTTGTAAATTACGATATCGAAGAACTATAAACTCTCGCTTTCAAAAAAACATTTTTAGGGCCTTTCTACATTAAGGTAACGATGTATGTGTGTAATATATCTACCTTAATTTTAATAAGAATTAGTATTGCTTTATAGACATATTCTGACTTTCGAGGTAATTAAATTTCTTTCAAATGCAAATAAAATGGGTTTTTGTATAACATTTATAATTTTTCTGACGTTTAGTTCGGATTTTCCAACATTTTCAGGGGTAATTATTTTTATTGAAACCTCACATATTTAATAATTTTTTTTTCAATTAACGTTAAAAATAATTGCAAATATAAATAAAAAGTTAAATAAAATATCAGTATTTTTTCATGAACTTCTATATTAAACATTTTAAGGTCAGCTGTGTGTAAATTGTAAATGCAGTGTTGTGATAATGCAGTAATTTGCTTGGCTGCTCATTTTGATATCTGTCTCGTGCTCAGCAATTCTGACGTCAGGAAACTCAACTTACATATTTTATCCTCTTTTCCACCTTTCAATATTTTAATATAAGACATAAATTGTACGATATAAAACAAATAAGGTTAAAAATAACTGAAAATTAAAATAAAAGTTAAATAATTTATATTATATATATGATATTTTATCAGTCCTTCCTGAACTTCTATTTTAAAATTTTCTACGTTAGCTGTATGCAATGATGATAATGCAGTAATTTGTGTGTCTGTTGTAGCGATGTCAACTAGGTGCTTTTGGCACTATTTTTAATGCTTTTTAAAGACTCAAAATGTCAAATTTTGAGCGTTAGTGCCAAACTAAGAAAAAGCACTAAGTAGTGCTCTTAAAAAATTTATTAGGGCAATTATCAATAAAATTCCAGGAGAAATATCTCTTTTTTCCAATTAGAATTTTTTCTTTTCCCTATTACTTGCCATTAGTTAGAATTGTTCCCCGGGAAAAAATTACCGTGGACTTTTATTCATAATTGCCCTATATGTATTTCTTAAAATTACTTTAATAAAAACTTGGTGTATTTATATTTTCAGTGAAGCATACACTTTTCGTCTGATATATTTCATTTAAGATGATACTATTGCAGAAATAGAGAATAGCTCAGAAGATATTAAACATTGTTAAACTTCACTCGTTTCAATCTACACTTGTTTTTCACGTTAGTGCTTTTTACGCTTTTTAGATCTCAAAAGTACGCTTTTTTGTGCTTTTTTAAATTTTCATGTGCTTTTAGACTCAAAAAAGTTGGCATCACTGGTCTGTTGTATTTTATATCTGTCTCGTGCAGTGTTGCCAGAAAATTATGACGAGAGAATGCTAAATCGGTGAAAAAATTCTGCTAAAATGTTCTACAGAAGAAAAGCATAATGCCAGATTTAAATTTAAAAAAAAATTGCTTTGAATCTCATGTTTACACAAACTTATTAGTATTTACAGGTATTTTTATAGCACATACAAACATAAAATAGTTAATAATTGGTGTTTTTTGAAATTGTTATTATTATGTTTAAATTTTTTTTCCACGCACTAATAATCCCAACTTATAATTTTACTTATTCAGTAAAACATTTTTTTAAATTAAAAATACATTAAAATTGATTATTGTGGGGTTAGCTGTAACCATTACCCTAAAATACATGTAGATTTATGAGAAGAACCCTCTATACAGAAGAATTTTTTTTTTAACAAATTAAGATTTTTTTTATTTGCAACAAATTCTGTCAGAAAGCATTTAACAGAATTTTTTAAAAGTTTAATGCTTTTTAACTAATGAAAATGCCAGATCTAGCAGTGAAAATGCTAAAATGGCAACAATGGTCTCGTGCTCAGCAGTTTTTAAGTCGAGGTGCCACATATCTGCAATAAATAATAAACGTAAATGGCCGTAATTTTCAATTAATTGGAAAATAAGGACGTGATTGCACTGCACTGCAAAGGCAATAACTAGTTTGAGAAGTGAGGACATTCAGGTTCATTACTTATGACTTTATTGCAGTGGGCCTATTGTGTGGATAGTGGGATTCAAAATGTCCTTTTTTTTTGTTGTCCCAAAGAACTTACACTTTTTTATCATGTGTACTTAAAAAATGCCATATAAGCTGTTAGAGACACACGCATTTTTAAGTTGTACTCCGCACGCATTTTTAAGTTATACATACATTTGGATATGTATAGAAAACATAAGATTTTAATTTTTTTAACTTTTTAAATGCCGTAAAAGTTTTCTTAAAACCCTCGCAGCTCTTGTTGTTTCCAGTTTATTTACTGAATTTTTTCTATCTTTGCAAAAGTAATTGAGAACTTTGCATTATTTTTTCTGCTCCATTGCATTTATTATTCTATTCTATTTTATTATTTTTTATTTTTTTTTTCAAATCAAACTACTGGAAGTTTACACTGTATTACTATTTATATTGTAATACAAAACTTGCGAAATGAAAGAAAAGCATCAATTTAAAAAAAGAAAGAAAAATTAAATGAAATTATTTTACTTGAGTTACAGAAAAATTTAATCAAGCGTAAACTCATTAAATTTGCAGGAATGTAAAAAAAGACACTGAATGAAATCTTAAAGTCGGATGTCCTCTTGTATTTATTATTAAACACTTGTATTCGTACCTTTATTCTATACCGCCTGAATTAAGGTGTTTAATAAAAAAAATAATACTTTTCTTAAGGGCTTAAGAATTTTTTATATGTAGCTGTCTTAATGTTGGTTGAGATTATGAAGCTGCTGCTATTTGTTTTGCCTTTGCAAGTCATTAAAAAGGAGTTAATGGCTTTCTTTTTATATTGAAAGTTAAATATAAGAAATTTAACTTTTCATTACACAGCAGTTGCTTTTTCTACAGGGAAATCTGTTATATGAGAAAATGTAAAATTTTTTGACAGCTTGTAGAGTAAAAAAAAGCATTAAGATGGTGAAAAATTAAATTTTACAAGAGATTTTATTACACGCCCGTAAATGTAACATGACAACATTGTTGATGTTATTATTTGAAGAAGTTAAATATGTTTCAATGAATTTTGTGTATGTTTGCTTTTTATGAGACAAACATGACTTGATGGGTATGACATGATAAAATTAAATACTTGTATTTTGAAACTTTGAAAAATAAATAAAGCAATTTTTTGTTTAAGAAGGGTGTGGCGAAATAATAGAAAGAAAATAAAAATTTTTATTTTTATATAAAATATTGTAGCCCCGCCCGTTGAGCATGATAATATTGCATATGAAGTTAAATGAAGTACCCTAAAAGACGTACTCAGAAACAATTTTTAAGAAACATTAAGAACGATTATGTTAATGTTTTATGAAACGCAATATAAACTTTTTGATTATCCGTGTACATCTCCTTCATTAACAAAAATTACAAAGAAACTGACTATTTCTTTTCAATAAGAAATGAAGACGTCAACAATCATTAACAACAACACGAAGGTGTAGCCGTACCAACACACCTATGTGATTGATGAGTTTATTTGATCGTCTCCAGGGCACTTTAAAATCGTTCTCTTGGTGTATCAGTGTATCATGAGATTCTTTAAATGCCATAGAAAAAATTTATACAATTTCCACAACTTTAAGCACCTTAAATTACAATATATTATTTTTCCCACGTTATAAAAATAATCTGGGTAAATTTTTCATTTCCTTCTGTATAACCTAAAAAAACTAAATATTTTCAGCAATTGAAAAACACTCATACGCCTCAGTTAACTTATTGAATTTTTAACATAACTTCTCTTTTTTATTTATTTACTAAACAACATTAATATTCATTGAATTGTGTTAAAAACTCAAAGTTTACCTTCTCTCTTTTTATCCCTCTTGTCCTTATTTAATTGAGTTGCAGTGGTACCAGTACAATAACTCTGTGAGTGTAGTGGCAAGCAAAAGCCAGTGCAAAACTTCTATAATCAATTCGAAAGGCAAAAAATATGTTTTTTATTTGCTTGTATCCATAAAATAGCCAAAACGTGCTAAATTGGCTAAACAGCCTCGAAGTGTTTGGAATAATAAATAGTTGTGCCATTTATGGTGGTAGGGGAAATAAAGTAATGCGGAACAAACTTGTTTGCCCCAAAAATTAAAAAAAAATGTAGAATAGAATATTATATTAATACAAAGCTTTTAAAAAGATATTAGTAATCATTTGAAAAACATTACATCCATTTAAAGAGCATTAAGTACTCGTAGTCTAGGCAGTTGGCAATTTTTTAAATTGTAGAAATCAATTCAGTTAACTTTTTTGCAACAATATCATAATTCATTGATGGAGGAGACTGTTTTTAATTTTTATTATTTATTTTTTGCTTACAAAAGTCACACGTGAATGAAAGAAAATAATTGAATTCAATTAATAAATGAAATAAACGCGTTAACGTCATCTGTGGCATACGAGTAGTACTAATGTCTTCATATTAATTCAAATTTGTGTGTTTTGCGAAAAAAGGAAAAATATATTCATACTTAATTAAGTAAGTGTTATTTTAGTGTCCGACCGATAAATTGGGATGTAATCCAGTTTCTGAAACTATCTTATTGAAAGAGGTAATACAACTTCCATACATTCGTTTTTCTGGTAACATTGTGTATGTAATCTTTGTCTTATATTTGCGTGTATGTAAATTACATAAGTATTCAATTTTAATTTAATAAGAACTCTCTTAACTCAGCAATGTTATTTACAGGTATTACACAACAACAGTATTTGTAAACAATGTTAATTATACGCTGCTAAAATACTAGAATGTTAACTTTACTGTTGTTAACGCTATCACTGCTTTTATAATAAACATAAGTATGTATGTATAAAAGAAATTTACGCTGTGAGCAGCGTTGCCAAATGTGCAGTTTTATCTGTATATCGCAGTATTTTTAGCTCTTGAGCAGTCTTTCAGTTTTTTGTTTAGAAAATAAGTTTAGTTAATTATCACTTTTTATAAGTTTTTTCTTCTGATTTTTATTACTTTTCAGTAAATTTTTCAATTCCTATAAATAATTTAAACCATCAATAATTATTATTTTGTATTTTCGATACACGTTCATATCAGTGGTAAGATCATTAATGTCTTAGATGATCGTATAAAGCACACGTAAAATTTTTTTTGGAGACAAAATAAAAGTCAAAAATATTAAAAATAGGGTTATATTTTTTTTGCAATTTTTGTGAATATCAAATTCTTCATCACATAGCTGTATAGACCATGAAAAAAATATTAAGAAATGATGTATTACTTTTTCGCGATCGTTAAAAATGTTTCCGCAGCAAACGCGGTGAAGTTTTGAATTAAAATTTTTCTCCTAAGTATACAAATCTGCCACCTAATAACAAAATTTTAAGTATTTTCTAATAAAATCATGAATATTACAAGATCTTACCATTTGAACGGAAGAAGGGCGCAAAAAAATTGCGATATCATGATTCTATTTCGCGTTATTTTTTAATAAACTAAATTTTATGTCAAATGATAGATGTTGTGATAGATGAGTTGTTTGGCGGATATTATATGAAACAGTGATAATTTGAAATTTTACTTAATTTTGCTGTGACATCACAGTCGACTTTTCTATAAGAAAAGTGTGCTGTGACATCACAGTCGACTTTTCTGTAAGAAAAGTGTGCTGTGACATCACAGTCGACTTTTCTATAAGAAAAGTGTGCTGTGACATCACAGTCGACTTTTCTATAAGAAAAGTGTGCTGTGACATCACAGTCGACTTTTCTATAAGAAAAGTGTGCTGTGACATCACAGTCGACTTTTCTATAAGAAAAGTGTGCTGTGACATCACAGTCGACTTTTCTATAAGAAAAGTGTGCTGTGACATCACAGTCGACTTTTCTATAAGAAAAGTGTGCTGTGACATCACAGTCGACTTTTCTATAAGAAAAGTGTGCTGTGACATCACAGTCGACTTTTCTATAAGAAAAGTGTGCTGTGACATCACAGTCGACTTTTCTATAAGAAAAGTGTGCTGTGACATCACAGTCGACTTTTCTATAAGAAAAGTGTGCTGTGACGACTTTTCTGCGAATTGCTTCATCACTCATCTTATTTACAAGTTTTAGCTCGGATTATTTTGTATTTGAAAAAATATCTCATTGGCAAAAGATTCGCCAACAAGGAATAGATGGAGTCTGCTGTGGTTTTTACGTAAGAAAAGATTATGTTCAGAATTAAATAATTTATGTGAAGATTATTCACCTTTATTCACCTTTTAGCAAAATAAAGATCAACAGTAAAGGTGAACATGTACATCAATAGTATTGCAAAAGAATTTATTAGCTCATGGCTTTGTTCTATTTTCTTAACATTATTTTTTTATAGTTACAGTAGACATGAAAACTATATTGTAATTGAGAGCCAAACTTATTTTCCTTCACTTATTTTACATAGCTATGCATTCTTGGAAAAATAATTATATTTTTTTTTAATTTCTTCCTTATGTTTGCAAAATATTCTTTTTATGGAATGTCGTTTCTTTTCAACTTTAACCTTATACAGAGAAACACGTTGAATGATTTTGTAGCAAATCTTTTGTTTTCAATACTAATATATATTTAATTTCATATCAAGAACTAACTGAGTTTTTCTTTAAAGAGTAAAACATAAAGAAAACATCAAGTCCTTTAAGCAAACAAATGCATGTTCATAAATTATAAAAATGTATTCGAAAGAAATGAAATGCACATATTTATGGTTTTGTGTCAAAGTTTTGCTCTCTATTTTGTCTATGGCTATGTGTGTATGTGTGTGTGCATTCCAGCATGTCTTTGATTTAAGAGCAAAATAAATTGTACTACCACCACCGCCAGCAAATATAAAATATTCCTTATTCCTTATTTCTTTTTAAAAAGCATATAATACACTTGACTTTTCTTTCAAAAAGTCATCTTTATTCAAGTACAAAGTATAAGAACTATTGGCCAGATGAAGTTTTAAGATGTTTATTAGGAGGAAAAAAGAAGAGATGAACTTAATAAATTTTTGACAAATAGAACTTTTCAAAGGACATGAAGTGCTGGCTGGGAATTTTGCTAATATTTGTAGCAAATCATTTATGTAAAGAAGAGAATTTATTTTATTTTATTTAACGCGGTAATGGCTCGATGTCAAGCATTGCAGTTTGCAATTAAACAATTTTTGACTCTATTTATCCTGCTGGTAGATATGAACTCTTCATAGGAGTTTCTTCAGCAATTTTTTTTCGTAGACGGTGGCGTATGATTAATATTTATTAATTGCTTATATATGTACACCCAGAGAAAAACCAGCTTAAAATCAATAAAAACCATACTGACTTAATAAGAAAAATTAATGAAAGTCTAGTCATGTTGACATTCCTTATTTCAATATGGAAAAGTATTAATTTACAGCATTAATTTATTAATTTTATTTATTTTTAAGTACCTCAATATATATTTTCTATTACATTGAGATGTGACGCCTTCTTATTTTTAAGTTGCAGCTTTTGTTTAATATTATATATTTACCTTTATAACTTATTTTGTGGCCCAGTTCACATCTCTTTTTAATATTTTTGGAAGCTTCTAAAACAGTCTGTAAATCAAGCTAAAATTTTCTTTTCTAACATTTTCTTAAAAAAGAAAACTCTTTGCTTTTTTTCTTTTTTTTTTGTTGACTGCTCAAACTTTTCTTTTTTCCCCACTTTGTTTGTAATAAATAGCACAGAATTCAATGTTAAAATCATAAATTTTAATTTAATTCAATCGCACGTTTCCTTTTTTAAAAAGTCGAGAAAAATTATATATTTTTTATATTCTTCAGGCTGTTCTCTTCTTTTTATTTTATTTTTGACTATAAATATTCATTTAATATACATTTTCCTGAAACTGTAACACACACTTTTTCTAAAGAATTAGCTTTTTGTCATCATTTCATTGTAATTTCTTTTTGTGTGTTTCCACTTTTCAGGAATCCTTAAAGCAGACAGTCTTAAGCACCGGAAATCTGTCTGAGTCCATATGAAAACGCAATTTATCCTTACAACATTTGTATGCTGTAAAAGAAATTTCTTCTTTAATTTGAAATAAGAGCAAACAAATAATCTTAAAAAAAATTTTACTCGTAATACAAGAAAAAATATTTCCTTGAAAGAAAAATGTGAATTTTTTTTGTTTAATCTGCTGTTAGTATATTTTTTTGTTAAAAAAATTCCAAAGAATTGCTAAAATAAACTGAACTTATTTTATTTTGCCAGTTAAGAAAAATGAATATAATAATTTATTGTAAAAAGTTTTATTTATATTAAAAAAATTGCTGGAATATATTACATGTTTAAATATTTTTGCTTTTTGCTTGTCTAGAACTTTAAAGTTTTTTTATGCTGCCAATTTCCGTTTTCCTGTTCACGCACTTCCTGTTTGTTTGAATTGTACTGAAGTGTATGTACATATATTTTCATTAAAAAGTGTTGATGTTTTTTCTCTTACTCTCTCACTCACTAATACTTTTACTGCTTTCACTTTTTAATCTTTGTATATTTCAATTTGCAAGCATTTAGTTTAACCTTTTCGTGTAATTAAACTTAAATTGAAGTTGTTAGTGAGACTTTTTGATCAGTTAAGTTCTTTTCTTAAAAAATTCTTTAGCACTTGGAGGAAATTTAAGAAAGGTAATTTCTAGATGTTTCAGTAAAGGGTATTTCTTCTTTAGAGGCTTGTTCTATAATGAGTCAGCTGTATATAGAGCTTATATAGTTATAGAGTTGATATCCTGTTTAGAGTTTGATCCATGCAAATTTGTTCGTCAAATTGATTTAAAAACGCCAAAAGTCGCCAAAATCAATTTTCCTTAATATGAATTTAATTTTAATATACATTTTTATAAAATAAATAGCAAAAAAAATTTTAGCAGAAAACATACGAAATACAAATTAAATCGTCAACAATTATTTCTTGTAAATTTTTCTCGTCCAAATTCAAAACTGACTATAATTCAGAACTTACTTTTATTAATACAAAAAAAAATTAATCAAAATCTCATTGTTTTATTTTTTTAAAATGCTCTTTTAACAAAGTATTTCTCCTGGATCATAAAAATTTGTAAATTCAATGGAAAAAAAGAAATAGCCTTAAAAACTGCCACGTCGCACAGATAACTATTTGAGCCAAAAAGCTGGCCAGTACTGTTTTTTCTAGTTTAGAATGCTTGTGTAAAGTTATTGAGTGGCCTTAAATGAATGAAACTTGGCAGAAATATGTCTTATATTTCTAGGCTGTTAAACCTTGAAAAGAAGTAAAATCGGAGGAAGGGGAAAACAGTTCTTCTCAGAGGAACTAATCCCACCTCTGAAAATTAAATTATTTTTCTAAAATTTGTTTATACTTTTGCTTAAAAAATTTAACTTTTAACATATGCGAAAACTCAAACACAACCCTAAATTTGGACTCGGGCAGGGGGGAGCATCTCTGCCCTCAAAGCAAAACATTCTATAATTGACAAAAAGGTTTCTTACTCATATGCAAGATTAGCAAAAACAGAAAAAATATGAAATTTTGAATAAATCACAAACAAAATGGCGCAAACTTGCTCAAACTTTTTTCTAAAATCTAAAATTAAATATTTTTAATGTTTTGTGGTATAAAACATAATTCTAAATGTAACTATATTCACTCTTAAAAAGCTTTTTCATGTTTTTTGTTTGCAAAAAAGTTTATAATATTTTTCTTTTCGATTTTTAAACGAATTGTTTCAACATTGATATTCTAAAAAAAGTATTTTAATAGGTTTTGATCAAGTCTTTCAGCAAAAAAAAATAAAAAATTAACGTAATACCTTTATTCGTTTTGCCACAAAAAATATCATACACACATGTTAAAACCGAAAAAAACATTAAAAACTAATGTAATTTTGTTCACTTTCCTAATTTTGGCAGTGTCTCAGAGCTACAAATCACAACTTCAAAATTTCTTAAAAATGTACAATATGAACTGCGTACTTAGTTCATAAGATTTCTTTAAATTCATTTTTGCGTTTTTGGCCAGCTTTTTGACTCAAATACTCGTCGGTGCGACGCCAAATTAAAAGTTTAGACGCCAAGCAAGTTGAGAAACCACCATATCTGATAGCCCTTGCTCTATGTAGCATTGACTCTTTCTCACCCGACACCCCTCTCTCTCTCTCTCTGTCTCATCACATAAATAAATTCAAGTATATATTAATATGTAGATTAATTCTGATAGAATTGTTTTTCAACAAAACTGATTCTTTTTAAAGAGTTAATTCTGTATACAGGGCTGATTCTCTATGTACCCAGTAAAAAATGGAAGTCATTCTAGTGGAACTACATTTTCATTGCTTCCAAAAAATCGATATTTATAATTTACCGCGAGTGAGCAAAAAACTATGTAAAAGCTTATTTTAGTCAGACAAAACCTTGTAACTCCTCGATTGTGTTAGAAAATACTCACCAGAAAAAAAATATTTTTTTTTAAACAAATTTATGAACTAATTTTAGTCTAAAATTTAAAAGTTATTTGCTTAAATTTACACGAAAACACTGTTTCGGGCTTAAATTTGTATAAAAAGAAACGAATTGTTAAAATAGCTAACTATTTACCATTTTTCCTAGATGAAAATATTATCATAGAACACAAAAAAGGGAATTTTTCTTAATATCGCTTCCAATTCAGTGACCAGGCATCGAAAAAGAGAACTTCTTGTAATGACAAACCTATGTAAAAATCATTAGATCGGATCGAAATTTGCACTTCTTCCGGATCGTAAACTCTACATTTTCGTGAATTTTTTGGAGTCTCTTTTTTTACTGGGGCATATATTTGATAATTTTTCTCCAAGAATTGGCTCTATAAAGAGTTGGTAATAAAAAGCTATCTCCCGACGCAAGGTTTTTTCTTTATGTAGAGTTTATTCTACACACAGACATGATTTTGACTCTATATAGAGTTCCTTATGTAGATTTAAATTCCTTATGTCGATTTGAATTTAATTTTAAAGTAATCTTATATTTTTGCCTCCATACAAATCGACCCTAAAAAAAGTCAGTTTATAATATTTTCCTGTCACCACTTTAATGTACTTTCGTTTATAACATTCAAGTCTATTTGTATTTTAGTTTTAAATAAAAATAACAAATAGATAATATCTGTCCTTTTTTTGGCATCTTTTTGGTATCATTAAATTCTTACAGCTGGCTTAATTTTCTTTTTGTAACATCTTATTTTATTTTATTGCTTCCTCAAGTGTCTGCCTGCGTGCTTCTATCTCGCCCCCCCTCCCACCCTGCTCGACCGTGTGTGTGTGTATGACAGTAGTCATAACCTTTTGTAATCTTTTCAATTATTCGTGTTTTTTTCCTTAAAAAACATGGCAACGCATTTGAATATTAAGCTGGACAATGAGTGTCTTACTCAACTGTCTCTTTTTTTCGTCTTGTTCTTTGACAATTAGGATTTTTGAAACATCTGTGATGGATTTAATTGGCGTCATTCTTTTTGAATCAAAAATAAAAATGAAAAAAAAATCTTCAATTGAATTTTTCTTGACTTTTTTTGGCTTTGCAGTTTAACAATATTTTTTTGTGAAATTCTTATTTGAGAACTTTATTTGCTGAATTTTAATCAAGGTGCTCTAAGTTTAGGTAAAATATATTTAAAATTTGTTTATTTCATGTAGTTTAACCCAAAATAAAAAAAAATTGTTTTTTTTTATAAAATCTAGCCTTTAAACTCAAGCACTATTTCCTTTTTGCCACAGAATTAGCTTATTCAGCCTGCCACTCTCCTTACTCACAGGTTTCTGTTTTCATCGCTCGGTGCTCATCATTTTATTGGAAGATAATGGTCCATACTCATGGTCATAAACAAAGTATACCTTGAGAAATTAAAACCAGTATTATCATACAAAATACTGGTTTTAAATTCTTAAAGTATACTTTGTTTTGACTATGAGTATGGACCATTGAATTTTAATACTAATATATTCTGTTATTTTTTTTTAATTAAAATTAAATTCGCTTTCGCTTTTTAGCCGAGACACACTTGCTTCAAAAAGGCGTCACAGAGTGACGAAATTTTTTTCCAATGTAAGCAAAAATGTAAATCATTCATCAGTCACCCTGTTGGATGAGATATCTTAGTTATTTATGTTAAGGGTTGTGGCTTGGCTAAGCAAATTTCATTATAGCAGAATACATTTGAATATTTGGTAAGATATTCGGCAGATGGCGCATGATGTAGCAGTTTTTATTTGCAACACGTGCAGCGCTGCCAGATGAAATATGGTCTTTACATACTAAAAACATTTCATAGAAATCCCCAAAAATTTTAAAGTTTAACTTTTCACAAACTATTATTGTTAATTTTTTAATTTTGAATTAATGAGAAAGTAAATCTAAGAGGGGTGTTCTGTAAATCGCACGTTTTGAAATCGCCTGATTTCCAGGAAAAAGTTGACTTATTGCATCTTTTTAATTGGTTTTAATGTTTTAGATATTTAAGATATTCTATACGAACTTATCCTCGAATGTACTAAACCGTCCGATCGATTTCGTTTTGAAATCGCACAATTTCAAAACGCGTAGTTTACAGAACACCCCTGTAAATCACTGAAATGATATGTATGTGTGCCCGCGTGTTGAGTGGGATTACAATTGCAAATAAAATTGTTTATCTAATTTTTCGACCTTTTTTATATGTTCAATGAAACTATTTTTTTAAGCTTTAGGTCGGTCAGTAAATTTCATAAATTTCTTTATATTTTTATTTTTATATCGATATTTCGTTAACCTTTGGTTAACTTCTTCAGGATTATTCTTGTTTTTATATTTTGATAATTAGTTTTCGTCTTTTTTTCTTTTCAATCAAAAAAATTTTTTTTTATAATTATTTATAATAATAAAAAATAAAATAAAATAAAATAAATGTAAACGTTTTTAATCAGTTAAGAAATTATTTAATTTCTGTAGAATTACTTCACGTTTGAAAACAAAAGTTACTTACCTTTAAGAACTTCTACTTTTTAGTTTATCTAAAAAATAATTCTCAATTCGATTGTATTGACTTTTTTCGTATTTTATTTATATATATGGTGATTTCTCGCCAAACGTGGCGATATTTGAACTTGTTTGGCGTCCAAATATTTGGTTTGGCTTCATGACGATTTTCGTGGCGATAAATACATTTGTTGGCGATTTCTATGGCTATTTTTATTGAACAAATGAACTTCAAAATTTTTTTAATTCAGGATTTTTTTGTGAAGCAGTAGTTTAGAAAAATAAATCCTACCAAAACTCGTCTGTAAGAAATGAAAACAATTAGATTTTGAAAATTTTTTTCATATTAATTATAGTGATTAATGCGTTTTGAATTTGAATGAAAAAAAGTTCACATGAAATAATTTTTGGCGATACTATTTCTGCTTCTGGCGATTTTTTGCCATTTTTATACGATTATTATGTAAAAGTTTGTGCTCAAAAAATTTTCATATAAAACAAATTAATTATCAAATATTTTAAGAAAAACTGCATAAAACTGATTTTGGCGATTGGTTGGAATAAATCTGACAACCCTGAGTACCAGTGCTCCTACTAACCGATGTCAAGAACCTTTTAGAAGGTCGCCAGCCAGACTTAATTGTGGGAGAGCATTTTATATTCTTATTTGCCATTGTGTGCGTTATAAAAATATTATTTAATTAAAAGAAAAAAATATCTGTACAGAAAAAGTCTAAAATAATTTTTAAAAATGTCTCCATAATTAGAGTAATTTTGTAACACCTTTCCTTATTTCAATTAAAATTTTTTATATACAAATTTGATTCACAATGAAGCAAAATATTCTATTTGTTCCAAATCTTCTGCTGGTATGCAAGGATCTTTCTCATTGGGGTTGTTTCCAACACCAAGCATACCCAAAAGATCCGATAGAGTCATATCACTCAATAGATCATTGAGTATAGGCACCACCATGTCATTGGTTATTTCAGCCACTTTGTTGGTATTATCATTGACAGTAATCATAAACCATTCTTCAATTATGCGATTCAATTTCTTATTTATAATGCTGATTTTCGATAGACCACTAATTTCCGATTGAACCTTATCCAATGAAACATATACACTTAATTCCTTAACACTCAATTTGCCATTAATAAGACCCAAATTGTATTTAAGCACTCCCCATACGGTAAAGTTTTGCAGCGAAAATCTAGCTGGACCATATCTTCGCAAGCCCCTGCCATTGCGAGCAGAGGTCAAATTATAATTGGTTTTGAAATGCACATTATTCCAGTTAAATTTAAAATTAGCACGACTTAGTATGGGATTGATTTTTAAAATCGCAATATCGAAATCATTTAAACCATCCAAGCGAAAGTTGTTGATCTCACCGTAAGCTTGTACGTCATGGGTGTCAATTGCGATCTCTTGATGCTCCGTTTTGTAAGGGGCCATTGGTGGTATGCCGTACTTGTCGAAACCACAAGGCATTTGTAATTTAAAAGATTCAATAGCATCAATTATATCACTGCTAATAGAACGTGGTGTGTCTGAAAATAAAATAATAATATTATAAAAGTTTTCATATATGAAACTTGAAAAGAAAGTGCCGGTTATACTTAAATTTTTATTTACCTCCATTAATATGTAAAAGATCTAATGTCCATGACAGTGGCATAAGAGTTAATAAAATTACAAAGTATTTCATGGTCTCTGCGTTCCAGGTTCCAGACGCTAAAACTAGACTATCAGTAGTGCTTGTTATTACGGTTTTGTGCTTAATGTGCTATAGAAAAATAAATTCAAGAATATCCCAGATTATCTTTAACCAAATAATTTAATCGCATAAATGAGTTATGACTGATTATGGCACTGATAAAAAATATATTAATATTCATCGTTCGATAATTTAAAAGTGCAAAGGTAAATTGAAGAGTTAGAGCTTCCAACACAATTTCTATAAGGTATGAACTAGGCCGGAATATCAAAAATGTATTTGAATTTTTTTTTGAAAGAACTGAAGAAAAGTACACAATTGAGTGTCATAACCGCCAAAGAAAAAGCTTAAGCGACAAATATGTTGGACCTCTTTTTTTGACGAAAATCGATTATTTACAATTTTTGTCAAAAAATTAAGGTCGAAAATTATGTTGCTTAAGCTTTTTTTGGCGGGTATGGTACTCTTTTAGCACCCTCCCATCATAATTTTCTGGCAACACTGGTTGCTCAACAGCAACGAAATGCATCTAGACGTGCCAAACCAACAAGAGCAAATTAATTTTGTAATAAAAAAATAAAAATCATTTAAAAAATATTATTTTTTATTATCATTTTTTTTTTGATTACACATCAAAACTAACTAGGGCTCACATTTAACCGGCTCACCGCCACCACTACTGCCACCAATAATGGCTAATAGTTCGTCTAACCTATAGCCACTCAGAAATTTATTAACAATGGGCAAAACTTGATTCTCAACATTTTTCGCAATTAAATCTTCACTCTCATTCACAGCCATAGGAACGGCTCTTTCCAAAATTTCATTCATCTTATGAGTTAGCAGGCCATCTCCTAGTACGCCATCAATATTGGACTCAACAGCACCCATGCGTATACGAAAATCTAAGGATTTTAAAGTCAATTTGTTGGAGATAACACCGACTGAATATTTCACCGTAACTAATACTTCGAAATTTTTAATTTCGAATTTAGCATGACCAGCACCGATCATATTGATAGTCAAACCCAATTTCTCCAGAAATAACTTCAAATCATACCATGTATCAACGTTGACATTTTTGAAGTTTAAACGAATCGTGCAACGGCTTTTGATGACATTCAATTTAACTTCGACAATATCAAAAAGGTTCAAGTTATTCAAACTGAAATTATTGAAAGTGCCTTTTAGACCAAAAGCTGTTGTATTGATATTAATATCTTGGTAATCGATGACAAGGGGAGCTACGGGAGGAATACCCAATGCAGGAAAACCGCAGGGCATTTGCTCTCGAACAGATTTAAGAAAGTCTTCAATACTACTCGCAACTGAGCGATCATCTGGAAATAAAAAAAAAAATTATAAAAAAAAACTTTTTTGATAAATTTATACAACAATAATTTTTAATATAAAATATTAAATTTTAATACTATTGTGATTTATATATCTGCTTGCTCACAATGAAAATTTTAAAATGGCACAATGTTGCCACATTAAAATTTTAACATACTTATTAAGAATTCCCTAACTAAATTTTTTTGAAACCTAAACCCCATATGCAAAAAATAACACGTGCTTGAAGTGCACGTTAAAACAAATTTCCATACAAAAGCCGATTTTGTCGTACACTTGAAGCACACACTATTTTTCAAAAGAAATAAAGTATTCTTGTAAAGTGAAAAATTAATAATAAACCAAGTCATTAAAAATTCATAATTTTACAAAAATTTATAAAAATTTTAAGATTAATAGGCAGATTTTGTAAAAAATTTCGTTTCTAAACGTTTCAAATGTGTATGAAAAATAACGAAAATTCTTTTAAAAAATATTTTTTCCATACTAATTTCAAAACGAAAAAAAAAACGTTTCTATTTACAAAATTTGTCCTTAACAATTAAGAAAAAATTAAAAAAAAACATTTGTTTAAAACATCGAAATTAAGAAGAAAAACCATCGAAGAAATGATACAATACAACAATACATTACAAGAGTACAGTACCACACAGTATAGTGGGAATGTTGATACCCCATCGCACTTTTTGTTATTGATAGTACAGTGAACTCGCGAAAACGTGAACTAATTTTTACCAAGGGTGTTCACGTTTTCAAATTTGTTCACGTTTTCGATTGACAAATTTTTAGAACAAAATAGCACAGTTAACCTACAAACGATAAATTCAAACATACAATTCCTTATCAGATATTAAAATTGGTTAAAAAAAACTTTAAATTGTAACATTTATTTTATTCACTTTACAAAAATAATATAAATTTTTATCTCAATATTTTCGTTTTATTTATCGTGTGTCAAAAGTACTCATGAACTTAAAAATTGTTTAGCAAAACAAAAAATTAGTTTTTTTTAAATAATATAAAATGTTTTCACTTTTGCACATAAATAAAATAAAATAAATAAAAAACAAGTCATATTAGGGATTTTCTCCACCATGGTATTTACGGACACGGAGCTGCTACCTTCGCGTAAGCTGAAGGAAATATTAAGTAGGCAGAGCTGTTCTACGAATGCTTACCATACAAATTTAATTGCAGTTTAAAGAACTGTTATAATATAACAAAGCAATAATAAGATAAATGTAATAACTCCTAAAAAATAAAATAACTCCCAGACAAAGATTAAATAACTCCCACTTAACCATTTTTAGTACAGCATTTTCTTTCCATGTACCACGTACTTATATATTCATATATTTGTTTAAAAAAAATTAACGTAAACATAAAATGTGTTCTTTGTTTTCCAAAACTAAAAGTAAATCCAGAAAATAAAACGAAAAAACTAAGGAAACTTTGTTCACGTTCAGAGTCTGTTCACGTTTTAGAGTAGTCAATGTAAAAATTAAAGTGTTAACGTTTTCGAGTCGTTCATGTATTCGAGTATTGAAGTTTTCGTGAGTTCACTGTATACAGTTTTTGGTGAATGAATAAATAAATTTTAAATTTATAACGAAAACAAGACAATGCGGCCTAAGAAGATCTATTGATACTGAAATGCAAAATCCTTTTCCCATCACTGTCAAAGAGTGAAGTACTGTACATACAGTACAGTAGAGTGGTTCGCCTTCCATACAAATAAAAAAGACGTGCCAGTCACCCCTTAGTATTAAAGATAATGTAAAAAATTCCAAAAATATATATTTTATTATTTTGTCACGCCTACAAATACCGCCCTTTTAGCATTTTGTTCACTGTGTCATGACTAGTCATGGTAGTAAAAAACTATTGAAGAGAGATCCATGAACACCAGTGTATAAAATGTTATGATCAGACTAAAAATTGCGACACAGTGAACAAAATACTAAAAAGGCGGTATTTATAGGCGTGGCAAAAAAATAAAATATATATTTTTGGAATTGTTTTTACATTATCTTTAGGGGGTGACTAGCACAATTTTTTTTCCAACCACTCTAAAGTACAGTTATGAAAAGTATCATAAAGTACAGTAATATATAGCATTTCTGTAGACCACCTGCAGTACTGCTGTAGAGTACAATACTGCACTCAAGTGCCAGAGTTGTATAAAGTTCAATCTAATGTAGTAGAGTACAAAGAAAAAAGTTAAAGAAAAAAATATAAAGATTTTCCTATCAAAGCTTGAACACAACTAAATATAAAACCTTAACAAAATCGACAAGTGTTAGATTTTATGCCTCCTAGCACATACAACTAAATGCCGTTCCCGACTGATACCAGCAATGCCATGCATATATAATAATGGAAAAATCACAGCAGTAAAAAATTAATAGCCGTGGAACTGGATTTTTTTCTTTAGCTAAAATGCAAAAAGGGGCACCTAACAAAAAAATAAAACGAAGTGTTTTAGGACACCGGTTAAAGCTATGCTACTTAGCTATAAAAAAAAATTTCATGTTTATATTTACTTCCCATTATTTTTTTCTAACTGCGTACGATTAATGTATTGCTTGTGGCCGGCTTACAGCCGATCGGCCTCGCTCTGTGGTCATGTGCTAGAAAATACAAAAATAAATTGACCAATCGTTATCATTGTTTTGTTTTGGTTTCACCCACTTCAAAGAACGAAACAAAACTAAATCAAACATTTTTTTCGTTTATTTTTGTACTGTTCTTTTAAGTACAAAGAAATAAAAAATAATAAATTTATAACCGTAATAGCGTCTATTATTTTTGTTACGAAAATCTCGCCTCGGCTCTTGTGTCGTGGCATAAAGAGCATAGCTCCAATATGGTTTTATAGGAGAAGCAAAGGCTTAAAAAACTAAACAAACTTGCACCTAAGTCCCCTGGTTTTTTCGTTAATAAAATCCTCAGCTTTAATCGCAAAGGTGAAATTTTTTTTCAAAACATGTACTTAAATTAATAATTAATCAAAAAGTCGATTTTAAATTTTTTTTTGAATTACGCATTTTCGCATTTTAGCTAACTATATGCTTTTAGTGTTCTGCAACTAACTTCACTCCTTAACACCTTGTCAAAATGGAATTTTTCCATCGTCAAAGTGTTGCCAACGCGCTATTTGTACTTAAGTTTAAGATCGACAACAATTTTCTTCAACAAAATGATTATTAATTTACATAAACAACTTTGCAGAAAAGAAAAACTCACCAAAAGTATCCAATCTTTCAGTGGCTCCAACAAAAGCCGCTATGGCTAAAAAACAAATTATGATCTTCTTCATGTTCTGTGTATGCGTTTTGTGATGTACTCATCAATGACACAATTATACTACTATTTACTGAAGACGCTAAAACACAACTTTTATAATAAGCCAGCTAAAACTTTATAGAAGAAACAAGCGATAAGACACACTTTTTTGCTATCGCAATAAATGAAATCATAAATAGTATATCCGTGTAATCTAAATACACATCTTATCAGTTCCAATTATGGTATTTTTTACCGGGCCATTAAAAACATACGATTGTGCTTAAATAAATTGTTTTATTCAATTGTAAATGGAAATTGTTCCCACAGAGGCAGAACCCTACTGTGAAAATCGTTATCTTTTTTTCTTTAAAGAAATATATACTTTACAAAAAATATATATATTATATATTTGGATTCCTTAAAAATCTGAAAGATCCGTAAGATTTTTAGTTTTGCTTTCAATAGTTAGGAAACAACTGTCGATTTTAGTCTTATAGGCAGGCATGTTGACATGCTAAAAATCGTATACAATTATTTTTTTGCCGTAATTACAAGAAACTGAAGAAGAAGAAAACGTAATTGTAAGGAATAGAATAGAAGAGAATGACGACCATGGGGACCCTTGAGCTCAAAAAAAAACCTTCAAACGTTGACCGGTTTGAACTGCAACGTGTTACTAGTCTTGTATTGAGCTCTGGTTAGGTCAACGGCGGGGCCTGTACTTAAGTAGAGTCTCCGTGGCATCACAATGGACAAGAAGGATGTAAGTGAGTTCTAAATTCTAACTGCCACCCTTATCTAAACTAAACTTACGTATTATGTTTGTATGTATTGGAAAAAAAATACTAAACTTTGTGTGCAAATAAAATGTTTAAGAATATCCTTAAAACAACAGGTGGCCACTGCCATAAATCACAAAAAAGCTCTTCAAAATGGACTTTTTTGTTTGTTTTCTTTTGCACTAATAAAGAAAGAAGTCGTTTATGGCTTTTATCTTGTAGAAATTGAAGTTTTATATATGTTGATATGTAACGATTAAACCAATAATCAAATGATAATTTTGCTACGCAAATTGCCAAATAGGGTGTCTAGGAATTCCAAAATTTTTTTCTATAAAATTTGAAGCTAGTGAAAAATCAAAGAAAAAATCGAAAAAATCGAGCTGAAGAATAGTGACAAAAGAAGCATACCTTTGTGGTTAGACAGGGCGTCTGACGCCTACATATGCTGGAAAAAGACGAAGAAGAAGAAGACTTGCTTCATGTTTCTTGAAATAAAAGAAATCGTTCTTATGACTGCCCTCTCATATTCTTTCTTCCTCAGTCTTGAGCCTAAAGCTCTAAACACTTAGACGACAGCAGGCAGCAGACAGCAAAGTGTCAAAAATAAAATACATGTGTTTAAATGAAGACGATTATTTTGACGACATCACAGCAGCACGACTACACAACAGCATTTGCTGCTGCTGCCAACTTAGACTAATTTCTATTTTCGTGAGCAGCAAAGAGCAAATGCAGTGCTGCCACTATAAATATAAATTGGAAGAAATAATAGAGCTTAAAATTTTTCGTAATATTTAAAAGAAAATAACATTACAAAATTAAAATTATGAAATAAATTGACGTGTTTTTACATTTTTACGTGATATTAGTACGTTTTGAGGCAGTAACTTTAATTTTATTTATTTTATCGAAATTTTAAATTTATTTATCAGCTGATTATATATAGTGTTGCTGCTGCCTTCAAAATAATTATGTAGCTGACTACACGCCAGCATTTGAAGCCAACTTCATTTGAAGTCGTGAAGTTGTGAAGTCTGCTGTCGTCTAAGTGTTTGGAGCTTAAGTGTAAAGCTATGTACAGACAGTTAGCAGATCTTACAATATTTTGAGATCTGGCAATGTGCTGGCAATGTACTGACATTTAAAAATTGCCAGCACAAGGTAGATTGTCAATTCACACGGCTGCATCAGATTTTTCAGAACATCTTAAAATTTATTGCCAAACGATTGTATTATGACAATAAATTTATCTGATAAAATCGTCAGGCACAAAATAGTCAATTATTCGTCGGGTAAAGCGGGTTGAGAACCAAATGACCACTGGCTGAGCTAGTTCGGAAATCTATATTGCCTTTTCTTAATCTCTGTAGATAGCCCTAATAAAAGTTTAAAATTTTAATATCTTGTTTTTTTCATGAGCAATTAAATGACGCGTAACAGGCAAAAAATTGTCACATGCAAAAATTATCAAATTTTTTTTTTGTTCGTTGCCAGACTCAAAGAATTTCAAAGAAATAGAAAATGTTAATTATCAAAAATATAAATTATTATGGACCATAGAGAAGCACTTGCCATGATTTTGGCTGCATTATATTGTTATATTTTTTGAAAGGAACCCTATTGTTTTCGTTACGATGTCCGTCTGTTCTTCACAGGCTGCTTTCTCAACAACCGTGAGAGCTACCGAACTGAAATTTTCACAGCATATGTGAAACTTTGGACGTTAAAACAACAAATGTGTTGTTTGTTGACAGTTAAAACTTAAAGGGAGGGTGTTCTAAAACGAGCAAAGAAACCTGCTGAAAACCTAATGTAATATAAAGACAATTAAATATATAGAGACACTTTAAATTTTCGAAGTTAGTGAGTGTATTTTTATGCCAGACTACACCAATAAACAGTGGATTTAAAAAAAATCAAAATTAAAGGATATTCTATTAGTTAAGGTATTTTTGCCAACTTGTTGTATCTTGGAAACCGTAAGAGGAAAAACTTTTGAAATTTTCAAAAACGCTAAAACTAAAAAGTCCCAGAATACAAAAAAAATAGCAAAAAACCCAAAAAAAATTTGCCAAAACGATAAAAATTATCTAAAACTAGAAAAAATCGCTAATTCTAAAATAAATCTCCAAAACAAAAAAAAATCGCTAATACTAAAATAAATCGAAAAAAAAAACGACAAAAATCGCCGTAAACCAAAAAAAATCTGTAACCGACCAAAGGCTACAAAACTAACAAAAACCAACAAAATTTAAAAAAATCGTTAAAAACCGAAAAAATCGCTGAAAACCAAAAAAACAACAAAAAATAAATCCCTAAACGAACAAAAGTTTAAAAACTTAGAAAAACCATAATCGTTTAAAACCGAAAAAAGTACAACAAATTAAAAAAACTAAAAAAAATCCGTAAACGGACAAAAAACTTCAAACTTCAAAACTAAGAAAATCCACAAAAATTAAAAAAAAACTCTAAAAACCGATAAAGTTTACCAAGTATATCAGTTAAGATTAAAATATAGTTTGTGCAGTGTTGCCCATAAAAATAATTCGATAATGATGCCATTGCCAAATCCATAAACTTCGCACATCTGGCAATAATAAAATGTCTGAGAGATAATCTGGCAAAAGTTGTAAAATGCCACTGAATTCTTTTCACATGTATAGATTCTTACATTTCGGTTACATCTCTATAAACATTTTCATTGCTTCTCGCATAAAAATATCGATCAGTTGTTTCCATGCCTCGCAGTTTGTTGTCAGCTGGTAGTTTAGCATTGCCAGCTTTTTCTGGGAGCGTTATCAGACAAAAATTGCCTGTTCAAACGACTATAAAAAATTTTAAGCACATTTTACAAACAAGCTAAAGCTAAATTATATCGCTAAAATGTTGAACATATATAAAATTAAAAATTTTTAAATTTTCAGCGGATAAAATTTTTATGACATTTCTTGATTTAAGCTTTAGCGAGTTACAGAATTAGGGGGCTGACAGCCGCCTGCACCTAGCTTTAAATTTTAATCAGACGTGCTATACCATAATGTCATAGTCATAACATAGTCTCCACACCTGATGAATTTATATCATGATGAATGTCAAATTGATATCATTATGTAAATTCATCATTATAATGTAATCATCAGAGCTCACGGCCCGATGAATTCATCTTGATATCAAATGACATTTTATGTGTTACTGTGCACTTAACGTTTATTTATTTTCGTTTAAAAAAGGCGGCACAACAATTATTTGTGACCAAAAAATTAAACAACACACAAATTAGATATTTTTGGCAAGCATTTTGCAAATAATTTTTTGATTCAGCATAATATAAAATCATCAACGTCGTCTACCCCTTTGTGTTGATATTAATGAAGAATTGACAGTTACTCTTCCGGCGTCATAAATGGAGTTATGATATAATATAATCAGGTGTGGCCACTAGTAACCAAAACCAAAATTCAATTGTTTTCTATAGTCATGGCTATGGCTTTATGGCGAGTCCCCAATATTCAAATACAGTGTTGCCCTTTAGTTTGGTTCGAACAGCTGTTTTGTATGGTTGTGGTTATGGCACGTTTAATTTAAGTTTAAGTTAGTAAGAAAGTAAGGGTAACCTTTCATATCCAGTGGAACTCGTAAGGTTTTCCCCGAAAATCTCTGTGAGAACTTTAATTAAATTGGCACACTCTCTGAGATAAGTTTTGTTTGTGCATTTTATTAATGACAATTTGCTACCTTATGGGTAATAATAAAGCCAATTAGTTTATGGCCCGGTAATATATAAATATAGTAATAAAATGATATGCTAATTTTTTTTAGCGATAAGATTGTTATTATTATTTTCGGAGTGCACTTGGCTTGCATTTAGTAAACAGTGAAAACTCTCATAATGGACAAGTTTTGTAGATCCAAAATTAAAATAAAAGATTGTGTAACTCTCTCATAAGCGAACACTTGTAATAAGTAGACAAAAATACTACGACGTTGAGTGTCCGGTAATAAGAGGTCCATATCAATTTTGTTTTCTTTCTTCTAAACTGAATTTGCTCTTGCAATAAAATAAATATTTAAGGGTTTGCAAAATCCTGAAACCCAATTCTAGGTAAGTTGGAAGTCAATAGCCATTACCTGTTTGTCAAATCAGTTTGCAAACGACAAGCTATTTACAACTTATTGTTACTGCTAGCCCTTTCTAAAATCACTAAACATACTTTTATTTTTATTATTTTTTTAACTTATAATCTAATCGTTAGACTATCTAGAAAAAAGGCGTTAATTATCTTGGCTATAACCTTATTGATTAGGTTAGCATTAATATGTAAACTTTAACAAAAAAAAATACATATAATATGTTTTCGCCAAATGGCCCCATCATAAATCAAATGAAAACTTTTTATTGTTCTAAAAATTCTTTAACTCTTTGGAACAGTATAAAAGCAAAAAGAGGTTATTTATTAAACATTTATTTGTTATTTGGAACACTTCATTGAAATAATTAAAAATTAATAATGAAATTGCTGGTGTTACTTTTGGCCTTATTGGCCTGCACGGCAGCTTTTGAGGAAGAGGAGGAGGAAGAGCTTTTGCTAGACGAGCAACAATTGGAAAACTTAATGCAAAATGAGAGTGAGTAAAGAAATTTTATTAAAGTTTATTATCTTGTTATCATTCCCTTGTCAAAAAATTAGCTCTAACACCCGCAACTAAAGGTTTGATCTTAAACTCTGAGGCCAAGAAGTTTGCCAAAAATGTCCTTAAACAAATGCCCTGCGGCTGGCCTGATTATAATATACCTCCACTGGCTCCCTATACCAAGGAGAATCTAAAACTTCAGTTGAAAAAATACCTGATGGAGTAAGTATTACAAACAAAATTCTTGCAAGTCATAATGAAAAGTCTCGCCTTTACTATTGCAGTTCTCTTCTGGACTTTTTCCGTTTCCGCTTCGACGGCCTGGATAAAATGCAAATTAAAAAACTTAAAGTCTCTTATACTTTTAATAAAAAAGTTAAATTCCATTTCATTTTCAAGGAGTTAAAAGTCAGCGCTCATTTGCTTAACACCGATACATTCCTGGACTTATCTAAATTAGGTTTGGATGTGCGCTATAAAGGCACTGGGCCTTTCGAATTTTATATAAATAATTTATCTATTAAGGGAGATTTTAAATACAAAGCCCCACTAATATTTGGCCATGTTATGATTTATAAATTTCATTCTACTGTTAGCTTGGGCTCTGTAACCTCCAAAATTGGTGGCATTTTGGGTAATGGCCAGTTAAATGCTTTAGTAAATCAGCAAATTGAATATCTAATACCGGCATTCATTAATGACCATCAGGATGAGATAAGTGCTGTGGTTGAGGAGAACCTGGTGCCGCGAATAAATGCTGCCATGAAGGGCAAAAAAGTTTGGAGTCTTTTGCGCATGCTGGCCCACTCTAAGCACAAGTGTTATCCAACACCGGCTCCTTGGTTGATGGAAAATGAAGCTATAGTATAATATTAAATGTCGAAATAAATAAGAGAATATTAAAATATTGCAGGTATCTCAAGGGCTGAATTTTTTAAATTAAGGTTTCATAGATTTGTACAACATTTTAAGAAAAACTTTGTAAGATTCTGGTTAATTGAACTTGAATTATGAAAGCTAAAGATCGAAGAGCAGGAAAAAGCTTTGAATAATTTGAATAATAAATTAAAATATTTTGCCTGTTAAAATGTAAACAAAGATGTCTTAAAGATATTTTATTCAGGACCTTAGGATGACTAAGAATTATTTTGCGCTAAATTTTTACAAAGTTGAGGGAATATAAAATTAGGCAGTGACTTTGTTGTTTTTGAAATGCTTATGCTTCACTGATTTTATAAAACCAGGCCCCGTATTCTGTAACTTGCTAAAGCTAAAGCGAAATTCGATCGCTAAAATGTTTAACAAATGAAAAATTTAACATTTTTTGCGATGACTTAAACACTGAAATTTCAGCGAATTGCATTTTTAAGTCATTGCCTGATTTAGAAATGCACGTTTGAAAATTACATTCGTAGCCGAAAATCTTTAAATCGGCTTTAGCGGTAGAGATTTAGCTTTAGCCAGTCATAGAATACGGGGGCTGGCCTACACTTTGCAAAAATGATTCTTATTTGAGTTTGGGCATCCATTGTGCTCGCTTTAGTGATTATATAATTTTGTTTTTTGAAAAATTGTTGAATGCCATGCAAAATTATTTTAGTTTTCTGAAAATGAATTTCCCAATTAAATATAGAAAGGCACTAACTCATTTTTTTTAAATCGATTTTTTTTATATTTTGATACATCATCTATCTTATGTATCGAAAAACGCAAAAATCTCGATTTCAAAAAAAATCATGAGTTACGGCCTTTCTATATTAAGGTAACGATATGTCCTTAAAGCCAAATCAGTTGGCAGTTCTTAGTAAACTTAACTTTATAGTTTTGTACACAAATGTATTCCATTGTTCCCCGATTTTCTAAGAATATTTTAAAAATAAAGGATATATGGGAGGAAGCTATATCCTTGCACCGCTTTATATGAACTTTTTCAGGGAACTCAGCGAAACAATTTCGGAAATAGTTACAACTTGTTATAGTATTCTGATCATAATCATGGCCTAAATTAAATGTTTAATATTAAGGATATACGGGAGCTAGGCAATTGCTTGAAAATTGCCCATGTAAGTTGGTTATATAATTTCAGATATACTTAAAAATATTTCTAAGCATTCCAAGCATATTTTAAGTTGATATGCAATTTTTTGAAAAAAAAGACACAAGGAAGGTAAGCAGAAATTAAAATACAATTTTGCAGAAATTAAAATACAATTTTCTGCACAGCACATTTCTAGAAGTATTTGCAAGTTCTCACTACATTATGAATGTAATTCTAGCATAAATTCGATTTTTCAAAATTAAGGATATATGGTAGGCATCCACATCCTTGCATCGATTCATATGAAATTCACCACAGACCTTAGTTATACAATTTCATTAATAGTAATAGGTTTTTGATGTGTTTTTTGATCATGTATGTAGCTGAAATTTAAATTTTGTAATTAAGGACTTATATCACATGGGCATGTCCTTTGACCCGATTGAAATTAAATTTCCCATAAAACTTATCTATATAAGCACATGAATATTTGCAAGCTATTAAGGCGTTCTAATCATGGTTCTTGCTAGAACAGTATGTTTGAAATAAAGGATATATGGAAGGAATACACATCCTTGCACCGATTGAAATGAAATTCACCATAGAGCTTAGCTATATAATTTTAGATATAGTTACATGCTTTCATTGTATTCTTACCATAATTGTAGCGGAAATTACATATTGAAAATTAAGGATATATGCAATGTGTGCACATATGTACATACTTGGAAGAGATTGAAATAAAATTTAATCTCAGATTAAAAAAGCAAAGTTTTAAAAATATTTAAATAATTTTACTGCATTTTGATGGTAATTCCTGCTGAAATTCAATTTATAAAATTAAGGATATATAAAAGCTGCTCACATCCTTGCATGGATTTAAATGAAATTTCCCATAGAGCTTAGCTATACAATTTTAGAAACAGTTACAAGCTGTATTTTGATCATATTTATAGTTTAAATTAAATTTTCAAGATTAAGAAAATAAATAGATGGACATGTCCTTGCATCCAATTGAAATCACATTTTCTCAGGGAGCTCAAATTTACAATTACATGGATATTTATAATTCTGATCATAATTGTTAAAATGAAGGATATGTAGGAGGAAGTCATATCCTTGCAACGATTGAAACGAAGTTAAGCACGCAGCTTATGGACAAAATTGTACAGCATTATGATCATTTCTGTGGCGCATATTCAATTTATAGCATCAAGGATATATGAGAAGATTAAAACTTAAACATTTTTCATCAGGCAACAACCTTACAAACTTTATACTTTTATATGCTAAAAGTTTAACAAAGAAGTCTAAAATATGTTTTAGCTGGGATTAATGATGGCTAAAAATTATTGCTTCAAATTCTTAAAAAAAAGTGGGCAGTATTACGCATATACTAATATAATGTTATTTTTAAGCGCCTGGCCTTTTTTAGGAAATTAATTTTTGTGCTCACAAAAATTATCCTTATAAAAATTTGGGCAATCATTTGGTTCTGGTCGCTTTGCACATAATCTCGCATTTGTAAAAATGGGCCATGCCTCTGTAAAAATAATTTTAGCTTTCTAGCAATTATTTTTAAACAACGCGTACGATTCACACGCCAATAGAAAATAGCAATTGAAATGCAAGTGCTGCTGTAATTACAATCAAACCCCTTTAAATTTCTTCATTTCGATAAGATCGTTTTTTTTAAATTTAAATATATTTTCCTAATTTATTAATATTGATAAGCATTAACCGGTAAATTTAGAAATACAATTTGCTCCCTGGCCTGCAGCGTTATCAATCAAACAAATCTATAAATATTTTAGCTTTTTTAAAAAGCTACAATAGATAACGTTCAGTGCAAAAGCCACCTGCTGCTAATTGTATAAAAAACTTATACTGGCCAATGTATTTAACAGTTGAAAGCAAGAATTCCTCCAGTACAGATATATTTTTTCCCTTAAGAAATGCGCTTGTTATTAATTTTGGCTTTGGCCAGCGTATCTTTAGCTGGCACCGTGTCACCACAACAGAATGAAGTTGACACAAGTGATGACTCTGCTCTAAATATAGAGGAAAACACAGGTAAGCTGTTTCAATAAGTTTACAAGAATTTAATTGTAATATTAAACATTTTGCAATTTAAAGATCAGAATCAAAGGAGCGCAATAATTTCTTGGAAATTACGCCAGCTATTGCGTGAGTTCATAAAACAAATGCCGTGTGGTTGGGAGGAATATGATATACCTCCACTGGCACCCTTGAAAAAGCGTGAAGCGGAACTATCGCTGAAACGTGGTATTTTGGAGTGAGTATGAATCAAGTGTTGGAAAGCTAAAGCTAAGGAATTTCTAAATCTAAAAAAAGTTAACTTTATACGAAAAAAGTTTTAATTAAGTTAAAATTCAAAAAAGATTTTTGAAAGCTTGACCAAATTTTAAAAAAAAAATCTTCTTCAGGTCTTAGAATTTGGTAAAAAAAATTTAATAGTTTATTGATAGTTGAAAAAATAAAGCTAAGAACTGTTTCAAAGCTTTTTGGGAAGACAATAAAAGCTTGGAAATTCATAAAACTTGCAGTCATAACGGCTTGGAGTATGTTTTTATAATTTTCATATAAAAATTTAAGTTTTTATTTAACCTTTTTAGTAAAAAGCTTTTAAGTGTACTTGTGTCGTAACAAACTAGTAACTAAAAATATTTTTCCATTACTCAAAAGTGTTGTTATTTCATAAATTTAATATGAAAAAAATTTTTAGTTAAGCTTTCTAGTAGAAAGCTTTTAAGTGCACTTGGGTCGTATCGACGTAGAGCCTTAAAAATGATTTTCATAAATTTCTGAAAAGTATTTTTTTATAATTTTATAAAAAATAAAACTTTTAATTAATCTGTCTAGTAGAAAGCTTTAAAGAGCAGTTTGGTTTCTGATTTTTAGATTCTGTCCAACTGAAAAGTTGTGGAGCTTTGAAATATTCCCTTCCTTTTTAAATTCACCTGCCAGTTAAATGTTGCTGTTTAATTGAAAAGCTCTTGAATTTTAAATTAGTTTAGCATTTGTTTTCTAAAGCTCAAAAGAACTTCATGCCTTAAATTTAAAAAGCTTTAAGAAAATTTTCTTTCGCTGCTTTTTAAAAAGCTTTTAACAAGTTAAAAAAGGATTTTAAAGGCTTTTAATACATTTTTAAAAAAGCTGTTAAAATGATTTTCAAAAATTTATGAGTGAAACTCTTAGATTTTAAAAAAGAAGAGTGAAATAACAGTTCACAGTTTATTTGGACAGCACTAATATTTTAGAATTTAGAATACACAACTTCCAATCGTAGCGATTTAAATCCTGAATTTGGTAGAGATCGTTTTAGAAAAACCCTGAAGTCAGAAGTATTTTTTTATTTTAAATATCAATTAAAAAAATTGGGCTAACGAGTAAGATCTACTAGAAAGCTTTTAAGTGGACTTTAACTTTTTTAATAAACATTTCCTAACTTTCGAAAAGATTCATTTTAAATCAGAGACTGTTGATGTTTAAAACGACTTTCAGGTTTCTCTAACTTTAAAAAACTTTTTCTAACTTTCAAAGTTTGTACACTAAAACTAATAATACAAAATTTTAGAGCAGCTACGTCGGAGCCACAATGTGAAAATTTTTATAAACAGCTTTCTGTACTTTCACACCGACGAGAGTACAACATCCACAACAACAACAACATAACAGGCAGCAATTATTGCTCTTGCTTTGCAAAGAAACAAGAATAAATTTAAGAGCTTTCAAAGCTGTTTACCTCAAATGCAAATATCAGTGTATGTGTGTTTGGAAGTAGCTGTTTTAGAGCCTTCAAAGTCTTATATGTTTCAATCATTATACATGTATTAATTTTTGTAACGTTTTTCTCACTTTTATCTGAAATTTTTTAGCACTACTAACAAAGTCTACCGGTTTCGCATTGATGGTTTGAATGACGTGAAAATAAAGACATTGAATTTAAACGTGCTTAAAAGTACAATAAAGTTCGATTTTATATTTCGCAATATTAAGATTTCTGCTCATAAATATGAAACCAACACTATCATTGATGCTTTGCAACAATTGGGCTTAAAAATGGAATACGAAGGCCATGGCTCGCTGGAACTCGCTTTGAAAAAGTTGCGAATTGCTGGTGTTTTGAAATACAAGCTGCCCATTCTGTGGGGTTCCGCAAAAATCACTTCCCTAAAGACTGCTATGACATTGGAAAGATGTTCTTCAAATATCACCGGCCTGATGGGTGGCGTGGAAGCCATTAACGATATTATAAATCATCAAATTGAAAACTTTGTGGAGACGCAAATTAGCAAAAATGAAGAAGAAATTTCCGATTTTATTGAGCAGCTTGTAGTACCCGAAGTTAATAAAAAATTGAAGGGCAAGGATTTCTGGACTATTTTAGATTATATATTCTCGAAGAACGAAGATGATGAAGATATTCCTATTGTTTCGAATTGTGTGGCACCAGAAGATCCGTGGAATTAATTGAAAATTAATATCGAAATGGTTTTATTTTTTCACTAAATAAACCGAAGCTATAAATTTTTGCTAAACTAAATTGTTTTTTTATTTTTTTTTATCATTTAATCAGTTTTGGCACGAAAAACATTATTATTATTGTTTGAAGTTTAGATTGGGCAATTACAAACAATATTATAAATCATTTAAACAAATTTAGAAATGCACACAGGCGCTGGCAATTCCAATTATTATTGCGTTTAAAACAATCATAAATAATTTTTTCTTATCAAAAACTTTTATATGAAATAAAGTTTTTTTTTCATTGTTTAAAATATGTTTCTTTTTAGGTATGTATGAAATTCGTTGCCCGCTTGTCTAACACAAAAAAAAAGATTATTAGTAAGTAATTTTTTATATTTATTATCTGACAAACCAATAGTGAAGCGAGTTGAAATGATCACAATATTATTATAGCTCGCGTTAAAACAACCGGCCCTATTCTCGTTTGAGTAGCGTTTTAAAACGACAGACAACAACGGCAATTTTACATTGAAAATATACCGTTTTACCCTAGCACCGTATTACCATTTCAATATAAAATTAGCGTTTTTATGTGTCGTTTTAAAACGTTACTGGAACGAGAATAGCCCCCAATAACAAAGTATTCTTTTGATATGGATAAATGCATCACATATCACTACATCTTTTGGAAATTATATTGATATAAATGCAAAAAAAAAAATTATTAAAAGGACCTAATCGGCTTAATAAAAAAAATTTTAAAACCGTCTGACTTCAAAATCCTCAGTACAAAGTAAATAAGTATGAGTATTTGCTTAACGAAATAAAAAAATTTTCCGTAGCTCTTACACTAATCATTATAAGATTAATTTTACTACACAAGGAAACCCAATAAACAGGGTCGACAGACAGCAGGACATCTTAATTTTAACACTCTACAAAACCAAACATTATTTCGACTCTCTGCTTCGAATTAAAATCCTGCCAGAAAATCTTGCTTGTACATTAGAGCACTACCAAAAACATTTGTGCATGTATATGAATGCCTTTGAATCAATACAAGCCAGCCAGCAGACTCAAAAAAAGGAACATTTGTAAGAGTGTATGTCTGTCTGTCTGCAGGAATGTGTATAACCAACTACACTAACACGAGCCTTTGCGGCCACAGCAGGACATCTACGGGTGGTCTATGTGTTAAACAGATTTGTGTCTGCTTTGAATTCTACATTTCTCTTTCTCTCTCCCTCCCTCCTTTTGTTTCTTGTGCTACGTGTAACGTTTAAGCCTTAGACTTGGCAAAAATTATTGCAATCAGTGGCACTAATAAGAAATATAAAAAAAAATAATAATGCCTTGTTTTCTCTTTATTTGCTGTTGCATTATTATGCAGCATGCAACACTTTCCCTTTGAATAAACATCATTTATGTTAGTTGCAGCAAAAAAAAAAAAAAGAATTTTTGCACAACAGCTGTTAAAAATTGCATGGATTCATAACAGAAATTTAGCAAAAAAAAAATTAAAAATTAATAAATTGTTGATATCATGATACGCATAGCAAATTTATAATTAAATTATTACTAAAAACCAAAAAAATCGAGCTTTTATATTTCAAGGATATAATCGTCGCTTACTATAACGAGCTGATTCGATCACATTTTTTCAGTTTGAGATTATGGCATTCGATACCGTATAATACTTGTATTATGATGCGCATAGAATATTTATAATTAAGTCATTACTAAAAATTAAAAAAAAATATGCCTTAACCAGGTTTTTTTTTTATTTCAGGGGTCTAATCGTCGCTTTCGTTAACCAGCTGATTCGATCACATTTTTTTGTTTGAGATTATGGCATTAACTATCGAACAGTTTATTACACTGTCAGTATATTACGCTGTCCATATCGAATGCCATAATCTCAAACTGAAAAAACGTGATCGAATCAGCTATTTATCGAAAGCGACGATTATACTCCAGAGTTTTTATGGACTATTTCACGATGTCTAAAGAGAACTTTCGACAGAAAATTTATATTGAAAAAAAAAACAATAAATATGAAAATTTGTTTTTGTTTTCGATATATGTAAATTGTAAGTCGAAAGTTGTCTTTCGATATTTTGTAACAGGCACTTAATTTTCATTCCATATGACTTTCTGAAGGCTTTTAAAAATATAAGCTTTCCAGTGTTAATTCATATTACTGTACACAGTTCAGCCAATAATATAAAAAATAAATAAAATAAATGAAATAGTATTCCTTAGTCTTAAAAAAAGTTTTAGTATTATTGAAGTCGTTCGATGCACAGAAAAAAAATCCTGTGATAAACACGTTTAATTGGAAAAAACCGAAAATCAATTAAAAATTTTATTGACCGATTTGAACTTTAAATTAAATAAAATCTTTTAAACAAAAGTTTAATTGAATCAAATAAATTTTTAATTGATTTTTGTTAATTTTTTCCAATTAAACGTGCTTATCGCAGGAACAGTTTTTTCTGTGTGTTAAGTTTTTTTCTTACAAGTAAGGTTCGCTGTACCAAAGGAAAACTAAAGCGAAATCATTGAGATGAATGTATGTAATATTTTTTTTCCATTTCAATAATTTTCCATCAAATCACTGACTGTTAGTCTGATTACGTTCTCTAGATATGGATGTTTTTTCTTAGCAGTAAGTTTCGAAGGACCATAAGTGAATTAACAATCATAAATAACATTTGTTTTCTTTGTATACGAATCTTTTCTATCATTATTTTTTATCATCCTCTTAAACGAATATCTTCATTACTATTTCCGTTGTAAAAATAACTCCAGCCTTGAATGTTATTAAGATATTTTATCTTAAAAAGATTGTTAATATTTCGCTGGAAGATATAAACAAGATTCGTAAGACCAATTATCGCACGTCCATCCTTTTCACTTAAATCAGTTTTATTAATATCCTTAGTTATTATTTTTTGCTTGGAAAAAATTTGCCAAGGTCTATGAAAGAGATCACAAAGTCCAAAGCATTTCGCTGATCCCCACTTCGTTCTTATCCACAAAGAAATTGAGTAGACTAAGCTGTATTTATGTCAAAAACAGAAAAAATACCATTAGAACAACTTTTTACAGTTTTACATTGTACCGCACAACTTTCTTAATTTTTTCTTTCATATCATTTTTTTCGAAGCAATAAAAACCAAACAAAAAATAATATGAGGAATCGGTCCAGCTGTTCATGCGTGGTGCCGTGACAAAAAAAGCGGATTTATTTTTATATATCTAGATTGTTGTTGCTTGATTTGATTCTTACTTTTGCTAGAAAATTTTAGGGCTCGTAGGACCATTAGTGTGTTCAAAATCTTTATTTGTAACAAAATCAGCGAACGATTAAAATGCATTTTGTTAGACCCGAAGAAGTTTGTTTTATTTGTTATTGGAAAACGTCAAGGTTCGAAGGACCATATATTTTTTGTTTTTTTTTTAACAAATCATCAACTGAATTAAATGTATTTTTTCGTTCTTGAAGTCATACTAATTAATGCCCTAATTCTATTCGACGATTGTATTCTCTGGTCTATGCACGAAAATTAGCAACAGTTGTGATTCTTTAAAACAATTATTATTTATTGTCTATGCTAGAAGGTTCGTGTATTTGCTTTATGATTTTTCATCCAAACATTATTTCCAACAAATATTTTGTCATATATTTTTCAAATTATTGTATAATACTTTAATTTAATTTTTATGTTTTAAAAACATGCAATAATATTTTAATTTTTTCATTATCAAAGACAACAACTATTTTTGAAGAAAATAATTTAGAGAATTCAAACACAAAAATTTAAAAGGATTTTCAAACAAAAACGTCCTAAATTTTCTTACTAAAATAAGGGTATAACAGTTTTCTACTTTGTATTACATTGAGCATTGATTGGGTCTTGTTAAGATCTTTTTGCATTATTTTTTTTCTGTTTCTTAAAATTTCTTCGAAGGAAATGTTCACGGTCGTAAATTATGCATTTTAACATGGCTGTCTAGTGAAGTTTCCAATTGAATGGAATGCATATTCTTTGAGACCATACTATAGAAATAGCTTCTCCTGGGAGCACTAACTATAAGTTGAATTAAAACATCTGGATGCTTTTTTTATTCGCTGAGAAGAAATGCTCGAAGGACTTTCGTAGTCTTTTTATAATGGCTAAAAAAAATTTATATTTTAAATAAATTTTTTTAAATCCATCTTGCAACATTGTGTTTTAATTAAATGCATTTTGTTTGCCTCACCTTCTAGCACAGAAGATCTTCTCTAAATATCTTAAGTTATGAGTCCTGTTAAGAAATCTGGTTTTTCTTTTTTTACTGAGAAGTGTTAAGGCTCAAAGGACCACAAACGATTTCACTTCTCTGTATCGGAAAGTCACCAAAATAATGACATCTATATACTCATAAAAAAATCTTATTAATATATTAATTATTTTAAAACATTTTTAAAATAGTTTTTCTTGCAATAAATCAATTGTTTTAAAATATTAAAGTCCTTAGCGTGCAATAATTTGAAATCTAACAGCCAGCTGTTTAATAAAATTGTCTAATTTATATTTTTTGCACAACAATTACTTTCGATGCTGATGCATTATGAATCATAAATTATTTGTTTTCTTTTTTTCTAAATTCCCTTTTATTTATCAATGACTGATGTGCTAAAATGTGTTAATCTTTAGCAACTTCTTGTTGGTTGGTCTGAACAACTTATTCAGACAGATTGTATACATTTTTTTGTTTCAAAGGATTCGTTTTGGCTCATTTCTTTTGCAATTTATGAGTGAAAATGTTTTGTGTTTGTCTGGTAGTTTTTATATCAATTTTCATTTGCAAGAAGATTAAAAAAACAGCTTATAAATTTATTTAGTTTTTAAAATTTTCTCTAAAAATAAATAGTGTCCTGTTTGTTCTGTTGTTACAACCAACCACAAATATTTTTTAATAAAGGAAAACAATAGAATAAACCTCATAATTTGCTTTAGAACTTTAGTTAGAATATATTTGATAATATGAAAAAAAATCTTAAGCATTTGTTTCATTCAAGGACTTGTTTGATGTAACCTTTTTGTTTGCTTGCTTACTTTTATCGCAGAGAGTATTTGTATTGTGCTTGTATGGCATTTAAATTTTATGAGCCATTAGTGTAAATTTTCAAAAATAATAAAACTTTATGACTTTCAGCTCATAAACAATTGTCTCGAATTCATTTTCTAAATACGTTTAAGCGATAAAAGGTTTTAGTTCATTAATTTTATATAAATATTTTTCTTTTTATTAGAGTCAAAGAATTTTTTTTACGGAAATTTCAACAAGCTAAATGAAACTTTAAGGAAATCATAATTTATTTTGTATTCTTTTTAAGCTAAACAATTTATATGAATGCATTTTTTAAGTAATCTTATCTTAAGTTTGAAAGAAATTTGTTTGGCGTATTGTGTTGTGAATTTCTTAGTGATTTATTTTCAATTTTCTTTTCCGTTTGCTTAAAACTGTTTGTATGACCCGCTTTATTTAACCTGAATTTTATTACCCCTTTCTTGACATACGAGTAATAAGAAAGTTTGAATAAAAATGTTGCTCATATGAAATGCATGTGGTTTTTTTTATAAAATATTTACATACTGTAATTAGCTAAGAGCTGCTTTTTCAAATAAAAAGTTGGTTGCATTTTTTTATATCATGCACATTAAAAAGATGTATATAAATATTTAATATATTTTTTTCCTACAAAATTTCAATTTCGTGTGGTAGTAATTTGTACATTTAGTCCCCTTTATAAAGAACTGCCTTTAATTTTTTAACTTCATGTCCTTTAAATTAAATATCATTGTAATAATTAAGTCAAGTAGAAATAGTTTAGAAAAGATAATTGATACAATTTAAATTTCTTCTTACCATGTGCTCTTATTTTCTCTTCTCGTCGTCATTGCAAAGATTTGCTGCGACAGTTCTATTTTTTCCTAACGTTTCTTTCAGAAAAACATTAATGAAAACTGTAAATGAACAAAGGCAAAACATTCATTTTATTTCATCCTTGAAAACTAATTCGTATTTATAAATAGAGCGCAAATAATGGAAAAAGGATTCAAATCGCTGCGTAATATCTTGAGCAGTTTAGAGAACACAAAAACTAGGCAATCAGGCTTTTTGTTCTTTTTGCAAAGTATTACAAATGTGAGCAGGCTGTGTTGTTTACCCCTTTTAAGCATACAATACTTCTTTTTCCGTAACAAATAGAAAGGCCTTACCTTTTGTCTTATATCTAGGATGCATATTAAGTGAAGTAGAAAATTAAGAAAATTGCGCATGTTGTTTTGAACTCAATAAACATGTAATGAAAAAACATTTCAGAACGTAATACGTTCTTAAAAAAATAAAAAAATAATGAAGTATAAGGAACACAGGTATCAAAAAACACATGATGCAATAAACAATTTGATATCAAGAATAGTTCAAATAAAAAAATACAATCTTTTTCTGCATCACCTCATCTACAAACATACACATGTACTCAATTAATTTACATGCCATTTAACAAGCAAAATTAGATTAAGGAGCATAAAATTTTTCAGGATATTGCCTGATATTAAGTTAAAAAAAATTTAAGTTTTCTGCAACACAACTTGTAAAATACCGCCATTGAGCCGTGTGCTAAATTTAATTTTAATCGCTGCAAGAATATGGCTTCCTCCCATGTGTCCTTTTTATCACAAATATGATTTTTCGCAGTAACTATGAATAAAGTGCAACGAAAGCTTTTAAATATCAAAAGAATGGTAAAGGTGAGGTCTCTGCGAAAATTTCATATCAATTGAGTGCAAGGATATGCCCATCTATTTCATATCCTTAATCTTTAACATATAATTTCAACCACAAACATGATCAAAATACTGCAAAAACTTGTCACTATTTCTGAAATTGTATTTCTAAGCTCTGGGGTAAATTTCATTTGATTCGATGCAAGGATGTGAGTAGCTTCAATATATCCTTAATATTATAATTGCAATAATGATGATAATAATTTTAAAATTTTTAAAATTATGATAAATCATAATTTTAAAATTATGATTTATGGGAGACATTTATATTTAGGAACCCAAATTTTTGGGTTTGCAGCTAAAATAATAATGAATAACAATAACCTAAGATGTTATATTTTTTTGTATCCTATTTGGCTGTTTGTAATCTCAATGTGTTTAGTTGTATGTTAAGTTAATGTTTTGTGTTTTGTTTGCCACAAAGAGACAAATAATACAAAAAAGATTTCCAATTTCTTGTCATAAATTTTGATTTATTGAGTTGCAAAACGAATTTTTCCCAATAAAAGGGTTAAATTTGTCGTGGCCATCATTGAAATTGTGCTTAAATTATGTGTCCCAAATTTTACGCTAATTAAAATTATATTTTGACTTCTTGCGAAAAGAATAGTTTGTATTATAAAATAGGAATTTGTAATGCTTGTAAGAAATTTTATGAGTTTGTGAAATGATTTTTTTTTTTACAAAATTGGGTAGAAATATTCTATTCAGTTGGAAAATTTTAGTAAAAAATTATTGGCAATGTAAGAGTATATTTAAATGTTCTACTTAACATTTTTATTATCCTTAACTAAATGCCTAAATGCAGGCTATTAATATATTTTCCTTTCATTGCCAAAAATTATTCTATAGGTTTTATCAATGATTAATGATGTTTATAGTTAACATTTCAGCGATTAGTATCAGCAGTAGTCATTAAATAAATTTCATTAAAATAAAAACTCCCTTCTTCTAATGAAACGTTTAACAAAATTGAAATCATTAGTGAAAATGTTAAGAACGCTTTCAACACAATGAACTAATTTTTTGTTTGCACATTAAAATACTAAATATGTATGTACTACCACTATCACCACCACCATCACCACCAGCAACACTGGCATCACCAGCTTTATTTACAATGACATCCTTTTGCTCATGTCATCATTATCGCCGTCATCATTAAAAATCCGCAGCACACATATTGAGTGCAGCCGCGTTTTTCCTTGAAGTATGTATTGTGATTTGTGACATGACTTCAAACTGACTGGATTCGGAATTGCGATAGTACTTATATGTAGAGGGAAGGGAATTTGTTGCTGGAAAAAGGTCATTATGGTGATGATTTTTTTTTTTGTAAGAAATCAATAGTGTAGCTGATACAGAACGAACAATAAATGTTTACTATTTTTTTTGTAAGCTAAATAGCATTTCAATCGATAATGTCAAACAAATTGACAAATTAAATTATCTTACCTCCCAAAAACCACACACGTCCATAACATAATCGAAAAAAGCTAACTAGGATTGTAGTTAAACAATTTTTTTTGATAATAATTTCAGAGAAAATTTTAAAATTACTCAGCTTATTATGATTTATTGGCAACACCGGGTTTGGCTAGGTTGCCAATGAATGAATAACACAGATGGCACATTCCGATTTTCGAAGTCATTTTCTACTACGCATGACGTCTTCAAAAGACCACAACTGTTTCAATAATATCAAAACTACAAATTAAAAAAATAATGGTTAGGGTTTATTTTTAATAAAATAGAAAACAAAATCATAGAATTTTATTTTGTAACACTTGCGGCCCAGAAATCCCAGAAATCGGTAACTTGCATTGAAAACAACAATAAAATAATAAAATTTATTTTTGTTTCCAATATAAGTAATCGATCGAACGTTTTCGATAGCATTGAGATACATGTACCATCCTCATGCAGATGGCATGACATTTCGATATAAAACCGCATCATTCGATTTTTTAAATTGAGTGGCTTTTTTTCCAGTTAAATTTCAATTGCTTGAGTTCTTATTGGGCACATTCTTTTCAACGTCATATCGGTTAAATGTGAAAATTAAATTACTGAAATTCATAATTAAAACACCTTGGGTTGCCTTAAAGTCTTCTGATTTCCGTTCTATTTCAAAATTCCAAAACATTTTCCAAATACTCTCAGCTTTTAGTGTAGCTGTTATTTAGTAACACAAATTCTGTTACAAAGGTATACTTAACCTTATTTTTCTGCTTTTATTTATTTATTTACTTATAAGACTTACAACGTATAAGAGGCTTTTTTGTAGGAAAAGCCAAATAAGTGCCGTTTGAAGTACATTTGGCAACGAATATTTCTTATTTCTATTTTTATTACATTTCTGTTAAGCAAATGGAGGTTTCAAAAGTAATTGCTTGTCAATTCAAAAAGTAAATAATCGTATCAGCATTTTCCATAAACAAGGGCATATGTATGTGGGTTTTTGAAAATTTATAGTAAAATGGTATTAATTTATTTTAGAGCTCAAAATTATTTTGCTAGTTACTTTAATTTTATTAAATATTTGCCCTATTTAATACACAAAGCAAAAAGTCAACTAATCTATTTTAATCGGAAAATATCTTACGCATTACTTTAAGTTTTATCAAAAAATTTCCTATTTAATACACAAAGCAAAAAGTCAACTAGTCTAGAAAATTCAATTTTTATTACAATGCAGCGAAAAACGGTAACTACTTGTAAAAATTCACTATAAATCTGTATGTTGAATTTCATTTCAATCGGTGCAAGAATGCGACTTCTTTCCATATATCCTTTATTTCAAACTTATGATTTTAGCAGCAGAAGCTTGCAAATATTTATTTTTTTTGCATAGATTAGCTTTTTGGAAAATTTCATTTCAATCGGGTACAAGTATATGCCCACCTGTTATATATCCTTAAAATTGAAATTTCAATTTCAGTTACAAATATTATTAAATTATAACAAAAAGTTTGTACTATTTATAAATTAATATAGGTTAGCTCTATGGTGATTTTCATTTCAATTGTTGCTAAAATGTGACCTCCTTCCATATATCGTTTATTTTAAAAACATGGTTTAGCAAAAACTCAAAGGGCAGTAAAAGCTTACAAATATTCATGATTTTGTGAAGATAAGTTGTGTGGGAAATTTAATTTCGATCGAGCGGAAAAATATGTCCATATATTATAAATCCTTAAAATTTAAATTTTAATTACAACTATAAATTTGGTCAAAATACAACAAAAAACTTGTTGCTATTTCTATAATTGTATATTTAAGCTCCATAGAAAATTTTATTTCAATCGATGACAGGATATGGGTGCCCTCCATGTATCCTTTATTTTCTAAATCGAATTTCAACTGCAATTTCAATGATAATGCAGTAAAATGTGTAACTATTTTTAAAATTGTGTTTTATTTAGTTAATATCGAATTTGATCTCAATCCCTGCAAGGATTTGCATGCCTTAATTTTAAAAATCGAATTTCAGCCACATTTATGCCCAGAATACAGCGAAAACTTGTAACTATTTCCTAATTTATACAGCTAACCTATGCTGTTAATTTTATTGCAATCGATGTAATGATATGGGAACCTCTCATATATCCTTTATTTTATAAAATTTAATTTTAGCTGCATTTACAGTCAGAATGCAGTAAAAATATTTAAATACTTCTAAAATTGTGCTTTGCTAAGATTAAATTTGATTTCCATCTCTTCAAGGATGTAACTACTTCCCATATATGTATGTACATATCTTTAATTTTAGAAAATGAATTTCAGGAAATTATTTTAAAAAATACATCGTGGTTTTAATTTACAATTAATGTCGACTTCATTTTAAATAAATATTTTAGTTTTCGTAATATGTATAAAATTAACGATGAAATAAAACATGTATATTGATTTGCAAGGGCAAAATTAATTTTGTGTATTGAACGTTACCAAAGCTATCTTTTTTTTGGAACATTTATCTTTCAACTGTTCTGTGTCTTTCAAAAAAGGGGACAGCAGTGATGGTAATGGGTTAAAATGTTGTATAAAAGTATTTGCCATAAAATTGTACTAAAATTTTTCAAAACACAACATCGAAATTTACATTGAATATCAGAAATAAGTCCAAAATTAAAATGCTTGGAAGGGTTAATTTCGTACTCTGTGATCAAACGCGAAGAATTCTCAATTATTTCAAAAAATTACACTGTGTTACAATGAAAATATACTTTTAAAAGAATCTTAAATCTGTAGATTGCAGGCCTACTTATTCGTTTTTAAAAATTGGATTCTGGAGTCATCGATAAGAAGACGATTTTTTGGCACTTTGTATTCGCTAATTTGAAATTTTTAGCAGAAAATTTAGTTTCTAATGCACAAATAATTATAAATGTTATGATAAAAATATTGCAAATTTTTTTCACAAAATCATTGATTTTAGTATTTGGTATTGTACCTAACTTTTTTTTCCTTTAACTGATGTTTGATTATTTTCTCCATATCTTTTGAATATTTTAGTTTTCACAAACATCCTTTTAAAAGTCAAATCAATCAAAAAAGAGAAGAAAAAAGACATACAAAGCTCAAGAGATAAAGGATTTCAATGTTAGTCTTTTTTGTGGTTGTATATTTGTTCATCCTTTAATCTTTAATAATGAATGATTAACCTTTGACAGCTGTCAATCGTAATGTGCAAACAACGCACAACATTTATTTATAACATTCCCTTGATAATAAATGCTTCAAGTTCAACAGCTTTTCATTAATTACCAGCATTTTTCTCATCATTTATGATTATTTATGTAGTTATTTTTTTACATAAATATGTACATACATATCGGTTCCATAATATAGAAAAGTCCTAACTCACTATTTCTTTGAAATCGCGATTTTTTGCATTTTACGATACCTTAGATGTTCTTCTATCGAAATATACCAAAAAAATCGATTTCAAAAAAATGAGTTGGGACCTTTCTATATTTAGGTATTATTTGTATACATTTTTTTTTTTGATTCATTGCTGTAATTTTTGTTTTTTATAATATGAAAAATTTGGAAAATAAATTTCGCATACATGAATTGTACTTGGTGCTTATATTTTTTTAGCTTTATGTTTTTTGTTTAAAGTAGCTTATGATTGAGGTTTAAGGATTTTTAAAATTTAATTTTCAGTTAAAAAAGTAAAAAAAAAAAGAAAATGCGCCTACGATTTGGGGTAAAAACAATAAATAATACTAATAAAATTTAATTAATTTAATAAAATTTAAGCATAGTAGTAATAAGAATAATAATAATAATAATAAAGTATTACACTAGTATCGTACCGAATTCGATAATTCTGTTTGTTGACGTACCCATTCATCCAGAAATGGACTTCATCCCTGAATTGGCGAAAGCGCCCATTTTAATATATATATGTATATATATATATATATATATATATATATATATATATATATATATATATAAATATATATATATATATATCGATATATATTTATATATATATATATATATATATATATATATATATATATATATATATATATATATATATATATCGATATATATTTATATATATATATATATATATATATATATATATGTTCCCGTCGTTACTACACACAAGAGATTCGCCAATAAATATATGATTGAGAAACAAAATATTATTATTTTATAAGAACATGGTATGATGAGTCTCAATTATATTTTAGTCACATCTAACAATAGTGTTGAGATAGTTACAATAACAAGGTTAGGTGTAACAAAGTTCATTCTTTTTGTTGATAATATTATTATTAACTTAGATAATAATATTATTAAAAGTTTGCTTTCCTATTGGCAATAATATGATTTAACTACAACCATATAATTCAATCATAGTATGCTGCTGTTTGACTATGGTTACCCCAACCATATTTTTTCTTTGCGTGTACAAAGAGCATAGGGCGTTAGATTTTAATAAATTAACAAGTTTATCACAGGAGAATTTCGCATTGTCTTCTATAAACTGACAGTAAATTAAAAACCTTAAATAAATAGAATGTAGATCAAACTTTCCGTCAACAAAGTACTCACTATGTTAACATCCTCTATCAGTACAAAAAGGGACATACTCGTATAATGTACGAATGATTCCATGTTCTTCGGCATTCAGTAAACTTTAAAAAAATATATCAGAAAACGAATCATCATGTCTCGTATTCTTTTTCTACTAAATATTTGGTTAAATATATGTATGTATCTGCCCAAGTGGGGAAGACGTATGCTAATGACTAAAGTCAAAGAAAATTCTCACTCCCCTAGAGAATTAAAAAAAAAATAACTTTAAACTTCTATAAAAATGTTAACTCTTTTATCAACTCTTGGGACTAGTCCTTCTCCAATATCACTTTACCAGCATCTAATGTCGATACTTTATTTGTCCTTTACAAGCAAATAAATCCAGAATATTTAAATAAACATGAAAATATCTTTGAAAATTTTGAGATGGTTTACATATTAAAACCAAAAGATAAATAAATAAATCAATTTGAAATTCGGCCGCTCAAGGAACCAACAGCAACTTCAGCTAATTAAATAGCAAAAAAAATACATGTTTGTGTTAATCCTGGCAGGGGTCATTGATGAAGGATTTTTGAATTAATGATAAGAAAGGGTTGTTGTATGTATTATTGCTTTGTCTTCTTGAAGTCTTTTGGTAGACAGACAGACAATTACTAAAAACTTTTGACATGTTAAATTTTCTTTGTTTAACGGCAAATGTTACAAATCTGTTTTAATAAGGAAAACAGAAAAGAAAAACAAATGTGTTTGAGAGGGCATGAGATAAAAAGGACACTGGCGAATAGAAAGTTTTTAGCACCATATTTTTACAAACTGTTTATTTGATTTACATTTTAAGGCAGTTGTCAAATGGAAACATTTTGTTTAAACAAAAATATAATTTCCTTATTTTTTAATACAAAAAAAAGGGTAAGAAGGATAAAGGGTACAACAAAAGCAAATGATTAAATCTTGTTTGTTTTTAATTCTACTAAAGATTGTTATGAACAGTAGAGGTTGTAGACCTCAAATAGATAAACACGGTAAAAAGGCTCTAAAAATTGTTATGTTTGCCTATTTTATAATCATAAAAATTACTTATTTTCTTCTTTATTAAAGTTTTCTAAATACAAACAAAAACAAATTATTCCTATCTATCGCAACGCTTGAAATAATAAAAAGTTCTTTGTTTTTTCCTTCTTGTTTACCTCAAGTACACCACTCCACATATTTTTTTTTTATCAATATCTTATTGAAAAATTCTTATCGGTTACAGGTGTTTGCTGTAAGCTTTTGAGAGTTTATTAAACCTTTTATTACTTGTTACATGAAAACATACACACACACATTCTCACACACTTACCCGCAGAGGAAATATAAAATATTGCAAGACCTCAGCATATGTTGAGGATGAGGTTGATCAGCAAAACAATGAACAGCAACCGTGTGAAATCTATATCCCCAAAAACATGAAAACTTTATAACAAATACAACAATAGCAATAATAATTTTATGCTTGTGTTTGGTTATTTAAAATTCAGTGTATCTATCTACTACAGCTCCTTAACACAGTAACATGATTTTCAACTTTAACATAAAGTTGTGTGGGGGAAAAAAGCAACCGATACCTCAGCATACAATCTTGTTTTGAATATCTTTACCAATAGCATGTGTACTAAAGTTATTTACTGTCATAAGAATATATTTATTTTTAGTATCTGAAATAATATCGCTACGGGTAGTTGAATATTGATTATAGATTCTAACACAGGCTGTTTGGGAAGAAGGGAGATTGTTTGGTTTGGGTTAAAATTGATGTTTCGTAAAACAGAAAAGATGGCATACACCCTTAGAAAGAAAATAATATATTTCAAAAGTAAATAAATTGAATTACGTATTTAGTTTATTGTAATTCAAATTGAAAATTTCAATAACAATGAGCAGATAATATGTACACAGAAAATGATATCAAATAATATATGTAAATACTCTTTAATTTTCTCCATCCATATTTTTAAAAGAAACGTCCTTGGGGGAGAAATTTACCATTGAAATGTTTTCATAGATTAATACGAATATTATATAATTTTCATATCTCTGGGAGTGCACTTCGTAATTCGAAGTGGAAGGAAATTACATGCAATTTCGAAAGCATATTATTTCGTTTCGAATTACAGAGTAGACCCCGGTCAACAAAACTTTCTAAAGAATGGTAACAAAGGTAAAGGATAATGTATATATGATTGAAATTTTGTACTTAAACCTAGGGCTATACGGATTTCGAGAGAGCAAAATTTTTTTTGGAACCGCTCCTTATAAATTTTGCACAAAAATTTATAGACTCATCCCACTGTGCATCATTTAAAGTTTAATATTATATTTTATGTATTTCTGCTCAGCGTATCTCTAAAAAAAGTTTATCTTTGCTAATTGTAAAACATTGCATTTAGAAAAAAGGGAGAAGCCACGCCCACTTAATATTAGATTTCATTTACTTTTACCTGGTCGGTTTTAAGAAAGCTTACACCTTGAGCTACTGTCATGACACGATCTCGCTTTTAAAAAATAGGTGAGGCCGTGCTTAAGGTGCTTAAGTCGATATAAGCTGATTTTGAGTTAATGGCACAGCTGGAATTCGCATATTCAAAGGTACCCCTGGGCAAATTCTCAATTATTTTGAGCGACTTTTTAGGAAGTTATAGCACAATGACTTGAGATTTATCTTTTTTGACCTCTAATCTCATTAGGAAGAATATCGTAATTTAGGTTATATGTTGGTATACGAGTATTTCGAATTGAATGCATTATTTATAGCAAAAAAAAAACAAAACTCAATAGAGAATTGCACAATGGAACTGTCATGTCTAAAAATCGACTTGAACGTTTAAAAGTGTTCAGTAAAATATGACTTAAGTATTTTTCCTTATTGCCACAGATTTTATGCACTTTTATTAAATCAATTCCTGGAAAACTTTTCCCACATTTTAAGCTCTTGCAAGGAAGCAATCTGTCATTTGAAATATTAGCTTAGCCGCGCTCATAAAAATTTTACATGGATCCCGAAGATGATGATGAAGAGTGACCTAGCTGCGACAATGCTTACGTTATCTTTTGGGGTCCCTTCTTAAATTTACTCGCGTTTATATGAAAACTTTTTTCGCAACAGTAAGGGGTTTTTATGGCATTAATTTGATCAATGTTTTTTATGCGTTCATTCGTAGCATTGTTGCCGTAAAGCCAATAATTCTTAGTTCCGGTAATGTAGAATTATTATGTCCATATATTTTTATTTATTTTATTTTAATTTAATACCAAAATACAATAACTCCTTTTCTCTCATTACTTTATTTGTTTATAATTTTTATATTATGAGTATATATTTCATGCATGTTATAAACAATTGTTCTAATTGGCAACACTGCTTGTACATAGCATAAAAAAATACGAGAGAAAGAAATATGTGAGAGAGAGAGTTAAAATTGTCGCTTCAATTCCTAGAACGTGCGACTTTTGCTACCACACAAGCTTCTCTTCACTCCTTTCCGGCAAATACGACTCGCAGGCGACGTGTGGCATATAAAGCCACCCTTCTTCTAAACGGGCTCATACTCTTTCCGGTTCTTATTAAATTTTGTACACACAATCCCAGTGGAAAACAACGCGCCCCCTAAAAGTGAAAGTTGTAATATATTTTGTAGACTTTTACTCCACCTATTCGTATCTTGCAAACTGTTTGAGGTCTTGTGTTGCCATAATCTTTCGTTTATTCAAGTGAGCGGGAAATTTATTACATATTTCATATTTAATTTATTTTTGGCCAACTACATCCCAAGAAACTTCAGCTGGATCTCTTGCAATGACATGATCTCGTGCTTATCAAAGCAGGTGGGGCCATGCCCATTTAAATTTATCATTATATTTCATGTTCTTCTATCCAACCGACACTTACGAAAATGTGCACAAACATTGTGTTGCTGCAACGACAAGATTTCTTGTTTTAAAGCTGAATTAATTTTTCAAGTAGAAATAACTGAAAACAATAGTATTTTGTAGGGGCGTGGCATAGCACACATTACTAATATATTTGAGTTAACTCTCTCTATATAAAATTTGAGTGATTTTCATAATTTTGTGTAGACTCTGGCTGTATGTAATATGAAGATTATGCTGAAGTAAAATATAAATAATAAGATCATAAGAAAAGTTAGAGAAACACTGAAATTCATACGGTGGGCGGCTTATATGCAAAAAGTGCTGTTTACAACTTTCTCTAAAATGATTTAATTGTCTACAATTTGTTTCTTTAAAATAAAAAAAAAATATTCTGCCAACATCGATGGCACGTCAATACAACAACAAAAAATTTAAGCTTGTCTACCTATTGTGGAATACAACTGAATGCTATTCATAGACCTTAAAGAACAAAAATAGACTGTCAACAGCAAGAAAATGCTTTCAAGAGTGAATAGACAAGCCCCATTTTGTTCTATTATATTTACGCAACTTCGATGTTGACAACTGGAATAAGGGCCCAGTTAGCCGACTGTAATGTAAAGTAACTGCAACAGTGGGAAACAGCTGATCGATATTGTTATGTGAAAAGTAAGAAAATGATTATAGAGATGTAATGTAACGTAATCTACTTTTCAAATAAAAATATCGATCATCTGTTTCCTACGTTGCAGTTACTTTGCATTACATTCGGCTAACTGAGCCTTAAGGGTGAGTGTTTTTCGCTATGTTGTAAAACTGCAGATATCATTTTTTTACATACGCAGCAAAAAATTACACATTACCAACAGAACTACTTGCCATATAATGACTTACTTTTCTGATTACCGAATTTCATTACGCGCTTACAAATCACATACCTAAAATTTTAAAAAATTACGTACAAGTTTCTAAATGGCGAGAATGATTTTTTTAGATTAAATAGATTACGTAAACAAGTTGCCAAATAAAAAAGTAAGTACTTCTCAAGAATCGATTAATTTAGTCTCGCGCCTTGTTAAAATCATTAAGTTGGTAATTCAGTAGGAAAGAGCTTCCACCAAAAATGCTTAATTCCAAACCCGATTACCTTTTTTGAAATTTTTTGCTGGGTAAGCACTGATTGTTTTTTAAGTTTTAACACTTCTAAAATAAAAAATAATTATAGCAAATGTTCCTTTACAAGCTAAAATTTTTGTCATTTATTATGAAAATCTTGTGAATTAATTAAAAAAAAAATTACATAATTTTTTTACTATAAACAAAAGCGTCAAATCATTATGAATTCTTTTTTAGTAGTTCCTTTAAAATATCCTTAAACAAAAAAATGCAAACTCATCTTGAAATATTAATAAAAAAACAAATAAAGAACTTTTTTCAAACAGCTGTTAAGTTTTCCTTCAGCAAAAAGAAGAAAAAGAAAAAACAACATCTTCCAATCACTCAAGACAAAACATGACATAATAAAAAAAATAGAGAACATATTAAAGCTGACATTTTTTCATTCATGTCCAGTACAGGAATAAATATAATCTAGTCCTTTATTATTTTAAACAAATTTGAATTTTTAATCTCATAATGCCACAAATGATCATGATCATGTAGATCATGAAAAAGGAAGCAAACTAATGTTTTCCTAACCAACAGCAACATGAAGTTTATGCATGATGATGACTCAGAGATATTTTGCTTTGACTTTAAGTCATTCTGCTTAGGTTTTTATGGATTACAAAAAGATTTGCTTTAAAACTTCTTTGTAAATGTAAATAATCATTTTTTATTATATTTTGAACAAAAAAATTTTCATTAAGATAATTCTTGCTTCTAATTCATGTAATTTTTTCTGGAGGTTTTGATGGAATGTCAGTCATGGTTGAGTAATTGAAATGTTTGGAAAACATGTTAATACATACGTTTATATCGCTAGCTGCATATAAAAAGGCCGTAACTCATTATTTTTTTTCTATCAAGTTTTTTGTATATTTTGATAGAAAAACATGTAATGCATCGAAAATTAAAAAAAAAAATTTTTTTAATTTTTTAGAAAATGTGACCATAAATCATTTGCTTAGAAAATCAAATTTTTTTTGCCAAAAACCGCAAATTATTTTGTGATTTATTTTCTTTAGAAGTATTTAAATAAAAACTCATTTGTCATACTTGAAAATTCAATAACCCTGCTCAAAATTCTCTAAATGACAATAAAACCAGGAGGTAGCACAAAAACCAAGGACGGTAAACTAGTCTTGTCGTAGTACGAATACTTTAGGTCCGCTGACATAATTGTTTTGTCTGCCTTTGAAAATGATTGATGGTGGTGGTATCAAATGATCTTGAAATCTCTTCGAGCAATTTTAATTTATTTCGTTTGTTCATCAAGTGTAAGTAATTAGTTTAAATCATTTACAATTTTTAATAGATTTTCTTTCAGTAAAACTGGCGCAAGAGAAAGATCTTCCTTCAGCTTTTCTCTACTGTTGAAATTGATCGTAATATGATGACATTTAACGATTAAATTTATTTTTATGAATGTACTGTATATACTCGTAAAAGAATTTCTTTTGTTATAGTTTTTAATTCTGTTGTGCTTTTGTTTGCAACAAAATGTATCCATTAAATTTTAAATAAAAATGTTTTGTTGTTGCAGTGTTTTCATGTCAAGACTCCTTTTTTATAACTTGATCAATAAACTGAGTTTATTTTTTCTCAAGTGCGTGTATGCTGTTGTTTTTTTTACTATTTTTACTATTTATATTACTCGGGTTTAATGCCTGAAGGTTAATGGTATTTATGTTCCTTACTTTTTTTTTATTTTTGGGAGAGACATTTTACAATAATCGTGAAAGAAGCGATCCAATCTTTATGTGTCTCCAACTATTTCTTTACATTATGATTCACTAGCAATTAAGTTACTCTTTTTAAAATAATACATTTACTCAAAGAAATGTTAAAATTCACTGCTACAAAAGTACGCTTGCTAAAGTGCCTTTTGTAAGAAAAGTACTTTTTGATTAAAAAAAATAAGTAGTTTATGTAAAAAACATCTTTTATAAGAAGTACTATTTAAAAAAAATCTATTTTTAAAAAGTCCCAAAAAGTACCTTTTGTGAAACTGTCTTTATATACTTATTCTTAAAATATTTTTTGTTAAAAATATCTTTAGTAGCTTTTTTAAAAGTATTTTTTGTAAACTATAAGTTTTGAAAAAAGTACCTTTTGAGAAAGGTACACCTCATAATAAGTTACTTATGTACATATATAAAAAGTAAGTACCTTTGCAAAAATCACAATATTGAAATATTCATTTTGCAAAAAGTGCTTAATTGAAAAAAGTACTTTTTGTAAACAGAAGCTTTTGCAAAAATCACATATTTCAAAAAGTACTTGATTGTTTAAAAATACATATTTAAAAAAAAATGTTTGAATAAGTACCTTTTACAAAAACGACCTTGTTTAACAAGTGGAATTTGTAACAAGGATCTTATGCAAAAACTCCTTTTGTAAAAAGTACCTTTTGAAAAAATAAAGTTTTGTAAATAGTACCTTTTGCAAAAATTCGTTTTGTAAAAAGCACCTTTTGTTTAAAGTGGCTTTTTGAAAAAAGGAATTTTTGTAAAAAAGCACCTTTTCCAAAAACTTTCTTTTTCCAAAAAGTACCTATTGTTAAAAGTAGCTTTTGTTACAAAGTACATTCTTGCTTCTTTTGTAAAAAGTACCTTTTGTAAAAAGAACTTTTTGGAAAAATCACTTCTAATAAAAAATACCTTCTGTTTTAAGTACTTTGTTGAAAAAGTACTTTTTATAAAAAGGACTTTTGCGAAAAGTGCATGTTGTAAGAACATCTCATAAAACATATGTACGTTTTAGTTACAGTTTTACTTTCGAAACTTTTCAAAAAGTATTTTTCACAAAAATTATTCGTACCTTTTTTAAATGTCTAAAATGTCTATGTTGTAAAAAGTACCTTTGTAAAAAAATTTTTTTTTCAAAAAATCACTCTAAAAAGTACATTGTGTTAAAAATTTATTTTCAAAAAAGTTATTTCTCCAAGAAGTATTTTCTGTAAAAAGTACTTTTTGTAAAAAGTACCTTGTGTAAAAATAACTTTTTATTGAAAGCAATTCTAATAAAAAGTGCGTTCTGTAGAAAGAACTTTGTTAAAAAAAATTTTCTTAAAAAGTACCTTTTGCGAAAAATTAATTTTATAAAAATTATGTCTTGTAAAAATTGTCCTTTGTAAATTTTTTTTTTCAAAAAAAGTTCCTTTTGTAAAATATTATACCTTGTGAAAAAAGTACTTATTTTAATATGCTATAAAACATTCGTTTTATTTAAAGCAAGTACTTTTCAAAACGCACTTTTCGGAAAGTACTTTTCACAAAAATTATTCGTATCTTTTACAAATTTCAAAAGAATAGAAGATTTTTTTAAATACAAAAATTTTTAATATTCTTTAATAGAAATTTATAATTAAGCAACTGAATTCAAATTGATGAAACTTAAATATTCTATTTTGTACTTTTAGCAACAGGAAATATTTGTATACGATTTTGATAGAAAACAAATAAGTTTTTTTACGCAAAACTTATAGTTAGTTGCTTTTAATATGTGTTTAATTTTTCATAGTTTTTCCCCAATAGCCATAAACAATATCACATATTCCGCCACGAAATAACACTCGCAAACAAATATCAAAAAAAAATATCCTTAGGCCTATAGATGACATCCTTTTCAATAGAAAAGACTAAGCAAAAGTGAAATTTATATTGAAAAAAAACTACAAAAAGGAAATTAAAAAGACCAGAAAGTAGTCTTCATCAAACAAAAATTACGAGTATATTCCTTTCAAAGTGAAACTATTTGTATTTGTTTTTTTTTTGTATTCTTCAAAAGTTGTCTTTTTGCAAAAGTACACATTAGCTGGTATGAAAAGACATTTTAATGTAGGTGACAGCATGTAAAGAAGCCAGAAACTAAAATGGAATAATTGAAAGTGAAAGATGAGCGTCCACTTAAATGAGGTCAGTAGTTGTTGTTTGTCTAAGGAAAAATATGTAGTAAAGAAATTAGGTAGTCCGGCCAATTTCTATGGTCAAGGAATTTAACAAAAACTATATAAAGAACTTGGCAGATTTAAAGAGAGATAGAGAAGAAGCAATAATAAATAATTAGAAACGTTTGAAATTTGTCTTGCCAAGGAAAGAGGAAGTGTTTACAAAAGACAACTTTAACTAGAATGTGCCATTTTAAACGGTGTTTAATGGAGTGAAAATTTTGTAAATAAATCTTTGCAAAGGAGTAGAGATGTAGCTGAAAGTATAGTGCTTGTAGTGAAAGTAGTTTAGTAGTTGTTGTGAATAAGAAGGTTTTTGTTAATTATTTAGAATAATGAGACAGCATGTTAAAGAAAGATGTAGCGCAAATCTTCTGCTACTTTCAGTTGCTTATCAAAGTTCCTGAGGAAGGGAGGTAGAGACAAAGAATGTGAGAAGTCTGTCTAGAGATGTTAATATTGATTGAGATGTTACCTTTTGTAGTCTGCTGTCACATATTGTCTTTACACTGGAAGTAATAATAGTTTTTCAAAGGATTTTTGTTCTTCCCACTTAAATGACAGGCTTCCTTATGAGTTTTGTGAGGTTCATAAAACTCAAACTAGTAAACTTCGAACCCATAGTTTTTTTATCTATGAGTAGCATTTCTTCAGTTAAATTTATTTAAATTTATGTTCTCGTATAACTCGGCACATTTAAACCTTTTTAATTTATATTGCGCTATTTTCTTACAAAACCTCTTGTACTTTTACTGCTGTCGACTCCCTTTTAAAAAAATGACATCCCATTGAGTTTTTGTTATAATTTAAATTTGCCACTTATGAGGAACTTAACAATTAAATTTGTGAGGAAGAAATATAAAACCTGAAAAATATATACCAGCAATAACAACTACACACGTGTCAATGACATTTTGTTAGCTCTCAGTTGCAATATAAGGCAGAAGGAGAGAAAGAGAGCGAGAGATAGAATAGTATCCTTTAGAAGATATTCTATCCAACAATAGCTCATATGTAAGTGCTAGTTGGTTACCTGTGCTCCTCAGCACTTAACGTAGAAAGGGTTAAAAAATGAAGTTAAACTTTGAAAGGAAACAGTTTGCAAAAAATCTCAAGAAAGATGTCCTGTGAAGAGCACTTAAACCAAAGTTGTAGTTAAACTGCAACATTATTTTTTTCTTTTTGCTATTCCTTTTCAGCTGCTTTCTTATTTCAGTTATTTTTTTTTTGACAAAACACTTTACGCAGCATTTCATTCTTTTTTATTTACTTTTGTTTTTGCTACACTTCCTTTTTGCCGAAAAAAAGAACCTTAAGGGCGAGAAGATGTCAAAGGATTTTTATGTTGAATTGTTTCGTATGTACTTCCTGTTTTGGTTAAAAGGTTTTGTTAGGCAATATTTTTTTTATATCTAAATCATTTATTTACCAAAAATTTTACTTCGTTCGTGACAATTGTTTGTTGAAATATTTTTCAAGCCTTCCTTCTCATTTTGCTAAAAGGATTATAAAAGATGTTGGGCTAAATGTTTTCAAGCGTTTAAATTTTGATTGCAGAATTTTTTTTTTTTTGAGTTGGGCTTTAATTTCATTGATTTAAAAAATGTTTTAAATACACTTAGCATTGTAAAAGCCTGTGGGGCATAAGTAAGATTTCTTTCTTTATGAAGGCAAAAAGGATTACATTTTTTTTAATAAAATATTTGTTATGCTAAAGGCGTATTATATATGTAGTCGTATATGTTACATGTATGTAAGTATGTGCTTATTTCCAAATGAAAATCTTTAAAAATTAAGGAGGCAGGCTTACCTGCAATTTGATTTACTGTTTAATCTCCGCTATGTTTTTATTTTGTCGAATAAGTGATGTCGGTCTGTCTGCCTGTCGAAATCAATATTCCGAAATCTCCAGAAAATTTAGGTATTTGTTCTTAGACTGATGTGTCAGAATTTGTCCTAAATAGATTGCTATTGAAAATCATATAAATCAAAAATGTGGTTGCAGGGCTGGAAAAGTGAAACGCTGCCAGTTTCAGGAGAAACCGGCTCACTTGAGTCCTGATGGGTTCCGTTGTGCTCTTAAACTAATTAATTTAAACTATTTTTTTATTAATTAAACATATTTTGGATTTTAGAAAGATCTCTACTCAAGAGTTTTTCATATTCGTTGCTACCATTTCGCCCGAATTTAGAAAATCTGTTCTAACTTCGGCCTCGGCCTGAAAAAGTCACTTCGGTCTTGCACTAGAAATATAAAATTAAATTATTTTACAGCGCTAAGCCTTAATTTTATTTATTTATTATTCACATTCATATAAAATTTTTCAGTCAACCCTTTTTTATATTTTAAAAATAAAATAAAAAAAGTTATTGTTTCAAATTGTCTCAAACGTCTTTTCATACAACTACAACTAGTCCTTACCAACCCTCTATCACGATGAAGCAATACAAATATAGTCCTGTAAAACTCTGACCACTTTAATTTAAAAAGTGAACTGTTTTTTTTTAATGGTTTTTGTTACGTTTTTCTGCACAAAAAAATCCCAATAAAACAAGCAATTTATAAGCGTTAAGTGGTTAAGCATGCGCACATATTTAAATAAATAAAAATTAAAAAACAAAAAATATTTTCTTATGGGCACGCGACCAAAAAAATTAAAAAAAAAATGATAAAGTCATGTCATGTTATGATATTTCCAAATGATTATGCAGTTGCCAGCCAGACGGACTGACAGCCGGCCAAAAAGCATGTTAAGGCGAGAAAAAAAATAAAAACAAAAAGCAATGAAAAGTTTAGATGAAGAAAAACTGACCAGTTTTATTAGAGAGCAAAAGTGCAGCAAGTTACAGCTTGTGTGTTTCTAAAAAAAATAAAAATTATGTTATAAATGATGTAAGAACTCAACAGCGCGACAACATTACACATGTCGCTACTAAACAGTGGCAAATATTTATTAAATTTGAATTTAAAAACTATAACGGCTACTTACAAGTATTTTTTTACATAATTAAAAAATTTTTTCTTCATTTTGCAAGTTTGCCAATGTTTGGTTTCATTAATTTAGTATCCGAAATTGAACTTAATTATCCTTTATTGTGGTAAAAATTAGTTTATTTTTATATGATAATCATATTAAATTTACTCAAGCGTAACATGTTGTGTAATACTAAGCCAAATTTAATGTTAGAAACATATTTTCAGCTTAAACTATTTGCCAAAAAAAAAAAAACTAAATCCTATTATGTGTGCATTTAGCATTAAGCCAAAAATATTAAAGGACACACTTCATTAACTACCCTTAGTAAATTATACACTAAACCATTGCAAAAAAATAGCAAGTTCAGTGGCATAGATGCAGGTCGACTGTATAAATAGCTGTTAAGTGTACAGTTCAAGTTAAGTATGCAGAAATATGGATTTCAGTACAGTTAACAGGGTTAGAAAAAAATCCGGACTAAATGTATGAAATATGTATATACTGGAAATATTAAAACGACTTGCATAAAGCTACCAAGTTCCTAATCGGATTGTGCTTCCTTATGTTTATTATTTTTATATTTAGAAAAATATTATAATTTTTTATATATTTATATGATTTGAACGGGTTAAACTTCGTATCGCTTTTTAAGCATAGTTGAACGGAACAACTAGCTGTCTTCGAAGGTCACTAAACCTTCATCATCATCGTCCTTTTGTGTTTGGTCCACTGTGTGTGGTATCAGTTGATGTAGATTTCTGCTTTATATATGCACGTAACTTTTATGCAAATGGATGTATAATTGGATGTACAGGGTGGCCCCGAAAGACCGAAGTGGTGTGAATTCCTTATAACTTTTTATTTAAGACATATTTTTTTAATTTTTTGTTTTTTAAATACAGTAAATTTATAGGGAATATTTTTAGATTAGTTATTAAAAATTGTATCCCGCAAGTGGTGGCCATTTTCTGCTTCGCACAAATGTGCTCTTTCCATTTCCATTATTCATAACTTATTTATGAGTGCCGAAGCCCATTTCCAATTAAATGGGTTTGTTAACAAGCAAAACTTTAGGATATGGGCTAAGGAAAACCCGAGAGTACTTCATCAACGACAATTACACCCAGTTAAGTGTACTGTTTGGCGCGGTGTTTCTGCAGAAAGGATCATTGGTCCATATTTTTTGGAAAATGAAAGAGATGTCGCCATTTCCATCAATGGTGATCGATATCGGGCCATATTGGAAAATTTTGTAAGGAATACCATCCGCAAATATGGTTCCAACAGGATGGAGCCACAGCGCACACTCCGAGGGCCACAATGGCTATTTTACGCGACATCTTTGGGGAAAGAATAAATTCGCGTAGAAGCAATTTTAATTGGCCTCCGCGTTCCCCGGATTTAACCGCTCCTGTTTCCTTTGGAGTTATTTAAAAGGGAAAGTTTATGTTAATAAGCCTAGGACTATTGAGGAATTAAAAACCAATATTCCAGACGAAATTAACAACATAACACCGGAAGTTTTGCGAAAGGTCATGGAAAATGTGTTGAAAAGAGATCATTTGTGCGAAGCAGAAAATGGCCTCCACTTGCGGGATATCATTTTTAACAACTAATCTAAAAATATTCCCTATAAATTTACTGTATTTAAAAAACAAAAAATTAAAAAAAATATGTCTTAAATAAAAAGTTATAAGGAATTTACACCACTTCGGTCTTTCTGGGCCACCCTGTAGTATAATTTTTTTTCAGCAAGGTGTACTTCCCGCTGTAATTAAATGTTAAGGACTTTGCTCAATTCACTCATATAAACGCTTTGTACATATGTATTGTCGCTATTTTAATCAACAGATCTAACTGACATATTTTTGAAAAATTGGTTAAGTTCACTACTAGACTTTATATCACACCTTATCTACAATTTCCATGACTGTAGGCATTACAGTTGTGCTGCTCTCTTGTAGTATTTTAAAAATGTTAGGTGAGTTAGTTAAAACATCGATGATACATTTGCCTTTCTTTCTTTTAAAATTAAAGTAACACTAAGTCAAGGAATGCCTACTACTATTACTATGTGTTACCTTCTTCAGGAAAGGCATAGTGAGAGAGAAAATGGTGAAGAAAAATATTGAGGAAAGCTTAATTTTTTTTGCAATTTTCTAATAATGCAGTTTTGCAGCGCCTCTGGTGTCAATGAGGCGTATTAAGTTATCGAAGCTGTGCTTAGTAATCATTTTATTAGCTCCGCCGATGATTCTGCTACACAATACTGACGAAAGAGTGCGCTCTGATGTTACACATTAGGATAAGTGAGCGCTAAAGCCATTGTAGTCCAGTGACCATTGTATATGCCTTCATTACTTGAACTTGCCTACAACAACTGAAACAAAGGGCTACTAATGCACATCAGGTGTTGTTATTTAATGACTTTGTCAGTAAACGAGATCGAACCCCCAACCTTCGCTTAAGTAGTCATCGTGCTAACTACTTGGCTATGCCAATCCTAAAATAAAATCCATGTTAGATTTTAATTGTTTGCCTAAATTATCCTGAAAAACTTTTCATACATGCTATAACCCGCTGTTACACAATTTGGCACTAAAAAAAGTGGGCAGGTGGTACACGCCCTTAAAATTTTCATAATATTGTGCCATAACCGCCAAAAAAAAGCTTAAGCAACATAATATTCGAACTTTATTTTTTTAACCAAATTCGATCATTTGCAATCGAAAATAATAGATTTTCCTAAAAAAAACGAGGTCCAAAAAATGTTTCTGTTAAGCTTTTTTTGGCGGTTATGGCTCGATATGCCTAAACAAGTATAATGCACAGACACTAGCTTTGTAGTATTGTACAATTTTACAGTTTAAATTAATGGGCCATACAAATTTAATGCTAAATTTTATATACTTCAATTCTTCTGACTCCTACGAAACCTTAAACACAGACAGTGGGCCACTGGACTGAAAAAAATGTTGGATAAGAAAAGTGGGCAGTTCCACGCTTTTAAAATTGTTGTTGATAATTTTTAAAGGCTTAAGCTCAATGGATTCCTATGATCTTTTCCACAAACACTTCGGCTCAGATATGAAACTCTCATGCTTATATTCATTAAAAAATAAAACGTATTTAAAATCGATTTTAATTAAATTTTCTCAGAAAAATTTAAAATAAACTATATTTTAAATTTCATGTGTAAAAGGGGGTTCAGGCTATGAGAAAAGTGGACAGTATCACCAGCCCATACAAAATTTTATATCTTTTTTAAGTAGGAAACTTCAATCTCTTAAAACCTTATAATAGCAAATGTAGGCTGTGTCACGCCCTCTCAAATATAATAAAATTTTTAAAATTTTTCTACTTATACGATTCTTAAAAATAATTTGTACACTTATGCTTATATGTATATAATATCGTTAGTGTTCCACCGAAATCAAGGCTCAAATCGTCATATCCGTGATCATATCGACAATCGTACGAAAACGAGTTAAATGATACGTCAATCGTATTATAAGCTAAATGGAATTTCAGTACGTTCAATTATGTCATAATCCGAAAATAGTATTTTTACGTGACGAGTTGTACATTCAACGGATGTGACGATTCGAACCCCATTTTTAGGCTGATCTTTGGTCAAAAAAAATTTTTTTTAATTCTGCCATGGAAACCAAAATTTAATCCGCTAATGAACTCATTTAAAGAAACAAAAAGCAGCGTCAACTGCTGCAAATTTTATTACAGTAATTGATTAATATGCAAGATATTGTTGATGAAAAATTTCGATAAAGAACCTGTCTTGTCAAATCGATTTAAAGGATTCATTTATTTTTATTTTTTTTTTGTACTGCATCGAATAAGTAAAAGTGAATTGAATCTGTTAAATGGATCGACAAATATCGCTTTGCAAAATTTTGAAATTGTTTTTAAATTTCTTAAAAAAATTACAGCGCTTTTACCTTGAAATGGCGGTTGCAGAGATGGCCTGGTAAGTCAACCGTAACCCATATTTTTAGACTTTTTTCATGAAAAACATATTTATATTTTAGAGCTTACGAAAAATAAGTTTCAAAGAATTTCAAATATTCTATGTGTATATCACCAAGTAATTAAGCTTGTATTTTATAGCCATGCTGTTAGATTTGTTCCTATCTTTTTAAATGTACGTTCTAAACCAACATCAGTGTCAAAAAATTTACTTTTCTGTGAAAATGTCTATATACGACTGAAATTTTCTTATTTTTCCACATCTTAAAGCATTACAAGGGATATAAGGAATTGAGTATAACTCCCAAAAAAGATAACTATTAAAATTAGAATACAAATTATGACAAATAATTATTTGTATGTTCTAATGTACAAAGATAATCGGAAAACTGTCCAATAGAAAACTAACAACCGTTACAAAATTTGAACAAATCCTTTCATTGTCGTGCAACAAAACATTAAAATATTTTGGCGCAGTCACCATTCACTACCGCCAACATTCAGTACCAAAATGTGCTACAACATTTTATAAAAATAAACAAGACACATGCATACTTACTTATATATGTAAATGCCTTAAAAATTTGGTTGACATTACCCAGTTGACCTGAGATTCGATATAAACGAATGCTCACTAAAGCGAAGAAATTTAGAAATAAAATTGTTCGATATTTATTCGAGAATCTAAAAAAATCGAACTTCTCTCGAATGTGTGACAATAGCCTAGTGGATGTGTGCTTATCTCTTAGTTTAGATGTACCGAGTTCGAGCGATGACAGCACCTAGAATCAAAGAATTAAAAAGAAAACACATACTTACATAAATACACATGTGCAGAAATTTAACAAAAAAATTACCGCGATATCCTGCGAATGTTAAAATTGTGGTACCGCGTTCAAATACTGCCTCGTAAGTTAAAGAATTAAAAAATAAATCAAATAAATTTAAAAAATTAGACATGTTTAAAAAACTTTTGCTTCTGCTTTCGTTTTTGAAAAATGTAACAGTTTCAGTCAAAGCAAAATCACAAAACGATTTATGACAAATTGCGCAGTACTTTCAGCAGTCGACGATTTGAAAGTTTTGAATTTGATTTGCTTTTGGTTAGTATTCCTTTTGAAAGTCACGAACAGTTACAGTCGAAGAAACGAATTTCTTGCTTTTGCAACTTGTAAGCAATAGCAATCAGTTGATTTTTGTATTTGCTTATACATAACTTCATATACTACCTATAGGTATGTACTTATGTTGTGTATGTATGTACTATGTATGCCTTAGTTCCTTTTGCTATTTCTGTGTTTTATGTAAGTACTCGTATGTATGTGTTAATTTATCAAGAAAGGAGGACAAAAAAATCATAAATGGAGAGTTCTTAATTCTTCGACTGTAACTGTTTGCGACTTTCAAAACAAAGAGACTTCATCTGCTTTTACTTGGTTGTGGTACTAACCAAAAGCAATAGCAAATCAAACTCAAATTTTTTAAATCATCGTCTGTTGAAAGTACTGCGCAATTGTTCATAAATCATTTTCTGCTTCTGCTTCGACTGCGACTTTTGTTTATGTTCAAGCATAAGCAAAAGCATTAGTTCATTTTAAACAGTTGGAAAAAAGTCAAAGCAGCAAAAAGTAAAAATTTTACGAATTTTTTTATTTTGAATTAAGTTTTTTAATCACAACTTTTCTGTGCAGCCACGCACTTCATCAGCACCCTAAAAATATAAATTTAAAAAAATATATTAAAAAATAAAATTACTTTTCTTTCTTTAGTAATAAGTTGGTATTGGCTCAAACTTGACATTGCTGGAGAATCTTTGAAATCTAATGTTTTTGGAACAAAACTAAGCGAAAGGTAAATTCTTTTTGCGACTCATTTTTGAGTGTCATTCTCGAAAGTTTTACACCATAAATGTTCGAGATATATTCGAAATCGATATCATTAACTAAGGTCTTGAACAACTAGGTTGAAACAAAACTGAGCTTCAGTTAAACTTTTTTCGATTTCTTTTTGAGTGTCATTCTCGAGTTTTATATCAAAATCGATATAATTAACTAAAGTCATGGTCAAGTGTATATACTTGCATACAACAGACACACACACACAAACTACGTGAGGACTTCATTAAGCATTTTAGTTTAATAAATGTAACATTTTGTTGTTATCCTCATGATTTTTATAATTTTTTTATTGCTTAAAGCGCAGCAGTAATTTTCATTTAAATCTCTCTTTGTCTTTCTTATTTTCAAATATTCTGTTGCGTCTTTTGTCATATAAACTGAAGTGTCAAATAAAAATGTTTACTTTATGACTCAGAGTTTTTTGTTTTTATTGTTGTGCGTCATCGAGAAGGGTAAATATTTTGGTATCATTTTTTGGGAGATTACTTTTCAGAAAGCAATATTTAGGCATTATTTAATATTATACCATTTATGGCTGGTTTAAGAGCAAATCTTTCGAAAAGTAGATTAAAGCATTGTATAACAATATGTCAATAAAAGATTTGTAAAAATTTAGTCAATATTATGAAGGACTTACCCACCCCCTTATGCAAAAAAAGGTTGTTAAACTTGGAGTTAGTTTAGCAAACGAATTTTTTATGTCTAAACAGGTTTTACCGCGTACTTTAACTTTAACAATAGTTTTTGCATAAGAGGGTTAATCTTTAAAAGTGCATTATTTGTTTATATATACATTTCTCTTAAAACAAACATCGAAAACATGGACAGCCCTGCAAGAAAAAACGCAGCTAGTCAATGCATTCCATTTCATTAAATAGTAAGACGACTACTAATTTACTAATCCGAGCACATGAGAAAATAATATTACGATATCCTAGGGTAGAACGAAATGGTCCACTATTGATTAGATGGGTTCAAATTCCGCAAGCTTTCCCATATGGGGTAATGTTGCCCCACTCATACACAAACTATGAGTCGAAAACACCCACAGCAGTAAAATTATTTGGTCCGCGGCAGCACTACAAAATTGGGAAAAGCTAATGAATAGTAAAGCAGAATGTAATGCACAGCATGTATAATTTTCATTCCAGAATTCATTACTGTTAACACAGGACATGTCTTAGGAAAGTAATGAATTATTTTAATGCGTTCATTCATTCCTTCTTCTGCAGATGGGGTAATGCACGTGGTAATCAATGTGAATTTATTGTGTTCGATAAAATTACCTTCTCGTTTCTTAGGGAATGCATTGTCTTGCTCTGAAAAATAATACATTATCTCTCCCATTATTATGTAATTAATGACCACTCTTCCCGCTGGGATGTTGTAACTACTCCAACAAAAATCGTTTGCGTAGTCCAAGAAATTTTTTGTGGATGTTAAATTTTACTTGTAACCTAAAGTGAGTGATGAGTTAAAGGCAAGTTAATCCTATCTAATGAGTTAAATTAAATTTCTAATAATGAGCCACTTTTTATCATAGCTGCTAAGTAATGGTTATTAATCGTACTGATTACTAATTTGATTACTTTTTTTAAGGTGAAGTAATAATTAAATTGCGATTATATTCAGTTTCGCACGATTACTAATTGATTACGATTACTAATAATGGAAAAGTAATCCGAATTAATTGAAATTACGAAAAATAATCAAAAATAATCAAATGTAATTAAAAAATAATCCGATTACTTTTAAAGATTAATTTAATTCTTTTTGATTATTTATTAATAATCAAAAGTAATCTTTAAAAGTAGCCGGATTACTTTTTGATTACTTTTTATTATTTTTTGTAATTTCAAGTAATTCAGATTACTTTTCGATTATTAGTAATCGTAACCAATTATTTATCAGAAATTCTATTAAAGGGAATTATATATATATATTTATTATAATCAGTACAATTCTTTTTAAAATGTAATCTGATTGATTACTAAGCGTAATCGAAATTTAACAGCTCTGTTTTTTATACGTCCGTTAAAATACGTATGTAATACTTTTAACTTAGTTGTGCTAATGTCTCCCTAAAAGTCCTTCCTTTAAAGAAGATATTTTTATAGCCAACTTCTTATTAAAATAATTTATTTAGTTTTAACAAAACACTAATTACAGTGAAACGCTTTTTTCTCTAGTGTGAAATTAAAATTAAATGTTTTTTTCTAGACTTAATTTCTGGCACTGAAAACGCACACCACCTTCTTTTTTAAATGAATGAGTTTTATTCATGCTCATACATTTACTTAACAAGATTATTAAAATTCTATGAATTGTTTTGTATTTTTTTAATTGTAAATGAAAAAGCTAAAAAAAATAAAAAAGGATGCTGGTCGCTGCATCTGTGTGTTTTGATTTTTTGTTCGTGTTTTTCCACAGGACATTTCGTCAACTGTCCATCATGTGTTAAAAAGGAAAGAGCATAAGCTTGATATAAAAAGTTTTTTTTATTATTACCAACTATAAAGTGTTTTCCAACAAGGATTGGCAGATCGTATCAGAATTCTTTGAAAGATTTTTAGTACTGAAAGAGCAACTTTACCATGTTTATTTCTGGAATAATCTAACTTTTTAGTTTAGTTTTTCAGATGACTGACTATTGTGAATGAGCCACAGAGCCAGCTGATTGCAGAGATGTGAAGTACGACATATTTGAATAGAAAAGTTTGAACAGAATTTAAAGCGTGTTTTTTAGAATGTCACAACTTTGAGTTTTATACATAAGGCTGCTAATTTTTAAGCAAATGTTGTTGAAAAGAAAACACAAAACAATGATGCCAACCGTTAAAAATGAGAGTATAGAGTAAATTTTTGAAAAATGTACGTTTGTTGCCATATACGAATATTCAGCTCGTTAGACAACATGGTAAAACAGTCCAAACACGACATTATTCATTTATTATTATTATTATTTTTTTATTGTTATAATGAATTTTTTGCAAAACCCTTTAGTTAATTCTACTGTTAAAAGAAAAGGGTTACAATTTTGACCTTTTGACGCATTTTACATGGGACAGCATGGAAAATGCTTAGATTTTGCGTGTTTGATTAGTGTTTGATGATGATGATGAGGATGATGCTTTTTTTTTTTTGATGTTTGTTTAAATGCGGCATGCTGAAGGTGGTTGTTGTTTAATGTTTTGATGAAAGGATTTAATGGGACTGTTGTATATTTAAGAATAATTATATATTCTTAACGCATACAGAATGTTGTTTATTTCATTTGTTTTTTATTTTATAGTAAACAAAGGATACAACAGCTTAGATTTATCAGCTAGAAAATATTTCACCAGCGTATTTCTGCTTGCAGCAAGATACACACTTTCTATTAGATTTCAATCTAAAATATATTCAAAAATTTAAATATGTTATGATAATTTTTTTTTAAGAAAATATTATTGAAAGTTTGGCTGGTTTAGTTTTTGAGTCAGGCAGCTGTGTTTTAAAAATCTGTAAATATTTCTCTGATATCTTTATAATGATTTTTTTTATATTATTATAAATCTAACAACATCTGTTTGCCATGTTTACAGCCACCATTATGATGAATATGCTGACGACTTCGTTAAAACTTAAAATGTTTTATTGTTTAAATGCACTAAAACTTCATTCTATCATAAAAAAACGGATGCACACTGGACTTGAACTCAGCATGAATTTTTTTTAGCAAACAATAAAATTAATTTTAAAGCTGGCTGGCATGATGAGTGAATAACAAAACAAACACACTGACTGGCGGACTAACTGACTGACCACTATAATTATTGTTAAACCCAGAGCAATGAAATACTGTTTTAAAAAGTGTTGCAAATTTATCAACAATTCAATAACCATGAACATGTTGCAACGTATTCAATTAAACAAAAGGGGTTGTCGTCATTAGCAAAACAGTGAGTGTCCCTCAAACGAAATAATGATTATCCTCTAAATAGACACAGAAGAAAGGGATTTTGAAGCATAAAAGGAATTAACAACTGACTGGGCTGGATTGTAAAACGACACCACTTACACTTAAAGCAACCAGAACAATAACAACAACAAAAAGTAATAAAAAAATAAGAATTATAATCCTTTTTGTATTATGGTCAGTGAATTGTTTGTGTGGACTCTTTGCTAATATCTCTTTCAACAATGTCCAATGTTCATACTCATGTGTTTGATGTCAACTGACGTCTGTCATAATTAAAATATGACGCGTGTCATATTTCCATTTATATATAATACGGATAATAAACAATAGAGTTAACTTTAAAAGAAATTCAGGTTTTACTGCATTTCCTTTTCAGCCTAAATGTTAAGGATATTTACTGCAACTAAAGCCTGATATTTTTATTTAAAAAATAATATGATATTATTTTTTTTCTTATAACGTGGAAGAAAACTAATGGGGAATATGAATGTGTGAATGCATGATGATAATGTTTTTATGGAAATAATAATTTTAAAGTTGGATAATTTAAGGCAAAATATAAAATGTCAGCAGTTGATAATTTTAAAAGAATGAACTTTTAACTGTTAGGCAGTGTAATCAAACGGTCCCGGGTTAGATTTCTGAAGGAGACTCAAGGAGTTTCTGATTTTCGAAATCTTTGGAAAAAATAAATAAAATTGCTCCCTACCACTCTCTGCAAGTACTATCAAACCTTTACTGTCCAGTCCATGTGTTTTTCCGAAAGTCTTCATTTGTTGCATAGTGTAATTCAGTCCAGCTATAATAATTCTTAAATCATTAATTTTAATATGTCCATTGCACATATGTAGATACAAACTATTAATAATTCCAACAACTAGTAATTAGTAGCTAATGTTTCCAAGTGATTATCATTCATGACGATAATAATCATGTACAATCAAACAAATGTGAGTCCTTTTGAAATGACATCGAACAATTAAAAGAAAAAACTTTAAGACTTAAACTGGTACAATTATCCCTAAAATGCCACAATTTTATACTGCAACTATTTTAAAAGTCATTTCATAGAACAAGCCACATTATAACATAAGAATATAGCGGCAGGCAAGCTTCATGCATGTAATTTTTACTTTTTAGTAACAACATAAAAAAGGACTCTTGCTCTTCTTTTTTTTTCTTCCTAGTTGTGCAAACAATTTTTCTTTTAAGTGGAAATATAGAGAAGAAAAAATAAAAAATAAAATAAAAAGCGTGAATCCTCTAAAGACTGCGTGTAGGAAAAGTAGCACGTGTCTTTAACATAAACACACACGCACACATATCCTACACCATGATTTTATGGAAACACTATGCAGTTACAAACATTCAGGCGTGCAACCAACACAACAGTATGAGTATTTAGCATATTTTTCTACATTTTAGTATTTATTTATTTTTTATTTTTTTTTGTATTTTCATATATTTTTTTCTTATTTCTCTCACTGTCTGTTTGTCTTTATAAAATGTTTAATTATGTTCGTATAGTAAAATGTAAGGAAAAGTTTGAAATAAAAGAAGAATGCGTTCGGGCAGGCAAATGTCTTTGGCGGGGGTGTAAACCATGATGATGCGATGCGGTTGATGTTCATGCATTGAATTAATTCTTTTGTTTGCATTTCTTTTAATTTTTTTTTATTCTGGTTTTAAATTATACCTGTGCTTTACTGAATTGCTGGTGAATTTAAATGCCTTTTATTTGGGTCTACAATTAAACAAACACAAATACAGTCATTTGTATTTCTTATTTTTCCTTTTATGAAAAATTAAAAATTAAAATATGTGTTTAAAATATTTTTAATTTTTTTTAAGTGGAACATTGTGCAAAATAAAATATTTACATTAGCAATTTTGACTCGAAAGAGAAAAATTGCTAATGTAAATTAATTATAAGGTATGGATATAGTGAGTGAACTGCAGCCACTTATCCTGGGTGCGTTAGATAAAATAAAAGAAGTGATTTTGAAGTGTATGCATAACAAGTAAAATCCAGGTCTAGTTAGCCTCAAAATGTAGTGTTTCTGGATCCAATTGTTAGAGGCGAATAACAAATTATTTTTTTTTACTTTATTAAGCAACACTAAATCCAAATAGTTATTTTTAGAGCTATGCTCTTTATGCCACGAAACACGAGTTAGGACGTGATTTACATAACAAAACTAATCGACACTGATTAGATTTATTTTTGTTTTGATTTCTGTGTACTTAAAAGCAGAGAGCGAAAATAAACGAAACAATATATTTAAAGTTTCACTAAAAACAAAACAAAAGCAATGAGATATTTTTTTATTTTTTTTTCAGCTAAGGAAAATAATGGGAACTAAATGGAAACGTTTTCAAATATTTGCAGCGAATTTGACATCGTCATATGATATAACTTTATTATTTATATATTATATTTATTATATTATATTATTTTATTTTTGAATAGCTATGCAGCATAGCTCTAACTGGTTGTTCTAAGATACCTCTCTACCTTTTATTTACTTTTGTGGCACCAAAGTAACACAAATAAAAATATTTTATTTATCTTAATCTAAATTATCTTGAACTTTTCGGTGGTTATTTTTGAATCAGATTAAATATTTTTTAAGTTTTATTTTTACATATTTATTGTCAATTTATATTTCCAGGGGCGTGGCCACGCCCAATTTTGCTAATATTAGTGTCCGCCCACTTTTATAAATTCAACATAGCTTTACTTTCAGGCTTGTGCCAACTTTCATAAAAATTGGTCAAGTAGAAGCATGTGAAACATGATATTAATCTTTAATAGGCATGGCCTCTGCCCACTTCTTTAAAAATCAAATTGTATGATTCTAAGAACCAAAACTGTTTGCCAAGTTTCGTGTATCGTATAAATAAAAGTACATATTAGTTAATACTAACATTTCATGGGCATGGCCTCTCCTACTTTTTAAATACAATATCGATCCTTTTTTAGAGCTTAGGGTGCGTTCCAAGTTTCGTAGAAATCAATTTAGTGGAAAAAACATAAAATATAATAATAAATGCTAATGAATGTAGACCCAGCCACTTTTGTCCATGCAAGATTTTATATTTTTAGAGCTCTTGGCATATGCTAAATTTCGTAAAAATTGGTCAAATAAAAGCACATGAAATATAATATTAAGTTTTAAAGGCGTGACTCCGCCTATTTTTCCAACTTCGGGATTGGTTCGTTACAATATTAAAACGTGCTAAGTTTCGCAGTAAAAGAAACTAAAAGTGAAGAAAAAAGTAAGAGATCATAAAAGTAAAGAAACAATTTTGAAGGCGTGTTTCCGCCCACTTGCTTACAATGGCACCAAAGCAATGTTTTACCCTGGCAGACTATAAAGAATTGTAAATCCATCTAAAAACTATTGCGTTATGTAGTAACGAAAATAAAAACAAGTACAAGTATTAAAAAAAATCAAAAACCCGACTGCGACTAACTTTGAACCGTTAAATATCCTAAATGGTCATTCGAAATGGAAAATCATACGACAAACCTAAACATTATATTAAAATACCTGCCGAATGACACCCATTTTGATATACATAGTTCGCCGACTTTTTATTTTTGTTTCGTATTTAAAAAATGGCGCCTGTTGGACGCCATATTGAATTTTTACTACTGTCATGTCTTTAGCTCTCTTACCCATATATCAAATACATATTTATAATATTTATTTTCCTTTTGTTTCTTTTCAGGTAAGTGCTTCAAATCTTTGTCATAAAAATTATGTAAGTTTTAAAGTCTTTTATATAACAAAAACAAAAAATACGATTTTTGGGAACAAATCGATAGCGAACACCATTCACTCTAAAGAAAACAACACTTCGATGTTTCCTTTGATACAAAAATATCATTGATTTTTTAATGGCTTCATGTCATAGAGTGAATAAGTATTGTAAAATTTTTCAAACTCTGTGATTAACAAGCTCAGAAATATGAATGTTTCCACCGCGAAATTCACGAAGTTTTCCATAAGACATTTTTCCCTTTTCAAAATATATTTCCAAAAATTCAAAGAGTGTAATATTGAAAACAAAAAGAAGTTGCAGTTTAGAGCGTGACGTAAAATATTGCAGGATTGCACAATCTAATAAAACACTATTTATATGAAATGCAAAAAGTTCTTTAATCTAGATTTATCGATAAAGACAAATGTAATTTTTTACATGCTTAAAATTTGAAAAAAAAACTTACCTCCTAATCACCAAAATCTATCTTTACTTAAATACCAGTTTGAAAACTCATTATGTTTTTTGTCTATCAACCATATTAATGTTAAAGATTAAAATCCTATTTAATCAAAGAAAAAAAATCTGTCAGTAAAATTCTTTGCTTGTTAGGAAATCATTGAAAAATTGCTTGACATTCCAGAACTGATACAATTCTCTCATGTAATAAATAAATGTAACAACAATATCATAGATCTTTCCTAGCAATCCTGTGCGAGAGAGGGTGAATTTCATTATATGTGACATCATTTCCTGGGTTTGTCTAAATTTTATACAGACTTTGATTGATTTTTAATTAGAGGAAACAGTTTTGTTATACAAATTTTTATTAGTCAGATATTTTTTAGTTAATTTCATAAAAAAAAATATTAAGCAAAAGGTTAAGTTTTGATTAAAAATTTTTGTAATGTCAATTGAAAAGTTAATTAATCCTTTCCTCACTTTCAATTAACTGAAATAATTAAAAATTTAATTAAATTAATGAAATGTTTAATTGAAGTTATAATTAAGAAAAACTTTTTTCTTTGTTAATAAAAAAAGCTTTAGAATTAACCAACTCAAACATGTTTTAATAACTCTACTTAAAATATATTAGAAAACTTGAAAATTTTTCTAAGGATTTTTTTTCGTTTTCTTTAGGGTTGTTTTTTCCACTACTGTTCTTCTCTGTGTGATCTTTGTTCTACTTCTAATACAAATAATATTTATTAGCTGTGAGTCAAAGATCATTTGGTTTAAAAGAAGATCATTAGTAAAATATCTTTTTGAAGTTGATTTTTTTCAAAGACAAGGGTTGTTGTTCATAATTTATGCGAAATAAGGATACAATTTTTCATTTAATAATTTTGAAAATAAAAAATGGCGAAGAACAAATTTTTAGACATTTTGACAGTTTTTTTAAAACTGTTTACAAGTAACTTTATTAGTTTTATTTGAAAACAGAAATTGCTTTGTTTTATTTTCTATAAAGCATGAAATTATTAAAGTTGCGAGGATTGTTTAGAGAAAAAGAGAATTTGAAAATTCGATCACTCTACTTTTAGTGCTGATGCAATGTTCTTAAGTTATTCCTGATGATATTATGAGGCATTTTGCTTGTTTTTTATTTCTAACAGATATATAGATGTGTTTTGTAGTATCTTGCCAATTTCCGAATCCAAAAAATGTTAGTGCTTGAAATATAAAATTAATTTCTCTATTAGAAAATGACGAAAGTATCGTTTTAAGTACTCTTTGAGTACTGGCCGTCAAACAACAAAGACACGCATTAATTTTAAACCGAATACGATAAACGATAAACATCCAAAAACCATGTTTATGCCCATTTTTTAAATTACGCAGCACAAAGAACTATAGCTAAAATTTATAGGCTTTGCGAGCTACAATCATACCCATGAGTATAAAAATACTCTGACTATTAATCGGCTGCACATGAGCATATACACACCCATAAACATGTTTTTAAACAGCCACACATACACACCACACAATTTCCCATTCCATTTTATGGCGCACAAATGTATGTTTACAGTGGCGAATGGTTTATATATATCCCGAGTATAATACGTTTATTTGTTTTGCCCGATTAAATATCCGTAGCCTGAGTATAAGCATACTCATAACAGAGAGTCAATGCCTTTGATAAGCATTTGTCTTTTTGTTTTTAATTGTAGTTGTATCATAGAGAAAATATGTGAGCGTAAGAATTATTGGTGCTAAAATTATGATTACATGCTGCTACTAAAATTAAGAGTATTTACTTATGAATATTTTTTGAGTACTCATTGTTATTATCTGATCTCTACTGAAGGCTGGGAACAGTGTTTTAATGTTTTTTTAATATATATGTATAATAAATTCGTTCCTTTGGCTCCTTATAAGGAGCATAGGGCATGAATATGTAATATAATTTTTGCAAATATCTTACACCTTGCTTTTACCTTTTAATTTCAAATCTAATATTTGTCATCACCAGCAGCCTTATAGCAAGCAATAAATATATCGTGTGCATTTTTTGTGTAGGAATATTATATCCGCAACAAATCCTTTTCCCGAAAACCAGCCCACCAGGTATGTCCTTAACCCTTCTATCAGTCGTTATTGTTTTTCCTGGCACAACTAATAATTATGTCATAATATATTATTTTAGTGCTGCTTGTTCTCAATTTGTTACACAACATGCAATTATTATTAGCAATCTTTTGAGATGTTTTTTTGTGTGCCTTCGTTGTTTAGCCAACTAATTTCATTCTTAACTTTTTTCTAATCCTTTCATGCTTCATTTAAATAAAAGTATGTTGCAATAAATGAAAAGTTATGAATTATTGATTTTTTCTTAAAATAACTAAACTCTTTTTGTCTTCAATGAAGGGTTGCTGTACAAAAGAAACGTGTGAAGACAAAAAACGTGAGAAATTTGTTCTGATACTTTAAGCGTAAATATATATTTTAAAACTTCCAAAATTCTAGAAATTTATTAATTATCAGCTGCTAGTTAAAAAATTAAATAAACTTGAAATTGTGGTGTACAAAATAAAGACTATAATTCACAGATGATACCAGACTTTTAGAAAGTGACTTATGAAAAAAGCTAGAATCATTTGTGATGCAGTATCTGCGAGAAATGGACAACTGTAGTATATTTGTTATGAAGATGTTAACAAAATAATCAAACCAAACAAGAGAAAATCTGTATATTCTGAAATGAACACGTGTGCATACATACAAACATACACATTTACAAAATTAAATTAAAGAATTTATTTGCATTGAGTTAAAAAAATAGAATGTGAAAAAGATTATTGGTATTAAGAAGTGATTAAAATTTGCTTGCAAACAATTCCTGATAACTTTAAGTATTTTAATTGAACAATTTTAATTTTTACCTTTTATTTACAAAAATCAAGTAAACGAAGTAAACAATTTTACAAAATTAAATGAAAGAATGTGTTGTGTTGAATCAAAAACCAGAATGCGAAACAGCTTATTCATACTAAAAATTCAATTAAAAATTATTTTAAAATGATTTCAGATCTCATTTGAAGCATTTTCATTAAAAAAAAAATTAATTTTTACCATTTATTTCCAAAAATCGCCAAGCGAATGAGGTTACAAAGCATAAAATGAAAGTAAGCTAAAAAAAATGCCACCATAAAAGAAGGTTTAAAGAATATGCAGTGACAGAGTGAGTGAGATCTCCGAAAACACAAATTATCTTCCGTCTCGTGGAATCTCTCTATATCCTCTGTGATATATTTAATTGAATTTAATGTCACAATTTTCCAGCAATCATTGAAAACTCGATTTTTGGTCTTTGATGGAATTCAAGCTTGGCTCCCTCATTACACTTGTACAATTCTGAGGAGTTTGGCGAGCCTGAAAGTACCTGTAATTCAAATAATACCAAAAAATTGGTGCTTGTTTAATCGCTCTCGAGAACAATTTTGTGCTACTGAGAATCTATTTCCGTTCTATAAGGTCTAGAAAATAGCTTAAACCTGCCAACAGGAGTCAATTGATTTCGACAACGGATACACAAGCCCCAAATTCTTTGTATTGTAATAACGTGCCGTCGATGCCGACAACTGGAATAAGGGTGAATATGTTTGCAGTCATTACTTACACCGATACTAAGAACCATTATATTAATAACAAAAATCAAATCAAAGAACCCTCTCGATGAAGTCACCTCTTAAACAGAAAAAAACTAAATAAAAATCGGCCCAGCCGTTTGGTCTGTACGTGGACTCGGAAGAACACACAGATACACAGGGACACACTACAAATTTATAACACCCCTTTTTTTGATCGTGGGTTAAAAATAAACACAACGTATGCAAAACTAAGTTGGCACTCCACAGTCCGGATCGAAGGACCATAAAAAAGCTTTGATTCTTTAATATGGACAGGTTATTAAATATTAATTTGATCTCACAAGACGCTCTAAACTTCAGCAAAGATAAGCGATTTATTTCCCCTTGCAAAAAAAAAATTTTAAAAAATTGGGTTCCATGTGCGGTGGGCATGGCCGATTTTGATGAAATCCCAGATTTTTTCTTAATTTAATTAATATAAATTTCCGTGACATTTTTCAATGATCTAGAACCACTCCTTATAGTTTTTGCGTTGTGAAATTTGAGTTACCAGTTGACCATTTACTTGCGATGATTAAAGCATCCTTTAGGAAGAAATATCAACTATTTCCCAGGACTTAACTTTCTGATGTCTTAAAGGATATCATAAGAGTTCGAGTATGTTACGAAAATTTTCTGAAAAAACCTGGACAAATTTAATAGAACTTCTAAGGGATACGAGTACAACATATTTATGGTCGTTAACAGAGAACTATTCTCGATTGAAAGTGAGGATATTCTTAGGACTTTCTAATACTAGTCCTCTAGAGGACCATTAACATTGTGAATATGTTAAATAATAAATATAGAATTTGTTTGATGGATATTAATAGAAGTGTAGAGCAGCATTTACATATAATGGCATCCTGAACCTCAACAGGAATAATTTACGGCTTGTTACTGATTTTATTTCTGAACTATACTCTGTGGGAAAGTAACCAAGTTCGTTCACCTTTGTGTAGTTTATGCTTGGAAGATGACGAGACGACGACACACATTCTTTGTGAGTTTATCTCGTATTATGTGATTATAGAAGTCGTGTTTTTCATTCTGAGTTTCTGTGTTCAGATGATATTAGGCGGGCTTCTCCAATATCTATACTGACTTTCTATGGTACAAAAGATCCATCAGGTGTCGCAGTGCCGGTCTTTGGACCAGATCTTTCCCCTATTGTAATCTAGGAACTTATGTATGAAGGCGGAGTTTGATCTGCAATTATCATCGTAAAAGTTAATAATGAACATCTTCATTCCACTAACCTGCACTGAAATACCAATGTCTTCTTTACAAAAGAGACAAATTCTTCTGGAGCCTTATTCATTTCTTGGCGAAGAAGTTCAATGCAACAAGTAATTTCATTAAGAACAAAAAATACTTTTCATACTCTCTTTGACTAGATTTCTCAAATTATGCTAACGATAACTAGCCAACATATTTTTTATTTCTTTTCTTCTTTTTCGCCGGCAATTTTATTTAACACCAGCTGCCTGCTCATCTAGTCTAACCAACATAAAATTAACTAAACTGAGAAACAAAAAAATTTAGGATAAAAATTATATCGAACTTAATTGTTGTAGATTATCACAGCTCTGTGCATTTCAAATTAACTTTAATACTTCAAAATTTAACAGTATGCAGCAATTCCTTTCTATCATGATTTCTGTTAAATATGATTTTCAAATTGCTGCAATATATTTATGTATCTCCCGACAAAATGTAAAATTTTCTCTCAGCCAACATTTATATCATTTCGTTTATTTTTTTCTGTAATCTTCTATATTGATTTTGCTTTTCACTATTTGTTGTTTTTAAGCCGTTTAAATCTTTTAAAACCCTTTGTGTTGTTATTTATACAGAACAATTTGCGAATAGTCATTGTCTTGTATCTATTACATGTTGTGGCATATTTATTTCCCTTTTGTTCTGAACAGGCAAAATTTACTTTTAAGTTTTGTTGCCTGCCTTACAGCCAACCAGTAGCCAACAATATCTTGTACTTTAATATTAAACATTTTTGCCTCAAATACCACACTTTTCAATATTTGCAAAAGAAATGAGAAAATTAACAAACAAACGAAAAAACCATAATCTATCCTTGAAGAAAGGCACAAGAAACAAGAAAGACAATGTCATAAAATTGTCTATAGTCCCTGTATTTCGAAAGAGAAAAGATTTGCATACGATTGCATATGTTTGCAAAAAAAAGGAAAAAAATAAATATTTAAGCAGGGATTCTTTCCTGTAGAACAAGAATAAAAAATTAAAAAACTTGCAAGATATTGAAAAGCAGGAAATCCAATCGATGAAAAAAACTTAAATTAAAATCTTAGCTTCTCGCCAGAGCTGGTAAATTATATAATACTATATTACACAATAATACTCAATACTATTAAATGCCTTTAAATGATGTTTTTGAACTTTCAAGCTATAGACTTTCTTTACATATCAAAATATTTTTATAAATAGAAAACATGGAATTTTCGTGATTTGTTAATTAAATAAATAAAATTAAAATTATTGTTTGTTTGAAAGTTTTTGTTGGAAGTAGAAGCTTTTGTATTACGAATGTGCTATGTTCTTCAAAAAAAAAATATATATGGGCATTCCCACGCGAAAGTTAACTTTTTTGTCGCGTGCGACAGCAAGCAATTTTGCTTGTATTTCACAACAATGTAACCAGATTTTTCTTAATACAGTTTCCACACCTGATGAATTTATATCATGATGAATGCCAAATTGATTGAAAATTCATCACGTATAGATTCAATTTATTAATATTATGGTATCGTTATGATATAATCATCAGAGCTCACGCCCTGATAAATTCATATTGATATCAAATGTCATTTAATGTGTTATGTATCGTGTATTTAACGTTTATTTATTAAACAATTTTCGTTTTAAAAAAACGACACAACAATTATTTGTGACCAAAAAGTTAAACAACACGCAAATTAGATATTTTTGGCAAGTATTTTTTAAATATTTGTTTGAATCATTAATGAAAAATGACAGTTGATCTGCCAACGTTATATTACGAATTGTGATATAAAATCATCAGGTGTGGACTCTATGTAAAACCTTACCTAATATAGTGCTGCTGATGTCAAGCAAATATATTTGTTTGGTGTCATACGATACAAAAAGTTGACATTCCTGTGTAAATGCCAATACATATATATATAAAAATCTATCAATCAATCTTGAATTATTATATTTTCTTGTCTTTTGACGCTTGAAATACTATTTTTTTTAATTTACACATGCTTTTGTTTTTTGAATGTGTTGTATACATAGACAGAGTTGCATATTGTCTTCTAAATATTGCATTAAAAAAATATATATTTAAAAATATCGAGTAAGCACTTTTAAGTACATTTAATATCTTGCTCAGTTCATGTTTAAATTGCCCTGGAGATGATCAAACAAACTCATCAAACACTTAGTTGTGTGGGTGCAGTCCTGTTTTTTTTTGCCACATGTACGTGTTGACGGAAGTGCTTGAATGATTGCAACCATTGCCATTAGAAAATTGAATAGACATACATACATGTGTATGTATGTATTTATGAATATATTTATAAATAATCTGGTTATTGAGAATTACATCTGAGATTTAAAAACAACAATACTTACGAGTTTCTTGGTTTTTGACATTTTTTTTGTTTTGGCGATTTTTTTTTGGTTTTTGGCGATTTTTTCTTGATTATGGCGCTTTTTTCGTTTTGAAATTTTTTTTTGTTTTGGCGATTTCCTTTCGGTTTATTACGTTTTTTTAGTATTTTGGCGACGTTTTTACTTTTGGTGATTTTTTTTGTTATTTGAGCGATTTATTTTATTTTTGGTGATATTTTCCATTCGAGCGCATTTTTTATTTTGGTGATTTTTCGTTTCAGCATTTATTAATATTGGAATTTTATAGTTTGTAAAAATTTCAAGAGTTGGCTCTTACGGTTTCACTATACATCAAGTTGTCAAAATTACATAGTAAAAATTACATTAACTGATAGAATATCCTTTAATTTTTATTTATTTTTTAACTTGAGTGCTAAATTTATTTATCTTTGAAAATTTCAATTGTCTATATATAATTGTATGTATGTATTATTAAATTAAGATTTCAATATGTTTGGTTCCTCGCTTAACCACCCTTTTCACAACGTATGATTAAGAGTTAACGTTAACTTTAAATGACCGTTATTCATACAAAACTTGTCGTTAAAGTCCCTGTTAGCTTTTAATTTAACATTGTGAAAAGGGCCGTAAGAATATCCTTTAATTTTTAATTGTCATATATTTGCTGTTGTAGCGAGCAGCCAATTTTTTACATATTCTGTGAAAATTTCTAGTCAGTTGCTTTAATGGTTCTCGACAAAACAGACAGACAGGCGGACAGACGGATATCGCATTGGAAACAATAGGGTTCCTTTTCATTTTTGGTGTACGGAACGCTAAAAATTTCAACACTAGGTACTTCGAAATTCTCTTTTTAGAGTAAAATAATTTTATTGTCGGAAAAAACATTAATTCACTAGGAATTTCTTCCCGGGTAATATAAACGATTTTTTTGTTTTGAAATTTGTGTGTATTTGTATTTTTTAAAACGCATTTTCCTTATTTTATCAAACAAATTTGAAACGTTTAGGAACAAAATTTTTTCCAAAATATGCTTGTTAGAATTGGGATAACTTTGAAAATGTTCATTATGAGACTATCTAGCCGACTCTACTAGTATACAAAAAGCGAAATTTTAGCAATTGAGTTTGTGAAGGAACACAAGATTAAAACCGGGTATTTTGTATGCATGTAGTAGTGATGCACGAACATTCGTATTCGAATTGCCGAATATTCGGTATTCGTATTCGCCTGAATTTGGCGAATACCAATACGAATATTTTGCCAAAAAATAAATAAATAAATAAATGCATAAATCCTAAACGAAATTTAAATAAATGTCTAAAAATAAATTTCATTAAATTTCTTATTAAATTAAATTTGTGCTTTTTAAAATTTTCAAATGCTATTTAATGACGATCATTAAAATTTTGGGTAGTTTTTATTAACTTTAAAGTACTCCAACAGGAGTATTAAGTTCTTTTCAAATATTTCATTTTGCAGGCGTAAATAGAATCCCAATCTTATGTCTACAAATTTCACATACATATAATATTCGTATTCGTATTTGCGAATATCGTTTCAAATATTCGTATTGGCGAATATAAAAATTTGTCATTCGTTACATCACTAGTATTTATGTATACCAATGTCATGAAATCTTCACCGGCCGTTTAGTTTATTTTTTTCATTAAAACAGCCCAAATACGCAAAATCGCATTAAAATTATACTGCAAACAAAATAAATTTTATGGGGATTTTAAAAATATTTGACATGCTTTATTTTTACAAAAAAAAATTATCAACCTTGAACACATTAATTCAATAAACTTTTCGAAAATAAAAATTATCAGATTTTTTGAATTGAACTGTAGTGAATTTTAATCAGAAATAATTCATAGTTAGGCTCAAGTTCAGAAAAAATTGGAAAAAACAGAAAATTAATAGTGATACTTATAAATGTGTTTACCAAAGGTAAATCAATTGTATACACAACAATCGTTTCTCATATTCCGTTTCATTGTACATTTAAGTTAAATAGCTGATGTTAATAAGAATCTCTACCCAAGTAGATAGACTAGGGTGCTGATGAAGTGCGTGGCTGCACAGAAAAGTATCGGTATTTCCCCCAGCTTAAAGTCTAAGTTTAATTTTTCTTCTCTTCTTTAGAAACTCACATTAATTAATAAAACTATTTCATTCAATAAGAATTGAAATTACTGAACTTGAGCCTAACTATGAATTATTTCTGAATAAAAATTATCTTAAAAATTATTATAATTTTTTTTAATAAGAAGTGATTTTCAAATTAAAGTGATTATTGATTGTGCCTCCATTTCATTTTCTTTTCTTTTTTCATTGATTCAGAGAAAAACCATGAAAATATGTATTTGTTTATGCTTGCAAACCAATTTGTTTTGTAAATCAATTTTAAGCTGGAGCAATTTTATTCGAATTACAAGAAAATTCAATGTTATTGAAAAAAATTTAAGAATTTAAAGCATTCAATAAAAATTTTCTAGTAAATACTTTATTAGATTTTAGTGTGTTGAAAATTGAAAAAATAATTGATTTTGAGAACTAAAATTAACAAATATTTTTGAAAAGTTTTCATTAATCAAAGAAGCATTTAAGCTATTTGTTATTATAATCGTTGATAATTATTTCTCAATATTTCTACTAAACATTTTTAATGGTTGCTAAATTTAATTATAAACATTAAAGTTCATTTTCTTTGTGTTTGATATTTATATTGAACTTGAAACGTTCCCATTGTAATGGAATTTTAAATTGTAAACATATCAGAAAATGAAATTAATGATTTACACCGTATGCGGCAGTAAACATTTTATGGATGTATATAACGTAGAAAATTATTTAGAGATTTTCTGGGAAATTCACAGATCAAGGAAAATGACAAGACGTATTTGTAGAAGATAAAAGCTAAACGTTTTAAGCAAATAATATTTTTTTTTACAAACGGAAGCGAGAAAAAAGGAAATGCACATATGTATAAAACATTATACAAATGTTTTAAAGTATGAGTTATTTGTTTGGGGCAGTGCACAAAAAAAAGAGAGATTTGCCAAAGATGCTTAGAAATTTCAATTTAATTTTACTATAATTTTTGAACTTTTAAAAGACCGAATTCCTTTTATTTGTACCAGCAACATGGTTGGAGTAACCACATTTTAAGGGCAAATAGTATTGGTAAATTATAAAGTTGTCGTTGTTTTTTGTCAATATTATCAAGATAAGATTATTCAAAAAATCACATTTAATTTGATAATATTATCACATAAAAATAACATTGAAATTAAATTAAACAGACTTAATATTTCATATGTAATTTTTTTTTAATTTATTGAAGTGAAGTTCACTGGTCTTTATATCACAGTATTAATTAAATTTTCCTCAATAGTTCGCATAATCATAGTACATTATCACTCCTACGACCATATTATAACCATTTATGACCCGAATATAGTCACTCAGGACTGGAATATGATTACATGTGTTCATTATGTTCTAAATGATCATAATATTATCACACATGAACATAATCATATCAATAAGATCATCATTATCACTATGCGTGACTATAATTTGATCATGCCTATCAAAAGTTTGGTCATAAATTATTATAATACGGTCCTATATGATCACAATATAATTATGCGTTATCATAGTAGGATCATATTTGATCATTCATGGTCATGAGTGATGATAGTATGGTCATTGTTTACCAGAATGTAGCATTGCGAGACCGTCATATGGATACATGGGATCATATTGTGGTTCGACATAATCATAGTATGATCACATATTAATCAAATAAGATGATGGGGGGTCATAAAATGACTATACATGTTCATAATGCCAGGCAGGGTTATAATATGTTAATACATAATCATAATATGATCCTACATGATCATATTATTTTCACATATGAATTATCCTGGCCATAAATGGTCACAATGTTATCAGTCATATATGAGCAAAAATATCAATTTACGCTATCATAATACAGTCAGTCATGATCATCATAATATTGTCATCAACACTGATAACATGATTATACAGGACTATTGTTTTTCAAAATTGCTTTCGACAAATGTTTGGAAGAAATGTGTAAATTTTAGTGAACTTTCATGAATAAAGTTAGAAATTAATAATACTTTATTGAAAAAGAAAACAATACGTTTTGTGCCGCATACAACACTTTTCTTAATATATTTTCAAAAAGTAGGTTTTTGTGCTCCATACGTATACTTTACTGCTGTCCATTGAGAACTTTTTGTTTTGTTTATTTTCCTTGCTGTGTAGAGAGTCGATCGTTTAACGCCGAATAAGAATCCTCCTCCGTAATAGTTTTAACCATCGATCTGCTTACACACTTTCACAAGAAAAACATGTAATTGAAGTGTATTTAATATAAAGAATGAAACTAAATGATTTCTGTTATACTCAAACATTCATAATTAAGATTTCTTTTATTTTATTTTAGTGTTTAATAAGTTTATATTTTCAATGAAACTATTTTTTAAGCTTTAGGTCAGTAAATTTCATAAAAAAAACAAGAATAATCCTGAAGAAGTTAACCAAAGGTTAACGAAATATCGATATAAAAATAAACTATAAAGAAATTTATGCAATTTACTGACCTAAAGCTTTAAAAAATAGTTTCATTGAACATATATAAAAGGTCGAAAAATTAGATCAACAATAAGTTTATATTATAAAATTTAATATGAAGCTGCGTCTGAGTGATGATGTTTTTGCTTAACTGTCGCCGTTGAATTTTTCTTACGCCATCTTCTTTTATTATTATTCATTTCTTATAGAAATGAAAGTAAAACAAGAGATAACTTTACTTTTGTTGTTTGACGCAAACGCCAAACAACAAAAAAATAATTGAATTGAGCAAAATGAATGCTAAATATCTCAGAAACCATGAATAATTTCGCGAAACATGTTTTCGATTCAGAAAGGAGATATTCGAAATATATATAACACATATCTAAAACTAATTTTTTTAAATGGTCCGTGGGTCAAACCAATAATGAGCTGACGTTATGTCACATTAGACTACATACTGAAGATATTTTAACTTTCTTTTAAATACAACTCCACTGTAGATCATGCTATGACTTTGTAAATTTCGCCTAAAATATTTATGGAATCTTTTTATGGTCATTATTTACCTGATCATTAATTAAACCAACAGTTGAATAAATTATTTGTTGCAGCCATTTCTTTTAGCTCTCTTAGGAAAAAAAAAATGTTTTTAATATATACGCGTTTGTTGCGCAAAATAGAGATAACATTTATATATCAGAATTTTTAGCCTGCCATATATTTGTTATTAATTTTTTTTTCATGTAAAAATTTATACATAAATTTAAATATTGATTTCCCTTGTGCATTAAAATGGAAAAATAAAACTGAAATAAATAACAAATACTTTGACAAAATACTTGCCAGACCAAATGCATTATCACAAAAATCCATCAGTTTATGTATGAATATTTTATATAGATTTGATTCTCTCGCACTGTTATAGAACTGAAAAAAAAAACTATACTAAAACAAAAAGTAATGTAACAATGTAAAAAATGGTTATTCGAAAACAGTGTCCTTAAAGACATTCAAAGCTTACATTTTATACCAAAATTTATGGCAAACGTGCTTATAGGATTCAATTTAGGATTTAATATCCCAGTGAAAAAAATGGAAGTCATTCTAGCGAGAGTGCCGAGAGTGAGCAAAAAACCATGTAGAAGCTTATTTTAGTCACACAAAACCTTGTAACTCCTCCATAGTGTTAGAAAATACTCACCAGAATTTAAAAATAATTTATTTTTTTAAAAAAATTTATGAACTATTTTTAGTCTAAAATTTAAAAGTTATTTGCTTTAATTTACATGAATTCACTGTTTCGGTCTTAAATTCGTATAAAAAAGAAACGAATTGTTAAAAAAGGCAACTATTTACCATTTTTCCTAGATGAAAATATTATCATAGAACACAAAAAAGGGAATTTTTCTTAATATCGCTTCCAATTCAGTGACCAGGCATCGAAAAAGAGAACTTCTTGCAATGACAACCCTATGTAAAAATCATTAGATCGGATCGAAATTTGCACTACTTCCGCATCGTAAACTCTACATTTTCTTGACTTTTTTGGAGTCTCTTTTTTTACTGGGATATAAAAATAAATTATTTTGAGCATAAACAGTGGTTTTATGTTTTATAGCTCATTTTATTAAAGAATAAATTCATTCTTCTGTTTACACGCATAGATTCTGTTAATTTTTGAATATTAACAATCGACCATAGTTTTTATTTTTTTTGTAGCCTACTGTTAGGCTTTAAAATAATGTTATAAATGCAGCATAAAATTTGGGTCATATGTGTTTGTGTCAATTTCAATATTGTATAGTTATCTTATTATTTATTCCTTAGCTGTTGCTTTTTCAAATAACTGGAGTGGTTTAATAATGTATTAAGAGCAGAGAGAAAACGTTTTATTGTACGAATATCTACGAGTAGTTTATAGTTTTGCAGTGGCAAATCTATGTGTGTGCACAGTGAATTCGTGTTTGAAACAGCCAGCAAAACACTTGTATAAGTATAAGTCTAACAGTATGTATTTGAAATAAAAAGTACTATAAATATAAAATTTAAACTTAATAGAATTTGTAGTTTGATGGTATATTTTACAGATTCTGTTTTACTAATAAAATCTCAAAAGTATTGTATATAAATTTTAAATTGAAAATTCATGTTTAAATATAAAGACATTAACTTGATAGAAATAAAAAGCAGCTTATACGGAGTGTTGCTGCCGGTAATATGGAATGAAAAATATACTTCAGTAGTTTGTTTCAAAAAAAGAATTCCCAATGGTCACTAAAATTGTCCATTAACTTTTATAAAAAATATTTAAGAGCACAATTATGCAGTTACAGCTTTCACTATACTGAAATTTCAGTAGTATATACACGAGCTTCGTCTTATCATAAACAGCTCTTGAAGTGATTAATTTAAACTGTCAGAAACTCTTTGGCTGCTATTTTTGCTCAATATTCTTGTCCACCCCCTTTTGTGTTTGTTATGAGGGTGGCGTTGGCTGAAGTAGTGAGCCAACGTGCTAAAAAACTGAAGTTCCTGGGTTCAAGCCCGCTCGCCGACAGTCATTGAATAACAACGCCACTCATTTTCCTCATATGCATTATTTTCCATTTTTGTCAGTTGTTCTAGGAAAGTTCAAGTGATAAGAAAATAGACACTTGTCACTGGTCACTGGTCACTGAACTACACTGGCTTCAGCCGACACTAATCCTAATGTAACATCAGAGCTCCCTCCTTCGTCGGTATTTTCTAGCAAAATCATCGGCAAAGTAAAATGAACAATAAAATGACTTAAACATAGCTAAAAAATTTAATACGCCTCATTGACACCAGAGGCGCTGCAGTACTACATTATTAGAAACATGCAAAATAGCAGAGCTGTAAAATAATGAAGATTTCCTCTTTATCTTCTTTCACCACCTGCCTTCTCTCCCACTAACCTTTTCCTAAAGAAGGTAACACCTAGTAATAGTAGTAGGCGTGCATTGCCAGAGTGTTACTTATCTTTAAAAAAAATTTAATTGAGGATATTTCTAGAAAAAATTTATAGTGTAAATGTTTTTACTGTGTGACTTACTTAAGGCCATACTGCGGAAATTTTTGTTATATATATAAATATTTTTTTAATAAATTCTTGGTTTAGAAAATCTCTTTTTGTCATATCGCTCATTTACTAAAACATCGTTATAACTCCAAAAAAACTATTTTGGCAGAAAACGAAATCAAAGTTTTCAATTTACACACAACTGAATGGAAAAATAAAATTTCATTTTGCTTTCCTGAATTGAGTACCCAAGATATTTGTATGAAAGTTTTACACAATATGAACTAAAGTATGAGGATACATTCTGTTTCATTAATTCAAAAGTTACATTTTTTAGTTATGACCAGGGAAACCACAAATATGCAATTTCATGTTTCTTCTGGTGTGACGTGTTAATGCAAAGATAAGATATTTATTCGTTTCAGAACTTTTTATGAATTTTGGCATCGATTTTTTAGTGCATATTTTACCTTTAAAAGCATATTTTTGCATATTTCAGTCTTGCATGCATATTTATAGCATTTTTAATTTTTTTTTTTAGCATTTGAGAATTTTAGGACATATATTGGTACTTTATAGAATTTTTTATGTAAAATTTTTTTTTATATTTTCCGCCATCTAAATCACATTTCCAATGTTATAAGAATGTATTGCATGTATTTTTCTTATTTATTACGCTATAATTACGGCCGTGAGTTTCAATAAAAATTTGGATTGACTGTTTTTACCGGAGTCTACCCTAATTCCGTCAGTAGACGCTAAAGGAAAATTTTCAGTGTATATAAGTCAGGCAACAATTTTTTTTAATTATTTATCCAAAATACTGTTCTAAAGTTTTAATTCTGAGATATCGTGACCTATTTTGAAGTTGAAGTTAATTTTTTACGGCCGTATCCAAAAAACCATAATTTGTATTATTTTCTTTAGTCTGTGTGTATGGCAATTATATTTTAAAGTACATTTCAAACCCAAATTATTATTTTTAACACGGGGGTTTTTTATTGTTTCCAGTTTTTGCTTATTTTATATGCAAATGTTATGAATTGTGGAATTCAAAATATATTTCCATTTACAAACAATCCAAATTATCTTATTATTTAAGAGCATATTTTTTGAGTTTTAAGTGCATATTTTCAAGTTTTTAGTGCATATTGAATGCGCATAAAACACTTTTTTTAGAGCATATTTCTGGTTTACTTGGTTATAACGTTATTTTAGTAAATAAGCGATATGTTTATATTAGCCTAAAACTATGCTGCAATATAATATAAATTTATATTTTCGCAAACTCATCAAAAAAAATTTACCCTCATGATTATTAAATCTCCTTAGCTCTTTCCTTTTGCTAAAGTATGCTTCTAAAACTCAATATAAAGTTTTACCGTTAATAACGAAGTCTAAATTGCCATAAAATAAACTAAAGTGTACTTTTAGGGAGCACTTTCTCGTTGTGTTTGCATTTGTTCTTGAACATCTTTTTTTCTCTCTCCAAATATGCTTTTATGCAGACTTTACGTACAATTTTTGCCTGCACATTTGAGTAAAAATATTTGTAAGAAAGCAAAATAAAACAAACTAAAAATTACTTTGCTTTAACATGCTTCTTTAGAAAAAAATAAATAAATACAGTTTCTAAAGTATAATCTTAAGAGTTTCTAATTCGGCGCATAAGTAAAGCATACTTATAGGAGTTGTAAAAAAATTTCTGCTTTTGCTCTATAGGCGTACTTTAGAAATTTTGTGTTTTATAATTTGGTTATCAAATATTTATTAAAACAAAGTTTTTCCTTTTGTGTTTGTTTTATATCATTACTACAAAAGTAGGTTAATATGATTACAGTCAATTTCTTAATTTCGAGTATAAATCATTATAACTTTTTGATAAATAAATAATTCAAAAATATAAGCCGGCCTTCCTCCCCTTTTTGCAAAAACTTTACCCCAAGTTTTTATAAATAAAAGAAAAAGCAAAAATATTGCCTAGACTTTTAAGCAAACTCTGGAAATAAATAAAAATCATGATAATATATTTTTTTTTTTGCTTCCATGCATTTCTGCCAAAATATTATTTTTTCTTGCTCTCTAAATGCCGTAATATATGATTATCATTGCAAAATGTTTTATGACACATTGAATTGGAACACAAAAAGCTCAATGTCTTGTTCAAACAACCCCAAAGAAATGAATGCAAGCGTAACAAAATGACAACAACTCAATAACAAAAATCCCACAAAAGTACCGTAGTTTGTCCATAGAGCCAACAGAACAGATAAGTATACAAAAATATCAGACGACAGACGTTTTCTGAGGGAAAAAAAGAAGTTCATTGCAGTAGACGTACATATCTTCATATATACATACATACATACATATGTAAGTATGTACGAGTATGTATAAAAAAAAATACATTATAATAAATTTATTTTCTTGTCTGTTGAATTATTAAATTGACTTTATTGATTTAAATGTTCGTTGCTTATACTGAAAATAACTTTTAGTGCAAAGAAGAAAGATATATAGGAAAAGTAAAAACAAAAAATTTGGAGCTGGAGAAGTATGTATGTCATTATGTAAAATGGTTAAGGGCCAAAAATGTTCAGACATTTGGAAAATTTGCATAAATTTGTATTTAAGAAGAAAATTGTGTTTAACCTTTGAATAATATTTTTGAACTTATAATGCAAATTTTGAAACGGTTAAAGAAAAATTTCATAACACAACAACATTATTTTAATCGAGCAAATTTTTTAACTAATTTGTTGTTCCTTTTTGGGTACTAATACCCTAAAGGTATGCTGTTGATTTTATGTACTTAGCTCTTGTAAGTAGGCTACACAATATTTTATTATTAATGAATTTTTAAGGGAGATTTTTCGTGTTATATTAATTTTAAATTGAGTTTTAAATTAGATTTTTTGTAATTTATGCCTTAAGCTGTTTAGGTTACAAATTGAGTTAAACACAACTTCAGCAGCAATGCCTCAGTTGTTTGTATATTTCCATTGAAGTCCTTTAAGTAAAGAAAAATAAAAATGTCCTTAGAGCAAACTTCTAAATAAATTGAAAATAAATATATATGTACATATGTATGTACATACCTCCATGATAAGTATTACTAAATATTTAAAAAAAAAACAATTATTTTACTTATTCAGTAAAATAATAATTTTGGAATTATTAGTGCGTTAACAAATTTTAAACTTAAATTGTAAAAATTCCCATAAAAACACTAATTAAAAAAAACTCCTTTAAAGAGTAATGCGTGTCTAAAGAAAAGATTGTTTAATCTACCTTTCGAAAAAGTACCTTTTGAAAAAAACTGCAAAAAGTACTTTTAAATAAAAGTATCTTGTGCATACTGCAACCTCTTGAAAATTTCTTTAGAGAAAAACATGTTTTTAAAGAATCTTTGAGAAAGTACCTTTTGATAAAAAGTGTTTCTTAAAAAAATCACATTTGGGGAAGTTACCTTTTGGAAAAAAATCCTTTTAAAAACTCTTTGGAAAAAAGTACTTTCGCTAAAAGTGCATTTTGAAAAGAGTTTCTTTTGAAAAAAGTACTTTATGAAAAAGTTTCTTTGTAAAAAATTAGCTTCTGCTTAATTTACATAAAAAAAGTACCTATCCAAAAAAGGTTCCTTATTTACACAATTACTTTTAAGGAAAATTACTGTTAAAAAATAAATTTTTTAAGTTAACTTTGAGGAAATTTTACAGTTACAAGACTACTACATATTTCAAAAAGGTGCTTTGAAATTTAAAAGAATTAACTTTTCAGAAAAGTACCTGTTGAAAAAAGTACCTGTCGAAAGAGTAGCTATTAAAAGTAATTTAACTGATTCATTCTCTTTGAAAAAGTAATTATCAGAAAAACATATTTTATATCACATTTTAAAGAAATGCAACATATCTTTACCTTAATATGAAAAGGCCTTAACTAATTTTTTAATCAATTTTTTTGTATACCTATATCGATAGAAGAATATCTGAAGAATCGAAAAATGCAAAACTATTGATTTCAAAAAAATAATTACTTATGGCCTTTCTATATTAAGGTAACGATATATTATGTAATCTTTATATATGTTTTCTTATTACACTGTTTCGTTTTTACCCTAATTTTAAATATTTTAATACCAATGTGTAAGAATGTAAAATTTAATTATAAAAAATAATTTAAAAATTTCTTATAAATACTGTTGCCAAATTTTTATAACTTCCTTAAGCTCTTCGAAAATATTTAAATAAAAGCAAAAAAAAACAGCACTTTAAAAATAAACCGTGGAAGCGACATGCGAAATCTTTTTAAAATAAACATTTAACACATAAATTTTTCCAAGAATTGAAAGTGTTATAATATTTCGCTGGTAATGCATGGTAAAATATTTCTATTCATGATAGGTATTCATTCTCCCCTCTACACGCGTCTACCACCCACTTACGGTTTTGGAATAAAATGTGCTAAAAGAAACAGACCAAATAAAAATTTGGCGCATACATAATTTTATTTTTTTTATTTTTAAAAGCGATGAAATGAAAAAGAAATTGTTTTAAAATAATATTTTGCATACGTGATGTCATAAAATTGTCAAATACGTTGTACTCGTATCTGTGCTAAACACTCTGCAAGGAAAACAAATATGTATAATTTTGTTCTAAAAAAAATGTATGCATGTATGTATGTTAAATATGTGTATATTTTTGGCAGTCTACAAAAAAAAATAGAAGAGTTGTAGTGTAAATTGCCTGTGGGCTTATTTAAATATAAAATTAAAATTAAGAGTAAAACGACGGAAATCAAAAAAGCTGTTTCTGTCTTGCCATGGATGTGTGTGACAGAAATTGTCATCAATCTTTATGAAATGAAAAACACAAGAATTAAAATGTGTGTTAGACAAGGAGCAGACAAATTAATAAAAAAAAAATTATCGGTTTTAATACTTTTGGCTTAAATAAAATTAATTAATAAATGTTGATGCAAAAAAAAAAATACAGCAAATTACATGTTCGAAATTTTGTTGATTCATAAAAGAATCAATGAGAGATTATAAAAGCTATGACTAATTTCTTTTTTGTTTCCATTTTTAAAAGATTTTTTATTAATCTCTTAAATGTTTGTAAAGTGCAGCCATTCAGTCATTTATTTAAAAATAAATGATTTCATTATATCAATAATTCGAGAAATCATGATGTATAAAATAAAAAATATACAAAATCAATTATGTAAATAAATAGTATATTAATATACATAGATATCGTCGGCTTAGAGTGTAAACCTGCTAAGTCCATTTTATATATAGCATATCGTCGGCTTAGAATGCAAACCTGCTAAATCCACTTTTTATAAATATGAGATTTTAATGACGTTCGAAAGAGAAAAAGACGTCACATCGACTGTCTAAAATATTTACATTAATTTTAAACTCGACATGTCGAAAAAACTCCATGTATTAGGCTAATTTCTTAAGCTATGTATAGAAAATGTTAACAGTACTTTGTCTCTCCTATAAAATTTGCTAGAAGTGAGTTAGGCAGCTTTACACTCTAAGCCTAAGATATTTATATATTGTTCATTAATATATTAAAATATATTCATACATACATTTATTTAATTTTTTTATTAACACCGCTAAATGCATATAATTAGAAATGTATATTTACTTCAATTCAATAGATTGAAATCAATTTCTACCATTGTGCAAAATTTCCCATTTGACCTGAGATTCAATATAAACAAATGCTCGCTAAAGGGAAGAAATTTCGAAAACAAATTGTTCGATATTTTCGTGATTATAAAAAAATCTAATGTTCTCTAATTCTCTCTATAGTTTCTCTAATGTGTGGTAATAGCCTAGTGGATTTGTGCTAGACTGTTAGCACAGAGGTGCCGAGTTCGAGCCATGACTGCTCCGTAACTTAAAGATTAAAAAAAACACATGCTTACATATGTGCAATAATAGAACAAAAAAATTTAGAATGGAGCGTAAGTTAAGGAATTGAAAAATTAAAGAATAAAATTACTTTTTTACGTTTTCTGCTGCCTTTTTGCGATATCCAAATTAGTTCGATATTCACTCACTTGTGATATTGGGAGTAAACCTACGAAATCTAATGTTTTTTGGAACAAAACTGAGCGAAAGGTAAACTTTTTTCTATTAATTTTTGAGAGTCATTTTTGAAAGTCTTACACGATAAATATTCGAGATATAATCGAAATGGATATCATTAACGAAAGTCTTTGTCAACTGTGTTGAGTTTAATATGCATACAGACATTCATACATACGTATACATATATGTATATGTGTGTGCATTTTCTGGCGTCTTTGTTTGTCGTTATAAAGTCGTGATTTAAATATAATTGCACTTTGCTGGCAAGTATTTAACCTTTTAAACTTGCAATTAACAATTTTTAAACAGTAGAGATGATAACTGACAATATTTAATACAAAAGTCAAAAAGCACTCTTTTTATTTTAAAAAAATTTGTAGAAATGTTTAACTCATTTAACTCTTAACTTTATGAGGAACGTAGAGAGGTACTTTTTGTTAAAATGTAATTCTCATTTAAATTCACCTTTTGGTAAAAGGATCGTTTTGTTAAAATTTACGTTCTGATAGAAGGTGCATTTTATTGAAAGGATTTTTTTTAAAGTTCTGCTTGTAAAATGTTGGTGTGAAGTTAGTTTTTGGTAAAAGGTACTTCTTGTCAAAAGGTACTTTTTTTTAAAAGTTACTTTTTGTTAAAAAGTACTTTTTGTTTAAAGGTTATTTTTGTTGAAATGTACTTTTTGTTGAAAGGTAGATACTCCTTGTTAATGGTGGTTTTTAGTAAAATGTACTTTTTGTTTAAAGGTACTTTTTGTTAAAATGTACTTGTTGTTTAAAGGTACTTTTTGTTAAAAGGTAGATACTTCTTGTGGGTGGCATTGGCTGAAGTAGTTAGCACGTTTACTACAAAACTGAATTTCCTGGGATCAGTCCCTGTATCCGACTGTCGTTAAAACAACAACACCACGCATTTTTCTGATGTGCATTTGTGTCCCTTTGTATCAGTTGTTGTAGTAAAGTTCAAGTGATGAAGGCCTAGTCACTCGTCACTGAACTATACCCACTTCACTAGATGCTAATTTTAATGTAATATCAGAGCGCCCTCCATCGTCCATGTAGCAGAATCATAGGCGAAGTAAAATAAGTGATAAAATGGATACGAAACACAGCTCCAAAAAATTTAATACGCTTTATTTGACACCAAAAGGCGCTGCAACACTTCATGATTAAAAAAAGCGTGCAAAAAGCAGAGTTGTAAAACTATGAAGCTTTCTTCTATCTCTTCCTTCACCACCTGTATTCTATCACTATACCTTTCCTAAAGAAGGTAACACCTAGTAATAGTAGTATGCATTAATTGCCTGAGTGTTACTTATCTTTAAAAAAAGGACTTTTTTTTGTAAAATGTACTTCTTGTTGAAAGGTACTTTTTGTTAAAAGGTACTTTTTGTTAAAAGGAATTTTTTGTTAAAAGGTACTTTTTGTTCAAACTTTTTGTTAAAAGGTACTTTTTGTTAAAATGTACTTAATGTTAAAATGTACTTTTTGTAAAAAGGTATTTTTTTTAAAAGGTACTTTTTGTTAATACGTACTTTTTGTTTAAACTTTTTGTTAAAAGGTACTTTATGTTAAAGGACTCGTATTATATCCTATACTCGTATTATATCCTATAATTCCTATGTGCAAAATATTGCCACAACAATGGCTGTTGTTAAAAAGAACTTAAAGTAATTTTTGCTAAAAAATGTACTTTTTGTTAAAATGTACTTTATGTTAAAATATTGTTTTTGTTAAAATATAGTTCCTGTTAAAAGGTACTTTTTATTAAAAGGCATTTTTTGTCAAATAAAAGTTTATGTTACAATATGGTTTTTTAATAGCTATGTACTTTTTGTGTAAACGTTAAAAGATTCTTTCCGTTGAAAGGTACTTTTTTGTTTAAAAAAATTGCGCTAAAAATATCCTTAAATAAGCGATGAAACCAAAAATTGTTCGAGATAATTTTTGAGATGAGAGAATAAAATTATAAAACTTTGTTGGTATTTTGAAATCTTAGCATTGACCATATTGGGTTATAAAGAATTGCAAAATGCACCCTTTATCCGTCCTCACTATTTTATGACACCCAAAATAAAACACATATGTACGTATGTAAATCATTATTTCCACTTGACTTCCCCAAATAAAACGGTAAATATGAGTCACACACAAGATTGTAACAAAACCATATCGTCATATGAAATCAAAAAAGGTGTAACTTACAAAAAAAAAATATTTATATCAAAATCGTCTGCTTTATTGATTATGATGCAATTAACGATAATTCGCCTGCTCACAATATTTTTAGAATATATTTTTGAATGTCTAAAGACTACTTATAACTAAACACACTACAACAAATAAAATATTTTAAATGTGACTTACACCTTTTTTATTTTATATGACAGTTTATTATCTGCCTTAACATAGAAAGGCACTCATTATATATTTGAAATCGAGATTTTTGCAATTTCCGATAGATTAGATGTTCTTCTATCGAAATATACCAAAAAAAACTCCACTTCCAAAAAAAAATGAGTTAGGGCCTTTCTATATTAAGGTGACAATATGTACGTCATAAGCAAATTAATTTGTGTTTTATAAAATTTTATGCAAATATGTGTTCTTAAAATGAAAAAATGTAATTAATAAAAAATATGCAGTCAATTGTAAAAAAAGAAAAGCCTAATCAGCATCCATTTGATCGACTCGTGCATATTAAAGAGTTTTGATCTAAAGACAAGTTAACAGCAGAACAAATACATCTGCTGTATGCCGTTGAAAAGCTTTCAATCTAATGCGGGTGGCTTTGTTCTGTTACCAGTTTCCTTTAGCATTTAGAAATGTTTTTTTTAAACATACGTATTTCTTTTTTAAATTTTGTTGTAAATTATCAATTATATTTTTCAAGAGCAAAGATACTTGCTCTTTGCTTTTCTTTTCTTATTACATTCAAAATTTCAAGTGTCAAATATGACAGTTTAAGTACGTCATTTGAGAGCGTTCGGCAAATAAGAATAATAACCGAACAGTCTACGTCTACTTGACTGTTTGACGAAAGAAAAAAAATTAGTATTCAATTTAAACAAATAACTTGTGAATAATGAAAATTTTTATGACGACGCTGTATATTGTTATTAAGTCTATTATTCACCAGATGTTGTCATTTTATAGGGTGACTTAACGTTAAATTAAATCATATGATAAATTGTTTTAAGCTTTGCATGAAAAATAATGCAAGATTAATTTATTTTTTATAATGTAAGGAACAAAAAAAATATCTAGTCTTTTTGTGTTTCTTAAGCGCCAGTTTTTGTAATCCCCTAAGTGTAAGGATCATGTTCAAACTATGATATTCACGGCATGTACTGAATTATTTAGTATTAAATTTAACAATATTTCCATTAAATTACAACCAATCTTAATAAAATGTATGGGTTGTCCAACAGTGTTGAATTGAATTAGTGAAACCTAACCCTAACATAATTTTAAATGTATTATTTATTCAAAACTGACCACAGCCACCCACTAATTAGGGATCATATTACACTGTACGACATTTGTTTTTATCTTTTCCAATTAACAAAATTAGCACTTTAGTCTATACAAAGAATATTATAACACATACATTTATATTTATAAGGCACAAAATTGTCAAATATCAAATTTCGACTTACTTTTTATTTTTTTCTTCATACGGTTCATACAATCACATGCTGAAATTTATCAAAGGGGTGTTATTTATGACACCCTCTCCCTGTTATGAGTAGTTTTATTTTAAAGCAACCACATGTGTCTGTTAAATTGTGCAAGAGGGGTGTTTTTGTAATTTGTTATTGCAAATATTTATGCATGTTGTCTCTAATTACTTTTGTAAAATATCAAATATTTAATGAGTAGTGACAAAATATGTAAATTGCAATTTTTTTTAAAGCCCTCTTGCCAAAAAAAAGTTCGAAATACTTATATAACAGTGAAGATCGGAAAGACCCATATGGACACGAGTTAGAAGGCTAGAATGTTCCACAAAAATTTTGCTTTTAGAATTTTAATTCATACACACAAGAGCGTCTCTACTTCGTTTCGTTCGATACAACTGAAAATAAAAAGGCACGTGCTTATCAAGAGCATTGACATTCTGTTATACTTACACCCTGAGTATGCTTATACTCAGGCTATGGATATTTAATCGGTCAAAAAAATATGCGCATGATACTCGGAATATTTATTCACCAGTCGCCACCGTATAAATGTGTGTGGCTATTTGAAAATTTTGTTTGTGAGTGTGTGTAAATAAAATAGCCCTGTATATACGCATATGCAGCCGGTTAATAGTCAGAGTATGATTGTAGCTGATACAGTCTATAAATTTTAGTTATAGTTGTTTGTGCTGCGTAATTTAAAAATTGCTATAAACATACTTGCTGGTTGTTTATAGTATTCGATTCAAAATTAATGCGTGTGTTTGCATATAATGAGCGTGTTTTCTATTTTTAGATGTACGACCAATACTTAAAGAGTACTCAAAACGATACTTTTGTCATTCACTGGTTCGAACAGCTGTTTTGTATAATTGTAGTTCTGGTACGTATAATTGAACTTATAAGTTGAATTTCGATCGTTCTTTTAGTCTAGGACTTATAAAGAACTTTATATCAAATATATTTGTAGAAGAGTTTAACATGCGAAGAACCCATTTGAGGATTTTTTTGGTGCCTTCTCTTTCGAGAAAAGGGAAAAATATCAATACGTTCCTTGTAAAATTTTCCATAAAAGTAGTACTAAACACATCAAGGCTTACACGGTTTTCTATAAAAATTCGCAAAAAAATTTTAAAAAAGAGGGAAAAGCTAAATATTTTCTTTTATAAAAAAATAGACGTAAATTTTCAAAACCCTGATATAAATAATTTTTTTTCCTCCTCTACCTTGAATCAATCGTTGTTATTTTTATTTATTATAGAGTTAATTTTCTGTATTAAAATCTAATCTATTTGAAACTTCATATGGATTTGAATGTCATTATTTAACGAAAACTAAAGCATACTTTAGGGTTGAAGTGTTGTTGAATTCTAAAGAGCATACATACTTCAAAGGTGTTATAAAGTCAGTTTGAGTCATTGCCTTCATATGGCAAAATAATATATAGTGCAAGTCACAGCATTATATTAAAGTTTTATCAAAAAACAAACAACAAACACACAGAGCGCTTCAAAAAGGTCTTTGACAGGGGAAGTATTTTTTTTTGTATTGTTGGCAAAAAAAAACAATAACTTGATGTGGAATTTTCACCCTCTATTTCAAAAAAACTTAGTTTGTGATTATTATTTTAGCTGTGCATGCATGTGTTTTTGGCTGATAGGTGTGTCACGTCCGTTTGCCAGTGCATTTTGACACACTTGCTTAAAGTTTAATCGAGATTTAGACATCATTTTGCTAACAACGTGCTTTATTAAACAAAAAGAAAACTCTTCCCTTTTCTGTCTGAAACACCACCCATCTTAATTTATAAAAGCAAAAACAAAAAAATCATCCCTGTTTTATTTCCATCACCCAGAAAAAGATAAATTTTTCTTATTTTTTTTACTCTACGTTTGTAACAATTGCATTTGAAGTTCTGAAATGTATTTTAATGCTAATGAAGTAATTTTGTTAGCATTTTGCTGTCAGAATTGAAATCCAAATGCACTTGCTGTTTTTAATTTGAAGCCTTTTAGACCGTATAAACTTATTTAATAGCTGTTTGGGTGTGTTGAGGAAGTGTGTGAGTGTAGTCTTAATGGCTGTCAGCCAGGGATGATGATATTTGGTTTATTGGACAAATAATAGTTTCATTTAATTTTATGCCATTTCCTGACTTGTTTCAGAAAACATATGAAACTTTTTCTTAGAAAAACTTTTCAATACATAATTGGAAATCAGTTTAATTGTGTGAAACAATTTAAGTTAAAAACATTGAAGGGAGGAATAAAACACAAATTTAACTAACTGACAATTTTAAAAATTACTCCTGCCAGCTTAAGCTTAATTTCATTTACAAAAAGGCCAGACTAAATCAATATTCCTTCCCAAATGGAATTAAATTACCAATGTGTTTATATATTTTTCATATAATCCAATTATTTTTAATGATTTAAAATATGCTTTTATTACTATTAAATATTTCAAATATTTAGTCATTCGCATAATTTTCCTATCATTACTTCACACACTCGCGGCGGACTATACGCATACGAACTAGAGGCCTGCGTAAACAGTCTTAAAATGTAAATACGTCTTTTTTTTAAATGTATTCTCGTGACATTTATTATACTAGACCAATAATAAATGCTGACGTTTAATAATCGAAGCACAATGGATATGTTAATGTTCATGTATACATATGAGTGTTAACAAGCGATGTCGTTCATAAAAAACAATCAAAAGAAGTAGTGTTGATGCGTGCATGCTTATTATTTTGCATATTGTACGTTAGAGTACGTGTGTATGTAAGATGTAGGTGTTAAGCTATTATGAATTTAAGGGTGGTTTTTTTAAAGCAAGCTCACACAAATAATGTCAATGCATGTGTGCGTTTGTATTTGCGCAGAAAAATAAAAGATTATACCCACAACATGTGTGCATATGTACATGCATGACGTTTGTATACGGGCCCATGCGTATGAAGTAGCAAGCATCACATCACGAAGTACTTTTTTCTTTACTCCTATACCTGCAATAACTGATTTCACTGTAGTAAAGCATTTGAAAAAATCCTCATGTCTGAAAAGTTCTTGTAAGTAGTCTTGTGTGGGACTTTAGTACTAACGACATGATTAAATGATAAATTGTGTTTAATTTACACTCGCCTCCCCTAACCAAAATATTATTAACCAAATGCTATTGCCATTACGAATGATGCGGATAATAATTATACCAAAAAGTGCAAACAGTATTATGGCCATGCTCCAAAAGACTGAAAACACCCCAACAACACATTTAATGGTCTGTACTAGAGGTGAGCACAGGACATTAAAAAGTGCACAGTGATTGAATTTTTCTTTTAAGACCAAATATTGTTTGTAGTAGTAATTGAAATTGATTGTAAAGCAAATGTCGAGAACAATGAACAAAAAGGCACAAAGTCGTTATACAACAGTTGAAGATTTTTATGAAACTTCTTAAATATATACCTACAATATTGCGTATGTCGAGTCGAATATTCGTCTACGAAAATTTTGTATGCGATTAGAAGAAGCGTGAGCAAGTTTTCTTTAATCTAGGACAAAATTCTCGCAGACGAATATTCGGCTCGACATACGCAATACGGGTGATTATTTTAATTCTTTATTTTTTAAAGTGTTAAATTAATGTATTATAAAACTTAGAACAGCATCACATTGTTATACATATTTGTTTTTTCCTTTCACACATACACATATTGGCACACTATAAACAGTAGTTCATTTCATTTGACACTGTTGTCAAACGGTATGCAATAGTGAAACTCGCTTCAACGCTACAATAAATAAAGCCCTTGCTTGGCATTTGAACCAATGCTGAAGTATTACTTTTTGTAAAAAGCAATTACAGTTTTTGTGTTCACATAAGATCAAGAGAACAACTCAATAATACCCAACAAAAAAGTCGGAACTGGTTCCAAAGGTTTACTAGTTTCATTCACACCAATTACTACTGAATTTAATATTATAAGGCTATAGTACATGTCAAAACTTGTTCTAGACAACCTTTTAAGCGCATACCATTCAGTTATTTTGATCACTTTCGTCATATAACAACCATATGTTGAATTTATTGATGTTTCACTAGAAATAGAACTACTTGGAGCTGAGTTCAACACTGCTGTAACTAATGATTTGTATATTAATTTTTGGCTGGATGATTAAGCAATTAACGGCCTTATTTATAAGCAAAAACTGGCATAAAGTTAGCATAAGGGGCAAAGTTGAACATGATCTCAAAGACTTTTGCCATGAAACTTCAAATTAAAAATCATGCTAGGACTTAGAGGTGGGTTAAAATTAGGTAATGCGAGAATTTTTAATATCAAATTGTATGAAGGAACTCGTTAATACCTAATTCAATTTCGTTACTTATGCTTCATGCCAACTTTTGCTTATACATAGTGCCGTAAACACACCAGTAACGGGCAGTGCGTGTTTCGCACACCACCGCCACCCTGCAACATTATACAGCCAACATGCATTTTCTTGTATATCTGTTTAAAAATTAATTTTATAAATTTTTTTTCTTATAATCACTTGCACATTCATATTTTAAATTTTGTGTACTTGTTTTTTTCTTTGTTGGTTTTATATATAGAAATTTAATTGGTTTATGTTTTTTAAAATTTATGAATGATTTTTCGCCTTCTTTAACACTTAATGCGTATGTCTGCACATGTGCGAACAAATATTGAATGGACAAGAGGAAGTGCATACACCAGGAGCTCATTCAACGATGTTAATTGAGCAGACGCAAGAAGATGATATTTCCCTGCAGTTTTTTCACATATAACGTATGAATAACGTGACCAGATGGTTTTTGTTAAAAGCGGGTCATGATCACACAATTAATATATTTCAAGTTACAATACATCAAAGACAGATTTGCAGAGAAATTATGACTTTTCTCGAATTTCAGTGGGCTTGAGACATGCCTTAATCTTCGCCAATTGAGTTGAAATTTTGTAGATCATATTTGTTTACCTATTGTCACCAGTTTGGGGGTGAGACCGAATATAATTCAAAAATTTTTAATAAGGGTAGCCCTAATATACTAAATTGTATTTGAAACAAATTTTGATGCGAACGTTGACTAAGTAGTTCGGAATGAGTCTGCCTCTACCCCAATGAATAAATTTGTTTAATTACGTATAATATCATAAAATATGGGAAGCGTCTTAAGAGTTTTAGGTGTAATTTCATGCATTTATTGCATATACATACATACGTATATTTATATGTCCGATATACACACATATTTGGGAGTACAAAAAAATTAACTTTTTTATTTCACAACTTGTACCCGCTTGGACTTTATAAAATTATGGTCAACAAATTTATGGGGTTTTAATTGCATTGACTTCAACCGCGTGACTGCAACGCCAACAGAAAATGGTAAAATTCTGTTTTACTGAATGCATACAAGTGTTAAAAATTACAATAAAAACTATAAATGATTTAATATAAAAGCGAGAACTAATAAATTAAAATTATTTTAAAACAACATAAATTAAGTTTTGCAGCAAACAAAAACGACTAAAAATATTATGTATAAAAGAAATTTATAAAATAATTTAATGAAAAAATTAATGACAATTTAAAAATTATTTTTACAAAAAATGTTAATTGAAATTGTCAATTTATAAAGAGTTATTAATTGAAATTCCAATTCAATATAAAAAAGTATGAGAAGCTAAATATTGCTTTTAAATCCTGGCATACTTTTGATATAAAACAAATGAATATTAAAATATTTTATATTATACATGTGTTCAAATATTTATACATACATACATAACTAAATGTGTCTGTGTGACATTTTCATGACATCCCTGTGACCTATATTTCGCAGAGAATTCTGGGAAAAAGTCCATATACATACATATATTTGTGTCTCTATTCGTTATACTGCTGCTGCCTACATGTGATAGTGTTGTGCATTAACCACTGGAGGCAGATACGGAATATGTTGCCATAATGTTGCATAAATGAATATTGAGTAACGTGATTTTAGTCATACTATTTTAATTCTTGATTTGACACGAATATTAAGTGAAACATCATGTTGTATGTACGTACATATGCCTTAATATATAATGCAACATTTAGAGTCATCATCTATTCACATTTGCATTTCCATCTTTCATTTTCTATTTTATGGCATAAGACGGCAAAGACAGCAATGAATGAGATTTCAATGTTTGCAAGTGTTGTCAAATGAAAATTGCCCAGCACACATACTGAAGTTTTTCTCAAATTTTAAGCGTTTGAGAATATTTTTCTCATATCGAAATAAAAAAAATTTAAATACAACAAAAAATAAACAATTTTATATACCGTCGCCTGAGAATTGGTTTAGCCCATATGCCACAAAGTTGGAGTGGACAAAAACGACAAAAAAGGTTTACATGAAGTTTTCTCAAAATATTCCCGATTCTTTCCGGATTTCTTTTGTATTTGCACCACTGCTTCCAAAACATGTTTTGAAGAAAAATGTACATTTGAACTTTCATTAATGCAGTTAGAAGTTAATATGTATTACTTTATTGTAAAAGTAAAAATAGGCTTTGTGCCGCATACACCACTTATATTAATTTATTTAAAAAAAGTAGCTTTTTTTGCTCCATACGTATACTTAACTGCTGTGTCACAGCTGTGAATTGAGAATTTTGTTGCTTTATTTATTTTCCTTGCTGTCCAGAGAAATAAGTCGATCGTTTAACGCCGACCAAGAAGCCGCCACCGTAATATTTTTAACTATCGATATGCTTACACATTTATGCAAGAAAAACAAGTATTTGCAGTGTATTTAATATAAAGAATAAAATTAAATGAATTCTGTTATACTCAAACATGCATAATTAAAGTTTTTGTATTTTATTCTAGTGTTTAATAAATTTATATTAAAACATATAATCGGCGGCTGCGTCTGTGTGATGATATTTTTGCTAAAGTGGCCGTTGAATTTTTCTTACGGCACCTTCTTATTTTTATTGTTATTATTCATTTCTTATAGAAATAAAGCAAAACAAGAGTTACTACTTTACTTTGTACGTTTTTGTATTCAGAATTTGACGCAATGGCCAAACAGTGGCGTGTACAGCAAAAAGATACTTATTAAACCTAAAAATAGTGGATATGAAGCAAAATGAATGCTTAATATCTCAGAAACCATTCTAAATTTCGTGAAACGCGTTTTTTTGTTCAGAAAGAGGGAATTCAAAATATATATATTCCATACTTAACTCATTTTTTTTTAAGAATGGTCGGTGGTGCAAAACTATTCTGGGCCGACGATATGTTCAAACTGTAGACAGTGCTGTCAACTTTTCTTAAAGCAGAATTAGATAATGCAGCGATTAAATTATGGTTAAAAGTGCTCTATTAATATGTGGTTTACGATTTTCGTAGATTGGAATTATTTCCAACAACAATGGCATGAAAATTCCGATCGCTTTGATTTCAGATGGAAAAGTAACCGGTGTAGCGATTTGCTGTTTAATGATAACACTGTTTAAGCTCAATGGATGTTTAATAAACAATAAAAATAAAGTCTTGTTTTGGAAATTATGTACATACATACATACATATATATATATGTGAATGTTTTAACCTTAGTTTCAGGTTTTTATGCCTCTGAATAGTCTTGGCTCTTCATCATTTGCTGAGCAATTAGTATTGCTCACGTTAAGCGTCAACCAATTCGTTATGAATTAGCCATTTTTGTCTGGCCTTTGTTTATTAACATTTTCGTTGCTATTATTTTTGCTATTTTTTATATGTTTTTATATAACAGACTTTGTTTGTTCGTTTGCTTACTGGCTTATTTTTTTCTTCCAAGTATTTCCTTGTTTCAGTGTAATGCGGTAAACAATTTGTCTTATTCCTGTTTTTGGCCGGCATATTAAACCTTTGCTGTGGACTTGCATTTTCAACAAAATACTCGTAAAAAATATGCTTACATATTTCCCTTGATTTTTGTAATTTTTATCATGTATTTTTAGTTGTTTTTTCTGATTTTGGCAAATGTTTTTTCTCTTGGACAGCAATTTTTTTGTTGAAAAGAAAAAAATAAACAATAATCTCAATACTTCCGTTATATTATTTATTTATTTATTTTGTTAAGAGAGAGAGGAACAAAGAGAGAGTAACAGTTATAAAATTAAGTTTCGCAGATTGTTTGGTGTTGTCAGTGTGACCAGACATAAAAAATGTTTGCAGCTAAATCAGCTTTGAAATAATGGTAAAAAGTATGAAAAAGTGCTAAAAGTTAACAAATAAAAATTATTCCTTAACTAAATCAAAGTCGTACACAGAAAAAAAATTTATACAAAATTTTCAATAAATAATTTTAGAGAAACTATTTTTTTTTTTGCAAAATTGTCAAGAAATTTTAAAATATTTTCAAGATTTTTTAAACCTAAAAATTAAATAGTTTAACATGTAGTTTTCTTAAATGAACCTGGGTTTGAATTGTTGATATCATCACGGATGTGATGATTTGAGCCCTTTATTTAATTTTTTTCTGTGCACCGGAAATACTAGGGTCGTCCAAAAACTAGCCGACCTGACTTATACAAATATGACGGCAGCAGTTTGAAAAATATCAACAACAGCAGCAGTTTGAAAAGTGGCAACTTTATAAAACATGCGTTTTAACTTTCAAAATGCCATTTTTAGAGTTCCGTACACCTAAGGTGAAAAAAGTAATTCTATTGTTTTCGCTACGCTGTCCGTCTGACTGTCACAGGCTATTTTCTCATTAACCGTAAGAGCTACGGACTTGAAATTTGGACAGAGTATGTAGAACCTTGGCCGCTACAACGACAAATACATGAGAGTTAAAAATTGAAGGGTGTTCCAAAACGAGCAACGAAAAATGTTAAAATCCTATGGAATATAATTTTTACAACTTGCTGTGTTTTAGAAAAATGGTAAAACTAAAAAATTCCAAAATTATAAAATCGTCAAACCAAAAATAAAAAAAATCGCCTAAACGAAAAACCAAAATTGAAAACAAAATTCTAATGCTAAAATAAATCGCCAAATTGGAAAAAATCCCCCAAATGAAAAAAAACGCCAAAATGAAAAAACGTCAAAAACCAAAAAAATCGCCAAAACGGGAAAAAATGCCAAAACTAAAAAAAAATTGTTTATATGAAAATAAATCTCCAAAATGAAAAAATAGCCAAAATTAAAAAAAAATCACAAAAATGAAAAAACGCCAAACCCGAAAAAATCGCCAAACGTGAAAAAGTGTCAAAACTAAAAAAACGCCAAACCTTAAAAAATTGCCAAAAACGAAAAAACTCATAAAAGCCAACACTAAAAAAACCAAAAAACGAAAAAAATGCCAAAACTATATTTTATTTGTCCGTACGGAACCCTCGTGCGCGGGTCACTGAATTTATTATTTGTATTTCTTTAATTTTTTTTAATCCATTAAAAATAAACGATAGCGTTTTTCAACATAGAACATATATATTTGTTTTTTAAATATAAGATAAAATAAAAATTTCTTAAATGTTTCAGATTAGATAAGGCTTAAAAATTCAAAAAAGTAATGCCAAATTTTGATTGAAAATAATAAAAAAAATTATAATAAATTTGGATTGTGAATACACTAAAATGGCCACACGGGTATAGCTGTTGGCCATTATTTTGAATAGCTGCTGTAAGGCTAAGAGAAAAAAACATGATTATAATATTTACATACATACATATGCATGTACATACATATTTATTTGATGTTTGTAGGCAAGCTATTTCCTATCAATAACTATTTGTATATAGACAAAGGCAGCACTGATTGTAGGCAGCAGCAGAGCAGCCAAGAAACTAGAAATTGCTAAGCAAAACAAAAAACGAGAAACATGCTGTAAACAAACATAAAACAAAAACAATTATGCATGTTTTTGCATACGTAACATTATTTAATGATTCCATGCTAGTGTGTAGTTAACATTAATGTTAAATTAGTATATACGTAACATATTATGTTAAAATATCCCTTGGATATAAATAAATTATTTTTATAAATATGTAGTAGAATCAATACCCCAGCATGCAATAACAAACAAACAAGCTTAAATGCAGTTTAATTTAAATTTAGTACGGAGTGATGGCAAATTTTAGTATCACAAACATAAAATATGCACATAGGAACTAGCTAACCCCTCCATAAACAATTCCAATGTGTTTTCAAGAAACATTTAATATTTTGCTTAACTAGTAAAACATAAACTTGGGAAAAAGTCCGACAAAAATATTAAACAAACATGTGATTGTTGGGTAAAAACAAAAAAACAACCACCAGTTTAACTTGTATTATGCAGCTGTTGCTAACATTACTAACTGCTGCTGTTTAACATGATTCTGTTTTCAATTAATAACATGCTGTTGCTAAAACTTCCCTTTAGTTCAGTTTTGTCTTTGCTGTAGAAAGGTTGTTCGGGAAACTGCTGATGCAGTCTGCGGCGGATTTTAACATATATTTTTGCCTTTTACGGGTCTTAAGTGGGTTAGAAAATTTTACGTAAAACTTTTAAGTAAAATAATTAGTTGCCACAAGAATAAACGTACTACGTATGTACACACATGCATACATAAACTGCAACATGAAAGTGCATGTTTAAAATAGTGTTTCAAGATAAAATCTTAAACTAAATAAAAAAAAGTAGCAATAACTCAAAAAAAAATTAAAAATCACAACCAACTGGATTATGTCATCTAAGAGTTTTTACAAGTGACTAACAACTCACTATTTAACTCTTTGCAAATTTAATGCTTTGAGCGTATAAAAATTTATTTATTTATTTGAATAAATAAAATGTTAAACAAAAACGCTGTTATTTATTTCACCATGCACAGAATTAGTCACAAATAATAAAAAAAATAAATGAAATTAAAAATAATTAGACAAAATGCAAATAATATAATTTGCATGCAAATTATAAATACAATAAACAAAAATTAATGTCATTTGTGCAGAAAACAAAAATTTATAGTAAAATTAAAACAGAAAAACCAAAAACCATTTAAATATTTTATAACAACAATAATTTTTTAAATACCAAAGTTTAATACTACAAAAAATAATACAACAAAACAACATTTTAATTAGATTGAAAAAATACAAGTTTTGATATTTCAAAAAAGGAACAAACAAGTATATATATAAAATTGTTTACTGAAATTTTGTCAAAAAATAAACAAATTACATTTAAAAATTATTTTATGTGCAATTACTAGTGTATTTTGTTATTGAATTTTTTTTTTAATAATACATAAATATTAAGAAAAATTTCTCATCATGTTGGCTGTTAAGAATTTCTTTTTACCAGAGCGCACAAAAGCTCCCGATACGCCGCAGCGCTTTTCTCGTATGCCCGAAGCCTTCTTACGCAGTATACGCCGGCGTTCGTTACGTGTTAAACGCGCCAAGTCTCTAGTCGTTCCCGATCGGGAAAAACGGAAATCAGGTGAGGTAGAGTGTTGTAAAGAAAAATGTTGAAGCTGCTTGCTATAAGAAAACATAAAATTTATCGGAAAGGCAGCCTTGTCATGAATTCTACATGTGAAATTTTCCAAAAAAAAAAATTTAGTTCACATGGATTTTAATTTCGTATCATCAATTCCAATAAAATTAAAAACTTCTACATACATATATTTCCTCTTTTTCCAAAATTTTCTTCATAAATTGTGAACAAATTTCGCAATCGTATGAAGTTTGTTGATAGCAATTGTCCCCACGTTCGGAAATTTCCGTGTGAAATTTTATTTATGATAACCCTAAATTAAATTTTTTGCACGTACTTGTATTCCCATATGTACAAAATGAATTTTGTTTACTTTTCAGAAGATGAATCTGCTTATTATTCTCTCAGCGAAGTTATGCACGTCTTAATGTCCTTAATGCATAATACTTTTGTTAACAATCAGCTGTTTATAATTTCTCTAATTTAATCAATCACTACATCATAAATTTTTTTTATTAATATTTCTCTTTATTTACTACACACCTGCAGTTAGGCCTAGTTTACACTATGCAAGTCTGTTGTAAATTTAAAGATGGTGAAATTGAGCTTTCATTACAAAAAAAAAACTTTCAGCAAATTGTAATACGATGCATTTAAATAATTTACATATTCCATTTGCAATAAAAGCTGAGTATATAAAGCTGAAATCTACATTAACTGACGCCACACACAGTGAACCAAAGACAAAAGAACGCTGATGATGAAAGTGTAGTAACCTTGGAAAACAGCTAGTTGTTCCGTTCTACTAATACAACTAACTAATATCAACAAATATAGTTTATTTCTTGCTCACCCTGTGTTTCACACGATGATAAAAAAATTTTGGCTCGAAAAGTTTCCACATTTCTTTCAGAAAAGGGGCACTGATTGGCTGTTGTGCTCTAGTCGGCGTGAAAGCACAAAAGCTCCTTTGTAAAAGTTGGTATGTAAAATTTAAATCTCATTTAAATTACACAAATAGCATGAATTGAATATTTAATTGAATATGAAAACAAAAGTTTTATATTCAATGAAAAAAAATTAGAAAAATCATCAATTTCACTAAATTCTAAAAATTATTAGACAATTTAGTTTTGTTCCCACGATTAATTGACTCAATGATAAAATTAATTAAAAGAAATTGTACTATTTAATAAATGTCATTGCATATGTCGAAGTAATATATTTTCTTATGAAACATATGCAAGTGATCTCATCACTTTGTCGCGCACTTAATATTATTAAACTTATCTCCTTCTGTACTGGTCAAAGTTCCCCATAAATAATCAATATTTTGCATGCATCTTTGCACTATTATTAGTTGAATAAACTTTTAATATGTTGCTCTTTAATCGATTGCAATCAATCATTAATTAAAAATTTATAAATAAACTTTGATTTAAAAAAAATATATATATAAAAAATATTCATAATTATAGGCCGTTAAAGACAATAACCATATTGAATTAATATTGAAGAAAAAACTCTTTTTTATTAGAGATAATTGAAACCAATGATTATTGCTTATACGTTATAAATGCAGTAATAGTGTTATAAATACGTTTCTTTTGCAAAAACTAGAGAAACGATAAGGCCGCAAGACAATGAATTAAAAATCAGAATACAAGACAAGATATATTTAGAACGCAGTAAATATAGTAATTTTTTTTCCGTTATAACAAATAAAAGTGGTTGAAGTTCTTGAAGAGGTCAAAATCTTTTATATGAAATGCATTTTAAATTGGAAGTCTTGTTTTAAGACTATGCTTATAGAATTAATGATTATATACCATTTAATGTTGAGACTTAAAGCTTTAATTAATCACTACTTGTTCACCTAAAATCATACTTAAGAAAAATTACAGGCCACTAAAAGACTTAAGGCTGAAAGCTTTTACTTTAAGCTTTATTTGCTTGTTAAATTTCTTTTGGTGCCATATTTATTTAATATTTCTCGTATTCATTTTGTTTAATTTATTTTATTTTATTATATTTTTTTTTGCTTTTTCAACATTCCCACAACAATAAGTTCATTTAATATGCATAAAACTCATCACTGAATTTTTCTTAAATAAAGTCTAGCATCTACACATGAGCTTATGTATATACAAACATATGTATATCATAAGCAAATTGTTGCAACGAATGGTTGGACCTTTTACGCGTGTTATAGAAATACTAATGTATTTAAAAAATAACAACTATCTTTAAAGTGCCATGTGCATTTGACAAGTATTTGTGTTTGTCTTTTTTATAAATTTCTCTCTGCGTTTGAAAATTAAATTAGAAAAACGTTCATAAATAGCAACAGTGAACACAGTATAAATGACAAATTCATATGTATGTATGTACGAGTTTATACGTTCAAACAAGGGGTCATCAAAGAGTTTGCACTTTAATGGAATTATTTATTAATTTGCTTAAATAAAATTGGAAGTAGTCATGTACGTATGTATGCGTAAAAGCTTTCAAAATGAAGTGACAAAGGAAATATTTAAACTTTTTTCGTTTTTAGTTCCTTTTTTAACTTTAAACAATTTTTAAATATGAATACAATTTTTATCACAAGCTCTGTTATATAATATTAGTTTAGAGATGGTAAAAGCTTTTTACAACAATAATTCACACTCTAAGACTTCAATAATGTGACAAAGCTTTGAAAAAAAATTTTTGATGTTACGGCATCAAATTGTTTTAAAAATGAAATATCTTTTAGGGCTTTAGAGTTTCAGCAAAAGCTTCATTGTAAAATGGAGGCAAATTAAAAAAAAAGATTTCTTTGTTGATGGTTTACCGCAGCTACGTTCAAACACACATGCTCTAATATTTGCATTTGAGGTAAACAGCTTTGAAAGCTCTTAAATTTTTTTTGTTGCTTTGATAAGTAATAGCAAGATAAAAAAATCTCACTGCGTATAGAAAAACTCTTAATAGATTGTTGAAAATTACGAATTTTATAATCATAGTAGGCTAAGAAACTTCTTTTTCTGAAAAATTGAGCTTTAGTAACCTTTTTGAATTGTTTTCAAAGTCCACTGAAGTATGGCTTAGCTGCAACGAAATGTATCTAAACATGCTAAACCATCATAAAGAAATATTTTTTTTAAATTCTAATTAATTTCGAAACCCGTTAAATAAAAAAAAATTTAAGTAAAGTGGCTGCTTTAAAAATTACGGAATTGTGCTTTCGAATTTGGAGCTTTTATGAGCTTTTGCTAAAACAAAGCAATACAATTGTTTTGAAAATAATTAAATTTCGTAATAAACTCTGACAGAAGACCTTAGGAGATGCTTAAGCTTTTGACTTTCTGTAAAAAAAAGCTCTAAGCTCTAACTTAGTGTTGAAGAAATTAATCCTATTTTTCTTTAAGTTTATTAATAATGCCTTTCCATTTTTAACAAAAAAAATATTTTGTTTTAAAAAAAATTTTATGCTCACTCATCCTTATTATTGCTGTCGGTTTTGCCTTGTGCTTCGACATTATTTTATACACGATTAAAAGCACAATGTGTAAAAAAAATTTAATCTGCTATGAAATGCCAAATTTGAAGGCGAAACTCATTGTTCCTAATAAGGAAAGTTGTCTTTAAATAAAATCCCTCTATTATGTTAGCCACCGTCGACTTTTTAGAGCTTTCATTTCACAAAAAGCAGTTACATATATAAATAGATATGCGCTATTCTCTAAGCCTTAGACAGTAACAAGAGCTTGTCAAAGGAAGTCAACTGTTGTCGACAGCTAGTATGGAAATACAAAAAGTACATATTTGCTGTCGATAAAAAAATACGCTTTGAGCGAGCTTAAAATTTCTAATAAAGCTCCATAAGGTTTCTCTAGCAACTTTTAAAACTAAATGAACTTTTCACTTAGCTTATTTACCAGCTTTAAGTTTTCGATTGTTTAAGCTTCTATTTTTTTTTGCAACTTTGTTCTACTTAATAAATTTACGATGACTAGAGCTGAAAGCTGTTCTTATGTTAATTAAAGATAATGGGTAAAATAGGTCAACTTTTTTTAATCACTCGCATGATGTTTAAATTTTATATTCGTACACTTAAAATTTTTTTAAGAGAATATTTTGAAATTTTTGTGTTTCGCAAAAGTAAAATGTCATGCTAAAATTGCGTCATTGTAAAGAGATGAACAAAAAATATTTTTTTTTGTCTTTTGACGTTTTAATTTTATTATTAAAAATTATTAAGACATGCACATACATATTCGTAAGTTTAAGATGAAATAATTGTTAATAAATTTTTTTATTACCTTCTTTATGTTTAACAAAATCATGTTTGCTAAAGACGAACTCATTGTTGTTTGTAAAGTTATTAAACACACTTTAAACTGTTGTAAGAGGTAGAGAAGCCTTTGACTATTAAGCAACACAAAAAAACCAACATAAAACTATTATTAACCTTTAGATTTTTTTAGCTCTTTTAGCTTAGCAAATGATTCATTGAACGCTGGAAATATTGATCGAAAAAAAAATACTTAAAAGATTGTTCACCCTTCACCTGAAAGAAGTGAAAGGCTTTTAAGAAATGTAGCCATGAGCTAATAGTATATTTTTAGCATGTAATTAGTCTAAATAATATTGTACGAGTATTGTTTGCGGAAACAAAACCATTTTTGAGTTTAAAAGTTTTGCTTTTATTTAAATTAAAGCTTAAACTCGATTTGGCAGACAAAAATCCCCTGCTGCTGCATGTACAGTTGGTTCTCCTGTGTCTTTTCATTTATTTTTAAATACGTTAAAAAGAAAAGGAGTTTGTTTTACCTTCTTTATTAATTCGCCAAATAAACAATTTCCCATGAAATTTTAATTTCTCGATGAATTTTCAAAGAAAATTGCTTAAATATTAGAAATAAGAAACATTATGAGGGTCATTAACAGACTCTTGCTTCTAATATATTCTAAACAAATCTTTAGATAATTAAAAGAAAAACTTTTGTGTTGTTTTCACACTTGATTTAAAATTTAAAAATTCTTTGTGGTTAGTGTGTGGCTTTAGTGTGTGTCTAATAAAAACTAAATGCGGGCTTAGTAAGTGTCTGGTAATAAGTTGACATTAGCAGTTTATTTAAAAAAAATTTCACACTCATCCTTATATAGTGAGATATCTCAGACTTCCGCAAAAGTGTGAAATGTAAGAAAATGAAATAAATTAAATTTTAAATCCAAGAAAAGAGCGTTTAAAAATACTATTAAAAATTTATGTGTGAGAAAATTTACACAATATGTTTGAAATTAAAAAAATAAAACAAAGACAGAGACAGAGAAAAAAACTGCTTTTAATTACAAAATAAAAAGGTATTACCGGCAGTTTAAATTCAGCTTGAAAAACGCAAAAAAACGTTTGGAATAAATTACAAAATTAAAACAAATTTTAAAAATAGCTACTGAATTAAAAATAGGAAATGTTATAATAATATATAGAATATTTTTTTTTGCTATATTAGTTTGACAATGACATACATACATATGTATGTATGTTTGTAGATTTTTTTTAATTATGACATGTTTATTTTTTTTAGTGTTAATTATTTTATAAATTTGGGAACTTATTAATGCTAAGAAATTTGTTTTTTTTTTATTAACAAAATTAATAAAATTTATCATTTTAATTTAGCAAAAAGTTTGCTATATGTATTAAAACTTAAAAATCAGCTAACTGTACTGTACATTACTTTTAAGAAAATGCATTAGTTTGTCTATACTTTTTAAAATATGCAGCTAAAAAAATGAACACATGTTTGCTACCGAGAAAATTAAGTTTTACGGTCAAAGCGTGCCACAGCTAGAAACAGCAAGAAAATGGTAATGAAAATTTGTTGCACAAAAAATAAAACAGGTGTTAAATAAAAATAATTTCAATTTAAACACAATTAACTTAAGTTGTTATTTGAATAACGTTTCAGTAGCGTTTATCTAATTGAATCTTTTTCAAAACATCATTAATCTTTGAGATTTTTTTTGATCAGCACTTGGAACACTTTTGAATTTTTTTTGCAGCTTGAATGACTTGTAATTTTTTTTATTTTTATTTTGGAAATGTCTTTTTTAGTGTTTAGACTATAAAATTTTCAAGTACATCATTTTATAATCATTAATTATAAATTCTTTGTTTTATTGTCTTAAATCCTTAAGGACTGAATACTCCTGCTGGGCGACTTATAACTAAAATTGTAGCAGGCCTAATGTCAAAAACTGCCTCCTGCCTCCGTAGTTTTTAATTAAATATTTAAATTGTGTGGCACGCAATAATATACATATGTATATGCATGTACACAAAAAGTAGTCAGCAGCGACATAAAATAATTTTTATAAAATACCATGTATTAATTGCTGTGAGGGGGGAGGGTAAGACAGGATAATTTGAAATGAAAAAATATTATTAAGAGACTTTATTTTTGTTGCTTTTGATTAATACTGCATATGATATCATACATATTAAGATAATTATTATTATTATTTTTGTTTTTGCTTTAAGCAAATCTAACTGTTTTTTTTCTTTATATTAAATATTTATTTAAAAATATTCAAAAACAAGTGTGTTAAGCTAGAAAAAATTACGTTTTAATAAAAAAATATACAAACACATGCAAAGTGAGATATGACAACATAGAGCTTCTTGAAGGCATTTTTAAATTAATCATAGCACAAGCAATTAGTTCAAAACAACATTTAAAATACTAAAGCTGTCAAACCGGTTCTAGTCTTAATCGGTTATATTTTAAACCGGTTTTTGCAGAGCCATGTCTTTCGATTTGTGCAATATCTCGGGTTGCGAATCCCTAAGAAATATATTTTAAGGGCTTGTCCCTTTCGACAGCGTTAGACTTGTCGCACACTTCGTCGGGTGGTTACTGGTTTGCCGCAGTAGTAATGTATTCTTAATATACTGTGCCGCAAACCAGTAACCACCCTACGACTATCTCGTATGTACATTTGAAACAAAACAAATTTAAATTTTAGGTATTGGTGGGGGTTTCCCTAGGCTAATCTTTTTTTTTCAAATATAAGTGTGCGACAAGTCAAACTTTATCGACATCATCGTGAGAATTTAATAAGAAATTAAAAAAATTAAGGGTCTGCCCCACGATTTCGACAACGTTTGTCTCGTCGCACACTTATATTTGAAACAAAAACAAATTTTAAAATTTCTTTTTTGTTAATTTGTTGTTAAATTTTTTTGTAATTTCTTACTAAATTCTGTGGTTGAAGTCTACTGATGAGTTGCTTAAGCAGTACCAAAATGCACTTAGACGTGCTTAACTAACAATACATAAACTTATTTTAATTTCTTTTACATATCTTGCGGTTGCTTTTAAAAATCAGCCCATAACCAGCAATGTTTCTTCATTTCATATGTGTCATCAATTCTTGTTGAATATCATTACTTGAAGTCTACAACAGACATGAAATGTTTAAAACTCTGACTGGTTACTCAGTTCATGTTTGATGTAAATGGCAGGTTAAGAAATATGAATTGATGAATAAGCACTACAAAAACCATTTGTATGAAACGGTTTTTAATAAAAACCCCAAAACCGGTTTTTGAAAATAAAATTTTGTCGAATTATTTGAAATCTGATTTTGTGAAAATCGAATATTAAATAACACTAAATAATAACTAATTAAGAACTCAGAGATATTTTAATAAACACTTGAAAAATAACCACTAATAAAATCAAATTAAAAAAAAACTGGAAGAAAGAACTTTTAACTTTTTGTTAGCTTTTTATTTAATCAAAGTTTCTAATGAATTTACAACATAAATTAATAAAGTGATATACGCAGAAAGGTAAATGTTTTCTTTTCTACAATATTAATGATAAGATAACGAACGAACTGTTTTAAAAATGTACAATTGTATCTAAATTGTTAGCTACATTACAAATGTGTTATATTTCTTTGCAGAAATAAAAGAGAACGCAAAAAACGAAAGAAATTATTGTCTGATAAAAAAATTATTAGAAAAAGAAAAAATTAACTAAACAAAATTAATAAAAAATTCATACTGATAAGATAAGATAAATTAAGTGATACAAAGTAACGAGCAAAACAAGTAAATAAATAAATAAAAACTACAAGTAAACAGAATTTATCATATAAATTATAAGAGTAAAAGCTTTTAAAAATATATGTATAAATAAAAAAAATATAAAATATAAAATTAGAAATTAATTTTGAATTCAGTGAAAATAGCGAATTTGCTATTTACGGAAGTGACACAAAATCGCAAAAGGTTTAATGAATTTAGCATAAATTTTTGTCTTAGTTACAGGTTCCCTGTTTTTGCTGCCCGTTCAAAGGAATCGAGAACATGTTTTCCTTGTAATGCCTCCCGTAGATGACATGTATTTTACATCTGACATGTCAAATTCGCCACTGTAAAAGATTTGTTACTATATGCTATCTTCAGTTTTAAAGAAAAAATCTTAAAAATGGCTGAAGCTTTCTACGGCGCAAATGAACATTTTTGTAGCGACAACACGACATCTTGAAATGGAGACCGATTGGTTTATGCAAAAGCTATGCGAAATATTTTCATAGAGATAGAGGCAGTTTTCGATGTTTGATGCAAATGGTCTTGCGTACGTGCAAATGCAAAATATGGTAGTTTTTCTTTGCATTATGAGTGTATTTTGTTGTTGGATTTTAAAGAAAAGCTACGATATTTTGAATTTTCATTGACGCAAGACTATTTGCATCAAACATCGAATACCGCCAGAATAAAAAACAGATAATATGTCAGAAGAATTAACATGTTGGTTTGTGACCCACCGAATATTATGAACCTTCTGTAAAACAACAATTTTGACAGGCATGCAGAATTACATATGAGTTGATGTCAGATGTAAAAAACATGTCGTATACTACCTGCTTTAACACAGATTGATTTTTCTGATGCTGCTTTGCAAAGAATATAAGAAAAACAAGCGCAATGCCGTGAAAAAGTTACTCATTTCACTCAATCAGTTTTGCCAACTTCCAGCAAATTTCATTTATTTATTTAATTTTATTTTATTTAAATAAAATACAATTTTCCCAAGTCAGACAGGCGACTCGTCTAAAATAATATTTATGAAAATCACTCAACCAAATTAGTGCGTCTATAAATTTTCTACTCAAGTCGCCCGTCGTGATTGTAAAAACAAGGGGTTAATAATTTTATTGTTACCCACCCAATGTGTGCAAAAGGTTGTTTATAAAAAGGTTGTGAAAATTGAAAAACGGATTACGCATCGGCTAAAGAAGTTTGTTGAATTTTTTTTTTGCTTATTAATTTTGTGTACGTTTTTGTGTAATTCTCAATAACATTTTGAGAGTTTTTCCTTTAGTATACGGAATGTTTTAGATTTTTTCAAGAATTTTTTTGCTGAAGTCTACTGTCAAATTGCTTAACCACGAAACAATACAACCGCAAGACTATTCTAAATTATGAATTATAAATTTGATCCTACGCTACATAAAAAGCTTTCAACAAATTGCAGTGTGATAAATCAAAACAATTCACATATTTGCATTGAAAAATATGTGTACACAGCTGAAGTTTACACACTGAACCAAATACAAAAATGCTGATGATGAATGTGTGTCGGTCTTCGAAAACAGCATATTGTTCCGTTCTGCTAGTGTTTGTCATAGTAATTTACAATTGGTCTTTAGTACAATATGTTACTTAAAAATTATTACAAGTAATTTGGCTTACAGAGCAATACGAAATTTGGTCTAATCTAATTATAAACAGAGAAACAAATTACTTCGAACAGAATAATTAAAAACTAACTAAAAAAGTATCAAGGTTAATAAAAGCAATATTTTTAATTAACTTTGAAATCAAATGATAGAGAGCATCTGGCCAGATTAACAGTTACAAACATCAGCTTTAATAGCGAAATTTAATTTAAATTGTTTAATCATTTACATCTAAATGCAATAGATCTAAATGCAATCGCACGACTTTTGAAAAAATATAACCCTGATCTTATTAGGGATGAAACGATACCACTAAGGTATCGATACTCTTACTTGATACGGCATCGGTTCAGAAGTATCGATACGTACCCAGTATCGAATAAAAAGCATCGATACTTACTTGTATCGGTCAACTTTGTTAAAAACATAACCATAAAAATCGCCAATAAATTGATTTGTCGCCAGCAAACGACATGTCGCCAAATCAAAAACTTAGACGCCAAACAAAGTGGAAAAATAGTCGAGATGACATTTTAAATGTTTGTGTTAATTCGTTTTGTTCCCGCAATATTGCATGCTTTTAAAACCATTTTTGCAGCTCGCAATTTTATTGCCTTTTTTAATAAAATATTTGATTTGTGTGGTCCCATTTTCACGACCTTACTCTAATATATATTCTAGATATAAATGTACATATAAAACGAACAAATAAAATTGTGTTAAACTGGCTTCATGTTCAACTTTCTTGTAGGCAATAAGAAATGAGTACATTTGAACGATACGAGTACTTTTTACCGATACCTACTTGGTACTCTGTAGTAGAGTATTGATACCAAAAGTACTTGTTTTCTGAGAAAAAGTATCGAGTATTTACTTGTATTTACTCGTATCGTTTCATCCCTAGATCTTATGAATTCTTGATGTATTTTGAAAATGTTCGCAAACTCCACCTTACACGCAACGTTGTATTTTCTCAAAAGTCGTGCGATTGTGTAGGATGGTGAGTCCTAGTCTCAATTGGATGAAACAATTTCAAGTTTTCCTTCAACAAGTTCGTATTTTTTTTAATTCAAAAGAGTAGAATTTTGTTTTAAATTATTTAAAATAAATTATGGAGATTAATGGGCTTAAAAATTTGTAGTATAAAAAACTTTTAATTAATTTTTTATGACGTTTCAAACGTTGCGTGATGAAAGTTAAATTTTAGCTTTCCATAAACTACTTCTTAGAGATTAATGTTTAATTTTGAAATATTTGAAAGCTTTTTAACAATACAAAGGAAAAAAAATTAGACACAAAATGCTACTATTTTTTTTTTTTTGTAATTATATATGAGCTAATTATGTTTTTTTTACTACTTTAGACGTTTGTTATCTGAATTTCTTGTTAAAAACATAAGCATGAATTTATTTTCAAGGCAGAAAAAAAGAAAGTACTTTCGAGCCTTTTATTTATGATTAGTTAAGTACTCGTAGATACAAAAAAATTTTGTGTAATATGGCGCATATAAATTACTTTTAAATACAAAACAAACAATAATTAATTTAATTGTCTAATTACTTTATTATTAATTTTGATTTTAACTTCCTTTATTTAGCTTTTTTTTCTTATCCCACAAACGACCTACACTAACCATTTTCCTGATGCACATGACTTTTAAACTTCCTGCATTAGTGATAATAAATATATGTATTTTTTTTTTCTCAAATCAAATTAAAGCTTATACAAACATACATATTTAATTTGTATAAGCTTATTAACATAACCATTGTTAATAATTAAAAAATGAGAAAAAAATAATTATTAAATAAAATAAAATTTATAAAACAATAAAAAAGCGTATGCGGTTAAGCCCTACAATTGTAAATAGTTACTATTTAATGAAAACTTCCGCTTAAATTAATCATAAAAAATAATAATAAAATGTGCCTCTTTTCAATTTCATATATGAATTAACCTCCCCACTACATTGTACATAATTGTATGATGATGGATTTTGGTAAAGCAAGGCAAGTGAGCCATTGAAGAGGGTTGGGCCAAATGACCGTTCGTACGAGTAATAAAGTTTCCAAATACCTTTGCATAGTTCTGGCATAATATTTTGTAAAGTTATGCCTTTAAAAGGGCTGCTATTTAGTACATACATAGTTCTGAAATATTTATGCTATAAGTATTATTTGTTATAAAAAATTTTCCCTCTTACTTTTACATGTGCTTTGCATTTAAATTTTTTTTATTTAAAATTTTTTTGTAATTTTTGTACTTCGTTTGTGTGCCCTACTCGTTTAATTGTTCAAGCATAACAGCATAATTATCATTAACAACGTCATAATCATCATTGTGAGTTGCTTTTCCCAGCAAACATACACGCTTGATCTGCAATTGAGAATAATAAAAACGTCAGGCATATAACTATTTCAACCTCTACCATAGCTTTTTAACTTGATTGAAATCTCTTTAACTCGATCGTTCTTTTGAGATGTTTAAATCTCCAGTAGGAAAACCTATTTTATTAAAAAAAAAAATTTAGTATTAATACACTTCATAAGATAAAAACTAATAGCTCGATTATGGATTGTAATCGAACTTTGTTTGCGTTCACAGTTCCCAATTGTTATTACATATGTCAACCGACAATTAACAGCTGTTATTTTTCCAACCATTAATTTTTCATTGCTCTATAGTTTTTATCAAAGCGAATTCATATCAGGTGATCTCGATGCAACAGCTAATGAATTTCTCTTGTGTCAAATCAAAGCAAACCCTTTGGAAATTTTCTGACAGCAGGAACTTTTACAGTAACAAGTATACAAGGCGAATATGCAGAGCTGCAAAACGATACCATCTGTAGTGCGATTCAGTAACATTTAACGATCCGCCAATAGTAATTTTTTTCTATACATTTTGTGGCTTAAAATAACGATTATGTGATTCAGAATCTTATTTTTAACGATATTTATATAGCTGATATTTTCTGTTGATTTTTGTCGATAAACTTAACAGCACATAAACTATTTGCGCTTAAATTACGACACAGCTGATATTAACCTACAGCGAATACCGTTAAAAATGTTACTGAATAGCAAATTCTATAAATTTCCGTTAAAACTATTTTAACAATGCGATTATTGTTAAAAAAAAGTTAGTGAGTCTCACTACTGGTTTTGGTTTGGTTTTTATGACAACTGTTGGCAAGGCAACTGAAAGTCGAATTATGGATGATAATCGATACGCTCGACTTGTCCCATGATGTCGACGAAAACAGAGGCTGTTAAAGTATTTACATAGCACTGTTAACCACGAAAGTTTGTGTAAGTTTCAAAATATATCTTCTTGTACATGCTTCTCTATTTTCTAAAAAAAATATTTTTTTGTTTTAACAGAGCTCTGTTAGTAACTTAACTCACATATAGCTTTGTTAAACTCGATGGTTTGTGCCAAGGGATATTTTTATAAAGGTAGAGGCCCATAGCTCGCTTTTTGCGCGTTACGCTTAACACGCGTGTCATTCTCTTGTATCGTTCAATACTTTGTTCGCGTTGAGTTACATGCACTGCTTTTCATGCGCCATACTTACCTGGTAAGCCCACCTCTTTACTAACAGAAGCCGCTGCTATCTTTGTTTATTTCCACATAGCAGCGAGCTTTTGTTATATAAAAAGAAAAAAATTATCCACAGCAAAATTATATTTATCGATAACGTAAGAAATGAAGTATTATTTAACATCTTTAGCTTTCAATAAGAACTCTTTCATGGTGCTTGTAACGCGTACAAAAGTAGAAAGTATACCTAATTTTTGCTTTGCGCGTTTCGCGTTCTACACTTTTTGCAATGTAACTTGTCATATACTATTTTATTGATTCTACTTTTTTGACAGATGCATAGAAAGCGTAACGCGCAAAAAGCAAGCTATGGACCTCTACCTTAAGAAAAATTTTATTATCAATGTTCTATTAATGCATTAACATAGCACTGTTAAACACGATGGTTTGTGTCTAAAAAGAACAATTTAAAATTTATCTCTCAATCTGAAAGTTACAGACTTTATGTTTGCTGGGGCTGGTGCACGAGAACGTCATTATCATGACTTTGCTTACATCAATAGTTGTAAGCATGTGTTATTTGGGTAAAAAAAAAATAAAAACATGCGTTCGCTTCCGAACTTTTGTTATGCCCTTCACTACAAATTTAAAAGGTTTAATATCAGTATGACATTTTATTGGTGTGTTTGACAATGTTTAAATTTTAAAACTTAGAAATATCAGGTTTTTCCAAAAATGCTATTGCAACTTTACTGCTGTTTACATAAATATTGACTGCTAGTAGTAACTGATTAAATATATACTAGTATCTCTTTCAAAAAACAAACTTACAGTTTTTCCAGCTTCAAGCTTATATGGTTGAGTGGCATAAAATATTCGTCATAAACTACTATATTTTATTCAATGCTTTATTTTTTGTAATTTAAATATTTACATGATGTAGTGCTTTATTATTACATATTTTTTTATTTTTTATTAAAAAAAAATACAATTGAAAAAAAGAGTCAAAGAATTTATGTGCTGTGAGGTATAGTTTAGTTGAAATTTGTATGTAGGGGCAACAAGTGCCACTCTTATTTAATGGCTTTGTTGTTTGGTTTTCATTTCTTTTTTTAAGGAGCTTCAGCCCCTTCGGCTATAAGCGGAAGTTGAAATGTTGGTATATTTTCTAGAATATTCACATGTAATGAATGTGTATTTTAAGGGAATTCTTGAATATAAAATTTAATTTTTTATAACAAAAATTGTATGGTTAAAGGACATCAAAGAAAAAATATTTGGCAAAAAATAAGAAATTAAATAATCAAACCGCTATGCTGTGATTACTTTTTGACTACAAATAAAGCTTGTGGCTTTTATAAAATTTTACTTTACTGATTCAAAAATTTTTTTTGAGAAAATTTAATTTTTGTTTAATGCTTCCAAACTAATAAGATAGCAAGACGGCTTTTCCGCACTGAAAAGTTTACTTAACAAAGTCTTGTATTTAGCGGAGAGAAGGGAAAAGCAAATGTGAGCTCTTTTACCTTTTCTTCTACAAATTCAAGAGTTTGCAAAATAAACTTTGCGTGTGTAAAAGCCGTCGAATATTAATTAAAATAATTGCTCAATAAGCAAGATTTTACCATTATAATATAAAGCCATATATTCATACATATGTATGTATGTATGTATGTATGTATAATAGTTTTTAATTTTAAAAGTAAAAAATAAGCTTCAATGCTGCCAGGACGTTGTGTCATCTTCAAATGAGCTTAATAAAACGGTATAAGCTTAAAATTTATAGAAAACGGTTGGGCTGGCCTTTTGGCGCTTTCAGTTTTAAAAGCTCTTAGATCTTGCATTAATGAAACAATATTAAATTTAGCCGCACAATATTTTTTGTATACATATTTTTCTTTTCTTTTCGAGCTTTCAGTTTTTTATTTCCTTATGAAAAGCTACCAAGAAACTTTCAGGATTTAAGGCTATAATCTGCACCAAGAAGAAGTAGACTCAAAACGCCATATTTTGAGCGTTAGTGCCAAACTAAGAAAAAGCACTAAGTTGTGCTTTTAAAAAAGTTGTGTTTTTCTTAAAATTAATTTAATAAAAACTTGGTGTAAAGCATACACTTTTTGTCTGAAATATTTCATTAAAGATGATACTATTGCCGAAATAGACAATAGCTTAGAAAATATTTAACATTATTAAACTTCTCTCGTTTGAATCTTCACGTTAGTGTTTTTTACGCTTTTTACATCTAAAAATTACGATTTTTTGTGTCTTTTTTAATTTTTATGTGTTGTTAGAGTCAAAAACTTGGCATCACTGATAATTTGTCAATATTTGTTCGACATTCATTAATGTAGTTTTGTTTTTCCTTAAAACAATAACATATTCACCCTTATTCCAGTTGTCGTCATCGACGTCACTTTAACACAATACCAAAACATTGGTGCTTGTTTACTCGCTCTCGAGAGCAATTTTGCGCAACTGACAATCTATTTCCGTTCCCTAAGGCCTAGAAAATAGCATAAACGTGCAAACAGGAATCAATTGGTTTCGATAACGGATACAAGAGCACCAATTTTTTGGTGTTGTGTTAAAGCGACGTCGATGACGACAACTGGAATAAGGGTGATTATTACAACACTTGCTATGAAGCTTTTTTTATTTAACACCTTCAAAATTAAGCAACTATATCCAAGCCATATTCACAATGTGAAAACTTTTGCAAGAGAGCTTTCGTACTTTCACACCGACGAGAGCTCAACAGCCAATCAGATCTCGGCGACAACAATGCTTGCTCTTACTTCGCAAAGAAACAAAAATTTTAAACTTAAACAAAAACAAAGTTAAGATCTTTCCGAGATGTTTACCTCAAATGCAAACATCAGATTGGGAGTGTTTGAAAGTAGTTGAAATAAAGTAAAAATGATTCCTCCCGTAAAGGAATTTCCCATAAAACACGCCATGCGTTTTCAAGCTATTATACTGCAGGTTTATCATAATTCATAAAGCTTTTATTAAAATTTAAGGACCTTATTCATAAAAAATATATTTGATTAATAAAACATTTAAATAAAACTTGTCTTAAAAATTATTTATAAAAAAAATATTTGTTTATGAGTAAGACAGTAAAACGTTTGAGCAAAGCTTTTGTAAAAGCTCTAATTAAAACAATATTTATGCTACAATAAACGCACATGCAGATAAATGGAAAAAATTTTAAATCATTTCCTGTGTGAATTCTTTGTTAATATGTAATTAAGACTTTACTTTAAAAAAAAACACAAAAATGTTAATATCTATAATTAAATTATAACATACATATCTTTCTTATGTGTATAAGTCACAATTATTTTCCATGATCTACAAACAAAAATATGTGTCATCTTCAACTAAGTGCAATTGAATTGAATTTTTTTGTTTTAATTTAAAGAGAAAGTGGGCGTCTATTACAGACAGAACATTAAGAGTAGGTTTTCTTTACTTAAATGTATATTTTTTTTTAATTTCATATTTTTTTTAGCAAGCTTTAAGGTTGGGTTTTTTTTATTTTATTTGCTTAGATATAAAACTAAAGAAAATATGTTCATTATTTAAATAAAACTAAAACAATTAAACAACTACTAATTTAGAAAGACAATTTTATAATGAAGACACTCCTCTTTTACCAACTAAACAGTTTTTCTCGAGTGGCTTGTAAAAATGTTTGCCATTAAAGAGACCACAAAAAAGTGGAAATTGGCGCCAAGTTTACACTCTTGTTATCGCTTGTTATTTTTTTTACTTATAGTGTGTGTTTGGCCAGTTTGCAAATAATTAAACCATAATTGTTATAAAAAAAAGAATTCTGTAGCATCTTCCAATGTCACTTTTACACGCAATCTACTCCTAACTAACAACTCTATAACATTCAGTGTCAACTGTAAAAACTATTCTATTTTCTATTTTTAGTTTTTAGTAGCAGTTTTTCGCTTAACGCTATTTAGTATATGTACAAAGAAAATTATGAGAAAATTGCCAGAAAATATTTATTAAATGGCAACATATGGACAAGAATGCCAGGCGTATGATCCATATGATTTATGGCCATAATTGCCATGTTAAAAGCTTTCGAATGCTCAACTACAAGTGGCCAGAGTAGTTGAAAGCAATTAGACTTTTGCTTTTTGTGCTTCGCATATCAAATTGGTAAAACTTGTATAAATTTATTTGAAAATATAAATATAACACTAAATGTTATTGTATGTCTAAACTAATTAGTTAAACGGATTTTGAAAAGAAAATAACAACAGAGCCAGCATATTGTTTATTGCAACGAATAAATGTGTTGAGACACGTTTGAAGCTTAAAATAAGACATGCAGTTCTGCGTTGTATATTTTCTTAAGAAATTTATATATAGAACTGAATAGTTGATATACGAGGACAGTATCAAAAGGTATGTAGGGGAAGTATTATTTTTTAATTTAAAAGCTACTAGGAGAAAAATATATTTGTAGCACTGGGGTTATCGTAACGCTATTGTGTGGACAGCAATTGGGGTTGGTATAAAAAATTGTTGATCCCGCCATAAACAAAACGTTTTCACGCTGATTTAATTCTGTTTTTAAACACATTTTTATATTTAAGTGAGTATTTTAATTTTTTTCATGATTTTTTTTAAGACTTTAACTATAACTGAACTTTTTAAAATAGATGTAAACAAAACCTGTCAACCAACACTAATGTATGATATATATAAGATCGCCGTTTTTCTTATCCTAAATATACATTATATGCGTGCAACATTTTGTATAAATCCATTTGGCAGAACTACATGAAATATACGTTCCTGGGGTCTAAGCGTCGCTTTCGATAACGACCGGATTTAATAAATTTTTTCAGTTTGATATTATGGCATTCGCATTCGAACAATGTAATAAAATGGTTCGATATCGAATGCCATAATCTCAAACTGGAAAAACGTGATAGAATTAGCTCGTTATCGAAAGCGAAGATTAGACTGCTGTTCTGTAAATCACGGCATGTCAAATCACGGTGATTTCAAAAAAATTAATAAAAGTTAAATCATTTCTTTTCTAATTTGTTTGATTTAAAGCGTTGAATTTTAAATAAAATATTCTATTCAGTTATTAATAGTTTGATTTTCAAATCACTGTGACTTTCAGAACGGAAGTGATAATATTTAATTTAAAAAGAAGGGACGCCACCGTTTTTTATTGTGACCAAGGTCTGGTCACTGGTCTGGTGAGCGTAACTCCTCCTACTTTTCCAAATGTGAGTTTGAGTTCTTAGGAGAGCCCAAAGAGCCGGAAAGTTTCTTAAACGAAAATTCCGCGCGAGTTTTTTCACTTTCTCTTTTCTCCTATTTTGAATTAGTTTTTTCCCTGTTTTTACCAAATGTGGGAATTATATAACTCGTTGGGGGAAAAATAGGTATTATGAACGCCATTTTCAAAAATTGCATCATAAATTCGGCAATAAATTGCAAAAACTGAAATGTAAATAAGATTTCTTTTCTAATCGAATTACAAAGCAACCTGCCAGAATTCGACGCATGACTCGTTAAGTAATCTTCGCTGATATCGACGTAATTTAAAAATTTTGCTAAACAATATAACAAACAACTTTTATGAGAAAGCAAATCGATAACAATAAGAATATTTACATTTAACATTGCGTCAAGCATATTTGCAAATATAGAATGACGTGATGACTTACGTGTTTAAGCACATAAGCAAGTATATACACACATATACTACATACCTAACCTTCTACCACAAAACTTTGAATAAGTAACAATGAGAAATCATATTTATTTCCAATAAAATAAATAAAGTCCTTTAAGATTAAACAAATGCAATACCGTGCAGCTGCTGCCTTGTAACCACCCAAAATGGAAAATTTCATTATATTTTCTTTTCTTATTAAAACAGACATTGATGTATAGAAATTGAAACACTTCATAAACATGTCAAATTTAATAGAGTGAACATTCATAATTTTCGAATGAAAATCAAAAAATATGATATTATTTTTTACTTGTGTTTAACACCAAAAGCAAGTTTGGCTCAAAACTAGAAATTGAAATCCTTGCAAACACATTCAAAAGAAAATTATTAAAAAAAATATTTTTCATTGACACAGGCCATTATGGATACCATTATTTTTCTAAAAGGTGATGGTAAAGGACTTGTATAAACATGTACGAGTTTTACACTGCTGGATATTGTTTTAATGTGTGTGAAATTTCATAAATTTGATGCTCATTTAAAAAAGGATTTTTGTTTCTTCTCTGTAATAATATTTGAAAAATTTTCAGGTAGTTAAGAGGTATTATGAATGGTTGTTCGTTTATTTTTAATAATATATTTTGAAATTAGTAGTAACTGATATGGCAAAGGTGGCACAGCTAAAAAAAGATTCATAACTGTCTGCGAATAATTCGTCTAGTTTCGAATGTGCTTTTTTTTCAATATTTAATTGTAATTGGAGCCGTGAATCGATTCCCAAAGATGTAGCCCAGTTTCATACCGATTTTACTGCACTTCAATTTACTTCATTTATATTACTTGCTACTGCAGCAATTTTTCGTAATAGAAGTATAAAAGAGTTTTAAATATTACTGAAATGTTTTTTGACCATTTTGGACACTGAGTAAAGGTTGCTTCAATAATAAATTTCACTCTGCATAGCCCGTTATTTAATGGTGACCCTCACTATTTTTTAATTAATCCGCGAAAAAGGGCATTTGGCCCCATTGTGCGTAGTGCGTTTGCTGATCGGTTGCTGAAAATGCATCAAACTAATCCAAAATTTCTTCGAAAAATGTTCTTGAGTGATTTTTACCTCAAATGCTACGTTATAAAGCACAATCGTTGCATTTGGGGCTTGGAAAACTCAAGCATTATTATTGAAAAAGCACTCCATCCTCATGATTTCACTGTTTTTTGCAATTTTTTGTCTGGCGAGATTAATACATCATTCTTTTCCGAAAATCATGTTGGAGCAACTGTTATAATGAATGAATTCCGCTCTAAAACGACGATTAATGTTTTAGTATAGGCAGAACCTGAAGATATTGATGCGGACGACGTTTATTTTAAACGAGACGGCGCACAGTGTAACATTTTAATATAACGTGCGGCCAAAAATAGAAGTTGTTATCCGTGTTAATAAAGCAGCATTATATTAATATAGATTTTGGTAAATATCTGTGCAAGCCCATTTTTCTAATGGGAGATTGTGTGGTAAGTTTCGTAAAAATCGGTTAAGTAGAACCACGTGAAATATAATAAATTTTAATACGCGTAACCCGCCTATTTTTTCCACTTTTAAATTGTGTAATTACAAGAACCAAAGGGGATTTTATAGTTGTCGCAGCTATCAAATAAGTAGAATATCAAAAAATTTTGGTCGAGTCCCCGCCCCACTTTTTTTAGAATGGGACCAATGGGAAGTTATACCCTCTCAGGCAAAAAAATAATTTTTACAATCGATCTAAAATGTACCAATGTTATAAAGTAACACCAAAAAAATATTAAGACAAATTGTTAACCTCCTTCTTTTTTTTTTTGAAGTCGGTTAAAAGGGACAATAATTCCTTAGTTTAATATTTGCCTCGACGAAACTCTTGGCGCACTTGTTTAAAAAGGCAGAGTAAAAAATATTAAATTTCGTATGTAAATATGTATAAGGGGTGTATCCTTAAATTAAAATATTCCATAACAAATAAAATACTCAAATAAAAATTAAAGACGCAAAAATAGCAGTGAATAACAAAACTTAAAAATTTAAAAAACCCCCGATGTATCCAGAAAAGATGTGATATCTTCTAAGCGGTAGTACCAATTTTTTCAAGCATAGCTAAGAACACTCTCGATCAAGTCACCTTTCAAACAGAAAAAACTAAATCAAAATCGGTCCAGCCGTTTGGTGTGTACGGGTACTTGCCTTTTTTAGATTTTAACACCACGAAAAATAAATCTCGTATAAAATTTCATGTAAAAAGAATGCAAAATAACACAATAAATCGTAACCTTGAACTTGCCAACAAAAAATATTTTCTCTCGCACCCTAGTGCAAGGTTTTCATATTATTTATCTATGAAAGCATTTTAATAATAAAAATGCGACCTTTTCCAAGAACGAAATAAATACAAATGCACGACATCAATTTAAATTATTAAAAGGGAAACAAAAGAAATTTGTTTTATTGACAAAGTCAGCCATAAGCTAACTAACAAGTTCAGACCAAGAACAAAAATATTAAAAAAAATTATGTTAAAAAACTTATGTCAAAATTTTCTTAAGAAAAGTTCACCTTTACTCAGGCTTAAAATTTGCTTTATCTTAAAAGCTGTTTGTTTCTTTTTTTTTTGTCTTATTTTTGGTACTAAAAGCCACATGTTTTTTCTTGCAAATGTTTTATTTTTTTATTTTTAGCTAAATTTAAAAATTGATTTTTTGTGTGTTGGCTTTTTGCCTAATTTACAATAGAACGAACGTTTTTGTTTAATGTTGTTGGCTTTTTTTCTTTTGTATTCGTAATTGAATTTAATACGTAATTTTTTTTTTTGAAGCAATGCATTTTTCTTTACACTAAAAGAATTTTCGGCAGAATTCGAAATTAATCGAATGAAAAATTCATTAAAATTCTACCAACGTCACGCTTCGTTGAATTAATAAAACTAATTTCGTTAAAATTATTTTATTGAAAACTTCATCAAATTTATTTAACAGTGTAATTAATGCAGTGCTATAACTTCATCGAAACAATAAAATAATTTCATGAAAAGAATGATATAACTTAAATATAAAGGGGTTTCTTAATAATTAGAAAATATTGTTGTCATAAATCCAATAAAATATTCTAACGAAACCAGAATATCAAGGAAGCAATTCCAATGAAATTGTTTCACAATATTCATGAAATTTTCATTGGATTTGTGAAATTATCATTAAATTTGTGAAAAATTTTTAATGAAATAGTTTCATTGAATTTATGAAGCAGAATTCTTTCGGTGTAGAACATTGTACATACGTACAAAAAGAAAAGTATAATTTAAATGAATTTTCTGTTGACAAAACTTTTACGTTCAGCAAAAATATTTCTTTTAAGTTTCAAACAAGTTCAGCTGCACAAGGTTGAAGCAGTGGCGAAATCAATTTGCATGTGGTCATAGAACGTATCTAGTATTCCACAGAGCTGCCAGATGTGGTAATTTTTTTTTTCAAACATGACGAATTTTAAGTTAATTTAATTATTATTGTTCGAACTTATTTGTTTCTATATACAGGGCGATACGAATTTTAATTAAAAAAGATTTGTTTTTATAGGAACGAGCTTTTAATTTGTGAAGAGCTTTTCGCAACTAAATACATATTTGACTTAATAAGTAAAAAAAATAGATTTTTAATTTTAAATTTTAATTGATGGTTTTTTGTTTATTTGTAAATAAGAGTTTTACAGTAGGGATCATGAAATATAGATCTGAATAGATAATAAAGATTTGTAGACGATACAACTGTATTTAAAAAACATGCAGCAATATCATATGTAAAAGAAACTCTGTATAAAGGTTTCACTCGTTAAATCGATCTGGAATTAATTTAAAAAAAACTAAATTTTTATCTAATTTTTCGATCTTTTTTATATGTTAAATTAAACTATTTTTTAAGCTTTAGATCTCTATTTATACGTCTATGTTCTGGCTTCCACATCGTTTTCACAAGTTTTCTTGTGAGTGCTACTCCTGTTTAAGTTAAAATGTAGAAAATACGAATGAATAGTATTTATTCTAGCATTCGAATTTAGAAGAAAACAATTTGAAAATTGACGATTTCAAACTTTTAGATTTTTTTCGTTTTCACTTTTTAGCAAAAAAAAAAAAACTCGTATCCTTTTCACTTGTTAACAGTCTTGTGAAAAGAAACTACTCAACTATCCGTTTCTAAGACAAAATCTCAACGGTTGCGCAACAGTTATGTATTAGGAATGCGACCAATTTATTGTAGTATTAATTTTACCTATAATGAAGTTGCCTTGATTTGAGCAGCTTCAATAGGTTTGTTCTCCATTCCATTAATAAATCTCAAGTTTTTTATTTATTTTTTTTTATTTCTTTTGTTTTATTTTATTATTGCTAAAAAAAACCAAAATCAAAACATACCAAGAAGTGCAACTAATAGTCGTCAAATTACTCAACGTATGCTAAATATTAAAATGTCTCCAACTTGTGTAGTTTGCATTAGTGTCCTGCACAAGACTATTTATAAGACCTTTTAAGACATGAGAGATTTTTCAAATGCTTTACCACAGCGAAATATTCTAAAAAAACGCTAAACAACAATGTTGGCAAGACAAACAACTGAAACAAATGTCTTGCCAACAGTGTTGTTTAGCGTTTGTTTTAGAATATTTCGCTGTAGCAAAGCATTTGAAAAATCTCTCATGTCTTGAAAGGTCTTATAAATGGTCTTGTGCAGGACTTTAGTTTGCATTGACGTAGACATACTAAATGTGGTAGAGCTCATAAGAAACCCTACTTAGCTGTCAGCTGTCAGTTGAAAAAGGCGAAGTTTAACGTGTAACGGATCCTATGTGAATCGGCTTTAGAGTAAAAAAACGCTATTTCTTCTTCTTGCTTCAGTCGCTTTTTATGATCTGAATCGATTTGATAAGTGAAGCATTCATATACCAAATTCTAATCAAATTTAAAAGTTTATAAAGTTTTCAACTTCCTTTGTTATTTCACTTGTTAAGGAACGTATTTTTAACTTTATTAATTTTATTGTATTATTTTTGCAATATATATATTTTTAATTTTATATTCAGGTTCTTGTTTTATCTTTGTTTTTGATTTCCTTTGTGTTTAATCTGTCAATACCCCTTATGATGTTTTTTTTTAAATAAAATTTCAGCATATTTGTTCTCTTTACGTTTCACAGTTTAAACTGATTATCAGGGTACAAGAAAAGAACAAACAAAAAAAGACCAGGCAATGTGTGTGTTACCTCCTACAGGTGGCTTTTTTGCAAAGAAAAAAAATATATAAAAAAGACACAAATAAGATTATATAAGAAAAAAAAAATCAGGAAAAAACAGGCTGTTGAAAAAATTAAAAATGAAACAAAGTATTTATAAAAGAGATTTAAGCCTTGTCTGCAGCAACAGCAACAACAGCAGCAGTAGTGAAATGACCTTAAAAAATTTACATATGTAAAAAGTTTCAGCCTACATCTTGCATGAGGAAAAAAGCAAATCTGGCTAATGCGTACTTTAGCCGACGTTTGCTACCCAAACACAAAGTGCAGTCATCATTTATTTTACAGACTACGTAGAAATTTTTATGATGTAATATAAAGTCAATGACTTTTCTTACTTATTATCTTTAGTGACCAAAAGAGCGACAAGCAGTTGGTGGCACAGGAAATACAAGAATGTATGAATGTAAATGACAAAGAAAAGTATTTTATACTGTAATATTTTAATAAATTTCCTTAAGGTTTGACATATTATTATTGTATATTAAACCTCTAGACAAATATTTTATTAACGGTTACACCCTTGCAGCCCAAAGGTCTATTTTATAGTTAAGAAACAATAGAATTTTCGAATTTTGAATTTCTCTTGTTGCTCATTATAAAAGCACAGCTTGCTTAGGGAACATTTGAATTTATAAAAATCATAAATAATACTTTGTATAATTTACAATACTTTTTATTATTTACAATATTGTTAATCATTAATAAATTTGATAGTAATATATTCTTTATCAAATTATGATTTACATATGTATTTTCTCAAGAAAAAAAATGTTTTAAAAACCGATAATTATCAGCATTTAGGTTTAAGGTACGGTCACACTTGTCAAACATTTGCCCAAAATAGCGTAACTAACAAACACTAATGAAAAAAATTGTGGTCCAGCCAGCCACTTGTTTATCAAATTAAATAGTTTCGAAGACAACTAATACATAATGTCATAGAATCAAACAATATTGGCTAATCTTTTACTTGACAAACTTTTCTCTGAATTGAAAGATTTTTCATTAGCACTTAGTGGTTACGCATTTTTGGGCAAATGTTTGACAAGTGGGACCGTACCCTTAGAACTTGCTTTATTAAAAGACTGGTTTTAGAATGTAAGCCATAAATTGTGTGGAGCTGAAATATATAACAAAGTTGATGCTATTGAAATTTTATAGTTTGCAGCATTTGTTTACTACAAATCCAAAACGGCTCGTGCTATTCGCAAAACTTAACGATTAATATAAAAATTTATAATAACAAAATAGTATTTCCATCAATAAACTATACTAAGCTTTTTGTCAGAAACTTAAACCCATAATTCTTTCATTATTAGCTGAAACATCATATTCATGTATGTACATATTTAAAATAAAACGTGTTTTTTTAGAGTGTCAAAACTTTGAGTTGGCATCACTGCTTTATTTGAGCACCCCTTTAACAGCTGATAGTTGCTTTTTGTTTAGTTTGCTTTAAAATTTCATTATGAAGCGACTTTCACCAGAGCAACGCGTGCAAATTGTTAAAACTTTTAATCAAAATAATTGTTCTATTCGTCAAACGCATCGCGCACTTCTTCCATTTTATGGCGTACGTAATCGTCCTTCAGAGCTGCTAATTCGAAGAACAATATATCGTTTTCGAACAACATTTACTGTTAATGATAATTACTGATATCATTAAATCCAATGAAAATAACTGTTTGGTGCGCTTTATGAGCTGGCGGAGTCTTCGGCCCATATTTCTTTAAAAATAATAATAATCAGACTGTTACTGTCAATGGTGAACGGTATAGGAAAATGATTCGAAATTTTTTTCGCACCTCAATTATGTGACATTAGTCTTGCTAATATGTGGTTCCAACAGGACGAACCCACATGCCACACAGCGGGCGCTACAATTGATTTACTTAAAGAAACTTTTCATAAAAAAATAATTTCACGTAATGGCCCAATTAATTGGCCACCAAGATCGTGTGATTTAAACCCATTGCATTATTTTCTTTTGGGTTTATATTACGTCACTTCTCTACGTCAATAAACCACCAACAATTGCACAACTGGAAATCTGAATTCGAAGAGTTATCGGCGAAATATGGCCGCAAATGCTGCGAAAAATTGTTGAAAATTGGTTTTAAAGATTGCGTTTTGTGAAGGAGCCAAATTACATACAATAATTTTTAAAAATCAAATTACAACAAAGACAATTTTAATTATTCTCAAAAAGACTAGCACAACGGAACAACATGCTGTTGTACAAGACTGCTCCACCTTTATCATAAGCGTTCGTCTGAGTTTGATTTACTATGAGTGTTTCAGTTAATACAAATTTCAGGCCCTTATTATGATCAAATTTCCATGTTCGTCGGTAGTCGAAAGTACTGATCCAACGAATTTTCATTTAGTATTATTTCGTACATTCGAAATAATATCACTCACACTTATTTTTAAAATTTGCAACAACTTTATATAAAAATAAAAACTAATCTTAGTTATTTTTATTATTATTGTTCGAGCTTCATTTGTTTCTATATATATATATATGATTTGATTCAGCTTAAGTTCGTATCGCTTTGTAAGCCAAATTACATGTGATAATTATTAATGAACAAATAGCACCAAAGTTAATTGTAAAATTTCTGACAAACACTTAGTAGAACGGAATAACTAGCTGTTTTCGAAAGCCACTAGACCTACATTATCACCGTTCTTTATGTTTGGTCCTCTGTGTGTGGTGTCAGTTGATGTAGATTTCTGCTTTATATACTCAGATTTTATTGTAAATGGAATATGTGAATTGTTTTGAATTCATGGTGGTACAATTTGCTGAAAGCTATTTTTAATTAAAGCTCAATTTTACCATGTCTTATTTTACAACAGTCTTGCCATTGTCGTTTGTTCCTTACTAGTTATGCACATGTTATTTAATTTGTTCAATGAAACTATTTTTTTAAGCTTTAGGTCAGTAAATTTTATAAATTTCTTTATATTTTTATTTTTATATCGATATTTCGTTAACCTTTGGTTAACTTCTTCAGGATTATTATTGTTTTTATATTTTGATAATTAGTTTTCGTCTTTTTTTCTTTTCAATCAAAAAAATAAAAAAGGTCGAAAAATTAGATAAACAAGTTATTTAATTTGCTTATTTTTTTTCTACTTAAGACAAACTTTTATTTTTTTCATACTAATTAGAACGCTAGATTTTCTTGCTAACAGCAATTAAAAAAAATTACTTAAATTTAAGAAAAGTTTCAAACAATTTGTCTATTAATTTTTTTCTTTAAGTTAACTAACCACCTTTAAATGTGATTGCAATATAACTACGTGTGTTAGCACTTGGTACATAGCACCTTCTCTTACAAAACACATTTAATTTAATTTAATTTAATTTTAAGTTTTATTTTGCCTTTTGCCATATCAAGATAATCTGCGGTCCAAAAGAAAAACATATCTATTGAATTAAATTGACTTAATGATGATGATAATGATGCTGAAGAAGCTGATGTACCAAAGAGTGTGTTTCGAAAAAGTGATACTAATGTGTAATTCGTTACTTAAGACTTGAAAGGTTTTGAAAAAAAAACCCCATAATAAGAAGCTTACGAGTATACACAATTACTTTGGTGCTACATACTACAATAATATACGAGTATGTGTTTCTCTATAAGAATACATATCTTTTTCAGATTTGTTTGTGAACTACTTTTCATTTAGTTCAATGACTTTTTAGAATTACATTGTGATCTTTTTAAAATTAATTCAGTTTTTCTATATGTGGATGTTTGAAGGTAAGATAACAAACAGGTAGTTTTATTTTTCTTTAGAAAATGTTCGGCTTGAAGTTAAACTCTTTAAACTAAATCGATAATCAATTGTTGCATATATTAGCATTAATTAAAATTTGTGTTTTCAGAGTCAAATGTCTATTTTATAGGAAAAAAAAGAATTGGGTACAAGTAACTATTAAATTTTTTGGGTATTTGTCCTTGTATATCGATTAAATGATAAAAAGTATAATTTTTGTCACTTGTCTTGCCATATATTTCAACATCTTGTCGTTTTATTAAAGCCATAAATTCTCTCGCTAATACTCGTAAATTTTTTAAGACTAAGTCTGAGTTTACATCTGACATTTCTTGATTTGTCATTTTAAAATTTGTGTAATACCATTTCCATCAAGTTTTTCGATAACACACAATTTTTTTGTGTCATTGGGACAGGAAAGTGTTCCATCACTAAATCAATAAATACATGCCTGAATCAAACAGTTTTTCATTAATAATTAGTTGGTTACGCCTTTTTGGGCAAATGACGTACAAGAAATTCCAGAAGTAAACTCAGCCTATGCTTTTCCGCTTTCTTTTTCGTTTTCCATACTTTTAAATTTTATTTGTTTCTTTATTATTTGTATCTTATAAAATAAATTCTAAGATTAAATCAAAAACTTTATCGAGCATATCTGCCGGGGCTATCAGCTCGGAATTTTTATACCCGCATACATTTAAAATTCCTTCGGTATGTGCTCAATATGACAAAATGTCAACACGCTGACATTTTGTTTTTGTGTCTGCAATGCTGCCAACTTGTTCTCACAACTTGGTACATCAGATGCGTAAACAGTTTGTGAGGTAATGCCACACAACGAAAAATATCTTAAATGACAAACGTTGCCACTAATACACACTTTTATTTTTGCTTGCGATGTCAGTGTGTACTCGGCATAAGATAGAAGAAGAAATAAAGTTTGTAAAAACGTACTTTTATATAATATGAATTTTTGTAAAAAAAATTTTCTAAAAAATTTACTTTTTAAAAAAAATTAAATCGATGAAAAATTTTTTTTACAAAAATTGCATTTCTGCAATAGGTACTATTTTGAAAAATGTGTGTACTTTCTACAAAATATACTTTTCATAAAAAGGTACTTTTTCACATAAGCTGCTTCTTTACAGAAGTAATTTTTTAGCAAATGGTACTTAAAAAATATATTTTTCACATAAAAAACACTTCTTATAAAATACTTATTTTATAAAAAAGGTACATACTTTATTGCAAAAGGCATTTTTTACAAAAGGTATTTTTTAATACAAAAGATTCTTTATTACAAAATATGCAGTTTTGAAAAAGTACGTTTTTGCAAAAGGTGTTTTCTCAAAAATGGTATATAAAAGATAATTGCTTGCAAAACGTTCGTTGTACAAAAAATACTATTTTACATCAGGTACTCTTTTTAAAAATATACTTTTTACAGAAGATACCTTTTTACAAACGAAAATTTTTATACAAAAGGTACTTTTTTGCTAAAGGTACATTTTACAGAAAATAAATATTTATTTGCAAAAACTACTTTTCTGCTAAAGGTGCTTTTTACAGAATGTATTCCTTTTCATAAGGTACTTTTTACAAAAAGTACATTTCTACAAAAGGTACTTTTCCCACACAGTATTTTTTTACCAAAGATACTTTTTGTTAAAGATTCTTTTATACAAAAATTACTTTTTTGCAAAAGGTTTTTTTTCGCAAATGGTTATTTTTTTACAAAAGTAATTTTTTACACAAGTAGTTTTTTTGCAGAAAGTATTATTTTACTTTATTATTATTTTTTATTATACTTTTCTACAAAAAAATTTAAAAAAAAAGTATTTTTTATTAAACGTCCTTTTTTACAAAAGCTTTTTTTGACAAAACGTAATTTTGTACAAAACAAAATCTTTTATAAGAAGTACCTTTTACAAAAGGTACTTTTACAAAAGGTACTTTTTTACAAAAAAAAAATTTAAAAAGGCACTTATTTATTTACCCAACGTATTTTTTAAAAAATTTACTACAATGGCCAATTGTGTAAAAGTTATTTATGTTCAAAAGACGCTTAAAATACATCGTGACATTCCATATTTTTTATTGTCAAGGATAAGTTTTTCTTAAAGCACCAGGGAACTGAACTCGGTACTTGGTTTTAAAATGCCCTTTTTTAATAAAGGAAACGTATATTTTTTAAAGGTACGATTGTTTGAAAACATATTCTTTGAAAAGCTTTCGAAAAAATACTTTTATTGAATAGTAAAAAATTAACTAAGACCATAATTTTATTGATAATGTTTTAATTTTTTTTAGTTTTAAATAATTTTTAATTTTACTAATTAATTTAAAATATTCTTATCTTTGCAGGTATGTTAAGTTTTTCGACAATTGAAATGATAAAGTAATTTCAAAGGTTTCAGCCAGGTAATTTATAAATAAAATGGCCACCATTTTCGAAATCTGAAAAAAGAAATCTTTACTCCCCTAAGCCAATCAAAATGCCAGAATCCTTGCACTTAGCAGGAGCGAAAGGCGTGTTTTTTTTAAGTGAACTAAAGTGTATAATATTTTAGCTACCACAATCAAATTGTGGACTGACTTTGTTGTTTTTCTACAAAACAAACTTTAAGACTTTCAAGACAAACCCTACAAATACAGAAAGTGTATGTAATGAACAAAAGGGTTAAATCCGCAATTCTAACAATTTTCTTCTACTTTATAATTTTCATTTGCAACCCTCTTCTTGTGCGTTCTATTTTTTTATTTGTTCAGATAAAAATATTTTTGTTTTTCATTTGATTTCTTTAGTGTTCAACAATGTAATTACAAATCTTTGTTGTTGTTGATTTGCAAAGCAAAGGATATGCGAGTACGTACATATATAATCTTTGTATTCCTTTAAGTTGCTTCATATTTATAATTTATTTATTCCCCATGTGTACGACTCATATGAAACATTTGATTAGCATAAGTGCCATTGAGTTTCAAAATGTATTTGAATTTATTTATGTATTTTTTACTTTTAACTTAAAATAGCAGTGTCTCAAGCTTTGGCATGTATGCATGTGTCCTTTTTGTGATGTTCCTGTTTTGATTATGATTGCTATTTTGTTATCATATAATGGCATACATACATTAAAATATGTTTTATAATTTTATATTTATGCGATTTTAATTTACAAGGGGTTCGTTATTCAGTTGATTTTTTTTGTTGTATTAAATTTATGAGCACGAAATTTGAATTTTAAATTAGTTGTATAGAAAGAAAAAAACATTAAAAGTATGGAGTTAGTTATTCAAATGACCTTGTAAGGTAGGAATATTAAAAGAGGAGAAACAAATGCTTTTAAGTAGAATAAGTCATAAATATGTAATGACAATATCATGAAAGTGAAAATGACAATAAATTAGGAGTAAGGTTTGAATCGAAAATTTTTTTTAAAACATTTTGATTTAGATGAACTTTTAAAGCTTTTGGTTCATCATATTGGCCCATTGCTTCAAAGATCTTCGAAGTTGGCCAGCTCATCACGAATCACCAGCTCATCATCATGAAAATCATCAGATCATCACGATAGCCTCTTCCATTTCTCAATATTATGTTTGTTGCATTCTTTATGTCCACGTCTGCATTATAAATTATTAAATCCAATTTTGTAGGACATAAAAAAGATCAAAGCAAATTGATAATCAAGTCGCCGAAGAAGTTATAATTAAAATGATCTGCTACCAAAACCGGTTTTGGGGTGTTATAAGTTTGTAGTGTGTATCTGTGTGTATGTCCGTGTCCACGTAGAGACCAAACGACCAATTTTGAGTTAAATTTTTCTGTTTTGAAAGATGACTTGATCGAGAGGATTCTTAGCTATATTTTAAGAAAAACGGTGCAGCCTTTTAGAAGATATCACATCTTTTCTAGATATGTTCGGGGGTTTTTAAAATTGTAAATTTTTGTTATTTAGTATCTTCATTAAACTTTAAAATCATTTTATGCAAAACTAGTTTTTTTTGGATAAAAGAGGGATATGAATTTTAGTTAAACTTTTTTACTCTTTTTTCAGCTGGGAGTGTTTAAAATTAAAAAAAATACATGTTTTGTTTTATTCTAAAATATGTTATGTTAAAAAACTATTCATTAGATAAAGTTTGTGTAAACATTAATATGAACGGCAAAAAACTTTCCCACAAATATTAACCCTAATTATATCTACTTCAATTAGTTTTTAAATTGGTTATTTTCGCTCTAGTGTTATTAAAAAGCAATTAATCATCATATGTTTAAAACAGAACTACTTTAGGGTGCTTAATGATGACATTAACTCAATATCTTACTAGCAAGGTTTTTTATAAACAAATATAATGTCTAGTTGCTGAAAATAAAAGAGTATTTTTAGGAACAATGAAAAACAATTAAAACAGTATATTTTGAAGAAAAAAAGTTCCTTTTTAAAAAAAGTACTTTCTTTACATATATGTATGCATACTCCTTCAAAAATTTTCGGTTTTCCTAAGTTACAAAAAAATACTTTGATTTAAAAAAAGTAGGTTATTGAATAAAAATGTTCCTAATAAATATTTTCTGAAAAAGTACCTTTTCAAAAATTTGCTTATTTAAAAACTACGTCTTGAAAGAATTACATTTTTAAAAAAGTAGCTTTTGAAAAAACTTATTTTGGGAGCAAAAGTAACTTTAAAAAAGTATCCTTCGAAAAAAGTACCTTTTCAAAAAAAATCTTTTGAATAAAAGATTTTTAAAAAAGTATTTTTTTAAACACCTTTTAAAAAAGTACTTTTTGTAAAAATATACGTTTTGAGAAGATACTCGTAAATTTTAAAAAAAGTAGCTTTTGCTAAAAATTTTTGTTGGAAAAAAGTAACTTTTTAAAAAACTATATTTCGAAGAAATAGTTTTTCAAAAAAAAATCTATCGAAAAAAATATTTTTGAAAAGTTGTTTTTTTAAATGTTTTTTTAAAAAAATACGTTTTGAAAAAAGGAAACTTTTAAAAAAGTACCTCTTGAAAAAAATAAATTTATAAAAAAGTGCCTTTTGAAAAAAATTTTTGTTGAGAAAAAAGTAGCTTATGCAAAAAAATTCTGTTGGAAAAAGGTACCTTTTTAAAAAACTATCTTAAAAAAAACTAGTTTTTCAAAAAGAATTTTTCAAAAAAAATATATTTGAAAAAAGTATTATTATAAATGTGCTTTTCTAAAAAATACGTTTTAAAAAAAGTAAATTTTAAAAAAAAGTACTTTTTGAAAAAAGAAAATTTAAAAATAAGTATTTTTTTAAAAAGTTTTTGTTGAGAAAAAGTTCCTTTTTAAAAAGCATTTTTCAAAAAAAAAACCTTTGGAAAAACTAGATCTTAAAAAGGTGAAAGGTAAAATTTTTCTTATAAAAAAGTACTATTTTTAAAAAAGTTCCCTTCCAAAAAATTTCTTTTTTGCAAAATGTTCATTTGTACACTTGAACTTTTTGCCTGTTGAATGAGGAGACCTTAAAAGGTACGTTTTTGGAAAAAAGTACTTATTGAAAAAATACGTTTTTTAAAAAGTAGCTTCTAAAAAATTTAAAAGATAAAAATTTTCTATTTAAAAAATATCTTTCGAATAAATGGTTTTATTTAAAACTTTTCAATAACTATGAAAGGCTACTTTTTCACAAAAAAATTTTATTGAATAAAGTACTCAGCAAAAAATTTTCAAGATTTTGTAATGGGTAGTATTCTTTTAATGGCTTACAAAGTAATGAGTGGTACATATTTATCTAATTATTTTATATGTATAGTAATGACTGTCCTGTTATGTATAAAATAACTTATTTATACCATTACGCGAAAGCACTTATTGTAGTACTTGCCAGTTTATAAGGAAATATGTATACTACAGAAAAATTTATCGTGAAAATGAGCTTTGAAGACAACAAAAAGAAAAAAATTCTCCTTAACTTTTGAATAACTTTAATCTAAAATTATTTGCATATTTTTATGCAAAAAATAGCCCATTATATTTTAAATACATTTAGGCAATCAGTAATCTATTAACTTTTGGATGTTTGTATGCAAAAAGTATAGGGTACCGCATACTTTTTTAACTTCTCAAACAAAAATAATGGGTTATTCAGTCAAATTGTAAGTTCTTACGACTGGGGAGTACATACAATTTTTTGCATTCTAGTAGGCAAACTTTCTTGCTGGGTAACGTCTGAGCTTTTTGGAAAAATTAGATTTTTAAAATTTAGCTTTCGAACAAAATTTTCTATTGGGAAAAAGTCCCTTTCAAAAAAAAAGCTTTTTTCAAAAGTTATTTTTATAAAAATTTTCTATTGGGAAAAGTTCTTGTCAAAAAAAAATACCGTTGGAAAAAGGAGCTCTGAAAAAACCTAAAAGTGAAAATTTTTCTTATTCAAAAAGTACCTTTCGAACAAATATTTTTATTAAAAAAAGTTCCCTTCTAAAAAATTCATTTTTTGCAAAATTTATAGTACATATTGAAACATTATCTTTCTAAAATATTCTATTGAGTAAAGTAACTCTTGAAAAAGTACTATTTGAAATAAGTGTTTTTAGGAAAAATGGCCTTTTGAAAACGTACCGTTTTTAGAAATTCTCTTGTGCAAAAATTACTTTCAGAAAAAAGTACCTTTTGAAAAATATACCTTCAGAACAAAGTATTCTTTGAAAATGTAGCTTTCGAAAAGGTATCGAAAAGGTAGCATTTGTTAAAAAGTAGGTTCGAAAAAAAGATAAATTACTTTTCGAAAAAAGTTCATTTGTAAGAAAATATTTTCAAAAAAGAAACTCGTTACAGTATGTTTTGAAAAACTAATTACATATTTGAAAAAATAACATTTGTAAAAGCGAGAACCTGTAGGAAAAATAATGTTTTGGTTCAATTTTCTAATGGAAAATGTACCTTTTCGAAAAACTTTCCACAAAAAGTAATTCGCAAACAATTTCTTTTAAAAGGCATATTTTGATGAACAAATTTTTTAAAGTATAATGTACTTAAAATTTTTAAATATTTTCTTTATGAGAAAGTACATTAAAAAATTATATGAGACATTTTTAGATTATTAATTTCTTTTTAAAAAAATTATAATTAAAAACACTACTTACTGAATTCTAATGAATTTGTTAAAGTACCTTTCGTAAAAAGTACCTTCAATGAACGTTTTCGTTTGAAAACTATTTGTCTAACACTACGTTTTAAAACATTTCTATATATAACTACATAAATTTATGCGAGCGATAAACCGTATTTTTAACTGTCCCATAACTGTTTGTATATGTGTCCTTTGTCCAAAAATAAAATAAAAAACATCTGCTAAATAATTTTAATTTTTCTAACAAAAATTCCAGTAATTACTCATTACAATATCTTCAAAAATGTCGTACATATTTCTTACACGTTTTCAATACTAATTATCTGTTGGTTTTTATTCAAAACATGTAAAAATACCTAACACAATAGTTTCGCTTGAATAGTTTTACACATTTGATACTAAAATATCCATAAAGTACAAACTATAAATATTTTTTTTGTCGAAATGAATTTCATCGCATAAATTTGTAGTAAAGTCATAGTCATATGGGTTAATAATATTTGCTGAGTACTTACATAAGTACATATTAGATTTCATATAGGACTTAGAAAAGAACGTGTGGTAATTTAAAATAGAAAAAAATATTCCAGGCTGAAACACGCAATAAAGAGGCGTTAACCAAAAAAATAATAAAAAATATACCGGTTAGAATAACAAACGCTTTGAGTAATAAGTAATTTGTTTGTATTGATTTGTGATTAACTTATTTTTGGAAATTATCAACAACAAATGTTACAAGTGTAAAAACTCCACCCCCACTGATTATTTCGAAAATTAAGTTTAATGATAAATTAATTTCTAAAGCTATTGATTTTGTTTACAAATAATTAATTTCAACTATAAGTAATATAAAAAATAATACCAGCTGCTTGTATAGAGGTATTTTTTATTAAGTCCTAATTTACACTATGCAAGTCTTAATGCTAAGCTGATTAGCTTGTAAGGGACAGAGAGAGAGAGAGAGAGACGAGGGTAAAAGAAACGTGTACTTAGCTTCATGTACTATCAATAAGTTTTGCTTTCTGATTCGTAATTTTAAAAAAGGACACATGCATTCACAAAACTATGCATAAAAAAATATGAGCTGAAAAATTAGATTTGCAATGTTTGAACGCCGATGAAAGTTTAAAAAAGAAAAAGTGATAAGCTTAGCAATAACACTTGACTACTGTGAACTGGGACTAAATGTACTTTTTGTGAAAGTTACTTTTATTTATCTTTTCATACATATTTTAATAAAAGGTACTTTTTATACAACTTTTTGTAAAGGTACTTTTTTAAAAGATTTACTTTCTTATAATACTCGTATACCAAAAATTTTTTTAATAAAATGCAAAAAAATACAAAAAACTCTTTTTTTTTGTAAAAGTATTTCTAATAAAAATACTTTTTAAAAAGAGCACTTTTTATAAAAAGTATCTTTTATAAAAGGTACTTTGAAAAAATTTTTTAAAAAGTAGTTTCTAAAAAGAGTAGTTATTATAAAAGCTATTTTCTAAAAAAGGTACTTTTAATAAAAGATACTTTTACTTTTATAAAAATATTGCTTATGAAAGGATCCTTTTATAAAATGAACTTTCTGTAAGGGGTAGTTTTTGTATAAGATCTACAAAAAGGACTTTTTATAAAAGGTACTTTCCATAAAAGATATTTTGTGTACAAGGTACATTTATAATTAAACTATTTTATTATACACATAAAGAGAGGTCAAAAAATTATATTAAAAAAATTTTGAAATTAGATTTTATTAAAAATAAAAAAGGTACTTTTTATTAAATGTACTTTTTATGAATGTACTTTTTGTTAAAAGTACTTATATAAAAAAAGGAACTTTTGAGTAAAAGCACTCTTAATAAAGGTGCTTTTTTCTTAAAAGTACTTTTTATAAAAGGTACTTTCTACTACTAAAAGTAGTTTTTGTAAAAGATACTTTTTATTAAAAGTAGTTTATGTAAAAGGTACTTTTTATTAAAAGTAGTTTCTACAAAAGATACTTTTTATTAAAAGTAATTTTTAGTAAAGGTACTTTTTATTAAAAGTTGCTTTTATAAAAGGTATTTTTATTAAAAGTTGCTTTTATAAAAGGTACTTTTTATTAAAAGTAGTTTTTAGAAAAGGTACTTTTTATTCAAAGTAGTTTTAATAAAAGACACTTGTTACAAGAGGTAATTTTAATAAAAAGTACTTTCTGTAAAATAAAAAGTACTTTTTTTAAGGAATACTTTTTATAAAAAGTACTTTTTATTAAAGGTACTTTATATAATTCATGCTTTTATAGGCGGTAATATTTTATAAAATTACTTTCTTCATAAAATTTTATTAATAACAAAGTACTTTAAAAAAAATATATTTTTAAATTATTTACATTTGTAACCCAATATAAATTTCCCTTTCTCTGTATCTCGAATTAAAGTCTTTGGTGTTTTTTCCTTTAATAAATTTCAATTCAATGTTTTGTGCCTTGCCTGCCTGGCTTGTGTGTAATTATCTTAATACAATTCTTCTATTCCATTTTCCTATTCTTAGTTTTTCATTGTCTCGTTTAATTTTTCTTTTTTGGCAATAACAATGGACTCTAAAGTAAATCAGTGTAGTAGACGCATACACGGTTCTCTTGGGCTGTGTAGTCTTGAAAATAAACAGCTGCACCTTTATTTTGTTTGTTAAAATTTGCGCGCCTTTTCAAAATGTTAAAAAGAATATTTCTTAAATAAAAGATAAATTAGAAGCAAAAAATTAGCAACACCGACGCTTACGTGCAGGGGAAATATAAAATAGAATAAAGGCGCATAATATATTTTTGGCAATGGGTTAAGGCTTATGTAAATAGCTTATTTGAAATAAATAATTAACAGAAAATAGGATTAAAATAGCCAGAAATAAAATATTTATCTAAGTTTGCACAAGATTACCACTAGCAAATATTTTTACTGCAGTCTAGGAGGGTGGTTAAGAAATTTTAAGCATTGAAATAACAATGAATTTCGCGGCCAATACGAATCATTTATAAAGGCTGGGAATCACTATCCAGCACAATCGAATGACTTACGAAAAAATTCAAAATGTAATCTTATGAATTGTTATTGTCTTTTGAAAATTTTCATAAACTCCATCATCCAGGGTTGTATTTTGTCAAACGTCGCATGATTATGTAGAATAGTGAATCACGGACTTATCCAGCAGGCAAATGTCTTGTCGTGTTCTTTTCTTCATAAGAATTACATATTTATTTCCTTTTAAAGCCTTCCTCGTGTGGTTTTAACTTGTCTATAGAAATAAATATATAAACGAATTTACCTGACTATATGTAAATAAAAATGCATTTGCCGTTTGAAGCAAATTTATTTTAAAAACTCAAAATTAAACACATTTCGTAAGAATGAAAAAAACTTTTAAAATATTATCTGTTATAATTTATAATGCGAAAAAATTTTTGGTAATATCTGTTTCCCACCTCTGGCACATTAGGCTACAAATGTTACAACTAAATTTATTGCCGTTTCCAAAAAAAAAACGTCGAAAGAAATTTCATATCACAATTTATAAATATTTAAAATAGTAATTTAACATGAAAATTCGTTTTTGTTTTCAATATTAATTCTCCAACGAAAATTACTTTTAGTTTTCCATAAACAGTTATGAGCAAAAAGTTAATGGAACAATTTCATTTTAAAATCAAATTGTTAACAATAAATTCTTTAATAATCTGCGTGCTTATGATAAGATTTCCTCTTTAAATTAAAATTTTTAACATATTTGTTCATTACTTTTTTAATATCTCTTGTATTTCGAATGCATTATTTTTATTTAATTTTATTTTTTTTCAAGCTTGAAGCACTTGAAACTCAAAGATCATGTTCTATCTGCTAATTATTTGCATTGCTGTTGTTTGTCTTAATAAAAGGAAAGAAAAAAAAATAAAATAAAAGCAAAAATATTTGCATCTGCTTCTCAAAAAAAAAGAAGAAAAAAAGAAAATCAAATATACTCACTCACCCTATTAAAAATCGTTTTAATAAACATTTACCTCCAAAAGGCCTCTACTTTCAACACAAATCCTCATAAAAATAAAACATGTTTAACATTATGTTATAGTCTTAATTATGAGAGAAATGTGTACATACATACATATGTATGTAGCAAAGTTTTACATTTTGTAATAGTTTTTATATAGTTTTTACAGCAAAAATAGTTTCATTAAAATTTCATACAAAAAAGTCCGTGGTTTCCCATATGAAATAACATCAGAAAAAAAAGTAAAACTAATTTTTATCCAGAAACACTAGAACATGTGCTACAAGAATTTTGTATATCAAACATACAAACATACACATCGTCGGCTTACAGTTTAAATCTGCTAACTCACTTCAACAAAATTTTACAGGAGAGGGAAGTACTGTTAACATTTTCTTTAGATTAAATTTTAATTAAAATATATATTTTAGCCAGTCCATGCGACGTCTCATTCTCTTTCGAATGACATTAAAATGTTATATTTTATAGAAATTGGATTTAGCAGGTTTACAGTCTAAGCCGACGATATGTATGTATATAAAAGAATTAACATGTGGACTGTATATACTCGTGCATTCACTTTTCTTTATTAATATTATGAAATGGATTCCTTTTAGTCGGCAAAAAAAATTGCAATAGTAATGCATTAAACACATTCACCACAGCAAGCTACCGACTACCAAATGTCAAGGATAATATACAAATGTTTATATGAGAATGATTCTTTTGAATACAGCAAGGTAACAGAGCGAAAGGTTGTTGTCTGTTGTGATTTTGTCGTTGTTTCTTTTTCTTTGGCTACAAAGAATAAAATATAACATATCCTGGGAACATAACTGGGACGAACGACATATTTCACCCTAAGAATACGTCGTATAGAACACAATAACTGCGAAAAAAAAAATAACAGCTGTTTAAATGATCAAGTTCCCAGTGGTAAAAATATATATTTTGCAAACGATTACACCAGTAATACTTAGTAGCAGTCAGTGGTGATTCGTTCTTTTATTGTGATATTTAGATTTAGCATAAAAGTGTCATAGCACGCGTAAGTGGTGCGCTCTGGCTTAAGGCTCAGTTAGCTGACTGTAATGGAATGTAACTACAACGTCAGGAAACAGCTGTTCGATATTGTTATGTAAAAAGTACTGTACAGATTCCTACGTTTCGGTTACATCTCTGTAACCATTTTCATTACTTTTTACATAAGAATATCGAGCAGCTGTTTCCTACCGTTGCAGTTACATTCTATTACAGTCGGCTAACTGAGCCTTTGCAAAGTAAGCCACGATGTCACTACATATCACTAACATTGCACCTGCATCGACACCGGATTTGTAAACGAGCATGATAGTAAATATATATATAAAAGTAGTAGTAGTAGTAGAAAAGTATTTTAATTTTGCTTTTAAAAAATAATTTTTTGTCGATCGCCGGCATAAGAATTAGAAATAAATATATTGCAGAGTTTGCGTGATTTAGAGAATTTTGAACCGACGCCATGCTTGTGTGTATTTTCACCTTGCTAATTTATGTAACAGCCTGTCCCACGATATCAAGAGAAATCGTTCGATGTAATACTTTTATTGAAAACAACAACAAATTTTCTAATGTTATTGCTGTTTGTCGTTCTAACGATTTCTGGTGACATCGTGGGACAGACCGTAAATGAACTATGGACCAATCCCATGATGTCAACCACGTTCGACTTGTCGTACACTTACATTTGAAAAAATAACAAAATATTAAGTGCGCGAGAAGTCGAACGTTGTTGGTTATTTTTATGCAGAAAATTTAATTAAACGCATTTGGGCGAGAAAATTTTTAAATTAAATTCCGAGGAACTTGTCAGCAGTTATTCCTAAATTATTTAGTTTTGAACAAATTTAAAAAAATTTCTTACATTTCTTACAATTTTAAATAATTCAAAAATTTTTACTTATTCATAAAAAATATTTTTGATTTATAAAACGGTTTTCCATGCAAAATTGTTTTTTATAAACCTCTAAACCAGAAATATTTTTTTATGAATAAGCCAGTTAATATATTGTTTTATTTATTGTTGTTTGTTGTGTTTTTTAATGAGTAATTCTGTGGCAAAAAGGAAAAAGTGTTTAAGTCGAGATAAGCTCATTTTGAGTTAATAGTACCCCCGTAATCTGCATATTTGAAAGTACCCCTGGTTAAAATCTCAATAAATTTGTGCTATTTTTCAAGAAGTTATAGCAAAATTACTTGCAGCTTACCTTTTTTAGACTTCTCATCTCATTTGGAATAATAGTTTAATTTAATACTTTCGTATATTTCAACTCAAATGTATTACTTATAGTGTATAGAACGATGTTTGCTTAAAAAACTAAAGGTTAACAGAGAATTTTCCAATCTAACTGTAAAAGAAATAAATTTCTGAACTTGAACGACTTAAAAGTGCTCTCCTGCAAAACAGTAAAATATGACTCAAGCATTTTTTCCTTATTGCCACAGAATTTATTGTTAAAAAAAATTAATATAAGAAATATTCAAAAATAAAGTTTTTTTGTATTATTTCTTTGAAAAAATATTGTGGAACTTGTATCATTTTATTTAGTTTAAGAATTTTACGTAGAAAAAAACACTGGAATTTCTTCCGAAATATGAAAGAAAAAATTATTTGAAAACATAATGTGTTGGGGCATTTCTTTATTGAGGTAATGGATGATATGCAGTCTGGAAAAAAAAACTCAGTAACGGTCGTATATTTGCCGCCCGTCATTGGCAGTAGTGTTCGCTTTAAAGAATAGGACTTTATTGTCCCATAAAGCTTATAAAATATAAATTATTTTTAACTTTGGTATTCACTTCAAAATATCATGAATTTTGCGATGATTTCGCTTATTATCATGCTCATTAAACCCCAAAAATGTATCTTATTTTGAAATCGAATATGGAAAATATTCAAACGTTGTTATGGTCACAATGGACCCACTTGGGTTTTCGAGTGAAGGTGAGGTGTGGCACCACCCTTCCTACCCTATGGTATGATTGCAAACAAAACATCACTGGCTGCTCTATTAGCATCTAAATATCGAAATATGGAAAATAAAAAATATATAAATTAAGAAAATTCATTGTAATTCAATCAAGCAACTGTCAGTGTTAATTTTTTTATTTAAACATGAATCTAAAAATAAGGTTCTGCATGAGAGACTTTATTGTTCTTGAGCGTGCTGGATTAAAATAAAAGAAAATATAAAATTATTCACAAATAAAACTCTTCTCTAAAACAATATTAATTTTTATAACCATTTTTTATTACCGTTGTTGTGGGGCATAACCAAAAAATTATGTTATCAGTTCTTATTTTATTGTATTTTAAATAACCCACATACATATGTAAGTAATTTATTTATGCTTATCCTTGTGGTAACAATTTTGTAACTGAAAAGTCCTTTAGGCTGCCTTAAGATGTTTTCGTTTGCTACACTTAAATATGTATGTATATGATTATCCTGCCAATAATTTTGTTGTAAAAGGTTTTTATGACATGTCAATTTATTTGAAGAAAAAAAGTTACTGCCTTACTTTTAATCAATGTACAAACACAGATGAAAGAAAAGAAGTTATACAGAAAATAATGTATTTATACGATGAAAGGTCATAAAATATTTATACCTTTACACGGTCATAAAACTGTCTCATAATAATTCCATTAAGTGTTTGTTTGACATAAAAAAATTTTACGACCATTAAGATTAGCCAAGTCTCAGGAAAGGTGTCTTAATGGGCTACTGGTGTTAGATTTTCTAAGGACTGCAAGACGTAATTTTGTTATCCTTATTTTACTTAAGATTTGAAAAAGGCAAAAATTATGGCACTTCATAGCATTACTTAAGGACAGATGAGAAACTGAAAAGATTAGTGTAAAAAAATATGAAAATTTTATGATAATTCATAAAAATTATAATAAAAATTTTGTGAGCGATTACAAGTTTTTCTGAAATTTTATAAAAAATAATAATAAAACTAACTAAAATCAATAGCTATGGGGCTGTGGCAAAAATTATATAATAAATGTACTTATATGTAGTAACAAACCAATAAAAGTTTGTCTTAAGTAGAACAAACAAAAAGAAAATTAACTAACATGTGTATAATTAATAAAGAACAAACGACAATAACAAAACTGCTGTAAATTTAGAGATGCTAAAATTGAGCTTTCATTACAAAAAGCTTTAAGCAAATTGTAATACGATGATTCAAAACAATTCACATATTCCATTTGCAATAAAAAGCTGAAATCTACATCTGCTACCACCACACACAATGGACCAAACACAAAAAAAAACGCTGATGATGAAGGTGTAGTGACCTTCGAAAACACTTGGTTGTTCCGTTCTACTAAGTATTTGTCAGAATACAATTTTTACAAATCATAAAACCCAAAAGCTTTTAACAAGTCTGTATGGAGCTCAGATATGTACGAGACTTTTATGTCGAAATTCGACATACGCGGCGAATTCTGTAATTGACTTATTTCTATTCCTTCATGTTAACATTTACGCACATGCAAAAAAGCTTTTACTATAATAAATGTGATATCAATTACTCGTATATCAATGATTTTTGCAAAATTTTAAATTATTTGATTAATATATTTTTAATTCTTTCTTTCTTGCACAAACAGTAAATAACTTTATAAATTACAACAGCTGTTATTTTTTAAGATATTCTGATTTATACGACGAATTTATCAGCCCGGCTGATAAACTATTATTAGCTGTTGATGAAAAATTGAGCAATTTGAACCAAAATGTCAAAATTTGCTCAGAAATCTTTTGACAGATTGGTTTTGTAGCATAGCAAACTACATATTGCTTTTTTTGTTGTAAAATTGTTGTTGTACTGATAAGGTCACCTGATACTGAATTCGCCTTGCACAGCGTATTTGTTCCGACGAATTTTTCGTGTTGGGCGAAAATTGTCATTCGTCCCAGTTCTGTTCATAGCATTTCACTTATTAAACTCTTTTGCAGTCGCTTAATTCGTTGCTCTATTTGAAGAAAAAAAATTATAAATCGAATTTTAGCCGCCCTATTTTTCTTTTACTCACTTCCTTATTTATTTTTAATTCTCCATGAAATTTCACGCTCTTTTGACGTAACAGCTGTCAAATAAAATACATAAATTTTCTGCTCTTCTTAATGCCGAACTCATTAATCACCACTTAATCCTAATTTCAAATTACTCATGTCTGTTTAATATGGAAGAAAAGAATAACATATCTTTGAAATTTCCAGACATGCAAATTAGACAAGAATTTAAGAAGAGAAAAAAACAAACAAGTTCAAGTTTGAGTAATCGACTATAGAAATCTAATTAAGAAAAATTAATAGATTTTCTTAGTATTGTTAAAGTGATTTTAAGTAAGCGGTAAGTTTGTGAAAGGTAGCCGTCAACTCTTAAAATCCAAAATTGCAATTAAAACCATTTTCATATTATTTGTTTGCTTGTTATTTGAAGGTCAGAAGTATCCCATCTCAAGTCCCAGTTAGCCAACTGTAATGCAATGCAAGTGCAACGGTAGGAAATGTAATGAAAGTATTTATAGAGATTTAACCGAAATGTAAGAATCTGTTTCTTACCTTTCACGTAACAATATCGATCAGCTGTTTCCTAACGTTGCATTACAGTCGGCTAACAGAGCCTTCAGTGATTTGCAATTACTCAAAGCTGTCTCTGGGCTTAAAGCTTTTAACATTTAAAAAGCTAGCAAGTTATTAAAAAGTCTAAGGCTATTAAAAGCTTTCTTAAAGGTTTTTTTTAGTAAAATGAATAAAACATAACTAAAAGAGATTTTTTTTAATAATGAATATCTCTGGTTACTCCTTTCTTATACATCTTCCTAATTGTCGCTTAATCTTTTTAGTCCAAACTAGTTTTTTTTTTCTAAACATATCTTCCAACAGCTTTTGAAATTCTTTATAAATAAAGGCGTTTTAAAAAATCCCCTTGCCTTTACAAACAAACAAAAAACAAACCATAACAAATCACCATATAATAGAGCAGTAAAAATAACTAAAATTAGATAAAATTTTTGTTTAACAAAGAAAACTTGTTTTCTTCTTTTTTTAGCAAAAAATAAGCCTAATAAATGTGCTATCAATTTCATATAAGAAAGCTACTTTAATATTTCTTGTAGATTGTTTTACTTAAAAAAAAACAAGACAGTAAAAAAACAATCTACTCACTCCTTAAAATCAACAAAAGAAAAAAATATCTAACAACAATAAAGGACGAACTAATGGTTTTACGGTTTAAAAAGGGTTAAAATTTCGCATAGTGACCGACCAGAAAAAAGAAGATGAAAGAAAAAACAAATTTGTTGGAAAAAGGACACGTGAAAATTACTGTATTAAGCGTTGTTAAAACATCATAAAAATGTGTTTCGAATTATATTGAAAAAGGGGTTCGTTCTTCTTCCCTAAAATATAATAAAAAGCAATGATGTGTTGGTCAATGTTATTTTTAAGTTATGTTTTTTCTTCAACAGGTTAAACGGGTTGCTGCGTTCAAAAAAAAATAATAAATCATCGTATCAAAACCGATTTAAAGAAATATTGAAATAATTTAAAGACTCTTTTTTTAATATTAATACAGGAAATAACAAGAGAGCCTTAAAATAAACTGAAAGTTTTTAGTGCAAAATTTTATTTATTTAAAAATTTATTTTATTTTTCTTGGTCCCCATCTTTCGATATCTCTCCCACTCTCCAGTTGATTATAACCCATTGACCAAAATATACATTACTTGGGAGCCACATGTTAAAGTATTGCCTTTCAATTCCATTCAATTTCCAATACACTCACACTTTTTTTACTAACACAATCAAACTTTTTAAACTTAAAATTAGATTGCTTTCAAATTCACCTATCCATTTATGTGGCAATTCAATTTTCAATTTGAACAGCTGGTCCCAGCATACATTGATTGAAACTATAAATTTGAGTTGTTTCTTTGTCGGTGGCGTTTAAAAAATGAAATTGACTATCAATTTGTGTCACAACTATCAATTTCAAGGAATTTTGATACACAGTATGTGTGATGAAATTAAAAAAGATTTATTGAACGTGTGGCTGCAGCGTTACGTAGCCAATGACATCAGTAAAGGCGTGAATGTAACTGCAACGGTAGGAAACTGCTGATCGATATTGTTGGGTGAAAAGTAATAGAAATGGTTAAGGCTCAGTTAGCGAACTGTAATGTAAAGTAACTGCAACATTAGGTAACAGCTGATCGATATTGTTGAGTGAAATGTAATGGAAATGGCTATAGAGATATAATGTAACGTAACCATTACTTTTCATATAACAATATCGAACAGCTGTTTCGTACCGTTGCAGTTACATTCCATTAAGGCTCAGTTAGCCGACATTAATGTAAAGTAACTGCATCTCTATAACCATTTTTATTACTTTTCACACAACTATATGGATCCGCTGTTTCCTACTGTTACAGTTACTTTACATTACAGTCGGAAAATGGAGCCTTTGCAGTCTGCTAACTGAGGTGTATTTGAGCGACATTAACATTCTGAAATTTTCATAGCTGGTGCGTAAATATCGACATGAAAATTTCATTAGTGACTCCACGTGACAATGACACAAATAAAAGAAGTTCAGCGTACCAGTTTCTCCACCGTTCTCTTAAAAGGAAAAAGGTAAAACCCTTGTATGTTATGAGTACATTACAAACTGAACGCTGCAGAATTTTGTCTGCCACACTTCTCCATCAATGAATAAATAAAAAATAACGGAATGTTATTTTTATTTGTATTTAAGGGGAAAAGCCTTTGTTGGTAGGTTGAAACTTACGGACATTTTCAATCTCAATCATGTCCCAATCATAGAGATTAATATGACCTAATTCATATTTGAAAAAGTCCTGTAAAAGCCTTGCTTATAACGACAAACCCTTATTCCAGTTGTCGACATCGACGTCGCTCTTACACAATTCCAAAAAAAGTAAGCTTGTTTATCCGTTGTCGAAAAGAACTGACTCCTGTTGGCAGTTTTATGCTATAGACCTTGGGGAACGGAGATAACAATCTATCTCCGTAGTAGCATAAAATAAATAAATAAACCCCAATTTTTACAAATGATTCAATGGTGTCTGTGGCTGAACTAATTCAGCAACAGCACATTGTCTACAAAACCGAAGGTCCTGAACATGAATTTTTCTGATGTATTAGTTATTGTAGGAAAGTTCAAGTGATAAAGGCTAATCACTGGTCACAGTAGATACTAATCCTAATGTAACATCAGTGCGCCCTCCTTCGTTGTGTAGCAGAGTCATCGACAAAGTAAAATAACCAATAAAATGGCTACTCAACACAGCTTCAAAAAGTTAATACGCCTCATTAACACCAGAGGCGCTGCTACACTGCATTATTAGAAACATGCGAAAAACCCAGAGTTGTAAACAAGAATGAAGCTTTCCTTTATCTCTTAATTCACCACCTGTCTTGTCTACCACTACCCCTTTCCTAAAGAAAATAACACCTAGTAATAGTATCAGGCATTCATTGCCTGAATGTTACTTCTCTTTAAAGTAATATTGTCCGCTAGAAGTCTCCACGTTAGCGACACATAACATAAAAGTTCCCTAATGAAAGTTGATTATATTGTCTGATAGGACTCATAAAAAATGGATGCCTGCAAGACAGAATCAACTTTGACTCCAAAGTAAAATCAAGACTTAAATGTTAAACGTAAAATCAAGACTTTTTGTCGGTGATTTAATATTGTCAGCATATGTCACGTTGAATCACTATGAAGTTCACCACCGCGACTTGGTGATTCTTTCGCTTATTTTACTGTTTAGACTTAACACAAAAGTGTCATAGGACGCGTAAGTGGTGCTCGATTGCCAGCCAGTAAATGTAAATAAATCAATAGTGCAGCTGCAAACTATGCCTTGGAACTGTCTTACGAGAATAAACAAGAAAAATGGTCGAAAGTCGAATGTTTTAGTATAATAAATCACTTTTCTACTATTAGGCTTACATATAACCATAATTGATTTTCATATTAAAAATTTCATAGTTAAGTAAAGCTAAGCTAGTTTTGGTATGTTTGAAAAATGTAACTGAAATTAGTTTCTAGAACCCGCTTACTCTTCCATTAGCTTTATAAATTACCAAATATAAAAACTCCAACTGCGTTTATCAAAACTATATTTTTTTTATTTGAAAAAAAAAATATTCCCTCAATCCATTTAAATTTTGTGTTTTTTTTCGTAATTTATGTTAATTTTCTTTACAAATGAGGTGGTGCCAGTAATGGTTGCAAGAAAATAAAAGAAAGGAATTTTTTAACATTTTAATTTTTCTTTCAATGAAATTTTGCCGGTGGTTGCTTGGTGATCATTTTTTGTTTTTTTTTTAATGTGACAGGGAGTTTTGTTCATTTTCCAACTTGGCGTTTCTCTTAAATGGGACAAACAACTCTTCATTAAGTATGCAAGAAAGGTTTTCACTTCAATATCTCTTGCATTCTTTCCTTCCGTCAACTTGCGTGTTTTTCTTATGCTTAAAGGAAAATTAATTAGCTGTAAGAAGAAGAAGAGGATTAAATAGAAGTTTTTTTTTTTTTTTTTATAAAATGCATGTTTTTGAAAGCAATGAATGACTACAATACCTTTGTTGGTTAAACTTTGTCACATATACATAATTTAATTTATTTACTTAAAGGGAAAATTGATCGAGCCAAAACTGGTTTACCATATAAAGAAACAACCAACCAGCCAGGTTTTAGGATGGTTTTTGGAAAGGGGTCAAGTGGTTAGAAATAACATAGCGTTGTGACAATGTGATAAATATGTAAAGAAAGTTAAGGGAAATGTTAATGGTACATGGAAAAACAAATAGTGAAAATCTGTTTTAATTTATGATCTGGTTTTTTAAGAAATCTAGTAATCTAATTATTTGTAAGGTAATTTTTCCCTTGTTTATTTTGAATGTTTTATTACATCGTGTATGTTTTTTTTCCTAGAGGTGGGAAAAGTTTAAATTAAAATAAATCACATAAAAATGTTTTTAATGAAATTGACAATCTTTGAACATGATATATTGTAATATGTTAATCTGGCCGCAGTGACTGTCGCGTACATGGGTCTCTGATCGTCACTGTATGTATGTGAACGCACAAGACATAATGTAAAAATACCTTTTTCAGATCATGACGCAAATACATGAACTTTGGATATTATAATATATGATATAATTTAAAATACAGAAAGATTTTTTAGCATTCGCATAAAGAAATGCAGCTTTTGTAAAACAAGTGTATTGTAATTTAAACTGAATGCTACCCTTGCATTGTGAATTAAAAATATGTACCATGTGAACTGTTGCGAAAACTGACAACTATTGTGAATATAAAAAACAATGTGTGACAGATTATTTTATTGTTTTTTTATCAATGTGACTATATATTCATCAATAGAAGCACAAAACATTATCAAAATGTATAGTATGTACTTGGATTTTCATTTCCTTATCTTTTGTCGTTTTAAAAGACTTAACGTTTCTTCAGGTTGCTTTTTCTAATTTTTTTTAAATACATTAAGATAAAATGTTTGTTAAGCAATATTGGTATCAAAGCAAGGGGAAAAATAATATTTAAAAAATATATTTGAAAAAAATCAGCTATTCTTACGATAGCTGTGATAATTTTTCATGCGGCAGAAACTAACTTCTATATAAATGTAAATCAGAAACTAACTTTGAAAAAACAAACGACAACGACAACGAAATAAGTTAGTTAACAAAGCTAAAAATTATTTTATCTTAATGAGAAGAAAAAATATTTAAAAATTCATCCTTAAGAAAAACTTTTATCCAATTTTTCGACCCTTTTTTTAATGTATAATTATAACAAAAAATATTTTAAAAAACAAATCAAAAGAATATTTGGAGAAGTTAACCGAAGATTAATCAAATATTAAAATATACCTAAATTAAGACATAAAGCTTCAAAAAATTGTTAAATTATCCTGAAAAAATTTTAATAAATCCTTTGAAAAGAATAAAAGATGAAATTAAAAACCAAGTACGCAAAAAATGCTATTAGACAGTGTTATTTTTTATATTCACAATACTTGTCAGTGTTCACATCACTTTTTTTGGTACTATTCACACTCGGAAAGTACAATAGTACACCAATGAATAATTTAGTACATTTAAGGAATCTCACTCCGCATTTATTTTCTAACGATTGCATATGTAAATTTTCACTTTTGAACGGTGATACTCATATTCTTCTCACTGGAAAACAGTCTTGTGAAAGCTAAACAAAGCGATAAAATAAAAAAATGTGAACTAGTCCCCTTCCAAATCATTTTTCCTTTAAATTTGGATGCTAGAGCAAATGTTACTAATTTGTGTATTTTAATTTAAACAGGTGTAGCCATGTGTTTTAACATCCCAACTTACAAGCATATTTGTGAAAACGCTTCGTTAGCCAGAACAAAGTCGATTATTTTAATAAAAACAAATAAATACATGTAATTTGAACGAAAAAAATCTTTTAGTACAATTAAGGTAAAAAAAGTAAAATTTTTGAAAGTTGTTGGTACAGTTTTAAAAATATCAATGCAATCCCTGTCTCACAATATCAACGATATTTTCAATTCCCAATAGAAGGGAAGCGACCATACAGTTAAAATTACAATAAAAAGAATAAAAACTTGCGCATCCTCTAACTTGTCTTACAAAAGATGCATTTCTTTAGTTTGACTATATTTTGTGACTAGATTAATGAGTGTATAGTCACATTGCTGCCAAAGAGAAACACATTGTGTAATCTGTTGATAAAGATGTATAATTCTAATAAATTTATAATATTAATTATTTTTGTTTTATTTAATAACAATTATATTAAAAAATAAACTAAAATTTTATAAAAAAACATCTTTTCTCAAAGAACAGCTTCTACAAATTACATGAAATTTTATTGATATTTTATACTTATAAATCCACTTGTTTCAAAAGCGCGTAGATTGTGGTATAAATGCATTTTCAAAATCAAAAGAACGTGCTCATGAACTACTGCCACGCAGTCAAGTGTTGTACGTACATTTATATACATACATATGTATATAATTAAAAAAATTTATACAACAAATATAACCCACATAAACTTTAAATATACGCATTGTTAAATTAATAATTTAATGAACAATTAATTTTTTTTTAAATACCAACAAGAAATTGTTTATCAATTAAAACCAGCACTAAGAAAATAATAGTAGAAAAAAATCTTATTTTAAAATACTTGCTCCCAACTTAATACCTTAAATGGCAAGTTTAATCTGGGCACGCTTCTGAATTGAAACTTTATTAAAAATAAAACAAATTAATTTTGTAGCAAAACATGTGGGTGATTTCACGATGCTTCTTAAGATGATTCATTGAAGTTTAAAATTGAAGGCCAGTACATACTTAAGTTTATTTAATTTTGTATGAATTTTAAATACAAGTTTTGCTTTAATTCGATACGGAAATTAATTATTGTAATAAAGAAACGAACTCATTTTTTATTTTCAATCAATTACACCTACAAACGATAATAATAATAATAATATAAAAAAACGAAATCCCCTGACCGAACAAATGTCTGAGTATTATTCCTGTTTTAATAAAAAAAAATCAAACTAAAACTTAAAATCGCAGCTTGGCAGACTTGTTTGCTTGGAAAATCCTTTAGATTTAATATGTGTTATGTCATGTCAGCGATCAAAATAAAATTTTCCACAAGGCTTATTACTGCAGTTTTAAAAATATTTACCAATTTTATCTGCATCAAAATCATAATATTAAGTAAACTTCATTTTTTAAAATTAAGGATATGGATTGAAATGAAATTTACCAGAAAGATTAAATGTGTAATTCCTTAAATAGTTACAAGTTTTCACAATGTTATGATTAAAATCATATCAGAATTTTGATTTTTAAAATTAAGGACATGTCGAAGGTAGGCCAAAACTTTAATAGATTGAAATGAAATTTGTCAGAAACTGTTCATTTAAGAGAATTTTATTGATTTTCGTTACATTTTATCACAATTGTTGCAAAAATTTTATTTTCAAAATAAAGGATATATGGGGACGTCGGTATGTCCTTGGTAGGTTTAAAGTGAGATTTCTCCGAGTGCTTAGCTGTATAATCTTACAAGTAGTTACAAGGTTTCGTTGCATTCTGTTTACAATTGTAACTGCTATAGTGGTATTAAATTTAAGGATATATGGAAAAAATTATGATCTTGCGAGAAGTTTTATTAAACTTACCATAATTCTGTGTATAGATGCAAATTTATATGCAAATTATAACTGAAAGGCAATTTTTAAGAATGTATGGGATATAGTCCTGCGCTATATATATACTTACTTACTTATATATATATACTTACAAGATCTCTCTACATTCTGGTCGCAATTGTACTTAAATTACAAATTTTAAAATTAAGGATATATGAGAGGTAAGCATGTCCTTGTGCTGACTGAAATGAAATTCATCACAGAATAATTCTGTGAATAGTTAATGATGTAAAGAAAAAACTTAAAATAAATGCTGGTAAAAGAGCACCACTGTGTGGCTTCAGTTTATTGAACAAGATTTTAAAGCCAACCTAACTCAAAAAAAAGAAGAAGAAAAATTAAAACATGTTTTAAAATACCAACTTTTTTCTTTAACTTCAAAATGTTACCTAGCTTTTTAAACTTTAGATATTTAAAAAAAAACAACTTATCAGTCATTTCCTTATTCCGTCACTTTTAATTAAAATCAACCAAGTGTTCAAGCATATTGTTAAAAAATTAAACAACATATTAAAAACCCATTATAAAGAAAATATACTCTCATGTTTGACAATACACTTTGAAATGAAAAGCAGGAAAAAAAATAACGCAATTAACATGACAATGTCTTCTCAGCTGTCAATCAAAAAATCCTGAAATACACATAATGAATGTATAAACTTGCATTGCGAAACTGTCTCCAAAAAATTTAAAAACGAATACAAATTTGAATTGTTATACAAGAGTTTTTAAACAAAAAAAGCACAACTGGTTTTTCTAACCTTCTGCTGTCATTCATATTGGAAGGTTGCCGGTTTGTTTGTTTGCTGGGTTTCATTTCAAATAATAGTTGGCAATTTGCCTTAAAGCTACGCTTGAGTTTTGTACTACAAATATGAAATACATATATTTTTTTGTCACAGCTAATTACGTATTCAATTCCTTTTTAAGGCAGGCAAAGGCTACACAACAAAAAGGACACCATGTTTAAATGTCTGGCAATCAGTTTATTTGTATTTGTATACTTTTTCTTTGGAAACATTTATTTTATTTTAATTTTTTTTTATTTTTAACAATCGCAATGTTGCAGAAACCTTCATTTCAAGTGTCTGTTATATACAATGGCAAATAAAAACGAAAATCCAAATCAAATCTTCGTTCGAGAAATGTCTTATGTTGCCTGTTTTCCCCTTTTTTTTTGGCTGACGCGGCGGCTGTTATGCCACTTTGATATAGACAAAAATCTTGATGGCCACCCAGTGCTTATCATGAGTAAGCATATGTGTGTGTGTATTTTAGACAAATGTTTTTTTTTGCTGGAGTTGGCTTTTTTTCTTCGTTTTAGCTTTTTTCTTGTATATGTAACATGTGCAAGCTTTTTTTTGTTATTTCTGTTGGAAACTGTTGGTAATGCGCTGTAATGTTATACTGTATGTTATATATAATATGTTTTTGACAGTTGACAGTATATAGTAGCTGTATTGTCAAGTAAACAGTAGTATGAAAAAAAGGAGCGCCAAGGACACATAAGTACAGTGCAATATGACAAAATTAATATGCATGTAATATATTTGATTTGTTTTAATAACAAAAAAGCAATATGAACAATTAGCTGTAGTTCCTTTTTTGATAGTTAGCAAATGACAACCAATTTTTTTCCCTTCACAAGGTTTTCAAACAGAAAATTGTAAAAAAAAAATTACACAAAAACTACGCTATGAAATGAAAATAGAATCATAGAGTAAAAGCTTTTTTTATATAAGCTAGAGAGTAACAACAATTTTTCGTAAACAATTGTTATGGCAGAATTACTTAAATCGTATCGTGCTGTTGCGTATCTGCTGACAAAGTCCGTAATATTTAATAAGCATGTTGATGCGTATTGAAAAAGTGTTAGCAACGTAGCAAACATCAACTTCTGGCAACTTGGCTTACATACACACACACGTATAAATCGAAGAGAAACACAATAACAGCTGACACATTCGCTGGCAGCCTCACTTTTTTTATTAATTAACATCCAGACTTAAACGATATGGCAACTTCAAAAGTAAGACGATACGATTTGACTAACGAAGACATTAAAGTTGAAGCTTTTTTAAACCGGAGTTCCCTCTAAAAAAAGTTGTAAGTTTAATAAACTTTTTTTTTTGTAAATGCTTATGAATATTACCGTTAAGCTTTTCAAATAATTTTATTATTTTAAGCAATAATAAAGCTTTTTAGATTTCATTATTTTTTACTGAAAAATCTAAGTTTGTTTTAGTCAATAAATCAAAATTTTCAGTACAAGATGGTCGATACTTTTTTAACATTGGAATCAATTTTGTTGTAACATTGACCAAATGAAAAAAAATTAAATGAAATTTGTATTTAGATCAGCTACGTCCAAGTCATATGCACAATGTGCAAACTTTTACAAAAGAGCTTTTGTGCTTTCACACCGACGAGGGTACAAGAGCCAATCAGTTATCAAACGACACCAATGCTTGCTCTTACTTTTCAAAGAAACAAGAACAAATCTAAGAGCTTTCAAAGCTGTTTACCACAAACGCAAATATCAGAGAGTGTGTTTTTGGAGGTAACTGATTTAGATGCCTAGAAATTGATAAATTCAATACGTTTTTAAAGTAAAAACTGGAAATGAAATTGTTAACCCTTTTATCACCACAGATGTTACAAACCATTAGATCTCTATAAAAAACTTTTAATTAAATGTATTTATTAATTTTATTTCAACTCAATAACTTTGGAACAATATCTTGTTTCAAATTGCAAAAAATTTTATGTCGAGGGTTTATATTCAAAAAGTTCTATCTGCAAGGCTTGAAAATCTTAGAAGAGCGCAAAAAACTATTATTTTCTCAAAGTGCAAGGGCTAAAACTAAATTTTGATGAATAGTATCATTTACAGAAGACATCGTAATTCTACTAATGTTAATCAAATGCAGTTATTGCTCTTGGACTTAGAGAAAATAACAGTTTTATTTTGTCTACTAAAATATTCAAGAATTGCAGATAACATTTTTGAATATAAACCCTCGAGCAGAACAGATTTAAATTAACCCTATCGTTTTATTAAATCAACGTTGCATTGTGCAATTTTTTAAAAAGTCGGCGGTAAGTTTATTAAATTGTGTGAATGTCCAAGTTCTTATTTCGAAAATATTTTTAGTGAAATTGTTTTTAATTTGAAGCTCTTAACGTCAACATATTTGACGTTCTTCACAAAAAATAATATTTCAAAAAAAATCTAGAAGAAATTATATTACTTTGCTATGAGCTCTTCAAATCTTTTAAATAAAATTAGTTTCACGATGTTGAGTTATAAAATATTCGAACAAAGCTAATGTGAAGAAAAGAAACATACTGTCAGTAGCTGTAAAGGCTGTAAATTACACTGCACAGCACAAAAAAGAACAAGGTTCTAACGACTAATGGTTATGCATTTTAAAATTATAAAAGACAAGTTAAAGTTTCTTTTGTGGAACATTTTAACCCAATAACTCCTTCCTATATTGATATTTCTGAAGCCTTTTCTTAAAAATAATATTTTGCAAAAATTAATTTTTGATATTTTTCTTTTGTTACAGATTCCTTTGTAAATAGTCAAGAATGGACGATATCACGCTCAGTGCCCGATTTACGTTTGGGCATTGTCGGCTCACTAAACTCAGGAAAATCGGCACTGGTGCATCGTTATTTAACGGGTTCCTATATGCAAGAAGAATCTCCCGAAGGTGGACGATTCAAAAAAGAAGTATTCATAGATGGCCAAAGTTATTTATTATTAATACGAGACGAAGGAGGAGCACCAGAAATGCAAGTAAGTGTAAAATGCAATTTAATATTTAGACAATTTATTGAATACATATCGACCCATAACCGCCAAAAAAAAACTTAACCGACATATTTTGGCCACATTTTTTTGATGAAAATCGATTATTTACAATCGCAAATAATCGATTTTGAACAAAAAATTAAGTTCGAAAATTATGTCGTTTAAGCTTTTTAGCGGTTATGGCACGATATGTATACATTAATTATTTGCTTAATAAACAATTGTTACAGACACTTACAGTGTTAATGAAGCGTGAATATTGAGTTTTGTTTTCATTTAGCTTGAAACCAGGAATTTGCATAATTTCCCTTGTTACTGCTTCAGTTATTTAACATTGCATAAAATTTTTATCTGAAAGCAAAATGTATTTTCGAGTCGGAAAACGTTGATTTAAATTAGACTTACTCATGGGACGAAATTGTAACCCAAAAGAAGATATTTCCCTAAAATTATTGATGTGTAATGCAATAATATTTCATTTAATACAAAATTCTATTAATTTTTCGATTTACATTTTTTTTAGAAAAACGTGTAGTAAATTGTAAAATTTATTTTTCTCTTAACTATCTTTTGCGACAGAAATGTTTCATTTCTTAAAAGAAATTAAACTTCTGCAGTTCGAACAAAAAATATTCTTTGACTTTTAAAGTTTTATTAAAACTTTTTTTCTCTTAACTCTTATTGCATTAATAATTTTCCTTAATGCCGAAAAAAACAACCCAAATATATGTATATTATTCAATACAATTTATTGTTTAGCATTAAAATAAACTGTTTGCTTAAACTTAAAGTAGTTTGAGCGTCCCTAGAGTGCCTTCTTACAAAGGCATTATGTAAACGAGCCAATAAAAACTTAACAGGTAAAGACAATAGAAAAAAGTCAGGAAAAAGTTGAACAAATTTATGCTAATGGTAACACATTAACGTTTGTCCGTTAGTTTTTATATACATACATACATATATACGTTTCAGCATACATTCAGGCTAATGCTTACATTTAAATATTAAAGCATATTTAAGGGGTTAGTTTAAATATATTGGCATCATATGCTAAGCTAGTAAATATTTAATATGATTTTTCTATTAATGTGAAATAAAATCATCCCTGATAGTTAACTATTCTATTATGTGTCTTTCCCCCTCTCTACACTTGTTTATTTTATGGGAAATGATTTCATATGTAAATTTATTTTATCATTTATTAAAATAAAAAACCTATCTATATATATATATCTAATTCCTATAAAAGTCTAACTAATAAGATCTTAGATTTGCATATTTTTAATGGTGTTTAGGAAATTGTGTTTTTTATCCTTCAATTTAAAATGCATACATAAGAAATTGTTTGTAATGTAGTTTAAATTCAGTTTGCTTGTAATAAAAATATATAACCTTTGTGTTAATTATTTAATTGGCTTATCAAATTGATTAAATTAATGCAATTTAAATTTGTTTATGTGAAATGTTTTGTGCATGAGAAATTTTTACTTTGGCTGAACTTACAGTAATTTCCGCTTAATTGTTTTATCAAAAAAATGTAGGGGTAAATCTTAACCCTTAAGTTAATTACATTAGTCGGAGATGGATTAAACGGGCACTATTGTGTATCTACTATTGTGAAAAATTTTCATGAAGTTTTTTTATTGGGCGTGAAATTCAAATCATTTGAAAAAAGTGGCAAAAAAAATGCTTTAAAGATTCAGGCTACACAATTTTTTCTATTTCACTCTCCTCTCTGTCGCTCCTTTAGCAAATGGAAAAAGCAGATTGCAACAAGTTGCATGAAATTTCAAGAAATTTTTCACTGTGTAAATTCGCTGTTTAAAAATAATAGTTGAAATTATAATTAAAAAAATTTTAGAGATTTTTCATTTTAGCTGACGATATATTAAAGGATCTTAAAATAATTTTTTTTCTTTTGTTCGATCTAATACATCTGTTTTAAAATCAACTTATCACTCCTATAGTAAATATTTATTCCCTTTGAAATATTTCCCTTTTCCCTAAAGCTGTAATCGTGAATTATTTCCGCGTGAAAAAACTCGCATGTTCGAAAAAAATATTGCATCGCCGATTTTTATTCCCGTGAGTTTTTCCCCAAAACATATTTGTATATTTTCACAAATGGTTTGTTTGGGAACAAAAAAAAGAAGCACACTGTAAGTAGTTTTCTTGTTGTTTTTTGAACTTGTTTGATTTTATTTTTAAAATTTTTAATATAGAATAATGGCCCTACCTCATTATTTTATTGAAATCAAGATTTTCGCATTTTTCGATTTATGTTCTTTTATAGAAACACATTTCATGTTATGCACAGACTTTCAAAAACTATTTGAGAATTAAAAAATAATACAATTTTCTAAGTCTACTGATGATTTGGTAATGCATTAATGAAATGCGTATAGACTTGCTTTGCCAGCATCAAATAAATTTCATTTAAAATAAAATTATGAAGTTTCATGCAATTTCTTGCAAAAAACTTTTGCTACCCAGCTAAAAAAATATGTATGGAGCATATATGATATCCCATATATGGTTCGGATCCGAAAAATGAGGGTATATGGGCATATATGATTATATATATTCATACATTTTCATACATGTATGTGCAAAATTCATACTCATACACTATTGATTCACAAAAGCGCACTGCTGTGCAATAAATTAAATTACTAAAATTAATTTTTTTTTGACTTGAGAGAGGTTGTATTTAATGAACATTTGTTTGGACAAATAATTCAAAACGAACTAAAAGTCATTTCATTCATCAAAAGGTGAATCAATTATTTAAAAAACACATAAATCATATTCGTACATAACATTTAGCTTAAGAAATCAGATTAAAAACTAATGCAATTAATTATAAAAGAAAAAATAATCCGTCTAACAATAGTTTTCAATACAGTAATATGAACTTTGTTTCTTATCTAGAGAATTTTATTATTTTTTATAAAATTAATGACTGGATTATCCTTTTGGTTATTTGATATATTAAATGTATAAAGTCATACAAGAATGGTTTTTTTGTAAGAAAAAGTTTTTCTTTTTTAAACGTTGAGGGTACGTGTATAAACTTTGCATACCGTATGTATTTTCTAATGGATTTCCAATTCAGCAGTGATAAAATTCTAAGCTTTTTTGATTGCAAAAACGATCTTATGTGAGATATCATGTATGCATACATTCTTATATGGCTCCATATATAAAATCTTATATTTATATATGGATCCACATAGAAGAGCTTCATAATTAAATTTTCATATATGAGCTCATATGTAGTAATACATTTCATATATTAGTCCATATATTAGTTCATATATAATAGTTTTGCCATGTATAATCCCATATATTTCCATACATGAATTCATACATATTCATATATAGTTATATACATTCATATATTAAAAATATATGGACCATATATATTTTTTTTAGCTGGGTAGTTGCTTAGAGAAGCGGAAGAGCATAAAGTAGTAACTTGAATGAGTTAAGAAAGTTTAATGGGACAGTGGAATCACTGGTCTATTATCTTGAAACAATTTTAAAAATTACAGCCCTCAAAACAACGCCATGCAAGCCTGAGTACGCAAAAGTCTCTCTTAATACTCGTAGAGCACAAGCTTGGCCAATATATTACTTGGTACTATTTTTTATCTATCAGTCTGGCTATAAAACATCTTCATTTTTCATTTCTTTATTTGCATTTTAAAAGCCATTTTCACACTATATTTTCTTACCTTTAGAAAATATTAATGCAATTTTTTATATGTATGCACAATTTATGTATTTCTGACATTTTAATTTACTTTCCTTTCATGCATATTTCTAAACCAACAAAGAAAAACTAAATTGAAATAGTCTTCAGATACATAAATAGTATTTTTCTTTAGACTTACTAGCATTTTTCATGTCATATCTTTCCTAAACAATGACATTCCATCTTATGCAATAAAATATAAACATTTTCCAGCACAAAAACGTGCCAACAAAATAAAAAAAACACTACAACCAAAAAAATCAACAACAAGTTACAACGTTGCAAAAAGAAAAATTGTAACAAAAACGTGACATTATAGTCAGAAAACAAAAGCCAACACCAACCGATAGTACGATGCATTGCAAAAGGTATTTAAATGCTTTAATACTGGCATTCATTTCTTTTTAGGCCAGCCCAAGACAAAAAGCTTAACGTTTTAATACATGTTTGCTGGTACATATTTAAAGTACTCGTACATTAAAAGAAGGTCATTTGAGAGGTGATCTAAGAAAAATACGTGGCTGGTACGAAAATTAGATGACTAGAGTTTAAAATAGCAAAAAAATATAATTATTACTTTTGCAACATATTAAAGATTTTTTTAAAATTCTACATGGTTGTGATTTCTTTAACGGTCATTTAAAGTCGACACGCTGAAAAAAAACTTGGAAGTGCACGAATTTTATAAGCTTGATGCAGTGTTGCCAGATTAGGGGATTTGTCCCCAAATTGGGGATTTGATTTCGCGATTTGGGAAGAAAATTTCGTATTGGGGATCTGGGGATTTTTTGAGAATGATAACCAAATTTTAGGGGATTTTATGGGGATTTTTTTTATAACTGATGGTAACAAGAATGAATTTTGAACTAAAAAATATGCGTCTGTCAAGTCTAAAAATGTGTGTTATTATTCATAGTGAATGGTTTCTAATAAAAAAGAAGTATCAAGGCAGATTAACTAATAATGAACACTACCAAAACAAAAATTGGTAACCAAATGCAATATGTCTTGCTGGAAGCACATGTTGTGACAAATTTAATCCTTCTGCTAAAATTGTAAAACTTTTTAATACATGTACCCTGTACAACAAAGTTTCTGAGGCTGATGAATCACAAGATTTCGATTCTGAAGTTTTTGAAATGGTAAACGGTTAAAATTTTTTAATTTTTTTTTATTTTCAGTTTATTTTTTGTCGGAAAATTGGAAAATTTTATTTTTTTTACACCAAGCACAGGAAAAAAAATTAAAAAATTTGTTTAAAAATTTTTTTCCTGTGTTGTAAGAAAATTACATATTTTCATTTTTCCAATAATAAAAAAGTGAAATGAATACCTCTTATGTGTAATTTTTTCTTTACAAGTTTTATAAGTACAAATTAAATTAATATGAATGTAAATATGTAAGGCTATCGATATAAGTGAATTTTATTTATTAAATATAATTAAAAAAATTGTATTATTTTCACAAAACAACAAAAAACTCAATTTGGGGATTTTTGGCGACGACAAAACAAAAATTGAGGATAAGCTCTAGAAAAAAACTGGCAACACTGGCGTGATGTTTTTTTTTTGCCAACCCAATTCAGCTAAATTATTGTCCATCACCACTATTGTGAATAACAAGTGGAATATTTGTTCCCATGAAATTTTTATTCCCCCGGAAGGAAAAAGTGGTATCGTAAATCCCAGTGAAAAATTTTTGCCGCTGTCAATTCGCAGTGAATGTAAAAAACGGGCAGAAAGATGTTTAGAGCTTATAAATTAATTGAAAATTAAACCAATAATAATAAGAAATACACAAGCTTTGGGTTCCAAATAAAAATTTGGAAGTAAAGTCGTGTTTTTATATACTCTAGGTGCAGTGGAAAAAATTTTTCAATATACCACCGCGGTGCGGCACACTATCATAAAGTTTACTGTGTGTGAACCAAAGGGATTCATACTCCATGAAAAAATGTGTAGTAGGGGAATGATTATAAACAATCGTAAACTTTATTTATTAATATTGTCCCAAAAATAAGTATTTATAACTTTTAATATTTAATTCAAATTAAAATATCGAAATTCTGAAATGTAATACTTCATTACGCCTGCAAAAATAAAGTAATCAAAACTAAGTTAAAAGCGAACAAATCCCCGTGAGGAATATTCTGTAGTTTTCATTAATAACAACGTATGTTATATATTTCTCATTTCGAGCTTATGATATTAAATTTGTTATATTTTAAATGCTTTTTAGAAAGCTCTAAAAAATTTTTGAAGAATATGGACGCATGTACATAGTTTTTAGATTTTGGGACACGCTGTTATTCATGAAAACCACATAATATTCATGATAAGGTGAATCAAAAAAGGAAAAAATTTCTAGGGAAAAACTATACACGATTGCAATTGCAAAATCGATAGGAGTGTATGTACTTATGTATTTGATAAATTAAAGGCTTAAGAGAACAGCAGCTATTAGAGACTAACGGCCCCATGTATAAGAAAAAATTGGCATGAAGTTAGCAAAAGTGACGAAATGGAATAAGGTGTTAACGAGTTCCTCCATACAATTTGACATTAAAAACAGTAGCATTGCCTAATTTTAACCCACCTCTAAAGTCCTAGCATGATTTTTAATGTGAAGTTTCATCGCAAAACTCTTTAAGATCATGTTCAATTTCGCCACTTATGCTAACTTCATGCCAATTTGTGCTTATACATAGGGCCGTAAGTATTTCTAATAATGCCCTCTTACATGCAATTGTATTTTATTGTTTTTCTATAAACCTAAATAAATGAATACACCACCCTTTTAGTGTGAAGGAGATTGGCCTAAATTAAACAGTCAAAGAAAACAAACACTAGATTACTCGTACCAATTTTTTTAATACATTTTTCTAAAAAAAAGACAAACCATGAAAAATTGTTTGCTTATCGAAAAGTCTAAACAATACTGGTACCACCAACTTTTAATTGACATGCATACTACTACAAAGACTTTCAAAATAGCTTTTGTTGGGGGATAATACAACTGGGTCAAGAATTTAGATTGTTGTACTGCTAAGTACTTTTACCTTTACTTTCGCCATTACTACAACTACAGTTTTATCTCTAGTTTTGCGAGAATTTTAATCAGCTTTATATTGCTTGCATTTACAGCAATTTAAGCAACATTGAAGAAAGTAAAAATGCAAAAAAAAATTTAACTTTTATGGAAATATATACAAACTTTTTAATAAGCTTCACCAAAGTTTACTTGTAATAAGTTTAATGCATAAAATATGCTCGTTAAGTAGTCAGAATAATGCTTCAGCATCTTGCTTATGACTTACGGTGGTAATAAATGCTTTCTTGCCTTTATTTCCTCTTTCCCCCTTATACTTTATTTTTTGTATGCGTTTGTTTTCGAGAGAGAGAGAGAGAGAGAGAGAAAAAAACATCTAGCAGATAAGGCAATAATATCTTGTATAAATATTTGAAGGATTTACCATCGTACTTGTACTCGTAGATTTCATTTATAATAGAGTTTGGTACGCAATAAGTGGCTGGCTAAAGTACGTAGTACTATTGAAATATTTATAAAGTAATTTAAGTGCCTTTTAATTGAGTTCTTTTTTATATGTTTGTTTTGCCGAAGAAGAAGTAGCAAGAATAAATAAAATAGAATTTGCGTGGGGTGGGGTTGATTACTTTAGGGAAATAATTAAATCTACATACTTATTTTATTGCATTTTGATTTGAAAATTTTAATTAAACAAAAAATATGATTAATAAGAAATGTTTGTATTTTTTTTGTCGAATTATTAAGAATTTGCATTTCAAGCTTACATATATTTAAAGAAATTGAAATGAACTTTAACAGCAAACGCTAGAAATTTGTATTCAAGCTTGTGCTTGAACTGTCAATGGTTCATCAGATTATAAATTTTTGATATTAACAAAAATTGGCAATTAAATTTACCTAGTGGACTAAACAGAAGTAATCACTTAATGTCAAACTTGTGCTTGAGATAAAGAAAATAATTATAATTTTTATTTGAATATTTTAATAAAATAAATATTTTATTGAATATTTTAGTTTAAAGAGAATTATTTGTGTATTTTTATCGAATTAATAAGAATTTACATTTCAAGCTTATGCTTGAAGAATTTTAATTGTTTTATGGCAGCAATGGTTCGTAATGCCAAACTATAGCATGAAAAAATATAATTTTGTCCATAATTTAAGAATTTATATTCAAGCTTGTGCTTGAACTGCCCATGCTTCATCATTTTATAAATTGCTGATATTTACTTAAATTAACTAAAGAACTAACCAGTAGTAATTATTTTATTTTTATTTTGTGCTTGAGATAAACAAAACACATTAAAAAACAATAAAATTTTATTCAAAAGAATAAAAATTTATTGTTTTAATGTGTTGTAGAACAGATGCCTTAGATCTAGTGCATAAAATTCATAATTCCCCTTATTGTGAATGGTGTCGTCGACGTCACATCAAGACGTCAGTAAATATTGTCACTTGTCTACCCTTTATCGGCTCTTATTGACAATCTCTTACCAATCTCTAAAGCTTTGTAAGTTAATGGAGCATGTTAATATTAGTTAATTCTTGTTGACAAACAGTAGACAAGTGACAACTTTTACTGTCGTCTTGATGTGACGTTGACGACGCCATTCGCAATAAGGGGGAATATGTAAGCCTTAAAACATTTTGAGTGAAACATTTGTTTTCGTCTTTTATAAAACTAAAGTGAACTACTTATTAAACAGCTCAAAAAGGTCATAAGTGACGAATATTACAAATATGTAAATAGTTCAACATAAAAAGTAAAAAAAATATTAGTAAATTAAAGAAATCATAAGCGGTCAAACATTTGCTTGAAGAAAGAGTTACATTTTAATATCGGATTTTTCCCATATAACTTACTTCTTTAGAAATTTTGAGTCAAAATCTGATTGATTCCTTCCGAGGAAGACACAAATTTAGAGGCATGTCAAGCATACGATTGCACTTAATAATATTTAAACTTAAGAAAAATTAAACTAAATAACCTTTTGAATATTTATGATTTGAACGGGCTAAATAAATTAAAATAATTTGGCTTAAAAAGCGATACTAACTTTAGCCCGTTCAAATCATAAATATAGAAACAAATTAAGTTCGAAAAATAATAATTAAAATTAACTATAAATAACCTTTTATTAATCGAAATAATCACTCTTGGTCTTTTTCAAGCATATGCTTGAGATTTCAAAAATACTACTAATCTTTCAATTTAACCACGTGCCTTAAAGGATTTGGACTGAAATCTTTAGAAATATTTCCCAAAATTTTTGATTATAAATTAAACACGCAAATCGTGAATCGAAATTTCGATATTTTACAGGAAAAGGCAAGAATTAAATAAAAATTAAAGCATTTACATGGAAAAACAATTGTTTTAATGGACAATAAAGGCCTGTCCCACGATGTCGACAACGTTCGCCTTGTCGCACATTTACATACATTTGAAACAACAACAAAATATTAAAATCTGTTTTTCTTTTGAATGTAAGTGTGCGTCAATTGGAATTGGCCCTAATTCTTTTATTTCTAACAGGAGGATGTAGAAATCTGTTGGCTACAACAAAACGTTAAAAATATGGTTTGGAAAAAAAGAGATACGCCTTTTTATATTAAGCCATCTAAATGATCTATTATTATTTTTTTTGCATCACACATGAAGAAGGGAAATTGTTAGTAATAACGTGCGGAATTATTTACGTTCGACACCACCTTCATGATGCCAGTTATAATTCAATCTAGTAGGATACATGCGTATTAGGTTAAATACAGTCTGTTCTTTTAAAAAAATAACCTCTGTCTACCCAATTTTAGTTGATATTGTTGTGAACAACTTTTATTATTTTTCCAATTCAATGAATTTTTAATCACATCAGCTTAATTATTAATTTTTTATAGCAAAATGAACGCAAACGATTTTCCAACTTCTTAAAAAGAGCACGTGCCAATTTATAATCTCTATAAAATCATAATTTTCAAATCCGTGGCAATTAATCCGTTACAATTACACAAAGGATTAAGGATGTATGTATAAATAAATTGATTGGCAACCACTTTCACTCTTAACCCTTAAAACTTTAACAATACAAAAACTTTATTCAAAAACCAAAAATAAAAAAAATCAGCGTCATATAAAACGATTTGGTTGCCTCTAGTATTTGCATTTCCAATGTTTTCTTCAGAAATTAAGAAAAAATTATAATAATTATATTTTTTTTATAATCCTCACAATACCTTTTTGGCAAACAAAACCCAACTCCCCATGCTTTGGGAAACTGTGTGTGCAAGTTTACTTTAACGATAAAAAATTCAACTGAATACGAGTACAATTCTATATGATCCTGGCATGGGGCATACTTTTAGGGTTGTTGGCTGCAATAATCTTTAATTCTTTACTCAAATATTATAATCATGTATGCAAGTGAAAGGACTTCAGTAAAATCGGTTTGTAAAAGGGGATGTTTTTTTCTTATTTAAAAAAACCGATTTGCCTGAAATGTTTGACAAAAGTGTAAATAAAATGCAGAGAAGGCTTATGCAAAATAAATGCATAATTTTGTAATGTTTGAAAGTATTTTTATTTTCTTTCACACATCTCTAAAGGATTAATGTGGCGTTTTATTTGCTTTACAAGAAGATTGTGTTGAAAAAAAAATATTTAAAGTGCTGGTAACAAAAATCTAAAGCTTTAATACGAGTTTAAATATTATAATAATATTAGAAAAAAAATTTAAATTCGCATTATTCGAAAAGTTACTCCTGAAAAACTAGGGGCAATGTAGGGTATTCGATATCGTTAGAAATATAAAAAAATATGAACATTAGTTCGATATATATTGTAGTGATTTGCCTCGGGTTTCGGGCTTTTATTTTATCAATAAAAAACAAAAGAATAAATATGAAATTCAAAATATACATTATATACATATGTATGTATATACAAAATATCAAATATTTTCAATTATGTATTTTCGCTCAGCAAACAAAATTTGTAAATGATAATTTATGTTGAAATGTCAAGATTTGAGCTGTCAGTCTTTGGTGTATACTCTGTATATTTAATCATGGAACGCCAAACTCGTAAAGAAGGAACTTTAATTGTGAAAACTTACCATAACAATGAAGCATACATCTAGCCGCTGCTTGAAGCAGTTTTTCGAAAATTAGCACAAAAAATTCCTTTTTACAATTGGCTAATGTTGACTTGAGAGATCTTTTGTTTCTGGGAAGTTATTTTGGTAAATGTTTTTCAAAATTTCGTGAAAAAAGCTGATGTCTGCTGACCTGCTAGAGCTACACATTTCTAATTCACAATGAGTGTATGAACATTTTAATGTGGCAACATTGTGTCAACTTGAAACCTTCATTGTGAGCAGCAATGATATAAAGCAGCATTACATACATATATACAAGTATTAAAAAAACTAAATTTTTTTAAAGTAGAAATTATTGTTGGATAAGTTTATCAAAATGCCTAAAGACAGCGAAGAATACAAATATTTTTTCATCAAATGCAGCTACGCTGACAGTCTTAATTTGTTTAGTGTAACATTACCATGTTGCTATATTAAAAATGACATGCTGTTTGTACTTTTAAATTTGGTAATAAATTTGATTTTCACACAAAGAAAAACAACAAACTTACCAGCCGACATCAAAGTATTAAAATTTAAACGTTGCAATATTAAGATATATAATAAAACGCTATTGTGAACTCAGCAAAAATATATTGTTAAAGGCCATGACTCACTATCATACAAAGTCGTGAGATCTACGAAAAAATACAACCCTGGTGTGATAAATTGTTTTTGTCTTTTGAAAATTTTCATAATCTCCATGATACAAGGGTTGTATTTTTTCGTAGATCGCACGACTTTGTATGACAGTGTATCATGGCCTTAAAAGTGGCAAATAGTATCCCAGCAGAAATATAATGGGTGAAAATATTTATTACGTGTGTAGCCTTCACTGAAAGAATTTTTTTCATAAGTTTTATGAATTCCGACATTAGTCCAATGAAAAAATTCATTAAAATGAAATCAGTTTCGTTAAAATTATTTTAATGAAAACTACGTCAAATGTATTAAACAGTGTCATCAATGCAATGAAAGAACTTCATCGAAACAACGAAATAATTTCATTAAAACGACGAAATAATTTCATTAAAACCATGAAATAGTTTCATTAAAACAACGAGATAATTTCCAACGAAATAATTTCGTTAAAATAACGAAATAATTTCATTTCACAAACACAGTGAAATAACTTTATTATAACAACGAAATAACTTAATTGAAACTGTATGTTTAAATAAGCATACAAAGATTAGAAGAATAGTCATACAGAACTACATTTGATGCAAGCTTTTGGTTGGCAACTGTTGAAATACATTTAATTTATCAGAATTTCATGACTACAATGAAATTTTCGTTCGGACAACGAATATATTTCTTAGCTATAATGAAATTCTAAATTGCTGTATATTTTATTCTTTTTTTTTAGTTTTAAAGACTTTAATCTTTAACTTAATTGCTTTAAGGTATGTACTTATCTGTATATGTTTATTTCAAGCAACAACTTTACATGTTTCAATTTATATATCTAATTTTTCGACCTTTTGTATATACATATTTAATGAAACTATTTTTTAAATATAAAGGGGTTTCTTAATAATTATAAAATATTGTTGTCATAAATTCAATGAAATATAGTTACGAAACTAGATATCAACGAAGCAATTCCAATGATATTCGTAAACAATATACGTGAAATTTTCATTAGATTTGTTAAATTATCATTATATTTGTGAAACAAATCTAATGAAATTGTTTCGTTGTATTTATGAAGCAAAATTCTTTCGGTGTTTAACAACTTTATTTGTGTAGATATTTGCAATTGAATAAAAATTCAACATTGTACAATTCTTAACAAATCAGAACACATTATTTCCTCAACAGTGATACTATCAGCCTTTAGACACGCAATGTTAAATAATTCATTGCTGAAATACCACGATGTTAACTTCGATGCTCTGTACGTAAGAGTGACTGCTTAGCTGATGCATCAACCTTATTAAACTTAACATAAAACTTCCAGAATAATGTTATCAACATCCAGAAACCCACAACACATTCAGTAGCTTTCGATTAGGCACGTCTATACTGTGTTATAAAACTTTGTATTGTTGGTTTGTGTATATGCACAGTAAGCGCCGATATACGTCTTTTTTTGTCCTCTGTCAAAAAGCAGCCGTTATAAAATTATTTTTCGAAAATGTTTGTTTTTTTGTGCAGTCTTATTCCTTCCTTTATTAACATTATTTATCCAGTATATGCTTAAACAAGTTCCAAATTTTAATAACCAATCATATGCTTGTTCTTCTTAATTATGTTTATTTTTTTAAGGAATCGAATAGCCCATATTTCAAATATAATAATTGGAAATAATAAATATAATCTAAAAAAATACATACACGTGTACGTAATATGTACACGCCCACAATACCTTAAAAATGCACTTCGAACCATCAAGCACGTGCTTGTTTAAGCTTAACAAATTCTTTTCTTTACATAAACTCATATAGATTTTGCCATGCTCTCTCATCATTTTCTTTTTCTACTACTTGGCGAGTTAAGCCATTTTCCTATATGAACAACCCACTTTTGTTATATTTTTGAAGGCAAAAAAAATCCTGCAAACTGTTTTCCTTTATAAAACTGCTTGGTAACTAACCCTGATAAACATTTAAAGGCTTGTGACTTGCTTAATGTACTCGTATATGTCTGTATTCTATTTTTCTTTTGCTGTTTGCAATGCATTATACAACAACAACAAAAAAACAACAACATGGATTTTAAGGCACCTTGAGGCCAGTGTATAATATGTGCTATAGCATCTTATCTCATATTTCAAATGATATAAATTGTGTGTCTAGAAGCTGCGCAGCATTACAAATAAATAAAATAATATTGCAAATGCTTAATACTTATTTTCATTTGAAATATTTATTTATTTCATTTTCAAATTCAGCATTCCACGTTTGACTTACATGCACACACACACACACACACATGCACAGATACAACCTTGACGTTGAGCCAAGAAAAATAACAAGGACTCTTCGCCTCTTTCACACTAACAATTTCATGGGTGTCGCATGCAGCTGTGATTTTCCCAACCACCCCAACTTGACATTTCTTCCCCTGTTTTTTAAAACTGCAGCAAATTTTTTTTAAGAAAAAATATATTTACTCGTACATCATTATATTATTGTCGTCAACGATTTCAGCGGCTCTTGAGACTTTAACACTTAAATAGAAAGTTTTTGTTTTCTTCCTTTTTTTCTGTGTGCTTTGCTTTCCTCTTCTTTTATTTTTGGAAAAACAAAATTTATTCGCAAACTTCTTCTAGAGAGAGGGTCAACCGTAGAACTTTCATTCTCATCTTGTGACAGACGCGTGTCATTAGTTTTTTGAATTACTACTCGTAACATAAAAATATTACAACTTACATGAAGTGATTTATGCTTAATGCTTTATCAGAGCAAAGTGTGCCCTATTGTGTTGGTGGTTTCCTGTTTGCTGATGTTTGTGTTACTTTTTTTTTGTTTTCAAAATAAAATAAAAAATTTGCTCCTTTAAAAAATATTACCAGCATTTGTAGTACAGTTATGTTTACAAGAGGATTAAAATATTTTTAAAGCTGGCTGGTTGTTGGTGGAGGAAAAAACTGATGAAAAGCAAATTTGATTTATGTGGGAAGGTATTTCTAAAAAAAGTTAAAAGGCATTAAGAAAAACACTGCAAAAATTTAATGGTCTTTTGTGTTTCGCAGCATCACTCACCTAAATATATAATAGGGCATGTCACAGAGTTCAATTCCGTCCGGACACGGAATTCAATCCACCACATTTTTGTAGGAGATGATGTCTAAAAAAGGAAACTAAAATACGGAAATTTGCATCTTATAAAAGTAATAATTTTTTTAAAGTAAGCAATAAATTTTGGTTTGGTCTAAAGAATTTTGTACCAAAATTTTGTTTTTTTGATTACTTTGAAGTAATCGTAAATAATTTTAAAAGCAATTAAATTTTTTTTAAAAAATTAAAACAAAAAATCAATGGTCTCGCCTGAAGTTATGCAATGGAAAATCTTATTAAGTTGGTATTAACTCTCTCTTCAATACTATTGTAAAGGGTGATTTTTTAAAAACTTTCTGATTTGATTTTTAACACATAAAATTTAGAGAAATGTATGAAGTCTTTATTTGAGTCGGTAGAACGAATTATATAATTCAATGTTTTAAGATAATTTCATGTAAATGGTTCATACGCTGTGTACAATTTTGGCATAATTTCTCTATCACATCGCTTGCGGGCTTGTCCCTATGAATATGAACCTTAACATAGGCCCACAAATATAGTTTAAAAGGGTTAAATCGCACGATCTAGGCGGCCAATTTAGCGGCCCCAAACGTTAACGGCCCTATGCTCCTTGTAGATGTTAAAAAAAGGATTGAATTATTATTTATTATTATTAAACGTAAAATAAACTGTTCGCCGAACTCGCCTCTCAATTGGGGCATTGTTTCGGGCGATGTGTGGCATGTGGCACCGTCTTCCTGAAGCTACAAGGTGGCGCAAAACTAATTCTCCTATCAGAAAATGCTATAAATTTTGCGATTGGCGCCTAATGTCAGTTCTGTTTGACATGCGAAATATACGTTAATAAACAATGTTACGCTACACTGCTCCAGAACGCGGAATATTAGTGACTATTTATTTTACTAATAATCGGTCAGTGACTTTGGCACAACGTGAATTTCGTCTTTTCTTCTTTCTTTCGTCCCACTTCTTTTTGTAGGGCTTTTTGAAGTCGCGGGCTTACGTCAACAAGCCTCAGACTCTTGCAGCTCTTAAAGAATGTGAGGACCTATCGCCGGAAGTTTTGGCCAAAGTGATGGAAAATGCCATAAAAAGGGCTCAAATGACAATCAACTGTGGCGGCGGCCATTTACATGACATCATATTCTCGACTTGATGTAAATAAATTAAAAGACCGAATAAAAATAATCCACAAGAAGAATCAAAGTTTTTCTTTTTTTTAAATTACAGCCAAATAACATCGGAAGGTTATTTTTGCGCCACCATGTACATGTCAGCCGAGTCCAGCTCTTCCATTTTGGGCAAAAAAAAAGTAACACAGGCCCAATTGCTGTGAATGGTGCCGAATCGATAATTCACAGTCATCAACAACAATGGCAGATACAGCTGCGATATATTCACCAGTCCGCACTCTACGTATGCGTATTGGTGCTTTAATGTTCAATAATGTAATTTTGATGCGAAATTTAATAACAAGATTTATAACAAGGTCTCCCAAACTGTTCATAAAATGAAAGAAGTGTAGAGTGCATGAATTTTAATAATTTGCAAGCGTTGCTCATTTGTAAATCGATTCATGGTTAAATTATAGATCAAACTGAATATGTTTAACAGTAACATGATACACGAAAACATCTGAGTTGCCAAAAACAGTGTTATCAAAAAATAAAGTTGCTAAAAAAATCACCCTTTAGTTTTGTTTTATCTTTGAAAAGTAATCATTAAAATGATATAGACTAGAAAGTAAAAAAAAGAAGAAAAAAACTAAAAAAAACTATAATTAAAAATTGTGCTTAAGTCGACTTAAGTTAAAATTAATATAATGGCACATTTAAGATTTTCCAACTCAAAATTACTCGTGGGCGAAGCACACCTGAAGAAGTTTGTAAAAAAAAAAGGAAACGTTTGGTAAAACAAAATTTAAATTATATAATTTTTATTCATATTTGGAGACAAATTGGTGACCACTAATAGCCCGTAGAAACAATATAAGGAAATTTCCGTTAATTTGTGTGATTTTTTGATAAGGTCTGATTAAAATTATTTCGTCTTATTTTATTTTAATATATGTTTTCTTTAGGAATAAAAACTTTACTTGAGTTTCTATCTAATGTGTAACATAGAGACATCCCTTTAAAAAATTAATTAAACCTTTGAAATTCTCCCTTAAAAAGTGACGATTTATTAGACTTCGCTATTGACACAAATTTCGCTATGATTCGGTTAACTTTGCCGGAAACCAGCACAATAAAATGTTATTGGCAGCTGGAAATATTAAATGAAATGCATTGTTAGGGCGCTTCTGTGCCTGAGTGGTAGCGATGCTATCCTGTCAGTCCACAGGTCGTAGGTTTGGATCCCGAAATAGCCGCTTGCTGCTTCCCGCAGACAAACTAATCGCTTCGTGGATCATGTTTTTTTAAATACTTATAATAAAAAAATTTTTTGAACATCTCAATGTCCAGTTTGCTATAACACACCATTTTGGTCTATTGTGATTTGACTACATATAATTAATTTTTTTATAGATATTATTTTACTCTATTAAAATTCGTTAATGAAACTGTATAACTACTGCTGTTCAATAATTTTTTTCACTGTTAAATTACTCGTTTGCTTAGTCCTTTTTCAAACGACTAAACAGCATATTCCATACCTACATACATACATACATACATAACTACGTATCCATAAGTACACACAGGCATACTTTCTCAAAATTTACTAAGAATACGAATTATACTCTCTTTGTTTATGCTTTAACCTTCTCACTGCCCTTCCAGTACCATTTTCAGTCAGGGTTACCATTAGAACTTTAGAAAAAGTATCTCAAGAAGTCGTTCCAAAAAAATAAATATGCACCAAAAGTCGTTAATTGGAAAACATAAGATAGAAAAATTTAAATAAACCAACAATTCCAAAAAAAACCTGCAAGACTTAGACAATTTCAAGTACATACATTATTTTAAATTACAATTACAAAAATTTAATTGAAAGAGAAATTTTTTTAATTAAAAATACAAAAGGTAATTGCAATTGAAACCCTTCAATTACAAATGCAATTACTTGTAATTTTTCAACGAAAATTTAATTTATTCAATTAAGTTTTTAATTGATTCTTATTAAATTTTTTTCAATTAAAGGTGTTTTTCTGTGTACATTATTTTTAGATAAACTCTATTGATATTTAAAAAAATTAAGTGAGCACTAATTTTTTTGCGTGAGTGTAGGAGCATAAAAAAGGTTTAAAATCAAAAAGAAACAATTTCATGTTATTTTAAAAATGTTCGTTCTTGTTTTAAAAATGAAAAATATTTTAAAATCAAAATACTTTGACATAAAGTTGAAAATACTCAAATTAAAAACTTATGTTTTTGAGTTCAGAATGAAATATTCCTGAAGGAATATTGAAACATTTTTCTTAAAATATTTATTTTTTTTAATTAAATGAACCGTTTTAAAATTAATTTTTTTTTAATTTTATTGCTTTTTAACACCCTTATATATGAAAATTATTAAGGCTTTATAAAGGTTTTTTAAGAAAAATTTTCTATGAGAATTTATTTAAAACCCTGTATAAAAGACTTAAATTTTTATTAATAAGGCTGAAAATATTTAATAAAAAGTTTTATTTTTAAAATGAAATAAATGATTTTTAAAAATGCAAAAATTATATCAAAAAAGAAAATATTCAGTTGTTTAGCCAAAAATTAAAAAAAAAGTCGCAAATTACTCACAATTTGCGTTTAACGGTAACCCTGTTGCCATTATATTTTCATAATTTGTTCTCCATTACTATGAACAAAAAACAAACAAACGAGTCTCCCTTTAAATGCAAAAAAATACAATAATAATAATAAACAGAAGTAAAAGAAAGTCGGAAAAACAGTAGCATGCATGCAATCAGCATTCTAGCAACAATAATATTAAGAATATATTTAAAGCATACTTTTGAGCTTCATAGAAAAATTACAAATGCAAGCGAAACCCAAACCACCCACACAAACATATTAAATATTTACGAACAAGCATTAAATGAATTGTGCAGACATGGCTCATTTCATTAGAGAAAATTTTACTCACATACATAAATATATTTTGACATACTCATGTATCGTTCATACACGCGTACATACATAAGTACATCCATGTAAATATTTTGGTTTTCCATATTTTATTGTAGTTTACTCTTTTTTATGTATGAGAGACGCCAGTCTGACGACAAAAATAACAGACAAATATAAAAATAAACATAAAGTTTATTAAATAAAAAATAAGCAAAAAACGATATGAGAAAATACATAAATATTTTTACGGATTGGATAGAAAAATTTCGCTTTCAATGTCAACGACTTCGACTACGACATTGTGGTTCTAGATTAAGGAACAAATGTTGCGACGTTCTTTAATTCTTTAATCTATTACGAAAACGTCGTAGTCGAAGTCGAAGTTAAATATGTTTTAAGGCTCCGCTTTACTGGAAATAACCAAAACCCTATTTTTTCAGTTATCTGATTTTTTTTCGCTAAAACGTAGTTCGGATTACTTAAATTTGTTACAGTTAAACATACTGCTTAAAATCAGTACAATATAATAGAAAAATACAATAAAGTACGTAAGAGCGAAAAGGACAAAAACATTTTCCCATATAATTTTGTAACGGACAAATCATCCCCAATTTTTTCAGCCTAAAGTTATGCAATCGATTTCTAATAAATAAATTTGTCATTGTTTATTTTTTCACTAAAGCGAAGTAAGTTTCATACAAAACGTAGTTGTGGGCTTGCTTTTAGTTTTTAGTAATACGATATTTTCAGTAAAGCGATGTTTCGCTAAAGCGAAGTGAATAAGACTAGCTGCGTTTTAAATCAGTGCGGGGATTTATATCGCTTACAGTAATTCGATTTTTTTTCAGCGGATTCGACTGTATATACATATCAAGCCTTATTTTCGATTTAATCGTAAACGGCAAAAATTAAAGTTTTCAGGAGAATGGTTTTTTTATAAAGTCAAATGATATTTTATGTACCTAAATTGTCGTTTACGATAAAAATTTACAGCCTTTATCTAAAAAGTTATCCCCAGCTTTAGCATTTTCATAATACTAAACTATGATTAGGCCCATTAATTTTAATTTCAATAAAAAAGTTAATTTTGTACTAGATGTCGCTTACGATCAAATCGAAAATAAGGCTCGATATGTATATATGTATGTATTTCTAAAATGTATTTGCATCTTTTAAGAAAATCTAAGTAATAAATTCGGTGTAAATAATTTCTGTCGCCTGGCACTTATGTTCTGTTTTTACAAACACTTAAAACGTTTTTGCGGTCTATGCTGTAGTTGTTTTATTTGCATTTGTAATGGTGTATGTGATTTTTATTATTTATATGCCGCCATAGACACCATTAACAACATCGTCTCATACCACCTACTTGCTTATCCTGCAGGATATTCACAAAAACATTTAAACACTCACACAACCATACGCATTCTCTTCTACACACTAGAAAACCCGGTATGTTTATGTGAAACTTCAAAGGGGGTCGTCTGTTTTACTGACTATCCATACAGTTGGTTGAGAGACAGCCAGCCATTGAGTTGGTAAAAGTAAACGCGGAAGCTTAAAAAAAGGTTTCATAGAAATATTTAATATATTTAGTGAGAAAAAAAAATAATATAAAATACTTAAGAGCTTAGTTTGTATAAAGGTAAATTGAATTAATAGGAAAAAATCTAATTTTCTTCAAGAACTCTATAACTTAAAGTTTCTACTCATGTGTTTGATTTCTATTGACTCCTTTAAATATACTTTAAAAGTTTACTTTTTTATGCTTTCATAAACCTGCGCAGTATGCAATAAATTGCATGTCTAAATTGTAAATATTTCCCTTTAACAGTCTATGAAATTTTTTGTTTTAAATGCATTCTTAGATTTTTAGCAGTGTATTTTAAAATTGCATGTTTTTATTATAATTTTTCAAAAAGTTCAATATCCTTTGGGGGTATTGGTGTTTGTTTCACAATGAAAAGTGTTAACCTCTCTAAAAGTGCTTGTATGCTTCATTAGCTTCAAAACTATTGTTTATTATTTGTGAAAAGACTTCCGGTATTTTTGTGCTCAAATTCAAAAAGTTCATTAATTATAAAGAGAATAAGAAAGAAAAAATCAATTGATTTTTTGGATTAAAAAAACAATTTAATGTCGTTTAACTCTTTTTTTTTTGCTGCTGCATATAAAAGAAATATGAAACCCTTTTTCTCTTCCTTAAAAGTTTAACATGTTTTATTGTATGTACATATATTTTAAACACCTTGTAGGTTTTTGTTTAAGTTCACCTATTGTTTACTTGATCTAAAGAAAACAGCATAATTGTTTATAAAACTTAAAGAAACCTTAACCTTAAGTCAGCCATTTGTGAGAGTTTGACTGTTAAAGCCAAAGTCAAGGGCTTTTTGTGTTTCATCTGCCTGTCTTTTGCATACAAATTATGAATTATTCATTGTATGATTTACAATAGCAAGCAGTATTTTTTTATTAATTCTTTAATTTTATTTATTTTTCAGTTTGCTGCCTGGGTTGATGCTGTTATATTCGTTTTTAGTTTAGAAAACGAATCAAGTTTTAATACAGTCTACAATTATTATACAAAAATGGCTCATTTTCGTAATGGTCAGGAGGTGCCCATGATTTTGGTGGGCACTCAGGATGCCATTAGTGAACGTAATCCCCGTGTTATAGATGATTCTCGTGCCCGCAAATTGGCCAATGATTTAAAAAGGTGCTCATACTATGAGACGTGTGCTACATATGGCTTAAATGTGGAGAGAGTTTTTCAAGACGGTAAGTTTCTCATTTTTTGTTGCTTGAAATATATTATTCCCTCAAATGTTTTATTAAGCTTAGTTTGGGTATTTTTTATCATAAACTTGAAGCTAAGAGATAAAGATTATTTTTATTTAGATAAACAATTTAATTATTTTTTATTAGCACTCGTCAGTTAGAAGGTATAGCGCTGAAAAATTTTATATGGAAAAATACAAATTACAAAAACAAAATACACACGAAATTTTTTAACGCACTAGAAACAGTAGAATTGGCTCTCTATCTCGAGATTTTCCGTTATCAAAAAAAGAGGATGCTGTATCACATAATTTGCATTTAATTTACATAGAACCAGTTCTTTGATCAAATAAAAAATGCACAGAAGGCTTAGGAAACAAATTGACCTTTAAATTACGTCCTAATTAATTTTTTAACAGTCTTATAGTTTCGGAGATATTCGGAAATTTTTATACAAAAAATATATTTTTTTAAAAAAATTAAGAATCGTTTTTTAAAAGACTCGTTACAATTTTAAATTGAAGAAAATTTTATATTTTATTATAAATTGTTATAAATAAAATGAGCCAAATTTATTTAAAATCATTCCATTAATTATGAATTTATTCACAATTAAGTGGTAGCATATATACTTGTATTACAGCTCTTTTTAATTTTTTTTTTTAAATTTAAAATAAGTAAAAGTTAAAAAAAAGTGTAATACGAGTATATATTTTACCACATAATTGTGAATAAATTCAGAAGTAATGGAATGATTTTAGATAAATTTGGTTAATTTTATTTATAACATATGAATGTATCACAATTAATAATAAAATATAAAATTTTCTTCAGTTTAAAATTTTAATTAGTCTTTCAAAAAACGATTCTCTTAATTTTTTTTGAGAAAATGTATTTTTTGTATACAACTTTCTGAATATCTCCGAAACCATAAGACTGTTGAAAAATTAATTACAAAGTAATTTAAAGTTTAATTTGTTTTCTAGCCTTCTGTGTATTTTTTTATTTGATCAGAGAACTGGCTCTAAAGTAAATGCAAATTATGTGATACAGCATCCTCTTTTTTCTTAATAACGGAAAATCTCGAGATACAGAGCCAATTAAAAAAAACTGATTTAGAGGCATTGATACACAGAGTTTTAGTGTATACAAATTGACTACGAAACCTTTGACCTTACACAATAAATTGAATTTTGTTGACCTGTGTTATCAATTTCAATGTATTTTTAATAAAAAAAATATTTTACTGAATAAGTAAAATAATTATTTGCGACTATTAATGCGTTCAAAAATTTTAAATTTAAATGTAACAATAAAAAAAACACTAATTATTAACTTGACTGCACCCGGTCAAAAAATACGTGCGTGGCAACGCTATAATCTTAATTAGCTGTTGTTGTTTTTTACATTTATTTTCTTTACATACTTCTCACAACTACAATTCGAGCTGAAAAAAGTCAGCCAATGTAGCAGTGGTAAAGTAAGAAAACAAAAAACATATTGATTATTGAGTTCTTTGATATTTGTTGAACTTCTCATTTGTTTAAATGAGAAATGTTGTTTTAAGAAATTTTTGGGTAAAGCTTCCCTGATGATCTGCATTAACAACAGTGAAATGCACTTATGATGCAGCTAAGCCCCTCAATAATAAATTTCAAAGCATTTTTAATGAAAAAAAATATTTTACTGAATAAGTAAAACAATAATTTGCGACTATTAGTGCGTTAAAAAATGTTAAATTTAAATGAAGCAATTCCCAAAAAAAAAACACTACTGTTTAACATTTTCGTTTTACAAAATTAGGTCCTTATTTCTGTTTTATAGGTTTAGTTTCGAGTTTTAATCATCGAGCAACTTATACGAAGTCGAAGTATTAAGTCATTGTGAGTTTTTGTATGAAACATAAGTTTTCGGATACAAAGTAATTTTTTTGTCAACGTAGTCTGCTTTGAGCTCTATACTCTTTGTCCAATGTTTCTACAGTATTTTTATACCTTCCAAAAAATAAGATTTATCGGCCTTTTTCCTGAAATCTTTATTAAATCGATTAAATCAAGGACCTTCGTCTTTGATTGTTTTCCACTTTTGAAAGTACTCAATGTGAATTATACTGCGTGCATACTAAAAAAAAAACTTTCGCCATGAAATTTTTTGGCTGACAAACACACGTTAGCTTTCTTACGATCCGATTCACCACCGAAAAGTTCACTGTTTTGACTGCTGTTTGGTCTCTGGTGTGTTGCGGTGGATTCATGTTTTGTTCACGGTTATGAAACGGCGCTTAAATTTGCTTGCGGTCGAACAACCCCAAAAACTTTTGCAGAGTTTTCACACGATTGGGTTTGTGGTCGATTGTGAGCAAACTCGACACCCATGGTGCGAAAAACTTTCTTAAAGCTGAGTGATCGTTCAAAATTTAATCTACTAAGACAAATGTGATGCATGTTGCTTTCACAATTTCTCTTCACATCGTGGATATTTTCAATTGTTTCGGGTGTAGAAGCAAACCTTTATCCATACAAAATATTCGGCATCTTCAAACAAAAATTAATTGATCATGGTCGGGTAACGATCTCCATTCACAGTAGCACGAGTTACGACTTCATTTTTTTTTAGTTTTGGATTGGTTTCACTCCATTGGCAGCAATTTTGCTTATTAACAAACGCAGATGGCTTCCTCAGGTGCTGGTTTTTTTACCCCAAGACTTTTCAACATAAACTGCATATGAATATGTTCATATCGCTACTTTAATGCCCTAACTTGTTATATTTTTGAAATCGAGATTTTTGTATATTTCGATATAAAAACATTTAGGGCCTAATTTTGTAAAACGCAACTCCAAGCGTTGATATATTTTATATGGAAAAAATTGAAATTACAAAAACAAAACACATAGAAAATTTATGAACGCTAAGCGTTGCGTTTTACAAAATTAGGAACTTAATGTATCGAAAAATGAAAAACTCTTGATTTCTAAAAAATATTGAGTTAGGGCGTTTCTATATTAAGGTAACGATATTTATATATTCTATATTTTCGTCAGCTGAAATGCTTATTCTGTTTAGTTCTCTCTCTATCTCTCGCTCTCTCTTATATAAAAATTTAAAAAAATTTAGTTACGTGATTTTTCATTTCAGCTAACGATATACATACATGCATATATACGATTTGAACAATTTTTCATATTTGAATTGGAATTCTTTTCAGCTTGTCAAAAAATTCTCTCCCAACGTCTACCCCTGCCCGCAAGTGTTACCTCTAGACCCACCACACCCCAAAGCTCGCGATTGGGCATTGCCTCGTATCACCACAGTTCAACAAATGGCACTAATTCCAATGGCTTTGCAGCCGGCAACTCTTCCACCAGTTCAATGCAAACCACAGGAGCTGGCGGCGCTGTCGGCACACTAACTCTACCCCACAGACATCATGTGCTCTCGAACTCGACGCATCACATACCCCTGCGTATGAGTGCGGATTTCGTGCACAACGAACAGCAGCATAGTCTGCCGCCCACGGGCAGTGCCCAAAAGTTGTGGCAACAACAGCAACCCCAAGAAACCCAACATGTACAATTGAGATCTCATCACAATCGCGAACGGGAACGAGAACGGGAACGCGACTACAATTTGACCAATGAAAATAACAATATAACCAAATATAATTCTCAAGGATCTAATTCACAAAATAGTTCAGCCTCAGAGCAATTGGCTCCTTTGTCGTTGGTGCCTTTGAGAGAAAAAGACTCGAATTCGACAGCGAGTGGTAAAGACTTGCCCACACCCACTTCGACGCCGACAGCCAGTCGAAAGTCCCGCAGGAGATCGAATCTGTTCATACCTTCCTCCTCCAAAAAGGGCGAAAAAGAAATAAAAAATGGTGAATTGGGTAGTGGCCGTTCGATACCCATTAAACAGGGTTATCTGTACAAAAGATCCAGTAAATCTTTAAATAAAGAATGGAAAAAGAAATACGTTACATTGTGTGACGATGGCAGGCTGACTTATCATCCTTCCCTGCATGATTACATGGATGATGTGCATGGCAAAGAGATACCGTTGCAATACGTAACGGTTAAGGTGCCGGGACAAAAACCACGTGGCTCCAAGTCTATAATTACCAATAGTGCTTTGACCACTTCAATGTTGTCTACAAATAATGGTAGGTTTTTTAATATTTATTGGATAAATTAATTTTATTTATTTATTTGATCTTTGAAGTTTTCGAACCCTTAAAAGAGTCTGCTGTTAAATCCAACTCTTCTCAACAAACCAGCGGCGACGAGGGCATAGCCATGTCCAATTCCAACTCTCAGACTTTTATTGCTGGCACTGGCGAAAACTCCCAACGTGAACTATTAGCCGTTAATGCCTCAAATAAATTGGAGGCACAAACACCAAATGTCAAGAAGCGCCACAGACGTATGAAGAGCAGTAGTGTTAAGTCTAATGAAATTGATGACTCTGATGGTTATGAGTTTTATATTGTCTCCTTGGATTCCAAACAATGGCATTTTGAGGCTGCCAACTCGGAAGAGAGAGACGAGTGGGTGGCTGCCATAGAGCAAGAAATCTTCAGAAGTCTACAAACCATTGAGAGTACCAAGTTGAAACCAGCGACCACTAGTGAATTGGCTTCTATGGTCTCCATAAGATCCAGGGTACCGGGTAATGGCTTTTGTGTTGATTGCGATGAGCCAAGTGAGTAAATGTTGGGTTATTTTTCTTATAATTTTTTCACTTCTTTTCAACTAATTGAAGAAACCTTAAGTATTCATTTAAATAATTAATTTTGTTGGCTTTGTTTATTTTCAGATCCGGAATGGGCCAGTTTAAATTTGGGTGTGCTAATGTGCATTGAATGTTCGGGTGTACATCGCAACTTAGGCTCTCATATATCTAAAGTGCGCTCTTTAGGTTTGGACGATTGGCCGTAAGTGATTTGTAAAAAGTTTTTAACTTTTACAAGTGTAAAGTATATATATTTTTTGGTTTCTTTTTAGAGCCGCCCATTTAAGCGTTATGCTGGCCATTGGCAATAGTTTAGCTAATTCTGTTTGGGAAGCAAACATTCGCCAGCGAACAAAACCCAAACCCAATGCTTCTAGGGAAGAGAAAGAAGCCTGGATTAGAAGTAAATATGAGGCCAAAGAATTTTTACCCCAACAAAATACCAATACAAATGCTACACTTGGTCAGCAATTAATTGAAGCTGTGATTAGGTAAGTTTTTGTTCGAAGAAATTGTGTGCGATTAAAGTTTTCACCAATACATATCTACTTCTTACGACAGATCTGATATAAAATCAATTATTTTAATATTGGCCAATGCCAATGCTGAGGTGACCAATGCCACTGTTAGCCCAAGAGATGTTAGAACTCCATTGTTATTGGCCTGTGCCATTGGCAATTTGGCCATTGCTCAACTTTTAATATGGGTAAGTTATCGCAAACGAAAAACATATTGAATTCACACAATACGAGTACGATCCGTATGTCAATTGCAAAAGTTAAAGGAAATTTTCTTCTAAATGGACACCTGCCATAAACAACTCCACTTCCGAAGATGAGTTTATGTTGACTGCTCTAATAGTAATTTACTTGTTCAGTCTAGTACAATTTTTAGTGATTATTTTTCACAAGAAATTCTTTAACAGTATTGGCAGATTGGAAACTACCAACACTAGTACAAATGGCAATCTTGAGTTTCCTTAGCAGAGCAGTTCTAAATCAGTTGCTATAGAGCTGTGTTTCCCGTACAATTTAAATTCATTCAGTCTTTCATGAATTGAGTTAACAACTGAAATAAAAGATTGGGATCTGAGGTGGCCGTTTGCAATTGCCACTTGTACTATATCCAAAACACTATTGCATCACTTAACGGGTACATGGCTAATCAGATTATTAAATATTTGCAATTATCAATAGAATGATGTGAAGATGCCATTTTAAGAGTTAATGCACTAAAATAATGTTGGAAACTGCAGCAAATGTGGGGAGAAAATGGACAAAAATATACACGACAGCTCGGAGTTCAAGAGTGAAAGTGTGCAGATTAATGCATCTTATTGAATTTGACTGAGGAGGCATAACCTCCGAGATTTTGTAAAAATAAAGGTTATAAAGAATCGCTGTAGAGCGATTCTGTAACTTTTAAATATCCGGCAGTCGAAACTTTTGTCTATACATTTAGTCACTTAAAATAACGATTGTGTGATTCTGAAACTTATTTTTAACGATAGTACGCAGCTGATATTTTCTGTTGTTTTTTGTCGATAAAATTAACAGCACATAAATTATTGTCGCTTAAATAACTACATAGGTGACATTAATCTATAGCGAATATCGTTAAAAATTTTACTGAATACCAAATTCGTTAAATTTTCTTTATAATTATTTTAACGATGCGATTATAGTTAAAAAAAATTAATGAATCGCACTACTGGATTATGTTTACGAGCTGCTATTTTAAACGGTATTAATTGAAATAATCTTCGTATCTTTTTTTAAAAGATATTCGAAAGACATTCGACTACGACGTTTTGGTCCGGCATTAAAGAAAAAATTGTGTGGTGCTATATCTACCACAAAGGCATCGTATTCGTAGATTAGAACTTAAATTTACAGACTGTGTGATCTACAATCATGCGCATGGATATAAAAATACTCTGAGTATTAATCGGCTACACATGAGTGTACACAGGGCTATTTCATTTACACACACATAAAGCACATTTTCTAACAGCCAAAACACATTTTCCATTGCATTCTATATAAACACAAATGTATGTATGTATGTATACGTTGACGAATGATGAATAAATATCCCGAGTGTCATGCATATTTTTTTTATCCGACTAAGTATGCATACTCTGAGTATAAGTATACTCCGCCTGTAAGTATGACAGAAAGTCCATACGCTTCATACGCTTGTGCCTTTTTATTTATAGTTGTAGCGTATTTCAGTTTCGTTCGCATTAACGAAGCTATAGTCATATATAGTTGCTTGAGAGAAAATGTGTGAGCTAACAAATTATTTACGCTACAATTATCAGGATGTAATGCCCTGAGTTTACTATTAGTGGAGATATAAATACGGGCAACATACTCGTATTATAGAACTCTCCAAAAAATTGTGAATTGATCAATGCACACATTCATACATACACACGTTCACATACATATACTCGCATACAGACTCACATATCGTCGCTGTTTTATCTAACTGACCTATCTAACACATTTAAAATTTTACAGGAGAACAGCTTTTATGACTATTTTCTACATGTATTCTTACGGAAACGTCTGAAATATTTTTACTGTTGTAGGCTCAACATTAATGTGTACAGTCATAAAAATTGTAGGCATGGTCGATTATGACTCATAAAGTCTAGTAGTGGACTTAACTCATTTTTCAAAAAAAAATGTCAGTTAGGTCGGTTAGTTAAAACAGCGACGATATGGATGTATCCATACAAACAGCAAGGGTATCTTCTTATGAAGATAACGGGAGTAACGACCCCGCGGACCCTGAGCCATGACATGCTAAATACAAACGTACAATTATACAATAAATATTTAATTGCCAGTAATTAGAAAACATTTTATTAAACAATTTTTTTAGAATGGTGCCAATATTAAGCATACCGATCATGAAGGCCGCACTTGTTTGGCATATGCCACAGCAGCTCAATCCTTGGCCACCGCTAAATCTAAAAAAGCAGCCGCAGCAGCAGCTGCTGTAGCTTTACAAAACAACAGCAGTAATACAAACTCCAGTATGGCCAGCAATAATTCATCATCTTCATCGTCGGTATCCACTGCTACAACCACCTCGAATGCCTCAGTGTCGGCAGCCAACAGCAGCAGCACGGCTTCAAATACCACTACCACCACAAATGGTGGAATACCAGCACCGCACTATAGTGTGGAGGAGACCACAGCTTTAGTGGAACTTTTAACAGGTTTGGGCTGTCCAGAATCGGCTCCTCTGACAGCCAGCGGTACGTTGCCGCGTCGAAGGGATACGCTAGGTACACCCTATGAGAAAACTGCTTCGGGTGTGATATAAACAGGAAGGAAGTTAATAGAATCTTAATATATACAAGAAAATATTTTTTTAAATTAATAACTAGCAGATAAGTAGTTTTTCTTTTAGTATACAGACAGAAAAAACACGCTTAGCTTTTTGAAAAAAAAAACAAATTAAAAAATTGCATGTAAAACAAAAATAACCGAAAATTTTAGTTATAAATATTTTAATGAATTTAATTTTAAAGAAAATCAAAAAGCAAAATTTTTCGGTATCTTATTGTAAATGATTTTTGTTAACGGGTGTTAAAATTTGGGCTGTTAATTATTTTTACAATTTTTTTTCCATAGTTTAACTTGTTTTTGGTTCCTTTTTTTAATTTATTTAGAGAAGAAACCCGCTTTTAATTATGTTTTTAAGCTCTTTTAAATTGTTGAGTTTTATTATTATTTTATTATTTATTATTTTTTATGTGTATATTATAGTTTTATATGTTAAAGTGTTTTAATTGATGTGTAAATTGTATTGTTTGAAAAAAATTTTCCCTCCTAAGAAGCCTTATAATATATAATTCTCTGTTAAGTGTTTTTTTTTCTTTAGAAAATCTTCTCTTCATTTGTTATGTAGTCAAAGGAAAGAAAACAAACTCCGGAGATACTGTTCTGGTTCGTTATATGTAAATGGGCATTTCTACGGGAAAGTCCACTTTTTTGTCACGTGCGACAGCAAACAATTTAGCTTGTATTTGAGAACAGTGTTATTCTATGTTTTTTTTTATTTTACCTAATGTAGAGCTGCTGATGCGTATACAAATATGTTTATAAAGAAGTAACAACAAAAGTTTCGTTATCTTTCAAAATAACAAGCATATTTGTTTGGTGTCGCACGCTACAAAAAGTTGACATTCTTGTGGAAATGCCTAATATTTTTTTGTCTAACTTATGCATTGATATATTTCCAATTCGTAATCATTATTATTTTAGTGAATATCTCGCTAATCGCTGATTATATTTTGTAGATGACTACAGTCGAACTTCTCTTTAAAGAAGTTGCTCGATATGTGTTTTTATTCTATTTGATGTAAACATATAATTTTAATTATTTATTATTTTACTTTTATTCGAAATGCAATGAATTTTTATTTATTATTTTTAAAATCGTTAAATTAGACTGCCTGGGGGAGAAATGCTTCTATAATGATTGATAAGTATTTTGACTGTGTCTAGACCACTTAAAACGTACAGTTGGTTAATTTTCTAAACCTAAATATTTCGCATCTATTAGTATGTATTTTTTATTTACTTTATCTTATTTCCATCCTGAACCCTTCTTTCAATTTTTTGTTATAAAAAATCTTTTTTTAATAGATACAATTTTACACTTAGACAAACCAATACAACTCTGTCAAGCTCTGTTCTTTCAGTGGATATAAAAGACGCAATTGAATGTATTTTAATTTTACCTTTGGTTTTGCAATAACTTATGTTATTGGAAGATTATATATCATATGAAATGAAAGTTGTGTCTTATTATATGTTTCTTTATATTGAAAGAAATGGGAAATCATTACAAGAAAATAACAATTTTCGTTGAGAGAAACCTCCTTATCGTGAAGTTCGTTTGATTGTGATATACATATGCATGCACTTATGTATATAACTACTTAAATAAATATCAACAATTTCTGAATTACATTTCAATGCATAAGTTTTATAATTAGTGATTTTCGAATAAGTTCTCAAAAATATCCCATAAATTTGATATGGATTTATATAGATAATTATGTTAAAATCCATTGTTATATTTATATTATTTAATAGCTTTTATTGTGTGTATGTTTGTAAATACTTATTATTTTTTTTTATTAAAATAAACAAACTTATTTGTATAAGTTATTTTATTATTTCATTAAAAATCTAAAAAAAAAACCTTTTAAACAAAATTTGTGTAATCTGTTGTTTTTTCACTAGTTTTTTCACATATTTGGTGAGATATGAAAATTTTATTTCAAAAATATTTAAGTATTTCTTTTTAAGTTCAAAATGTAAGAGTTCCTCAGAAATTTGGAAAACGGGTAAAGAAATTCACCTGCCCACTTGTAGTATTCGCTATTAAACTGTTCATTTCGTATTTAATATGAATGTATCTTGTACTTGGGTGAAACATCATTTCAAAATAATTCTAAATATTTTCAAAACGTAACTACAAATTTTTCTTTGTTATACACCAAAGCTTTGCTAAATCACTCAGAATCTCAATAGTTCTTGTAAGTATAAAAATAAATTTAACTTAAATAAATCAATTTGATGACTTAAAATTTGTTACAACATTTTTCTTTTATTGACTGATACATAGTTGGTTTATATGTATATTAAAAAAAGATTTTAATTGTTATTTTTAAAATGCAGTTCCTTGAAGGAACGTTGTCTTCTTAAAGGTACGTTTACCGAAAGACATTTTTTTTGTGAGGGATACCTTTTGTTAACAATAATTTACTAAAGGTACTTTATTTATTAAAATGCATATATTTTACAAAAGGTATACTTTTTTACAAAAGGTAAATTTTCACATAAGGTACTTTTTCACTAAAGATGATTTTCACAAAAGGTACTTGTTCATAAAAAAAATTACTTTTTCACAGAAAGTAATTTTTCCCAAAAAAGAAGGTACTTATCACAAAAGGTACTTTTTTATAAAAAATTTACTTTTTCACAAAATGTACTTTTTCACAAAAGTTACTTTATCAGAAAAGATACTTTTTCACAAAAGGTACTTTTTTACAAGAGATACGTTTTCAACAAAAAAAGAAGGTACTCTCTCACAAAAAGTATTTTTTCATAAAAAAGGTACATTTCACAAAAGGTACTTTTTCATAAAAAATTTACTTTTTACATAAGGTACTTTTTTACATAAGATACTTTTTTACAAAAGGTACTTTTTTACATAAAACGTTTTTTTTAAAAGGTACTTTTTTACAAAAGACATTTTACAAAAGGTATTTTTGCAAAAGATGATTTTTACTAAAATGTACCATGCTACAAAATTTGTGTATACTGAATTTTTAAATTCAATTTAGTCCTGGACAAGCTCTTTGATATTTTATTATATTAAAATAGTGTTTACCTTAATACGTTATTGAATATACCAGATACTTTTTAACTCAAAAATCAAAAATCGTATAATTTTTGAGTTATGACAATGTTCGAAGTAATGAATCATACGTATGTATTTATATTATAATCAATAAAATCTGTTCACGAAATTTTAAATAAGTAAAAAGTTGTGTGAGTTAAGGTTAATAATTATTAATTAATTATAATTAACAGCCTTATTTATAAAAATTGTTAAGGTTTTATAAAGGGTTTTTAAATCAAATTTCCATACAAATTTTGTTTATTAATAAGCCTTTATTAATTTTTAATAATTAATATTTAATAATTTGTATAAATAAGGCTGTAAGGTTTTTTTGCACTTACGTTTTTAAAGCTGTCGAGACAATTAAAATTCTTTTAATTAATTTAACAATTTATTCGAAAAATTAATAAACAAAAAACATTAATTATTTCACATTTAGTTTGCAATTCAAAGCCTTAAATAATCATAAATCAAAGAAAATAAAAATAATTGAAAAATAAAATAACATATACAAAATAGCTTTTTCCAAAAACAATCACAAACAAGTATAGGATTAAAATTTAAACACAAAAACACGCTTTAAAATTAAACAAAACCCTCAACTATTTTATAAAAAATCCCATTTATGGTAAAAATAAATTAAAATTCAAAGTAAGTACGTATACGTAAAGTTAAAACAACAGCATTAAAATATTTTTATTTTACTAGCTAAAATATTTTACCAGCAAATTTAAAAAAAACCAACTTAAATCTCTGATAAAATTAAAAATTTTTAAGAATCAAATTTCTTAGCTAAAACACACAGAACGTCGTTTAGTTGTATGAAATGAAAGTAAAAATTAAATTTAATAGCAATTATTTAAACAAAAATTTAAAATAATTTAAAAAATATATATATAATATACATAAATAATACACAGTCGCTGTAGTGTAATTTAATAACATGATGTATTTTTTTTTTAATAATAATAATTTATATATTGTATAAATGTATTGCATAATAATTTATTAGAAAGAAAAATCGTATATTATTTGAAAAATAATGAAAACAAAGTAAAAATTACAATTTAATTGGAAAGCAAAACACAAGAATAATAACAAAAATAAAATATATAAAGATACCCCAACAAAAATGTTTGTTTAATTTAAAAACTGAAAATTTAAAAAAAGGTAAATAACAAAAAATAAAAATCTTTTGCAATGATGCTTTTTTATCTTTAAAACTGTATAATTCGTTAAAGTCAACATAATTTAGTAGCAGGTGAATTTTTGGAATACTTCTCGTTAAAACACATTCAGGGATGTTCTGCAAACCGCGCGTTTTGATATCTCCCAGTTTACAGGAAAATACTCAGTTCAAAAGAAAACCTATTGCAGCTTTTTAATTAGTTTTAATGTTTTAGATGCTTAAGATATTTTACACGAACTTATCTTCGAATGCACTAAATCGTCCGATGAGCAGAACACTGTTTTTCGTTTTTGGAAACCGCACGATTTCAAAACGCGTAGTTTACAGAACACCCTTGTATAATTCATAAACCGCTTATGCTATTTTAATGATTGTTTCACCTTATGATAGATTGCGACTTTTGCTCAACTTTTGGCCCGCCTGCTGGACTGCCAGCCCCTACAAAAACTGCAATATTATTTTCTACGCATTATAAGTCCATACAAAAAAGCTAAATAGACTATACATCGTCTATTTTTCATAAAACAAGTTAAATGGTCTATACATTGTACGTTTTTCTGGCAAAAAAAATTTTATACAAAAAATTTAATGGACTATACCTACATCGTCTATTTTTTGTGAAAAAAAATGTTTATGAAAAAATTTAAATTACTATAAATTGTTCAATTGTTGTTTCATACAATAAATTAAATAGACTATATATGGTACGTTTTTCTTACAAAAAAATTTTTCCTGAAAAAAATTTTTATGAACAAATTTAAAGGAGTAAAATTGTCCACTGCTTATGCAAAAAAGCTAAATAGACTATACATCGTATATTTTTTATGTAACAAATTAAATGGACTATATATGGTACGTGTTTCTTGCAAAAAAATTTTTTATGAAAAAAATTTAATGGGCTATACATCGTCTATTTTTTGTGAAAAAAATTTTTATGAAAAAATTTAAATTACTGTAAATTGTTCAATTAAATAGACAATTGTTCAATTAATAGACAATACAACAAATTAAATATACTATATTTGGACGATTTTCTTGCAAACAATTTTTTATGAAAAAAATTTAATGGGCTATACATCGTTTTTTTTTTGTGAAAAAATGTTTATGAAAAAATTTAAAGGATTATAAATTGTCCAATTAAATAGACAATACATCGTTTATTTTTCATGCAATAAATTAAATGGACTATATATGGTACGTTTTATGGACGTAGAAATCTCTAAGGAGACGTAAATGAATCATCATGTTTAATTCTATGAACCTACAAAGTTTTATTGCTCTAATTTCAAACACCACGGACAAACTCCAAAATGTTTATGCAAAGAATTTACCAGAGATGTTCAATGCTTTTACTAAACTTCAAACTGGAATATCTCCCGAACCGCTGGGTGTAATTTGCTAAAAACTTTCGTGGAAGAAAGCTTACAAGCTAGTCTTTAAAGTAGATGCCTTTTTCCCTTTCAAAATACAAAATTATAGTTTTAAAATCAACGACTTTTGCAAAACGCCCACTTATATCACTTTAAGGTGGGAGTGGAAAATTTTAATTATCTGAAAATTATTCCCCACGTCATTCTCTCTCTACTTGGTAAGTTTCATTGTAATATCTTCATTTGCAACTGCGATATTAAGCAAAAAGTAAAATCGTTTCTTACCCTCAAAATTAAAAAATCGTTTTTTTTTTTGTGAAACACCACGTCAACAGAATTTAGTAGCAGCTGGATCTTTAGGAATGCTTCTCCTATAACTCGTAAACCGCTTGTAACTCCATGAATACTGGATGCAGAAATCTGAAAGGAGGCGTGAAAGAATCGAAATATTCTAATTTATGAAGCTACAAAATTTTATTGCTCTAGCTTCAACACGACAGAGTTATTGACCAACCTATAAAATCGTGATGCAAAGTTTTTTTGGGAATAACTTTAAATGATTTTAATAAGCTTTTAACTAAAATATTTCTGGGACCGCTGGCAATGTTTTGATAAAACTTTTTGTATGTAAAAGATTGCAATTAAAGGTTTAAAGAGGAAAGATAACTTTTTTCTGTTTAAAATGCAAATTCAAGAATTTAAAATTAACGAGTCTTGCTTTACCCATTTTTATACCTCTCAAATATAACATAGGACATTTTAATGCCATTCGAAAGAGAAAAATACGTCCCATCGACTTGTTAAAATATTTATTTTAACTTGAAGCTCTAGATGTCGAAAAAACTTAATGTATTATACTAATTTATTAAGCTTTGTATAGAAACCTTTAACAGTAGTTTGTCTCTCCTGTAAAATTTGTTGGAAGTGAGTTAGCCATTTTACACTCTAAGCTGACGATATTTCCATACAGAAAATTTATGGATGAATGTTTAGCTGATTGGGCCGACCTAGTGATGAAGTTTATAATAAAAATTTAGAAATACCTACCTTTAGTATATTAATCGTTATCTCCAATATTAAAAAAAACATGTTAATTAATTTTCGAATTTAGAAATTTTTTTATTTCTTTTTTTTTTAATTTGTATCACAATATTTTATGGGGATTTTACTTAAAAGTATAATTGCAAATTTAATAATTTAGATGATAATTGAAAATGTTAGTTTCAAATTAATTAAATTTCTTAACCAAGTTTAATAAGCAAACTATTTGTTTGATTTTTAAATTGAAATGTTATAGATATAATCGACATATTTGTATATACATACATATGTATATATAAGTTATAATATGGCTTAAATAAAGAAAAAAGTACAAGAGATGTTAATTAAAACTAAACTTAATAAATTATATGTTTTACAAAAAACACAGATTATTTAAAGTAGTATTCGTTAAAGTGTTGTATATGATTCAATGTTTGTAACTGGGAGTAGTAAGTGTAACTTGAGAAGCTTAAATATAATTCTAAAATCCATCAGATCTCATTAATCATTACAGAAAACTTTTTAATCAATTAAAATAATAAACATATTGAATTTTGTAGAGGTTAAAATTCTTTTTATTATTTCTATTTTATATGTATAATGCATTTAAAGGCCCTTCTTAATCTGAGAGTCTACTCTATAACACGATGCGAAAGAAAATGCTTGTGAATTTGTATGTTAATAACATGCAAAAGAATTTTATTCTTTTCAAATTAAAGAGTAGACGTCACCCTGTATACAGTATTTCGAAATTTCTGTAAAGAAATACATATGTAATGTTTAGAGGTATTTTTCAAAATAAATTATTTATGATTTAATAGCATTCGGAAAGTATTGTTAAAAAGTGTATTTAATATTTTTTTAAAGTGATGTTAAAAATTTAAATAAATTTAATTAAATTAAATTTTATTTTGAAAATTCATTATTAAATTATGCGTCAGGTAATGAACTTTCGAGTTTCATTGGCAAAGAAAACAGGGAATATTTAAAATTTTTAAATTTTACAACTTCTTTTCGTTTCTTACATTTTTAGCTAAATATTTAAAGTTTCTCATTTACTTTATTTTAATTAAAAAATACTTCGAAATTTTTTGTATTTTCTCGGTTTATTATTTTCAAGTTCATCTCGAAAAACTTTTATATATATTTCTTTTTATTCTAATGGCGTTTTCCTTTCTAAAAATTAAAGCAAAATCCTTGGCCCTTCAAGGAAGAGGGAATAAGTTTTATGTAAGTGAAAATTTACGAATAAAGAGTACTCAATAATTTAAAATCATATAATTTCTTAAATGACATTAAGTATTTATTTAAATAAAAAAGGAAACAAATCCTACATTTTTTTTTGGAAACAAAACACCACCTGTTGAATATTTTAAATAAAGATTTCAACTTGAAGTTTTTCAAAAAAAGAAGAACATTGCCATGATGAAAGATTAAAGATTATTATATGTTGCTGCAAAGCCAAGCTTCAAGTTCATTATTAATTTTGTTTTGAATAGGGGAAAAGAATTACTTTGAATGTCAGAGTTTAGGCGGTCGAACATTTGGAAGTAAATGTGGAATTGTCTTTTGTTGTTTCCTTGGCGTTCACACTGACGAAAATATTGCCGGCGACATTCCAATATTATTGAATAATAGCAATCATATTTGTATATGTACATATGTAGCAAATAATATGAAAGCAAAACGTGTCGCCGAGTACCGAAGACAATAATTATTCTCTCTTCCCCACCCGTAAATTGCTCCCAAACTAAGTATTTCCCTTCCAAATGTTTTCGTGTCTAAACACTGACAATTGCATAATTTATTTATTAAGGTTTACCAAGAAGTTATTGAAGTAACAGTAGATATATTTTTCGCTTTTCTTTGTAACGGTATTTCTTCTCCTTTCGAAATAAACTTGAAAATGTTTTTTTTCATAGAAATATTATTATGTATGTATGTATATTAAGGAAGATTAATGGAAACTTATAGCTACATAAATTAAGGGCCTTAAACTAAATACACATGTACAGATGTAATAAAACAAATTGAGCAATTTGTTTCATATACAAAATGTGCATTAAAAATTAAAATGGTTTTTATCATTTCCTTCTTTAACAAAAAGAATTATATATAAATGTAAAATAGTAAACACAAAGTTTTTTTATGGTTTATAAAAAAAACATATCCATGTATAGAAAAAAATCTTGTAAAATTAGTTAATACAAGCTGTAAAGAAACACAGATCTTATAAAAAACTAATTAAAAAAACATATTAAAATTATTTATTACATTTAAGTCAATTGAAGAGCGAGCACAAACTTACTTTATTCAGGTAAGTTACAAATGAATTCAGTGATTTCTTTTAATGAGTATGAAGAGGTCAATGTAAATATAATGAAATATGAAGTTTTTAACTTTTAAATAATACATGTATGTATGCGTGTGTATGTATGTATATTACATTGCATTTATGAAGAGCTGCTTACATCCTCACAGATGGTATGCAATTTTTCCATTTCAGATTTTGTGACTATATTAATGCTGCTTACTTTGGCACGTTGATAGGCTACAACTGTATTCTCGCCCAAGCACTTGACACAAACATAACCAATTAGTACGGCAATGCCCACGGTCATAACTCGTATTAAGGGATCGACATACAGCTGTATTACCACCCAGGCTGAGGCTCCCGCCACACACATAAGCGTAATGAGAATGACGGTTTTGGACCAGTGTTGTAATGTAAAACCTTTTTCCCAATCGAGTCTGTATTATATAAAATAAGAAAAATAGTTTTAAATTCATTTGTTATTAGTTTATTTCTTTTTTTACTTGTATTTTAAAGCAAATGTTATAAGCAGCTTAAGGAATTTAAAAAAAATAACGTATAAAAAACTACTGTAGAAACAAGGAAATCATAACAAAACAGCAATTAGTTGCTTTATTTAATGGAAAAATATGCTGCTTAAGGAAAAAAAACATGCGAATTATGTCATTGTTAATGACATTAGTAAATGGATTCTAGTCTACTGTGTCATGTTAACAATACTGGGCGTGACAGGAAAAATAATTTTAAATTAAGAATTGCCTTTATAACATTATTGTTCATTTCCTGCAGGTGACTGGACACACTTTTTTCCAGTCGTTCCACCGCATAGTAAAAAATTTAACAAATCTACAAGTTTTATATAAGCCTCGTTTTTTTATAACAGCTTAGTCCTAGTTCGCACTATACAAGCCTTACTGCTAAGCTGATTAATTTGTAGGAGAGAGACACGAGGGGAAAAGAAATAAGTACTCAGCTTCATGTATTCTGTGAATTCGTTTTGCTTTCCGATTCGCAATATTATTGAGGACGCCAATGAAAGTTCAAAAAAGAATAAATTCAGTGAAGTGCGACTTTGACCCGTGCACGAAGGGTTCCGTACGGACACTAGATATGCAATATAGCCTATATAACATATAGTTTTGGATTTTTTTTTCGTTTTTGGGTTTTTTCGGTTTTGAGCGTTTTTTAATTTTGGCGTTTTTTCGGTTTTTGACGCTTTTTTAGTTTTGCCACTTTTTTTTCCCGTTTTGTCCATTTTTTTGGATTTTGGCGTTTTTTAATATTGGCAATTTTTTTTAATTTTTGGCGATTTTTTTCACTTTGGTCATTTTTTTAATTTTGACGATTTTTTTCATATGGGCGATTTTTTAGTTTTGGCGCTTTTTCACGTTTTAACGCTTTTTTTTTGATTTTGGCCTTTTTCAAATTGGCGATTTTTTTAATTTTGGCGTCTTTTTCAAATTTTGGCAATTTTTTTTTCGTTTTTTGGAGTTTTTTAAATTATGCGATTTACATTTCCATTTTGAAGATTTTTTTCATTTTGGAGATTTTGTTTTTCATTTGGGCGATTTTTTAGTTTTGGCGCCTTCTTCGCGTTTTGGCGACTTTTTTTACGGTTGTCAAAATTACATAGTCAAAATTGCATTAACTGATGGACCAGGGTGGTTCATATAGTCTATATAAAAATACACTAATTTTTTCAAATTTCAAGTGTCAATAACATATGTACATAGAATTATATGTATATTACATGGGATTTTAAAAATTTTCGTTGCTCGTTTTGGAACACACTTTAATTTTTAAATCTCATGTATTTGTTGTTGTAGCGGCCAAGGTTCTGCATACTCTGTCCAAATTTCAGGTCTGCAGCTCTTACGGTTCCTGAGAAAATAGCGTGTGACGGACAGCGTAGCGAAAACAATAGGGTTCCTTTTCACCTTTGGTGTACGGAACCCTAAAAAGTGATAAGCTTAGCAATAAATACTTGCACAGTGTGAACTGGCACTTAACAATTTTAGGGTTTAAATATCATTTAACTTGCCACCAGTTCTCATATATTACTTACTTTTTTGTTTTCTCTACTTCATAAGGGAAACCACAAACTTTACAAGACAATTGAGCTTCGGTTTTACTACAGCTTTCCACTAGCCATCGTTTTAAGCACTCATGATGAACAGACGACACATCGCCCGTACAGCGGCAGGGTTGTATTAAAGGCTCCGGTTTATCGTTGTCATAACAGATCCAACAGTCTTTTTTATTCAAAAACGACTGACCTTCTTCGGGTGATAAGGTTTTCGTTTCGGCTGAAGTGGTGGGTATCGAAGGATCGATTTGTCGTGAGATTAATTTGCGAGGATTAAGTATCCATAATTGTTCGGGAGCCATAGAGTTCCATAAACAGCAGGGGAACCACATAGCAACCCCTATTTCCACAATGCGAAAAACAATATCATGCCAATTCCGTGAATAGACAGGCACTCTGAAAAGGAATAATTTTCAATAATTAAAATTAAATGCTCTTAAGAATAGATAAAGCAAAAACCTACTTTGTTTTCCAAAAATCACCCAGTGTCTCTGAAGTAAGAAATCCCACTATCACTATTAACATTATTGCCTGTGACAGTAGGCCGAAACGTGATTGATGCAACTGTGATGCATTAACAATGGCTTCACTGGGACCCAAAATTTTACCCGTCTGATCGTATACGAAACCTCCACGTAGTTTAAAAAACACTTCTACACCATATATGAGAAAAAATACAACAACCACTAATAGTAAGACGGCATAACAACCATTAAAGATATGAGCATAGGTTTGACGTTTTGAATTGATAAGCGATGAGAAGACTTCAATGCCAAATAGACTGTACAGGAGAAAGTTAAATGCTATGAAGCCGAGAAAACTTTTCGATAAAAATTGTGATTTTTCCCAACGTATGTCGCGCAAGTGAAAGATCTGCAAAAAAATACAAGATAAAATTTATATATACATACATATATTTATAAGTAGCTAATTAAGTTTGGAATTTAGACTGAAAGTGAAAAAATATTTATTTTGTTAGGCATCTAGAATATTTTCTTTATATGTAAGCATATTTGTTGTTAACGCCCTACTAAGAAAGGGTGGTATATGATTGTAGTGAGTGTCTGGTTATCTGTGTGTCTGTACGAGTCTATCCGAAAGGTGATCGAGAGTGTTTTTTATTTATTTATTTATTTTATTTGAAGAAAATATAACATATTTTCTAGATATATTCTGTTGAATGTGTGTGTATTTAACGCCGTAGCTCCCGAAGTGCTAGACCGATTTTAATTTTTTTAAGGCAACTTCATCTAATATCTTCTGGCCTATACTTTGGTATCGACATCGTGGGTTTCTTAAAATTTAAATTTTTTCATATTGGAATTATTTTCATATATAAAAGTTGTCGTTTTTTTGCTCTTACACAAATTTAGTTTTCTGAAGATTTTAAATTTCAAATTACAGTGGTATCCCGGTTTAACAAACTATATAATCAGGGCGATCATATATCATACATATCTCCCTTTTTCTAATTAGAATTTTTTGTTTTTCTTATTACTTGCTATTAGTTGGAATTGCTCCCTGGGAAAAGTTTCACGCGGAATTTTATTCATGATTGCCCTGAATGTCATACCGATTCGGTGAATCGAAAAATTCGTTATAATTTTTTCTTTCACTTTCATTCACAAACAGAATTTTTTCATGAAAAAAATATTCGAATATTGATGTTATAGTTATGAAAAATATATAATAATATATAAATATAATATAATATATATAATATATATGTACAAAATAATATATATGTACAAAACATCCACCAACAGCAAAACAGAAAATAAAAATGTTTGCAACAGAAATAAAAAACAGTATGAAGAACATTTTGATTTTGTTCTCAATCGATACAGAAAAAAATTGTATGTACTTGTATTTATACAAAATATTTTATTTATTTAACACGTGTCAAAATGAATGCGATTTAAAAACATTATTTTTTGGTTTAGCACGTCTAGTTAATTTCGTTGCTGCTAAGCAAAACATCATACACAATTCCAAAAAGCTTACAAAACCCCAATTTTTAGACAAACTCTCAATAGATTATAAAATAAATAATATATTGAAATATGTAAAAAACTTATTTGAATATCAATTCATACTTAAATGTCTGTTTTTCATAAAAAAAATTAATAAAAACAGACATTTAAATATGAATACTCATATATATGTATTTAAATAGAGTTGGTGAAATTGGCCCTAAATATTTCATGAAACTTGTTTTTCGTTTTGGCTTTTAAATATATTCACTGCGCTGAGAATTCGTTAAACCGGAATACTACTGTAATAAGGTTTGAAGACCTACAGTCAGTGTTGTCAGATTTATTTTCAGCCTCCTCGCCAAATGAGTTGTCGAATATCGCCAATATAATAAAACATTAAATTATAGCTACAAAAATATTTTCTTATTTTGTAATTGCATTACAAATATTTTTAAATTTTAAATTCAATAGGTAACGTCTGTCGTAAAACATAAAAATTATATTCACACCTATCGGGAATAAAAGTTCCCGTGAAATGTGTTCCCTTTCCCTAAAATTTTGATCGCCAATGTTTGCGTTCTTGTTGTGTCAGTATACTATTTTCTAATTTTGTTTACGTGAACAAAATGTTGCCTTTTTTCCCGATAAGGGTGGCTTTTTAAGAAAAAATTAAGAAAAGTGTTCACATTAACATGTAAATACTGGCGTACTAAAAATACTTAAAAACAACTTATTCCAAAAGATCAATTTAAATAGGATAAATTGAACTTGAGCACCAAGATAAAAATTATTATTTAAATCATGTGATAAAACTGGATTAACATTTACTTAAATGTGTATTCAAGTACACATATCATATCCTTGAAGTGGTTAGTACCAGCAGCATCGTCGTATTCATACACTCTAGGCGAGAACTCGTGCAGGCTTCTTGGTGCTTCATTATCAAAATGTTGGTTCTAACTTATAAAAGAAAGTTTTCCCGACTGTGTTTCATAAACACCCAATGAGATTTTCTGGTTAATATTTATTTAAACTTCTTGAATTTCAGAAAATTTTGTTTGAGATAAAGAGTCACAACATTTAGAATTTTTGCACGAAATGTTTTATGATGTAAAGAATTTTTTTAAAGGAATTTTCCTTTAAAAAATTTCATATTCTTAAGATTATTTTATTGAAATCGTAAAAATATAGCCAAAAATATCGCCAATTAAATCGCCAATCGCCATTTTGAAATTTTCATCGTAAAAAACAAATTTTCGTCGCCACGTTTGGCGAGATAGATACAGTTTCAAACACATTTTCTACGCTCCAAGCATCGTCTTTCACATTTATGTTTTTGTACGGATTATTCTCACAGTAATTCAAGAATTTTCAAACCAAACGCGATTTGTTTGGGCCAACATGGATTTTCTATAAAACTTTTTACTTCTTACCTTTAGTTCGGGTAAATATTATAAAAGTATACTACGTGTCGACTTACTACAATATTTTAACGTTTTCAAGTAGTCTTGATATTCTGAATATGAAGTCAAGGCACAAACATTAAATTAATTCACGCGCTTTCATATCTTAAGCAAAACTAATCGCACTAAAACAAAAATTTAAAACGTAAATCTAATTTTTTAAGCAAAATGTTATGCTCTTATGCAAAAACGATTGTTAAAGTTAAAGCATGCATTAAAACCGGTTTTGCCATACAAAATTCGTTTTTTAAACCAATTTTAAATTTACTAATCGTTTTTGCATAAGGGGGTTAGTCTTTAAATCTCTAAACTTTTAAATTAACTGCACTGTGTTCTGCCCATAAATGTTCTTACTTATATTTTTTTTCTCTTGTGACAAAATGAATCTCTTGTTTATCTATACCAATAAATTTTGAATAATTTAAAAAATTATGACGCATCTCAATATTTATAATTTTTTGTATTTAACTATAGTATCAATATTAATAAATAAATAAATTAATTAATTTTTCACTTTATGTGAAATTCTAAATTTGTTCTTCTCAAGTTTTATACTTACACCACTTTTAATTTACACTTAATGGAAATTGTTATAAATATAATCACTTTCTTGATCAAAGCTATTTAAATTGCGATACGTCTTTTAGTCACGGTATTCAAAACATAACTCTTGTTGGCACCATAAGTGAAACAATGGAAACAAAGGCAAACAAAGTGAACTTTATAAAGTGTGTATTTTGACATTAATATTTTTTGCCCAACGAGAGCGATAAATAAACGATAACATAGAGATAACTGTGTAGAAGAATTGCACAAAAGATTTATCACTTAATAATGTTCATATTTTCAATAAATAATCTTTTTTTCTTTTATTTTTCTAACAATACAAAAACAAGCACTTCAATTATCACCACCAGCCATCACTATTCAGTACACTTGCACCTAAATTTATTAATATTTTAAGTGAAACCCCAAGTCAGCGGTCATGACAAGCCAAAGTGTTTTTGAACACACACACAAAAGATGACGTATTGAATTGTTATTTTTTTTGTTTACGTTTGTCGATTAAATTTTGTTGAAAGAAAAAACATGTGTTTATTGTAATTTTTTTCTCAACAAATTCTGAATATCAAGTTGTAGATAATTTTTTAGGCCGTTTGGGGAAGGATAGCCATTTAAATTAGAAATTAAAAAAATGAGAATTGAGAAACAAGTATTAAAATTTGTCTCACTAGTTATGTGGGTGGCGTATGCAAACACAAAGATTTTTAGAACTTTGAAAGCTTAATATCTTTTAAGAATTGGAGGAAATGTGTTATATCAAATTATAATAAAGGTATTGTCAGGCATGTTCTGAAAATCACATTTCATTAAAGTGATTTGAAACCACATAAAGCTGTTTCATGCATATAATTTTGCGATTTAAAGACCTTCAGCTGGGTTTCTAACGTTTCAAAGAACTTTCAACCACATCGACCCTTATTTTCGATTTTATTGTAAGCGACAAAAATTAGTTTTCAGAAGTTTTTTTTTTAAATATTCAAATATGTTTTTGTACGTAAATTGTTGCTTACGATAAAATTTTAAAGCCAGTATTCTAAAAGTTATCAACAATTTTGGCCTTTTGATAATTCTAAGCTGTGGGTAGGCGCATAAAATTTTAATTTCAATAAAAAAAGTATATTTCCCATAACATGTCACTAACCATAAAATCAAAAAAAGGCTGGATATGTGGACACGTTTTTACTTGACACACATTTAGAGTTTATATAGGGGCCTTTCCTGGTGTTACGAACGTACGTTCGTACGCTTTAGATGTACAAAGAATATAGAAAACAAAACTTTTCCCACCATTTTTTTTTGCGAAATTGATAGCATTTTGGTAGCGCTATGTTTAGTGCAAAAGATGGATTTCATTGCGTTTAAGTTTTCATAATGATAGTTATAAACATGTTGTCAAGAACGTACGCAAAATTGAAGTCAACTTTGGCTGACAGTAGTGAAATGTAAAAATCTGTGAAATGGAACAGAATAATGAAAAGCGATTAATTTATTTTAAGAGTGTATTAATGTAGGCCTCTATCCAGTATTAATAGTAATAAAATATCTGTATTGGTTTTTTTTAATTGGCTTAGAAGCGTACGATTTTTCCACATGTTTTTTTATTATTATCACCATGCCTTTTCCCATTTTTGAACTTTTTTTTTCTCATTGCACTTTTCTCTTCTAACTTTATTGTTATAGAGAGATTTTGAAGAAAGAGTGCAAGCACAACATATTTTTTGCATGTAAAATAATTATACATATAAAAAACGTCTTTAGAAGTAGCTTAAAAAGAAAATATAAAATTTTCCAGCTTCCAGCCCAATTTCCTGAAGTAAAACCGCTGAGACATGCTATGAAATCATTTTATTACAAAAACTTACGGCCCTATGTATAAGCAAAAATTGGCATGAAGTTAGCAGTAGTGGCAAAATTGAACATGAAGAGGTGGGTTAAAATTACGTAATGCTACCGTTTTTAATGTTAAATTTTATGGAGGAACTCGTTAACACTGAATTCAATTTCGTCACTTATGTTAACTTCATGTCAATTTTTGCTTATACATAGCGCCGTTAGACTTTTTTATAATTATAAACAATACAACACAATGATTATTAAATCTTTATTTTTCCATCGTGGTTGACGATTCGGGGGAAATGCCCATATATGTATATGTATATTCGTAACTATTCAAAATCTGTCTATTTTTTCTCTTAAAAGTCTCAAAAATTTTCACTTTCATATATTCTAACCCAGTAAAAAAAATTGGAAGTCATTCTTAAGGAACTACATTTTCATTGTTTCCAAAAATCGATATTTTCAATATATCGATAATTAGCAGAAAATCAAGTAGAAGTTTATTTTAGTCATACAAAAACTTGTAATTCCTTTATAGCACGTTTACATTTGAGCGAAATCTATCTAGTACATACTTACGAGATTTCGGGCAAAATCTAGTATATTTCCCACATAAAAAAGAATCAAAATCTTGTTAAAATCTAGTAGAACTTAGTGATGCAACTGTTATTTTTTTAAAAATCGTACTAAAAAGTTAGCCTGTGTACATTAAAAGGTGTTTGAATTAGCTATATTGCAGTTGTTTGGTTGTAGTTTTGGAAAATTTTCAGTTAATGGATTTTGTTTTGGATAGGAAATCTTGATAATTGTGCAAAAAAAAAACTTTGGTGTAAACCGTATGTATTTTCATAAATGTTTTAAATGAAATCTGCTAGATTTTGTAAGGGTATAAAATATCGATTATAAAAAATCGATAATCAAAATTTATAAACTAATAACAAATATTAAAAATTTTAAAAATTTAATTTAAATCTAGAAAAGATGATATATCGGATATCTTCTAAACGGCTGGACCGATTTTCTTAAAATATAGCTAAGAACCTTATCGATCAAGTCACCTTTCAAACAGAAAAAAATAAATCAAAATCCGTCCAGCCGTTTGGTCTGTACGTCGACACGGGCAGACACAGATACACAGATACACATACACTACAAACTTATAACACCCCTTTTTTTAGTCGGGAGTTAAAAATTTAAAGTTATTTACTTAACTTTACATGAAAAAGCTGTTTCGCGTTTAAACTCGTATAAAAAGAAACAAATTGCGAAAATTCGTAACTTTTCAGAATTTTGCTAGATGAAAATATTATTATAGAACGCCTAAAAGGAAATTTTTCTTAACAACGCTTACAATTCGGTGAGTAGGAATCGGAAAAGAAAACTTCTTGCAATGACAAACCTACATAGGTAAAAATCATTAGAAATTATTCAAATTTGCAAACTCTACAATTTCCTGACTTTTCTGGAGTGTCTTTTTTTTACTGGGAACATAATCATTATTATACACAATATCTGCTAACAAACACGACTTACCTCAGCCCACATGCAAACAATCAATGAAGCGCAAGTCATTAACATTGGATAATACGCGGACATTAAAGTAACAGCCCACTGAGGTTGCAAGTCCAACTGAAAGAAGAAAAAAAAATATTTCCAATATTGAAAGAAAAATCACTAAATTTTTTAACTCAAAATCCCTTACCGGTGTCGTGAAGTAGGCTCCTCTTAAAGAGGCTGCCACAAATACCATAAAATACAACATTTTCTGTGTGGTAATACGACATGCCCTCAATACCGATGGTTGTTTAAGTCTTTGATATTCGGCCACTATACAAATGAACAATTGTATAACCGAAACCAGGGCTACCAAATAGAAAACACTCGATATGCCTGCATAGTAAGGCAAATTAAAACCGCTGCATTCATCGCCGGCATAACGTATTTCACATAGACATGTGCCATTTAGACAATCGCCACGACCCGAACAGGTGGCCGTATTAAGATCGTCGTCACTAAAAGTTTGATGTGATCCACTAGTTGGGGTAGACTGTTGTAAAACGCTCGAAGAGCACCTCATTAAGCTGTGAAAACTCGGTAGCATTCTATGGGCGAAAAATTTATCTGGAAGAAAATTATAAAAAAAAACAAAGTTATTGCCTTTTTATACGAAATGCGTTCAAGCGATTTAATTAAAAGTTCTGAATTTAAAACAGATAAATATATCAAAGAAAATTAGCAATTAAAAAATAAAAGTTCTTAAAACATATAAAGTTGATGCACTACAACTTAAATGTTTATTTTTAAGGGTAAATTCTTGGAATTTGATTAAATATAATGTTTATATTTAAAAGTTAAAAAAACATGCAAAATAAACCAATAAACCTTGTAAGTCCCTGTCCAGACTTGAAATTTTTGTTGCAGCAATTCTTGAGTTTATTGGTGAGAGGGTTGAGAAGATTTGGGAGGGGTACACAGTTTCATGTGCTCGGCAATTTTCTTTTGATTTGAAATTCGTAATTGTTTATATCAAGTTTTTAGTTGTATTTGACGTTTTTTACTTATTTTATTTATTCAGTTGTATGAAAAATAAAAAATATAACAGAAAATAAATAGAATTGTTAATTTTTCAGCAAAATTTATGGTGTAATAGAAATTTTTTAATGCATAATTGCAAATTAGAATTTTATATGTGGTCACTTATGCAATTCCAAAGCAGAAATTTAAGAAATTGCAGCAACAAAAATTTCAAGTCTGGACGAGGACTAAGAGTTTTTGTAATTATTTACAGCCTAATTTATAAAAATTATTAAAGCTTTGTAAGAAAAATATTTTATGAATTTTTTTAATAATTTTTATAAATAAGGCTGTTATTATTTATTTAAATTTTATATGAAAAACAAAAACATTTGTTTTTCATTTATGAAATTTGGTTTCGCTTTTCATATACATACATAATTTATCAGTTGGCGTGGTGCTTTACTCAATTGTTAGTCCTTAAGTTTGTTAATCAATATTTATTAAAAAAATATTTTTTATTTAAAAATGCTTTTTGTAGCTTCATTGTAAACATTTAAATTTCAAATTAGGTGTGTGGCTGGCTCATGAACGAACTAGTTCAATGAAACGATTCCGTTCACTAAATGAAGTGAACTGTTTAGTCTACTGAGCGTTTTTAGCTCAGTACTGAACGATTTTTTTCCTATTTTATGTGTGTCGCTTTCAGCTGAATATGAACGCACATACATACATACATCGAGTCAAATTGAAATAATTAATATCTTGTGAGAATATATAAAGTACTAATTAATTTCAATTTGGAAAATGTAATATACATACATATGCATGTATATTTATATTGATCAATACATTGCATTAAACTATTTTGCTTTTATTTATCTATATGTAATTAATCTGTATCATTTGACAACATGCAGACTATATACATATGTACTATGTATATAATTCTGTGACTTTTTGCGTGCGTGATATGTTTAATTTGTTTCTTGCCCTTCGACAAAATGTTTCATTACAAATGAGCTACAGAACTAATGAATGAAATACTTCAGTAAAGTGAGCTGAGGTGATTAGATTACAGCTGATAAACACAACTCTATTTAAATTTTTAATATTAAAAAAAATTTTAAACTAATTTTTAAAAAATTATGCATTTTTAAAACAAAAACGTTAAAATGTTCTATTCAGGAATTTGAATTATTTTCTGGCTTGGAGAAGCAAAAAGTTCAGGGGAATTTCTAGACTTGTGTTATAAAAGAATTTTCGAATTTTTATATGCAATATTCGTCAATTTGCTAAAATATCTGCGTTAACAAGTCAAGCCTTGAGAAATCATATTTCGAACAAGTTATAGGTACATACATAACTTAAGCAAATGAAACTTACGTCCCTATTGCCTTGAGAACGGCAATAGGCGATTTTTTTAATTTCAGAGATTTTTTCGGTTTTTTGAGTTTTTTTTTCATTTTGGCAATTTTTTTTTAGTTTTCATACTTTTTTTCTCATTTTGTCATTTTGGCGATTATTTTTGCTTTTAAAAAGTTATTTTGTTACAGGAGCCTTTTTTGCGTTTTTGGCGATTTTTTTCGGTTTTTGGATCTTATTTTCATTTTGGCGATTTTCTTCATTTGGGAGATTTTTCGAATTTTGCGACTTATTTTAGTTTTAGAAATTTTTTAATTTTTTAATTGTTGTAGTCTGTATAAAAATACACTAATTTTACAAATTGCAAGTGTCAATATACATATGTACATACAATTGTATGTATATTACATGGGATTTTAGAATTTTTCGTTACTCGTTTTGGAACACCATTTAGTTTTTAATTCTCATGTATTTGTTGTTGTAGCTCTTACGGTTCTTGAGGAAATAGCGTGTGACGGACAGACAGACAGCGTAGCGACAACAATAGGGTTCCTTTTTTTCACCTTTGGTGTACGGAACCCTAAAAAAGCTAGATTGCGCACTCAGCCAGTCAAAAAAATGTTCTACTGAGCATCTACGTCATCATAGAAAAGTGTGTGTGTGAGAGGGAGAGAGCATTTTCCATACAAAAATTTAAATTATTTACAACACAAGCAGACAAAATAAAGGACCTGCGCAATGCGCAATCATTTGACGTAAAATGAAATGCAAAATATTGAAAGTTTTAATTTTAACTGTTTTTGAAATATTTCTACATAATAATCCATATTATAAATAAAATTAAAATTTTATTTACATATACAAAAACTTAAAAACCAAATTAAAACGAGGAATTAAAACAAATGTAAACGACCGCAATGAATGAATAAACATGAAGTCTTACGTAATAGTTGTGTTCTTTTACGCAAAAGATTTGTTTATACATATTCACACAAATGTAAATTTTAATGGATTTTATAGAAAATCTAGTTCATGGAAGCAAAAATTTTGAAAGTAAAGTAGCTAGCTGTTCGATGACTGAGTATATGCAAACTTTTTGTGAAAATAATTTGCCCGCAAGGTTCAACATGAAAAAAAATAAGTGATTAATTAAAAATGCGAACAAACTTAAGTAACAGAAATAAACTTTTGCATTATCAAATGTTTGATCAATTGACTGAAAAGAAAAGTGGAATAAATGTAAGATACATATAGCACTTGTTCCTTTAAAGAATGTCAACGTTAAATTTACAAATTTTAAGTAGAGGCAAATAACTATTTTTATTTTCATATACTCTTACATAAAAAAGAGGGAGACAACTGTATTTTTTTGCGAAAGTGTGTAGAAAATTATGTAAGTTTTTGACACAGGATGGATATGATCTCTGGGCGTAACCTTTGTAATTCGAAACGAAGGAAAATACTTTCGAATTTGCATGTAATTAATATGCATATTCGAAAGTATTTTCTTTCGTTTCGAATTACAGAGTAAATCACCCTGGTTGTTTTCTTGCGAAAAGCTAAAATTTAAAAATTTTGATTTGACTACTTTTAGAAGAACAAGTACGATATGTAAATAACAGAAACTGTAAGAGGTATCGTGGGAACACACGGTTGCATTCAAGTTATTTATATATATTAATGTACTAATTGATAACTATTAAAAATTAAAATGGTTATTTAAATATAAAACAAATAATTGTATGCACATATTTTAATTACATTTCCTGTATTACATAGTGATTGCAGAATTTTTTGTCAAAGGTTAATGGGCAAGTTTAAATGTTTTAAAAATAAAAAATGCTTCCTTTAATATTGAGGCACAATTTGACTTAAAAAGAACAGCTTGAAGATTTACTGTCGTATTCTAAAATAATTATTTTTTTTAAGTGTATGCTAAAGTACCCATCCATAGTTCTTTAGGTAAATGATAATCGGTGTTTGTTTCCACTCCAGAGAAGTTGAGCTCTCTTAATGCCGCCTAAATTTCAGAATTCATTCATTCGTTATTATCATATCATATCATATTTTTATTAGCAAGATGCTGCCACCTGAGACAGCATGAAAGGTACAAGTACAACAGTGCGATAACAACGCGTTGCAACGTGAATTTTTGTTTGTGTAATGTTCTAATGCTTGCCAAAAACTTAAAAAGCATGAACTGAAGGGGAAAAGCAAGAAACCATGCCCTTTTTACAATGTATAATAACACAGTGCAGCACTAAAATCTTGAACCAATTGAGACCCCAAAAATCTGAAAGCTTATGAAGGTAGAAGAAAAACCCTAGCTTTATTAGTTAGAGTTTTTGTTTAATTAATTTTTGAAGTTTTCGACTGGGGGTGGATTATAGTACAATTTTCAAAAAACATGTACGGATTTTTAAGTCTATATCTCGTGAACTATTCGAAATATTGCTAGTCTCTCTTCGGCAAATTTTTAGCTCCTAATTTACACTATGAAAGTCCTATTTGCTAAGCTGATTAGTTTGTTAGGAGAGAGTCGTCTCTATTTCTCTCTCTCTCTTTGAGATAAAATCAAAAAACAACAACATCTTACTCAAAACATCAAAACTGTCAAAAAACTTAAAACTTCATCATAGATTTTTATTGTTGATGATGGAAAATATAAGGACCCTTCAAATTTTTTTAAATAGATACTTAGAAAAATTTCTTTCTTTAAATATATGTATGCCGTAATATTTAAATTCCCCAAATTTATTTAATTCGAACGTACAATCAAAACAATGTAAATATTTTGACATTTGAAATATGCCGTTATTTTGCATCAAACAATCATTCAAATCGAAGGTGTACATGGTACATGTACTAAAATCCTCCTTCCAGTCGAAAACTTCAAAAATGAATTTAAAAATTCCTTAGCTAATAATTAGAAACCCAGCTACGGGGTTTCTTCTACTATCATAAGCTTTCAGATTTTGGTGGTCTTAATTGGTTCAAGATTTTGAAGTTGAAAAATGTGCTGCTGTGTAATTTACTTATTTATTTTTTTATATTTTTTTCATGCACTTTGATAAAATTCTTTATTACAAACAAACACAAAATAATCACAAAATTTATACAAATATATTTGAAAACAATAATGACTTTTAAAAATCTGTGGCATAAATGTACTTAGAGCAGAAAGAAAAAACAGTCTGGTGTGTTATGCGGCCACCTGGTTGAATACACCTTGATTATTACTTTAAGTAATTTATTTTTTCAACACCTACACTTTTCTGTGACCTATTAGGCCAAACAAAGGTTTTTAAGCACTGAACCTGCAAAAAGAGTTTCCACTCAACATCTACTATTGTTGTAGAAATTAGTTGTTACTAGAAAAACGTCCAACCAAATTTTATATAGGAAATATATTTGTATATATGTATACATATATGTCAACCAGATTATTTTAATATAAAATGTATCCCGATTTAAATTTGTTAAATTTATATACATATATGTATGTATGTGCATCTGTGGCACATTGTGGCAGCCATGCATGACAATTAATAAAAATAAAAGTATTTATATAAATTTTATAAGCATTAAACAAAAGGCATATTTTTGAACACGAGTACATATTATTTCTCATTTTTTCTGTTCAATGAAAGTGAATCGCATACATAAGTATATTTTATTATCACACAAAATAAAAATAACAGTGGACAGACAAACAGTACGAGTAGAGGAAATTGTAAATTAAAAATATTCATACTTAAGTTGCATATAAAAAAGAAAAAAAGTAGACAGATAGACAAGCAGACAGGCAATACTCGCATTATGTCAACATTAAATAATATTCCAAAATACATATCGCTACATTAATTTATTGCAACATAAACATATCTCAAAAAATGGGATTTTGAAGTAAAAAATTTAGAAAAATCGTTATATCATGTACTTAATCTTATATACAAATTTCCTATAAAAATATTGTATTTCTTGAGAAAAAAATATTTCAATATCTGCATTAAGTGGTATGGAAATTGAAAAGTTTAAAAATAAAAAAGCTTTTCGAGAAATGCCTGTGTGGCAATAAAGGAGCGATAGGTTTTTAGTTATTATGTACAGATATACAATTGGGGTATTCAAACTGTAGTGTTAAGTATCATAGTGTCATAATGTTTTATTTAATTATTTATTTATTATTTTAATCTTATAAAATAAATTCTAAGATTAAATCAATAATTTTATCGAGCAAAGCTGCCGGGGCTATTAGCTCGGATTCCAAGTAATAGGTGGTGTGTTATATGTCTAAATGTTTAGGTACTATAGTGGTGGTTGTTTTTTCAATCATAATGTTTTAAATATTTTGTTTTTAAAGAAAAAATAAAAGCAAAAACAATTATACGAGATTTAAACTAATTTAAAACATTAGGTCTGTTCATTTACTTTCCCAGCAGAAACTAGCAACGAGAGAGTAAGGCAGAAATTTACAAAATTACTCTCTCTCCTGAAAAAGTAAATGAACGCATTACTTGTAAAAACTTGCATATCATATCAGAACCATGGATGGAAATCATGATACAATTGTACTTTTTCTGATGTATTTTGTTTGATAATATTTTAAATTAGATTTTTTTAGAAATTGATATTTAATATGAAATTTTTTACACAGTTTAAGGTACATTTACTATTTTTATGCATTTTTCATACCTTTTTCATTTTATTCCATTCACAAATACAAAAGTTTGACTTTCCATCTCTGATCATATATGAGAAACAAAAAAAATTTTTTACCAATAAAATTGAATTTTTGTGGCTTAATGGAAGAAAAACAATAAATTATGAAAACATGATTTTTTTTCACCATAGAAATTCATATTTTTTCAGTTTTCCTTTTTCAAATATTTTTTAAATAATTTATTTGACAACAAAACACACTACAGGTGGTTGGATAATTCTTGTAAGTAAAAATTTTACTGTATGATAATTTGTAGGAATTTGTTTGTCTCAAAATTTTTTTCTCTCTTTTGACGCTCTCTCCTTGCAAACTTGTTGAGTTAATGAACACTTTTCAGTAACAATTGTTACAAATTTTTAAGTAAATGAACAAACCTATTGACACTATGACACTTAAGACTACCGTTTGAATACCTCAAATATATGTACATACTACATGATACAATTAAAAGTATTAAACTAATAAAATAATAGAAATAGTGTAACTGATTAAATTAAATGGATAAGGATTAAACAGAATGTTTAAGTGGGAATCACTTCTCAATATATAAATATATTAATAAACTCAAAAGTAAACTTATATCTGAACACACACGCTTCTCGAATTTTAATTTAAAAGATGAATATTTATTAGCCACTAGTACGCGATTTCACTACATAATGCGTAACCACTACATAAATAATGTATAAATAACACTGTACAACACAGAAAACTATAATAAGACTTCACAGACCTTAACAAAAATATACTTGGTATTAGCGTTTTGAAAATTCAAAATAGAACTTATTTCAAAGTGGGTTTTAAGTTCCTCTTCCCCCTTTGCACATTTTCTAGAAGATACTAGGCCTATTGAAAAGGGATGGCTGAAAATATCGACCAGCTGTTTTCTGCCGTTGCAGTTACATTCCATTACAGTCGGCTAACTGATCTTAAAGTCAAAACTTAAAAAGTCTGCTTATTCAGAATAAGTCCTAATCTTATATTTAGTAGAATTTTATGGTAAATATTTTTGGGCAAATAAATTTAAAAAGAAGAGCAGACCATTTTTGTATCTCAAAATACTTTAAGCTGGCAACTGCGAAGTTAATTTTGTATAAAAAAATCGAACTATGTATTCGTTTTCTACATTCTTTCATTGAATATTCGTATTTTAAACAAAGTAATCATTTTATGACGTATGACGTACATCTGTATATGGTAATTTATTTACAAATATTTATATTTTTTTCAAGATTAATAGAGGTTGAACTTTATTTTGAAAATGTTATTAAATGTGTTCATTATCATGTGCTATTAATTTTAGCATTTACATACGAGTATACGTAGAAAGTGAACTTTTTTGATTAATTTTGTTTATTTATTTTAAATTTTTTTCCACAAGCGTAAATGTTTACTTTTACAAAAACTCAAACAATTGTTTATTGCCCAAACATCGTTAATTTTAAATATCTCTTCAACAGCGGCAAAAACGTCATGGTTTTTATTGGTTTTTGGAAACAGGAAACCAGGGTCCGTAACGGTTATAAGTTTTATTCAAAAATTACTTTTTAGTGATTGTTTTTTTTGTATTGGAAAATAATAGCTATTTTTTAAGTTTTATTTATTGCTTGGAAAATAAAAATTCCTAAGCTGATTAGTTTGTTAGGAGAGAGACCAGGGGAAAAGAAACGTTTCTGTTCCCTTCGTCTATCTCTTCCTCAAACAAATCAGCTTAGCAATAAGACTTGGATAGTGTAAATTAAGACTTATTTATAAAATTTATTAAGGCTTTATAAAAGTTTGATAAGAAAAAAATTTTTGGAAAATCTGTCTTAAAACCCCCTTATAAAACCTTAATAATTTTTATAAATAAGGCTGTAAATATTTAATTTAATTGAACATTTTTCAAACAATATATTTTCATTGATAAATAATATTCTAATATTGGCTAATGGTGTCGAAAGGTTAGCAATCTTGTTACTTCCTAACAAAGTAACAAAACAAAAATTGTTTTAAATACAAAATCTTGTCAACAGCTAACCGCATTCAAAATTACTTTAGTACTGAATTGTTTGTTTAACATTGAGCCGTTTGTTTTGAAAGCGACACAAGTCACTTCACTAAAAATATTTCCTCATAATATGAGTCTACTTTGTAATAAAAAAAAATTTGTTAAAATTTACATAAATTTACATTACATAATAGCAAGATTTTTTAATGGACTGACTTATATTAATTTCAAAATAAACGGCTCATATAGAAAAATATACACATACATAGATATATCGTTAGCAGATATACAAAAGTTTACAATTGTAGGCAAATTACAGCATTCGATACTGAAGGAAATTTCAAAGTATTTCAATAGTTTATATTGTTGCCTTAATATAGAAACGCCCTAATTCATTATTTTCTTGAAATCGAATTTTTGGTGTATTTCGATAGAACATCTAATGTATCGAAAAATGCAAAAATCTCGATTTAAAAAATAATAATGAGTTAAGGCCTTTCTATATTAAGGTAATGATATGTAACAAAGTCTACAGACTGTGTACTTTGTTTTTCATCAACTTCCCACTATTAAGTGCCAGTTTACTTGATGAAAGTTTTATTGCAACAATTTTTTATTTTATTTCTTAAACTTGCATTTTCGTTCACATTTAGTAATTTTTTTTAGAAATATTTTTTATTTGAAAAGATCTGTATGTAAATTGTATTCGTTTTCTTCAGGGTTGAAATAATGAACTAGAAAAGAAAACGAGTTTCCTTTCTATTCCTTTTTACCTTCTCGCCGACAAAGTAATACTTTATGCGAGGAAAATTACCCATCCTTCGTCTTGGTAAAACAGTGGATTTCGAATTTTGCTTTATTTTAAAATCCAACAAATATAATATTAACTTGCAGAGCAATTAAGAACGTGAACCGAGATATCCATTTTATCGGGTACAAAATTCCAGGGCCATAAATGATGCTGTCACACTTCCATAATTTTTATGCTGCGCAATTCACTTTCTTTCAACTACTTTTAGATTTCGTAAACTTTTTCCATCAACAAAAACACAAATTGGCAAAACATAAATACATATTAGCCAAGACTCACTGATTTTGTCAAAATTCGTTCGGCCACTAACAAATGTTTCAATTATTAATACAACTATTTACATATCGTGCCATAAACACCAAAAAAAACCTAAGGGACATAATTTTAGAACTTAATTTTTTGAATAAAATCGATTATTTGCGATCGTAAATAGTCAACTTTCGCCAAAAAAAAACCCGAAGTTCAAAGTATGTGTCGCTTAAGCTATTTTAGCGGTTATGGCTCGATATCTAATTATGTACTTTAGTGGTGGTTTATAAATACATATGGATACATATTACAAACAGAACACAACTCGCACATTTGAAATTTATTTTAAATAAAACTAACGAAAGAAATGCACGTTTTGATTACATATTTAAAATACATATACATTTATTTTTTTAAATATTTATTTTCTTACATTTTCTATTTTTTGCGCTAGAAAATTTCTAACTGTGTATTAAGAACTTTTCTTTGATTAAATTAGGCTTTTTGATTTTCAGACATATCAAAATCATTTCGTTAATTTTAAATCTTATTTCACAATATTTATGCGTAAAGCTAAATACATATTCTCAGGTTTTTTTGAAGTCACACTTTCTGCCCAATATATTGAATATTTTTTATTTGTTTAAAATAGAATGATTTTCTAATATTTTTGTATATTTTGCGCGTTTTCTATTTATGCGTGCGTGTGTTACTTTTAAATCGTTTCGTATTAGACTAACTGCCTAGTGGTTAAACTTTGTATTAAATGGCGGAACATTAATAACAAATTCAAACAGTGTTGCCAGTACAAATATATTGAAGGACAAAATCCTAAAATCTGAAAAGTAAATATTCAAAAAATGAATTTTAGATTTTATATGCAGATTAATGATTAATTTTAAAGTTTTTTTTAACTGAATTTAGATACCACAAACTATCATTATAAAAAAATTATTTGCAGTTTTTAAAATGTTACAAAATATTATAATATTAAGAACTGAATTAAGGTACTCTGCCTGATCTGCTTATTTTTCACTTGATATTTTAAAAACTTCCCAAATGTTTTATTCAATTCCCTAACAAGGGCGTTTTGAAATTTTATTAAGTTGGTTATTATTTAAGTCTTCCTTTCTGAATGATTTCTATTTCAACTTTTAATATGGAAAATTGCAAAAAAATATGAGCAGTATTTAATTGAATCGTTGAAAGACGGGTGAATAACATGGACGAAAGAATTTATGGAAATTTATCACATTCCACTAACGGCCATTTTCACAAGTACAATTAAAAGCTAACAGGGACTTTAACGGCAAGTTTTGTCTGAAGAACTATCAGTCATATTAACTCTTAATCATACATTGTCAAAAGGGACGTAAGCAAGAGTAAATAAAAATAAACCCGATTTCAATGCAAAGATCTGATAGAACATTTTCGAAAAAAAATTTATGGGACCAAATTGGAAGTAATACTCTTTCAAACAAAAAAATTTTGAAAATATTTTGATTAAGAAATACGTAAATTATAAAATTAAATTTTAATGGGCGTGCTTCCGCCCTATTTTTTAAATGCAATATTTGTGAAAAACACACAAAAAATTCAATGGGTATAGCCCCGCCCATTTTTTCAACTTGAAAATTGTGTAATTACAAGAACCACAGTTGTTTGCTAGGTTTTGCAGCCATCAAATAAATCAAATATCATAAAATAAAATAAAAATATTTTTTACAATGGGACCATTATTTTACCCTCTCAGGCAAAGACAAATTTACAATCGGTATAAAATGTACCGAATTATGAAGTAACAATTTCAAAAAAAAAAAAATACTGACGAATTGATAACCTCGTCCCTTTTTGAAGTCGGTTGAAAAGTTAAACAAATTCAGTTTAACCACGACTCCCGTGCTTTAGTTTCCAAGTTATAGGCTTCTGAAGTTCTAAATACAATAAATTTGTAGAAGCTATACATGCGGCAAGTACAAGCGAAGAAATGCATTCAGTCTTATGTTTTGCTTGTATTGGAAGTAACTTTTTACTATATAGAATAAGAGAACCATAAGTATAGCAAGGTTTATTATAAAATCTGCATATGCTAATCTGTTTGAAACAAGTCCAGCTTACTTAAGATTTTAGTGATAAGAAAAGTAAAAAATAAATACATAAAAAATTAATTTGTGGAAATCAAGCCAGTTTTCTGTGGTTATTGTAATAAATACACACAAATAAATACTGATAGGAGGTTATCAGTCGTATTCAAAGCAAATGGGGGTAAAAAACTTTTAATTAAAAATGTTTTTGTTTAACTTAATAAATCAAATTGAAATTTTATTTATCAAGCAACGGATAACGTACGCTTATTGTGAATTAAATACTCGTATGGGCAATTCCACAGTCATACATATATGTATGTACATACATATCGTCGGCTTAGAGTGTAAGCCAGGAGAGAAAGAAAAATACTGTGAACATTTTTTAAACATAGCTTAAGAAATTAGATTAATACATTAAGATTTTTCGACATGTAGTTTCAAATTAAGATAAATATTTTAGACAGTCGATGCGGCGTCATTTTCTCTTTCGAACGGCATTAAAATGTCATATTTTATAAAAAGTGGATTTAGCAGGTTTACACTCTAAACCGACGACATGTAATTTAAAATATGTATATCACATGCATTTACTTTAATTGAATACTTTTTGTGTAAATTAGCATTAGAACTCATTTAATTGCAATGCAGCTGAAAAGCATGGTAAAAATTAACTCGGTCGCGCGACCGATTCTCACAGCATTGACACAATTTAATTGTGATAAGTCAAAATTTTGTATGAATAATTTTGTAAGTAAACTAAAATTTTATTCACTAGCAATACTACTGCCGCATGCCGCTTACATTATTGTAAGCCATTGTCCATTGTCCATTGCTTATATCTTTATAACAAACATAGAGACATGGGGAGTTTACGCAAATATGAAGCTTCGTTTGTAGAATTTTGTTGTATATATAACTCGATTTTGTCTTACGTCGACTTATGCTGTTATCGCTTTTAAACACAGACATACATATGTGTATGTATTATATTATTTTTTTAATATTGTTTTTGATCTATCAACTGAATTAGCCTTCTTATCCTAATGCCTAAAAAGTAATTTGTTTAAAAATTATCAAAACTTTTCACGGACAAAAATATCATAAGTGATCAGAAAAGTTAAAAGAAGATTCTAATATTTAGAACTTAAGATAACTCGGCCGGCTGCAAAAAATTTTCTAACCAAGAGCAGCTGAAATATACAGATTTGAGCATAGTGCTTATTGTCACTGCTTTATTAGAGGAACTAAAAAATATTACCCAGCAAAAAAATTACAATAGAAATCATTAGTTACAGCATTGATGAACTCAGCTCCAAGTAGTTATTTTTCTGGTGAATCATCAATGAATTTAACACATGGTTGTCATAGATAGGAAGTCATCCAAATAACTGAATGGTATGCACTTAAAATGTTGTTTAAAACAATTTTAGATATAAATACCAGGCTTAAAATATTTTAATTCAGTACCTGTAGTGATTGGTATGCAATGAAGTGGTAAGTCCATGGAACTAGGTCCGGTTTTTGTTTTTGCTTGTAAATACACATTTCCTTCTCCGTTGTTTGTGCTTTAGTTTCTAGATCGCATACTTCTGAAGCCACCCACTTAATCTTCAATAAATATTTTATTCTACAATACATACATTTATAGATATTTATCATTTATGCGCACAACGTGATAAAACTAAATTTAAATTTCACAATATTTTCCTAATACATACATACATAAATATTTTTTTTAATTCCTGTACGACTTACTACATACAATTGTAATTGCCCCCATTTGTATCTCTAAATTATAAAAGAAAACAAAATAAAATAATTAATAACATAAATTTGGAAGCAAATATATATGTATGTATATATGTACGTGCATATATGTACATATGTATGTAAGCATATAGTACGTACATATGTACTTATATCTTACTGTATAAAATATGCTCAACAAATACACTTCCAACCAGTTGCGTAAATAGTTTAATTTGCTCCACTTTAAGTAAGCATCAGGGTTACTTTCAATGGCAATGCTTGGCAAAGCTACCACGCAAAGCCAAGCAGAGCCATGCGCATACGAAATCGATACGGTAAAATTCAGCAATAATGAAAGTGTACATATTATGTACATAAGTAATATATGTATATATGTTTGAAATTCATATTATGGATATTTTAGTTTTTTTTCTGTTTTTGGAAATATCAAAATAATTGATTCTAATTCGAGCTAATTGAATATCTAATTGCATTAGCAGAATTCAATTACATTTCTAATTGTAAAGGTAAACCAATTTTTTTTGCTAATGGCAATTAATTGCAATTAGTTTTACCATTGGAATAAAAATTTCAATTATCTAATGGGAATTAGTTGAACTAATTCCAATTGTTTAATGAATTAGAGAATTTCACAAAAGAAGGTTAATTAGCAATCATTAGCATTAATCATTATCTAACATCTTTGGTTTTAACCCACTTTTATATTCTAGGATGGTTATCAATATAAAATTGTATGGCAAAACTCGTTAAACCATGTTAAATTTTGCACTTATGCTAACGTCGTGATTGTTTTTCGTTATGCATAAGGCTGTTATTCTGTTTTGAAACTTTGACAACACATTCGGTATTTAGGGCAAAACAATTTAGTGTTTATAGAAATAACCACAGCTTCCTTCCTACACCCATAAAACCATAGTGTAGTATTTTATGTTCTTCCAATTAGATGCATTAGATTTTCGAGCTTTACTGGGTATCGAGCATTGGGTATCGAATCTAATTATAAAATATTTTATTTTAAATGCTTTTACAATTATATTACACATCGATTCCTTTTTAAATTTTATGGGCCTACTCATAGTTTAGAATCATAAAAAGGTCAAAATTGTTGATAACTTTTAAGATAAATGCTGTAAAAATTTTATCGTAAGCGAGAATTTACGTATGTAAGAAATTTTCAATATTATTTTTATTTTTTGCCGCTTACGATTAAATCGAAAATAAGAATAGATTCCATTTTAAGTATACATAATTCACAGTAATAGCATACCAGAAATTATCGATTGCAATTCAGTAATTCACTGCTGGGTTATCGAAGACAATCAAAAATTATCGTCTGCTTAATTTTATTGGAAACAAACACAAATTTGAATGATTTGTTTTTGTTTTTAATAAGAATTTTTTTTATCTTCGATAAACAGTCAGTAAGGGTACCAATGAATCAAAAGAATGTCTTTGTTGCCAGTAGGGGACAATTATCGGTATTACAGTTTACGAAACTGAAATTTAGTTGCCGAGTCATTAGTTAAATAAAAATATTCTTTTCAATTACAAATCGTATTTTATCGATAACTCATTTTAAGGTTGCGAAGGAATTTCTAAAAATGGCAAAACGATCTACCTTTTTAAAAGCAGTTTTTTACTGTCACACAGTGTTCTGATTTTATTTAGTTGTATCTATAATCACATTAATTATTGAGAGAATTAATTGAAGCTTTCAGCGCAAATGTGATGTAACTCTAATTTATTTAATTATTTAATTACTCTGTTTAATTATTTAATTACTCTATATATAGAGTAATTAAATAAAATATATTATCTATGTTATGTTCTGTGGAAAAATGATTTTTCCGTTCCATCTTCTTTCGAATACCAAAAGGTGGCTTGCTTACTCTAGTTTTATTTTAGATAGTTTTTAGTGTAAAGAATGTATTTATTACCAGAACTGCTACCAAATAAATATGTGGGTTACACCATTTTTTCGCTGATGGCTCAATTTATCTTTGATTTTTATTTTTAAGTTTGTGTGGTTACATTTTCAAGTTTATTAAGGCTTTAAAAAGGTTTTTTAGAAAAAAATTTCATAAAAATTTTTCTTAAAAAGTCTTAGGGCCTTATTTTATAAAACGCAACGCTTAGCGTTGAAAAATTTTACATGTGGTTTGTTTTCTTTCAACGCTTTGCGTTGCGTTTTATAAAATTGGGCCCTTAATAATTTTTATGAATAACGTTGTTAAATTTTATTTGATATTTTTATTTTTTTTTATTATTATTATGTATCACATTAATTTAACTCATAAATTTATACAAATCAAAATATTTCAACTTATCATGCAATTTTAATAATAAAAAAACATGCTTTGATAACTATTGATTTTTGCAATTATATTTTAGGGAATTTACATGACACTTCAATAAGCAAAGTTCAGTTAGAATTAATTCCAATAACGTCTTGCTTCATAATCAATTGTATTACCCAATGCTCTAAGAAATGCTTCATGCAACAAAACTTATAAAAAAAATTTATCGTTTAAATAAGTCTAGTTACATTTGAAGAAACTAATAAATACATATTACAAAAATTTCAAAATACTCACTGTATTATTTTTTGTAACAGGGAAGTTGAACCAAAGAACGCATTTAAAACACCTTTTCTTTCATAATCGATCTTAGCACTTTATCAAAGTGTTCATTAATAGTCATAAACTATATTTGTTCACTTTATTTTAATTTAAAAGTAATAAAACACAAAGTATAATCGTTTAATATCACTTGGCATGCAACATGGAGGTATTTATTATTTACATATTTAGCTTGAGCTTTTTGACTTGATGACACTATAAAAATATTATTTTATGTTATATAAAAAATCATTGGCGCATATTCATAGTCAAAACAAAGTATACTTTAAAAGTTTGAAACCAGTATTTTATGTGATAATACTGGTTTTAAATTTTTAAAGTATACTTTGTTTTGACTATGAATAACATAATAACAATGTTGTTTCTCTTTATTCCTACCTACAGGGAAAAGAAGCCCTTTAAATGAATAATGAATCGAATAAATCTGCTTCAAGCCAAGCTAACAAAGAAGAAGAATACATATATAGTAAAAGAAATAAAGAAACTTAAATGTTAACATAAATTCTTGGTATGTATGCTTGCAAATAAAGTTTTTGTTTTCTATAAAAATTAAATTTTTCTATTTTTCATACATATACATATGTATGTACATAAATGATTAGAAAGACAATTGAGGCATATAGGTCTCTTATTCGTAAAATGAATGAATGAAACTAATCCATGTAAATGGGGTTGTAAAATAAATAAAATGAGAAATAACGCTTTACTTGCATTCCGAAATTAAAGTATTACAATACTAAAATAGGTATTTAATCCTATTGTCTGCCAATGCCAGGAAACATAATAGTAGAATACATAATTTTGCAAACATCTCAATTACAATTGTTAAGAACATTTTCTTAAAGTTACTTTCGAAATATGAACAAACGAGATGTGTTGTGGAAGTATATTTGCTTTGTTTATTATTTGATTTAAAAAGCTTGTCAGATAAGGATTACATGAAGTGTATTACTGACATTGAGTTCTAGTCGCACAAAGACTTGGATAATAAATAAAGCTTAAAATTGTAGTTTACTGGTTGGTGAGATTTTTTGTATAATAATCCAGAAAAATTATAAGATGGTAAAATGTTTTTGTAGAAGTTGGATATTGCAAAGAACAACATATCACACTAAAATATGATTATTTTTCTTTGTTAATATGAAAACTCTTTTTTTTTAATTATTCGTAGTTTTTTAATTTCTAAATACATACATTCATATAGTTAATGTAAATAAATTTTTGTATTTTATTGACGCTATGCATATCAAATAATAAAATATTTAACCACATTTAGTTTATAATTTCAATGCTTTGTTTCAATAGAAACTCAAAGTTTAAAAAAATTATTTTAATACATAAATTAAAAAAAATTGGAAATAGACTAATAGAAATTTAAAGAAATGTGATATGTGGAAAAACTGCATTAAAATACCCATTTCAATTGTATACAATATAATATATTGCCACTAGCGCAGAAGTGGTGTAACCCACATCTAGTTATCTAAACAATTGCTCTTTTTAATTGTTTAATTGCTTTATTATTTTGCAATATTGTGATCTGTGCAAAAATGATTTTTCATCTCCATTTTCATTAGAATTCCAAAATGCGGCTTACTCTAATTTTGTTTGATATGTAGTTGGTAATGTAAATTATAAAGGTATTCATTTCAGTGAGGGTATTCATTTCAGTTTTTTATTGTTGGAAAAATTGAAAAATGTAATTTTTCTTACAAAAAACATAGGGAAAAATAATTTTAAAAAAAATTTATTTATTTTCCTTGTGTTGGCTGTAAAAATTTACATTTTCCATTTTTCCAAAAAAAAAAACTGAAATAAATACCTTTTATGTATTTATCACCAGACCAGCAACGAAAACACGAATGTGGGTTACACCACTTCTGTGCTGATAGCCTCATATATGTGTATGAGTAGAAGGAAATAATTTTAGGAACTTATTAGAGTAGTGTTACCGTGCTCAACCCCCTAATTTAATAATGCTATATACATACACATACATGTACATATATACATAAATCGCTCATTTACTCAAAGAACGCCATAACTCAAAAAAAAAAATAAGTATGCTAGAAAACGCGTTTGAAGTTTTCAATTTATACGCATCTTAATAGAAAAAGTTTTCAAGAGTTGAGTATTCAAGATATTTGTATGAAATTTTTACACAATATGAAGAACAAAATGAGTATTAATTCTGCATCATTAACTCAAAAATTCCATTTTTCGAGTTATGACGTTCTTTGACTACATATAAGCTTCTAATTTTGAGGAAAATAGAAAAAATATTAAAATGCACTTGCCAAGCCCCGATTAATTGCTAACGAGTTGCTACACTTTTGCTAGAGATCTAAAAAATATTCACTGTTTATGCTGCTATCTTCTTATTTAATGTACATTAATTGTTCAGTTGTTTAAATATTTTCTTTTGTTTCTAGAAAATCAATGAAGAAATATTTAAAGACAAATGCTGCAGTTAAAAAAAAACCCAATTTACTATTGCAGACTTTAATTGGGCTGCGCCAAACTGCTAAGAAAAGACTGGAAATTATTTACTTACATACATATAAAAAATAACTTTAGGCTTTTAAAATGCATGAGTAACAATTAATAAATATTTATGCATATAAAATGCATATATGTATGTATGTACGTAAAAATGAACTTGCTTAGTATACTTCAAGTTCTTTTGTTTTACAAACAAGTTATGTATATGCACAAATTAAGATAACGTCAGACTGTGCAAATATTTTCTTTTTAAAATATCTAAATAATATTCACGAAGTTAGAAAAGTTTGTATATGTACTATATCGCTCATTTACTAAAACAATGTCATAACTCAAAAAGAAAAAAAACGAGATTTTTGTATGAAATGTTTACACAATATGGAGAACTTTATGAGGATTAATTCTGCATCACTAACTCAAAAACTCCCTTTTACGAGTTAAGACGTTCTTTGAGTAAATAATCTATATGTATTTTAAAAAATGGGTGTGATGCAGGATTAAATTAATGCATGTTCGTCAAAAACATATAGAGGAGTTACATATATCCTACACAAAACTTAAACATTGAAGAACATCAAACTTGCAATAAATCAATTAATCGTATAAACATTTTCAATCGTATAGAGAAATGTATGTTTTTATATTTTTTCAGGGACCGTAACGGTTATAAAATGTATTTTAAAAATTACTTTGTAATCGTTATTTCTTAATTTTTATTTATTCCTTTAAAAAATAAGAGTTATTTCGTAACTTTTTATTCCTCACAAAATAACATTTACCTTTTGATGTTTATTTTTTTTTTTGCTTAATTTTTAAAATTTAGAAACTGTAAATTTTGCGTTAAAATTAATATTACCCGTCTTAAAATTGAATTTATCGTCAGAGTCTATAAAAAAAATCTTATAACATAAAACATAAACAGATGAGATGCAACAAAATTATTTCGAGTTGGAATATTTTTCAAAAAGAGTACCTTAATCGCCTAAGGTTTTTTAGAATTGCTCCTACCTTATCTATTTGCCTCTTGCAGGCTTATGTTTTCGCTATAGGAATATTGTGCCTTTAATATAAGTATGAACACTTTTCGTGGAAAAAATTTCAAAATATTTTTAAACATTTTGAACTTTTGTACGGAACGCATACCTAAGCCGCAGCAAGAATTAATCGTGTGTTATTTTAGAAGTGCACAGTCTAAATAGCTAAATTACATTTTGTGTCTAACGTGAGTTATCCAAAACGCATAATTCTAACATAATACAAGATCAATTTGATAAATGTAATGTAACTGCAACGTATGAAACAGCTGATCGATATTTTTATATGAAAATTAGGTTACGTTACATTACATCTCTATAACCATTTTCATTACTTTTCACCTAAAAATATCGATCAGCTGTTTCCTACTGTTGCATTTACTTAACATTACAGTCGGCTAACTGAGCCTTTAGTCTAGCAGTATGCAACATGAAATTATTCTCGCATATGCACAACTAATCTAAAATTCTTCTTTTACTATGAGTAAATATTTTTTTAACATTTCCTTTTAATACTTAATATTTTAATAGCAGGTATTCTTCCCTATTTGTTGTACCAATCAACGTTATGACTATGACTGGCTTGTACACGTACACGTAAATATACATACCAGTATGTATGTACATACATAAATATGTATGTGCTACGTCATATCTATCTATGCATGTGTAATATTGTCGGTTTCATATAATTTTTTTGTTATTCTCGTATTTGTATCTATTATGTACTCAAAAGTCGGTTGCTTCACATTCACTGTTCTTAAGTACTTTGCAAGTGCAAGTTAAGTGCAAATGTACTCAAAGATACATATATACAGTTACTCACATAAATATTTTGCTTATGGAAAATGATTTATAAAAATGAATTATAGGTAGAAATAATTTATATGTACATATTCTAATTTAAAAAATGTATTTGTTGTTGGTTTAGTACGCCTATATGCATTTCGTTGCTGCTAGGCAACACAGCCATAGACTCCTGTGGCTTCTTTTTTGTCTATAAAAGCATATCAGAGTTTTAAAAAAGCACTAAAAACCGTAATTTTGAAATTTAAAAAGCGTAAAAGGCACCAGTGCAGTTTAATGATGTTTTCTAGGCTATTCTCTATTTCGGCAATATTATCAACAAATTTAATGAAATATATACACGAAAAAGGTACGATTTACAATAAAGAAATAAATACACCAAGTTTTTATTAAAGTTATTTTAGGATATACACAAATTTCTTAAAAGCATTACTTCGTGCTTTTTCTTAGTTTAGTACTAACTAACGCTCAAAAAGCACTAAAAATAGTTCCAAAAGCACTAAGTTAGCATCGCTGCTCCTTAATTTAAGAAATAAATTTATTAAATTTGTACATTTTGTTCTTTTTATGGCGTCAAATTTGTACTTTTACTGGATATGAAAAACTTGGTTTAAATACAGGACAATTTTAGTTTCTTTCTGGATGCGAACTAGTCACATACTATTGTATTTTATGAATAAAAACTGTGATTTCAAATTATTATAAAATACATTGCTTACTAAAAATAAATCCATATCATTTGGCTTTGATTCGATTTAATTAGAATTTTTTGTAGCAAGCGAAAATAGCAAAAAAATATTGTAAATAAAAAGCGACAACGAAAACATATGAACATAGAGGAAAATAAGTATCCATCCCACTTGGGTCAAATGTAATGATATCTTTATAGGTGATCATAAAAAAGCAAATAATTTTAGTGACGTATATTTCATGTTCCAAAAGAATGGTTTTTATTTTTAGAGTAAAAAAAATACATGATGTGTAAAAAAACTAAAAAAAAATATAGTACAAATTTTCCAAAAAATTAGTCAGCACAATATTTTTTAGTGTAACTGTACATTCAGCAAGCATACATACATATGTACATAAATAAGAATTTTTTGAAATGATCTTATATGTATTAATGTATTCAAATGTATTTACTATAGTTTGGTCGATTTTGTTTACTTTTACTATTTTTGAAAGATAAAAAAAATAATTCATATGTATGTATGTACATATTAGTGATGCACGAATATTCGTATTCGAATTGTCGAATATTCGGCCATTTTCAGGCGAATACGAATATTTTTCCAAAGAAATTAAATTAATAAATGAATAAATCCTAAACGAAATTTATATAAATGACTAAAAGTTTTAGTTTGTAAAAATACATTAATTTTTTTATAGAAATTTAGCTTTGTATCATTTTCAAACATTATTTAATGACGATCATTAAATTTTGGGTACCTTTTAATAACTTTAAAGTACGCGAACACGAGTGTGAAGTCCTTTTTCATAATAATTTTTTAATATTTCATATTGCATATAATAATCGTATTCGTATTCGCGAATATCGTTTGAAATATTTGTATTCGTATTCGCGAATATCAAAAATTGACATTCGTTACATCACTAGTACATACATATGTATGTAGGTATACAATTTTGTCAAAATTAGATAAATTTATGTTCTTCTGTAACTTTTTTTATAGTTTTGTTATTTGTGTTATTTGTATATTGGCACAAATGATTGATTGATCTTGTTTACGAATACTTTTTGTGTAGATAAGTATTATGTTTCTACGCGTGTTCACTTCTGTGAAAATAAAAAAAACTATAATCAAGACGAATTTAACTTAATTTTTGCTTCATTTAAAATGAAACTTGGTATAGCGATTACGGCGTATTTGAAAAAATTAATTTTAAATTAAAAAAAGTCGACATAAAATAATTTTCGATAGGAAATTAAATTTATAATATTCAAATTTATTCATTACGAGAGGGAAATGACAATAAAAAATATTGAATAAGCATGCTTCCACACTAGTCTAGGGCTTAAACCGAAATCCTCCACTTCATTATTATTAGATATGCCATAGTTTTTTCTCAGAAATGGAAAATTGTCTACGATAATTTTTTTTTAATTTTCTTTTATCTAATACAAAATTACCATTAAAATTTTTTAATAGTCACACAAAGAATAAAATGTTGCTATGAATAATATCTACTTATAACATAACATACATACATATGTATGTAGCACAATTATGTATGTGCTACATGTATGTATGTACAATTGTACATCAAACATGAAAAAGAATTTTTCAAATTTTATTTTATTCTCATTTCAAAAAAAATTAAATGAAACTAAAAATGAACTGACTTTAATACAATTATTTAGGAATTTGTGTGATTTCCATCGTAATAAATAGGTATAAAATTTATATTTTCAAGAACTATAAAATAAAATATTTATTTGTTTACATATGTAGATGAAAAAGTTATATTAATTTTTATTACTTTTTATCAATTGTTCAACAGTTTTCTTTTCAAAATAATTCAGTTGCTACAACCTAATGAATTTCTTTCAAAAATTATTAGTCTAGGTCGTGGTTCAACAAAACTGAATCACTCTATTTATCAAATAAATGGAAAATATCAGTGTTGCAAGCTTTTTCATACGTAACGAATTAAAAAATTTAAATAAGAGAGATGTTTGTGGTTAATTTTTTTTACATATTTTAATTTAATTAATTCATTCTTATTCAAAAAACTATTTTGGTTACACTATTGCAACTCAATTGGATTGATGATTTTTTGGAGTTTTGTATTAAAATATGTGTTGTAAATTTTTTCTAATCATGAGTAGGTATACTCATGAAATGCATCATAGGTATATGTTTGTTGGAATCAAATTCTGGATTGAATTTACAATATATTATTTTGGGTTGTTATGAGAAGTCTTAATGTTGCATTAAGAGTTTGAACTAATTATATATTAAAGTAAAGAACCTTTTTTATTTTTATTTGTAAACTAGTTGTGAGCTTTCTATCAAATATCTGAAAATTAGATATTTTCGATAAAAGCTCTTGCAAGGCTTCACCTCTTTGTAGTTTCGAAATCTCACAAAAATAGGATTTAAGTAGGACGTTATATATAAATTATATGTGTAAAGCTAAGCTACTTATCTAAACATTCAAATCTTTAAATATTTTACAAACACCTACGCACTATGTTTACTTTTTTCCAATTTACTCTGGAACTAATAATAACTTAAAAATATAAAGATTCTTTTGACTTTTTAAAATGAATGTATTTTTCTTTTTTTAATGCAATTTTAAAACTGGTTCTAACAACAACTCGTTTTTTAAGAGTGAGCTATTAAAATCATTTTTGGTGAAACTTAAAACAACTCTTTTACATAAATACCTATGTACATACATACATTTATATAAATAAATATTAAAATAGAAAATAAATACGTATGTTCATATGTTAATATAATTACCTTTTTTAATACTGAAAAATAATATAAAAACGCAAAAAATAGACGATAACAAAGGTATGTTCGTAGGCAATTTTATAAGATTTTGTTAAATAAACAAACTAAATAAAAATGCTATCAACCATTAGGTCGCAGTAAAGGGGGTCAGCCCAACAATAATGGAAGTTCTTTTATTAAAAGAAAAAACTATTAACCCTGTTAAAAGTGTTCACATATATTCTATATCAATTATGAAATTTTCGTATATCAGGAGCTTTCTTATATAAATCTTTTTTATATGTTAATAATTTTGTTTTCTTAGATTTTAATAAATTTTTCTTTGTTAGCTGTCAGCTATTACTACACACTCGCGTACTTAAACGGATTTCGCCACGTTTTTATTTATCACAGTTTTTTCCGAGATAAATTCAATGAGCAATTTTATTCTAGTTTAATAATGTGTTAATAATAAATATTTTTATTAATCTATCCGTTTAATAATATTTTTTCGAGGACGACACTTTTATCTAATTTTGTTTTTCTTTCTGATTCAATACACACTCACACTACTTTATCTACACCAATATACAGAGTTGCATTCAGAGCGTAGTAAAAAGTCAATGAAGCGATATGTATGTAAGTCATGTTTTAGACTTGGCAGTTTTTCAAGGAGCGTTCTCTTCAAAATTCTCTTTTAAAACAACTGCTCGATTGTTTACACACGGACGGTTCCTTCTTAAATTTTCAAATAGTTTTAATGCAGCGAATAAGTGACAAAAGATAATTGAAGTAATTTTTTTGTACAAGCAAGTCTCCCTCTTCCGCAAACTCAGACTTCTTCAAGAAAAACTGCCGAGTCTAAAACATGAGTTATAACGGCTGTATGGTCGTTTGGATGATATAAGGAAATAAAATTACACACCCGCAAGATACGGGCGAAAATTATCTCATTTTGAATTTGTGAAATAACCATCAGCATTTTCAGAAGCAAGCTTGCGGTATTCCCAACTTTCAATTAGTAGATAAGATGTTAAAGGAAAAGCAACGCATAAACATATTAAATACAATAATAAATTAAATTTACATGTAAATAAAGGGCCTAATTTATAAAACTTAATGCTTTATGAAGGGTTTTTAACACGAATTTTCATATAAATTTTTCTTAGACTATAATTTTTATAAACAAGACTGAAAAAAAAGAAACACTGCGCTGCAGAAGGAAATTTAAATGTTCTGAAGTGCTGTACTGAAAATAGTGTACAAACATGCCTACTACTTAAAAGTATATTATACAGGAAATTGTATTGCTTTTCAAATTAATGTTTGCTGGTATAATGCAGAGCAATGAACCAAATACGGGCAGGCCGTAACGTAATACTGATTAACTATTGAATTATTACAATAATCTAGGTATTTGAGTGAAATAAGCCCCAGTTCATGCCTTTAAAATTTTAAAAATTATTTTTCTTATAGGTACATACTACTAGAAACTGTGCAATAAACCATGCACTTGTACGAAAGTGCAAAGCCCATAGACATCGCTTGCACTATGCCATATCTTATAGCCATGTTTTTAAGAACTTTTATTTTCGCCTTGGCATTTTTGCATCTTGTTGAAAGTTCAAAACCATAAATTTAATCTTTTTTGCTTAAATAACAAAGGCACTTTTTAATTTAAAAAAATGTTTTTTGAAAACATTACTTTTATTTACATATTCTTTGTTTAGAAGGCCCTAAAAAGAAATGAAGTACAAAAAATTTAGTTAGTTTTTTCGTGGCTGAGGTATTTCCTTTGAGAGATCAACTTACCTAGAAATCAAACCATCCTTCTTGGCCAAACGTACAATGCAATCATCAGATTCACCCATACGACGGATTTCACCGCAGATGGCGTAAGTCTTGCAACCTTCGGTCATGCGGCCAGTCTCTGGGTCAACATCAACAAGGCAGATTTGAACGGAAGCATGGTCCTTAGCGTGAATGATTCTGTTGGAGGCAGAGCTGAAATAAACAATTACATGTTAACGTTTATAAAAACATTTCTTTTGAATGGTTTTTATTCTTTTTATTGAAAAAAAACCTAAACACGTGTTACTTACCATTTGCGGGGCACGTACAAATCAACATTCTCACCGGCGTCGTTCTCCATTGTGTTTTATCTATTTTCAAAAACAAAAATTGTATTATTGAAAGGACTGCACTTGTTTATTTTTAACTTATTTATTTATGGAATTTTAACTCACTTTTTGTAGGATTTATAAAATTGTTGGACACTCTCACAAGGAGGTAAAAAAGAAAAGAAAGATTTTCAAGGTTGCCAGCACTGAGACCTACACAATGAAGTTGGCTGCAGTTATTGAATACTATGAAAAATAGTGCTTATAAATACAACCATGTATTGTAGTTTTTGAAAATGCCGCAAGGTATGCTAAGGTTTTTGTTATATTAAAATACTTTACTACTATCTATACACAAAAAAATATGCGTAATAAGTTCTAGAGTGCTAAAATAATCATAGCAATGTAAAAAGATTAAAATAGACAGTAGGCTAAGCAAAAAAACCATATGAAAGCGTTGTTATTTCTTGTATATTATTTGATTTGATATTATTAATTATTATTATTAATTAGTTGGTTACATTACAGCAAGATATACTGTTGCTTTCTTATTTAATTTTTTTAGCCTGGCAGCGTTTGTATACTTTTGACAGATTTTTGTTTTGGTTTTTATTGTTGTACACTTTTTCTCTTGTTCTGTCAGTATAGTTTAGTGGAAAGTTTGATTTATTAATGACTTGTCGTGCTGTGTTTTTGTGTTTCTAAAAAATTTCAAGAAAATGCAACAAAATATTGTGCCTAAGAGTATGCAAAGTTATGGTGATAAGGTAAATGACAAAAACTTATCCGATAGATAACTAAAATTAAAATTTAAAGATGCACTAGAGTAGAAAACTGATTCTCTTTTAATATTATTTTTTGTAATAAAACTTAACGTGCAAATAATATTTTATTCCTGTGTTTTTTTGCCAACAATTTTTCTAAATTTATACAATTTTCCAACAATGTCCTCCCCTTGAAGACTATTTTAAGAACCTTCTCTAATTTCACAACTTCAAAAGTATTGATTTTAGTCTAATGCTTGAAACGCTAAATAGAATTTATTCTCCTGCTTCATTTTCTTCCTCGTTGCTTAAAAGGAGTCAGGGAACTTTTAATGTTGTTGTTGATGTGCTGTTTGCGTGTGTATTTTTGTTGTTGTTGTTGTTGGTGTGAGGGAAAAACTGTTTCTGTTAGGTGCGATTTAGTTATTGTGCATACATACATACATGTGTAGTTTTTTTTACAGCATTTTCTTTCCTCTTACTGCAATATATTGTAGTGTGTGGGAGCTCGTGTGTTTGCTCCCAACCGTAGTATGCGTTGAGGGGCAGAAATAAAGTTACGTGTAATTTAAACCATTTTCTAAAAGTTTACATACTATGCGAGTATGCATTTATAAAAGTTGCTTTAAATTATGGCATAATTAGTATGCAGATATATATTACATACATACTTACAGATTTCCATACATGTATCTGTGGCAATATGGAACAATCGCTTAATTATATTACAGATGAATATTGCATAAGGAAGCTATTTGCCATCGGAAACTCATTTTGATTAAATCTGAGTTGACGTATTTTGAATATAGGCTCTCGATATATCGTCATGTAAAATCCCAAATATGCCATAAAGTTATTATTTGTCCATGCACATGCTAAAGAGCAAATGACAAACATAAAGTTAAAAGTAATTATTTTGCCAATAATTTATTTCGCCAGAGAATATTTAGAAAAACATTTCTTTCAAAAAATTCAACATAACTAATAAATGTTAATAACATTCATTCTTCCTCATCACTCTCGTATTTTTCCTACAGGAAATACATATTTCTTATCATTATTATTTCACTTACATACATAATTTAATTACAATTTGTTCAAGTTTTCCCAAATCTAATCAATTTTCCATTAATGTCATCAGTAATTGAAAAATAATGGTGAAAAAAAGAATAAAACTAAAAGCACCACATTCTGGTTTTTTCCTGTATTTTCAAATATTTTTTCCGTTAATGTATTTTCACAGTTGCAAGCGATCATGTAAAAATATGTAGTTGCTTATTATTGCTGTTGTTGTCAAACAACATTATTGAAATTTCTTTAAACTTTAAATTTTTTTTTATTTCTACAAGTCTTAGGCTTCCACATATTTAAAACAACTAAGTAATTTTCACTGTCATCTTCATCAAACAAACATAGCACCACAAACAACAGGCAAGGCAACACAAACACAATTACATATATAAACTAATGGAAGAAATCATCTTTATTATTATCAACACTTGCAGCGTAACAATTATAATTATCATCATAAAGATGTTGGAAGTAGTGGCTACGATCATATTCCCGCTTCTCAGAATAAATCGTACGATCATTAACCGCATTTTAGAAATTCTACTACATGCAATTTTATTTCAAACTTGTCTATGCTTCTGTTACAGCCACAAGAGAGGAATGATCAGCATGCCTCCTTGTTGTTGTGTTGCATGATGTTAAGATGTACATATTTACCACACTGACTTATTGGCTGACTGACTGAGATGACGGAATAGTTAATGGTTTTTTGATTTGTTCGTTATGTGGTTGCTTGATTGTTAGGGGCTTGTGTAAAACTTACATACATAGTTTAGTTCTGGTTGTTGTTAATCTTTCTAATTTTGTATTTTAGTGTCAGATTCTATTTGACATCAATATGTTTGGGTTAAATACTTGCAGCATTTTATTCCAATCACTAATGATTGGAATTTGATGCTTTGTTTGTGAGTGATGAATGACGGTGTGTGTGGGGGTTTGTCATACCGCAAAAAATACAAATATATTAATATATGACAATAGCAAGCAGACAAAAAAATAGGCAAATAGAAAGAGTTATAGGTAGAGAATAATGGAAATGGTTATGAACTTGAAAAGTATAGATCAAAATATTTTTGTAGTTTAACTATTTGTAACTATTTGTCGCCATCATGTCAAATCAATGTCAAAATATTACCACCTATCTTCCCGCTGTCGCTAAAGGCTCAGTTAGCCGACCGTAATGTAATGCAACTGTAACGTAGGAAACAGCTGATCGATATTTTTATATGAAAATATTATTATTTTACATCTCTATCATCTATTACATCTCTATAACCATTTTCATTACTTTTCACATAACAATATCGATTAGCTGTTTTCTACGATATAGTTACTTTACATTACAGTCGGCTAACTGAGCCTTAAGGCGTTAATTATGTAAGTGTGAACTTAGTACAATTCAACAATTCATAACATTTTCACATAAAATAAACAAAAAATGGAAAGGATAAAAAACTCCCGTATTAATAAAATTAATTTGGGTTTGAAGTGTACGTTAAAATATAATTGCCATACACATTTTGACTAAAGAAAATAATACAAATTAAGGTTTTTATGGATACGGCCGTAAAAATTTGACTTCAAATTCAAAAGAGGTCACGATATCTCAGAATTAAAACTTTAGAACTGTATTTTGGATAAATAATTTTCAAACAAAAATCGTTGCCTGTCTCATCTAATTAAACTTTTATGCACTGAAAATGTTACTTCAGCGTCTACTGCTGATGGAATTGGAGTAGAGTACGACACAAATAGTCAATACAAATTTTTATTGAAACTAACGTCCATAATAATGGCATAATAAATAAGAAAAATACATGTACTACATCCATAGAACATTGGAAATGTGATTAAGATGGCGAAAAATAAAAAGAGAAATTTTTTTAAATGAAAAATTCTATAAAGTACCAAAATATACCATAAATTGCTCAAACATGCCCTAAAAATTAAAAAAATGCATGCTAAGCTGAAATATGCAAAAATATGCTTTAAAAGGTAAAATATGCAAAAGTATGCACTAACAAATCGATGCCAAAATTCATAAGAAGTTCTGAAACGAATAAATATCTTATCTTCGCATTAATACGTCACACCAGAAAAAACATTCAATTGCATATTTGTGGTTTCTCTGGCAATAAATTACCCAGAGGAATCAATTGTTGATGACAACCAGGGCTGTCAGATAGGGCGATTTCTCGCCAAACGTGGCAATTTTTCAACTTATCTGGCGTACAAGTTTTTTGTTTGGCGACACGGCGATCTTTTGGCGATTATTTTGGCAATTTTTAAGTAAAATTGAATTTAAAAATTTTTCTAATTCAGGCAAATTAGTTTGTTCAAGGAGTAGTTTTAGAAATAAATCCTACCAAAAGTCGTCTGCAAGAAGTTAAAACAATTGGATTTTGATGATTTCTCTTATATTTACTTTAGTAATTAATGTGTTTTGAATTTGGATGAGAAAAATTTATAAGAAATAATTTTTGGCGATTTTATGTCTAATTGTGGCGATTTTCTGATAAATTTTTTTACGTTCATTTGATAAAAATTTATATTAAAAAAGTTTTATATATTAACAAAATTAATATCAAATATTTACTACGAAAAATAAAAACTAAATAAAACTGATTTTTGGCGACTTTTGGCGATTTTTAAATAAATAGGTCGGAAAAAATCTGTCAGCGCTGATGAAAACGAGTACACAAATTCTTGTTATTGATATGATGTAGGCAAATACTTGTATTCACAGAATAAGGGATACGAAAACCTTAAACAGGCGTTTGGTATTAATTTAATAGCCAAGCTTAAAAAAGAAACATTGACCCTTTAATTTCAGCGGAAATCGTTTTTGATCATACTTAAAAAAAAATTTTGTCTTTTGTTAAATTAACATACTTAATTTTATTTTTAATAACAACCTAATTAAAAAACCATTTCGAAAACCTATTTAAATTACTAATTAGCATTAAGAAACGTTACAGAAGTGCATTTTATTTTAAAATGATTTTAACAGTTAATATTTTAACATTGATGCTCTCTGTTATTGAGTTTAACATTTAGTTTTGATTTATAAAATAGAGTTGATGGACAAACTTAATAGTTAAACTCTTAATTTCATTTAGAAAAATCTCCACACTTAAAATTATGAAAATTTTTTTCTTCATGGATATTAAAAACCTTAATTAAATAATTACATGCAATTTTTAATAATTCTAGAGGGGGCAGGCATCAGCTATAAATGACACTATGACATTGGGTGGACATTGTTATAAATAAATAAAGGAATATAAAAAGCAATTCCTGTTGGGGGGGGGGTGTTGGTGGCAATATACTCCCCTCGAATGGCGTTTCTACGCCTATGAACATCAATTTACGCATTCTAATACCAATCAAATGGAAGTTTTGCTTAACAGAAAAATGAATTAATCAACAAAACATGATATGTTTAAAATTAAATTTATTTATTTTTGATATGAAATTTATTTTAATTAGTGTTTATTTTGGGAATTGTTATCATTCTCAAAGCAACAGGAAAAACGCATAGGATCCAGCTTAACTACTCAATAATAAATTTCAATGTTTTTTTAATACAAAAAAAAAACGCTGATGATGAAGGTTTAGTGGCCTTCGAAATGGCTGGCTGTTCCGTTCAACTATGTGTTGTCAGAATTTTTTCAACTAACTTTGATATTATTTGTTCATTAATAATTATGCATTATGCACATGCAATTTGGCTTAAAAAAGCGATACAAACTTTAGCCCGTTCAAATAAATCTTAAATAAATTTATTTTATTTTCTCAAAAATATCAATAAAATGAGCGGGAAGTACCAAGAATAGCCTGAAATATCAACCGTATCCCATATTGTTTTTATGAGATCTAATAGTGCTAATTTTTGATATTTCATCAGCCATTAAGTTTTTAATTAATTGTTACTATAATTTAACCGAAATTCGTGTTACGCTTTATTTCGGAAAAAATTCGTTACATATTAACAAAAGTATGTAACAGTCAATCGCATCCCACATCGTTACAAAACTATTTTCCAGCATGGCAACACTTCACTCTACTTCTGTTATCATTTAAAACATTACAGAGTCTTTTCGTATTATTTTGACAGAACAACAAAACTTGAACATTTTAGTTAGTTGCATTTTAGCGGTCTCATAAAACGCTTGTATCTTACATATTTAACGGATAAAGGTGCCTTTTATTAAACTGTTTTCTTAACGAAAAACAATGTGTTTAAATTAACTGAAAACAAAAATAATAACATAAACAAATAAAAGTAGTTAAAGAAATAACGCAAAATTGCTAATGAAAAAAAATAATCATTTGTTTGTTTTAATAATGCGATAGTTATGCAAATATTTAACTAAGCTAATTGCTAATTTTGAAACATTTTAAGGCTATTTAGCATATATTTAAATATATTTGCTTGAACATTTAATTAATACTAAAAAATGGAATATTTATTTAACTACATACATACATACATACATATTTTGCAAATTAAATAAATTTCAATTAAACTATTTTCAAAATTGAATATACGAGTAATAAGCTACGCTATTTAAAAGTGATGTTAAAATACAAATTGTTTGTCATTTACCATGTTCAAATATTTGTTTGAAAAAATATAAAAATAGCCTCAACGAACCCCTTTTTAAAAGTTGTCGCTGTGAATTGATTGGCATAATAGACTTTTGCACTATTATTCTTAGTACAAAAAAATAAAATAATAAAAACAAATAAAAACGTTTAAAGTATTCAAGTGCCCTCAATATGATTTCATTTCTAACAACAAAATAACTCAATTACATTTTTATGTAATTTAAACTTAATTATAAATGTGTGTGTGTGCTTTTTAATTATATGTTAGACCCATTATCAAATATTATTTATGTATAAAAGTTGTTTAAATTGTTAATTAACGAAAATTAAAAATAAACGCAATTTAGTAGAAGCAAACAAATTTAGCAAAATTATTATATTTAGATGAGCAAATAAAAAAAATGGAAATTCCAATAAAAATATTTTTTATACATAGATACATACGCATATTATTTTAATAAAAAAATATGGGAATCGGTTAACTTTGCAGGCCATCCCTGAAACTTCTCGCTAAATGTTAGATTTTCGTCGAATTTGTGGCATCTGATACACTTTTTAAGTCTGTAAAAATCAGTGAATATGTAAAATCGATTTTACGAAGATTTTTGGAGTTAATAGAAAAAATTTTTTTTAAGAAATTTTCCAGATTCTTTTTTTTAACACTTAAGCAACCTTTGCAACACTCAGGCAATGAATGCCTATTACTATTAGTTGGTGTTACCTTCTTTTTCGAAAAGGATAGTGATAGATAAGACAGGTGGTGAAGGAAGAGATAGTGGAAAGTTTCATTATTTTACAACTCTCTGTTTTTGCACGTTTTTAATATTGCAGTGTTGCAGCGCCTCTGGTGCTAATGAGGAGTATTAATTTTTCTAAGCTGTGCTTAGATGATACATTAGTATTAGTATGAAGTCGGTAAAGTTCAGTGACCAGTGTCTACGCCGAGATCGACCCCATTACCTTCGGTTTTGTAGTCAACGTGCTAACTATTTCAGTCAACGCCACCAGATTTTAGTCAAATAGAAAAACAGTTTTGGAATCAACCGAACTCAATCGATTCACAATGTATCTTACAACATCTAAGGTTACCATCCTTGGAACGCGGCAAATTTGCTTCCGATTCGTTGACCGGTTCACACACACATATATACACATATGAACATCCCCAACGGAAAAACTCAGAAGACCTTCTTAGTTTAAACCTTATTAAAGGCCTGCTTAGGAAACTTTTTGATTCAATTACTATTCTTATAGGACATTTACACCTGCACAAAATCTAGCAGATTTACGGCCTGTCCCACGATGTCTCCAGAATTCCTTCGATATATTGAAAACAAAAGCAAATTTTCTAATTTTATTGCAAATACAAGTTGTCGATGGAACAATTTCTGGTGACATCGTGGGACAGGCCGTTAATTAAAATTTTTATGAAAATCTATACCGTTTACAGCAAGTTTTTTTTTTTTGAATTTATCAAGATTATTTTAATCAAAACAAAACCAATTAATAGGGCATTTACACCTGCTCAAAACCTATCAGATTTTAATTAAAATCTTTATGAGGATCTATACCGTTTACACCAAGTTTTTTTGACATTTATTAATACTTTTTTATCCAAAACAAAACCCATAAAGTAAAAAATAACCAAAACTATAACCAAACAGCTGCAATGTAGCCAATTCACACAAATCAATTTTTAAGCAAACCTTAGCTAATTCAATTATATTTTGTATAAACGTGTTGCACAGGGTGGCATACAAAATAAGGAGTATGGAGGCATCCTTACTCCTTCTTTTTCCCGCTGGGTCATTGCGAAAATAGTCAAAATCGACTCTCAATACCAGAACCACTCTAAAAAAATCCAAACCTGCATGATACCCTAAACTACCCGCTATCGACCAAAAAAAGAAGAACAATTTATATTTCTGTCTTTTTCCCAGTTGAATTTAGACTATACAAAGTAAACTTTCCGTGCCTAAAAGGAGGGTTACAGACAACATTTTAACAGAAATAAAAACCTTGAAACTTAATCACTTCTTCGGCTTACAACTCTTCAATGATAAATAATAGCTTTGAAAACGGAATCACTTTGGATTTAACACCCCTTTCAGACACGGAAAGTTTACTTTGCAAAATCTTAATTCAGCTGGGAGAAAGACAGAAAGAGATTCGATCTTGCTGAATACAGTATTGTAATTCATTGTAATTTCACTTGTACCGTGTGTTATTGCGGTAAATTTTCAACAATTAATCAATATTGAGCATGCAATAAAAACTTTTATTTTGCATGTTTGAAATTTATTTCCTATTGTTCGTTGCGAAAATACACTTTATCATGCGAAACCAACCAACCAACAAAGTTTAATTTTATCTCAGTGCTAAAAGAACATGTTGTACTATTGTTCCAAAATAAATATGCTGTAGTTTTCTTTTTTTACTAGAAGTTTTTCTATCTACTCGTACATAATATGTAGTTTTTCTTCACATTTCCCAATCTTTTTATATTTTTAATTTCATGTGTATGAATGTCTGTATATATTAGAGGCCATATGGCAAATGGCCAAATGTTGCTAGCATTTTTTGGTCGTTTGTTTTTTTATATTAAAAATTAATATAATAACAAAATTTTTAAATATGTATGTATGGCTGCTCAAAACAATTTCAAGTGCTAGAAAAGCCATAAAATTCATTTTGTTATTTTTAATAGTTTGGAGTTCAAGACAAAAGATATTAAAAAGCTACAAAATATAATTAATGAAATAAAAAAAAGAAACTGAAAAAAAGAACTTACACGGCTAATGACTACTTTTAATTAAAATCAATTAATAGAAACAAAAATCTCATAAAATCTAAATAAAGAAAAAAACTGTTTTAAATTTTTACTTAAGAAACAGTGTGCATAAATATTTTTATTTATTTTCTTTTATTTAAAATACAATATCATAGGCAATTAAAAATTCTTTTGAAAACGTTTATGTTAGTTCTAAATTTCTATAAAATTATATTAAGCTCTTAAGAAAATTTAAACATAAGCAATTGCATTGACTTACATACATACATATGTATGTATATGTATGGCATAGAAAAAAAATTCAATTCAGCCAAGTTTTAACTGATCCACTAAAATTTAATCACAAAATTTTTAACACTAATTGTGCTATTATTGTATATTACCCAAGGTAAATGCAATTCAGTTTCACTAAATGCAATTGAGCAAATCTAAATGCAATTCAGCTAAACTAAATGCAGTTCACATAAACTAAGTGCAGTTCACATAAAATAAATGTAATTCAGCTAAGGCAAATTCAATTCAGAAAAACTAAATGCAATTCAGCTAAGCTAAATGCAATTCAGCTAAGCTAAATGCAATTCAGCTAAGCTAAATGTAATTCAGCTAAGCTAAATGCAAATCAGCTAAGCTAAATGCAATTCAGCTAAACTAAATTCAATTCAGCTAAGGCAAATTCAGTTCAGGAAAATTAAATGCAATTCAGTTAAGCTAAATGTAATTCAGCTTAGCTAAATGCAATTCAGCTAAGCTAAATGCAATTCAGCTAAACTAAATGCACTTCAGCTAAGCCAAATTCAATTCAGCTAAAGTAAATTCAATTCAGAAAAATTAAATGAAATTCAGCAAGACAATTATATGGTTTAAAAAGAATTTTAGCATTATAATTAAATATGTATATTATAATTATATGTATACTATATAATATGTATAACTCCGATCGTTTATATAGTTTTAGTAATATTTTGGCATCATACATATAATTCAATTTACGAAACCTTACAGTTTTTAATTGATTTCAAACTAAACTACACTTAAAAAAAAATCATTAAAATTACAGTACGGCATGTAGGCACGCTGAATTTACCTCCGGATAATGATATTCAACAATACAATAAATTTTGATTCTTGTAGTTTGAAGTACTACACATGCATTTTCTGTCATTCAGCTTCAAATTGTTAATAATCCAGAGATTCTCGGGTTGTAAGCAATTTAAGTTTTTTTTTTTTTTTTAAAAAAACGTAAACAACTAATTACTAATGAACAAAGAAGAACAGACACAAACACACAACCCGCAAAGCGATTAGCTTGTCTGCAGAAAACACCCAGAGTCTATGGTGGGAATCGAACCCACGACCTCTGGACTGAGAGGCTAGCATCGCTACCAGTCAGCCACAGGGGCACTCAAGTATTATTATCATAATTTGGTAAAGTTACTATATAAAATATCCTTAAAATATATTTTATTTTCAATTCAGCTAAGGAAAATTAAATTCAGCAAAGCAATATTTGCAATTATTAACCAATTTTACTTTTTCTCAGAAGTAATTTGTTAGTTTCTTGCAAAAATCATGCTAATAAGTAAATGCTTCACAACAGATTTGGAAATTAAACTATATTTTTTGTTTACTACTGGTTTAATGCAATTCAGCAAAATAAAAAAATATAGAATACTACATATTTGAGATTAAATACAATTTATATGTTTTTTTTAATTTAGCGTAGCTAACTTCAATTCAGCTAAGTAATAATTTAAAGGGTAAGGTATTTATGCAGGCAAAAAAGTTGCTAAAATTAATGTAAATTTAAAATAGTTTTAGTTATCATTAAAATATAATTAGGTATTAATTTTCCCTCAATTCAGCTAGAGATAATTAAATTCAGCGGAAAATAACTTTATCATTTAACAAATTTATTGAAAAGAAGTTTTGAATTCTCTTTGGAATTGCCTTAATTATTGTATACATGATTAAAATTTTGAAATCGTACATAATTTACTTTATTTTGCTTATGTTAACGCAATACAGCGAAGGAAAAACGGTAGAACTAAAGACAATTAAGCCATATGAAGATATAAACGTTGTATTTTTTTAATTCAGCTAGTTTATACCCAATTCAGCAAGGTAAATTATTTGGAGTTGAAGTAATTTTGGATATAACTTATACGGAGAATTTAAAATTTTTGGACGAAGTGATTGTAAATTTGAAATTAGAATTTAATATAGAACTTATAGCAAACAAAAATTTTTATTGCCTTGATCCCTTTTAGACACACAAAGTTAACTTTGCAAAGTCTTAATTCAGCTGTGTGAAAGACAGGAAAGAGAAAGTACTCCTTCTGTCTTTCTACCAGCTGAATTAAGATTTTGTAAAGTATACTTTTCGTGTGTAAAAGTGTTGTTTATATACGTTATGGAAGATTCATTTTTTTATTTTAATTTTGTATTTTCATAACGTTATTTATTTTAACGTTCTTTGATGTAGAAATTTGACCTAAATTTTAACTAAAACTTTTTCTCACTTGATATTTGATTTATTTATTTCATTCGTCACTGCATGATTTTTTTGTACTATTTTTGGAGAGAAATTGCATATTTCGTTTGTTAAAGTGTTATTGAGTATTTACACTTGTCTCGACGCTAAGAATACTTGTTGTAAATTACATAAACAAAACTGCTGCCAAGTAGTCTAACTAAAGTATTATTATTATTATTATTTTATTTTGTTAACAGAACAAAGTGTTTTTTTTTCTATTCTATATTTCTTATGGATTATTATGGGTTTCTAAATTGTACATTCATATATAAATATCTATGTATATCTGTGGCAATGAGGAAAAAGTGCTTAAGTCACATTTAACTGTTTTGCAGGAGAGCACTTTTCAGCATTCAAGTCGATTTTCAGAAATTTCTTTCTTTTGTAGTTAAGTTGGGAAATTCTCTGTTAACCTTTAATTTTTTAAGCAAATATCGTTCTAGGCACTATAATTAATACATTTAAGTTGAAATATACCAAAAGGTAAGCTAAATTAAGCTATTATTCCAAATAAGATTAGAAGTCTTAAAAAGATAAGTCGCAAGTCACAGTGCTATAGCTTCCTGAAAAAATACACAAATTAATTGAAATTCTTACCAGGGTTACGTTTAAATATGTAGATTTCGGAGGTACCATTAACTCAAAATCAGCTTATCTCGACTTAAGCACTTTTTCCTTTTTGCCACAGATATGCTTATGTACACTTCGCTATTTTATTGTAATAAAGACATAACTCAGAAAATCTAGTTTTGCAAAAAGTAAGTTTTAAGCTTTTAATTTACAGAAATGATGATACAAAAATATTTTCCTTTCTCTAGATGTGCGTGAACAAGCCTTTTATATGAAACTTTTATACAAAATTAAATGTGATATAACTATCTTTACCACATTATTAATTCCAAAAACGATTTTTTTGAGATATCTCTATCTTGCAAGATGTGTGCTTTTAAACTTTAAATAAATCAATGAAAAAAAATTCTCAAAAATAAATACTCTGCCTGTTTTTGTGGCAAGAGAGTTTCAAACTGCCTTGGTACGGAAGTACGGAGTCATAAAAAAAATTCAAAACTGTGTAATGAACCGGGGAGAGATGCTGAATTAGAATTTTTAATAAAATTTCAAAACATAATTTTTCTTTACCTTACTTAACTCATAATAAATTTAAAATAGTCACACTTGTGAATAGCATTAGATGTTATTATTTCATAATTGCATTAGAAATTAAATTAAAGTAAAAACAATTCTTCAAAATCTGTAACAATCAAACAGACTAGCAATTATTAAATAATGAAGAAAACTGAAAAAAAAAATTGTCAAAAAGGAAATCCTGTGTGGAAATAACAGTCATGTTATAATGCCTCTGACTTAGTTGCTTGTCTGTGATATTTTCAAAGCATTTCATTGAAAAAATTTAAACTACAATAATTACATCACGATTTTGATTTGTATTTAGTATTTTCCTTTTGCACACTCATTCTTACCTTTCCCATAACCAGACACGAATTGTAAAGGAAGAGTTTTTTCTTTACAAAAAACAAAGAAAGCAAAAAAAAAATAGCAAGATAAGTATGGATGTACACTTATGTTAGTATATATACAAAAAGCTTTAAATGAAAAGAAAATTTAGAACATTTTATGAAAGCCTGGTAGTAATCCTAAAGCATCCAACTTTATAATAAAAATCTAAAGAAATTTGATGCAACAAAAACAAATATTTAAAAGAAAAAGTTGCTTGCTGCCAGCAACAAACAAACAAATTTTATATGGCTAAATAAATGTTGTATGTGTGTTCATATTCTCTGCCTGCACTGCAGATGTACGATTAATTCGAAACTACCAGAAAATAACGTAAATACTTTTGAGGAAAGTCATCATCATTATGATGCTGAAAAGAAGTTGCTCTAGTTCTTCTATCGCTCAGAAGAAAATTTCTGGCTGTGTTATTTGGTCTTTGTTAACGAAAAGAGTAGAAAACCTGTTGCCTTATTTCGAACATCTTACGAGTTATCATATTCAGCTGCATCAATGATATAATAAATTGACTTGTTTTGCTGCAGAGATTTGCCATACTCTAGTTGTATTTTCATGTGACTTTATGTCTTTTTATTGTTGCAGCAGCACCCTATGGTTGGTGTGTAACAGAAAATATAATCATTCAAAGTCAAACTGAGTATGGTGACAGGAAATAAAGTGATTAATTGAAAAAGACAGCAGACACCAAAACTTTTTTTTATAAAAAATGTATTGAGAATTTTTTTTCTTTTTTTAATGTACATAAGTAATTTTTCAAGATTTTTGTTCTTTATATATACAAAAATAGTAAATATAACTTCATTTTTCACACATCATTACTCAATCCGTTGGATGAAAATAGTTTATTAGATAGTACTTTGACAAAGAAAAATTCTGCTTAAGTTGAAGCTTGAGAAAAACTTTATTATTAATACTCTTGCATTTTCTTTAGTTTACAATTTAGATTTTCTTATAATTTCATATTAAAAAAATCTAATTCTTTGATTAAGCTACAGAAATCCAATTTAGTTCAGCCGGAAAAAATATTTCAATAGTTTAACTGATCAAAATATTTTCTATTTGATTTTGAATTAAAAAACGAAGGGCCTTACTTTGTAAAACGTTGAAAAAATGTATATGGAAAATATTTGAATTACAACTATGTACAAAATAAGGCTTTAAGTTAAAATTACAAGGAGTTTTTGATAATTTTCTGGAGATGAATGCTATTCAGCCCAAATGAATACTATTCAGCCTACATGAATGCTATTCTGCCCAAATAAATGCTTTTTAGCCCAGCTGAATGCTACTCAGCCCACTTGATTGTTACTCAACCCAGCTGGTTGCTTTTTAGTCCAAATGAATGCTACTCAGTCCAGCTAATTCGAATTCAGCTAAGTAATATTATAATATGATAAATATGTTTTCTTTAAATTTTCAAATTTAGCACGAATTTGGTAAATTTCCAAAAGATGGATAATACCGTTCAGCTAAGGAAAACTAATCATTCAAATGTATTTCTGTAGGCCTCTCATTTATTCAGCAGAGCAATTGTGTTATAAAAAATTAAATTTTTATGGTTTGATTTAATGGCAAAGTAATTCAGAAAAGAGCCTTATTTCTATTATTCATAAATACTAATTTGTAAAAATAAACAAAAATAAATACTTTCAGCTCGTTTTACCTAATTAAGCTAGAATTAATTTGCTGAATTCAGCGCAAAATATCACTCAATGCAGAAATAATTCAGCCGTATTTAAGGGAATTCAGCAAGCAAAATCTCCCTTAATTCAGCTGTTTGATAATGAAATAAATAAATACATGTAAAAATAAACATTTTCATTGTAATTATTTATTGTTATTTAAGGTGTGTTAAAATGAATACAACTTAAAAAAAGTTAAGCTTGTCTAGATGCATTTCAGTGGATGAAATTTTCTTCATAATAGTTTATTGTTTGAAACAGGAAATGTTCCCTACTTGTCACATAAAATAAGTTGAAGCTAAAAAATATATCCATTTCTTCATTATTTAAATTCTAGCAAAAAAAAAAACGTTTTTTTTATTAATTTACTCCCTGTTTGTGTAAGACGTTTGAGTTAGAAATCTTGACGTTTCTGTAATAGATTAAAGAAAAGTTGTACAAGTTTTCGTTAATCTATTACAAAAATGCCAATATTTCTAATTCAAACATCTTACACAAACAGGTGGTTGGCCTTGCTTAAGCCGAAATCTTTTTTATGATAGTTTCCTATTTGAAGCAATGGCCAGGGAATGTTCCTACTTATCAACTACGATAGATTGAAATTAGAAAATATATTTTTCCAATTTTCTTTAATCCAGCTAATTTAAATTCAATTCAGCAAAGCAAGTATTTAATTTATGAGCAAATAAAATAAACCAAATAAATATATTTTTTAATTTTCATTAATTCAGCCTTGTTTAAATAAATTCAGCAGACTAAATCTCGTTTACAATAGTTTCTTGTTTGAAGCAACACTCAGGAAATACTTATCTTATCAAATAAGATTGGCTGAAACTAGAAAATACATTTTTTCGTTTTAATTTAAATTCTAGCAAATTTATTTAAGTAGCTTTTACCGATTTTCTTTAATTCAGCTATATGTTACTCAATTCAGCGAAGCAAGTATTACATTTATGAGAAATTCAAGTGAAGAAAATAACTATTTTTATTTATTTTTATTAATTCAGATTTGCTTAAGTAAATTAAGCAGACAAAATGTCGTTTATAACACTTTCTGATTTGAAGCAACACCAAGGAAATATTTCCTACTTATCAAATAAGGTTGACTGAAACTTGGAAATAGTTTATTTCATTACAATTTAAATTTTAGCAAATTTATTTAAGCAGCTTTTGCCGATTACTTTAATTCAGCTAATTGAAATTAAGTTCAGCAAAGCAAGTAATTCATTTATAAGAAAATCAAACAAAGACAATAAATATTTTTATTAATTTTCATTAATTCAGCCTTGGTGAAGTGAATTCAGCAGACAAAATCTCGTTTATAACAGTTAGTTCTTTGAAGCAACACCCAGGGAATGTTTCCTATTTATCAAATAAGATTGGCTGAAACTTGTAAATATTATTTATTTATATATTTTTATTTGTACATATGTATATGTGTATATACAGTGTATTTCGTAAACATTTTTACTGTCAATTATTCATTAAACATTTAAAGAATTTAAACATTTTTAAGAATTTGCACTTTATTCATGTTGCCAATTTTTTTTATTCAGCAATTGTCCACAATTAAATTATTTTTATGTTTCAATTCATATAACTTGGCTTAAAATATATTTGAACTTTTTTTTAGCTTAGAAGTGTAGGGTGTCTTTTAAGTCCTTAACTTGCCTTAAATATAACTTTCTGTATTATTTTTTTACAGTAAAGTGAACGCTTTTTTCTTAACTTAATTTTGCATAAAACATTGAACAAAACTTTATTTAAGGAAAAAACACGAAATAATAATTTGAAAAAAAAAAATAAATTAAATGTAAGCAAGCTTAATAGATGTTCAAATCTTGTAAAATTAGCAAAGAAGTGGAACATTTATTATAGTAAATGTTGAGTTTTAAAGGAAGATTATTATAAAAATAAACTGGATAAAGAAAAGTAATCTAACAAAAAAATAAAATAAAAGGAACAGAGAAAACAATTGGAAAGTTAAATGAAAACCCAACACGTGCCTTTTGCTTAACACTGCTGCAAATAAAAAATAAAAATCAAACGAAAATAATTTTACGAGTAACCAAACAAATGACTCGTTTTATATAAAAATCAAACAAAAAAATTATAAATAAAATAATTGCAAAATAACTTGAAGAAAATTTTATCAAACATGTCTTTAAAGGTAAGTTGAGTGCGTTTAAATATTTTTGTTTGTTGATATTTTCCAACATTTTATTATTTTCAAGAACTTATTACTGTACTTTACATCATGTATTTTTTAAAGAAATTTCGTGAAATTTATTGCACGAAATAAAGATAGATATTTAGCTTTAGAGTAATAATAAGTGCTCAATTCACAACCTATTGTGGAAGTCGTAGTTCGTATATGAGTTGTTGGTAATTTCATTAAAACATTTGCCGTATTCAAACGGTACTCATAAATTAACACGTTTTTAAGTAATAAAACAAAAAAAAAAAATGATTGCTGTGAGCAACGTTTCATAATTTACAATTATAAATATTTTACTTTTTTTGTACATTGCTTACTAGTAGCAGAAAATTTAACATTTTCAACCCAAATTTAACAATTTCAGCACAAATTTCACAATTTTAATTACGGTAGAACACCCAGTTCCGTACTACTCTTAGTCTCTCTCTCTCTCTCTCTCTCTCAATTACTTTGGTAAACTCTTACGTGATTCTACATGTAGTTATGACAAACAAAAATCATAGCTGAGAAAGGCTTATTACTTTATGACCTTTTTGTTTGAGCCACAACAAAATTTTTTTAAACTATTTTAAAATGTTAAGACATTATGAAATTTAGGACACTTAAGATACCGGTGTGAATATCCTAATTGTTTATAAACAATAGGTTGTGAGTTGAGTAATATTTGCTCAATATGCAAAAGCATTTTCTTTTCTATAACTCAATAAGAAAACAAAATCATTCATCAGTTTTTAGCTGATTTCTATTACCGATTTACTTTGGCAACATACTCTAATAAACAATTATATAATAAAAAAAATACTCCTAACACAGATTTGATAATATTTTAATTAAAGCTTGTTAGTTATTGACACAAAATGTTTAGTTAGTTTTACTTTCTTGCAATAAAATTTAATGAAAAATAAAATAATAGCAATTAAATTAATTATGGCAACGAAACTAAGAAAAAAGCAAAGTGGTTTAAATGTTAGCCAACATTTATTTTGTATTGCTTTTAAAATATTGTTAAATATTATTTAAACAGTTATTAGTACTCGTATTTAGCGTTTGAAGCGCTGTAATTGAGTTCAAGCAAAATTATCACTTTATCCATTATGTACGAGTATTTGTTAATACATAATTACGACTTTGTATCTTTTAGTTTTTGAAATACCAAATAAAAAAAAAAACAAATGATGTTATAATTACCATTAAAATAAATTGTATAACACATTAACACGTTCGCTGCTGGGAAATAAATTGAAAAGTTCAGGAATGGATAGGCCCGAAGTCTTGGGTATTGTATTGACGTGACATCGATGTTGACAGCTGGAATAAGGGAGATTATAAACTGCCAGTAAAACAAAAATTTTGACAAACAGGCTGAGTTACATATTAGTTGAAAAGATCATATGTCAGATTTAAAATAAAAAATTCAGTGAAGTGCAACTTTGACACGCGCACGAAGGGTTCCGTATGGACACTAGATTGTAATTCAATACAAACCTTAGCCTATATAATATATAGTTTTGGCATTTTTTGTTCGTTTTTTTTTCATTTTGGCGATTTTTAGTTTTGGCACCTTTTTCGCGGTTTAGCGATTTTTTTCGGTTTTTTTTTGCATTTTTTCCATTTTAGGGTTTTTTTTAATTTTGGCGATTTTTTCGGTTTTGTTGATTTATTTTAGTGTTAGTATTTTTTTATGAGTGTTTTTTTAGGTTTGGTGTTTTTTTTCGGTTTTTGGCAATTTTTTTAAGTTTTGGTGTTTTTTTAGTTTTTGCACTTTTTTCTTCTCGATTTTGCGATTTTTTCGGCTTTTGCGTTTTTACAGCTTGGCGATTTTTTTCATTTTAGCGATTTTTTAGTTTTGGCACATTTTTCGCGATTTAGCGATTTTTTTCGGTTTTTGCATTTTTTTTCATTTTGGCGTTTTTTTTTCATTTTGGCGATTTTTTCGGCTTTGTTGATTTATTTTAGTGTTAAAATTTTTTTCATTTGGTGCTTTTTTGTTTCTAGCGATTTTTTTTTGCTTTTTGGCGATTTTTTCCTGGCTTGGCTATTTTATAATTTTGGGATTTCTTAATTTTACCATTTTTAAATTTCAAGATTTCAAGATTTGCCTCTTACGATTTCCAAGATACAACAAATTGTCAAAATTACATAGTCAAAATTGTATTAACTGATAGAACACCCTTTAATTTCAGTTTTTTTTTTTAAATTTTAGTGTTAATTGTTGTAGTCTGGAGTCTGTATAAAAATACACTAATTTTACAAATTTCAAGTGGCAATATACATATGTGCATACAATTGTATGTATATTACATGGGATTTTAACATTTTTCGTTGCTCGTTTTGGAGCACCCTCTAATTTTTAACTCTCATATATTTGTTGTTGTAGCGGCCAAGGTTCTTCATACTCTGTCCAAATTTCAGGTCCGTAGATCTTACGGTTCCTAGGAAATTGCCTGTGACGGACAAATGGCCAGCGTAGCGAAAACACTACGTACTGGTGTACGGAACCCTAAAAACATGTCAGGCTTTACAGATTTACCACAAATAGGTGTGCTCTTATTGAAGAAAGAGATGTTCGTAACAAAGAACAAGTTCTTCTTTCTTAAATTATATGAATGTATTTTTTAAAAAGACTTATATTTTCTTAAATAATTTTCTTTGAAGAAAATTATTATTCCGTTCCACTGTATTAACTTTTCTTGTACAAGTTTCGTTTAATCTAATACAAAATCACACTCATTATTAGATAATTGTGATCCTCATGTGCTTAAGCGGGCTGACACGAGATATCTACACATGGAACCCTTGGCGGCGAACGTGTTAAACAATTTTTATCAGTTAATAAAAGCTTTTAGGCATTAAAAAGTATAAAATTGCGCGTATTAAAGAAGATGCGAGCGCGCAATTTAAATAACAACTTGAAAAAGACAACTTTGAATGCCACTTGAAATAAACACACATTTTAAGTTCATTTGTAATTTGCTATTTAAAATGCATATTAAATATAAAACGACACAAAAATTTTAATTTTTCAAAACATTAAGCAGTTGTTAAAAAAGATGTACTTAAATATCAAAATCAAATGAATATTAACTAAACAAGAAATCTGCAAGTAACTAAGCTTGTTTTTTTTGTTAAATTAAAATTAAATAAAGTCTTCTCTTGCTATAATCCAGCGAAAGTTTTATAAATAAATTTAGAAAATATAAGGAAATATGTTTTTAATTAAAATTAATAATTCAAAAAACTCTGAAGGGATTTGATAATTGCCAAAATAAGATGGAGACACATGCGAGAAGTGGCAATAAATTTCGTTGTCTTCATTTCCTTGATTGATGATTTTAAAAATATTTGGTTATAGTAATTAAAAAGATTTCTTTATTTACAAAAATTTTATAAGATCTTTTTTTTTTTTAAATAAACACAACCCTTGAAGCGATAAGCTTGTCTGCAGAAAACACCCAGAGTCTATGACGGGAAACGAATCATCCACGACCTCTGGACTGAGACTCAGCCACAAGAGCACCCAAAATATAGCAAAATTCAATTAAAATTTTTATGAAAATCTATGCCGTTTAAACCAATTTTTTTAATGATATTTATTAAGATTTTTTATCCAAAACAAAACCCATTAACCGAAAATTTTTCAAAGCTAAAACCAAAAAACTGGAAAATGGCCAATTGAAACACCTTTTGATATACACAGGCTGAATTCTTAGTACAAATTTGAAAAAAAAAACTATAGTTGTACTCCTAAAACCCTTATGATACTTCATATTTTCTTCATTGATTTGATAATGAATTGATAGAAAGAAACAATAAATTTTAGAAAGAACAAATTATATAAAACGGAAACAAAATGTTTAAATGTTGTCAAATTTTCGTAATTAGAAACCGCTGGTATTAAGACAAAAGAAACTAAAACACTTTTATGTTTCAAGCTTGAAATGTGAATTTTAAGTTGAAAAATTTAAAATTTTTTTTCACAGACCTTCATTTGTTATCGAGTTGTTGACATTATTTAATTTTTCTTAATATAGCTGAGCCATTTGCACCTGTTGAATTTTTCTATTACAATATGTTTGAAAGAAAAATTAAGTGTCATATGGGCTTAAGTTCTACTAGATTTCAAGTAGATTCTGACAAAATCTACTGTCGAAGTAGATTTTGTTTTGTATGGGAAATCTACTAGATTTTGCCCGAAATCTGGAAATGCAAGTTACTCAAAAAAAACTAGCGCTTTTCATATAAAAAATCACATATACATATATATGTACGTAAGTATGTACACATGTATAGTCACCTTAAATGCAAACGGACGTAACTACACAAAAATTCAAAATGGAGTTTTTGATTGATTATGGTTCAAATAAAATAATAATTAGAACGCTGGGTTCAAAAATGACGACTTTATTAAAGAAATTCAAATGGACTTAACTACGAATACATCCATTTTTTATTACAAAGAGCATAACTAACATGTATGTATACGAATAAAAAGGAAATATGTAAATGCTTAAAAAAATATAACTACACCAAAAGAATTTTGCTTCATAAATCAAATGAAACAATTTCATTAAAAATTTTTCACAAATCTAATGATAATTTCACAAATCCAATGAAAATTTCATGAATATTGTGAAACAATTTCATTGGAATTGCTTTCATGATATTCTGGTTTCGTTAGAATATTTTATTGGATTTATGACAACAATATTTTCTAATTATTAAGAAACCCCTTTATATTTTAGTTATTTCATTATTTTAATGAAATTATTTTATTGTTTCGATGAAGTTATAGCGCTGCATTAATTACACTGTTAAATAAATTTGATGAAGTTTTCAATAAAATAATTTTAACGAAACTGGTTTCATTAATCCAACGAAGCGTGACGTTGGTTGAATTGTAATGAATTTTTCATTAAATTAATGTCGAAATTCATAGAATTTCTGCCGAAAATTCTTTCACTGTATCCATACTATTATTATTTATTTTATAATGTTTTTTGTTTCTCTTGTAAAAACCATAAAAGTGTAGTTACGTCCGTTTATAAGGTGACGATATATTCCATATGTCCCTATGTATGTATGTACTCGTATTTATATATTCATATGGAATATTTCTAAGCAATCTCAAGAAAATTTCTTGCAGATTTTACAAGTATCAAGGCAGCTGTCATTAGTCAGTATTCAAAACAATTTCATTCAACCTTGAAGATATTTTATGAAGAAATTAGTGTCTGGCAATCGTTTCAAATTGTGCCAAATCCTAAAAGATTTACGAGTTTACTTTGTGCGAATAAGCTCTGTTAATTTTTTGTTTGTATTGCATATTAATTTTGTTAGCAAAAATTTTGCTGGGCTTAGTGCAGTCACGTATATATGTATATTTTTAACATTTAATAAACATTGTAAAAAGGGAGGGAGGTCTGCTTGCAAAAGAAGAACTGTTTAAAATGTTTATGATTTTAAAAGTCAAGAGACACCTACTTTGCGCTACAGTCAAAAGTACAGTGTGCTTAGTGAATGAACTCATTCACGGTCATGTAAGCTATTGAGGATAAAGGTTCTCTTTACACACCCTAATACATATCAGTGTAAAAGAAAATTAGTTACAAATCATAATTTGTTTGTGAGAAGTTTTTCAATGATTAATGATTAATTTTTTTTGGCTCTTGGAAACCAGAAAAATAAACTTGTGATTTTCTGAATTATTGTCCTTAATGTAAGCGTAAAAGAATATAATATGAAAGTGAATTCACGATAATTTTAATCTTCAGGGATCAGAGAAATAGTTCAAGGCAATAGGATTTCCAATAACTAAGAAGCAAGTAGGAAACAGAGAATGACAAGAGTATAGTTTTAAGTACTCTTTAATTACTAGCTGTCAAACAAGTATGAGTGCATACAGATAAAAATACGATCATATACAAACACCCGCATTAATTTTAACCGCATACGTATAACTATAAATATCCAAAAGTTATGTTTATACACATATTTTAAACTGCGCAGCAAAAACAACTGTAATGAAAATTTATAGACTGTTTGAACTGCAATCATGCGCATAAGTATAAAAATACTCTGACTATTAACCGACTACACATGCGTATATGCAGGGCTGTTTTATTAACACACTCACAAAAACATATATGAAGCATGTTTTCGAGCACCCACACGCACCTCCACATTTTCCATTCCATCTTATATACACAAATGTACGTATACGGTGGAGAATGTTTAATAAATATCCCAAGTATCATGCGTATGTTTTTTTATCTGCATCCTTAGCTAGAGTGGATATATATTTCTTGATTCATGAAACTATTGAAGTAAATGAGCAATATGTGAGGCTAGAAGATTTCATGAGAAATATTGCAGGTTTCAAATTCCGCGATATCAACCGTTCCATTAGATTAATTAATTACTCAATGATATGTAAAGCTGCACTTATTAAATTTAAAGCGGAAATAAATTTCTTAGTATGGAGTCACAATGGAATCTACTGATCTGCGAGTGGAAGTGCAAAGGCACTACCCTCTCTAGCCTAATCTACTATACGTTTATGTCATTCTTTGTGAACAAAATTATGCTCGAAACGTAATAAATATTAGATTTGTTAATTATATTTTATCAATGCATTTGTTCACATATAAGTAAAGTAGGGTGCATTCTTTCTACCCATTCTTTACTAATTAGCACAATTACAATTAAAAGCACTTATTATTATTTTTATTTAACAGAAGGAAACATCATATTTTCCAACTTCAATTACATGGTAAAGTAAGAGAAAAATTTTAAATCTGTCTTTAAATTTATTTTTGTTTTGACTTAAACTCTGGGAAAACAGTGAATTAAGCGAAACTAAAACGAAAAAAGTATACAACTGTGTGGGCTGGTTGGTAGCTGTTGCAGTATGCTGGTGTTTGTCGTATTTTAGCTTCTGACAGTTACTGGTGCTGTTGGCATCAGGTGCACTTTTGTAGACTCCCAAGCTTAATAATTTCGTTGTTGTTGTTGTTTTCTGTTGCAACTACAAAGTTCTCATAACAATAATCATCCACATACGAAGATACATACAGGCACGAATTTCGATTAATATTTCCGCGCTAAATTTATCATACGAGTGTTGCGTTTTTCATTGTTTTTGTTGTTGTTGTTGCTGTTGCTGTAGCATTTTTTGACATTTTATATTTTCAATATTTATGTTGCAATTTGTGTTTGTTGCTACATGCAACAAGTTGTTACGCTGCTGCCTTAAAATATGAACCATTCAATTGGTGTTATTTTTCAGTTTTAATTCACTGCGTCCGTCTCTCGTTATATAGTTGTTAGTTAAACAAATGAAAGTGTTTAATTTCAATAAGAAAAAAAATCAAACTAAATTATTAACTAATATGTATATTTTTGTGTTTTCTTTTTTATTTTTGCAGAAAGAAACTCCCTCAGATGTTTTACTACATTTGGCTGCTTTAAGAGGTGACGATATTACGCTGAGACGCGTTTTAGACAGCGGAAAGGTGCATGTTGATTGCAAAGATGAGGTAAGGTGCAGTATTGCTAATTAATGATTTTATTATTAAGTTGTAGGGAATTATGCAATGAATGGAAACAAATTTATTTTATATTATATGGCAAAGAAAACTGCAGAATTAATTTAAATTTAAAGCAAACTACACCTTTCCTTTCCAGTAGGAACTGTAAAGAAATTCAGTGAAGTGCGACTTTGACCCGCGCACGAAGGGTTCCGTATGGACACGAGATATGTATTTAAATACGAACTTTAGCCTATATAAAATATAGTTGTTGCATCTTTTTTTCGTTTTTGAGGTTTTTTTAATTTTTGCGATTTTTTTTATTTTGGCGATTTTTTTAATTTTGGCGATTTTTTTCATATAGGCGATATTTTTTTTGGTTTTGGCGATTTTTTCGGTCTTTGGATTTTTTTTCATTTGGGCAATTTTTTTAGTTTTGACAATTTTTTCTCGTTTTGGTGATTTTTTTCGGTTTTTGGCGTTTTTTATTTTTTGGCGATTATTTTCATTTAGGCGCTTTTTTTAATTTTGGCGATTTTCGGTTGTTGCCGGTTCTTCATTTTGGCGAATTTTTTCATTTAGGCGCTGTTTTCATTTTGACACTTTTTTCTCATTTTGGCGATTTTTTCGGATTTTGGCGTTCTTTCATTTTGGTGATTTTTTGAATTTTGGCGATTTTTTCATTTTGGCGATTTTTTTTCATATTAAAAATTATTTTGTTATTGGCGCCTTTTTCGCATTTTGGCGATTTTTTTTTTGGTTTTTGGCGCTTTTTTAATTTTGGCGATTTTTTTTCATAAAGAGGTTTTTTTTTTAATTTTGCGACTTATTTTAGTGTTAGAAATTTTTTTTAATTTTGGCGATTTTTTATCGTTTTTGTGATTTTTTTTTGATATTGCGATTTTATAATTTTCGGATTTTTTTGTTTTACCGTTTTTGAAAATTTCAAGAAATCAATGCAATGAATTGACAAAATATAAGAAGAAAAAAATTTTATATAAATCATATTAAAAGAGGGTATATTCTTTCAGCAAATCAAAAGAAAAGAAGGCAAGATATTCTACTGAAGTTTATTTCCTAAAATTAAAAAAAATAACACCTTTTTTGTTTACACCCTGTATTATGTGTCTGAAAACGAAATTTTTGTAAGGAGAAGGAGCAATCACTGAGTGTCTATTAATTTAGGAGACCAAAAAGTAAAAATAAAACAAAAAAAGTTATATTGAAAAATTAAGAATAAAATGCTAGATACCTCTTACGGTTTCCAAGATATAGCAAGTTCTCAAAATTACATAGCCAAAATTGCATTAACTGATGGGCCATCCTTTAATTTAATTTTTTTTAAAATTTTAGTGTTAATGATTGTAGTCTATATAAAAATACACTAATTTTACAAATTTAATGTGTCTATATACAATTGTATGTATATTACATGGGACTTTAACATTTTTCATTTCTCGTTTTGGAACAATTTTTAATTCTCATGTATTTGTTGTTATAGCGACCAAGGTTCTACATACTGTGTCCAAATTTCAGGTTCGTAGCTCTTACGGTTCCTGAAAAAATAGCGTGTGACGGACAGCGTAGCGAAAACAATAGGGTCCTTTTTTCACCTTTGGTGTACGGAACCCTAAAAAGGATTCAAATGGCAGTCTTAAGTGCCATAATGTTTTAAATTATTTTAATATAATTGTTCTTGCTTTGTTTTTTTTTTATTTAAAAAAATGTAAAACGTTATGACACTTAAGACTACGGTTTGAATCCCCGAATTATCAGAATTAAATTTATTAAATTAAATTAAAATTATCCAAAATCAAATAAAAATGTTTGTTGTTAATTTAAATTTTTTGTTTGAGGATTCTTATCTTATTATGCTTATGTACGTAATTCTCAATAACATTTTGAGAGTATTTCTATAAACATATGAAGTTTTTTTTAGCTTCCGTCAATAATATTTTGTTTCAAGTCAAGTAATGAGTTTTCAACCAACAACAAACAAAAATACTTGGGCCTAATTTTGTAAAACGTAGCGTTCATAAATTTTGTATGTATTTTCTTCTTGTAATTTAAATTTTTTCCATATAAAATTTTTCAACGCTTGGCGTTGCGTTTCACAAAATTAGGGCCTTAATTTTTATTAGAATTAGACTATATTATGCTAAGTATGTAATTTTAAATTATTTGCATATTTCAAGACTCAAATCGAGTGTAAATAAAAATAAGGTTAGGCCATAATTATCAAAAAAAATCTGCTAGTCATGAAAAAAGCTTCCAAATTTAAGCTGCCAGCTTTAAATTTCTCTGACTTTCTTAACAAAATAATTGCTAAAATTACAAATTACAAATTAATGTTACCTTTTCTTTTCTATAAACAAATACATATATGTATGTATGTATTGGTTATTATAAAATTTCTATCCATACAACAACAATTGTTGGTTTTAAACAAAAATTAGCAATTGCAAACGAAAATAAAATTTATTTGTTAACATAATTAAGCCTCAATGCCCAAATAGTACGCGATATTCCAAAAACAGCTGTTGGACGTCAGAAGCAACAACATAAAAAGAAAATAGTTTCACTTTAACAACAATTTAGAAGCAACAGCAAAAAAAAGAAAAGAAAAAAAAAACAATAATAACGTTAATTATGGTGTTAAATAAAACGGTCAATTGAAAATGAAATTAATGAAAACGTTGAAGTGGTCGTCGTAAGCATGATCACGATTACAATTTGCATTAAAACGCTTGTAAACGAGAGCGTGCATGACCGTTTTAACAAATTAATTGAATTAAATTAACATTGTTTTAATTTGCTTATAGTTTTTTTCTGCGTTTTAAAAGATAGTATTTACAATTAAAATTATTTAAATCAAGACTAAAGAAAACGCAAAAATAATCTGTTGAAAGTGAATAAAAATATATTTACATACATATGTATATAATTTTGCAAAACTATTAGACCGTTAAGAATATACATTATCAATTCGCAAACTTTAGCAAATGCGTGTATGTAAGTTATTTATGTTTTTAAGTAATTTTACTGTTTACAAGTGAAATTGTGTGTTAAGGAGGAATAAACGAAAAAGTAAAAGTTTCCAAGCTTATAAAGAAAAATAAGGAGAACAATAAAACTGTTATACGTAAATACCTATTGTAATTGTTAAGAAACAATTTAACATTTACATAGACTTTAAAATTTTCAAACTGTTATACTGACATTCTTTAATACTGCCATTTTAATTTATGCAGTTATTAACTGTAAAAGTTCAAGCAATACAAAGCTACAAACTGTTATACTGTTATACTCAATCCTTTTAATGAAATTAATATTTTAGCTTTTTTCAATATAATATATCTTACTATGCAAGCTATTCAACTGTTATACTGTTATACTAATGTTATATCACAAGGACCTTTGCAAGTAATATTTTGCTCGTATTTTTAGAAAAAAAAATGTTGGGATATACAAGCTTTATACAGTAAAGCATACATATATTATATAATACCTTAAACTGTTATACTGTTATACTCAAATATTTTCTTAATAACTTAATAACTGTCATGCAGTAAAAAATATTATTCAATACAAGATATAAAACTGTTATACTAGTGTTATATATTAAGAACTGTTATTAGTAATTTTTCGCTCGTATTTTTAGAAGATAAATTTAGGGATATATAAACTTTATACAGGAAAGCATGTACTATATAATACCACAAATTGTTATAATGTTATACTTATGTAACTCGTTTCTTAAAATTATTATTTCAACTTTAGTCAAAACAACTGTCATACAGTATGGTATGTCATTCGATACAAAAATATTCAACTGTTATATTGTTATACTAATATTATATATCAATTTTTTGCTCGTATTTTTTGAAGAAAAATTAAGGGATATATAATCTTTATATAGTACAGCATATTTGCATTATATAAAACTCCTGTTATACTGTTACACTCAAGTCCTTTCTTAAAATTATTGTTATTAGGCTCATGTTAATACAACTGTTATACAGTATACTATATGATACAATATAAGACATAAAACTGTTATACTGTCATACTTATTTTATATCGCAAGGACTTTTATAAGTAATATTTTGCTTGTATTTTAAAATTTTTTTTTTGTGATATACATACATATAAGCTTTATACATTAAATCATATATGTACTTTATATAATACCACAAACTGTTATACTGTTAAGCTCAACTCTTTTCTTAAAATTATTATTTTAACTTACATACATTATTATTTTAACTCCATACAACTGTCATGCAGTATAATATATCATAAAGTTCAAGATATCCAACTGTTATACTGTTATACTAATGTTATATCACAAGGAATTTTATTAGTTATCTTTTACTCGCATTTTTAGAAGAAAGATTTAAGCATACATATACATTTTATAGAATAAGGCATATATTATATAATACCACAAACTGTTATACGTATGCCTATGTTAAATTTTGGGGACTTTAATTTTCAATATTGATGCGCAGCTCCAAAAAAATATAAAAATATTACAATTAAATGGCATAATATATCATAGAAAACATAACCGTAAACTGTTATACTTCCATTATCAAGACATATTTTAAGATCTATTAGCAATTTTTAACCTAGCTTATGCACGTGTGGTATTAAAGAAAATTTTTAAAACTACCGTCCTTACATAGTATAACTTACCCTAAAATACTTAACTACAAACTGTTATACTGTCATTTTCATATCTTTTATGAAGACTAGTCTTATTTTCGTACTTTTAAAAGTAAACTATATGAAAAAACATGTAGATTTTAAGCGGTTTGTATGATATTTCATGTTGTAGCATAAAACCATAAACCATAAACTGTTATACTGTTTTACTCCAGATATATTTTAAGAACTACGTGTAATTTTTCTACATGTAGTTTTAAAAGAAAATTTTATAAAAGTACAATTTTTATGAATTATAAAATATTATGCAATACAAAATTTCAAACTGTTCTACTGTTATTTTAATGCATTTTTTGAGGAAAATCATTAGTAATCTTTTATGACTAGTTTCAAAAGAAAAATTTATCAAAATATAGCTGGTTTATTTCACAAACTTTTATTACTAAACAGCAAAAACGTTAAAGTTTTCTTCGCCCTTTGTTATCTGAGAAAACATGTTATTTGAACAATTCAAAATGCTAACTTGTGTGTAGCTGAGTCAAGCACAAATCAATTCCATCACACTTTCGTGTTTGCGTTTAGGTTTGTTTTTCTTTAATATTTTGCAAATGAATTTGTACATGCCATTTTCAATCTTGGCTGAGGTTATTTTACATTTATTCGAATTACATTTTTGATGTATTGCATTAAATTTCATTTTGGGGCTTTGCAATTCATTGTATCAATTACATAATATTTAAGAAATTTAATTTGATCTTATTTAACAATTATACATTGTAATAATCTGAACATAATTGAGGTTTATTTGAAGGCATATTGAATTCAGTAAAATTTATTTTTTTTTCTTTTGAAAGTCTAAAATAAGTGGGTAATTAATACCAGAAATTTATATTCAATGACTACATTCAGACCCCTTTGCGTGCCTTACTGCTTTCCTGTTTTAGCGATTATAGGCTCTGTACTGATTTAAGGCTTTAACTGTTTGAAAATGTAAACATTCTTACTCACACGATATACATACACACATACATAACTAAATATTAAATAAAAATATAAACGGTTTACTGTTTTGGTAATTTTTAGATTAACCTCTAAAAAATTTAACTTTTATACAAGAATATAAGACATACAATTATCATCTTTTACTACGAAATCCCAGTTTTATTTAAAGGTTAATTTTACGAAAAAAGTTTTAGCACTGTTATACTATGAATTTTTCCCACTTAGTTCAAAATAGTTGATTACATTAATATTTTTGTTTACTTTAATTATTTGTAGCAAAGCTGAACCAACTCATAAATCAGTTCCATCCCATTTGCGCGGTTTTTGTGGTTTTAAGTTTTACTTCAGTAATTTTTGCAAATAAATTTATATCGATTTTTTGCTGAGGCCTTCATAATGTGTTCTTCCACTTTTCACATTAAATAACATTTTTGATTTTTTAAAACTATTACAACGACAAAACAATTGCTAACGAATTTGGTTTGACAACTTTTGAATAATTTGACATGCCATTTATGAAGTATTAAAATAGTTGCGGTTTATTGTGTTAAGTAATAAAAAATTAAATATTTATGTAAATAAATACTTGCTAGAAAATTTCGTAAATACACACTTTTTAAAAATATAAAATGTTGAAATTTTTTAAACTGTTATACATAATTTTTATGTAAGTTAACGTTATTAAAAACTTTTAGCCGGATAAATACTCGTAATTATTACAGCCTGGACAGAGGCTTAAAGAGAAAAAGGTAGTAATAATAATTATACTGTCATACTCGAAATTTTACACAACAATTATTTTCAGTATTACACTTTTTACAACTAACAGTTGATTATTATTAAAATTTTCTTTTTTACAGATTCTGTTAGAATCACTTATGCGACTAATAGCTCTTTAAAGTAGTAATGTTACTCATTTCAAAATTATGCTTAAGCGTATAACAGTTAAATTTGTTCGAGTATTTTATGCTCACCCCTATCATGAACACCTAACCCTAATCACAACCTTGAATAATTTTTCCCTAGAAATTTGTTTTCTTTTTTCAATTCCCCTTATCATGAATAATATTTTTCATATGGATTTTTTCACTTTTGCCTAGGTTTTGTTCACTTTATTTTTGCAGGCGAACTGAACTATTACATCGCATAATTTTGATATTTTTCTTCGGATTAAATATTAAATATTATTAGGACAAGATCATCCGTATCGCGAACAGTTTTTCAAATTACAATTGTGAATAATTTTTCCCTAGAAATGTGTTATCCTTATCGTGAATAATATTTTTCTTGGGGATTTTTTCACTTTTCCCCTGGTTTTGTTCGATTTATTTTTGCTTCCAATCATATATTAAAATTTATAGATAATTTATTTTTGAATAAGATTAGTAAATAATGTCTATGATTAATATTAATAATTCCCGGCAACCCCTTCTTTTATGGGGTATGAACCTCTTTGGGTCACACGCAGTATACTAAAGAATATTTTCTCACTGCAGTGCTAGAATATTTAAAAAAACAACTTTAAAGTTAAAAACAAATTTCACTTGGAACCTAAAATTTGTGTATTTCCTATTATTAAACTTAACTTTGTTTAATTCTAAACTAATTTTTACTATTTACAAATCTGCTTCCCTTTTTTACAAAAAACTTCACGGGAGATTTACAATAGCATTTTTTACCTTCGACGGGAATGAAAATGTCATGGGAACAAAAATTCACGATAGGGGTGTTTGTCAAATTAATTAATCCTAGATTATTTAAATATATATTTTATTATGTATTTATAAAAAAACTTAAGTGCTATAGATAGTATACCAAAACTGTTATAAAACGTTTATATTCGTGTATACCAAGGATTATCGAGGGATAGCTATAAAAAACTAAGAAATCACCATACATGCCGTAGCACAAAATTCATAGATTTATAGGTAAAAAACCTCCCGATTAGGGATTGGTAAATGTCTTCAAAAATCGATTTTCGATTTTTCGATCAACTTTTTTAATTTCTATTTTTGGAATCGATTAATCGTACATGAAAATCGATTTTAAAATCGATTTTAAAACCATTTAAGACAAATTTGCTGAGAGAGTAAAGTGACAGTTCATGACTGAGTATTTGAAAAATTTTTACTGCAGAAATTTTTCGTAGCAAAAGAAACAGCAAAACTGAGCAAACTAAAAGTGTGAAAATTTTAGAGAAGGTTACACAAAGATTATTTCTAAGGATTATTAGTTTAAATATTGTTTTACTAACCACCTTTATTATATAACTACTTGTTGACATCAATGTCAAGACAATATCAAAGTCAAAAGACACATACGTACTATTTTTATTCAGAAATTGATTATTTTTAAAAGCGTCTTGCTGTTTTATAGTTTTCATATAAATTAAGTGTCGTTTTTTTGATATTGTCTTGACGTTGATGTTAACAAAAATTTACGGAATGAGGATGAATAACTAACCAAACCTATCTTGATCACTAAGATTTTATAAGAAAAAGTTGCTGGTTTATGTGATGACTACTTAGCCTGTTTCTTTGCCAAGTTACTATTAAGCCACAAAAAAGGGAATTTTTCTTAATGTCGCTTCCAATTCAGTGACCAGGCATCGAAAAAGAGAACTTCTTGCAATGACAACCCTAAGTAAAAATCATTAGAATGGATCGAAACGTTCACTACTTCCGCATCGCAAACTCTACATTTTCATGACTTTTTTGGAGTCCCTTTTTTTACTGGGTTACAACACCACTGTCAGAAAAATAAAACATTGGTCTATAAGCGTAAAATGAGAGCAAAACTTTTGTTTCCATTCCATCTCATTATTTGCGATCAATGATGCCAACCCACATATTTCTATCACAATATTATTATTAATTTCGTTTTTGAAAGTAAATAAAAAACTAATAGTTAGAAATTTTTTTTAACTACTATAGGATGGAACCACTCCCCTGATATTGTCAGCTGCTAGTGGACATACCACATGTGTCTTGGAGTTATTGGAACAAGGAGCAGATCCAAATAGTAGAAGAGCTACTGGCACCACTCCATTATTTTTTGCAGCACAAGGTGGATATTTGGATGTGGTCAAAATATTAATAAAAGCAGGTGCCAGTGTGGACACACCATCAGTAGTGAGTATAGTGCATAATTAAATCTTATTAGTGATTAATAATTTATTGCTTGTATTCACTTTAAGGATGGTGGCACTCCCTTATTTGTGGCAGCTCAGGGTGGTCATGTTAAATTAGTTAAGGAATTATTAGACTGTGGTGCCAATGTTAACGCTTGCATGAAGGTAAGATTTGAGGATGGGGGAAGTTTTGAAATGTGTACGTTTTGTGAACAAATTTTTTACTCTGTTAAGGATCGTGCTACCCCTGTTTTCATAGCAGCCCAAAACGGTCACCGTACAGTTTTATCTTTACTTTTAACTGCTGGCGCTTATCCCGATACTAAGCGCATAGATGGCGCTACACCTTTGTGGATTGCTGCTCAAATGGGTCATGATCATATATGTAAGGTACTATTACAAAATGGTGCTAATGTTGATGCTGTTAGATGTGATGGTGCCACGCCACTATTTAAAGCGGCCCATAAGGGTCATGCAGCTGTGGTGACGGAATTATTAAAGCATAGACCAAATTTAACACTATTGCCGGTAGGTGAACAAATTGGAGCTAAGAAAATGCTATTAGACAATTTAAATTTGAAATTTATTTGTTAGTGGTTCAGCTTTGTCTAAAATTTGTCAATTTTTCAAGCTTCTTGGAAATATTCCCGAAAATCACATTTGAGAATTCTCAAATAGTTCCTGAAAGTCTGTGCATGGGATAGGAGGTTTGTGAGTATTCAAAATGTGTGGTTGAAGTCTACTGACGATTTGTTACAGCAAGAATGAAATGCGTATGCATATGTAGATAAAGCTGAACCACTAACAAATAAATTTCAAATTGAAATATGATTACGACAATATGTCGAATAATAAATTTCTTAAATTAGAGAGTTTTTCTTATGCAACAAAATTCTAAGTTTAAAGTTGTTCATTTTTCGTTTAGAATGGTGAGACTGCTTTACATGCTGCAGCTATGTTTGGCCATATGACAGTGGTGAAGCAATTAATAGCAGCTGGAGCTGATGTAAATCAAATAAATAATGATGGCTTAAGTGCCCTGCAAGTTGCACGACAGCAGAAATACACTTCAATCTGTGAGTATCTACAAGAACGTCTGAGAATTAATAAAACTAGAAATCAGCAAAGTTAAGAGAGCGAGAGACAGAGAGAGAGAGAGAGAGAGCGCAGATGTTATCCGAAACTAAATAATTAATATCACAAAAGAATCCCGGCCATAAATTGTTACAAAGATTATATAATTGAAAATTTGAAAGTTCACTTTCAAATTAAAGCAGAGCTTAATAGAGATACGAAGTAATAGAGCTTTTTTTACAGTAAGCATAACACAGGTTCTCACATACTTTTTTTGGTCATTTTCTCACTGATACACATACATACTTATATAAAGCTTTAAGAGCATTAAAGTTAAATACTAACCTAAAAATTTACCCTAACATCCATTTATTGTGGAAAAAAATTTATTCGAATAATATGACCATTTTTTCACATTTATTTGATACTTAACTATAATAACTATAATTATTTGCCTTCAAATATTTTGTGATTAATTTATAAAAAGTTAGTTTTCTTAAGAACTTTTTTTTTTGAAATGCCTTGTATGTATTATTTAATATATGAAATTTAAAATTTAATACAACTATTAAAACAACTACTAAGCACCACGTCCATTTTCCTGAAAACTAAAACTTAAAAACAAATCTTATGATAATCATTTATGACTTTTTATGGTTTATTTAATATAATAGCTTATGAAAAATTTAATCAAAATAATTAACTAAATTGTATATATGATAAAAGTATTAATTAAAATTAATTAAAATAATTGTTGATCCATTTTATAAATATAAGCAATTGTTAAACATGTGCAATACACAATTTCATTCACACAATAAAAAAATAATAAATAAATGAACACTTTTGCAAGTTTTATTTAAGTTTAATTTATAAAAAAACTCAACTGTAATTTTATGTGTATTAAAATTTTATTTATGAAATATATTGCAATAAAATACAATTCATATGGAAACAAGGAAACATATCTATCTAGCATTTCATTACTTTTACTGGTGAAAATTTATTTGGCTTCACTTACTTGCAGTAGTGCTAAGCAAAGTCGTTATAACTATAGACAAAGTGGTTTCTCTTGTTGTATAATAATTGAAGTGGAAAATATTACAGCTAATTAATTTGCTAAAATATTATGTTAACAAGGTTTGCTGAAATCAATTTAACTATATTATTTTAAGTACATATGTAACAAAGGCTATAATTAAAGAAAACTGGTAATATTTTCTTTGAATAAGTCAGCTCTGTCAGAGTTGTACAGTTTGAAGTTTTATATTGTTTTCTTCTATCATTTCGATTTGAATATATGTATGTGTATACTGACTTCAGGGACATGTTATTAAAAAACCACTATTCACTAAGGTTAGGGATACGAAAACTCCTGTGAACACACATTCTTCAGAGGCTAAAATAATTTTTAAGGAGGTCTACTCTGTAATTGGAAACGAAAGCAAATGATTTCGAATTGTAATGTTAATAACATACACTCAGGGAAAAGTTGCAACTTAAAAATAAGAACGCGTCACATTAGTTTAATAATTTTCAATATAATAGAAAAATGTGTGTTGAGATACTTAAAAATAACTAAAATTAATAAATTAATACTGTAAATTAATATATTTCCATATTGAAATAAAAAATTTCAATATGACTAGACTTTCGTTAATATTTCTTATTAATTAAATATGTCTATTGATTTTGAGCTGTTTTTTCCCTGTGTGTACAAATTCGAAAAACTTTTCTTTCATTTCGAAACACAGAGTAGACCGCATGATTATCTTTTTTGAAGACTGGGCTTTCGATATACATACATAATCTTTCTTTCTGTTAGAGAACGGGTCATCTGGCCTGCCATTTAGCTGTATTTATCGCTTCATGCATTTAAAGATTATATCGAGATTTACAGAATTTTTGTGATTTGAAAAATACATAATATGGTCCGCAAATAGTTTTCACTTTAGTAAAAAATAATAAAAAAAAATTTAATTTTTAAATAAATAAAAATAAAAGAAATACATATGTAAAAATAAATACGAGCAATAATATTGAAATACATAAATAATTTTTAATTTTTTTCACAAATGGCTATTTAGTGCGACACCTGTATCTTAAATCTCACACGCATTCAATGTTTAGTCAATTTCCAAACCTAGCTATAAGTAGAGACAAATTTCTATAAAACTCAATAACACAGTGTTAAATTTTTACAGAGGTGGTGGTAGAATTTTATAAGCTGTAAAACAGGTTCATATGCAATGTTGCCAGATTCGCCGATTTTCTTGCAAAATAAAGACAAAGTGCGATTTGACGATTTTTGGTCGTACAACGATTTTTTTAATCTTCAGTAACATAATTTTGTCGACAACAAAAACAAATTTTTTTATTTTGTTTTTGTTTCTTGTTTTTTGTTTTGTTTGTTTTGAATGCAAGTGTGCGACAAGTCGATCTTTGTCGCACACTTTTGTTTTTTGTTTCAAAAATAATAAAATTTGTTTTTGTTTTGAATGTAATTGTGCGAGAAGCCGAACGTTGTCGTAGTAATTTAGCAAATTATCTCTGCACAAGAGAAATGAATACATACCTAGAGAAAAGAAGAAATTATCAAGAGTTCCTTGATTTGAATTAAAGTTGTTGATATTTGAAGAACAAGAAATATGATTTAAATTATAATTCAAATGCTAATATATTTAACCCAGGGGGCAAATTACGGCACTCGCTATCGAACTAAATTACGAAATATTTCAATACAGTTAATATGGAAATATTTTAAAATTTCGAACGGTATCGAATGCCGCAATTTTTCCCCCAAGCTAGAGAAGTATATATGTACATATAAAGCTTTTACATGCAAAACATCATTACCAAACTCAATGGGTTTCAGTTCAAGGAAAGCTTACTGAAAATAATAATGAGCAGCTTTTTAAAACCAAATTTGATATCATGTGATGCCCATTCATATAAAAACAATTTATATTTTGCAGATGTTATGTTAACTATTTAATGACAAAATCAAAATTAAGTAAAGTTGAATTGAAAAAAGTTATTGATAATTGCGTTTAATTTTATATTGAGGTTTGTGATAAAATTTTAAAGCGTTTTGAGTTTGGCAGTCAAATAAAATCTACTAGAGGAATAAACCCAAACTTTGTATTAAGTGACGAGGCTGATTAAATTTTAAATTATACAGAATAGCTTGCACAAACTATTGGCTCATAATTTAAGGAACGAACTCTTTGTTTGGTTATTGTTTTTTTATTGGTTATTTTATTGGCTACTAAACATTGCTTCAAAGTTTAATACGCCTCATTTGACACCAGAGGCACTATAAACATTGCATTATTAAAAAAGTGCAATAAGCAGAGTTGTAAAAGAATGAAGCTTTCCTCTATCTCTTCCCTCACCCACCTGCCTTCTCTATCACTATTCCTTCTCTATCACCCTCTCTCACTTACTTATCTTCAACTCACAGGTAACACAAAGGGATCATTTTATTGGACCCAAGTGAGCTGAATTCTAAATTTCACCCTTCGTCCCAGCAACATGCTAACCTAACCTAACCAAACCTCTGTTTCCAGAACACAGACGGTCGACTTGAGTAAAAATTTATATAAAAATCACTATATTTTGACTATTTTTCATAAAAATGTTCTAAGCGATGTGCCTGGCTTGTGGAAACAGGGAGTTATATTAATGGATCTAAAAACTGTAATTAAAGAAAATGATAACTTGTTAAATTTTTGGAAGTGAACTTGTGAAATGAAATACATATACGAAAAATAGTATTCGATTTCCAAAAATGGCGATTTGTATTGAAAATTTTAAATTCTTGCACACTCATCAGCCGACGTGGAAAGAATTTTCAGCCAATCATAGCAAGACGAAACAAAGAAATCGTTTATAAAACAAGGCACTGGAAGGGGTCGTTTACATAAAAGATTTTCTGAAAGGAAATAAAACATATTGGCAGATACTCATAGTCATAAGCAAATTATACTTTAAACAATTAAAACCAGTATTACGACACAAAATACTAGTTTTAAACTCTTAAAGTATACTTTGTTTTGGCTATGACTGCGTTTACACACGAAAACATTTGGAAGGGAAACATTTAGTTTGGCAGCAATTTACGGGTGGGGAAGAGAGAATCATTTTTGTGTTCGGTAATCGGCGACACGCTTTGTTTTCATATTCTTTGCTACATATACAAACATACATTTTCATCTGTGTGACCGCGAAGGAAACGATAAAAGAGAATTCCAGATGTTTTCCTTCCGAATCATCGCCCGTCTAAACTATGAGTATGCACCATTGTTTTTTTTTAATAAAACAAAACATTTAGTCAACCAAAGTATACTTTAACCCCCTTATGCAAAACCAATTGGTAAACTTAATGTTGGTTTAACAAACGAGTTTTGTATGGCAAAACTGGTTTCAACGAATGCTTTAACTTTAACAATCGTTTTTGCATAAGAGTATAACCAGTATTTTATGTGGTAATACTGGTTTCAAATATTTAAGAATATTTTTTTTTGAATATGAACATACGCCGCCATGTAATTATTTTGTTATGATGATTTTCAAAATGAAATGCTGATTTTGCAGATTTTTTTCATTAAGTTTTGTTTCTTTTGTATCAAAACTATCTGGCAACAGTGTTCATATGTGTGTGTCTTGAAAACACTGTTAATTGCAAGATATGATAGGCTTGGTAAATATAGGAGTTTAAAATTCCTCATGTGAATTTTGTTTAAATAAGTATTAAAAATTTCTGAGCTGATGAATAATATGCAATTACACACACTAATTTATAAGCCAACATAGAGAAAAATTTCTCCATTTAAAATAAAAACAAAACGTGTTGGAACTTTTATGAAATCATTGCGAAATTTTCCCATTATTCTTGCAGTAGAACTGAAGATAGCAAAATAATCGTTACAATTACATACATACATGTAAAATAACAAAATATTTAAATATTTTAAATTCCAAAGCCTTATAAGAAATACTCGTACCCAATGCTGTTAAAATATAAATTAATTTAGTTTAAATTCTTTCAAACTTTAAGTATAAAAATCTATAAAACATACAACATTAACCTTATTTTAAATTACCCAGTCTTAAAAAATAAAATAAAATTACAAATTACAAAAAGTTCCAGCTACAGAAAAGAATTTAATATTTTAAACTTTAGATATTTTATTAACAGCAATTAAAAAAATATATTTTACAGCAAATATTTTAAGACTCTCAAGACTTTTTTTAAAACACAAATTTAATTTAAAATTCTTCAAAGAATATTAGAATATATAAATAATCTACTACAACTTGTTGCACTTAATTAAAGGATCAAAATAACAAACATGTGTTGTAAGGCAAAAAAAGATAAATAAAGCCGCAACATTTTATATTTCTTATAAATTTAATTAAAAATTCTTAGAAAGAATGCAAGCAAGTGTCACAGCATATGTTGACTTAGCAATATTATGAAGGCATTTTGTATTATTTTCTTAATTTGGGAAAAATTTTAGCCTAATTCAAGTTAAATAAAAGTTTATTTTAATTTTTGTTGGTAAAAGCTAAGTAAAACGTTAAAGATTACTCAAGTGAATATTTCTGAAATATCTTAAAGCAATATGCCATATGGAAAGTTAAGCAAATATTTATGACAACAATGTAAAATTATTCAGCTTTTATAATTTTTCCGAACACCATAGGTACATATACGCTAGGACGCACGTCTGTTACTACGTTTATGCGTGCACTATTTGCAAATAAAAATATTTGCAAATTAATTAACTCACTGTTTAAACGGCATTGTAAATGTATAAAAACTTGGTAGCACTTCTATAGAAATGTTACTTATGTTTGCAAAAAGATTGTGTAAATGTAAAAAATAACTATTAATAATTTGTTTTTATTGTCACTATTTTCTTCTCTCAATGTTTTTTGTGCAATATTTTATCAATTTATTGTTTTTTATTACCAAAGATTTGTAAGTGTGGCAACCTCAAGGATTTTATTTGCAAATAGTGCGTTAATCGTGAATAGGTTTTTGAATTAGTAAGTAGCAATAAAATCAATAACAATATGGCAACAATTTACTGTTTTATTTGCAAATAAGTCGTGCGTAGAAACGTAGTATATCTGTCGTAGGCTGTTTTCTTTAGAACCGTAAGAGCTATGGACCTGAAATTTTCACAGAATATGTAAACATTTTATCCGCTATACCAACAAATATATTACTACGTTTATACGGGCGACTTATTTGCAAATAAAAATATTGCAAATAGAGAATTAATTTTTTATTTGCATAAAGATAACTCACATAAAAATTCTTGATTAACGCACTATTCGCAAATAAAATTCTTAAGGTTGCCACGTTTACAAAAAACTTCGATAGAATGAAGCAAAATTTATTAATTAATTTATTTTATAATATTTTGTACATTTACACTATTTTTTGTCAACATAAGTAAGTTTTCTGTCGAAGTGCTACCAAGTTTGTTTAATTTTGCTATGCCGTATAAACAGCGAGTTAATTTATTTGCAAAAATATGTTTATTCGCAAATAGTGCACGTATAAACGTAGTATATGATACTTAAAAACTTAAGGGTGTTCTAAAGCGAGCAACGTAACATATTGAAATCCTAATGTAATATACAGACAATTATTTATGATAATCCTGATATATACTTGAAATTTTCAAAGTTAGTGCATTTTTATGCAGACTACACCAATTAACACTGAAATTTAAAAAATTATAATTAAAGGGTTTTCTATCAGTTAATGTAATTTTAACTATGTAATTTTGAAAAGTTGCTGTGTCTTGGAAACGGTAAGAGGCAACATTTTGAAATTTTCAAGAACGGTAAAACTAAAAATTCCATAATTAAAAGGAGTGCGGAATGAAAAATCGCCAAAATATGTGCTTAAATGAAAAATATCACCAAAAATAAAATAAATCGCTAAAATGATAAAAAAAATCACAAAAAAGTCGCAAAAACAAAAATCACACTAAACAAAAACAGCGCCAAAACAAAAAAAGGCGTCAAAATTCAAACAAATCACTAACACTAAAAAAATCGCCAAAAACCGAAAAAATCGGCAAAATAAAAAAGGTAGAGCTTAAAAAACTCCAAATAAAAATAAAAGCAAGAAATTTATAAAAAAAAAACGCGAGTTGGGCTACATTTAGCACATGCCAAATTTTTCATGCGAAATAATCAAGGTTTTTCGCAACTTCGAACAGAGTACCAGGCTTTAGGTAAGATATTCGATTATATAGGCTGACGTTTGCATAGTATTGCATATGTAGGGACCGTAGGGAACCCTTTGTGTGCGAGTCAAAGTCGCACTTTACCAAACTTTTTTATTTTCTTTTCCATAACAACACTGAGCTATGATTGGAATATAATAAAACAAATGCTTTAACATTTGTTAAGGTAATAATTATCCCAAATTATTATTTTACTTATTTAAACAAATTTTGTTACCCGAAAATGCATTAAAATTTATTACTGAATAATTAAAGTAATAATATGGGATAATTACTGTGTTAGCAAATGCTAACCTTAATTGTAACCATTCACAAAAAGCACAAACAATTTAGTTATTTATTACAAGAGTATTTCTATTAATTACAACACTTTAAAAAGATTACAAAGAAATAAAGTATGTATAAGCCTTATCAACGAGAAAGTAGCTATTAGCTTTTTCTTTCCTGCAGCATAATATGACATATTTAAGGTTGCTTATATTCATCATCGTATTAGGGGCTCATCTGTATTTTAAAAAACAACAAATCATCCATTTAAACAAGGAAATATGTTTCTTAAAAGCCTTACAATATTTTTCTGCACAAGGTTTTATTTTAATATAAAACCCAGCCCACCCATTAAATGATATTATAGACCTTCATTAGAAAACATGTATCAAATTGCGTTTCGGTTAAATAAATATAAGTATGGATGTATGTATATAATTACAGTAATTAAAATTTTTTAATTAATTTTCATTATAAATTACAGAAATTTTCCACCACACAAAAAATATATTTGTTTAGTATTAAACTAAAAATTATATTCAATTAATTATACTTATTGTTACAAGATTCAAAATTGTAACATGAAACCGCATCTAATTAAATCCTTCATTTTCTACCCTTTATTTTTAGCAATTATTTATGTTTTCCACAAAACTGTTTATTGTGTTATACTTTCTGTACTGTTTTTGCGGCATTTAAGAGTTTCCAGTTTTTGTTCACATAAACAAAAAATTTATGTATTACAATTATAGCAGCAATTAGCGAAACAATGCATTAAAGTCAGCTGTTTTTTTTCATTGCTATTACAGAAGTGGATATAAAACAAGATAAATATGGGGCAAAGGTAACCATAAATTTCATTTTATGTCTTTTGTATTTAGACAATAAAAATAATAATGTGAACAACACAAGCTGAAATATATTTTCCCACATATGTTAATTTAAATGAGATTTTTATCCTAAAGGACAAAAAAGGATGTTATAAAAGCTTTTTCTGAATGATATGAATGGGCGACGACAGTTGTATATTTGTACATATAGTTTTGGTTTAATTAAATGTATATTATTTACTGCTTATTTGAAAAAGTTTGGTTTTAGCGATTGTTTCGTTTTCAAATAAAAAAGTGCCGTAAATGTTCGGCTCATACATAAGTCCTAGTTTACACAATGCAAGTCTTTTTGCTAAGTTGCTTAGTATGTAGGAGGGAGACACGAGTACTGTCAATACATTTTGCTTTCCCATTCATAATGCTAAAGAAGCACACATGCATACACAAAACTCTGCATAAAAATATGAGCTAAAAAATAAGACTTGAATTGTGTGGACGCCGATGAAAGTTCCAAGTAAAAAAAAAAGTGGTAAGCTTAGCAATAAGACTTGACTAGTGTGAATTGGGACTAGCTCTTATGTAACTAAACAGTAATTTTATTTGCAACATACTCGTGTGTTAACGTTTGTATTAATTTAGGAATAGATAATTAAATTAAAATAAATTTTATCTTGCATATACTCTAGCATGTTTTAGCCAACGTTGCAGAATTACTGTTGTAAACTTAATGTGTACTTTTAGTTTAATTTGCTTTTATGTTCGTATGTTCATTTCAATACAAAACATGGCTGTTTCCATTAACTTAATTATAATTACAAATTCAGTTCATTAATAACAAAGGATTGTTAATTTTATATAAATTTATAACGTTTTGTTTAACATTCAGTGAAGGTGGGAAGACATAAGAGGGAAGAGATATGTATGTATGTATGTATCTTAATTATAATGCATGAGATTTGAATGAGAATGGAGATTTTTTTTAGGGTTCCGTACACCAAAGTTGAGAAGAAGCCATATTGTTTTCGCTACGCTGTCCGTCACAGGCTATTTTCTCAGGAACCGTAAGAGCTAAGAACCTGAAATTTAGTCAGAGTGTATAGAACCTTGGCCGCAACAACAACAAATACATGAGAGTTAAAAATTAAAGGGTGTTCCAAAACGAGAAACGAAAAAATTTCAAATCCCATGTAATATACATACAATTGTATGTACATATGTATATTGACACTTGAAATTTGTAAAATTATGCCCTAATTCTGTTCGACGATTGTACCGTATTGTGTATGGGCGAAAAAAAGCCTAAAAAAGTCTATACTATAAGGTTCGTGTATTTGCTTTATAATTTTGTTCCAAACATTATATCCAACACATATTTTTTCATATATTTTAATTTTTATGTTTTAAGAACATGGCAATAATATTTTTATTTTTAATTATCAAAGATAGCCACTATTTTTGAAGAAAATAATTTAGAGAATTCAAACACAAGGACTCAAAACAATTTTCCAACAAAAACGTCCTAAATCTTCTTACTGAATTAGTGGGTTAGTGTATTTTTGTATAGACTACAACAATTAACACTAAAATTTAAAAAATTTAAATTAAAGGGCTTTCTATCAGTTAATGCAATTTTGACTATGCAATTTTGACAATTTGTTGTATCTTGAAAATCGTAAATGATCAAACATAATTGCGGCATAAACACATTTTCCATACAAATTGACACAAAAAAGTAACACCAGAAAGCAGTCGAGGGATAGAATCTATTTTATTTTGACAGCGTTTTTTCAAATGCTCTCACATATAAATACTAATTCTCTCAATAATGCATACTTTCAATAAATTTTATACATTTTGTGAACAAAACTACAAAGAAATATAAGCACAAAAAAAATTAAATGAAAATTAGAGAACATTTGGAACAAAATTGTGTAAAACACAACGCTAAGCGTTGTCAAATTTATATAGAAAAAATTTAAATTACAAAAACATATCACATATAAAATTTATCAACGCTGAGCGTTGCGTTTTACAAAATTAGGCCCTTGAAGTTACTGCCGTAGCTTTTATTATGGGCTTTGTTAATTTGACAACGATTTTTCCTGAAGTTGCGGACTTATTCTGTTTGAACATTAAGAGGCAAACTCTTGAAATTTTTTAAAAACGGTAAAACAAAAAAAATCCCAAAAATTATAAAATCGCCTATCGGAAAAAACGCCAAAAATCTAAGCAAAATCGCCAAAATTAAAAAAAATTTTAACACTAAAATAAATCGCCAAAAACCGAAAAAATCGCCAAAATGAAAAAAATCGCCAAAAAAAAAAGCCAAAACCGAAAAAATCTCCAAAACTAAAAATAATCAACTATATGAAAAAAATCACCAAAATTAAAAAAATCGCCAAAATAAAAAAAATCCAAAAAGGAAAATAAACGCGAAAAATCGCCAAAACGAGAAAAAAGTGCCGAAAATTAAAAAAAGCGTCAAAACTTAAAAAAATCACTCAAAACCGAAAAAACCCAAAAACGGAAAATAATGCCAAAACTATCGGCCAGGTTCTGAAAAACATTTCGTTTTGAAACAGAAAAATTTTAGGAAAGAAATCAACAAGAAAGCTCACTTATTCCAGCTTTTTATTTGATTTTAAGATTTCATATGCTTGAGATATTTTAACCGAATTTAATTTTGAATGCACTAAATTATCTGATAAAGAGAACACTGTTTTCCGTTTTTGAAACTTTGCGGTTTCAAAACGAAATGTTTTTCAGAACCTCGCGGTATATTTTATAAAGGCTAATGTTCGTATTGAATTACATATCTAGTGTCCGTACGGAACCCTTCGTGCGCGGGTCAAAGTCGCACTTCACTGAATTTATTTTGATTTCTTATATTCTCTACCCCCAAATCGGTTCAGTTTTATGTAAAAAAAAATACATAACAATTTCAAAGCGATAACTTGTGCTTTAGGGAATGCGTCCGCCCCATAAAGTTGGCATATGACTATGTTTAAAAAAAACATTTTACAATAATATGATATATGGTAATATTTTAGATAGTGAAAGTACCGATAGATAGAGAAAAGTGGCGCTTAAATGATTTTTTGTTTGTTTGAACAACCCTACTATTGTGCGTTTAGATAATTTTTATAGAATCTTTGCAGCGCCTCTTGTGTCGAGTAGGTGCATTATTTTAAGCTATGTAAACATTTTATTAGTTATATTACTTTTTCGACAATTCATTGCTACAAATAGGATGGGAAGTGGAAAAATACTTATATAAAATTTAAAATTGATACCTATCCAAAATCAGTGGCAAGAGTTCAAGAAATTTTTAAGTTTCTAAACCATAATAATATTTTTACTAAATATTTTCACTAGCATTATTTTCCTGATTATTAAAGATTTTAATAAATGTACATTTTTAACCCTGCAAATGTACATTTTCCTTTGCCTTATAATTGTTACAATTATTTATTGTCATTATATTAAGTACAATAAATGCTTTTTGCCAACTTACAGCACCATCTGTAACAAGAAATAGTAAGAGGAAGAGGAATAAATGTACTATATGTATGTATATAATGCATGGATGGATGGATCATTACAAATTTCAGTTCCGTAACGTCTTAGAAAAATTGTTCAAGCATCTACTTGTTTCTGTTGCTGTTGTCTTACAACGACATCAACATGAGAATGCATTGATGACAATTTTCTTCTTCAAGTACAATTGCCAATGAGCACAACGATCCTCTCTGCGTAAAGAAAATTAAAGGCAACATAAGCGACTTTGAAAAATTGCAACAAATCAAATTAAGGCCACAATACACAACAATAAAATGTTATTAAAAGGAAAAAAGTATAATGACTGCTACAAAAGCACAGCGGCTAACAACAAGCAAATCTACCCACCAAACCAAACCCTGCTACGAGTACTAACCATCATCCCACGATGTTAACAAGTAAACAGCAAATATGTTTTGTTGTTGTTGTTGTTGCTGTTGCTGATTTCCCTTCTGTTGGTATGTAATTTAAACCAAAAAAACTATTGTTTTAAGTGGTTTTTCTACTTGAAAACAAGATGAAAATATCCTGCAAATATAAAACTTATTTTTGGTAGTTAAATGAAAAAGAATCCGCAAAAAGCGTTACGAATATACGATACAGTGAAATCAATTTCTTGGCCAAACACATGATATTTGATAGATATGTTTATTATAATGTAGTATTTAGTTTTATAGCCTGAATAAATTTTTTTTCAAGAAGTTAAGGAAGTAATGGATTTTACTACAATTTTCGCATATCGAGTTGTCATCATTTACGACGTTTTGAGGTGCGGGGAGTAGATTCTGTCTGTTTTCGCTATGACATCCTTACGGACGTATGCCTCAGAGAATGACAAAAGTTTCGTTTTAAGTACTCTTTTAGTATTGACTCTCAAACAACTATGAATGCGTACAGCTAAAAATAAGAAATACGCTCATATGCAAACGCACGCATTAATTTTAAACCGAATTTATAGACTGTGTGAGCTACAATCATATGCATGAGTATAAAAATACTCTGACTATTAACCGGCTATACATGCGTATACACAGAGCTTTTTTGTTTACACACACATTAAAGCATTCTTTCAAACAGTTACACACACATACACACATTCCATTTTATATACACAGATGTATGTATACGGTAGCGAATGATGAATAATTATTCCGAGTATCATGCCTATCATAGCTTGAGTATATAAATACGCAGGCTGTAAGCATGAAAGAGATTCAATGCGTTTGATAAACATTGTAACGTAGCGTATTTTGGTTTTTCGCATAAACAAAGTAGAGATGCTCTTGTATGTTGGAATCGGTTATCTTCACAGTTGCTTGGGAGAAAATATGTACGCTCCCATATTGTTTGCCCTATAATTATGATTATACGCAGTTACTAAAATTAATTTGTATATTTTTTTTGAGTAGTCAGTGTCATTAGCTTGTGTGCATGTGAGTGTTTGTGTGCATGTGTGTGTAAGTATTTCAGTGGATCGGTAGCAAATCTGCCTTCGAAAGATGTTGTTGGATGTCCTATGATAAGTGAATCGGTTCAATTCGGCAGAAAACGAACCAAAGCTGTTAAGTAATGATTAGTAATCGTACTGATTACTAATTTGATTATTTTTTTTTTTTGAAAGGTGAAGTAATGATTAAATTACGATTATATTCAGTTTCGCACGATTACTAATTGACTACAATTACTAATAATGGAAAAATCTGAATTAATTTAAATTACAAAAAATAATCAAAAGTAATTAAAAAATAATCCACTTACTTTTAAAGATTACTTTGAAAGTAGTCGGATTATTTTTTAATTACTTTTGAATCTTTTTTGTAATTTCTAGTAATTCAGACTACTTTAGGCTATTAGTAATAGTAATCAATTATTTATCAGAAATTCTTTTAAGTGGAATTATATAATCAGTACAATTGGTTTTAAAATGTAATCTAATTGATTCCTAATCGTAATCGAAATTTTAAAAGCTCTGTATCGAAATAATTTGACAATAAAACTTTCACAAAACTTTTATTTAACTTTTAAATTAATTCAAGGTCTAGTCAGCTTTTAACTTCAAAAAGTTTTGACGATTAAGGCCAATTTGACTTAAATCGGGCATACTGTTCAAAAGATATTGTTACGAAAAATTTCGAAATTTTTTTTAATAACTGCAAAAGTCTTCGTAAATTAATTTTATACATTCACTGATTTTAATAAACTTAAAAGTTGTATCGGATGCCATAGATTTGAACATAATCAGTAGCTCAGCGGGAAGTTGCAGGGATGGCCTGCAAGGTCAACTGATTTCCATATTTTATTATATTTTTATTATTTGACATATTGTCATAAGTTTGGTTAAGCATTGTCGATATGCATTTCATTAGTGCTTTGCCAAATAATCAGTAGACTTCAAGCACACTTTTTGAACAGTCACAAACCTCTTGTCTCATGCACAGATTTTCAAAAAACATTTGAGAATTCACAAGTAATAATATTTTTGAAAATAAAAAAGAAAAATACACTTATTTAGAAATTTAAACAAAACCCAGCAAATAATTTATATTCGATATGAATCTATGTTACACTTTTTTCCTCATTCCAAATTTGACAAACTGTTTCTAGGACCACTTAACATTAGGAAACATTAAAATAAATTCGCCTATTTTGAGAGCGTTCAAAATTATTATCATTATTTAGAGAGAGAGTAAAAGAACTCGAGCAATACTTGTATAAATTTATCGAACATAAAATACACTGTTTGAAAAAATAAAAAATTTCAATAAGTCTGGTAATAGCTACACTACCCTTAATTTCAATTTCACGAGACCTTCAGCCATTGTAATGAGGCGGACAAGAGTCTTTGATGGGATTCAAGCCCACGACATCCTGACTGAGTCACTAGGATACTATTCACCAATGTACCGTGACATCTGTGCAGAAAATATTTTGATAAAGTAACTTTTTTTGAATGCTTTTCAAAATATTTTTTTTACATATTTCTATTATGAATGACTTATTCTCTCTTGTACGAGTCTTTCACAACTTTTAGAACAAGTTGTTTTATGTCTATTTGCCATAATTTTTGACCCTTACTGTAATTGGCTCTCTGAGTAAAACTAACCATGTAAAATAAATAAATTGAATTTCTATATTACAATTCATTTTTGTTTTTATTTATTTATACACACATACATATTTTTATTCACTCAAGATTGCTGAAATATTAAAGATTTAAAGCGAAATGACTACATTTCAAGTTTGTTAGTTTTTGTGTTGTTTTCTATCAATCGTTTTAAGTCAGAATAAAATTCGCAAAAAATTATATATTTCTTAAATACCATAATTTATCATAGACTAATGCTAGTGAAATGTTGCCATTGACATGTTTTTTTTGTTGCAATAAAAAAAAGCGTTATACTGCAGTGATGAGAATATGGGTAAGCAGTTCAAAAATATGTAGTGGGTCGACGTTTCCTATCATCACTTTGCTAATGTCACTCATTCCATTGATAACTTTTTATCATTAAATTCATTCTAATAGCAAATTTTTCTAATGTTGTCTATCATATAATTGACGATACAATCGTTATCTTTACCATTGATTGGATTGACTTTGAAGTGATGAAAAGTATCATGTGGTCAAAAGAAGAAGACACTTATGATGGTATTGATATAAAACTGTATCACCAAAATAACGTATGGTTGAGGTGTACATTATAACCGGTTTTTCTATAGAGATTTTATTATAATGTACACTTCAAGCTCGCGTTATTTTTTTGCATATGGGGTATAAATTGTGCAATAATTTCTTGGTGCACGAAGTTGTCTGTATTGAACGTTCCTATTTCTTATTATAGCTATGCTATTTATGGCGCGATACAGGAGTTAGGACGTAAGTTTTGTAACAAAAATAATCGACACTATAACAGTTATAAGCTTATTTCTGTTATGATTTCTTTGTACTTAAAAGCATAGTAGGAAACAAAAACGAAACGAAACAAATTGTTTGATTTTGTTCTGTTTCGTTCTTTGAAGTGAGTGAAACAAAAACAATGAGAACGATTTCTCAATTTGCTTTTGCATTGTTTTTGTAAGTGAGCACAAACCAGAAATTATAGCCAGCCCCAAACAATACATTAATTTAATCGTGCTAGAAAAGAGAATAATAGCAAATAAATGGAATTTGAAATATTTGCGGCGAATTTGACATCATCTGTATAATTTTTTTGCATTGCTATTTAAGAGATTAGACCAATTCACAATATTGTGCAAATGGTCCTGCATCGTAACAATTAACAATTCTTAGTGATGAGTATAAATATATCATTTTGCACATACTACGATGCAAGATCATTAGCACAAGACTGTGAATTGGGCTATTAAGATTATATTATATATAGATAAGCAGCATAGCTATAACAGGGTATTCTAAGACACCTCTCTTCTTTTTTATGTATGTTCATTGCTGAAATTTAATTTTTTATTTATTATTTAAATCTACAATAATTGAAATTTATTTGCTGGTGGCTTAGCATATCTATATACGTATTTCATTGGCGCTTGAACCAAATCATCAGTAGACTTCAACCACAAATTTGAATAGTCACAAACCTCTTACTTTATGCACAGAGTTTCAAGAACTATATGAGAATTCATAAAACAATAAAATTTTTGAAAATCACAAAGAAAAAATAAGCTTAGTAGGTTTTGAAACTGATACAAAACCCAGCAAATAATTTATATTCAGGTGAACTCATTTTATTTTTCTGCATTAAATCCTAAAGAAACTCTACAATCTGAATTTTTTTTGGGAATTAAGAAATTTTGTTACATTGAAGAAAGTACGAGTATGTGTCCTAAAAACGCGTTGAAAGTTATAAAGAATGAAATGAAGAATGTATTGTGGGGTTTTCTTAGAAAATACAAAATTGAAAGAAAAATTTATTGAACGTGACTTCTTTTTAAATAATTAAAAACTTCAGCAAAATTGATAAGCATTCACACAGAAGCAAATAGCAAGGTAAAATCACCATGCAAAAATTTTGATTTTAAATCACATTAAATTTACAACAAATAATATGTTGTTTGAGTTTATTTGCTTTGTTCATAGCTGCAATACACTGTGGTGTTTGTATGACTTGTTTTTGTGCTGTTGTCATAATCGTAGGATCGTAAGTTCAAATACTGGAGACAAGTCAACTTCAACACCTTCTCAGTTTGATTTTTTTAACTATAGCTTTTCAAATAAATTTTATGTTAAATGATCAATTAAATAATGTTAAATTAAAATTTTAATTTTAAATATATATTTAGTGTGTATCTGAAAAATATTTAAGGTTGTTTCGCCTGCAGAGGTAAGCGCTTTCGTTACCATGCGTTGAGTTTCCGTATTCAAGTCTTGGCCGGGGAAGCCACATTTTTATGATGCCTTTGCCCATATATACACCCAAGTTGAATCTACATGTATATTAAATCGTAATAGCTGTGTACCTGAAATTTTCAGCATAAGTTCGGGACAGGACCCGGTAGGTTTTATTTTTCGTTTAACCCAACAATCACTGTGTGGAGCAATTTGTATTTGAATAAAATAAAAAATAATTGTGGGTAAAAAAACGTTTGCCGGGCTCAGAGAGTATTTAATAAAATACAATGACCACATTAAATTAAATTTATGTTATTTCAACTTGAAATTACTTTCATTCAATATAATTCTTTGTGTTATTTCTACATTGAACTTACGTTGTTCCAACTTAAAATAATTTTCATTAAACATCATTCTTCATTTCGATTTGATAGTAAAGGAATGTTAAATCAACATGAAATAAAGTTATTTAAAAAAGAAAAATTTTATTTGAACATTACCTTGAACCATGTTGGATTAACATGAAACACCTATGAAGCAAAATCATTGCCGAAAAAGGTTAAATTAACCTTGTTTACGTAGCTTTTAAGTAGAACTTTTTCTGTGGCGTTTGCAGTTTCAGAAAATTTAACTTTCCTACAAGGCTGTATTGAATAATATTTAAAAAAAATTAATTAAATATAATGTAGCAGAATGTTAGTATGAAACTAAAATATTAGTTAGCTTTGAGGTTTAGTATGTTAAGAAGCGATAAGATTAAGAAAATCTTAGATTTTTATTTAAATAACAGAAATGTTATTACATATTACAAATTTTTAACTTTTATAACTAAAATTTTTATATTTATTTTAAAAAATTTAATAAGATTAAAAAGGAGTGAAATGCCCGTTACTCGTAATATATTAAAGAAAGAATTATAAAATTCATCTACATATAAAAACAAATCATACGAAAAATATGCCAATTTAAAATTCACTTTAATTGAAAACGAAACTCTTATTATTCAGCGGATACTAATGTTAATGTAACATCAGAGGGATCTCTTTCATCGGTATTGTGTAGCAAAATTATCGGCGAAGTAAAATAACCAATAATAAAATGGCTACTAGGCACAGCTTAGAAAATTTAATACTCCTCATTAACACCAGAGGCGCTGCAAAACTGCATTGTTAGAAGCGAGCAAAAAAGGAGAGTTGTAAAAGATCGTATCTCCAATTTCACCACCTGTCTTCCCTATCACTATACTTTTCCTAAAGAAGGTAACACCTAGTAATAGTAGTAGTGGGCATTCATTGCCTAAGTGTTACTTCTCTTTATTTAAAAAAAATCTTATTATCTTTATTTAAGATGGCTGTCATCAATCTTTGAGTACGTCTTTTTTAAACAGTCTCAATATTTCATTTAACAATTACTTAACTTTCAAAAAATAAATAAAAATAAGTATATGTATATATCACTTACAAAAATCTCTATATTTTGCAAAAACTCTTAATGGAATGTAAGATTTAATATGAAAATCACAAGCCACATACATAAATAAACGAAAATATTAATGAAATGTCACCATAAGTACACGCAACAATAAATGCAAATTATTTAGACTTTATGTAACTTCTTCAGCCCCAACATTTAAAACAATTTTCCTAAGTGATACGAATGATACATAGTGTCTGGATGTGAAAGAAATGAAATAAATAAATAAAGCTTTGTCAGTTTTTCACTTTTCTCTATTTACAAAGCGTTGGAAGGTTTCCATGTACATATGTGTATATATAATTTTTTAGGCTCAAGAACGTTTCCATGGATGTGTGTTTATAATATTTTTGGCAGCAAATGACAAGTAGCAACAAATAGTGGGATTTAACCCAATGAACGCGGCTTTAAACGTTTTAAAAATCGTTTCATTTCAATGTGAATAGAAAAAGCTCACTTACGTGTGAAATCTTAAAAAATGGAGCTTAAAAGTAGATTCAATTTTTTTTTTAAATCTAAGACTGTATATATTTTGTTAGATATTTACAGTCTTATGCATAATAGGTAAAAGTTTCTGCCAGTTAGCATAAGTGGCAAAATTGAATGAACACAGTCTTAACGAATTTTGTTAAATGCATGCACAATATGTATATACTACATATTGTTATCTAAAATGCAAACTGGTATAACTAATAATAAGTTTAAAATCTAATTTTTGTTTGATTATTATGAATGTCAAAATTTGACACTTCTGCGATCAAAAATGAACGTTTTATTAACAAAAAATAAATTCAGTGAAGTGAGACCTTGACCCGCGCACGAAGGGTTCCGTACTGACACGAGATATGTAATTCAATACGAACTTTAGCCAATATAAAATATAGTTTTTTTCATTTTTGGTTTTTTTCGGTTTTAAGCGCTTTTTGAGTTTTGGAACTATTTTTTGTCATTTTTGCGATTTTTTTTTGGTTTTTAAAGTTTTTTTTTAATTTTGGCGATTTTTTTTATTTTGGCGATTTTTTTAATTTTGTCGTTTTTTTCATATGGGTTTTTCTTTTTTGGCTTTGATGATTTTTTTCGGTTTTTGGAGTTTTTCTTTCATTTTGGAATTTTTTTTAGTTTTGGCACTTTTTTTCGTTTTGGGGATTTTTTTCGGTTTGTGGCGTTTATTTTAATTTGGGCCATTTTTTCGTATTGGAGACTTTTTTTAATTTTGGCGATCTATTTTTCATTTTGGCGATTTTTTTTCATATAAACAACTATCTTGGTTTTGGCGCATTTTTCGCGTTTTGGCGATTATTTTTCATTTTGGCAATAATTTTCATTTAGCGATTTTTTCGAATTTGGCGATTTATTTTAGTATCAGATTTTTTTTTAATTTTGGCGATTTTTTTCGGTTTGGCGATTTTATAATTTTCAGATTTTTTAGGTTTACCGTTTTTGAAAATTTCAAGAGTTTACCTCTTACGGTTTCCAAGATATAGCAAGTTTTCAAAATTACATAGTCAAAATTGCATTAACTGATGGACCACCCTTTAATTTAAATTTTTTTAAATTTTGGTGTTAATTGTTGTAGTCTATATAAAAATATACCAATTTTACAAAATTCAAGTCTCAATATACATATGTAAACACAATTGTATGTATATTACATGGCATTTTAACATTTTTCTTTGCTCGTTTTGGAACACCCTTTAATTTTTAATTCTCATTTATTTATTGTCCTGAGAAAATAGCGTGTGACGGACAGACGGACAGCGTAGCGAAAACAATAGGGTCCTTTTTCACCTTTGGTGTACGGAACCCTAAAAAGAAGACTTAACTACAAGGTTGTTTATTTTTTTATTCTACTGCAAAACTATACTTTTGCAAAAAACAAATTATATTTTTGCATTTTAGCAAACGATATGTATACATATATTACAAAGTTATGAAGGAGTGTTATGTAAAATTTATTTGTAAGGACAAATATGTATATACATACATACATATGCAAGCATTTTACATTTATCAAATTTGTAAAGTTTTAGAGATGAACATTTTTAGATTTTGCTGAGAAAGCTTAAGTAGTCCGTTAGTTTGGCGGGTCGAAGCATCTGTCTTATTCTTGGCAGAATATCAAAAAAAAAAAAAAAATAAAAAAATAGAAACTACCCAGAACACTTAAAATAATAAAATAATGTTGAATAGATAAATATTATTGGACTAGAAGATAAAAATTACGGCTGAAGTAACATGTCAGTTTATTTAAACGCAAAATAATTGCCAACTAAATCCTTTCATATGTATAAGAGTATTTCATATGAAATGAAATATAATTTATTTCAAATATTAGCTCTCGTAAGTAAGTAAATATGTAGTAGCATGCTATATTCATGATATACATACACCTAAGTCTGTTTTTACGAGGTGTCCCAGCAAAAATAAATTTGGTAGAAGTAAGCACTAAGGCAAAAAGAAGCTCTTCGGAAGCTCAAAACAGCTCACAGTGCATTCCCTGTGCCTTACGACGATGCAATAACGCGAATGACGAAATTTAACACAAACACAATGAAGTGTGGTCGGGTGTTTATACTCAAATTCTCAAACATTTTTTATAGTGCATCCTCTCTCGCGTACCTGGGGGTCTACTGTGTAATTCGAAACGAAAGAAAATGCTTTCGAATTTGTATGCTTATAACATGTAAATTCGAAAGTATTTTCTTTCCTTTCGAATTACAGAGTAGACCCGCTGGATACAATATGCAGCGATGCTTTTTACTTTTTATTTGTTTTTTTTATTTGCACTTCGTCTTTTATTTTGTTTTTTTTTCACTTCTTATTAACGTATCAAAATCTAATATCAGGAAAATGCTACACGTTCAATATTTATCACGCGATCTGCGATATGGATTCCATAATTTAGGTCTTTCTGCGATATGGATCGCGATCCATCAATACTGCATGCTACACGTTCAATAAATATCCCGATACTGGATCGCGTTCAATGTATATTGAACGTGTATCAGTGCCCATTGACTTTATTTAAAACGCGCAAATTTAGCGCGTTTAATAAAAACGCGTTTGGCATAGTTAAAACGGGCTAGATTGTCAGCGCTGACAATATGTGCTTCGGAGTTGAGGTGAAAGTGACTCCCAAGTGCACCTGTTTGTGTTTTTGCCCTTCGTATAAAAAAAGGCCTGTAATGACAGGATTAGGTGTACTTTTCTAGTTTTTATAAAAGGAATAAATAAAAAACACATGGATGGCATGGAATAAAGGAGATTAAATATTATTTAACAAAAAGCCACACAAATTTTTTTTGTTGTTTTGCCGTTTGTGGAAAATTTTATTTTTCTATTTTTAGTTGCCTGAGTAAACACATGTGTTAGTTATTGTTTTTCATATGGTTTTAATTTACATTAATTCTAATCGATGTGCTTAATTACTTTACTATTTATTTATATGGTAAACCAGGGATTTTACTACGACAAACTTTCTAATTTTTGGCTAGAAACTTGAATCTTTTTATATTTTACAACCGGGTTGATATTTGGAAGAAAATAAAACCAGCTTTGTATGAGATATTACAGCATTCCCCTCTTTTTGAAATATTATAAATATGTCACCTATACATAGAAAAATTTTAATTTAGTAACACATGTACTAGAAGTGCTGACTGATTTTGGAATTGTTATTAACAATTTTGTTAAATTTGTGCACTATTCTTTTATATTAAAGTCATTTAAATACTTATTTTCTTGTATGAGCTTTTTCTTACTTGTGTACAGGCAATCCCCGTATAACATGTTGTTCTATAACAAAACTTTAGTCTAAAATGATTGTATAAATGGGTAAAAATATTACCGCATGTGACTTGTTTTATTTGAATTTGGATCTTCAGAAGAAATACAAGTCAGTGGAATCTCTAAAGCTTCCATTTACATTTTCTTCCTACATTCAGTTAAGTGAAATAATTTTTTTATGGCAAATATTTGTACCATTGTAAACGGGTGCTATCTGTATGCGTGTGTTTATATACAAGCATTTAGATTGAAAATCCTTTATATACACCAAGTGTGTATTTTATTTTCCCATTGGTTGCGTATGGGTTTATGTTTACGACATATTGTTATTAGTTTATGACACACTGTTGTTATGTGGGATGTCATTCCTTTTGTTTTTATTAAAGGTTGAAATATTAAGTTCAAATTGCTACAGATTTTATGATTTTACCTGTTTTCTATACTTCTCTTAAGATTTATATTTTATTAACGTTTTATTCTTTTTTTAAACGAAATACGAGTAATAAACTAGTAAATAAAACTAGTTAAATACCATTTTGTTTGTTAATAAATTATGTAGTAATAATTCTGTTAGAAACAATGCTACAAAATGTTTTTCAAATTGAATTTTTATTGTTACCTCTAACCAGGCACGTATAAATTATTATATGAGGCAGATTCCATAGAGAGGCAATGCGTCGCTTTTATGTGGAATTGTGGTATGCCCGAATTGTAGTATTTTGATACAAGAGATATCGCGAAGAATCGAATTGCTTTAAAGCTCATGGGTTATTATTCCCCCTTATTGCGAATGACGTCACCGACGTCACATCAAGACGACAGTAAAAATTGACACTTGTCTACTCTTTGTCGACAACAATTAGCTACTATTAATATGCTCCATTAGCTTGCAAAGCCTTAGAGATTAGTAAGAGATTGTCAATAAGATCCAATTGTTGCCGATAAAAAGTATAGAAGTATCAGTTTTTATTCTCGTCTTGATGTAACGTCGACGACGCCATTCGCAATAAGGGGAATTATAAAACAGAAACAACGAGATATATCGAATCTAACCATTCCCCAAAAAAGCGCAAATTATTAACTTGACAGCAAGCGGCAAAAAACGTTTGTTTGGCAACACTTTATTCTTTCCTTGCAACAGCAATGTACAGCTGTTGTTGTTTTTTTGAATTTTTTTTCCATAACAGAGTTCGGCATAAAAATGTTTTTTAGACTTCCAAATGATTAAAAAGTATTGTTCAAGCAGAAATATCTACAATTAAAAAAGTTGCACATTGGCTATGATGGTCGCATCGTCTTTCGGATAGGAAGAATATTTGATTGGTGACTGCTATTTTATTCCTAACAAGTGTATATACCAAAGCGAATCTAATCAGTGAGTGCTATAAGTCCCTTGGGAGGATCTCTGAGCATTCCAATATCAACCTACATTGGGTACGAGGACATGGGACCTCTATAGGAAATTCAACAGCAGACAAACTAGAAAAGAGAGGAGCTATGCTTCAAGATGAAAACATTGAAAATTTCGGCGGCATACCTCTAAATTCCTACTGAGAATAATGTACTCTCGGCAATGGTCCAATGGTTTTGCGAAAAAAAACCTTTAATCAAACTAAGGAAATCTCGATAAATACTATGAAGAGAGAGTCTGCATCACCGATTTCAATGGTAAAAAAGTGCTATACTGACATTCGTTTTGTTCGCATCGAATACAAATGACGCCGAACGTTCTGGAAGGCCAATTGAGGTCAGTACACCCGAAGATGCTGAAAAAATCTAAACCTACTCCGAAAAAGGCCAAGGTGAGTTTGTCGGTCGATAAGGTGATGGCAACAGTTTTTTAGGGTGCACGCGGGATAATCCACATCGATTACCTTCAAAAAAAAAACGTATTAGACCGATTAATGAGGATTTAAAAAAAACAACGACCCCATATGGCCAAGAAAATTTTTTTTCATCAAGATAATGCATGAGTGCAGTGTAGTCTCAATGGCAAAACTATATGAATTGGGCTACAAATTGCTACCCCATTCCCATGTTCTCCGGATTTAGCCCCTACTGACTACTTCCCATTCCCAAACGTAAAGAAATGGCTCGGTGGAAGGAGATTTAGCTCCAACGATGAAATAATTGCCTATTTGAAGGACCTCGAAAAATCCTATTTCTTGGAAGGGATACAAAAACTGGAGAAACGTTGGACTAATTGTATTGAATTAAAAGGAGATTATGTTGAAAAATAAATTTTTGTTTTGCAGAAAAAAACTGTGTTTCATTCAAAAAGTCACGGACTTATTGGTACCCCCTGGCGTTTTAAAAACAATTTTTTTTTAATAATCTTCGAACATTAAATGCAGATATATTATAAGAGTCTTAATTATGCGAGTAATATATATTCGATTAATATTTATTCGCATAACTTCAGATAAATATGGTATACTTTAACAATTTGGTCTGAAGAATAATAATTATAATATTAGCCTTATTTCGAATAATTTTGTTCGATTAAATTTTATTTGAATAATTTTAATCTATTTGTTTTCAAGTTTTTTCAAGTTATCACGAATATCATAGTTTGAAAAAGTTTATAAATGTTATTTGCAAAAAAAATCCAAAAATTTGATTCGAATAATTATAACGCAATATTTTTGATTTAAAGCGGTCCACCCACAATTTTTCGTATTGTACAATAATATTGCCAATGTGTATGGCATATAGGAAGGTAGCATAATATATTTGCAAATATCAAAAGACTTTTAATTTTTATTTTACAATCAATACAATTGTATAATGTGTTGGCAATATTGCTCAATGTTTGTTTTATTATTATTGTTCGAACTTCATTTGTTTCAATATTTATGATTTGATTAGGCTAAAGTTCGTGTCTCCTTGTAAGCCAAATTATATGCGATAACTATTAATGAACAAATAACACCTAAGTTAATTGTAAATATTTCGATAAACTTTTAGTAGAACGGAACAACTAGCTGTTTTCGGAGGCCACTACACCTTCATCATTACCGTTCTTTGTATTTCGTTTACTGTGTGGTGTCATGTAAGTTGATGTAGATTTCTGCTTTATATACTCAGCTTTCAATGCAAATAGAATATGTGAGTTGTTTCGATTCTTCTTATTAGAATTTGCTGAAAGCTTTTTTGTAATGAAAGCTCAATTTTAACATCTCTACATTGACAACAATCTATTGTCGTTTGTTCTTTACTAATTATGCATAAGTTAGTTAATTTGCTTGCTTTTTGTTCTAGTTAAGACAAACTTTTTTGGTTTGTTACTATAAATATACTTATTTATTTATTTAGTTTAATTATTGTTGTACTGAAATTAAAACAATTTTATTTGAAAGATTTTTTGTGCAATATTTTTAAAGTTAATCATTTTTTCGAATAATTTTGTACCAACAATTTTTTTATTTTATAAATCTTAAAATAATATTTGTGAGAATAATATTTCTGGGATTAATACTTATCAAATAATCTAAGAACATTAATGGCAGATTTAAATTAGTTTTAATTATGCGAATAATATTTATTCGATTAATTTCAAGCAAATAGTTTGTACCCTAATAATTTTGTCTAAATAATACTTATATATAATAGAAGTATTAATTTGAATAATTTTGTTCTATTAAATTTTATTCGAATAATTTCAATCGAATGGGATTTTTAAGTTATTAAAAATATCATAATTTGAAAAAAAAAACTTATGACTATTTTTTGTCAAAGAAACATTTCAAATAATTTTATTCGAACAATTAGTAAAGTGGAATATTTTTGATTCGAAAAATTTTCATTTGATATCGTATCATAACCGCAAAAAAGCTTTAAGCAACATAATTTCCGAATATAATTTTTTGAGCAAAATCGATCGTAAATAATCCAATTTCGTAAAAAAACGAAACTCGCAATATAAACCCAGAGAAAAAAACAGCTTAAAATCAATAAAAACCATATTGAATTAATAAGATACATTAGCGGAAGTCCAGCCATGTTAAAATTTCTTATTTCAATATGGAAAAATATTAATTTACAGTATTAATTTATTAATTTTATTTATTTTTAAGTATCTTAATATAAATTTTCTATTATATTATGTCGCTTAAGATTTTTTTAATAGACCATACTTTTAATTTGTTATGAAAATAATGCACCAGAAAGAATAAATAAGAAAAATTATATCTTGAATTAAAAATATTGTTTTCTGTTTTGTCAAGTAATATTGAGGTAACCATAAGTAAAGGGACGCTCTTGTTATGACTAAGAAAACAATAGCCAAATTCACAGTCTTGTGCAAATGGTCTTGCATCGTAGCATGTGCAAAATGGCATGGTATATTGATATTCACCACTAAGAATTGTTAAGTGGTGAATATCAATATGCTAATAACTTCTTTTACTATAAACATATGTTTAATTTTTGCAGCAAGTGTTCCATTATTGCAATAGTAATTTCACCATAATAATATGCACAATAAATTGGCTTGAAAAACAACATAAAACCACAACAGACAGTTTAAGTGAAATATTCTACACGCAAAGAAAAGATATGGTTGTAGAATGGTTGAGAAAACAATATTATGTTCTCAGAAACAAATCTGTGGTCGTTGAAAACAAGTTATTGTTATTTTAAACACTAATAGTGTTACGGTAAGCAAAGTAATGTTTGGATTTAATAATTACATTATTATATTCATAAAAAAGTGTGGTATGGTTAGAGTTTAACAATATAGTTTTGTTAAAAATTTATGACTGCAACATAATTATTGTTAATATTTAAAAATAATGTAATGTAAATAACAATATAATGTTATCCAAAACCATACTATTTTAAGTTTTTCAGAAACATCTGTCAGTTCAGTGTTTCGCTTGTAAGCTATCGGTATTGCACGCGTCGTGTTAAATAAATAAATAAAGCACAAACAAACAAAATGGTAGATAAATGAAAACATATACTACATACATACGTATATATGTTTAGCTGTTTATACAGACGTGTCTGTATTTTGAGTATACACACATATGTAAGTATACGTTTCTATATATGCATTTAATTTCAACAATATTAATTTATTTTTATTTAGGATTTAACGCACAGCTGTTTTAAACAAGACATCCACCAATAAATTTATGATTGATAAACAAAATATTATTATTATATTAAATAATACTGTTGTCGTATTTAATAATATTATTATAATATAAGAACATGGTATGGTGAGTCTCAATTATATTTTAGTCACATCTAACAATAGTGTTGTCATATTTACAATAACAAGATTAGGTGTAACAAAGGTCATTGTTTTATCTTGATAATATTATTATTAACTCAGATAATAATATTATTAAAAGATTGCTTTCCTATTGACAATAATATGATTTAACTACAACCATATAATTCAATCATAGTATGTTGCTGTTTGATTATGGTTACTTCAACCATATTTTTTCTTTGCGTGTACAGCCTTTTAAAATTTGCACTAAGACTCTTGCTAACTTATAAATTTGGTTGAATAGTAAAAATTTCTAGAAACTAAAAATTCTAGTTTAATTTTTTCTCTTTTCTTTAGAAAATTACATTAATAAATAAAAATATTTCATTTAATAAGAATTGAAAATACTGAACTTAAGCTCGATTAAGAAATTAATACTGATTAAAATTTCTAGAAACTTCAAAAATATCCTTTCTGTTTTAATAATACAAAACAATTTTAACAAAATTTCCCACATTATTTGCTTATAAGTTTTTCAAGCCAATCACTCCATTTTTGATTAAAACCAAAAAAAAAAATTTCGTATTATTTCCAGACTTTCACGTTATTGACATGTTAGTGATGGATAGTTAACTGGAAAATAGAAAAAAATATTTATATAAATATTGAGCGTTCTTACTCACCCAAAAAAAAAAGAAAAGCTTTTTCCAAATCCATAATGATGGACGACGAAGGGTAAATAACGACATTGACCATAATGTTCATAATAAGGAAGCGAACATAAAAGTTTTAACGAGTAGAGTAAAGTAACCAAGAATGACAGGGTTCTTAATGGAATGTAAAGGATAAGTATGTTAAATTAATGTTTCATCATTATTAAATGGTTAGTTTTGTGTTTCATCGACATGGAATTTAATGGCTGAGAAGCATACAAATTACAACACTATGGAAAATAGCAAAAAAAAAAATGGTTAAAATTAAATTTTCTGGGAAAAAAACATGTTGAAGAATTAGTCTTGAGAAATTAGTTTTTTTAAGCAAAATTTACAAAACAAAAAGTACAGCCTTAAAATTTTAAAGGCAAAAAATTAATAAAGAAAATTAGAAAAAGGGGATTTTTAAACTAAAGTAGATTAAATTGATTATTTCAGAAGGCAAATTTATCAGCCTGCCACTACAACTTTTAAAATAGAATTGTTCAATGATTGATATCGATAATACTATAAATATATAAAAAAGTTAAAAAAAACTTGAATAATAATCTGCATTTTTTATACACATATCCTTTCATCCGCAAAACTATTAGTAACCATTTATTTTGAAAAAAAATTTATACACTCACACTTTATATAAACTTTGAAACATATTGGTTTTCTTTTCTAAAAAAAAAAAAACTTTGAAATAGAGAAATAAAAAACAGAAGCTGACTTTTCTCCATTTTTATACTTTTTTTGCGTTGCGACTTAATCATGTGTAAAAAATACAAATAAATAAAATATTTATGGCGCTGAGCCTGTCCCAAAAGTACCATCTCAAGGTAGTGTTGGAAAAAAAGAGAGTGAGCAGCGAGCGTACGTGGGCGTTTGATTAATGGGAATGATGATGAAATTAGGAAATCATTCGTAGGCCTTAAGGTTTAAGTGAATTAATGTTTGTTGTGTGCGATAGATGCGTAAATACATACATACATATGTATGCACATGCATACATACATACATACATACATAAATATGTAAATATACATATAAATATTTATAAGATTAAGAAATTACATATGTGCCCTTAATTATGAAAGTGGTCTAAGTCATACTTTTCTTTTGTCGACATATTTCGTAGATTACATTTGAACATATCAAAATATATTTTTATATTATACATCATTTTAATTTAGAGTTGCAGTAGTCCCGATCAATATAAATTAGTTTAATATTTATTAAATATTTATAGAAGTTTTTTTTAAACTTATTTGATATTTCGAAGCAAAAATTCATATGACTTAGACCACTTTAATAATTAAGCGCACATATGTATCTTCTTTACGTTTCCTGGACGAATCAATGAATTGAAAAGTGGATTTGAGCTTTTTAATCAATTTTGCATTATTTATACTGCATGAAGAAATTTTCATTCGTAATTCAAAAAAGGTTAAAGCATATTGCTTATGTTGTGCTATCGCTCGTTTACTCAAACAACGTCATAACTTAATAAATAGAATTTTTGAGGTATTAATGCAAAATTAATTCTCATATCGTTCTTCATATTTTGTACAAATTTCAAACAAATGTCTTATGTACCCAACTCTTGAAAGCAAAATAAATTTTTTCTTTTCCAATAAGTTGTGGGTAAATTGAAAACTTTAAACTCGTTTTCTTGCCAGAAGGTTTTTTTGAGTTATGACATTGTTTGAGTAAGTGACCGATATATTTATGTATATTTTCAATTCCATTAATGTGAATTTTATAAATTATTTAGTACTCTGGGTTTATGGTTTAATAATAATAATAATTCTAGTAGTTTAAGCAGGTCAGCCACAAAATGTATACAAGAAGGATAAAAAGCAGTGGGGAGGGTTCATGGTAGCTTATTTCAATGAAAATTTAAAATGTCTACCCCCTGATATTTAAAAAACAAACAAAAAATTAAAGAAACAACTATGTATTTATTTAAAAATCCTCAAAGTATGCTCTTAATACAATATTATTTTGCAATAATTAATATAGCAAAAATAAAGTAAAAAAAACAACAATTTAATTATCGCTCCTCAAAGTATACTCTTAATCCTTATTATTACATTTGCAATATTATTGTACAATAATTAATATTGCACAATAAATTGGTTTGTGTAAATATTATATTTGCATATGGCACAACATATTGGATACAATTTAAAGTCCTTTGATTTATATTACACAACAAGAAATATTTTGTAATAAGTTGATAAAATTGCACAATAATTATTTCCAGGTACATCACTGAACATTATTTTTATATTTTTCAAAATTACTTAATTTGTTTATGATTTGGTACGTGACATGAAAAATCAATTTTAAAATTTATTAAAATTTAAATTTATTGTAAGAAAAATTATGCAATGTATTTTTTTTAATATTGTGCAATTTATTGTAAAGCGTCGAGCAAAACGGCAATATTAGTAGAAATAAAGTACTAGGTCTACTATTTATATTTTGGGAACTGGCAACACTAATGTAAATAGCTAAAATCTGGCAAAACCATAATAAATTTTCATATCTTTTTAGCATAAACATACTTACAACGCTTTGATGTACAAGTGCTATTTGTTTTATTTACAGTGAGTTCAGAAAATCAATTTGACAAAAAATGGAAATTTCTACAGAAGGTTTTCGTTGGATTATTTTTCACAACTGACGTCACGTGGATTATCTCAACAAAAATATGGCGATGAGCTCAGTTATTTGTGTGGCGAACAAGCTCCAACAAAAACCGCGGTATATCGCTGGAAAGAGGGTGTAAGGTAATGATTAACAAGTTCAACTGTGGTATATACTTCAAAAGCCGTGTATAAAATTGTGGCTTATGATTCTGAAACAAAACAGCAATAAACCGTGTGGGTATTCCAAGACGAGCTAAATCCAACAAAAGCTATTCGTGGAAGAAGCAAAGCGAAGCAATTGGTCGCTTGTTTCTTCGGCAGACTGGGTAATGTAACCACTGTTCCGCTTGAGAAACATATAACTGTCAATTCTGAGTGGTACACAACCATTTGTTTGCCGGAAGGCTTCGGAGAAATTCGTAAAACTAAACCCCAAAGACAATCAATCAGGTTGTTGCTAGTTGTTTCGTTCTACTACGTGTTTGTCAATCAATTGGTGATATTTGTTCATTAATAAATATCACATGCAATTTGGCTTGTCGCACAGTTACATTGGAAACAACAAAAAAATTTAAATTTAATTTTAAATTTTGTTTTGAATGTAAGTTTGCGACAAGTCGAACGTTGGTGACATCGTGGAACAGGCCCTAAATCATAAATATAGAAACAAATGAAGTTCGAAAAATAATAATTAAAATTAAATAAAATTAATAACCATGGACCTGTGGCAAAAATTTCAAAAACAAATATTCAGTAAAGAACAAACGACAATTGCAAGACTGTTGTAAATTTAGAGATGGTAAAATTGAGCTTTCATTACAAAAAAGATTTCAGCAAACTGAAATGCTTGAATGAATCAAAACAATTCACATATTCTAGTTTCAATTAAAGTTGCGTATATAAAGCAGAAATCTACAAGTCCGAACAATACTAATTAAAATTAAATAAATTGATGTTCATTAACATGAACGACTCGAACCAATGCATATTCTCTGATTGTCTTTCATCACTACAATAATTAGGAATTTGGGCCGATTTAGGAAAGGGCTTAACAAGACTTCAATTCATGCAATGATTAACAAGGCGAAAAAAGCTCAGCTTTTTGAACTACTTTAGTTTTTTTCCTGATAAGTTATTAATTTCTATTTATTCCCATTGTGAAATGAAGAATAACTTTTACATTCTTATTTCTGTTTTTTTTAATTTAAATTAAAATTTTAGCAAGATTTCTTACAGCTTAGTTTACTATACAAATAATACTTTCTATTTTTAATAATACGTACAAACGCTGTAATAGTTTTTAAATAATGATGAAAGGAAACTAAAAAAAAGCTTTCAAAACAAGAACGAACATTTGTTAAGAGAAGGTCGAAATATATTGAGGTAAATCCTTTAAATGCACACAGAGTCAATTTTTTACAGCGTATTGCATTAAGAAAATTTGGCAAGAAGTTAGCATAAGTTATGGAATTTAACTATCTGTTAAGAAGTTTCTCCCAGGGAAGGCATTGAGAATTTTAAAATTGTTGGTACAATTTTTAAAAAAATTTTACTTTTTTGACCTTAATTGTACTAAAATATTTTTCTATTTCAAATAACATATTTTTATTTGTTTTTATTAATATAATCGACTTTGTTATGGCTAGCGAATCGTCTTTACAAAGTTGCTTGTAAGTTACACCTGTTTAAGTTGAAATTTAAAGTATACAAAGTAAAAGCATGTGTTCTAGAATCCGATGATTTGGAAATGTAATAGTTCAAAAATTTTTTTTTTTGATTTTACTGCTGCGTTTTGCTTTCACAAAACTGTTTTCGAGGAGAAGAATATGAGTTTCATTGTTCAAAAGTGAAAATTAACATATGCAATCGTTTGAAAAGAAATACGGAGTGAAACCGCGGAGATTCCTTAAATGTACTAAATTAGTCAGTGGTGTGCTATTGTACTCTCTGAGTTTAAATAGTACCAAAAAAGGTACAATTGTATCAACTTTGCCATCCCTGGTTTCTCCATATAATTTAAAATTAGAAGTCCGTGCATGATTTAGTTTGAACTAACTATTAGGTCCTAGAATGATTTTTAATGTAAAACTTGTTAAGGCCGTGTTCAATTTTGCAACTTATGCTAACTTCATGCATAAGCCTTTATGCATACGGCTGTTAAATTGTTTGTCTTTTCTCTATGGGTTATCAAAAACTTTGCTTACTAGCAAGATTTTTTATTTTCTTCGCAGTTGCAAGTATTTCCAATTTGACTGAATAACGCATCATTTTTGTTTGAGAAGTTCAAAAAACAAAGTATAACCCAAATATTAATGCAGAACTTTTATATGAAGCTTATGGCAACTAAATATTGAAGATTTGTTTGATAGACAAATATATCGAGCTTTAACCGCCGCTTAACCGCAGCATTTTACGGTCGCAAATAATCGATTGTGATCAAAACATTAATGTGGAAAATTATGTCGCTTAAGCTTTTAGGTGGTTATGGTACGATATATTTTCTTATGAATTTCTAATAGACCCCTGCAAAATACCACTTACAAGGACTTCCAAGACATGAGGTATTTTTCAAATGCTTTATTGCAGCGAAGTCTTCTTAAGCAAACGCTTAGCAATACTGTTGGTAAGACATTTCTTTCTTTCATTGAATGTGTAGAAGTAAAAAATAAAATACTTCGTTAGAGAAAAATTTCTGATGGTTGTTTTATCATACGCATTGGCTCGTACACAAAAGTACATTAACACAGCATGTACATACACACGTTGTGTGTATGATCTTTGATTTTTATAAGAACATACAAACTCTCCTCTTTTTACGTCGACAGCCAGGCAGCGCTAAAAGCTTTAAAGGGACACAATGTCAAATCGAAACTTGTTAGTGACTGTAGGAAGGCCCTCAACTTGCTTATGGAAAAGTAAAGTTTCAGACTATATTGGGTTCCTGGCTACAGCACTGTTGAGGGAAATGAAATTGCCGATGAGCTGGCGATAATAGGGTTGGCGTTGGATGAGGGAATGTCGGACAGATCCGTGAAATTAAAGATTACTATAAGGAACTCAGTGATTGGGTAGAAAGCAGGACCAACAATCCATGGCGAAGTAGGGAGGCCAAAACTAGACTCAAGAAGATCTAAACTACTAGCGGACATGAATAGGAAGGCGATGCGAATCATGATAGGCGTGTTGACTGGTCACTGCGTGCTTAGAGCAAGAACCATCATTTGGGTGACTGGCACTCCAGATTTTTGTATTTCATTGACCATATTATCTGTCATTGCCCGAAGCTGCAATGTCATATGCTTAGATGGCTGAGCAGACGTTTCCATGAAAGCATTACTGAATTCGGGAAGTGTAAGCTAGAGGAAATCAGGGGCTTTATTATGGGAATTCGGTGGCTTAGTGATGGATAATAGGGTCACTTCTGGCTGGAAATGGGAGGGTGAATATTACTTTTTATGGGCAACAGAAGGGAATCACAATGGACCCAATTGGGTCTCCGAGTGGAGGTGCGGTAAAGCACCACCCTTCCTAACCTAACCTACAAACGCACATATGCATTGACATTAGCTGTGTGCGCTTGCTTTAAAATACCAACCTTAAATACATAATAGCTTACCATCTATAGCTAACACACAAACTGCAAAATAACAAGCATACACACATCAACACTTCTTCTTTTGATTGTTTGTTACGAACAAGAAGTCTTCGCGACATCAATTGTTAACACTCATATACACGAACATCAATACATCCATAGTGCTTCGCTTATTAAATGACTTCATTTATTATTGCTTTATTGTAATATATGCTACGACAATACATTTAAAAAACAAGACGTATTTATATTCCAAGACTGTTTACGCAGTGCTCTACTTTCTAATCAAGAACGTACACAAAGCTTTCATACGAATTTCCTTTGAACTAAAGAACAATTTTACAAATGTTTGCATTATTATTTAAGAAAAAACATGAAAATCTTTACTCTGTTGTTTGGTTTCCAAAGGGTTATTACACTTATTGCCTTTAACTTGCAATTAAAAGCCATATTCCAACATGGTTAAAGCAACATGATTTCAATGCAATTTGCCATGTTGGAATATAAAAGTTTTCTTTGCACAATTTTTACAAATTATATGTTTTTTGTATTTTTATGGCAGCTGGTACAGTTGATTACTAATAAAAAAAGAAGGAAGCACCAAGGAAACTCAAACCAAAAATATGTTGAATAAGAGCAATTGTAAAAAAAAATACTGCAGCTAAAATATTAAATGCAATTTAGTGATTTACTGGCTGTGGTGAAGGAAATACTTATAAACTTGCAGAAAATATATTTTGATTTCAGTTTGCTCAATAATAACAAAAGTTTTCTCTTCAAAGTTTTTTTTAATAAATAAATAAATCAACTTTTCAGCAGTCATTAGAGGGAAATTATTTTTTAAAATTTCATAACTATTTTTATTAAATCAAAATAAATTTTCAGCAGTTATTAGAGGGAAAGTGTTTAGTAAAATTTTATAATTTTTTTTTATTGAGAATATACATATTTCAATTTATTTTAAATAATTTATAGCACAATTACTGTATATAATTTATATTGCATTTATGTCAATAGCAAACATGAATCATTTTATCTAGTTTTGCAATAGAGGAGTAATGGGAGGGAGGATGCCCAGCAAAAAAAAAGAGACTCAAAAAAATCATGAAAATGTAAAGTTTGCGATCTGGAAGTAGGGAAAATTTTGATCCGATCTAATGATTTTTACATAGGATTGTCATTGCAAGAAGTTCTCTTTTTCGATGCCTGGTCACTGAATTAGAAGCGATATTAAGAAAAATTCCTTTTTTGTGTTCTATGATAATATTTTCATCAAGGAAAAATGGTAAATAGTTACCTATTGTAACAATTCGTTTCTTTTTATACGAATTTAAGTCCGAAATAGTGCTTTCATGTAAATTTAAGCAAATAACTTTTAAATTTTAGACTAAAATTAGTTCATAAATTTTTTTAAAGAAATAAATTTTATTTTAATTCTGGCGAGTATTTTCTAACACCATGGAGGAGTTACAAGGTTTTGTATGGCTAAAATAAGCTTCTACATGGTTTTTTTGCTCACTCTCGGCAAATTAAAAAATCGATTTTTTGGAAGCAATGAAAATGTAGTTCCACTAGAATGACTTCCATTTTTTTCACTGGGTGGTTGCCTGATTGTTTGTTCGAACGGAAATAAAATCTTGATATTTATTACAGTTATAGATAAATAAGAGCAATGAACGCTACTTTAGCATCATTGCACGTATTTTTAAAACATTAAAATTTAATTTTATATATTTGAATGTATTGTAAATACGTACCCTGCTGTTAACACAACACTCAAAGCTGTTGTTTAATTATGACTGTTACGAATCCTTTCGTTATATCCAATACAATACAAAATGCTAAAAAATATACACTTACATTTTTAAATAATATTTGCTTATACCCAGCAGTCTTAAGGTTGCATTTTATGCCACAAAAGAAAATAAATTGCGTTTTTAGTGTGTAACGTTTTTGTGTCTTTCCAAGTATAGAAACGTACATATTTTCAACGTTTTAAGCGCACTGCTACACGTTCAATATACATTGTTATATTTGAATCGCGATCCATTTTATTGGATTGATGGATCATGGGCGTATTATGCTACATGTTAAATATTTATCGCGTCAGTATTTACGATATTTTTGTGCTCTGCGAATCGTTTATTAAAAGCTTCTCGCACAAAAATGTCCCACCAATCCGGCAATACCTCCAAATTAAAAAAAAAAGTCTTTCAAAATAATTTTTTCGGTCGTTAATTCCGATTCCACCGACAGAATCCACATGATTTCACTATCTTCTGTCATTATCATTTATTAAAACAAACTTTACACAAATGTAATAAACTTTTTTTACTTTTTATTCGCTAAATTTTTTGTACTGCGTCTTTTATTTTATTTGTTGTATTTCACTTCTTATTAACGTATCGCGATCTAATATCATGAAAATGCTACACGTTCCATATTTATCACGCGATCCGCGACCTGGATTTCAAAATTTAGGCTTTTCTGCGATATGGATCGCGATCCATCAATACTGCATGCTACATGTTCAATAAATATTGCGATAATGAATCGCGTTTAATATATATTGAACGTGTAGCAGTGCCCTAAGAGAATATTATGTTGCTATAAGAAGTGATATTAAAAGCTTCCAACTAAGCTCACAGTGTATGATATAATTCCCATTTGCTTCATATGGAAATTGATATAAGAGCTCAACAGTTTGTTAGCGATAACAATTACACCATAAGTGAATATGCTGATTCAATAAACCCGTTTATTTTTTGCTATATTGCTGCGGATTAAGGATTAATTTTTTATGAATAAGTCACAAAAAACAGCACTTTTTGGAAGGATAATTGTAGCAGTTTCTTACCAAAATATTTGTATATTATCGACATATCGTGTCATAACCGCCAAAAAAGCTTAGGCGCCATAATTTTAAAGTTTAGATTTTTTGACAAAAACCGATTATCTGCGACCATAGTTAGTGGATTATCGGAAAAACGAGGTTCAAAAATATGTCGCTTAAGGTTTTTTGGTCGTTTTGGCGCGATATAGGGACGATTTTTTTAAAACAATTATATATAATAATAATTCTTGGACCGAATAAAACGACCGAGCGACAAAAGTTAAGATGGTTTAGTCACATTGCCAGACTGCCTGCCGAAACAAGTATTAGAAGCAAAACCGATCGGTACCAAGACCAGAGGAAGAAATGGAGTAACTTGGCAAGACACAATCAAGCAGCCAAAACAACCGCACAAGATAGACCGAAATGGATCAGTCTTTGCGAGAACCTCTACACTGCAAGGCAGAAAGAATTCACGAATAAGTAAGAGAGTAAGTATATATAATAATAAAAACTAAAATCATTTCTCATATTCCATTTCATTAAAAATTCATGTTAGAAAGCTGATGTTAATAACAATATTTGGCCAAGTAAAAATACATGTATGCTGATGTAGCGGTATAACTAGTCCATTTTAAATGTTCTTCTCTTCTTTAGAAAATCACTTTAACTAATTAAAAATATTTCATTCTATAAGAACATTAACAGCCAACAGGAAATAATTGCAATGATCTGAAGTAAATATTTGATTAGGTTAGTTAAGGACAACAGTCAGAATCGTGGGCTTACTTATACCTAAGCAATGTCAGACAGTTCCCTGAACTCAAGCGATCTCATGGAAATTCTAGCAACGTCAGAGAGTTCCCTGAACTCACGAGCTCCCATGGTGGCCATTTTCTTTCTTACAAATGCAATAAAATGTCACAGAAAATTTTATATATTTCCCTCTCCGTCTATATCTTGTCAACTGTGCCAAAAGTCATTGCATTCAATCCTTAACTTCTGTGCATGGCTGTCTTTGAGATCATATGCGATCAACACTGACAGTACAACCCAGATCTATGTATTTCCTCCTTTTTATATAATTAAAAAATAAAGTATTTTTCTTATTTAGGAGAATATATAACTGCATGGCCATCATGCTAGTCACTACTTGTATCCCACCATCTTTCAAAGTCTTGCGCAAAAGTCTATGCTTTTGCGCGAGAATAAGGATAAACCTATATAATGTATATATTCATGCAGTGGAAGCAGTAAGACTTCTGTGCCACTATATCCAGACGATCTCAACATAAAACTGTTCTATCATCTTTTGCAGAGATGATCGATAGTTGAAGGCTGCCGCTATTCTCAGAATAGGGAGTTCTAGCGCTATTAGTGCCTCGTTTATCAGTGTATATCTTAAATATGATTTTTAAGGTAACATTTACTTTCAACCAATCTTCAACTCTTGATAGCAAGGATCTCTATCTGGTAAATGTTTTATTGATTCCGAAGTCTCTTTGCTATACGAGCACTTAATATTTTCCAGTAATTTCTGTAGGCAAGGCAAAACACCCTTTCTTCTACCTGAAGTGCAGCTCCCCATGCTTCCCGGCATGGCATACAGGTACTGTAGAAACTTTCATTAAGTAAAGCGGGACAGGTTTGGTTAATTTGCAGTCTTGTAGTGCCTCTAGTGTCAATTAGACGTATTAAGTCTTCCAAGTTCTGCTTAGTAGCCATTTTATTTTTTATTTTACTTCAGCAATGATTCTTCCTACAAAATGCCGATAAAGCAGGGCGTTCTATTGATACATTAGGACTAGTATCCGCTGAAGTCAGCAGTGACCAGTGACTATGCCTTCGTCACTTGAACTTTTGAAAACCTAAAGTACTGGGTTCTAGCCCAGTAACTAACAAAGTTATTAAATAACAACAGTTGTTGTAATGTTGTTATTTAATGACTTTGCTAGTTACCGGGCTCGAACCCAGTACTTTAGGTTTTGTATTCAGCCTACTAAACACTTCAGCCAACTCTATCTCTTTGCTTAAAGAATCCAATGGTAGCAGTTGGATATGCATACCCAATGCATCAGTAGAAGTAATGTGGAGAGCGCTAACTATAAACAGTGAGGCAGAAAATAGAACAAAGACATAGTATAGTGATAGAAAAAAATAATTCCCAAAAATAGCTTGTGCAGTATATTCTATTATAATTTTTGTCTCAAAACTGTAAGGTAGTAAGTTGAGTGTTAACCGTTGTATTCTTGTGCTCAAATACAAAGTTTCATCAATAGCTTATATTCTTACGAGTATATTGCATAAATGTAGTATGTGAGGTCTTTACTTATTACCAAAGTAATTGTTTGCCACAATGTCTTTTCACAAATACTGCTGTTACATGCAGCAAATTCTTATAATTTTTTTGTGTCTCTCTGACAGCTTGCTGTTGTTTGTAAGATTTAAGAAAATCCCCAATCAGTTAGAAGAAAGAAAAAAAAAACACAGAAACAAAACAGGAAATTGTTTAATAGCAATACAAGCCATTCAAGGATTTCTGTGGCAATAATGAAGAAGGGGTGACGAAAGAAAATTATGATGATCCAACGAGAAGATTTAGTTTGTCAGCTGTTGCAGAGTTTCAAACCGATAAGAATTTGTGGATGGTCTATTAAGTAAATATAAGGAAAAAGTAAATGTTATGCTCCTTAAAAGTTCACTTCACTTAGGAGTAGTCAAAATTTTGAGCTTTGTATTGATTGATTCTTTAAAATTAACAGTTTAGCTCCGAATATTTTTAATATAATTACATTTTTTGGTTTTAATAGAGCAGACCTAGCCACGTTGTAGGACAATAACTATAGGTAATATACGTTTTATATGGGAAAAACATACCACAATTTTTTGATATTTTTTTTAAAACTTCAATTGAAAAAAATAACAAAAGGAGCAGAAGCTTTTCACAATTGCACATACTAGATGGCCAAACTATATAGTCCCGATGGAGCAGTTCTGTATACTAGTGGTGGTAAGAGGAGAATGAGGAAGAGTAGGAGGAGGAAGAGGAGGAGGAGGAGGAGGAGGATGAGGAGGAGGAGGAGGAGGAGGAGGAAGAGGAGGAGGAAACATATGAGCAGCTATTCTATCACTGATACGCTCTTGTTAACATTTCTGCAGCTTCTTACAAAAATATCAGAATGCCATGTAAGAAAAATATTTTTGTTCATACAAAATTCAGGTTGATAGTCATCCAACAGGGATATTTTCCACTTCCTTTCTTCTCTAAGGACCAGGAAGCATAACACTGGAACTGGCCACCTGCAAAAACTGACCTAAACTATTAGAGTAATACTTCAAAGACATTAAAGAATTATTTACCAAAAATTTTTTTAAAAACATTCATAAGCAGTTACAAATAAAGTACAAAAACCAACGCTGGGCTTTTTGATATTGTAATGATGCTTATAAGAAATAGGATTATTTCGCTCACTTGGGTAATATACAAAGAATAAGAGTTAAGGACATTTTGGATATAAGCAGCAAAATGTGTGTGACTATACACATACACATACAATACATACCTACATAAATATATTGCGTGTATATATATAAATAGACTAGTAGCCTTTTAGCAAAAATAAGGACTTTGTTGATTTCAAATAAAATGCTTAAATCACTGGGACAGTTGGCAATCGCTTGGCTTAAGACTTTCCAACAAAAGCCTAAAAGGATATAACATGTTGAAAATATATTGACAATTGTAAGCGATATAATAATTATTGCAGAATAATGAATAATCTCGACATGGAAAAAGACAGTTAAAAGGGAAGAGCCAAAAATAATACGTATATAAAAGTAACAAATTCAAAGACATTAAAATAAATAAATTTAAATTTTTAAATATTAGAAGGAGGTATGCTATTCCTTTGGCTAAATATCAATAGGAAGAATACGTTCCAATTTATTATACATTTAAATACTGTATATTAACTTCAGACTTCGTTAAGGAGATTTAGAAAGAATTCGGCATTTTACACAGGAAAAATTTTTCTCCAATCAACACCTTTCGTTAAAAAAAAATAAAAAAAAAACAATTAAAAGTTATATTTAATTAATTCTAATAAAATAAATGTTAAGACAAAAGTATAATGGACTGAATTAAATTAATACATCAAACCACATCACTTTAAATAAATTATATATATTTTATTATATATTTATTTTATGTTAAAGATCTAAAATTATCTTTAACACAAAATATATTTTATTAAATGCGAAATATCTATTATTTATTTGAAATGGAATAAAACAAAATACCATTTATATGGTATATGGCTTTTAATTTACAAGATGTAGAAGTACAATGCAGTAGTAAATCTTTTTTTTTATGGTTGACATAAGACTAAAGGAAACCCTTTAAAAAAATCTCAGCTATAAATTATAAAGCAAAAAACTAAGCACAATTTTCTTTTTAATGAATAAAGAAAAGATATAAATAATATTTTATGAAAGGACTTTGGAAAGAAAAAAATGCTTTACAAAACAAGCCAAGGCAATAATATAAAGAAAGTTTTTAATAAAAAACTTAAACTTTCTTCCACTTTTTTTTTAATTTTGTTTTCTATTGAATTAACTTAAGAATTGGAAATAGTAAAACATTAGTTTAAAAAAATATAATTCTAGAGAAGTAAAACATAGATAAAATGTGACTTCATTATGATGAAAATTAAACTTCATTATGTTAATTTTTAAAAAAATTTTTAGTGGAATATATATATGAAAATTTGTTGTTGTGTTACATAAAAGGAAGAATTAAATACGTATTAACTATACATATATAAGATTAAAAAATTTTCTGAGTTAGACTCACCTCGGTTCCCTTTGAAGATTTTATATTTAGGATGTTAAAAATATGTTTTGTCATCTGATGAACTATGAAATTACAAGTGACGCAAATAGTCACCTCAGCAGTACCGAGCTGATATGATATGATTCGCCTGCGGATCTGCAAAAGAATTTTATAAAATTGGAAACTTATATAAGAAATATCGAAGTTTATTTATTTGACATTTAGTGTATAATATATTAGTGATTGTTTTTGTTAAGCAACGTCTAGATCAGTGATCCCCACACATATACATTAGCACTTATGTTTGTGTTGGTGCTTCGTTTTTGACCGTAATATCTTTCGCTCTTCTTACAGCAGGGCTGCCAAGATATATTTGAAATATTTTTGTAAAACTCTAATTCATGTCAATTTCTTGTTTTCAAAAAGAGATTAATACACATTTGATGTATTTTAAATAGTATATAACAACTTAGTTTCAGATATGCTTATTCCAGCTCTAAAAATTAGAAAATCTTGAAATTAAACTAATTTAAAAAGAATCCATTGTTGTCTAGTCAAATGCGACTACACAAACGGCACATATGGATAGTCTGAGATTAAAATGGTATCCCTGATTTTAGTAACAATTGAGTACACATTAAATAAAAATACAAAATAACTCTTATTGCTCTCTTCATTATTGTGAGAGCACTGGCACGCGTGCGCGGTTTTAAAGATCGCTGGTTTATATGCATTTTGTTACTTCTTAAAGAACTTATAAGCCAACTTCGAGCCAAAAAATTTTTGAAATAAGCTAAAATATATATTTATAGTGAGAGTATTAATATGTTAGTGGGAATCATACATCCGTTACCTTAGTAAAGAAAGGCCCTAACTCATATATTTTTTAAAACGAATTTTTTGTATATTCCGTTAGAAGAACATTTATTGTATAGAAAAATGCAAAAATTTCGATTTCAAAATAGAATTAGTTAAGGCGTTTCTATATTAAGGCAACGATAAATATTCAAACAACCCAAGATATCTTTACAAAATAAATTATTATTGAAAAAGTATATAAATAAAATATCTTCCAGAAAGTACAGTTTAAGGAAAGTTTTTTTTGAGACATTGAAAAAGGTATGGCTGTCACACAATCAAACTATAGCTGCGGCACAGTTAACCATATTTTATATAAGAAAAGTATAAATCAACTATCGTTTCTATAAGAAAAGCATGGCTGATCTAAATTTAAAATATTTAATTAAATAGGGACTTTCTTAGTTAAGGTAACGATAAACAAACAAACAGAAATATCTTTTCAAAATAAATTATTATTAAAAAAGTATCTTTTAATAAAATATCTTCAAAAAAATACCCTCTAAAAGTAGCCTTTTGAGACATTTGAAGAAAAGTGTGGCTGTGATGCACTCAACCACCTTTTCTATGAGAAAAGTATGGCCGTCACATAATCAGAACTCTTTTCTATAAAAAAATATAGCTGTGGCAGAGTCGAACATATTTTCTATAGGAAACGTATAGCTAGATCACAATCAACCATCTTTTCTATAAGAAAAACATGGCTCTTATATAGTCGACCATCTTTTCTATAAGAAAAATATGGTTCGAACTGAATCAACCATCTTTTCTGTGAGAAAAGTATGGCTGTTTTAGATTCAACCATCTTTTCTACAATAAAAATAAAACTGTCAGTCAACCATCTTTTCTATTAGAAAAGTAGGATAGTGACACACTCAGCAATACTTTATATAAAAAATGTATGGCTATCATATAGCAAAAGTTCTTTTATTATAGAAAACTACTTAAGGAAAAATATATCTGTGACAAAGTCAAAGAAAGGTATGGCTGGGACATACTCAACTATCTTTTCTATAAGAAAGATGTGGCTGTTATATATTCTAACATATTTTCAGTAAAAAAATATCTGCGGCTGTGATACAATCATCCAATAAATTATTTCTATAAAAAAAAGTATGGCTGTTAGTTACAGAATTTGTATTTCTATTTTTTTAGTATTTGTAGTATTTTCTATAAAAAAAATTATATCTGCGACACAGAAAAGCATTTTTTCTATAAGAAAAAAATGGCTGTACTAAACTTTGTTCTAAAAACAAGTTACATTCAAAAAGAACATGTGAAAAAAAGACTTTAAATGTACCCTCTACCCTTGAAAGAAAATCACATTTAAGACGAACCCTTTTAATGTTTTCAACAATTATGGCAGTTCTTTGATGTCCAAAAGCTTTAACAGATGATTAGACAGGCTTAAAATTCATACGATAGTGTGTGCAGACGCTTTTTTCCATAAAACGTTGCTGCTGACTTCTCATTTTATGCTCATTTAACTTTCTTTATCTTTTATAATTTTAGTAAAACTGTTTCCATTTTTTTTATTCTTAAAAATCATTCACTTACTAACTTTTAGCGAAAAATTGCAATTAAATTAATTTATGTGGAGGAATTTATAAAGAAAAAAAAAACAATTCTCTTTTTAACGAAATGAAATGAAAAAAAAATAATTCATTAGGAAGATTATTTATTTCATTATAAATGTAAAACTTTTAATTCAATTTGTAAAATAGCTGACCTTGAAGCCTTAAAGCTTTTTTGCACTCTCTTTTCCTTCTTTCACTTTCACTTTAATTACGAGTACGTTAATTTGGGGGTTTTATTTTTGAAAGCTACCCTCATTTAAATGCATTTTGGAAAAATATATTTTATATATTATAAATAAAGTTCCTTTTAAGAACTTACTCTGACTGCGTTTTAGTCAAGATACACACATAATGAAGTTTAATTTCTGCTCATTAATATTCATTTATATTAATGGTTCAAGAAGTTCAAATTTTTTATTTTTTTTAATTTGTTATGATGAGTATCGTCATGAAAAATGTGCAGAGAGTGGTTCAAAAACATACACATTCTTTTATTGTCTGTCTTAGAAATTGATGTGAATTTTAAAAATGAATTACCTTGTTTCTTTTTTCTTTAGTTCAATTTAATGAATGGCTTAAAAAAAGTAATCCAAAAGTAATGTCATGATTTCAACTTTCATGGACGACATTAACTGGAAATAATTACGTATATCACTCAAATAGCTACCTATAGAGTTGTATAATGTCGCTTGTTTTACGACTTTTGCTTTGTTGTGGCAAATGTGAGATTTCTAAAAATCCCCAAAAGTAGAAGTATGATGCTGTTATATCTGAAGATTTTGTGTGTCCATTTCGCTATATATCTTCGAAAACAGAAATTTTTTGTGCCATTTTACCCTATAATCCATTCCATGGCATATAGAGCAAATTTTCAATACGAAATCTTGAAATTGATTACTGAATGACATATTGCTGTACGTGTAGTTAATATTGTTGGAAGCTAATATTTGTAACGATAAAGAAAAAGTTTTTGAGCCCAATTTGGCAGTTTTTCATAATAGCACTTTTAAGCTTTAAGTAATTTTTTTTAAATTATTCCTATTTCTGTACAATATATTACTTTACTGCCGGACTAAATATAAATTTACAAAATACTAGATCAAGGTCACACACATGAGTATAAAAATACTCTAGGTATTAATCAGCTACACATGCATATATACACGGATATTTTATTTATACATAAAAACAGCATATTTTCAAATAGCTAAAAAACGTTTTCCATTGCATTTTATATAAACAAATGTATGTTTACAGCTGCGAATTATGAATAAATATTATGAGTATCATGCGAACATTTTTTTGTCCAACTAAATATCCACAGTCTGAGTATAAGCATACTCCGACTATAAATATGACAGAGGTTAAATACGCTTGATACGCATATGCCTTTTTATTTATATGTATGTATATATGTAGTTGCAGACATTTCTTTCGTTTTCTTATTTTATCTTACATAAAAATTTCATAAAAATAGGTTGTAAACAATACCTCCTGACAGAATAATATATTTTCATGTCTTCATTGAATTTTAAATAAGTATGTGAATTAAAAAGTTTAAACGCTTTTTCTGAAAAACTAGTTTTTTTTTGAGTTGTGAAAGTATTGAAGGAAATAAGCGATATGTCAATGTATACGGGTACATTGACTAGTCTCTTTGATTTTGTTAACAGATTCGTAGTCCCGTGTTCTTTCTTTGTTTATTTAAATTTTAAATGTTCTTTATAGTTTTGTTTTTATGAAATTCGACCGCAGACCTTTAGTAAATAAGTTTTAGAGTTTATTGTACAATATGTTGTTTTATTTAAAACCTGAAAGTATGGACATAAAGTTTATTTGTATTTAAATAAAAAAAATACAAAAAAAACAAAGAATAAAAACCATGATTCTTAGCAAAATAGCAAGCTATTATATTTACATACATACATAAATATGTACATATGTACATACATATACTTATATATATATGTTTCCTTTTGTGAGTCTTTGTTTCGTTTTCCAGAACCTTATAATAATTTATTTCATAATTATTTTTACACAGAAAATTTTTTATTGTTTAAAATAACAATTCCTTTTAAAATTCTTCATTAACTTTTTCCCATTTATTTTCCTTCTTCTTGCAAATTACAAACATAAAGCAAACTGAAACCAGCAGCTTATACATATATTATTTTAAATTCCTACTACTCGCTAATTTTATACCTTTTTACTTGAAAAGTCGCTGAAATTTTTCATGCTTTCATATTATTATTTTCCTTTTGAATTAAATTCATTAGAATAGAAAATTAAAACGCACATGTACGAGTATTAAGAAAATACGCTCACACCAACTACTGCCACTAAATATTATAATTGTAATTCATGTGTAATTTTGAGTGAGACGAAAAAACGTACATATGTACATATGTACTGACTACCAGACATGTTGAACAAATACTGTTTTTAATATTTTTCTTCTAAACAACAAAATATTTTTGTTTTCCTTCAGAAAATCAACATGTTGTTCTTAAATATTAAGAGAGAACTACTATGGATAAATAAGTTGCTAACAGTGGTAGTTATTGTCTTTATATTAAAGTTTACAAGAGAATTTTTCAATATAAATAATTTTTATTAGCAAAATATAGCTCCACAAAAAAATTCATTAGAAAATTTTTATTTTATGAAAAAATTTCTGTTGGCAAATGTTTTCTATAGTAGAATTGCCATTAGCAAAATTTGTTTACTTTTAGCAAAATTTTTTTTTACTAGAAAAATTTGCATTATCAAATTCTTTTTATAGAAATTTACCATTAGCAATATATTTTTAAAGAAAAATTTTCATTACCAATATATTTTTGCAGACAAATTTTTATTAGCAATTTTTTTTATTGAATAATTTTCATTAGCAATATTTTTTTATAGAAAAATTTTCATTAGCAATATTTTTTTATAGAAAAATTAGCATTAGAAATATTTCTATATATAGAAAAGCTTATGGAAGCAAAATTTTTCTGTAGAATTTACAGCAACAATATTTCTTTATAGAAAAATTCACATAAGCAATATTTTTTTATACAGAAATGTGCATTAGCAAAATTTTTATATAGAAAAATTTGCATTAGTAATATTATTTTGTAGAAAATTTGCATTAGCAATATTTTTATAGAAAAATTTACATTAAGAATAATTTTTTTATAAAAAAATTCACATTAGCAATATTTTTTTGTAAAAAAACTTTCATTAGCATTATTTTTTATAGAAAATTTTCATTACCAACATTTTGTGATAGAAAATTTGCATTAGCAATATTTTTTATAGAAAATTTGCATTACCAACATTTTTTGATAGAAAATTTGCATTAGCAATATTTTTTATAGAGAAATTTGCATTAGCAATATTTTTTTATAGAAAAATTTTATATTACAATATTTTTTTTAGAAAAATTTGCATTAGCAATATTTTTTTATACAAAAATGTGCAGTAGCAATGTTTTTTTATAGAAAAATTTGCATTAGCAATATTTTTTGTAAAAAAGTATGCATTAGCAATATTTTTTAAAGAAAAGTTTCCATTGAAAAAAAAATTTTTATGGAAAAATGTTACATATTTGCAAATTTTTTTTATAGAAATTGTTATTAGTAAACTTTTTTTATAAAAAATTAAAAAATTTCTGTAGAAAATGTATAGCAAATAAAAGTTTGCCTTAAGAAAACCAAATTTTATAATTTTTTATATAGAAATATTATCGTTACTAAGACTGTTCAATAGAAAAATTAATAAAATTCGTAAGAAAAACTTTTCTATAGAAGAATATCCATTAGCGAAATTTCTTTATGGAAAAATTTGATTTTTATATAGAAAATTGTCAATAAAAAATTTATTTATACAATAATTTTTATAATTAAAATTTTTATTAAGAAAATTATATTCAAAATTTGTTTAGAAAAATTGTTAATAGCAAAAGTTATTAATGGCAAACAAATTTATTTAACAAATTTTTTCAATTAAAAAATTTTGATTAAATAATTTTTATATATGAGAATTTTCATGCGCAACATTTTTCTTTAAAAAAAATTTCTTAATTCGAAAATTTTCATTAGCTATTTGCTTTATAGAAATAGTGTTATTAGCAAAACTTCTTATAGAAAAAGAGTTATTAGCAAATCTTTTTTATATATAAAAAAACTTTTTTATAGACAACGTGAGAAAAATATCATTAGAAAAATTTTGCTATAGAAAAACTGCCTTTAGCAAGATATTGTAATTAATTAAACTCTTCAATAGAAAATATACCGTTGGCAATTTTTTTTAAATTATCATTTCCATAGAAAATATTTGCTCATTATAATATTTCTATAGACATTGAAAACAAATTTATTGAAGAAAATAGTATTATTAACAAATTTTTGCTTCAGAAATATTATCAATGCCATGTGAATTTTTTTCTCATTAGCATATTTTTTCCTAAAAAATATTGTGGGTTAACATTTTCTGGAGAAAAATTCTCAATAGAGGAGTTTTTTTGTAGAACAATTGTGATTAATAAAACTAAAGGAAATAAAGCTTGTAGCTCATTTTATCAGTATAATTAGTCAAATATAAAGATTTTAAATAATTTTTTATAGAAAAATATTTCTATAGAAACGTTGTCATAATGTATTTAACGTTTTCAATAGAAAATTTTTTATTAGCATTATAAGCGTGGAAATATTTGGCAATATTAGCAATTAAAGAAATCTTTTAGAAAATTTTCATTAGCAGGACTTTTCAATAGTAAACTTTCCATTAGCAAAATTTTTCTGTAGAATAAAAGTCATTAGCAAGATATTTGTAGCGGAAAAGTTTCTGTAACAAATTAAAAGAAAAAGTGAATAAAATCTGTAATACGCTTATAGAAACAAGTTTATATATTTAAAAAATATATAAATTTTTTTTAAAGAATTATTGTAGAAATTATGTAGAAGGATTGCAGTTAGCAAATTTATAATTAGCAAACATTTCCCATTGAAAAAGAGTCATATGCAAAATTTTTGTTACCAAAAAAATTTTTCTTCACAAAAATTCTATAAAAACAATTTTATATGTTCTATTAAAATCAATAAAAAAAACTTTTGTGCAGAAAATTTTTATACAAATAGATATGTCATTAGCAACAGTTTTCAAAAATTAATTGCCATTGCAAAATTATTTAACTCGAATATTTACATGTAGAACAATATTAAACCACTTCGACTAGAAACAAAAAGTAGTGAAGAAAAGTTTTTATGCATATAGTATACAATAATACACAACATTTCCGAACTTAGACCCATAGTGCATATATCCTTAACTGAATTTTCGTAACACGTAAAAAAAAATTTGCACGAATTTCTTCTTTGTGCTACTACAAGCAAATGCAAGTACCTTCATGCATAGTAAGTACATGTACTCTTACAAATCAGTGCAGTTTAATTACACGTATGAAGTTACTTTTTTCATTAAAAACTTGTTCAACCCTCCTAAAGATATGCTAAGTACTCGCGTATTAAACTTGAGTGTATGTATTAATGTGTGTGGAAATATTTAATGCTTTTCTTTTAAAACACACGTGCTTAACTAATTTACCGCCATATTTATGTATGTTTCTTTAGACTTTTCCCAAATTCTCAAACACTTTAATGGCTAAGAGTGTACATGCATACATAACTTTTTATGTGGATATACATGCATGTATGTATGTATGTATGCATGCATGTACATATGTATTTGTATGTTTGTCTGGTACTACGCATAAAGCTTTAAAAATGCTATTGTTTTCCATTGTTTTTCTTTAGTAGTACAAGTATTAGAATGTGTACAATTTCTAATGTCTTTTCCTTTATTTTTAATTTTTTTTGCTTTTGCTTCTGCTCACCTTCGACAGCATTATACACACAGGTAAGATTTTTGTTATACTGTGTTTCAACAAGTTTAAGAACAACAATAACAACAATAGGGTAACAAAAACTTTTTTATACTCCTCTGGGGAAGTCTGTATGGCTGAGAATGGAGTATTTCCCTCTTTTTTCTGGTTTCAACCCCGGAAAAATGGTGTTTCTTTTATTTATGGTATGTATATTTTTCCTTTCAGTCATATACTGGGTCAACTGGTCTTCGAAAAAAGTTTTTAATATTATTGTTGCTGGTTTTTCTGCAAAAAACAAATCCAAAAAGGAAAATGCAAAAAGTGAGCGAGAGACCAGGATAAAATAAAGGAGAGAGCTGGAGCTAAATGTTTGATTTGGAGAGAGAGAGAGATAGAGAAAGAGGTATTTACAGTGCTTTGTAAAAGCTGACGTACATTAAAACAAATAAGAAAAATCGAGTAAAATGTATGTAAATATGTATGTGCTTTGAAGGAAAGCGTATGATTTTATTTTTGTAAAAACTTCCCTTATTTATCATATAAATATGAAATTTAGTTGGCGATACTGACAGAAAATATTTTCAATCTTAATACAGCAAGATGTTTCGCATTTTAGGCTCCCAAACTTTCTTTAGGGCCATATCCCCTAAATTAAAATTCTCATCTCCAAAATTCCCAGAGTTAATATATAAGCATAACACACTGAGGCTCACATTCACAGTCTTTAGTTAATTAATGAATGGGGTTTAACCAATGAAATTAATGAGAAAAATCGCTAGTTAAACCACGGTCATTAGTTAACTATAGACTGTGTACAGTGTACACTGCACATGCACCTAAATAATGATAATATTACAGAAATCGAGTTGATAAAATTAAATAAAGGCCAGAAATAAAATCTGTAAAAGTGGGGATAAATTCCCTACAATGACAGCTCTGCTCATGCTCTTATTTGTTACAGTACTCTCAATTTTGGATTTCGTTACCGCATGAAGTGTTGCCAAATACTACAAAAAAAAAAACTTGCGAGAAATTCTGCTGTTGAAAATTAATACTAGGCTTGAGGCGTGTGATCAAATTTGGGAAAAACGTTGAACAGCATTGATTATTTCGTACGACATGCAAGCAATATTAAATATCCCTGCAAACTATCTAAATTTGTTACTTTGAACAAATTTAACTTTTTGAACTTAAACTTTATTATAATATTTCACGCTGTTCTACTAAACCGATTGTTACGAAACTTACCAGACACCTTGAGCCCTAAAATAAACACAATCCTCCATTTAAACAAAAGGGCGGAGTCATGCCCATTAAATTTTAATATTTTATTTTAAGTGGTTCTACTTCACCGATTTTTACAAGACTTAACACGCACCCTGAGCTCTGAAGAACACACCTGTTTAAAATTCAATTGAATATTTCTTTGAAGTCGGGGTTTTTTTTTGGCAGAAATAATTATTTTAGTCGAAAAATACAGAAAAGCTTGTGTAGAGATTGCGAAAATTTCTGGTCAAAAACTTTTCTGAAAAATATATTTTAAGTTAAAAAAACTAAATTTTAAGAAAAGTGAATTATTGAAAATTTTATCGAGAAAAACTGTTAATTCAAAATAATTCTGATTTTTTAATTGTTACGCAAATATACGCGAATAAACCTATTAAAAATTTTACCATATTTTCTTATAAACTTTCGAGAAAAATCAAAACTTCCTTCAAATTCGGCCTAAAAACCACACAGAAAATATTATTTACAAAAAAATTTCAAATGCCTGCATAGTTCAATATGGCAAAAGAAGTCAACAAAACTCTATATTCTATAGCAAGCAAGTATATGCATATAAAAACAAAAAGTTGTTGAAAGACGTGGCATTCATCCACACATACAATAACAATAAAAGTCGACTCCGCTTTACTGGAAATAACCAAAATCCAATTTTTTTCAGTTATCCGATTTTTTCTCTAAAATGTATTTCGGATTACTGGAATTTGTTACAGTTAAGCGTACTGCTTAAAATCAGCACAATATAATAGAACAAATTCATTTTGCCATTTAATTTTTTAACGGACAAAACATGCAAAAATTTTTCAGCCTTAGGCTGAGTTTACATCTGGCATTTCTTGTGTGTCATTTGCCCAAAAAAAAACGTAACCAACTAATTACTAATGCAAAACTGTTTGATTCAGACATGTATTTATTGATTTAAACCGTTTGCAATTATGTTGGATTCTATAAAATTGTCTATTAATTATATATAAAACCGTTTAACTTAATAAATACGTGTCTGAATCAAACAGTTTCTCATTAGTACTTAGTTGGTTACGCTTTTTACGCTTGTGTGGCATTTGGCACACATATGTAAGCCCGGCCTTAAGCTATGGAATGAGTTTGTCATTGTTTATTTTCTCAATAAAGCGAAGTAAGTTTAATACAAAACGTAGTTGTGGGCTTGCTTTTGGTTTTCAGTAATACAATATTTTCAGTAAAGCGATGTTTTGCTAAAGCGAAGTGAATATGACTAGCTGCGTTTAAAATCAGTGCGGGGATTTATATCGCTTTCAGTAATCCGGTTTTTTTCAGCAAAGCGTGTTGCGCTAAAGCGGAATCGCCTGTATCACTGAAAATAACGTTTCTCTTAACATATTTCTTCTTTGATTCTTTAAATTTCGTAGTTGGCTTAAAATAAAGTTTACTTTCCATAAGCGTGCATACAAAATTTATTTATCAAATTTTAAAAAATTGTCAGCACAGAATATTCAATAATTTTTTTTTGAATTGGTAATTTTCGTATTCAAATATCAAAATAATTTTAAATTTTCTAAATTTTTAGCAGATATCATTCTCATTTTGTAGAAGCTAATTACCATTTTTCGCCCTTGGGTAGCACATTTTCATTTAGATTAAATGCACATTGGTAACACTGACGTGTATACACTCACTTCTTTTTTTATTAGCAAGAGAAGAAACTTTATTGCACATACACACACAAACACAAACTACAGCAATGTAAATATACGATTGCATGAAAATGAAAAGCAAAAACAAATGGAAAAATAAATTTTTCCAGGGGGTATTTTATCTTTGAAAAATCTCGCAGAATTTTCAGTTTCATCTGAGACGTGCGGTTAAACGGTTGTTGGAAAAAACTTTCAAGCGAAAAAATTATATTAAATATTAATTAAAGAAATATGTGTATATATTTTAAACACATAAAAGAATATTGGAAAAATAATTAAAGATATAAATAAATAAAATTCATTACTAAATAAAAAATTGGTTACATTGTGGAGAAAATACTTTCGTTTTTACAGTAAAATTGTACAATATTTTATATAAATTTTTTCACATCCAAACATAAGTGAGTGTAGTATGTATAAGAGAGACAGTGTGTGTATATTTGTATACGTGTATTACCGTTGGCTTTTTGTAGTAAAACAGAAGATATATGTACATACATATGTATTTATAACTCAGTCAGTATGTAGATTTTCTTTTATATTAGTTTGTGTGTGTGTGTGTAGGTTGTACACAACCTACCTTATGTCACTTCACGACTAGCGGGAAATTTATGTGTGAGTGTGTATGTCTGTGGATACGAACCCGTCTGGTTAAAAGCAACAGCAGGATTTAAGAATATTTAAACCTTTTTTTTTTTAAATAAAAATATTTTTTGTGCCACAAATAAATAAAATATTATTTTAAAGTAGAAACAAGGAATCTTTGGCGTTTTATTCCCACTGAGTTTCTACAGCTTTTGGCCGTTGCTTATCTTAATAGAAAAAAAACTTATGTGTGTGCATGTTTATCAGTTTATGTGAATGTTATTCAAAGGAAATATGTAGGTAAACTCTCGTTTCCCATGTCCTTTAATATGTTTAACAGGAAAAAAAAACAAAATCTAAGCACTCATAAAAAATATTTGCACAGGTATTCAAGCATTTCTTTTTTGTTGGAATTCGGTTATGACAGAACTTGGCATTGCCCGATTTTAAATAGAAAATAAATTAACATTTAAGACAAAAAATACTTTAGTGTTTACTACATACTTACAATACTAAGCCAAATAATTATTTACTGAGCAAAATAAAAAAAACAAACAAACTTGGTCAATTGGTATCCGGTTCCGTCTTAGATAAGACTAGAAATAATGTATGATAATTATAATTGTTGAGTGTTCTAAAAGAATTTTAAAAAGTTCAAACCACTACGTCTTGGGAAATAGTAAATTTGCAAGCAAATTGGACCAATCAGCTACGTATCATAAAATGAGACGCGTTAGACGTCGTATTGTGGTAAGTTAACACTATTTAAATAATTTAATAGAAAAAAGCAAAGTATTTTAATGGAAATACCGCCAGTGTTGTAATGAAACTATGCAAAATATTGTGATTTTACTGTAAAATTTTAAAGTTTGTGTTGCACAAAAATGAGAATATTCGCGGGGTAATTATATAATAAAAAAATCGAAGCATAAATATTTTCTCCCATATTCATAAAAACTAAAATGTATTAAGAAAATTTTGTATGAACAATTTTAAATAAAATACATTTCGAACTCATAAAAAAAACTATTGAGAAAATTTTGTATGAAAAATTTTAAATAAAATACATTTCAAACTCATTTTGGCAATTATTTTTTATTATTACTATTTTTATTTTTTATATTTTATTTACTTATTTTTAATAAAGCCATGTTAATGATTGTAAAAAACAATTAGCTTTCGGTGTGCAGCTTTCTTTTTAATTCATTTCGAATATTCGCAGCATATTAACATACATATTTAAAAATGCGGAGTTTCTAACGTGATTGTGTGTTTTTATTTTATATTTTTTTAGATTTATTTTTATTTGTTACCTCTGAACTTTACGCTTTTTTAACTACTTTTATAAATCATTCTTTTTGCTGCCAACTGGTGCAGCTGTTAAAAAGTGGGTTGTGCCACGCCCACACAATTTTTTTCAAAGAAATCTTACACATATATAAGTTTGTTACATTGATAAAGTCTATCGAAATTCAAAAATATATTTTATTTTATTTTTATATATTTTTAAAAACAAAAACAAACTGCAAAACTACTTTGGATTGTCTGCACAAATACCCAGAATCTCCGGCAGGAAACTAAGGTGAGACCTGCTGAGACCTTCCAAGTACTTGACTAGTATGCTACCTACTAGTCAAGAGGTTACTTTTACAAAAAAGACTGTCGAGAAAAATTTGACATATTTTTTTGTCAATAAAACTTCGTGAAAGGAAAGTGGGTGGCTGTCATATTCCCTTTTGAGCGTTATCATGGTAATATGTCATTCAAAATCAAGGCCTATTTATCAGGTCAATGGAATCGTCCTAATGATATTCTGTGTTTTCGTGTTTAAACTGTGCTGCTTGCACCATACACTTTAGTTCACGTTTGTGTGTGTTTCTGACAACTTAAACACAAAGTTGTTTTTTGTATTGTTGTATTTTTGTAGAGTTGCATAGACCTAATAAATAGGCCTTGATTCAAAACCATCAAACCCTGCATTTTAGGTATAAAACGTACTCAGCAATTTTAAGTAAAATATTGCTATTAACATTTCTATAGAAAATTGTAAGTGGACTTTTTAACACTTTCAAAAAAATTGCATAACAAATATTATTAAACTTGGATTAAAATGCCCTACAAAAATGTGAGTTTGTGTGTAGAAAAAAACTATAAAACAAAATTAGCTACAGAGAGTTGTTTTGTCAACTACTTTTGTTTTACAGCCAACAAAAATTTTTCATCTCTCAAAATTTGCTTAAACTTTTTTCGAAAAGTTTTAAATTTTTTTCGAAAATTTTGCTTTTGATCACTCAGTTTAATTTTTTTTTATAAATTTTTAAATATTTTTGAATACACAAAAATATTTTTTACAAAAACTGTTTACTTTAACTGTAGCCCACTGTATGAACGTATGGTTGTTACTTAATTGATAAAATTATGTGGCATATTTAAAGACAATAAAAACAAAAAATTCAACAAGCAGACTTAATTTTGTTCGACAAATTTAACAAACAATATATGTATGTGAAAATAATTTCAGACTACCATTTGAAACCCCTAAATATATTTTCACAACTATTTTACTTGTATTAAAAGACTTGTAAGTTTTGAGCAAAAAGCCCCTGATTTCATTTTATTTATTATTATTTTTTTATTTATTTATATAGGGTCCTTAAACTTTGGAAAATAAATTCCTAAACAAGTTTTTAAGCAATATTATTGTAAGAACATATTGTGCATAGTTTATATACAACACAGGCTGTATTTCACTACTTGCATGTATATAGAAAAAAATATATATTTTATTAGACAAAAATTCTTCAAAATCCAATTAACACTTCACTTACATTCATTCAATTAAAGATGTACGATTACACAGACGCACATTTACAATATTAAGCATACAATATACATATAAAAGCAATTATTTAATATTCATTTATGTTAAAAGCACATTAATGTCCTCTACATTTTCCATAAAATTAAATGCAAATGTTACTCTAGTGTAAACAAGTCATGTCATTTAAATATTGTTCATATTTAAACATGAATTTAAGTCGCATTCCCATAATGTGAAATATCTATTTATATTGGTTTATGTGAGTATGTGTCTCTCTGTATGTATGTATGTATATATATATAAAGTATATAATAAAAATTATATTATTATTATTTCTGTTAACATAATTTTCTTTTATCACGAGAGTTATTGTTATATTGTTTGATATATTTATATTTGTTGTAATTATGTTTCAATGTTTCTTTCTTTTTTTTTTGGAATGCATAACAAATTAACAAGAAACTTGACATAAAAATGTAAAAAAAAACTTTCATGAGAATTTTTTTATAAGTAAAAAATTCTAAAACTTTCGAATGTTGTTCTAAGGCAGCACTAATTGAGCACGTAAACAATGATTTGTTTCATAATTCTCACTGGCGCCTAAAATGTTGAGAAAAAAGTTTAGCATATTCTTTTTTTGTTCAGCTAAAATTGAATAAAATATACAATTTGTTGTTTATCTACAACATTAAACCATTAAGTGATAAAAATATTACAGTTCATCTTATTATATATTCCATACAAGAATTGTGTCACTATAATATGTACGAGTATCAAAATTTATGTTTGAAAAATTCCTCATGTTTAATTTATCAATGGAAATAAGCCTGAAAAGTTGTGCCTGGCATTACCAAAAAAAAACTCATTTTATATTAGGGAGCAAAAGAAAAACGCTACTCACAAGGGAGTAGTAAATGTTGTAAGTAGTATATTGCATGTGCCTAAGTATTTACGAGTACATTTTGTATTCTATTTGTTAATATTTTTACTTATGGAGCATATAAACTTTATAACTTTTGTAGACATTAAGACCCACACAACTGGTGAACAGTCAGTCCATTGTAAAAATATCTTTAATATACTAAAGAAAATATCTTTTAAATAAACTGTATTACAGACTACGTTTTGTGTAGGAGTTTTCTGGCATTTCTACCTCTGCCGTTAAGGCTTAAAAGAACCTTGATTTTATTTCCTGGTTTATTACCTTTTGCAGCAGCATATTATTATAAATTTTTTATTTGTTTTACTAAACCAATAAGAAATACAACACCATAATAACATATTTTGTACGAACTTTTGTTAATGATCAAAAATAGTACTTTGAAGGTAAAGTACGCTTGATACACACTTCATCAGTATTCTTGGACAAGGTGTACTTTGAACTCTTAACGAGCAGTTACTTAATGGTATCATAAACAACATGTTTTTTACATCTGTTAAATTTCTAACTTCTAAATAAGTACATGTTGTGTGGTAATTCTCAAAAATTGGTTCTGTAAACGTCAGCTACTAAGTCATCTGGCAAAATTTAAAACAGAGCATGTTTTATTTCCTTCTGGCAACTCATCTGACATCAGCTGTTTTTATTTTTAGCAGAAATCTATCCCGCGGCTTACTTTTGAAGCTGTTATATTAATATTCGAATGGTTTTTTATAATACGTATTATTAGTTATAAAAAATAATGTACCTTCAAATAGACAGACAAATAATTTAAGAAAATAGCAGACCTGAGTATTTATGGGCTGCAAGCAAAAATCTTTTATGGTGGCAGAAAACGCTTTGTAAATGAATGACTTGCCGGTATGCTTGGATCAGCTGTTGTATAAAGCAATGATTATGATAGAATTATTTATATATGTATATGTACATGTACGTTTGTGAGCGAAGATTAAAAATCTTCTGTAAAAGAGCAATTCTAACAAATATTTATAAAGAGTTAAAAAGAGTTGTAAAAATCATATCATGTACATATGTATTTCTAAATGGGGTCATACATCCCATTTGCACATCCCCAACAGTCGGCTTGACTAGAAAATTTATATAAAAAGCACAATTTTTTTTTTCAGTGGTTTCTATAAAATTTTTCTTGACTGACCCACAGTGGGGGATTCCATTAAAAAATTAAAATAATTCTGCAGTTTCTAAATAAGCCGTCCGATTACTATGAAATTTAATACATCATTTGAAAAGGTATAATTGAGTCTAAGTCTGGAAAGGGGGCGTAGCCACAAAGCCCCGAAATTGACAACCTAGGGTTGATGAAAAATCTAAACTGATGCCAAGCTGGTTTTTTTGATCTGATAAAAAAGTTTTTTTTGCAATTGCATCTTTTTATCCAAGAGCTAAAAAAAGACTGCTACATTTATGTGTTTTCTATTACAGTTTAGCAAATATTCGAGAAAAAACATTAAAATTTTTTTTACCAACCTTAGGCTGAATTTACATCTGGGATTTTTTTGTGCCATGTTCGAAAGAAATCATAACCACTAATTACTAATGGAAAACTGTTTGATTCAGACATGTATTTATTGAATTAAACTGTTTCCAATCATGTCGGATCCTATAAAATTGTCTATTAGCTATGTATGGAACTGTTTAACTTAATAAATACTTAGTCCACTTTTCTGCTAATAGAGAAGTCAAATCTTGTAGAAAAGAAAATTTATTATGGGTTAACTACAAAATTTTTAACTTAAATTAAATTGTAATTTAAATAAATTTTTGAAAAAAAAATACGAGTTTTCGCATTTTTTTGCAGAAAAAAATGGGCTAATTATTTCGTTATTATAAAAAAATTTTCCATAAATACCAACCATATATTTTTATTTATTCAAAAGGTTATACTATAAAAAATATTAAAAAGAAATTTTTTGTTAAAAATTTTCGTTATTGAAGGAGCCAGATCGTTTCGAAACCGACCTATTTTTGTTATAAATATCCAATGTAAGGTCCTTTTTCTTAAACTGCAAAACTGAAAGCAAGAAATTTACTATGCCACCTTAAGAAATAATATGTTTTTAAATATTTCCAAATATATTCCCTGCGCTTCGCCAGGCACAGGGAAGAAAAATACAGCAAAAAAACTTAAAAACCCCATTTTTGGGATTTAACGAATATTTTTTGGGAATTGCTGGGTACTCAAAAGCAAGTTCCTTTTGTTCTTACTTTTTGTATATAAATTGCATCATTTTCCACCTAAAGACTGGCACTGTCTGACTGTTCCAAGCTGTGAAAAATGTTCAGTACCATACATTATTTCGTGTGAAAAGTTTGACATGAATCTTTTTCAGCGAAAATAGAATACGTGAATTGTTGTGATTCATCGTATCAGAATTTTTTAACTCTTGCTGCATTTATTCTTTCATATGTTTTTTTTCGAAAAGTGCAAAACTGCGCAAATACTTACAGGATGTGTAATCTCTCTTCTATTGGGCACCATTTAAAATTTGCAAATCAATGCAAAAATTATTCTGAATTACAAGTAAACTAAAGCTTAATTGGCAAATCTAAAATTGTCTGTTGCAAGAATGCAAAACCACCATAATTACCAGAAAGCAATATTTATATTTGGCAGATTACAGCTATTATTTACCAATTTTTACGTAACTGAATTAGGGCTGCTAATAATAATCGAATCAAGAGTTAAAATTATTTTGGTACACAAAGTTCCTAGAAATCGTATTTTATCCATAATGCCGGAGTTGATGATCGATTACATAAATTTATAAACATAGCAAAACTTTCTTACTTCTACGATATAATTTTTTCACACTGTCACACAGTGTTATCATTTTGGTTTTCCTACTTCTCTTGTTTTCATTTTGTTTGCAAATTTAATTTGCTACATAAACATTTAAACATTATTTTATTTTTTATTTTTTGCATATTCGATTAGTTATTGGAAATAAGAATGTAAAAGAACACAAAATACTTATTTACCACAAATAACTCTACTCGATAACCATAAATATTTCTTTATTTGCTTAACATCTACAAAAATTTCTGAACAAGCGATTAAAGTTCCTTTTTTATACACTAAATAAATTATGTCCAAATGAGAAAAGGAAGGAATTTATTTACGTGCGTGACTTACACAATTCGAATGATTAGGAAAATTGCAAACGATTTTATATTTTATTACTCGTACGTCAAAGGTGGCAATTGATGGTCATGCAATTTGAGTTTATAGTGGCTGGCAGGAAATTTTTTATTTTACGAGTAATAACAAGTCATATGAGAAATGTTTTAGCAGTAATTGTGGACAATTAAATACTTTTGAATATATTGAAATGTGTAACGAAAAAAAAGAAAACAAATTAATATCGAAAGCAAAACATTTAATAAAATTTCAATGTATTTTTTAATTTTCATACGATATCGAATGCCGTAACTTGGATGAAGTAAGAGTGTACCTTTAAGTATATTTGTTTTATATAGTACTTCCAAAGAAGCTGATCTGTAAGCTGCATAGAAGTGCATAATTTCCAATGATTTTACCTTACGTTTGTGCTTGCAAGCAAAATCTTTCTTTCTTTCTTCTGATAGTCATAAGGTTGAAGGTCAGGGAAATTTGTTTCCGATTATGCTAAATTTTCGTGAGAGGAAGTAAACAAAATTTTATTTTAAATAGCTTATATTTATTTATTTTTGACTATCACCCTGTTTCCACAAGTCAGACAAAGAAGTTTACATGAAAATTACTCAAACAAATGACCGTCCCGGTTGGAGAAACAGGGTTTGACTCAAATAAGAGAAAAAGTAGAAATGGAAAATACCATTTACTCTTTCATAATTTTGTCAACGTGTGAGCCGTCCAGTTTTCTTAGGATCAATTGCTTTTCAAAATCGCTTCAAGGACTCTTAACAAATGAAAACCATATCTATGGTAAATACAATTAAGTTTAAAATATCGTTAAAATAGCGAAAAATAGTGAAACTGAAAATCTTACATTGCAGAGATCCTTTAAATATGAAGCATTTGTGTCCTTTTAGATTCATATCTATCGACGTATGTTTTTCAGTTCATCAAAATCGGTTGAATACTCTCGGAGGGGCAGAAATTTGCCCCTTGCTTTGGAACAATTTTTAAAAACATAAAAAGAATGTGTGAATTTCATAAAAAGTGCTAAGTGCCTAAGCTAAGCATTTTAGTGGCGCAATATATACCTTATATCCCTTAGAAGGCTCCATTCTACCTTTTGGTGAAATAGTCTTTGTTCGGTTTACTAGACTTTTACTGCCACTTGCTCATCATTTTGCAATATTTTTGCCATTAAGTTATTTAATTCAATTACGAATTTACTAAGCAGCCAATGTAATAATTCTTATCAGATATCCTACTGGACTGTAAAACAAATTCTTGGTAAAATGTCTAAGTATTTTATAAATATAAGAAGGTAAAAAAACTAAAAAAAAATTCAAGGACCAAAAAAAATTTACCAATTTATATTGTTTTAGTTTTTCCCTTCTACAAATTACAACATTTAAATATAAAGTATATTCAGGCATAAGAAAAATCATCATAAGACACACAAATACATAAATAAATTTTCTTTCTTTTTTCTTAAAATTTCATTTAAAACTAGAATTTACGTGCCGTAACGAAACCATAAGAATTTTATTTCATGCACCAGCTGATGCCCACGTGTAGCAAAAGAACCCTTTTGCAGCTAACGAACGAAAGCATAAAATAAAAATAATTTAGAAACTTAATAATAAATAAGACTTAATAAACAATAAACTCAAGATTGTTTAGTTTTTTTTTTATGAAATGTACCCGTCATTTTTTGGGCAAATTAATTTTTTTCTTTTAGTGTTTTAAAAATAAATTATAACTCAAACCCACTAAAACTGGCGGACTTGTGTAAATAAAACGAAATATGGCTTTTAAGGCTGTTAAGGCAAATAAATCTATAAGTAGCCTAAAGACAACCAAAACGAAGAAGAAAAAAGCAGCAGCTCTTATAGCAGGCATACAATTATTTTTAAATACATAATTTCGATTTAGAGCTGTTACGCGAAACCCTTGAGCAGTATTTATTTTGTAAGTAATATTATGGCCACTTTTGTGTGAATTTTCTTTTTCAATAAGCGATTTAAAATAAGATTAGCCAGAATAGGGAAAAGCTTTTTAAAGTGCAGGCATGGAAAACTGGTATTTTTCTTAGTATTAGAAATAAATTCAATGGTACGAGTATTTTTTAAACTTTCTAAGTCGCGAGCAAAGGAGTCTGGTAAGAAAAAATACACTGCTAAGATCAGGCAACAAGACACTCTAATGAAGTATTGATTATGGTAGAGGAATCTAAATCTTCTCAACATGAGACTGTTTTGGCACCTTTCCAAAAAGAGGCCAAAAGTACCCTTAAATTTCTTCTATAACAAGCTTATAGCAAATGATTCCGTTAGAAGGCTTCAAAAATTATAATCCTCTGAAGTTGAATGTTTTAGCGAATCGGACAAGAAATTATTTACACTTGGACGTATAAAACGCTATTCATTATTATAAATTTAATTTAACTTGCCAGGAAGGATAAATTTGCCTTTAACTTAGCGCTCACTTTAGGTTAAGCTGAAATTGTACTGATGGAAAACTTTTTATACGTCCGATAAAAACCTACTTTTAACTAACTTTAAGTTGTAATAATGATACTAAATATACTGCTAACCCAACGCTTGACGCTCTAATTTAGGTTGGACTCTAAGTCGCATGATGTGTTCGTCAGTAGTTTTGCGAGGAACATTTTGTTTAGAATATTTTTACCCTCTAAATCTTCTCCACTGGCTAAAATGAAGACCAAGATATTTGCCATTGGATTCTGTTAAATATCTCTGAATAGACCAAAGATTAGAAGCGGACTTTAACAGCGGAAATCAGACAAAACTTAAAATTCGTTTAAGGGTTAATTTATGCCTTCGTTACACTTCCATTTTAGGAGTGGGATGTAGTCGGTAGTTTTACTTAAAATTCTGAACATTTTTGTAAAAAATTTTAGGTCTCTAAAAGGGGAGGGTAACCGCCTCCTTGGCTAGTACACATTATACTAGTGCAGCAATCGGAGGGTCGAAGGTTCAACTCCCAACAGATACTCTGGGTATTTCTGCAGACAGCCTCCTCTACCACAGCAGGTACATACAACTTTTTTTATGCTCTACAGTTTGTAATAATTTCAGCTACTGACAAGTATTGACTAGAACTTGTTTATGGTCCTTTGAACGGGTTTGAAGTTGTCATAGGTGGGATCACATTAGACAGATGTTGTGGGTGACCTCATTGAAGAGCACTTCTGAAACCAGGACTAATTGTTCGTTATTGGTGGAGTTTTTGACTACTTTTTCTCATTTTCTTTCCCAAAAATAAAGGCAGCATTTTTAGCCTTCTCAAAGAAATGGAAATAAATTTAATGCTCATTGTGTAATGAAAATTCATTAACAGGGAGAACTCAAAAATTTAAGTTCATAGACTTTCTCATGAAACCACAAAAAAAAATTTTGGTTTAAAAGAAAAAAAGTGTTGCAATTTTTTGCATAAAAGAGAACGTTAGTAGCCGACTAATGCTCTAAACACATAGACCACAGCAGGCTACATGGCTACACAATTGCAAGTGCCGCTGGCCTGGTAGCCAGCTCTTTATTATTTATGTTATAATATTAAGTAGAGTTGTATTCTAAAAAAATCATGATTTCAAAATTCTAAAGCAGGTCCTAATTTACACTATGCAAGTATTATTGCTAGGCTGATTAATTTGTTAGGAGAGAGAGACGAGGGAAATAGAAACGGTTCTGTTTCCCTCGTCTCTCTTTCCCACAAACTAATCAGCTTAGCAATAAGAATTGCATAGTGTAAATTAGGACTTAGCATCCTCGTTTGTTAAGACCACTTTAAATTGATATTTCCAAAATGTGAATATTGTAACTCAAATACTTTTGTTAATGTAACACATAATGATTCATGTTACATCTGAAAATGCAGCTAGAAGTGCCAGCTCTTAGCTAAAATTTATTATTTCTGTCATGCAAGGGAAACCATCACCAAACTATCCAACTGATTCGATACAAATATACAAATATATTGTAGTGATGTACATACAATCGAAACGAATCGAAAATGCTGGATATTCAAATACTCATTTCATTCGAATAAAAGATTTTGTGATAATTCTTCTTTGTTTATCATATATTTTTTACTTTTGCTTCTTAGAAATGTTTATCGGGTTTCCTACCATGTCAGAGGCTAATATCTTTTTAAATCAGCTTGCTTTACTTCAACATAGTAAAGAGTTATTTAATAAAATAAAAAATTATTTGAATACTCGAAGGAAGTTGTATTCGATTTTATATATCACAAGCTGTGAAGTGGTTGTTGAACACGGTGGTGTTACCAGTATCTATTATTAATTCACAAAATAATTAAAGTTGTCTTTTGCATATAATTTCGTAACAAGCGCAATGTTAGCCTTAAAGTGTTTCACTAGTACTATGAACTGAAAGTTAAATATTTTTTTGGACAAGGGAATTTATTTTTTTAAATTTTCCTATTAAACATTTAAAGACAATGTAAATACCCTATAAGTTTTATTAAATTTTAAGTAGAAAAATTTAGTAACTAAGTATGGAAAATTTATTAGATTTTGAACGAAATCTCCATAATACTATATTTTGCTAAAATGTAAACTCTATATTAAAGTAAAAAAGAAAAGATAAATTCAACAAATAAACCAAAACCAGAAATTTATATATTTTTTTTACATACAAACAGTTATTTATTTTCAATAGAAAATCTCCACAATTTCTAAAGAAAACAAATTTACTTACTATTACTTTATTTTTTCTTATGAACTTACTTGTATCTGTTACAAAAGCTTAAATAATGAAAGAATCATCATCAAGGGCACTATTACTATTAATTTTTAAAATAAGTGTAGAACAATTACTGAGAAACAAAATATAAGGGGAAGGAACTATATTACAAAAATGTGCTTAATAGTGAAAATTTCTAAAAGTTTTTGAGCTTAAACTTTTTAAAAAGCAAGTAGTATAATTAAATATATCTAATACATAAACATTAGCAAAAGGTTTTAATAATGTTAAAATTTTTTCTTTTCTAAGTGTTTGAAATTCAGTTTTATACTAGACCTGTAAATGAATCATTCTTTTTTATTTTAATTTATTACGAATTAATTCTTTTCAAAAAAAAAAAATAAATTCAGTGAAGTGCGATTTTGACCAGCGCACGATATATTCCGTACGGACACTAGATATGTAATTCAATAGCCTATATAAAATATAGTTTTGGCATTTTTTTTCGTTTTTTTGTGTTTATTCTGTTTTAGGGCTTTTTTATTTTTTTAACTTTTTTTCTCGTTTTGGCCTATATAAAATATAGTTTTGGCATTTTTTTTTTTCGTTTTTTTGTGTTTATTCTGTTTTAGGGCTTTTTTATTTTTTAAACTTTTTTTCTCGTTTTGGCGATTTTTTTCGGTTTTTGGCGTTTTTTTCATTTTGGTATTTTTTTTTATTTTGGCGATTTTTTTAATATTGGCGATTTTTTAGTTATGTCGATTTTTTCGTTTTTTGGCGCTTATTCATTTTGGCAACTTTTTTCATTTAGACGCTAATTTTTAGTTTTGAAACTTCTTTCTCGTTTTGACGAATTTTTCGGTTTTTGAATTTTTTTCATTTTGGCGATTTTTTTGTTTATGGCGATTTTTTTATTTTGGAGATTTTTTGTTTAATTTTGGCGATTTCTCTTTTAGTTTTGGCGCCTTTTTTCATTTTGGCGATTTTTGTTTAATTTTGGCGTTTTTTTCATTTTGGCGATTTTTTTCATGAAAAAAGTTAAGTCTAAATTTGCTAGTTCAGTGCATGAATGATTCGCGAAATTTTTAAAAAATAATGATCCATTTACAGCTCTGGTGTATACTTCCCTTGTTACTTTCTTTTCGAAGACAAGACAAAAGGACAGCTTTAGTTAAGATGAAAGGAAACTAAGTTAAGAGACTGAAAGTAGTTTAAAATATGTAGATTTGACAATTGCCATTGTTGATTTCTGCTAAAAGGACTCGACTTACATATAATATAAGTTTTATAGGTTAATTTAAAAAACAAAAGACTGTAAGAAGTGCTTAAAATTTAATTTTAAGAAAAACAAATTTTTTTTTTATATATCAATACTAAAGGAAATTTTGCCAATTCTTCGGAAATACTCCATATTTAATGAAATCTTCGGTTTTGATTTGATTTTCTGTTTAAAAAAAACAAACGCACTTAACAAAAATAATTTGTATATATATCTGTCAAGGTATGCCAAGATTAAATTTGAATTCCATGTTCTGGTAATAAGACCCTTAAAAATTAATTTTTCATGTTTATTTTTTATTCGCTAAAAGCATATCAAAAGAAAATAAATACGTAAAATAAACTGTATATAAGACAAGAGCGTTTGTAAATTTTGTTTGTTTCACTGTGTGGTAAATTTTTTTTACAGGACTTTATGTATATTTATTGCGTAAATTTTAACAGGCTCAACTTGCCATTAAGTTTCTTCAAAGACATAATATTTTTTATGTTATGTTTTCAAGTTGTTTTTTAATTCAATTCACATGGTAATTTTATTACGATATTTTAACACAAAATAAATATATGTATGTACAACAAAGTTTTTCGGCATTTTTTTATTTAATTTTTTGCTCATATCCTTTGGAAATTTAATGTTCTTTATTTTGCTTACTTTTATCAAGGGCTCAGTTTTTTTGTTTGTTTTGCATTAAATAAAGTTTCCCTGTATATTTAAGTAATCAATTACTTTTGCAAGTGGATTTTTGTTATTAATTTATAATTTGTATAAAATTTGTTTTTGTTTTTATAAAGTAAACTAAAGAATAAAGACAATTATGGTGCTGTCAGCAACATAATAATTTTGTTGTATATTCTTAAATGTCATACACTTGTTTTTTTATTTAAAATCTTAATATGTTACTGTGTTGTTACTTTTTTTTACGAAATTGCCTGAGGCCTTGAGTTACAGACATACATACATATGTACAAAGCACAAAGTTTTTTATTTCCCTCTCTTTTGCTCTCAACCGGATACAGTGTGTCCTGCTGCACATACACTTTGTACGTGTATTTCCGTCACAACAAATTTAACAGTTTTTATTTTAATTTTTTTCGGCAACTTTTTTCTCTTTCTCATTCCTTTTTTTTAATTGTATGTTTAAAATATGTATTTATGCGAAAAAAGAAGCTAATAAGGCAAAAATTTTTTTTAGTTTCAAGGACATTTTAAGCAAAAAAAATTAATAAAAATAAATTATAATAAATAATTAAGGGAAAAATTAGTTTTAATATGATTTTTTTTTTGCAATTGCAATCATTAGTGAAATGTTTAAAATATGTAAAAAATCTAAGGAACTTTTTAAATTTTCAAGGTCATTTTGGTAAAAAATTTTAGAACGATTTATAATAAATAATTATGGGAATATTACTTTTTATAAAAAACTTTTTATGCATTCTGCACATTTTTAGCTTTTTATTGAAAATTAATTCTTAATTAATTGTTTATTTTATAAAGGGTGCCTTTTTTAGAAATTTAATTTTTGGCAACACTGTTTTTGGCAGGTCAGCTGTTTTCGTGTAACATGTTACTGTTGAACATGTTTAGTTTGGTCTATAATTTAACCACTTACAAATGAACAACACTTGCAGATTATTAAATTTTATTATCAAAATTCATGCTGGGTTAAGAAAGCGCATCTTGCGCTTCTTCCATTTTGTGGTCAGTTTGGCCGATCTTCTGAGGCGACTACTCGGAATCTTGTGCAGTCTTGCCAGCTTAGGGGATTTTTTTCGCGATTGGGGATGAAAATTTCGTGTTGGGGATCTGGGAGATGATAACCAAATTTTAGGGGATTTTTTTTATAACTGATGGTAACCAGAATGATTTTTGAGCTAAGAAATGTGCGTCTGGTAGGTCTAAAAATGTGTGCTATTATTCAAAGTGAATGGTTTTTAATAAAGAAGAAGTATCAAGGCAGAATAACCGATAATGAACACTACCAAAACAAAAATACGTAATAAAATGCAATATGGCTTGTTGGAAGCACTTCTTAGATCAAAAACACACTTTAAAAATAATTCAAGTTGTTGTGATAAATTTAATCCTTCTGCTGAAATGCTAAAGGTTTTTAATACAGTTGTTTTGATTCTAAACTAAAAAAACTGGCAACACTGTGATAAAATTTTGCACCAAATTTATATTATTGGACATTAAACCACCAACACGCATACGTAGAGTGCGGACAGAGGAAAATATCACCACTGTGTCTACCAGTATTGCTGATGACCGTGCATTATCGATTCGGTGCCGTTCGCAACAATTAGGCTTCTGTTACTCCACTTTCTTTTTGTCAAAAATGAAAGAGTTGGACTTGTGGTTTCAACAAGGCGTTCCCACATGTCACACAGCACGCGAAACAAATGTCCAATTGAGAGACGACTTCGGTGAAGTTTATTTCACGTTTTGGAGCCAACCAATTGACTACCTAGATTGTACAATTTAACGCCTTAAGACTTTTTATTAACGGGTTATGTTAAGGCTAAAGTCTATAGGAACAAATCTGCCACGATTGAAGTACTGGAAGACAATATTGAAGAATTTATTCGTGAAATACCGGACGATATGTTGGCAAGAGTATGCCATTTCATGAAATTATCTTTAAACATTGAATTATATAGAGGACAAATATATACATAAATTAATGCTGGTCCGATACCCCTTTCCTTTTTTACTGTAGAAAAAAGTTAAGAAAAGTTAAGAGCTCTTGGGATATTTTTTTTTTCATCTAATAAATACAAATTTCATTGATTTTTTTGTTAATTTTTGTTTTCTTATCTATCGTTATTTTAAATATAGTTAGCTTAATTAAGTTTTTTTTTTAATTAATTCAAACAATTCTACGAATAAAATAATTTTTAAAATTTTTCTGTATACGCACGTATATACATATGTATATACATCCATACATATGTATATATTTTTTATTTTTATTTTTTTATTAATATAATTTTTATTTTTATTTTTTCTTTAATATAATTTTTATTAATATTTTTTTGCTCGTTAGTCTTGTTAATTATTTTTTATTAAAATCTATAGTTTCATTCATTGCAACATTAATTTATTCATTTCGGTTCTTATTTCCTGGTTAAACTTTTAATCATATCAAATATTTAACATATCCAACATGGACCATTCGACGGCCTGGAAATGGCCACACAAATGCACACAATTGCACGTAAACACATTTACAAACAAATAAGCACAACAAGATTTTGTAGAGACGTGAGCATGTTGCCAGTGCCATAGAGAGCAATAAAACCAATTTGTACAAACGCAAACATGTGAGGCAACCCAGTGAGCATAAGTTAGATATAGTTGTTGCGATGTTAATGTTAAGAGTCTTTTAAAAAGACCTAAAGGTATTTGAACTTGAATACGTATTTTTTTTAATTGATTTTTAGAAAATGTCTCCTTTAATTTTACCGAACTAGACTTAAAGCGTATAAAATATTTTATAAAATAATTCCGTTTATTCTTGAACTATTTGTCGTCGTTACGTTATTACAACCCTATGGATATGGGGTTGGGTTCTATTGTGATTTCCTTTTATTGATTACTAAAATAATAATATATACCCCCAATTTTTACCCAGCAGGGACCTCTGTTGTTTACACTTCCCGTTATCAGTAATGATCTCATGGAATCGTCTATTCAGTCATCTAAGCTTATGAAGTTTTAGCTTCAGGCAGTGAAAGATAATATGTTCAATGGTTTCTGGTTCCTCTTCATCCCCCCATATCCTACAGAAATCTGGAGTGCCAGTTTTCCAAAACCTCAAACACCGAAAAAAAATCTAAAAACAAGAAAAATTCCAAAATTTTTATAGTATTACATATCTAGTGTATGTACGAAACCCTTCGTGTGTGAGTCAAAGTCGCACTTTACTGAATTTATTTCTCTGTGTAGCTTTTATATTGGCTCAAATTTGCAAGGAAAAATAGTGGCAAATTTATTAAAGAGCATTGGCCCTGTTCTGTTAACCGAATCCGAGTAAATTTCTCGTTTTCAAGAAATTAATAATGGTTCTGCAGAAGTGTTTCAAATCATACAAGATAAATTTCTTTCAGGTATGATATTTGGGAATCTTTATAATAAAAAAAAATTAACAAAATCTAAAAAAATATTTCTATTGGCGGAAATAGTTTTCTAAAGTCGTGCAGTTGCAAATCAATCGGTTTACAGAGCAGGGCCGAGTGTTTGACATTCAGGCCGACCTCTGTTTTTATCTCTGATCTCTCTGTCTCTCTATGTCTTCTATTTTCCAAACAGGGGGACCGATGACAATTTTCAAAAAGTGGCACCAAAAGGGGATTTATCAAAAAAATCTGGAAAAATTAAAAAAAAACGAGAAAACTACTCTAAACTTTTTATTTTTACGTATTTTTATATAATTCACTCTAAAAAAGGGAGACAAACGGTCACGCTGCTTCCAAATGACATTTATACCGATCTCTTTCTCTCTCTCTCTTATTTATGTATGCATCAGGGGAGACATTGATAATTTTAAAATTGTACCAACAACTTTAAAAAATTTTATCTTTTTGACCTGAATTGTACTAAAATATTTTTTAGTTCAAATTACATTTTTATATTTACATTTGTTTTTAATAAAATAATCAACTTTGTTATGGCCAGCGAATCGTTTTCACAAATTTTCTTGTAAGTTAAACCGGTTTAAGTTGAAATTTAAAATATACGCAGTAATAGCATGTACCCAAGCATCCAATGATTTGGAAATGGACTAGTTAAAATTTTTTGGAGTTTCTTGCTGCGTTTTGCCTTTACAAGACTGTTTTCAGGGAGATGAATATGAGTTTCATGTTAAAAAATGAAAGTGAACACATGCCGTAATTTGAAAAGAAATACGGAGTAAAACTGCGGAGATTCCTTAAATGTACTAAATTAGTCATTGGGGTACTAATGTACTTTCCGAGTTTAAATAGTACCAAAAAAGGCACAATTGTACAAACTTTGCCATCCCTGGTATGCATTCCAAATGTTTATTGGGTTACAAAATCCTGCGGCCAGTTCACAGTTATCAACACGTGTATGTATGCATATGTTAACACAAACGCGTGCATACAAATTGTATTTAAACAAATGTATGTGCATACTTATGTTCGGAATGTCAATGTGTTGTTGGGGTTTGTCTATCTGTTGGTTATTCGCTTGTAGGCGAAATGGTTTTAAAAATCTATATCTCAATGTTATTGCCAAGCTACGAGTATACGGCAGCAATACATTTTAATTTGCATATCGATAAACTCGGCAAACACCCACAAACACACAAACACATACGAATATTTATATACATTTTATCCCACTTCGTTGTTGCAAATTTACATTTCTAGTAGCCAGGCGTTCGTTATTAAAGGCGAATTTACTTTTGTGGTAAAACATTGTAGGGTTTTGTCGATGGTGTTACATTTGGCCATAACTTAACACATTAAATTTAAATGCATGCATATGCATGCAGATACGAGTATATACTTTAATCTGCAAAACTTCAAAGTTATGATTGCAGTTTACAAAGAAGTGTTAATATTTAAGAATACTAAACTGAGAGTAAGATAGATAGAACTGATGCATTAATATTTCAAGTGAGTTAGTGGTTAAGTAAAATGTTATAAATTTAAAATGCAATCGAGTATTCAAAGGAATTAAAATCTATAAAAATAATATTATGGGAAAAAATTAATTTTCTTAATTAACTTACTTTTTCTCACTTTATTTCCCTACCTGATTTTTTTTTAAATACGCATTACTTATTTAACAGAAGGTGTCTGCTTTCATTTATAATTCTTTAAAATTTTACAGAAAATAGCAAAATATTTTTATATACAACGCATACAAGTTTTTATAATTCATTCCACTTGTGTTTTTATGTATTTACAGCGAGAAAAAAAGAAAGAGCTTTGAATTGTGAGCCCTCCAAAATAAATATTTACTAAACCATAAATCATAAAATTTCTTTCTTTTTCAATTTATGGCCATTATATATTTCATACTTTCCAAAAAACAAACACTAGAATGTATATTATTCCAATTTCAAATAAATTTTGCTAAATAATACTAAAAAAAAGCCACAAAATTGACGTGAGTTTAGAAAAATGAAAATCTGCAAAGAAAAGTTTATTTTGCCATTTAAAGGTTTTCATTTTGTTCTTCCATCTTTTCAACATTTGTTGAACAACATAAGATCTTTTTTTTTGAGAAGTGTTACGAATTGAATACAAAACATGACGACAGCAGGCAAAAGAAAAACAACAATGGTTAATAACAGTAGAGCAAACATTAGGGACCGACCCACAGCAGCCATTTCATAACAAAATGAAGTTTTTCTTTGGTACTTTTTTTTGATATGATAAACTCTGTAGGGAAAACATACATGTACATAAATAAAATGAATCAAAAAAATACGTGGATAATCGTTGAAAAGAGTCGTTATTGCCACTTGGCGGTAGAAACAAGAAATTTCTTTTTAATTGTAAGTAGACAATAGGAAGAATAATACAAAGCATTTTATGAAATTTCTAAAGACAAATGTTAAACATTATGAAAAACACTAACAGAACGGAACAACATGGTGTTTTAGAATCCCGCCATATATTCATCATCAGTGTTCTTGTATTTTGTTTACTGTGTGCGATGTCAATTAATGTAAACTTTAGTTCTACATACATATTTTTCAATGCAAATGGAATATGGGAATTCTGTTGATTCATCGTACTGCAATTTGTTGAAAACTTTTTATACACAGCCTTGTTCTGAATAACATCTCTCCGGGACTTAATTCCCTATTTATTGTTCCCTCCATTTTAAAAAGACATATGGGTATTTCCACAGAATGTCAACTTTTTGTACAGTGCGACGTCAAGCAAATATGATTGTTTTTTTTCAGTGAAAACGAAACATTTCGAATCGAATCACATTGTTAAGAAATACAAGGTTAATTGCTTGCTGCCGCACGCGACAAAAAGTGGATTTTTTCGGAGAAACGCACATATGCAAAGCTACCAGTTAAACTAAAACAACTAGAAATAAAATATCTCACTTCCAAGTTCTCTCTCAAATTTGAATTTTTTTAGCTGAATATGATTAGAATATATCCTAAAAAAAATTATTTCGTGGGAGTTATTTCCCCTAGAATATCGTATTTAGAATTTCTTTGATAAATGAAATCTCGAATTAAATTTACTAAAATTTAAAATGGAGAAGCATTAAAACCTAAGGTGTAATTTATATTAAAATAATTGCAAAGCATTTTGAATGAAAAACCAGGTTTTAGATTAAAAAAATCATTTTATTTTTCAACGTAGTCTCTTTTGAGTTCCATACGCTTTTTTGTTGAATGATTCACCAATTTTTTATTATCATTTCCAAAATTAAGATTTGGTGGGGATATCAGAAAAAGGTATTTGTTTATGAAATACTCTTGGCTTCATCGTTTGAGTCAAATTTCCTTCCACCGAGGCATTCATTCACAACAAAATAGAGTCACTCGGCCTGAGTACTGAAGATAGGACTCTTGAGGGAGTAATTCTACTACGCTCTGAGACATTAGTTCAAAACAAAAAAGAGTCATTCGGGCTAAGAGTCACTTGGGCTGAAGATAGGACACTCGAGGAAGTAATTCATACTAAACTTCATGGGTTTTTGCCATTGAAACTAGGTAGGAAGAACCTATTTTCTTGGTCATGCGACTTTTTCATGACTGCCTCCGCAAGGCCAAAACAATCAATGAATGTTATAGCAATTTTTGGAGTCGATTTCATGATAGTTTTAAGAGAAGAAAAGACTCTTAAAACTATCATGAAATCGACTCCAAAAATTGCTATAACATTCATTGATTGTTTTCGCCTTGCGGAGGCAGTCAATGTGGATTATAGCCTTAATATTATTGCGCAATAATTGATATTGCACAATAAAATTGTCTGTGTGCATATTATATTTGTATATGACACAATATGTTGAATAAAATCAAAATTTGTTTGATTTATATTGTGCAATAAAAAATATTTTGTGCAATAATTATTCCCAGGTACATCACTATTCTATTCTATTCTATTTTCTTAAATTACTTCATTAAAAATTATTTAATTTGCTTAGAATTTGGTATGTATTTAATATGTAGTTTTACATATATTGCGAGAATAATTGTGCCATATTTTTAACATTGTGCAATTTATTGAATATTGTGGAACAAAACGACAATAATATTTGCAAATAAAGTAGTCAATAATACTGCCATACTCTATGGGTACCTTTAGGCTTATTTTGGCGCAGAAAATTATCAGCCTTATTTATAATTTTTATAAAAAAATTTTCTTAAAAAGCCTTTATAAAGCCTTAGTAATTTTTATAAATAAGGGTGTATATAATAAAAATTTTTATTTTTCTTCCTTACTTAAACTTTTATTTGAAAGCGGGAAAAACTTGAATTTTTAATATTTTAGAGAAGTAAAATATATTTTTGCTGTTAATTATTTGATAGATCAATCAACAAACTTTTTTTCTTGAAATTTTCCACTACGTATAACTTTAGAGTCCTTTTCTTGCCTGCCCTAGTTCACATAAATTAAAAAAAAACTTAAGTCAAACTTTTGTTTTTCCTACTTTTGGACAACAATGGCAAGAAATGTTTTGTTTTGCAGTGATAAATATTTTTAGAAGAAACAACAAAAAAAGTTAAACTAAAACACAAATGGTTTGCCATATAACAAAACATTTTATTGTTTTTATTAAAAAGCGCATGGAGGAGGCAAAACTCACATCGTCAATTACCAGCTAAACCCAACCACTATGTTGCGTCTACTATATAAATAATTTGGTGTGTGTGTGTGTGTGTGTGTGGAATTTGCTCTCTCTTACAACAAACTTTTGTTTTATGTTAAACTCCCCAGTGTATGCAAACAGATAAATTTAAATAATGAATGAAAGTATAAGTTTTTTTCTTTCGACTTTGAGCTTAAAACAAAAAGCTATACAACTGTATGGGCACGATAACCATATTATTTTCACAAATTTGTTCATTAATTGAAAATATATTGAGCAGAGTCATATTTCAGTATGAAATTAAAGCGCAATTTTTTTTCGCAAGCTTGCATACAGTTTTTGACTTAATATTTAAATATGAGAAACAAGAAAAAACCAAAATAATTCAACCACATACATAACACAATTAAATCATAGAATATTTGTTTTCAATATTATGTAACTTTCAGTCTTTGACTTACTGCCTTATTTATAAATAATAGTTAATTTTTTTTAAAGCTTTATAAAACAAATTCTGTATGGAAACCTCTTCTATAAACCAAAAATATTATTTATAAATAAGGTCTTTAATATTTAAATACATTTTTACTTAATTTTTATTAAAATTTAAGTTGTATTTAAGTACGGTTTAATTTTTTCACCGGTTAATTAAAGTTCTTATTACATTACGCTGAAAGTTGGCAATACTATTAAATTTCCAAATAGTATAGAAAACTTTCCATACAACATCTGTTTATCATAAATTAGAAAGTTGATTTGTCAATGTGTAGAAAATTTAAATAACAAAAAAAAACAAATTTTATGAAACAAAAGGGACATCTGAATGAATTTTTCTATTTGTTTATTTCATGACATAAAGCAATGTATTTAATATGTTATATATTCGTGAAAGTTTTATAACATATGATGTTCATGTCCAGCTTTCAATAAACACACACAAGTACAAAAACACATATATGTATGATGGCATCCCAGCTAGCATTTGGGTGATAATTTTTTGCAGAAATCTCTTATATGATTCTCCTCAGATCACTTTCGATGATTAAAACTGATATATCACTTGGGTGATTGAAAAAGTATTATCTTATGATTCATCTATATGATCAAATAGTCATTTCTTGAAAATATAGGAACAAAATGCAAAGAAACCGCAAAAAGGTGATTTAATGATTTAATACTACCAGAAAATTAATCAACAAATGATAAATGATTCTAGGCTAGGACACCACTTTCTCATCATTATCTCAGTATCATTTATGATCGAAAAATGAGATCATACGTAGTTATTTTGCCCGTCAAGCTGGTTCGGAAAAGATTCGATTATGATACAAAATGCTAGCTGGGATGTTTGTAAAACTTAAGTATAAGTTAAATACACAAGATTGTAAATTAATCATTATTTAAATACGCACTCAAGAGCTCCATTTTAAATTCAAATAGAGCATATAAAAAAAGAAAAGAAAAAATAGGCATTAGTATTCAAGAGAGCCCTGCATAAGATCATTGAAAATAACTTTCAAGACATGAGAGATTTTTCAAATGCTTTACTGGATAAGACTGTTTGCAAGACATCTGTTTCACTTATTGTAGATATAGAAGTAAAGCAGTAATTACTTTGTGGCGAAAATATGTCTGATGTTTACTTTTTCCTACACATGGTTGCGATTACAAACGTCATACATATATATTAGGGTGGTCGATTATTAGAATTTTTCCAGAAACCGGTTTTTGAATAGTTTGAATATTTGATATTATGAAACACCCGGTTTTGGTTTTACAATTCAGGAAAACCCGGTCAACCGGTTTTTTAAGTAAGAAAATTATTCAAATAGATTTTGACTTCTTTTGAACACCATAAGGAAAAATTATTTCGCGTCTTCTACCACCTCATAAAATAATTTCGCTTTAATTTTGTGTTTCAGTAACTGTTGCCATGCTCAGAAAACTCGTAAAACTTTTACACTGAAAAAAATACATCGAAAAATCAACTGAACACGTTGGTCTAAGTTTTAACAAAGTAAAAACGAATTTTATTGGAAAATATACAAATTGAAAAGTATTAGACTCAGCCGGTTTTTAAATTGTAAAAAAACCGGACTATTGGACATTCCAAAAATCAACATTTTGAAAAAACCGACAACCATATTGTGTAAAACCGGGTTTTAAAAGCGGTTAGCACTGTCATGAAACGTTTATCCAAGTCACAAACCTTTTAGCAATGACACAAAATACATTGGAGATTTCCAGAAACTAAGCTCAGAGTCCCCAAAATCCCCTGAGTTCCCTGGCACTTCATCCAGGAAATCACGGCAACACTGAAAATTTAAAAAATCAACATTGGCATCACCATCATGTTATGTATTTGTTACCAGTATTTGTAACCAGTATTTGAAGACACTACTTCTTCCTTTGCAATTTGGAGTGTTTGTTATGAACAAGAAGTCTTCGCGCCAGCACTTGCCAACACTCATATATACGAACATCACTACATCCATGGTGCTTCACTTATTATACGATAGCATTTATTGTTGGTTAAATATAATACATGCCCGGCAAATATTTACGGCCTAATTCATACAAAATATTTTATGTTTATTACACGTTTATTTGACAAATTTCCCATAGAAATATGTCAAATAAGCCTTTAATAAACCTGAAATTGCCATGCTCTGCATAATTATTTTTTTTAATTTGTAACGAGTTTAAATCCATTAACAGCTTCTGTCTTCTTGAAACTTCTATAAACTTGGTAAAACCCACTGTTTCTACAAATTAGGCAGTCGACCTGTGTAGAAAATTTTTATGAAAATTATTAAAAAAGAAATTGCTTTTCATAGAAACTTTCTACTCAAGTCGACCTTTTGCGTTGCGAGTATTTAAAATATTTTATTTCCTTTATATTCAACTCAAAACTTTTCTTCTTAAAATAAAATAAACTTAAAAGTTTTTATTTTCTATGAGACAGTATTTATGGAGCGAAATACTCAAAAGAAAAGCTATCCGGTCTTTTTAATATCATTAATATTTCATTTAGAAGTAAAATTCAAAATAATACAAACTTTCATCCTTGTAAAATTTTTTTCATCTGCCACATTATGTGGCACAATAAGCAGCTAAACAATATCTTTTTCGGCGCCTTTTTGACCTGCTCAACAAAAGCAATATAATTTACAATGCTTTAGCTAGCGCGGCGTTTCTTTTTTCTTTTTGTTTCCTGCTTATTTCAAATCATTTATTTTCATTAAGTGTTCGTTGGCTGTTGCATAGAGGTACAAAATATTTAGGCGCAAACAAAGCGAGCGAGCCATTCATTAATGGCGTTTTGAACAAACGACGACATAAACAGCTGTTAGATTTAGCGGACCATTAAAAGTTTTTAATGTTATAGAAGGTAGACAAAAAGGGAGACAAAATTAAGAGAAATATGTCTCCAGATATTTTAATTTCAAATAAGACAATTTCTTGATATTGTTTTTGAAAAAAAAGCAACTTTACAATTTAAATTGTGTAACTCATTATATTTTTGAAATCGGAATTTTTGCACTTTTCTTTTTGCATTAGATGTTCTTCTATCGAAATATTCCGAAAACTTGATTTCAAAAAAAATAATGATTTAGAACCTTTCTGTATTAAGGAAACGATATGAAAAGTAATATTTAAGTATTATGAAGTTTATAGACTTATTTTGTCAGATATGTGAAACTTTTCTAAGAATAAAATTAAAAATATAAAAAATAAACAGTTCTTTACTCAAAAATCTTAAAATTGTATCTGTATAAATGTCTCTGCAAAAAAATTTATGATCTGAAACTTTTTCTGTCATTAAATTTATATCATAAATATTCTTCTAAAAATAAACCAAAAAGTTTTTAAAGGCTTTGTCAGCCGAACGTTGCTGTAAACGATATTACATAGCATTAGAACGTTTGTGTGGTTATAGAATATTTAAAAACGTGCCTTACGTCAAACAAACATATTGTACAAGAATTGTTTAATTTTGTTTAATTGTTTTATTTTCTTGTAAGAAAAAGAAACACTTATATAAAATTTGAAATAGATTTGAAAGGTTTATTTATTGTTTTAAGCTTTCTGAATTTCTTCAACATGTATAAAAAATTAAAAGCAAAATGAAAACAATGAATAAACAATCAGATAATCGCAACACTGCATCACTGCAGTGATGCAAACTGTAAAGTATAATTTTAGTGTACAAGATTTCAATAAACATTTTGATTAGAGCAAATTTTTAAATTATTTGTACTTTTTGTTTGTTTTTGCATACAGAGTGGTAACATTTAAAAAAATAAAAAATTAGAGTTATAATGTAGACTTATTGTGAAACAGACCATAAATATTTTCAACAAAATCATTCACAATCAAATTTTGATTAAATTTGGAATACAATGTATTCAAGTTATGAAATTTAGAAGAAGAAAAAATTGCATTACAATCAAATTTTGATTAAATTTGGAATACAATGTATTCAAGTTATGAAATTTAGAAGAAAAAAAAATTGCATTATAAATTTTGTTTACAATTTGAACTTTTTTCAAAGCAACATTCTCTATATTCAAAATTCTCTATATATAAAAAAGTTTTACTGCAAAATCTTTGCATATACTCCTATATACATATAAACTACGAGTATTTTAATAAACTTTTATTTTGTTTTGAGCTCAATGTGTTTTATTATTTTTCTTTTTTTAACTTTTATTGTCAAGATTTTCGTTTTAAATTAGAAAAGTTTATCATTGTTGTTAAGTCTAGCAAAAAAAAGCATCACAACATAAAGCAATTCTTTATTTTGTTCCACTAGAAACCAACCACCACTAAGTCAAGAACAACATTTAACAAAACTGAGATTATTTAACTTTTGCATGAAGTGGCAGGCAGCATCAACAAAAAAAAAAATAATAATAATACTTGAACATTTGTCTGTCAAATTAAAATAAAATTATACGGTTTTAATTTTATTCAAAACTCTGCAAATATTTACAAAACATTTCTCCAAATGATAGTTTTAAAAATAAAATAAAAATATATATCTATGTATGTATATGAAATTTTTTTTTCGAAAATATTTAACCTAAAAAATATTTTTTTCTTTTTTTGGACTTTGAAAAATATTCTATTAATTTTTGTAAAATGTATTTAAATACTTATACAAAGATTCACCCTCAAATTTTCATATACATTTCCGTTTTTGTTTAATTTAAGTTTCTTTTCCTCTCCCTAAAGTATGCTTGCTTTTTTTGTGTTTGTTATAAATTCAAATAACTAGAGCATAAACAATGACCAACAGCAAGCAGCATGCTAGAGCATTACAACTTTACACACACATCTAGATGTAATTTGCAAAATAAAACAAGAAAAGAATTGTGTTAATGTTTATCTTCTTCGCTTCGAAAATGAAAGTAAATAGAAAGTGTAAAATGTAGTAAAAATAGACTAGAGCACATTAAACAAAAACATGTTACAATACTTCAATACAAATGGATAAATGCGAAGCAAAACAAAAGTGTAGATTAAACAAACACATGTTTTATGCCAGCACCACTACTGCACACACACACACGCACACAACAATAAAAAAGGTAAACAGCAACTGTAATTGCTTTTAACATGAAAATGGAGAACTACACACAAACTGGCATGATGTATTAGCACTATATGCAGCAGTTGGAGTAGGAGAAGGGTTTTTAAAAGAACAAAAAATATATAAATATATTTTTAGAGATTTTTCAAAACTTGAAAAATAAACTATGCAGAACGTTTTCGATTGGAAGGTCGAATTTGAATAATAAAAATAACATGTAATAAAATCAATAATAGGAAATGGTCATTGGTTATGTTTTTCCAAACAAATCGAACCCTATTTTTGATTTAATCGTAACCGACAAAAATTAAAGTTATCAGGGAAGTGCTATTTTATTATTATCGCTTAGAATAAAATTTTACAGCCTTTTTCTAAGTTATCAAAAATTTTTACTAATGCTAAACTATGTACATGCCCATAAAACTTTAATTACAATACAATTTTTTTTACTATATGTCGCTTAAGATTAAATCTAAATCGAATAGAGCTCGATAAAGTGCTATGAAATATATTATTGGTAAGGGTTTTGAAAGGAGTTTTGATTACGTTAAAACTTTTTAATTGAAGAAAAAAAATCGACAAGATAAAATTATTATCGATAACTTTTCCCTAACTCCATATTGAGCCTTATTTTCGATTTTGTCGCAAGCGACAGAAATTAAATTTTTCAGGAGAAGGTTTTTTACTTTCTTTTTGTATGTAAGTTGTTGCTTATATTAAAAGTTATCAACAATTTTGGCATTTTGATAATTCTAAACCATGGATAGGCCCATAAAATTTTAATTTCAATAAAAAAGTAAATTTTCGGTAACATGTTGCTTGCGATTAAATCGAAAAAAGGGCTCAATATGTTATCAATTAAAATTAAAATGTTATCGATTAAAATTTTTCCAACAAAAACTTTATTTTTGAAATGATGTCTTATCGCTAATTTTTTTGAAAGAAATTATGAATTCGATAGCACTTTTTAGATAAAAATAACCCGAAATTAATATCGAGCCTTATTTTCAATTTAATCGAAAATAAGTTTCGATATGCTAGGGACTTTTTTTATTAAAAAAACTGTATGGGTTTTTTTAAAGAAAATCGATAATTGTTAATAACATAAAAATAAATGTGTTACCGATATTGTTTCGTACAGAAAATAATATCGGTATGTAATCGGTAATCTTTTGCAGCACAATATGGTAGGAAGTTTTTTTTATTAAAAAAACTGCAAAGAAATTATTTAATATTGACAAATATTTCAATAGCACTTTCAAAATATAAATTACAAAATCGATAGTTAACGATGACATAAAAAATAATCTTTTATCGACAATTTTTCTTAAAAAAATGTTTTATCTAAGTTTTTCTTTCAGTTAAAAACATTATTCATAATGCACAAAAAAAAATTATTATATCGATAAGTCTAGAGATCGACCAAAACAAAACGGTAACACTAATTTGGCCATTAGATCATTATATTAATTTTTGTAGTGCAAAATATAAATTCATTGCTTGTTCGTGAAAATAAAACATTAGAACATTTTTTATCGGTAATTTTTAAATTTTTATATCTCAAACAACATTATCGATATTATGAATAAAAACTTTATTAAAAACTCTTGGTAAATTTCTGTCTTATGAATCAAAAATTCATTAAAAAGTTTTCTTAAGTTTATTTGCATGGAAAAATAAAATTCCCGGGAAATCATTTCTCAAGTGAATAATTTTTATGGATAATACTTATATATTTTTAGCAAAAATACAAAGTCAACATTTACTTTTTGGTTATTAATATTACGATTAATCTTTCCACATGTAAAATATACTTAAAATTTTTTTTTTACATATCGATGTTTGCCAGAAAAATTAAAAATTTTTACATACAAATTATGTTGATCAAAATAAGATCATGAATAAAATTAATCTTAATTTCCCTATCAAATTAAGAATTTTGATAGAAAAGTTTAAGCGAATGAAATTTTGTAACAATAATTTTTTTAACTCCTTTCAGTCCTAAAGCTTTATATTTTCTTCAAACCAGCATTAGAAAAAAGGAGTAGAAGTTTGATTTTTCTTAAGGAATTTGCAAACTAATTTTTATTTTTCACAGTGCAAGCTTTTTTTCAACAACAGTCTAAATATGTACACTTCCCTAAGTGAAAAATTCTATTGTAATTACACTCCTTCATGCTTTCATTACCGCACATTTCTCAAATTGCAAAAAGCATAACAAAATAAAACAGTACCTCACTTGTAGTGTGGATATAATGAGCCAACATTATATATACTATAAAAATCTCACAAGTGTTGATTATACAATTGCTAAATGTTGTTGAAATAGATCTAAAGTAAATGATTACAAGTAATTGTGTTGTTGGCAATATACTCAACAAGCGAGATGTATCTGCAGCAGCAGCAGCTACAGCAGATGTACTACATATTGCCATCATCATCTGATAGCAAGCAATTCATCTTCATTTATTCTTAACTGCAGGAAGTTTTAGTAAATTCATATTTTCTTCTTACAGCTTTCACTTTTGAGTGAAGCCCTCAAAAAGCATTATCAACACTTAAAGGCTACTGTGTGCACATGCACATATATACCTACATACATAGACACATACATAGATGCAGACATCTATAGATACATATATATGTACATACATACATAAGTATATGCCAAACTATATACCTCAGTATGTCTAGAAGAAGTAAAATGTCGGAATACATGAATGAATGAATGACTGAACAAATGACTGACTGCACACGTTTCAATAAATACATATACACACATTGCAATATATGTATATAAGTGTGGATATGTAACAAAACTTAAAACTATTTTTTTATGTTCACTTCCCAACACCCATTTATACTGTATATTGTATATTATTGTGCGGGTGTGTGTGTGTGTGTGAATAGATGCGTGTTTTAAGTGCTTAAGTGATGATTGCAAGAAGTGTAGCATACTTGGAGGAGTGAGCAAGCGTTGTAAGATAAATAGCTTAAGGGTTTTCATACATATACACACATACGAGTACATATGTGCATATGTATATAAAATACTTTCAACACCATCTAGCAAATGCAAGGTAAAAGATAAAATGTAAGCAGCTTAAGGCAAAATAAATACGCTAAAGTGAATTATAAATGCATATTTTTCTTTGATATGATACTCAAGCAGACTTGTATGACTTTCTGTGCTCTCATAACCTAATGTAAACGGAACTTCAATTAAAAATAACATACAAATTTATTAAGAACAATAATAAAGCTTGCAAATATAACCAGTCATTATGAAATGCTTGGAATTGTAAGTCTCTCAAAGGTTTGAATTTTATTAATGATTGTATTATTTCCACAGAAAAGTTTTTGTTTTATTTTTTTTATACTTCTGGTTAATTATATGTATTATTTTCCTAAAAAACATCAATGACTATTTGGTACAAAATAATTATCTTCATATAAATGTATGTCACAACGATATTTCGTTAGAAGACAATTTTAATTTAATTTAATTTAATTTTAATATTAACACATTTCGAAATTTTCGTTATGACAAAGATTATTTACTGCAGTTTTTTTTTAGTTTTTGTTGTTAAGGGAATCTGATATTAATGTGGAGATGGGTAATAACGGGTAATAAAGGATTATGTACACCAAAAGTGGCAACTCCTCTTAGGAATTCCAACCCTGTTATAATAAAGTACTGACGGGAGATTAGAGAGAACGAGTAGGAATTTTGATAGACGAACATTTTGACGAGATTAGAAAATACCTTGTAGACATTAAGCAGAGAATAATACTTACACAACGTTTGCCGGGCTCAACTAGTATTTAGATAAAAAATATTAAAAATTAAAAAAAAACCCCCGAATATAACAAGAGAAGATGTGATATTATCTAAATGGCTGGACCAATTTTCTTCAAATATAGCTAAAAACCCTCTGTATCAAGTCACTTTTCAAACAGAAAAAACTAAATGAAAATCGGTCCAGTCGTTTGGTCTGTACGTGGGAAAAGACAGACACACAGATCCACCGATACACTGACACACACTTCAAACTTATAACATCCATTTTTTGGTTCAGGGGGTTAATAAAATGAAACATTTTAAATTTAGTTGAACTAGATTGAATTTTAGCCAAAGATTAATCAATAATTGTATACACAATATAATAATTTATCATATTCCATTTTATTTAAAAAGTACATTAAATAGCTGATGTTAATGAAAATCTCTACCCAACTAGATAGACATGACTGCTGATGAAGTACGTGGCTGCACAGAAAATATCGGTATTTTTACCCAGCTACATAATAAAGTCTACTTTTATTTTTCTGCTCTTCTTTAGAAACACACATATGTATATTAATAAAAATATTTCATTCAATGAGAATCGAAAATACTGAACTTAAGCCTCCATTAAGAAATTATCTCTGATTTAAATAACATTTTTATTTGAATTAAAATAAAAAATGTTACCATTGGAAGTCCCTACATGTCCATATCAATTAAAATTCAAGTGCATTTTAATGCAGCACAAAAGGGCTTTTGCCCTTTAAAAAACTCTTTTCTGTGGTCTCAAAGACTTGCAAAAGAATAAAAGACCCTAGTGTAGTAATTTATTAACTAAATGGACTTATACTCATCAAGAGTTTAAGCACACACACACAAACTAAATTACTTAAATAATTCACAACTGGATAACACTACGTCTACTCCGCTTTTGTATATACACGTCTCACAAAACTGACTGCGATGGTATTGAAGCAGTGCCACTTTCTCTGCTGTTCTTCACACAAGCAGCGATGCCAATTTTACCACTTTTGTGATAGATCTACTTCTTTTGGGTGTCTCACTCAACTCTACCACTTTCCGAAAAAAATCTACCACTTTTTTAGTTTTTCAATAATAATGCTAAACGAGTTTTTTTTATCTAATTCAAGCTAGAAGTTGAACTGAAATATATTTAAGAAATGCATTTAAGTAGCGCTGTGTTGACTGCACTATTTAAAACCTGCTACAAGCCCAAATATTTCATTTACTGGGCCAGTTTGTTAGAAAATTGCATACATAGTTCGAATATTGAAAGTTAATTTGTTAAAAAGTATTTGTAGAAATAATCTTTATTGATACTCTGCAAATAAATCTACACGATATATATAGCGGTGGGCAACTTACAGCTGCAGAGGGCTATTAGAAATTATTTAATGATAATCTTCATTCCTTCAGATATGAGAATAATAAAAATTTAAAAATTAATTAAAATTATAAAATTCCTTATAAAATATTTCTTATCGAAAGGAAATGTTAATTACCGTCAAACATTTTTCTAATGTGTTTAAAATAACCCAGAACATAACTGTTGTAGAAAACTGAGAAAGATTTTGGGTTGGCATCACTGCACACAAGACTCACTCTGCCAACACTCACTGTTTGTACAACAATAATGACTCACTGACTTTACTTTTATAACTGAGTTTTGTTTTGCAATATTGAACTCAACTCTTGTTTTTTTTAACGAAAGGAAGCTTTTTTTAAAGAAACACAACCCGCTGCGGGCTTAGATTTTCTGTGGAAAACAACCAGTTTTTTTTGCGGGAATCGACCCCAGGACTTCTGTACTGAGAGAGTACACTAACACTCAGTCACAGGGGCACCCTAGTGAATAACTATTTACAATAAACAATTGAACTTTAGACTGACTTTATGATAGACTGTACTGCCAGCGTATGCATCGCCATTTGTATACTTCACACAAGGCTTCCAGAATGCGACAGCAATGTTTAGACAGTCTCAGCAGCATCTCCAATGCTTGCTTTCCTTAGCATCATTACTGCATGAATTAACTATGCATATGCGTATAAACATCATTAAAGAAGCAATTTATGGTTGTTATTTACTTTTTTTATATTTTTTTCTGCACTACCATTTGTGTGTGTTTGAATGTCTATCTTCTTAACAAGCAGAAGCTATGGGTGCGTTCGTAAATGCATCACTGCGCTGCAAATGAAAATTTAACTTTTCTAAGCTGGTTCAGTGAAGTAAATAACGCATAAATAAATGTCAAATATGTTGTACAAACATGATTACTACTAAAACGGATTATCAGCAAACTCTTATTGCGTTTTAAATAAAAGTTTGCACGTATGATGCAGAGCAGAGATGCATTTACGAACACATCCTATTTCATTGTTGTTGTTGCTATAGATTTTAATATTTATTTAATAATAGTTGTATGTGATACGGATGTGTATTTGGTTTCTTAGCTAAACAATTCTGGATAATTCTTATCGTTTACCAAATGTTTTCTTTATAAAAATATTTACATTAGCTTTGTTCGAACATTTTTGCATAACAATAATATCTTAGAAAATATACAGTAAATTTAACAATTATATTTCTATATAAAGTTGAAGTTATTAAAGGTATTCATTTCAAGTTTTCCTCGTGGGAAAAATGGAAAAATGTAATTTTTTTGACAACAAACACAGGAAAAAAATTCAAAAATTTTATTTCTGTGTTTGTTGTAAAAAATTACATTTTTCCATTTTTCCAACGAGGAAAAAAACTGAAATGAATACCTTTATTGATTTTTTTTACCTACAGACAATAACTTTCTCTAAAAGGAAACTATTCCATTTAAAATTACAGTCGTCCTTAATTTTTTTTATGAAAAAAATTAGTATTTCATTTCAAATACAAAAGAAATTGATAGTCTTTTTTTTTGTTATTGATACCTTGTCCCCAGCGAAGCAAACTCATTTTTTTAAAAGGATGAAATTATCATTATTTTTATGTAAAAAATCAATTATTCTATAATTTTTAGTTAGAAATTTTTTTTTAAGTTTTCAGTAAAAAAACAATTGCTTAATTCACAACAATTTGAATCGTGTACTTGTGTATCAAATACACTTTATGTTTTTTAATTGTGAACACCCTCTGTGTAGTGTATTAATGTATTTTGTATTTTTAATGAAAAAAAGAAGAACAAGCTACATACAAATTCTCTCAGAGAGCCTCTCTTTGAATACAACATTTTAAAAACATATGAAATAAAAGTGAAAATATGAAATAAGTATGAAAACTTCATACAATAAATGTTACACTGTTGTATTTAATATGATAACACAATCGATACAGAGATTCAAGAGGTTTTGTGAATTAAGCAAATATGTATTAGTAATTAAAAAATGTCTGCAGAAAAGTGAAATCATTAATAACTATTCCAAAACAAGGAAATTACATTCTTCTATTTTATATAAGAAATTAAGGTAGACGACAATTTTTAAATGGAAAATCTTTCTCAGCATTGTAGAGTAGTACCCCTGATTCTTATTAAGACGACTGAAACTTGCAATATAATTTTTTTTGTTAATATAATTTCTTAATATTTTTCGAAAATTATCTATGAATAAGTTAATAGTTTCCTGTTTTTAAAAAATATTCCTATAAAAAATCAACAAAAGGTAATAAAAAAAACTCTTCTAAGTCGACTAAAAATCGTTAGAGCTTGGTTGGCTTTTAAGTTTTGCTATGCACTTCCATATACGACTACATTTGCAATATCAATCTATTTTTTAAACTTATGGCAAAAAATACTAAAAAAACAAAAAATATTAAAAAATGGACGTGATGATTGCAACACGCTCAACTTGTGGTATTTTATGTATTACTCTTACAATTTATGTTCCTTGCTTCCCATCAACATCTGAATGGCTGTCAGCCTATCTGTCTAGTTGTGGATAACCCTTAAAAAAATATATATAAAAGCTGCAGTGTTCTTAAATTGAATTTCAGTTGGTGCTGGTTTTTTAACATCGAATCTAAAGATTTGAAAATGTAGTAGCAGTCATTGGATTTGGCAAACAAGTGCTGCTTGTAGATTTTTTGCAAAAAGAATAGAAGATATCATGACAAATAAAAAATGAGGCAAGGCTTTAGGCACTATTTCCATGTGCTGTCACAGCAATTCTTTGAGAACTTAAGGCTACACTCTTCTTATATAAATATATTTAAAAAGATTGTATTTTATATACATATTTAAGGAAACGGAAATTTTTTTAAATAAATTTGCTTCATTTAGGGTCAAAAAGAAAAATTTCAATTGCATATTTTATTTAGTGTTGCTGAAAATAGTAAAAAAAAATATAAAAATCAAGGTCATGAAAAAATCAAGAAATCTGCAAGCATACCCAAAAAAAAACAAAAACTAAAATGCAAAAGCAGCAGCATAAAATGATTTCAGCAATGAAATTGAAAATTTTTCTTAAGGCAAAAATACTCGCACATAATTTTTGTCTAGAATTTGAATTTCAGCAATTTTTTATTGTGCTTTTAAATTATAAAATTAAATTTCTATGTAAAATTCTGCTATTTCTAAAATCACATAATTTACGCATCACTCAACATGACATTAAAAACATTAAAAGCATTAAACAATATATATATTTTCTGCATAAAATCAATCATTAGACATTAACTTCAAATAGATAAATGTGTATCAATTAGAAGTGTCAATAAAATTGTTGCTACATGTCTACAAATACAAAAGAACACTGAACGTAATTTTATAATAAATTAACAGACTTGCACAATTTCCTTAATGCATACATTTTTAGGAAAAAAATAAAATTAAATTGCTGCCATTAAATTATTGCAACTGAAATTAAAAGGAATTTTAAACTGTGTGTACAATTGATAAAAATTTGAATGTCTAAACGAAAAATATTATTACTATAACATACCATAACCCGAGCTGTTTAACTTCGATTCCAATTAGGAATCAATTAGATTACATTTTAAAAAGAATTGTACTGATTATATAATTCTCTTTAAAAGAATTTCTGATAAATAATTGATTACGATTACTAATAATCGAAAAGTAATCTGAATTATTAGAAATTACAATAAAATAATCAAAAAGTATCAAAAGTAATCAAAATATAATCCGACTACTTTCAAAAATTACTTTTGATTATTAATAAATAATTAAAAGGAATTAAAAGTAATTTTTAAATATAATCGCATTATTTTTTGATTACTTTTGATTCTTTTTGATTATTTTGTATTAATTTCAAGTAATTAAGATTACTTTTCCATTATTAGTAATCGTAATTAATTAGTAATGGTGCGAAACTGAATATAACCGTAATTTAATCATTACTTCATCTTTAAAAAAAGTAATCAATGACCATAACCACCAAAAAGTTTAAGCGCCCTAATTTTTTTTAATCACACTTTTTATTTATTTTTATTTATTGTGTATTTTCATTTAATCTTCTGAGAAATTAAAATTGATTTTTATTATTCTTTATCGTTGACTTTGGCACTAGCAATTATTGTTTAAATTTACGATATTTACAAAAGCTAAAAATAAACAGAGAAAAAAAGTCAAAGTAATAGCTTTAGATATAATAAGACAATAAGAAGGCTTATGTGATATAAATAACAAGAATTATTTGTTCTTAGAAATAACTACATACACACTCTTAAAGCAAAGAGGATTTATGTAAATGAGGTTAGAAATGTCAAAAGATTATTTAATTCAATGATTTGGTAATATGGAAATTTTTAAAAAAAATTAGTGGATGGAGGAAAAGCATATTCTGAATATTTATATGTTTTTCCAATTATATAAAATTTATTACCTTACACTAGACTTACTGCTCTAGTCATTTAGCTAATTTATTGAACGCTTTAATCAAATCATTTGAATTCAACGGAAAGTCATAGTTTGGGATTCATGTAAACTTCAACGCTGTTTGGCTGAATTAGTTTGACTACAAAGCAAATGAGGGTCTTCAAGAGTTCGACTTGAATCCCCGCCAAAATTTACAGACATATTAACAAACATAAGCATAAAGTTTTTTGACATTTATGCTAACCGTTCCCCGATATTTGTAGCACTCAAGTAAACTAACTAATAAAATTTCTACATAGCTTAAAGTATTGCACTTAATTAACACCAGAGGCGCTGCAGCAATGCTATAAAAATTTTAAAAGAAAAATCCACAATAGCAGAGTTTTAAACCAGCTAAGCTTAATAATTTAATACAAACTTTGCCATCTTTCCTCTCTTCACTATGCATGTCCTAAAAAAGGTAATTAAGCATTTGCATTTCAATGAAATTTAATACTTAAGAAATATCAGGCAAAATCTGGTAGATTTCCCATACAAAACAAAATTTATATCGTCACTAGATTTCGTTGAAATCTGCTTAAAATCTAGTAGAACTAAGTGATGCAACTATGAATTTTTTTAATTGTACTAAAAAGTAAGTGTCTGTTCTACAGAATGTCAAAAGTATCGTTTTAAGTATTCTTTGAGTATTGCCCGTCAAAAAAAAAACGCCCATATGCAAACACACGCACTAATTTTAAACCGAATATGTTTAAACCATAGCTGTTAAGTAATGATTATTAATCGTACTGATTACTAATTTTATTACTTTTTTTTAAAGGTGAAGTAATGATTAAATTACAATTATATTCAGTTTCGCAGTTTCGGTTACTAATTGATTACGATTACTAATAATGGAAAAGTAATCTGAGTTATATGAAATTACAACAAAATAATCAAAAATAATCAAAAGTAATCAAAATTAATACGATTATATTTAAATATTACTTTTAATTCCTTTTACTTATTTATTAATAATCAAAAGTAATCTTTGAAAGTGGTCGGACTATTTTATGATTTCTTTAGTGTCTTTTTGATTATTTTTTTTTAATTTCTAGTAATTCAGATTACTTTTCGATTATTAGTAATCGTAATCAATTATGCATCAGAAATTCTTTTAAAGGGAATTATATTATCGGTACAATTCTTTTTAAAATGTAATCTAATTGACTAGTAATCGTAATCGAAATTTAACCGCCCTGGTTTATATACATCTTTTTATTTATACACAGAAAAAACAACTATAACTAAGATATATGGACTGTATGAGCTTCAATCATACTCATGAGCATAAAAATACTCTGAATTATAATCAAGTGCACATGCATATATACAGAGGCTATTTTATTTGAACACAGAAATAAAGCATGTTTTCAAACTGGCAAAACACATTTTCCAATCCATTTTATATATAAAAATTTATGTATATGGTGCCGAATTATTAATAAATATCCCGAGTATTATGCATGTATTTTTTGTCCTACTAAATATCCATAGTCTGAGTATAAGCATATTCCGACTATAAATATGATAGAGAATCAATACGCTTGATACACCTGTGCCTTGTTATTTTTAGCTGTAACGTATTTTATTTTTTTGCAGAAACGAACTAGAGATTGTATGTATGTATGTTGGAACTGGCTATAGCCAGAGTTATCTAAGAGAAAATATGTGAGCGTGCGAATAGTTTGCACGGCTTGCGTCGCTTCAGTTTGCATCGTTTCGAAGTTGCGCAATTTTAAAATTTCCACGATTTCGTTGATGCGTCGACTTTGTATCAGTTCGCGTTGCATGGCTTTGAATTTGCATATGAAAATGGTTGTACAAAACTTAAAACATAAAAGGGGGATGTTTTTTTTTTGCAAATATGTAAACAAAATCTCTAGAAATGTGACTGCCTCTATCAATTGTTTTAAGGATATTTATTTGAAAAAAAAAATCTATTACAATAAACAATGAGTAAGAAAAAAACTATATTTGTTAATATTTATTGTATTTGTATTTAAGTTTTTATATGAATAACTCTGTGTAAAGTAGGACAACTAATATAATTATTTAATTTTTTTTGATGCAAAAACTTCTCACAAGTTACAGAAACGAGACACTGGTCTTTATTCAAAAGTGTTTGTGAATTTGCTACATCATAGTTGCTTATTTGTAGTTTTGGAGAATTTTGTATTAATGGTTTTTGTTTTTGATAAGAAATCTTGAGAAAAAATAAATAAGTTCGTGTAAACGGTATAGATTTTGATAAAGATTTTAATTGCAATTTACTAGATTTCGATCAAGTGTAAGTGCCCTAAAACATACATGCTTGTTAATTTGTATGTTGGTAGGTGTTTTAATTTCCTGAATCTTACTTCTCTTGAAAAAATATTTCTTATTTTTTCGGAACATTATTATGCAAAAAACTACCAATTACTATTATCGAGTTGGAATAAATCATTTACTTAAATTTCAATTACTCAGCAAAAGTTTTGTATTTAGGAAAGACAAAAGAAAAGACTGTAGAAAAGGCTAATGGACTTTCCAAATGTTCTTCAATTTCTTATTCGCATCTTGTGACTTCAAGGAAATAGAGCAAATAAGCAGTGAAAAAAAAATATTTAATAGATACTTTTTTCCGAACTTTGAACTCTATTTTTGTAAGAATTTTTAAGTTCATGTTTTGCTTTTAATAATAATAATTTTCACTGCCATTTCCTATTAATAGATTAATTTAATACAAAAACTAAATAGTCTTCCTATTAAATTATTGCAAACAGTTGGGAAAAATATTCATGTTTTTGGGCAATACAATTATTTTTTACATTTAACAACCATAATGTGAAAACAAAATTAATCCTAACGACAAGTAATAATAAAAATAAACACAAGAAATGAGTATAGGAAATATAAAAATTATCCATAAAAAAATCTGAACAATAAATTTGTTAGTACGTCAGCAATAAGTTTTTTTTTTGAAAATTTCAAGAGATGGAGACGAAGGAATTTTTATATCAGTTGGCTTTTATGACAAACTAAAATAAAACTGTATGAAAAAACGTGATATAATGAACTTTACTCGTTCCTAATATTCTAACCATAGCTGTTAAGTAATGATTATTAATCGTACAGATTCCTAATTTGATTACTTTTTTTTGAAAGGTGAAGTAATGATTAAATTACAATTATATTCAGTTTTGCACGATTACTAATTGATTGCGAAAAGTAATCTGAATTAAATGAAATTACAAAAAACAGTCCAAAAGAATTAAAAGCAATTAAAAATAATCCGATTACTTTTAAAGATTTCGTTTTAATATTTTAGATTATTTATTAATAATCAAAAGTAATCTTTGAAAGTAGTCGGATTTTTTTTTTTTGATTACTTTCAATTCTTTTGGATTATTTTATTGTAATTTCTAGCAATTCAGATTACTTTTCGAATATTAGTAATCGTAATCAATTATTTATCAGAATTTTTTTTAAAGGGAATTATATAATCAATACAATTATTTTTAGAATATAATTTAATTGATTACTAATCGTAATAGAAATTGAACAGCTCTGGTAGAAACTTGTGAGTATGTATAAAATTGTCACTGCCTCAAAAGTTCTACTTATGGAGTTGATTTTTCACATAAGAAACAATTTCAATTTAAGCAAAGCTCATAAATGTATGTATGTGTTTATCAAACATTAGCAAAAGTAAGAGTATTTAATTTCAACATTTTGTTTGTTAGCTGTACTGACATAAATAAAAAAAATCTATTTTTGTACATACATATCATTTAATGTGTTATTTTATGTTACTGTTGATTTTAATATATAAATACATACTACTCGTACGTTTGCCGTCAAAATGTCTGGATTTGCGACATTAATTTTCACTGCATGTGTGTTTGTATATTAAATACATTCTGTAATCACGTTAATGTGTCAGTAAGCCTAAACAATTTCACAAACATACATACACACTTGCAAATAAAAAATAATAATAAAAAAAAGCAGATATGTACAAAGAAAACATGAAAGAGGATATCTGTGGTTGTCTGTGGCTGGTATACAGCTGACAAAAAAGGAATGTCTGTAAATTGTGTTTTCACTTTCCTCTGCTATTTTGACATTATTGGTATTTGCAAATATGTACCAACATATGTACATGCATGCAGAAAATGTTGAGGCGTTGTTAGACGAGCCATTCAAAAGCAGAAGCCACAAACATTCTATATACTTGTTTATACTATAAATTACACATTGGTTTGTGTGCATTAAGGTTACACAGGAAAACAGTTTCTTTAATTAAAAAAAAATATCAAATACTGCCAATTGAACTTTTAACTAAATTAATTTTTTTATGGCAACGGTTAATTAACTCAATTAGGTTTTCATTTAAATTTTTAATCCATTAAATTCTTTAACAAAAGTTTAATTGACTCAATCAAAATTTTTTATATGTGAACATCTATACGCTAGGAAGTAACAATCTTTTTCGCAATAGAATCACAAACTTTGAGTAAGATCGTAAAGCGTTATCAAATCGGTGTGAGCTATGTATGAATCTATTAGTGTAATCATACGAACAAAAAGTTTAGAGGAACTTAACATCTGCATAGAAATACACTCAACCGAATTTTAAAGCATACTTTTAGGAGCAATGTTAATTTTAATAGAACTCGCTTGTGAAGTGTAATAGTGTTGCCAGTGGGGATAATTTTGTTAAAAAGTTGAAAAATATAAAATAAATTAAGTAAATATAAACTTTTGAATAAGAGAGCATTTTAAATGTCAAATATTTGCTTAAAAGATATATAGCAGTCTTTATAAAGAATTTATAATATTATATTATAACTTATCTCCATTACACCGCAAGAATTTTGCTTCATAAATCCAATGAAACAATTTCATTAAAAATTTCTTACAAATCTAATGATAATTTCACAAATCGAATGAAAATTTCGCGAATATTGTGAAACAATTTTATTGGAATTGCTTACTTGATATTTTGGTTTTGTTTGAATATTTTATTGGATTTATGACCACAATATTTTGTAATTATTAAGAACCCCTTTATATTTAAGTTATTTCATTCTTTTCATAAAATTATTTTATTGCTTCGATAAAATTATACCACTGCATTAATTACACTGTTAAATAAATTTGATGAAGTTTTCAATAAAATAATTTTAACGAAACTGGTTTCATTAATCCAACAGAGCGTGACGGATTAAACAAAACTTTAATTGAATCGATTAATTTTTTTCTAGATTATCAATTAAAGCTGTCAATAGAAAAAGAAAATTTTCAGTGTAATTGCTTAAAAAAATTTTCAAATATTTTACTTGCTAAATATATACATATGTATTAAGCTGCGGTCACACTTGTCAAACATTTGCCCAAAAAAAGCGTAACCAACAAATAATAATGAAAAAAGTTTTGATCCAGACGCTTGTTTATCAAAGTAAACATTTCCGAACAGAACTGATAGATAATGTCATAGAATCCAACATTATTGGCTACTCTTTAACTTGAAAAACTTTGGTCTGAATTGAAAGATTTTTCATTAGCATTTATTGGTTTTGTTTTTTTGGGCAAATGTTTGACAAGTGTGACCGTAGCTTTATGTATGCTTAAAACAACAACAAAAATTTTTTTCTACTTCGTGACTCCCCCTACTATTCTCCTCCCTTCTATATCACTCAATCATGTCAAATATATTTCAAGATTTTACTAACAATGTTAATAAATTCCAACAAAATATATTTAAGGGTATGAAGAAAACATATAAAAAATACAAAATAAAAGCAGTAAAATTTTATATGTCTAAAGTAGATATAAAAAAACAAATCACTATATTAAGAGTATTTTACTATTCCAAAAGTCTGACGCCAATAAAATAAAATTTCATTTCACTCTTCAGACTGGCAGTCGGTCTTAATGCATAAAATTAGTAAATATCTTACATTTCCTTTTTAAAATGTTTTTTAAAGTACTATTTAAAATAGAAAGAAGGTAAGGATGGTTGTCTACAAAAGATTATGTTTCCAATTCAATAAAAAAAAAACTCAATAAAATAAGAAATTTAAAATGAAAATTTAATACTCGTCGCATCAGCCTTGAAATAAGAAAACATGAGTATGTATGCATGTGTATAAATAACGTTACGAAGTTAAGGAATAAAATTAAATACAACACTGAGAAAAATAAGAATGGCTCTAAATCACGAAACTGCCAGCATAACAAATGGCTTTTAAATTCAAATTACCGGAAATATAACATAAGGAAACACTCCAAACAATTTTTTGTCGTTTTGCTCAACACTATTCAACAAATTGCATAATATTAAAAAAATATATGGCGCAATTTTTCTTACAATATTTGTATTTAGAAGTAAATGAAAGATAATTTTAGTAAATGCGTATAACCATAATTGTAGCGCAAACAATTCGTACGCTCAAATATTTTCTCTCAACCAACTATGACTATAGCCGAATCTATCAAACAAGAGCATTTCTACTTCGTTTATGAGGAAAACTAAAAATAAATAATAAAAAAGCACATACGTATCAAGCGCATTTAATCTCTCTTATATTTGAAGTCTGAGTATGATTATACTCAGGCAATGGATATATAATCGGACAAAGTAAATACGCGTGATATTTGCAATATTTTTTAATCACCGTATGCATACAGTAGTGTATATAAATTGGAATTGAAAATGTGTGGGTGGGTGTCTGGTCCCTCCAGGATATCAAACTAGTGCCCAACTGGTAATTTACTAGTACAGAAATCACCATTACTAGTTCCCAACTTTAAAACTTTCCTATAACATATTAATGCTCAAATTAACATTGAGAGTGTTTAGAAAATTACTAGTGCCATTGGTACTAGTTTAGGGCTAGTTTATTACCAGTTCTTTTGCAAAGAAAAATTCTATAAAATTGGTGGTCTTATTCCTTTGTTACCCATTGACAACTGCTAGTTAAAATTCGCAATTATTTATAAAAATTCAAAAATACAAAAGGTTAATTGTAATAATTTGATTATAATTATTTTTAGCTGAACCTAAAACTTTAATAATTGTATAATACTAATTTTCATACAGTGCAAGGGCTCTGTTATACAGTCAAAATTTATTTTGCAATGTGGTCCCTTGGAATTACTTCATATACTAGTACTCATCAGAACTAGTAATTTTATACAAAAACGTTAACCCTTTTCGCAGTAGTTCTTGCTGTTCTAGTAATTATACTAGTAGCTTTTAGACAATTGACGCCTACTCTCCTGCAGGGGCTCAAGTGAAAGATTTTGTTCTAGGATTTTTTTGTAATTATATTTATTGGAGTGAAAAAGGGTAAAGAATTAAGAGAAAATATAGTCAGTCTGGGAATAAAAGTTCCAAATTAGAAATAACTTTACTGATAACATTCTAACAATAAAAACAATAATTGACTTGCATATTTACAAAAATTTACAGTGTAAAACGCCGGAAAAATAAGTTTTAAAAGAATTGCACTACGGTTACATTGATTTAGTAAAATCGTAGGGTTTTTTTAAAACTGTTGTGATGTAAGTGATACAGTTTTTTTTATTAAAAACGAATTTAACATTTTGAAACTGGATATTGTACCACAGTTATTGCATTAAAATAAAATTAACAATTGCTAGTACTTAATAGTTATTATAAGGATGAAATGGTTTGTTGCATATCTGCATCACAAAGGGTTAAACATTGTTGTCGAATGTGTATAGTTATACGTGCTAAAATTAATGTGTGCGATTGCATATGAGCATGTTTCTTTCTTTTTAGCTGTACGCATTAATAATTGTTTGCTCAAAGAGCACTTAAAGTGATGCTTTTGTCATTCTCTGACACACACAGTAGACACCTAAAAAATACCATTTATATGCTTATTGCAGCGAAGATTTATAAAACAAACGCTAAACAACACTGTTGGCAAGATATTTGTTTCAGTTGTTGAATGTGTAGAAGTAAAGAAGAAAATACTTCGTGACGGAAGAATTTGCGATGTTTCTTTTTTTCTACGCAGGGGCGCGTACATAAACGTCATGCATGTGCATACACACACACATACAAACGCACCCCAGCATTGACATTAGTTGTGTGGGATTGTTTTAGAAAACCACCTTTAAACACATAATAGCTTACCATCTACATATTGCACAAGCATTCAAACAATAATAAGCATACACGCATCAACACTACTTCCTTTTAGTGTTTGTTACGAGCAAAAAGACTCCGCGACATCACTTGTAAATACTCATCAATATATCCATTGTGCTTCGCATATTAAGCGACAGTATTTATTATTGATTTATTATAATATATGCCACGAGAATACATTTAAAAAAACAGGACGTACTTACATTTCAGGACTGTTTATGCAGGCCTCTAACACACGTGTGCGCTTAAAAAATTTTAAAATTAATTTTACTTGATACATGCACAATCGTAAAAAATTTTAAGTTAAATAATATAAAAAATAGAAAAATAATGTTTAGTGAAAAAAATTATTGTACAATATCGTCAACACATTATAAAAAATTTCTTGTTGGGCAATATAAATCAAAGGACTTTTTTTACTTTTCATTAAAGTATTAAAAAAATTTAATTTGAGAAATGATTTCACTTAATTTGGCCCAAAAAACAACTAGCCTATCTATATTAGTAAAAGTACCCACATGAAGGGATAATTTTTTATTTCTGGCAACTCTGATTATTATTGCACTTGTGAGAAATTAAAACAAACTTCCATAAAACATATTCCAGAAACAAAAGCACATTTCCTAAAAGTAATTTTGATGTTAATTGATTTTTTTTTCTGACCTCCCTTGAAGCATTTAATCAATTTTATTTTAAAATTTAAATTGAAAATAAAACAATTCATATTTTTCTTTCTTTATTTTTCAATATTTAAAACACAAAATTCTCAAAAACAAACACACACACGCTCCTGCATTGATTGCGATTATTACATTTATGTCGGTATGAACTTTTATTAAATTGAATGAAATTAGCCTGTCCTCTTGAGGTCTGCTGTGGTTCACTTTGCAAATGTCAAGTTCAGTTTTCAGCTGGAATAAAGAAAGTTCGCTCGCTGGCATATTTAGTGTGGAAATCTATTTGTAAATAGTTTTGTTGTATTTATTGGTTTTGTATATAAATAGTATCTATGGATTTTATTGTTTGAATTTTTAAAATGTTTTTGTTGGCTGCTCCACATTTACAAAAACCACACGTATGTATACTCGCTTGCACACAGCGGACGGACGGACGCTTGTTGCAAATGCTGCCAACAACAATATCGTTAACAATGACCAACATCAACATTAACGGCAACAAAAAATATAAAAAACTATATAAATAAATAGTTTTGATTTAAACACTTTTACAAACACAAATTCATGTGTGTTTTTAAAAATTTACACTCACTCACTCTTTTCCTGTTGTTTTCCCAAATTGATTCAGCAGTAAATTTTTTATTCTTAATTTTTTGTTTGTTTTCATAGTGAGATTATTAAAATTTGTATTTTTTTCTTTTTTAAAATTTTTTTATTTGCTTTAAATCGTAAATAAAACGATATGCATATATTTAAAGAAAAGAAAAAATCATAATGGAACAAACAATAAATGAACAAAAATTAATAAAATCGTAAAATATGTGTGAATATACTATGTATATGTATGTAAGTGTGAATGTATATACCCTGCAGGATATCGAACTAGTGTCCAACTGGTATTTTACCAGTACAGAAGTCACCACCACTAGTTCCCAACTGTAAGCTTTCCTATGCCATCTTAATGCTCAAATTAGCATTGCAGGTGCTTAGAAAACTACTAGTGCCATTGGTACCAGTTTAGGACTAGTTTATTACCAGTTCTTTTGTAAATAAAAATTTTATAGAATTTGCTGTTTTATTCCTTTGTTACCCAATGACAACTGCTAGTTAAAATTCGTCATTACTTATCAAAATTCAAAAATAGAAATCACTTAATCATAATCATTTAATTATAAATGTATGATACCAATTTTCACACAGTGCAAGGGCCGGCTCTGTTAGGCAGTCAAAGTTCATTTTGCAATGTGGTCCCTTGGAACTACTTCATATACTAGTACTCATCAGCACTAGTAATTTTACACAACAACTTTAAACCTTTTCGCACTAGTTCTTGCTATTCTAGTAATTATACTAATAGCTTTTAGATAATTGTCGCCTACTCTCCTGCAGGGTATGTATAGACTTATGTGTGTAGGTATAAATGTATATATACATATGTATATTTAAAAAAAATATAAATGTGGCACCAACTTAAAGATGATTGGCACCAATAACCCAATAAACAATTTCATGCAGACAATTGCATTTGGAATGCGAGAGTCTAGATGGAAATAGTGTAAAATTATTGTTAATATTGGTCCACAGGTCAAGCAAACATTTGTATTTCAAAATACTGTTTCCGGGTAATTTTTTTTTAACTGCCATAAAATTTTATTAAAAATACATATTAAGCAAAAAAAGTTGTCTTAGTACAGAATTAAGATGAAAGAAAGCTTTCAGGAATTCCTAAAAATTTTACATCACGAGCTGTTATTTTTGGAATAAGTTTATTAAAAAAGTGGATTTTTGTTTTCAGTTTTCACACTTTTTAAGGAAAATATTTCTGCCAAAAAGAACCGACTTCAACGCAAGGATCTTATATTTATTATATCTGCAAAAAAAAAGGTACAAGACCAAACTGGAATTTAACTCTTTTAAACAAAAATAAAATTAGAATATCTAATGGTTTACAAGAAGTACGTGAAATGTAAAATTAGGTTTCAAAGGGGCGTACTTCCACCCATGTTTTAAATTAAAAATGGTGTGTTTTTAGAGCTCAAGGTGTGTGCTGAGTTTCATAAAAATCAATTAAGTAGAACCATATAAAATATAATAATAATAAATAATAATGATCGTAGCCACACCCATTTTTTCAACATTATAATAGTAATATTACAGAAATCAAACGTGTTTGCTAGGTTTTGCAGCAATCAAAGAAGTAGAATATCACAAAATCAAATAAACAAATTTTTAGGTGTGTTCCTGTACACTTTTTTACAATGAGACCAATTTAAATTTAAAAAAATTGTAAGGGATCAGTTAGTTTATCTGAAAATAACTGTTAAACAGTTTAAGAAATATATAAAAAAAATTTATTTGAAATGTGTCATTTAGAAAAAAAATTTTATATATAAAAACAATATTTTTAAAAAATAGCCAAAATATACTTAATTTAACTGTATTACATATGTGCTCTTAATTATGAAAGTGGTCAAGGTCATGTGCATTTCTGCTTCGAAACATCAAATAAATATTTGAAAATCTTCAATAAATGTTTAAAAAATATTAAATAAATTTATATAAATCGAGACTAGTACAACTCTAAATTAAATTGCTGCATAATACAAAAACACTTTTTAATTTGTTGAAAAAAATGCGAAATCGCTTTTTTGATTGAATCTGGTTCATTTTATCAAACTACATGTTCATGCCAATATTTATTTTTGCGATCAAAAATTACGACTTCATTATAGAAATTCAAACGGACGGTAATTACGAATGCATCTCTTTTTTATTGCAAAGAACTTAACTAACATAGAACGTTAAATATATATGAAAAGGAAATAAATGGTTACAAACATAAAAGTATTCATACTACAAGGAAATTTCGAAGAAAACTTTCAAGAACAATTTATTATTATTGATTTTTAAAAATTTTTTTGTTTCTTTTGTAAAAAATATAAAAGTGTAGTTACGTCCGCTTGCATTTAAGGTGACGAGACACAGATACACAGACATAGCACCTCTTTTTTTAGTCGGGGGTTAAAAAGGATATCTTAAAAAGATATCCTTTCAAAAAGTATCTTCTGCAGAAATATGGAAAAGAGTACATTTAAAAAAGGACCTTTTAAAAAAGTACATTTTAAAAAGGTACATATTAAAAAAGTACTGTGTAAAAAAGTATCTTTTAAACAAAGTACTTTTTAAAAAACTACCTTTAACTAAAGTACTTCTTAATAAAAGTATTTATTACAAAAGTACCTTTTAAAAAAGTACCTTTTGAGAAACTACCTTTTAAAAAGTACCGTTTGAAAAAGTACCTCTGAAAAAACTAGTTCAGTGCCTTTTACAAATGTATTCTCTAAAAAAGTATGTTAAATAAGAACGTTCAAAATTCAATTAAAATAACATCCTGAAAATTATGTTTTTAAGAAAAGTACTTTTAAAAATTTAACTTTTAGAAAAGTACATTTTCAAAGGCTATTTCTAAAAAATCTTTTATGGTCTTGAAGAAATTATATTTTGAATAAGCACTTAAAAGATTTTTTTTAAAACAGTATTTTTTCAGAAAGATAATTTTTGTAAAAATACAAAATGGGTAGTTTTTAAAATCTTCAGCTTTATTTATAAAAATGATTGAGGCTTTATAAAGGCTTTTTTAGAAAAATTTTGTGTGAAAATTTCTATTAAAAAGCCTCTATAAAGCCTTAATAAGTTTTATAAATAAGGCTGTTAGTTAAAAGGAAAATACATATCAAAAAGAAAAACGTACAATTTAAAAAACTACATGCAATTCAGAAAAGTTCCTTTCAAAAACGTTTTTTTTTATTGGAAAAAGTAGCTACCAAAAAAGTTCTTTTTCAAAAATTAACTTTTAAGAAATCGCCATTTAACAATGTACATTAAAAAACATTTATCTTTAAAAAAGTACCTGTTAAGAAATTATTTCAGAAAATAATCTTGGAAAATATTTTAAAATAAATTGTTGTAAAAAAATTCATTGGGCAAACTTTAATTTAATATTTTCTTGGTTAAAATATTAAATTGAAATTCAATAAAGCAATTAAAAATTTTAGCAACAACCCTGAAAGGAATAATAATTTGTTGTAAAATATTTTTCCATTAAATTATTAAAAGTTTCGTTGTTTACTATTTAAATTTCTTTCAATTGAAAAAGCAAATTGTGAGAGGTAAACATAAATGTAAAATTCATTATTATTAGTTATAGGCCAAATTAAATGTTTCTTTTTTATTAACATGAACGTGAGATTGAAATAATTAAACACATAACATAATAAAAAAACTTAACAAATAAAGTAATAAAAATGTTAAGAATTTGTAAATAAATATTGAGACTCATAAAAATGTAATTTTGAGTGAGAAAAAGAAAAATTTTTCTTTCTAATTCTACAAGATATTTTATTTTAAAATATTTCTATATTCTTAATGAAATGACCTTAACCTTTTTTGTAAACAATAATTTTATACTTCAAAAATAGAAAGAAAAACAATTAACAATGTTTGCTTTAAAAGTCTGGTAATATTATTATTTTAGATGAATGATTTTTTCATTTAGAAATGTGGATATTCATAACAGGTAAATTTTTGCTTTGAATAATAAATAAAAAGTAGCATAAAAAACATTTTAAAAATTAGAATCACGTTAAGCCAAAAGGTCCCGGACTATTGATTGAAAATAAGAAGGTCGAGACTTTCTTCTCTTTGTGATTTGCCCCAGAACCACTAAATTCTACTTGCAATTATCAGTAATACACACAATTTAATATATATAGCATAAATTCAAATCGGAATGACAAGCTTATTGAAATAATACTTCCTCTAGCCACAGAAAGTATCTGCATGCATTAATGTATATCTGTATTTCGTTCTGTTTCCTGTTAGATTTTAAATACATTCAATACGAACTATTCATGTATTAATATTTTTTTATTAAGATTTTATAAATCTTTTTTCTGTGTCATTTTCAGCCGTTGTTTTTTGTTTCAAGTGGGAGTATGTTTGTATAAATGTTTCTCCTTGCAAATATTTTTAACCTTTAGCTGCATTTTTAAAATGTTCTCACTATGCTATTTTGTGACATCCTATAAATATGCAATGGAAAACGTTCGCTATAAACAGCGTTACCGTTGTGATACTAAAAATTAAATTTAACCCTTCTTGGTGCTTTTGTCGCTCTTTTCAATTAAACTTTTGTATAATTTTTAACTAGTTCTTATCACTACTTTTTGTCCCTTTTAGCACTTAGAATATTAGAATATTGCTCATTATTTTGTATATTTTTCATTCGAGCCCTATTTTAAGAAAAATCAGTAATTAGTGGTAATTTATACTATGCAAGTCTTATTGGTAAGCTATTATGTGTTTAAGGGTGGTTTCTTTAAACAATCGCACACAACTAATGTCAATGCATGTGTGAGTTTGTATGTGCTCAGAAAAATAAAATAGCATACGCACAACTTGTGTATATACATGCATGACGTTTGTATACGCGCCAATGCGTAGAAAGAAGCAAGCATCACAAATTCTTCCGTCACGAAGTATATTCTTCTGTACTTCTACACATACAATAACTGAAACAATTGTCTTACCAGTGTTGTTTAGTATTTGATTTAGAAGAATTCGCTGCAATAAAGTATTTGAAAATCGCTCATGTTTTAGAAGTTCTTGTAAGTTGTCTTTTGCATGGGTCTAATACATACATACATATACATATATCTTTGTTGATGTTTTATTTGAATTATTTTCATTGTTATATATATAATATTTCTTTTAAAATGAATTACAGCATTGTTACTTATCTTTTATATTAAAATTTAAATAATACTTTTATAAAATTATTTTTTAACTAATTTTTTTTGTTATTTTTCTTTTCGATACCTTTTTTATTGCCCTTTTTTAAAAAATTCCTTTCTGCAACTCTTTTTGAAATGTTTCAACGGTAACCCCGGCAACATTGTTTTCCTCTCTAGAGATTCAACTAAAGTGGAAATGTATGTGTGTGTGTGTGTCAGTGCGAGCCAATGCACGAACTGTTATTTAAAAAGAATTGACACAACATAAATAAATTTATAAATAAATAAATTTATATATATGTACATTTAAAAGTGTTTGACATTAAAAATACGTGTTTAAAAATAAATTTTTTTCTGCTCTTTGGAGAACATTTTTTTACATTTGCTTTATGACAAAAAAAAACAAGTCTTTAGGACACATTTCCATAGAAACTTTGCATATCAAACCCATAAAGCGGAAACAGGAAAACGGATGTGAAAAGTAGCGATAAGGGAAAGAATTTTACTGCACTGATTAAATATATTAAGTCAAATGTTTTTTTTTTAACCACTCGTGTACACACACACGAATATGTAACGAGAAAATTAAGAAAGATTTAGATTTTTTTAAGTCAATCGGTAGTTAGAAAGAAATTACATAGTTTGAGTTAATTTATGATCATTTTAGTGATTTGGCAATTTGTAATTTATCAAATATTTTTTATGATATTTTAGGGAATTTTGATGCAATTTAATTAATCATTTGGTTACGTGAATGTTTAATTATTTCAACTAAGTGATAATGCCTCAGTTAACTTATATCTTAAGTGTTCGGAAAGGCCTTAAGCATGTGCTTTCATGTTTTCGGTAAGAAAAAAAGCCTTTTGGCATATCATTAGCGAAGACTACCTGTGCTTTCTCGATATGCAATCGGTGCCACATGAGACATAATATTTTTAAAAATAATTTTTGCTATTACAAACTAAAATATTTCGGATTTATACAGAAAGTTTTATAAATGCAAAAGCGTTCTTTTAAAAAGCTTTTCGATGAACCTGGAGTATAACTAATACTAGGAACACAACTGGGACGAACGGCGAATTTCGTCCACGTTGACGTATTCGTCGATAAGCATTTGCTGCGTAAATTCGTCGTGTGAAGCACAATAACGACAAATTTACACACCGATTTCCTCTCTCATGGTAGATGCAACTTGCTTACGCAAAACGTTTTCGAATACTTTGATACAGACACTGCAACCTACAATGCAGCCGTCAATGCAACTCATAAACATCAAAACATTTTGATATTTTCGAAACTTCGAATGCAACTTCGAACGCAACCATAAACAAGACTACAGATTATGCGACCGACAATGCAATCTGCAATCTGATAGAATTGGTTGTTGTGTGTACAAACACAGAGAGACTGAGAGATAAAATTGTTTTTTCGTCGTTCGTCAGCGTACAAAAAGAAATAAATCTATCTGAGAGAGTTCGTCACGCACGACGAATTTGCGGTGTTGTGTTCATTTTCATATGCACAAATGTGTTTTATACATTATGACGAAATTTCGCACCGAAAAATTCGTCGTTCGTCCCAGTTGTATTCCTAGCATAAGTCATTGCCATTTAGACAATAAAATAAGTTATTATGAAAAAAATTCAAATTGCCACATGAGACGCCCTTATTTTTATAAAATCATATTTAAAAGATATTTGGAATTTATACAGAAAGTTTTATATATGAAAAAGCTTTCCCTTAAGTTAAGTTAACTAATGAACCCAAAGTATTTTTGGTCCGTTGCCATTTTGACAATAAAATAACTTATTAGAAAATAATTAAAACTTGCCACATGAGATTGAATATTTTTATAAAAATATTTCGAATTTATGCAGAAAGTTTTATATATGGAAAAGCTTTTCCTTTGATGATGAGCCCATATTTTACATGATTCGTTGTCATTTGTACAATAAAAAAGTTATTAGAGAAAAATAAAACTTGCCATATGACAATTTGGATATTTCAAACACAAATATTTTTAATTTCTACAGAAACTTTACAAAAATATGTTTAGATTTCTCTTAAGAAGCTTTGTGCGTTTGACATCTGTCTAATAATAAAATAAGTTCTTAATAGAAGCTTATCTGTTTTTATGTTTATTTGTTTTGACCTGATTCATTAGCAGCAATAAATTTTTCTATCCAAAGTTTGTGATATAAATAAATTTGGAATACAATCACTGTTTGAGCATTAAGGCTTGATATTTGTGAAAAAAGAAAATTAAGAAAACTTCTGAAGTCATTGAGTTTTATTTCTTACAAAACAAATCATCTGCTTAAATTAATTCTAATGATAATACAATTTTACTTACACTAATTCTTAATATAAACTATTAACTTAAATAATAGTCCGTCCATAAGCTTACTGCGATTATTTAGCAATTATTTTTCTCAAAGTCATCACAAAAATAATTAGTTTTTCAAAGTTTTATTATAATTTTTCATATTAAATTCCCTAAAAGATTACAATACATTTTTTGCTTCTCTTGAAATTCTAAAACAATTGCTTTAGTTGATATATTTCTAAGTCAGCAAAACATGTTTAATGATTAGCTTTTATTTTGTAAAAATAAACATAGTGATTAATCATTTTATATGAATTATTATTCAAATTTTGTACTTTAAGAAAACATGGAACTTAATAATATATATAGTACACAAATATATCTCTCACTCCTTTTGCAATGTATTATTTTCGTGACAGTTTCTACCGGTACCCAATTTAATTTATTGAATTATCAAAGACAAATATAAAGTAGAAAAAAACATTATCCCGTCACGTACATCATTGCAATGGGTAGAAATAAATTTATGAAAAAGGAACTTGTGACAGACATGCTTGTTTTGTATATAAATAATTTTCATTAAGCTTTTGTAAGCTAACAGCAAGTGGCAGTAATGTTTTTTTGACGGCAAAAAAAAAATTTTGTTAAGAGAATTTTACTGTTTTTTAATTGTAAATATATTGAACAAAATAATAATCCACCCTACTAATTACTTAACAAAGAGCGATAAAGGATTAGCCCTCTAGCTCTTCTCTATGGCCAAAAAAGAGCCCTTAAATGGGAATATAATGGAATGAAATCTTTTACAAAAATAGGCCGACTTCCTAAGCGCAAGTTGCAATGCATAATTAAAAAAAATGAGTATGTGTATGAGCGCAACCTTGCGTTGCAGATACAGTTTTTCCATTCTATCGACATTTAGGAACGTCGCTATGCGACTCATACATATGCTTGCATTGAAAATAAAAATGATGCGGGATTTTGAAGTGAATGGATTTTAATTATGCATTGCAAATTCTGCCATAGGTCTTCGAACACGCCAAGTTTAGGAACTAATTTAGGTCTCAACATTAAAAGTTATTTACTTAAATTTTTATGAAAACACTGTCTGGCGTTTTAATTCGTATGGAAAGACACAAATCGCAAAAATTTATAACATTTTACAATATTAGTATAGAACTTCAAGAGGGAAATCATCCACAACATTGCTTCCATTTCGGTAATTGGGAACCGAAAAATATAACTTCTTCTATGTAAAAATCATTAGAAATGGTTCATATTTCCAATACTTCCGAATCGTTAACTCTACATTTTTCTGACTTCTTTGGAGTGTATTTTTTAATGGGATATTTTTGCTTCAAGGTCTTTCACAATCACGCATGAGAATATATTGAGCCATAACCGCCAAAAAAATCTTAAGCCGCATATTTTTTGAACTTCTTTTTTCAACAATCGATTTTCTCTTAAAAAATGAAGTTGGAAAATTATTTAATTTAAGCTTTTTTTGGCAGTTATGGCCCGATATTTATTATAATGAAAATCATTATTTTTTATTAGTTCATATTAGCCACAATTCACTGTACTTCTAAATGCATATTTGAGTCCACAATATTTTCCTTAACTGCTACTTCTTTCAAAAAAAACTTTAAATAAAACTTATTTCTTTATAAAACTTTAGTTGAATCCCGCATGTTGAACTGTTTTTTTATGTTTAATGTTTGATAATTGCCAAGAACAAGGCAAGATGGAGAAAATATTAAAAAATGTAAATACTGTTTTAAAGAAATGCATCAATTCATACATTAGTGGCATTCCCACCGACCTTTTTTAACACTTTTGTTAGTCTGGTAACTTTCGTAGTAAGACAGCTGATTTAATGTTCTGGCACAATTTATTGTTCTGAAAAATGAATAATGAACATATTTACTCTCAATGTACACGAAAATTGACAAAACACAAATATTTTTTTTTGAAATGTATCAGAAATTACTTTTTATTATATTTATTTAGAAACTGCAACAGCTGATTGTGAGTTACCAACTAACAGCTATTTTATCATGGGTGCCGTGTAGTTAATTTGTTAAATGTTAATCCGGTAGTGCGTTAAAAAAAAAAAAATAAAATGCGTGTAAAAAAGTAACGATTAACGACTAACAAACTAACAAGATCGGTGTGAAAACCCCTATTATGTTTATAAAATGACGTAAAATTGTATCACAAAATTATGGGTGTTAAATGCATTATTTCTGTTTGTCATAGAAACTTTTCTCAATCAAATGGTTATGCTCAGATATTTTATTCTTCTGTCTGATTGCACTTAATAAAAAACATAAAAATATTATTAATGTGTCTTTAACATTTCCTATCAATCTAGAAAGCTCTGTATATATTCGCATTGGGAACCACTTTATATTTATTTTATAAAAAAGAACGAAATTATTATATTTTCTTTTTTTATCTTAACACGAAACTTGTTTGTGATTCTGAATGTATAATAAACCAGTGCACGAAAATTTCTTAACACTTAAAATCATTTCTGCAATTCAAACTATTATAATGTAAATATTTAACCTTAAACTGCTTGCACCTTTAAACAAAACAACAAAAAAACTTGCGCTGACAAAAAAAAAATCTACCAACTTTAAAAAAACCCTAACAAACAAACAACTAAAAATATGTAAAAATTTGCACACAAAAAAAGAAAAACAACTTTTTTCACTTTAAAAATATGTACTTTAATTTACACATTATAACATGATGCATGCACCAAAAGCAAACAAACAAACGCATTAACATTTTTCATTATTCATACGAGTGGAAAAATACCAAATAATTATCAGCACGCCAAAGAAAAATTGCACGTTAAATTATACAGCACAGCAAACAAACACATCAAATTACACAACAAATGTATAAAAGAATGTTTTATTTTTAACAAAAAATTTACAATAAGCCAAATGCACCGGATATGAAATTAATATTGAGGCACCACACAATGTTAACAACAACAACAACAACAACAACACCACTACATAACACATTCCAACTGGATTTTAATGCTACTAAAAAAATAAAAAAGCAAGCAAAGCAAACACATCCATCCCTTCCAAAAAAAAAACAACAACAAACAATTGGTCTAACTAATCCTTTGAAGCATGTTTTAAATCATCTCCACAAACCAAACAAATGAACTTTGTTTAATAATGAAACATTTTTCTTTTTATTACTTTCCAGCCAAAGGCCCTCATAAAGTCTTAAGACATATTGCCAAAAAAACATGCTGCAGCAACAAAAACAAAAAGCTGAAAACTTAATATAAGGAAAAAATCGTGACACTCTGGAGCATCTTTAAATATCAAGAAAAACTCAAAAGCGATAGAACAAACAAAAAAAGAGAAAGTACATTCTCCAATTAAAACTCACCACAAAAAATAGAATGTAACACAAGACTAAAGAGAATTTTTTAAAGACTTTTTTAATTAGAAACTAAAATTTAACGACACAAATAAGAGAAAACTTAATATATATAAAGATAATTTGTTTAAAAGTACCTTTTCAAAATTTTTCCTTTAAAAAAGTTAAGTAATTTAAAATAGCTTAAAAAAGTACTTTTTAAGATAATAGTAGTAAATACACCTAAGAAAAAACTTACCTTAAAAAGTACCTCCAAATAGGTAAATCCTTCAACCGTACATTACCTTTTGACAATATAACTTTTCAAAATGTCGCTTTAGAAAGAAGAACCGTACTTTTTAAAAAAGTACTTTATAAAAGAACACATTTTGAAAAGTACCTTTCCGTAATGCACTTAAAAAAAGTAACTTTCCAAAAAGGACAAAAGCATCTTTTAAAAAATAAATTTAAGAAAAATAAAATTTAAAATTTGCCAGGAAAATATATTTTAACGAAGTATGTACGACATTTTCGAAAAATACCTTTCAAAAGAGTGATTTTCAAAAAGTACCGGTTAAAATAGTACGCCTTAAGAAATTTCTTTTTGCAAAGTTTTTTTACGAACGTTATTTTTAATATAAAGTAAGTATTAAAAAAAGTAATTTTTGAAAAAGTACCTATTTCAAAAAGTACTTTTTTTAAAATACCCGTTTCAAAAAATAATTTTTAAAAAATTATCTACATATATCAAAAAGAACTTCTTAAAAAGTACCTAATTCAAAAAGTGCTTTTTAAAAACAAATTTTTCAAAGCACTTTTTTAAAAAATACTTAATGGAAAGTTACTTTTTTAAAAAGTACTTTAGGGAAAATAATTTCTTTAAAAAGTACTTTATGGAAAGGTACTTTTTTAAAAAGTAGTTTGTGGAAAGGTAGTTTTTTTAAGTGTACTTAAAAGTAAAGTAAACTTTTAAAAAAGAACTTTTAGAAAAGTGCCTCTTAAGAGTATCCTTAAACGAAGTACGTAATTTTCAGCAGAAAGTAGTTATTGAAAAAGTATCTTATAAAAATTTCCTTTTCAAATAGTACCTATCAAAAAAATACATTCTAAATGAAAGCACCTCAAAAGTATATTTTAAGAAACTACCTTTGAAAATCGGCTTTTCGAAAAAGTAATTTCTCAAAAAGTACATTTTGAAAAAGTACATCTTAAGAAAGTATATTTTAAAGACATCCTTTTTAAAAAGTGATTTTTACAAAAGTACCTCACAAGAAAGTACCTTTTAAACACATAGTTTTTAAAGCAGTATTTTTTAAAAACGTAATTTTCCAGAGAAATCACGTATAAAAAATCTTCTTATAATGTTTTTTCGAAAATTCCATTTACAAAATAACTTTTAAAAAAGTACCTTTTCAAAAATTAAATTTTAAATATTTTTAAATTGCCTTTTTGAGGTACTTTTTAAGAAATTGTCTTTTAAAAATATTCCTTTTAAAAAAGTACCTACTGAAAAAGTACCTTTTAAGAAAGTACCTATTAAATAAGTACTTTTTAAAAAAGTACCTTATAAAAAGTACTTTTTAAAAAATAACCTTTAAAAATTATTTTTAAAAAAGTGCCTTTGAAGAAAGTAACACTTAAAATAATTTCTTTAAGAAATTTTATTTACGAAGTACCTTTTCAAAAGGTGCCTTCAGGAAAAAACTATTCAAAAAGGTACCATTTATAAAATAACTTTCTCACAAAGTAGTTTTTTCACAAAGTACTTTTTGTAATAAGTACTTTTGCAAAAAGCGACTTAAGAAAAGCATTCAGTAATAAGTATATTTAAAAAAAGTACCTTTTAGCCAGGTACGCTTTAAAAACGTACTCTTTAACACAAAGTACTTATTAAAAGAGAACTTTTCAACTAGGTCCCTTTAAAAAAGTACTTTTTTAACACGTAACTTTCAACATTAAGTACTTAAGAAAATCACTTTTAAAAACGTACTTTTCAAAATATGATTTTCAAAAAAGTTCCTTTTAAGAAAACACCATTTAAAAATTATTTTTTGAGAAGTACTTTTTCAATAAGTACCTTTTAACAAAAATCCGTTTAAAAAGTTATCATATAAAACAAGTACTTTTTCAAAAAGGGGACTTTTAAAAAGGTACCATATAATAAAGGTCCTTTTTCAAGCAGTGACTTTTAAAAAGGTACCATATAAAATAGTACTTTTTTAAAAACTAACTTTTGAGTAGGTACCATATAAAAAGTACTTTTTAAAAAAGTGACTTTTAAATATGTACCGCATTCTTTCAAAAAGTACTTTTAAACACATATGTACCATTGAAATGAGCACCTATTCACAAAGTGCCTTTTAAGAAAAATTTCAAAAAACTACCTTTAAGAATTATTTCAAAAAAGTACCTTTTAAAAAAGTACCTTTTAGAAAAATGTTTTTTCAAGAATAATGAAATTGGCTTAAAAAAATACTTTTTAAACGCGTTAAAAAATTCATTTAGTGTGCTAAATAATAACCGCCGTATTCATAAAAAAATTTTTAGGTTTATTACAGGTTTATTTGACAAATTTCCCATAGAAATACGTCAAATAAGCGCTTAATAAACCTTTAATATTTTCTATGAATACGGCGGTTAATGTTTTAAAATTGCTCTATTTTTAAATAAAAAATTCAATTCAATTCAGTCAATATTTATTGGAAGGCTGCATAGCTTTGGGAAAATTAAGCAGCGTAAAAAACACAAACCGTGTATATGCGTATATACATATGTGTGTATGTATGTATATATAATTACAGTTAGAAAAGAAAATAATACAAAACAAGAAGAAAACTGTTGAGTTTTCCAACCCAAGAAACACTTAACTGTGAAAGTCAAGGTCATAGAAAAGCCAAGTGCAAAGCAGTTGAGACGGTAATTAAAGTATACTCATAATGTAACGCCTAAGAACATGTTAATGAATACGGCAAACACATAATGCAACAAACAGCAAATACTAAAGCAACGACTACAACATAATAATAATGTAGACAGCATTTACTTCGAAAGCTACTGCATTAAAAAATATGTTTAATATGAGGACAACAACAATTGCAGACAAGTGAGAAAAAATTGCAACAGTTACAAGTTCGTACAACAAATTTGAACCTTCAAAAAATAAACTTGAAGAAGAGAACTATTACTTGAAAAAGAAACTATATACATATGTACCCATATAAAAACCTTTAATTACAACAAGACTAAAGAGATACTTGTACATGAAATGTTTGTTAGCAAGAAGAGGTTACAAGGACAAGGATTCGTGTATTACAAATAGAAAACGTGGAAATGTTATGCAAATATACACACATATAAAAAGATTAAATTGTCAAAGGCAAAAAATTTTAAATTTAAATAATAAAAGCATACTTCTATATACCTACATATTTGTATTGTAGAACAAATAAAACATTAACATCAACACGCTAGTTACGGCTTAAGGAGAACGCATGAAGTTGATTTTGATAAAACTCTGACATAAACTCAAAACATAAGTGGGATTTAAGTAGCCCTTAATTCGTTAAGTTGCAGTTTCTTTAGGCCAACAATATTGATTAAACTAAAGACGACATGCCTGAACAGGATAATTATGATGATGAGGTAAATGCATAATTTATACATGTAAATAATATGATTAAATTTAATAATATTTTAATACTTTAAAGCACATATATAAATCAGATATTTGAGGTAGAATTTTAAACAAACATAACCCGATTTGTTGTTCATACATTAACTATTTCTCTAAATGTTGCTTTTTTTTGTTGAAATGTACTTTAATTATTTTAGTGATGGAAGCAATAGTTTTTTCTACAGAACTCGTGGAAAATACAGACTGCCGTGGCACAAAAATTAAAGAGCAAAGTGTCTTTTTAAAAAAATTTTTTTTTAAAAGTTACTTTTAAGATGATTTTGATAAAACCTTAAAAAAGTTTCTTTAAAAAAATATCTTTTAAAAAGTGCTTCTTTGCAAAGTACTTTAAAAAATTAAAAGAGGATCCTTTTAAATGTAGCTTTGGACCAGTAGAGTGAATTCTAGGACATCAAGGTACCGCCTGAAACGAAGAGGGGATAAATGAGCTGCCAAGGATAGGCTGATTACAGAATAAAATCATATAGGTACACTGGAGAACGCAAAACCTATTCAAAACCTCAAAAACGGATTAAAATAATGGTCAATATCAGAGAATGGCAGAATTCTACTGTTTAAAGAGTGACCGAAATTCCCGGAGGATAAGCCAAAAGGAAAAGACAAAAGAGGGATTGTCAAACATAACAAGTGGTCATACAATTTTAAGGAATCACCTGGTAACATAAAGACGTTATCAACAAGACGATGAAGCACTGGAAAATTATTTGTGCCACTATACAGCTTTTATCCAGATCAGACGGCCAATATATCAGAAAATATGAATTGGAAGATTTTAAGAAAATATATTAAGAAAGCTGGGTTCTTAACCAAGCCAAGTTTCAAATGGTTTCCGTTTCTTTATTGGGAACTCACTCTCCCCCCCCCCCCCCCACACACCCAAAATATTTTTTATGTAGAGCGCGCAGCATGCTTTAAAAATATAAGCATAATCCCGAAATAGAACCGGTTCAACTTTGGTTGCCCCTCTTTTCCAATCTGACCTAGTACATTTAAAAACAATATATACATTTGGAAAAATCCCTTCTCGAAAAGTATTTTTAAAATAAGTAAAAAATTACTTTAAAATAATAACCTTTTCAGAAAAGTACCTTTTAAAAGTTAGCCTTTTAAAAAAAAGTACCTTTTGCAAAAAGTACCTTTTACAAAAAGTACCATCAAAAAATATCTTTTACAAAAAGTACCTTTTAAAAATAGTATGTTTTAAGAAAGTTGCTTCTGAAAAAATTACATTTTGAAAAAGTTTGTATATTTTAATAAATAACCTTAAAAAAAAGTACCTTTTAACAAAAAGAACTTTTAAAAAAGTACCCTTAAAAATAAAGACCTTTAAGAAAAAAGTACCTTTAAAAAAAGTTACCTTTTAACAAAAGTACCTTTTAAAAAAGGACATTTTAAATAAAGTAACTTTTAAGAAAAGTACCTTTTAAAAAAAGTACCTGTTAAAAAATTAACTTAAAAAAAAATACATTTAAAAGAAAGTACATTTTCAAATAAGTAACTCTTAAGGGAAAGTAGTTTTTAAAAAAAGTACCTTTTAAGAAAGTACCAATTAAAAACCTATTTTTTTAAAAGTTTTATTTGCTTAAAAAATATAAAAACTTTAAAAAGCACCTCATAGTAAAGTACTTTTTGCAGAAGTATATTTTAGTAAATTACCAATTTAAACTTAATTTTTGCAAAAGCTAATTAGAAAAAAGTACCAATTTAAAATTACTATTTAAAAAGTACCTTTGAAGAGAGTGTGTACCTTTAAAAATTTACGATTTGAAAATGTTACTTATAAAAAATTACCTTTTAAAAACGTACATTTAAGAAATTACCACATGAAAAAGTACTTTTAAAAAACTACATATTACAGAAGTACATTTAAAGAAAGTACCAATTAAAAAAGTATATCTAATAAAGTATAAGTATGTTTTAAAAAAATTATATTTCAAATAGTTTATCTCTTAGAAAAGTACTTTTCGCAAAAGTATATTTTAGAAAAGTATCATATAAAAACGCATTTAAGAAAGTTGATAGCTTTAAGAACGTTTTCTTAAATATACTTTAGAAAAATTACATCTCAAAAGTACCAATTTAAAAAGTTCATTTTCAGATGGTAGGTTAAAAATTTATCTTTTGAAAATGTAAATTTTTGGAAACGTACTTTTGAGAAAAGTACCTCCTACTTTAGAAAGAGTAAGTTTTAGAAAAGTGATTTTTAAAAAAGTACTTTTTGAATGTGTAGCTTTTAGAAAAGTTGTTTTTGAAAAGGTACGTTTTAGAATGGTACTTTTTGAAAAAGTACGGTTTAGAAAAGTACTCTTTGAAATTTCAAATTCATGAAATTTCATTTCAAATTTCATTTCATTTCATTTTTGTATGACTAAAATAAGCTTCTACATGGTTTTTTGCTCACTATCGGCAAATTAAAAATATCGATTTTTTGGAAGCAATGAAAATGTAGTTCCACTAGAATGACTTCCTTTTTTTTACTGGGAAAAGAGCTTGTTAGAAAAGTATTTTTTTTAAAGTACGTTTTAGAAAAGTACTTTTTGAAAAAGTACTTTTTGAATAGGTATGTTTTAGAAAAGTACTTTTTAAATGGTCCCCTTTAAATTCGTCGTATATATGTACATATCAACAAATATCAACCATTGGATTTGTTAATAGAAAATATATGTATACATATCGCACTTGTCAATGCACAGGGGACCAACTCAAAATTTAAAAATTTCTAGTGGAGATAAAAAATGGATAAGATTTTTACAGTGGGTAGATATTACCACTGTTTATTGTTTTTTGCAAAAAGTGAATATTGAGAAATGTTGAGTTGATCACCTTTAAAGAAACAAGTGCGATATGTATAATTATTAATAGCGAGCACAATTTGCCACATACATACATATGTATGTATATTCAGAATAAAGTTTTCCATAAAAAATTTTTTCTACAGATATTTTTTTTGTTATTATTACCACAAATTTTTTATAATTCATTTTACAATGAAATTGTATGAAATAAATTGTTGAAACATGTTTTGTACTGTGACAGTTCGCTTTGACCAAGGAAAGAGGAATAAAGGCCATTTGTCTTCATCTGTCCTCCTCTTTCTCTCTCATACACACTTTTTGCTACAAGAGCAGATATGCCGCAAGAAAACTTGGCTATTGCCAACTTATAATAAAAATATACACACAGTCCATAAATTTTAAACGCTTCGTTAGTCACATTAAAGCGCAACTAAACGCTTCTCTAATGACCACTTTTAAATGTTGAATGGATTTTTTTTCTTTTTGTTGATGAATAAAATAATCACAACTAAACGTTAATGTGGAAGTACTTGTTAATAAATTAAGTTTTTTTTGTTGACATTAAATGCTTAAGTGTAGATAAAAATAGGAAAGAAAATAAACAGATGGACGGGCTGGGCTGGTTGTAGAAGGAAAAATGTTGGATATTAAATGAGCAAAAGTATGATAGTTGTTCCAGGATGACAGGCTTTGGTTTTGAAACAGAAAATTTAACTTTAAACCTTCTTTTTTTGGTAGTTTCAACTTTTAAGTGTTCGAGGCTCACTGAATAAAAATTAATAAAGAAATTGTAACACTTTTTGAATTAACTTTTCATTACCTCGATTAAAGTATCGAGTATCACTTTGGGCCCTATTAATAAGAGAACTTCTAGCAATGACAAAACAATAGGTTTGTTCATTTACTAAAAATTTGTACCAATTTATAGCAATTGCTACAGTAAAGTGTTCATTACCTCAAAAAGTTTGCAAGGACAGAGCGTGAAAGGAGAGAGAAAAGTTGAGAGACAAAAAAATTTTTTACAAATTATTACTTGTAAAATATTTACTTGCAAGAATTATCCAGACAGCTGTTCTGTGTTTTGTTTTCAAATTTATTATTTGAAAAATATCTGAAAAAAAAGAAAGCACGTTTTCTTAATTTATTGGTTTTCTTTCATTAAGCCACATAAATTCAGTTTTAGTTTCAAAGAATTTTGTTTGTTTCTAATATCTGATCAGAGATGGAAAGTCGCATTTTCTTATTTGTGAATGGAATAAAATATAAAAATTATGAAAAGTGCTTACAAGTATTAAATAATACATGAAGCTGTGTTAATTATTTCATATTAACTGTAAATTTTAGAAGAAAAAAATTCAATTTACAATTGTATCATGATTTCCATGCATGGATCTGATATGAATAAAATTTTCTTGCAAGTTCATTTACTTTTTCGTATCTGGGAGAGTAATTTTGTAAATTTCTGCTTTACTCTCTCGTTGCTAGTTGCTGGGAAAGCAAATAAACAGACCTAATATTGGAAACAGCAGAAATAAACCGAATTTCTTCTTAGTAAGTTTCCGGTTCAAACATCTGGATTTCATGGACTTCTTTAAAAAATCGTTTGTGTCTCTTGGCGTATTATTTATTACACTCCTTTGATTACCTTAACTTTCGCGATTTCAATAATTCTAAGACCATCATCGTACATATTTTATTTATTTGCTGTGTGTTTGTATTTTTTATCATTTCCTTCCTAACATTATTGTAATTGTTTGCATTCATTTCGACGGCATCTATTTAATGTGATGGCTTTTCAAGCGTACGTTTTATAGTCTCTCGTGCAGTTAGCGTTTTATTATTACTATAGTTTAACAGATTAAACGGCATTACAAAGCATTTAAAAAATCATTTGAGAAGTTTTGTCGAGCAAACTTTAAAACTAAATTGGCATGAAAAACAATAAAATCTGTAATAAAAATAATTGAAATAAATGCTCTGATAATAAAGTTATAAGTGGTGAAAACATTAAAAAAAAATTAATACATGTGTGAGTTCAAAGCCATTTAACCTCCTGTTTCTACAAACCACACCGTTGACTTAAGTAGAAGTATGAAAACCACCAATTTGTTTGTATGATTTTCACACAATTTTTCACCCAAGTCGACCGTGTGGGTTGTCGAAACAAGGGGTTATTTTGGGTATATTTGGAGTGACAGAAAATTCAGATTACACTCCAAAGAACACTAGGCCATTTCAACTGTCATCATTTTATGACATCAAGTACTGGTAATTATATTAGGTCTGTTCATTTACTTTCCCATCAAAAACTAGTAACGAGAGAGTAAATCATAAATTTACAAAAATGCTCTCCCAGATACGAAAAAGTAAATGAACGCCTTATGGCAGAATTAGTCGAATTATATCGTGTTACTTTTTAAGTGGTCGTATCGTTCAAGTCTGGATGTTAGTTAGTAAAAACGTGAGGTTGCCATCAAACGTGTCAGCTGTTATTGTATTTCTTTTTGCTTTATACATGTGTGTATATGTATGTAAGAGAGAAGTTGACGTAGAAATCTATTTTCTGTAGCTTTCTACCTCACATACGTTACGATACATATTAAAGAAACAGGAACATGTTCTATTAATGTTACAGATATGAATCTACTAATTCTACCATTACTTGTAAAAACTTGCAAGAAAATTTTATTCATATCAGAACCATAGATGGAAATCGTGATACAATTGTACTTTATCTGATGTATTTCGTTTAATAATATTTGAAATTGCATATTATTTTTCTTAAATGAAATACTTTACATAGTTACATGTACTAATTTTTTAATATTTTTTGCATTTTTCATAATTTTTTAATTAACAAATATAAAAAATTCCACTTTCCATCTCTGACCAGATATGAGAAACAAACAAAATTATTTTACAATAAAATGGAATTTATGTGACTTAATGAAAAAAAAAGAATAAATTAAGAAAATATGCTCTCTTTTTTCATACGTATACAAATTTTTTAAATAAAGATATTCCCGTTTTCCTTCTCAAATATTTTTCAAATAATTAATTTGACATCAAAATACATAACAGGTGGTTGGATAATTCTTGCAAGTAAAAATTTTTCAAGTAATAGTTTGTAATAATTTTTTTGTCTCCCAAATTTTCTATCTTTTGACGCTCTCTCCTTGCAAAGTTTTTGAGTTAATGAAAAATTTTTATTAAATGAACAAACCTATTGTTTTTAAGTAATACATATATTTGTCATTAATTATTATAGACTATTCAATGCTTTAGACTGGAGTGTATATAATTACATAAGCTTGTTAATTATACGCTTCTACACCTATAAATAAATGGAGAGAGCATAAGAATGTATATGGGTGTTTCCACTGCATAGGCTACTTTTGCTACATACATATGTTTAGCTAATTTTAAATGCTAATTAATTGATTTTTTTATCTTTTACTAACTGTCAAAACAGATTAATAGGAAAGCAGTGTTGACGCGATGTAATGAATGTAGTTAGAAATTTTTGGAAATCCCCATACACGCAATTTATTTCAACGACATAATAAAAAGGAAAAAACTTTTCTAAAAATAATTTAAGACGACTTCAAAAATAAGCACTAAAAATAATTTCGATTCAGTTAAATAATATATTTGTATATCGTTAGCTAAAATGCAAAAAGGCATAGGTAACAAAAAAATCAAAATCGAGTTTTTGATTGTCCATTATGCCATTAAACTATATGTATTGACAAAATTTTACTCGTATGCGATCAAAAATAACGCTTTTATATGCAAGCTTGTGCATTTTTTTTAGTTTTTTTTCTTCTCCTGTCAAATTATATTTTTGGTAGGTACGCCTTTTTGTATTTTAGCTGATGATATGTGTTACCTATGCACAGAAAAAAATTATGATAAGTTTATGTTTTAAGAAGCAACTTTTCTAATATACTTGGTTTGATGAATTTGCAGCAAATTATTTTAATAAAGAAAAATTAAGCTTTTTAATTCTAATAAAATTTTGCGAATCTTGCTTTTTAGTTTTACAAATTCTGTGGTAGGTTCTAGATATTTCAGTGAAAATATTATGTGATTTGTAGAATTTAGCAATTGAATAGAAAATAAAAGATTTTTCTGTCGAAGTTGGTGCCAATTGGGTCAACAAATTCTAAGTACATTTTTAAATTTAAGTATTTAGTTTAGTCATTTTTATTACTACCAGGCTAGAATAGAATTATAGGTAACACTACGTGTAAATTGCTGCACTCGTTATCGAACGAAATTATGAAATATTTCAATACAGTTTATATGGAAACATTTTGTAATTTCGTTCGATAACGAGTGCCGCAATTTCCTCCCTGGTGAAAATATTTCATTTTACTGAACATCGTCATCGTAAAATACAAAAAATACCTAAAATAAAAACTATTTATTTGCCAGGACCTTTTGGATTAAATGAATAACAACTCTTTTAAACGATAATCGCACATTTAAAATTCAGTAACATTTCTAACGATATTCGCTGTTATTTAAGCAACAATAATTTATGTGCTGTTACTTTGATCGACAAAATTAAACAGAAAATATCAGCCGCGTACAATCGTTAAAAAGAAGTTACAGAGTCACGCAACCGTTATTGCAAATGACAAAATGTCTAGACAAAAATTACGATTGTCGCAACGTTAAAAGTTACTGAATCACACCACTGCAGTATGTTGTCTTGTTGCTTTTTTCCCGCCAAAATAATCATTGTTATATAAACATGTGTATTCTGCTATCCTTGACATTTTTAAGTCGCTAGATTTCTGTAGTGAATGTGTTTAATGCTTTAATGTAAAATTTTCCGGGGCGTTTCCATGTCCACTTTAACAAACATCAGTGCCCCCGTTCCCCCTTTTATATGTACATGATCATCTTCCTTAAGAGCTCAAGAATCGGCTTAGCAGAAGTACCTAAAATATAGCATGAAGTATTAATGCGCGTGACTACGCCCACCTTCAAAAGCTTAGAATTATGTCTTTCGGACAGTTTGGCCAGTTTCATGGGAATAGGACAAATAAAAGCTTTTATAACATAATACTAAAATTGAATAGGCGTAATAACATGCCTACTTTATTAAATGCAAAATCATGCAATTTTTAAAGTTCATGGAATTATTTTCTTATGAGAGCCTAAGGCGAGTGTCAAGTTCTGCAGCAATCGAATGAAAAAAAGTACATAGAATCAAAAGAAAAAATGTAATGGATATGGTCCCACCCAGATTTTTTGAAAGAAAAAATTCAATTTAATAGCATGATTTGTAGCTTTCATTTTCCACAAAGTTTAAGTCATTGATTCAAAAGAGTTTCATACACCACAGTGGCCATTTCCCACATACAACCCGAAATAAGATTTTTTCAATAAGTCATATTTTTTCCAAATTTTCCAAGAAAAAAATCAGATATACAATTCAGATATACTCGTAGTATAAATATTGGTTAATAGTATAATAATTTTTTACTATATTTAATTCGCTAAGGCCATTTTTCTCATAGAACTCGAAATGAAATTTTTTCGCTGTAATAGTTTTTTTTTCAAAATTTTCTAAAAAATTCACAAGAACAATTCAGCTATGTATACTGTAAATATAGCTTAATAGTATTATTTGTTTTCTTTATTTTCCACTATATTTAATTCGCTGAGGAAGAAAAATTTGACTACAGTGGCCATTTTTTTCATAGAACTCGAAATAAAATTTCTTCACCAAGTCATATTTTTTCCAAATTTTCTAAAGAAAATTTCACAAATACAATTCAGTACCCCATTTCTGTAACTTGTTAAAGGTCTCGCATCGAGAAAAATTAAGTAATTATATTGATTGTCCTATTTGCCACAGGGTTACTCACATAAAAATTTATATAAACTTACACAAAATATCAAAAAATACAGTTTTTTCTTACTCACCCTGTATTTCAATAACAATTTTTTCGACTCGAAAAGTTCCCACATTCCTTACAGAAACGAGGCAAAGATATGCTATAAATGGAATTTAATATTTTGATTTATTGTATTTAGTTTACATTAGATTTGATTTGACCATTGACCATTTCTCTCATAGAACTCGAAATGAAATTTTTTCGCTGTAATAGTTTTTTTTTCAAAATTTTCTAAAAAATTCACAAAAACAATTCAGCTATGTATACTGTAAATATAGCTTAATAGTATTATTTGTTTTCTTTATTTTCCACTATATTTAATTCGCTGAGGAAGAAAAGTTTGGCTACAGTGGCCGTTTTTCTCATAGAACTCGAAATAAAATTTCTTCACCAAGTCATATTTTTTCCAAATTTTCTAAAGAAAATTTCACAAATACAATTCAGTACCCCATTTCTGTAACTTGTTAGAATTTCTCGCATCGAGAAAAATTAAGTAATTATATTGATTGTCCTATTTGACACAGGGTTACTCACATAAAGATTTATATAAACTTACACAAAATATCAAAAAAATACAGTTTTTTCTTACTCACCCTGTATTTCACAGGATGATAACAATTTTTTCGACTCGAAAAGTTCCCACATTCCTTACAGAAACGAGGCAAAGATATGCTATAAATGGAATTTAATATTTTGATTTATTGTATTTAGTTTACATTAGATTTGATTTTCTGAGGAAAAGAAATTGGCCACAGTGACAATTTCTCTTATAGAACTCAAAATGAAATTTTTTCACCAAGTCATATTTTTTTTTAAATTTTCTAAGAAACTTCACAAATAAATGCATACAATATACAATAAATGCAGTTTAGTAGTATAATTTGTTGATTCTAATTTTCAGAAAGTTCAATTCGCTGGAAAAAAGGGTTTGGCTGCAGTGGGCGTTTCCCTCATAGAACTCGAAATAAAATTTTTTCGGTTTCATATTTTTCTCTTCAAAATTTTCTAAAAAAAAATTTACAGATGCAATTCATATATTTGACCTTCTCCGCGAAAAGGGACTTAGTGTGTCAAAAAAACGGGATTGGACTCAAGAGTGTAAAAGGGTGTAGAAAAAGTTGAAATTAAAAAAAAATCATTTTCACATACTATGTCCTTTTTCCCGGAGAAGGTCAAATATACCATAAACGCAGTTTGATAGTATGATTTGTTGTCTTTATTTTCCATTAGAATTGATTTGCTGAGGAAGAAGGGTTTGTCCATAGTGAATATTTTTATTAAGAAACCCCTTAATATATTTTTTTAAAACATATTTAACTCCATAAATTTATCTTCACACACATATGTTTGACTTCAATCGCTGAACACTTTATCAAAAATTTTAAGGTTGCATATTTTGCTATGCCGAGCTGCATCATATTGTCTGCTCAGACCTTATCAGTCGTTAGAACTTTTGTTAGTTTAAAAAAAGTTTATATCATTTTATACAGTATATTAGTCATCAGCACGTCGGAATGCAAATTGCCCAGCAAAATATTACTCATTACCATCAGAACTACTTGCCATATAATGACTTACTTTTATGATTACCAAATTTCATTACTTGCTTATTACAAATCACCTTACCTAAAGCTTAAAAATATTATGTAGAAGTTGCTAAATGAGGAGAATGATTTTTTTAGGTTAAATAGATTACGTGAACAAGTTGCCAAATAAAAAAATTAAGTAAGTGTTAAGTTAAGTGTTAAAATCATTAAGTTGGTAGTCCAGTAGGGAAGAGCTTCCACCAAAAATGCTTAATTCCAAACGCGATTACCTTTTTTAAAATTTTTTGCTGGGTTTATATGCCCTCTGCTTGTTGTTGGTTTTCTATAAAAACCAAACTAAACATTTTTATTATTCAAAAATTTGCATACTAAAGTTATATTATTACAAAACTTATTTCAATTATTCTTCCATGTATCTTTACAAATGCCTCAGAAGTGTTTTCAAATTGAAATAGTTATTTATATTCAATAGACAGTTATTGATTTGATACATCAAAGTCAATTTCTTTTACAAACAGTTGACAGTGTGTTCACTGCATTTAATATTTTTGTGGCTCATGTTAGATTCATATGTGTCATCAAGCATCAATTAAAATGTTTTCAAGAGCGCCACAATGTGCATTGTGGGCAGAGTTTCTTGTTTTTCTTTTTTTCTCCTCCTCTTCTAAAGAGATTAGTTTAGTTTTTAAATAAAAATGTCTGTCTGTCTTTAGAAATTTTTTGCAACACCAGGTATTCTCGTAAACAGTAACCAAGATGGAAACATGAAATAAAAATTGTAAATGCAATATTTACAATGTATATTTTATTTTCTTTACTCGTTTATTTATGCATTATACTTGTATATTTTAGGAAGTGAGTCTTAAACGTTTTTGGGGTTAAAGCTATTCAGTGGCCAGGAATTTTTGAGGAAAATTGTACTTTACCAGCAATATTTGAAAATCTCTGCCTCTCTAGACTATTAAAAGTCTTACATGATGTGACAGAGATGGCTTGGAAAAAAGGTGTAGCCAAATGTTGTACAAACACTTAAGTATGGATGAACAATTGAAAATGTACAAGAAAGACGACGAATTGGTATGGTATCTAATAAAAGTAAGAATAAAATTTTTTACGAGAAAATAACAAACAAACCCAAGACAACAATACACAAAGGACATTCAATTCATCCTTTACATCTCTAGGACATAAAAAGTTTTATTTGAATCAAACGGCAGTTGTTCATTCACGTGTGTAGCACAACACAACGATCTCGAGTGCTTGTGGAATGTCATAAAATTCGCAAACGAGTGATGTATGCTGCCATGTGTTCTCGAAATCACACCAGAAAGGGTTTAAGCATATTTTTGTCTATCTGTCTGTTTTTCCTCATACAAAATAAAAATTGTACATGCATGTATGTATTTGTAAATAACAGCATGTGTGAGTGGGGAGTAAAATGTCAAGTTTATAACGTATATAACCTTGAGAAAAATTGCCAGTTAGTGTTGTTTAAGTTCTTCAGGAAACAATAAGACACACATTCAATGGCACAAGTGACAAAAACGTATAATATATATAACAAATACTAAAAGAAATAAATTGGCAAATAATTGCTTAAAATTGAAAGCTTCTAGACATTTCAGAACAAAGATTTATTACATTAACAAAGACAAGTTTTATCTAAATTTATACAAGGAATGACTTAAATTCAATAAGATAAAGTTTGCATAAAATATCCAGCTTTTTTTTGTTTAAATAATTTTTAATTGAAAAAATAAGATTATTGAAAACTTTCTTTTTAAAACTTAAAACACAATTAAAAATGTATTATCTTTGTTATTTTCTTTAAATAAAATTTCTGGAATAAATTTTGCATATCATGAGAAAATTTGTGCTCAGCATAAGTTTGGAGAAAAGTTTTGCAAATGAAAACAATGCATCAATAAAGCAGTTTATAAAGGTATATAACAATGAAAATTCACTTTAAATTGTAGTGATTTTAAGAAGTACTTCAGCAAAGTTTTCTTACATACTTGTAGACTGAAGGATTTGCTCAAGAACAAAAAAGGAAGAATATTTAAAAGTTTATTTTCCACCATATACCATAATGCTATCTATAATCTTTTGCATTAAACTTTATAATACTTAGTTTTTCATACCCTTTAGCTAAATAAAACTTATACACAAGAAAACTCTTCATTACTCAAACAAAACAAAAGTACACATATCGCAAGCTAAATCATAAACTGTTACAGCTCAAAATTATCAAAATAATTTTATTTTTTCATAAAAGAGTTCACTGAAAAAATTTCTAATAACCGTAAAAATTTCTTTGGCAACACAGTCTTCTTTAGCAATATAAAAAATACCATTACGCCTTACATACTTGCCTCATTCGTACAGTCTGAGAATTTTGTTTTTGACTATCATCAATATCTGGAATTTTAGAGTTGTAACTTTTTATGATTCACTGTGCGATATGTATGAACTTTGTGGAATGTCAAGAAAAGAAAATATGCAAATTTTTGTTAAACAAATATTTGCTTCAAAAACAAAAAGGGCGTTGGGGATAATTGTAAAGGCGGGTTTTTATTAACTTTACTTTCCGTTTTTTGGCGTTTTTGTAAGTGGCAACAGCTGTTTTATCAGCAATAAAATCGTCATATTAAATTTTTTTTCTAAACATTAAAAAACTCATAAAGGCCACATTTTGCCAGCAATATGAAATTACAAGAGAAAATAAAAATTTATAAAATGAATTGCTGGCGTATGATTAATATTAATTTGTGTGAAGTAAACAGAACACTCATACGCCACAGCTCACATATATAATCAAAATATTTACAGTTACTTAAATAAATATTTCGCCTGTAGAGAGTAAAGCATATTTAAGCAACAAATGCTTTATAAAAATATGTAATTCAAATAATTTGTATGTATTCCGTTTAATATTATACAGTGAAGTTCGGTTAAAGTGAAAGAATTTTTCAGATACCAAAAACATACATATGTTCTTATATATGTAACTTAAAAATTAGGGATGAAAAGCTAAATGTGTACCTGTTAAACGTAACTCATATCCTATATGGCACTTTGAGTAATAAATATCTGTTATTTATACTCATTTAGTTCTTGAAGGAAATAATGCAGACAAAAAAAATTTTTATTTGCTTCGAATATGAAGAATTTTGCAACAACAAAGGATCATTTACGGAACGTTTTGCTTTACTTCTTCAATTCGAAGGGGGTGGGGGGGAGAAGTAGCTGAAGCACATCGATTGCTCACTCAAGCTTAAGGTTCAATCAGTGGTATCATAGTCATGCAAAACAGCTGTTCGAATCAAACTTATCGACAACACTGCACTGAATTTTGGTTTTTCTCTACAACCATAAGCAGATGTTTGTTGTTGCAGTTTTGAAATGAATAAAAAACTGAAAACATAAACAGCTATTTATGGTTACACCAGCACAAATATATTTATGATTATAGCAATGGTTATGGCTACGGCAATATAGTAAGGTACTTGTGAAATAAAGTTTCAATCAGAAAGTTAAAATTATTAATTAGTGTTTTTTATTGGGAATTGTTACAATTTAAGTTTAACATTTATTAACGCACTAATAATCCCATATTATTATTTTACTTATTCAATAAAATAATTTTTTTTTATTAAAAATACATTGAAATTTCATTTCAATTTGCATTTTACTGTTGCTAATGAAGATCGTCAGGGAACCTTTACACAAAGTTTCTTAGAACAACTAGAGTTATTATATTATAAACTTTCATTTAAACAAATGAGAAGCTCAACCAATAACAAAGTTGCAACAAGAACTCAATAATCAACATGTTTTTTATTTTACTACTTTATTACATTGGCTATCTTTTTTTCAGCTCTAATTGTAAAAGTATGTAAAGAAAATAAATGTAAATAAAAACAACATCTATTCAAGAATAGAGTGTTGCCACCCAAGTATTTTTGACGTGGTGCCGTCAAGATAATGATTAGTGTTTTTTATTGGGAATTGTTACAATTTAAGTTTAAGATTTATTAACGCACTAACTGAGGGAAACAATGTATTACTTTTGATAACAAAAGCTTCGAAAAATGCTTCTGAAAAGTACTAACGTAAAAAAGAAAAAAAATTTCAAACAAGTAACTTTTGCATCTAAGTACACAAAAACTATATATTATTACTTCTGTGAAGCAGAGCTGTAAATGAATCACTCATTTTTTAATTAATTCGCAAATCATTCATGCACTGTATTAGCAAATTTTGAATTAATTGTTTTAACACAAAAACTTAATTGAATTAAATTTGAGTCAATTCAAATGAATTTGGTAAAAATGAATTGCAATTCTATTTTAATTCAAATGAATTTGTCAAATGAATTGCAATTCGTTTCTAATTCAAATGAGTTTGTTAAAATGAATTGCAACTCATTTTTTAAATTCAATTGAATTGAATTGATTTTGCATTCGTTGAAATGAATTAGAACAACGAATTGCAATTAAAATGAATGAAATCAAAAATGAGTTGCAATCAATCAAATTCAAGAGCAGATCTATTGGAACGAAAAATGGAAATTTCTGCTACGAAAATTATAATTTAATTTAGTACAAAAATTAAAAAACCTTGTCCTGGATCCGCCCCTGATCAAAGAAAACATGGTGTATGGAGTTTTTTTCAAAAAGAAATAATTTTTATTTTGAAATATGCTGAACGGCAAAACACATTTAATATTCCATGACAATTAATAATTATTGAAATTTTGTGCACCACGACCACCCAACAACAAACTTTTTGCCAATATTTATGTTATATTTATTGTTATAAATAAAGCTATCTTTCACAAATAAACAAAAATCAAGAAAAATTACAATTGTGTTTTCAATTTTTTCGTAAGCTAGATCGATCAAACAAAATATAAGGAAATTATTTTTGTGACTAACTGTTTACATTTATATATGTAAATAAACCTCTTTATGAAGGTCAAATCGCCATTAAATTTATCTTATCAACAAAAAGTTAAATATCATTAAATTAATATTTTGTAATATTAAATACAAATTAAGTACAGCTAATTTAAAAAAATCATCTTTTTATTAAACAAATGCGCAGTAACATTAAATTAAAACTGTTGTACGAGGTTAAATTTGCCAAAAATAGAAAAGTTACAAAAAATTTATGTAATTTACATAAATATCTAACAAATTTTTATTGACATGATTTTGCTTCAGTTTTATTATTTTGCTTTCTTACAATCTTTGTTTTTTTAAGGAGTTTACTAAAAAGAAACAACAAATTATTATATAACGTCCTTGAATTTTAAAATAAAAAATAATGCTTAGGGACAAATATTGCAAAATTAAAATGCCCATAAAACTCAGTCAATCAGAAGTAATACTACTGACTAGTGTCACAGTTACTTTTTAACTTTCTACAATTTTTTACAGCAAAAAAAAATTTTTTTTTTAAACGAACCCTTACTTGTGAAAGTCACTTTTAATATTTTACTAATTTTACAATTTTTTTCCTCTTTCCATTCACAGCTGGTGTCCGGTAATCCAAATCAACGCAACTGGCGTGGTATACTTATTGCTTTATTGGTCATAACAATAGTTCTAGCTTTAATTGTAACCTCAGTGGTAAGTACAAATCTCTCAGAATACATTTGAAGCGAAAAAAGAAAAGAAAACAAAATACTTCTACCGCAACTGAAAGTAATTTAATTTGATGGTTATGTCATGAAATGTCCAAACCTAATAATTAATTTTAAGAAAAAGAAAAATTTCCGTAAAATAGAAGAAGTAGTCCAAAACGTCATATTTTGGCGGTACTTGCTTTGACATTTTGCATTTGCATGATTTAAAACTACAATAAATGTACAATTTACAGTGTCTCCCATAAGTTTACAACTTTCTATTGGCTTAAAACTTTTTCACTTAACAAAAACAATATTGGAATTGTTGCTTGTTTTGTTAATTAAACACCGTCTACATGCATTTTGTTTTTTCTTACGGAACTGATGGCTAGATATTAAAAAAGTGCGATATTTATATATTTTTATATTTTGACTCTACACTAATTAATACTTAAATTAAAAAAAATAATTAAAGCGTATTCGATCAGTTAATGTAATTTTTACCATGTAATACTTGCTGTATCTTAAAAACTTTACAAAAACTTAAGAAAATGCCAAAACGAAAAATCGCCAAAATAAAAAAGCCCTTAAATGAAAAATGTCATCAAATATAAAATAAATCGCTTAAATTCAAAAAGTTACCAAAAGTAACTAAGAAAATAACCAAGAATCCGAAATTGTCAAAACGAAAAGAAATCACCAAATCTAAAAAAGCGCCAAAATTAAAAAATTACTTAACGTAAAAAACAACGGAAAAATCGCCAAAAACCGAGAAAATAGCCGAAACGAAAAAGCGCCAAAACAAAAAGAAAGACTAAAACTGGATTTATTTATTTTATTTTTGAATATTTCAAGTGAATTAATGAACTTAGTTTTGCCTTAAGCAAAAGAAGAAGTAAATTATTTAGGGAGTTCACAATAGCGTTTTAAAATATGTCTTAAAATTTTAACGTTTCAATTTTAATACTTTAATATGGTCTGGCAAGTTCGTTGTTTTTGTTTTGTATGTAAATCAAATTATTTACCAGGTGGCAAGTTCAAAAGTATAAAACGCATTTTATTTTCAATATGGCAATATGGTAGTGTCAAACTAAAGATGGTAAAACTGTCAGCGCAGCTGTAGTTGATGAAAAATATTCTCTCTCTCTCTCATATTATACACTAATATATAAATATTATAAAGATGTGTATGTGTGCTTGCCTGCATTTGATATACACAAAATGCGTATTTATATCGTTGCCTGCTCACAATGAAACAATTAAGATGGCGCAATATTACCACATTAAAATTTTAATATTGTGAATTCCCTAATTGTAGTTTGATTTATTTGCTGCTGATCATGTTTATATGTATATATACGCAAGAATTTCAATATAATTCCGGCCCTAAAGATTTCTTCAACAAGAAGCCTTCCAAAGAATACGTTCAAAGGTAAGCAAATTCTATGCGCTCGTCAACTTCACTTCACAGAAAAAATTATTGCAAGAAAATCTTCAAACAAATGTTTGTTTGAAATGAAATTTAGTTTCATCAAATATTTTTTACTGTCACAGTAAATTGATTGTTCCAACTTTATTTGTGTTTTGTCGGATACTTCTCGGCATTTTCATATATACAACACGATCAATCGAAATAAACAACAACAAGAGCCCAACAGCACGTTGTACCTTTCAACAAACAAGATAAAGGCTCAGTTAGCCGACTGTAATGTAATGTAACTACAACGTAGGCAGCAACTGAACGATATTTTTATGTGAAAAGTAGGTTACGTTACATTACATCTCTATAACCATTTTCATTACTTTTCACATAACAATATCGATCAGCTGTTTCTTTCGTTGCAGTTACATTAGATTACAGTCGGCTAACTGAGCCTTAAGCTCCAACACACTTAAATAAATAATAACAAATTCTTTCAGCCGAACTCTGTTAAATTTAAATTTTTATCAGAATTGATTTATTTATTTATTTTTGTTATCAGAATTTACAAAATTATTCGTAGGTCCACATTCATACAAAATATTTACTGATTCAATGAATTTGGTAACTGAAAATGAAATTTAGTTTTTTCTGTGTTGATTTCTTCATTAATCTTAGTATCAGCTGATTAGAGCTGAAACTTTTAAAGAAAAATGTATCACTTTATATATCAAACCAAGGAAATTAACATTTTTAAAACTTTTGGGAGACACTGTAACCGAAGGATCGCAAATTAATACATATAAACAAACTAAAATAAAATATTACTTATAATCCTTTATCTTAGACATAAAGTTTATGTGTGCCCTTCTATTTTTGTCTCTTCTTTTTCCATTTTTTAATAAATTTTTATTTAATTTTGTAATTTTCTTTTGTATTATTGTTGTTGTAATGTCCTTTTTATGGGTGTATGTATGTATGCGAATTTCCCAAACTTTGTTTACTTCTTCTTACAAAATTTTCTATTCTTGTTTTTTGCTCTTCTTACTCCCCCTCCATTGTAAACTGATTGTGCGTGTGTGTATGTTGCAACTGTTTTTCCTTTAAAATAAATATTGGATTAAAATACGTTTGTCCTTTTGTAAAAAAAATTTTTATTTGATTTAACAAACTTTCCACGGATGTTTGCTTATTTTATTTATTATTATTTTTTCGTTTTCGTTTATTTCATAATTATTTACTTTTTTGCGAACTTTTTAACATCATTCTGCAAATTGTTGTTGTGCAAACTCCCATATTATGATTTTTTTTCAACTAAACTAAACTAAACTAAACGTACTCTCTCGTCTTATGTGTGTAAATGTTTGATTTGTTCATTTGATTTTTTAAATTTGTTTAATTTTATTTCGTTTTTAAAATGTTTGGTTATGTAGAAAACGTCATATAAAATTCTTGCTTTTATAAAAGGTACTTCTCACTCCCCCCGATGAAGGGCCAAGAGTCAAAGGTCAACGTCTTAGATTACAAGAAATTGTTGACGGTGTTTATATGCCACAAAAGACCAATGGCACTTGGATAAATGGTAAGTAAAAAAGGAAACAAATATTAAGTAAACATTTCCTATAGAAATTGTTTTCAATCATGATATAAAAAAATTGTTGCATTTGTGAAACAAGTGAACAATTTAGAACGGTAGTATGATATACATACAATACATTTTTTGATTGCGATTCTCTCTCATTACGAACATGGAAACTTCTCATTATCACTAATATTTAAATAATTTACAAGAAATGTTTTATCTAGCATGCTACAAAAAGGCTATACATTTTTTATTACATTATAGATGAATGTACCTTTATTTTTTATGACAAAAATTAAGATAAAATTTTATGGCAAAATTTTCTAAGAAAGCTTTTTTATAGACTGGAAAAAATTTCCAGGGAATCTTTTCAAAAATAGTTTTTATATCATGCTATAACAATTTTCAAAAATATATTTTACCAAGCAAAAAATAACATCGAAGGCCTCCTTTTATAAAAAGTATTTTTTTTTATTCTGAGAAATTTGTTTAGAAAATATTTTTATAGCTCGTCATAAAAACTCATAAAGATAACATAGAAAGTTTCCTATTATAAAAGGAAATTTATAAATTACAAGGTCTGGAGAATGAAAAAAAGTTAATATTATTTCCGAAGGTTTCTTATTATATGAAGAATTTTAGACATATTTTATAGACTGCTAAGCAAAAATTCTGGGGTATTTTTTCGGCAAATGTTTTTATAGCATGCTAAGAAAAAACTTTAAAAATATCTTCTATGGATTAAAAATAATACAAAACCTTTCCTATTATAAAAAAAATTTATAAATTTTTTAATAAGCTGCTAAACACAAATTCCGCATAATTATTTTTAGAAAATATTTTATAGCATGATGAAAATTTTTTCGAAAATGTGTTTTTCCAATCTAAAAAAAATAAGATAGAAGGATTCATATTATAAAAAGAAATTTTTTTATGGTTGCTAAAGACAATTTCTAAAGAATTTTTTCAGAAAATATTTTTATAGCACGCTATAAAGTCTCTTAAAATACAGTTTTTCGGGCTGAAAAGTAACATAAAAGATTTATTATTATAAAAAGAAATTTAGAAATTGTATATAAATTTTGCAAACTAAAATTTTAAGAAATTTTTTTGAGAAAAATTTTTTATAGCATAATAAAAAATAAAAAAAAATATCAAATCCAAAAAAAAAACACAAAAGGTTTCGTATTATAAAAAAATTAGAAATTAGAATGCTATAAAAAATTTAAAAATATATTTTATAAATTAAAAATAGTAGAAAAGGTTTCTTATTATAAAAAGAAATTTAAAAATTTTTTTATAAGTTGTTAAGCACAAATTCTGAGGATTTTTTCAGAAAATATTTATAGCAGGCTACAGAAGTTTTCGAAAATGTCTTTTTCCAAGCTAAGAAAATAATATATGAGGATTTCTATTATTAAAAGAAATTTTTTTGGATTGCTTGACACAACTTTTGAGCAATTTTTAAAAAAAATATTTTTATAGCATGCTATAAGATATGTAAAAATATATTTTTTATTATAAAAAGAAATTTTAAATTTTTTATAAATTTATAAACACAAATTTTGAGGAATTCGGTCAGAAAACATTTTCATAGCATGCTATAAAAACTCTATTGTGTTAAAAAAATAACAGAGACGGTTATCATAAAAAAATAAATTTACTAAACACAAGTTCTGTGTATTTTTTCGGAAAATATTTTTATAGCATGCTATAAAAAATTTCAAATATCTTCTATCGAGTTAAAAAATAACATAGAAGGTTTTTAATAAAACAAAATTTAGAAAAAAATTTATAAATTGCTATGCAAAAATTCTGAGGTTTTCTATATAAAATTTTTATAAATTTTTTATAGGGTTAACAAATTAATGTAGAAGATTTTATGTTATATAGAAGAAACTGGAAAATTTCTTAAAAATTGTTGGCTGAACGAAATAAATAATTTTTTCTATACAATTTATTTTTCTATAATGGTGCTGACGTATCACCATCCATTAAACCCCTAGAGCAGATCAACTATTGGGCCAATTAGTGCCCATAGTATTATGCCATTATTTATCTAATTTTCTAATAAATAATGCTGTCAAAATCATGGCAAAGTTATTTCTGTCATGCTAAAAATATATTTTGTGCAATATTATGTACACTTTGAGAGTAATTACTTCTTTAATTCCTTAACCAAACCTTTTTCACAGTAAGATGACCAAAAACATGTTCTGGAAAAATATATTTAAAGTGTTGCCAAACATTTTTCAAAACAATATTTCTCCATGACCTTGCAAAAGAGTGTTTCAGTGATTTATTTTGTAGCATGCTACAATTAACTTATTAAGGCAACAAACTTGAAGATACGATTTTTATGAGAAAAAATAAACTTCAGCACGCGATAAAAATAAAATAAACGGTACAGGAATTAAACTAAATATTTTCTCATTTGGTTTAAAAAATTTCAAATAAACATTTTTGTAGCATGCTATAAAAATTAATTAATAAAAATTTTACATAACATAGAATTTAAATTATTAAAATTAAACATACGAATTTTATTGAGTTGAGGAAAAATTTAAAATATATACTTTTATGTAGCATGCTATAAAATTCATTATATACGCAGTTATTTATTTGTTTGTATTTAATTATATGTATAAGTATATATTATTAATTTTCTTGTTACTTGTCTAATCTTTCTTACACTTATAGGAGAGGAATTCCTTTACCAAGATCATTGGGGACGCATTTGCCTTTTGAATGTTGCCAACTTAACTGAACATGTCTTGATGTCCAATGTTACATTCGTAAGTATTCAATTTAAGCTTTCTTGGCATTTATTTTCATTCTTGTATTATTTATTTATTTCATTTTGATTTATTAAATTATTATTTAAATATTAAATGGTGGGAGTTTTCTATGATAAATTGGTAAAAAAAACAAATTTTGATATCGCTGTGGCAGAACAAGATTTAAATCTTAATAAGCTGTAGCTTATTTTTTCCAAACTTTTATCCACACCCTCGTGCTTTGGTTAAAGAAGCTTTTGTTTTAATTTGTTTATTACTTGCAAGTAATTGCTGTTTTATTTTATTGTCAGTTTATTTAATTTTATTTACATCAAGAGGATTTAGCTTTGGATTTGGCTCGTTATTTATTTCGCAACTACGCCAACTTTCTCTTTCTTTGAAAGATACCAATAAATACTTTTACAAAGAAAATATTTTCTTTTGTTAACTTTTGTTATGTGTATTGTTGTTATTGAATGAAATATATTATTGCAAAGATTTTCTATATAAAGCAACTCTACCATCAATTTCCATTCTCCGTTGCTCTACCCTCTAGTAACATCAAATATTTATAATAAGTTTTAATTTTAAAGCCTCTAGACCTACAATGAAGGATGCTCAGTTACTCTGCCCATTCTCCCCATAGTCCTTTATAAATATTCTTTATTCCCTTTAAAATAAATCTTTAGGCAAGGGTTTGTTTGGATGGTTCATGAAACAATCGACCATGATTTAATATTTATTTGCCGTTACATAAAAGAATTTAGGTGAATTATTTTTTCTTTTTTCTTTTTGAATTGAACTAAAGTAAAATTGTAAATCTAATAAATCATTTAAATAACAAAGGACACAAAATATGCAAGTAAATATTTTTTCAAAGAATAAAAATTTATGGTTTTATTAAATATATGTGCTTGAACTGGGCAGCTATTGTTGGCACATAAATGAAAAGGAATTTTTGTGAAACAATTGAATTTAATTGTGAATTTAATTTCAAAAAATAAATAAACTTTGAAAATACATATATACATACATTCAGAGCAATAAAAGATAAGCTGTATAAGATTATATTTTTTAATATAAGTTTGCTGCTGAAAGAGCTACTAAGTGCACAGTGGGGTAATTAACAAAATACATGTATAATATTGGTACGAAAATTACTGTAACACTAAGCAAATACAACCCCACAAACACATAAACCACTGTAGACGCCAGCCAGAAACAAAAACAACTATATTTAATTCTACAATGATGTTCTATTGTCCACGTATAAACACACAAACCAGCAGAAACACGAACTAATGAAGAGATCGAAAGCTCCTATTTAAAAACTATGTGTAAAATATAAAAAGGATGACTCCTCCACTAAACGATTATTGTGATTATTATTGCATTGTGAAAAATAGTTAACATCGTGCTATTTCAGGAGTGATTAATTTTACATTGTGTGTTTTAAAATCCTCTATAATATTATATAATATATAATATCCTCTTCCCTACAGTTACCCAGCAAAGTTTTGATGTCTCTGAGCATCCAAAACTGTAGTTACATATTTTCAATTCCAGGGGGCAAATTATGACAATCGTTATTAAACGAAATTAAAAAATATTTCAATAGAGTTTATATGGAAATATTTTTAAATATCGAATCGTATCGAAGACATTTCGTGTCTTGATTTTAGAAATTTTGTTCACTTCAATTCAAAAAAAAAATTGTATGCCCTTGGATCCATGTGCTGCCCATTATTGCCACATTTAAACTGAAAACAATTGATTTGCCGCTTTTTTGGAATGAACAAAATCGATCAAAATCTGGAGAAGGTAAAACAAAATCGATCGAAATAAAAATTCGTAATCAAAACAATTTCGATAGATTTCTTTAACAGGGATGTCTGTGTTAAGTAAATAAAGTGTTTGTTTTCAAAAAAACAATATTTTTATAAAGGAAAAAATGTAACAATATGTATAAAAAGTTTGCCCTAGTAACTGATATGGAGAAAAAAAGCGAAGCTCCGTCTGTAATTTAGATTGTGTTCCAAACTCCACAGTGTGTTAAAATATGTATGGGTTGTAAAATGCACGTTCATCCTTTATACATAAGTTTAAACATAAAAAATTGTAGCTAAAGATGATATTTCAAAAGGTTTGCTATCCTAGATGCTTAACTTTAAGTCAATATAATGCTGCACCTGTTGGTATGCTACAATTTATTGAGAAGAACTTTTCTATAGCGTGATATACAAAATGTTCTAGAAAGTTGAAAAGACACTGTGTCAAAAGCAACTGTTGCTCTAACAGCTGAACGTATTGATTACTGATCGATTATACAAAATTCTGAGTTAGGGTTTACTATTCTTGGTAGTAATGAAAACGTGTGATACATTTCATATAACTCACATAAAAAATATAATTTAAAAAAAACTAATTTCTAATTTGTTAATAAATTATTTTTAAAATTTGTACTTGCTTATATTTTCTCAAAACATTTCATTTCTAATTTTATCCCTTATATTACCTCGCGCTTGCAAATCTACCTCTGGGCATTAAAAAATAAATAAATTCTCTTATTAAACGTTACAAAAAATCTAACTTTGACTATTACCACTTTAGTAATTATTGTGTCAATTTTATTTAGTTTATTTTCATTTAAATTATTATTATAATGATTATTTGTCACCATTAAATTGTATTATATTATTTCCATACTCTTTTGACTGTAGTTGAAACATATGTAATATCCTTTACACTCCCTTGACCACACATAATATACATACATACATAATATTGAAATAATTAAAATTTGAATGGATATAAAAAAAGCAATTAATTTCAACCACACAACACGTACGTAGTACGTACGTACATATACATATATATTCTATAAAATTGTATCACATCATATGCATATCAAAATTAAATGTAACACATGTTGTTCATTTATTAATCTCATTTCATAACGTGACTCGTTACACAACCGTTGTAATTTTTTTTTTTGTGTAAGAGATGGTAGAGTGCGAGCAATTTTTGGTAAAAAAAAGTGAACTCATACCTGGAGTTCGGTTTGAAAAGTAAACTTTTTCACTTTGTAAGTTATTTACATTTCAATTCGGAACTTTTTTTTAATTCGATTCAAATTAACATGAACCTCCTTTGAGTATTTTTAACTCACGCCCACGCATACTAATTCATGAAATCATTTTTTTTATTTAACTCTAGAATGTACTCGCATTAACTATATTTTTTAACTGACATAAAAAACTTATTCACCCTTATCGCGAGTCTCAAGGGAATAAATTCATGGGAAGTTTTTGGGAAAAATCTCACGGTAATGAAAACCGGCGATGCCGACTTTTTTTCGAACATGCGAGTTTTTTCAAGTGGAAATAACTCACGATTGCAACTTTAGGGAAAAGGGAAATATTTCAAGGAAACAAATATTCACGATAGGGTAATTATGAGCACAATGTTCTAAATCAATGGTGGGCACTGTCAATGTAGTGGTAAATTTTTTATGTGTTGAGGTTGCGAGCTACCCACCAAACACAAAGCCAAGCGTTTGAAAGATAATGGTGCATTATATATTTATACATAAAAAGACATATTTTTTATCTTGAGAGAAAACGTTGATTAAGTAAAATTATTAATTAAAAATAAATCTTTTTCTAAGTAAACAGTGCAATAAAAAAATTAAAAAAGATAGGACAATAATTCATCATGTTTTCTATTCAATAAAAAAAAATAAAAGAATCGTTGCTTGGTGGAGCACAAAGGTGAAAATTCACCAAATAAAAATATGCGGTTGGATGTATCAAACATAATAAGCTTTGATATTTATCGGCATGGAAGATGGGAAACATATTAAAAATATTGACATTTCGATAGGGCAATGACAAATTTTGGATTTCAGTTCTACAGTTTCACCTTTTCATCCAAATTTACAGCTTATTAATTTCCTGCTATAGAAGCTTCAGAGCTCACTCTTAATACAATTCGAGGTGTCACACCCTCATTCACAGAATTAAAAAAAAATGCTTCGCATATCATCATCAATTTGAAATGAGACAAGTATGTTTGCTGGACAAATATTCTTGAAAAAAATATAAAAAAATATGTAAGCATCCGCTGATGTGCATTCATCGCTGTCTCATCGACGACTAAATTAAAGAGGGTAAGAATACGTGTGAATATTATTTTCACAATTGTGCCAAGAAACGCCCGTGTCTGTTCTAAATTATCAGAATTGTATTTAGTATCTGAAACACATATTTTACCATCGCACTATATGTTCAATTTCAATTTTCGCGGCAATAATTAAAATTTTTAACTCTCGCTCTTTTATTAACGCTACGACGACATAAATGCGACAAATTTGTGCTAGCTGGCAAATCTTTTTATGTACAAAAAACTGCAAATATTTACATCTTCTTAAATTAAGTTTTCTGTTTGTTGAGTGGTAAAAAATTGCAAGAAGGGAACAGTAATATTTTTTTTTCCAAAAATTATTTATGTTTAAGATTTTACCAAAATGGATTATAATACTGGAGGTGTATATTTAAAAATAAGATGAAAATATTTTACTAAATGTTGGCATTATGTGTGGAATTTCATGTTTTTCTGTGCCGCTTCATGTTCATGTCTTTTTGAAGTTGAGAAGAAGGTTTTTGTATTCTTTGAAATAGACCTTACGTTTTTTACATTTATTACCAAAAGGGGTGGGGGTTATTGTCAACTCTTTTTTAAATGTTTATTTTAGCACGGGGGTCTTGCTCGTTGGGAAAGTGGGATGGGTGCCCCTGTGGCTGAGTGGTAGCGCTGCTATTCTCTCAGTCCAGAGGTCGTGGGTTCAATTCCCATCATAGACTCTGGGTGTTTTCTGCAGACAAGCTAAACGCTTTGCGGGTTGTGTTTGTTCTTAAAAAAAAATTAGCTAAAAAAAATAATTTTTGCAACAATTTCGCCTTTGGACACATAGTGCATCGTCTAAAAATACAATTTTACCTGGAACAAAATATTGTCTAAGGGCGCCAAAAGCCCTTGACAGTTAATCGTTTGGTTACTGGCTTGCCGCAATAATAATGTATCTTAATATTATGTGCGGCAAACCAGTAACCACCCGACGATATATCGTGCCATAAACGCCAAAAAAAAAAGCTTAAGCATCATAATTTTCGCATTTGATGTTTTGATCAAAATCGATTATTGCAATCGTAAATAATAGATTTTTGTAAACAAAACGAAGTGAAAGAATGTGTCGTTTTTAAGCCTTTTTGGCAGCTATGGCTCGATATGTTTTTTTAACTTCCTTTAAAGTTTGCACATTATGCAATTTAATGAGAAAACATATCGCGCACTTAGACAAAAATATTCGGAATCCAAATGATGCTAAGCTACACAATTAATATAAAAACAAATAGAACGATATTTTTTCATTTGAAGAAGATTATAATAAAATATTTTTTTCGAATTTAAAAAAGTTTGTTTACAATGGGTTAAAGTACTCTACTATCAATAAACCTTCAGACATATTATTCGCAAAAATTAAGTTTACAAAATTACAGCAAAAAACAAGTGAGGTGTCCTAGAACACCCGGTTAGAGCTTTGCTGCTTCTCTATATAAAAAAATTATTTGCTAAATAACAATTAAATAAAATTATATTATATGATGATGTCAAATTCACAGCAAATATTTAAAAGCCTTTCCATTTATTTCCCCACTGTTTTCTTTAATGTATTGTTTGTACTCATGTTGAATAACAATACAGAAATTGAACAATTCTTCTCATTGTTTTTGTTTTTTTTTGTTTCATTCCAATCAAAGAACAAAACAAAATCAAACATTTTTGTTACAAAAATCACGTTCGAGTTCCTGTGTCGTGGCATAAAGAGCATAGCTCTAATAATTGAGAATTACATGTCTAATTCACATACTATTAATTATTAAAAAACAAATGAGAATTACGTGCGTATTTCATTCTGTAGCGATGGATATTAATTAACAGCATTGCTTATAAAAATTAATAAGACTTTATAAAGACTTTTTAAAAACCTTTTTAAAGCCTTAATAAGTTTTATAAATAAGGCTGTAAGCATTTAGTTTTATATTATCAATGAAAATTTATTCCCCATATTTTTATAAGTTTGAAATGTATTTCATTTCAACTTTTCCATATAAAATTTTTTTTAAATAGATTTCAAATATATTTTAATATAAGCCATAGTATTTATTTTATTTGCGTAAGTTATCCTATAATGTCTGCTTAATAATTTATAAAAAAATTTCTTTTGAATATACAAACATACATACTTTAATATATACTTATATAAATTTCCTTTTTTCCCCGTTATTTTTTTATACAGAAAACATTAGCACCTTATACATTTTCCATATCAGCGGATAGACGATATTTACTACTGTCACAAAATGTTATAAAATTATTCCGTTATTCGTATTTGGCTCAATACACATTGTTTGACATTCAAACTAGGTAAGTTTTCAATAAAGACTCGCAAAAGTATGCTGCATTTTTTTGCAGGAAATTAATATCTAACAAAAGGAAGCGAGAAAAAGTCAAGCTAATGAAATAAATAATCATAGAGTTACAATAATAAAAGTATGATTTTTTTTCTAATTACTCGTACTTATAATGGACGCAATTGAGAAAGCATTAAGAGACATTTCATTTCATCTTTATCGTTTAGGCTGTTCTATAAAAAAAAACTATTTTTAGTACGTGCGTAATATGCACGTAAACTTTATTTTTAAACCTAAAATACATTTTTCACTTGACTTTTTCTTGCCATCTTTGTTATGCAATTTCACACTTGGCAAGCCAAAGTAACTAGCTCACGGAATATTACATTAAACTAACTGCATTACGTTACATTAGATATTCAATATTCCTCTTCTATTCTTGTTTCCATCTACTTCTTCTTGTTTTCTTTAATATTTTGCTATCTATGCCGCTTCATGCATCCGCATTAATATATTCTATATTGTCATTGGAACGCTCAACTAATGACGGCAACAGTGAAAGTATTAAATTGAAAATCGATGCCAGCGACAATGAGTGGCCATATTTGCACTATGCACATTTTACACCCCACCTTAATGCCATCGTTTTAGTCTACAATTACGACATCTATTACTGCCAGGGGGCACGCTCACAATTTGTACATCGTATAACGCGTAGTGCCATACCGGGAGTTGTATTTAATGGTATACCTGATTGGTTGTATGAAGGTGAGTGACTGTATGAAATAAATAGTAGCAAAGAAATGTGGATGTGTGTATGTGTTATAATATATTGAGGTGAATGTATATGGCGTAACGACTAACGTGAATGCATATAATTGACAAAACGACTATTAGTAAGTGCAAATTTCTATCTGTGCTTGTAGGAGGGCAATTGAGAAAGTGTTTTTAAATAAAAACTTGCGAAATAATCAATAATAAGGAAATTTTAAAATAAATTTAGTAAAGTGCGACTTTCATGCGCATGCGAAGGGTTTAGTACGGACACTACCCTGTCGGAGAATGTGTGGTGGACTACAAAAATAATAAACTTATAGTTAAATTTTAGTAGAATAACTAAAAGCTAACTAACTAACTAATAACTAACTAAATATCATTCAGAACTGATATACTGAGTACGTAATCGAAATTAGTGCGAGGCAACAAATTCACTCTCAGCTACTTTGAAACTAATTTCAATTTTGTTATAAAATGTTGCTGTTATTTTTTACTTATTTATTTATTTATTTACCGCCGTGTTCATAATAAATATTTTAGGTTTATTACAGGTTTATTTGACAAATTTCCCATAGAAATACATCAAATAAGCACTTAATATTAATATTTTAGGCTTATTACAGGTTTATTTGACAAATTTCCCATAGAAATACATCAAATAAGCACTTAATAAACCTTAAATATTTTTTATGAAGACGGCGGTTATTGTTTATTTTTATTTATTAAATGTTACAAATACAATTACACATTTATATCATAGCTTAATTTAAACGAGAATAGTAACAAAGATCTTTACTCGTTGTAGTGAAACAGATCAGAGTCTATGGTGGGAATTGAACCCACACCCTACACACTGATAGGCTAGCACACTACTCACTAGCTTACCGAGGCACCCGCTGTTATTTAAGATGGTACCTTAGTGGATAGTAGCGCGTTGACTATACAACGTATGATGACACATAGTTCGAACCCCAGCAAAATTTTTTGTTAATTTACTGACTACCAGGTGACTTAAATAAAATCAACTTAAAGTTAGTTGAGAAATAGTTAGCTTAAAGTCAGTTTAAAGCTAACTTAGTTTCCGACAAGGTAAATATGTAACACTACTCAAATTTTATGCTATATATAATCGAATATCTTGCCGGATGTAGACATTTTTTTAAAAAAATTTAAGTGACCCCATCTTTTCGGTTTTTGGCGATTGTTTTTAGTCATGTGAAATTTCTCGGTTTTTTGCGTTTTTTTCGTTTTGGCGATTATTTGACCGACTTATTTCAGCTTTAGAGATTTTTTTAATTTCGGCGTTTTTTTAGTTTAGTCTTAGTGATTTTTTCGGTATTTGGCGATTTTTTCATTTTGTAAAATTTTTTTGTTATTTTGCTAGAATTTTCCCGGTTTTATACTGGTTAAACAATCAAACGCGAAATGAAAATTACCCTAACCAGCCCAAAAATGCGTTTTTCATAGAAAATCCATATCAAATAAAAAAATCGGTTCCGAACCGGATAAAAAGTATATTATATTTCAACATAATGCACACCCTATAATTTTTATCTGTGATATATTTATTGTTGTAACGGCCAAAGTTTTACATATCTTAGGCAAAAAGGTAAAAGTGACTAAGTCGAGATAAGCTGATTTTGAGTTAATGGTATCGCTATAATCTGCATAATTGAAAGTATCTCTGGTCAAAATTTCAACTAATTTTTGTAATTTTTCAGGAAGTTATAGCACTATGATTTGCGACTTATCTTTTTTAGACTTCTAATCTCATATGAATAGCTTAATTCAGATTATACTTTGGTATATTTCAACTTAAATATATTACTTATAGTGTGTAGAATGATGTTTGATTAAAAAAATAAAGGTTAAAGGATAATTTCCCAATTTAACTGTAAAAGAAATAAATATCTGAAAATCAACTTGAATGCTTAAAAGAGCTCTCCTGCAAAATAGTAAAATATGACTTTTGCCATAGATATTATGTGAAAATTTCAGGTTCCTTTTCATCTTTGGCGTTCGAAACCCTAAAAACAAAAAAGTGCATGAGACGATAAAGGATATTCTACTTTTGGCGTTTTCGTTTTTAGAAAAAAAGATTCATTTATTGCACTTTTTAATGAAAATTCGCAATAAAATAGTTTTTTGAAATAGAGGCGTTGATCTAATATTTTTTAAACTATACCTATAATTTATGAAATTTTTTTCATCTGTTACTCACTGATAATGTTAAAAAAAACGATAAAAATCGACAAGAAAGCGATAAAAAAGCGATAAAAAAATTTCAAAACCAAAAAACCCGGTTTTTAAACTGTTTAAATAATCAAACCAGCCCAAAAATATGCTTTTCGGGAATATAGGAAACCGGTTCCAAACCGGATAAAGAATAGGCGAAGTTTTCCGCTGGTAATGTAACTTTCCATTGGTGAAAGAAGTTTCAAAATCAGTTTAGCGGTTTGAAAATCCATACTAAATATAAAAAACCGGTTTCGAACTGTAGAAAAAATAGGCGATCTAATAACCGGATAAGTTTTGTAGAACAAAATTAAAATAAAGGAAGGTGTGCCAGTCTCATAAGCGGACACCTCTAATATCCGGACAAAAATACTCGTAACACGATTATGAGTGTCCGGTTATGAGAGGTTTCACTGTGTTAGTAAGGATTATTGTATTACCCCCTACGAAAGTAATTTTTACTTTAAACGAACGCTTAATACAAAGTTAAAAAAATTTTGTACTTTTAATAGAAAAAAACGGCATAGTTACCACTATAGTTTTTCTGACAAGAATTACCGGGGGGAAATTCCCGGAGTCCCACATATTTTGCGCAATAATTCCCCGGGAATCAGTGTTTTATATGAGAAAAATAAAGTATACCAAATATTTTTCAGAACAAAAAGTTCAAAATAAAAATTTAATAACACTTGTTAAACTAACATCGTTACGCAGGACTACTACTACTGGTGACATTTGTCGAAAGAAATTGCTTTCAAATTGAATTTCCTATTCCACTTACACATTCAACTTGACTTGACTTGATATGTTTGTCAATATACTACATACACACATACATACATTTACATATAATAAGTACATGTGTGTTTATTTTTTTTAACTCATAAGGAAGTGTTAGTCTGTCCTTTCTTATGCTTATTTACAGTTTTAATGGCACTTAATTTTTCCATCGTACATTTTTTCTTTTCTTTTCATTTCTTTTTACTCTTATTTATAATAGAGGAAATTTTAAATGCAAATAATGCAATATGGCTTTCACACGACGGCCATATGATGTTGTATGCCTCATTCAATGATTCATTAGTGCAGGAACAACATTTCGCCTGGTATGGCACCACTACAAGCGCTGGATATTCCAATAATGCTGGCCATCATACAAATACTAATTTGTATCCGGAAATAAGGTCATTAAGGTGAGTAAAAAGACAAACATTCGTATACATACATTCGTGCTGTTTGTAAGTACTAAAACATATTTAGCGGAAGTTCATTAAAAATTCATTAAGAAGTTTGGTGCGTTGTGTGCTTGTAGATATTTGTCATTGGTACCATCTGATTTCGTGACATAAATGAGAACTTGTTATAAAGTTTGAAATGATTATACTTTATAAGACGTTTCAGAAGTAATAAATTAAATAATGATGACCTTGAGGATTGTCAACTATTTTGTATAATAAAAATTTTTCATTTAAATACACAGTCACCTTAAATCTTAAAGGCCGTAAGTTCACTTTTATACCCTTTAACAAAAATGGTAAATGGTATGCATATATAGGTTCCTCATTCCGTGTGTAATTTCCATAATATTCCTATGCGACCCATAAATTTTATATATTCTGTGTCCTTATGAATAGGGAAGACGAATATGCGATGTCTGTCTGTCCGTCCGTCTTGTGTACGTGAATTCGGTTTTCCAGAAAAGCTAGGAACTTTGGATTGGTGCCTCAAATGGTTCGAAATAGATTGGTATTAAAAATTATCAAAATCAAACAGACCGTTTCAGAGCTGGACAACTTAAACTTGACTTTGCCTTATAAAACTAACTAAATTAATTTTTTTATTTCTTTTTAAATAAACTTATTTTATGATTAAGCACCAACAAAATTGGTAATAAAGATATCAAAAAAATATATAATAATAAAAAAAGACTTCCAGGGTTGGAAAACTTAAACATTTTTGTTATTTAAAAATAACCTAATAAAACTAATTTTTCCTCTATATCTTACATACTTAAAAAAAAAAGATTGGTGTTTGATATCAGAAAACCCGAAAAGAATGACTCCAGGGTTGGGAAATTTACACTAGGTCTTATTAATTTTTTTTATTTTTCTTTATAAATTAAATATATTTTATGTTTTGGAAAGAAAAGTTGTTTATACAAAATTAGGAAAATAAAAACCACAGCTCCAGAGCTGGAAAAGTTTAACTTTTTTTTAATTTTAATGTAACTAAATCAAACTGGTATTTTCCTTATTTGTGTTTTCCTTTGTTCACTTAACATATTTTAGTATACTACACATATTTTTTTAGAGAACTAAATTGTTATAAGGCACCAAAAAAAATCTAAAAGTATGATTCCAGGATTGGGAAACCTTAAATTTTTGTGATATATAAAACTAATTAAATAAAACTAATTATTTCCTTGGTAATTAAATATATTCCATATTTTAGAAAGAAATAAATTAATATTAAAAAAAAGAAAAACAAAATTATGGTTCCAGGGTTGGAACTTGACAAAAAAAATTTGGATTAAAATATAACCAGAAATAATTTCTTTTTCAGTTAAACATATTTCATGTTTTAGAAAGATCTTCACTCAAGATTTATTTTATATTTGCTGGATTTTTATATGGATATCTATCTTAAATATAAACGAAGATTTCTGACATTTTCTTTATTATCCTCTCAGATATAAAATAAAATAACAAACCACAAAACGTTTTTCTTAAGTAGAACAAAAAATAAGGAAATTAACTAACATATGCATAATTAGTAAAGAATAAACGACACTGGCAAGACTGTTGTAAATTAGAGATGGTAAATTTGAGCTTTCTTTACAAAAAGCTTTCAGCAAATTGATATACGATGAATCAAAACAATTCGCATATTCCAATTGCATAAAAGTTACGTATATAAATCAAAAATCTATATCAACTGATACCACACACAGTGGACCAAACATATAAGAACGCTGATAATGAAGGTTTAGTGGCCATCGAAAACAGCTAGTTGTCCCGTTCAACTATGTGTTAGTCAAAATATTTAGAACTAACTTTAGTGTTATTTGTTCGTTCATTCATAGTTATCACAAGTAATTTAGCTTAAAAAGCGATACGCTCTTTAGCCTGTTCAAATCATAAATATAAAATAAAAATTTCTAAAGAACAGTCATTGCTATAAAATAAATTGGGAGCATGTTCCATTTAATTTCTCTGCAGCCATTCCTTTCTGCTGAACAAAACCGAAAAAATTATTTAGGAATAAAAACCATTTACATACTCGAGATATATACCATTTGCAATGGGATGTTCAAATTGAGACACTAAAGAGTTTTGGTATGGAGATACAATGCTAAGACTATTTTAGCACGGTTTTTGAACATATTGAGAGCGAGTAAGCAAGCCCCAAATTTTTTGGTATTCTATGGACATGTGGTCGATGTTGACAACTGGAATAAGGCTGAATGTAAAATCTTTCTTAAATACAGAGTGTAGAATAAAATATTCAACTATTGCTAATATCGAAAATAAAATATTTATATCTAAATATTTATTGCTAAAAATTGCACTATAAGAACAAAAATCGAATATGTTTGTATTTACTTATGTTTGTATCTGTATACTACATAAACATACGATGGTTAAGGGTATATAAGATTCACCATAGCCGAATAAACCACTCTTACTTTTTACTTATTTACTGGGAAGTCAGAACACTTTGTAAAGCTTAGGTCCATTCTTATAACTCCCCCATAGTTAAAATTGAAATTCTCTAAACTTTGTGCTGTTAAAATGTTTTTCAGGTATCCAAAACCGGGTACACAAAACCCTACCGTAACACTACGTGTTGTAGATCTCAAGGATACGGAAAGAATACATACGCGTGATGTTCAACCGCCGCAAGTGGTGCAAAGGGAGTAAGTCTTTAAATAATTTTTCTTGCAGCTAAATTACTTTGAATTTACAATATTTTTATTTTTCCTCTATTTGGCAAACCTTCAGAGATCATTATATTACCAGCGCCAGCTGGGTAAGTGAAAATGAAATTAGCGTAGTGTGGCTTAACAGACCGCAAAACATTTCCGTGGTAAGCGTATGCAAATCGCCCATGTTTGTTTGTGTAGAGGTAAGACTCTAAATGCAAATCGTAATTAATATAAATATTATATAGCTAGTATATATTTTATTTGTGTAAAAAAAAAACTAATAACAATAACAGACCCATCGTGTAAGCGGTGATGGTCGCGGCTGGGTAGATACTTTGACAGTGCCACTATTTGCTGCCAACGGTACATCCTATATCTCAATATCTCCTTTGCGTGATGGCAACTCGGGTTATTTTCGTCACATAGTACACGTACATGTGGCCAAGAAAAGAGTATTACCGCTGACGCATGGCCAATATGAGGTTAAGAAACTTTTGCACTGGGATCAAGCAAATAACTGGATGTTAGTATAAGCGAAACATGAACTAAGCTTATTGATTAAATCTATTTTTAAAAAAATATTTTAGTTACTTTTTGGGCGTTCCCGAACGCTTGCCCTCGCAGCAGCACTTGTATAGAGTATCGGCTTTGCCGCCTCGTCACGGCTCTCCTATATACGCCCCAGATTGCTTAACATGCCCCATTCCACGCAACAGTGATGGTTCTTATGACTACGAAGCTCACACTAAGCCGCCGCCCAAACTAGTTACTGCTTGGGATGATGATTGGGAAAACTCCGAGGACACATTACCCATGGCGGGACCAGCTTTACCCTTGGAACAAAAACATCCACGAGAATCTAAATTCTCTCAAGATTCCAATGAATGCCTCTATAATAATGCCAAATTTCCACCCAGCTTACATGCCAGATTTGTGCTTATCGAGTGCTTGGGTCCCGCCATACCTACCTCCAGCATTTACATACTAAATGGGGCGGAAAAGCAACATGCAAGCAATGGCAATGGCAAGCATCATTTGCCCCTAGAGCTACTTATGATAATACAAAACAATACACGTTTAAAAGAAAAAATGTCAAAGACAGCTATTCCCCAGGTAAAAACATTCCCTGTTATGATCTCGGGTGGTTATCATGCCCAAGTCAAGCTATACTTGCCGCCCGTCTTAAGAGAAGATGAAATTACTCGTTATCCCACTATATTGCATGTGTACTCGGGTCCAGGCACTCAATTGGTTACAGATAGATGGCATATCGATTGGAATACATATTTGTCGGGTTATAAGGATTATATTGTCATAGAAATTGATGGTCGTGGTTCTTCGGGCCAGGGTTATCAGCTGTTGCATGAAGTTTATAAGAGATTGGGCTCAGTGGAAGTTTCGGATCAATTAGAAGTTAGTGAATATTTACGTGATAATTTACATTTCATAGATAATCGTCGCATGGGCGTTTGGGGTTGGAGTTACGGTGGTTATACCGCAGCATTGGCACTGGCCGGTGCTCAATCGATATTTCAGTGCGGCATAAGCGTTAGTCCGGTAACGAGTTGGAAATTATATGGTAAGTAAAGAAAAAATATATATACACACTAGCTAACTCCAGCAAAAGTTGTCTTACCTTCAATTATTATCCTGTATCCACAAGTCAGGCAGGCGACTTGTGTAGAACATTTGTATGAAAATCACTTAAAGAAATTTTTGTTTTTTATATAAATTTTCTACTCAAATGAACTGTCCGTGTTGTGGAAACAGGGGGTATTTTATTTCTTTTTAACTATAAATTATTCCACACAGTGGTCAAAAATAAAACAAAAACCCACCGGGTATTAGAACGAAACCTGTGTTGAGCATTTCAGCTCCACAGCTCTTATAGTTCCAGAGATCATGCGTTTCAAACAAACAAACACAACAATATTATATAAATATATCCCGAAATAAATAGAAAGATGCGTTCTGATGCTGATGCTCATTTTGTTCCATAAAATGTGATTTTTCTAAATCAATATTATACAGCGTGACATATTAATGTTCTTATTGATGTTTAACAGCTTTTGTATGGAAAGCTTTCCATAGTGTTTGGAAATTTTGTAGTGCTAACCCTAGATCACTGTGTTGTCAATTTTTCGCATCGGAACGGTTTAGCTAAATTCGATACCAACCGAAAACCGAGCCATAAGCCCTGATGGTGCCGCTACTTTTTGGGGCAGTTCAAAATTTATACAGCAGCTATACATTGTCTTCTTTAATATAAAAAAAAGTCCGGTAACCCTAGATCGAAGCGTTGCCACTTTTACGCATCGCAACCACGTCCCTAAAATTCGATACCAACCGACAATCGCTACGCAAACCCCAAAGACGTTACTTTTTAGCGCCGCTGAAAATTTATTCGGCAACTAGACATATCGTACTTTCATATGGAAAAAAGTTCGGTAACCCTAGATCACAGCGATAACAGTTTTTCCCATTGGAACTGCTTTCCTAAAATCCGGTACCAACCGAAAACTGGTTCGAAAACCTCAATGCCGCTACTTTTTGGAACCGTTCAAAATTTATTCGGCAACTAGACATTGTCTACTTTCATGCGAAAGAAGTCCAGTCAAAGTGTTGCTACTTTTCACATTGGAACCGCTTTCCTAAAATTCGGTAACAAATAAAAAAAATTTCCGATAGCGCTCTTTGTGGTGCCGTTCAAAATTTATTCGGCAACTAGACATTGTGCACTTTTATATGAAAAAAAGTTCAGTAATCCTACATCTAAGCGTTGCCACTTTTTCACATAGAAACCGCTTTCATGAAATTCTATACCATCCAAAATCTACTCCTCAAATCCCGATGCCGCCCTTTTTTAGCACCGTTCAAAATTCATTCAGCAGCTATATATGGATTTCTTTCATATGAAAATAATTCCTGCAACATTGCCACTTTTTCGCTTTGGAACCGCTTTCATAAAATTCGGTACGTAGTGAAGATCGTTACTCAAATACCGATGCCAATACTTTTTGGCACCGTTCCAAATTTATTCGACAAAAAGACATTATCTACTTTCGTATGGAAAAAAATGCGGTATTCTTAGACGAAAGCATTGCCACTTTCTCACATCGGAACTGATTTTCTAAAATTCGGTAACAATCAAAAATCGCTCCGCTAAACCCAGATGCCGCCCTTTTTTGGAACCGTTCAAAACTTATTCGGCAACTAAACATTGTCTGCTTTCAAGTAGAAAAAAGTTCGGGAGCTCTAGATCATGGTTATGGCACTTTTTCGCATTGGAACTGCTTCCCTAAAATTCGGTTTCATCCAAAAATCACTTCGAAAATCCCAATACCACCACTTTTTGACTCCGTTCAACATTTTTTCGTTAATAAAACATTACGGCATCTGATACGACTTCTAATTTAAAAATATTTCAATAGAGCTTATATGGAAATATTTTTAAATTACGAGTCGTCGAATAAGCGTCATCGTAAGCTTCAATTTACGTACTGAAAACTTTAATTTTTATCGCTTACGATTAAATCGAAAATAACGCTCGTATTAAGGTAAAACTGGGGGCTACATAATTTTTAAAACAAATATTTTATGATGTAATTAATAGTGTTATTTTTGTTGATGAGTTTCCCATTGTGCAAAGTTTTTCTTCATTGGTTTCCGGTTTTTTTTCCAAGAGTTTTATTTTCTTTTTTTTTTAACTTTAAAATTTTAGACTCTACCTATGCCGAACGCTATTTAAGTTTTCCAAATGTGACCGATAACTATAAGGGTTATGAAGAGGGTGATCTCTCGAAGTATGTAGACAACTTAAGAGACAAGCAATTTTTACTGATACACGGCACAGCCGATGATAATGTGCACCTGCAACAATCCATGGTATTGTCGAGAGCATTAACCAATAAAGGAGTATTATATAAACAACAAATTTATCCCGATGAAGGTCATCAATTATCTGGTGTGAAACGACATTTATATCGTTCTATGACAGCGTTCTTTGATGATTGCTTTAAGAAATTGGTAAGTGTTTTGTGAATATAAAATCTTTAGGAAAGTGTTTGCTCTAAAATTTCTAGAAATTTTTATCTTCCTTAAATAATAGATATAAAGATTTATACTTAGATATTTATATATATTTTATAATTTTTACAACTTATTCTTTAGGTATATTTTTTTTTCTTTAAACAACTTTTCTTTAGCTACAAAAGAATTAATTATCACAGACACTATTTAAGCTATTTAAGCCATAACGCAAACAGTATTTGATTTATTTTACTTTATTTTTATTATTAATTCACTTTAATTTGTTATGTAAATAAGAATTTGAAATCCTTAATTTAATCCTCTTCACCTTCCCACTACCACCATCTACAATTTTTGTTTGTTTGTTTTGTCTTATAGCTTGACCAACAGCAGGCTAATCAAACCGATTATTCGGATTTCTTGGATTTTCATAACTTTTATGCATAAACTAATAATGCCATTCAAATGAAGAGTAAAAGAAAAATTACTGTTCAATAATCGAACAAAATAAATCTCAGACGATTTCAAGAAATAAATTGTTAGTTGCATTAAAAAAGATAATATAATAATAGTTGATTTATTATATGTACATCGTTCCAAAGGTACCAGTGTGAATATATATATTTAAATTTACAAACAAAATATATATATATATATATATATATATATATATATATATATATATGTATTTATATACTATATACAATTTGTAAATTTTTTGATGTTGTTTGGATGTGTGTATGTTGTACGAATATAATTTTTTCTCTAAGTGTTTGTTAATGAGTGTGTTAATAACTTAAAAATGAGTAAAAAGATGGTTTAGGTAAAGAGCAAAGACATTGTAATAGTCAGTAGCCCTGGAAATGGAAGTTTTTTTAAAACTATTTATTATAAAAAGCTTAATTTAAAATACAATCCGCCTGAAACTAGCAAAGTCCTGACAGTTTAGGGCCGGTTTATAGATATCCAAACCTTCGGCTTGTCGTACAATTACATGCAAAACAAACTAAAATAAAATTTGTTTTTGTTTTGAACGTAACTGTGAGACAATTCGAACGTTGTCGACATAGGGAAACCGACTCTATTTTATTGGATATATATTTCGATTAAAGTCTAGAACTATTCTCCGCATTTAAAAATTTTAGATTTTCACAAAAAGTGGATAGTTATCTTGACAGATCATAAAAAAGCTTTTACGTAGGGTCTCTCAAGAAAAGCTTATATTTATTTAGCTTATTGTGTGAACGCAACGAATCAGAGGAACTTGTTGGGTATGTCAATCAGTAGCGTAGCTGTTGGAAAGTTAGTCGTTATGGGCCTTACTGAGTACTGAACATGCGAAAATTAAAAAATTGGGCAATTTGACGACTGTAAACATAAATATTGAAACACACTGGGTCTATGGGAGTGTGATCAGACATACGAATCGGTAGTATGTATGGTGGAGGTCAATGGGTAGAAAGTGCAACACTAAAATTTTGGAGATGGTTCAACAAATTTGTTGCCTAGGGGTAAGTGCCGCTATAAGAACTATATTCACAAGGGCATTCGATACCATTATTTATGTCCAACTTATAGATATTCGTATTAGATACGAAGCTGCTCTTGCAATATATACAAGTGATGAAGGGATGGATTGAATAAGTCCACATACTACACCATCAGAACTTATCGGGGACATTGGACAGATACGACCAGACTTTGGAAATTTCCGACCGGGTACGTGAGACTAGGGTTATAGCTGAATGCAAGACATTAATACCACAAAAACACTCCTGGGTCAATCGAACTCTAGAAGATACAGTCGTGGGAATTTGCTGTTACACGGATGGGCCAAAGTTAGGGGAAACGAGGTTTGTTCATAGAAGAGCCAGAGGCCGAGATTTGCTTCCGCTTACCTGACCATAATACCGTTTCCAGGCGGAAGTTCGTGCGATTACGGAGGTTTTAAATTGGATCATTTGGAATATTAAGGGCACAGATGTCAATATATTTACTGTAAACAAGTCTGCAATTAGGGGAATCACAACCGAAAGAGTAAACTTTAGGATCACTACAACATAATCCGAAATAAACGCACAAATGGGTTGGGGAAAAAGGCCAGAACATGCAAAATCTCTTCAAGTTAGCGAATATTAAGTTACAAATGAGGGACAAGATGGGATAGTGATACTGTCGGTAATCTAACCAAGGTTGTATGGGACGACCCGGACGAAGAGAATTAGGTATGTTGAAACTAAACAAGCTCGAGTTAGGAAAGTTGACCGGCATCTTAACGGGAGACTCTAATTTACCAGAGCATATGCATCGGATTGGTGCCACGTATGACAATGAATGCATGGGGGACATCGAGACAATGCAGCACTTCCTTTGTCATTTGTCATTTCACCCAGCTGAAATCGCGTTATTTTAGAGGTATTGACTGGAAAAGTTTGAGGAACTACGTGAACGATACTGACTTTCTATAAGGATGGGGTTCGTTTTTAGGGTTCCGTCCACCAAAAACTACGCTGTACGCCTCTCCGTCTATCTGTCCGTCACAGGCTATTTTCTCGAGAACCGTAAGAGTGCGTACCTGAAATTTGGACAGAGTATGTACAACTTTGGCTGCTACAATAACATGAGAGGTTTAAATTAAAGGGTATTCCAAAACGAGCAACGAAAAATATTAAAATACCATGTAATATACATACAATATAGACACCTGAAAGTTGTAAATTTAGTGTAACAAGTAACACTAAAATTAAAAAAAATTAAATTAAAGGGTGTTCTATCAGTTAATGTAACTTTGACTATGTAATTTTGAAAACTTGCTGTATCTTGGAAACCATAAGAGGCAAACTCTTGAAATTTTCAAAAACGGTAAACCAAAAAAATACCAAAAATTATAAAATCGCCAAACCGAAAAAAATCGCCAAAAATTTACAAAAAATCGCTCAAATCAAAAAAAGTGCCAAAATTAAAAAAAATCTAACACTAAAATATATCGGCAAATTCGAGAAAATCGCACAACTGAAAAAAATCGCCAAAATTAAAAAAAAACGCCAAAAACCGAGAAAATCGTCAAAAACCCGAAGGAAAGTCGTCAAACCGAAAAGGGCACCAAATTAAAAAAAATTCTTAATAAATCGCCAAAATAAAAAGAAACGTCAATATGAAAAAAATCGCCCAAATGAAAAAAACGCCAAAAACTTAAAATAATCGCTAAAACGAGAAAAAAGCCAGAAGGACCGGCGCTTCAAAGTCTATTTTGGAGTTGCTCGACCGCGTACAAGAGAGGGCGAAGAGGCTCATTGGTGACAGTAGGGTATCCCTCTATTGACTCATTGGAGCATCGACGCAATGTGGGGTGCATTTCCTTGTTCTATAGTTACTGCAATGGAATGTGTTCTAATGAAATTAGGAAACTTCTTCCTGAAACCCGCACATTTATACGCACACCACGAGCTTCATTCAGGGCACATCCTTTTGTGGTCGATTGGCCAATAAATCGCACTACGCATTACAGAGAGAATTCCTTTTTTAGCCGTACTATTCGTATGTGGAATAAACTACCTGCGGAAGTATTTCCTGTCAGTTGCAACGTCGGAAGGTTTAAATCGAATGTCCACAGACACTACTCCCTCTATTCTCCTCCGCATAACATATTTTCCTAGTTCTAGCACAATGCATTGCATGAGTAGGGGTTATCCCCTGAGTGCTGGTCCTACTTAAAAAATAAAACACAAAATTAAAAATAAAATAAAAAAAACGCAAAAAAAACATGGTAAAAAACGCTCAAAACGGAAAAAATCCCAAAAACGAAAAAAAAAACACCAAAACTATATATTATTTAGACTAAAGTTTATATAGTATTACATATCTAGAGTACGTACGGAACCCTTCGCGCACGAGTCAGTGTCGCACTTTACTGAATTTACGTTAGTTCACGTGAGAGCGTACAACAGACTTGTACTGGCTTATTTATATATATCCCCGGATATGAGCGTAGTTAGTGGCTCATGTTTCAACATTTCAACCTAAATTATGTGTCCAACATATCTCTAACAAATAGTTTTGAAAAAATCAGGACACCATTGAAAAAAAAACTAAATCGAAATGATTAAGAGCATCAAGAACCATAGAAATCGTGGGAAATATTAAACAATCGGTTCGCGACAGTCCTAATTTTTAAATCAAATAACGCCATTACAACACATTTTAGACAATGACCTGAAGCTGCATGCCTAGGAAATCTAAGAACGAAATCCTCAGGCTAGCATTCAGAGGCCTGATGTGATGAAAAATGTGTGGTGGCAAAAACTTTAATTAGGTTTATTTATTTATTATGCGCCAATTCAGAGCAATCAAAATTTTTGTGAAATTAGTGCATTGCGGCAATGGTGTGATCCTACTTTTATACACCAGCTTCAGATGAAGCAGTAGCCTTTGCAGACTTTTAAAAACATCAGGTAGAATAAGACACTTCCCCATGAAATTAATGAAAGCGTTCATTCTTGTTTGAGATCTTCATAATAACGTCAAGAATTATGGCATAGTATATTACTTTGATAATAGGAAATGCTCTATTAAAAATAAAAAACAACATATTTCAAATATCTTTCATGTTTTCTTAATGCATGTTACATGTCGTACTAATTTATATAAATAAGAGATAAGTCTTATTACTTGAATTTCAAAAAATAACTACATTATAGATCTTAATTTCAAAAACGATCAATTCGTGTTTTATTAAAAAAGAACGCTTAGATCTTATATCTGATACCAGTTTTGCTGTATGGCATACTTTAAAAAATCAAATACTTTCTATAATTAAAAAAAGCACCGCTTCTATTATTTAAAGCTTTTATAAAACTTTTTATGAAATGAAAATAGACGTATGTTTATCTAAATGTTGTATTTAAATGTGAGCTTAAATGCTTTATAGCAACATCATTCAAAATAAAATAAAACAAGCAGTAATAATTTTTGTTTTTAAATAAAACAACACTCTATTGTATACACTTAATATTAAATTTGTGGCAAAAAGGAAAAGGTGCTTAAGTCAAGATAAGCTAATTTTGTTTGAGTTAAGGGCACATCGGTAATTTTCATATTCAAAATTTCGCTTGAGCAAAATCTCAATTATTGTTCGAAGTTCATTTGTTTCTATATTTATGATTTGTTTAAGGCTAAAGTTCGTATCGCTTTGTTAGCCAAATTGCATGTCATAATTATTAATGAACAAATAACACTAAAGTTAATTGTAAATATTAGAACGGGATAACTAGCTGTTTTCAAAAGCCACTACACCTTCATAATGAGCGTTCTTTTTGTGTGTGGTCCACTGTGTGTGGTGTCAGTTGATGTAGATTTCTACTTTATATAGTCAACCTTTATTGCAAATGGAATATGTGAATTATTTTGATTCATCGTATTACAATTTGCTGAAAGCTTTTTTTGGAATGAAAGCAAAATTTTACCATCTCTAAATTTACAATAGTCTTGCCATTTTCAATGGCAATGATGAATATAGTAGTGGCTTTCGAAAGCAGCTAGCTGTTCCGTTCTACTAAGTGCTTATCAGAGTTATTTTTCAGGAAGCGATAGCGAAATGACTTGCTGCTCATATTTATTCGACTTATGCTAGGAACACAACTGGGACGAATGACGAATTTTTCGGTGCGAACTTTCGTCATAAAAAATAAAACAAATTTGTGCATATGAAAATTAACACAATACCGCCGTCGAACGAAATTCGTCGTCCGTGACGAACTCTGAGATAGATTTATTTCTATTTTGTACACCTACGAACGACGAAAAAAACATTTTCTCTCTCAGTTTCTCTGTCTCTGTACACACAACAACCAATTTTATCAAATATGAGAGAGGAATTCGGTGAGTAAATTCATCGTTATTGTACTTCACACGATGAATTTACGCAGCGAAAGCTTATTGACGAATTCGTCGGCGTGGACGAAATTCGTCGTTCGTCACAATTGTTTTCCTAGCATTATACTGTAAAAAAAATTCTTTAAATTTAAAAATGCCCTCCAGTAAAACATGACTTAAACACTTTTTCCTTCTTGCCTCAGAAATGTCACAATTCCTAAAATTATGCTTGGTCTTATTTTATATCATACTCGCCCACTCTATCTCACTATCTCTCTCTCTATCTCGCTCTATTGCTGCTAACATTTTATCTTTGTTTTATGATTATTATTGTTATCATTGTAAGAGCACAAAATATACATAACAATTTTATTATTAAAAAAATATTAAAAAAAATAAAAGCAAAGTAATGCTGTTGATATGTTTATACAATAAATAAAATGCCTGACCTTGTTTTAGCTGTTCTGTTGACATAAAAATTAAATGAATTTAATACATATGTACATACATACATAAAATTTTTTTATGTTTTCTTTTTCTACTCCACAAAACAGGTACCACCGGAAACGAAAGCTGGCCTGGGTAATGGTGGTGATAATCAACCACAATAGATTTTTCCAAAGTGAATGATGAAATAGCATACAATATTCAAAAAATAATTTGTGTTATAACAAATAATGAAAAAAAAAATTAAGTGCAAGCATATTATTAATAATACTTAGTAACAACCTAGAAATGACAACGGAAACATAATCAAATCATAACAAAAACAACAACAACAACTACAAAAAACTTAAATCAAAGCAAATTTGCAACAACAACATACATAAATAGTTTTGATATATTTAAAAACAATTGCAATAATAATTTAAAAACAAATAAAAACGTCGAAATAACAAGCAAACATGGTTGTGAATATTAAAAACAAAAACTTTAAGCACAAAAAAAATATTTGTATGTATTCACATACATACATATGTATATGTACAGTGCACCTAAATTATGCAATGAGTTGAAAATTTGCAACAATTTGCTAGCGAAAAAGTATGCAATAGCTACAGAAAACATCCACAGAAAAAAGAAGAACCAAATATAAAATTAAAACTATAACAACAACAACAACAATGTAATAAAAATACTCATAAAAGTGAATTGAAATAACCACAATGTTGAATGTAAACTGTCATTAAAACAAAAACAACAACTTAAAACATAAAACAGAGATAATTTAACCCCTAAACTTCATATTGCTTAAATTGCTTAGACTGAACTTAAGACATGAAAACATTTGGTATCCAATAACATTGGAATGTCGCCGCCAACATTTTGGTCTGTGTGACCGCAAAGAAAACAACAAAAGAGAATTCCAGATGTTTTCCTTCCAAATTTTCGCCCGTCTAAGCTACGACTTATTTTCGTTATTAAAGTGAATTGCTCAAAATCTATATCTGACTTTAAAACTTAAAGTAGAGTTTATTGTTAAGGATTGACATTTTAATTTTTTACTTATTAATGTCCAAATGAAAAACATATTCACTGTTCTATACTCTAAACTCACTGGATGTTAGAATTCTCATTTAATTTGTGCTTAAAATTTTATAAGTATTTTAAGTTTACAAACAGTTTATTGCCGATTACTACAAGGCTAAAGGCTAATGCACCACCTTATTGGGTAACATTGGTTGATTTATGAAATAGTTCTGCGACTTTGGTCAAAATATTCCATCTTTTATTATAAAAAATTCGTACCAAAACAGGTTTATTTCATCTAATGAAAAAGAGCATCGTCAGAAAAAAATTTCATGCCTTAAAATTCCATAAATACATGGATAAATATATATTAAAATTATTGGAAACTACAAATATCACTTTAACCCATCTTATCAAAAACAGTAGAAATAACAAAAGCAAAAATTTTTCTCGCACAACTTCCTTTATTTTTTCGTTCATATCATTTAACTCTTCTCCAGATAATGAGGAAAAAACCAAGAATGGAGGAAATCGGTGCAGTCGCTCACGCGTGACGCCATGACAAAGGGAAAAGAGATACATTTTTTATATACATACTTATCGTCGACCCAGAATAATTTTGCTCCATCGACCATTAGGTATGCAATATATACATACATATATATGGGAATTTCCACAGGAATGTTAACTCTTTGTAGCATGCGACAGCAAGCTAATAGGCTTGTTTTTTTTCAAAGAAAACGAAAAATTTTTTACTTAAATATTTCTCTATTTGTGTAGGCCGTCAGCAGCTCTACGTTAGGTAAACTTTTGAGAAAAATCGATTCTCGTTGTTCAAAAATACAAAGTTAATTGATTGCTGTCGCACGCGACAAAAAGTGGAATTTCTCGCAGAAATGCTCATATATATATTGAATACCCTCTTTCTGAATCAAAAACGCGATTCACGAAATTTCTGAGATATTAAGCATTCATTTTGCTCCATATCCACTATTTTTAGGTTTAGTTAGTATTGTTTTGCTGTGCACGCCACTGTTTGGCGATTGTGTCAAATTCTTCAAACAAAAATGTACAAAGTAAAGTGTTAACTCTTATTTTGCTTCATTTCTATAAGAAATGAATAATTAAAAAAAAAATTAAACGGCGACTGTTAAACAAAAACATCATCACCCAGATGCAGCCGCCGTTTAAATGTTTTAATATGTATAATATTATTAAAAACTAAAATAAAATAAACCTGAATTATGCATGTTTGAGTATAACGGAAATCATTTAATTTCATTCTTTATATTAAATACACTTCAATTACTTGTTGTTCTTGTGTAAGTGTGTAAGCGGATCGATAGTTAAAAATATTACAGCGGCGGCTTTTTGGTCGGCGTTAAACGATCGACTTAACAAAACAACAAATTCTCTATTCACAGCTGTGACACACCAGTTAAGTATACGTATGGAGCACTTTTTGAAAAAAAATAAGAAAAGTGATGTATGCGGCACAAGACGTATTTTTACTTTTACAATAAAGTAATATTAACTTCTAACTTCATTAATGAAAGTTCACAAGATTTTAATTTTTTCTTCAAATCATGTGTCGGATGCAGTGGTGCAAATACAAAATAAATTCACCGGGTATATCTTGAGAAAACCTTATGTAAATCTTCCTTGTAGTTTTTCTCCACTCCAACTTTATAGTATATGGGCTAAACCTATTCTGAGGCGTCGATATATAATGAATCAAATTGCAATAGTTATCCTCAAAAACTAAATTTGTGTTTGAAAGAAAAGTATTTGCCGGAGTTTTGATTCTAGAAAGAGTGCAAGTAAACATTTAACTCTTTACGTAATGTCGTAAGATTTTTCCAAATGAATCTTTACACTATACCAAAATTTTTGAGAATTCAATCGTTTATAAAAGAAGCTTTAATTTATTCCTAAAGAATCCAAGCATATAATGGCGAATTACGTAAACACGTAACTCATTACGTTATGACGTAATTTGTACCGCTGTGACGTAAGGTTTTCTTTGGCATATCTCATTATATCTTCTTAAAATATCCAAGACAATAATCGTTTATATGATGGAAGCTATAAATTATTGCAAGCGAATAAAATCTTTAGAACTATCTCATATTATCAACTTTTTGTCGAAGTTTAATGTAAATCTTAATCTATAGTTGTTTTTCTAGACTTTATTGAATAATTTATATTATCAGCAACTGGAGTCTGGGAAGAAGAGAACTTAGTCAAAGAAAAATACTTGTATTTATTCTTTTTCAATATTTTCAATTTATTAGTTCAATTAAATGAAATGCTCGCCTTGACTATGCGAAGAGCACTTGTGATCCGTTATATCTAAAATGTGTTTACATTCTTTGTTTTCAAATTCCGAAAATTCCAAAAAAAATCAAGTGTTTTTTTACTTTAGCAATTTTGTCAGAGAATAAATTCAACCATCCTTATTCCAGTTGTCAACATCGACGGTAAGTCAATACTATACCGAAAAATTGTCGTTTGTCTAGCCCTTGTTCAAAACAACTGACTGCTATTGACAGAATAGTGCTATTTTTTAGACCTTATGGAACAGAAATAGACTGTCAGTAGTACAAAATTGTTCTCGAGAGTGAGTAGTAGACAAGCCCCACGATGTTGACAACTGAAATAAGGATGAATGTAGTCGTGTTAGACTAATTATGGATCGGAAATATTTCTACGTTAGAATGTACCTTCTCTGGAATCTCTTCTTAATCTGATATATTTTCTAGGTTTAGATTATTTCATTTATCCTAGTTTGCTATTCTCCTAACTAAATAATTAATGCAAAATTAAAAGTGTTAAAATGCTCAAGCCAAACAACTTTAATTTCATATAATATGTTTTTCGAATTGATACTTTCATATATATGTACATAACTATGAAAACTAGCAAAAATAAAGACCCCATTTAAACATTAATCCACTATGCATACATCCATATGTACATACATGTTTGATAAACAAATTAATACAAAAAAAGCCATAAATAATTGAAAGGCGTAATAACTATTTAAAAATTATATTAATGCGAAAATGTTGATTGAAAAAATAAACATACAAGTAGTAGATATAACCAATTTATTTAAAACTGTAGGCAGTTCACAGCTTTGCATATGCAGCCCAAAAGTATGCTTTGAAGTTTAAAAAAAGCATTAAAACACAAACGAAACTGTGAGTAAGTAACCTTAAGCGTTTTTATTAAACGTACATATTACGTATTTTATTGGTAAAAAATTATTTTAATTATGAATTGTGAAACAAAAATTTAGCTTTAAAAACAAATCAAAATTATGCTCAAGTACAGCAGTACACATTAAATAAAAACCTTCAATATACTCATATGTAATCAATAAATTAATAAATTTTAATTGCTTTTAATTAATTAGTAACAATTCCTCTGCTGTTAATTGAAACCGTATTTAATTTTTTTTGTTGCCATATTGCGAATATGTACTGTAGACGCGCAATATTATGTTCCATTAATTAAACTAATGTACTATGTTGCATTTTACTTCATTTCTACTTTGCCATATTTAACTACTCTTACTTTGTTTTAATATATAGTTATAATACATTAGCAAGCAATACGCAATAACATATAAAAAAATAATTTAAATAATTTTTTGATTAGCAAATTTAAATAGGCAAATATTAATATATTTGTAATTTATAATATTTATAAATAAATAAATCATACTTAAAAGTATACAATGTCTAAATGAAGAAAAATAATGCAAAAAGCATGCAAGTAAAATTAAACCACCACAAAAAGTAAACTACACCTAAAAGTAGACAGTAACTAAAGGGGTAAAAATAATACAAAAAGTATGCAAGTAAAATTTAACCAAAAAAAAATCACTAAACTAAACTTAACTTATAACCAGCAAAGCATTAATAAAGTAACAACTGCCAGTTTATAGAAGACAAGTGAACATTTTCGTCTGCCTATTTATATTGAAAACTAAAGCAAATTTTAGCACCTTGTTTTTGTTATCAATATAAATAGGCTGATGAGAATTTTTACTTGTCTGCTATAAACTGGCAGTATTTTAAATATTTAAAAGATTTAAAATAGCAAGCACTAAGTAAATAAACTCATAATGATTTTTCAGTCCCAATATTGCCAAGGAATATTGTTACAGCACCATAATAGAAATGGAACCAAGGTCTAACAAACTAATTAAAAACACTTTTTTTAATTTTTTTAACTTACTTTCTAGAAACAGTATCTAATCAAAAATGTATCCTCTTAGAAAAAGGGCCCTTTTGGCATATATTTAGAAAAATTACATATTTTAATTTGAAATTTATTTGCTTGTGGTTTAGCTTGGTCTATATACGTATTTCATTGGCGCTTAAACCAAATCATCAGTAGACTTCAACCACAAATTTTGAACAGTCACAAACCTCTTACTTTATGCACAGACTTTCAAAAACTATATGAGAATTCATAGAATAATAATATTTTTGAAAATCACAAAGAAAAAATAAGTTTAGTAGGCTTTGAAACTCATACAAAACCCAGCAAATAATTTATATTCGATATGAATCTATTTTATTTTTCTATTATTATTTGCTGGGTTTTGTATGAGTTTCAAAGCCTACTAAACTTATTTTTTCTTTGTGATTTTCAAAAATATTATTATTCTATGAATTCTCATATAGTTTTTGAAAGTCTGTGCATAAAGTAAGAGGTTTGTGACTGTTCAAAATTTGTGGTTGAAGTCTACTGATGATTTGGTTTAAGCGCCAATGAAATACGTATATAGACCAAGCTAAACCACAAGCAAATAAATTTCAAATTAAAATATAATTATGACAATATGTCGAATAATAAACTTCTTAAATGAAAAATTACATATTTAGAAAAACTAAATTCTTTTTTTAATTTTTTTAATTACCTTTTTGTAAAAGTACATAATCAAGAAAGTACGTTTCAATAAAAAGTATCAGAAAAAGTGGTCTATTAGAAAAAGTACGGTTTTCAATAATTTAATTTTTATAAACATTAAATTTTTAGAAAAGTACATTTTTCGAGAAAGTACATTTTGCGAAAAAGTTAATTCTTAGAAACAATAAGACAGTACATTTTTATAAAAAGTACCTTTTAAGAAAAAGTACCTTTTTAGAGAAAGTTCCATTTAGAAAGTGTATCTTTTGAGAAAACAGCGTTTTAACAAAAAGTACTTTTTTGGAAACAGTGAATTTTTAGAAAAGTACCTTTTTAGAGAACGTATATTTTCAGAAAAAGTATCTTTTTACAAACAGTAACATTTTTGTAACATTACAGTTTTAGAAAATGTACCTTATTAGAAACAGTACTTTAAAAAAAATCTATTTTCAGAAAAAGTATCTTTTTAGAGGAAGTAACATTTAGAAAGTGAGAAATTTTTTTTTAGAAAATTACCTTTTTTGGAAAGAAAATTTTTCAAAATGTACATTTTTAAAGAAAATTAATTTTCAAAAAAAATCTTTTTTCGAAACACTAAAATTTTGGTAAAAATTAACGGTCTGTCCCACGATGTCAACAGCAATCGCTCGATCGACAACTTGTATGGCAAAAAACAACAAATTTTCTAATGTTATTGTTATTCGCCCTACAAGTTGTCGATCGAACGTTTGCTGGTGACATCGTGGGACAGGGCGTAGATTTTTAGTGAACATTTTTAGAAAAAGTACTTTCTTAGATAAAATATATTCTAAGAAAAAGTACCTTTTGAGAGAAAGTTACATTTGAAAAGTCTGAAAGTTTCTTTTAGGAGAAGTACGTTTTTCCTTTTTAGAGAAAGTACAGAAAAAGTTCCGCTTTGAAACACTGATATTTTTGTAAAAAACACATTCTTGGAAAAATTCCCTTTACAGAAAAAGGACCATTTTTAGCTAATTTCCTTTTTAGAAAAAGTACCTTTCAAGAAAAAGTTCCTTTTCAGAAAAAGTACCTTTTCAGAAAAAGTACCTTTATAGAAAAAAAACCTTTTTAGAAAAAATACCTATTTAAAACCCCACCTTTTAGAAGGGGTGAATTTTTAGAAAAAGTTTATTTTTAGAAAAAGTATTTTCTTCGAAAAAGTACCTTTGTAGAAAAAGTAGCTTTGCAGAAAAAGCAGCTTTTTAGTAAAAGTACCTTTTCAAAAATAGTACCTTTCTAGAAAAAGTTCCTTATTAAAAAAAGTACTTATTTAAAAAAAGTTTCTTTTTTAGACAAAATACCTTTTTAGAAAAGTACCTATTTTAAAAAAGTATCCCATTAGAAAGAGTTCTTCTTTAGAAAAAGTTTATTTTTGGAAAAAGTATTTTATTCGAAAAAGTTTTTTTCTGGGAAAAGTACATTTTTAGATAAATTAAAGTTTCAGAAAAATTACTTGTTCAGAAAAAGTAACTTTCTAGAAAAAGTAAATTTTTAGAAAAAAATACCTTTTTAGAAAAAGTTCCTTTTAAGAAAAAGTATTTTTTAGACAAAATACCTTTTTAGAGAAAGTATATTTTTAGAAAAAGTACCTTCTTAGAAAAAGTATCTTTCTAATTCAATTCAAATTTCAAAGTTCAAATTAAATCCTCTTTTCATAGAATAATTCTGAAAACTGCAGCTACCTTAAATTCAAAAAGTTTACTTTATAGTTGTGGCATAACTTGAAGGTTTGAACTTAAATTCAAAACAAAAACAAGTCTTAACATTTTGTTGTTGTGCTACAAGTCAAACGTTGTCGACATCGTGGGACAGGCCGTTAGTACTGAAATATATTTACGTTACAATATGTATCACGAAATTTGTATCTACTCATGCTTTGAACTTAAGTTAAAACTTATATTTAATTAATTAGTACGAGTATCTAAAATCTTTACAAACTTTTGCAGGAAATTGGTAAATTAAGAACAAAAAGTTTGTGAAAATAATAGGTAAACAAATTTTGTGCTCGTAAGAAAAGAAAATCAGTTATTTATATAGCCAACAAACAATTTGGCTTTAATTTTTATTAGTTTACGGCCAGAAAACTATTTAAGCAAGTTTTTGCTTTACTTTGTTCAACCCCTAAGAGGTCTTTGTGTGACAACTTAAAGTATGCTTTTGTTTTATCTCAGTCTATAGATTAACAAATTAAAAGAAAACTTTCACCCGTTTCATTATACTTTTACGTAGTAGTACTTTACAAAAGGATTTCAAGTGAACAAAAGTGTAAGCATTTTGTTTGAATAATGAATGTATAAAATAGTGTCACAAACACACATTTCCACGCATACACAGTCCACAAAAATATTAAGCAGCAAAAAGGCTAATGGCAAATGAAGAGTAAGAGAATTTCTTAAAAGGGAAAAACAAAAAAGTTAAATATTTTCTAAGGTCACAAGCATTACAAAAAAAGAAAAAGGGTACAAAAAAGTCAACTTGAGTTATTATGAATTTGAAACAAAAGCATAAAATCAAGCAAAATGCCTTTTATTAAAATATTAAGTTATATTTGACAGACTTTCACATTAAAGGAATATTTAAATCTTTTTTTTTTGTCTTTGGTAACTGTTTATAAGAAAACAAATCATTTTCTTCATTATACTCCCAAATCCAAAGCATACTTTTAGGCATGTAAAGATTTTGGGTATCAAGGACAAAGTGTTATAGTTTAGGTTTGAAATATTGTGTTTTTGTTTTTTAGCATCATAATGGAATATTTTACTAAACACTAACAAAAACACACAACAATAACTTAACTTTTACTTATGCTCATTAATTAATATATACATATGTGGATGCTACATGGGATTGTGGCACGCAGAAGATCTTAAAACGTCTGCCTTTAAATTAATGTTTTATAAATGTGAATTAATATTCTCGTCTGTCGTTGCTTTTAATAAATGTCAAGTGCGAACGAAGCCAGTAGAGAACAGTTAATGCCGACTGCACTTCATGATTAACAGCCATGTTTTTATTCAAGCCAAATTGTTGTGCCAAGCAGAATTTTTGATGTACATTTCGTAATGAAAATTGACAGCCTTAGGGTATGCTTTAAATTAAAATTTATGGCAGGAAAAGGAAACAATTGCCTAAAGGCATGGTTAGTAGCTAATTGAGTCAGTCGATTGTGAGAAAAAGCTCTAATCTCTATAAGAAACAGTTGAAAAAATTAAATTCAAGTTTGTTGGCCGTTTCTCCAAGAAGAGTAGAAATTTAACAAACATAGTATATGTATCGATGGCTTAATATAAAAAAGTGGAACTCGAATTTTCGATATTTTATAGGAGAAAAAAAAACCTGAAGAATTTACAGGCCGAAATAATTTTTTAAGTTGCCATAAGTTCTGGATTCTTAACTTTAACGTACTAAAAAAAATTAAGATACGCCCTTTTTATATTCAGCCATTGGTATATGAAAGTTTTATAAAAAATATTGGACTCAAATTTTGAAGTTTCTATTATATTATACATTTATATGTTTTGTTTCATTGATTCTAAATTATTTTTAACTTTCTAGAGCCCATTGTTGAATATCGCTCAATTTATTTTAGAAAAGCTTTGGCCTATGTCACAGTTGTCTAGCGCTCATATTGGCAACTAAAAATAAATTCAGTGAAGTGCGACTTTGACCCGCGCACGAAGGGTTCCGTACGGACACGAGATATGTAATCCAATACGAACTTTAGCCTACATAAAATATAGTTTTGGCATTTTTTCGTTTTTGGGTTTTTTTTTCGGTTTTAAGTGTTTTTTAGATTTTTGGGGTTTTTTGCGTATATTGGCACTTTTTTCTTGTTTTGGCGATTTTTTTTGGGGTTTTGACGTTTTTTTAATTTTGGCGATTTTTTTTTGGGTTTTGACGTTTTTTTAATTTTGGCGATTTTTTTTATATTAGCGATTTTTTTAATTTTCACGATTTTTTTCATATATGCGATTTTTTTTGGGGGGTTTTGCTGATTTTTTCGGTTTTTGTCGTTTTTTTTTAATTTTAGCGATTTTTTTATATTAGCGTTTTTTTTTTTTTTTAATTTTGGCGATTTTGTTCATATATGCAATTTTTTTGGGTTTTGCCGATTTTTTCGGTTTTTGGCGTTTTTTTAATTTTGGCAATTTTTTAGTTTTGAGACTTTTTTTCTCGTTTTGGCGATTTTTTTCGGTTGTTGGCGGTTTTTTTTTAATTTAGGCAATTTAATTGTTTATTTAGGCAATTTATTTGTTTTGGTGATTTTTTTTAATTTTGGCGATTTTTTTTCATTTATAGTTATGGCAATTTTTTCGGTTTTTGGCGTTTTATCATTTTGGCGATTTTTTCATGATTTTGCGAGTTTTTCGGTTTTTGGCTTTTTTTTCAATTTGGCGATTATTTCAGTTTTTTGCGTTTTTTCAATTTGGCAATTTTTTTCATATAAACAACTATTTTTGTTTTTGCGCCTTTTGCCCGTTTGGTGATTTTTTTCGGTTTTTGGCGTTTTTTTCATTTTGGCGACTTTGTTCAATTGGACGATTTTTTTTGAATTTGGCGATTTATTTTAGTGTTATAAATTTTTTTAATTTTGACGATTGCAATTGGCAATTTTTTTTTAATTTTTGACGATTTTTTTTTGGTTTGGCAGTTTTATAATTTTTGGTTTTTTTAGTTTTACGGTTTTTGAAAATTTCAAGAGTTTAGCTCTTACGGTTTCCAAGATATAGCAAGTTGTCAAAATTACATAGTCAAAATTGTATTAATTTAATTATTTTTAAATTTTTGTGTTAATTGTTATAGTCTATATAAGAATACACTAATTTTACAAATTTCAAGTGTCAATATAAATACATAAATATGTACATACAATTGTATGTATATTACATGGGATTTTAACATTATTCGTTGCTCGTTTTGTAACACCCTTTAATTTTAAATGTTGCGTTTTACAAAATAAGGCCCTTTATTTATGCGAATAAACTTAAATATATGTGTACTATTAAAAATCGTCGTCTATAGCATTAAACTGCATACTTTTTAAATTATTTTTAAAAGGCACTACCACGCTCTTTGATGATCTTGTTTAATTCCTGCCTACTTTTAGGAGCAAGCTTATGCAACATTATGGGACTTATTACGAGTGTCGTGTTACGACTTCGGCTACGACGAATTTGTACTAGAGTTAAGAAGATTGCAAAGGTATTTCATTAATCTAGTACAAAATCGTCATAGTCGTAGTCGAAATAGGACACTCGTCATTAGGCCCTATAATAAATAATTTAGTTCTTAGTTCGTTTCTCTATTAGTTTTATGTTGCAAAATAGAGAAGTTTTTAACACAATAAAAGTTTAATTTAGAAGTACATATTAAAAATAGTATTAAAACCATATAATAAATAATTCAAAGAAAAAGTCTAAATTAGTAAAAATAAAAATAAAACACACACACACACACACAGAGAATATATTCATTAAAATGCCAGTAGTGTTAAACAAGTTTTAAACGTAGACTTCTAAGGACCAATTAAAAAAAAATTATGAATTATTTCTATTAGAATAAATAAAACTAAAAACTGAAAATTGCAATAATTTTTACGGAAACTAAAATATAATAAAACTCAACTTCTAAACAAGAGAACTCTGTAAAAAAACCCTCTTTAAAACGAAAATCTATTAAACTGTAATATATTCCCAGAATAATTATAATTCAAATGTATTTTCTTACTTGTTACTTAATACTTACATAAATATATACATACATACATAAAATAAAAGCTTAATAATTAAATTTAGTAATAAATTTAATGAAACTTTCTTACCAGCCTTAATAAACAGTTTAATTATAAACAAACAACTATGTAAATATTGTTAAAATTGTTTTAGTTTTAAAGATACAAAAATACTAACTTTAGTGTAAAACTAATTTTAAAGTTAAAAAAAGAAAAATATTTAATTGAATAAAAAAACAAAAATAAAGAAAACTTAAAAACTTTTGTGATCCATTAAAGAAAAAATATATAATGAAAAATTTCTTCTCTTCCAAAAATTATTTGTAAATTTTAATTATTGCAAGAAAATTATAATTATAACTCGAAAAAGTTTGTTTAAATTAAAAATTAATACTTTAAGCAGAAATTATAAGATTACATACATATAAAAATTATAACTTACACAAATGAGTTAGAAATTAAAATTATAAAAACCATAAAAAAAACTACTCTATAAAATTGAAATTAAGTTAAACATTTATTAGAGCATTTAAATACTTAGTAATACTTAGAAACAAAAGCGAAATAAAATACAAAAAAAAAGAATTGAAATTGAAGAAAATGTACTTGAAATACAAAAGAAATTATTAAATAAACTTCAAAAAAAAAATAACCAAAATTTGTTTTATTTTTTATTGGAAAATAGTTGTTGGCAACATTATCCAAAAGTGCTGATATAAACAAAGAACAGATGATACGTAAAATGGGAGAGGAATTCAAATTGTATCCTTTTTGTCCATTTTGTACTTTTTGCGTACGTTGAGTAGTTTGACAGATATATGATTGGTTTTTTTATGTTCTGATTTAGGGTTTTGTGGCAGCAAAAATAAAATTAAACAACAGATATAAACGAAATAAATAAATAAAACTGAATTTAATAAATAAAATGGAGAATCAATCTATAGTAGTTGTTCAAATGCTTCCGTCAATAAATTACTCATTGTGCCAACCTTCTCCGTCGTTGCGTTAATGTCAGTTTGAAAAGGCGAAGTTTAACTTAAGACGGATTCATTGTGCCCCGGCCTTTAAAAGTTCAACAATTTTTGTACTTTGCGTTGACGGACACATACTGAATGTAACAGAGCTCATAAGAAATCATGTATTTCAAATTAGCTTTCAGTTGAAAAAGGCAAAGTTTAACGTATGATGGATTCATTGTGCCCCGGCATTTAAAACCTGAATTTAACAAACTTGCATTGTGAATGCAAAATGAACTGTTTATGGTTTTAACGTTAAACCCAGGTTTTAACTTTGAGTGTGAAAACACTACAACAGCTCTTCTTATGTTTAAAATAATAACAAAAACTTCAACGATAGTGCATGAGACAATAGAAATATAATATTGGTAACACCGAAATAGTATGAATGTACTCATTTCAAAAATTCCTAATAACGCTTATAATATGATTAATAATCATAATGTAACATATTGCTATGTACATATATGTAAATACATTTAATGTATCTGTATATGTGTGTATTTGCACTCAAATAATAATTTTATGCATGTATGTATATATAAAATTAATTCCACATTCAAGAAAGTATGAAAGTATGGTCTTTATGATTAATTTTCTTAACAAATAACGATAAAACGAGGTGCATAGTCGTTGAGGTGAATAAACCATAATATGAAAATGGCTTGTGACCACACTAAAATACATGAGGTGAGTAAAATTCCCTTGTCTCTAGAGTTGTATTTAAAACAAAGAATAATTCACCGAACACACAGTTGTATTTTATAGATAAGAGAACACATTAAGCCTGCAACTAACGATGGGGTCAAATCTGGTACATTTATATGCTCAATGATTGTTTCTTAAAATTTTAAGGAATATGATTTTCGTACAATAGCTAATAAATAAATATAATATACTCTCTGAAAACTGCTTATTCACTTGAAAATTTCAAATTTCGTATAACAAAATGTTTGTCCAAGAAAAAATTTTGTCTGAAAAACAGTGTAATACTATGTTCACAGTTATGGTTTTAAACATGTTTAAGACGAGTTTTGTAAACACTAAGCACAACCGTTCACATTATATTTGAGATGTTTAAGGTTGACGTTATGTCAATCAATTATTGTGTTTGTAATAAATTTCGAACAATTATGTTTTATATTTACAACTTTTTTTGTAAATAATTTAATTTTTTTGAGTAATTATTGTGTATTGAATAATTTTTTTCATATGCCGTCATTTAATAGCAACATAGAGTTGCCAGAGTTATGGAAAACACCTTGAACACACCCCATTAACGTGTTTATTAAAGGGTTTAAATTTGAAACACCGTTTTTGAGATGTTTAACAAAACAAGTTCTTAAGCACGAATGAGGCGTTAAGTGTGAACTTAGTATAAGCCCAGCTTTAATATATTTTTTTATAACTTGTATGTTTTTGATTTCGTAGCCAAAGAGTTTTTTTATAAAATTCTTAATTTTTCATATTTACTTTAGCTAAACTTTACAACTTTTGTATTAATTTTGTGATTCTGCTAATTTAACTCTCACGAAAATCACATTTACATACTAATACTCACTACCATGGCCATATGTAGTGCACATAAAGAAAACAACTCGAGGAGTCCTACTAAGCTAGTAAAATTAGCTAGAAATTGTACGTATGCTGCCTATATATCATCGGGTTGTTACTGGTTTGACGCACAGACTATTAAGAATACATTATTATTGAGGCAAATCAGTAACCACCCGACGATATAACTAGCCTATAGTTATAAAATATATTAAGGGGTGTTTTCTCATCAGCAAAAAGAAATATTCATATTCTGATATTTGTTTATTTTCAAAAACCTATTTTTTTACTTTTGAGTGCCATAAAAGCCTACATGACTTTATATCATATACATATGTGTGTACATTTCTTTAAACAAGTCTACTAGAGTATGAAAGTAAATGCAAAATTTAAAATGAATTCCATTACAGATGCAGATATGCATATAAAAGGAAATAAGCAAGGCGAAATTTAAAAATAAGACGTTTTATATGTATTAATAATACACGAATATTCGTATTCATATTTGAATTGCCGAATATTCGTCAATTTTCGGACATTCGTATTTTCCAAATTCAGGCGAATACGAATACGAATATTTTTCCAAAAAAAAGTTAAACAAATAAATGTATAAACTCTAAACGAAATTTAAATAAATGGCTTAAGATAACAAATATTAAACATTTTAAAAACCCCGGAATATATCTCGAGAAAATGCGATATCTTCTAAACGGCTGGACCGATTTTCTTAAAACATGGCTAAGAACCCTCTGGATCAAGTCACCTTTCAAACAGAAAATCAAATCAAAATCGGTTCAGACACACACTAAAAACTTATAACATCCCTTTTTTAGTCGGGGGTTAATAATTTCTCATAAATTCTTTTATAGAAATTTGTGCTTTGTATCATTTTCAAAAGCTATTTAATGAAGATCGTCAAAATTTTGTATAGTTTTTATTAACGTTAAAGTACGCCAACAGGATTATGAAGCTCTTTTTTATTAAATTTTTTTCATATTTCATTTTGCAGGCACAATTTTGTGTCTATAAATTTCACATGTAATATTCGTATTCGCGAATATCGTTTCAAATATTCCTATTCGTATTCGCGAATATGAAAATTTGGCATTCGTTACATAACAAATATGTATACATATCAGAAAAACCGAAGAGCTTTTTATTTATTATGTACTATAGTAAGCTTCCAAAAAATAGTGTACTTTTATTCATAATATGGCTAGTATTTAATTTACGCCAGAAAAGCAATGGAAAAGGGTTTAATACTTCATTACAGGTATTATCTTCCTTTTCATGTGACCTGTGTTGAGTTTGTGCTGATATTATCAGTGCAACATTACTCAATATTTTATTTTGAGTCGTCTGAGGGTTAATAAGTAGTATCTGTACAAGGCGAATTCACATATCAATTCGCCTTGTATCTATATTTGTTAGATACGGCATTCTATACTATAAACAAAAGAAAACAAAGTGATCTCAAATAAAACCACAAAGTAGTTATAACAAAACGTATCAACCTTATCAATAGTCCACTTAAAAATACTTCCAAGTTAAAAAGAAAGATGTTATCAAACCTAAATGATGACTGTTTACTGCATATATTCGGATTTTTATCTCTTAAGGATCAAGTGGAAATTTCTGGAGTATGTAAGCGTTTCAAATATCTGGTAGTAAATTACATTTGGTCAAGGAAATATACGGATATACGTACACATATGAGTTGTTTGATGCCCCTATCTCAGGAACAATATAAGAACTTTTTTAAAGCAAACAAGGACAACATTCGCTCATTAGTGGTGGAGAATACAAATAATTTTGTTTACGTCTATAACACAAGTCGTTTCATTGATCGCCCCGATAATAGCTTCTACTTCAATTTAAGAATGAAAAATTTGAGGGAAATTAAATGTCCATGTACCACATATGAGAGTTCTATGATACATTTACTACATAAGCGTTGTCCAAACCTGCAATATTTAGACTTGAGTAATGATGTACACTTTCAGTGGAGTAGTGAAAGGTATTTTGACGATAGGAGAAGAGCGAAATTTAAAAAAGTTGGTGGTAAACTCGTACGGATTTAATTGGGAGTGATTGATTGAATTTTCCAACAGCTGTTAATATTCCCATCAAATAATAAGTACATAGATAGATTTTATTTTAATTTTATTTTAAGCAAATTTTGGTTTAAAATATATACATACATAAGTATGTATATATATACATACATAAGTATGTATATTAACATTGCTCATTTACTTCAAGAGTGTCAAAACTCAAAAAATTAATTTTTTGAGTTAATAATGCAGAATAATGCATGCCGCATTTCCGTATTTTGTCTTTTGTAAAAATTTCATATACCTACATACATACACACATAAATAGCTTGTACCATCACCTCCTGAGAGAAGAATATTTTTTCACGCCTTCATTGAGTTGTATGCAAATAGAAAACTTAAAACTAGTTTATTTTTATATTGTGACACTATTAAAGTAAATGAGCAATATGCTGCGTTCGAGAGCTCAAAAGTTTTTAAATTTTTTTTTAGTAGATATATGTATTTTATACTGGATTTTACTTGATTGCGTTCGTGTACACATAACCAACCCATTTACTGGAGAGGGCGAACTCAAAAGGAAAATGACAATTCACTTATTAAATATAAATTTTTGCCAGTAATATCCAGTAAAACGAAACCATATCGCTTGTTTAATCTAAGGACGTCATAGATAAATCAAAAAATCAAATTTTTGGTTTAGTGATGCAGAATTAATTCTCATATCGTTCTTCATATTATGTACAAATTTCATACAAACATCTTGTTTACTCAACTCTTGAGAGAAAAATAAACGGCCCTGTTCTGTAAACCGATCGATTTGAAATCGAACGACAGCAGTATTTTTTTAGAATTTTTTTATTATATAGATTCTTAAATATTATATCTAAAAGAATATTATCGCACATTTTGAAAACGAGAAATTTACTCGCATTCGATTTACAGAACAGAGTCCAAAATTTTCTTTTTCCATTAAGATGCATATCCTTTAAATCCAATTTATCAGCAATATTTCAATATATATACATATATATAATTTTTGTCCTCTTTTTTCATCTAAAAAGCTGAATACCTTAGTAGCCATTGCTTTATAATATAAGTTGTATTAACTAAGTAAATAAACTAAAGTAAGGAGAACCAAATGCTATTTTCAAAACAAGAAAAAAGTGTATACATAATACACTAATACTAATAATGCTATGGGAATACAGAACATACCTAATTATTTTCAAAAGTGAATAAAATAAATACATTATTTGAGACTTTTTTAGATTTTTAAGGCCGTATTATATTTATATGTATAATATCTTTGCATACTACATACATATATGTATGTATATGCCCTTAATTATGAAAGTGGTCTGAGTCTGCATTTTTGCTTCAAAATATGAAATAAATCTTAAAAAAAAACTTTAATAAATATTATATAAACTTAGACTGTACAACACTAAATTAAAATATTGCATAATATAAAAATATATTTTGATTTATTGAAATGCAATCCACTAAAAATAAATATCAAAGAACAGACACTTTTATAATTAAGATCACATACATATCGAGCCTTGTCTTCGATTTTATCGTAAGCGACATGTAATCGAAAATATAATTTTTTATTGAAATTAAAATTTAAAGACCTGTCCATAATTTAGAATTATCAAAATGCCAAAAAAATTAAGACACGAGCTGTACAATTTTATCGTAAGGTACAATTTACGTATGTACATATGTATGTAAAACAAATTTTAATATTATTAAAAAACCTGAAAACTTGAAATAATGTCGTTTGCGACTAATCGAAAATAAGGCTCGATATGTATGATTTTTTATATTTTTTTTGCATTTTATGTATAATGTTTAAGCGCCAAAACTATTAGCAATCACCTGTTGAATGTATCGATGGTTACAAGTAGAAAGGTCCTAACTCGTATTTTTTACGAAATTGAGTTTTTCAGCGATTCGAATACATTTCACACAAATAGACCTCGTCACAAAAATTTATTGCAATAGTTTAAAAAATAACGATTTTACAAGCAGTTGCACAAAACAGTTGTATATACATACAAGCAGTTGTACTGTTTATTATGTTTTTACTTTCTCCTGCAAAATTACAATTATTTGGGTTGGGGCTTTTCTACTCATGACCAACGTACTTTTATATGCGAATGTTTATATTGAGAGTAATTTCTTTATATTAGTTACTCATTACTGTATTCAGAAAAAAATAATAAAAAAATTTTATACAAAATTTATTTTGTAAACCTTTTTTAAACCAAAATTATTTTTTCTGAATACGGCAGTGAGTAATTAAAAAAATACTTTCCATAAAGAGCTTAAGACCCAGTAGTCATGGCCTGTTATAATACATAATTTTATAATTTCTAATTATATTTTAATGTTTTCAATAATATTAATAATAATATGCACTCTCAAAAAACTTACAAAAAAATTTGTATCATTTACGTATTATGTACCCGTATGTTAGTATACTATATAATAAATAAATAAATAAAAAACTGTGAACATTTTTTTGTTAAACGTTTTGCAAACCAAAACTATTTTTTTCTGGATAAGAAAAGTACTCGAATACAGCTATAATTTCATATTCGACAAGCCGACATATGGTCCTCGATCGAGACGTTGTTGTAAATATCGCCGACGTCGATCAATATTAACCGTCGACGCCGATCAAAAGGCCTCGGCTAGTAACTCCAATCAAATAGTAACTTAAAGAGGCATTTCAAACCGGAACTCTTTAAAAAGCGAGATTTCTCATAATACTTTCAAGTTAAAAAAATAAACACAAAATGATGTTATTAGACCTAAATGATGACTGTTTACTATATCTAATCGATTTTTTGCCTATTAAGGATCAAGTGGCAATTTATAAAGTATGTAGACGTTTCTACTATCTTGTATCAGAACACACTTGGGCACTTGTGTATACGGATATTCGAACTCAATGGAGAAGTTTGCTGGCGCATTAGTAGACCTAAATATAATTAAAGGAAAATAAATTGTAACTTAAGAAATTTATAACTATAAATAGGGCCTATATACACATGTATAACCTTCCTGTGCTGGGGCGTCTCAAAATCCAAATAAATAAGTAGTGGTTGAGAGAATACAAATAATTTTGTCGCTTGGTTGGTCGCCCAGATAATATATTTTACTTCAAAGTAAAAATGGTAAATTTAAGGGAAATGTGCTTGTCCATGTGAGAGTTATATAAAGATGATATACTTAATACAAACGCATTGTCCAAACCTGGAACGTTTAGACTTGACTAATGATGAATGCTTAGACTGGAGTAACGAAATGTAGGTACATTAACGATATGAGAAAAGTGAAATTTAAAAAGAAAATTAAAGTAAACCCTTACCGATATAATTGGATTGATTGATTCAATTTTACAGCAGCTGTTAACATTCCCATCAAATATGTATAAACGTGGAATTTTGTCAAGTGGGACAAAGGCAGAGTTGTAGTTTAAAAAAATACAACAAGATTTAAGCAATACATATTCTTTCGTAGGCAAATTCCTATGTCTTAAAAATAATGAAAACTAAGATAGTTACGAATAAATTAAATGCATTTTTCTCATAATTAGTGGTTTATTCGATATTATTTATATGAAAATCAGGATTAAACTTTCAGTTTTGAAAACTATTTTAAGTAGACTATAAAAAGACAAAAGGTCGAAGAAAAAATAAAACAGATTTTTGTATTTAATTTTGCAAACTAAACAGCTGTACTAGCAACCAAATTTCTGAAGACTTCAAGACAATTGGCCTTTAAGCAGCACGCCCCTGTGGTTTAAAATTCCTTTAAAAAAACTTTTCAACTTAAGTCAAATTATAATACATACAACACTACACGCATTCTCCTGATTGCTTCTCAAACAAATCAATAAAGTGTGTTCAAACGTAGGATATGCATAAACGTGTACATACATATTAGTGATGTAACGAATGTCAATTTTTGATATTCGCGAATACGAATATTTGAAACGATATTCGCGAATACGAATACGAATATTTAAAACGATATTCGCGAATACGAATACGAATATTATATGCAATATGAAATATTAAAAAATTGTTATGAAAAAGGACTTCACACTCTTGTTGACGTACTTTTTAGTTAATAAAAAGTACCCCAAATTTTAATGATCGCCATTGAATAATATTTGAAAATGATACAAAGCACAAATTTCTATAAAAAAATTAATGTATTTGTACAAACTAAAATTTTTAGTCATTCAATTAAATTTCGTTTAGGATTTATGCATTTATTTATTTAATTCCTTTGGAAAAATATTCGTATTCGTATTCGATTCAATTTAGCGAATACGAATATATTCGTATTCGTGTCCGCGTGAATTTGACGAATACGAATACATTCGTATTCGCTTGAAAATGAGCGAATATTCGACAATTCAAATACGAATACGAATATTCGTGCATCACTAATACATATGTATGTATCTATATTAACAAAATAATTAAAAATTCAGTGTTTCTTTAATATTTAATTGAAAGAAGAAGAAAACAGTTTACAAAAAGACGTTAAAAAATTAATAGAAAATGGTTGGCAATTTTCCTGTTTCGAGTAAAAGTTAGTTTTGAATTTTGTATTGAATAGTAAAGATGGCAGATGTCTTAAATTATCGGATATTTTAAAATTGTGGTGTGTATTCTCTTAAAGTTACATGGATAACAAAAACAAAACTGCATAAATGTAAAGAAATGTGTTTTTTTTTAAATTCACCGTTTTGAAAAGAGAGAAACGCTTTGAAATTCTCACGTTTATTTCATTTTAGAAATGTAATGCAAGCAAGCAAAAACAATTTTTGAAACTTTGTTTTTGTTTTAATGGAAATCTTCACTTCTTCGACGTATTCAAAATACGACAACTCGACAAAGTTTACTTTTCAGTAGAGTAAAAAAACTAGTTAATTCTCTCATTATTGTAAAAATAAATGATGTGCGGTCCATAATATGGTTTAAAAATGCTTACCAATTTATAAAATAAATATTTTATTTTGCACTGGTTTGCGTATTTTTATGAGATAACATATTTTAGTGGATCGAAAACAAAAATTTTTTTAGAGTTAGCATATTTAGTCGGAAAAAATTCAGGATTTTTTCTAATATCTTTACTTTTGAATAAATTTGTAAAATCTTTTACTCAATAATAGACATAGAATTGAAAAGCTACAAGAAAAAACTTAAAATACCATAAAAGAAATAACTTAAGGCTGACTGAAAGCCCCTTCCATTTCGAGGTAGCCAGCTTTAGCACTCTATAACTCACTCTCTAGTTCACTCTAAGTTCTCAATTTCGAAAGATAATATCATTGACTATAATCAGTGCATACATTATGTGTATATTCTGTACATACATTATAATATGTTTAAAGTGACCATATCTCTAAAACTAACAGGATAATAAAATCCTTACCAGATTCGTGTTCAGCATGCCAAATGCAATAAGATATGAGGTAGAATTATAAAATTACAAAATTTTTTCAAATATTGGAATTTTACATGGGAGTTAGCATTTATTTTCACCAAAAGAAATTATACTTTAAGATAGCAGAATAAGAAAAATGTATCTATGTAAAACGAAAAAAATCTTTTTTTTTATTTGAAATTCATTTTACGGATGAATATTGCATAGGAGAGTTATTTGCCATCAGAAAGTCATTTTGACCAAATTTGAGTTAACATCTTTTAAATATAGGCTCTCGACACACAAATATATACATACACATCGAGCTTTATTTTTGATTTTATCGTAACCGACAAAAATTAAAGTTTTCCAAAGAAGTTTTTTTTTACATATTCAAATATGTTTTTGTAGGTAAATTGTCGCTTACGACAATTTTGGCATTTTGATTATGGCCCATACAATTTTAATTTCGATTATGTAGGTACCAATTTAATAAAACATTTTTTAAAATTAAAACTTCATAAAAGTGCGGTTGCAAATCATAATACAAAACTTAAAAAAAATATCGTTTTGTTAAGAATGCAAATTTTGAATAAAATAATACTTTTTTCAATAACTACTAAAAAGATATTTTCAAATTGAATAATGATTAGGAAAATAACTGAAAATTGTTTCCCGTGACCACTTGAAGTTTATATAAATAAACAGGTATGTATTTATGAATGACAGAGTAGATATTTGACGGCCTTATGCATAATGAAAAAACTATCATGAAGTTAGCAGCATAAGTAGCAAAATTGAACATGGCCTTAACGAATTTTGCCATACAATTTGACATTAAACCCACAATTTGATGTTAACCCACTATTAAATACTGGCTAGATTTTTTATGTAAAATTGTGTGGCAAAACAACACTATTACAACACTTGTAAGTTTTGAAAACAACCCCCGGACCCACGATATCGAAAAGAAACTTTATACTGCTTACTTAGATAAATGCTTATATTGAAAACAAAAATAAATTTTCTTATTTTATTTTCAATATAACTAAGCAAGCGATATAAATTTTTTTATCGACATTATGGATCAGGCCGTTAATTTATTTATTTATTTCGGGATTTCACGTGTCAGTGGGACAATTTAATAACCCAGCGGGAAACCCAGAAGACATTACTTCAGCCCTCTTTAAAGGCCTGCTTAGCCTTTTTTTAAATCAATTCACTATTATTAATGTAGAATGCTTCAAATCTTCCGTACAAAATATGAAATACATTCTATATAAGGGGAAAGGGAAGGAGTAACACTATAATTTAAAATTTGCCATCTCAAATTGCCGTTGTGTGTGAACTAAGAAATTTCATTTCATTTTATTTATTAAATAAAATTTTTTGATTTTTTCCCCAAGCGCAACTTTAAAATGCACCGCCCTATTTAGAGCATCCGTTAGACTTACTAACTTTTCAAACATTTCTAACTACGATATTTGTTTGTTAAGAAAACACAGAAGTGCCCTTTTAGTCCAACATTAAAATATAATTGATGTAAGGACTTACCTGCAGCAGGCTGCACTTTGGCATGGATTCCACCATTTTTTTTTTGCTAAAAAAGCTTATTCTTTTATGATTTCACTTAAAATACAAACAGATAGAGCACTACATAGCACATTATATTTTTATTTAATGTTAAATACCTTTGCTTATTAAATATTACATAATTAACAAAAATTATACATGAGCCCGCCTAAATTTTTCACAATCTACTTACAAATTAAAAGATAATTGAAGAGGAGCACGAAGAAGTTAATAACGAAGAAGTTAATACGAAGAAAAGCTGGAGCGCATTGTTGTATTTTACTACATTTTTTCATATCCGTTTTGTAATGCACCATCTTTTAACGTTAGAAATTGTCAATTTGTTGTATACCTTTGTAAACTAAAAATATTAATTTGCAAAAATATAAACTTTAAGATTTAAACCCGTAATAAAAAGGTAATAAAAATTATTGGCTCAACGTATAATTTTTACACTGGGTTGTATTTCCATTGTATTAAATACTCTTTTACAGGGTTGTTACATCTTCTGCCTCGAAGAACAAGCAGAATGAAAATAAAATGAACAACAAAATAAGAAAGAACAACTACTTAAACAAGTAGAAAACAGTGCATGAAAGAAATTAAATAAAAAAGCTGGTACGGAATAAAAGAGGTTTGTTTTGTGAAAAAGGGCTCAGTCGGTGTTTTCAATTTTCACAGCTTATAGCAAAAAAAAATTAACTCTTCATAAGACTAATTTATTTGAAGTATCACCACGAAGGATTTTTATAACAAAAAGAAAAAAATTTAAACAAAATTTAATAAATGTAAACTTAACATAAGCGGCGCGTGAGAACTGACAGCTGCTAAAGTGACATTTGTGTGTGAATAATTGTTTTTTGTGCGGTGTTTTTGTTCTTGTATTTAAAATCAAAGAGAATGTATTGAATAAAAATTGTTGTTGTTATTTTGATAATTTCTTGTTTTTAAAGAATTTCATACAAATACTTATAGTTGTTCTTGTAATCTTTCAAAAGCGGGAAGTGGAGAAAATAAGAGATAAGAAGGATAAAAACATAACAATTAACCAAAAGTATTGTTTACTATACTTTTATTTTAACATTTTTAATATTGTTTGAAAACTATAAAAGTGCCAATTGAATAAAAACACAAATGCCAATATTGCAGAAAATCTATTGAATGACCGAACGCAAATAAAATGAATTCAATGAAACATTTGATATTTACAACATTATTACTGTCGACATTATTTGTGGGAAAAATGTTACATTTTTAACTAAATGCAGTGTTTTAAGCAACAACAATATATAACAGATCCTCAGGATTCTTCTTTAAATTTAACGCAAAATTTTATGATCTTTGATAACTCTAACATTTCAAATTGTGGCGACTCAATTGCAACAACACCGACCAACTATCATCTTCAGCAGCAGCAACATAACTCACCAGTTCATCAGCTAAACAACAGTAGTAGCAACAATAACTGTGATAACTATAATCAAATATCATCATCGCCCAATCATCAGAACCACAACAATTCATCCCCTTCACCTGCAGCAACATCTAATTTTACAAGCAATCAGCACCCTAAAATGCCACACTTCGGATTAGGCGCTGGCCCTGGTATGCCCAATAATGCTTATGCTCAAACTCCACCTAGTCCTCCGTTGCATCATGCTGTTGGTGGTGGCGGTGGTGGTGGTAATGGTGGCTTGATGCCTCCGAGTCCGCCCAATCATCATCAGGCTCATAATCAGCACCAGCAACAACAGCAGCATCATCCTCATTTGGCTATGCTACCGCGAGGCCTTAGTGGTAGTAATCCAGGCGGTGGCGGAGGTGGATCAATTATGTCCACAGGACTTAATGCCTCCGTCAGTTCGCTCTCATCTGCCACATCATTTCGTTCACATATTGAGGAGAAAAAATTAACCCGCGACGCTATGGAACGTTATATGAGAGAACGTAACGATATGGTTATTGTCATACTACATGCAAAGGTAAGTTTTCATATCCAAATGTTAAGGAAATTGTTATTAAACTTAATTTGCTTAACCTTTACATTTATAAAAGGAATTATGAATCATAGAATGGTAGATAAGAGAGCAACACCCGGCATCCGATGTTGGGCGAAGAATTTTCATTTAGTTTATTAAATACGCAGTTTTAAATTTCTTTCGGTATATATAACGTGCGATATTCTAAATCAATAACACACTGTCATATTTCTATTTGGATTTTGTGCATTGAAAGTTTGCTTCTAAAGGAACTGATTAGTACCTATCCTTTTAAGTTTTCAAATCTCACTGATTTCTTAACAAACAAAATGGAAATAATGAGCAGCTCACTTTTTCTATTTAAAATCCTTTTCCATTGCTTATGGAATAAAACTCAATTTTATAGTGTGAACATACGACTTGATAATTATCTATGTAGATAATTTTTTAAGTTAGAAACTGTACGCTAATTTTTGATCATAATAAACTTTTAGGATTCATAAATTTAAAGTTTCTTATTATGGCTTAAAACTTAATTTTCCCTGATGATTCTTGTTTTTAATTTAGAAAGAATATTTCGAATATGGTATAATAACCGTGACCAAAGGGATTTTGTAAAAAATTTAAAAAACGGGACATGATCGATCAAAAAACAGGATTTTGAAGAAAATACCGCCAAAAAGCGAGATTTCAAAATAAATATATTTTAGAAAGCATGATGTAGAAAACATACTTTTCAACTCGAAAGAGACACCTTTAAGTAAACAAAAATATTTTTTAACCCGCAAATAAAAAGAGGGTTGTTATAATTTTGTAGTGTGTGTCTGTGCGTTTCCACGTACAGGCCAAACGGCTGGATCGATTTTGATTGAGTTTTTTGTTCTGTTTGAAAGGTGACTTGATCGAGAAGGTTCTTAGCTATATTTGAAGAAAATCGGTCAAGCCATTTAGAACATATCGCATCTTTTCTAGATATATTCGGGGGTTTTTAAAATTTTCAATTTTTATTATCTATATACATAAATAAAAAATCAAATGTCGTTTGTTGGTAATCGCATCAATTAAAAATAGCTGCCCTGATTTCGCTTTTTTTTAAATATATTTATATGCAAAAAAAAATTAGTAACGCACACTTTTTTTAAATTATCTAAAATCGGACAACGGCTGAACCGATTTGTCCAATTTTTTAATATTCGTAGTAATTAAAAAAATCGTACTAATGAGTGGATAAGTGGGCGTGGCACCTTCATTGTCCTTATAAGGTGTTCAGAAACAAAAAGTCGGAATAAAATAAAAGTGGACGTTGCACCTCGAATACATACAGGGCAATTATGTAAAAAATTCCGCGAGAAATTTCTCCATTTTCCAATTAGAATTTTTTGTTTTCCCTATCATTTGCTATTTGTTGGAATTGTTCCCTGGGAAAAATTTCTCGCGGAATTTTTTACATAATTGCTCTGAAATATTTTTTTAATTTTGGAATACATATATGCATCTAATGCAGCAAGAAATGTAAAATTTTGTGTAAATAACGATTTTATAATGGGCGTTGAACGTGGGTGTTTGTCACCTAGAAAATATTTACTTTGAGATGTCTAGAAAACGAATATAGGAAGAACGTTGAAATTTTGTATTGACAAACTCCGTTGAAATGGCGTACTGCCTCTCATATATTGCAAATTTTTGTTTGTCTTCAAAAACAATTCCTGTAAGATGTAGTTTTTTATATGTTACACTTACGTAATAAATTGTTCGAACTTATAGGCTTATTGAAAATAAATAAATAAATAAAATTATTAGAAATTTTGGGCACGAACAAGAAAAGTTTCAAGATAAAATACTTCATCGAAATAAAAATTTTGGTCGATAAAAAATTCGCTGCTCAACGAAATTTTTGACGCTAATAAAATAAATTTAACATTCGATTTTTGATGTTGGTAGCCAGCGAAGATCGAAAATCGAATGCAACTAATAATGAGGGCCTCAGTTAGGTCGGTTATGTAAAAAAACGACGAAATGTGATTATTGTATGGGATTTAATAAAATTTTATTTTTTATTTTTTGAATTTTTGAATAAGGACATTGCTCTATACTTTATGACGTTCTTTTATTTCAGAATATATGAGAAGCATGCGAATCCATGCGTCGAAATTTTTGAAGTTCTATATTTTATTAACTTATATCAATTAAAACATCGAGCCATAACCGCCAAAAAAACACTTAAGCGACATAATATTCAAACTTAATTTGTTTGTTTCGCGATCTTAAATAACACTATGCAACAATTTTTAAGATTTTTTTTGCTTAAATACAGAATTTAAAAAAAACTTAAAAATTATTTTTTTTAATCTAAAGGGCCGCACGTAACTCAATGAATTTTTATCCGTTAAATACATTAAAATAATGGGCTGATAGTAAACAGTTCTTAAGATTTTTGGAAATATCTTTGTAAACTGCAAAAAATACGTTTTTCGCGAATATCTCGAAAACGCTTCTTAAGAAAAATAAATAAATGCCATATTCGTGTTCAGCGACCCTAAATTAGCTAAGAAAACATCTAATTTTAGAGGTTCATTTTTTTTGTTGCATAGTGTAATTGATTTTCGACAAAAAACGAAGTCCAAAAATTGTTTAGCTTTTTTTAGCGGTTATGTCTCAACATGTGAACCAAGTTTAAATTTTGGCCGCACGTTATATGAAAACGCGACATTCTGTGACGCGTACTAAGAAAAAAATAACGGTTAATACACAAAATTTTAATTTTTTCATTATGCATTATTATAAAAGGTTGCATACATTTAAGAGATATATATGTACATATGTAGATTAATTCTTATTTATTTTTTCCTTCAAGCAGTTGCTTATTTTTTCCTTATTTTTTATGTACAAAATTTTTTCTTGAGACTGTTTTTTGGTTTATTATGTAAGAAAAGTTTTAAATTTACCAAAGTAGTTAAGTTGGTTTCGTGAGAAAAATTAACTATTACCACAAATTGTATTTAATACTTATTAGAACCACATAATTTTCTTTTTATCATTTCCTCTACTTAATCTTAAACATAAAATGTAAATTATGTTATAGTTTCGAAATATTGCATTTTATGCTAATTTTTTCTTTTCTTTTTGTTTAAATTGTTGAGAAGTGGCATTATTTTTTGGTTAGCAGCTTCAAATAAAATAGATCTCAATGCAATTATGCAAAGTAAAGAATTTAATGCAAATAGCGCAAAAGATTAAGTAAAACCAGAAAAAGTTCGTCGTCAATGTGGTCAAAAGTTGGAAATTTGTATAAACACTTGAGTTGTTGTTTTGTTATTGCTGTTTTTTTTCTAGCTACATATACTATAATATTATTTTTTTTCTCTCACTCACATCCTTCACACCTGAATGCCTTTTGCATTAAACAAATTATAATCATCACTACCAACACTGTCATCGCCGCCCGTAATCGTACGTATTCGTCAGTGGAAACAAAAAATAAAAACGGCACAAGTGCGCTTTATATTTAATTAAAGTTGTAATACAATTAAATTCCTAATCATAATTCTGATGGCTTATTTTTTTTCTTTTTGTTTGCTTGTTTGTTTCAGTTTCTAATTTATTGTTGCAATTATATGTTATTTTTGTAGATTTCATCGTTAGTTTTGAGAAATATGTATTATAGACAAATTGCAATAGAAAAACTCCATAAAATATTTGTGGTTAGAAATAAGATGTTTAATCATTTGATTAATTTTATTCTTATTGTTTTTAAAATTAAGGGGGAAAAACATAAAAATAGCAAGCTTTTTGGCGGTTAAATGGAGACAGCCAGTCAGCCAGCCAGCGCATGCTAAAAAGGTTTTATTTAATCAAGTGCATTTTTGAAGTATGCACATTTGTTTTTTTTTCTGTTGGGACCTTTTTTTTATATGTATTTCGGTTACACTTCAAAGAGCAACGTGAGAGTTTCTCAAGACCTGCAAAAGTGATAATTTATGAACAAAAAGACCACAAAGAATTTAGTGCAATTTTGGTTGCTGGTCAAGAAAAATGTGTATGTATGTATGTATGTATGTACATAAAACCAGGGCATTTGACTGAAGCACTATGACAACAAAGAGTGTTAAGTAATATTATATTTAAAAGAAAAAAAAAACCAATTGCTAGCTGTTTCTGGACCTAATGAAACACTGTTTGATTCAGACATGTATTTATTGATTTAAATAGTTTGCAATCATTTTGGATTCTATAAAATTGTCTACTAATTATGTATTAAACTGTTAATAAATACATGTCTTAATCAAACAGTTTTTCATTGGTAATTAGTTGGTTACGCTTTTTTTACCCTTGTGTGGCATTTGGCACACAGATGTAAGCCCGACCTTAGTTAGAAAAACAGCATCATTGCAACAAGTGTTTCATGATTTCCAATCCCTTGAATAGTCTTCAAAAAAAAAGAACTTTCTGCACTTCTTCGAGATCAATATGATCTTATCTTATAAACTTCTTTATGACTTTTATGTTTGCTGCTTTGCTGTATTCGCCTTCTAAATCTAAAAATCTTTCTTTAACTTACTTTCAATAATTGATTACTCTTCTCCAGGTTGCCCAGAAATCCTACGGTAATGAGAAACGTTTTTTCTGTCCTCCGCCCTGCATTTATCTCTTCGGTAGTGGATGGCGACGCCGTTATGAGGAAATGCTGCAAAAGGGAGAACTCGAACAGGGGGCACAGCTGTGCGCCTTTATCGGCATTGGTAGTGCGGATCAGGATATGCAACAATTAGATCTTAATGGCAAACAATATTGCGCAGCAAAAACTTTATTCATATCGGATTCCGATAAACGTAAACATTTTATGTTGTCGGTGAAAATGTTCTATGGCAATGGCCATGATATTGGCGTCTTCAATTCCAAACGTATTAAAGTGATTTCGAAACCTTCAAAAAAGAAACAATCTCTAAAAAATGCCGATCTTTGCATAGCCAGTGGCACAAATGTTGCACTTTTCAATCGTTTACGTTCACAAACGGTCTCTACACGTTACCTGCACGTTGAGAATGGGCACTTTCATGCCTCCTCCACACAGTGGGGAGCTTTTACCATACACCTGCTGGACGATAATGAATCCGAATCGGAAGAGTTTCAAGTAAGAGATGGTTATATACATTATGGTGCGACCGTTAAATTAGTGTGCTCGGTGACGGGCATGGCCTTGCCACGTCTGATAATACGCAAAGTGGATAAACAAATGGCTTTATTGGAGGCCGATGATCCGGTTTCGCAATTACACAAGTGTGCATTTTATATGAAAGACACGGATCGTATGTATTTGTGCTTGTCGCAAGAGAAAATTATACAATTTCAGGCGACGCCATGTCCGAAGGAACCAAATAAGGAAATGATTAATGATGGTGCGTGCTGGACGATTATATCGACGGATAAGGCGGAGTATCAGTTTTATGAAGGCATGGGACCAGTATCGTAAGTATTTGGCAAATGTTTCCCTCTCTAATGTTATTTTTAGCAAATAAAATAATTTAAGGACTTGTCCCACGATGTCGAGAGAAAACGTTCGATGGCTTACTTATGTATATGGAAAACAAAAACAAATTTAATTGTTTAATTATTGAGCGAGTGTCTTATTTTGACCACGAATACGTCGGTTTTGTACAAGTTCATAGTCAAAGTGTTAATACGACACTCGTAACAAGGTCCATTATATTGTTTTCAATATAAATTATTAATCCAATGATTTCTGTCGACATCGACAGGCCGTAAGTGTTACAAATTTCACGAAAAACTTCAAAGGGAAATATGGCAAAGTCCAGTAAAGGAAACTATTTAAATCACTTGGTGTATTTATTTACTTCCCCTGACAAAATAAAGTGAACAAAACAAAGAGAAAAATTAAAAAAAAATCACGATTTAAAAATCAGAGAGAAAATCGGGTTAAAAAATATTCAGGATAGGATTAAATATTTTTTACTTCTTATTAAAAAATACAAATAAAATTTTTTAAATTGTTTTTGCAAACAGAAAATTAAAAAAAAATTATTAATATTCGGCCCTGTTCTGTAAATCAAATCCGAGTAAATTTCTCGTTTTCAAAAAATTAATAATAGTCCTGCAAACGTGTTTAAAATCATACAAGATAATTTTCTTTCCGATATGATATTTAAAAATCTAAAGGGTCCGCCAGATAACTTTTTTTTTGAAAATGCTATAAAAAACTACTGAAGCCTCGGCTGTTTGGCATGTAGCGCCGTCCTGTTGAAACCAAATATTGCCAATATCCTCCTCTTCAATTTTTGTGAACAAAAATGCGACAATTTTGCTTGTTTACATACCCGCCAAGATCAAAATGAGCTTCATCTGAAAAGATTATTTTTTTTGGCAAAATCGGCATCTTCTGTAAGTCGATCGCAGGCCCACTTAGCGAAGCGAAAACGGATGGTCAGTTGGCTCGTTCAGCGGAAGGATAAAACTAATTATCTGTCAAGTCAGACATGTGCTAAGTGTTACCATTCACGAAATAAGCACTAGTTGAAAAAAAAACGTTAGATGGCGGACCCTTTATATAATGAAAAATTAAAAAAAAATCTAAAAAAAATATTTCTATCGTCAGAGTTAGTTCTACTAAAAATTATTTTTACTGCAAGTATTTTTTTCTTGATCACTAAAAAAAATTCAAATCAAAAAGTTTAATTAACGTAAAATTTGTATACTCCTTACAGCTCTCCAGTAACTCCGGTACCAATAGTTAATTCCCTAAATCTAAATGGTGGCGGTGACGTTGCCATGTTAGAGTTAAGTGGTGATAACTTTACACCCCATCTACAGGTGTGGTTCGGCGATGTTGAGGCGGAAACTATGTATCGTTGTACGGAAACGCTGCTATGTGTTGTTCCCGAAATATCCCAATTTAGAGGTGAATGGTTGTGGGTAAGTAACTTTTTTTTTAAGCAGTACCAGCACTCACGGGGATAAACCCTACTCATGCAATGCATTGTGCTAGAACTAGAAAAATAGGTTATGGAGACGAGGATGGAGGGAGTAGTGTCTGTGGACAATCGATTTAAACGTTGAAAGTGACAGAAACGAACAGTATGGCTAAAAAAGGAATTCTATCTGTGCGATTTATTGGCCAATCGACCACTATGCGACAAATGAAGACTTTTGAAAAAACACACGGACTGGAAAGTATAGGTTCGTTAGTAGTACCAAGGGTTAATAAGACCCTATACTCAGTTTAGCGTTTGTGGTGGCAAATTTTATTACAGGGCTCCGAAGATTTCGAAAATCAGTGCACCCCCAAAAAATTGTGTCATCAGTTTTTGGCCAACAGCTTATTCAGACTTGTTGATAGCGTTTACTTATATATTGCCATAATGTTGCTTAGAGGCCACTAAACAAATCTTGTAAACATCTTATGCCAAAAAAATTATTTTTTCGTGTCCTTTTTTGTTGAAAAATAAAAGATGTTTTTCACCTTTCCACAGAATAACTTACAGGGACTCCAAACTTTTTGATGACAATATTTGGCAAAGTTGTAGCTACGGTAAAACTGAACAGCTTATATGAACATATCAATATAATGGGAACTTGTCTAGGCACCCTAAATAACTTATTAAGACCACTTTGAAATGAAATTAAAAAAAGCAAATAAAACAAAATTACATAAGAAATTCGTGCCTGAATTCAATAATTTTTATTATGATAATCTCATCGCTATAATAATTATATAATCGATTTTACTATTCAGTAATATATTTTAACGATATTAACTGTCGGTTGAAGTAATCGAATTAACACCCTGGGGGGTTATTATGTAATCCGAATCGAATGGAAATCTGTTCGAATTGTAATGTTAATAACATAAAAATTCGAACAGTTTTCTTTTCATATCGAATTACATAATAATCCCCCTGTTTCCACAAATCAGCCCGTCGACTCATCTAGAAAATTTGTATGAAATCACTAAAAAAATCACATGCTTTTCAAATATATTTTCTGCTCAAGTCGATCGTCTGTGTTCTGGAAACAGGGGAAAGGTTTGACATTTTACTGTCGACAGTCAACGAATATCGAAAGTCGAATGGAATAAAGGCATAAATGATTAAAACCTGTAGCTCAATTACTTAAGAAAATTAAAAAAAGTATATACTTTTCAGTTGACAACAAAATTCTCTTTTTCATTCTCTCCCTCGACAGGTCCGTCAACCCACTCAAGTGCCTATATCTTTAGTACGCAACGATGGCATTATTTATGCCACCGGTTTGACATTTACATACACGCCCGAACCGGGACCACGGCCACACTGTACGCAAGCCGATGATGTAATGCGTACGAGACTTAATAACAATAACATTACAAGCATGAACAACAACAACAACAATAATAATAATGTGGGTTCGCCTGGTGACGGGTCACAAGGTCTAAATAGCAATCACATGCACCAGCAGCAGCAACAACAAACCCTGCCCTCGATGTCGGAAGTGCAATGGAATACTCATGCGGGTGGATTATCTTGAGTACTGCCCACAATTTTTGTTTGGTATTTAAAATTGATTTTGTAACCGTTACAACTTGTATTTAAGAAACTAAGAAGAACAAATTAAGGAACAGAACAAATACGTTTGGCACTTGTTCTAGGACGCTCCTGGAGTTGCAATTATTAGTAGAATAAGTTTTATTTTTTAAACAAAATATTTAATTATCTAAATACTTCATTAAATCTTTCTTTTTTTTAATCACGTATCTAAAAAATAATCGCGATGCCAAAGTAGAAAGAGTATTTTACATAAGTGTTTTAGAACAAGTTGCAAAGCAAGGCACCTTTTAGGTAGGGAAAGTTTAAAGAAAGTTTTTCTTAGTAGCAAATTCGTTATATTTTGGTATACATATTTTAAATCCTTAAAACTAAAGTTGGCTTTCTAAAAGTTTCTGTACAACATATCGCTACAGTATTAATACCGTGTAGATAATTTTTGCAGCTATTTATTTAAATATTTGTATTTATTTAGCAGTAGCCCTGTAATAGGGCAAATCAACTTGCTTTTAGAAAGTCAATCTAAACTTTCTCTAGTTAAATGCGAAAGCAAAGCTTAAAAGACAATTGAATCACAAACTCCATTTGTCCAAATAAACGTTTCCTGTCTAAAGTTTTTTTTAACACTTTTTCAAATATTAATTAGAAATTTAAATTAGTTTGCTTAATACACATCAAATCTAATAGAGCTTTTTAATATGATTTAAAGAAAATTCTTTCTTTTAAACTTAAATACAAATTCTTGTCATTTCCATTATAACTAAAAGCAAAAACAAAAAACAAAAACAAAAGACCGAAATCTTAATTTATTTAAAAATAATATTAATTAAAAAGAAAAAGCAACTTAAGTTCTATTTAGCCTATTATTTTGTAGAAATTTAGAATTTATATACGATTATTTTAAATTATGTAAATAACCATTCAACAGTTTAACATTTCACTGTCATTTCTTTTAGCTTTCATCACTCATTGCAACAATTATATATAAAAACTTTTTATATAAATTTCTTTAAAAACTTTTTATAAACAATTTTATATATAAATAATAAACTACTGTATTGAAGCTATTACTAACTAGTATTAAGACGTTTTTATTTTAATTTTTTATAGGTTTAGTAATTTATATATTGATCAAATAAAAAAAGAGATAACGAAGGCAAGTCCTTTAAATTGAACAAAAAACCTTTATATGTTACATACATACATATGTATATCATTTTTATAGAAATTATATATTTGTAAGTTATGTAATACTTTCCTTTTTTTACTGTTGTATGTAAGTTCAAAGGAACAAATATTGAAAAGACAAAAATTAGTTTAACATAATTTTACTCTATTTAAATTTTAAGTATAAGAACAATTATTCCACCCTAAAAATCAAACTTGGTGACACACACAGACATACATCCATGCTACAAACACACACACACACACATACAAATATACAAAGTAAATATTGTAAAAAAAATAAGTAATAAAGAAAGAATTTAATATTTTTTAAAGAAAAATTATCATATATGGGACAAACCCACGATGTCGACAACGTTCGACTTGTCGATATCGTGGGTCAGGCCCTATGTTTTTATCAGTTATTTTTAGGAAGTATAATATCAATAGTAATAAAGTTGGGCAAGACTTACGAAAATTTAAACACCTTATGACCTATTATCATAGTAGAGGAATTTATAATTTTAAGATAATTTGTGGCCTAAGGTCGAAGTCGGGCCGTTGAAGTCTGTCATTATTTTGTAGTCGACACACTAACTACTTCAGCCAATAATGCTTCCACACTTCTGTGGTTTTCATCAGTGTTTAAAAAACTGCAGTCGAAATAGCAAAAGTCGTAAAATTGTGCTTTTTTATTGACCTTACTATTGTTTGACTGCCCAATCACAAACTGTTGCTCATAGTTCTTCTACTGAATTTCAAAGTGTCGTAGTTTAAGTTAACACAATAAACGAATAACTACCCAAAACGAAGAGCTTCAACTCTCGACATGTTCGAAAAGTTTTCGGTTTGAGTGACGGCTGCTTTAAATAAATACGAAGTTAACGAAGCAGAAATGTTTGTGTGTATGTGTTTGAATGTGTGTGTATGAGTATTTTTTCCTATATGTACAAATATAATAGTAAGACAACAACAACAACAATTCTTCCAGCAATTGCAAAATCAAAAGAAAAGAAAAAACACACAACATCTCTACTACAATAACTTCAGAATTTATTTAAAACAGCGCGCTGACAAACAGAAAACTTTTCGAACATGTGTAAAGCTGAAGATCTTCGTTTTGTATAACTATTCGTTTATTGTGTTAAATTCTACAACGACACTTGCATTTTCATAAGCAGTAGTAAGAGCAGAAGCAAAAGAAAATACACAAATGGGAAGTTTTTAAACGCTGGTTTTCATGACTAACAGCGCATGTAAAAAAATCAAATTTTATCAGTAGAGCCAAAAAAAAAGTTAGAAGTTGTGTTGTTGTTTTAGCCATTTGTGGGCCAACATCGAGAAAAAATTTTTACAGATTCTAGGAGCTTATAGCAAAGTAATAATTTTTGTTCTAGGATTTTTTTGTTTGAAAAAAGGATAAGGGAAGAAGGTCAGATATTTTATTGTCAAAACAATAAAAACAATAATTGACTTGGATATTCGCAAAATTTATTGAATTAAAACGCCACCAAAATCAGTTTTTAAAAAATTGGACTACGGTAATATTGATTTAATGAAATTGTAGGTTTACTTTATTAAATCTATTGTGATGTAACAGATACAGTTTTTTATTTAGAAAGAATTTTACGATTTGAAACTAGATATTGTAGCAAAGTCTTTGCATTCAAATAAAATTAACAATTGTCTATACTTAGTCCTAATTTAAACTATGCAAGTCTTGTTGCTAAGCTGATTAGTTTGATAGGGGAGAGAGACGAGGGGGAAAATAAACGTTTCTGTTCCCCTCGTCTTTCTCTTCCTCAAACTAATCAGCTTAGCAATAAGACTTGTATAATGTAAATTAGGACTTAATGGTTTTTTTATGAGGATTTAATATTTTGTTACATATCTGCAACATGGCGCTATAAAGGGTAAAAAAACAATAAGTACATACATACGTCCATATATAAAATTTTCTTAGACCTTTTTAAAAAATATTACTACATTATTAGTGCGTTAATAAATGAGAAACTTAAATTGTAGCAATTCCCAATAAAAAACTCTAATTATCAACTTTACGGCACCATGGCAAAAATACTTGTGTGGCAACACTTAAGTCGTGAAAAATTTGTGAAATGTGTCTGGCAACAATTTCTTGCCATCTGTGAAATAATGTGAATGGCATTTATTTCGCCCGAAATATTGATAGCTGATGTTTTTTTTTACAAAAGTCGATCAATGTTGCATACTTCTAACCAATAAAAAGGACAATTTTTTCGGAAAAAGCAATATAGGCATCACTTTTTACGTGTTAGATTTTTCACGCGAAATAATCAATGTTGCTGAAAAATTTTCACAACTTCGAACAGAGTACTAGGCTTAAACTAAAATGATGCCAAATTAATTTTGCATGGAAAGTACTACTTTTGCGAATTTATTTCGCAAATTTTTCATACCAACTACTTTTATATGTAGTTTGACAGCATTTCGGACGAAATTGTGAACAGAGTACCAGGCTTAAGAGAAAAAAACTAAAATTTTTATATATGAAAATAATTACAATATAAAAAAATTAAAAATTTTAAGAACGCCCCGACGTCGATACCAAACGTCTGAACCGATTTCCTTAAGTATAGGCCAGAAGATATTAGGGATCTACGGCGTTAAATACACACATATTCAACAGAATATATCTAGGATTATTCCTCGGGAACAAATGATAGGGAAAGGAAAACACTTCCCGGAAAAATTCATAATTGGTCTGAATGTTTTGCAACTTTGTATCTGTACACGATATACTTCTATATCGCATCGGATATGTATACAGACTTTGCATTGATACAATTTGGAAGTCAGGCAATATGATTATGACAGATTCAAAAAATATAAATGCTAAAAAGAAAATCGTAAAAGTTAAAGTAAAAATGCTTAAAAAATGGTTAGTTTGAGAGAATAATTTTTATAAAAATGAGCAGTTATTTAATTTGAAGTTTTTTAATTTTTACCATCTTTTTGCCTTAAAAACTATAGAGCACAAATAAAAGTTTGTGGTTCTAAAACGGATTTTCATATTCTTATGTCTTGTATTTGATAGTATACGTACATATGTATTTCTATCAGCTGAGACTAAAGACGATGACCGTTTTACTACATAAAACAGGGGGCTTTAGTAAGGTTATATAATTTTCGCTTCAATTTTGATTTGTTGCACCAGATTAGAAAGCATGCAACAGTTTTCTTCGAACTGAAAAATTTATCACAAGAGGTATTAAAAATAGACCGGTCATTTTTATATAAAAAATTATGTTACATTTTCACAGAGTTCAAAGTCCACAAAAACTCAAAAGAGTGAAGAAACCTACAACTATCCGGATATCGCCCATAGAAAAGTCAAAACTTCCTTGATTTCTCTCTCTCTCTCTCTCCTTAAAGATTTTTCCGAACATCCCCTAGAGGCACAGTTTCCAGATGTGAAAATTTATCCTCATTTTGACGATTTTTGATGCCAAAAATAGCAAAATGACGATTTGACAATTTTATCCCTTAAAATTTACGACGTTTTAATAGTCCAAATTTGGCAGCTTTTTCTGAAAAAACCTATTTATTTATATGTTTACTGTTAAATAAAAAAAGAATGATCGGATTTCTTTTTGAAATTTATTCTTCTAAAAACTTCGGCCATGAGCTGGAACCAAATTTTAGCAAGAGCTGTTGAATAAACAACTTTCCAAAAAACTTAATTTCATCACATTAAAGGACCTTAATAGGCCATAGTTAGGGCAAAATTATGTACTGAAAAAATGTTGTGCTATTTATTCTAAAAGAAAATGGTAATATAAAATTTTTGCGAAAAACGCCGTATTTAAAAAGTTATGGTGCCAACAGTGTTTATGGTGAAGATAGATTTTTTTTTGGTGAAAAGTGCAATGCACATGTCCGGGTTGTTTATCAAAAACTGCTGGTGGAGAGAATAAAATACTTTCGGGAATTTGGTTGGTCTAGTTAAAAAAGAAAAAATTTAAGTTTAACATTTTTAACGCACTAATAATCCCAAATTATTATTTTACTTATTAAGTAAAATATTTTTTTTATTAAAATTGAGTTTGATTATTGAGGGGTTTAGCTGGATCCTACGCACATTTCACTGTTGCTAATGCTGATCATCAGGGAGCATTTACCAAAAGTTTCTTAGAACAACTAGAGTTATTATGTTATAAACTTTCATTTAAACAAATGAGAAGCTCAACAACAAAGGTAATCGAATTAAGCATTTTTGGTGGAAGCACTTCCCTACTGGATTACCAACTTATCATTAGAACTACTTGCCATATAATGACTTACTTTTCTGATTACCAAATTTCATGTACAAATTGCTAAATGAGGAGAATGACTTATTTAGATTAAGTAGATTACGTGAATAAGTTGCCAAATAAAAAAAGTGAGTACTTCTGGATAATCGATTATTTTATTCTCACGCCTTGTTAAAATCATGAAGTTGATAATCCAGTAGGGAAGTGCTTCCACAAAAATCGCTTAATTCCAAACTCGATTACCTTTTTTGAAATTTTTTGCTGGGAAGAACTCAATAATGTTTGTTATTTTTTTACCCTACCATTGCTACATTGGCTGACTTTTTTCAGCTTGAAATTGTAGTTGTAAGAAAATAAATGTAAATAACAACAACAATTATTCAAGAATAGAGTGTTGCCACACAGGTATTTTTTTGACCAGGTGCAGTCAAGTCAATAATTGTTTTTTTTATGGGAATTGTTACAATTTAAGTTTAAAATTTTTTAACGCACTAATAATCCCAAATTAATATTTTACTTATTAAGTAAACATTTTGATTTGTCCGATTTTTCTGGCGATTTTTCGAGCATGAAATGGCGATTATTTTATATTTTATCGGGATTTCAACCAAAATTCGATTTTTATAAGATAAGAAATCGACCACTCTAACCGCTAACTCGAATGAAGTATCTGGCGGACTTCCAATCTTTTTTTTAAGCCAACGTTTTCTGGGAGCACACATGCCATATTAAAATTATAATTTAGAAAAAGTGTTCCATTTTACTGATTTAGGGCCAATTTCACCAACTCTATTTAAATATTAATTCATATTTAAATGTCGATTTTCATTAATTTTTGTATGGAAAAATGACGTTTATATAAGAATTGATATTTAAATAAGTTGGTGAAATTGGCTTTTAAGGTCACACATTACTTTTGATTAATTATTTAAATGATCAATTTTGTATGGTTTTAAATTCCAGAAAAAAAAATATGTAAAAAAGCTTTCTCCTTGTATGTATGTAGATCTTTAGCTTCAGATGAATCTAAATCAAAAGACTTAAGCAACAATCTCTCTAACATGTTTTACTGTACCTCAATAATATGTTCGTGTCTTGAGTCTTTCGTTTCATTTATTATTTGCAAGCAACAACAACAAACGCATATATTAATTAAAACACAAATTGTTAGAAAATATTAAATGCTCCAGTTAAATTTTGTAACAAACTAAAATTGCTTACCAAAATCACTTCCCATGAAAATTTAGAAAGACCAACAAACAAATTATTAATGTTCTTATTAAAACCATTAAAAACAACAACAACAACAACAACAACATAGACACCATAAAAGATATCTGTACGTATAAATATAAAAAATATTAATGTTTTCTTTAAGAAACTTTTCTATATTGTAAGATTTTCAGTAGAAAATTTTGCATAATATTCCCACGCAGTTGTGATTTTTTTCTCTTTCGCTTTAATACAACAAAAAAAAAACTACCACTTTTTTTAAGCATAATTAAGCGTGTGAAAATGTATGGAAAAAACAACCTAAGAATTTTTCCTTATAATTATATTATTTTTAAGTGAAATGAAAGCTACTACTTTTACACTGACTTTAAAAGAGACATCCATACTTTATGACTTGTATATTTCTTATGGCTTTCAAGTTTACAATAATAACAAGTGTATAATGTATGTAAATGTGATTTCGTTTCAAAAGGGATTGTTTTTCCTCACAAGTTTCTTAATAAATCTTATAAGAAAAGAGGGTTACTCTCAACTCTTAGTAAATACTATATATTTCTTTAAGTTAGAATTCTTAATTTTGAGGTTGAAGCAAAACCAAAAATTTTCCCACTAAAACTCTATTTATGATCTTAAGGTGGTTGTTTTGGTGTCTTTAAGATGAACACTAGCAAGAAAGAAGAAGAAAAAAACTATAATGACGTGAACACGCAAAGTTGTGTTAATAAATTATGGGAAATTTGTTGAAAGTTGCATTTTTTTATTATTGAATTTTTCTGTAGCCCTAAACATGCAAGTTCAAGTCTTGGCTTTTTCGAAATAATAGTAATTTTCTTATCAGATCTTGGGAAAAAGTTTTTAGGAGTATATATGTATATATGTATAAGAAAAGGGGAAATTTTTGTGGTGAATTAATAAGTTTCTATGTTATTTGAAATAAAAGGTTTAAGCAAAAAAGTCTTTAATTTTCTCACAGTTTAAAAGTAGTTAATATGGAATAACAGAAAAGTTTTCATTTCCATAATTAAAAGTCTTTGTGGCAAGCAATAAATCTCAATCCCTTGAATTGACCAAAAGCTACTTGTTTGAGCCGGCAAGGTGTTCAAGTGGAAAATGCAAGTTACATATGAGTAGAGTATTTTTTTTTCATTTTAAAGATACATATATAAAATTATGTTTAGCTATTTAAGTGTCTTCTGTATGTTATGAGAGATTTTTTTCAGTACCTTTGTGGCTTAGATCAGATCAGAAATTCAGCGATTGATATTGAAAGTCTTAAAATTTCGAACGTTATTTTAATCCTTTGACTCTCTCCAAACAAAAAAAATTTATAGCGTAGGTCCACGTTCATAATCTAGTAAAAATGACGTGCATCACACATGATGCACGAACCAATATTCCAACTATTTATTATTGAAGCGTTCTGCGCATCACATACAATTCATCCTTACTAGCTATTTATTTATTTTTTTGTATGATATACGTTTGGAATTTCCATGTATACTTTGGAAAAGGCTCATCAGAAAAATTACCTAGACTAGATCATGCTGGTTCAATCATTGCTTTTGCATGATGGAAGATTATTGGTTCCAATAACTGATATACTCATGGTAGCATTCGTTTAGCTATGTTTTTGAAAAATAAAAATACCGAATACTGTGGAACATTTCGATTAAACAATGCTGGTTTCCTGAATTTAACATTTATCAAACTGACAAAAAATTAAATTGCAGGTGCAATAAACTCAACTGGAATTAGGGTAATGAAATACCAAGACCGGAGAGAAATAAGACTTGCATAAACTTTTCATGATTTCAATATGCAAGAACCGGAAAGAAAAATCGCGAAGTAAACATTTATACACATTTGCGTGTTAAAAACCATATTATTTACCTTGCTTTAATAAAATTCATACAAATTATCCTTCCTAAACTCTTGTATAACTATATTATATAAGCTATAATGAATTATCTTAAGTTTTATGTTTTTATTATTTTTTGTTAGTATATTTATTGTTTTCTAACATAAAGTTGACTTTCTTGCAAGAAAAAATATTTTTATCGCTTTTCAAACTCAACTGTTATTTAAGTTTAGAATGGCAATATCAATGGGAAAGTTGGATTGAGTCTCAGGCAAAAAAACTGAGTTAAGTTTAGAACGACAATAAGGACTTGTTCCTAAACGCACCGCAGCTCTGCAAAATATAATTATTGTTGCCAAGATTCTGTCAATCAGCTGTTTTATGATGGCGTGACACATTTATATGTTTATATTTCTTGTTTCCTTCTTGTCATAACAACACTACAGAATTAAATTTGTGATCTTATTACATATATTTTTTTTGGTTGTAAGTTTTCAATGATTTCTTTTTTTAAATTGTAGGTTTTATAAGCATTCTCCAAAGGAGACTATAAAAACATTTTCATATAATAATTATGGAAATATAAAAATTTTATTATCTATGAGACATTTACGTAAACCAGCTGAATAAGCTAAGATTTACATATCGATCGCCATAAGTAGAAAGGCTCTAACACGTATTATCACGAAATTTCACACAAATACACCTCCTCACAAAAATTTATTGCAATAATGTAAGTATAGTGCTTCTACAAGTAGTTGCACAAGACAGTTGTACAAGCAGTTGTACCGTTTATCATTATGTTTTTACCTTCTCTTGTAAAGTTACAAATTATTTGAGTTATGCCCTTTTAGCTTGTGACCAGTACCCCATTTCTGTAACTTGTGAGAACTTCTCGCATCGAGAAAAATTAAATAATTATATTGGTTGTCCTATTTGACACTGGGTTACTCACATAAAAATTTATATAAACTTACAAAAAATATCAAAAAATACAGTTTTCTTCTTAGTCACCCTGTGTTTTACAGGATGATAAAAATTTTTTCGACTCGAAAAGTTCTCACATTCCTTACAGAAACGAAGCACAGGGTTGTCAAATTTTTTCCGACCGACCGATTTTAAAAATCGCCAAAAGTCAGTTCTATGAACTTTTTCCTAATAAATATTTGATAATACATTTGTTTTTATATACACAATACCTTTTTAGTATAAATTTTTATAAAATAATTGTTTCAAAATTTATCAGAAAATTGCCAACACTAAAAATAAAATTGCCAAAAATTATTTCTTGTAAATTTTTCTCATCCAAATTCAAAACGCATTAATGACTATAATTAATATAAGAAAAATCATCAAAATCAAATTGTTTTAAGTTTTTGCAGAAGACTTTTGGGAGGATTTAATTTTGAAACTACTCCTTCAACAAATTAATTTCCTGAATTAGAAAAATTTTGAAGTTACATTTTGTAAAAAAATAACCATAATAATCGCCAAAACCAATTTATCGCCAAAAAAATCGCCAACAAATTTATTAATCGTCAGAAAAGTCGGCGTGTTGCCAAACTAAAAATTCGGCGAGAAATCGCTATATCTGACAGCCCTGCTTGTGACCACCGATATGTACCTTGAGCATCTCCTACGCATTGTGTCTTAAGTCTTTTATTTTATACATCTCTCTATATATTAATGCATGTATCTTAAGTCTTTTGATTTCATATATCAAACTTATGAAAATATCTAAAAATGTATTAATATCCAGAAATTTCATTTGCAATCGCTAGACCGAAAATTCTGTAATATTATTAAAATTTTTTGAAAAATAAAAATATTCAACTCTAAATTAACTAATTTTTAATTCAAAACATAACTATTTATTTATCAAATAATATTTTAAAATTTCTATGTTCGTAGTAAAATAATTTACAGAAATACCTACTACAGCTTATACAGAAATAAATATCAGTCTAAAAACGTCTTATTATTTTTTTGAAACTTTATTTTTTTACAACAAAAGTGTTGAAATATATTTACAGTTTATTATGCCATTGTCAGTCACTCTCAAATTCCCATGAAAATCTAGATTTCAACAGTATTTCTACTATTGTTCTGTTTGTAAATTAAAAAAAAAAATAATAATACTCGTAATAGACAAAAACGCTTTAAACAAAAATTAATTTACTAAAATGTTTTTAATATATATATTTTTTTATTAATGTTTACTTACATTTTTTTTTCAAGCACAGGGTGATTTGTTAAAGTTTTGGTTTTAATAATAAAACAACTTATATTTTTAGTTACAAATTGAAAGACGGAAAAATATTTAGGCCCAAAATTTCTAAATCACATAATTTTAATATTTTGTTTATCGCCGAAAAATAGGACATAAACTGAAGATTTTAGTTAATGTTTTATTAGGAATTGTTGCAACTTAAGGTTAACCCAAAATTGTTATTTTAGTTATATTAAAAATACATTGAAATTGATTATTGAGGATTTTTCACTATTGCTAATACAGATCATCAAGGAAGTTTTAACCATAAATTTCTTAGATCACCTATAGATATTATGTTAAACTTTAATTTAAACAATAAAAAAGTTCAACTAATATTAGAGTCGAAATAAGAACTCAATAACCAACATGTTCTTTATTTTCTAGATTTGCCTGGCCTTTCAGAATTTTTAGAATTTCTATGAAAAACAAACAAAAAGTTTTAAAATTTCTTTCATCATCGAAGAAAAATTTATAATTACCTGGCCTTCTCTTTGACTATTTAAATATATTTAAAAAACATTTAAATTTGATTTCTTTTCAATATATGTAAATAGGGAGACGAGAATATTTTAATGTGTACTATGAATAAAAAAAGTATTTGCTTTTTACTTTAAAATTTGTTTTAAAACCAAAAATTTTTATGTGTTTTTTGTTTTTTTTTTAATTTTTAAGTAAAAAGCAAATACTTTTTTTATTCATACTACCCATTGTCTTTGATAAGCTGGAAGATAATTTTTAGAATGTATGAATGTATGAAAAACAAATTTTATAAATTTTGTTTGTGCTTCCATGTAAAATCAAAGGCGTAGACAGAATTACCTTTAAGAACAGCCCTCCCCACACCCCAAAATTATTAAAAATTGCCTGTAATTACATACATATATTAAAATTACTCATGAAAACTCCCAGTTCTATTCGATTTTCTTTGTGTGGAACTGCGTAAGAACCAAAAAGAAACAAAAGAAGAAAATAATTATTGTTCTGCTCTCTTTATTGATGTTTCTCAGGCATTTGATAAAGTATGCCGTGAAGGCCTATTTTTAAAATTGAAGACATATCTGCAAATAAATATACAAAGAAGTTTGGAAAGTTTTATTACTGATAGGAAGTTCATTGTTGTGGAAGGAGACTTCATGAGTGTGCCCGAATCCATATATTCCAGTGTGTCACAGGGTAGTATTCTGGGTCCAGTTTTGTATTTAATATATACTTGTGATATGCCTGTGAACAATAATACCCACACCTCTAAATTTGCCGATGATACATCCTGTATGAGTGTGCACAAAAACCCTTACGAAGCATCCCGCAATCTCCAGAAACATATTACCCAGCTAGAAATATGGCTGAACTTATGGAAAATTAAAGTAAATGAACAAAAGTGTGTCCATATAACGTTTACCCTAAGAAGAGATACTTGTTCCAACATACGAATCAATAATCAAAATATTTCTCAACATTTCCACGTGAAATACCTTGGTATACACCTTGATCGAAGGCTTACATGGAAACATCATATTGACTCTAAGCTAACTCAGATGAAACTTAAGTTAACTCAAATACATTGGTTGATTGGCAGAAATTCAACACTCAGCCTAGACTGCAAACTTGCACTATACAAGTCGCTTTTGAAGACAAAATATGGTACTACGGAATCCAGTTATGGGGCACTTCTTCAGCTTCCAATGACAAAATTTTAAGGTTAATAACATCTACTCTATGGTACTTTAAAAATTCAAATTTACATCGTGATTTAATTATGCCACTAGTAACTGAAGAAATTGCAAGATACGCAGACAAATACTTAATTAAACTCGAGTCACATCCTAATCTCCTTGCTCGTAACATCTTCAACTTTACTGGACACAAGGGCTCTCATACTCAACACTCCAGATGGGACTGCTTGAAAATACTCTTTTTACCTTTTTGATTATCACTAATGTGTTATTAATAAATATCAACAAGTGTATGTCTGATACTGGTCGGGCCTAATAATTAAATTTTAGATTTAAAATTTGAATACTTATTGTTAGTTCATATTTGAAGATACAATAAAAATAATAATAATAATGTGAACAGGATTGCACACTTTTTGAAAATGACAACAAAAGAAATGCTAAATGTGTAAGCAGTATAATGAATATTAAAAGTATTTCATTCTATTGGAAAGGGACAAATTATAACATTCGATATCGTTCGAAGTTTCCATACAAACACAATAAAAATTGTATGGAAATTTTTTTCGATATCGAATTGTCGTAATTTCCCCCTGATTTGTAGGAAACGAAATGGCATCATTACATACAGTGGCTCGGAAAGGATAAGTTGGCAACGTAGGTCAAAATAAATTGCTTAAAAACTAAGATTTCGAGTTTGTTTCTTAAGTCTTTTGATAATACATTATTCAAAACAAAGTTTGTGTCTTAAGTCTTATATTAAATTTATAACAAAACTCTTTTTTTATTGAGATAATAATCTATTGTTAGAAATTTAAAAGGAAAGTTTTTTCAACACAGAAAAAATTATTCCCAAAAAAATTTTCAACCAAACGTGTGTTTTGAAATAACATTTAGCTTCAGTAAATATTTTTTACTGTTCCAGTAAATTATTTGTTCCAATTTTATTTTATGTAAAAAAAACTGTACAGAATGAAAATTATCTATATAAAGTAAAATTTGTAACAAAAATTTTTAGATTTATTTTTTTTATATTTAATTTTTTTTAAGTTAAATTTATTTTTATATACTAAAGGTATTCATTTCATTTAATTTCTACAAATTTTTTTATAGATAAAGGCCTTCATTTCAGGTTTTTCTCGTTGGAAAAATGGACAAATTTAATTTTTTTGACAACAAACACAGGAAAAAAAATTCAAAAATATTATAAATTTTTTTTCCATTTTTCCAACGAGAAAGAAAAACTGAAATGAATACCTTTGATATAAAAAACATTTTATTCAGTAAATAAAAAAATACATAGTTATTTTTTTTGTAAAGATTTTTGCTTGCGGTTTTCAAACTTATCAATATAGTATTAATATACAGTAGTAATTTACATTACTATAAACATACGGAGTTTGTGAGCTAAAATCAAAAATTTTTTTTCGAAAGTAAAAAAAAAATAGTTGAATAGTTTTATTTGTTTCATTTATTTTGTCTGAAATACTTAAAGTAGTTTTTGCAAACTTTTTTTGCAGTGTCAAATAAAACTCTTACTAATTTTTTTAGGAAAATTGGTAAGAATTATTATGGATTCAGTTAATTTATTTTCTGATAATGCGAAAAATTTTAGTGAATGTGCTTGTAAATTATAAAAAAAATTTGCTGAATAATACAAAAAAATGTGCACAATTGACTGAAAATATTTTTAGTTACAGTTAACTTTTTTAACTAAAGCCATAATAGGTTAGCAGGCCGCTGGTAAGGAAAGAAAGTTAGAGTCCAGCTCACTTGGGTCCAGTCGTATGATCCGTTTGTGCTGAAAGCCATAATAAGTTAACTAAAAATAAAAATTTCTTATTCAGTTAAATTTTTACAAAATTGTTATCAGAATCTACAAATTTCTTTGTTGGTCCGCATTCATACAAAATATTTACTGATTGAATGAATTTGGTCACTGAAAAAGAAATTTAGTTTTTTCTGTGAACAATTTTTTTTAAAAAAAGTTTGTAAAAATATTTCTCCAAAATACTTTTTTCAAAGCAAGCGGCAAACATCAAATTTTATTTTTTGCAGCCAGTCATCGTGGACAGAAAAAAAATTTGGGGTAACTTTGTCTATGCATGGTAAATCTAGTAAAGTCTAAAAAATATGGCAAACAGCAAAACATCACCTTATATAAATCGTAAATTAGCAAACTCTATTAAGGTGAAACAACTGAAACATTTGCAATTTTTTTCTAACAACAACCAATCATGACACGAAAACTTAAAAATTACTTTGAAAGAAAAAAAAAAACAGCAGCAGCAACAACAACTGCAATATAAATGCAAGATCCTATATGATGGGAAAAATCTTGATAATTTACTGCTTTACAAGCTATTGTAATTGAAAAATTATAAAACTACTGCTTGAAGAATTATATAGAGACGCAGAGTTGTTTTAGAGCATCATCAAAACAATCTATAAAGTAATTAAACAATTACAGGTAAATAAATACATACATATGCACACATTAATATATTATTTTGCTAATTTAGTAACTTTTATTGATTTATTGTTACTGTTCGTTCGTTCGTTATTTTTATATAATTTATTTCTTTAAAAGAAAATTATTATCATTTCCCCAAATTATCAAATTGCATGCTGTGTCATCCATATTTAGTTTTTGAAGAAACTTATAAAATAAGAAACTTAAATAGGTAATTGTAGCTTTGCAAAAAAGAAAATTACCTAAAACGCGGGAATTTCTCAACAAAAAAAGGTTCATTGCACTCTTTATTTCACAATTGTATTGCAAAATGTTTGCTATGGTTAAATTTGTGGGAAACATTGTTTTTATTTAAAAGACAAATTGCGGTGCTTTTAAACTTTTTTCTTGTTTAATTTTATTCATGTGAATTAACTGTGGCTTATATTTTCAAAGAAAAATAAGCTTAAAACATTAACAACTGAGCAGCCAATAAAATTACAGAGATTTTAATCGCAATGGCTGCTGAAGAGCCAATCAAAATTTTTTTGAGTAAAGTCTTGTTTTCATACATTTTTTTTTAAATTTAAACGTAGTAGAGGAGAGACTGAATAAGAAGATAAAGGAAGTATAGCAATCAGTGTTACCATGTTATAAGTGAAGCTATGTACAGACGGTTGTCAGATCTTACGCTACTGTTAGTAAAATGTGCTAAACATTTCTTACAACTGTGTGAACTGGCAATTTTTGTCTGAAATCGTTGCCAGAAAAAGCATTACCAGTACATTGCAGGACTAGCAGCTGACAACAAGTTTGTCAGACAGCTTACAATTGTGTAAACACATTGTAAAATTATTGCCAGATATTTTTCACAATGGCGTCATTGTAAAGCAGCCCATCCATTAAACAATATCATTGCATATTATGTTGTACATATTATTGTCGATTTGACCCATACTGTGCAATAAATGGCACAATATTTTCCAAAAAAGACAAATTTTCCTGACAGTGAAAGAGTAAACACCCACACACATTACACAATTGTATTGATTGCACAATAAAAACCGAAAGTCTTTTGATATTTGTCAATATATTGTGCAACCTTCGAATATAACATACACATTGGCAATATTATTGTACTATTCGAAAAATTGCACAATTATATTGCAAGTGTATGGGACGCTTAAGAGAATTATTTCTACGGACAAAACTGCACACGCTTGATTTTAAAGAAGAAAATATATAATATTATACAGGCATATAAAATCTTTGCAATTGCTTTTCTTTATGGTCAACAACAGATCTGATAAGTTTTGCATATGACAACCGTGTGAACTGACAATTTTTAGACTGGCCATTTTGTCAGATGATTTTATTGTTATACCACCATCTGGCAATACATTTCAAGATTTTCTGACAAATTTGGTACAGCCATGTGAACTGACAATTTACTTTGTGCTGGCAATTTTTGATTCCCATTACATTGTCAGCATATTGCCAGATCTGACAATATTATAAGATCTAACAATCTTATAATATAAAATTAAAATAGCTAAATGAAATTAATGTATACACGACTTTTCAAAATAGCTTTATTTGAGGCACAAAATGTTTAACAATATTTTTTTTTTAAAGTTAGGGTAACATTTTGTGACCTTTAGTCCTCGTCCATACAGTGAAAAATTTGTTGAGAAACATTTTTTATTTCACTTTTGAAACTGTATTCGTGTCAACACTGTGAAGTTCTTGTTTTGCAGCTTAATATATTTTCTCATATATTTCTCATGCGAATGAGACGAGAATAACGTACACAACAAGGACTGCATGTACATGAAACAAAGTACCTTTTTTCATTCTTCTTTCCCCGTTCATCAACAAACTCAAAAGTTTTGCTGCAAATGTTTCACTGTAATGTTCATTATTAAATTAAAATTTAACAGAAGGTAGTATTTAATAGTTTAAGCCAATATAATTTCTTAGTTAGTGTATTTAAATAAATATTTATATTATGACTGGTGATTTTCATAATTAATATTAAAATAAATAATTACATGCAACTTTTACTAATTATACGCTGATGTTAAGTAAGCTTTTCAACTTAAAAAAAGTATTTTACTTTTTTAACAAAAAAAATCATTGGATATTATTGGTGCTAAGTTTCAAATATGTTTGAGTCCAAGCATTTGCAAAAAGAACTTAAACAAATTTCTTTTATTTTCCTTACATATGCTAATCGTAGTAATGTTTTGGAACATTAAATTTTTTGCTGCGAAAGGAATAAATGGTCACACTGATGACATCTATCGTGTTGCCATACTGACTCATTTTATTCATATTAAACTTCTGGATAAATTATATTCAACAAAATCTTTAACCCTTACACTATCCGTTTTTTTTGTTGATTATGAAAAATGCAACCTACTGATTATAAAGGTGTGCATACATTGCACAGTGTAATAATTAAACAATTTAGGTGGACAAAATTTCTTACACATATAATACAAAATAAGCACCGCTGTTACGAACATGAACACAAAACAAAATAAATATAATGGTTTACATATAAAATATATATAAATTTATGTACATTTGTCCAAAAAACTATGTTCATCCATTGCGCATATTTGAGCGCTTTGAAAATATTCATGCTTAAAACGAAATGTTTCCATAAATATAAAACCAGTATGTACTTGATATATGGGTTAAAAGCCCAAGCTCTATTTTTTCGGAACCAGTCTTGCTTTCAATGCGCTATCACACACGAGAACAATTGTGCTGGCATAACATACCATTTTGTAGGTGAGAGAGGCAAGGAGGGTGGTTTTGTGGTTGGCAAAATTTTTCAACCAGGCACAACCCCGCATCAGCAGCACAAAAGCAATACACACACAACTTAAAAAACAGCAAATGTTAAAAGAATACAAAAAATACTAATACACATAGAGCTGTGTGTACGTATACATTTTTACGCCAGATAAATTAGTCTCGTGTGTTCTACAAAAAACAAAAATTGTGCAGGCATAAAAATTAGTCGCGTGTGTGACAGGCTAATGAAAGCAAAAATTTGGACTTTTTGCTGCAGAGTTCAAGATAAGTGAATCAAATTGACCAGACACTGTGGTCGCCTTATTTACTTCAATAGTGTCATAACGAGTTTTTTTGAGTTAATAATGCAAAATAATGCGGCATTTTGTATTTTATTTTGTGTAAAAATTTCTCCTGTCTGTTGTATGAAAATTGAAAACTTAAAACGTGTTTTCTGCAAAACTGGGTTTTTTGAGTTGTGACACTATTGAAATAAATGAGTGTTATGTTAAAAAATCACCCTTATTTCAGTTGACGACATCAACGTCACTATAACACAATATCAAAAAATTGAGGCTTGTGTACCTGTTGTCGAAAGAAACCGACCCCTGTTGGCAGGTTTATGGTATTTTATAGAAGTAAACCTACGTCTACACCTGGGGGCAATTGACGGTACTCGTTACTGAACGAAATTACGAAATATTTCAAAAGAGTTTATATGGAAATATTTTAAAATTTCGAAACGAATCGATTGCCGTAATTTGCCCCCCGATATATTTTTATCATGAAAAATTCCATATAGAAAAAAGAGCAAACAAAAAAATATTTTTCAATATAAAGTTTGACTTTTGTTATGATAAAAATATATCTGGTGTAGACCTAGAGTAAGGTTTGTTTTGTCACGGTTTGTCTTGTTATAAACGTCAAGGTGGGCGATTAAAAAATTCTAGTCGGGTTCAAAAAAAGCATAAAAACTAAATAAAATACTAATAAAATATATAAGACGCATAAATTTCTTCTTCTTATATCCTCTGGCTCACAGTGGAGCATAGGGCCTTGAAAAATAAATATAATATAACATATAATAACACTTACTTGTTTTCAGAAAAATCGGATATTTTGATCTTCAAATGTTAACACAATTTTTAAACCACAACTAACTTTTTTTAAACAAGTTTTAAATCACAATTTAATTTCTTAAAACAAATGAAATTTTGATGCCGATTTTTTTGTTTACTCTAGTCAGCTGTTTCTATTTAGCGTAAAAATATGGTCGCCAGTTTTTCAAGTTGAACATGTAGATTTTATGAAAATAAGTAAATTAAAAATATTTTTTAAAACGTCTTCAACAACGGATTATACCAAGGCACATTCACCAGGTAGTAGCGGAAATGTAGCTGAGCTATTTTTTTTTAATTAAAGTTCATCAGAAACTTCAAAAATTGTTTACGAAAGAGAAATTAAAAAAAGATGTTAAAAAATTTTCAATATGAAAATTATTTTATTAAAAAAAAATTCTTTGAAAACAAATTTAAAAATATGAAAAAACTATTAAAAAATTGAGAAAAGTGCTAAACGTTGCAAATAATAATAATAGAATAATCTTTATTATTATTGTGTTACAACAAATTTTATTTTTGATATTTTGGATTAACTAAAAGTCATGTTGTTTTTTCATTGTTGTATTTTTTCATTGTTTTTGTAATCCTGATATTATTACCTGGAAATAAATGTGCCTCGAGATTATACAGTTTTGAATTAAATAATTTAATCGGTGTTTCCAGCTTAGGAGATTTGTCCCTAAATTGGGGATTTTTTTCCCGATTTGGGATGAAAATTTCATATTGGGGATCTGGGGATTTGTTGAGGATGATAACCAAATTTAAGCGGATTTTTTTTCAATTGATGGTAACAAAAATGATTTATGAACTAAGAAACATGCGTCTGACAAATCTAAAAATATGGTTTGAAGTTTTTGAAATGGTACACTTTGGTTAATTTTTTTTTATATTTGTGTATATTAAACTATGTGTAATTTTTTCTTTACAAATTTTATAAGTACAAATTAAATTAATATGAATGAAATATATGTATCTATCGATATAAATGAATTTTATTTAATAATTATGTTATTTTTGTCATGATTTTTCAAATAATATTACAAAAATTTAATATTTTTTCACAAAAGAAAAAATTTTAATCAAAAATTTCAGTTTGGGGATTTTTGGGGATGACATACATACACATACTAATATAATAAGCACACAGACAATTTTATTGTACAAATATTAATTATTGCGCAATAATATTGCAAATGTGCATATGACAGCTTTTATTAAGAGCAACCAATATGTGGAATGAAATTAAAAAACCTAATTTTATTCATATTGTTTAAAATATATTTTTATTGTATAAATAATATACTTGATTTTTTATTACAAATTATAACTATAATTGTAAAAGTATTAAAAAAAACTATTTGCCCATGTATTATTATAATTCATTTAGTATTTTTTTAATAAAATTTTGCTTTAAACTCAGTTTATTTTTAACAACATAAGGCAACTACATATATAAGTAAAACATATTTAACTGCATATCAAATTTTCTATTTATTTAGTTTTCATTAGGTTCTATCAATTTGGAAAGATAATGCCAATATATTTTAAAAAATAAATTACAACATTTATCCACAAACAGTAACAAAAAGTAAGTAATCAATTGTAAATAAATATCAAGCTTTGATTTTCTTCTCTCAACATTTCAATTGTTTTACTTAAAAACTACTAAATAAAATATTCAAATAAATAATTAAGTTATTTTAATTAAAGAAATTAAAAAGCATACATATAAAATATTTAGTTTGTTAATTAGGAATCATTAACATTAATTTGATCATTAACAAGTTAACGAAATTAGCAAAGATCTAGACACATGTATGTGTATATGTATAAAAAACATATATAATATATTATATACCAAATTCAATACTTTTTTTCTGATTGGTAATATTAGAAAATTACAAAAGTGTTAAATTAGATACATATAATTTTTCTTAACAATAATTACCATAATATTTGTAAAAGAAGGTCAGTTGAAAAGAATTGTTTTATATAAAATTAATAAAAAAGATTATTTTTATAAAGGAGAAGGTAGTAGATAACTTAATTTGCGCGTATGGTTCGATTTTTGTTCATATTTGTCAACATTAGCGATATATAAGATGTCAATAGATCATCCATTTTATATCCCAATGATGTCTCACACAACAGTTTAGAGCCTCTGACCAGATTGCCGATAGTCATATGGAAATAGGTATTGCCGGAAGACCAATTCGAAATACGGGTGAATGGATGAGTGATTAATATGTCCTGCAGGAAACAAACAAAAAAAGCATTAAAATAGTTTATTTATGTGTATCTTAATATTTATTACCTTTGTTACTGGATGTATTAGGCTGACACCATGTTTATTTATAGCTATTAATAACATTTCTGGATAATTAGGTTCCGTGGTTTGTTTGACTTCAAAGAAGGCTGAGCCAAATGTGGGCCATCTGTGAAATAATCAAAAAATAAAAATTTTAAGAGAAACCAAATTTCTTGATATATATTTTTTAAATAATTTTGGTTAAAAAAACTAAATTAGTTTCAATTTACAAAATTGTGTAAACGTTCTAAATACTTTTTGAAAAAATAAACGAGTACAAATTAATAACTCTGTGTAAGAAAAAAATAATCTTTTTATATTAAAGAAAAAATTTGATTTTTTAAGCCTTCAAGTGGTTGGCGATCACTGCAATTTGATCAAGGCGAAAATTAAAAAAAATCAATATGAAACCCCATTTTTATTTTATAAAAATCTGAAAAATGGGTAAAAATGTTAGTATCAGATATATGTATTTCGAAAACTTCCAAAAATATTCAAAGTTGGAAACGTTCTTAATATGGGTGAAGGTAATGCAAATATGTAATTTTTTATAGCGAAAATCATGGGTATTCCAGAAATTGGTATGGGTATTTGAGAAATATATTTAAAAATGTATTCCAAAAATTCGTCAACATTTACAATAATTATATAATATGAAACTTCATTAAACAAAGTTTTTTATTTAGTTTGGTTATTTGATTTAAAGAACTTTTAGTAAAAAATTATTTAGAGAAACTACCGAAATGTTACACGATTACGATTAGTCTGAGTTTAGATAAACTATGAAAATATCTTAAAAAATTTATTAAGACAAGTCTGACTTCAGAAAAACTCGAAACATTTGGTTTGGGAGCATAGTAGCAAAGATTTTCACCCGTTGTAGTGAGACAGGTGCAATTAAAAGTCTTAAATTAAGTTAGAAAGTTTTATAAAATGCCGAACATTTCTAAAATACAAAAATTTAAATAGTTGCGGAATTAAACATCTTAAATTGCTTAAAAGTCCATAAAGTTCAAAAATTCGTATATAAATCTAAAATTTTTAAAATATGAAAATTCACAAAATTTGCAGAATTAAAAATCTTTAATTCCTTAAAGTCACAAAGTTCGAAAATTCGAAACTTATGCTTAATATTTCTCAAATACGAAAATTCTCAGAAAATTAGAATTAATGGTGGTATTATTGATTCCGCACGGAAAGGAAAATTCGACGGAAAGAACAATCGATCGATACGCAAATTGCAGTTATTCATTCCTGCGGTAAATGTTTTCCGTAAAATTGATTTGACGTAACCGTTGTTGTTAATTTTGACGTGGTGTAGTGTCAGGAGTTACAGATTGATCATAGAGAGTAAGTTGGAATAAATAAATAAATAATATAAGTTAAATTAAATTAACAATTGCTTTTTTATATATTGTTATAAAAATAAAACAAACAAATTAATGAAAAATAAACTTTAATTTTCCAAATTTGTAAATTTTCCATGCCATTTTGTTCTTTCCGTCATAAAATTTAAGCGTTAGCAAAATACAGAAAAATGTCTATATTGCGGAATCAATAATCTGGTAATACCACAACTGCGGAATGAATGATTGTAAATTTTGCTTCCGCAACAAAAATGCTTTCCGCAATCGCGGAACGGAATGAATAATTAGGTCCAATAATTCACAAAATTTAAAGATCTAAAATTGGTTTAATGACATTAAGTTTGAAAATTCGAAAACATGTTCAATTGTTCTAAAATACGAAAATTCATAGAATTGCTGAATGAAAAAGCTTAAATTATTTCAATAGCTAAAAAGCACTTTTATTGAAAAGTTCGAAAATTTACAAAAATATCAAAAATCGGGCAAAATCCCTCAAAATATTCTAAGATCACCTACATATGCATACATAAATTTGTATGTATAAAATATACTGGACCACTTTCACAGTGGTACTCATGGACATTTGCAAAAATTTATCCATCAGAATCGCAATCTGGCTCTTTTATCCACTAAAATAATCTAAAACTTAAGAAAAATATTACGAAAATTTCGATTTCTTTTGAAAATTTTAAAAATTGGGAAAAAAGTATATGCAAAGATCACCAAATTTTTTTACTGGGTATTCACAAAACTTAAAAAATTGCAATTAGAAAAAGTTTCGAAACCAAAAATTAGCAAGTAAATTATCCAAAATCTTATTACCCAAAGTCTAATGATCTTATGCAAAAACAATTGTTAAAGTTAAAGCATGCATTAAAACCGGTTTTGTCATACAAAATTCATTTGTTAAACCAACTTTAAGTTTACCAATTGTTTTTTCATAAGGGGGTAAGTCTATTGTAAATGTCAAACTTAAGAAAAGTTTACATGTATGTACACTTTTTATAACATTTTTTAAAAAAAATTTTTATCAAGGAAATTTTGTCCTACAATTTATATTTCAAAACCATTGCTAAAATTTGTTTTTATCTTCAGTATAAATTAGCACATGAAAATATTCCAACGTTTTATAACTCTACGTCTACACCTGATATATATGTTTATCATGACAAAAGTCAAATTCCATACAGAAAAGAGAGCTAACATAAAAAAAATTATTTTTCCATATAAAGTTTGACTTTTGTTATGATACAAATATATCAGATGTAGACGTAGGGTAAAAAAATAAGTTATTTCGAAATTTAACTTAACAATTACCCAGTAAAAAAAGAGACTCCAAAAAAGTCATGAAAATGTAGAGTTTACGATGCGGAAGTAGTGCAAATTAGATCCGATCTAATGATTTTTACATAGGGTTGTCATTGCAAGAAGTTCTCTTTTTCGATGCCTGGTCACTTAATTGGAAGCGATATTAAGAAAAATTCCCTTTTTTGTGTTCTATGATAATATTTTCATCTAGGAAAAATGGTAAGTAGTTGCCTTTTTTAACAGTTTGTTTCTTTTTATACGAATTTAAGCCCGAAACAGTGTTTTCATGTAAATTTAAGGAAATAACTTTTAAATTTTAGACTAAAAATAGTTCATAAATTTCTATAAAAAAAATAAATTTTTTTTAAATTCTGGTGAGTATTTTCTAACACTATGAAGGAGTTACAAGGTTTTGTGTGACTAAAATAAGCTTCTACATGGTTTTTTGCTCACTCTCGGCAAATTAAAAATATCGATTTTTTGGAAGCAATGAAAATGTACTTCCGCTAGAATGACTTCCATTTTTTTCACTGGGTAACTTAATAATTTAATTTAATAAATGCAACAGTTAATTTGCAACTACAAACCCCAACAAGTTGTAAGTTGAACAATATATTTTTATTTGTGTCTAGTTTCGAATTTCGAATTTAATAGTTGATTTTACTTAAATTTAGTTTTATATAATATTGTTTTAAAAAATACTTACTAAACTTTTGCAATAAATATCTCACCTGTAAACAATTTTTAGGAAAGCGACTTTAGCATCTTCAGAACTCATGCCAGAATCTTGATTATAGGAAGCAACTATGGCCCGTTTCCATTCACTAGTACTTTGCATTTTCATTAAATCGGAGGGTATTAATTCACGCAGCATTTGTCTGTAACAAAAACACAAACAAACCAAACATATACTTATTAACAACCATGCTCATATTAACGCATTTCGTTACCTTAATATAGAAATATCCTAACTCATTATTTTTTTGAAATCACAATTTTTGCATTTTTCGATACATTAGACTTTCTTCCATCGAAACATACAAAAAACTCTATTTAAAAAAAATAATGAGTTAGTGCCTTTCTATATTAAAGTAACGATTTGTTGGTTATTGATCAAAAACTTACGGTATGGCTTGTAATTCTTGCTTATTATCACCATAACGTACACGATAGACTAAAGCGGCCAATTTCGCAGCCTCCTCACGTGAACACTTATGGTAACCCCTTAATAGTTTTGGCAGCTCCTGATGATAGTGGAATATTAAATCGGCATTACGATCCTTGCCGGGTACTGTATTAGTCCATAACTTTTTCATAAAGAAAACTTGATAGGTAAACTGGGGATTAGTGCCATCGCGTATGGGTCTGGCCTTTTTAATCCAGTCTGTTAAATGGCGCACAAAGTCGAAAAAGAAATCACCCTCTGGCACCGAAATCACTTTGTCGGCAATTTTCACAAAGAGAGAAAATCCCTCACTGGTGCGCAACGACAGACGTTGGGAAATATTGTGGCAGAAATCTTTTGCTCTTGTGGAAGAGTCAACCTCAAAAGCCTCGTCGGTGTCGTCAGGAAAATACACTTTATGGAAAATTTGTGTTGTTTTATGTTGTATAGCTTCTACCTCCACTTGATGCGGAGGATATTTGCGCTGGCCGTTGCGTATGGTTTTTTGCAGACGATGCAGTGAGTCTTGGGATATGGGATGTCGCCTTGTTCTCAGAAATAGCGTTAGCTCTTTAAGCAAACCTTGCGAGCAGGCAAAAAGTCCCGTAGCCAGCCACATTAATTCCCAACCCCGTTCCTCGCTTACGCGGTTGCGATTGTCGGTTAATTGTTTCATTATTTGACAATATATTTCATCTCTTAGGATTTCATGCTTGAGAGGACCATCAAATATATGATCGGTGATTTCATTGCCCATTCTCGGCCTTTTGGAAGGTAAATCCCCCATATATTTTAGTATGGCGGCAAAAGCGAAGCAGGCTTCTTCCGCTAGTTCTTCCTTAGATTGCAGCTTTCTCAGCAAAGGTGCTTTAATGGGATCCCGTGAATAACGCCATATTTCTTCAGAACGTTTTGAGCTTAAGGTTAATGTTTTTGATACCGTTCTTTTGGGCGGCAAACGGAAATGATCCATGGCATATTCCATTAGAGTATGAGGTCTATCTCTTGTCTCTGGCACTCCATTCGAAACCATACTTAAACGTCTGCCATGATGAGCTTCTTCAATATTGAATAGAGCTAATATATCTTGAGGTGGCTTGGAGAGTGTGGGTAAGACATAAACAGTTTCAGCTGGGAAATCTCCTCTTTCCTGCGACCGCTCACAGCGACCAATACACCAGCCATTGTTGAGAACATTTTCTCCACAACTTTCATCTTCTAAGATAATTAAATCTCCCTTGAAGAAGGACAAGAAACTGGAGCCATCCGAGGGTGCTCGATAATCTTGTATAGCAATCACAAACTTAGATCTGTTGGGGCATTTATTTCCATTAATAAAAATCTTTTTTTTTCTACATTACCAAACCACCAAGACTTACCTTTTCTTTAAGCCATCCAAAAAGTATACCACTAAATCTCTAATATCCTCAGCATTGGGACTTTGGAAAGTGAATTCTTCTCCCCTTACAGTAGACAAACTAAAGGTTTGTGTGAATACCTTGTTAGTTTTTTGACTGGACACAGCGGTAATTTCGGGAAAACTTAATTCCAATAACACTTGCTCCTGATCATCCACGACATACACTCCCGTCCAATTTACCGCTATGATAACGTCATTCTTAGGCAGATTGGGACCAGAATTGCGATAGGCTTCATAAAATCTAGAGAATAACAAAGGCCATTTATATTTGGCATAACTGACTATATCTTCTTTGATTTTCGAAGAGGCTATTTTCTCCTTAACATAGTAAGACTTCTTGTAGGCCTGCAATACCAAGGCAGCCCAACGTTCTATGGCCTTATCGATGCCGGTGAGACAAAAATCTGGTATAAAGTTGGGCAGCAAGGTAAACAATCTCTCCATTGACATATCAGTGCCATATTCTATGAAATATTGTTGAGCCGCTATCATGGCCAAGTCATCTTCCTTGTCACAACGATATTCACCAAATTTCACACCTCTAACTACCTGTTGATAGATGAGATTCGTGGCCACTTGATCAAAAGTGGGATCATGCCAAGGCGCAAATATTTCCTTGCGGAAGAACAAACGCCAAGGGGCATTGCGTTCTTGGGCTCCTTGCTCCTTGGCATATTGTTCACATTGGGAAATAGCATCCATAACATGATCTCCACCACTACCCAACGAAGAAACCTTGTCAAACAAAGCTATATACAAAGAAAAACCAAACTGATCTTTAAGAGTGATTTTTTCGGAAAGTTGATTGCACAGTTCCCTTGCAGTGGTAGCAGAGTCTGCCAGCAAAGTCTTGGTATTGCCATCCATAAACGTTATGGGCAACATTATGGGCTTTTTGGATTTGGTAGCTTGTAACTCCAACCAAGAGGGTGGTTGATTTCTAGTGCCATTATTAAAGGTACGCTTTAAGCGCTCCTCGCAGTAGGGAGCATAGCCCGGAGGACCTTCCCGTATGAAAGCTCTGAGATAATTCACAAATTTCTCCGAAGGAGCAAAACAGCCCACACACAAGGACAGTAAAATCCAACCTCTGGCATGTGATGATTTCAAAGGATTATTGGTGAGTTGTTTACATATCTGACAATATATTTCATCTCTCAGTTCAGCCCTCAGAATGCCATGGCCTATAATGAAATGCAATTTTTCGAGATTTGAAGTAGGCCTTGATTGCAGCCAGGACTGGTAGCTATCTGCCGTATACTCTTCATCCTGCAAGCGTCTTCGAACATCCTCGCCCAACTTATTTTTACGTTTCAGTGTTAAGCTAACTAATTTGTGTCTAATGGAGCGGGGTTTTTGCTTCAAAAAGGCCTCGGGGTCCAAGCCCATTAATTGGGCTTCTTGGAATTCCTAGATACAAAAGACATGTTATCGAAACATTTACAACTTTATTAACTAATTAGCAAACTAACCTTGCTTCTTATAAAATTGCGGCCCAAAGTGGCCGTGACTTTTGACATTACCGATGTGGTATCCATGCGATCCATAGTGTGGTATTTGGGCTCTGGCATATCACCTGTAAATCTTAAAATTGTAATCCACAAGGCCTGGGCTGCCAGCTGATCTCCCTGAGTATGCAATGGCAGTAAAGGATGTTTCAAAGCCTTTTTGGAATATTGATGATTGACGTTGCCTTGAAAATAAGTAGCTGCAAATTTTTGGAACTTGAACTCGGACAAATCTTCCTCATCTTCAGATATATGCATGGGACCTATGCAATCCTTTTAAAGAAAAATATTTAAAAATTAAAAGCTTTAAGCATCAATACCCCTATTTAAAACTAATCTACCTACCTCTTGGTTAACATGCTGGCCATGGGGCAAATCATTGAACACTGAGGTTTCCCGGCCCCCATGCGGTGTAGGCGCTTCACTGCTGGAATCGGGTAAGAAATCAAACATGGCCTCCACTAATTTACCATCATCGACTGGTTCATCCTGTTTTCGTGCCGCATCATTTATCAGATTCTTTTTCACTTCCACTCTTCTTCTCTCCTCGATCTCCTGTTCCATTTCTCTTCTTTCCATTTCATGCAAGCGATCTCTATAGTGCTGTTCAGCAATTTCGCGGGCATGCTTGTTGCCCTTGTGCATAAGCTCTTGTTCCTCTAGTTTACGCAAGTGTAACACTTCCGCAAATTTCTTATATTCCTCCTTTAATTTCTTGTATTTGCGCATGGCAATCATTCTGCGTGCATGGGATTGTATCTTAATTATGGCCCACATTTTGTGGCCATACTCCCGACGCACTAAATAACCTCTGGCATGGGCTTGTAAGCCAACGATATGACCTCTCAGATGGCGGAAGCGATGTGATAGTACACGTGAACGTATCAAGGCCTGCAAACGCATATAGCCCACACGCATTTTTTCATAACGCCTACGCTGAGCATAACCCTTCCAATAGCGTTGCACAGTGACGGCAGCGGAACGCATGCGGTTGAAACGTCTGCGATATACCCAACCTCTAATGGTTCTCTGTAAAATCAAAATCTTCCTAGTAAGCACACGATCTCTTTCTTGTTCCAGAAACAAATCATGAGCATCTTTAAGAAAAACTTTGGTATGACCCAATTGATAGTCGGATTTGCCCAAGACAGCGGCACAAATGCGTGCAGTAGCCACACGGCAGTCAGTTCTATGGGCAGGTGGTACACCGTGTATCAAAAACCTATAACGTTCTACAAAGTCTCGGAAACCATGGCGTATGGGATAACCAGCTCTCCTTATGCGTATAGTTTCCATCATGCCCGAATAACGCAACTGACGACAACACAATCCTCTGTCAAACAACATTGGCCTCTTCAACTCATTTGGCTTAATGCATCTAATAAAGAATGGCTGGCAGGAGCACAAAGTCTTCATAAGAGCATCTAAACTTTTCCTAAACTGCGTAGATAAAGTTGGTGTGCGTTTGCGTGTTTCAGCTCCCATTTCAATATCTTGGCTAAATATCTGTCTCAGAAACTTATTACTACTTTGGCTAACCAGATGCAGTAAATCGGGACTAAAAGTATCACGATTCTTATCCAAGAAACCACTTGTGTCATAGAACACTACACCAGCAAAGTGATTTAAGCCAAAACTTGTATTTATATCAGATTTTGGTTTCAAATAATTTTTATGCGTGCCATGGGTTTTGTGCAATTTAGCCAGCATAGTGTTATCCGTGCCCTTGGGGAAACGGGCCTCTTCATCTATCAAAGCCATTATATTCAGCTGCTTAATGGCTATTAAATCCAAGGCATCTTGATTATCCACAAACTCTATGTGCTGCCAATTTATGCCCTCATGATTATATTCTTCCTGTTCCAGCTTAAAAATATGTTGCACAAAGAATTGTTGCAAATTCTCGTTGGCATAATTTATACAAAATTGTTCAAAACTATTTTGATCGAAGTTCTCAAAACCAAATATATCCAAAACACCAATAGCATTTCGCGAAGTGGCCCTTGGTTTATAAATAGCCGTATTAATTTTACGGACGATATGTACGAACATGCGACCATATATACCTTTGACGAAAGCATCGCGTACATCGACCGATTGATCTCGGGAAAGGGTTGAAACAACAGTTTCTCCATGAGCAAACAGTGTGCGCCTGGTAAGAGCATCCATTAGAGGTTGCATGGGCAAACCTAACAGCGAGGCAACTCTCTCTACATTGATGTGCTCGGGAATTTCGGTAGCATCCAAATTATTAACTACAGTGGCCTTATAATTGATGTTGCCACAGTGCAGCAGAGCTGCCAGTAGCTTTATGATTTCCCATATTTCGTGATCGGTAAACAATAAAACTTTCATTGCCGATCGTATGTCGGAAAATTCTGCAGTATCATCACGACCTTCACAGGTAATGCAGTCGCCCCCGGTTAGATATCTGAAAGAAAAGTATTTTAAAGAATATATTAGCCCGATTGACAATCTTGTGCAAATGGTCTTACATCGTTGCATGTGCAAAATGGTATAGTATATTGATAGTCGCTACTAAGAATTGTTAAGTGGTGAGTATCAATATACGATACCATTTTGCACATGGTACGATGCAAGACCATTTGCACAAGATTGCGAACTGGGCTATTGATGTTGCAGTACAATTGTTTCTGTTGAATTTGCAACCAAAAGGTTGGAAATCTTAAAATAGATCTTAGGACGCCTACTCCAAAGGCATTTTGATCATTGTGATATATGCAGGACCTGTTAAACATTCTCTAGATCATGGCTCTTAATAATCAATAAGTTCAGTTAGTTAAACACTTCTATGGACATTCGTATTAGATACGAAGTAGCTCTTGCTACTAAACGTCGACAAATGATGGAGAAATGGATCGGGCAAGACCATCAGAACACATTAACGTCACTGGACGGATACGACCAGTCTTTGAAAGTGTCAGACCGGGTACGTGAGACATTGATACCAGAAATTCACCCCTGGGTCAATCGATCTCTAGAACAAACACCCGTGGGAGTTTGCTGCTACACGGATGGCTTGAAGCTAGGGAATGCTAGGATTCTTCATAGAAGAGTTGAAGATCGAAATTTACTTCCGCTTTCTTGACCGAAAGAGAAAACTCCAGGACCGTTTGAGATTGCAAGAATATCATTATGCAGATTAAGCAGTACATGGCAACATTCGTTTTGTGTGGGTGCCGGCTCACTACGACGTAATCGGAAATGGATATACAAATCGACTGGCGGAAAAAGCCAGAACGTTACGACAGCAACACTTATTAATGCAAATCCTTTCAAGGCAGCTAATACTGAGTTACAGGAAACGATGGAATACTGAAAGACGCTTTTAAAAATAAATAAGCCCGATATAAGAAAATTTACCAGCATCTTAACGGGGTCTTTAATTTATGAGCTTGAGGTATTGACTGGAAAAGTTTGAGGAAGTACTTGAACAATACTGAATTCCTATAAAGGTGGGATTCGTTATTTAAATCCCCTGAGAGCGCACAAGAGACAATAGACATGAGCGTATCGCCTCTTTTTTTCCACCTAACCTACACTCTCCTAAAGCCGAGATTACATATTTTGGTGTATTGCTTACATATGACTTTATTGCAGTGAGCCAACGAAATCGTTTAGGTTCTCAAAGAAGCAATTGTTTAGATGGGAAAAAGCTTGTGCTTTCTTAAAGCCGGACATTCGACTATAAATTATTGTACCAAATTTTCTGATTAACATTCTCTTATTATACTATAAAGAGTCTGGTTCACCTTCACCAATCTTTTGAATTAGAACAATGATTTTCAAAGTAGTGCCCACGTGAGAAAAACTATATTTTAAGTACTGAGCAATTCTTGTGGAGGCCCGATAAAACTGGTAATAGGGCATTTACACCTGCACAAAATCGATCAGATTTTAGTTAAAATTTTTATTAAAATCTATATCGTTTACACCAAGTTTTTTTGACATTTATCAATACTTTTTTATCCAAAACAAAACCCATTAAGTGAAAAATTTCCCAAGCTACAACAAAAAAAACTGGAATATAGCCAATTCATAAACCTTTATAAGCAGACTTTAGTTAATTCAATCATCTTTTATATAAATATGTTGTACAGGGTACTAAAAATAAAATAAAAATACTAGATTTTGAATAGATTGCCTAAAAATCTATTCACAAACTAGATTTTGTGTTGTATGGGAAATCTAATAAAAAGCAGCTAGATTTAGCTCGAAATCTCGTAAAATCTTGAGAAATACTGTTTACATACAGTTCGAAGGACCAAAAATCTTTCTTAACATAATTGATAAACTTTACACTAAACTAATTTCCATTTACAAGCTAAAATGACTGAATACTTTTAGACAACTGTGGTCTATCAATAACCAAAATACTAATCAAAATAAAAATTTATTACTCACTTATAATCTGCGGCATTTCCTAAATCTAAACGCCGTTTCTCCTCATTTGACAGGCCGGCCAAGATACAGTAGAATATATGATAATTGCGTTCACTATGATTTTGTGATACTATACGGGATTTCTCTAAAAGATATTGTTCAATTTTAGCTCCTTCAATTACACCATTGACACTAAAGTGTATATCAATATATTTGCCAAATCTAGAAAAAAAAATAAATATATATTAACTTTTAAGGAAGAGTTTTTGTAAATTCAAAACTCACCTGGAAGAATTATCATTCCTCACTGTTTTAGCATTACCAAATGCCTCGAGTATGGGATTTGCTTCCAATATCTGTTGTTCGATCCACGAATGTTTGCCACTAATAGCTGCTAAATATTGTAATATTAATTTTGTGCTCTCTGTTTTACCAGCTCCCGATTCGCCGGATATAACAATACATTGATCCTGACGATAGCGTTTCATATGGGCGTAGGCATTGTCGCCTATGGCGAATATATGCGGTGGCAGTTCTCCAATTTTACGTTCTTTGTATAGTTTTATTTGATCGGCTGTGTAGATGGGCAGAATTTGATAGGGATTAACTGCTACCAAAATGGAACCAGTATAGGTCTAAGGTAGGGGAAATAAATTAAATAGTCTTTCAAGTGGTAAGGATAGAGAATAATATCACTTACATAAATCAAATTGTCTTTGTAACGTATTAGCAGATTTCTTAAAATTCCTGCTTCATGTAGATCTCCCAAGGAGATCATATCCTCCACACCTTGTACCGAAGAGGCATGCATAGCTTTAATACGCCTCTCCGGCGCCAGCCATATTTCATCGCCATCATCATCGCGCACTTGTATGCGTCTCCCTTCCGCCGATACGACACGAGCACCAATGGCTACATCGAATTCTCTTCCCGAAGCGGGCTCTATCCAGATGTAGTCACCCTGAAAATAATAAAAGTATAAGTAAGTATATGTCACAATGACTCTATGATAGGTTTAACAAATAGTATTTACTTAATTTTTTTGATGAAATCGTTTTTATATATTATCATATAATATCATTCGAAAAAAATGTTTATTCGTTATTTATTCGGAAAAAAATTTGTTTGCAAAAAAATTTTATAAAATCTTTTATATATTATTCGAATGAAATTTTTTATTCGTTATTTATTCAAATTAAATTTTGGTTAACAAATAATTTTAATGACATCGCTTATTATGATATAATATCATTCGAATAAAATATTTTATTCGTTGTTTATTCCAATAATATTTTTTGTTTGTTATTTATACAAATAAAACTTTTTATTAGTTAATGATTGGAATAAAAAATTTTTAATCGTTATTTGAATAAAATTTTTTTTACCTAATTTTTTAATTAAATCATTTATACATATGTAAATATATTGTCTTATTACATCATACCAATAAAAAAAATTATTCGTTATTTATTCGAACAAAATTTGGTTAACTCAATATTTGTAATGAAATATTTTATATATGTATTATTATTCAAATAATAGTTTTTATTCGTTACTTATTCGAATAAAATTTTGTTTATTCAATATTTTTAATGCAATTGCTCATATATTATTTTTTGAGTGAAATATTTTATGCGTTAGTTATTCGAATGAAATTTTGTTTAATCAATAATTTCAATGAAATCGTTTACATATTGCTATATGATCTTATTCGAATAGAAATAATTATTTGTTGTTTATTCGAATACATTTCTTTTACTCAATATTTCTAATAAATTGTTTATATGTTTATTATCATGTGATATTATTCGAATACAAATTTGTATTCGCTATTTAATTTAATAAAAATTTTTGTACGGTATGTAAATAAATAAAAAATTTTATTCTTACTTATTCGAATAAAAATTGTTATTTGTTATTTTTTTTAATAAAATTTTTATTCGTTATTTATTCCAATAAAATTTTTTATTCGTTAGTTATTCGATTCAAATATTGTTTGCTTAATTTTTTTGATAAATTCGATCATATATCATTCGAACTTATTTTTTATGCAATCGTTAAGATATTATCATACATTAATATCATTCGAACAAAATTTCTTATGAAATGTTATTTTAATAATTTTTTTAAGGAATCACTTATATACATATTATCATGTAATACCATTCGAATAAAATTTTTTATTCGTTCCTATTTTATTGTGTATTATTATTCGAATAAAATTTTTTATTCGTTATTTATTTTAATACAATCAGTTATGTATTATTATTATTCGAATTAAAAATTTTATTCGTTATTTATTAAAATAAAATTTTGTTTGCCCAATAGTTTTAATGAAATCGTTTATACATGCATACATATCGTCACATTAAATGCAAACGGACGTAACTACACTTTTATATTTTTTACAGGAGAAAAAAAGCAATATTAATAAAGTGTTTTTGAAAATTGTCTTTTTAATTTACTTTGCAATAAAAAATAGATGCACTCGTAATTACGTCCGTTTGAATTTCTTTAATAAAGTCAAAATAATAAGGTCTAAATATTTTAGTGAACATGTAGTTTGATGAAGTGAACCACAATCAACCAAAAACTCGATTTCGAATTTAAGTGTAATTACGTCCGTTTGTATTTAAGATGGCGATATGTATGTATAACATTATATTATTTGAACAGAAATTTGTATTCGTTGTTCATTTAAATAAAATTGTTTTATTCAATATTTTTAATGAAACTGTTTACATATTATTATATGGCATTATTCGAATAAATTTTCAAGCTATTTTATTTGAATAAAATTTTTTCTGCGTTATTTAAATGAATGCAATTTTTATTCGTTATTTATTCGAATACAACTTTTATTCGATATTTCTTCGATTAATTTTTTTTATTTATTCGCTATTTTATTTTATTATTCGTTATTTTTTCGAATAAATTATTTTATTTATTCGAAAATTTTTTTTGGGTTTTTTATTTTTTTTAATTATTTGCTTAAAACTTATTTAATCGAAACAAAAAAAATATTAATTTACGTTTCAAGTTATATATTTTCTTTATTTGTTCAAATAATTTTTTTTATTTGTTGTTTTTTTTAAATTACATGATTTAATAAACTGTTTTATTTGTTTATTTTTTAGTTTTTTAAATGTTTATTTTTTTCGAATAAAATTTTAAATTCATTTTTAGTCGAAGATAAATGTGTATTCTTGAAGACAGCAGATGAAACATGAATAAAAATACACTTACGTCCCTTTTCACAATGTATTTATGATTGAGAGTTAAATTAAACTTTAACTGACAGTTCTTCATGCAAAACTTGCCGTTAAAGTGTCCGTTAGCTTTTAATTGTACATTGTGAAAAGGGCCGTTAATGAATTAAATTAATTAATTAATTAATTGCAAGAATTTAAGGACTTCCCTTCAGATTGTCTTAAATCGTATTATAAAACATATTTGTGTTTTTATGCATGTTAAACTTGACCTTGTTCGTAATGCCTCATTGAAAACCCTGTCATTGAGTTATAGAACATGCATGGCTTATTCTTCTTCATTTACAAACTTGACTTAATTATAGTAAAGTTTTCTTAGAGAAAATCCACTTACATACACAACATTTAATTACCTCTAAACACTTTCATGTACAATGAACATGTTGTGTAATAAACTTTTCTAACATACTTGGTACTTCGGCTTCTGTTTTTTTGTTTTTTGTTTTTGCTACTCACACCTTATTTGTTTTTTTTCTTACATTTTTCATATACCACAGGAAATACAAAATGTAGTATAAGTAACTAAGAAAATATGTTTGCAATTCTACTTTTATATATATGGAATCATAAATTTATGTTGTAAACAAAACCCAACAAACCGCAACATGATTCTTTTATGTTTCTTTTTGCTTGTTTAAGTTTAATTCAGAACTTTTTGTTAAAATCATCATCTTCAGTTTTTTTTTGTATTTGCACTGAAGCAACAGTTTTTATTACGTTGTTTTTAATATTATTTTATAACAATTGCAAATGTCAATTTGACATTTGTAGGTCGCATTAATGCTTTTATGTGGTTTTACCGAAAACAGAACTTCGATTTGGGTTTGAGTCTGTACGTACGAGTAAAACTCATTTACCAAAGATATCTTTTTCAAACTGCAATTTGTTTAATATTTCATATACGAGTACCTACAGGCCTTTTAAATTAATTTATAAAATTATATAATACATTTTATTTCAAGCATTTTAAGCAACTAGAGTTAAAACACATAAACTGTTTGAATGAAAAAAAACTAATATAAAAAAATTAAACACTGACCTAAATCTTTTTTCAAGTGTAACGCACCAGACAATAAACAATTTTCTGTTTAAGTTTAAAATAAAAGTTTTAAGTTGTAGAGTATTTAATGGTGCTAATGTTTACTACGGAATGATTAATAATTAGTTGAAAAAAATAATATTAGGAATTGCTACACGTTAGCAACGAAGTCAAAAATTTACATGAATTATCTGTAAAAGCTAAATAAAGTTTTGCACTTTAGGTACATACGTTAATTCTTATTTTAATAAAATTAAAAATCCACTTAAACTATTCTATTTGTCATTAAATTAACTTGGGATGTTTATTCAAATGAGTTATAATTAATCTCTCTGATAAACTTTAGTTCAATCAGTGCAAGGACCTAAGCAGCTCCTATATTATTTATAAAAAAATTAATTGCAGCTAACCTCATAAATCTATATTACAATTTTTAGAATTATACGGTTTAAATATCTATTAAATTTTAATACAATCCGTGCAAGGATATGTCGTTCTCCCATATATCCTTAATTCAAAATATTATATTTCTGCTGTAGCTCTAATCAGAATGCAGTAAAAATTGCTAAATATTTCTAAAATCTAACAGTCAAGTCAACTGGTGAGCTTAATAGGCATAGACGCAAGGAGCTGTATATTTACCATATATACTTTATTTGAAAAATTTACTTTCAACTGCATTTACATATATTTGAAATTAATTCTTAAATCATATATTTACACCTCCAAGAAAATTTCATTCGAAACTATACGAAAACTTACCTATCTCCCATATGTCCCGAACTACGAAAATTTAAATTCAACAATAATTATGATCCTAAGTTTTCTTACAATTAAGATTTTTGCAATATTTTACTGTATTCAGCGCAAGGATATTCTGAACTGTTATATGTCCTTAATTTTAAAAATTTAATTTCAGTTTAAGAACATTTTTAATACTCAAAAGCTTTATTATTTCTTCTAATTTCATGGAAATCGGTGGAAGGACATACTTTTTTCTCAAATATCCTGAATTTAAAAAATACAAATTTCACCTTCGATAAATATCAGAATCAAAAAAAAATTTAATTAATATTTCTATCATTATACAGCTTAGGTCCCTGGTGAATTTTATCGATGGATAACATGCATAACTTTCATTTATGCTTAATTTTAAAAATTTAATTTCAGCTGTAATGATGATAACAACCACGAGAAACTTTCTTACTACTTCTAAAATGTTATAACTATGTTTTCTGGAAAATTTCATTAAAATTGGTGCAAGGACAAGCCTAATGTCCTTTATTTTAAAGAATTTAATTTAAGCTAGTATAATGAGCAGAACTTAGCAAGAACTGATAACTATATATTAAACTTTATGTTAAGCTTATACAATCATTTATAGATGATCTTTTTTTGCCAAACTGAGCACCAATGAATCTATTTCAATTTCTTTTTGTTGGCCGATGTCGAATTTTTGCACGAGATATGTTTGAGAAACGTAAGCGAAAGTCATGGTCAAGTGGGTTTTTATAGAATTATGTATGTATGTACATATGTATATTATATGTTATTCTCACTTTGCCAACAAATAAAATCCCATAAAAGATTTTAAAAAATTAAAAGAAAAATGTTAAGGATTTCCTGTTCAGAAGTCTTTCTTACAGCACTTTTGATTTACAAACAAATTATATATGTATATCCATATATCACAACAAAAAAATGCATATTTAAGATTATAAAACGACCATAATTTGAAATATATTTACTTCCCACATTCTGCACATACAAACATACATACATACATATACTATGTACATATGTGTGTACATATATGTATGAATACATGAATTTGCTACAATATTGGAAAATGTAGAAATAACTTTCATTTAATAAGTCCTTTCCTCAAGATAAAATAAATTAAAAAAAAATTAAATTGGTTTAAATTTTTATGTTCATATAAAATCATTTCACTATGATTAATATTACCATGAGCTATTTATTTGTTAAATTACCTAAATTCCCCATACATGTGTACATAGGTATTTATGTATGTATGTATATACATATGTACATATTTTTTTAGTTTTATAATTTTATAACAAAATGTATTTATAAAGATTTGAGGAACAATCACAGAGATGATAAAAATTATATGATACTTCTTTATAATTTATCTATTACAATCCATTATCTATTAATTTTTTTTGTAATTAAATTTTTTTGAGAAACTTTTAATTATTCTTTGCAACTGTCCTTTATAAATAATACAACTATTTTTAACTTAAAAAATACTACATAAAAGTTAATTAAAATATACTTACGCGTGTTACAATCACCATTTTTATTGCCCTTCATTGACCATTAAAATTTATTATTCAGAAATATTATTCGAAAAAAAGTATCTGCAAATAAACAGAAAAAATATACAAACAAATTAAATTATTAACAAAAAATAATCTCAACTTAAATGTATTAAAAAATATATGTACATACATATGTATGTGTGTATGTATGTATGTGTGTAAGTATGAATGAATTTGAACTCTCATTGAATTCAGCAATATTTACCCTGAAGGAAATGTCGATGGTGAAAATGTACTGAGTCGCTTTTGACTTTGTCATCACTATTACTCTACAACTATTCCCCATACAATACTTTGTGCTATAGACATTTACGGCCCTATGTATAAGCAAAAATTAGCATGAAGTTAGCATAATTGGCAAAATTGAACATGATCTTAAAGAGTTTTGCCCTGAAAATTCACATTAAAAATCATGCTAGGACTTAGAGGTGGATTAAGATTAGGTAATTAGGTAAGATTTTTGATGTCGAAATTGTATAGAGGAACTCGCGAGCACCTAATTCAATTTCATCACTTATGCTAACTTTATGCCAATTTGTGCTTATACATATGGCAAAATGGCAACATACCAATCACACATTTACTGGTATATTTCTATACCTTACGTACTTACATACATAAAAATTTATTTATATTGACAAGTGGTTGAAAAATCCACCAGAAATACATCACATCTGTTTTCTATCTTTCTTTTATACTGGCAAATAGAAGAGAAAATTGTAGACAATTTAACTACTACTAGAATTTTAGTGTTGACATAAATACACTTGGCCCCAGTCTGACTGCAGGGTACATCCATATGCATACATATGTATTTCCATATGTGTGTATATTGTATGACTAAATAAAACAACAACAACAATAACAATAAAACGTGTTTTGTCTCTTTTACACGACTAAAGTACTTGTAGCATATCGAAAATGCAACAACAACAACAGCTATAAAAACACAATACTTGTAACTATAACGACAACAACAACTGAATTAAGGTGAAGTTGAAGTTTACGGTAAATTAATAAGTCAACGTTTAAATAAACAACACTAACGAATATACATATACATACATACATACATAGATATACATATCTACATAAATGCATCTGGCAATGTTTGATAAATGCATTCACTGCTACAATATACCCAGCAAACATTATGATTTAGGTTTTATTTATGTATAATTTGATAAAGAAGCAGTGTTAGTTTAAGATTCAATAGCTGAAAGTGACTCATACCCTTTAAGATTATTTAATTCCGAGTATGCTATTCTTAATTTGATTTTTTATTATTAATTTTTATAATTAACCCATTAATACTTTGACATAAATCGCGATATTATATATCAAAAGAAGTCTAGCTTTCATCAATCAGTATATACATATGTATGTAGTATGAATATTATGAATATTTCCATTTTTTAGATTTCGCTGGAAAACTCTTTATTTATTTAAAAATTTGCGCTAATTTGAATATGAACTAAAAAAATTTTTTCCATACATTATTAAACACAATCCCCCATATTCATAAAATTTAAAATGGATTTGAAATGTATTTTATTTCGAATTTTTCATACAAAATTTTCTTAAAATGGATTTCCAATTCATTTTATTTTTTTCATTACTATGGGGAAATAAATGCAGTACAAGATAACAAAAAAGCTTCTTATTTGGACTTTTAGAAGTTTGATATAATATGACTCCTGAGGAAACTCGAAATATACACTTATTGCTATTTTGTAAGTCATGACCAGGTGCCGGATTTTCAAGACCTAAGCAAATAAGCAAAATTCTTCAAAAATGGCAAAATTATACTAAAAACACTAAAAAAAATCTTTTATTCAAATCAATTTTGAACTAAGTATGCTATTAAATGATGGTATAATAAACAAGGGAAAATCATTCGGCTAAGTGCGAATATTAGTTCAATTTTATGTATGTAAGCATGTCCTACCTGTTAATAAACAGATCAAAAGCATATTTACCGAATTCGAAAGATGTAGATCTCGTGTATATGTACATATGTCTGCCGTAAGATAGTGAATCGATTTAGTTTGGTAGATTTCGAAACTATTCAGAAATTAGTCCCGATATAAAAAAAATTACGGCTTTAGCATGGAAATTTTGTTTTAATGTACACTTTAAACACACGTTTTTTTTTTGTACGGGAGTAAATGTTCACAAAACTGTTTTTTTACAAATTTTAAACTACTAAGGGCCATTATTACAACCTAAGTATAAAGTTCCTGATATTTAACCTTAAAATTAGCTAAAGTGATCGATAAAGTGACCATTAATTTTTTTCATTATTACAACTGTCCGATAAAATAAATAATGCAAATGATGTATTGTGGCAACATTTGTGTAGATACCGGCTACTTTTGACTGTTAAAATGCTTAAAGCTCACTTTGAAAGTTACCATGAGGATAAACCTATTATTAGATTATCAGTCACTTTTACATTAATGTTTACTTGTAATAATCAAAATATATTTACCTGTCAGATAACATCCTAAAATTAACTACTTGTAAGTTGTAATAAAGGCCCTAAGCAGATCAAGCTTAAAATCGAATTAGCACTTAACCTCCATCGCGGCCAATATGACTAAAAACCACTTCGTATCACACTTCAGTATATTATGAGCCCTGATCATGAATTTTCTTAAGAATAGCCTTAACATTTTTGCTATTAGCTACTGCATGGTTCCTATCATAAATTTTGACAATCTTCTCATACTTAAACAGGTGTGTTTGCTGGGAATGCTTCGATTCTTTTTCATTCATTTGTACAACATTTGAGCGCAGTGACAGTAATTGGGCGCATTCAGAAGTATTTTGGCAGAAAAATATGCATGCTAGCTAATAATGAAACATCAATGCAAAAATTTCACGATGTACAAAACGCTCTATCTAAATAAAATGTAATGACTTTTTTCTAAGCAAGTTGACAGGCCATACTTTTTTTAAAAAGACGGTCGTAGTATAACGGTCACTAAAATATTTTTTTTAAATGTTATAGGAATTTTTGTTACCAGAACTTCGCCGAAAGAGAATTTCTTTCAGTTCTGTGTGATTTCAGCAAAATATGGCATGTTCACACATAGCCAGTCCTGTTATGGCAGAGTTTTTCCAAATAAAATTATTTAAATAAACTCAACATTTCGGTGGCCTTCTCGGTCTCCAGATCTAACTGCAGTACATTTCTTCGCATGTTGTTACTGTAAACAGGAAGCTTTTAGATTGCAACCATCAAATTTAAATCATCGATTCAATCGCTAATTGAAGCGATTCCGACATCAACTCTGCAGGCAGTCATGTACAAACTTTTGTTAAGATGTTACACATGCGTCTCGCAGTGTGGATCCCATATAAGATCAATTATTTTTTAAAACCATTAAAAATGTTTAATGAAATAAAACTGCATGTCTATCAAATTAAATAAAAATCAATAATTTATATAAATTATAAAAACAACTTATTTACTTAACTTTAAGTTTCTTTACGTAGCAAAATTCATTCAGCATTAGATAGATTAGTTTAATCGCTCAGGCCACATACAGCGAGTACAGTGGGAGACCGGTTTATTTTCATTAAATTTTCTGAAAATAATTATTTGTAAATTTCTTACATACACCCATACATACATACATACATATGTACAATCTCTCACATATGTAAAATTGTGAGTTCATACAAAATATAGGTACTTGCTAGCGATTTAAATACTCGTAACTCATTTAGAAGACTTTGTACAAAGCGTTATCAGCACCATATAAGCATGAAGTCAAAGTGAAGTCAAAGTGAATCAAAGACAAAGTGAAGTTTGCACCAATTTCTTTACAAATGATAAATTTCAATTCAATATAACATTGAAATGGATTTGAACTACTACTGCACTAAAATTTCTAAACTAAACCCAACATTTTCTAATAAGTATGCATATCGGTTATTATTTGTGTCTTTTATTCTCTCTGACCACTAAACGTGCACCAACCATGCACGTATTAACTCTGTGGGATATTGTTACAGTTAGAAACATGTATTGTCCGACAAGTTCATTTATTATTATTATTTTTTTTTTTGCTACAATAGTTTTTGGTCATTATAAGCATATTATAAATAAAGATTCTTTTATGTTTGATGTGTATAATTTAAATTAAGAAATTTTAATGAAGTCTAGTGTTAAGTTGTTAGATTATAATTTTTTTTCTGAATTAAAAGGTAGTGGACTTAAATGATTGCATGTCAAAAAAAAACAAAGAAAACGTATTAAACTTATAAGTTGCATGTTTGTTTGCAAGGCATCGTTTTTTCAGTACACAGAGCTTTTCAATAATTTTTACTTTCTTTGCCGCAAAGAAGAAAATATCATAGTCATACAACACGCCATGCTGACAAATAATACATTAAAATATATTTTCTTATATTTCAGGTTCTTCAGATAGATTTCAATCGGTGACAGCAAAAATTTTAGCTTTTAAAAAGTTGGTAACAACAACAACATAGAAAATTATTTTACACAAATGATACAGAGTTAACAGGGTCTAAGTAAGTGCAAAGTTGTCACAGTAAAGGCTCAGTTAGCCGACTGTAATGTAAAATAACTGCAACAGTAGTAAACAGCTGATCGATATTGTTATGTGAAAAGTAATGAAAATTATTATAGAGATGTAATTTAACGTAACCTACTTTTCATATAAAAATGTCGATCAGCTGTTTCCTACATTGCAGTTACATTACATTACAGTCGGCTAACTGAGCCTTAAGTTTTGTAAAATTTTGCAACTTCTAATGGCATGGCCAAACAATATGGGTAAAAAGTCCTCATAATATCAACTCTACAACAAACTACAACCCAAAAATAACTGTTCAACATATCGTGAGCTGAAATGCCAAAAACCAAAAACAAAATATTCAAAATCATATTTTTAATTAATTATTGGGTATCACATCGAAACACATCACGCTACAAATGTTCAAACTTTTATAATAAAAATAAGCCGAATTAAAAATCAAAATAAAGAAACTAAGTTAGTTTAAGTTACTTTAATAATTTTGTTTAAGCTTTTTCTCACTCATATAAAATTAAAAAAAAATGTAGCTACGTGATTTTGCATTTCAGCTAAGGATATATACATACATATTCTCAAATTGCAAGCAATTGACTTGTCTAGATCCGAACTCATTTTAATTGTTCACTTCTGCTCACAAAAAAAAATATTCAAGAAACACCTACTCAGTAAATATTACAGTCAGTTGCTGCAAACTTCATATATACATATTTTTCAATGCAAATGGAATATGTGAATTGTAATTGTAATCGTAATAAAATTAGTTGAAAGATTTTTTCTAACGAAAGCTCAAATTCACCTCCTCTAATTTACAACAGTCTTGCCATTGTTATTACCTAATTAGGCAAATATTTGTTGATTTGTTTATTTTTGTGTTACTTAAGACTTTTTCGGTAAATTCCACTTTTTGTCACGTTATTTTACGTGAGGTGGATTCACACATTGTTTCAAAACAGAATTTTGGTCTGCAGAAATTTTTTTTATCTGGAGTTTTACGTTTCTCTTTTTGAGAAAGAGAGAAACATAGAACTAATTTTGTTGGGAACATTTTCTGCTTGAATTGGTTTAATTTTAATTTTTGTCCGGACAAAATCGAACTGAGCTGCCAACTATTTTAATTTTTCAGCCAAAGTTAAACCGAGCTGCCACATCATCTTATATAAATAATAAAAGCACAGGGTGTACTTTCATTTATTAGAATAGAAATAAAGGAAAATTAAAAAAACATGTACATGAATGAAACAATTGCATTAAACAACTAAAAAATGTGTGTGACACAACAAATTGTAATAATTTGCCGCTGTGCTGTCACTTGTAAAATTAATACGCATCGTTCACATACGTATTTCATATGGTAGCTTTGATTTTCCAGACAAAATATTCGAAATGGATGAATCGTCTTGCAAAAAACCCTCAGTAAAAAGTTTTCTCCACACAAAAATTTTGTTCCGAAACAAGGGGTGAACTCACCTTTAGTGACATATCTTGTTTTTGAAAGCAACACGAATGTTTTATATTTGCTTAATTCACAACAATTTGAATCGTGTATTTGTGTATCAAATACACTTTTTGTTTTTTAATTGTAAACACCCTCTGTGTAGTGTATTAATGTATTTTGTATTTCTAATGAAAAAAGAAGAAGAAGCTACATACAAATTCTCTCAGAGAGCCTCTCTCTGAATACAAAATTTTAAAAACATATGAAATAAAAGTGTAATTGTGTATTTAAATTTTATATGAAAATTTTATACAACAAATGTTACACTCTTGTATTTAATATGATAATACAATCGATACAGAGATACAAGAGGTTTTGTGAATTAAGCAATTATTTTTTTGAATATTACTTTAGAACGTAGTTAGCTCAACATTTAGTAAAATATAGGAACAAATCGAACATAATTGTTTGGTGATGTAACGTGACAATTACTTAACGTGACTGGGGAAATTCTTATATTTGTTTATTTTGCTACATGTTTATTTTGCTTAAGTTCGTATTTTAGTTTTGTTTCTTTTGGGTCATCTGGCTCCTTCTAAGCTTTTTTGAAAATCGGCTCAACCCTTTATTTAGTGATCATCTGGTAACACTGTTAAAACCCAAAGCAAATTTTTAAGTTTTATTACTTATTCCTATACAACTTCTCAAACTCTTTTATTATTATTTTCATAAATAATTAATATTAAAAAAATCTAAAGTTTAATATCTTTTACAAAAACTTAAATTTATGAATGCACTTAAAATAACTTATTTAATAATAAAAAAATTTTTAAAATATCTTCCTATTATTTCATTGTTGGGTTAATTTTATTAAGCATTTTCATATAAGTTATTTTACTCATTAATAAAACATTAAAAAAAAGCAAACACCGTTATACAAAATTGTTACTAAATATCTTAACAATTCATTCTAAATGTCCGATTAAGTTGTTTTCATAGGCAGCAGCATAGAGTAGTGGAAAATAGCAGATTCACATCAGCTAACAAAACAACAAATAACCAGTTTCCACATCCGGTTTTACCGGCAAATACAGACACACACATACACAAACATAAATATACACATTTGTGGTGCATTACTGTCCCTCTCTCGCCATTTTATTACTCCTCAGGCTCTTAAACAAAAGCACTTAAATGAAACTGCTGTTTTTTAACTATGTTGCATTTACATATATGCAGCATGTTGCAACATTAATGAATTTTTCACACATATGCATATAGTTCTTGCTGCTGAGGTTATGCATAAACAAATGGTTTAAATACATTTATTGTGGTCATACAGAACAATAAAAAAAAAGAAGCTGATGTACATCTAAAAAATAAAACTAGAATCCTGTGTATATTTAGCAAATTGTTGAAGTTAAAAAAGTAAGCAGCAATCTCACCTTTCGTGCAAGGCTGAAGTAGCAAGATTTAATGAAATACATTGTTTGCATATTGGGTAGGGGTAAAAATTATTTATATCAAGATTTGTAATTCTATTAAACTCTTTTATTGCGTTTGCTGTTAAATATATATACAGTGAAATCTCTCTTGAGCGGACAACGAAGGGACCATTGAAATGTATCCGCACAAGGAAAAGAGAAAGCAATGCTTTGCTTATGGAGCTCTCGGCACCTGTCAAAAGTGTCCGTCTAAAGGGGGTGTCCACCTATAAAAAGTGTCCGTTAAGGGAGATTCCACTGTATATGTATATATGTATATGGAATAAGGAAGAATAATTTAAAATTGCCTGAAAACCTATTCACGAAATCTTTCGAAATTTAACACATCTTTTCATAAGGAATCGTTTCGGAAATCATTAAGCTTTAATCACATATCTACCAGAGAATGAAAATGAAAGAAATTAAACACAACTAAATAATCTTAATTTTAGTAACTGCGTATAATAATAATTGTAATAATAATAATAACTATGACTATTACTGATTCCAACATACAGGAGAATCTCTAATTTGTTTACGCAAGAAACTAAAATATGTTACAAAAAAAAGCAATGTGAGTCCAATCACAGAGGAGATGTGTAAGAATCTAGTAATGAATTTTTTTTTAATATTAATAAGGCAGATGCGTATCAAACGTATTGACTCTCTGTCATACTTATAGTTGGAGTATGCTTATACTCGGGCTATGGATATGTATTCGGACAAACAATATATACGCATGATACTCTGGATATTTATTCATCCTTCGACACTGAATACATACACATGTTTATATAAAATGTTTTAAAAAATACTTTATATGTGTGCATAAATAAAATTGCCCTGTATATACACATGTGTAGCCGATTGATAGTCAGAGTATTTTTATACTCATGTGTGTAATTGTAGCTCACCCGATCTATACATTTTAGTTATAGTTGTTTGTGCTGCGTAATTTATTATATGTGTATAAACATGGTTGTTGGATGTTTATAGTTATAAGTATCCGGTTTAAAATTAACTCGTGTGCTTGCATATGAGCGTGTTTTTTTATATTTTTAGCTGTATACGCATTCATATTTGTTTGACGGCCAATACCCAAAGAGAACTTAAAACGATAGTTTTTTATGTATATACATACATATGTATGTCTTCATCTCAATTACATAATTACTATTTCATATAAAGTTAGATAAATTTTGTGTTGACTTTTAATCGTTAGTTTATTATTTAAAAAAGTCAAAAGGGAAATTATTTTCACCATTCATTAATGTTTATTATTGACATTATATAGCTCAATAATTGTCGTTTACAACTTTTTTTTACTCAATGGATCCCGTCTTTATTTCTTCAATATACTATTTAGTTACGTATATACTATGTATGTACATACATATGTATATATTTACATATCGTTAAATTAATACGAAAAAGCCCCAACTCATAATTTTTCGAAATCGATATTTTTACATAATTCGATAGACCATTAGTAGATATACCTCCTTTATATTAATAAAATTAATATAACACTAAATTTGTAAAGTTTTTTCAATAAAAATTGCGTTTAAAAAAATTTTGTATCAATATTGTATCTTTTTTATTTAGTTTTTTCCTCCTCCTGTAAACTATGAAAAACATGAGTTAGGTCCTTTTCGTATTAAGTTAACGATATATAAATACATACATATATAAGTACAGATGTATCTACCTCTTGAATGACATACAATGACGGTGCTCACTCAACTATATATACACACACACACACCTACATTTATGCAACGAAAAACACGTTTATTTTTTTTTTGCTGGTCTTTTGTTTTTGTTTTGCTAGTATTTTTGCAGTGTTTGCATTTTTCACCACTATGCCACCGGATTCTTTATACGAACTGTGAAAGCAGTTTGTTACCCCAGTATGGTGGAGAGTAGGAAAAGAAGAAGCAAAGAATTAGGTTACAAACATATTTTAAAGCCCAAGTTTTCATACATGTTGTTATTTATGCTTTATTTTATTAAAACAAAAAAATAACGAGGGCAATCGTAGAAGCAAACTTCAAACTCTGGCAAACTAGTTTTTTTTTGTTATGACATTGTTGGAGTAAATGTGCGATATTTATATTTAAATTTCAAAAAAAATTATTTCGAAAATATATTTAAATTTTTGACTTGAAATCCAAATTTCGAAACCATTTTATCATACCAGAAAGAAATTAAAATTCCGATTTCAAAACTCTAAACTTTGCGGTATATGAGAAAAAATTATTAGTTAAAATTCAGAATTAAAAAATTAAACTAAATGAAATTTCTAAAAAAATTATATCAAATAAGAAACACAAACTTCTCGTATATTTATTTGATATAATAAAGTCTTTATTTGAAATTTTTGATTGTTTGTTTTTTTTTGTTAAGCATTGTCTATAAGGAAAATGTTAGGTCGAATAAAGATGAGTGTTTTAATAAATATCAAAGATAAATTATAATTTCGAAACAAAGTTTATAGTATATTGAAATCAAATTGAAACTTGGCAAAGAACTTAAATTTTGGAAAAAATAAGAAATTTTAGTTTCGAAGAGACACACAACAAGTTTTGTTAAGAGCCCATTTAGATGAAGGGTGGCCTAGCTGCGACAACGCTTACGTTCTCTTTTGGAGTCCCTTCTTAAATTCACGCGCGTTTACATGAAGACTTTTTTGTCGCAATATTCAGGCAACTTTTTGATATTAATTTGATCAATGCTTTTTATTCTTTCATTCATAGCAGTGTTGCCGTAAAAGAACTACTTGTTAGTTTGGGAAATGTAGAATTAATATGTCTATATATTTTTATTTTTTTTTTATTTATTACTAAAATACAATAATTCCTTTTCTCTCCTTACTTTATTTGCTTACAACAAGTTATAAAAAAATGGTCTAACTGGCAACACTGCATGTACATAACATACAAAAAATACGACAGAAAGAAATATGTGAGAGAGAAGATCTAAGTTTGTCGCTTCAATTCCCAGTACGTACGACTTTTGCTACTGCGCAAGCTTCTCCTCACTTTTCGGCTACAAACTCGACTCGCAGGGAACGTGTCGCAGCGAGGCCACCCTTCATCTAAACGGCCTCTAATGGAATGTAACTGCAAAAGTAGGAAACAGCTGATCGATATTTTATGTGAAAAGTAGGTTGCTTTTCTCATAACAATATCGATCAGCTGTTTCCTAATGTTTCAGTTACATTCCATTATAGTCGGGTAATTGAGCCTTTATACTAGTCGTATATATGTACCCTGAACACTCTTAACAATTTTCGTTTAGTCTCGCTAAAGATTTATTTATACCTGTTTAGCAATTTAAACGTTTTTTATTAGTTTTGTGTTAAATATGTAAGTCTACATATTTAATATTGATAATTTTTTTATCTTTGTTAAGAGAGCAAAAAAAACGACAGCCAATTGTTGCTTGAGCACACTTACTTACGTACTTGCCATTTGTTGCACTCTTGTAATTAGGTTAAATTCTCTGCTGTAAAAACAGTTTGTTAAATACTTTGCTTTAAACTATTTTATTTTTTTTAAGCATGAAAAATGTGTTCTCGTTACACTCGTATGTGGGCATCCAATTAGAAAATTCTTACTGTTGAGTTAGTTTCTGGGTTAAATCTATAATTAATTGTTATAGATTTTTTTATCATTTATTAATAAACCAATGACCTAATTTGATTTTAAGAAATCTCAGAATAAAGTACGAGTATCATAACACTCTAATATTATCTATTATTATTATTAAATATTGTCAATCCCAAAATTTTTAGCTAAAAAGCAAAAAATAATTGCATAAATAAATATCTCTTAATAAATTGGACTTAATTTTACAATTTTTTTTAAATTGTGAGAAGAAATAATGCCTGCAAAAAGAAAAATATTCCTTATTACACGTAATATGAAATTTTAATTGTAACTCTTCAGGCTTTTGAAGTTTTTTTATTTACGTGCCCAGTGGGAACAAGTAATGAATAGTAAAGAAGAAGGTAATGCACAGCATGTACATATAATTTGTCATTCCAGAATTCATTACTGTTAACACAGAATATGTCCTAGGAGAGTAATGAATTATTTTAATACATCCTAGGAATAAATTCTATAATTCATAATATTCGTCACAAGCAAAAACTATACATTCTTTTTCTGCAGATGTTGTAATACACGTGGTAATCAATGTGTAATTATTGTGTTTGATTAAATTACCCTCTCGTTTTTAAAAGAATGCTTTGGAAATAAATATATTAATTCTCCCATTACTTTAATTAATTAATTAATGCCTACTTTTCCAGCTGGGTTGTTGCTCCAATTTAATTGAGTCTTGCTTGTAGAATATTTTTAATCGACTTCAAAAGAGCAGAAGGTTTTCAGTTCTCTGATATTTTTTACATGCAATAATTTTTTTTAATATATCAATTAAATCAATTTGTAATATTTTGATAAGATTATATAAAACAAGTAATTTACAAATTCATTAATTTATATTTAAACACGCATATCGCTACCTTAATATAGAAAGGTCCTAACTCATTATTTTATTTAATCGAGTTTTTTGTATATTTTGTTAGAAGAACATATAACGCATCGATAACTTCAAAAATCTCGAAACCAAAAAAATAATGAGTTAGTGCCTTTCTATATTAAGGTAGCTATATGTATATTAGAGACCTGCGTAAACAGTCTTAAAATGTAAATACATTTTTAAATGTATTCTTGTGACATGTATTATACTAAACCAATAATAAATGCTGCCGTATTATAAGCGAAGCACGATGGATGTATTGGTGTACGCGTATATGAGTGTTAAGAAGCGATGGCACCAAGACTTCTTGCTCATAACAAACACTCCAAAGAAGTAGTGTTGAAGCGTGTATGCTTTTTATTTTGCATATTGCACGTTTGAGTGTGTGTGTGTGTGTGTGTGTAAGATGTAGATGGTAAGCTATTATGTGTGTAAGGGAGGTTTTTTAAGGCAAGCGCACACAACTCATGTAAATGCATGTGTGCATTTGTATGTGCGCAGAAAAACAAGAGAGTATACATACAACTTATGTAAGTATGTATGTATGTACATGCATGACGTTTGTATACGCGACCATGCGCAAAAAGAAGCACAAGCATCAGAAATTTTTTAGTCACGAACTATTTTCTTTTTTACTCCTATACCTGCAATAAGTTAAACAAATGTTTGTTTTAGAACATTTCGCTGTAGTAAAACATTTGAGAAATCCCTCATGTCTTAAAAGTTCTTGTAAGAGGTCTTGTGCAGGTCTTTAATATATATACTCTTATTTATAAAGGCAAAATTTGATTTTTATAATCAATCATATAAGTTGATAATGTTATTAAATTTTTAATAAAATGCGTTTTTTTATACTGAGATAAGAAAATACCTTGACTCTTAAATAAATAAAAAAGAAACAAAAAATACGAGTATTATGATTATTTCGCCAAGGAAGCTCAATGAAATTTATGTATTTTAGCGGTATCAATTTCTGATTACATAAAATCTCTCATTAAATGAGAGATTAAAGCAAGCATTTGAAAAATAAATAAATACAAAAATAATTACTTAAGTATTATGTGTTTCAAGTTGACTTCTTACATTGATACTAGTGATGCACGAATATTCGTATTCGTATTCGAATTGTCAAATATTCGCTCATTTTCAGGCGAATACGAATGTATTCGTATTCGTCAAATTCACACGGACACGAATACGAATATATTCGTATTCGCTAAATTAAATCGAATACGAATGCCAATATTTTTCCAAAGGAATTAAATAAATAAATGCATAAATCCTAAACGAAATTTAATTAAATGACTAAAAATTTTAGTTTGTACAAATACATTAATTTTTTTATTGAAATTTGTGCTTTGTATCATTTTCAAATATTATTTAATGACGATCATTAAAGTTTTTGGTACTTTTTATTAACTTTAAAGATGTGTGTGAAGTAATTTTTCTTAACAATTTTTTAATATTTCATATTGCATATAATATTCGTATTCGTATTCGCGAATATCGTTTCAAATATTCGTATTCGTATTCGCGAATATCGTTTGAAATATTGGTATTCGTATTCGCGAATATCAAAAATTGACATTCGTTACATCACTAATTGATACCTAAAATAATTAAAATTAGTCACAACCTTTTTCAAAATTTTTAGAGTTCCCTACACCAAAGATGAAAAGAAACCCTATTGTTTTCGCTACGATATCTGTCTGTTCATCACAGGCTGTTTTTACGAGAAATGTACAGCTTTGGCGGCTAGAACATACGTAAATATATATACATATTTACATATATGTATATCGGGAACTTAACTCATTATTTTTTTGAAATCTACGTTTGTGCATTTTTCGATTCATCATATGTTCTTCTATTGAAATATACCTAAAACTGCATTTCAAAAAATAATGAGTCAGCGCCTTTCGCTATTAAGGTAACGGTATACAAGTAATTATATATAAAAATCGCCAAAACCGAAAAATTCGCTTAAAACGAAAAAACGCCAAGACAAAAAATTCGTCAGAAACAAAAAAAAATTAAAAGAAAGCGCCAAAACTAAAAGTTTACCGTGTACTCAAATTTTGTAAAGAAATGTCTACATCAGGTAAGATATTCGATTATATAGACTAAATATCGTATACAGGCTAAGTATCGTATATCGGCAAAAAGGAAAAGTTTTAGCATTAAATTATAAAAGCTTTCAGTTTTTTGACAAATTATGTTTTGAATTTTCTCTGCCAGCTATTGTTGGACTTTTCAGATATTATCGTGTTATAATCCCTATATTAAAGAACTTGTCCACCATCTTTGTTGTATAGAAATATATTTCTAAAGAATAAATTATGTTAAAAGATATGCAACAAGTGTGGTCATTCCAACCAGAGTAGTCAGATTTTTCCCACCTCTTTCGCCAAACTGATTTTAAAAATCACCAAAAGATGCCAAAATAAATTGTTTGTAGTTTTGCTTAATATACATGTGTATATTTGATAATAAATTTGTTTTTATATAACACTTTTTTTAGATATAAATTTGTATAAAATAATTATATAAAAAATCGTCAAAAATTAGTCAAAAACGCATCAAGTAAATTGTTTTAATTTCTTGGAGAGAAGTTTTGCTAGGATTAATTTTTGAAAATCGCCAAAATATTTATTTATCGCCAAAAAAATCTCCATGTCACCAAATCAAACACTAAGACGCCAAATAAGTTGAAAAATTGCCACATTTGCGAGAAATCGCCATAAACAAAAGCACAACAAAAGACTTATTGAAAATTTAATAAATCCCTTCTTAGTCCTAGCTTATACTATGCAAGTCTTACTGCTAAGCTGATTAGTTTGTTGGAGAGGGAGACGAGGGGAAAAGAAACGAGTACTCAGCTTCATGTAATGTCAATATGTTTTTCTTTTTCATTCGTAAAGTTAAAGCATACAAAAAACTGTGCACAAAATATATAAGCTAAAAAATAAGACTTGCATTTTGTGAACGCCGATGAAAGTTCAAAGAAGAAAAAGTGATAGATAAGCTTAGCAAGCTTGACTAGTGTAAATTGGGTTTTACTGAAAAAAATAATGATTGCAAAAAATACTCGTATTTCTCTTTCATCTCATTTAACTATTGTATACCTATGTATCTAAGATTGCTTTATTGAAACTTATAATTTCAGCTAATAAAATTACAACTTCAATATAATTTAGCTTATTTTCTTTAAAGCTCTATAAATTTATTGCAACAAAGTGATTGCGGCAATTCTCTTTTCGTTGTTTTTATGTTAATTATTTGTAATTTTGTTCTGCTATCTCTCTCTTTCTCTCTATAAATATATCTTTTGTTAGTGCGTTATATAAAATAATAACCAGCCAGCTGTTCCTCGTTGGCAGTTGGCTAATTTGTAATTGTAAGTTATTTCAATTAAATCATTTGCGCCAAATATTTGAACATTGGCAAAATGTATGGAAATTTATGAACAAAAAAAAATAAGAAAAATATTTGTATTTTGTTACACTCGATTGACTATGATTTATAGTTAGAGAAACCTACTAACTTAAATATTTAAAGAAATGAATGAAAGCAACAACAAAAAAATAAAAATATATAAGAAGAAAAACAACAATAATAATGACGAAATTAAAACAATGTTTACAGTAGGAAAACTAAAAAAAATGGAATGAACTTATGTTGAGAACCATATTTTTCGCAAAAGTATACAAATTTGATGTTTCACGGTTGTCAACATCGATCGACGTTTTCGGTTTTTGGCGTTTTTTTAGATTTGGCCTTTTCCCGTTCTTGGCGTTTTTTCGGTTTTATCGATTAAATTTAGTTTTAGCGACTTTTTTTAGTTTTGAAGCTTTTTTCATTTTGTCGATTTTTTTTGGTTTTTGGCATTTTGTAATTTTTGCGACATTTTCGGTTTTTGGTGATTTCTTTTAATTTAGTAGATTTTTTTTTAGTTTGGCGCTTTATTTTCGTTTCGGTGATTTTTTCAAATTTTGGCGATTTTTTGGTCTGGTGATATCATACTTTTGGGATTTTTTCTACATATGTGATTTGAATGGGCTAAAGTTCGTATCGCTTTTTAAGCCAAATTACATTTGATAATTATTAATGAACAAATAACACTAAAGTTAGTTGTAAATATTCTGACTAACACATAGTTGAACGGAACAATTAGCTATTTTCGGAGGCCACTAAACCTTCATCATCAGCGTTCGTTTGTGTTTGTGTTTGTGATTTTTTAGTTTTAGCATTTTAGAAAATTTCAAGAGTTTGCCTGTTACGGCTTCCAAGATACAGCAAGTTTTCAAAATACCATTATGTGATAGAACAACCTTTAAATTGTATTTTTTTAAATTATTTTAGTGTTAATTGTTGTAGTCTGTATGAAAATAAACTACTTTGCAAATTTCAAGTGTCTATAATATAGATATACGGGCCTATTCTCTTTCTAGTATCGTTTTAAAACGACACATATAAACGCTAATTTTATATTGAAATTATAATACGGTGCTAGGGTAAAACGGTATATTTTCAATGTAAAATTGTCGTTGTTGTCTGTCGTTTTAAAACGCTACACAAACTAGAATAGGCTCGATTATATAGACATAAATTATATAATTGTACGTTTGTATATTACATGGGATTTTAATTTTTTTTTATCTTTTTAGAACACCCTTTAATTTTTAGCTGTCATGTATTTTTTGTTGTAGCGACACCGTAGCTCTTACGGTTCTCCAGAAAACACCATGTGACGGACAGATGGACTGCGTAGCGATAGTAGTGAGCCAAAGTTTAACGTATGACGGATTCATTGTGCCCCGGCCTTTATAAAACTATTTGCCATAAATTACATATATATTCTGACATAACCGCAAAAAAAGCTTAAACAACATATGTTATGAACTAAATTTTTTGACGAAACCCGATTACTTAAAACCGTAAATAATCGTAAAAAAATTAAGTTCGAATATTATGACGCTCAACCTTTTTTTTTGAAGATTATGGCACAATATTACAAGCCTGTACAGACTGAATCAAAATATTTAGAAACACATTTTGAGTTTATAAATTTCACTTCAAAAATATTTTCATTCCAAAAAATTTTTTTATTAATGTGAAAAATAAAAAAAATATTTTTTTCGGTCTTGCATATTTAAATTTCACTTTTTAACTTAAATGGTGTAACAAAATATGTATTTGCAAATAAATATTTGGAAATCTATATGTATTGCAAGCAAAAAGAAACTAAACACAAAATACCAGGTCTAGTAAAACAAACAAAAAAAAATTAACCAAGACAATACCTTATTTATGCAAAAAAAATGTTAAAGAAATTATAATAACTACAAACAACTGACTAAAAAGCAGTTAAAAATACAACCTACTGTATGTATATTTCTAGCCATCTTGAATATTGCTTTAAAAAAAACAACAACAAAAAGTGAAAATAAAATTTATAAACGCGTGCGCTTAACTATAAAATATACAAATAAATTTTGTTTAAGCTGAACTTTTTTTAAATATGACACACTAAATAACAACAAGTAACTGTCAAGTGAAACTTAAGCAAAGCACCAACTAAATAAATTTCATTAAAAAACATTAAAGCAATATTAGAAAATACTTATACTTATTGTCGTTTATAAACCTCCAAATAAAATGGAAAATCCTTAAAAGGCTAAAAGCTCAAGTTTCACTTCTTACCCGTCAATAATTTCCAAAATTTCATTATTCCTAAAAGGAAGTTCTGGGCGATTTCAAGAAATCATTTATTGTGTCAGTTTTCAATTTCAATGATAGTGAGAGAGATACGAGTACAAACATGCATTTATTTTTCTTTCACTTTCATTTAAAAAGTTGATAATTTAAATTTCATTTAAAAATTTTTTTTTGACCAGGTGAAAAGTATTTGCTTATGCTGTACACGTAGTGTAATGGAGTGTTGAAAGAAAGAAGTCAACAAAAAATTTAATACAAGTAACAAATTTTGAATATTTATGGCTATGAAAGCATGTTGGAACATATTGATGTAATCAAATGAAGATTGATTTGTGAGTTAAACGATTTTATTATCCAATATACAGTTTTATGTATATATGTAAATATTTTAAAAGTTACGTAATATTAAAAAAACAAGGGTGTTTAGTTCTCAAGTTTATTGAATTGAATGTGAAATGAAATTTTATATATTGTTTAAAATCTGCTAGTATTTTAGTGTGAAAGAGAGTGTGTTCGATTCCCATCAAAGAATAAGAGTCTGCTGCTTTTCGAAACATACATAAAGGCTGGTTAAATTTTAAGGACCGATTTTGAATGTGAATCACACCTAAACGTCAAGTTTTTTTGCATTTCATTTGACATTTCTTTATTTCAGACTAACTCAATTTGAACCATGGAAAGATACACAATCGAGCAACGCGTTAAAGTTATTCAGGCTTATTATGAAGTCCAATTGTTCCAATTGTTGTCATTTCATTATTTCAATGTCAATTTACTTTATAACCTCAAGTTCGAGCAAACCAAACATGAATAAGGGGCTGCTGTTGGCTGAAGTAGTTGGTGCGTCAATCAAAAAGCAAATGAAGGAGTGCAAGACACCCCGAGATGAAACCCTGGCCAAACTCAGTAATATCAACATCATGGATTTTTCTAATATTTATTAGACTTGCACTCAAGGCGAATTGACACCAGGTGGTGCAATTCTGCATATTCGCCTTTTATATTTGTTAATGTAAAATTTCCTGCTGTCAGAATGTTTCTGAATGTTTGGATTTGATTTGACGGCAGAGAAATCAACAGCTGATCGTCAGCTGGTGAATTGAGATCACCTGACGTGAATTCAGTTTGCTGGCACTATCCCTTTCCTACTTTCAGTAGTGCGATTCACTAACTTTTTTTTAGCGATAATCGCATTGTTAAAATAATTATAACGAAATGTTATCGAATTTGCTACTCAGTAGCATTTTTAAAGACATTCGTTGTAGGTTAATGTTAGCTGAGTCGTTATTTAAGCGCCAATAATTTATGTGCTGCTAATTTTATCAAATTACAAAAATTACGATTGTCGGATCGTTAAAAGTTACTGAATCGCACCACAGGCAAGTACCAGTTCACACCGCACAGGTCTTATTGCAAAGTCCCACTTCACATTACACAAGTCCTATTTATCTTATCACTTATCACTTTTTCTTCTTTGAACTTTCATGGGCGTTCACACAATAAAAGTCTTATTTTTCAGCACATATTTTTTATGCATAGTTTTGTATATGCATGTGAGCTTTCTTTAACATTACGAATGGTACAGCAAAACGTTTTTCCCCTCGTCTCTCTCTCTCTCACACAAACTAATCAACTTAGTAATAAGACTTGCATAGTGTGAACATGGACTAGCACAATTTGGACCCAAGTAAGCTAAAAACTTAGTGGCCCTTCTTATGAGCAACTTTCGATCTTCGACTGTAATCGAAAATACTGATCGAACCTATTTTCATTTGGTATTATGACGAGCATTCAACAAAGAACGCCCTTATTGTGAATATCACTCACAGTGATATTTAAAATTTGTTTTTGTTTTTCATATTAAAATAATTCATCGAATGATAAATTCTGTTCGATATCAAATTCGCTGCTGAACGAAATTTTCGATGTTCATTAAAGTCCTGCACAAGACCACTTATAAGAACTTTTAAGACATGATGGATTTTTCAAATCCTTTACTACAGCAAAATCTTCTAAAATAAACGCTAAACAATACTGTTGGCAAAACATTTGTTTCAGTTACAAAAGTAGTGTGTATGCTCTTATATTTTTCTGCACACATGCATAGACATTAGTTGTGGGCGATTGCTTTAAAAAAAGCTTATTTAAACACATAATAGCTTACCAGCTACATCTTACACACACACTCAAACGTACAATATGCAAAATAACAAGCATACATGCTTCAACACTATTTCTTTTGATTGTTTGTTATGAACAAGAAGTCTTCTCGACATCAATTGTTAACACTCATATATATGAACACCAATGCAGACATCCTCCTTCGCGTATAATACGACTGTAATTATTATGGTTTAATAGTTCAATACTGTTTAAGCAGGCTTCTAATGCTTATAATATAAATTGAACATTTGATTTTCTATTTTCGATAGCCAGCGAAGATCGAATGCAACTCATTATAAGGGCCACTTTCTCTTCTGAGCAACCTGCCAACCCACTCAACTTGAGCTGTATCAAAACTTTGATGTAGATACATCTCTGCTATACGAGTTGGGAAGCTTATACGTAATACAACCTCTTCGTTTCAAAATAGGTATCAAACATTATACTTATTATAAGCGAAACTATGAAGGCGAAATGCAGAAAACGAAATGAGATACAATTACAACTCAACATCTACCTTATAATCTGCATTAAAAACAAAATTAGTTATGGGTGACTCCACATATAATAAAGCTTTTATCTTATTAAGAAAAATAAATAATAAAAGAAAAGTTGCTCTTCTATTTCATGCTCACATACGTGTAACGGAAATCCATAGCATTAATTACCGGAAATTAATTTCCAAATTTCACTCCCTTACATAACCCTTTATACAATGAAAATATGTATCTTCCACTTCATTTTTTTATATTTTTTTTAAATATTTATCACATTGCAGCAAATCTTAAACTTGCTTGCTGCATTAACCTGTTGCTACCACATTTTATTTTATTTTTTTTACTATTTTTTTCCTCATTTCCAACTTAAAAGAAGAAGAAAGAAAAGACTTTTTTGTGTGATTCATGAAAAAATTAAATGTTTTTTTTTTGTTAGCAGATGCAGTCAAGTGCAACAGTTTTGTTAGCGGTGGGTCGTCGTCGTTTTATTTATTTGTTTTTTGGCCGAAACTTTGCCATAAGTGGCAGTTGCTGCAATGTTCCAACAAGACACTTGTTGCATGCCTAGCTAGCTTTAATACACATACATACATACATACATACACTTACATATATATGTAGGTATCTCGTTTTATTTCCATAAATGCTGCTTTTTCAAAAAATTCAGAAGAAGAAAAATTTTAATATTTATATGAGAAAGTTATATTATAAAACTATTAACAGAATTAAAAACCAAAAACAAACGTAATAAATTTGACTTTTATAGAGATTAATCATGAATACACACAGGAAATTTAACCAATTATTATGCCAAAAAAGCTGGATGAACACCATCACCTGCACACGCACACACCTCACAAGTATATCCTGCCATAAGCGCCAAAAAAAGCTTAAGCGACATAATTTTCGAACTTCGTTTGTTGAGCAAAATCGATTATTTGCGATCGTAAATAGTTGATTTTCGTCAAAATAACGAAGTCTGAAAAATGTGTCACTTAAGCTATTTTTGCGGTTATGGCTCGATATAACACATGCACTTACGTTCATATGTATGAATGTATGTATGTATATCGCTTACAGGTTCATAAATCACAAGAGTATATAAATATACCCTTGTGTGTGCATATTTATATAAATTTGTATGTAGCTGTAGTTAACTGAAGCATTACAAAAGCTCTCAAAGATCCAAAGAATAAATACTGTTGTGTTACTCGTATTCACAGAAACGTCAGGTGTGCTTAATGAGACCAGCTATGAAAAAAAATACTTAATAAATTCAGTGAAGTGACTCGCGCACGAAGGGTTCCATACGGACATATAATTCAATACGAACTTTAGCCTATATAAAATATAGTTTTGGCATTTTTTTCGGTTTTGAGCGTCTTTTTAAATTTTTGGCGCTTTTTCTTGGCACTTTTTCTATGTTTTGGTGACTTTTTTCGGTTTTTGGCGTTTATTCATTTTGGTGATTTTTTTCATTTTAAAGATTTTTTTCGTATAGACGTTTTTTAGTGTTGGTGCCTTTTTGCATTTTGGCGATTTTTTTCGGTTTTTGGAGTTTTTATTCATTTTGGCTATTTTTTCGGATGTGGCGATTTATTTTAGTGTTAGAAATTTTTTTCAACTTGGCGATTTTTTTTGGATTTTTTGCAATTTTCTTTGTATAGGCGATTTTACGGATCCCTAAAAATTAGATTATTTTACATAACCTCTTCTGGACTAGCAATAAATATGTGGCATGCAAGATGTACTAATTAACAGGTGGATGCATAGGCGAATTCAGACATATTAGTTATCAATTGGGCCAACACCTCTATTGTCAAACTTCATATAAAATTTCAGTCATAAAACGCATACACGATTAAAATAACTTTAAATAAACGTTCAGTCTAATTATGACTATTCCCTGAGAGTTTTTTCTCGTCTCTATCATTTGTTCCCGGGGAATAATGCTTCTGCTCTAAATAGCAGGGGAATAAGCAAATACGGGAGAAAGTATCAGCTGTTTGATGGTTATTATTTACTAAAATTAAATAAAAATTTAATGTTTTCATAATATGTAATGTTTCACAATAAGAATGTGTGTTAATATAAATATCTTTAATAAAATAAGAAATAAAATAAACAGCGTAGCCATCCGGAATAACATGCGGAATAACTTTATAATGAGAAAATGGAGCTAAAACTGGCAAGGTGCAGATGCGAACGGATTAAATTCCTAATGACTATATGTAAAAAAGGAAATTTATAAATTTTATAAAGTTTTTATTATCGGTCTTGATATTATGTGAACTTAGAGGAGAAGCTTTCAAAATTTAGTGTTTTAGTATTTTCTTCTGAAGGTAAAGAAGTATGTAGTTCATGTTCTTGATAAAAATCCCTGAAGCATGAGGGGAATATATGTAACATTTAGGTACTTATTTAAACTTTTTGTTCTAAATACATGCTTATGTAATTTTTTTACAACATTTATTAATTTGATGTTTAAAATTTTTCAAAATGTTTTCGAAGAAAACTCTTAAAAAATGCTCCCCCTTTCGGTGGAAGTTTTTCTCGAGGAAATTTGAATTCATAATAAAGGAAATGTAAGAAGGGAAAACCTTGCAGGGGAATTTTTACTCATAATTAAGCTGGTTATTTTTTTTTTTGACAAAGCAGTAGTGCGATTCAGTAACTTTTAACGATCCGACAATCGTAACTTTTGTCTATACATTTTGTCGCTTAAAATAACGATTGTGTGATTCTGAAACTTCTTTTTAACGATAGGACTCAGCCGATATTTACTGTTGGTTTTTGTCGATAAAATTAACAGCACATAAATTATTGTCGCTTAAATAACGACACAGCTGACATTAACCTACAGGGAATATCGTTAAAAATGTTACTGAATAGCAAATTCGATAAATTTTCGTTATAATTATTTTGACGATGCGATTATCGTTAAAAAAAAGGTTAGTGAATTGCACTACAGGTGTTGTGCATGCATATACCTTGTTTTACTGTACTACGACTACTGTCAAAATTATGAAGACAATTGTCAGAATACTTACGGACTAAGAGCAAGATAATTGGTTCCTTATTCCAGTTGTCAACATCGACATCACATCAATACAACACCAAACAGTTGGTACTTGTCTATTCGCTCTCGAAAACTATTTTGTTCTATTGCTAACTGTTTCTTAAAGTCTAGAAAATAGCATTAGCCTGTCAATAGCAGTAGCTTGTTTTCGGCAAGGGGTAGACAAGCCTAAATTTTCAATTTTAGCAATTGTCAAATTTATTTTCTAACATCAGTACTTGTACTTGGATTCAATAACTTTTTGTGAACCGATTATCGTAATATTCATCGATATATTTGTTCGTTTGCAGCAACGATAATATCATTCTGTAATTTCCTTTTCAAGATAGTGTACAGAACCTTAATTCTTCATCATCTGGCATTTCCACATACTAAATGTCAAAATAAGCTCGTGTTAAGGCTCAGTTAGCCAACTGTAATGGAATGTAACTGCAACAGTAGGAAACAGCTGATCTATATTGCAATGTGAAAAGTAATGAAAATGGTTAAGGCTGTGAGACACTGTCATACACAGTCGTGCGATTTATTCACTGGAAATCGGATTGAATTCTGTCACACTACAAAAAAATCGCAACAAAATCTCTTATAGGTGCCACACTATTCCACAAAAAAGATGCAAAAACATTTAAAATAATTTTTATATTTAATTATTTTGCATTTCTAAAGAAATAATAACGCAAAATGTAATTTTCAAAATGTATCTCTCTATCTTTAAATAAATGATGCAGAATTTTTTGTTTTCTTATCAACTGCCTTACAAAATGTATCTCTGATCTAATAGAAATTATTATTTTATGAAAATTTTCATAAATTGTTGGAAATCGGACAGACTTGTCAAAAAATCTGTCACACATGTCAAATTTGAATCCACACTATCATCATTTTTGAGCACACATGATTTTTTTTTGACAGATCGAACGACTGTGTATGATAGTGTATCACAGCCTTTACATAGTGTCCTGATGATTTTATATCACTCCTCGTAATATGACGCCGGCAGAGCAACTGTAATTTTTTTTCATTAATATCAACACAAAGGGGTAGACGTTGATGATTTTATATTATGATGAATTAAACAAATATATGAAAAATACTTGCCAAAAATAATTAATTTGCGTGTTGTTTAACTTTTTGGTCACAAATAATTGTTCTGCCGTCTTTTTTCAATGAAAATTGTTTAATAAATAAACGTTGAATGCACAATAACACATGAAATGACATTTGATATCAAGATGAATTCATCAGGCCGTGAGGTCTGATTATTATATCATAACGCTACCATAATATTAATGAATTGAGTCTATACGTGATGAATTTTCATCATGATATCAATTTAACATTCATCATGATATAAATTCATCAGGTGTGGACACTATGTTATGGAGATGTAATGTGATGTAAGATAACCTACTTTTCACATAAAAACATGGATCAGCTGTTTGCAATTACATTCCATTAAAGGCTCAGTTAGCCGACTGTAATGTAATGTAACTGCAACGTAGGAAACAGCTGATCTATATTTTTATATAAAAAGTAGTTTACGTTACATTACATCTCTATAACCATTTTCATTACTTTTCACATAACAATATCGATCAGCTGTTTATTACTGTTGCAGTTACTTTACATAATAGTTGGCTAACTGAGCCTTAAGGCTCAGTTACCCGATTATAATGAGCCTTATTTCGTAGCACCAATTTTCAATTGTACGTCCATAAAGAAAAACAAATTTTTGATTCATTTGAATTAAATAAATTATAAAATAAGGTTTGTGTTTTATGAGAATTAAATATGTACTTCACTGTGCCAAGAATCCGACCAAAAAATCTTTTATATAAAATCATTGGTCACGTTATTTTTTCCTCCATACTGAAGTATGCATAGAATCTATACTATAGATTTAACATCTGCTTTTTAAAACGAAGTATGTATGTTGGACACAGTGTTGTCAGATATGGCGATATCTCGCCAAACGCGGCGACAAAAATTTGATTTTGGCGATGAAAATTTTGAAATGGCGATTGGCGACTTTCTTGGCGATATTTGAACTTCTTGGCGATATTTTTGGCTATATTTTACGATTTCAATAAATAAAATAATGTTGACAATATGAAATTTTTTTAATGGAATTTTTTCTACAACATGAAATATTTCGTGCAAAGATTCAAAACTTTTTTTTCGAAATTTAATTTGGACTACAAAATCTCATTTGGTTTTTATTAAACACAGTGGCGAAAACTTTCTTTTATAAGTTAGAAACATTATTTTTATAATGAAGTATCAAGAAGCCTGCACGAGTTCTCATCTAGAGCGTATAAATACGAAGATACTGCTGGTACTTACCACTTAAAGGATATGATATGTGTACTTAAATACACATGTAAGTAAATGTTAATTCAGTTTTATCACAAGATTTAAATTATAATTTTTATCTTGGTGCTCAAGTTCAATTTATCCTATTTAGATTAATCTTTTGGAGTACGTTATTTTTAAATATTTTTTGTACCATAGTGTATTTGTGTCTTAATGTAAACACGTTTCTTAATTTTTCTAAAATAATGTACTTTTTATGTTTTACGATAGACGTTAACTACTGAATTTAAAGCTTAACAATACTCGTATTTGTAATGTAAATACAAAATAAAAATTATTTTTCTGGCTATAATTTAATGTTTTATTATATTGGCGATATTTGGCGATATTCGACAAGTCATTTGGCGAGGAAGGTGAAAATAAATCTGACAGCACTGGTTGGACAATTTATTTTACCGGAATAAAAATTCACATGTTCTCTTTTCGCAACCAGCTTGAGAGATAACTGGCCATACTTCATGTAACGCATGAGAGGCTATAGCAAAATAGTATTGCCAGCTTAACAATGACAGCAACAACAACAACAAAAAAACACAAGCACTTAAGCCCTTTTTTGAAGAGGTATGAATATAAAAAAGCAGCGATTCAACAAGTGCTTATGATATCATCTCTATTTATTATTTGCCTTTTTATTAATAATTTTCAATGCAACTGCAAAAATCCCAAGTACATACAATTATTAGTTATTTTTGTGTTTTTTTTATAAAAGTAACAAAATATTATAAAACAAGTTTTTCGTTATTTTTTTTTATTGCTTTTCACATCCACAATTAAACTGCAAATGAATAATAAAAATTTCAATCTCATGACATTGTAATTTTTTTTTTTAAATAATTAAAGTTTCTATAGGAGAAATAAAATTAAAAATCCTAAAACTTTAACAACAAAAGCATCTTCAACTTGTGAATAAAGAAAGACTCTTTATAATCTTTTCAAACAACTTTCACTAATGACATTCACATATCAGCCAGCACTCCTTCTCTTTAGCGGCTTGCTTAAAGATTTTTCATAAACAAAAATCCACTTTTTATGTCATTCAGTAAGTCAGTCAGCCAGCAAGTTTGTCATTTAAGTTCATAACAAAAGTTCATTACTTATCGTTCATTGTACATATAAATTTCCTTAACAAATTGGAAAAAACAACGTTGATTTTTTTTTAATTTTCCATTCAAAAGTTTTTTTGTTCAGTGACATTAATAAAATTTAAAATTGAAACTCTTTTTTATTTTTTTATATTAATTTTTTTTGTAAGTAAATTCAACTTCATAAATATATTTTACACGTGCGCTCGTATGATAACAATAACACGTGTTTTGTATTACTTTTAAAAAACGAACAATCGAGTAATCAGAAGAAAATATCATTTCCATATTAAAATTATTGTTAAAAGATAATTTTCCAGACTTTGTGACACCATTTCTTGAAGTATTTTTTTGAAAAAAATTATTTACAAAATTTAAATAGGAATAATAAAAATTTCTTTTGTATCTCATTTAAAAACAAACATATTTACATACATTCATATTTTATTCTTCTCTTAAGGCTTTCGTTTGACTAATCAGCCAAAGGTGAGTTTTTAATGTGAAAGAAAACGTGCTCGAAAGTGAAATTCTTCGCATTATTTTTAAATCTTTTAATAATTGTGCACCAAACCGATATTTCTTTGTAAGATTTGTTGTTGAACAGAAAATGTTGTACGTAACACAAGTTTATATTTCCGTAAATTTTATCGACATCGAAATTAATTAAGTGTGTTTTGAAAACAACAAACTTCTTCCGCTTCGTCTACTGAATTATAAATTCGGCTTAAGAAAACTCTAATATTATTATGTATGGATTTTTAAGTTTTTTTTTTAAATATTAGAGTGGGCGTTAAAATTAAAAAATTGATTTATTCATGTCTTAAACATACATATGTACATGTCGTCCCATAACCGCCAAAAAATCTTAAGTGACATCATTTTCGAACTCGATTTTTTTTTACCAGAATCGATTAATGTTATCGTAAATTTTCGATTTTCGCAAAAAAAAAATCAAGGTCCGAAAAATTTCTCGGTTAAGCTTTTTTAGGAGTTATGGCTAGATATTTTTTTTAGTTTTGACAATAAACTTTTTTATGTTTCTACTGCAAAAACAAATGATATGGCGCTCTTTCATTGATTAATTGGACCATAAGGCGTGTAAAACGCCCTTTTTAGGGTTCCGTACACCAAAGGGGAAAAGGAACCTTATTGTTTTCGCTACGCTGTCCGTCACAGGCTATTTCATCAGGAACCGTAAGAGCTACGAACCTGAAGTTTAAACAGAGTGTGTAGAACCTTGGGCGCTACAACCCCAAATACATAAGAGTTAAAAATTAAAGGGTGTTCTGAGACGAAAAACGTTCAAATACCATGTAATATACACAAAATTCTATGTATGTACATACATATGGGCATTTCCACAGGAATTTCAAATTTTGTAGCGTGCGACACCAAGCAATATTTGCTTATTTTTTTTAAAGAAAACGAAACTTTGTTTACTTCTTTTATATATGTATTTGTGTATGCCGTCAGTAGCTTAACGTTAGGTAAAAGTTTAAGAAAAATTGTGTCACATTATTCAAATATGCAAAGTTAATTTCTTGCTGTCGCACGCGACAAAAAAGTGGAATTTCTCGGAGAAATGCACACATGTACATATATTGACACTTGAAATTTTTAAAATTAGTGTATTTTTAAACAGACTATAACAATTAACACTAAAATTTAAATTAAAGGGTGTACTATCAGTTAATGTAATTTTGACAATTTTAACAATTTGTTGTATCTTGGAAATCGTAAGAGGCAAACTCTTGAAATTTTCAAAAATGTTAAAACTAAGAAATCCCAAAATTATAAAATCGCCTATACGAAAAAAATCGAAAAGAAAAGAATCGCCAAAATTAAAAAAAATTCTAACACTCAAATAAATCGCCAAAACCGAAAAAATCTAAAAAATGAACAAATCGACAAAATGAAAGAAACGCCAAAAACCAAAATAATCGCCAAAACTAAAAAAATCGTCTACATGAAAAAAAGTTGCAAAAATTAAGAAAATCGCCAAAATACAAATAAATCACCCAATTGAAAAAAACGCCAAAAACCGAAAGCAATCGCCAAAACGAGAAAAAAAGTGCCAAAACTAAAAAAAGCGCCAAAACTTAAAAAAATCGCCAAAACCGAAAAAACGCCAAAACTAAAAAACGCTCAAAACCAAAAAAAAACGAAAAAAATGCCAAAACTAAATTTTTTATGAGCTAAAGTTCGTATTGAATTACATATCTAGTGTCCGTACGGGTTAAAGTCGCACTTCACTGAATTTATTTTGTATACATAATAACTTAAATTCCATATTTCTGCGATAAATAGTATAAATGCCATAAATAATTTCATTTGTATTTTTTTGTAAGTATTAAATCTCAATAACTATTGGAAGAAACAACAATTAGCAACAAAATAAATTAGCAAACTGGAAAATCAACAATCATCAAAAAACAATTAAAACTTCACATGATTCTGACAGAAAAAAAGGGACAGTACCAAAAATGGGCACATGACAAAAACAAAACACTTGAAAAAATAACACTAATCTATGAAAATAATAAAAATAAGAGAGTTAGTTGAATATAAAAAAAATTTGTTGCCACAGCAATGACCAACTCATACAAAAATAAAAAAATTAATTTCTAAGCCGGTTTCCAATCTAAAATTAAGTCAATGATGATAATAACGATGCTTTTCGTAAAGCTCGTAATTACAAAAATAATAATAATATTAATAATCGTACCACAACAGTTAAGAGAGAGAGAGAGAGAGGGACTTAGAGAGAGAAACACTTTTTGAAAATAACCGAGATTGAAGCTAAGCTTAATATTTATAACAATGATGTTATTTATTCAATTTTTTGTTTATTCCCTCTTCAAATATCTCAAACAAAATTTGTATGAAATTCATTAGCAAATTCAGAAATAAAAATAAAAAATTAATAGATACATAAATAACAAAACAAAAAATAACAGTGAAAAATTATGCAAAAAACAGAAACGAATGTAAAGAATCCAAGACTCCAAGGCTTTACATTAAAATGTTAATTTGTTTAAATGTCTTTCTTTTGTAGGTAAATAAATTTCACTTTAAACGAGTATTTTCTTCTAGAAAATAAACAAACTATTGTTATGTTAAGTTAAAAGGCATTAGTTATTAGAAATTATCAAAATTATTATCAAGGCAACATTAATAATAAATATTTTAATCTTCTTCAAGCTTAAATACAATTTCACTTTTTGTTACTTACTACGTTTATACGAGCACTATTTGCGAATAAATTAACACACTGTTTATAATGCTTAATAAAAAACTTGGTAGCACTTCTATAGAAAATTTACTTATGTTAACAAAAAAAATTGCGTTAATGTAACATATAATCATTTATTTTTATTGTCATTATTTTCTTCTATCAATGTTTTTCTGTACAATATTTATCAATTTATTATTTTTTTACTAGCAAACATTTGTAAGTGTGGCAACCTCAAGCATTTTATTAGCAAATAGTGCGTTAATCATGAATAGTTTTCTGAGCTAGTAAGTCGCAATACAACAATAATATGGCAACAATTTACAGTTTTATTTGCAAATTAGCTCTGCGTATAAACGTAGTATCTACAAGTCAGTTTAAATAAACAAATTCCATATATTTAAATGCCGCGATATTTTTCTTGAACAGGTGTATGATACTCGTATTTCAAAGAGTAAATAGGCCAAAGGGAAATTCGATATTTCGAAGATCACTCCTTTTGCACGTTGCCTTGATGAATTGGCAAAAAATAATATACATATAATTCTTATATCTCAGTTATATTATTATATAATTATGCATGTAAAATACTACAAAGAACATTCTTGTAAAACAATTTAACCCTGAATATTTTCTCTGTATTACTCTTTTAAAATAAATAATGCTTGAACTTTCAAAATTTTATTATATAATAAATACAAACACACATACGTGTGAAAATATAAAAATAAACACCGGTATTCATAAACGATTGTTGAAGTTAATTTTAAGAGAAAACATTTTTAAAGAACGCTTTAACTTTAACAATCCTTCATGAATGCTGCTGAGAAGCTTTACTACTCACCTGATAAAAGCTTTATTGATCCTGTTGCAGCTTTTTAAGAAAAATTTTAAACAACAATAGTTTTTTTTTAATAAAAACTGATGATACAAAACTAAAATGGATTTTAAGAACTTAAGTAAAATAATTTAATTAAAGAAAAGTATTTATAAGTTTTGTTTAAAAGATACAAATGTTGCTGGCAAATTTCATCTAATATTAATTTAATATTAGATTAAAACAGAGCTGTTAAATTTTGATTACGATTAGTAATCAATTAGATTACACTTTAAAAAGAATTGTACTGATTATATAATTCCCTTTAAAACAATTTCTTATAAATAACTGATTACGATTACTAATAATCAAAAAGTAATTTGAATTACTTGAAATTACAAAAAATAATCAAAAAGAAATGAAAGTAATCAAAAAATAATCCGACTACTTTTAAAGATTACTTTTAATTATTAATAAATAATCTAAAAGAATTAAAAGTAATCTTTAAAAGTAATCGGATTATTTTTTAATTACTTTTGATTCTTTTGGATTATTTTTTGTAATTTCAGGTAATTCAGATTACTTTTCCATTATTAATAATCGTAATCAATTAGTAATCGTGCGAAACTGAATATAATCGTAATTTAATCATTAGTTCACCTTTAAAAAAAGTAATCAAATTAGTAATCAGTACGATTAATAATCATTACTTAACAGCTATGGATTGAAATACTGTTTAATTTTTAAATATTAATTAATTTTTGTGTAAATTTTTATTAATTTTTTTTCTTTCTTTTTATTTAAAGTGCTTTTTTAATTTATAAAACATTCACTGACCAACCAACAAGTTTCTTTATTTGTTTGCGTATATTTCAGCTTCAACTAACCGGTATTGAAAATTGTTTTAAATTATTGTATCTTATATTATGTACATATGTATGTATGTATGTATGTACTCGTATGTATGTACATATTATTTTACTTTTAAATACGCATGCAGCATGCAACGTTTCCACGCACTTAATTCTTGGCTTAAATTAAATTATATTAAATTTTTTTACTGTTGCCGTTTCTGACTCCTTTTGTGTTGTCTTGCTGTTCTTCGGGTTTGTTGCTACAACAAGTTATTGCACCTGGCGTTTTGTGCAAATTTGTTGCATTTACAAGTAAGTTTTTTTACCTACATTACGAGTATCTTTAAAATTGTACACACAAAAAAGTTCCAATGTCGTCAATGATTTTAAGACTGACTCGGACTATCATTTAATGCGATTATTTTGAAATGTTGCTGTATGAATTGTCAGAGCACATTTGCGGTGAAAACTGTTATTATGTAGTTCGTAAAATATAGTAAAAAAAAGTTTTCGTTACAAGAAACTACAAAAAAAAAGTTGCTCAGAAGATTGAACATTTCTGATCAAGTTTTTTATATTATCGATGATCAGATTCTTCAAAGAAAATTCTTATATTGAACTTTACTTTCATGTATTGAACATTACTTTCAAAAAAACTATTAAGAAAGTAAGTCCCGGTTCAGACTTGCAAGTTTTGTTGCAGCAACTTTTTACTTTTTAGTTACAAAAAGCAAGATAGGTATACAAAAACTATATACATACATATGTATTTACATTTCACTCTCACACATATTCAAGAATTGCTGCAACAAAAACTTGAAGTCTGGACTGGGACTAAAAATGATTTTCTGTGAATCTTTTTTTACAATTTCACATAAATTTTATCAGACAAGTTTAATTTTTTCTCTCTCCAAAACAAAAACTTTTTTTGAAATTAAACATCAATAATAGAATTTTCTTAACTTTAATTTTTAATTTCTAACTTTATTTTAAGCAATTGTGCTACACCTAGGTATAAGCTTGTACATTTATCTAAACACCCCGATAGACTGACTACATATTTGTTTTGGCTATCTAATACGAGGCTAGGTTGAAAATTAATTTAAAATCAATGTGACTCAAAACTAGCTGCAGCGCACAGTAGGTAGTTTGACCCAAAATTTTGGACAAAAATAAAATTTTGCTTTAACAATAAAAATGTTTATTTTTTAATGAAATTCTATTAAGAAATGCAAATAACTGCAAATTTGATTTTAGTAAAAAAAATATCAACGTGCTGAGTGAGTAAAAAGTGTAATTCTGATATGAACTAAACGTTTTCTATGAGTTATTAAAAACTAAAAAAAGGAAAGCGTACATAATATGGCGAAGAGAAGGGATAATAAGTAATTAGAATAACAAAAATATTTTGTACATAATATGGCGAAGAGATTGGGTAATAAGCAATTAGAATAACAAAAATATTTTGTTCAATAATTTTGTTTAAAAAAACCGACTTCATGCAATGATATTATAGAACATTTTCGAAAGAAAATTATCGCACCAAACTGGAAGTAAACTTCTTCAATCAAAAAAATTTTTTGAAAATCTGTTGTTTAAAAAATAGTACTTGAAATATAAAACTAAATTTTAATATGAGTACCTCCGCCCATTTTTTTAAATGAAAGATTTTGTGTTTTTCGCAGCTAAGGGTGTATAGAACCACTTAAAATAAAATATTAAATTTTAATGGGCGTGACTTCGCCCATTTTTTTTTAAATAAAAGATGAAGTGTATATTTCAGAACTTAAGGTGTGTGGTAAGTTTCGTAAAAATAGGTTAAGTACAAACAAGTGAAATATAACAATAAATTTTAATGGGCATAGCCCCACCCATTTTTCAACTTTAAAATTTTGTAACTATAAGAACCAGAGGTGTTTGCTAGGTTTCGCAGCAATCAAATAAGTATATCTTAAAATCAAATTAAAAAAGTTATGGACATGACCTATCCCATTTTTTTACGATGGAACCAATTTGAAGCTATAACCTCTAAGAAAAAAAAATGTGAAAAAAATAAAGACGCGCTTGTTTGCGCGGAATATATGTATATGCGGAGTTGCATTTTCGACCATCTTACAACTTCAGTGCTGCCAATATCAGTATTTACAAACGATGTGATCATAATACGCTATACAGTGATGTATTTATGAACACGACAAAACATTGTAGACGATCCAACGCTCATAACCTTCAATTCACCGCAACTTTGTATATTAACTTTAGGTTAACAAATTAATAAAAACGACTTATCGGCCTGAACTCGTTTATTTTACTAGCTTTGTACTGTTTTCAACAGACTTTTTTAAAATACACGTCTCTAGCAGTCTGGTTTTAAGGTGAATGCACTGCTGTACGCTCTACTGTTCTTTATTGTGCTCAATTTCTTCTAACTAAATAACTCTATTGGTCGGTTAAACACTCTCTTTGCTTTTTATTAATTTTTCTTTAATACTTTTTTTTTCAAATGAAAAAAAAATAATGAAAATAATTAAGAAAAAGTTTTAGATTTTTCTTAAATATTGTTGCACTTTTTCTTCTCATTTATTTTGTTTAAATTTTTTTTTAATAAAATTCAATAATTAACACTTTTAAGATTTTTTTTAAATATAATTTCTTGGTTCTGTTGTTGTTTTTATGGCAGACATTCTAGAGATGAGGAAAATATACTCGTATGTACATACATACATACTTTCATACATACATACATATGTATGTATGAATGCAAGAAAAACGGTTAATCCAAGTTTTTTTCTTCTGCGTTGGTTTTTTTTTATAGAATAGTTATGGTTGGTATTTTAAAACAGGTTGCATAAATAGGTCAATTCACATATTTTTCAACAGGTTACTTTGCCCGAATGCACTTCCTGGTTTTATTTTGTGTTTAACTACAAAATTTACACAAGCACTCAAAGCAATGCGATAAAGCCACATTCAATTTATTTTAAATTAATATTAAATTTGTTATATTTTTTTCAACTGCAGATATATGTACATACATACACATATATGTATGTGTGTATACAACTAAAAAGCACTTGATGTTTGTAGTAGTAGTTTACTAATATCTTGCATTTTCCTTAAATTATTTTCACTTCAGTTATTTACTTCTGCGTACATTATCATCGTCTCATTTCTATTTCCATTAAATTAAATACGGATTACAACAACAATATTAAAAACTAATTTTATTTTAAGTATCTACACCTTTTTTTCTATATTTTTTGTATTTTAGATTTTATAATTCTTGTTATTTTTCTTTTGTTTCTCACCACTTTTAATAAACCGTTTGCTAGATGTTTGTTTTTTTTTTGTATTTATTTCCTACTGTTTGCTTTTACACTTAAATTCTGTTCTTTTCCGCTTAATACAACTTAACACGACGACAGGTAAACTCGTACTAAAGTGTTGGTTATTTTGTGTGACTGCTTCGTGTTTGTTGTTAATAATTATTGGCCATTTTGACTCTCTTTAACTGCTCAAAAAATATTTGTTAGATCGCTTATTGTTGTTGTTGTTTTAATTAAGAGAAATTAATTAATCATAATTTTGTTGTTATTCTGTTCTTAGCCGGCTTATTAAAATAATGATGCAACAAGTGGATGATGGCATAAGTAATCGATTATTTGTAAAATTGGTGGATTTTATCTAAGTTTTTGTAAATTTCTATTGTTTTAAGAAAATTTTAATTTGAAATTCCTGTGGGAATTAAATTTTACATATTTTGAGCTACTTATAGAATATTTAATATGAAAAGTTTTGCAATTAATAACGCAAAACTGCCTAAATCTAATTACTCAGTTGCTTACCGGATGCAGAGATTTGTTCAAATAAATCACTTCTTTAATAACAACAAAAAGGAAAATCCTCTACTTCCGTTGTCTTTGACTGTTATTACATTAAGGGTTCTGCCCCCGTTTCAAAGCGTAATTGAAAAGTTGGGCAAATTGGCAACACTGCTTATAAATAACAAGAGAAAATCCCCACAAAGTTATCTGCACCGCTCAACAACAAATCATTGTTGCTTGACTAAAGTCGCAAGAGCAAAACCCTAAATGTAAATACGCCCTTTGAGACATTTTGCTCTTTTTTTAACTGGCGGCTTTTTGTGTATGGCCATCAGTGTTGCCATATTCTATTTTAAAAAATCTTCAAGTTGAGCAAATAAAACTTTTTTATAATTAAAAATCTTTTGTTTAATAATTTTAATCAAAGTATATTAATATGTATACCTTGAATTTACTGCATTTTAAATCACTTAAAATTTATTTAGTTTCAAATGATCAGACAGTAAATATGTATGTAACAAAAGTTGTATTGCATAATGATAAGATATACACATTTACTTAAAAAATATACTATCAGCCATATTCCAAAAAAATATTTCAGGGTTGTTAAAGGCTGTGAACGACTGTGTGTTCGATCTGACAAAAAAAATCGTGTGTGCTCAAAAATTATGATAGTGTGAATTCAAATTTGACATGTGTGACAGATTTTTTGACAAGTCTGTCCAATTTCCAAAAATTTATGAAAATTTTCATAAAATAATAATTTCTATTAGATCAGAGATGCATTTTGTAAGGCAGTTGATAAGAAAACAAAGAAATGCTGCTTCATTTATTTAAAAATAGAGAGATACATTTTGAAAATTACACTTTGCGTTATTTGTTTTTGCATCTTTTTTTGTGGAATAGTGTGACACCTATGAGATTTTGTTGCGATTTTTTTCTAGTTAATGAATCGTACAACTGTGTATGGTAGTGTATCACGACCTTAATCGCTTATTTGACGTATGTATTTCTATGGGAATTTTTTCAAATAAACCTGTAATAAACCTAAAATATATTTTATATTTCTAGGTTCTACTGTATATAATATGCGGATCTGCTCGCGAACTTGCATAAGCTACAACAAAAACAGGACACAAATTATGGCATTCAATATCGAACTAATTTTCTAAAACTTTTTGTTGTATTTGAATGAAAGTTTCGACCCAAATTGAATGCCGTAATTTGCTCCAAAATTTAAACGAATTATTTCTTTTAAAACACGCTTGGACTTTTGTTTGCTCTTCTTTCTGCTTTTACATTGAGGAAAACATCGTTAAAATTTGAAAGAAAATTTGTTTTTGTTTTCAATATAATTAGGCGATAGAAAGTTTCTTGTCGACCTCGTGGGCCAGGCCGTTAATCAAAGGAAATAAATATTGTTCCAGCGTGCTAATTCCTTTCATACTTTTTATGAAGAAAAGAAGAAAATATTTAAATAGTTCAGTCAAAACGAACTTTAACTAATACGATAAAAAGTACCATTTATCACATTTTCAAAAATCTTATTTTTCCCTAAAAAAAATCTTTTAGCCTTTTTAACATCGCGAAAAACTTCAAAAATAAGATAAATATTCACGTATGGTAACGCTGATGCCCATGCAGTCAGTCGTATTACTGAACGGAATCCAATGTTTTCGAATTATTATAATTTTTCTGGTGGCGTGTCCCACGATGTCGAAAGAAAACGTTCTATCGAATACTTATATTGAAAACAACAACAAATTTTCTAGTGCTGTTGTTGTTTGCAATACAAGCCGTCGATCGATCATTTGCTGGTGACTTCGTGGGACAGGCCGTTATACTCTTAACTCATATTTACCCCAAGACAATTATTAAATAACTAATATTATTTTGTATAACAAAAATTCGATCGTTTTGAAATAAAGAGCATTATCATGAATTGCATATGTGAAAATTTCCGAATCAAAGGTACTAATTTTGTAATACTGGTGGTCTACTCTATTATTAGAAATGAAATAAAATACTTTCGAATTCATGAGTTCATATAATTTTCTTGACCGCTTTTGCTTTTTTTCTAAATACAAGATCATTACTATTCTTAACATTAAAACAATTACCTTTAATTACACAAAAATCTTTGCTTTATTTTTAAAACACTTTCCATTAGTAAACTTTATGCTGTTTTATTGAAACATTTTTAGTTGACTTACTTAATAGATCTTGTATGAATTTATTAGTTTTAATTTGGTAAAATTTAACCAACAAACAGGAGTATTTCGATTAATAGAAATCAACTCTTTTCAAATACTGTTTATTTACAAAAGAAATACAGTATTTTTTCAGCTATACGTGCATATGTCTTTCACGATATAAGGAGTTTTAATAAGGTTGCATAATAAGAAAAAAATCTTTCAGCGTTTTAAATAATTTTTTAAAAATTTTAAATCATTTCAATAAAATTTAAAGCAATTCATGCTACTTACTGAAGTAAACAAGGAATTACAAGATATATTAAAATTAAAGCATAGACTACAATGAAAAAAACACAAAATCAGAAAATAACACCGTAATTGTTAGAACTATGTATGTATGTTTTAAAAATCGTTATTCAGAAAATAAAATTTATTAATATTGATAAATTGTAGTGGTGTTGGTTGATGTTGGAGGTGGTGATGGAATTTGGGGTTGGCTTTAGCAGAGATAAAATTTTCAGCAGAATTTCCAACGATTGCCGCATTCGTTACACATAACAAAAGTGGTCATGGGTTCATCAGATGAACGCGTCTGCAGTTGATTGTAGGTACAGTTGCGCTTCTTGCATTTACCACACTTAAGCAAATCTGTCTTAGTACCTTGCACTGTAGCCAATTGAGCGTCATTAATGGCCTCCTTAACAAATTGCTCCCTTAGCTTTTTCATCTCATCAGTGGCCATTTCCTCTGGTGTCATTTTTGCCAATTGTTGGGCAGTTATAGCACCGCACATATAATTGCCTCGCAAAGTGGGATTTTTGGCATCTTTTAAATTGGCTACTCGAGAGCGTATACGATTTTTGTATTTCATATCGGTATTTTTAAATTCAGCATAAATTGCCTCCTCCAGTTCGATTGCCATTTCTTCCGGTTCTGGCCATCCTTCCATGGGTTCACCTACTTTAAGTGCATTGCATAACATTTCGCGGCATTTCAAACGTACCGCATCAGTCATACCAGACGAAGCGGGAAAGGAGGTTTGTGTTGGTCTACGTTCATCTTTGGTTATCATTGAGGATGAAGTTTTTTTCTCATCTTTCTTCTCTTTGTCTTTAGACGACGAAGTGGAAGAGGATTTCTCTTTATCTTTGCTGGATGAAGAATTCGACTTGTTGGCCGATGATGATTTGCTATCACTATTGGATTTGCTAGATTCTTTGCCGGATGTTGTTCCCGGAGTTGCTAAGAAACGTTTCCAATTTTTTATTAAGGTTTTGGCCAAAGCAATTACCTCCTCATCTTTGCTGCTTTTGCGCAGTTCGTTGACGGTCATGCCAATACGAGTTTTTGTTAAAATTTCCAAATTAATATTAAGAGACTGTAGGGTCTTCAGTAAATCCAATGCTTGTTCCTGACCCTAAAAGCAACAGAAAACAATATTGCAATATTATATTTAAATATTTATTACTTTGCTTTGGCTAGCTACAAGCCAAATGTCTACATTTTCTAGTTTGAGAGTCACTATTGCTTAGTATTGAAAAAACACCGGCTTGTTAGCTGTACCAGCTTGGTGGTGTTAATATACCAAAAAAAAACAAAGTACATGTACAAAAAAATAAAAGGCGCGCATGAGACGCACACATATTAAATGTTTATTGCATTTTTCTTTCGCCAACAATATTTTTGTACATACATGCAGCGGCCACGCAAACAAAGCCTTAAGATGTGATCTTAACTTATTCTAAACATTAAATTTAAAAAAAGCCTTACCATGCCATCATCTGTTGTGATTTTGCTCATTTTTTTTTGTATTTTAAAAACTTCCTCTTCGACACTCATTTTCTTTCCAATTTTTTATCTTATATATATTGTAGAGTTCCTTTGCGAATTCTAGTTACACGTTATGTAAAACTGTCTTATTTTCTAGGTTCTAATTGAACAGTTTGTTAACAATTATGTTAATTTTTTGCCAAAAAAATATTAAGTGTGCTTCTCCCGTTGCAGAAAAATTACAACCTTTTTCTTATATTCTTATCTACTGAAATTCGCCTTTTTTCTGTATTGACAATTGGCAATTTTTTGTGATGCCAGATGTGAAAATATAAGGGAATGGCCAGGGTTTCATAGGAAAGTAGTAAGAACAGAGTGACCATAAGAGTTTATTTTGGATTATATATAGCTTATAGCCTTTTCACACTCACATACATCTTTGAGGAATGCGTGGAAGATGTTGAAAATTTAAAAAACCTGTTCACATTACAATATCTTTCATTATTATAATAATATTTTTACGAGTGTGAGCAACTAAAAATTAAAAAATTATATGGAATTTAAAAATTCAGTAGAAAATGACTTAATTGCTTCTCGTGTTGAGGAGCAGAAACAATTAATGCTACAATATGCAGAATTAGTAGAAATTATGCTAGCGGACGATGATTATGAAGAAAACATATTTTGATTACTTTCTTTATGTGCAAAAATTTCGTGTCCGAGCAGCTTGTAGAAATTTGCAATTGCTTTTATGTCATTTATTTCGATTTGGAAAATTATATACAAGATTTTATTAAATACATACATATACATATGCATATAATATAATCTTGGAGTAGTTACAGATCTTTCTGTGCGAATAATATTCCAAAAGGTAGCCCTAAATGTATGTACATACATATGTACATGCGTATGTAGATATACATACATATGTGTACATGTTTATTGTATACATCTTTTCTAGTGATGACACTAAAATAATCGAAAGATGTTGAATGGAACAAAGTGCGATATGTTGAAAGATATTGAACATTCAGCCCTGTATAATTCTTATGGGAAGATGTTATCATCTTGGAAAATTGATGAAAGAAGAAAGATGTGATTAACTGTAAGGAAGATAAAAATTTTTTTTGCATGGTCTCCAAAAATATGTTAAAGGCATAAAAGAATTATGAAAATTATAGAGTTCCAAAGAATTATCTTTGAGTTGAGTTGAACGTGCAGTAAGAAGCATGAGTTTACTTAAAACAAAAATTAGAAATAGATCTACTGTAAATATCATTACTTCACTTAAAAAAAGCTTTCGTATTTTACATTTTTGAGGACTGGTTAAGCTTAGGCCCAGAAATTGACTTCTCAATTATGTGCAATTTATCTTTAACTTCCACTTAATTACCGAATTAATTTTTTCAGTACAAAGTTGAGAGACCTTTAAATGGCCAACCTTGTGGACTTAAAATCACACTTAAGTTTTACGAGCACACCATATGTTATTGTGCTTGTGTGTGTTTATTGAAAACATGTACATGCACATCACCTGGTCGTATTAAAAAGAATTTCGTTTAATTTTCATAAATATATACCATATACAATATATAGTTTCATATCATGGAAAAATATGCAGAAAAAATAGTTCTGATGCTCTTTTTGTTTCATAGAATGTGTTTTTATTCAATTTTAGTTTTCTCCATTTTGACAACCTAACTTTTTTTATTGATAATAAGCAGCTTTTGTTTAAAAAGCCATCCATAACACTGAACAATTTTGTAGTGCTACCGTACGTTCAACGTAATTTAATAAGAACTTTAATTAGCCACTGAAAACATAAAGCTACATTTAAGTGCCACTTAAATTTAAGTGGCTATTAGCTAAATGGCATATAATTGGGAAGTCGATTATTGGGCCTTATTTTGGGAAGTTTTTATTTTGTTACGTATGTTTACACGATACATAAAATATTTTATTCCCAAATTTGTATTTTAGCGTGAGAATGCGTGATCTTGAAAAATTATTCCTGTCGTGCAAGAAAATATTGCACTCATGAGTTGCATGTTCGTGAAAGTCTTAAATCTTGCGTACGTAAGCTTGCATAAAAAAATTAGAATTTCGTGATCGCGCGTAATCATGAGATTAATTTTAATCACTTGCACATATCTAAAAGAAACACATTCACATCATTCCAATAACTTTTTATAATATTTGCTTAAATACATACATTCAAATAAAAAATAAAAGTTGTTTTGTAATATCACATAGACTTTTGTTTAAATAAAATGACTCATCAAGACTGTGGTCATAGGATATTTATTGTGTAATAAATACACAGGTTTTAAATTGTTTCATTATGCCTGCCAATGACTAATTAAAAATTTTTCTTAAAAAAAAAACCAACCTGATAATATAAGCAAACGTAAAATATATTATATACGAAAGTAACATATAAATATCTTTTTAACAGAAAGATTGATCATTATTATTATCTATGGCTGACGCTATGTCACATAATTATCACCATTTTGACAACTGGTGCGTATGCTCTATTGTCATGAGTTCATTGTCAGTTAGTTCGTAGTGTTGTATAAAGAAAACCGACAACGGTAGCTTGGTTGTTTACATGCCTGCGAAAGAAATGCCGCCGTTGGTGCTGCGCCTGAAATGGACGGCGTCGAAAATTATGCATGGCCTATTATTTTCTTTTTTCATGTGCTATATTGTTTCTCGTTTGAGAAAATTAATTTTGCAAAAGTTCGTTAAATTATAAAAGAAAAGTGTAAAATTTATTATGAATAGCATATTTAAGTTAATAAGACCAAAATGGCAACAAATAGTACAACCGCAACACATAATTATAAAACGCTTATATGGTAAGAAAAAACTAAAGCCGGTTAAATGAATTTGACTGCCCAAACTGTTATTTAACTTTTAATGTATTTTTTTTTGAATTCCCAGCAACACCAGCAAAGCGTTTCTATAAGAATACTTCAGTACTCTTCAATGATGGCAAATATGAAGTTACTTTAGACCATCGTAAATTGAAAACACCCAAGGGTGCACCATTCACGTTGAAAAGTGAACCTTTAGCTATAGCTGTGGCCACAGAATTCGAAAATCAAAAGGAAACCATAGAACGTTCCAAAATGCATCTGTCGGCCTTGTGTTTTACAGCAATAGATAACCCTAACAATCATACAAAGATTGATATGGTCAACTATTTGTTAAATTATATACCCACAGATACAATATTGTTTCAGTGTGAGGATGAAAAGGAATTGCATGAATTGCAGCGCAACGAATGGGATCCCATAATAAAATGGTTTAATGAACGCTACGGCACAAAGTTGCAAAAGACCATGAATATAACAACGCCTCAAATAACAGCTGAAGACAAAATGAATATATCGAAATATTTATTATCACATTCGGAAGATGTTTTGAACGGCAAGTGTCAACCTAATTGAGACTTGAAAGTAGTTAAAAAGTGCACATAAATTAGTTTTATTTACTTCTAGGCTTTGTTTTTGCTGTTGATACCTTGAAATCAATTATTTTAGCCTTTGCTGCAATAGACCAACGTATAACAGTTGACAAGGCTGTTGCTTTAGCCCGCTTGGAAGAGGAATATCAACTAAAATTTTGGGGTCGAGTTGAATGGGCTCATGACTTAGCACAACAAGATTTGCAGGCTCGCTTAGCTGCTTCTGTTTTATTTGTGCATCTCAATCGTTCGGAATATTTTGTCAAAGAGAAGACTTTAATTTAATTTTGCAATTTCGCTTGTAAATCAGAAATTTTGATAGATTCCTGTTGTTAAGTGCTGTAAATAGTATTTTAAAAGTTGTTACACATCCATTAGAAGTTGGAACATTATTGAAATATTGCTTTAAAAGGTAAGCTGAGTTCCTTAAAATTATACGTAGCAAGATTTTTAAAGTTTAAAGAAAAAAACTTTAACTAAAATATTTCGAATAAAGTTCGAAATGTTCAAGAAATATTTGCTGTTATTTGAATTGTGATTATTTAAGTTTAAGAGAGAAATTTTAATAAATTCATTCTAATTTCGAATTTTAATAAAGTTCTTGTAATGAATACTGTCCAGTTTAAGTTTTAAAAGAATTGCTGTAATATTAATTTCTTAAGAAAATTCATATTAATTTTTTATTTGCAAAAAGCTTAGAAAACAAATCTTGTATAGACGTTTTCTTTAACACACCTTTTGTGAAATAATTATAATTTAATATTGAAAATCTATTAAATGCATAGAAAAAGTCATTAAATGCATAAAAGTAAATTTTAATATGACTTTATATATATCTCAATTTTTTTTAGGCAGCTACTCACAAAAACTACATCTCCCACCAGTCATAATAATTTAAATCTTTACCCCATAAAATCAAAAACTGGAAGATTTACTCATTACTCACACTTTACTCAGAAAACTAATCAATTGCACAAAACAAAACATTAGCAAACATCAATATACTAGAAGGTTTCACTCAGTTTACAAAAAAAAAGTAAATCATAATTTCATAATATCTGTTCGCTTTAAAAATTATCAAGAAATTTGGCGGAACAAATTGAGCGGTAAGTTTAAAAAATTTTTTTAAATATGATTTTATATTTTTTTTATTAATTTCATCGTTCTTTAAATGAGGAATTTAAGATTAGATCAAAGTGTTCACTTGAATGTAGAATGGAAAATTTTTGTTTTGCAAAATAGTTTCATAAATGTAGGCTTTTTGAAATATAAAAGACAAAAATTTTTTTTCAGTGTAGCTTTAAGGACGTGCCACTAGAATGTCTCATGTTCTGAAACATGTTGGTAGGGTTTTTAGTTTCTACGAAATTTTTTTGCGGTCAGCAGAGCGTGTATTTATTCAAATTGGAAACTATTGCTGTGCAAACCAATTGCCTTCCTAGCTATTTATTTTTAAAACAAAACAATAAATGAAATGAAAACGATTAGTCGTTAAATTTTTCTTTTATTCGATTGATAAAAATTTATTAAATAATAGCAAAAAACTTTTATTAATTAAAATAAGAACAACAGTGGTTTTTTTAATTATTTATTTTTGTTTTAATTAAATAATTGAAAATAATGCAGTTAAGCACAGTGTTACACCAAGAACTATATTTTTTTTTCATAATAGTAAGCAATGCTGTAAATTCCTACACAAAAACAGCTTTTTCAAAAGCAAAAAAAAAAACTTATTTAGAGTATTTAATAAAAAAATGGACTGTTTAATATAAATGTGTATCTGCTTGAAAAAAAAAAATATCCTTCGTATTTACAGCAACCGGCTTTAAGGAATATTTGGCTTAAATCTACTAATCTAAAGCTACTGAAAGAAAAACCGTTAAAATCGGGGAAAAAACTTAACTAGAAAAAAATTCGAAGACCAAAAAAAATTAGGACACAAAGCTGTAAAAATATAATTGACTTTTTGACAAAAATAAAAAAAGACATGGTTCACACACACAAAAAGTTTTCTTGTTCGAGTTTTGATTTTGTATGAGTGAAATGAGAAACAAATATATCTACACTACAGCCTCGATTTGCGGCGACCCTATTAGCGTCGCCTTTAAAATGTAGCTCAATCCGCTTTGCAATGTCTTAATTTAGATTTGCGTTCTTTTTCACATGAGTCGTAACCAGATCTTAAAATTTTCCACGCGAAAAAGGGCAACTAGTTTTTCTTTTTTTTTAGGAAAGTTGTTTAAAGCATGAAGCAAAAGATATTCTTTCTGTCAAATAATATCAAAAAAATTAGCTACAACCGTGGTTGTGTAGGTGTGTATCATGTATTCTATTTTTGACAGGCTGTAGTCGGTAGCCTGCTGTTGTGAATGTGTTTAATGCATAAATATTTTCAATTATATTTTCCCCTCATTCGTATTCTTATAACAAAGTTGAATTCGTCAAACAAATAAATCAAACAAAATATTCGTAAAGTTTTTGACATGAAATTTGACACTAACAAAAAGACATGTTTTTTTCTGCATTGTTGAATTTGAAGAATTTGAAGTCACCTTGCTTGTCATGTTTTATATAAGTGGTTTTGCCATTTGCCGTATTTTTATTGAGTTTGCCAGAATGTTTCATTTATGGCAACACTGTATCGATTAAAGGATTAAAAAGCACTTGGTGTAAATGTAGGCCGTTGTTTGAAGGGACATCAAAAGAAAATGCAATGATTGTAGCTGGGGGTCAGCGTTGCCAAATATGCAGTTTTCCCTGATATTAGCAGTTTTTACAGTTTTTGTCTTAACAAATAAGTTTTTCTATAAATTGTGCAGTTTTACTGCCTGGCTCACGATGTCGACAAGAAATTTTCGTTCGCTTATTTACATATATTAAATTTTCTTATTTTGTTTTTGTTTGCAATATAAATAAGCGAATGAAAATTTCTTGTCGACATCGTGAGCTAGGCGGTTAATTTTTTTCTTTATCTCAATTTTGTTACTCAGATATCTGAAGCTATAGTTTTACCCATAAGAAAAACAAGTTTCACACTTTCTTCATTTAAATAATTCAATCTCTTATAGAATGAGATAAAACACAACAAAATATATGTATACCAAATTAAAGGGTAGACATCAAAGAATTTTAAGCCATACACATTTTTTCAGAACTCAACCCAGCGAAATTTTAATAATTCACAGAAAAAAATAAATTAAATTAATAAAATATTGGGTACTTCAAAAAAAAAACAAAAACTTAAAAAAACAGAAGCAAAAATTTTAGTTACCTTATTTATTGAATTTTTGATTCAATTACATATATCTTTAGGTTGATTAAAAAAAAGAATTTCCCTGGGTTATTTAATGCAAAATATCCCATAGTGCAACTAAAACAGTTCCCTTTCAAATAACTAAATAATTTATAAATTTGTACAGTCACATACTCTTAACTGATGCCGATGAAGCTCTCGAGATGATAAAACGTAAAAACTTGACAAATATTATCAAGTCATGATAAAAATATATCGGGTATACATATAGGGTTAATCAAACACCCCCCCCCCCCCCCCACCCCAAATATGAAAATTCCTAAAGAATTTATTATGAGAAGTTTTTTCATCTGAAAATCAGTTTTTTTCTTCTAAATTTTAAGTTTTCTAAAAAAATATGGCAACGCTGCTGGGGTTGCAAAAACCTTAATAATCCTAAGAGCCATCTAGCACTCGCAGCTTCCATTATAGCATCGCTTGTGATGGCGATCTTACGGCACTGCCTACTTACTTATATAAAAAAATAATAGCCTTGGCTTTGGTGTCTTTTTTTTTGCAATTTAAAAATGATTATTTGATTTGATTTTAATTTTAATGATTAAATTATTACACAGCTTCTGTTTAAACTTAATATTTTTCTTTTAATTTTATTTCATTTGACCTACTTAATAATAAATTTTGAAAATAAATTACAATTTTTGTTTGTTATGTTTTTTCTTATTTTGATTTGTTTTTTTTTTAATAATTAATATAAATTTGTCTAAGCCTTGATTTTTTGTAGTTGTTTGTTGTTTTTATTGATTTTAAATAATTAAATTTGCTTAAATTTTTAATGGGCTTGATTTTGAATTTGTTTGTCTTATAACTTGCTTTGCTTTAAGTACAATTTTATTATCAATAATTTGTTTATGTTTTTGTTTTTGTTTTCTCTAGTTCTTAATGGCAAATCGTTTTTATACTAGAATGGATCTTGTTTTTTTTCACTTTTCTTATTATTGAATTTTGCTAAGGTTTTTATTTCAGGCTGGGCCTTTTTTTTCTTACTTTTTTTATTACTTCCTACATGCTCATTATAATTTGCTTTTTTCGGGCGCTTTTATTTTGTTTCTAGTTGATTTTGCATAGGTGTTTTTTGGTTTTTGCAATATTTTTGATACTTTAACAAATTTATGTATGTATGTATACTTATGCTGATATGCTACAATTTAAAAAGCTTAAAAAACTAAAGCTTCTTAGAAGCCGAACATAATAAAAAGCCTCTTCTTCCTTTGTTCACTTCTGCTGTTTTTTTTAATTAGTAAATATTCTTTTATACATAATTTTATTGTGAATTTTTTTTGTGGTGATTAAAGAAAAACCAAAATTAACGGCCTGTCCCACGATGTCACCAGAAACCGTTCGATCGAATACTTACATATATTGAAAACAACAACAAATGTAATAATGTAAGTCCTGATTCACACACATCAGGTTTAGCTGATCAGTTTTTGCTCAATTTTCTTTTGAACCTGCATTTGCGTTCATACACACCGTCAAGTCAAGTCATCAAGTCTCATCAATTGCGTTGTAGTAGAGTATTACGAATGACAAAACAAAACGAAAAAGCAAACTTGACTGGTACGGTCAAGTCTGTACCCCTTTTTATTCTCTTCACCGCTCTTTCCTAAAAGCTCAAGACTTGACGAGTCAAACCTGACGTGTGTGAATCAGGACTTATTGTTGTTTGCAATACAAGTTGTCGATCGAACGATTACTGGTGACATCGTGGGCCAGGCCGTAAGGCACAAATTTACAGTCTTTAGTAAACTAATGAAGATGGTTTAGCCAATGAATTTGATAAGAAAAAACGTTAGTTAACTATAGACTGTGAATTTGGACCTAAGAGAAATTAATTGATACAATAAAATGCACGTCCAAAAGTTAAGGTTGCTTATTTATTTATTATTTTCATGGATTATTTTTTTTTAATTGATTTCACTTTCTCTCAGACGGCCACTCAAAATAATTTACCTTAACTTTTTGGGCGCGCTCAGCTTAACAACAACTTAAAAGTATAAATTCTCAATTGCTAGATTGCTTGATTTGTATTTAATTAAATTTTGAAGGAGCGAGCAGGTTCTTATTCTTGTCTTCGTTAGAAAATTCAAGATTTCTTTTTTTTTTTAGAACGAGTAATCAGTTTTTTTCTTGTTTTTTTTTTATTAAACTTATGCGAGTAATTTTTTTTTTATTTTGGGAGTTTTTATTTATATAATATATTTTTTTTTTGGTTTTTGTTTAAACAATGCAAGTATATTTACATAAATTGCCTCAAAAAATTTTGTTAAGTTTTGAAATTTATAAACATTTTAATTGTTTTAAATATAATTTTGTTTATTTTTTTTTAAATAAATTTGTTTTAAGTTATTAACAATTTTTAGCTAAAGTAACTGGGTATGTATTTTTCTACTATTATGTATTTATAATTAAATTACTTTGAGGTTATTAAGTTACTTTAGTTAAAAAATAACTTATTTTTTTATTTATTTTGTATTTTATATAAAACTATGCTTAAAATTTAATTAAATATATGTAGCTGGGTTTTAAGTCTAGGCCGAAAAAAATTCTCTTTGCTTGTTGTTATAATAATATACGTATAAGAGTTTGTTTTTTGTAAGCAAAAGTAAAGTTTTTTTTTCAAATATTCTCTTTTTTTCGAGGTAAAAAATAATCGTTTTATATATAGGTTGAAGCCTTTTTGGTTGTATGTAATTTTTTTTGAAAAATAAGCAGGTTGTTGTAACATTTTTTTTAAATTACTTATGTATGTATATTTTCAATAAACCGGGTTGTTTGAATATCAGTGTGGTTACTATTCATTTGAAATTTTGGAAATTCAAAAAAACTGTTTTTTTTTAATTTTTTTTCTTTGTAAACTATAATTTTTTGATCTTGTTTTGTATAAAGAGATTATCTTTAGTAAGCCTTTAATTACTTTTGAGTAACCGTTTAGATTTGTTAAATATATATCCTATTATATAATTATTATCATCACTACTTTATTTTTTGTTCGTTTTTCCATTTGTCTAATTATATGTTTATATAATTTTTTCGAATAACGCGGGTCTTTCTTGCTCTTTTTAATTTTTTTTTTTGCAAAAATATATTTTCTTGGCTCTTGACTATCCAGCAAATACGAAGAATATTGCCCTATATTTTAAATGTTAAAAACTATAATTAAAAATTATATTGTAAACTTAAATTGCTCAAGTCCCTGAAATTGATAGATCAGCTAGCTCATCAATATCCAAGTCCTGACTCATGGGAAAATGAAAACACTACTGATCTTCATGCAAAAGTCTTTAAGAATTCCATTACAGTACCTGGATTCAGTAAAGGCCGTGATACACTATCATACAAAGTCGTGCGATCTACGAAAAATAGTACCCTGGTATGATGGAGTTTATGAAAATTTTCAAAAGACAATAACCATTCATCACAACAGGGTTGTATTTTTTCGTAGATCGCACGTCTTTATATGATAGTGAGTCATGGCCTTAACTTTTGTTACGATAATGGTATCGCTATAATAAATATAATGAAAATTTGTCGATTTTGCTATTCGGAAAAATATTTTAACAATATTCACTGTCGGTTGAAGTAAAAATGTAAAATCGCAAGCTCGAATTCATTTAGTTTTTTTATTCTTGTTTGTGCTTTTCGCTCTTATTTTGAAATCTTAAATGCAGAGATGTCACATGGTATAAAATAGAATTTGCAGAATCACATTATCGTTACCGCAAGCGAATAAGTATATTTGATTAATATGTGTAACGATCTTCCGTTCGCAAAAATGTACTGAATCCATGTACTTATATTCATGCAAAAATCTTTAAGAATTCCACTTACAGGGATCCAAATTGGGCATGTGGGTAAAAATATTAAACTTCTCTCTTTGCCAGTAAGTAAAAAGAAAACCTAAATATTTTGGTATTGATGTTTTATTTTTCATCGTGAAAACTAAGTAACTTTTTTCTTGTCATTTTTCTAATTCGTATCAAGGTCTATTTATTGGGTCTATGCAACTCTATAAAAACACAGCAACACAAAAACCAACACCAACACACATGTGAGAAACATGAACTAAATTTATATACTGTATCAGCTATAACCATACACATAATTAAAAAAATACTCGTGAGTATATATTCGACTTCACATGAGTATATATAGGAGCATTTTGTTTGCACACTTAAAGTACCAGTGCTGCCAGTAAAGTGCAAATAGCCACGGTACACCGCGGTGTTCAACAGATTTTCATGATTCCAATATGGGGAATTAATAATGAGAGCATTAGTGATATCGCAAAGTGTACAGTGGATGATATCAGATGCTTTATCATGGGAACTCAGTGGCTAAATCAGAGATAATTGGGGTTATTCTGGGTACAATTTCGGGTTACATTTTTATTATTATTATTATTAACAGAAGGGAATCACAATGGACTAACCTAACCCTTCCTAACCTAACCTAGAAAATTAATTAAAAACGTTTAAATGTAATGGAGAATGAAAGTTGCTGACCACTTATATGTCAGTATAAAAACCGAAAATTATTATTTTTTGAAATAATACGAAAACTGCTTTTATGTGTCGAAAAAGGAAGAGGAAGGTCGATAGAGAGAGACAGACCGAGAGACAGACATAGAGATAGATACAGAGGGATACACAGAAAGACGGAGGTAGAGACTCAGACGGACAAAGAGAGATAGAGAGACAAAATTGGCATATAGAGATTCAGAGAGAGAGACACACATACAGAGATACAGATAGACAGACAAAGAGCGATATATAGAATTACAGAGATAGAAAAGCAAATACATAGTTAGAGAGAGACACAGAGGGAGACAGAAATGCAGTGGACACATACAGAAATACATAGAAAGAGAGACAAAGAGTTACATTCAGGGTGACCGATGACATTTTTCAAAAAGTGGCTACAAAATGTGATAAAAAAGGGACAAATTAAAAAAAAAAAACGAGAAAACTACAGTAAACTTTTTTGGTTTTAATGTATTTTTATACAATTCAGTCTAAAAAAGGGAGACAAAAAGTGGCAAGGCAGCCGAAAAAGTGGCAATGTGCCACTTTAGTCGGTCAAACGGTCACGCTGGTTGCATACAGCGATACAGAGAGGGATAGAGAGCAACAGAGAAAGCAACCGAATTTTTTGCAAGCAATAGAACTGAAAAAATAATTTTTTTATTTAATGTTAGAACTGAAAATTTCTTTTTAGAACTCTGAAGCAGCAAAAAAAAAACAAAATAAATGAAGACATCCTGCATAATCTTGCATGGTTCATGAAAATTAGTCCCGGATCACACATTTCAACTCGTATTGATCAACTCATAATTCAACTATTAGAAAAAAAGAGATACATATTTGTATTTACTTCTCTGTCTTTCTTACACCTGTATTAGGAGTTGATCAACAAAAGTTGAACAGTGTGAAGTCCCGGTTCACACATCATGAGCAGTGCTCATATGTAACATATAACTTAGAAGCTAAGTTCTAGTTGATTAGTTTCAGTTCACACTACACAAGTCTTATTGCTAAGCTTATCACTTTTTCTTCTTTGTACTTTATATCAGCATCGTCACAATGCAAGTCTTATTTTTGAGTGCATATTTTTTATGCATAGTTTTTTGTGTATGCATGATGTTTTTTTAACATTAAGAATTGACAGAAAATGAGGCTGAGTACTAGTTGCTTTTCCCTCGTCTCTCTATCTTTCTCTAACAAACTAATCAGCTTAGCAATAAGACTTACATAGTGCGAACGAGGGCTTAGAAATAAAATTATATATACAATTTATTTTAGAAAATTCTAGCTGACCTGATAATTGATCTAAAATGTTTATATGGCAAGGTTGATTCCTTGTTTTTTTTTTCTAAGTAATATAGAAAACTATTTTCCTTAAAGAAATAGACAACGTGGCCAAAAACCAATTATGCAAATACATAAATCAAAATATAAAAATAAATCTTAAAAAACTTAGATCTTGCCAAATCGGGTCCAAAAGTTTTATATCCACGAATAGGGAACCAAAAATATGCACACAAAAATCTTTTCCTTAAAGAGACTTTTACGAGAGAGAGAGAGAATGAATTTTTTTTATAAAGACAAATATGATTTTTTCAGAAAAAGATTTAATGATAAAATATTCTTTTTTTTTTCTATAAAACGAACAAATACTCTGAAATTGCTATAGTTATAGTGCTTTCCATCTCTGTATCGTACGTGATAAAGGGCACTCTTGCAAGTTGCCAACTTCTCCTACAATTTATATTAATAAGAGAGTAATTTTCATGAATGTGGTTTTTTGGTTTAAAGCTAAAAATTTTATATCAAAATTACGGCATTCGATATCGATCGAAATTTAAAAATATTTTTATATAAACTATGGAAATATTTCGTAATTTCGTTAATTATCGAGTGCCATAATTAGCCAGCTGTCTTTAAATTATGCTGTTTCAAGAGCCATTGCTTTTTCTAAATTCGAATAAGTTTGCCAAATTTTTCTTTAATACTTTTTTTCTTATCAATTAAAGTTGATTTCTGATTTCTGGGTCTTAATAATGATGTGAGATACTCTTTAGTTCAATGTAAAATTTAATTTATATTTCTTTAATTTTCTTGCTAAGTTTGCTTTATTCCTCCATTTGTTTGAGAGCAGTTTGAAATTGGGAGGGATTGCTTCTAGCATATTCTCTTTGCTTTAGATGCTTGAAATATTCGTTAACGAAATGGTGGTGGTGGTGGTGGTGGTGGTGTGTGTGTGAATATTACCTTTACACTTCCGTATCGAGTATATTGCCGTAGGTTTCTTCAACAAATTTTGGAGCTATATAGTCTTCATAGTAGTTGATAAAAATCTCTTTATATTCATCCGGTATGTATTCGAGAGCATGCAACATTTGCATTAATTCCTTATCGCCGCATTTGTAATTGCTTAGAGCCATGACATCCCAAAAATAGGACATATGTTGGACATACTCGATGCTAAAGGTGCGATATTGGGCCGATACTATATGCAAAGCACTGCGCATAATAGAGCCCAATTTGTTAAGCTCCCATTCATCAAGTTGTTTTGAACCCTCTGTTAAGGTTTTTGTGATTCATAATCGTTAAAAAGAGAAAGAGAAAAAAGAGAAGAAAACAAAGAGTGAGATTAGTTGAAAAAATCAGCTGTTTGTATAATAATTTTTTTTTATGTTTAATTAAATTTGTTTTGATATATGTTTAAATCCAAAAAAAGTTTAAAATATTAATTTTTTTTAAATAAATTACACTGCTCGACTAGTAAATGAATTATTTTACATTATAATTATTTTCTCAAAAAGAGTTTTAAAACAGTTTTTTAGCCCAGAGTATTTTCTAGATAGTGTGTTCTTAAATTTCTATGTTTATTTGAAAATAGTTTTTAAGGCGGAATAACTTAAAGGAAAAACACTGGTTAATTTTCGGCACTAGCGAATTAATTTTTACAAAATGTTGAAAGTAAGTATATAAAAGTTTTGGAAAAGGAAACCTGGTTACAAAATATAAATATATACATAACTTAAACGAGTAGCGAGTTTATAGTACTAGTCTGTAATTAGTTTATAAAGGTTAGGAATTATTTATATATAAATGGAAAAAAATAATAACATTAAATACCAACAAATAATTAAATAAAAAATTTAAACAACTTCTCTAAAACTAAACTAGCGAGTATTATTTCTAATTTATTGGTGATATTTATCAATAACCTCAACTAAAGCTACGAGTAATTGAAAAAAAATATAACTAGCAAAATCTAATCAACGTTAAAGATACTTTTATTTAAACAGTTTTTTTTCTCTAAAATATCTTTTATTAAAATCTAGATTTATTGTGTATTTGAACCATATAATTTCTGGTTTTTTTGTTGTTGTAAATTTTACATTAAATTAAATTAAATTAAAAGAAAAAATGTTATTAGATTAATCAAACGCAACATACATACATACCTCTATGTATTAGCAAACATTGTTCGACTAATTGACGTGCCAGTGCCACTTTTAATTCGTGTGTATCGACGAGTTGTTTGTCGGCCCGTTCAATGGCCGCATATAATTTACAACGTTCCTCGATTGTATCACAGTCCGTCAGGGCAGCGGTAAATGTCCAAAACCATTCAAGTTTTTGTGTCTGTTCACATTCGGTGCAAACAAGCAGCTCGGAGCCATTATTTTCGGGCCTTCGATAGTAATCGGATTTCCACCATTGCAGATTACGGGTGCGTTTAAGATTTGATGGTGTAAAGATTTGTTTGCAATTCGGATTATCACAGCGGTAACGATGAAATTTATGCTGAAATTTTTGTGTCAAGTGGTATTGGTTGCAATATGGTTTTTCTTTTTTGTTTGTTTGGTTTTTTTGTTGTAATGGATTTTATTTTCTTTATAGATACATTTACATATACATACATATGTATATTGATAGATATTTATATATATTTTTTTCTTACAAACACATACATTCACACATACGTACATATAATTTACAACATTGATATGTTATATAAATAAAACTTGTTAAATTTATGTGTAATTAAATAGATGGTTAATGATAAAATAAGATATATAAAAAAGTTGTTTGTAAAGGGTATTTTTCGTTTATAGAGGTATAAAACTTTGAAATGTAATAAAATAAAGATGCATTTTTTTAAAAGACATGAAATTTACTTTATTCGAAATATAATCTTCTAGCATTATAATTTAAATATGATTAACTCGGACGTGTAGTGCAATCTGGAGGTACAATTTTCGATGACGTTTTGGTCGTTTGGTCGTTTCGGTCTTATTGGCATAGACTAACGACTTCCCATGTCCCCATAGAAAATAGTCTAGCGGCTTTAAATCGCACGATATTGGAGGCCAATTCAATGTAGATACTCGCTACTACAAAAGCTATTATGCCTTTTAACATACCAAACATTTGGAAATTTTCGGCAAAAGCAGGCATACTCCTATTCTACACTAAACATTTCTTTCAGTGTTGGCTAGTAAGAACAGACTACACGTACGAGCACATACGACATTTGCTCTCTTCAACAGCACGCGTGCGCTACTTTGCGGGGCTCTAATTTACAGCATTGCTGGCCACCGTGAGAAATGTATTCGCGTATGTGTATTCATTTGTATAAGAAAAGGATTTATGTTTCTAACTCTGGTGCTACTTTGGACAGCGTAGATTTAGAGTAAGAGTGGTGGTGAATTAATTGCTCTGATGGACGATTATGTTGACCGTAAAATGGACGTAGTGCGTGATTTGCATTTCAAACAGAACCATGATTTTCAAAATAAATTTCCACAATTTGAAACCGTTATTCAGGCGTTATTCTATTCATGTGGAAATGCCAAACCAAAATAAATAAACCACTTGACAGCTGACAAAATGGCCGCCAAATAAAAAAGTGCTACCAACTTAAAGTTTTATTCATCTATAGAAAAACACCTTTTATATGCAAAACTTATTAGAATTAATAACAAAGTGTAAGAGGCAGAGAGAGAGAGAGAGAGATAGAGTGAAATAGAGAGACTGTGTAAGAGACAGAATGAGAGAGATAGAAAACTGCATTTTTTGATAGTGTATTAAGTCCTGGTTTGCACATTTTAACTTTTGTTGATCATTACGCAATTCAGCTGTAGAAAGAAAGATCTTTGTAGTTCCTTCTCCGTCTTTCTTACAACTGAATTGCAAGTTAATCAACAAAAGTTGAAATTTGTGAACCGGGACTAACGGCCCTTTTCACAATGTACAATTAAAAGCTAACAGGGACTTTAACTGCAAGTTTTTTATGAAAAACTGTTAGTTAAAGTTCACGTTAACTCTTAATCATACCTTGTGAAAAGGGACGTAAATCAGTTTTGTGTTGTAAAAATGCCTGGAACTCCTTGAAAATTTTTTGTCGCCATTTCTTCTTTTTCTGTAGTGCAAAACTATCTGCTTAATCATAAACAAAAATATCGCAAAAGTTTTTTAAATTTTCCCTTTCTCCTTTTATGAATTTATTTTTTTCCTTTTGTTTTACCAAATACCGGAATAAAAAATTCCTCGGGAATAAATGTAAAACAAGTAAAAATCTTTCCCTTGCAAAACTGGTGGTGGTCGTTACCTTAATATAGAAAGGGCCTAACTCATTATTTTTTTTAAATCAAGATTTTTGAATTTTTCGATACATTAGATGTTATTCTATCGAAATATACAAAAACTTCAACTTTAAAAAAATAATGAGTTAGGGGCTTTCTGTATTAAGGTAAAGATATGATTTTAATGTTCAATTCAACGATATTCATTGAAATAAAAAAAATTAATTCACAAGCTCAAATTTAAATTTTTATTTAATTTTTTTATGGGAACCCCCTAAGGATTGAAGATAGAGGGTTGTTATCAAGGCACATTTATTTCCAGGTAATATCAGGATTATATACCACAATGAAAAAAACAGCATAGCGTTTAGTTTATCCAAAATGTCAAAAATAGAATTTGTTGTAACACAATAATACTAAAAATTATTCACATAAAGTTGAAAAAAATTCTCCACGGCAGCTGCCACTAACAAAATTTGCAACGTTTAGTACTTTTCACAATTTTTTTATATTTTTAAATTTGTGTTCACAGAATTTTTTAAATAAACTATTTTTCATATTGAAATTTTTTTAATTTCTCTTTCGTAAACAATTTTCGAAGCTTCGGATGACTTTATTTTGAAAAAAAAGCTCAGCTGCATTTCCGCTACTACCTGGTGAATGTGCCTTGGTTGGTATATTCTAAAAAAATTTAGGAAGAAAGAATTAGTGGGGATTGGCCTTACAATTTACCCTTCTAGAAGCGGCTCAGGGGCAGTTATGGGATTCTTAGTACCTTAATCCTTGAAAATCAGAAAACACATTTGCAAATTTATTTTCCCTAGATCAATAAAAACGTATAACAGATAATAACATTAATATAAAATTTGAGGCAGAACATCATGACAAGCTAAATCAAATATGTACATATAAGGATGTGAATTTTTATCAGCTCAACTGCAACTTACAAATACAAACACTTAATTAGTTTTTTTTCTCCAGCTTCAGCCGCAAAAGTTAATTAATAGAGGATGGTAACTCCGAAAAAGAGAAGTATGAAAATGATAAAATATGAGTAAGAGAGTGGGTGAGTGAGTGAATGAGATGGATGAGAAAAGTGCATAGTAAATCCTAATTTACACTATGCAATTCTTATTGCTAAGCTGATTAGTTTGTTAGGCGCGAGAGACGAGGGGAAAAGAAACGGTTATGTTCCCCTCGTCTCTCTTTCCCACAAACTAATCAGCTTAGCAATAAGACTTGCATAGTGTAAATTAGGACTAATAGTGATAATAAAACTATAATAAGGTTGCAAGGAAAAGTTTAAACAAAATTTTTTGGATATATTGCAAACAAGAAATTTACTAACAAACATTAAATCAAAAATGGCAAAGGAAAATAAATGTGCAACAAATGTCCTAAAGAAAATTTATTAAAAACAATAAAACATTCCGTTTTTCAAAGGCATTCTTCCAAAGTGTTACAAATGGTGTTTGGTATCGCTGTTCGTGTAAGTCAGACTGTTAAAATATTACTAAGTATGTATGGAAGTGTAAGCAAGTCCTTAAATATTTAATAGAAGAAGAAAGAAACAAAAAAAACTAGGCTCACATTTGCATTAACAAATCTCGCCACATTGCTTAAGAAATAAATATGTAATTTGTGTTTAATACAAGTCTTATGAAATTAAATACACATCAAACAATCAATCAATCAGTCAATTAAATTACATTAAAAAAAATTAAATTAACATTAAACCATGACACATCAAATACAACAACAAAAGTTTAAATTATAAAAACATCAATTAAAAAAAATTAGAACAAAAACTAAGTTTATTATAGCAAAAAATGCGCTGGAAGTGGTTTGTGGGAAAGGGGGAGAAGGGATGCTTGTTGCATAACAATAAAGAAAATACTTACAAAATCCTCATCAGGATATGGACGAAAACATTTTTCGCATTTGCAATCAATGCCTCGCGTTGCTAGCTGCAGTTTACGTTGGCTGTACAGCGATTGTCGATAGTTCCCACTCACGAAACAATTGCAAATGCAAGCATCTGCTGGGATTTCACTTGTGGAATAGGCGGTCAACTTGCAACCATTGATTTTGCGATAAATCACATCGACACACGAGTGACGACAGTGGCTGAGCGTTTGGGGGAACACAGCGTAAGCTACAGTCGTTACATCGCCGGCTATAAGATGCAAATAGCCGCGACGTACATGGCGCAGGGTTTCCCAGAGGGTGAATTCGTCATTGGGCGAGAGCACATGTGGATCGGAGGGCAGCACAAAGGATGGGCAGTGTACGAGGTTTTTGTGCCGCAACTGGCAAATGTGGCGCAACAGCAAAGCGGACGCGAGCAATTCCCATTCCTGACGCGCTAGCTTTGCTGCTGCGGGCATTGTCAGCTCGAGTAGTTCGAAAAAATCGGTGTACTCGCCTAAATAAATGGCAAGTATGTGTGCGACGATGGCAAAAGAAACCATACTTGACTTTTCCTCCTTATCTAAATGAGACTCGAGACGCAATAGGGCAGAGTACGATGTGGTGGAGGCAGCTAGCGAGGCGGACGAAGAGTTACAATTACGTTCGGTCAGTATGCTGTTGAAAGCATTCCACATCTTGCTGACCGTAGGTTTTTTGCGACAATGAGGCACCACCTGAGGTAAGCCGTTGATGAGCATGCGAAAGGCAAGCTGTAGTAGGCGTGGCTTTGAGAACTCTACACCAAATTCTTCGAATAGTTCGATTTGATGGGCATAACATTCGAGTGCATGTATGGAAGCGTGTGCCGCACGGCATTTGCGTGAACAGTAGACGGCTGTACGATTAGAACAAAAAATGCAAGGAAACGGCACAAATTGCGTTATGCCGCAATGATCACAAATGCGTGCCGCACCACTGGGCACAAAAACCGCAGCTTCCTCCTGAAAAATTGGAGTATTGTTAGGTATATCAACGATGGATCTTATGTAAGCGCTTTTTGTTGTAGTTATAACATTAGTATTGTCTAGCCAAGCCCTTTAAGGGAGAGAAGAAAAAATAATAAAGTTAAAAATCACTTGTCAAATTTCTTTTATAATTTTCATTACTTACACTTCATAGATCTTGGTACCGTTACTTATTAAATCGTTGTCGGTCTGCACACCCATTTCAATCTTTTCGGCTTTCAGCACTTCACATTCATGCCACAGCTCGTGGGTGCGAGCTTCGAAGGTTTCCGAAAGTTCCATGTGTAAGAGTTCATGCAAATGTTGTTCGCATAAAGAAAAATTACGCATTTTTAAGGCACAAGAGGCTTGACGCAGTTTTATCAATGGATGATACTCTTCCGGATAGCCTAAATCTAGCGCGCATAAACAATCATCGTACGATTGCTGAAACGAAAGAAAATAAAAAAGAAAGCTTAATTGCTATTTATATAAACTCATATTCGCTTTCTGCTTCTAAGCTAAAGCACAACCTCTAATCAATTTTTAATTGCTTGAAATCATTTCGAAAAGGAAATATTTACTCACTCTTCTCTATTATAATTGTTATTAAGTTATAATGGGGAACTTATAATCATATGCACGTTATTTATTTACTTACACCTAAACCACTGAACTAAATATACAAACACACACACACACACACACACACACACTTCACTTCACTCCAGTACACTTCGCTTAATTTTAACAAACGACAAAATGCTGTCATCACCAACACCAATACCAACAACTAGCAACTCTTATTGCCAACTACCCTCCATTTCCAACTCTGCTTGCAACAGTGTTACTAATTGCAGTGATTGTATTTGTGCTTCACTGCATGTCATAGTGTGTGTGTGTGTGTAGGCTTATTTGCATTTATACTTACCTCATACATGCCGCAGTCATGCAATACTGTGGACCTATTTGCGTGCGCCATTGCGGCTGCTATACTATCTTGTGATGGCGCCAAAAATATTGCTTCCGTATAGAGGTCACATGCTTTAAGTGCATGTCGTTCTTTTCGATAGGAATCATTGCCGGCTTCTCGCATTCTTCTCGACTCTTCGTCCGATTTGAAATCTTCTGTTCTGGCACGAAGTTGTTGAAACCATTCAATTACCAGAGATCTGAAATGCATGAAATTCAATGTATGGGAGTATTAAATTTAAAAAGTTTTACACTCAGAGAAAAAATGACATCAGACAAGCTCAAATTGATCACATTCATTGAGGAAAGCGTATCAACAACGTTTGTGTTAAAATTGTACACAACGGTGACAATTTGATACCGACCAGAGAGTCTACTCTATAATTCGAAACGAAAGAATATGCTTTCGAATTTGCAAAAGTATTTGCTTTCGTTTCGAATTACAGAGTAAACCCCTATTGTTGTCAATAACCAAAAGTTGCCAACGTATCGTCATTTCGTCACGTCCGTATAAGTTGACAACTAGTGTTTTTAAAAAGGTGAGAACGTGCAGACAAGCTTTTAAGCTTTGCGGAACTTATTCTAGTAAGAATTGTATGAAAATTATTAAAATAAAACTTAAACTTAAAAAAAATTTTGTATTGACCTCACGCTTTGGTGATTTTGCAACGTCTCTCTCTCTCACTCTCTCATGCAGTGTAGTTACATTATTTTTAACAAAGTGTTGTTGAAGTTTCCGCAAACTATTACTTTTGAATTTCATTTAAATATTCAGAATTGCCTGGAAAAAACCCACTTTCAAAACACTCCCAACATACTTTTCTGCAAAGAAGTCTTGCAAAGGTACTTGGGAGCAAGTTCAATTTGTATTGCCCAAGCTCTCGATAATAGCTTACAAGTGAAGAAGAATTTATGTAAGAAGTAACCATAAAGAAGTTAAGTCCTTTTGTATTTAGGAGTAAACAAAACCCAAGCAGTAATCAGTGCTACAAGAGTATAAAAAAATAGGAGAAAGATCTGGTCCCAAAACCAGCACTGCCACACCTAGTGGATCTTTTGTAAATCATATCCCAAGCTCTGTATTATTCTCCTTGTGAAAGTTAGCACAGAAGTTCGAAAAGCCCCAAAAGTGTGCTGCATCAATGCTTCATCTTTTCTTCAAAATTTGCTTCCTTTGCGATCGAAAAGAAATTTTCTGTAATCAGAGAAGCCCGCCAAATATTATTCGAACACAGTAAACTCGGAATGAAACTACTACTACTGTTAAGTAAGACAATACTGTCTCAGAGAATGTGTGCCCCTGTCTCATTATCTTCTAAGCATGAATTTGTTTACTTTTCCACAGAGGATAGTTTAGTCCAAAGTAACCAGATAGAAAACCCAACCAGGTTTGAAGTTCAGGATGCCACTTTATGAAAATGGCTGTGTCGGTGCTTCGAAATGTCTTATACCAAATTAAGCCAGTCATGATTATGAATTTGCATGCAGCCTCATTAATGAAGGCTTAATACCTTCATCAAAATAACTAATACTTCGGATTTTGTTTTGGGAAAAAAGCTAGAGCGGATATCAAAAAGGAGTGCCAAAACCATACATTCTCTAAACGAGACTAATGATGTTTTGCTTCCAAGATTCAATGTATCTTGTCAAAGCTCTTTCAAGATCTTACAGACAATTAAAATCTAGAGAGACTAAAAAAAATGCTGGTAAAATAAACGTGAAATAAACAAAATCCAAGGACGCACAAGGATAATTACCTGAAGTAGTTATTGACTACAAACCCGAAGGTTCCGGGTTCGAGCCTGGTCTCCGAGAGTCATGAAATAACAACACCACACATTTTTTGCTGTGTATTAGTATCCCATTGTATCAGTTGTTTTATGAAAGTTCAAGTGATGAAGTCATAGCCACTGGTCACTGAACTATAACGACTTCAGCAGATGCTAATCTGCTAATGTAACATCAGAGCGCCCTCCTTCATCGGTATTGTAAAGCAGAATCATTGGCGAAGTAAAATATCCAATAAAATGGGTACTAAACACAGCTTCTAAAGGTTAAAACGCCTCATTGACACCAGAGGCGCTGCAACACTGCATTATTAAAAACGTGAAAAAATCAGAGTTTTAAAAGAATGAAGCTTTCCTCTATCGGGGCCTGTCTTCTCTATCCTTTCCTAAAGAAAGTAACACCTGGCTGAGTATGACTTCTCTTTCTTACAAGAAAAACAAGAATATTTGTGGTTATGACCCTACCAACATATTCAAAAGTTAGGGGCGTGTGATCTTGAATTTTTACATGCAACATTCTGGAACGCAAACGGCATTTGCCAACATAAAAATGAAATTGAGCACTTCCTCACTAAAACAAAACATTTATATAATAATGTTGGTTGGCTGGAGACTCATTGCACTTCGAGAAGCCTTTTTAAAATTAATGGTTACACCCTATATGATTCAATGCATCCGAAAGAAATAGCATGCGGTGGATCAGCAATTCTAATAAATTCAGGACTCAAGCACTATATTCTTGACATCATTTGTGAAGAACATCTTGAAGCGAGAAATATTTGTTTGCGAAAATTTTTGTACAAATTTAGTGATGTCATCAATTTACTATTTTCTACAAATTGCTTGGATTTTGTTTTGTACCCACTGGCGACTATAATGCCAAATGTACGTTCTGGGGTTCGCGTCTTATTGCACCTAGAGGTCGTGCGTTGTTCAATACAATTTCAAAAATTTGTTTGGACGTCATTTCGAGTGGGGAGTTCACTTATTGGCCTACTGACATACAAAAAAAAATCCAACTGCTATAGATTTTGGAGTCATGGAAAATATCTTTAGGGATTTAATTAGGGTGCCCCTGTGGGTGAGTGGTGGCGATGCTGGCCTCTCAGTCCAGAGGTCGTGGGTTCGATTCCCACCACAGACCCTGGGTGTTTTCCGCAGACAAGCTAATCGCTTTGCGGGTTGTGTTTGTTCTTTAAAAAAAATGTTGAAGATCTCTGCTCCGATCACTCTCACACTATTGTTACACTCTGTAACCCACTAAGAAGTGATTTACCTCACTCATATGTGAAGATTATTAATCGTATTAACTGGCTGGTATTCAAAAAATATCTCAGTAGTCATTATCTGGAAAACCTTAAGCTAAGAAGATCCGATGATATTGAATCTGTCATTGCCAACCTTAATGAAAAGATTAAACACGCTGCTGAACATGCCACTACCTCCCATCCGCAGACTGGGCTTAACAGAATTTATTCTACCTCAATATAAAATAAGACTTAAAAAGTGTCTTAAACGACTTCGACAGTTGCTTGCATCTGAAAAAACTGGATTTTTTAAAAGTTATCTGGAAGTGCTCAATGTCACACCAGCATCTAATTACTCCTTGCGGCGCGCTACTAGAAAGCTTAAAAGATCTGTCGAGTTTAAACCACCTCTACGCCCTTCTACCTGAGATTAGGCAAGAAGCGGTACTGAAAAAGTTTAAAATACGTAAAAACTTTTGGAGTTTATTTAAAAAAACTACTAAAATATTTACACTCAAAGAAAACATCTCGCTAGATACCGTTTACAATAAATTATGGTAAAAATCATATTAACACTTTTAGTTAAGTGTAAAGAAGATGTAAAAGCATTTGAGAAAAGAAAAGTCAATAACAATGAAACAAAAAAAAAAGATGCAAGAATTTGTAAAATGACACTGAAGCACTTGTTTCCCTACTGAACAAAAATAAAAATGCACCAGTAAAAATAAACAAGGAATGGGAAAAAGCGATAAGGATATAGATTGCATTTAAAAGGGAAAATTTCAATTGTTTAAAAGTAAAGGCACACACACACATACATACATACATATATTTATATATGAACATAAAAGCAACTTGCAGGGTACTTCACACAAGGAAATGAACTCTGGAGAACTGGATAAAAAGGCAGATATGGGGAAGAGGTAAACATGATGGTGAATACTACATCCTCAATTGAATTTTAATAAAAATAAAATGTCCCAAAAACAAGAATTTCCATTTTCTATTGTCCTGTAATTAGACAATTTACGGGCATCACTTTTGCTCCTTCCACAGCAAAGTTCTACTCCTGAAGTTTTAGTCCCCTCTCTTTGTATAGATTCCTTAAAAATAAGCATATTTTTTTGGATATTAAACATCGGCTATCGATACTAGGAATAAGCAACATAAAATTACTGCTGTTAGTTGTCACTTGCTTCAGAAATTTGCCACCGTTAATTTTCTATTAATAATTTTTGATACAAAAGCTTTAAGGCGGCATTTGAATTATTATAAACTACTACTCGACAACCAAAATTTCCTGCTTACCAGAGAGAGATAAATATGATCCATGATGAGTTGTTATCTTGTCTTTTCCTTTAAACTCAAACAGGTTGACAACAAAAATTGCTGTGTGTGTGAATTCGGTCTTTAATGTGGAAAATTACATTTGTTATTTACTGGGTGCTGTCGATAGCAGAGTTTTCATTTTATTTCATTTCATTGCCAAGACAATCGATCTACATAATAGCTGCGTTCGTGTACCCAAAAACTTGTACATATTTTTTTTACAGAACGACAACATCATCAAAAGGATATTTACGTGAAAATAAAAAAAAACATTTTGAAATTTTGTTTTTATCAGAAATAATTTTTGGTTAGGCTTAAGTTCAGTAATTTCAATTCTTATTGAATGAAATATTTTTTTTATTAATTAATGTGAGTTTCTTATCGCATTAGCTCATTCAACGCTTGTTATGTACTTCCACCTTAACAATAAAAAAAATTTATATATTGTTGTTTGAAATGTAACTGTGCGACAAGTCGAACGTTGTCGATATAGTGGGTCAGGCTCGGTAATCGGGTTTAGAATTAAGCATTTTTGGTGGAAGCTCTTCCCTACTGGATTACCAACTTAATGATTTTAACAAAGCGTAAGACTAAAATAATAATAATAATATTTGACAACTTGTTCACGTTATTTTTTAAATTTAAAAGATTCATTCTACTCATTTAGCAACTTGTACATAGTTTTCTTAAATTTTAGATAATGTGATTTGTAAGAGAGTAATGAAATTTGGTAATCAGAAAAGTAAGTCATCATTTTTTACTGGGAAGTATTTATATACTGCTCCTAAAAATATGCACGTTTAAGATTTTTCAATATAAATTAGGATAATAGCAAAAAAAAAAAAATAAAATGAAGAAACTTCCGGAAATAAAAACATTAGCAGTTGGATAAACATTTTGTGATGCTAAGATGACAATGATGATGGAAAAATATACAAACACTTTTGTATATATATACATATGTACATATATATATTATATGTACATGTAAACTATAACCGGCTTCTGTCAGCAACAAAACATGTGTATGTACAAACTAAGATATATTTTAATGTATTAATTAATACACATCGTCGGCTTAGAATGTAAACCTGCTAACTCTCTTCCAGAAAATTTTACAGGAGAGACAAAATATAGAGACAAAATACTGTTAACGGTTTCTATACAAAGCTTAAGAATTAAGTTCATTCTACGATGAGCCGACTTTTTCTCTTTCCAACGGCATTCAAATGTCTTTTGCTATAAAAAGTGGATTTAGCAGGTTTACACTCTAAGCCGAAGATATGCTCCTTAAATAAAAAAAAATTCAAATCTTCAATTAAACTCTTGCGGAAAATGCCAAGTTAAATATATATGTATATATATGCATGTACAAATTGGCAGTGATTCGTTTATACTTTGGCCAATAATTAAATAAAAAAACTAACTGAGATGCTAAATCAAATAATCCTAATTCCTACACAAAAGTTCAAAAGTAAAAGACAATAATTAATTAAAAGCTTTAAGAACTATGGTAAAAAGAAAAAGGATATCATAATGAATGATTACAAGAGAAAAAAAGTTTACAAAATAACATCAAATCAATTTTAATTATAAAGTACAAACATTAATGTTGTTGAATTCAAAACACGCCAATCCACACATGTAGCTAATGCACGTAAAGCATACAACTTTTTTAAAGCAATTTTTCATGCCACGACACACGTGACCCTATTTTAAAGGAATTGTAAAAATAAGTGACAACAACAGAAGGATGAAAATAGGCTGTGGGGAGGGAGGGGGGCTTGTGTTAAGAGTGAAGAGAAAAGTTTTATATTTTAAAGAGAAAGTAATTGAAAACATTTGCACTCTTTGTTTTGTGATTTGTAGACAAAACACCTGAAGAAAAGCCAAAAGGGTGCTAGTGTTGCCAGATTTTAAAAACTTCAAAATAAAAATTTGAAGACGAAAATCTCTTGAAGTTTAATAAAGTGATTTAAATTAAAATGTTACTGATTTCAAAGAAAAATATGTGTTTGTAGCAATTAGTATGTGATGAAACTTTAAAAACTTGGCTGCTAGTGGAACATTTGCACAATATCTACCATTATTTTTATTGCTCTAATGCTTATGAACATGAGAGCCAACAGGAGTACCATAATCCTTTCAGATAATCATATCTTGAGGTTAGTTGTGTCTTTTTCATTCCAATTATTTATTATTTGTAATTTCAATTATTTGTATTTTCAATTTCAAACTTCGTTTTAAGAAAAAAAAAAAAATAGCGGCCAAAGCGAGTCAGATTTGACCGACTGTATTCCAATTAATATTGCATGCTTTGAATAAATGTGTTTGATGTAATGGGTTAGGTTGAAAAGAAATTCTAAAATTACTAATCCAGCATGCTCTACCCGGAAATGCGAAATAATGCCAGTCACATCAAGAAAATAATCTGTTCTATGTATTTTATTAGGTCTCTCCAATCAGAGTCTCTAAGATATTCCAAGTTCGTTACGTTGTTCCTATGTAAAAATTATCTATCTTGACGCTGGATAATGATACAGGTAGTGTTCCAAAGTTTCGTTCTCCTTCTCTTATTCTCTGCATATAATGGACCTTTTTACGAGTGTCGTATTTCGAATACAACTACGACGATTTAGTACTAGACTAAATAAAGAACATTGCAAAATTTTTCTTTAATCTAGTACAAAATCGTCATAGTCGTAATCCTAATTACTCTTCCTGTAGTATAATTTTTAATAGCCTATAAATTTTCTGCTATACCTTCCCAACAAAAAGTTACACATTACCATAAGAACTACTTACCTTATAGTGACTTACTTTTCTGATTACCAAATTTCATTACTCGGTCACAAATCAAATTACATAAAATTAAAAAAAAATTACCTATTCAACCAAATTACCTTTTTTTGCTGGGTTCACGTGTCGGTACCCATATTATCTTTAGATCTATACAGTACCCGTATGAGTTTATTTCATTTAACTGAAATTAACTTCCTTTCTCCTTCATTAAGGCTTTGCAAACAGTTTTACTATCTGAAAGTAATAATGAATATAATAAGTGTCTACTTATTATGGACTAAAATCAAAGCCCTATAACTCACGAGCATATAAAGGGAGGAAATCACATTTGGCGCTCTTTAGGTATGTCATTTTAAGAAGGCCGAAACCCCTATTACCAGTGTTGTCAACTTGGTGCGTTTCGCACCATTTTGGGTGCTTTTTGAAATTTTTTGTGCGAAAAATTCCTTAGTTGGTGCGTGGTGCGCTTTTTTTAAATTTTGATGCGTTTTTAAATTTTTGATGGCACCAACGCAAATGGAACACGACAGTGGGTTAAAACTGGAAAATTTTCGTTGTGAAACTTTTACCAACTTCCTGATAGTGTTAATTACCATATAAATAGTAATGATGTTTACAAAACATCACAATTTGAAATGAAATCTTTTTTATGACCCTATGATAACAATAATGATGAAAATATTAGCTTTATTAATTTGTAATAGCTAATAATGAATTTTTGATCTCTTTTTTAAAAGTTTTAAGCAGAATTTATAAAATTAATGTACAAAAATGTGTGATGTTTTACAAATTAATGTGTGTGCCCTTAATTATGAAACTTGTATAAGTCATATATTTCTTTGGTCGAGATGTTCAGTATATTACATATGAACAAATCCAAAAATATTTTTTAATTATCCGACAGTTCCATTAATCTAAAAAATGTCTCATTTACAAAAAAATAATACTATACTTTTTATGCAAAATTATTAATTCAATAAACATTTTGAAATAAAAAAAAGAAATTCTTAGCTTGGTGCGTTTTTTTGTAAATGGCGCGCTTATTTCTCCATTTTGGTGCGTTTTGAAATTTGAAAGTTGACAACGCTGCCTATTACATTTCTAGCTGCAATATAAATGGCAACGTTGTTGTAAGAGACTGTAGGCAGTGTTGCCAGAATTTCTAAGGCTAAAATCTGCAAAATTTAACAATTTTTCACTAAGAAATCTTCAAAATCTGCATTTTATTTTTAAAATCTTCAAAAAATCTTCAAAGCTATTTTTAAAATAATGTTTTTATATATTTTTAAAAAAGTTTACATAAATATGGATGTACATGTGTAATATAAATATTTTTTCGTTTTGTTTTTCAGGAAGAAATATCTTAGTGTTTATACATGTATATTTATATTTGTATAATTACCATCATTCCTGAAAAACAAAACAACAAACAAATGAAAACAAACATAAATATTTTTTCAGTAACCCATATTCAAAAAATTTAAACTCGGCTTAAAATGTATTTTATTTAATTTTTTTAGAAACATTTTTTTAAATAACTTTCAATCACATTTTTCTATGAATAGAAGCCTTTAATGTTCGGAGAATGTGCATTTAGTTTCTGCTTAAGAAACTCATCAGCAGACTTCAACCATAAAATTTTGGAAATAAGGCAAAAAACTTCATATGTTTGTAGAACGACTATCAATGTGTTACTAAAAATTACGTACACAAACATAAAAGGAAATATTCACAAAAACTATTTTGGGTTACAAAACATTTAACAAACCAATTTCCATACAAAGTTTGTTTTGTACACCAAAACTATTTTTTATGAATACGGCAGAAAAAGCTTACAGCAAAAATCTTTACAAGATAACATCTTTGATTTTGCGACATTGGTTGAAGTGTACTGATAAGTTTGACGGTTTTTTTCACACACAAAGTTTACTTTGCAAAGTCTTGAGTTTTTTAAAGAAAAAAGAATATAGAATAAGATCTCTTTTCTCTTCTATCCTACAAACTTTAGACTTTGCAAAGTAAACTTTTGTGTGGAAAACCCATCTTTATTTAGGAGAAACGAAATGCATAACACCAACAAACAAATAAAAATTCTTTATACAAAAAGTTTTTTAATTTGTTGCTTAAATATCAAAAGGACTTGGAAGTTTTGCTTTATTCAAGCTCACTTGACTCAAAATTCCTCCGACATTTGAATGTGGTAAAGACATTTCATTTTAATTTAACTTAGGACTGCAAAATCATAATCAGAATAAGCTCGTTTTATATCAGATATTCTATTCCAGAAGCTTACCAAAGTTACTTGTTCTTTTTCTTTAATGATGTCTTCTAAATTCAAAAATTGTAACTCTCTAAACTTTGAGTCGTTCACACATAAAAGAAATAAAAAGGAGTAACAGTAATAGCAAAATGCGTTTTTAGGCTAAAAATCTTCAAATCTGGATTTCGTCTTTTTGGAGGGTAAAAATCTGCAAAATCCAGATAAATCTGCATTTCTGGCAACTTTGACTGTAGGGAAGGAAAACAGAGATAGAGAGAAAAAAAGAGAAAGCGCGGACAAGATACTAACAACGAAAACACATGTATAACAAAAACCTGGTTAAAAGCGATAGTAAAAAATGGTAGATAAACAAAACTGAATAACATAACATAAGAACTGTCAATTTTATCAACGAAAAGAGGATGGAAAAGAGTGTTAACAATTAGACAACATTTATCAAAGTCTTCTCGGTATGTGAGTGTATTTGTTATATCTCTAGTAGACACATACAAACATACTAAAGAGCACATTTTGAAAATGATTTTGTTTAATAAGACTTTTAACGTAAAAAGTACTAAAATATGCATTACATTAAAAATGATTTAGCAACATTTTCTTGGAAATGTTATGCAAATTTAATGTTGAAAGGCAAAGAAGAACAAAAAAAAAAAGAAAACATTTCACAAAATATTTATAAAACACTAGTAAGAAATTGTATATCATGTAACAAAAATAATAGAGGTCTTCTTCATAAAAAATATTTTTGATTAATAAGAGTTTTTAGTTTAAAAAGGATTAGTTTCATTATACCTTTATAAAATTAAATTATTTTTTATGAGTAAGACAATAAAAATTCGGATAATGATGGATTTTCTTGTATGATTTTCTGTATAATAGATATTCGAAATCAAGGCACATTCACCAGGCAGTAGCGGAAATGCAGCTGAACTATTTTTTTTAATTCAAATTAAAGTTCATCTGAAACTTCAAAAATTGTTTACGAAAGAGAAATCAAACAAAAAAATCTAAAATTTCAATATGAAAAATATTTTATTAATAAAATTCTGTGAAAACAAATTTAAAAATATGAATAACCAAAAAAAAAATGCATTTTGTTAATGGAGAATTTTTTTAAATTTAAGTGAATAATTTTTATTATTATTAGATATATTAAAAACATTATATTTTTGATCTCTGGAATAAACTTTAAGCCATGTTGTTGTTTTCTTTGTTGTATTTTTAATTTTTTTTTGTAACTCAGATAGTACCTGGAAATGAATGTGCTTTATTCGAAATATTATAAAAAATTGATTAAAATCAAATTTATGTTCCTTTGAAAACGAATTTTTGACAATATTTTTGGTTATTAAAATGGGCAGGTCTCAGAAAAAATTTTACAATTTCACAAGGTAAAGAGTGAGTTTTTTCTTAAATTTCCTTCCCCGTTTGATATGGAAACTCTATTATCATATCAGCTGAGTTCGGTTTGCCATGTTATCACGAATACATCATCGCAAATAACGATTTTTTTTCAAATTTAAACTGAAAACTAATAGAGAAGTGCTACGGGCACAAGGAATATGCTTTATGTTACATGGACTAGCTATACATATATGCAATGATTTTTACTTTTTTGATTTTTGTTAAAAAACTTAACTTTTCCGACTATTTTTGATTTTTATTTATTCTTGAAGAATAAATATAAGTCACCAAATATCTTCTATTTTGTTACGAATAAATAAAAATCAAGAAATAACTCTTATTTTCTGAGAAATAATTAAAAATCAAGAAATAATGATAAAAAGTAGTTTTTAAAATAAAAATTATAATCGTTACTGGAATATACTAATGTTAGATCCAAGCTAGCAAAGCTTGCTAGCTAGCTCAGCAAATTTATTTAGAAAATTTTGCTCAAGATATGTTTAAAATAGTGGCTGCATGGGAGCAATAAGAGAGAGATTTGGTGGCGCTATATGAAATGAAATGCAATTCAGACTCCAGCATATTGCAGACAGAGATATCTTTCATTAAAAGAGCAACACTGGTTTTATGAGATATCAAGTAGAGCTATTCATATCAAAACTGTCTGCAATTAAGTCTCTCACAGGTGTGCCAAAAATGTCACAAAGCCCTTGATAATGCGTGGAAGTGGCAATGCATTTGCGGATGATCAGGCAAAGAGGGGAACTATTTATAGGTAGGGTGACGGAGATCAATATCGATAATCTCTGTGGGCTCTGATTCTCATTGTGATTGAAGCGCTTTGATGTTGCCTTTCTTGAATTAACTTAGGATTGATCGCGCAATGAGCTCACCTACGCGATAGCTAGAACCCCTTGGCCTTTCCTAAACCCTCAAAAAATTGATTACCTCATGAACTTCATAAGGAAGCACCTGAAGAATTTCTTGGCCAAACTGCGCGGGACTGCGCATTCGGAACCCCACGCTAATCATATGTGTCTCCCTTGCAACGAATACTGCTTCAGTTACAACGGCGAAGACGAACAGCAAATTTTAACGCATCTCCTCTGTGTCTGTACCGCTCTGGGGGATCGCCGTATGCACTTTCTTGGAAGATTATCCTTCAGCAGTCTATTCGAATTTTCGGACATGATCCTTTATCCTGTGTCTCGTGGATTAACCCATTCCCTCATCTCGTCTCCTGTCCTCTCCACCCTTCTTGCATTTATAATCTCTCAAAATACACCACTTTACATCTATCTTTTTCACCTGTCATGTTTTTTTTTCAAATAAATAAACTTCAGTTTGGCTGTAGTATATAAAGTGGAGAGTATGGCAGCATATAAAAATGTGGCAACTTCAAATGTCTAAACCTCGCGATAAAAGTTGCAGGTGGGGTGAACTTGCCTTTAATTTATTGCTCACTTTTAGGTTAAATGAAGTTGCAATAATGAAAAAATTTTTATCCGTCCGATAAAATCCTACCTTTAACTAATACCTAGTTATAATAATGGGTCTAATAAACATCTTTGCTTGATATTATGCAGCCTCAATATATATTTTTTTTAAATTAAAAATTGCTCATTCCAAAGAAAACAAGAATTTGGTTGTTAACAGTGAAAAAAATTCGAAGTAATTATGAAGAACTACTTTCTCTCTACTTACAGTAAGAACTAATAAATCAGTGCAAGTTAATCTCCATTTTTGGTTTAAAATGTGTTTAAACCAGCAAACTTATTAATCATTGCAGTATTTAAACCATCTGTAAACGCATAAAGTTGGGCGATAAAACTAACAATACCAGGCATATGGTTTCGTTGCTTACAGACCATATGTTTTGTATTAAAAGAGCACTCAACTTTTTCTTTCGATCTTGTTCGATCTGTTTTCTTACACTCTATTATTCTTTTATAATATTCTACTTCACCAAGCATTTATAAAATTTCTTTGTCAGTAAAATTGGGCGACCTTTAATTAAAATTTTTAAATTTTGTTTGCATTTTTCATTGCGCAAAGAAATGAAAGCCTGCTGCAAAACAGCTGATTTTTGACATTTATTCTAGTGCTACCACAATAATATTTTTTTAACTACACACTAGCTATGGTTCACTCATTTACTCCTGTTGAGTTTAAACTACATATAAATTTGAGTTTAGTTTAACTAAACTAGCGTTTAAACTTTCACTGATTTATTAGCCCTAAGTGTGTATGTTTAACCTTTCAGGAAGTAATTATCAACAACACTCGGATAATTAATCAAGATTTTTAGCCAAATGAAATCGATGCCAGAAAGTTTTTAAATAGCACCTCCACTGCGTATTAAAGCCCAACAATACAATGATGTTCCGGCTATATTTGACTTTTCTAAGAGAGGTGGCGAGTCTTTTTCTTACTGGGTTAGTTGATTGCCCAGATTTTAACTAGAAACTTATCCTTATTTGTTGACTTATTTTTTTTTTCAAATTCAACAATGCTCAAGTTTTTAAAAATTTTGTACAATATTTTTTCTGTGTGCAGTGAAGGTGAGGACTTAAGACCTTGAACATTTCTGTTCACCAAGTAATTTTGATATTACAGTTTAATTTAAATGCGGAAGAACCAGGAGGAAATTACGACATTTGACAAAAATACAACAGAATTTATTAAACTCCACTTTCCAAAAAAAAAAACGATCCAAACGAATTTTCGTTCATTAATTGATATTAAAAACAACCATGAAATTCGCAAAATGAATAAATTCATTAAAAATCTTCTTCAATTATATAGAGTCATTGTTGTATTTAGAGAAAATGCTAAGGCTGTGTTTACATCTGGCATTTCTTGTGTGTCATTTGCCCAAAAAAACGTAACCAATTAATTAAATAGTTTGCAAAAATTTTGGATTCTATAAAATTGTCTATTAATTATATATTCAACTGTTTAACTTAATAAACACATGTCTGAATCAAACAGTTTTTCATTAGTAATTACTTTTTTTACGCTTGTGTGTCATTTGGCACACAGATGTAAACCCGGCCTAACTCATGTTTTAGACTCGGCAGTTTTTCTTGAAGCAAGTCTGAGTTTATAGGAGAGAGAGGAAAGAAGAAAGAAGAAGGGTACTGACTTGCTTGTATAGAAAAGTTACTTCAATTATCTTCTGTTATTTCATTCGTTGCATTAAAAGAATACGAAAATTTAACAAGAAACCGTCTGTGTGTAAACAAACGAGCAGTTTTAAAAGAGAATTGAAGAGAACTGCTTCAAAAACTGCCAAGTCGAAAACATGAGTAAGCCCGGGAAATGAAAAAATCCTGTCAAAGCACATTGCAAAAATGTATAAATAAAGATAATTTAAATAACAGCTGTTAAGAGCCACACTATAATAAAAAATGCAGAAGAATTGATAATAAAGTCCTGCACAAGACCACTTATAAAAACTTTTAAGGCGTGAGGAATTTTTCAAATGCTTTAATACAACGAAATCTTCTAAAAGAAACGCTAAACAACACTGTTGGTAAGACACTTGTTTCAGTTATTGCAGGTATAGGAGTGAAGAAGAAAATGCTTCGTGATGGAAGAATTTGTGATGCTTGCTTCTTCATACGCATGGGCGTGTATACAAATGTCATCCATGTACATACGCACACACGTTGTGTGTATGATCTTTTATTTTTTTGAGCACATACAAACGCACAAATGCCTTGGCATTAGGCGTGTACACTTGCTTTAAAAAAAACCTCCCTTATAGCTAATAAATCAGTGAATGTTTAAACCTAGTTTGAGTTAATTTTCATAAAAAATTAAAATTAATTTAAACACACTTTAATTTTTTCAGTGGCTAATTAAAAATTAAATTAAATTAATGAAAATTAATTTGATATTCAAATTACGTTGATAGTATGGTAGCACTACACTATTTCCAAATATTATGGAAAGCTTTCCAAAGAACAGCTGTTCAATATAAATAAGAAAGTTGATTTATCAATTTTCCAGAAACGTGAAATAGCAAAAAACACATTTTATGATACAAAAAGAGCATCGGAATGCATTTTTCTATTTATATATTTCATGATACCAAAATACGTGTTACATTTGTTATATATTTGCGAAAATGAAACGAAATTCTTTTTAATACGACCACATGATGTTCATGTACATGGCTTCAAAAAACACACATATTCACAAAACATATGGTATGTTTGTAAAACTTAAACAACACTTAAATGCACAATGTTGACTATTTAAGATTCGTTTGATTTTAGGGTTAAAAACAACATTTTGTGTTTAAATCAGATTTAAAAATAAAATAATTATAATCATTGACTGATTTATTTGCCTTTAAACATATAATAGCTTACCATCTACATCTTATACACATAGTCAAACGTACAATATGCAAAATAACAAGCATACACGCAAAAAAACTACTTCTTTTAATTGTTTGTTATGAACAAGAAGTCTTCCCGACTTCACTTGTTAACACTCATATACACGAACACCAATGCATCTATCGTGATTTGCTTATAGTACGACAGCATTTATTATTGGTTTAGTATAATAAATGCCAGGAAAATACATTTAAAAAAAATAACGTATTTACATTTCAAGACTGTTTACGCAGGCCTCTAACTGATAACATCCTCCTTTTTACCCGACTGAGCAACGCAAAGAACAATACTGTGTTTATCAGTCTATGTGTGTATGGATATATGTATGTATGTATGTATGTATGGATGTGTGTTCCTTCGCTGCACTATATAAAACGAAGGCGTGGACCCATTTTGATGATTCTTACGTCAATAAATATATATATGTCAGTTGTCAAAATTCATTTCGCAAATACGAAAAAAATAAAAATCGGCGAACTTTATCAAAATGGGTATCATTCGACAGGTATTTTAAAATCATCTTTAGTTGTATCTTATGATTTTTCATTTGGAATAACCATTTAAGATATTTAACGGTTCAAAGTTGGTAGCAGTCAGGTTTTTAATTATTAAAAATTGTTTAAAACTTTACCTAAATTCCTTTTGCTGATCCACGTTGAAGGCCTCCTCCTCACTGTCACTAAAACTCGGCAAACTATTGTTAAAGCGTGCAATACTGCCGATTCCACCTTCGCTGCCGCCACCATAAGCTCCTGCACCCAAATCCTCCATGGCTATTTCTACACTGCCATTGTTAATATTTTGAACACTACCACCCACCATCGTTGTTGCATTCCCTTTCGCCCTACGTTCATTACTGCTGCGGGCAATGGCACCCGTGCTACTACTGTTGTTGTTGTTGTTATTATTATTATTATTATATAGGCCAGTGTCTGGTGTGGCAACGCCGATGCCGCCTAGTGACGAAGGCAAGTCTGTGCACGATGCGGCTTCCGGTACCTGCAAAGCCTGATGATGCTGATTGACCAGATTTTTTGTTAGGGTCTGCTTGAGACGTCGCTGGGTACACTGCAGCGCATCCAAATCCAATAGTTGGCGCTGTAATTGCAATTCATCTTTATAGTTAAGTTCCTCAAATTTAAGACGTTCCAATTGAAATTCTATTAAATCATCTAAATCCAATAACGAAGCAGCCATTGTTTTAGGGGGACCAATAGGGGAAGAGTTAAGAATTTTATGTTAGGCTTGAGGTTAGTTATTAAATTCGTGATGGGCGAAATTGTAGAACTACGAGTATAAGCAGACGAATTTGTTATGGGAAATTTTTAGCTTGAAGAATTTTTACTTTGGGGAGTTTTAAAAAAATCCTAACATTTTTGTGTGTGTGTTGCTTTCATTAATATTTTCTTTTTATTTTTTTATATATTTTTGTTTAGAATATTTTGCTTGTAATAATATTTTTGTTTCAACTCTTTACGGATTATTTTAAGATTTAAGAATATTATTTCTTTAGGTATTTGAAACACATACACGGCCCCTACGATTATTTTAATTTTAATACACTCAACACAACATGAACACACACAGATGCATAAACACACTCTGAAGCACTTTGGCAGCTTTCAGCTTTTTGTATTTTTATCAATTTGCTCTGTTCCGTTTTTATCTCTTTTAATTTTGATCTGCTCCTGATGCCGTTTTTGTTTTAGGACTTGTCGTAGCTGTAGCTGTTGTTGTTTTTTTTGCTGCTGTTGCTGTTGTTGTTGTTGTTTCTGATGATGATGATAAAAATGCTGCCACCTAGATTTCTTCTTCATTTATATTGAATTGTTTTTTCTTCTTGTTGTTGGTTTTTTTATATACATACATACACTTGTATGTATGTATGTATATATTAATTTGCTTGATTTTTTGTTACTTATTTTATATTTATATAAAATATGTGAATATTTAGGTTATTTATTTGAAAAAATTGATTTTATGAAAATGCTTATTGTTGTTGCTGCTACTGCTACTGCTGCTGTTGTTGTAGTTATATTTATGGCTGTTGGTGTTTTTGTAGCCATTTTATTGATTTTTAACACTAGCATTATATATTTTCACAGCCTTTTGGCTGCCTTTGGTTTAATGCTCTACTGGGTTAGTGGAAAATGGCAAATTATAAACTTATACCACAACATTTTTCGTGCTTTTTGCCCACTAACATATATTTTTCTGGCTGGTGAAAGGGAAAAATCGTTTTTTTCTTCAACTGCTGCTTGCTGGATTTGCCAATATTGTTGTTGTTGTTACTGTAGTATTTACTAACGTTTGGCACGAAGCTTAAAACGAAAACTACATTTTCGCTTTCCTTTAATATTTTATAATGTCATAAGATTTACTAAAATTTTTTATACACGTACATATGTATGTACATATGCATGTGTGTATGTATGTATTTTCCCTTAAGTTAGGCCTTTTTTTCTAGTAATATGCACTAAATATTCCACATATATATAATATTATAAATATATGGTACAACTTCCTGTTTTAACTTTGTAAATTTCTTTATATAAAAAAAAACTTTCACTTTTTTTATTATACATATATTTAAATATAAATTTATTGCAATATACAATAATTTTTCACTTATTCACTTAAAAGCCATTACTTATTATGTATATGTAGTACATACATACATATGTATATTGTACGAAGAAAAAGTTGTAGAAAAAAACACACACACTGAAAAATTATGACACAATACGCAACACGGAAGGAAATATGCTAAATGAGTAAGAAAAAAATTATTAAAAAAAATTTCTTTCTTATATATTTAATTTATTTAATTTTGCTAATTTTTTTTAATTAAAATTTTTTGTAAATTTAAGTAACATCTCGTTGTGTTATAATGTATGTATGTATGTCAGTAGTATATCTACTATATAGTATTCCCGTTACTAATCTATACAACAATCGTTACAACCGTTCAACGTTTTGTCGTTGTATGAATTTACTGAGTAGAAAAATTTAAAGTGTATTAGACTTTTTCGTATGTGTCTTTCCTACTCCTCCTCCTCCTCCTTCTTCATTTCTGCAACTTCTGTTTCCTCGCTTATTCTTTACTTTTCATTGTATACTATAGGTATGCACTGACACTCATTATAAGCTATGAGTATATACTTTTACCGTTAGAGCACTGGTTCTCTTCTCTCTTTGTCATTAAACTTTGTGTTTGTTTTGTTATTGTGTATAAGCAAAGAGCTGAAACACAATGTAAGCGTTACGCGATTATAAAATTAAAATATGGGAGTATATTTGTATGTAAAGGGTGTTTTTTTATATAAAGATATGTAACTTGGAATTTAGTTTATATACAAATATTAAATAGTAGTACACTAAAAATTTGCGATTATTTGAAAGATAACGTGCCCTAATTTAGTAAGAAGATTTAGACGTTTTTTTTTAATATTTTTGAGTTCTTGTGTTTGAACTCTCTAAATTATTTCATTCAAAAATGATTGTTGTCTTTGATAGTGAAAAATAAAAATCTTTTTTTTTTTTTGTTAAAAATTAGATTTTTCCACCAAGTCCTCTGTTGGTTAAATTTTTGAACTAGCACAGTGTAACTAAATATGACTTTGATTGTTGTGATTATCGAAAGTGGCTCTGGAAGCGAATCTTCTGAGTGCGAATCTCGGTAATGGTGCATTAAAAAACGTAATTTTTTTTTAATTCTCCACATGAGTCAATAACACAATTCCAGAGAAAATAACTACATTTATTTAAACAAAATTATGGTTTCTCAATGAGCCGACACCTCAAGCAATTGCCAATCATGATTTTATATCGCTCTTTGCTGATTAGCCTTTCCAAATGTGTAAAATTTGCTTATTGATATTCCCATTAAAATTATCTACATCACTTATAGGTAATAAATAAGTGCTAGTTTAAGCGATGGTTTAGTTGAAATAAACCTAAATTTGATCTAGTTTAAACTAAACGGCGGTTAATCAGAGCACCATATGTTATGTGTTGTTTTAAAAATAGTATGGCAGCACTAAAATGTTTTCTGCAGCAGGCTAAAAATTGTTTACACATATTTTCATGATACAAAAATTAATTGTATGCTTGCCGAAGAAAATATAAGGCAGCAATACAGTGCAAGAAAAAAGATCGAATAAGATCTGAAGAAAAAGTACAGGGGGCAAATTACGGCATTCGATTCGTTTCGAAATTTTAAAATATTTCCATATAAACTCTATTTAAAGATTTCCTAATTTCGTTCAGTAACGAGTGCCGTAATTTGCTCCCTGAGGTCTAATCGTCGCTTTCGATAACGAGCTGATTCGATGAGGTTTTTTCAGTTTGAGATTAAGGCATTCGTTATCGAACCATGTAAAAATACTGTACGATATCCAATGCCATAATCTCAAATTGAAAAAACGTGATCGAATCAGCTCGTTACCGTAAGCGAAAAAAAATTTAGTGTTCTTTTTAATAAATGTTCAAATACATACATATGTTGTATGTATATGTAATGGCAAATCAATTTCCAGAAAAGTAGAATCTCTTAAACAAAATTTTCAAAAATTGCGGAACTATTTTTTACTATATTGTGGTTAATTTTTTTATTTATTAAATTGATTTCATGCATGCATATCGATGCTCACAAGTAGAAAGGCCCTCGTATTTTCACGAAATTGTGTTTTTCAATGATTCCAATAAATTTCACACAAATACACCTCGTGACAAAAATTTATTGCAATAGTGTAAAAACTAATGCTTTTACAGGCAGCTATACAAAGCAGTTGTACTGTTTATTATTATGTTTTTGCCTTCTCCTGTAAAGTTACAGCTATTTGAGTTAGGGCCTTTCTACTTGAGACCAACGATATTTATATTAACTAACGCTACGAAAAATTTACGTGTTGATACTCTCTTGAAACTTAAAAAAATGCACTTAAAATTTACGAAAATTAATATTGCAGGGTACGTATGTATGTAAATATGTATGTAATTTATTTAAAAAATTTGGTTCGTGAAATTATCTTCAGTTTTTCGTTCTTATTAAAGTTTCAACATTCTACTATGATAAAAACATCCATAAGTCGCTAAGCCGTCATCCAATTCATTGCGACACTTTGTCTGGTGTCGCCAATTTTTACTTTCTTTAATTTTTGTTGTTCTCGAAAGTGTCTTTTCCTGTATAATCCGACTTATAGTACACTTGGCAAGAATTTATAAATTGCTCTCTTCATTTTTATGCTCTTATTTTCATTGGATTTTTCCTTATAGTTCGTAGTTGAATTTTTTTTACTAACCACTTCCTTTTAACACAAATTCAATTCATTCACATGTATGTATGTATGTGTATTAAAACCCATCAAATATGTACAAATTTATTTAGCTATTTTTGTTGTTTTTGTTCGTGTTTTTTTCAACGTAGCCATGTAACAAAACAAATCAGGAAAATATAATCATGCAAAAACCACTTTATAAAAAAAAATACTAAGCAGCTACTCGAATTACAACACAGCGCCTAATAATAGGCAAAAGTAAATGTCAAAAACATTAAACAAAAGAATGAACACACGCACTTACACCTGCATATGCATAAACATACATATAACATGCACACAAGGTATACTTACATATGTATGGATATAAATTTGTATATGGATGTGCATACACAAGCGCACATGAATCGAAAATATTAAAGTGAGAAATGCAAAATATACAACAACAATAACAGCAAGCACATGTTTTGTTTTCAATCGTGCTCTTTTTTATTTTCTTTTCGGAACAAAACAACAACTTACTACTACACAAACAAAGAAATATAATGCAAATGAAAACGAAAAAAACAAGAATTATAAATAATAAATAAATAAATATGTATGTAGATTTGTATAGTATAAAAAATCGGTTAGTTTGGTTTGTAAGTTTCAATAAGTTCATATGTATGTGTGTGGTTGTGGGCTTATGGATTTATTAAGTATGCATGCGTGTGCATGTGCTATTGTACCGAAAGCAAAATCTATGTCATTTCAACGAACTACATATGTACACACATACATATGTATGTATGTGTGTATATTTGCCCTTAATTATGAAAGTGGCTTAAGTCATATGCATTTTTGCTTCGTAATTTAAAATACATCTTAAAAAAACTTCAATAAATAATTGATAAAGTTTAACATTTATTAACGCACTGATAATTCCAAATTATTATTTTACTTATTTAGTAAAATAATTTTTTATTAAAAATACATTGAAATTGATTATTGAGGGGTTTGGCTGAATTCTCTAAATTAAAATGTTGCATAACATAAAAATATTTTTTGATTTGTTCAAATGTAATTTACTAAATTACTAATTACTAATTTACTCTGCCAAAGATATACATATGTATGTATATGACTTACGTCCCTTTTCACAATGTATGGTTAAGAGTTAACATGAACTTTAACTGACAGTTCTTCATACAAAACTTGCCGTTAAAGTCCCTGTTATCTTTTAACCATACATTGTGAAAAGGTACGTTAGACCACTTTCATAATTGTGCCCTTAATTATAAAAGTGGTCTAAGTCATGTGCATTTTTGCTTCAAATAAATACATACATATATAAAAAACTTTAATAAATATTTACAAAATATTAAATAAAGTTATATAAATCGAGACTTGTACAACTCTAAATTAAATTCAAATGTTGTACAATATAAAAATATTTTTTAATTTGTTCAAATGTAATCTACTAAATATCTCGACAACAGAAATGTATGACTTAGACCACTTTCATAATTAAGAGCACAATTAAGGGCACATATGTAAGTATATACATAACTGCATATGTAGGCACAAATTTAGGTATATATACATATGTACATATGTATATGTATGTATGTACCATATGTAATTATGTATGCACATAATGTATGTATGTATTTATGTATGTGTGTAAAGTTATATAGGAACATTTTGCTTGGTGTTTATTAATTACGTGGTGTAAATAAAGTGAAAGGTATTAAGGAAATAAGCAAATGCACAGTAAATGAAGGAGCAAATGTACATATGTACATATGTATGTACATATGTATATATGCCTAATCTCATTACTACACTCATTCTGCATTTTAAAATATGTTGCATCCCATATACACACACATACATATGTATGTATGTATGTATAATGTATGTATGTACATTAGAGTGGCCGTTAGTTGTATGGGAATTTTTTTTGAATTCTTATATTTTCACTCCCCAAAATGGTTTATTTTTATGTAAAAAAAATATAAAAAAAATTCGTATATATAGGTTGTGCTTCAGGGGGTGCGTCCGCCCCTCAAAGTTGACCCTCAAGCCCATTTATTTAATGTAATTTTTTTTGTTTTCTTTTGACTACATGTACATATGTACGGTTAAGGAATTAACTCTACATACACCCATCATTTTTGGGGTTTGAGGAAATTTGGGAAGATATTCAAAAAATTAATTATGCCAATATTTAGGGAGGTTATAAATATGTTTATACAAAAAATAAAAAATTAAAAAACATTTATAATAACAACAATAAAAGCAAAAATATTCAAAATCCATAGGAAAAAAGTCTACATACAGGCATAAAATACATGAAAAAATACGTGCAAAATGTTCGAGGTGGTCAACTTGTTTGAAAATTCGGTGATTTCCGGTACCAAGCCGTCAAAAAATGGCATCCGAATATGGTCTAATATGTTTTTGAAAAGGCAACAATTGATATTAATTTCGAAATAATCAAAAAGATTTACCACAAACGACGCTATTGAATTTAAGTTTACGTCATTTGTAGTAATGACTCAATTTTAACTCAACTTAAATGTGGTTAAGGTTTAAAGGGCAATGGTGTCATTTGTGGTAAATGTTTAGGTTCTTTCAGAGTTAACGGGAACTATTACTATTTTAAGAACATATTAGACCATATTCGGATGCCATTTTTTGACGGCTTGGTACCGGAAATCACCGAATTTTCAAACAAGTTGACGACCTCGAACATTTTGCACGTATTTTTTCATGTATTTTATGCCTGTATGTATAATTTTTTCCTATGGATTTTGAATATTTTTGCTTTTATTGTTGTTATTATAAATGTTTTTTAATTTTTTATTTTTTGTATAAACATATTTATAAGCACCCTAAATATTGGCATAATTAATTTTTTGAATATCTTCCCAAATTTCCTCAAACCCCAAAAATGATGGGTGTATGTAGAGTTAATTCCTTAACTGTATATGCATGCAATAATTTAATAGGTCGTATTGTACATGCCTAATATAAAAAATTTCCATATAAATATAATTTTGCTACATACAATTTTTGGTATTTTGTTGGTTATTTTCCTCATTATTTTCTAAAATATTAATTTTACCAAAAAATGTTGTTGACTTGAAGATCAAAAATATTGCCATATATCATATTCTTGTAAAATGATGTTTTAAAAAGATAGTCCAATGCAAAAAATTTCATTGAAAAATGGGCTTGAAGTCCAACTTTGAGGGGGGACGCACCCCCTAAAACACAACTTATCACTAAGAAATTTTTGTGTATTTTTTTACATAGAACTGGACCGATTTGGGGGGTGAAAATAAAAATAATAAAAAAATATTAACGGTCACTCTAACTTATATACAAATGTACATAAATACATGCATATATATGTATGTATGTATGTATGTATGATTGTGTGTACACGAGTATGTTATGCTTTACAGGAAGAAAGGAAGATTTAGATAATATAAAATGAAGTAAGTACATACATATGTATGTATGTACATGTCTGCATGAATAGTAAAAAAAAACTGAAAGTGCTAAAGATGCATTTTTTAGATCAGATAAAAGCAAGTAAAAGCCTTATTTATATCGATGTATGCATGAACAAACACATGCATATCGATGGCTTAATATAAAAAGGGCGTATCTCAATTTTCCGCTTCATCCTTGAAGATCTTAGCACGTTACAGTTAAAAGTCAGACTTATGGCAACATAAAAACTTATTTCTGCATGTACATAAATGCTTTAGGTTTTCTTCAGTTTTTTGCTTCTCCTATAAAATATCGAAATTAAGAGTTTCTTATATTAAGCCATCGATATGCACATACATATGTACATATGTATATGTCTGCATACATATTTCTGCACGTACATGTGTATGTTGGCTTTAAGTAATAAAAAGCATCGTGGGAACGAAGTTTCTTAAATTTCACTTACCATAGAAATTGTGTTTTTATGTGTGTTATTTTATTTATTTATTAAATATTTCAAATATGTACAATTACAAATTATATCATAACTTAGTTTAAACGTCGTTGTAGTGAACCTACTGATAGGCTAGCACACTACTCACTAGCCTACCAAGGCACACTGTGTGTTATTTTATCCAGGTAGTAGCGGAAACTCAGCTGAGTTTTTTTTTAAATTACAGTTCATCCGAAACTTGAAAAACTGTTAACGAAAGAGAAATTAAAAAAAAATATTAATTCTAATTATGTTAATTTGACCTTTTTAGTTTATTATCTTATGTTTGTTAAGCTCGAGGTCGTTTTATTTAATTAATTTTTTCGATATTTCGTAAACAGTTTGTTAACATCGTCAGGAAATAAGCAATTGACAATGTTAACAAACTGTTAACGAAATATCGGAAAAAATATCTAAATAAAACAACTATGAACTTAACAAACATAAGATAATAAAAAAAATATTAAAAAATGTTCAATATGAAAAATATTTTATTAAAAAAGTTCTTGTGAAAAAAAAATTTAAAAATACATAATAACTATTGAAAAACTGTGAAAAAGTCTAAATGTGGCGGCAAACTTGTTAGTAGTAGCTGCCGTGGAGAAATTTTTTCAACTTTTTGTGAATAATTTATAATTATATTATGTAAAGCAAATTCTGTTTTTGATATTTTGGATAAACTAAAAGACATATTGTTTTTTCCATTGTTGTATTTTTTATTATTTCTTCTGATCCTGATATTAAGGCTGGTACTCTGTTCAAAGTTGTAAAAAATTTGTATCAACATTGATTAATTCGTACGAAAAATTTGGCATGTAAACATTATTAACAGGCGCCTGAAACTATGCTGCAATTTCTTATGTTTGTAGAAACTTACCATCTGTTTGTTGTAACTTCCGTACCAAACAAGTGGCACTCTACTTATTTCGTATAAAAACTTAAAATGTTGAAGATACATTTCAAATGTTTTTTCCAAGATAAACAGATTTTTGCAAAAATTTTTCAAAAACAATTCGTGTAATTTTTTTATATGTATTTATTTTGGCAGCATTTCGCGTGAAATGTTGAACAGAATACCAGGCTATACCTGGAAATAAATGTCTTGTTATTTTAAGTTATATTATGCTATATTATGTTCTGTCATGTCATGTTAAAATATGTCATATTATTTGAGGAGCTGGCGAACAAAACTTGAGATTATATCAGTAAATAATTTATATTTTTTTTTTGACTTTCCAAGTACACATCTATGAAGTCATGAAATATTTGCATTCAAAACCAGTTCGATCCTGCTTGAAAAAAGTAACGAAAAACCTACTTTCTCTTGCTACTCTCTATCTATCTAGGTAGATGATGCTTGTCATGTCATGATGGCTGTCATGTAAAAAACAGTTAACGGGACTAGTCTTGTTACTATACTGAAAACTTTGAAAAAAGTGTTACGAGAGTGGCTTAGAAAATACCGTTTCGCAATACAGTGAAACCCCTCTAATAACCGGACAAGTTTTGTAGTTCCAAAATTAAAATAAAAGAATGTAACTCTGTCCTAAGTGGATACCTGTAATAATCGGATAAAAATACCACGATTATAATTGTCCGGTTATGAGAGGTTTCACTGTATGTGAATATCCCTACTTCACAAAAGTTTATGATATTCTAAACTCTAATTTTATAACCCATACGTTTAAAAGACAGAAAATAGAAATTTCATTACCAAAAAATTTCAAACGTAACCGTAACAAAATAAAAAATTCTAGTGACAACTTTGATAAGAAAAAATGTTCTTGAAAAAGCTGTATGCTTAAATACAGACATTTCCAGATTAATAAAGCTTTTTAACACACATACCGTAAATGCTGCCGTAGTAGCGACAAGCTAGAAGTTCTTAGTCGATTTTTAAACCACAAATGCACTGGTACTGCCAACACTAACGTATGTATGTATGACTAGGCAATGATGTGAAAAATAATTAAAGGACATAAGGATTTGCTTTTTGCTTATAAATTTGTTTTAAAATTCAAAATTTTTAGCTTTATGTTCTATAATTTTGTGTTTTAAAACAAATGCTAAAGCAAAAAGCAAATTTTTTTTTATTCGTACTATCCAAGAACCAATATAAATAAAATAATACAATCTTTTCTTTTTTCGTAACCCCTTTTTGGTAAACAATGTGGTTCTTGAATTTTCTATAGCTTGACTTCCCGAAATACTGAGCAGGATTTGAAATTATTAATGCCAACTCAACTCTTTTGGCGCTAAATTAAGCCTTATTTTAAAAAGCTGCAAAGCGTTTCATGCATTTAACAAAAAATTCTGAGTTGGCCCTTTTTAGTAGAAAGAAAGTTACCGCTGTTGAGATTTCCATGCTTATTTTTAAACTTCATTCTTCAGCAAGTACACATTTTTTAGCTTTAAAACATATTTTCGCCTTCTTAAAGAAGGAGTAGTTTATTCAACTTAATTTAATTTTCTTTTATTTTATCAGCTTTTTGCTTAAATGCAGCAACTTAAAATTTTTGGTTGTCAAAATTATTGCAATTTGCCATAAGTAATAACATTTTGTCAATTGGCAAGGCCACTAGAGCTTAGTTGACATCCATAAAAGAGCACTAAGACACATGTTTAGGGAATTTACGGTATTGTAAGAGTTTGTTATGAAATTTTTTTGCTGAAAGAAAATTTTTCCTAAAATAGTAAAAGTGTAACAGCAATTCGTAAATCTCAGTACTAGTTTAATGGGAAGAGGAACTAGGTAAGATCAAAAGAAGCTAAAAAAAACTGATGAATGTGAAGCCCAAATCATGGATTACAAAAAGATATCAAAACAAAATTATTTTACAGTTTTAAAAAAATAAAATTTCAGAAATTTTTTTTAAATATTTGTTGTGAAAGTCAGTAAAAATATCTTTAAAGACATTTTAAACCGTGGATTTTTTTTTCATTTCAAAACATTTTATTGTTTTGGGCAGAAAAATAAAAGCCTTAACAACTGATAAATATGTTTTGCTCCATTTGGTTTCTTCTAATTTCCTGCATGTAATCCCTTTTACTTTATCTAACAGAAAACTAGGGCAATCCTTCATCTCTAAAAGCTGTCGAAAACTGTGGAATTAAGCTTTACACTGTTATGGTGACATACAATTTTAAGTTCTCCGTAAATTTTTTTTTACAGAGAACATTACTACACCTTTTCCAGTTGTAGTTAAAAAAACGTCATTTGTATTTAGATTTGTAAATTTAAATTCAGAAAACTTCACTCCATTAATTGAGATTTTTTAATTTTAATTTAGAAAGCGTCTGTTATAGTTCAGAAAATAATAAATATTATAAAAAAAAATCAGTAACAATTGTCTGACCAAGAATTATATGAATACATACATGTTACATAAATCGTTAATATATCTTCTACTTGAAGGATGTTATGGACCATGCAAAGAACAGCATAAAAGGAGGCGATTGCGCTAGTGCTTCATTGAATTTTTATTATTATAATATAATACAAATAAATACATACATATACATATAATTGACGCTTTCTAAATTTAAATGTCGAGGCTGGGACTGTCGAAAGAATTTTTTAAGTTGTAGATGCTACGACGAGTATTCTGGTTTTAAAATTGTGTCTCATTGGATTTAATTCCCGGTTAATTTATTTAGATCTAGTTATTATAAAACAGCAGTTAAGCAAATTTCAAATTCCATTTGTACTTTTGATAACATTAATGAAATAACCCTACAATAATAGTATCGGTAGTCATGCAAGATATATTCATCATTGCATATAACAAAGTTTCTATCACTGTATTAAGGGAAAAAGGCAAAATGTGATGGAAAGTTTGGTGTACGTGTGATGTTGCATCTCTCTCTAACTAATGACTTTCGTCGACTATATAACTGCTCACTCTATTTTTTTACTAATCAATAAAAGCATAAATATTAGTCAAATTTGACTGATCATAATTTACTTATATATCCCCCAACAATTGAGCAATCATAGATGATTGATATACTGACAATAAATATACTTTTTATATTATAATAATTGTTTTTTCTTTTATTCTAAAAATTATCTTAAAAATACGCAAGTAAATCCAATAATTAACACGAAAAATTTATATGTATGAGCAAAAACACAAAATAACCTTAGCGGTATCCAGCCTTCTTCACACCTTTTCACCTCCAACAAAACTTGCTTTTTATAAATATCTAAACATTTTAAAATAAATATATATGTATATGTATGTATATTAAATTAAACTGTAAATTTCTTTTATTCACTATTTAACTTATGTTTTTTTTAACACATTTATAAATTTGAATTTTCACAGACTGAATGAATTATATGTACTTTGTTTTTAAATAAAACTCAATGTTTCAAAAGTTTTAGCATATACCTCAGATGTTCGACTCTAACATAAATGTACGCTAGAGCGGGAGCAACTATAATTAAAAATAAATGCTTCATCACTACCGATAAAATTACTAGTCAATTGACTGTCACTATTGAATTCAATGTAAATGTAATTCAATGTAATTGTTGCATATATGTATGTTAGTGAAAAAATTTTGTTTGAGTTCAGTTATAAATTTCTTGGAGGGAAGTCACTAACTGTCAAAAGAAAGTGATGTATAAAACTTGAATGAAATTGTACATTTAAAGTTGGCCAGTATCAAATAAATTCAGTGAAGTGCGACTTTGAACGGCGCACGAAGGGTTCCGTACGGACCCGAGATATGTAATTCAATACGAACTTTAGCATATATAAAATAAAGTTTTGGTATTTTTTCGTTTTTGGGGTTTTTTTCGGTTTAAAGTGTTATTTTAGTTTTGAAGTTTTTGCGTTTATTGGGGCTTTTTTAGTTTTGGCACTTTTTTACTCGTTTTGCCGATTTTTTTTTTGATTTTGACGTTTTTTAATTTTTGGCGATTTTTTTTATTTCGGCGATTTTTCTAATTTTGGCGATTTTATTCATTTTGGCGATTTTTTTTTGGTCTTGGCGATTTTTTCATTTTGGCAATTTTTTTAGTTTTGGCACTTTTTTTATATAAGCGAATTTTTTTAGTCATGTAGATTTTTTCGGTTTTTGGAGTTTTTTCATTTTGGTGACATTTTTATTTAAGCGCTTTTTTAGTTTTGACACTCATTATGGCGATTTTTTTTCGGTTTTTGGCATTTTAATTTAGCGATTTTTTTCATATATTTTTTCAGTTTTTTGCGTTTTTTCATTTTGGCGACTTTTTTTATTAAGGCGCTTTTTTAGTTTTGACACTCATTTTGGCGATTTTTTTTCGGTTTTTGGCATTTAAATTTAGCGATTTTTTTTTCATATATTTATTTGGTCTTGGCGCATTTTTCGCGTTTTGATGATTTTTTTCGGTTTATGGCGTTTTTTCATTTTGGCGATTTTTTTCATTTGGGCATTTTTTTCGAATTTGGCGATTTATTTTAATGTTAGAATTTTTTTTAATTTTGACGAATTTTTAATTTTGGTGATTTTTTTGTTAATTTTTGGTGATATTTTTTTGGTTTGGCGATTTTTTAATTTTCGGATTTTTTAGTTTTACCGTTCTTGAAAATTTCAAGAGTTTGCCTCTTACTTTTTCCAAGATACAGGAAGTTGTCAAAATTATGTAGTCAAAATTGTATTAACTGATGGACCACCCTTTAATTTAAATATTGTAAAATCTTAGTGTTAATTGTTGTAGTCTATAATTTTACAAATTTCAAGTGTCAATATACATATGTATGTACATACATACAATTGTTTGTATAATACATGGGATTTGAACATTTTTCGTTGCACGTTTCGGAACACCCTTTACTTTTTAATTCTCATGTATTTGTTGTTGTAGCGACCAAGGTTCTACATACTCTGTCCAAATTTCTTTTTTTACTTTTCACCTTTGGTGTACGGAACCCTAAAAAAGTACAGTTGCACCAATTTTACCTGGCAGCGCCATATCTGACGACGCTCTAGTAGACCTTCACAATTTTATTTTCCAACAAATCTTTTATCTGAATTCAAAAATAAAATAAAACGAAATATTATATACCTACATACAAATGTACATACCTAAGTATATTTATAAAGTAAATAAGCAGGTAAATAAATATAATTATCATATCATTATTACTGGTATCATCACATTGGTGCCGGCTAAAATACCACATGTTAACACAGTAATTTTAAGACAGCAAAAACAATAGTTTCTTAATCACATTTCAAGATAAAATTTTTATCTCATATGAAATGTTTAAATGCACTTTTTACAAAAGATATAAAACAGTTCTTCTCAACATTTGTTGGCATTACAATTTTTTTTTTGAAAAGTGAATAAGCTGACTATTATTAATTAACATTTATTAAAACATATTTAAATATATTTTCTTTGTAAACAAGTGTCAAAAATCTTAAATAAACAAATGATAGGGTAAGATTGTATGTATGTATACATATGAGATGCAGAGAGCGTTGTAAATGAGATATTTAAAAGGAGCAAAAATTACGGTGTTACGAACATGGTAAAATTATAAGAGGGTACCTGCACGACTGCAACAAAATTACAACACCAAAGATCCACTTGCATTTTGTTGGTGTACCTATAATACGTTTATACATACGCAGGCCTTAAATGCAAATAAAACAGCAAATTGTTGCCATATTATTGTTTTTTATTGCGACTTACTAATTCAGAAAAATAATCACGCTTAACGCGCTATTTGCAAATAAAATGCTTGATGGTTGCCAAACTTACAAAAGTTTGATAACAAAAAACAATAAATGGATAAATATTGCACAAAAAACGTTGATAGTAGCAAATAATTATAATTAAAAGAAATAATTATTAAATATCTTGTGCACAATTTTTTGTCAACTTGAGTAAGTTTTCTATAGAAGTGCTACCAAGTTTGGGCAGTTTTGCTAAAACAGTAACTCACTGTTTATTTATTTGTAAATTTTTTAATTGCAAATTGTGTGCGTATAAACGTAGTAATAAATAAGCAACTATGTCTGTGTCAAAAATAGATGTCTCTTTTGTTTTTAAAAATAACAGTTACAAGGTAATTAAAGTACAACTGCACACGCGGCATTTATGCATGATTATAGTCATTCAGTGTTGCCAATATGTGTATAATTACTCTCATGTGTAGACCATGTAATTAGATTCATATATAATCAGTGTGTAATTCTATTTTGGGTTCTATTTTTATTTATTATTGTTTTAATTTTAACTTACACAAAAGATGTGTAGTGTAATTTTCTTCAATGTGTAATTGAAGACACAGTCATGTGTAATTTCATTGGCAACACTGTAATGATTTTATTCAGAGAACACATACTAACATTGTCCCGGTTCACACAATTCAACTTTTGTTGCTCAACTCGTAATTTAGCTGTAAGAAAAAAGGAATATTTTTGTTTCCGTCTCCGTCTTTCTTACAACTGAATTACGAGTGGAGCAACAAAAGTTGAAACGTGTGAACGTGGAAATTTTTTTTTACCTTTGACAACTTTTTGTATTGCAGCCATTAACAGGCTGGACTTGTGCATGTACCTAATATAATTGTTCCATTGTTACGAGCACAATTTTTTTTTATACAAATGCTGTAAATTCTAAACCAGTGCCCCATTTCTGTAACTTGTGAGAAGTTCTCACATCGATAAAAATTAAATAATTAAATTGATTGTCCTGTTTGAAACAGGGTTACTCACATAAAAATTTATATAAACTTACAAAAGTATAAATAAACATAGTTTTTTCCTTATTCACACTGTGTTTCACAGGATGATAACAATTTTTCAGAGATGGAAAAGTTATTGGTGTTCTATTAAACAATTTATATTTGTTTTTATAAAAGTTGGTTTTTGAAAACGAAACTCCACTGAAAAAAACTTTTAACTGCAGAGCCTAGTAAACTTTCACAAAGGAAAAAAATTAAAATTTATCCGAAGAAATAGGGGTGTTCAAATTCCGTAAAAATTAAAAAAAAACCACGAAAATTTCGAAAAATTACCGAAATTCTATTTTAAGAACTGCTGAAGACACACACATACATACAGACGAGTATATATGTATGTATGTTCTGTCCAAAACTTTAGTGATATCCTAAAACGCCCTCTAAAATTATAATAACTTAAAATAATAAGCATACCAATCTATTAAATTTTTTTTAAGAGGAAAAAATGGTTAAAAAAATTATTAAGCTTTCATTAAAAACTTTTTTTTTCAAAAAAAGCCAAAACATATATGGGCGACATTATAAGCGTGGTTTCTCTGCTTAAAATTTTTGTTGGCAACACTGCTAATGACCTTTAATGGTTTTTGATTAATTCCAATATTTTTGTTCTTTTGACTAAAGTTGTTACTTTGCACTTTTCACCACTTACTTATATGCATACATACATACATACATATGTATGTACATATTTTATTTAATTTTTATGATGTTTGCCTGTACCAAATAAATACTTATTAATATGCAACCCAGCAAGCATAAGAGTGTGGTTTCAAATTGCCAATAAATTGGCATCGAATTTCTTTCTGTAAAATTGCCTTAAGTTTTAAAATCAAAATATTATTTCAATTAATAAACTTATTAATTCTCGATTCATGATTAAGCGAGTTTTTTTAAAGGTTTTCCAAGTGACATAGATACATATGTATATGAGAAGCTGATTTTGTTTAGTTGGTGTTTTGTTGTATTGTTCTTGTGAATAAAGAAACTTGACTTTTTAAACTGCGATTAGTCTAGTAATGTCAGGGGAATGTATTAAAAATATTTTAATTTTGTTTGGTGTGAGTGAACTTGGAGAATTTTTTATTAAAAAAAATAATATATAAAATTTTTTTTTCGTGAACAGATATTCTATTCAAAATATGATATTAAATGAAGAAAATGTTATTTACTGAATACACGAGTAAGTTTTGTATTGAAATGAGTCTTGGTTTTGATTTCAATATTCAATTTTTATTTAGGTTTAAAAAAATCTAGAAAACCAGAAATATCCTAAAAAAAAGTGTTTTATGTGTATTGAATATGCACTATAAACTAGAAAATATGCACTAAAAAGTCTAAAAATATATATTTAATAATTCTGCCGACTTCAATGCAAATATCTGATAGAAAATTTTCGAAAAAAAATTACGGGGCAAAAATTGAAGTGGAAACTGTTTCAAACAAAAATTACTTTATAAATCTGTTGGCTAAGAAAAAGTACGTGAAATATAAAATTAAATTTTAATAGGCGTGCCTCCGCCCATTTTTTTAAACTCAAGATTGTGTGTTTTTTAGAGCTCAAAGTGTGTGGTAAGTTTTGCAAAAATCGGTTAAGCAGAACCACTTGAAATATAAAAATAAACTTGAATGGGTACAGCCCTGCCCATTTCTTCAACTTTAAAATTGTGTAATTACAAGAAGCATAAAAGTTTGCAGGGCTTCGCAGCAATCGAATAAGTAGAATGTCATAAAATTAAATAAAAAAATTTGTGGGCTTGTCTTCGCCCACTTCTTTACAATAAGACAAATTGGAAGCTATACCATCTCAGACAAAAAAAAGAATTTTTACAATCGAACTAAAATGTACCAAGTTATGAAGTAACAATGTAAAAAAAGACGAATTGATAACCGCCTCCCTCCTCTTTTTAAGTCGGTTAAAATTAACATAAACATATTTTAATTTTAACAGTTCAATAATATTTGCATATTAAGAATAATATTAGCATTAAACAAGACAAAAATAAATCAATAAAAAAACGGAAAAAATAAAAAATAACAAAAAAATATTAACCTGTTTCTACAACACAGACGGTCGCCTTGAGTATACAATTTTTATAAAAAGCACTCAGTTTTTTAAGTGATTTTCAAACAAATGATCATGACGAGTCGTCTGCCTCACTGCAATATCAGAATTAAAACCTGGACACTGTATTTTGGATAAATAAGGCAAGCCTTTTTTTATAATTATTATAGACATAAACAACAAAATGTTGACAAATTTTTATTCAATCGAAAATTAGAAATATCACTAGCAAAATTTTGTCCAGACTTGGAATTTTGGTTGCATAATTTTTTAAAAATCTGCTTTGAAATTGCATAAGTGTTCACATTATGAAATTCTAATATTGCAATTATGCATTAAAAAATTTCCATTACACCACAAATTTTCCTGAAATATTAACAATTATATTTATTTTTTGTTATATTTTTTATTTTTCATACAACTGAATAAATAAAATAATAAAAAACGTGAAATACAACTAACAGCTTGATATAAACAATAAGGAATTTCAATTCAAAATAGAATTGTCGAGCACATGAAACTGTGTACCCATCCCCAATATTCTCACCCCTCTCACCCATAAACTCAAGAATTGCTGCAACAAAAATTGCAAGTCTGAACAGGGACTAAGCAATAATAAAATATCTATAAAAAAGTTTTAAAAGTTCCATAAATTCTAAAAAATGCTCAAGATATGCGTGCCAGAGTGAAATATGCAAAAACATGCTTTAAAGGAAAACATGCTTAAAATGTGCAAAAATATGCACTAAAAAAATCGATGCCAAAATTCATAAAAAGTTATGAAACGTATATGTAAATATTCTATCTCCGCATTTATACGACACATGCAATTGCATATTTGCGGTTTCCCTGGTAATAAGCAGGAATTGCGATTCTCTTACGCTGCTCGTTCAATAAATCGCTTTTAATTTCATTACACATACTGTGTGTCAAAATTCTTTGAAATTGATAGCTGTGTCACAAATTGATAGTCAATTTCATTTTATAAATGACACCGACGAAGAAACAACTCAAATTTTGGGACCAGCTGTTGCAATTGAAAATAAAATTGCCAAATAATTACATACATAAATCGATAAGTGAATTTGAAAGCAGTCTAGTTCTTAATTTAAAAAGTTTGAGTGTATTAGTAAAACAAAGTAGGAGTGTATTGCAAATTAAATAAAATTGAAAGGAACAAATTTGAAATGTGGCGTGCATTGTAGTGTTAACGCTTTACGGTCTTGTGCTATAAACACAACTGGGACGAACGACGAATTTTAGGTTACGAATATTCGTCGTAAGAATTAGAATAAATGTGTTTATTGAAAATATACAAAATCAGTACGTTGGACGAAAGTTGCCGTGCTTAACGAACTTGCGATTGATTTTTTCTATTTTGTATGCCGACGAACGAAGAAAAAACAATTTTCTCTTTCTCCCTCTCTGTATTTGTACACACAACACAAGGCTAAAATCTGCAAAATTTAAAAAAGTTTCACGAAAAAATCTTCAAAATCTGCATTTTATTTTTAAAATCTTGAAAAAATCTTCAAAGCAATTTTTAAAACAACTTTTCTCATATTTTATTCAAAAAATTTGCATAGATAGAGATGTACATGTGTAACATGAATACTTTTTCATTAATCCATATTTATAAGATTTAAACTCGTCTTAAAATGTATTTTATTTACATATTTAAGAAAAAAATTTTTCTTAAAATAACGTCGTTCAATCACATTTTATTTTTTATGAATATAAACCTTTAATGCTCGAAGAAAGTGAATTTCGTTTTTGCTTAAGAAACTCATCAGCAGCCTTCAACGAGAATTTTTTTTATATATGGTCAAAAATTTCATGTTTATAGAACGACTATCAATATGTTATTAAGAATTACGTACACAAACATAATGGGTAATATTTATAAAATTTATTTTGGCTTACAAAATGGTTAACAAACAAATTTCCATACAAAGTTTGTTTAATAAACCTTTTGTAAAAGAATCAAGCAAAAATCTTTACAGGCTAACATCTTCGATTTTGAATTCACTATTATTTTCTCATAACTTTTTTTACAATGAGATGCCAAATTAGTTGAAGTCTGTCTACTGATGAGTATAGTGGCTTTTCCACACGCAAAGTTTTCTTTGCAAAGTCTTGAGTTTGTTGAAGAAAAAAGAAAATAGAATAAGATATATTTTCTCTTCTCTCCTACAAACTCAAACCTTTGCAAAGTAGCGTTTGCGTGTGGAAAACCCGTCTTTCTTTAGGAGAAACGAAATACATACAACCAAGAAACAAATATAAATTATTTATAGTTATGTGCAAAAAATATAAAATTAATGAGAAAAGAAATCTGATATAAAAAATTATACAAAAAATTCATTTAATTTGTTGCATAAATATCAAGAAGGAGTTCGAAGTTTTGATTTATTCAAGTTTACTTGATTGAAAATTCTTTCCACATTCGCAAATCAATGTGGTAAAGACAAAATCTGCGGGCTGCAAAATCTTAATCTAAATATTGTTTTATATCAGATATTCTATTCCAGAAGCTTGCCAAAGTTACTTCTTCTTTTTCTTTAATGATGTCTTCTAAGTTAAAAAATTGTAACTCTATAAACTTTAAGTCGTTCACACATAAAAGAAACAAAAAGTAGTAGCAGTAATAGGAAAAATTTAAAACAAATGCACTATAATTGGAGTTGAAAAATCTGCGTTTTTAGGCCAAAAATCTTCAAATCTGGATTTCGTCTTTTTGGAAGGTAAAAATCTGCAAAATCCAGATAAATCTGCATTTCTGGCAACAGTGCACACAACAGCCAACTTTATCAAATATGAGAGAGGAATTCGGTGAGTAAATTCGTCGTTATTGTGTTTATCGACGAATTCGTCAACGTGGACGAAATTCGTCGTTCGTCCCAATTGTGTTTATAGCATTATTTACAAAAAATAATTCTGATGTATAAAAACAAATAAACATACAAAATTTGTTTTATAAACAGTTTATTAGCCAAAAATAGTTTTTATGAATAAAATAATTACCCCATATTTATGTTTGAAATCCATTTTAAGAAAATTTTGTGCGAAAAATTTTAAATAAAATACATTTCAAATTCATTTTATTTTTTATGAATATAGGGGTTAGTTTTTAAATTATGTTTGGGTATATAAAAAAAATAAATATAAAGAGACTAAATACAATTTTCAAATGCTTATGCTATTGTTTGTTGGGTGTAGACAGTTAAATTATCTTATGCACATACTTTTTCATGTACACTCCGTACCACAGTGTCGTGATAATCTGCCTGCTGCTGTTCTATTATTGTTTCTTCAGTATTCTACATACTTACTCTGTCTTATCTTTAGTTTACTTGTCTTGCCTTGGTTGGCACTTGTAAAAGACTGTGGAAAACATATCCGTAATAAATCTTTTTTCTGTTCTATTTTTTTTTTTGAATTTATCTTAAATTTGGTTTTGAAAAATCTAGTGAAGTTCATTTAAATTAAAACGTTTATCGTGAGGAGTTGACTGAGTGGAAAATTATTTAAAAAAAAATCATTTGCATATTTAAAGTGTTTAACGGGAATTCTTTAAATCAATTATATACAAACAAACATACATACATTTGTAAATAATTCTTGATTTGTTATAAAAACTAGTGTTTATGTTTGTGTTACCTGGTGTAATAGTATTTAATTTTGCTTTAAATTAAAATTACAAAAAAAAAAAAGTTTTCTATTTTGAGTCAAACTATTTTGTTTATTAAAAGAAAGTGTCAAAAGCTGTTGTAAATTTTTATTATTTTTTTTTAAAGGAAAATATAAATAAGAATTTGGTCATCTATAGCTTGGAATTGTTTATATCTGCATAAAATGCCACATGAAGAGGGTAAACCGTTTATACTGTAAGTTTATATTGGAATCTATTATCAAAACTCTCATTTAATTAATATAAATTTTAAATTTAGTTCTATGAAATCATTCGTTCAATCAAGTGCAAAATACCAAAAACCTTGATAAAATTTTATAACCTCTTTAATGTCGTAAGTACTCGTAGCTAAAAAAATAATTTAAATGTTATTGCTTTAAATCAAGCAGCTTCAAGACACTGTACACGAGAATTGCTCTTAATATAAGTTGTAATTTTTTTGTATGTTAAAGTTGTTGGTAAAATAGAACTAAGTGAAGTGCGTCTAGTATTTTGGTGTTACCTGCTCTGCAATTAAAATCAGGTATCCCTAAAGCACCGTGAATGGAAGTTTGCTCTCTAACTTGTGTTCAATTTAACCCCTACAGGCAGTTGATTCGTCTAGAATATTGGTATCTCTAGCTTCGAACGCATTAATATGGGAAACCAAAACAAACTGAAGATTTTGTTCTTAACCGACTTCAAAGAAAAAAGGAGGAGGTTATCAATTCGTCTCTATTTTTTTTTGGAGGTATTACTTCATAACTCAGTTCACATTAGACCGACTGTAAACAATATTTTATTGTCTGAGAGAATATAGCTTCTCTTTCTTCCCATTACAAAAAAATGGGCGGTGATACGCCCACAATTGTATTAATTTGATTTTATGATATACTTATTTGATGGATGCGGAACCTAGCAAACACCTTTGGTTCAAGCTTTAAATTTTAAAAAATGGGTGGGGTTACGCCCCTCAAAATCTATTATTATACTTCACGTGGTTCTGTTTAACCGATTTTAACAAAACTTAACACACACCTTAGCTCTGAAAACCACAAAATCTTGCATTTAAAAAAAAGGCCGAGACACGCCCTTTAAAATTTAATTTTATAACCCATAATTTTTTTTTTAAATATTCTATCTGATCTTCGCTTTAAGTCGGTTTTTTTTTGGAAGAATTATTAATACAAATGTTGATCGAATATGATCTTAGTGCTTTTCGTATAAATCTAATCAAGTTGACCTTTTCCTCGAAATTCGGACAATCGTTTTGATCGAATATTCACCCTTGTCAATGTTGACAGCTGAAATAAAGATGATGTTTATTAAAAACAAAATCAAGTTTGTGTATTTTGTTTTTAATAAAAATGTAAGATCGAATCTATCGTCGCATTTAAAGGAGCAGCCCTCATTATTTTTTTATACTTTTTTTATATTAAAAAAAGTTTAAAGTCACGCTCACACTTGTACAACATTTGCACAAAAAAGCGTAACCAACAAACAATTATGAAAAAAATTTTGATCCCGGGCTAATGTCTGTCAAGTGTGACCGTACCTTAAGGGACATAATTTTTGAAATTAATTTTTTTGACAAAAATCGATTACTTGCGGTCGTAAATAATTGATTATCGCCAAAAAATTATGTTCAAAAAAATGTCGCTTATGCTGTTTTGACAGTTATGGGAAGATATAATCATTCTGAAAAATTATTTTTTAATTAATCAAAACAATTCACATATTCCATTTGCAATAAAGGCTGAGTATATAAAGCAAAAATCTACATCAACTGACACCACACACAGTGGACCAAACATAAAGAGCACTGATGATGAAGCTGAAGTGACCTTCGAAAACAGCTAGTTGTTCCGTTCTGCCAAGTGTTTTAGCTTTGGTGTTATTTGTTCATTAATAATTATCACACGTAATTTGGCTTACAAAGCGATACGAACTTTAGCCTAATCAAATCATAAATATAGAAACAAATAAAGTTCGAACAATAATAATAAAACTAACTTAAACTAGATTTTGTTTCTGATGTCCTAAACCAGGTTCTTGATTAAAACTTCTACAATTTAAATTTGCCTATAGAAGAAAAAATTGTCTTTGAATTGGGTTTTGAGCATTAAGTTCTAGTTCCTTACCAAAATAAATAATAATACTGTTAACTTGCCTTACTTAATAAAACCCACAAAATATAAATAAAATATGGAGACAAAACCGCTGGATTGGCCTTAAAATAATTGAAACGTCTTACTTTTTAACAGTAACAAAACAATTTTTTTTAACAACCAACTTCACTACTTAGCGCGCGGTCAAAATCAGATTTCCCACCTGCCACCGTGTTGTTTTATAGCCCATTTACATTGTCTCGAAATCTAGTACTTATAAGATTTCGAGCTAAATCTTGCTGCTTTTTACTTGATTTCCCATACAAAACAAAATATATTTTTTAGTAGATTTGTAGAAAATCAAACCAAAATCTAACATATTTATTTATTTGCTACCACCCAGTACAACATACTTATAAAAAAAGATGATTGAATTAGCTACGGTCTGCTTAAAAAGGTGTATGAATTTACTACATTGCAATTGTTTGGTTGTAGTTTTGGAAAATTTTCAGCTAATGGGTTTTGTTTTGGATAAAAAAAATCTTGATAAATGTCAAAAAATGTTGGTGTAAACGGTATAGATTTTCATAAAGATTTTAATTTAAAGTTGCTAGATTTTGAGCAAGTGTAAATGCCTTAATACTTTGTTTCAGACAAATTGTATGCGCCATGATAAAAGTAATCAGGTACCACCACAAGCCCAGCTGGTTCATGTGTACAATACAGAAATTTCGTTTCAGATTATACAGTCGGTCGGCCAGTTTTGGGATCACCCTCGTGTCTATACCCTGATTATTTATTCTTTTTCTTTTGGTCACATTCAACAAGAACAGAGTCAACATGAAACAAATTAGTCTTGTTTCATTCGATCAAGTTCAAAAGTTTAGCAGACGACTAAATATTAAATTTCCAAAAAAGTTTCTTCTTTCTCTGCTTTTTTTGTGATGGAATTCATTATTAGAAAACATGCTTAAAATACAATACAAAATGATTTAATCATAAATTTATGCTAAAATTCATGCTTCATATCAATTGCTCCTAAAAGCAGACAACAGATTTCGTTTGTATCTATGCTCAAAAGTATGCAAGCTTTTTTCCATTCATTTATTGATGCAATCAATAGCATTTCATCATCATAATTATGCGCTGTAATAAATGCCAGAGTATTTTTTTCTTCTTGTTGGTTGCTGGTCATGATAAGTATGGCTGGCGGTGTCGGTGGCGGTGGCAGTGGCGTTGGCATCAGTGATAACATTTTAAAGTTACTATTGATTGGGGGCCACAACATTTTAACCCCGCCATCAATTGTGTCAATTGACTGGTGTGAGAGTTTTTGACTTGTTGGTCTTTGGTTGTTTACGGTTTGATGGAATGGAAAAGTTTTGTGTTCATATTTTACTTATGCTCCATTTATTAAGGACTTGTTGTATTAAATGTCAGCAAAGCACATCACAAGCGGCAGCAACAGCAGCCAAACTGACTTGTGGGCACTGGTTATGCATAATTTGAGTATATTTACTGCAAAATTATGCTGCTTGACTGACTGACAGTTTAAATTGGTGGGATAAAACAAATGCAGTTTGTTTTTTATACTCATATTGTTTGTTGTCTTCTTAATAGCTTAATAAAAGTTTATTGATTATTAACATTTTGCAGACATTTTTGAAAATTTGTTACTGCTTTTATTTTTAAATACAAATTTACTATATAAATTTTATTTCTCTTTTCTCGCTTGTTTTTTATTTTTTAATTAAGTTCTTTGCAAGTTGGATTATGTCAATCAAAGGCGCTTAAGCTTTTAGTTTTTTTCCATTTTGTTGCACTACCGAGTTATTAAAACATTTGTTGCACGTGATTTTTCTTCACACCAGCCCAGCGTCGTTATTAACTGTGCATTATTTGATGGCTTATATCTTTGAAGCTGTTCGAGCCATTCGTCTTGGCTGCAATATTTTATTCACTTCAAAGCATAACACACCACATCTTCTTATTTTCTTTGCTTTAAAACAGCTTAAGTAAGTATATACATAATCATTTGTGTGTGTAAGTGTGCAAATGTGTCAAGCCAAAGTGCCTGTAGAGTTGTGTCTTATGCTGTTGGCTGCTGTCTGTATTTACCAGTTCTTCCAGTTCGTTTCTTTTGCATTTATTTCAGCAGCTACCAGGAAATTTCTTCCTTAGTTTATTATTTCTATTTGTAGCTTAATCCTTTCAAGAATATCACGCGCTTGGCGTCAACATACACTTTTCAGCATTAAGCAAAAAATGCAAAAGTTTGCTTGTCTTCTCCCTTTTCGTTTATTTTTTTCTTCTTTTTATTTTTGTTTTATTTTGAAGTTTGCCATTGCTTTTTCTTCGTTTAATTTTCTTAGGCTAGTGCGAAAGATGCTCCGCATTTTTTTATTTTGTTTTTTGTTTCTTTCTTTTAATTATGTAAGACAGTGTGAACAGGCCAAGAAAGTTTTTTTTTGCTGTTAAGCACAAAGTGTTTGACATCTTTTAGCGGAAAAAAGTAAATTTTATGAACTTTAAATTGTTTCTTCTCGGAATTTATTTTCAAATAAGCAGATCGTTGTTACAGGAAATTTTTCACTACTTAACAACAAATAATTATGTTTACAGAAAATAGGTAAATCTCCTTATTTTGTAACTGTTTGTCGACGAAACGTCAATACACACTATCAAAAAGCTGTCAACTGGCCGCCTTTTCTTATCAACAATTGATTCCTCTACTATTCATTAAGTCCTGTAAAAAAACAGACAATTGCTTCAATAATGTTGATAAATAAAATTTTTTTACAGAAAACTCTACTGTTTTATCACAGCACACTTTTCTTATAAGAAATTTGACCAATTCACCACAGCACACTTTTTCTAAAGAAAAATGTACTCTGTCATTGCAGCAGAAAACTCCACTGTTTTATTACAGCACACTTTTCTTATGGAAAAGTCGGCATTATCATCACAGCACACTTTTCTTATAGAAAAGTTCACTGTGTCATCACAGCACACTTTTCTTATAGAAAAGTTCACTCTGTCATCACAGCACACTTTTCTTATAAAAAAGTTCACTGTGTCATCACAGCACACTTTTCTTATAGAAAAGTTCACTGTGTCATCACAGCACACTTTTCTTATAGAAAAGTCCACTGTATCATCAGAGCACACGTTTCTTATAGAAAAGTTGACTGTATCATCACATCAGGATTTTTCTTAAAGAAAAGTCGACTATGCCATCTGCGGCTCTTTTTTCTTATAGAAAAATTTAATGCATCATCACAGCATACTTTTCTTATTTCAAAGGCTACTGTGTGATCACAGCACACTTTTCCTATAGAAAAGTTTGATAACATGCATTCAGAAAATTAGAATTCACTCTGCTGATTTCACTGATTTTCTAAAAGTATGCTGGAGTGCAAAAAATATAACTCGCAATATTTTTCTTGTGGGTTAGAGAGGATATTAAAATATGTACAGTCGAATCCACTTTAACGCAAAATGCTTTACTGAAAAAATTGGATTACTGAAAGCGATACAAATCTCGTACTGATTTTAAACGCAGCTAGTTTTATTCCCTTCGCTTTAGCGAAACATGGCTTTACTAAAAATATCGTATTACTGAAAACCAAAAGCAAGCCCACAATTACTTTTTGTATGAAACTTACTTCGCTTTAGTGAAAAAATAAACAAGTCAATTTTATTCATTAGAAATGGTTTTTGTTAAAAATTTAAATGGCAAAATGTATTTTTTCTTTTCGCTTTTACGTACTTTTTTGTAATTTTTTTATTATATTGTACTGATTTTAAGCAGTAGCTTAACTGTAAAAAATTTCAGTAACCCGAACTACGTTTTAGAGAAAAAGTCGGATGAAAAAAATGGGTTTTGTTTATTTCCAATAAAGCGGAGTAAATAATATTAAATCCTGCTATTGGAAGTACGTGTTATTTTTACAGTGAAGTTGTTTGTTTTTGTGAAATTAAAGAAAAATTGTGCTGGATAAATTTACAAAAAAAATTTAATTAACACCTGGTTTCCATATGTCAGGCAGACGAATCGTATAGAAAATTTTTATAAAAATTACTCAAATAAATGAGTGCTTTTCACATAAATTTTCTATTCAAGTCGACCGTTCGGGTTGTGGACTGCAAAAAAAAACTATTTTATATTTTATTGAAGAATACATTAGAAATTGTCGTATGAAAATTAACATTCGTCTTCTGGAAACAGTCAGTAAGTGTTAAAAACGTGCAACAAAAAATATTGTTTGTAGTCTCTTTCTACAAAGTGAAGTGAAACAGGTTTGTGTATTGAACGCTACTTTCATTTAAATTATTACAATTTTCAATTATAAAAATTTAAATCCTTATTTATAAAAATTATTGAGGCTTTATAAAAGGGGTTTAGAACTAATTTTCATACTTAATTTTTCATATTAACCCCCTTGTTCTGAACATTGTGACAAATAAAAAAATTATAACAAATGACAATTTTTATATTTTAAGCAATGTAATAGTTATCATTTGTTATAATTTTTATTTTGTCACAGAGCTTAGAATATGGATGTAAGCCTTACATATCATTTACACATGTAAGTGCAAGTTCGAAAAACTCAATACTCTCACACTCTTACTGCTTAGCTTACAACACAATTTCCTTGTAAGTAATTTATTGTAAGTAAAATGACAAATGAAGAAACAGTGTTACCGAGAATGAGTTATGAATAAATTTATTAGCATTTCGTATAATAAAAGCAATATTTATTGCAGATTTCCCACGTATTTATAAAAAATACAACTATACAACAAGACATCTTAAACATATTTTTATATATAAATTTTGACAAAAAAAGTTGTTGAAGAAGGTATTCTTTTCAGTAATTTTATGATATCGGGAATACGGCAATACTGTATTCATATATTTTTAAAATAAATATATTTTTTCATTCAAAACCAAATTTAATTCCATAAAACGTGTACGCTTCGAAAACGTTTTTAATTTGAACTTGCAACTGAATGTGTAAACTATCAAGTAACTTGCAAGACTTTCGGTTATTTCTTCGAAATTTTCGTTGATAATAGGCATACACTACGTGCAAGCATTTACTTACATGTCTAAATGCAAGCTTTATAAAGCCTCAATAATTATTGTTAATAAGGCTTTTAGCATTTTTTTTTAATTAAAAATACTATTTTATTAAATACACAGAATTTTACCCACAACTTTTTAAGTTAAATTAAAACCTTTTTCGTTGCATAAGCAAAAAGAGATAGTTAAATTTTATCGAATATAAATAACGCCAATTGTTGTTAATTTAATTTATAGAAAATGCTTTTCAAAGCTATATGGACTTGTTTTTTTGAGCTTTAACCTACCACTTACACATGCAACTAATTGCAAGAAAGTAGCAATACAATACAATTTGTTTACTACCACACTCACATTGTTTTTAATTTACAGTCAGCTTTCAACTATTTTTTCAAGAAAGTAAATTGTTGATGTTTTCAGAGATTTTTTTACAAATATACGGGGTGGTGGCAAATATTTATTATAAATTATGCTTATTTTTAATAAATATTTAAAGAATTACACATTTATTAATAAAAATATTTCATTCAATAAGAATTGAAATTACTGAACTTGAGCCTAACTATGAATTATTTCTGATTAAAATATTTAAAGAATTATAATATTTTATGTTCAAATACACTTGAAGCAGGCAATTCATGCATTTCGAAAGAAATAATATTATTAAAATATTAACAATAATACTTTTTCCCAACTTATTGCCCTATAAATTTGTGTATGTGAATATTTTGGGTTACCCTAATTAAGTAGCAAACAAACCGATTTTTTTCAACATTACTTTTCGACAGCATTTTTAAAATGAACTTTCACTTTCCTATGAAAACGAACAATAAATTTCCATGAAAGTCATTTATTTCATTAAAATTTTGATTCATAATACGTATACAGAAATTTGATGTGTAAATGTAGCGTAAACAAGAACCAAACGAATCGTGCAACTTCCCTACATAACTTCGTATGCACACCCTATTTCTATGAACGAAAAAAAAATCTTAGCATTAATTTAAATTAGCATACATTAAGGCGGAAAACTCGTAATTTCCTTATAAAAATAAAACAAAAAAAAGGCAAAGGAGTCATCTGAAAAAAAAATAAATAGAATACTATGTGTTGACTTGACTTTTAGTTATTCGTCTTCTACTAATCAGTATGAATAAATACTGATTACACCCCTCTCACTCCTCACCAACTCCCACCCCATCCACAACTTTTTAACTAATTTTAATATTGTATTTTGTTTTATTATGTCTTCTTTATCATTTTAAGTTTTAATGCTTCTTGGAATTTTCCTTATACATATATTGAACAGGCGTGCGAAATATCGCACAGAAAATAACAAAAAACTAATTTAAAGTTTGCATTAATCACAAAATTCAGCACTGCAGCAGCAAAATTGCCAAAAATAAAACAAAAAACGCAGCAGCAAGAAGGCTGTTTGGCTAAAATAATTTTTCTTTTTAATTCGACTAGAGAAAATTGGCACGAAAATAAGCACCGTGGGGAACTTCTATGGGAAAAGATGTATATAATTTTTTCTTTCTTGCAAATATTTTGAAATCGTAATAAAAGAACGCGGTAAAACAAAACTCTGGCCTTAAAATAGAAATCTAGGAAATGGAAAATTAATTAAAAGAAACAGTAGTTTTTTATTTTATATATATACTCTTATATTAAAGGGAGAGTTGAAACTGTATTTTTGGGCGATATAATATTTTTACAGTGGGCAGATATGCATATCGTTTTCACACAAAGTGAAAATTGAAAAAAAAACGTTGTCGTCCTTTAAAGGAACTAGTGCTCTTAGGTGGCTCTCACCTAAAGTTTTAAGTCTTTCTGCTTTATTCCACAAACAAATGTGTCCATTCTATCATATCGAAAGACACTGAATATTGCCTGAAATGTAGTATCCTGCTTCTAAAAACTTTTAAATTTAAAATCTTTGGGATGCCAAATCCATGTTACTTGTTATAGTTTTAGTGCCACTATCACTTTTAATTTCATTTATTCATAAATTCTCCACTGCTTTAAGAAGTTAAGAGCTTTAATAGCTTATATTTTAGCTTTCTGTTTGCAGTGAATATGTGAGAGTTAGCACATGCCATTTTCGTCTCTTGGAACTTAAGGTTTGATGCCAGTTTAGGATTTAATTTTTTTAAACAATTTCAATTACACTGTACAACACAGCAAAAATAACAAGGTTCCGATCACTGATTCTGGCAGCTGAGACATAAATTACATACGACATACTTTTGTTAAAGAAAAAAACCGACTGTCTCATCACAGCACACTTTTCTTACAGAAAAGTCGACAGTGTCATTACAAAACACTTTTCTCATAGAAAAGTTGACTGCATTGTCACAGCACACTTTTCTTATAGAAAAGTCGATTGCATCGTCACAGCACACTTTTCTTATAGAAAAGTCGACAGTGTCATCACATTACACTTTTCTTATATAAAAATCGACTGTGTCATCACATTACAGTTTTCTTAAGAAAAAATCCACTGTATCATCGCAGCGCACTTTTCTCCAAAAAAATCCATTGTGTCATTACAGCACACTTTTCTTAATGCAAATTTGAAAATGCCGTCACAGCACACTTTTCTTATGGGAAAGTCGACTGCGTCGTCACAGCACATTTTGCTTATAGAAAAGTCGCCTGTCTCTACACAGCACACTTGTCGTATAGAAAAATTTACTGTTTTCATCACAGCACACTTTTCTTATTAAAAAGTTGATTGTGTCATTACAGCTCACTTTTCTGAAAGAAACGTTGGCGAATATCGCTTTTAAGGTACTTTTCTGTCCGAATTTTTGAAAGAGACAAAAAATACTTGAAGGGAGAAAAGTTGGATAAAAATTTTCCTGTTAAAATAATACACTTTTATATACAATATACAATGAAATTCCGGATTCAAACATTCATTTCGGTTTGGTTCTCCCAGTCAGAATCAATTCCTAAAATCTTGCTTTTTTTGAAATAGTTTAACTTTGTTGTACAGTGTTTTTTGTAGTACTTTATATTGCTTGAGCTGAATTTAAGCTGCTCTAGAGACCACTAGCGTATAATTAAATACTTGTATTGATGTGCTGCATAAATTTTAAAAAGTTTTTCTCATCATTTCTTAACTGCTTTTCTTCTATTCTATGGCCTTAAAAATGGGGTTTTGATCCTTAATGGAAAAAATAAAATTATTCACTGAACACTTTTTCTTATATCCATCTCTTCTCTCTCTGTATTGTAGTTTAATGAATATTTTTCAGCAACTTTTTTGTTGTTTGTTTATTATTATACGTATATAATATTGTTTTCTTGTTGCCTCAGTTGTGGCTTTAATTAAAAATCAGTTTAAGACTTTATGCAAATGCAAGTTTTTTATTTTTTTTTTTGTAATAACTTTTTCTCATGTCACTCAACTGTAAATAAAAATTAACAAATTTTACAACTATAGATAATTAAATATAGCATGATGAAGGGAAGGCAAAAAATATTTTGAGAATATTTTATTGACAACAATTCAATTTTCGACAAAGAAGCAAATAACAAGAATAAAAATTTTCAACTGCAATGTTGTTTGCTTACAAATATTTTTTTAATGAAAATTAATAATAAGGTTCCTTGCTTTTTTCCTAAAAATCTTAGTGTTTTTTTTATTCATTTAAACTAGGATTAAATAAAGTAATGAAAACTTTAATGAATTGTATAGACTTAAAAAAATGTTTTTTACTAGATTAGTTTATGTAGTGATGTTTTTTTTCAATATTGCACTTAAACCGATGCACTTGAGAAAGTGTGTGGATTAGCTATATTGCAGCTGTTTGGTTGTTGTTTAGGAAAAATTTTAGTCGTTGGTTTTTGTTTTGGATACGGTATCTTGATAAGTGTCAAACAAACTGGGTGTAAACAGTATAGATTTGTATGAAGATTTTAAATCTGCTAGATTTCATGCTTTAAATACCACATTAACATAAAAAAATTTGATTAAAAAAATAAAAAGAGGTTTAAAAATTAAAATAATTAAATTAAAAAAATAAAGAGGTTTGCAAAATTAAAAAAATTAAAAAATAAAAACATAAAAAACAAAAATAAAAAAAAATAAGAAAAGCAAAAGAAGCATGAGATTTTTCAAATTAAAAAAAAAACTAAAAAAATTAAAAAAATAAAAAAAAAATTTAAAAAATAAAAAAAAAAATTTTAAAAATATAAAAAACTGCAAAAATATAAAAAAAATAAAAAATTTAAAAAAGTAAAAAAAATAAATAAAAAAAGAGACCCTGTATCTGGATTCTGTAACTTTTTGCGAACTGAAAGTCGTTGTATATATCGACATGTTTTCTCGCTTGCGGTAACGATAATGTGATTCCGTAATTACTTCTTTACGATAATCTCGAGCTTTATCTTACACACTATTTAATTCAATATTATGTGGTATACCTGTATAGAAAATATGAAAATAAGCAAAAAGCACAAGGAATAATAAAGAAAAACTCAATGAGTGTGATCATGTGATATAATCGAATATAGTTAAAATATGTTACTGAACAGCAAAGTCGATAAATTTTCGTTATATTTATATATAGCGATACGATTGTTGTTATAAAAGTTACCGAATCCAGGTACTGTTCTTTAAAGAGAATCTGAGTAAATTGCTCATTTTCAAAAAATTAATAATGGTCCGGCAGACGTGTTTAAATAATGATAATTTTTCTTCAGATATGATATTTGAGAATCTATGTATGTATATTAGAGTGGCCGTTATTTATATTTTTTGATTTTTTATACACTCACCCCCCAAATCGGTTCAGTTTTATGTTAAAAAAAAATACAAAAAATATTCATAGCGATAAGGTGTGTTTTAGGGTGTGTTGCCCGCTCCTCAAAATAGGGCTTCAAGCCCATTTTCAATGTAATTTGTTTGCATATGACTATCATTTAAAAAAATCATTTTACAATAATATAATATATGGCAATATTTTAGCTCTTCTAGTCTACAAGATTATTCTCAAAGAAAGTTTTTTGCTTAAACTAATATTTTAGGAAATAATGAAGAAAATATACAAGAAAATACAAATAATTATACTATATACCAAAATTGCATTTAAATGGAAATTAATTAATTAGAAGGAAAATGTTGAAATTGCACGATATATTTCTTCAGTTCGTTTTCAAAAATAAATGAACAAAACCAAGCAAAAAGTGAAAAACTTGTTGTAAAAAATATTATTCATGATAAGGGGAGTTTAACAAAGGCAAAATTTTCAGTGAAAAACTATTCATTATTGCAATTTTGGAAAAAAACATTTCGAGAAAGAAAAATGTTCACAGCTAAAATACCTATCACGATATTTACTTCACTATTGTGGCACCGAAGTACACCATTTAGTTCCAAACAACTAAATTTTTATATTCAGATTTGTCAACACTGTTTGCAATATCCACACATTATAAGCTGCTAATAGAGCATTTACATTATCTTGAAATCTAGTACTAACGAGTTTTGAGTTAAATCTAGCTGTTTTTACTAGGTTTCCCATACAAAACAAAATCTAGTTTGTGAATAGATTTGTAAAAAATCTACTAAAAATCTAAAATTTTTATTTTATTTTTACCACCCTGTTCAAAATATTTACATAAAATATTATTGAATTAGCTACGCCCTGCTGAAAAAGGTGTTTGCATTGGCTACAAAGCACTTGTTTGGTTGTAAGTTGGGGAAACTTTTAGCTAGTGGGTTTTGTTTTGGATAAAATTTTTTCACAAATGTCAAAAAAAAACTTGGTGTAAATGGTATAGATTTTCATAGAGATTTTAAATAGAATCACCTAGATTTTATGCAGGTGTAAATGCCCTATAAAAAATCTTTGCTTTGTGTGTATGTGCTAAAACTTTGCTTTCAATTTATCTACCACTATTTACCATACGAAAGGTTCGAGGATAAACTATTGCTATAATTTACATCAACAGCTTAGCAGTGACATTTTCCTTTATTTTCAAGCCTGTTCTGTAAATTAAGGCGATTTCAAAATATTAACAATAGCTAAATCATTGCTTTTGTAAATTGCATGATTTAAAGCGTTATAAGTTAAAATACAATATTCTATTATAAAAGAAAAAAAAAGAACAATAAAAACTAACTAATACCATGTTCACACTTATGGTCTGAAACGTGTTTAAGGCAAGGGGTTTAAAAAACTAAACACAACCGTTCACATTACGTTTGGGATGTTTAAGGTTGACATTTTGTCAGTAAATTATTGTATTTGTAAAATTTTATGAACGATAATGGTTTTTAATTGGTTTAATATTTTTAAACAACAATTGTTTTTTTTAAATAATGGAGTATTTTTTAACTAATTGCTTGTATACGAAATAATTTTTCAATTTTAATAACAACACAAAGTTGCCAGACCTATCAAATAATGGACTGAGCATACTCCATTTGCGTGTTTAAGGACGTGTTTAAATCTTAAACACTTCATTTGAGATGTTTAACAAAACAAATCAATGTATGGTAAAACATTTCAAAGTCGACGTTTTTAAGCTCTTAAACACGAACGAGGCGTTAAACACGTTTAAAAACATAAGTGTGAACATAGTATAACAAATCAACTGATTTGAAATCCTCTTAAGTTTCAGAACATGCCCGGTTATCGCTAAATCTTATCAGCTGATGGCACTGTTTAAGATTAATTTATTAATTTAGAACACAGTCGTTATTTTATGCTGGCAACTCTTTGACACACGAGTCATTCTTACATTTCACAGTGTTGTATTTCATTTCGTTCATTTTATTTAAATCTAGTTTTTAAGTTTGTAACAATATTTTTAAATATATTCTTTGATACTTTTACATTTAGCATGAACATAAAACAAACTTTTAATAAAATTATTTGCATGTTCAAAGTTCTTTACTTAAAAGTCTCAAATGTTATAAAAAATTTTTAAATCTAATAAAAAGGATTTATGCTCCAAATCTAGTACAAGTAAACTAAGAGATAAAAAAAGGAAAAATTTCTTCATGAGGCCAAAGTAGCTTTACGAATAGGAAAAATGGCATTCTCACAACTGACAAAACACCATTCACTCCATATGTTCTTTTGTTGTAGTTGTTGCTGTTCTAAATGTGCATAACATGCCAGAGTTTGCTATTGTCATGGCAGCTGTAAATGTATCAGGGGCATTTGTATATACACACACACACATAAACACATACGTACACATCTATAATGTTTGTGAAATGATTCAAATGCATCACCTGGAAAATACTACAAAGTAACATTCAAGGCCAACAAATCTGCATGTAGCAATAAAACAGTGAAATGAAAATTCAAGAAAAAATTCTACAATTTCCAATAAAAACAATTTTTATGGCATCTGTGTGCTTTTGTTTGCATACACATCCATCATCACACAGTGGGGGATTTTGGCAAAAACAATTTTGTTAAGTTTAGTCAAGTTTGAAGTGATTGCTTGGGTTGTCTTAAATGTAAGCATTTTACGTATTAATTCTCATTTGTTTTATATTAAATTGTTGCGATTATAGTGTTTTCTAAAAAAAAATATAATTACATATTATTTTCTGGAAAACAATTTTATACTTATTACACTTTTCAATGAAATTTTCTTGAAGTTTGAAAGCTATATTCAACTGCAAAAGAATAAAAAATTTTGCATCAAATTAAAATAGTTCATTTCCTCATTTTAATCGCAGCAACAATTAACATCAGCTACGTTGAAACCATATGCACAATGTGCAAACTTTTACAAAAGAGCTTTTGAGCTTTCAGACCGACTGGAGCACAACAGCCAATCAGAGCTCGGCGACAAAAATGCTTGCTGCTTACTTTGCAAAAGAACCAAGAACAAATTGTAAGAGTTTTCAAAGCTCTTTACCTCAAATGCAAATATCAGAGTATGTGTGTTTGGAAGTTTGTAGCTGATTTACATTAACAGTAAGATAACAATTTCAAATTTGTTGTTTTTCATTTATCTCGCAACAACAATTTGCACTGTCATTGAAATAATAACTTGATAGTGATAAGATTAACCAAATAAAATTGGGCTAATCGCAAGAAAAAGTTACCTTAACAGTAAAATTAACAAATAAAATTGGTTAGATTAACCTATATTATTTTTTAAAGTGTAATACATTTTTGTTGTTACTTTTTTAAATGTAAAACTTATAGTTTAAAAACATAGGCCACCGCAAATAATTATTTTTTAAAGTAATTTGAAAAAGTTGCCTGAAGAACACTTTTTTTGCAAATAAATATTTCCTGGTATTATTTACAAAATATAATAATTTCATATTTTAAAACTTTCTCTGGCAGCAGCATATTGCTAAAATATAAAAAATAACTTTTTTTCTTTGCATATTTACCTGTTTTCTGCTCAGCAACTTTTGCCGCAGTTTTAGCAAATACACATTTTTCCAAAACTTTTTAAAATCAATAATAAAATTTTAGACAATTACTTTCTTAAAAGAAAAAAGAAAAAAAGAAAAGTAAGCAAATTGCTAAGGGAGTGTTATGTTCTTTCAATTCGTCTTAAAATATTCTTTAACGAGAAATAATAAAAGTTTGCTGTTTGTTCCATAATTGTCGTTCGTTGTTGTTTTTCTTTCTTAACGGCAGCAGCATTTTGCAATAAAAGAAAATTCTGTTTATTTCTTCAGCAACAGCAACAGCAACAGTAAGTTTTTATTTTTTCTTTTTATTTGTTTTTCTCTGTAGTGATGGGGTTTTTTTGCAGGCAGCAACTTCCTGTATTTATGCAAAACTTTCATTTTCTGCTGCATGTGTTGATGTTGCCAAACAAACAAACAACCAGCCCAGCCCAGCCCAGCAATGCTTTTATGTGTACGAATGCATGTGTAAACAATTTTTGGCTTAAACTGCTTTTAGATTGCATTTAGTAGGTAGTGTGACAGTTTGTTAAAGCTTCATTTGCAATTGCCAAAGAAGTAGAAGAAACTTGTTTACCATTCGTCGGTGATGTGCTAATTTTGCAATCAGCAAAAGAAAATTTCTTATTTTTTATGCATATTTTATTTGTTCTGCTCTTATTTGAGAAAAATAGAAAGAAATGATGGGGAAAATTCAAATTTGTTGAAAGTTTAAAAACTTGCTGTTTTTTACAGGTTTTTTTTTATTGTTTTTGTAAGAGAGAATAAAAAAATTTGAAGTAAAACCAATTTGCGTGTCAAATGAAGAAAAAAAAAACGCATAAAAATATCGAGGTTCCTTTGAATGTTTTCCACTCCACATTATATGCTTTACGGCCTACTAACTGCTATTACTAGGTTTTACCTTTTTTGGGAAAGTGATAGTAATAAAGCAGACAGGTGGTGAAGAAAGAGCTTTCCTCTATGAAAGCTTCATTCTTCTAAAACTCTGCATTTTGCACGTTGTTTTTAATAATGCAGTGTTGCAGCGCCTCTGGTGTAAATGAGGCGTATTAAATTTATGCTTAGTAGCCATTTTATTGGTTATTTTACTTCGCCGATAATCCTGCTACACAATAACTACGAAGGAGGGTGCTCTGCTCTGTTGTCAAGGCTTTATTAAGGTTTCACAACAATTTTTTTATGACAATCTGTTTTATAAACTCCTTCTTAAGCCTAAATAATTTGTATAAATAAATTAGTTAGAATACAGTTCTCACAATATACAATGTACTTGCAGCTCTATAGCTTACTTTTAATTCTCAATTACAAACATATAATTTGCAACACTTTTCATAACATTTCAGTGGCTACAAACAACAAAAGCCTGGTAACTATGGCTCTGCTACCACCGTTGCTGCCGGTGCATCATCAACGCCCAGTTCTAGCAACGGCACCAATAACAACAACAGCCCGGAAAGACAAAAACCCCATTCGGTTTATTGTTTACATGGACACAGTCATATAGAGGGTAAGTCGTTTAAAATATATATATAAAATAAAGTTCACGAATTAAAACAAAAAAACAAATAAAAAATTACTAAAACGAAAACTATTCTAATCAAGTGACCGAAATTATGTAAATCAGATTAAAGGCAATGTGCAAAATAAAATACACTGGCAGAAATTAAACAATAAAAAGTAAAATAATGCTACGCTGTAATAATATTTCTAAGCCTTAGATTTAAGCTAAAAAAAACTTTGGGAAGCCTATTGCAACACTATAACAATATGTATGTACATATATGTATATGTAAAGCCCTAAATCGGGCTAATTATGATACAATAATCAAATAGGGTATTTACACCTGCATAAAATTTAGTAGATTTTAATTAAAATCCTTATGAATATCTATTCTGTTTGCACTAAGTTTTTTTTTTTACTTTTATCAAGACTTTTTTTTATTAAAAAACGAAATCCATTAATAGGGCATTTACATTATCTCGAAGTCTAGTACTTACGAGACTTTGAGCTAAATCTAACTGATTTTTACTAGATTTCCCATACAAAACAAAATCTAGCTTGCGAGTAGATTTGTAGCCAATCTACTCAAAATCTAATATTTTTATTTTATTTTTACTAACCTGTGCAAAATATTTATATAAAAGATGATTGAATTAGCTACGGTCTGTTTAAAAAAGTGTGTGAATTGGCCTACATTGTAGTTGTTTGGTTGTAGTTTTGGAAATTTTTCGGTTAATGGGCTTTGTTTTGGATAAAATAATCTTGATAAATGTAAAAAAAAACATAGTGTAAACGGCATGGATTTTCATAAAGAGTTTAATTAAAATCTGCTATATTTTGTGCAGGTGTAAATACGCTATTAGAATTTGACTAGATTTCCTACAAATCTAATGACAAATTAAATTTCGTTTTGTATGCACAAATCTAGTAAAAATCAGCTAGATTTAACTCGAAATCTCTTAAGTACTAGATTTCGAGACAATGTAAATGCCTTCCTTTTAATATAAAATAAAAAAAGTGTTTGTGGAATATAAGTAACACCCTAGAAATACCCACTGCAGCTAAACCGGCTGGCACGCCACAAATATGACGAATTTCCCATGATCAGCGTCATAAATCAGGCTGAATTTGAGCTATGGTATGGATTATGTAGGCTTTGGGGGTCGTTGTGTTTTAAAGCTTATTTACATATACTTGCCACTTAAGAAAACCACAGCAGAAAAATCCTAATGGGATCAAATCGCATGATCTCGTTGGCAAGTTTACATCAGCCCCACGTGAGATGAGTAAGTTCTCAAGTCGTTCGTGCAAAATGTCCAATGTGGCATGAGCTGTTTCGTATGTAGCGCAGTCATGTTGAAACTACATAACGTTAAAAAAGTTGGTAATCCGGGGCTAAAGTAGAGCTGCCATACTTCCTGGTTTTCTAGGTTTTGTCCTCGATTTAGACAAGTTGTCCTGGTTTTTTTGTGTACAGGAAAATTTACCAGCAACTACAATAAATTTAAAAGAGTGGCACTCTGATTAAATTTTTCTTTTAACTAACGCCCTTATTATGAGCAACTTTCGATTTTCGACTGTTGTCGAAAGTACTAATCCAACGAATTTTAAGTTGAATGTCCTTATTATAAATATCACTCAGTGATTTTCAAAAATTTCAACAACTATACCTAAAAAATAAAAAAATGTACAAACTTTTTTTTCATCGAAAGCTAAATTCTGTTCGATTGGCCACGAAATTTTCGATGCTCATAATATAAATATAAAATAAAGATTCGATTTTCGTATACAAGGTTCCGTTGTACGTTCGTTTGTGGTTTGTATGTGTCCTGGTTGACGAGCTCACACTTCTGGCAGCCCTAGGCTAAAGGCCCTTTTTCGCAGATCAATTCATATACATATACATCGAGAATTGCAATAGTGAGGTTCAGTAGATTTTATATGGGTAGCTCTTAAAACCAGCTGCATGTTCCAACAAAAGCTTGATATTATAGGAGGTTGGAGACGGGTACTCCTTCACAAAGTAATTGTGAACGAATTAATAAACATGATCTTTTTTATAAAAGAAAAACCGCAGTAGGAACAAAATGCATATACACGCTGATTTACTAACAAAACAAGCAAAATGTTATCATTCTTTTATTCACGCACGATCTTGATGAATTATTGCCGGTCATTGAATGACTTGGGATACGAATTATCCAAAAATTTATACTTTAACAAGCATAACAATGTTAGCTAGGACACATTTTATTTTTTAACTCAATATTATATATAGATACAATGACGATCCTGCGTGACTCTCACGTGACTCTCACGCGACTTTCACATGACTCACGCGTGACTCTCACGTGACTCACGTGTAACAAAACATGACACCTGTACATATCAAATGAAAGCACATACAAAAATTACAAAAATAACAGCAATAAAAATGTTGGCATAAGTCACTTGAGTGCATTTCCAGTATAAACATTAATTAAACATTTCCAAAAAACAAAGCACTTCCACAAATAATTTTGCTAACAAATTTAAGAAAATCAGTTAAATTTATTACTTTTTCAAATTTACTTACTGACGGTAAAAGGGACTTAATTACGCAAAGCTTTTAGTGTTTTTTTAGTTTTCTCTCACAATGTTCGTTAGCTGTTTGTCATTTTTTTGCCTAGTGATGTAGAATTTTGGGCTTTCTAAGCGATTACTTTCTGTTTTCTGTTTGTACTTTTTCAATTAATCAGTGAAATCGTTGTAAGAAAAATTTAGACCGTTGACTCCGCTAGACCAAAAAAACACAGCCCAGATTGACTTTTACGGGATGCAATGGGTGCTCTTGGATCTCATGTGGGTTATTATCGTTCCAAATTCGATCATTTTCTTTGTTGTTCATTCAGAAATGGGCCTCATGGCTGAAGTTAATTTTTCGATGAAAATTAAGCTCAATTACCAACTTCTCTAGAGTCCCTTTCAGTGAAACAATTTGTTGCCTATAGCTGTTCACCATTAATCAGCTCCTACTTAAGTTGACTCAGAGGACTTGTTCCACGCCTTGCTCAGTAGAACTCTTTCTTTCGCAGACCGCGATTTGTTGAATTTAGGACCTGTCCCATTATGTCGACCACGTTCGACTTGTTGTACACTTACATTTCAAAGCAAAAACGAATTTTTAAATTAAAAATAATGAAAAAAAAAATTAAAAAGAAATTAAAAAAAAAATTAGTAATTAATTAATTGAAAAATAATTAATAATTAAAAAGAAATTAACAAAAAAAATTAATGGCCTGTTTCACAATAACAACACGATACTTTCAACTTACAATTTATATTGAAAACAACAATAAAATATGAAGATTTGTGTTTGTTTTCAATATAAATTGTAAGTCGAAAGTTTCGTGTCGTTATTTTGAAACAGGCCATAAATTAAAATCTGCCTTTGCTTTAAAATAAAAAATAATAAAAAAAATTATATAAAAAAATATTAAATTAAAAGGCTCCATGAAAAATCGCCCAAAACCAAATCGCCCAAAAATGAAAATGAAAAATCGCCCAAAATTTTTAATATGAAAAATCACCCAAAAAATGAAAAATCGCCAAAAAAAAATTAAATATCGCCCTAAATTAAACACCGGAAAAAAATTAAAATTATAGTAATTTAATTTTTATATTAAAATGAAAAAAGAAAAGTTGTAGAGAAGCATAAATAATATTCGTTTCTTACTGAATTGCAATAAAAGTATGAATAAAAAGGATTAATTTTATGATATGGCCGGCAGTGCAAGAAATCGTTAGAAGGCAGGAACATTTTTCGAGCCAGAAAATCTTTATTAGGCTACGCCGTGTCGGGAAACACCTTGGTGGAGAAAATCCTTTAGCCCGGCCGAAGGACGGCTGTGCAATACAATGTGCAATGTGACATACAATGCGATAGATGTAGCCTGAACAATACGGCTGCTATCAACTATAAAAATTCGCAAGTGTCTGTTGGAAAACCCTTTATAAAAGAATAAACCCCGACAGAACAAATTACGACAACTATATTCAACTGGTTGAGGACTAAATTAATCACTAGACTACTACTAGATTATAACTATGCAATAACTAGTCTATAACTAAACAGCGGCGAGGCTTTGACTATACTGTAAGTGGACTATGACTAGACTATAACTAGAGTACGACTACACTATGCCTAGACTATGACTAGGCTTTAATTGCACTATGACTAGTCTATCCGTAGACAATAACTAGAGTATGACTAGACTATCACTAGATTATAAATGATCGTGGTGCAGTTCCATCACTAGGCGTGATTTCATTAAGGCCAAGTCGTTCATTAAGGCATCAAAATATTTTAAAATGTCTTACGACTAATCAAATTCATATTCTCAGTGTACAGCTTAAAGTTTTATTAAAACGTTGTTTCAGTTGTATATGCAATATGTAGATTTCTGTGTTTTTTTTTTGTTCGTATTACTTTTATCCTCAGATTTAACAAAATAGTTTTTATTTAGTTTCGTTTATTTATTTTTTTTTGATTTAAAATAAAATTTTTTTTTGCTATTCTTACTACCGCAAACTCGTTGAAATATGATGATAAAATGGAACACATTTGACATAATAAAGTTTTATTGTACATACACTCACTCGCACACACTTTTATCTAGTTTTTTTTACCGAAAAAAAAGAAAAAATAAATTGAATCTGGTGTGATTTCAAAGGTTTCTGCATTTATTTTATGCCAGAATTTCGAAACAGTAAAATTTTTGTGTGCTCAAAAAAAAAAAAAAAAAAAAATAGAGAAGTGGAATTTAAATTTTAATTAAAAATCCAACAGAAATAAGGATTTATAAAGACACATGTGTATAGGGATAAATAAAAAGTAAGCTAAAATAAAAAAAAAGTTTCGAACTGTTTTAAATGTGTGGAGAGAGAAAATGCAATTAAAACTGCAAACAGAGGAGAGCTTTTAAAGCTTAAAAAATACCATATATGTAAATATGTATGTATGGATGCGTGTAATTTGTTTAACATTTGCATTTGCAAATTTGTGTCGATTAAATGTTCCTTTTCTGCTGTTTTATTTCAACTTTTTTTGTTGCCAATTTCTGTTTGCTTTTGCTAAGCACGCAATATTTTTACGGCTGCTATTGTTATTGCTCTTACTGCCTTTTTTTAATGTTGCGGGGTTATTGTTTCTTTTATTATCGCTCATTATAAACAATGTTAACAACAATTTTGTTGTTGTTTAAAACCAGAAATTGCTTAAGCAAACAACACATTTAAACTTATTTACATTTTAAGTGTTTGTGCGTTTTTTATTTGTTTGGCTGGCAACTTTACAAAAATGTAAAAATAAAAATTTATTTATGAATGGTTTTACGCTATAAATAAATGACATTTAGCTGGCAATTACCAGAGACGCTAATGTGAAAACAAATTACAAATAATTCCTAAAAAGCACTTGCATAAATAATTTGCTAAATGCAAATGTTAATATGATAAAAGAAATAAAATTGTTTGAAATTAAATAAAATTCATATTATCGAAAATAAGTGGGCTTTTAGAAACACGTTGGGATGGATGCAAATGGTTTTTGTAAAACTATCAAATGATAATTTAAATCAAATTTAAAAAAAATATATATATATGTATCTATATTGTTTTTTAACCGACATTACAAAAGAGCAGGAGGTTATTAATTAGTCTGTATGTATTTGTTTTTTTTTGTTATGTTACTTCATAACTCGATACATTTTAGACCGATTGTAAAAAATCTATCTGAGTGTATACTTGTTCCCATTGTTAAAAAACTGGGTGGGATAAGACGATAAATTTTTATTTATTTGATTTTTTGTTATTTTAATTATTTGATTGCAATGACACAACCTCGACGTTGGCAAAATGGGTGGAACCACGCCCAATAAAACTTGAAATTATATATTACATGCCTCTATTTCACCTATTTTTACGAAATTTGCCATACACTTTGAGTTAAAAGAGCAAAATTTTTCAATAAAAAAGTGGGCGGTGTCACGCCTATTAAATTTAAATGTTATATCTCACGTATTTATAGTTTACTAGTTTTAACAAAACTTAGCACACATCCTGTGTTTACAAAAAAACAATATTGCTTTTAAAAAAGTGGGCGTGGCTACGCCTATTAAATTTATATATATTATATTTCACGTCCTTTACTTAACCAATTTTTAAGATACTTGGCACACACTTTGAGCTCTTAAGAGACACAGTCTGGAATTCAAAAAAGTGGGTAGGGCCACGCCCCAAAAAAACCTAAAATTATATTTCACATGCTTCTGTTTGACCGATTTTTACGACACTCGGCATACATCCTGAGCTAAAAAAAAACAAAATCTTGCATTCAAAAAAATGGGCGGGGCCACGCCTATTAAATTGAAGTTTGATATTTCACTTCCTTGTACCTAACCAATTTTTACAAAACTTTGCACACACCTTGACCTCTTAAAAAGCCACAATCTGGCATTAAAAAAATGGGGGGAGCCCCACCCATTAAAATTAATAACAATTAATAACTTGACACACACCTTGCACTCTTAAGAATACCTAATCTTGTGTTTAAAAAATTTAAATTTAAATATTACATATCACGTTTTCGAACTTAACAAATTTTTACGAAACCTGGCTTACACTTGGAGCCTTTTAAAATACAGAATCCGGAGTTAAAAAAGTGGGCGGGACTATGCCCATTAAAATTTAATATTGTATTTCACTTGCTTTTACTTTATCGATTGTTACGAAACTTGGCACACACACCTTCAGCTCTAAAAATACTTATTATTTTGTTAAAAAAGTGAGCCTATTAAATTTAGATGTTATATTGCGCTTTTTTGTACTTAACCAATTTTTATGAAACTTTGCACACACTTTGAGCTCTTAAAAAGACACAACCTGGCATTGAAAAAAGAAGGCGGGACCACGCCCATTAAAATTTAAATATTAGATTTCACGTGCTTCCACTTATCGATTTTTGCAAAACGACACACACACCTTGAGTTCTGAAAAATACTTAATCTTGTGCTCAAAAAAGTGGGTGGGGCCCCGCCTTTTATTTATATATTATATTTCATGTCCGTGTACTCAACCAATTTTTACGAAACTAAGCACTAGTATTCAAAGAAGTGGGCGGGATTACGGCCATGAAAATTTAATATTATATTTCATGTGCTTCTCGAGCTCTGAAAAATACTTAAAACTAACTTGTGTTCAAAAAAGTGGGCGGGCTGACGCCTATAAAAGGTTAGTATTAAATGATATGTATGTATTTCTACTATTAGGATTCCCACGAAACTTGGCAAAGAGTTTCGGCTCTTAGAATGACATAATTTTGTGCTTAAAAAAGTGGGCGGGATTATGCAATATTAATATTCATTCAATAGTAATATTATATTATATGATATTCTATAACTAATAGTTACGAAACTTGGCACCCACCTTGAGCTCTGCAAGTAATGCCATGTTGAATTTATAAAGTGGGCGGATACTAATATTTACCAAATTAGGCGTTACCACGCCCCTAAAATAATAAACTTAGCAGCAATAAAAATTAGAAAATAAAAAATTAAAAGAAACAAATTAAACCGACTTCAAAAATAATATTAATAATAATTTAGAAGACTCTCTCTAAAAATAACTTTTTGAAAACATCTTTTATTTCATGTGTTTTCAAAAAGTTAAAATGCATTTTATTTTCATATGAAAATCACTAACAACAAGAAGTTAGCACTGGTGTATTTTAACAGACGAAACAATTGCCCAAATTCACAACCTATTGCAGGAGTCGTAGTTCGTATATACGTTGTTGGTAATTTCTGTGTAAACATTTGTTTATAAGCAATGCTTTTATTGAAATTACCAGCAACTCATGTAAGAACTGTGTATGACTCCCACAATAGGTTGTGAATTGAGCAAATGTTACAACTAGCTTGTGAAGTGAATTATTGTTTCATATATTGCTGTAAATTATTGTCAGATACATTTCATTATATATTTAACAGCAGATACTCTTCTTCTGCAACATTTTTACACGAGAAATTTTTCGACAGATATTTTGACAAGATTTCTCTTTTAATTTTGAACGGTGTAGCAGGCTTTATGCAACAAATATTTTTGTCAATATTTTTAAAACAAAAACTGTTTTTTTGAAATTTTTCTGAGGAAATAAAAGAAGTTTTTGGGGCAAAAAAATTAAATTGAAAAAATTTAATTAAAAATTAGAGCACTTAGTCCTAATTTGCACTATGCAAGTCTTATTGCTAAGCTGATTAGTTTGTTATGAGAGATAGAGACGAGCGGAAAAGAAACGTTTCTGTTCCCCTCGTCTCTCTCTTCATCAAACTAACCAGCTTAGCAATAAGACTTGGGGCAGGTTTACATCTGTGTGCCACATGCCACACAAGCCTAAAAAAGCGTAACCAACTAATTACTAATGAAAAACTTTTAGACATGTATTTATTAAGTTAAACAGTTTCATACATAATTAATAGACAATTTTATAGAATCCAAAATGATTGCAAACTGTTTAAATCAATAAATATATGTCTGAATCAAACAGTTTTTCATTGTTTAAATCAATAAATATATGTCTGAATCAAACAGTTTTTCATTACTAATTAGTTGGTTACGTTTTTTTGGGCAAATGATACACAAGAAATGCCAGATGTAAACTTAGCATAAACTTGCATAGTGTAAATCAGAACTTAGTTCTTTTTTTCGTTTGCAAAATATAATTTTTTTTCTTCGATTTTAAAACTTTTTGTGGGATGTATATTTAATGCAAGTAGGATTTTTTGTAATAAACCATTCTTCTATCATTATCTTACTTTGTATATCTGCACTCGTAATATGCTGTAAATTATCTAGTTATAGTTTTTTTTTTATTTTTGTTGATATCAAATACTTTTTCTCTTGCCATTTGATTAGCAACATTTTTGCTGTGGTTGTTTATTATCCATTTACCAAACAATTTACTTGACCATTATTATCCTCTTCATATCATTTTGTTGGTCGTAAATATAAATTTTCATCTTGTTTTTAACATTCTCTTATATGTCATCAGTTGGTAATTTTGTCTTGTTTTTTCTGATTTCATACTGAATACTGAAAAGTTTTTTTATTTATTTTTATTTTTGATGCACGAAAATTTTGTGAATTATTTTGCAAACGAGTACTAAAAGAAAAATATATATTTATATGCAAGTATGCTTTTAGAGCGTATGTGTTTATAAAATTCTGTATGTGTGGGTGTATCAAAAATACATTTTTGCCATGAGAGTGTCCATGTAATGACCACAGATACTCCATTTATGAAGAATAGTATAAAATAAATGTTGCATTTACTCTCACAGACAGCTAATCTAAATTTATGTATTTTGAATGATGAAAAAAAATTGTGGTGCATAAAAGTATGAGAGTAGTCATAGAGACAAGAGTCGTTCACAGGGGAAATGTGGAAGTTTAATGGAAAAATAAAATAGTTCACATTTTAAAGTAGCCACAAATTATGTTTGATAAATATCAAATCATTGTGGTTAGACATTTTTATAATAAAAATGTGCAGCATTTTAAATGCATTTGTTAGAATATACTCGAATGTATGTATGTATGAAGAGGTGGGCCTAGTAAGAGAAGTTTCATTGAAAGTTAAAATTTTGTGTCTTAAGGCCAAATTTTGTAAATAGAAACGTTTTTTTCGTTTTGAAATTTGTATGGAAAAAATACAAATTTGAAAAAAAAATTTTTATAACAAATGTTTATATAGAAATTATCATTGTTTAAAAACAAATGTTTATAAAGAAATTAAAAAAGTTTATTAACAAATGTTTCTATAGAAATTACCATTGTTTATAAACATATTCTTGCATAGAAATTACCATTGTTTATAAACAAATGCTTATATAGAAATTACCATTGTTTATAAACAAATGTTTATTTAGAAATTAAAATTGTTTATTAACAAATGTTTATATAGAAATTACAATTGTTTATAAACATATGCTTACATAGAAATTACCAATGTTTATAAGCAAATGTTTATATAGAAATTAAAATTGTTTATTAACAAATGTTTATACAGAAATTACAATTGTTTATAATCAAATGTTTATATGGAAATGACTAAAAATGCTTGTAAAGGGTCTGCCATCTAACGTTTTTTTTTCTACTAGTGCTTATTTCCTGAATGGTACCACTTAGCTCATGTCTGATTTGACAGATAATTAGTTTTATCCTTCTGCTGAACGAGCCAACTGACCATCCAATGCGTTTTCGCTTGTTATATAGAAATTTGTTAATAAACAAATTTAATTTTGCCAAAAAAATCATCTTTTCAGATGAAGCTCATTTTGATCTTGGCGGGTAAGTAAACAAACAAAATTGTCGCTTTTGGGGCAAAGAAAACCTGCACGCATACATTAAAAAGCCGACGCACCCAAAACGAGTCAATGTTTGGTGTTTGAGCCAGGAGTGGTCATTACAGTCAATGGCGATCGTTATTGGGCCATGTTGAACAAAATTTTTGTTCACAAAAATTGAAGAGGAGGGTGTTGGCAACATTTGGTTTCAACAGGACGGCGCTACGTGCCACACAGCCGAAGCTTCAGTAGTTTTTTGTGGCATTTAAAAAAAATTAACTGGCGGACCCTTTACTAACTAGATGACTCTTACAATAGTATAGTAGTGAATTTAGCAAATATTAGAAGTGTTGCCAACAATCGAAAAAAGTCTAATATTGTTGAGCAACATTTCTTGAAGCTGATACATACACAATCATTTTTGTAACGATATTTGTGAGTTTCTGAAAGAGAGGAGGTAGAAACGTTCTTCATTGTCTTCCCCTTTCTCTTTTATAAACTTAAAACTTGCTTAATAAAAATTAATGTATAAGAGCCTGCACTGCTAGAATTTTGCAAAAGTTATTGTGCAACATTTAAAATTTTTTACAAATTTCATATATTAAAAAAGGAATTTGTTCTTCAAAAAAATATTTATTTAATAATATTTAGTTTAAATAAAACAAGAGAATTATCAGCATACACAATGGTTTAATTTTTTGAATTAGTAGAAATGTCAAATTGTTGCTGCCATATTGTATCATGAGTTTAATGTATATATCGCAGCTTTATTACACCATAATCATAACTCACAAAAACTAGTTCACCAGAAAACGAGTTTAAAATTTGCAATTTACACACAACTTAATGGAAAAAGAGCTCATTAAACAAGATATTTTTATGACATTTTTACACAATATAAATAACGATATCAAGATTGATTCTGCATCATTAACTCGAAAAATTAATTTTTTGGAATACGACTACGTTGCAATAAAGGAGCGATATGTAATTGTATATAATTTTCATGCTAAAGATTTTATATTCCAATGTTAAGCCTGATACTCTGTTCACAATTTCGTGCGAAATTTTCTCAAACTTTTATTGCAAAAAACATGTAAAATGTATCTGGCAGCATGCTTTTCCATGCAAGATGTTGCTGGCATCATTTTTGTTTCAGTTGCGAAACAACATGAGCAGTACTTTTTTCCCCACGGAATTTTAAACAATGTTGAATACTTTCAAGCAACAAAAGCAAGAAATTTAGCAAAATTGGGAGATGGCCTATATTTGCTATATGTGAAGTTTTTCGCAAGGAAAACATCAATGTTGCTCCCAGTTTTCGCATAATCGAACAAAGTATCAGCCATTAGATTTGGTTAACCAAGACATTACCAATCTTTTGTGGCTGCTAAGTTCTGCAACATTTGCACTTATCATTAAATGTTATTTACACTGAACCGGCAAAGATATATTGACTCTTAAATTTTGTGTTTTTCTTTTGAAAATTTTTATTTAAAAAAAATGACAAATAAATATTGGCAACAAAGTTCCGCAACATTTGCACGTGTGCATAAATATTGTAAACAAACTTAACCAAACAAAATTCAATACTCTGTTATAAATCAGTGTTTGTTATATTATTGGTAGCTGGCCACAAAGTCTTGCAACATGTTGACAAAGCAGCTTTACAAATTTTCATAAAGAAAATTAACTTATAAATATGAAATACAATTCTTATATACTTAAAATATTTATTTGTTGTTGAATTGTCTAGATGCATTTCGCTGCTGCTAAGAAAAAAACAAAACAAAAATGTAGTAAATGTTGCCAGGTTGCATTAATAAAATTTGTATGAAAAAAAACTATTACGTACAAGTATTAAAAAATATTTTCTACATATTTGGTAGATGACAAAAAAGTCTTGCACTGTGCAAACTACCATTTAGAATTCTCCAAAAAAATTTCCCTCATATATAAAAACGAAGTTTTAATATACACATAATACAAAAAAATTTTTACTTTTCACCGACAGACAGACAGACAAATGTACAGTCGGACATCATAGCGAAAACAATAGCGTTTCCTTTCACATTTGTTGTATGGAACCCTAGAAAGGAGCTATCAACATTTGCTGTATATTCATTTTACAGAAGAAATGTTTAGCAACATTTAGTATCTTACTAATGTGTTAATCTTCTACACTTGCTTGCATACACACTTAGATATGTACATGCAGAAGTTTTGTCATGTATTTAGCCATGTGAGCATTACGTATCTGTTAATCGTTTCCAATTCTTTCTGAAGGGCTGCAGAGTGTCTGCTTTATCAGCATACTGCTAGAGTTTGCTTATTTGAACGAATGTCCTTACAACTTGACTGTTATATATGCTTGTGTTTATTTTTCCTATTTCGAAGCATTTTTGTTAACAGAAAATGTGCTGCTATAAATTGTAATGAAATGGTCGTAATTTATAATTTAATATGGATGCACATGCACACACACACACACACAAAGATATGCATCATCACATAGATAAACTATAGACCACATCGGTCTCACTTAAAAAGGAAAATTTTTTTGTTGCAATTTTGGAAATGAAGTAGTTAAAAGCTGTTAAAAGCCAGTTCAAAGAAAGAAATAAAAATTACACGACTATAGCATTTGTAAATGGAAGAAATATTTTTAGTTACAATTAAAAGTTGTGATGGTTTTTTTTTTTACTTGATATAAAAATCTTATGATAACTGGTAATAGGTTGATAACAAATAGTGTCAATAGTGGAAATTTAAGGTACTAGATAATTGATTGATATTTTCAGTATATAAAAGTGTTAAATAGAATTAAAGATGAGTGTTCTTATAATTTTAGCCTCCACTGTCTTACAATGCTAATCACCTAATCACCTTGTTGGCAAGCTTAGTAAATACTAATTTAATGCAAGAAAAAAATCTCATAAATATTAAATAATATTTATCAGTCCCTTTTACAACATTTTGCACACGTAACGTTATACTTTAAGCAGCAACACTAATAAGAGAGAAAAAAATCAATGTAAACCACTATTTTATTGTCACCTGTATGACACATTTCTTAAACGACTCCTCCTCCCATTGTTGTCAAACAACTGTCATTAGCCCCCTATATACTCACTGGCAATTTAAATTCTTTATCCAATGCACTTATTTTTTACATCATCTTTTGAATTTTTATTTTATTGCAAAAAAAAAAGAAGAAAGATAATCATGCTTGTTTATATTTTTTTCTTAGCAAGTTTCTTGAACTAATAAAAATGTTAAAACCAACGACATGTTCTTCACACAAAACAAAAAAAAATAATAATGCAAACAGTGGAAGGAAAAAAAATCGCATGCTTAATTTGCATAAAAATATAAAGGGAACATTTTAACGACTAAATTCAATGCAACTTATCTTTTTAATCATTCAATTTCATTCAGTTCAGCTTTTCAGTTCACTTAACAATTTGTATTTTAATTTACACAATTATAATTTGTTTTTTTATCTTCTTCAAATTATTCAAACATACAATTTCATATGGTTACGCCTTTAAAGCTGAATTATATTAATGACAAGTGTGCTATTTAATATGTATTTGTGGTAATTTATTTTACGCTTAGAATTTGTTTTAATGAGAAGAAAATTATAAGAAAATAACTCAGTTATAAAATAGATAGTTAAAAAAATATTTATTTGCAACATGTTGCTGAAATTAAGACCTTAATATAAAATTTTTGACAGGAATATATTTGAAAAAAAAAACAAGTTTATTGAAGGCTTAAGAAATGCATTTGTTGCTTTTTCATTGAAAGAGTTCTTTGTACAGAAAATTTCAAAAAAAATGTCAATGTAACAATAAGTAAATAGTTTTAGTGGCAACATGGTGCTAAAAGTGCTAACTTTATGACTAATGTTGCCAAGAATATATTTAAAAGAAAAAAGTTCTCTGGAGGTTAAAAAAATGCAGCTGAAAGAATTCTATGTTGTTCTATATTATATATATATATATATATATATATATATATATATATATATATATATATATATATATATATATATATATATATATATATATATATATATATATATATATTATGTTAGACCCCTGCAAAAGACCACTTACAAGAACTTTTAAGACATGAGGGATTTATCAAATGTTTGACTGCAGCGAAGTGTTCGAAAACAAACGCTAAACAACACTGTTAGTAAGACATTTGTTTCAGTTATTGCAGGTATAGGAGTAAAAAAGAAAATACTTGGTGACGGAAGAATTTGGATGCTTGCCAATTCATACGCACGGGCGAGTATGCAAACGTCATGCATGTACATACCCATTGTGCAAACGATCTTTTATTTTTCTAAGCATATACAAACGCACTCATGCTATTAATTGTGTGCGCTTGCTTTAAAAAACCACCCTTAAACACATAATAGATTACCATCTGCATCTTACACACACACTCAAATACAGTATGCAAAATAACAAGCATACACGCATCAACACTACTTCTTTTAACAAGAAGTCTTCGCGACATGGTTTGTAAACACTCATATACACGAACATGAATACATCCATCGTGTTTTGCTTATTAAACGACAGCATTTATTATTGGTTTAATATAATACATGCCGCGAGAATATCTTAAAAGAACCAGACGTATATACATTTCAAGACTGTTTACGCAGGCCTCTAATACGTATTTATTTACATATTACAGTCGAATCCGCTTTAGTGCAACACGCTGTACTGAAAAAAACCGGATTACTGAAAGCACTACAAATCCCCGCACTGATTTGAAATGCAGCTTATTCACTTCGCTTTAGCGAGACATCGCTTTACTGAAAATATCTCATTACTGAAAACCAAAAGCAAGCCCACAACTACTTTTTGTATGAAACTGGCCTCGCTTTAGTGAAAAAATAAACAATGAAAAATTAAATGGCAAAATGTATTTGTCGTTTTCGCTTTTTCGTACTTTATTGTGTTTTTTTTATTACATTGTACTGATTTTAAGCAGTAGCTTAACTGTAACAAATTTCAGTAATCCGAACTACGTTTTAGAGAAAAAATCGGATAACTGAAAAAAATTGGGTTTTGGTTATTTCCAGTAAAACTGAGTCGACTGACGTATATGTATTTAGACTGGCTGCAAAATTTTTTTCTTTAATTGATGTACACATGTACGCTGTCTCGAGTATGAGGTTTGTTTTTTTTTTGAGCTCGATCCAATGGTGACTTCTCGTGCCTAGTAGGGTCTAAAGTACCCAATAGACTTTGGGGACTTTGTAAATAAAATGGAAATAATTCTGTAGTTTCTAAACGAGCCGTCCAATTGTTATGAAATTTCTTATAGCATGTAAAGACGTGTTACAAAACTTAAGTTTGGAACCTGGTCTATCTATCTTCAAAGGGGCGGAGCCACAAAGCCCTAAAGTAAACAACCTGGGCTTAAGGAAAAATTAAAACTGATGTCAAGCTGGGTGCAAATCGCTGCACTCATTATCGAATTACGAAACATTTCCATATAAATTCTATTGAAATATTTCGTTCGATAACGATTGCCGCGATTGGCCCCCTGATGTTTTTGATCTGATGAAAAAGATTTTCTGCAAGTGGAGCTAAACTTTTAGAAAATATTTGAGCAAAAAATTTAAGTTTTGGCTTATTTTTACCAACTTTATGTTCATGTTCAGTAAACCGAATTCGAGTAAATTTTTTTGTTTTTCAAAAATAAATAATGGCCTCATTGACGTGTTTTAAGTCAAATATACTAAATTAATTCTAGATATGATATTTTAAGCTGTAAAAATAGAGAACTACAAAAAAAGTCTACAAAAACTGGCTATTAATAGGTTTATTTTTTTCTAAATCGAGTGTTTTTAAATCGATTTGATTTTCAGAACAGGCACAGTTATGAATAAGGAACAGTATTTGTAACATTAAAAAAAAATTGGTATGAAACGCACAACTAAGTCAAAAGTTACACGCAATTTAAATGAAAATTTTGAAAAAATTATATTTTCCCCGTTTTTTTTTTGCAGAAAAAAGTGGTTGAACTATTTTGCTATTTAAAAAAAACTTTGCAAAAATACCAACACCATATATTAATTTATTGAAAACGTAATACTATAAGAAATATTACAAGAAAATTTTTGGTTTCGAAATTGACCTATTTTTGTTATAAATATCAAATTTAAGGCATTTTTTCTCAAATTCTACAGTTGGAACCAAAAAAAATCATGCCACCTTAAGACATAATATGTTTTAAATATTTCCAAAACTATTATCTGCGCGAAAAATAAGAAGAATACAGCAAACATGCTGAACATATTATATTTTTGGGATTTTTCGATCTTTTTGGGAATTGTCGGGAAGTCAAAACCAAATTGTATTTGTTCTTACTTTCTGTGTATTAACTGCATTATTTTTCATCTAAAAAATTTCACGCGAAATGTTGACATTATCAATATAAAAAGTTTATATGAAATAATGTTTAGTAATAGGTTAAAGAAAATTGAAATACGCCCTACACAATCACGCCCAATGTTGCAAAGGTTCAACTCGTGAAAAGTTTATGAAATCTATCCGGCAACATTTTCTTGCCATCTGTGAAATAATGTGACTGGCATTTCGTGCGAAATATTCACAGCTGATGTTTTTATTTGCAAAAGTCGATCAATGCTGCATACTTCTTTTTCAGAAAAAGTAATATGGGCGTCACTGAATACGTGACAAGTTTATCGCGCGAAAGAATTAATGTTGCTAAAAATTTTTCACAACTTCGAAACGAGCAATATTGATAAATGCAAATATAAAGATCAAAACATCACAGACTAGCTTATTATAAGCTTTTTTTATGTATTTGAAAATTATTCCACAGCCCGTGATCTATTTTATCAATATTATCGGCTGAAAATTCTCGTCGATAGAACCTTTATTCTGAAAAACAAATACTTTTCTTGTGCACTGTGTACCCAGCCCTAGTGCGTTGACGGTGGTAGTGAGCCTAGTACTCTGCTCGAATATAAAAAACTGTTGAGCAACATTGATTTTTTCTAGCCCATCCTACGAGATTGCCAAAGTTTTCGATTTTATTACTTGAAAGTATGAAACATTGTTTAAAAATCCGTGAGTAAAAAATACTGCTCATGTTGTTAAGTAACTGAAACAAAAATGATGCCAGCAACACTTCGCATTAAAAAACATGCTGCCAGATACATTTTACGTATTTATCGCAATAAGTACAAGAGTGCTACTTTTGGAAGTTTATTTCGCAAATATTTCATACCAAATACTCGCTTTTATTTACATGTAGTTTGAGAGAATTTCACCCGAAATTGTCTTTATCGGAAATAAAAGGCGAACATATTGTTCATGTGAAAGATTTCCCTTGAATAAAAAATGCTGGACAAAATTAGAAAATATTATACTAACACAACAGCCATGCAAACATTGGCAATCACATTTTTAGGGAAAAGGGACACATTTCACGTGAACTTTTATTCCTAATAAGGGTGATTGTGTTGTTCTTCTTGTCGTGAGATTACTGTGGTATTCAGTTCAGCTGATATTTTCCTCATTCAGCCTCCACATACCTGCCTGGCTACATTTCATTACGCACCCTCGTATTCTCTTTCCTTCAAATACCACCAAAACAACATAAATTCCGAATTAAAAATTCATTAAAAAAATGTCATTTAACCAATGAATATGCAGATATTTTCTTTTACCTACAATTTATATAATTTCAATATTCCTTTGTGGCCACTCGTTGAAAGATTGCTGTCTAAGCAACCCAATGAAAATTAAAAAAAAAACAAAAATGACATGAAACTTTTAAGGTATAAAAAAGAAATATTTAAAAAATTCGTTTTTCTTCGCCAGTATATTTAATTGTTTGGAAAATTGTCAGCAAGAAAAAAAGAAACTTGTTTAGAAATTAGACAGGAATTGATTTAGGGAAGACAAGTATGCTTAGAATAGCAATTTACAATTATAATCTGCAGAATATGTTTAAGTTTTGGGGAAAAGCAAATGGCAAATGTAAAGCAGAGGGAAATAAAAAAAAATATTGAAGCCCTCAATGTTGAGTGACTGCTTTGTCATTCATGTATACTCGTATGTATGTATGTATGTGTATGCAAGAATTGATGAATGGTTTAATATTTTTATGGTTTAACTGGTCATATGTTTATTGTCTCTGAAATGGATTTTTCTGTTTTCTATTCACATTTTTTTATATTTTTTTTTTATTTTTGTTTTTTTGGATTGATGTGGGTTGGGTGTAAATGACACTTTATTTTTGCACAAAATATAAATAAATAAAACATTGATTTATGTAATAGTTTCACTATAAAACTGTCAACTTTATTTTGTTTTAGTTTTTTTTCTCTTTTTTTCGTTTATGGCCTTTGGTAGATTTTTATAAATAAATAAATTTAAAAAATAAACAAATAAAAGTTGCCAAATATGTTGTTTTGGTACAATAGCAACTAAAAATTTTACAACTTTCTGATTAATATTGCATATAAAAGTAGTATTAGCAGATTTTGAATATTAAAAAAAAAATACAAGAATGTGCACGATACTTTTATGTAAAATGCGTAATACTATGTTCACACTTATATATTTAGACATGTTTAAGACGAGTTTTCTAAAAACTAAACACAACTGTTCACATTATACTTGAGATGTTTAAGGTTGACGTTATGTCATTAAGTTAATTGTGTTTGTAAGAAATTTCGAACAATTATTTCCTTTTTTATTTTTAAATCACAACTTCTTTTTTGTAAGTAATTTAATTTATTTCAGTAGTTTTTGTGTATTAAATAATTTTTTTCAAGTACCGCCATTTAATAACTACAGAAAGTCTTAAATATTCTAAATCAAAATATGCCATAAAATACATTTAATTTAATGAATAAAGTTTTATAAAAAGTTTTTTATTTTTAAAAAATTACGTCTTCGGCTTATTTAAAGATTTATAGAAATTTAAACTATTTTTATTATTCTTATGAAGAATAGGCATACATTTTTAATTTAATATTACATAGCCATTGCAAAAAATAAAAAAAATTAATTAATTAATAAAAAATAAATGGAATAAAAAATTAACTAAATGCAAAAATAAATAAAATAAAATAAAATAAAATAAAATTAAATAAAATAAAATAATTTGAAATTTATTTGCTTGTGGTTTAGCTTGGTCTATATACGTATTTCATTGGCGCTTAAACCAAATCATCAGTAGACTTCAACCACAAATTTTGAACAGTCACAAACCTCTTACTTTATGCACAGACTTTCAAAAACTATATGAGAATTCATAGAATAATAATATTTTTGAAAATCACAAAGACAAAATAAGCTTAGTAGGCTTTGAAACTCATACAAAACCCAGCAAATAATTTATATTCGATATGAATCTATTTTATTTTTCTACACCTTTGTATGAGTTTCAAAGCCTACCAAACTTATTTTGTCTTTGTGATTTTCAAAAATATTATTATTCTATGAATTCTCATATAGTTTTTGAAAGTCTGTGCATAAAGTAAGAGGTTTGTGACTGTTCAAAATTTGTGGTTGAAGTCTACTGATGATTTGGTTTAAGCGCCAATGAAATACGTATATAGACCAAGCTAAACCACAAGCAAATAAATTTCAAATTAAAATATAATTATGACAATATGTCGAATAATAAACTTCTTAAATGTTAAAATAAAATAAAATAAAATAAAATAAAATAAAATAAATAAGTTAAATAAAACACAAATAAAATAAATAAAAAATAAATCGAATTCAAACTTAAATGAATAAAAAAAAATAAATAAAATAAAAAATAAGTAAAATAAAAAATTAATTGAATTAAAAAAAATATTAAAAAAATAAAAGAATATGCTAAAAATTTAAAGAATTTAAAAAGATTAAAAAAAATAAATTAAATAAAAAAAATATATAAAAAAAATAAAAAATAAGTTAAATAAAAGCATATAAAATTAAAACATAGACTTAGGGACTTATGTATTTTGTAAAACGCAACGCTTATAGTTGACACATTTTATATGGAAAAAATTAAAATTACAAAGACAAAATGCATACAAAATTTGTCAACGATAAGCGTTGCGCTTTACAAAGTTAGGATCTTGTCAACGCTAAGCGCTGCGTTTTACAAAAGTAGGCTCTTAATACAAAATAAATTAAATATAAAAATAGATTAGATCAAAAATAAATTAAACAAATATGTATATTACACAAAAAAATAGATTAAATAAAAATAGATTCAATAAAAAAATAAGTCAATAAAAAATTAAATAAAATAATAAATTAAAAAAAATAAATAAAAAACAAATCAAATAAAAAATTAAATTAAAAAATGCGATAAAAAATAATTTAAATAACAAAATAAATTAAATAAATAAATTAAATAAATAAATTAAATAAACCAAAAAAGTACATAAAATAAACAATTAATCAAATAGTGAATAAATGAAATAAAAAAATAGTTTATATACAAAAATAGACTAAATAAAAAAAAATAAATTATGTCAATAGAAAATAAACAATAAATAAATTATTAAAAAAAATAATATAAATACAAAAATAAATCAAATAAAAAAACAAAATATATATACAAAAATAAATTAAATAAAAAATAAAACAAACAATTAGTTAGACAAAAAATAAAAAAATAGAAAAATTAAAAATATAAAAAAATTAAAAAAATAAAAAAAATAAGAAAAAATAAAAAAATATAAAAAAATTAGAATAAATAAAACAAAAAAATATAAGAAAATAAAAAATAAAAGAAGAAAAAGACTAAAAAATTAAAAAAAATAAAAAATTAAAAATAAAAAGCTAAAAACATAAAAAATAAAATTTATTAAACAAAAAAATTAAGAAAAAAATAAAAGAAAGACTTAAAAGAATTGAAAAAATTAGTCAAATAAAATACATAAAAAAATTTAAAAGAAAAGCAAAAATTAAAATACACGTAAGCAAAATAAATAAATTTAATTTTGTGGTTTTTCGTCAGTAGACTTCAACCAAACCATTCTTCAAAAAAAAAAAAAACTAAGACAACTTGACTTGGTTGGTTATAGAAAAACTCTCGCAATATAATTGAGAATTACGTGCCCAAATACAATAAGTTAAAAAGCATCAAACAAAAGTTCTTACAACAGACGTCGTTAGTCGTATCTGAATACATTTTTAAATTTTTACAACATTTTTACAATTAATTGCAGAATCGGACAGCAAAAAAATTATTTCAAAGTCAAAGTGAAAAAAACTCAATTGTATTTAAAAAATTTCGAAGCACTTTAAAGTGACTTTAAATAGTTTTTAATCTTATTTTTTTGTAGGCTATTTTTTAATAAAAAATAAAAAGAAATATACATTTTTAAATACCAGACTATTCTACATCACAAGCTGTAACAATTTGTTTTAACAATAAAATTGTTTTTCTTTTGTGCAACAACAATTTTAATTCTTGAACTATTTCGAAAAAATTATTTCAGACAGATCAGACAGTCGCAGCAATAATTTGTACTGAAAATATTATATATTAGATTAACGAGACAAAATTAGGTTAATTGAAATTCCAACAAAAATTTTCATGAACTGTAAACTAGACAACTGAAATTGGTTAGATTAACTTATAAGATTTTTTCTCTGTGTATAAAATTCCCTCAGCCAAGAAAAGCAAATTTCCTGCTAGAAATATGTTTAATTTAAGGCCTATTGCTAGCAATTAGTTATCAAATTTTTATAACAATCATAATTATTTTAGCGCTTGAATTGATTTTTCAAAGAATGAATGAATGACTTCTTGTCAAGTAAATAGTTATTAATTTCTTATAATTAAGCGATTAAAAATACCCTAATTATTCTAAGCAAGTCACTCAAGGAGTGGCTGATGCGAGTGAAAGTCAAGCAATAATAATTAACTGTAATATCATTTTCCTATTAATTTTGTTATGTAAATAAATGATGTTTACAATTAATGGTTTCTAATAGCAACAGGTGTTAATGACGTGCGTGGCTGTAGAGATAATAAAGTTGTCCAGCTAATGGTCTAATTTTAATTTTGTTAATGAAGTCTTTACATTAATAAATCTTAACAAAATATTATTAAAGCATTGAACTATTAATATATATTGAAGAAAAAAATTATATCCACTTTATGTTTGTCAACAATACTATATATATCTCTCATACAAAATCAAAATAAAAAAAACTAAAACCGATTTGTCTAAAATTTGACAAAGAGTATATGAAGTCCCCATAGCAACATGTTGCTAGAGCACAAAAAAATATTCATACAACAAACGACTTTAATTGAAAATGAAACCAAAAATCAATTAAAAATTTAATTTAGCCTAATTATTTAAATGATCAAATAAAAGTAATTGACTTCAATACTTTTATTTTCAATTAATTGATTAGCAATTTCTCATCGAAACCGAAGATAACTAATCGGTGGAGCACTAAACATTTTCCAAACTTGCTTCATGATTATGTTGAAATCTAAACCAACTACTAAACCAACTACAAGTTTCTCTGTTAACTTTTTTTATCCTTCAAATGCTGCCTATGCTTCAATTTACTTCGCTCTCTCTCTATCACTTTACATTGTCTTTAGAAAGATATTCGTATAGTTAAATATTGTAATGAAGTTCATAGAAAAAAAATTACATAGTATGTAGAGACAAGCAAAAAATTCATATTAATTTTTTTGAGTTTCCTGTTTCCTTTTTATTAAAATAGGAAGTACAAAAAAAAAGCTAAAAGTAGTGAATACCTCTCTATCAATGAAATGATTTTAATTGAAATTTTATCAGCTAGAATTTCAATTAAGATGATATACTGTACACAGATACATACAAACATACATATGTATATGTATTTTGATATACATTTTATATATTCAGCCATTATTTAAGCACGAGTTTGCACGAATAAAATCAATATTTTATATGAAAAATGTTAAAGAAGGAAGGAAGTAAGGAGGGTCTTCCCATACTTTTTCCTTTTCAACATAATATCATTATATCAATATACATAATATTTTAGTGTTTCTTATGTCTCCATGCCACTTCTCCTATTAATATACAAAATTTCTTTATTTAAAGTCTAGACATGTATAAAGTGATTTGCTTGTGAAGAAAAATTAATAGATATAAGTAATTATAAATAGTGAAAGAGATAAAGGAATTTATGTATGTAAAACTTAGTTTTCTTAATGAAAAGCGGTAGAAATGATTACCAGAGCCTGTTAAAATTATTAGGCAAAATATGTAGTGTAAAGAAGAGAAGATTTTAAATAAAATCTCTAAGAAAAACATTTTATTTATTTTGTATTAGTTTCAAAGCCTAGTAAGCTTAATTTTTCTTTTGTGATTTGCAAACATATTATTTTTTTATGAATTCTCATATATTGTTTTTGAAAATTTTTTAATACCCAGCTAAAAAAAATATGTATGGAGCATATATGATATGCCATATATGGTTCGGATCCGAAAAATGAGGGTATATGGGCATATATGATTATATATATTCATACATTTTCATACATGTGTGTGTAAATTCCCTCTACAGTATGCAAAGTTCATATTCATACACTCTTGATTCACAAAAGCGCACTGCTGTGCAATAAATTAAATTACTAAAATTAATTTTTTTTAAGACTTGAGAGAGAGAGGTTGTATTTAATAAATAATTCAAAACGGACTAAAAGTCATTTTATTCATCAAAAGGTGAATCAATTATTTAAAAGACACATAAATCATATTCGTACATGACATTTAGCTTAAGAAATCAGATTAAAAACTAATGCAATTAATTATAAAAGAAAAAATAATCCCTCTAACAATAGTTTTCAATACAGTAATATGAACTTTGTTTCTTATCTAGAGAATTTTGTTATTTTTATAAAATTAATGACTGGATTATCCTTTTGATTATTTGATATATTTAAATGGGGAAACAATGTATAAAATCATACAAGAATGGTTTTTTTGTAAGAAAAAGTTTTTCTTTTTTAAACGTTGAGGGTACGCATATAAACTTTGCATACCGTATGTATTTTAGAATGTATTCCCAATTCAGCAGTGATAAAATTCCAAGCTTTTTTGATTACAAAAACGATCTTATGTGAGATATCATGTATGTATACATTCTTATATGGCTCCATATATAAAATCTTATATTTATATATGGATCCACATATGAAGAGCTTCATAATTAAATTTTCATATATGAGCTCATATTTTATAATACATTTCATATATAAGTGCATATATTAGTTCATATATAATAGTTTTGCCATGTATTTATATGTATGTATATACATATATTTCGATACATGAATTCATACATATTCATATATAGTTATATACATTCATATATTAAAAATATATGGACCATATATAATTTTTTAGCTGGGTAATGAAAGATGTTTGTGACTGTTCAAAATTTATGGTGGAAGTCTACTAATGATTTGGTTCAAGCGCAAATGAAATGCGTATATGGACATGCTAAACCACCAGCAAATAAATTTCAATTATTGTATGTATACTTCTGACAATATGTCAAATTATAAATTTCTTTAAAATATTTTTTTTATTGGAAATTTTTATTGATTTTTTTTAAATACAACTTTAAGCAGTACAATAGGGTACAAAAGGGTGAATTCAATCGTGCCATAGCAGCCCAAAAAAGCTAAAGCTACATAGTTTTGGAATTTAATATTAATTGAATTAATTAAACTTTTAATTGAATCCACAACATTTTTTTTAAATCTATTAAAGTCTTAATTGAAAGATATGAGGTAGGAAATGATTTCCCTATGTAAGATTAACGACCTTAAAAATTTATTAAAAGCGCAAAGTTGTTTAATTTTAAGCTCCTGTATAAATACATAAATTAAATTGCATCAACTAAATCTTTAATTAAATCAATTAAGTTCGTAATTAAACTTTTAATTGAATTATTTAAACTTTGAATTGCATCAGCTTAATTTTTATTGCATCAATTAAAATTGTTATCGTATTAATTAAACTTGTAATTCTATTAATTAAACTTTTAATTCCATAAACTAAAATTTTAATTGTATTAATTAAACTGCTAATGATATCAATTAAACTTTTAATGCTATCAATAAAATTTTTACTAAAACAATTAAACTTTTGATGGAAAATATTAAGTATTTTTATCTAATTTTTCGACCTTTTTTATGTTAAATTAAACTATTTTCTTGAGTTTTATGTCAGTTTATATTTTGAATTTATTACTTCAATATTTCGTTAACCTTCGGTTAACTTCTTCAGGATATGTATTGTTTTAGGTTTTTATGATATCTAATATTTTCTTTTTTCATTTCAATTATAAATAAATTCAGTGAAGTGTGACTTTGACCCGGGCACGAAGGGTTCCGTATGGACAGGAGATATATAATTCAATACAAACTTTAGCCTATATATAATATAATTTTGGCATTTTTTTCGTTTTTGTTTTTTCGGCTTTAAGCGTTTTTTTTAGTTCTGGGGGTTTTTGCGTTTATTGGCGCTTTTTTTGTTTTGGCACTTTTTTCTCGTTTTGGCCATTTTTTCGGTTTTTGGCGTTTTTTTCATTTTGGCGACTTTTTCATTTAGGCGCATTTTTAGTTTGGACTCTTTTTTTCTCAGTTTGGCGATTTTTTTCGGTTTTTGGCGTTATTTCAATTTGACGATTTATTTTCATATTGGCGACTTTTTTTTCATATAAAACATTATTTCGGGTTTTCCGCCTTTTTCGCCTTTTTGGCGATTTTTTTCGGTTTTTAGCGTTTTTTTTTTCATTTTGAAGATTTTTTTAATTGGGCGATATTTTCGAATTCGTCGATTTATTTTAGCGATTTTTCGTTTTGCCGATTTTTTTTTTGGTTTGGCGATTTTATAATTTTTGGATTTTTTAATTTTCCCTTTTCACTTTTGGTGTACGGAACCCTAAAAATTAAAATGTTAAATATTAAATACTTTTGAATACAAAGTGGTCCACTTTTGGCCCCCACTATCTCCGCTTGTGTTGCCACAGTGTGTTTAAAAACAGTTAAATCCTCTTTTAACTATTTTTTGCGCAAGAATGGTCTTCTAATCGTTTTAAAAACTCAAATGATATACATATAATTTTTAGCCATATATTTGTTTTGGTGCCACTGTGCAACCTTCATTAACAGCCAGTCCGAAGGTAGAATACATTTGTTCCACAAGTTACATATTTTGAAAACCAAAATAAAATCTGAAAAAATTGTTTTCAACAAAATAAAAATATTGTAATTTTTTGTTGATCTCCTTCCTTAAAAAAAGATCTTGACTTTAAAATTAATTTATAGTATTTTCCATTATTAAAATTATTGCAAAATTGTGGAATTTAATATTTTTCTTTTGCGCCTAAACAAAAATTATTTATGCAGTCCCACACATCAAGTCTTCATCTGCTAAACGTTGTGTTAACTGTGCAAATCTGTTTATAGATTTTGTTATAAAATAAATACGCTATTATCTTGATATTGATATTATACCATCCAATTATTCTAATTACTTCATGCTCAAAGTCGCAAAACTAAATTGAATGCCAGCCAGCAAGCCAGCCACCTCCATGTACAAATTGCTTACAACTCAAGTCAGGTAAGGGGGAAATTTTTTTTTTGTAAAGTGAAGAAACAATTTCATTTAACAATTATTTTCTGTGTGTGTTTTCGCTTGCTTTGATTTTTGTTTGTAATTTAGTTTAGTTTAATTTATTTTCTACTTCTTACGCTTCTTACATTTCTCGTCATTACAATTAATTTTATAGAGTTTTTTCACTCTCTATGTTGCTGTCATTCTACTTGTTCTTAACCTCTTTCCCTCTTTACGGAAAATATGGCTTAAACGTTAATTAGCGGGTATGAGCTGGCAAAGGTGTAAAATTATGAGAGCTGTTTGTTTTGTTGTGAATTTGTCAACTCGTCAGTTGGTTATTATTGGTTTGCGGCACATTACTCGTATATTCAGCAAACTAATAACAAAGTGACAAATTAATATTCGTTATGACTTTGTAGCACAATCAGTTACAATTTCTTCTTCTTTTTTTTGTATTATTTGAGCTTGTAGGAAAAATAACACTCTTTTTTTGACTCCCCTGTTCGTATAACAATTTTGTTAGGTGCTGTAAGTGTAATAGCGCGGTAATAGTAAATGGCAACATTAATTACAACAACAAACCTACATACATTATGCCTCCATTCAGTCAATTCCGCCATTCAATTCAGTCAGTTTTATTAGAAAAAAAAAACAACAACAACAAGCAGTCATAGTAGATGAGTAGAAACACACTGGGTGCAAAACACACTTAAGGGTTTTTATTATTATTTGTAGTATTGTTTGTAATCATGCAATTTTTGTTGTTATTGTCGTCATCAAAGTCATCATCGTGATCATCATTATGATAATCATCAATGTAGTTGCCGCTTTGTACAACTTAAAGTCCTGCACAAGGCCACTTGCATATAAGAAACGATAAACAACACTTTTGGCAAAAAATTTGTTTCAGTTATTTGCAGGTATAGGAGTAAAGAAGAAAATACTTCGTGACTGACAAATTTGTGATGCTTGCTTCTTCATACGCATGGGCGCGTATAGAAATGTCATGCATGTACATTATAGTGGCCGTTAGTTGCATGGATGATTTTTTTGTTGATTTCTTTTATTCTCAAACCCAAATCGGGTTAGTTTTATGTAAAAAAAAATACAAAAATATTTCATAGCGATAAGTTGTGTTTTTGGGGCTGCGTAAGGCACTCAAAGTTAGCCCTCAAGCCCATATATTCAATGTATTTTTTTTTTAGTTTTCTTATGACTATACTTAATACATGTATGAATTAATTTAATAAATATAAACACTTATTGAAAACGCTTATTAAAATAATTTCCATATAAATAAAATTTTGGTAAACATAATTTTTGGTATTATGTTGGTTTTTCCCCCATTATTTTCTTAAATATTAGTTTTAGCAAAAAACTTTCCTTGAGACTAATGCTGTAGACCAAAAGAGCTAAAATATTGCCATATATCATATTCTTATAAAATGATTTTTTAAAAAGATAGTCATATGAACAAAATTACATTGAAAAATGGGCTTGAAGGCCAACTTTAAGTAGCGCACGCACCCCTTAAAACACAACTTATCGCTATGAAATTTTTCTGAATTTCTTTTTACATTAAACTGAACCGATCTGGGGGGTGAAAATAGAAAAAATCTAAAAAAAATTCTCCATAGAACTAACGGCCACTCTAATATACATACGCACACACATTTTGTGTATGCTCTTCTATTTTTCTGAGCACATACAAATGCACACATCCATTGACATTGTTTGTGTGTGCTTGAATGAAAAAACCATATACATGCATCTTACACACACACACACACCCAAACGTACAATATGAAAAATAAAAAGCATATACGCATCAACACTACTTCTTTTGATTGTTTGTTACGTACAAAAAGTCTTCGCGACATCGCTTGTTAACACTCATATACATGAACATCAATACATCCATTGTGCTTTGCTTATTAAACTAAAGCATTTATTATTAGTTTAGTATAAAAAATGCTACGAGAATACATTTAAAAAACCAGACGTATTTATATTTCAAGACTATTTACGCAGGCCTCTAGAACATATTTAAAAAAAAGAGAAAAAAAAGCTTTGAACATTTTGAGTTCGCTTTTGCTAAATATCGTTTATAATCGCAAAACAAGGCGAACTTAGTATTATGAAGCAAAACGTTAAATTGACCCTAAATGTTGGCAATTTAGCAGGTGGTAATAGTAACAATATTAAACTCAATTGGCTAAGGTTAGTTAAGTGCAAATATATCAAGCAACAAACGCCATAAAGGAATAAAATCTAAAAAGGAAATACAGAAAAACTTCTGTAGTAAATAATAATAATAACAATAATAACGACAAAAGTGCTTATGGACATTAGAAGGCAAAGAAAAGTAGAATAAAAAAACTTCATAAAATACTTAAATTCGCCATAAATGTTTAATGAATTTATGTTTGTTTCTATGGAACACAGATAGTTAGTAAAAAGTAAGTGAGTGAGTGCAAGTGTCAAAACTAAATTAAAAAAAAAATAAAACTAATAAAGGAAATTGTTAATAGTTGGTAAGGTTTAATGTGCATATAATATAAAGGACATTTTTTTGTTCCAAAGCAGTTTGTCACACAATCTGTTGTAGTTTCAAGGATTTTTATTGCCGAAAAAAATTATATATAAAAATTAAATAATTGTAAAAAAATTGTTTTAAGCAATTGTCTATATTAATTTCGTTCCTGCTTTTGGAACTCATCAGTAGACTTCAACCGAATAAAGATGCTTGTTTTTTAAGGATTTTTATTTGCGGGTTTCAAACTTACTATATTTGTATATTATGATTCTCAATATACTATAAATAGTTTTACTATAAACATACGAAGTTTGTTAGTTAAATTAAAAATTTTTTTGGATTAAAGTCTACTGATGAGCTGGATCGAAACGCATATAGACATTTGATTAATCATAAAAACAAACCAAAGTTTCAAATTAAATAAATAATAAGACTATGTGTCGGTATTTTTCCCTTCGTCTACACCGGATATATTTTTTATCATAACAAATGTCAAATTCAACATAGAAAAAAGAGATAACATAAAAAAAATTATTTTTCAATACACCCGTATTCTAATCTCAGTGACAAAATAAAAATTATAACATTTGTTATAATAATTTTATTTGTCACAATGCTCAGCATAAGGGGGAAAGTTTGACTTTTGTTATTATAAAAATATATCAGGTGTAGACGTAGAGTTTTTAATTATTTTATTTAGCTGCTGAAAAAACCAAATTTTTGGTTTTGCTTATATTAAAGTTCGTATTTCAAGGAAGTCAACTTACATTTTATAACTTTGAAAGAACAAATAAGACCCAAGTTAATTGTAAATATTCTGACTAAACACTAGCAGAACGGAACAACGCGCTGTTTTTTTTTAGCTTAGTCGAAACTAAACGTAGAAACAAATGATTTTCGAACAAAAATTGTTTTAATAGTTCTTCTAATTTTTTTTTAACTAGTCTTAATTATAATATTCTCTTATTTTATTAAAAATATTTTCCTGAAGAATATACATTATGAAGTAGCGAAATATCGAAATATAAACTAACAATTTTAATTAAAAAAAAGAGACCTTCAGCTTAATAAAATTAGAGAATGTTTAAAAAATTATTTAACTAATTAAAATATATTTTTATTAAATAAATTTATTTAATAGGACATTTACACCTGCACAAAATCTAGCATATTTTAATTAAAATCTTTATGAAAATCTGTACCGTTTACACTATGTTTTTTTTGAAATTTATCGAGATTTTTTTATCCAAAAAAAAAGCCCATTAACCGAAAAATTTCCAAAACTACAACTAAACAACTGCAATGTAGCCAATTCACACAAATTTTTAAGCAGACCGTAGTTAATTCAATCATCTTTTATATAAATATTTTTTACAGGATAGTAAAAATATAATAAAAACATTAGATTTTGAGTAGATTGCCTACAAATCTACTGACAAAATAGATTTTGTTTTGTATGGGAAATCTAAGTAAAAAGCAGCAAGATTAAGCTCGAAATCTTTATAAGTACTAGATTTCGAGATAATGTAAATGCTGTATAAATAGCTTTTTCGATCTTTTTGTTAAATAACACTTTATTCTGAATGTAAAGTACAGGGTGTCCATTAAAATTCCTCAAAAGTGAATAAAATCGTTGTTTTTAACTCGATTTTGGTGCGACCTTTAAATATCTTCAAAAAAATCTGAAAAAAATCTCAAAAATACTTGGCCCTATAAAAAATTTTTTTGGGACACACTAGTGTCCATGCCTAGAAAATTTTTAAAAAAGGCAGGGGGCAAATTACGGCATCCGATACGACTCGTAATTTAAAAATATTTTATTCGAGTTTATATGGAAATATTTTAAAATTACGAGTCGTATCGAATGCCGTGATTGGCCAACAGTTACATAAATCATCGCCTCAGAATAGGTGTATCCCATATGCCATAAAGTTGGAGTAGAGAAAAACGACAAAGAAGGTTTACATGAAGTTTCTTTTGTATTTGCACCACTGATTTCGACACTTGTTTTGAAGAAAAATGTAAATTTTTTTAAGCTTTCATCAATGAAGTTAGAAGTTAAAAATACTTTTTCTTAATTTATTTTCAAAAAGTAGCTTTTTGTGCTCCATACGTATACTTTACTGCTATGAATTGAGAATTTTTTTTATTTTTTTTTGCTGTTCAAAGAAATAAGTCTATCGTCGAACAAAAAGCCGCTGCCGTAATATTTTTAACTATCGATCCGTTTACAGACTTACACAAGAAAAACAAGTAACTGAAGTGTATTTAATATAAAAAAATGAAATTAAATGATTTCTGTTATGCATAATTAAGGTTTATTTTATTTTATTTTATTTTATTTTATTTTATTTTATTTTATTTTATTTTATTTTATTTTATTTTATTTTATTTTATTTTATTTTATTTTATTTTGTTTTATTTCATTTTATTTTATTTTATTTTATTTTATTTTATTTTATTTTATTTTATTTTATTTTAGTGTTTATTAAGTTTAAATTAAAATATTTATTCGGCGGCTGTGACTGGCTGATGATGTTTTTGCTTAAAAGTCGCCGTTGAATGTTTTTTATATCACCTTCTTTTTTTATTATCAATTTCTTATAGAAATGAAGCAAAACAATAGTTAACTATAAGTGCAAATATTTTTATGAAGAATTTGACGCAATCGCCAAACAATAGGGTGTACAGCAAAACAATACTTGTTGAACCTAAAACGAATGGACATGCAGCAAAATGAATGCTTAATATCTCAGAAACCATAATAAGTTTCGCGAAACGTGTTTCGGATTCAGAAAGAGGGTATTCAAAATATATATATTCCATACTTAACTCATTTTTTTTTTGAGAATGGTCGGTGGAGCAAAAATATTCTGAGTTGACGATATGTAAATGCACATGTTTCTTACCTGTTTGACACTGATTGCTTACTTTTTTTTTAAATATTTAAATTATTACTAAAAGTTCTTTTAAAAACGGCTTAAATATTTTGAGAAAATTTTTATTCACTGAAAATAAAATTTGGCAACATTATTGATATTTCCAGGATCACATGCTGTTTGCTTTTTTTATTCCGAGATGCATATAAAGTTTCGTAGAAATTGGTTAGCTCGAATGAATTAAAAACATAGTATTAGTCAAACTTTAACGGGCATGCTGCCGCCCACAAAAATAAAATTTACAGTGCTCTGTGAAATAAGGCCCAAGGAAAAAACGCCCAAACAAGAAATCAAATAGCTTAAATCTTAACTATTAACTCCTTTTTTCCCTCATTGCTTCAGTTATAAAATCTGTGTATTATCCTCTCTTAAAGCCATTTCGTTATGGCTTACAAATTGAATAGATAATCCGCCTATATATATTTGCAACTTGATTTAAGTTGTTCCGTTTTTTCTCGTAGACGTTAACATCATTAGCACTGGAATCGCCATGTCTGGTATAAGCTCCATTTTGTTATTTCTCTTTCTCTCACTCGTTGAAAACCAATTAAATGTTATTAATAGACTATGGCAGTATAAAAAAGGCAACAAGAAATAAAAAAACAAAATGAATACAAAAACCCAATTGTATATTGAACAAATTTATATAAATACAGACATATATAGTATTCTTTTTCAACTCTACTGACTTGGCTCTATAAATCGCACAAAAAACAGTTGTTGCCAATTGTTGCAACATTAAGATATATATGTATATATATATTGTTTCTTGAGCTCAAAAGTAGTCAGACACATGTTTAAGTGCATAACTCAGAAGATAATAAAACCATGCTTTGCAGTGTTGCAAAATTATATCATAAAATGTATCAGTGAAACGGATCTTATATTGAATGTTCATCGGCTAAACTTCAGTTCTAGTTTAAACTAAATTATTTCTAGGTTAGTACTAGTACGTTTCTGTTTTATCTCTACTTCTAATTTAACCGTAGTTCAGTGCTACTTCATTACTAGATTAAATGCAAATTTAGGGCCTGTCCCAAGATGTCGAAAACGTTTTACACATCGCACACTTAAATTTTATAATTTTGTTTTTGTTTGAAATGCTAGTTCTAGTGTTAGTACAGTTCTAGTTTTCTTAGTTTAGTTTAATTTCAATTCCAGCTCTAGCCCTAGTTCACGTTCTAGTTCAAATTGTAGTAATAGTTCTAGTTCCAGTTCTACTTCTAGTTATAGTTCTAGTTCTGATTCTAGTGCTAGTTCTAGTTTTATTTCTAGTTTTATTTCTAATACTAGTTCTAGTTCTAGTTATAGTTCTAGTTCTAGTTCTAGTTCTAGTTCTAGTTCTAGTTTTAGTTCTAGTTCTAGTTCTAGTTCTAGTTCTAGTTCTAGTTCTAGTTCTAGTTCTAGTTCTAGTTCTAGTTCTAGTTCTAGTTCTAGTTCTAGTTCTAGTTCTAGTTCTAGTTCTAGTTCTAGTTCTAGTTCTAGTTCTAGTTCTAGTTCTAGTTCTAGTTCTAGTTCTAGTTCTAGTTCTAGTTCTAGTTCTAGTTCTAGTTCTAGATCTAGTTCTAGTTCTAGTTCTAGTTCTAGTTCTAGTTCTAGTCCTAGTTCTAGTTCTAGTTCCAGTTCTACTTCTAGTTCTAGTTCTAGTTCTAGTTCTAGTTCTAGTTCTAGTTCTAGTTCTAGTTCTAGTTCTAGTTCTAGTTCTAGTTTTAGTTCTAGTTCTAGTTCTAGTTCTAGTTCTAGTTCTAGTTCTAGTTCTAGTTCTAGTTCTAGTTCTAGTTCTAGTTCTAGTTTTAATTCTAGTTCTAGTTCTAGTTCTAGTTCTAGTTCTTGTTCTAGTTCTAGTTCTAGTTCTAGTTCTAGTTCTAGTTCTAGTTTTAGTTCTAGCTCTAGTTTTAATTCTAGTTCTAGTTCTAGTTCTAGTTCTAGTTCTAGTTCTAATTCTAGCTCTAGTTCTAATTCTAGTTCTAGTTATAGTTATAGTTCTTGTTCTATTTCTAGTTTTAGTTCTAGATCTACCTCTTGTCCTTCCTCTTGTTCTTCTGTTGTCCTTTCTCTTGTTCTTCTTCTTTTTCTTCTTGCTCTTGTTACTGTTCTTGTTCTTCTTCTCTTATTAAATTTATATATTTGAATAATTTGAAAACAATTGACTTTCTTTTTAACCCTGAACTGATGATTGTGTATGAATAAACATTTGGTAATTCTTCTGACAAAAATATTTTTTTAAATATTTATATTCAATTTAAAAAAAAAAAGAATGTACAAAACAGCTACAGCAGTATCCAGCACAATAATACAAATATGCAACAATATTGGCTGCATGTTGTTGTAGTGTGGCAGCAGAAACAATTGCAAAACGTTGTAAAGGCTTAACAATACAAATACAACAATATTTATTTTTTGTTGTTTTGCATGTTACTCTTCTTTTCGAAAAAATAAAAACACATTTTAAGTTCTAGAAGAAGAAAAAAATTTTTATGGTGCTGCCAGCAGCAGAAAAAAATTAAAGGCACGAATAGACACACACACAAATATAAAAACACACATACACAGGAAAGCAAAAGCCACCAACGAAAAGCAAAACTTGGCAAACTGTAAATAAAATAGGCAGCGTTACGACTGAAAACTGAAAAGAAATAAAAAAAAAATCCGGTACAAAAACCAATTGTAGACGCGGTTGTAGGCCATTAAAACTGCTTGTTGTTGAGCCTATGCCACATGGGGTTTTATAAAATTTCATAAACACACTTGCATACACTAGCTTACACTTAAGCACAAATGCATACTTAAACACATGCACACACTTACATACATTAACAAAACTCTACGCACCGGAAGTGACCACGACGACAGTCATTTGTAAATAGTAGAAGTTGTTGTAGTAGTTGTTTGTAAAATGAAACGACGATCGAATGGACGGACGTTTAGTTAGTCAAAGGACGGATGGATAGACAAATATAACAACTGTATGTAAATTGTTGCAACCGACAACATCGCACAGTAACATACACACATACCGTTACACGAAAAAAATGGACCTTCCTTTAGCAATAATACACGACATGAAGCAATACAACAATTTAATAGCACAGTGGGACGAGAGTCTGTTTTTATATAATGTTTGATATTAATTATTTTTAAATAAATTTTAGTTACCATTTAGCGATATTAAAACGTTTATAGAGAAATTCAAGTTTCTGATACTCTTCATTATTTTATTTAAAAAAATTTAGTAGGCGTTTTAGAGTAAATGCTTCAGACATTCATTTCGCCTAATTCTTTCTGTACTTTTTGTCCTTTAGCGCTCTTATTAGGTAATAGGAAGAGTTTCGTCCCTACGAATTTTTTTATTTTTAATACCTTATTTCGATATCAGCCACAAAATTAATATAAGTAAAAAAAAATTCTGCAGCAAAATTAAAAAAAAAACTATAAAAAAATTTTATTTAATTTTTTTATTTTATTATATTTTTAGAAATAATAAATATAAAACTGATTGCTAGGAGTTTTATTTATTATTAATTATTTATAATATATTATTTAATATAAATTTCGGAATTTTGTTTTTGATTACTTTGACTGATCCCACTGTGCAAACAAACCATTTGATAAATATTTTTTTGAACTTAAAATCATTTTTCTCTTGTAGCTGTTATTGTTAAGCTGAAATAAAAATACAAACAACAACAAAACTTTTAACTGTAGTCAATTTTAGGTTAAACATGGCCACGACTATAACTTCCAATGTTCGGCCTCCCTGAATATAAAACCTGCAAATTTAAATAACAAAAGTTGTCTTTTTTTATTATTCCGTTTCCCTGTCCAAATACTACACTCGAACGAATACAATTGAATAAAATTGAGTTCTTTTTTATTTTTGGTACAAATGCACACACACACACACATCACACACATACAAGCAGAGACATAAAGACACTATTGTTTAATACACTCAAAACATGTTTGGGGTTATTAAAATTACACAGAAAAAACTATAACAACAATAAAAATAAGGAAATAAAATTGAGATAAATGAATATAAACAGTTTACAAAAAAATATATAACATTTATATATGAATACAAAAGAAGGAATGTTGCCGGTAAATTAAATAAAAAAAATTAAATAACACAGTACCGAAAAAAAGAAGTTCAACAAACAAGTAAAGGAAACAAAAGGGTTAAATTAAATTCTGGAATATTCTTAAATTAATTTTAATTCGAACGAAGTATCTTTTGAATACGAATTAAAACGAGTTATAACTATTTTTTAAGTAATTTTTTGATAATTTTAAAATTATTTTAGCTAATTTGCAGATACATACGTACGTATATCAAAAAGAAATAAATATATTAAAGTTATTGTAGTCATAGTTGTTGTAACATACCGACTAGTGCAGTAGGTAAAGTTTTTGCATTACAATACTTACGGGTACAACGAAGGTTCCGTACGGACACTAGATATGTAATTCAATACGAACTTTAGCCTATATGTATAAAATATAGTTTTGGCGTTTTTGGGTTTTTTTCGATTTTGGCGATCTTTTTAAGCTTTAGCGTTGTTTTGGCACTTTTTTCTCCTTTTGGGGATTTTTTTCGGTTTATGGCGTGTTTTTAAATTTTGGTGATTTTATTTAATTTGGCGATTGTTTTTCATATAGGTGATTAATTTTAGTTTTGGCGATTTTTCGGTTTTTGGTTTTTTTTCATTTTGACGATTTTTTAGTTATGACACTTTTTTCTCGTTTCGGCGATTTTTTTTCGGGTTTTTGGTGTTTTTCTAATTTTGGCGATTTTTTTTAATTTTGGCAATTTTTTTGGCGTTTTTTTTTATTAAATTTTTTTTTTGGTTTGGTACCTTTTTCGCGCTTTTGCGATTTTTTCGGTTTCTGGCGTTTTTTTTTTCATTTTGGCGATTTTTTTCATTTGTGCGATTTTTTTCGAATTTGGCGATTTATTTTAGTCTTAGATTTTTTTTTAATATTAGCGGGTTTTTTATATAGGTGATTTTTTAGTTGTGTAGATTATTCGGTTTTTGGCAATTTTTTTTAATTTAGGCGCTTTCTTATTTTTGACACTTTTTTTTCTCGTTTTGAAGATTTTTTTCGGTTCTTTGGCGTGTATTAATTTTTGCGATTTTTTTTTAATTTTGACAATTTTTTCATTTTAGCGATTTTTTTTTTCATATAAACAATTTTTTTAGTTTTGCGCTTTGGCGTTTTTTTTTTTGGTTTTTTGGATTTTTTTCATTTTTGCAATTATTTTCATTTTAGGCGATTTTTTCGAATTTGGCGATTTATTTTAGTGTTCGAATTTTGTTTTAATTTTGGCGATTTTTTTTAAATTTTTGGCGATTTTTTTCGGTTTGGCGATTTTATAATTTTTGGGATTTTGTTGTTTTACCGTTTTTGAAAATTTCCAGAGTTTGCCACTTACGGTTTGCAAGATACAGCAAGTTCTCAAAATTATATAGTCAAAATTACATTAACTAATATAACACCCTTTAATTTTAATGTTTTAAATTTTAATGTTAATTGTTGTAGTCTGTATAAAAAACACCAATTTTACAAATTTCAAGTGTCAATATACATACATATGTACATGGGATTTTAACATTTTTCGTTGCTCGTTTTGGAACACCATTTAGTTTTAAATTCTCATGTATTTGTTGTTGTAGCGGCCAAGTTTCTAATTACATACTATGTCCAAATTTCAGGTCCGTAGCTCTTACGGTTCCTGAGAAAATAGCCTGTCACGGACAGACGGACGGTGTAGCGAAAACAAAAGGGTTCCTTTTCACCTTTGGTGTACGGAACCCAAATACGATTATATAAAATATAATTGTATTTATATAAAATACATATATGTATTTTATATAATTTTCACGCAAAAAGTTAAAATAATACATAAAAAAAAAGTGAAATATTCATGAAAAAATGTTGCATGACTTGTACACTGTTCAGCTCGTGAAACTTTTATGAAATGTATCTGGCAACAATTTCTTGTCATCTGTAAAATAATGTGACTGGCATTTATTTCGTGCAAAATATTGGCAGCTGATTTTTTTGTTTACAAAAGTTGATCAATGTTGCATAGTTGTAATCAATAAAAAAGAAATTTTTTTCCTGGAAAAGTAGCATGTGCGTCACTTGTTACGTGTCAAATTTTTAACACGAAATAGTAATCCATGTTGCTGAAAAATTTTCATAACTGCGAACAGAGTACTAGGCTTAACGTGCAATAGTATTTATAGCAACACGAAGAAATAAGAAAAGTTATGTGACTAAATAATTCTCGAATTTCCGTTTGTTTTACTTTTAAACACAATTATAACGGGAAAGAAAAATTCAATCAGTTCTTTCACAATATCAGGCTTAAAACAATGTTGCAAAAAAATATGTTGCTGAGAGTTTGCACTTCCCAAATAATAAAATGCTGCCAGAAATGTATCACAAAATGTTGCTAACAACTGTTGTTGGGAAAAGAAATTTTGGTCTACGAAAAAAAGTTGCTAAGACAATTATTATGAAGAAACATTTTTCGAATACAGCAAATGTTGCAAAGCTTTGTTGATGTTCATTAATGCGTATTTTTTACATACATATGTATGTATAACAAGCTAAACAAATTCTAATTTAAGCTAATTATCTCAAAGTCATCCCAAATCAAATTCAAACTAAATATGCTTCTGCTGAAATTTGCAAGTAAAAAGTCCTTAAATATCCCATAAAGAATATTATTGTCACATGCAAATGTTTAGAAACATTAAGATGCATATTTGAAATTTATTTAATAATTGTTACAAATTTATATATTTTTTTTTGTTAGGATTATATTTTTTGCAACAATTTGCTACAAAATATCTTTTATTTGCTTGTGTCTCTTTTTCTTAGCAAACGATTTCTTATTAGCCTTAACTCAGTCCATAAATCTTAAGTGCCTTCATTTTTTATTTAATATCCCTACGAAAAGTCTAAAAGCAGTATATAAAATTCTTTTTAGGCGATTAAAATATTGTTTCTTTTTCTTCTTTTGTAGTTGCTGCTTATTTTTACATTTATGTTCTCAATATATTTTATCATTACTTTTCTTTTTTTGTTGTTGCTCGCATTGCATATCAGAGTCTATTAAATGCTTTTATTGCAACATGTCGCCGCCATATTTTATGTTATTTTTTTTTTGCATCATATATTTGCTTGCGTTCTCAGAGAACTTTTGTTGTTATTTTTGTTTTATTCGTTAAGTAAATTTTGTGCAGCTGCAACAAATGCTGGTGAAAATTTTGCCATATTTGCATAAAAATGGTTTTACAAACGAAAATAATAAAAAAATGAAGGGAAAAAGCTTTCTTTTTTTTAAATCCAAATTAAATTCTTAGAGGATATAAAGGAACGACAGTAATAAAATAAAGGCACTCATACTAAAATAAGTTGCTACAGAGTCATACATTTTATATGAGCCTCCAGTAGTGGTGTTGTATTGCACAACTTGTCCCTTCACACTCTTATGGTGTTATGGTGCTGCTTTTTACTTTTGCGATAATAAATTTTACTTCAACTTGCGCCTTCGTTACCATTTTTCCATTTTATTTGTTTTATATTCATTGGCGCATAAAATTCATTCATGAAAATCCTCCTGCGGCAGCTTTAAAGTGTAGAATTTAATTGATTTTATTTTTTTTTGTATGCGATATTTTACCTCGTTGAGCCAAAAAATGTAGACGACAACGACAAAACAGCTGTTTGCATAAAGTATATTCATGACAGTTAAGCTTATGAAAAGAAAATCACCTTTGAAGTTCATGGCAAAAAAAAAAAATTAAACTAAAGTAAAGAAGAAAAAAAATTTAAATTTAATTTAAAATTTTCTTCCACAATAGAATAAGTTTAAGCAATTTTCTTTTTAGGCACTTAAGTACGAGTATGTGCGTTTATGTAATTTTATATCCGTTTCCTTGCTTCCTTCAAAATTTTAATTTCAAATATGTTAATTATTTCATACTATTATGAAATGATTTGTATAATGTTTCGCTGGCTTTGCCATTCTCTTTTTTTGTTTTGTTTTTTCTATTATTAAAGATTAATTTTTGTTCCAATCTGGGCTTTTTTCTTCATTTATTCTTTGTTACTCAAGTAATTTTTTTTTTGTAGATTTAACCTTAATGTATGCATTGTTAACATGCAAACTGTTATGTGTCAAAAATACAACGTTAAACATTTAATTAATGCCAAACTTTTTTTTGCACTTGTTTTTTTTTTCTTTAGCTCAAATGTGTAATTTGCGTGCTTGTACACATAATTTATTTTTTGTTTTAGCCGGGGGGTGTTGTTGCTGTTGTAGTTTGAAGCAACATGTTGCAATACTATAATTACGGCATTCAAATGTAAATTTTGAAAAAGAAAATATATTAATAACAAGAATGAACAAATTTGCAACAAACTACTCGTATTGTATCAGAGGCAACATAAATAGTATTCATCCCTGTACGTAAAAAACTTTTTCATTGATATTTTGAGATAGACACATTTCAAAAAATAAATTATTATACATACAGAGGCATAACCGCAAAAAAAAAAGATTAACCAATAAACTTTTTGGATCTGTTTTATTTTACGACAATCCATTATTTACAATCGCAAATGATCGATTATGTTGAAAAAAAAATTCAATTAGAAAATTATGTCGCCTTGCCATCTTGTTGCAGAGAAAATTTAAATTTTTCCGTAGGAAATAATCAATCTTGCCCAATTGCTAAAATTGTATCAGCAACATATTTATTTTTTAAATTGATATTTGAAATTTTGAATTTTTGCAGCTCTAGCAGTATATTTTTTTAAATCATACCCTAAACAACATTTTCCAGTTCTAAAAATACTGTAGACTTGGTGTTGGACTTGGGTCGAACTTATTCAGTCGGTCGTTATTGATACAAACTTATGATCGAGCTCATGTAAATAATCGGTCCTGTTCTGTAAACCGAAGCCGAATCGTTTAAAAAAAAAAAATAATAATGGTCCTGGTCTCAAATCATGCGATTTCAAATCGATCAAACGTTTGATAATACATTTATGTCAAAAACTGCCGACTGAGTCAGTTTGTCGCAAGACTAGCCGTTCGAGTTGTGTCCAACAGCTCTTTTTGAACTAGTTCGTTCTGTTGGAGACAAGTCCGGTCAAAAACTTCAATTTAAATTAAACAATCATCTTTTGATTCGAACGCTCGCAAACTAGTTCAAAAAGAGTCGCTGGACACAACTCTACTAGTGGTTACTAGTTCATTTTGGACACAAACCAATGCTCAAACCCATTTAAATAAGATAGGAACATCGATCCAGGTCTATAGTACTGGCATATATAAAGTTATCATTATTATGGAGAGACATTTATTTTATACTTGGATTGAACTCGTTCACTACTTAATTTTTGACCCAAACCCATGATCAAATAAGTGTATACTTGGTTCAGACTTCGCTCGAACTCTTTCAGAAAGCTAGTTTTTGACACAAACCAATGGTCAAACCCGTATAATTTAAATGGGTTTGATTATAGTTTTGTATCAAAAACTAATCGATCCAACTCACATTTGCTTAGACTTCAATCGAACTCGTTCACTGGTTTAGTTTTGACACAAACCCATGATCAAACCTATTCAAATTACATGTGTTTGATCATCAGTTTGTGTCAGACCCATTTAAATTACATGGGTTTGATCACAGGTTTGTGTATATAATGAAATAAGTGAACGAGTTCGACACATTTTGTAATAGCATTTGGAAGAGGGAAAAAATTAATATATTAAAATCAAAAACTTTCTTGTTTTAAGAGAGGATTTTCTTTAAAAAAATTGGTGATTTGGTGGGAAGTATCTCCAACATCAGAAGACGTATCTTTAACTTGATGTCCGATTAAAAAACCATCAACGACAAAATTAAAGTTGTATCCAAACCATTAACGATGGTACTTGTACTTAACATTTTGGAATCGGACTTCGAATGACGTCGCTATACTCATAAACTAAATTGGCTAAATTTTGAGGCTCTGCAGACCTTTTTTTCTCTCAGTTTTTGAATCTTCATTGAAATATCTGGCAACTGACACAACTTTTCTTTTTGAGGGTTCCGTACAACAAAGGGGGAAATGAACCCTATTGTTTTCGCTACGTTGTTCATCTGTCCGTCCGTTTGTCTGCTCGTCTGTCTGTCTGGCACAGACTGTCGAAAACCGTAATATGTACAACTTTAGCCGCTAGAACAACACATATATGTATATGATATTTGAGAATAGTTGAGGGTGTTTTAAACCAGACAATTGTATATAGAGACTTGTAATTTTCAATGTATTTTTATTTAGACTACACCAATTACCACTGAAATTAAAAAAAAAATAACAAAATTAAAAGGTATTCTCTCAGCCAATTTTGACTTGCAAAAAACCGAAAAAAGTCGCCAAAAGTATAAAAATCCCGAAAACCTAAAAAAATCGCCAAAATCGACAAAACAAAAAAAAAACCCAAAACAGGAAAAAATTAAAAAATATGTCAAAAAACCGAAAAAAAATCGCCAAGAAAAAAGTGCCAAAACTAAAAAATCTTTAAATCTAAAATAAATCGCCAAAACGAAAAAAAAAAACGTCAAAACAAGAAAAAAAATTTCCCCAAAAACCCGAAAAAATCCCAAAAAGGTAAAAAACTCTAAAAATAAAAAAAATCGCCAATAGCTGGAAACGGTTCTTCGGATACTAAAATTAAATAAAATGTAGACATCAGGTAAAATGTTCGATTATAATCGAATAATAATAATATAATAACTATTGAGGGCAGTTATGAAAAAAATTCCGCTAGAAATTTTTTCCGGGAAACAATTCCTACTAATAGCAAGCGATAGTGAAAACAAAAAAAAGAGAGAAATTGCCCTCTCTGCCTGATTATAACCAGTGATGCCAACAATTCAAAGGCAAAACGAGCCAACTGAGTAGCCAAAAAGAGCTAAAAAGAGCTAAATTTAAAAACTCCAGATTATTCCGTTTTAAATCTATGAATGTACATATTTATTATTTAATTTGCACTTCAAGATTTTTTTACATTAATAAAAATAATAGTAAGAAAAAATAAAAAATAATAATTTGAAATAAAATCATTTCACAGCAATTAATGCAAATATTTATCTGCATTAACAATATAACCATACACATTTACATATACTTGTATATACGTTAAGTTACAAAATAAAAACAATCATTTTCAAAAAGAGTTAGCTTTACAAGGATTTTTTGTTGGTTTAATCCATTTTTTTAAACGCGGGATTTGATTTCCAAGCTTTCCTATATTTTTGGCAGTAAGAATCCATTTCAATAATTTGTGGAAAATTTTCTAATTACTCAGAAATGAACACTTTATAATAAAAACGGGGTTTTACAATTTGAAATACCTAAATATATAAATATATGTATCTTACATAATTGCGAAAAAAAGTATCTGCATTTGCAAAAACATAGTTGCCAAAAATGTAAATGCCCAAAGCAGAAACAATAGGGTTAAAGCGGGAAAATTTACTATAAGATCCAAAAAGTGCCAAAAGTGCCGTTTCCACAATTGAAAAGAGCTTTGTTAGCTCTTTTTATTAAAAAAGAGCTACAGCGAAAAATTTCGAGTTAGAAGCAATCAAAAAGAGCTAAATTTAGCTCTAAAATAGCTAAGCTGGCATCGCTGATTATAACGTATAGTATTAAATAAGTAATGTCCGTGCGGAACCCCTTGTGAGCGAGTCAAAGTCGCATTTTACTTAATTAATTTTTTTTGTATGCAAGTAAACCTCTTCCAGTCCACATATTTTCTTTAAATTACAGCAAAATTGCCGTCCATGAGCAACTGAATATTTTTTCTTCTTAAAGAATGTCTTAAAATTTATGTATAAAAAATGTTTTTTACTTTTTTCCTACATTTAATTTAATTTTCTAGTTAAAGCTTTTTCTTCACACATTTTATGCGAAACCACTTTAACCATTTTCTATTTAAATTTTTAATTTATTTTGTAATGTTTGTTTTATTTACTTGCACTTAAAAACCAATACTTTGGAAAAAGTATATTTCCATTTTATGTTTTATTTTATTTTATTTTATTTTATTTTATTTTTTTACTTTTCATCATATTCCATATTATTTAAAATAGAATGTTTTTCTCCTGTTTTATTTACTTTTTCATCATTTTTATTTTTTAGTGCGTGATCATTGCCATCGTCAACGTAGCGAAGGTGTAGATGTAAATGCCCGCCGTAAACTGATTATTGCCAGCGCTTTGTGTTTATTCTTTATGGCATGCGAAATTGTGGGTAAGTTTTAACGAATTCGTTTCCCCATTGTGTTTACACACACACACACACACACACACAGAACAAATAAAGAATATTAAATAGATGAAAATGGAATAAAATATTGTATTTATGTATGTACGTGTAAAAAAAATTTCCATTTGCGGTTGGTTAAGAAAAAGCCACATTTATACACGTTACGCGAAACTGTGAAAGCATTTTAATGGCATTTAATTGAGTAGGAAATTAACCAAAATGTATGCAGGGAATTTATTGTTGCACATGTGTATTTGTGGGTTTAAATGAAATTGTAGTTGGTTAAAAAAAAACAATAAAATTAAAATAAAAAATCGCCACATAAAAAAAAACATTTTGCCGCATATTCTTAGGCAAAACAAAGTAAACTTTTAGGAGTTTAAAAACCAGTGTATTGAATAGAAATACATGTTGAATATTTTCTCAGTTAGTTATTAGTTTTTTGTTCGAACTTATATATTTGATTCGGTTAAGCTAAAGTTGGTATCCTTTCTGTAATCAAAAATACATGTGATAATTTTTAGTAAATAATTGCATCAAATACAATTATAAATTATTGTCACAAACACTAGCAGAACGGAACAATCTGCTATTTTCAACGGCAGCCACACACTTATCATGATCAGTCTAATGCTTGGCCTAGTAGATTTGGGTATCAATTAGCGTAAACTTCAGTTCTGTAAACATATGTATGTATATCCTTACTTCCTTACTAATATTCACACCCAAGCCGCTAACTAGATTTTTAAACTTCTTTCACCAATAAGAAGCTACATTACCAGCGTCAAATAAAGGATTTTGTTTATCTGGTTCATAACCGTTTTTTATATCTGGCATTGGCTTTCAAACCGTTAAACCGATTTCTGAAAATTCTTTTACCACTAGGAAGCTACATCAGTAGTGTCAAACAAAGTGGATTTTTTTATCCGGTTCTGAACCGGGTTTTCATATTTGGTACGGATTTTCAAACCGCTAAACCAATTTTAAAAATTCTTTCACCAATAAAAAGCTGCATTTCTAGTATCAAACAAAGCCAATTGTTGTATCCGGTTCGGAACCGGTTGTTTCATATATATTTCGGATTTTTCCGAAAAACACATTTCTGGGCTGGTTGGAATAGTTTTCGATTCGGGTTTGATTATTTAATTAGTTTTAAAACCGGTTTTTATGCTGTTTTTCATGAATTCTTTATCGAGTTTTTCACACTTTTTATCGTTTTTTTTTAATAACAAAACATGCATAAATTTTAAGTATGGTGTCCAAAATATCAGATTAACGCTAGCGAGGGTAGAGCCGCGAGTAAAAGCTACATTCAATATAAAAGAAAGTTTTTTTTTATATATAATGAAGGAGTATTACAAAACGTTAAATAAACCAATTTCTATACAAAATTCCCAGCAAACAATTTCAAAAAAGATAATCGAGTTTGGAATTAAGCATTTTTGGTGGAAGCTCTTCCTTACAGGATTACCAACTTAATGATTTAAACAAGGCGTGAGACTAAAATAATCGATTCTTGAGAAGTACTTACTTTTTTTATTTGGTAACTTATTCACGTAATTCACTATTTAATCTAAAAAAATCATTCTCCTCATTTAGCAACTTGTACATCATTTTTTTTGAATTTTAGGTAATGTGATTTGTAAGGGAGTAATGAAATTAGTTAATCAGAAAAGTAAGTCATTATATGGCAAGTAGTTCTGATGGTAATTAGTAATTATTTGATGGGAAGATACTTAAGTCATATTCAACTCATAGTAAAGTAGTAGTAAAGACATAGTCAAGTCTTAGTCAAGCCGAAGTCAACTTATAGTCAAGTCATAGTCAAGCCGAAGTCAAGTCATAGTCAGGTCATGGTCAAGTCATAGTCAAGTCATAGTCAAGTCATAGTCAAGTTACATTCAACTCATGTCCTAGTCATTGGCTATATATTCAAGTGATGGTCACAATCAAGTCACAAATAAGGCCACGGTGAAGTCATACTCAAGTTATGGTCGAGTCACGACCAAGTCATATTCAACTCATAGTAAAGTAGTAGTAAAGACATAGTCAAGCCTTAGTCAAACCGAAGTCAAGTCATAGTCAGGTCATGGTCAAGTCATAGTCAAGTCATGATTAAGTCACGCCCAAGTCACATTCAACTCATGTCCTAGTCATTGGCTATATATTCAAGTGATGGTCACAATCAAGTCACAAATAAGGCCACGGTGAAGTCAGATTCAAGTCATAGCAGTAATTCAGTCAAAGTACATTTATGTTATAGTCATAGCCGTAATTTATGCATGCTATGGCCTTAATTGAACCGTTTGTTAGAAGTTTATTAAAATTATTGGCTCCTTGGCATGAACGAATAAACAAAAATGAATTTTTTTTTAAATAAAAATCAATGAAGCATAAAAATTAGTATTTCCCAAAGGAAATAAAGGAAGTACTTATGTATATATATATATTTATGCAAAAATTGCTTTGTGCCATTCAATAGGATTTTATGGCTTTAGTAAAAAAAATATTAAATTTTACATCCTAAACTTTAGAACAAAACATGAATACGTTACTATTTACTATTCTGGCCTTCATTCAATACTCTTCCTTTTTTTTTTTTTGGCAAATTTTAAGAGGTTACTTACTGCAGCTTTTGATTTTACCAATTCAAAGTGATAAAACAAATAACTCCACCTTTTTAATGTTTCTGTTACCAATCAAACCAATTGATTTCGATTTTTGGTAAAAGTTACAAACAAAACAAAAAAAAAACAAGAAAAAAATATGTAAAATGGAACATAGCAAACTTTTGTAGTCAACAATTTAAAACATTTGAAATCTTTTATATATATTTTTTTTTGAAAAGTGTTATTTTTCACATGTTACAGACATTGATTGTATTTGTTTTTTCTATATGTATTTTTTTTTTTACTTTTTACAGGTGGCATTTTATCCAATAGTTTGGCAATTGCAACAGATGCTGCTCATTTGTTAACGGATTTTGCCAGTTTTATGATTTCACTATTTGCCATTTGGATTGCTGGTCGACCTTCAACTCAACGGTAAGTTTAAATTTCTTTTATTTTTTATTTTTATATTTTTTCTTAATAAAATGTTTGTTATACTCGCAGCTGAATTTGGTAATAACACCCAAAAGAGACATAAACATTCTGACATATTATATAGGTACTTGGGGACATTTTTTTCTTTTCTTTTTATTTTCATTTTTAATCTTTGATCATTTAATTTAATGTCAAATTTGTACGAAATTTATTTGTATGAAAAAGAGAAAAAAGTTTTTGTTACATGTGTTCGTTTTTTCTTGATTTTTACTAATATTTGCTAGACATGAGATGCGAAAGCGAACAAGGATACTAAATGGCCAATTGAATTGGAATAAAAAGGATATGGATGGGGGGAAATTGAAAGAGGGAAATAAAATATTAAGAGTAATACGGTTTATATAGTACATTTGAGTTAAAATTTGCGTTAAAAAAAGTGTGAAAGTGTTAGATTTTTCAAGGCTTTTGGAAGAAGTTTTTATTACAGATTGTGTATGAGTTCAAGTAGCATGTGGTAATATATTTTGGAAAGCTTTGGTACTGTCATCCTCCACTGGGTGGCATTGGCTGAAGTATTTAGTACGTTGACTACAAAACCCAAGGTACTGGGTTCGAGCCTGGTATCCAACAGTCATTAAAAAACAACACCAAGTAATTTTCTGATGTGCCTTAGTGTCCCTTTGTATCAGTTGTTGTAGAAAAGTTTAGGTGATAAAGGCATAGTAACTGGTCACTGAACTATACCTACTTCAGCAGATACTAATCCTAATGTAAAATCAGATCGCCCTCCTTCGTTGTGTAGCAGAATCATTGGCGAAATAAAATAACCAATAAAATGGCTAATAAATACAGTTTTGAGAATTTAATACACCTCATTGACACCAGAGGCGCTGCAACTCTGTATTATTAATAAATTCAATGAAGTGCGACTTTGACCCGCGCACGAAGGGTTCCGTACGTACACAAGATATGTAATTAAATACGAACTTTAGCCTATATAAAATATAGTTTTTGCATTTTTTTTTTCGTTTTTGACGTTTTTTTTAATTTTTGCGATTTTTTTTAATTTTGGCGATATTTTTCATATAGGCGATTTGTTTTTGGTTTTGGCGTTTTTTCGTTTATTGGAGTTTTTTCATTTATGTAAATTTTTTAGTTTTAACACTTTTTTTCTCGTTTTGGCGTCTTTTGTTGGTTTTTGGCGATTTTTTTCGTTTTGGCGATTTTTTTTTAATTTTGGCGATTTTCGGTTTTTGGCGTTTCTTCATTTAGGCGACTTTTTCACTTAGACGCTTTTTTAGTTTTGACACTTTTTTCTCATTTTGGCGATTTTTTTCGGTTTGTGGCGTTTTTTCAATTTGGCGTTTTTTTTTAATTTTGGCGATTTTCGGTTTTTGGCGTTTCTTCATTTAGGCGACTTTTTTCATTTAGGCGTTTTTGTAGTTTTGACACTTTTTTCTCATTTTGGCGATTTTTTTTCGGTTTGTGGCGTTTTTTCAATTTGGCGTTTTTTTAATTTTGGCGATTTTTTTTCATATAAACAATTATTTTGTTTTTGACGCCTTTTGCGAGTTTTAGCGATTTTTTTCGGTTTTTGGCTTTTTTTTTTCATTTTGGCGATTTTTTTTTAATTTTGTAGCTTTTTTTCTGGTTTTGCCGATTTATTTTAGTGTTAGGAATTTGTTTTAATTTGGTGTTTTTTTTTCGTGTAAGCAAAAGAGAAAATTGTCAAAGGCTTTACTAAAAATTACACTAAAAATTACGCTGGTATCCTATCGACATATTTTAGTACCAGTCTAGTCGTAGCCATGGTCATAGTATAATCATAGTCTTCAGCCTAGTTATAATCTAGTCTTACTCAAGCCATATGCCTCTCTTCCTTTAATGCCTTATTCCATTTACTTTTAAAGAATATTTAAAAATATGCGAAACACTCTTTTTTTTCAAGTGTGAACCTGCCCTAACGCCAGCATTTCTTTCACAATTTATATGAAAAGCAGTAATAAAATAAAAGGTTTTAATGTAAACACAAATATTTTGTGTTTTATAAGCGATTTCTTAACTAACGAAATAATTTAAATAAAAAAGTTGTATATATTCCAATTTTTGTTTGTATTTTGTAAATTTCCTGCTGCCTAATTTTAGGCAGTTCTATGAAATTCTTATTTTTAAACAGTTTCCTGCTATTGCCTTATTTCCATTTACTCTGCATGTGCTTATTATAAATTTAAACTTCGAAACAAATCTTTAGAGAAATAACGTCAGCAATAAAAAAGCAAAATAGTGTTTTGACTTTTTTGTTCCAGCTAAAAAGAGGTATAAAATATGTAGTCAGTCTCTTATTGTTAAGCCCCATTTGGCCACAAGCAACCAACAGTCTGTCTGTCTAGCTGGCTGTCTGTTATGCTTAAGCCTATACACCTAAAAGCAGCAAACTAACACAGCACTCACAGTCAGTAGTGGTAAAAAACCAATCTCATTTTCATAAAATATTCAAAGCTACTCACTTATACCCGTAGAGCTAGCTGTTTGTAAACCGAAAAGCAAAAATTAAAAAAAATTCCCTAAATATACCCCTGCAAAGTACATATAATTTTTTTAGCTCTCAAACAAAAAAAAAATGCTAACAAAACATCACCACAGAGCTGAAAAAATTGTCTTAAAAATCAAATATGCTAAAAACTGGCAACAAACACATACTTAGAAATACTCTAATATAAACATAAAAGAAGTCAGTAAGTCAGCCTAAAAGCTTACTACAAAAAAAGTAAAATAAAAATAAAAATATATAGTGTGTGTAGCACTCTGATGCTGCTTGATAAAATATTTATGTTGTTAAAATAAACACACACACCCACACATACACGTATACACACAGCTACATACATATGGATGTTAACTGTAGTTTCTTATTTATGGTATGATAACCACTTCCCTTCTCTGCTGTTATCTACTCTCAGTGAAGCAACAAAGTTCATACAATGCCAAGAACTTATTATTTTACATTAATGATTTTTATTTTGGTTTTTAAGCCCTTAAGATAAAAAATTTAGTTTTTACAAAAAAGAATATATATGGAAAGAAAAATTATAGAATAAAGTTGTAAGAAACGAGAAACAAAAATTTAAGATTTGACTGGGAGATCAAATCAAAAGTACACACTAAAAATATTGTGTCTTAAGTGAAACCACGGAAATTTCTATCAAGCAAAGTCTTTAGCTTTTTGCACGAGAAAGTGTAAAAAAAAGGACGAGCCAGGACGAAGGCTTATAAAAAGTTTAACTTAACCCCTGAACGACTTTAAATGGACGCAGTATTTTAACTGTGCAAAGGTAGCATAACCATTACTCTTTTAATTGAAAACTCGTATGAATGGTTGGACGAGATATTAACTGTTGTCATCTTAAATTTTTTTAGAATTTAATTTTTTTAGCTAAAATTTATTTATTTAAAGACAAGAAGACCATATAAATCCTTATATTGAAATTATTATTATTATTAAGATTTATTTTATAATAATAACTAATAATATTTTATTGGGAAGATATAAAAAATTTATAAAACTTTTAAGTTTTATTTACATTATGATAAGGATCATTTATTCATTTATAAATGATCCTAATCATAATGTAACATCAGAGTGCCCTCTGATGGATTATAAATGATCCTAATCATAATGTAACAGCAGAGTGCCCTCTTTCGTCGGTAGTGTGTAGCAGAACTAACGGCGAAATAATATAACCAATAAAATGGCTCATAAACAAATCTTTACAAGTTTAATGCGCCTCATTGACACCAGAGGCGCTGCATTACTGCATTATTTAAAATTTTTACAAAAAGCAGAGTTATAAAAGAATGAAGCTTTCCTCTATCTCTTACTTCACCGCCTGTATTCTCTACCACTAAAGAAGGCAACACCTAGTAATAGTAGTAGGCATTCAATGCCTGAGCGTTAATTCTCTTTAAAGAAATAATGGTCTCTCTAAGTAAGAATAACTCTCTCCCGTAACTTCAAAAGTTGCTCATAGTCTATAGACTATGATAAGATTTTGACGGGATGGTTTTAATGGGCGTGAGTCCGCCCATTTTTTAATTACAAGATTGTATCTATTTTAGAGCTAAAGGTGTGTGGTTAGTTTTATAAAAATTGGTCACTTGAAATATAATATTATATTTTAATGGGTGTAGCCCTGCTTTTTTTCATTTTTAAAATTATGTAATTGCAAGAACAAAAGTTGTTTGCTAGGTTTTGCAGCAATCTATAAAAAATTGTGGGCGTTTTCGGCCCATTTTTGTAACTATGACATCAATTGGAAGCTAAACCCTGTCAGACAAAAAAGAGAATTTTTTACAATCGGTGTTAAACGTACCAACTTATTAAGTTACAAATGTCAAGAAAACAAATCTAGATGTACTGATAACCTCCTGCTTTTTCTGAAGTCGGTTAAAAATACATTTCAAACTCATTTTAAATTTGATGCAATATGAGCTCATTTAAAAAAAAAATCACCAGATAACTCTAAAGTCACACCTTTGCATACTAATGATTTCATATTTTAAATTTATCTTACTGAACAAAAGAAATTTTTGAAAATTTTATCCTTTTCGTTGGTGCTTGGACACACTTGGAGTGTGCAGCAATCTAATAAAATAATTACATAAATAAATTATATGTTGTGTTGCTACAATAGTGTGGTTGGTTGCTTGGCCGGCCTATTGTAAAGAATAAGATTGGTGTTTGTTTAGCAACAATTTATTAAATTCTTTAGGTGCTGCACCAGCAGCAGCAGCAAAAACAAGCCTTTTCTCTTTTTTTTAAATTTATTTTTCTAAACATGCTCCAGCATTTATACAAATTGTTCGTACATACTCAGCAACAATGCCCAAAGTATGCTTTAAAAATGAATGTTGTTATTTTTACATTTAGTATAAAATGTTATATGCGAGTAAGGGTATGTGTTTGTGTGTGTGTGTAAGTATCTTGTTTATAAAGAAGGTTTTGCGGTGGAGAACAAAATTTTATAAATCTACCAAAATGCTACAGACAACATGGAGCAGCCAGCCAAGCCCCAGCACTCCTATGGTATGACCACAAATGCAATGAAAATTAAATTTTCTGCTACAAACATTGTGCAAAAAAAAAAAAAATAAATGCCTGTATATTGTTTGTTGCATTTGTGATAAATTAGGCTTGTCAACTTTAAAGGGCAAATATTGCTCTTTCTCTCTCTCTCTGGTGCACCCTTTTTGGTTTGCAGATTTAGCCGAACTTTCAGAAATACTTTTAAGCTGGGAAAAGAAAAATAAATATTTTTTAGCTATTAATTTTTGTCTTTGGCATTTTTTTAAACAATTGTTTGTTCTTTACAAAAATTTACGCCAAATTAGTTAGCATAATTTTTTTTCGTGTGCTTTATGCTTATATATTCTCCAGCTGTTGCTGTTCGCCTGCTTATTGTGTCTCATATCCATACGTATGCATGTATGTATGCATGCACAATAATAAAACTTTTTTTGTTGCAATTTTCACATAAATTGAGGAAAAATGCAAAACTAAAAATACTTGAAGAATAATACAATCCAGACATTAAGGGAAAAAGTTTTCTTCTACAATCTAATATATATATTTTGTGTTCTTTCCCCAAATAAGTGCAAAATGTAAGTTGCTTAAGTATTGCCTACATTAGGGCGTTTCTTTTCAGTTTGTTTAGGTAATTTTCTGTTTATGAAATTTGTGTTTTTTATTAGTTTTTCCTAAAGAAGTTTTGTACTTTTTATTTTTGGTTTGCAAATTGAAAATTACATTTTCATTTTGTTAAGCAAACATGGTAGTTGCGTTATATTATAAAAAAAAATATATTTCATGCATTTTTTCTCTCATAAAGTTTCATGCAATTTGCATATATTTTTAGGCTGTGTGTATGTATGTATGTGCAGTAATAGAAAAAGTTTTTCTGGTTTTGTTTACTTGGAATGAAAATGAAAAGTTTGAATGAAGTTTGGTATAATTTTTATAACAATTAATTTGTTGCAGCAAAATAAAAGCAGTAAGAAAAATAAAATAAATCATGTGTTAAGGGAAAGTGTAATCTAATATCTAGATTAGTTTTAACTCTAAAGCAACGAAAAAATAAACTTAAATTTTCTGGTAAAAAGAGTAGATAAGGGTATTCGGAAGAAAACGCTTAACGAATATTGTAAATGAAATTATATGAAAAAACGACGTTTTTAAGTTTTGTAAAATAAAACTATTCTCTAACAGCCTTATTTCTAAAAATTATTAAGGCCTTATAAAAGCTTAATAAGAAAAATTTTGTGCGAAAATTAATTTAAAACCCCCTTTATAAAGCCTTAGTTATTTGTATAAATAAGGCTGTAAATGTTTTAATAAATATTTCATCCATTTTAAATATTGTTAAGTTTTCTGCCTTTTAAAAACGTTTTATTTTAAACTTAAAGTCTTTGCAATTAAATAAAAAGCTTATCATACCACTTTATTTACTCATTACTGATATCAACAGATTTTAAACACACAATGTTAAGCTATTCACTGCCAGAATACCACGATGTTAACTTCGCTGTTATCTTAAGCTGTAACAGCATAAAGTACTTGCCCTAGTTGTTGAAGCTGTATCGTAATGAACTATTTTAACGGATATGAACTATTTAGTTTTTACTCTTATTAGGTAATTTTTTTTATAAATTTTTTTTAAATTTTACTTAAACTTAAAAAAATATTTTACTTGAATTAAACATATTTTTTACTTAACATAAGCATATCAGCGTAATCCTAAATATTCCATGGGAAATAATTCCCACAGATTATAATTTTTTTTTTAAATAGGACCCAAATAAAGATTGAGCTAAATATTAAAATTTGAGGGAGAACTTCGAATTTATGTATCAGCTGTTTTGTTTCCAGTGGTTTTATTTTAACTGAAAGCTTCCAAATGACTTTTTAAAATAAGGAAATTGTTAATAGGAACAAACTCCCGGCGGATTGTTATTTAGAATAAGGCTGTATGGTTTTCTCCCTGAGTGTGTATGTAAAAGTATTATAGTTGCTGTTTGAGTCTGGCATCTGCATTGGCTTGTGTGTTTGTGTGGTTGTATATTTCAACATCCATCATCTTGTATATTTGTGTATTATGTTCACTAGCTAATAATACAATCTGAATCGTTTTTATTGTTGACAAGTTTTTTTTTATAGAAAATATTTTGTGTAGGTCAGTTCACGCTGTATTTGCATAACAATTTCGCTAGTTTACGGCAATAGTGTCATAACTCAAAAAATGTGTTTTTTTTTTGAGTAAAAAATTTATAATAATGCGACATTTCGTATTTGATCTCTTGTGAAAATTTCATATAAATAGCTTGTGTCGTCACCTCCTGAGAATATAATATTTTTTCATGTCTTCATTGAGTTGTATGCCAATTGAAAACTTAAAACGCGTTTTATGAGAAACTATTTTTATTTTAAGTTGTGACATTATTGAAGTAAATGAGCGATACGTTTTGAAATTCTTGTAATTATGGGTGTGTAGAGAAACCATGAACTATGAAAGTATTATTAGAGAAGTACGGGTCACTTGAAAAATATTCTTTCTTTTAAAAAATTAGTATATTTTATAAAAAAATTTATCAAGCTTGAAATTGTGTGTCATCAGACAAATTTTATTAATAATTTTTATTAAATTTTATTTTAGAAATAATTTCTTCAATTTCATTAATATTTTTTTATTTATTTAACTCTTTTAGTATGTCTTTTGGCTGGTATCGCGCTGAGGTAATTGGTGCTTTGGCCTCGGTGCTCATGATCTGGTGCATTACAGCAGTCTTAGTATGGCTGGCTATACAACGAGTTATAACTCGTGATTTTGAACTAAATGCAGGGATAATGTTAATAACATCAGGACTGGCAATTGTGGTTAACATAATGTAAGTATATATAAAATGTTTGGTGGAACTATTACAACTATTACACTATAAAGCAAAAGAAAACTTTTCCAAAAAATGGAATTAAAATAAATACAAAAATTTTAAAAAATAAAACAAGTATTTATAAGAAAAAAATAAAAAAACCCGTTTACGACCAACTTTGAACCGTTAAATATTCTAAATGGTCATTCCAAATGAAAAGTTATAAGAGAAACCTAAAGATGATTTTGAAATACCTGTCGAATTATACCCATTTTGATAAAGTTTGCCGACTTTTTATTTTCTGTTCGTATTTACAAAATGGCGTCTATTGACCGCCATATTGAATTTTGACAACTGAAATACCTTTAGTGAGACTCCCGGGATTAAGACAAATCGACTGTCGTAAGATTCATTTGGTTCATATAGTTCCGCAAAGGAACACACATACATATGTACATAAAGGCATACATACATACATACATACATACTATTGATGTAACGCATGTCAAATGTTGATATTCGCGAATACGAATACGAATATTATATGTGAAATTTATAGACATAAAATTGGGGTTATGTTTGAGCCTGCAAAATGAAATATGAAAACATTGTTGACTCTCAATTGATGCTACAATAGTGTGGAGTTTTGTTGAATCCTGGGTTACACCAGCCATTATAAACTGCAACTCCATTTGATTAAACTACAGCATTGGATCTGAACGCCAAAATGCTTTAACAGCAACTCTTGAAATCTCTATTTGAGAACCGTTCGATGCTGCAGAAGAATAGCTTCCTGATGCTGAAGATTATTCCGATGTTGACATCCTTCTTGCATAAACTCAGGGTCACTACTTTGTTAAAGTAAATTGTAATAAAACCAACAATTTTATTTTTTTACAAAATTAATGTATTTAATTTTACGGATTCAAATTACAATTAAAATAATTTTTGCTATTTTGAAATAGTTGAAACAGTTAATAATTGATTGCTTTAAATATTTTTATTTTTAAATATTATTTGTTTAAGAAGTAGTTTTCTGCCAAGTATTTATTTTGAAGGCACCATAAGCATTTGAAAATGATACAAAGCACAAATTTTTATAAATAATTTAATGAAAATTAATATTTAGCCATTTTTTTAAGTTTCGTTTAGAATTTATGCATTTGTTTATTTAATTTTTTGGGAAAAATATTCGTATTTGTATTCACCTGAATTTGGCGAACACGAATGATTAAAAATAGCCGAATATAGGACAATTCGAATAGGAATACGAATATTTGTGCATCACTAAACGCAATACCCTTCTTCTTATTTGCTTTGCGCAGTCAAGTAAAAAGAAATAAAAAAAAAATTAAAAATAAGAACCAAAAAATTTAAAAACATTAAAAAAAAACATTAAAAAAAAATAAATATTAAAAAAATACAAAAAAAAAATAAAATATACGTATATTAATTTTTTTTCTAATATTTTCTCTATCTTTTTTTTGTAATTTTTTTATTTATTATTTAAGTTTTTTTTTTTAATTTTTTAAAAATATTTTTATACTTAACGGTTGTCCGATCTTACAATATTGCCAGTAAAATGTGCTTAAAATTTCTTACAACCGTGTGAACTGACAAATTTTGTCAGACGTCGTTGCCAGAAAAACCATTTTCAGTCCATTGAAAGACTAGCAGCTGGCAACAAATTGTCAGACATCTTACAATCGTGTGAACACATTGTAAAATTATTGCCAGATATTTGTCAGACATTTTAATATTGTCAGATGTGCGAAGTTTATGCATCTGCCAATGGCGTCATTGTAAGAGAATTATTTCTATGGGCAACACTGCACACGCTTGATTTTAAATAAAACATTAATAATAAAATATATGCACACAAAATCATTGCATAACAACAGACCTGACAATTTGTGCATATGACAATCGTGTGAACTCACAATTTTACGGCTGACAATTTTGTCAGATGAATTAATTGCCATACAACCGTCTGGCAATAAATTGTAAGATTTTCTTAACAACGTGTGAACTGACAAGGAATATTGTACTGGCAATTTTCGATTGCCAATACATTGGCAATACATTGGCAATACATTGACAGATCTGAGAATATTGTAAGATCTGACAGTCGTCTGTACATAGCTTTACATTTTATTAAAATATTTTTAGTTTATTTTTTATATGTTTTTAGTGAAAAAATAAAAAATAAAAAATATATAAAAAGTTAAAGTTAAACAAATTAAATTTTTTTTAATATAACGACGACGAAATGGTGATTTAAGCTTCACGCCGCTTACGTTTTTTTCCAATATTAATATTAAAAATTCCTTGCATTTTAGGTGTAGTAAGTGTTCAGCTCTTTTACCCTAAAAGAAATAAAAAACGAGAACAACTTTTATGAAAAATTTTAATCCTTAAACTTTTCTATTGTCCCTTTCGAAAAAGAATTACAAAATTATACTTAACTGGAATTTAACCAGTGAAAATGTTCAACAAAACTATATATCATAAAATTCTGTTTAATTTCCTTGACTACAGAAAATATACAAATTTTACTTAAACAGTAGCACCGGGAAAATCGATTGAGAAATTTATTTAACTTTAACAATCATTTATGAATACCAGTGTGGATGAAAGATAGCCATAGCGATAGCTTTTTATAAAATTAAATTGCTAATAATGAAATACACACTCTGTTAAACTTTTAAGGACATCTACTTTTCAAACTTTATCATATTTATTTTAATAAGTTGTTTTATTTATTTTAATTTTATTTTTATTTTAATTCAAGAGTTTTCCATTAATATTTTTTGTTCTAGAGTTTTAGAAATTAAAAATTTCTCTTCCATTTTATTATAATAAAATTAAATTTGTTGCTTTATTTCTGCAGTTATTTGCTTAAAATTTTGTTTTTTTTTATTTGTTTTGTTTCCCTTTTTATTTGTTTTTCTCGTTGCTGCTGCTGCTGTAGTTGTTGTGTTCATCTGGTTTAAACAGTTTTTTGGCCAGAGAATAATGTCAACAGTTTTAGATTTTTCATTATTTGTTGTATTTTAGTTTGCTGTATTTACACTTTAGTTTATAATTTTTGCAATTTTTAGTTTTTGGCTTAAGTTATACTACATTCTTGTCAATTCTTTTATTTTTAGTTTTCTTTTTGTTTTTGCTATGTCTCCTTAAATACATATATATAAGGGATTTTTTTTGTATGTTATATTATATATTTTTTTTTGGTTATTTATTTTTGGCTTTCATTATTGTATATTTAGCGAACGTTGACAGTTTCGTTTTTTTTTGCTTATACTTTGGCATTTTGGTCTCGTTACCAAAATCTTTTTTTTTTTGCTACTAGAGTGGATGAAGAAATGTTTTCAACTGTATTTGCCACTTGAAATTGTTTGATAAACGTGTTTGGCACATTTAAGTTGGCTAATTTGGTGAATAAACAGTTAAAGCAAGTGATTTATCTTAAAACATACATATACGAGTAGCTGCTAACTTGTGGTTTAGGGAAGAAAAAAAAAACAGTCGACTGCGTTTTAAATTTCCAACATGTATTAAAAGCAAATAAAAGCAGGAAAACAGAAAAAAGTCACATCATGATTAATAATAAGAAAGGAATTTTTGATGTTACTTAAAAAAAGCAAAAAAACTTTTAAAAGCTTTAAATTTATATTGAAAAGTTTTGAAAATGATTCTACTAGCAATTCGAATTATTTATTTTATTTAACTGACTTAACTTTGAGTTAAGGTCAGCAATTTTAATCACCTAGCAAATCAGACAGTTATTAAATTTCAAAAAGACTTTTGTAAAGGAACCTGGAAACATTAATCCATTGACGTGCCCTTAAAGTTTAAGTTATAAAATGAAATTATTGCTATTGTTGCTTGTTTTAATTTTTGTTTGTTTGTTTTTTCTCTTCATATAAAACAGAATTAGTTATTCATGCCACTAAAAATGTACAGATGTTGCTCTTTGATGGTATTTAACACAGGTATTTCTTATGTTACAGACATTAAACATACAAGTACAACGAATGTTGTTTTAAGGAAAACTACAGCAATATAAAGGGACCAACTAAAGTCTTTAAGAAATACTAAAATAACGTCAGAGAAAACCCCAAAATAAGAGATGTAATTAAAGGAGATTTTTTATACTGTTACGTTTTTTACCTTTTAAAAATGTAGCTTTGTAGGTTCAAATATTTGAAATTAAATATATAGAGCATTCAATCTATAACTATTTATTATTCCACACTACCATTTAGAGCTTTTAAACACTTAATGTTAAATAATTTTACTGCTTGAATACCACGATGTTAAACTTTTCAGTTATTTTCACAATGCTGTCTCTCTGTCTGAGAGACAGCATTGTTTACATAGCAAAATCGTTTAGCGTCTACATCACTCGCTTTGTACTCAACATAAAGCTTCCAGAGTAATGTTAGAAACATACAGAAACCAATGGCTTCTCGACCACGTCATTAGTTCGTGTTACAACTGGTTCTTGTTGGCTTGTGTATTCTTACTTTAATAATAAAACATCCCTGGTGAAGTATTTCCCCGTACTGTGAATGGCGTCGTCGACGTCACATCAAGACCACAGTAAACATTATCACTTCTCTGCTCTTTGTCGAGAAGAATAGACTACTATTAACATGCTTCATTAATTTACAAAGCCTTACAGCATGTTTGTGAAAGACGTTGACGATGAAAATCTTGACGTTGCTGTAATAGATTAAAGAAAAGTTATACAAGTTTCCTTTAATCTATTACAAAAACGTCAAGATTTCTAACATCAACGTCTTACACAAACATGTGGTTAGAGATTAGTAAGATATTGTCAGTAAGAGCTAATTGTTGCAGATAAAGAGTAGACAAGTGACAAAATATGATTGAAAATAAAATCGAAATTGTATGTAAAATTCTACTCGTAAAATTATAAAACAGATTTGTATTTTGCAAAGTAATAAATTAACAAGTTATCTAATAGAACCCGTATGCATTCATCAAATAAAGCTTAAAGCTGTTCTGTCAAAGTTGATTACAACAGACTTGAAAAGCTTTCAACTTCTTCAAATAATTGTACACCGATTTCCATGAATTGAAGCGATTTGAGATTTTTCTTCATCCCAAAGGCTATTGCTAACGATTGGTTTTAGTGTCATGGGCATGTTCCCGCCCATAATATTTCGATATGAGATTTAAAGTACTTGTGCTTAATCTATTGTGTAAAACTATGAACACCTATTAAGGTAAAAATGTCATAATTTCTTATTGGCTCCATGAAATAAAGCCCACGGAAAAAATGCTCAAATAAGAAATAAAATAAACCCCAAGAAAAAAAATTAAATAATCACCAAGAAAAAATGTATGAAAAAAAGCATTCACTTTAAATGAAATAAAGCCCAATTAAAAAAAACCCCAATGAGACAAAAATCAAGCTGAAATAAAGCCCAAAATAAATTAAATAAAGTTCAATTGGTTTAGGTTAGGTTAGGAAGGATGGTGCTATACCGCAACTCCACTCGTCCATTGTGATTCCCTTTTGTTGCCCAAAAAAAGTAATATTAACCCCACCCCCTTTTTTTCAGCAAGAAGTAACCCTATTATCCGTCATGGAAGCACCGAATTACCATGTTGAAGCCCCTGATGTTCTCTAGTTTATACTTCCCTATATGAAAACGTCTGCTTAGCCATCTAAGCCTATGATGTTGCAGCTTCGGGCAGTGGCCGATAATATGTTCAAAGATTTCTGGTTCCTCTTCATCCCCGCTCATCAAACAAAAATTTGCAGTGCTAATTTCCCAAATGCTGCGATCTTGCTCAGACTGAGCAGTGACCTCTCAACCCGCCTATCATGATTTGCATTGCCTTCCTATTCATGTCCAGTAGTAGTTTGGATCTTCCTGAGTCAAGTTTTGGCCACAAACTCCTCGAGAATCTACAAAAGCCCAATTACAAATTTCTTAATTTTATTGGGGCGTTATTTCCTTGAGCCTTATTTCATAGCGTCTATCTTTTTTTGGAAAGGTGGACGAATTTACGCCTATAACAATTTTATATTAAATGGCTGAAAAAAAACTAAATATGGCAACGCTGTTGATATTAACAAGATCACAAAGTGACCCTTTTACACAAAGTGATATTTTATTGTTTGTTTAAAAATACCTGAAAACTAGTGTTTTTTTAATAATGGGCATGGTTCCGCCCACTTTAATAATTGCAGATTTGTGCCATTAAAAGATCTCAAGGAAATCGTACAAGAATTTTTGGGAAACGGTTGGTTAGAAATACATCAGATTTATTGTTTTATATTAATGGGCGTGGCCCTGCCCACTTTAATAAATGCAAAATTGTGTCATTAAAAGATCCCAAGGAGTTTGTACAAAGTTTTTTTGTTTGGAAAACTAGTGGCTAGAAGTGCTTGATAAATCAAATTAAATGTCAATGGGCGTGGCTCCGCCCACTTACTTTAATGTAAAACAGTGTCGTTAAAGAGCTCAAGGTGTTACTACAAAGTTCATTGGTAAGCGCTTGCCTGAAATACTTGATAGCTAAACCTAAATTTTAATGGGCGTGGCTGCGCCTACTCCTAAATGAAAAATTGTATCATTTAAAAAAGCCCAAGATATGTACACAAAGTTCTGCTGTAAACAGTTGGCTAGAAGTACTTCAAAAATAAAATTTATTGTTATTGGGTGTGGCTTCGCCCACTTTTTAAATGCGATCTTGTGATATAAAATAAGCCAAACGTGTAAAAAGTTCCATAAGCTGAGTGGAAGCACAATGTTAAATTTTAATGGGTGAGTCTCCGCTGTATTATACAAAAGCAAGATCATGTCATTTATTAGAAGCCAAGTTGTGTTCAAAATTTTTATAGAAATCGTTTGTGTAAAAGTACTTAAATATACATATACATATGTATGTTATTAAATTTTAAGAGGCCTGCTCCCTCCCGCCCACTTAAACGAAACGACATTCTGCTGTTTCACGCAGCTAAAGCTTAAGCTTATTTTCTTAGAATCCGTTTAGCAGATGTCCGCGTATATGTGAAATATAATATTAAAGTTTAGCGGGCATGACTCCGCCTAGTTCTTTAAACGACACATTATGTCAATATAAGAGCTTAAGATGTGTGAAAGTTGTTATAATAGTCGTCTGGTTAGACATATTTGAAATAACAAGTTCGAGTTTAATGGGCATGATCACGCCTACTTTTTTTGTAAAAAGTAGCTGCCAAAAAAAAAAATTTTATCCTTTAATGTTTATTTCGATTCCTATTATACACTAAAAAAAGACGTACTATTCTTAAGAACATTTTTTCCTAAATTTAAGTAAAAAAAATTTCTAAGTTTAAGTAATTTTTTCTAAGTTTAAGTAAATATTTACAAAAATCTAGTAAAAATTACTTCATATGAGCAAAAAATAAAAAGTTTATATACTCAAAAATAGTTCATAAAAATACACAATAAATTTCTCACATTTCAGGAAATTTTTACTGACTTAAAGGAAATATTTACTAAGAATAAGAAAATGGTTATAAACTGCAGGAAATTTTATATTAAGGACTAGTCAATTTCGTCTTAAATCAAAAAATAAACTTTAGGAAATGAATTACTCCTGATTAGTTCATGAAATTTGACTTACTTAAAAGATGTAAAAAGGTATACCAAATTTTAGGAAAATATTTATCAGTTTTAAGTATTTTTTCTTTGAGTTATAGAATTTATTATTAATTTGCATTTAGCAAAAAATCTAAGTAAAATTTTTCATATTTTCGAGGAATATTTGAACTTGAAATTTATTTTTTTGTAAATAAATTAAAATATTAAAACTCAATAGTTTCAATGCTTCTTCAGGCTGACTTATTAGGCAATTGGTTAGAGTGCTTGCCTATCAATCAGAAGGTTGGTGGTTCAATACTTGTCTCCTCTCAAGGAATTTATATGTATGTATGGTGAATTACAATTAAGAATATAATACGAAGATATAATAAATAACATATCATTTGGTTTGTATAGAATTTAATTAAAAATAAAAATTAGTACCAGAATTAAAGACAAAAAAAAAAATTGGAAAATAATTTACTAAATTTGAGATCAAATTTTATGGGAAAATTTTACTTAATTTTAAAAAAATTTTACTCAAATATGAAAATATAATTACTATAAACTAGTTCATTAATGAACTAGAAATTTAGTAAATATTTTACTGGTTTCAAGTAAAAACAGCTTTGGCGCCATACGACAACTTTTGTTGTTCAAATTTAGAAAATTTTCCAAAGTTTTAGCTAATTTTTTTTTGAGTGTAGAGGAACCCCTGGTAAGAAATAATGAAGCTTAGAGTTAACAAATATAAACAATTGTAACCAAACTTAGGACCTCTTGCTGTTTTTTTTTAAATATTTTATAAGAAATGTCTTTAAAAAGCAGAAAAATTTTTGGTTAAATTTAAATCGAATCGAATCGTTAAATCGTTGGCTGACTGCTTTCTAAAAATCTTCAATCACAAAATTCTATTTCGATTGTTCGAAATATGTTTACGCATTAATTTCCATAAATTTACACTAGATTCCAATGCTTAGAATTCATTTAAAAAAAAATGATGCTACGCGCTCACGTTATTCTCTTAAATAAAGTTTTAATAAAAAGTCGCGGCGTCATTTGAAAAACATGAGAAAAACAAATTGTTTATAAAAATAAAATAAAAACAAATTTTCAACACTCTAATTGCTTTTGTCGTTTGTAATGTGCTGCTCCCTGTGTAAGTATGTAGTACGTACGCACACAAGTATTTCAAAGTACTGGCTCATGTTGTGTGCATGCACTTGCATGCATACATGTACACAGAAGTATAAGTTTGCTTGCAAGTGCATGCGTTTTTGTTATTTGTGTGCAAATAGTTTTGCTCATGTTCATGTTTGGGTTTTGCTGCTACAAGTTTTTTTTTAATTCTTTTTGGCATTTTAGTTCTGCTACCTCTTTAAAATAAGTATGTGAGTGTGAATTTGTTGTTTGTGTAAAAAAAAATTGTTTTGGTTTTTTTTATATATTATTGTATTTTTTTTTATATAAAAATTTATTTCAGTTGTTTTATATAACAAACTGTGCTCATACTTTGTTTAGTATTTAATGCCTCATAGACTTTAGTACAAAAAAAAATTGCGAACGTTACAAAAATAAATGTTTTATTTTAAAACGTTTATAAGAGTAAGAAAATTAAACGAAGCATAAATTCAGGCATATGTGGTATTTTGTTTTGAGTTTTCTCTTAGACTTGCGCTGCACACGCACGCACCCACACACACCAACCTTTATTTAGTCTTGTGTATGTGTGTGCTGGCTTTTATGTTTGTGATGTTTTTTCATCTTAATGCTTAAAGAACTATTGTAGTAGTTTATATGTGTGAAAGTTAAGTTACCTAGAAAAATATTAAAAGGCATATAATTCAAATAAAAATACAAAGGTTTGAACTGAGAAATATGATGTTTGTATGTATTTCTAAAAAAAATCACACATACATTTAAACATCTTTAAAGCGTTTCAATGAAGTTATATGAACACCAGCTATAATTTGAAGCATAAGGACTAAAACTCTTTAAGCTAGTCCGTTTGAAATTGTTGTTGTTATATATGAGCCTTAAATTTTTAATAGCCCGCTGTGCTGCTTGTTTAATCCCAGTCCTTATGTGTTGCTGTTCATGTGTTATATTTATGTATGTTATAACTCTTTTTTTTAGTTTTATACTCATTGTGAGGCCTGTTTATATGGAGCATAAACTACAAAGCGTACTGCTGAAATATTAAACATTTAGAAACCATATTTAAAAAAATAAAAAAGAAGTAAAAATAAAACAACAATGCAATTATTTATGGTTGTTAAGAAAAAGGATTTTTATTTTACACAAGAAATCACAAGAATACAAAAGCTTAAAAAAAAGAACAAACACACTTTTAATAAAAAATTTATTTTATTAAAAGCTCAACATTCAAAGGATGTGTGTATTTGGTGTGTGAAACATATACATATACTTATTTAAAAAAAGCAAATCAAATTCATCAGATTTTTTTTAATTGTTATAACTGAAGTACTGCTTGGTTTGTATCTTCTAATATGTTTAAACTGTTAATTGACAGTTTTTCGTTCACATTTTCTCAATATTATTTTTGTAAAAGTACTATTTATCTGAAACTAAAATAATCAGTTAAATTTTGTCACTGCTGCTTGGCTCTAAAAAACTGTTAAATAAAAAACTTTATTTCATAATACTGCACAAAAAAATTTAACCCAAAGAAACTGTTTATAGCAGAGAAGGGTGTATTACTTTCAGTGCTGTTAAAAATTTTATTTAAATATGCATATGTGCATTTCTATTTTGATTATTCGAACGCGACCGTCATGTCATGCTCATTTATAGTGAAACAAGTCAAAAGTCGGCTCTTTAAAAATTTACTTAAATATATAGGAATTTCTATTATTTAAATTTATAGGCTATTTCTATTATGTTGAACGTGACCATCGTGCACGTTTATAGTGAAAAAGGGCAAAAGTCTGATGCTTAAAAATTTATAATAAACATTTCCATTATCATGATGTCGAACGTGACCGTCGAGCATGTTTATGGTAGGAACACAAGTGGGACGAACGACGAATTTTGTCCACGTCGACGAATTCGCTTGCTTTAGAACTCTCAGAGAATTTTAATGAGGGAAAAACTATAAAAAATACAACAACAATGTGATGGACGCCTGCAAATAAATGTGTGCTTACCAGCTAGAATTTAACATAAAATCTAATTTATGTATGTGTAGCAAATGCTGTTCATAATCGAAACAATTTCATAGAAAATCGTTTGCTTTAAAAAAAATAACATACAGAATTAAAAGTACTTAATGATATACAAACATTTGCTTGCCATCATAAATAATTAGAGAAATATGCTTGGCCCTGGCTAAGAAAATTATTAATCAATTTTTCTTATCTCTTGCTTTTTATTAATATCATAGCACACAAAAGCTGCTTTAATTAATTTGCACATTTATGAATTTAATTATATCACAAAACATATCTACATATGTATTAATGGAGAAAAGATTACAAATCAAAGTTCATAAAACGACGCTTACCAATAAAACTGTCAAGGATTTCCTAAGAAAATTGCCCTTCTTGACATACAAGATCTTAATAATCTCTATAATAATTGACTTTTCACTTACATACAGTGATATGTAAATGTCTGTGTACACACTTAAACACACTCAATTATGTACACACACACTTTTAATGTATGAACACACAATTGCAAAATTTACCATTGCATACTTATGAATTAACGAAAAGCTCTTCTATAGTAAAGGCACTTACAGAAAGCATTCATGCAAACAACATGTTTTTAGCATAGATAGCACATACATATGCATATACATTAGTACACATATATATGTATGTACATACTAATATTTGTAAGACACAATATTATGGTATTTTTTTATGCGAACATTTTGATTTCAAATGTATGCAGCAAATATAAAAGAGACAATTTGACGTAAATTTTTTATAAAGCGGAAAATTTTGAATATGTTTTTTTTATAACAGTTAATTTCTCTTTTTTTCAAACAAAATTTTGTAAAAAATCATCAAAGCCAGAAGGAAACTATTTATGTATAAATTTATTATTAATTTTACTACAAAAAGAAATTAAGTTTTTTAAATTGATTTATAACTTTTTGTTGTGTAATTTAATTGCCCGTATAATAGTTTTAAATTGATTTATAATAGTTTCAAATAGAAACTTTTTTATTATTCAAAAAATTTTTGCAAATTATACCGGTTCGACAGTATTGAACAAATTATGAGAATTTTATAACAGTTTTGTAATTTTATATTATTTTATATAAGTTGTAATGTTTTTCTAAATAATTATGCAATAATAATTATGCAGTTTTATATTATTTTAAAAAGTTGTTAGATATTTATAACAGTTTTATAACAGCTGATGATTGTAGCAGGCTTATAACTCCTCTTGAAAGTTAAAATAATTTTATAACAGTTTATAACTGTTTTAAAAGTTTTGTTTTAATAAAATAAATTATGACTTGAATGTATAGCGAGGGGAGGACAGTATAACAGTCTTATGTCAGTTAAAAAGAGTATTGTGATAAGTAGCGAGATAAAAGTTCTACTATTTTGTATAAAAGTTATAACAATTTAATAAAAGAATAGAATTCATAACAATCTTATATAATTGAAATATTTTTGGCTCATACAATTTTATGATTTTTTTTAATTTTACAAGAAAAAGTTTAATTTAATTTTTCGTATAACAGTTTTAAATTGACAGTTGGCCAGTGGTTAAAAATATATTTTCATTATTTTATATATTTTGCTAAAAATTTCAAATAAATAAAATTATGTGAAAAAGTCAATAACATTTTATAGCAATTTTATAACAGTTTATGATTGTATATACATTGTTTTATAAATGTTGCAATATTTTACTTACAAAATATTTAAATCATAAGAGTTTGGTATTATTTAATTTCACTATATTTTTATAACAGTTCTATAACAACTTTATAGCTGATGTTTGTTTATGATTTTATAAAAGTTCTAACATTTTACAAAAAAAAAATATCCCAATTATAACAGTTTGGTATTATTAAAAGAACTCACTACTTTATTTTTGCAGTTTATAACAGTTTATAACTGTAATTCTTTTAAAGTTGTAATATTTCGGTAAAAGATATTCAAGTTATAACATTTTTAAATTGTTTGTATAACAGTTTATAACAGTTATAACAGTTTTGTTTAGTGAAAAAAGGTTATGGCTTGAGAAGCAATTGTGAGCTTACAGCGTTCAAAAATATTATGGGAATTGAATATAACAGTTTCAGAACAGACTGATAAACTGTTTTTCCCTTAGGTGTAGAAATTCTAAAAATATGAAAGAAGTTGTTTATAAAAATTTTTAACGCATATTTTGGGTACAGTAGAAAGTTTATGTATAAGAAAAATGTTCCTAGCAAAATTAGTACAAGGAAACCCGGAACCTATTTGAACAGTTTGGTTCTTTGATAGAATTATTAACTGGCATTCTGCCATCGCCGTTTAAAGGATTTTTGACATAAAGAATGAGAATACATTTAAGAAAAACGACAATTTATATTGTACTTAAAAAATCACACAGCTTATAAATACAAGTATACACACAAACACGTACTTAACATTTTCTACTTTCCACTTGACCAAGACTTTCGTTAATAATATCGACTTCGAATATATGTACATATCTCGAAGATTTATCGTGTAAATTTATCAAGAATGACACTCAAAGAAGAAGCAAAAAAGTTTACCTGTCGCTTAGTTTTGTTAAAAAAATTTGATTTCGCAGTTGCACTACCAATAGCAAAAGTGAGCCGATCTCGAACTTATTTCGATATCGGAAAAAGACAGTAGAAAAAATAATATTTTAAGATTATCATATTTATTTTTTAAATTATTTATTTTAATTAATTTGATTTATTTTTTCATTCCTTGAGTTATGCTGCAGTCAATCGAACACGATCTATCATCACACATTCGAGAAACTATTGAGAGAAGTTTGCTTAAGCGAACATTAGATTTTTTTCAAGATTCGCGGAAAAATTTGATCTATTTATTTACGATCTATATTTTTAACTTATGCTGCTGTCAATCAGATTCGAATACGATACCTGTAGGCTAACAGAAGATTAGTATACATCCACTAGAATATCATCAAATGCTCGAGAAACTATCGAGAGAAGCTTGCTTAAGCGAACGCTCGAATTTTTTTAGATTCACCTACAAATATCAAAAAATTTTATTTTAAAATTTCTTCGCTCTAGTTAGCATTCGCTTATGTATACCGAATCTCAGGTCAAGTGGTTTAGTGTGCTTGTACATCTGTAAGAATTTAAAATCTTTAAACATATGCTTACAATCGTCATTCGTGCTGCAAATACCGCTACAACGACACATCTAACATTTTCTTATTACTAATATTTATAATGCTGTCAATTAAATCTCGTTAGAGTATTTACGAAACATAAATTCATACGTTGCTATTGTTGCTTGTTGCCTTTGTGGTTGTCGCTGTTGTTGCAATTGTTATTGTCACACACTAACGAGCTTGTAAAAGTTATAATTCAACATGTCTCCTAGCGAAAGAAATACTAATGCCAAAATGGCACCAACTGTTAAAATGCAATTTGTCATTAGATGGATGGACACTGAAGCTGATGTGGAAATTAATTTAACTTAACTCATTTGTATTTTTGTTCGACTGCGCTACGCGAAGAAAGCTATTGTGTTTATCAGCGTTCCTTTGCCGCACTATATGAATCGAACGCATGGAACGATTTTGACGATTCTTACATCAGTCGATTTGTCTCAATACTGGGAGTGTCACTAAAGATATGACAGTAATCTAAATGGCGGCCAACAGATGCCATTTTGTAAATACGAAAAGAAATAAAAAGTCTGCGAACTACATCAAAATGGGTATCGCTCGACAGGTATTTTAAAATCATCTTTAGAGTTCTCTTATGATTTTTAATTGCGAATGACCATTCAGTGCAAAGCTGGTCTCAGTTGTTTTTAAAATTTTTTAAATTGCTACTTGTGCCATAAAAGATGACATAAGTAATTGAAATGTAGTGCGTCTTAAAACTAAATGGAAACATTTGCTATTTGATAAATTATTTTAGCCAAAACAATTTTTTTTAAGTTTTATGAAATCTGTTGGAGATCTTTTTTTATCTGCTATACGAGTGGCAGAGAAAATAGTGCCGCAGAATAAGTGTCATAGCATATACTTATCTTTTTTGATCCGATTTGCTTCTCTTCATGCAACATATTTTACGAAAGTGGCAGCTTTGTAAATTCAATGTAAAATTATTTCTAAAAATTTTCAAGATTTTCTTGTCTTTTGATGAGTAAAAATCAGCTTCTTTTTGAACTTCGCTTAGATGGTGCCATTATTTCCTAAACTATATTTACACGCCCGACCAAACACTACGTATGTACGTGTATATGTAGCATTGAATGCCATACAGTGTTCGCTTACACTACAAATTACACAAGATGATACGTGATTTACAGCAACAGCAAAAGCACCAACGACAACAACAACATTAAAAAAGTGCAAGAAAATAAATGAATAGCTTGTTAGTACTCATACATGTATTTTTGTATGTGTTTGTACGCGACAAATTACAAAAACAAAAAAAAAGAAATGACAGCATATTTTCTGGTGGTTTCCGTTGCTTGTTTTTTTTCTTTCCTTTCCTTTTGGGTGTGTAAATATGACTGTGTGTGCTACCACTGAACAACAACATGATCTTTTAAAATCGATAGCAACAAAGACAAAATCTTGGCATTTCAATGCTTCTTCCATTATTTTTTTTTTTTGTCAGAACACAAGAAAATAATGTTAAAGCTCTTTAGATCTCATTTCCGGTGTGTGTATGAGTGTGCTTTATATGTGTATAAGAGACTCTTATAAATGTTATTTGTATACACTAAAAGGCACATACACACACGCAAACAAATGAAATATATAATAATAAAAATAAAAGCATAAACGAAGAAAAGGAAGCGTTATGAAGAACCATTAAAAAATTACAACCACAAATAACACCCAATAAGATGGACCAAGTGGATAACAGTGATAACAACTCAGTGCTTTTGGGCTTATTTAAAGAGCTTTTTACTTTAATATTGATTTTTTCCCAAATTTAATTTTTAAATTGTTAAAAAGTAGCAAAAAAATCAATTAAAAATTTAATTTGCTCAATAAAAATGTGGTTTAAAAATTAAGTTGATTAAAGTGGCGATTAAAAATTTAATTGCGTCAATTAAACTTTTTTGAAACAAATTTAACTGTTTAGAAAGTTTTATTGACACAATTAATTCTTTAATTTATTGTTTCAATTAAAACTATTGGAGAAATATTTTTTTGTAAAGTTTTTTAGCTTGTTACTTGTATGTTTAGATATTTTAATTTTAAGTTATACTTGCGGAGCTTTTATATATAAAAATATTAGGCACATACATTTTGTAAAGAAGCATGTGGATCTCTTAAAGAGTTGGCATTATAAGCTTTGAAATGCCTTAAATTAATTTATAGTTTGAGTTTTAATCAACCTGATTAATATACATATTCAATTAGATTTGGTAAACATTTGTAAAGGGTGTTTTTTTATAGAGTGGCATAAGTTTAAAACATAGTAAAACAAGATAATATATTTGAAATATCAATAAAGCCGGTTTTATTGGAAAGAAAGGTTTATACAATTAAAGTTTAAATATGATTTCTGCCATGTGGCCGCCACGGCTGGCGCGTAGAAGGCGCAATCTGGAACGCTAATTTTCAACAACTTTTCGCAGCATTTTCGGTCGTATATCGCTGATAACTTTTCGAATGTTGATTTTCAGGTATTCAATTGTTTGTGGTTTATCGACATAGACAAGTGACTTAATAGCATATACAGACGACAGAGTTAATTTGCATTAGCAGTCTTTACTTAAATTAACTTGTGAATTATCCCCATCCTAATGCGTAATAGATTTAACGTAAATGCACTAAATGAGAGTGAATTAATACTGAGTTAAGCTATATGATAACACCGTTCCAATATGGTAGCACCGTCAACAATCAATCAAATGGCAAATTGTTTTCGTTTTCAAAATTAAAATGGGTTCAAGTTATTTTAATTGCTTTTAAAAAGAAAAAAAGAAATATTAAGATTTCCAAGGAAAATAATCGAAGTGTGTGGTACGAAAGGGATGCACAGATTTTATTTACTTAATGCAAATACTGTCGTTTGTTTAAGGGTAAATTTTTAATTCACATTAGTGAGATTTTAATGCAAATTAACGCTGTCGTCTGTCTAACCTATAACATAATCCCAAAGAAAATAATCCAATGCGGACAATCACACGATCTTGGCTTTTTTAGGGTTCCGTACACCAAAGGTGAAAAAAGGAACCCTATTGTTTTCGCTACGCTGTCCGTCTGTCAGTCTGTCCGTCACACGGTATTTTCTCAGGAACCGTAAGAGCTACGGATCTGAAATTTGGACAGAGTATGTAGAACCTTGGCCACTACAACAACAAATACATGAGAATTAGAAATTAAAGGGTGCTCCAAAACGAGTGACGAAAAATATTAAAATACCATTTAATATACATACAATCGTATGTACATACGTATATTGACACTTGAAATATGTAAAATTAGTGTATTTTTGTATAGACTACAACAATTAACACCAAAATTTAAAAAAATTTAAATTAAGGGGTGGTCCATCAGTTAATGCAATTTTGACTATGTAATTTTGACAACTTGCTATATCTTGGAAACCGTAAGAGGTAAAGTAAACTCTTGAAATTTTCAAAAACGCTAAAACTAAAAAATCCGAAAATTATAAAATCGCCAAACGGAAAAAAATCGCCAAAACCTGAAAAAAATCGCCGAAAATTTAAAAAAAAATCGCCTAATCGAAAAAAATCGACAAAATTAAAAAAAAATTCTAGCACTAAAATAAATCGCCAAATTCGAAAAAATCGTTTAAATGAAAAAAAAATCGCCAATATGAAAAAACGCCAAAAACCGAAAAAAATCGCCAAAACGCAAAAAATGCGCCAAAACCAAAATAATTGTTTATGTGAAAAAAAATCGCCGAAATGAAAAAAAATCGCTAAAACGAAAAAAATCGCCAAAATTTAAAATAAACGCCAAAAACCGAAAAAAATCCTCAAAACGAAAAAATAAGTGCCAAAACTAAAAAAAATCGCCAAAACCAAAAAAACAATCACCTATATGAAAAAAAAACGCCTAAATTAAAAAAAAACGCCAAAATAAAAAAATCGCCAAAATAAAAAAACGCCAAAGTAATAAAAATTGCCAAAATTAAAAAAACTTCAAAAACCAAAAAAAAAATCGCCAAAACGTGAAAAAGTGCAAAAACTCAGAAAGCGCCAATAAATTTAAAAAACCCCCAAACTAAAAAATTGCTTAAAACCGAAAAAAAACCCAAAAACGAAAAAAATGCCAAAACTATAGTTTATATTGTTCGTATTGATTTACATATCTCGTGCCCGTACGGAACCCCTCGTGCGCGGGTCAAAGTCGCACTTCACTGAATTTATTTTATATTGTTCATCCAATTAGCCACTCTGAAGGACGATTATGTATGCCATAAAATAAAAGAAGAACACCATGAGTTTGACGAATAGAATAATTATTTGGATTAAAAATTTCAACAATTTGCTCACGTTGATCTGGTGTAAGTCGATTCACAATGAAGTTTTAATCAAACTAAATAAAAAGCAACTATCAGCTGGTAGATGGTAAAATAAGCAGTGTTGCCAACTCAAAGTCGTGACACTTTTAAAAAAGCATGCTTTATTATTGAGTTGTTTAATTCAATTTCGAATTCTCAATATCAATTTCAATGTTGTCAATACCAATTTGGAATTCTCAATATCAATTTTTATTTCTAAATACAAATTGGATATCTCATTATCAATTTCAATTCTCTCAATATCAATTTGCATTTCTCAATATTAATTTGGATTTCCCACTATTTATTCGTATTTGCTCAATATAATTTTGGATTTCTCAATATTAATTTGAAATTCTCATTTTCAATTTGAATTCCCTCAATATCAATTTGGATTTCTCATTATCAAATTGTTGTTTCTCAATAGCAATTCGGGTTTCTCGATATAAATTAGTATTTTCTCAATATCAATTTAGATTTCTCGATATCAATTTGTATTCTCTGAATATTAATTTGGAATTCTCATTATAAATTTGTATATTCTCAATTACAAGTTAAAAAGGTGTAGTAATTTAAATTCAAATACTTTTTTTTTTGATGCATTAAATTAAACATTTTGTTTGAAATCCACCATATTTTTAAGTACTTTTTTTTTAAAAAAAGAAAAATTTCGTTAGTTAAAATCCAAATTTAATATGCTAATTTGTTGGATGATAGAATTTCCATTTATTTTATTATTCCGAAAAACGTGCAGACTTTTATTTCTTTAATTTTTTGTTTACATGATAAAAAATTTTTGATGCTTTTTTTAATATTTAGATAGAGTTTATGACTTTTGGTGATTTTTGCTTTAAAAAAGTTGTTAACACTGAGCCCTACTTGTACTCCACACATTTAACGCGACACACACAAACACAGGCTGTATAAAAGCGTAATGGTGGTAAGTGTGTGTGTATGTGTGTGTGTGTATACATGTGAGTTGGTTTTTATTTCCTGTGTTCAAAACTTGATGTATGACTTGTTTGGTCATTATTTGTTCAACTGCAACAAGAAAAATTATATATGTATGTATTTATTTCCTTTTTTTCTTCAATTTTTCATGTGTGTAATTTTTTATTTTGTTCCTGGAATAACTGGCAATTGAAGTCTCGGCATTTATGTATGAGTAACAATGTAAGAAATTCATGTATTCGCACTTGGTTTGGCACACAAACGTTTTGTTGAGGAAGGAAAGTCTTAAAAGTTACTTAAATGCGCTTAAAAGTGCTAAAATGTGCTTTGATTAGTTCAAAGCTTTCTTTTACCATTAAATAATGTCATAACTCTTAAGAGGAGTTGGGGAAGTAGTACGAGTTTGAGAAGACTTATTTAAATATTTTCTGACCTTTCTTTTTAATACTTTAAGGTGACTTTTTAGATTACCTTTATAAATTGAGTTAAACCACAAAAGCTGGCTACTTGCCCGCATATGTTTGCGAATTTCTGGGTGAGTGTGTGTCTCTATATGTCAGGGATGGCCATTGAGAGAAACACGAAAGTAATGTTTTCGCGTATGTGTATTCATTTGTATAAGATGCCGATTGATGTTCGGCACTCTGGTGCTACTTTGGGCAGCTCAGCTAAATTTACGAGTGTGTTTATCCACGTGCATGTAAGTGTACGTGTGTATCTGTATGTGTTCGTTTTTGCGAGTTTTTTTTTATTTGTATGCGTATTTTTGTTTCCTTACCAAGGAATCGTTTTGTGTATTTTTTTATTTTGTGACATTATAACGACTCACGTAACGTGACAAATGTGACAAGCGTGAAACGTATAACAAGCCAAACGTTAATGACAAATTGGCAACAATGTTTCCAATGTTTTCCCTTATGAAATAGTATTTTTTTTGTACAACATTCTTTTTGTTTTCTTTGTTTTGTGTATTTTCCGCATGTCGGCTGCAATTGCAGAAAAATCAAGAAAAGATTTACAACAAAAATTAAAGAAAAAAAAACGCTTTACTAAAGATTTAAAGGGTTGAACAATTAAAGGGAAATTTTTGTCATTTATTTGTGGTTCTGTTATTTTGCAGCTTTCGTAATTTTTTCTCAAACCTGCAAGGAGTTGAGACAATAACTGCTGTGCTCATAATCAGAGAATGACAACAACAATCGTTTAAACTACTCTAGGCTCATCAGATAACCAAAAATGCATACAGCTAAAATAAAACCCATCCTTATACGCAAACACACGAATTAATTTTAAGCCGAATAGTTATAACTATAAACAACCAACCCATACACATTTGTTAAATTACATAACACAAACTGAAGCAACTAAAATTTATAGACTGTATAAACTACAATCATACGCATGAGTATAAAAATACTCTAAGTAGTAATCAGCTATACATGCATATATACAGGGCTATTTTATTTATATACACAAAAAGCATGTTTTAAACATCCAAAATATATATTCCATTCGATTGTATATACACAAAACAACTATAAATGAGTACAGCTAAAGATAAAAGCCATCTTCATACTCAAACGCACCCACTAATTTGAAACCGAAAACGTACAACTATAAAAATCCAATAACTATGCTTATACACATTTTTTAAATTATGCAGCACAAACGACAGCATTTAAAATCTATAGACCGTATGAGCTAAAATCATACGCGTGAGTATAAAAATACTCTCAGTAGTAGTCGGCAACACATGCGTACATACAGGGGTATTTTATTTACACAAACACATAAATAATTTTTTTAACACAGCCAAATCACATATTGAATTAAACTTAATATATACAAATGTAAAGCGTGTTTTTTTATAGTGTCACAATTTTGAGTTGGCATCACGGCTTTATTTGAGCACCCATTTAACAGCTGATAATTGCTCTATGATTAATTTGCTTTGAAATTTCATTATGAATCGACATACATCAAAACAACGCGTGTTCTTAAATTCTTGAAAACTTTAATCAAAATATTTATTGATATAAAAGGTATTCATTTCCGTTTTTCCCTCGTTGGAAAAATGGAAGAATGTAATTAATGCGTAAAATCGGAATTGTAGTACAAGCAATTCGTATGCTCACATATTTTCTCTCAAGCAACTACATATGACTATAGCCGATTCCAACATACAAAAGCATCTCTACTTCGTTTATGCATAAAAAAACTAAAATTCTCCACAACTATAAATAAAAAGGCAAATGCGTATCAAGAGTACTGACTGTATGTCATACTTATAGTTGGAGTATGCTATTACTCAGACTATGCATATTTAGTTGGACAAAAAATACACGCACCCGGGATATTTATTCATCATGTGCCACCGTATACATAAAAAGTGTTTTTATAGAGTGACACAAGTTTAAATTATAATAAAACAATTTTATGAAATTAACGTTTAAATATGATTTCTCCCATGTAGTCGCCGACACCGCTGCCGCGTCGTAGAAGGCGTCATCAGGAACACAAATTTTCAAAAACTTTTCGCAGCATTTGCGGCCGTATTTTGCCTAATAACTCTTCGAATATTCATTTCTGGGTATTCAGTTGTCTGTGGTTTATCGACGTAGATAAATGACTTAACATAAACCCAAAGAAAATATTTTAATGGGGTTAACTCACACGACCTTGGTGGCTAATTAAGTGGGCCATTACTTGAAATTATTTTTTCATCAAAAGTTTCTTTGGGTAAATAAATTGTAGCGCCCACTTTGTGTCATGTGGCTACGCCCTGTTTTAACCGCATATTAGCAAGATTAATGCCACGTTATTGAGGTACGAAAAAATTTCGAATCATGTTCCTTTACCGTTCACCATTGACAGTAACATTCTGGCCATCAACGTTTTTAAGGATATATGGGCCAATGACTCCGCCAGCGCATAAAGCGCACCAAACAGCAATTTTCTGTGGATTTGATGGTGTTTTGACAAAAAAGTTTTGAATTTTGTATTCTTTGCACTCCAAATCGGACAATTCTGCTTATTTGCATAACCATTCAACCAGAAATGGGCTTCATCGGAAAATAAATTTTTTAATGGAAATTTAAAATCAATAAATGTATTCATTTCAGGTTTTTCTCGTTGGAAAAATGGAAAAATGTAATTTTTTTTGACAAAAAACACAGGAAAAAAATTCAAAAATATTTTTCAAAATTTTGGGTGTTTTTTGAATTTTTGTGCAAAAAATTCCTTACGAGGTGCGCTTTTTTTAAAGTTTTGGTGAGTTTTTAAATTTTTGGTGGCTCCAACGCAAATTGAACATGACAGTGGGTTATAACTGGAAAATTTTTGTTGTGATACTTTTACCCTATGATAACAATAATGATGAAAATATTAGCTTTATTAATTTGTAATAACTAATAATTAATTTTTGATCTCTTTTTTAAAAGTTTTAAGCAGAATTTATAAAATTAATGTACAAAAATGTGTGATGTTTTACAAATTAATGTGTGTGCCCTTAATTATGAAACTTGTATAAGTCATATATTTCTTTGTTCGAGATATTCAGTATATTACATATGAACAAATTCAAAAATATTTTTTAATTATCCGACAGTTCAATTAATATAAAAAATGTCTCATTTACAAAAAAATAATACTATACTTTTTATGCAAAATTATTAATTCAATAAACATTTTAAAATAAAAAAAAATTCTAAGCTTGGTGCGCTTTTTTTTCTCAATTTTGGTGCGTTTTGAAATTTGAAAGTTGACAACGCTGGCAGTTACTAATATTAAGACTATTTACTTTAGTATATTTTTTTAAAGTATTTATTGTCATTAACTGGTTCAAACACGCCAACCGAAATGATGCCCAATATCTTATGAAATTAACACTGAGCGAGCTTGTTACGTTTTGTAAAAAGCGCTGGCTGAATATCATTAAGCATAATTATCAAGGGTCTAATCGTCGCTTTCGATAATCGATTTTAAGATTATTGCATTGGATATCGTAACATGTTATTACTGTGACATTTAGCCTACTGTGCTGATGACAGTATCAATTATTCCTGAATTTATTTGAGAGCCTGTGGTCTAATCGTTGCTTTCGATAACGAGCTTATTCCAACATGGTTTTTTAGTTTGAGATTATGACATTCGATATCGAATCATATTATTAAATTGCAGGATACCGTGCTCAGTACAGTGGGCTAAAAACCCTTCGAGTGGTATTACCTCCTTTGTACATAATTTCTTCTGACCTGAATTTTTAATGAGAAATAATTGTATGTTTTCACATTCAAGCAATACAATTTTTAAACAGTCATTCGTTGTAATTTTTCTCTGTACTTTTTGCATAAATTAAAAAATAAAATTTGCAAAATTGTTTGCAAAATGAACAGAATGCATTTGTGCTTTCTCTAAGGTCAAGGTTTAGTTTATAGTTTCTATAAAATAAAAATATTTAAGTGTTTCAGTTTCTTTTATTATAAAAGTTCTTTATGTCACAAGAATTGATACGTTTTTTTATAGTTTTTGCTTAGCAGATTTTATTTTATTTGTCAAATATTTACAAGGCTGTTGAGAAATTGTTTTAAACGAATTTTTGTAATTTATATTTTTAACTTTATAGTTTTTTCTGTAGAATTTTTTGTTTGTAAGATTTATACCATAATTTTTTAAATTGTTTGTGTATATTCTTTTAAGAAAAAAAAATATATTCAAGCGAAAGGATTGAATAATGATGCATAATATATCTTTTCCTTCTTAGTTGTTTCAGTTTTTTTTTGTGTGAAAAATTGTACTTTAAATAGCCTTAAGAACAATAACAAGCAAGTGTAGTTTTAGTTTTGCCGTTGAGCTGATTTTTATAAAAGTTTGTAGAAAGTTATGGCAAGAGAAAGTTTTGCTGTTCTTTCTTGTCAGTTCTAAATTTATTTTTAATAAATTGAGTTATTTGATGGAAAATCTATTATTTCAAAAGACAATTTAAAGCAAAAAAGTTTGTTTTGTTTTATATAATAAAAAAAATATACAAAGCAGCGTAACTTAAATAATTTAATTTCCTTCAAGCATTTGCTATTTTGGTTTTCTTATCGTAAGTTTTAAAACTTAAAATCTCCAAAGGCTCGTTTGAAATACTCGTATGTTAAGCCTTTTGTTGGTAATAATGCCAGCTAGCCATCAATAGCCCCTGTGCGTTTCGGAGGACCATAAATAAGAGTACAATACAGTCTTAATGTGTAGAAAAAAACGGAAAACAATTAACTGCTCGTATAAATTGTTCCTTTATTGTAAAATAAACCGCTATTATTTCAAGTAGAACAAATAAGTTTTTCTTGCATCTCAAGCGTAATATTAATTAATTATAAATAAATCGCCATAAATATAAAATCTTCTTATGAAATAAGCACACCACAATGCAATTGTTTTGCATTGTATTCTTGTTTCAGTTCTTAAACGCATATGAATTTACACTTGAGTCTCTCTCTCTCTCTCTCTCTGTATTTTGTTGTTTTATATTGCTGGTGCTGCATTCAAAATTTTTGTAACAGAAATTGTTCTGTTTAAACAAATAAAATATTGCACAATAAATAAATACAAAAGCATATTGTTGCTGCAAATTTCAGCTGCAGCATGCACTTTATTGTAAAAAATGTGTTAAATTTTTTTTCTTGCATTCAGTGGAGCGTAATTGCTTTTCTTGTGCTTTCATTGAAAACAAAGAATTATAAACCATTTAAAACGAGAACTTTTGAATAATAAAACAATAAAAATAAAACAGCAAGAAAACAAGTAAGACGTAAATCTAAATTCGAATATGTCTACGCTTTCAACGAATCTTTTGTACCCTATAACTGGAAAAAACCATTAAAAAAACTAGTTCTTACCCAAGTTGTGAACTGAGAAGAGATTTTTGAGCAACTTATTGCAGCCCAATCACGATTTATTATAATTGTGACAGATGTGAAAATTTCATTTATATAATTAAATTCCGTTAAAATTAAGAAAAGTCTTCTACGTTGTACTTCAAGCGAGCAATGACGACATCAAAGCAAAAGTTGGCATCACTGGCTGACTCAACTGGCCCATCTAAGACTGCTTTTGCACACGCAAAGTTTTGTTTGAGAAGCCTCTAGTTTGCGGTATATAAGGAAAAACACCTCTCAATTGTGTTCTTAAAATTTATTGCATAAGTAAAGAAATGCTCAATGCATTGTGCTTTGCTTGACAGAAGCAAAGTACAACAACAACTGCTCAGCTGTTGCTGAGATGTACACTCTTATAAAAGAACTTTGTTCTGCTTCAGGTGGTTGTAGTGAATACCGATTTATTTTGCATGATTGCTTAGAATTTTTTTTCACTTTCCCGCCCCTCAGCATAAATATAAGGACGTAAGCTTTTTTACGAAACCGCTTAGGCAAGCTTGCTTCACTAGAACTTTTACATAAACTTCTCATGATAAAAATGCAATATGCATTTTTTCACAACTCTTCAATTTTAACTTAAATAAAATAAATTTTATATACAAAAAGAATTTACATATTCTTTATTCGAATACAAAAAAAAAAAGCAACATCTTTTACTAAACTATTGTTGTACATATCTGTCGTTGTTGACTTTCTTGTTGTAGCACAAACTTAGGGTTGCATTGAGTTCGAATGAATGTGTGTCAGCAAAACAATAAAACTAAAACTAAACTGTCATTTTAAAGTGAGAAAAGTCGATGCAGGAAACGAAGGCAGAGCACTAAGAAAGAGAATTGCAAGTAGCCTGGTAAAAAGGAATTTTTATTAAACATAAAATTTAAAATTTTAAACATGAGTATAATTAATTATTCGTATTAGGGCAAAATGTGAATTTCTTACCAAATTTAGCAAAAAGCTTGAAACTTTCCAATTAGCAAGCTGAATAAGAAGGAATTTACTTCTATTAAGAAAAATTAAAAAGAAAGCAATATTATATTCGTGGAAGCAGAAAACGCCTTTAATTCGTCTAGCTGAATATAAACAAAGTTGATAATGCACTAAACATATGACATCAAGCTATTCAGAAAAGCAATAAAAATATAAAAATGTGTAAGAAACTTTTTATTTAGCTAGCTGAACTGCGGGTAATTATTTAATTATAAAAAACTTGTTATTTTATAACACAAGAAATACAACATTCTTTGTATTCAGCCAGCTGAGTATAAATTTTTGTTGCAAAAAACTAAAATTGTAACAATATTCTATTCAGCAGTGAAATTCAAATGTATTTTTTTTTAAATAATTTTTAATATTTCAAAAACTCTAGCTGCCGGGAAAGGGAGTACATACATATATAAAACTATATCTTAAGCTGAATTGGCCCAAAATATTTGTCTATAGTGTAACACATATTAACTATTTTTATTGCATACCTATAGAAGAAAACTGCAATTCAGCTAGCTGAATTTGAACATTTTATAAAATACCGGAAAGTTTACTTTGCAAAGTCTTAATTCAGCTGGCAGATAGTATTCCTCACTCTGTCTTTCACACATCTGAATTAGGACTTTGCTGAAAGAGACATGGTTTTTATTAACACAAATCACAAAAGTATATATCTTTTGATTAATATGTATGGTTATGTATGTGTAATTCCAACATTTTATAATATGTATCTTATCATCAGGATAACAAAAGTATGTACGTATACCTAAGTACTAAAATATAGCTAAGTAAAAAGTCAAGTTTCAGCTAGCTGAATATGAAAAATTCCAATTTTTAAATTACTTACATGCATATGTACATATGTTTGTATGAACATACACATATGTATGTATATGAGAGGAAAAAGCTAATTAAATGTGGTTATATAAACCTTACGGCTTATTCAGCTAGCTGAATTAGGAAACTAATAATATATTTAAAACATAGAAAAATGTCAATGTCAAGCTAGCTGAAGCTGAATAAGAAAAAAATATTAAATCTTTTAAAGATATCATAATTTATGAAGATAATTTATTAAAAAGTCCTATTCAGCTAACTGAATGAGGAGTATAAAAATTTCAAATTAATTAAATTCATATATATGTTTGTATGTATGTATGAGAGAAACAACTAATTAAAAGTGATTATACATAGGCCTTACAGTTTATTCAGCTGGCTGAATTGGGAAAATATATTATATAGATGTCATATATTATATAGAAAAAATTCAATTCTAGCTGAATAAGGAAAAATTTTAAAATTTTTAAACATATGATTTATGAATACAATTGATTGAAAAGTCAAATTCAGCTAGCTGAATAAGGTGTATATAATTTTTAAACTACTTGCATTTGTATGTTTATATGTATGTATGTACATATGTATGAGAGAAAAAAGCTAGTTAAATGTGGTTACATGGAAACCTTACAGCTTATTCAGCTAGCTGAATTAGGAAAATAAGAATATATTTAAAACAGATGTCATATATAATATAGAAAAAAGTTTAATTCAGCTTGTTGAATTAGGGAAAAAATCAAAAATCATATCATGATTTATGAAGAGAATTTATAAAAAGGTCTTATTCAGCTAGCTGGGTTATACAATTTTTGATTACTTACATTAATTTGTATGTTTATATGTATGTATGTATAAATGAGACAAAAAAGCTAATTAAATGTGGTTATATATAAGCTTATTCAGATAGCTGAATTAGAAAAATAATAATATATTTAAAACAGATATAATATAATAATATATAATATAGAAAAAAGTCCTATCCAGCTAGCTGAATAAGGCGCATTAAATCTTACAGCTATATTTTTAGTACACGTCATGTATAATATAGAAAAAAGTTCAATTCAGCTAGCTGCAAAAATTTCTTAAACATATCAAGATTTGTAGAGAGAATTTATTCGAAAGTCCTATTTAGCTAGCTGAATAAGGGGCATAAAATCTTAAAGCTACTCTTTGGTAGCAATTATTAACTGAAAGAATTTATTTAAAACTTTCTTAACATTTAATTCCTTTAATATACTGCCTAGAAATATTTTTATTGTTGTGGTCTTGTAAATTTAACACTTATTGTTTATTCATATTCTTTGGGGCAAAATTCTTCACTTGTTATTTTTATTTCTTTATTTTGTATTGTATCCCATTTTATTCCGCTATTTATCATATGAATATGTCTGATGTTCGTTCACATTTGTGTTGTTCTAAGTTATAAAAAAAACAGGAAGTTTTTCTTAACTTGTCACAGAATGTCTAACAAATATATGTATGTATATAAAAAAAGCTGTTGTCTGTCTGTATGTCAGTTAAAGTTTTATGCCCTATCGCAAGGGGAAGTATAAATAAAAAATTCCAAACAAAGAAACGACAAAGTGACAATAACTTTCAGCTAGTGTCATTTAGTCAGTTGTGTTTCACAAATGTTATCCAAAGAAGTGAGTATGTCTAGAGTAAGTCCATCAGTCATTTATTCATACTACATGTTTGAATGTTGTTGCTTTGTTTACCATCATTAGTTATCTTAAGTTTTATTGTTGATGTTGTTGTTGTTGTTGGTTTGTTTGATGCCTGCTTACTTGCTTGCCTGTCGTAAAGGAGCAAAACTTTCATCTGGAAGTTTTGATTTTCTTTTCAAAACTCCTTTCTTTATATCAACTTTTATATGTTGGTATTCTATTCAAATGTATTTTTTACAACGTTTGTGCTTAATTTAGTTTTATTTTTATTTTGTTTTTCAACTCAGTTGCCGGAGTGTGTCCCAGTTGGCCATGTTGTTGTGATAAGCTTTAATATTATAAAGATTTAGGAGCTTGCTAGAGCTTTCCTTGAAATATCAAATCTAATGGAAAACTTTGAAGTGCAATGAAGAAGTATTTACTAATCGCTTGCACATATTGTTTATTTTGTAAAATCAAAGAGTGTATGTAAACCATAAATAGAAAGGCAATTTTTTTTGTATAACTTTTGGAATTCGTTTACCATGAAAACGACTTAACTTGGATAAAACAAATAAGCTTCAATTTGTTTGCACGTTAAGACGTTTTGGAATGAGCTTTTTGTTCTGATTGCCATTATCGTTGAGCCTAGTATTAAAAATTGCTTCGAAGGACCATGAACAAACATTCATACCTAACATAATGTTTTCAAATTATGTTTACTCCTTCGTGGCTCAATAAGGCGCAGAGCTGGTGAATTGTTGGCAAACAACTAGATTAATGCTTTCTCAGCATTTTCTTCATAATATTTTTTATTTTTGTTTTTTTATAGTGTGAGCATGAGTTCATGACATTACAGCCAACTGGGACATTACGTTCAATTGCTTGTTGACATATTTTTCTGCCACATATTTAAATGACAATCGAACTTGTTGACTTTTCTTCATCTTGTTTGCTGTTGGATTTTCTTTTGTTTTTTTGTTCTTAAACATTTTAAATAAAAAATTCTCACATCATACATAAATATTTTATATGTAAATGCAAAAGTTGCATTGTATTTATAAATAAATCATCTTAGGGATTTTATTTAAAATCATAAGTCGACATAATATACCAAAAATATATGTGTATATATATTTTTACTTCTGTAACCTACAACTGTCTTTTACTGTCTCTATTATTGAACCAAGAAAAGTTGAACAACATTTTCTAAATGACAGTAGAAAAACTTAATTGAAATGGGTAAACCAACAATTATTCTTGTGCTTTTCACAAGAATATATGTATGAGCAATGCAATCTACAGGCTCTTAAATATGAAGTAAATAATACAATTTGACTGACTTGTGAAGGAAGGGCGTTTATTTCTAATTTATTATGAGTAGAAAACAATGAATGGGAACCAAACCTGTGTAAATTTTTCTTTATAAAACTTTTTCTCTAACGACCTTATAAACAATAGAAAATAAAAACTTGATATGCAAAGATTCAACTCAACATTGAAACTGTTTAAGGACTAGACTTAAATAAGGGACATTATAAGATTATTTCTGACTTCTGAGAAACTTTTCATGCTGCCCTCTTAAAGCACTTGTATTTATTTAAACTTTGCCATAAATGTTTTTATCATAAATACATTTTTAATGATATATATATATGTATATTTTTTTTTGTAAAAAAAAGTTTAGTCTGTTACTGTGTGAATGCATGTGTGGCTGGGTAATTTGTTCTTTTATTTTCCTTATAACAACTTTTCTTCCGTTTGCTAGAAAATCTAATGAGAAAAAGTTTCTTTCATTTACTTATAATTTACTTATACATATACGAGTATACATATGTTCTATCATGTTTGGACCTTAAATGAAATTTTCAAGTAAATATATTTAATTTTATTATTGCAATTTGTTTTTTGAACTTTAAGACAAATTAATGAAACAATGCATAAGTTATTAAATGTTTCACAGAACACCAACTTACTTAATTACATCAAAAACTCGAAAATTGTTTTTAATTATTTAATAAGCAAGTGATTTTAATTTGAGTTTAATATTTGAAGCTCGCACTGTTCAAAAAGAGCCATTAAGTATTTTAAGGATATAATCGTTATGTTGGGGCATATAGAATAAGTATTCATATCAATTTCCTTAAAACTTTGCGTCTGGGGCGCTAAACGAAGCAGCAAATACTTATTTTTTTTCGGTTAAAAGAACCATGCGTGATGAACCAATTTTAAAAGTTAAATATTAGTTAAATATTTTCTTTCTAAATTAAAGTCAACTACCCTTAAAAATACATACGAAAAAGTTAAGCGAACTCATTTTAAGTTCACTTATTTGTAAATCAGTATAAATCCAAGATCGCTTGTGATTTAGGTTAAAATTATTTTTTACCCGTATGCACAATAGATATTAAATTCCTGGCACTAACAGTTCTAAGTCCTTTACTGAATATTATTTTATAAATAAAAATAAAAAAAAATAATTCTGCGAAAAAACCCGACTTCAATGCAAAGATCTGAAGTAAACTTTTAAGAAAAATTAAAATTTGTTGGTTAAGATGAAATATATGAAATATAAAATTAAATTTTAATGGTTGTGCCTGCGCCCATTTTCTTTACTTGTCAGATTGTGTATTTTTCAGAGCTCAGGGTGTATGTTAAGATTTTTTAAAATCGATAAAGGAGCACCACTTAAAATAAAATATTAAATTTTAATGGACGTGCCTTGGTCCTTTTTTTAAAATCCGAGATTGTGCGTTTTTCGGAGTTCAGGGTGTGTGTTAAGTTTTGTAAAACTCCGTAAAGTAGAACTATGTAAAATATAATAATAAACTTTAATGGGTGTAGCCCGCCCAATTTTTCAAATGTAACTACAAGAAACAAAGGTGTTTGCTAAATTTTTCAGCAATCAAAGAACTAAAATATCATAAAATTAAATTACAATGAGATCAATTGAAAGCTGTAACCTATCACACAAAAAAAAATACAGTCGTTCTAAACTGCACCGAGCTATGAAGTAACAGTGTAAAAACAAAATACAGACAAACTGATAACCTCCTTCTTATATTGAAGTCGGTTAAAAATAATTTTAATATTTAAATTAAAAAAAAAATCAATTTAATTCAAAATTAAATTTTTTATTTTTCACCAAAATTATGAAATTAATAATGCGAATTGAAATATTGAAAAAAAATTTTTATTATTAATAATTTATGCCCTAATTCTGTTCGACGATTGTATCGTCTTGTCTATGGACGAAAAAAGGCCGCAGTTGTGATTCTTTAAAACAATTATTATTTATTCTCTATGCTAGAAGGTTCGTATATTTGCTTTATGATCCAATACATATTTTTTATATATATTTTTCGAACTATTGTATAATACTTTATAGTGCATTTAAACCTGCACAAAATCTAGCAGATTTTAATTAAAATCGTCATGAAAATCTATACCGTTTACACCAAGTTTTTTTTGTTTGACATTTATCAAGATTTGTTTATCCAAAACAAAATCCGTTAACTGACAAATGCCGAAGGCTATAACGAAACAGCTGCAATGTATCCAATTCGTATACCTTTTTAAGCAGACCGTAGCTAATTCAATCATATTTTGTATAAATGTGTTGCACAGGGTGGTAAAAATAAAATAAAAATAAGATTTCCTTTTGTATAGGAAATCTAGTAAAAAGCAGCTAGATTTAGCTCGAAAGCTCGGTAAGTACTAGATGTAAATGCCCAATTAATTTTATTTTTATATTTTAAAAACATGGCAATAAAATTTTTACTTTTAATTATTAAAGACAACATTCATTTTTGAAGAAAATAATTTAGAGAATTCAAACAAAAGAATTCAAAAGTATTTTCAAGCAAAATCGTCTTAAATCTTCTTACTGAATTAGGGCATTAATATTTTTAATAAAATATAATAATCGCCCATGTGACAGAGGTCAATTCCGTTCGAAAACGAAATTGAATACAGTGGCCGCTAATTGTATGGAGAATTTTTTTTTTGATTTCTAATAGTCCATCCCCCAAAATCGGTTTATTTTTATGTTAAAAACAGAATACAAAAAAATTTCATAGCGATAAGTTGTGTTTTAAGGGGTGCGTCCGCTCCTCAAAGTTCGCCCTCAAGCCCATATATTCCATGTATTTTTTATTTTTTATGTTTAGTTTTCTTTTGACTATATGTAAATAATAAAATAAATAAATGAAATAATTAAATAGATATAAGGACTTATTGTACATGCTTAATATAAATATATTATATATAAATATAATTTTGGTACATACAATTTTCGATATTTTGATGGTGATCATTAAGTCATCAATCAAAATCATTATTTTCTAAAATATTAATTTTAGCAAAAAACTTTCCTTTAGACTAATGTCGTTGACTAAAAGATCTAAAATATTGCCATATATCATATTCTTGTAAAATGATTTCTTAAAAATATAGTCATATGCAAAAAATTACATTGAAAATGGGCTTGAAAGCCAACTTTGATGGGCAGACGCACCCCCTGAAACACAACTTATTGCTATGCAATTTTTTTGTATTTTCTTACATAAACTTGAACCTAATTACCATTATTTTTACCATTATTTTTTTGTATTTTTTTTTATTTTTTTATTTTATTTTATTTTTTATTTTAAACAAACACAACCCGCAAAGCGATTAGCTTGTCTGCAGAAAACACCCAGAGTCTATGGTGGGAATCGAACCCACGACCTCTGGACTGAGAGGCTAGCATCGCTGCCACTCAGCCACAGGGGCACCCTGGGGGAAAACATAAGAAATCAATAAAAAAAATAAAAAACGGCCACCCTACTGGACATACCTGACAAATTCCCGTATTTTAGTTTTAATTTTTAGACACCATCTCTTACAAAGATGGGGTGTATTGAGTTCTATTTCCGAACGGAATTGAACTCTGTGACATGGCCGAATATGTATTATTTTAATCAAAATGTTTATTGAAATGAGTAAAAAAATTAATTGCAAGTTAAATATAAATAAGTTAATCTAATGATTAAATTAAGCAAGTTGGTAATTGAAATAATGAACAAAATAATTTAAAAACTTTCTTCAATAAAGTAAACCATTTAATTTAGACACGTGGCAGAGATCAATTGAATGCTTGATTAATTTCAACAAGCAGAACAATTGCTCTATTTAAAAATATCGAAGTATGTGTATTTATCTGATGTTAAGTGTAAATATATTAATATGACGAACCTGAGTTTGTTGTTTCATAAGCAACGTCTATATATGCATTTTGTTTCTGCTTAAAAAACTCATCACTTCACTTCAGCAAAAAAAATTTTTAAGAAAAGCTAAAAAAATTTATATTTATAGAAAAATTCTCAAAATTTTATTGAGAAGTACATACGCATACGTTAAAAAGCCTCAAACAAAAACTTTAAAACAAACTACAAACGCTTCTGAGCCTGTTTTTAATTTTTCACCACCTTTTTATTTCACTAATATGGTCTTATGTTCCACTTTGGAACGACGGGAATAAATATATTTTCACTTCGCAATTTTTAATTTTGCTCTTACTGTTGCCCAATGTGGCAACTAATTGACGAAAGGTTGTGAAAGACGGTGTCCGAATCGAATAAGAATGTTTGTTGCGAAATCTTTTTAACTAAAAATTCTATTAAAAAAAGCCATTTCAATTTTTCTGTTTAATGTAAAAAACAATTAAGTCAAGTTGTAACTTAATTAAATGATATTTACAATATCAAACAACGACTTTAATTGAAAATAATACTGATGATAATTTTCTCTCTCTGACGCTGATTATGAATTCTTTAAATCCAGAATTATATCATTGAAAAGACCAAAGAAATTTTACTTTTCTTTTAAATTAAATTTAAAAATAATAGAAATTTATTTAACCATTTTCAGCATGGGTGTCCAACTGCAGCACGGCCATAGTCATGGAGGCGGCTCGGGTCACAGTCACGGTGGCAAAAGTAAGAAATCGAAAAAGTCCAATAAAAATGCTATAAAAGCCGACTGTCAAATTACATGCCCCACTCCACCTACTGCACGCTTAGAACAGGGAATCTCGCCTGATGCCGAACTGCCCTCGGCCGGCTTGCAGACCTTCTCCTATCAAAATTCTCGTTCTGTTAGTGAAGTTAATGCCGAAATGTCAGCTGTTATGGCTGAAACTGCAGCCGGTGGACATCATCATGGTGGCTTAGCCGGAAAGGAAGCAGAAAATATTAATGTTAGAGCTGCATTTATACATGTCTTGGGTGATGTGGTTCAAAGTATTGGAGTATTTGTGGCGGCTTTGGTAATTTACTTCAAACCGGAATGGTCTTTAGCTGATCCGATTTGCACCTTTGTCTTTTCTATTATTGTGCTCTTTACTACATTCGCTATAATGAAGGATGCCTTGTTGGTAAGTGAGATGTATGCTTAAGGCAAATATATTAGCTGTTTTAGCTTAACATCTTTTTACAATTGTTATTTAAATATTTCATAAGCCATTAATAATTTGATAAAAAACAGTAATTTCAAAGAATTCACACTTAAATTAAAATTATGTTTGTTTTGTAATATTTTTGTTATGTTTTATTTTCTCCAACATCAACCATAATTTTTTGGCATAATTTTTTTTTTTGCTGAAGTTGCTTGCACGAGTATTCCATTTGTAACCAAAAACTCATTTATCATTTTATATTCTGTATAATGTAAATTCATACAATAATATTTTAACAAACATTTTTCTTTCTCCATCATTGTTATTTATTTTATATTTTTTTTTTGTTTTGTTTTAATTTTATCTTTTTATTCGGCTTGTTGAGTTTTTTGTTTGTGCTCTCTTTCCTGTGTACAAAATAAAATAAATAAATGAAGAGGATAAAGCAAAAAAAAATGAATTCAAATCGCGCCACTAGAGATTTTTAAATTGAACCAAAAGCTTATTTTGTAATTTGATGTCGTAAAAAAATAACAAAAATTATTTATTTTATTGTTTAGCTTCAGTGGTTGAGCTCAAGAGAACAGTGGGAGAAAGTCGTTAAAATTTTTTAAAAGGAAAATTAATATCAAGGTGTTTATTAATATAACACAGTCGGTAGAATTAAGAAAAACTTAGAAATAGAAACAACTAAACTCAAGCTTATAAGTTAAGAACATGACTATTCAGCTAGCTGAATTAAGTTTTTTTTTGATTTTTCAGCTTGATACGGGAAATAATGACTAAAACTAGATAATTAATATGATATTGTAATATCAGAATTGTAGTATTTAGCAAGCTGAATTACAAATTTTTAATGTAATTGTTATAAAGCTTCTATTTAAGAATTTATATATTAGTTGAAAAAATTAGTATTCTGCTAGCTGAATTAAGATTTTTTTATGCCTTAGCTCGACAAGGGAAATAATTAATTTTGATTTTAGCCAGCTGAATACAAAAGTAAATAAATAATTTAATAATAAAATTGCATAATTGTAGCATTCAGCAAGTTGAATTACAAATTTTTAATGTAATTGTTACAGGGATTCTATTTAAGAATTTTTATTTTAGTTGATAAAATGAGTATACAGCTAGCTGAATTAAGTTTTTTTGTGTTTTAGCTTGATAAGGGAAATAATGACTAAATTTTAGCCAGCTGAATAAAAAATTTCATTATTAATATAATAATATAATATCAGAATTGTAGTATTCAGCAAGTTGAATTACAAATTTGTAATGTAATTGTTATAAAACTTCCATTTAAGAACTTTTATTTCATTTGAAAAAATTAGTATTCGTCCAGCTGAATTAAGATTTTTTAATGTCTTAGCTTGACAACGGAAATAATTAATTTTGAGTTTAGCCAGCGGAATAAAAAAGTAAATAAGTAATTTAATAATATAATGTCAGAATTAAAGTATTCAGCAAGATGAGTTAATAATTTTTAATGCAATTGTTACAAGGCTTCTATTTAAGAAATTTTATTTTTCTTAAAAAAACGAGTATTCAGCTAGCTGAATTGATTTTTCTGAGTTTAAGCTTGCAAAAGATAGTAATGATTACATTTTGATTCTAGTCAGCTGAATAAAAAAATAAGTAATTACATAACATAGTGTTCGAATTGTACTATTATGCAAGCTAAATTAAAGTTTTTTGAATGTAAATGTTATTTAGCAATTTTTATTTTGGTTGAGAAATCGAGTATTCAGCTGGCTGAATTAATTTTCTTTTGAAATAATAACTAAACTTTAATTTAAGTCAGATGAATGAAAAAGTAAATAAGTAATTTAATAAAATAATGTCAGAATTGTAGTATTCAACAAGCTAAATTGATTGCTTTAAATGTAATTGTTACAAAATTGTCTTATTCATATTCAGCCGGTTGAATAACGAATTCCTTAAGTAATAAAATAGAAAAGTAGTAGCTATTAATTCGTGTTTCGTTTCCTACGTAAAATCAAGATACTTATTAGCGATATTATATTTATACTTTAACAAGATATTGTGAACATTTTTGTTTCAATGATAATTATTACAATTCAGCTTGCTGAATTAAAATAAATTGAACAAATATCATAATTTGTTAGCCAAATGTATAATTACAGCGAAATATTTGTAATTCAGCTGGCTGAATTGATTAAAAACTTGCTATATTGTTGAAAAAAATACTTTTATTCAGCTAATAGAATAATATAATATATATATATATATATATATATATATATATATATAAAATTAATATTGAACAAAACGAGTTGAGAAGAAGCTCTATTCTATTTTTTTCATATCAATCATAAATAATATTTTTTGATATTCAGCTACTATTAGTTTTGCATACTAATAATAAATAATGTTTGCTATTCAGCTAGCTGAATTTGTCTTTAGCAAGTATAAAATAGTTTCTTATACAAATTTTTAACAAACAACAATTTACATACATTTATGATCTTTAGAGCGTTATATTAATAGTATCATAACTTTTTAAAATATGAACGAGTATCTAAATTCAACTACATTAGATTTAGAACTTTTGACTGTTACCAACCACTGTTGCCCTTGAGGTCTAAAAATATTTATATATGCTACTGTTTTGTATGATTATTTTGTTAACAATTGTGATTTTGTTGTTTATTTTATGTATTTTTTATATTTTCATTTCATCGTTGCTGCTGCTGTTCCTGTTCTACCTCTTCGGATTTCAAACAACTGAAAAAAATACATATAAAACCAACGCACGTCTCGGTTATGCCTGTCATCGCCTGCGGTTAAAAATGATAAATATACATTTATGGGTATATTAATGCATGCCTTTGTGTGTGTATTTGGCAAAATTAAACTTTATACCACCATTGCCATTCCTGCTATTTTGATGCCCATTGCCATTGCTGCTAATTGTGCTGTTGCTTGCCGAAACAATCGCAAATAACAATAAACAAATATTAAAATCTATTGTAACAATTGCTTTTTCTACTATCACATTGAATGTGTGTGTGGGCACATTTATGTTTTTGTGAAAAAGGTCCTTATGGAAGGTACACCCAGTTATTTGCATTATGCGGAAGTTCTTAATACTTTCCAACAAATCGAGGGCGTAAAACGTGTTCATAATTTGCGTATATGGGCTTTGAGCATTAATAAAATTGCGTTATCTGTGCACTTGGCAATTGGTAAGTACAAACAATAATAATGACATGAATCCTTATTACCAACATCAACTACAACAACATAATTATACCCCTCTATGTGCTCATGTACACAATTAAACATACTGATACCGCTGAAATGAGTGCAAAAATCATTTCATATCCTGATTTACTAAGTGAAATTTGTTTTTAGAAATTTTTAGTTCATATTTGTAACAAGTCTCATTGGATTTTCAATGATCTGTTTTATTGTATGCATGGGCTCGTATGTATGAACTGGCAATGGGTTGTACTGTTGCCACAGAATCTAGCAGCATAACACTGCCCGCCCGCCTGCCACTAAACAACAAGTATTTTAAATGTCGAGTGAGTGTTTTGTTTAATTATTTTGCCAATTTGTGCTGACTTTTATTGCATCTGTGCATGTGTGTATGTCTGTATGTGTGTGTGTGACTGGCCGACATATAAAAATTTTCTCTCTCTCTTCTCTTATCACTACATAAATATATTTTCTTTTTCCTAATTTTTATAATTGTTATATTGTGTGATTTTATTTTTATTGCTAAACAAGTGCTTTTGTAAATGACAATTATTTATTACAATACTTTTGAATTTAGCATCTATTCGAAGCATGTACGTGCATGTTTTTAAAATATATAAAATTTTCATTCAAATTCAATAAGCCTTGAGGCCTTGAGCTTACAACATATTAAATAAAATAAAATTTAATAAAATCAGTCCGCATAAATGATTATTTTTTTCAAATGAAATTACTTTAATGAGTGCATTTTGTTTAAAATTGTGTTATCTTACTTGTAACGAATTTCATATTTACTATTATTTAATTATAAAAAGTTTATTGCTAAAAAAATTTCCATTGCAAAAATTAATTTTTCGAAAATGTATTTTTATGAGCGATATTTTTCGTAAAGGATATTTTGTGATGAAATTTTTTTAAAAGTTTTCTTGTTTTTATGGTTAAGCATTGTCGATATGCATTTTGTTCCCGCTTTTGGAACTCATCAGTAAATTTCAAACCAAAAATTTTTTTAATTTGCCTAACGAACTTCGTATGTTTATACTAAGACTTTCGATACGTCATTGAAAATCACAGTATACAAACACAATGAGGGCAATTATGAATTAAATTCTGCGTGAAAATTTTCCCTAAGAACAATTCCAACCAATAGCAAGTAATAGGGAAAACAAAAAACGGTAATTGGAAAAAGCAGAAATTTCTGGCGGAATTTTATTCATAATTATCCTGAATAAGTTAAAAAACCTCAAACAAAAATCTTTACAAAACATGCATCATCTATTTTTTTTTTGTAATCTGTATTGTTGCTAAAAGTCACTTGCTTGTAAGGTACTTTTTGTCAAATAAAATTTTTAAAAAAGGTACTTTTTGCAGAAAGGTCTTTATAATACCTTCTACTTTTTGCATAAGTACTTTTTTTAAAAGATACATTTTGGAATAGGTACTTTTTAAAAAAGGAAATTTTTGTAAAATTAACTTTTGCACAAGGTACTTTTTGTAAAAGTTAATTTATTTTAAAGGTACTTTTTGTAAGACGTACTTCTTGTAAGAGGTACTTTTTAAAGAAGTAACTTATGTAAAATATAATTTTCGTAAAAGGTACTTTTTGTTAGCGGTACTTTTTGTAAAAGGTACTTTTTTTAAAAGGCACTTTTGTAAAAAGAACTTTTTGTAAAAGGTACTTTTGGAAATGTACTTTTTGTAAGATGTACTTTTTGTAAAATATGCTTTTTGTAAAAGGTACTTTTTGTAAAAGGTACTTTTTATAAAAGGTGCTTTTAGTAAAAATAACGTTTTTTAAAGGTACTTTTTGTAAAAAATATTTTTTGTGAAAGGTATTTATTGTAAACAATACTTTTTGTGAAACGTACTTTTGTAAAAAATACTTTTTGTGAAAGGTACTTTTTGTAAAAAATACATTTGTTGTAAAAAGTGATTTTATGCAAAATAAAATTTATGCTAAAGCTGTTTTTTTTTAAAGAAACTTGTGGTACAAAGTGATAAAATTTATGCTAACGGTGTTTTTTTAAAGAAACTTATTGTACAAAGTGATTTTTTGTAAAATAATTTTTTTAAGAACCTGGAAATTAAAATTTTTGTAAAGTTGTTTTTTTTGTAAAAGTTAATTATTTAAAAGATACTACATATTTGAAAATGTGTTTTCTGCAAAAGGTGCTGTTTGTTAAAAATACTTTTTTTTACGTTATGTTTGTAAAGGGTACTTTTTTAAAAGGTACGTATTGTAAAAATGTACTTTTTGTTAAGAATACATTTATTTTGGTGAATGTTCCTAATTGTAAAAGGTACTTTTTGGTAAAAATCTTTTTTTTTTAAAGTAGTTCTTATAAAATAATTTTTGTAAGACTCTTTGGTAAATAAAATTTTTGTAAAAGTTCCCTTTTTTAAAAGTTAGTTTTTGAAAAACTGTTTTCAGTAAAAGGTACCTGTTGTTAAAAATAGTCCTTTTAAGAGGCAATTTTTGTAAAAGATACTTTTTGTTATAAGTCCTTTTTTTTTTGGTGAATATTACTAATTGTTAAAGGTAGTTTTTGTAAAAATCTTTTTTCAGTACTAACTGTAAGAAGTACTTCTTCTAAAATAAATACTAAAATACTTCTTTTAAGAGGCACTTTTTGTAAAAGGTATTTTTTGTTAAAAATCCTTTTTTCGAAATAGTACTAAATGTAAAAAGTACTTTTTGTAAAATTTTTTTTAAAATTTTTGTAAAAATTACTTTACGTAAAATGTAGTTTTTTTAATAGATCCTTTTTGTAAAATAAGTACTTTATCCAAAATGTACTTTTTAAAAAGGCTATTTGAAATGGACTTTTTAAAATTTATTTTAAACTAAATTTTGTAAAAAGTAATTTTTGTAAAATATTTCATAAATATTTTTTTTAAGAATAAACAATTCTTGGATGGTTTGTTTTTTGGAAACGTTACTTTTTTCAAAGTGCACTTTTATAAAAAGTACATTTTTGGTAATTTTTTTAAATGGTATTTATTTTTTGTTAAACGTCACCAAAGTGAGATTTAATGAAAACAAAAAGAACATTTTGAAAGTGTGTGTTTTGGTTTTTATACAAATTATTAAAAGTCAAGCAAAGTCTTAATTTGTTTGATTTTCTTCAGCGAAAAATTTTTATGAAAAACCAAAAAAAAAATAAAAAATATGACGACGGCAGAGTAACTGTGAAAAAGTCATCAACTTGTTTGTTTTAGTGAGTATGTGCGATTTCCAAAGTACTTTGCGGTAGTTAAAATAAAGATGGAATATTTATAAATTTTGTTCTGTCTCTTTTCTTTTTATTGTATGTATGGTGAACTTTGACACTCAGCCATATGTTCGAACATCGATGCCTGAGCATATGCGTTATCCGACATGACACTCATACCAAGTTCATGGCTAATGGAGATACCCATGGAGATCCCCATGCAGTAAATATGATTTTTATAACGAGATTTAGGCAATTAGGTTCTACATATCTATTTCATAAAACAAGCAAAAACAAATGTGTTCTTTTACGATTGCAGTTATTTATATTCTTTTTAGAAATGGCCATTATTACTTAGTATGTTAGTTCGCTTTAAAATTTATTGTTAAATTTACAAAAAGAAGTATACGCTATTAATCTTACAAAGGAAAAATATGTTTGTACGATACACACTTATTTCCTCTCGTTTTTCTTCATCCGACTTGAAGAGAAAAATCACAAGAGAAACAAATTTTCTATAATTTATTAACGACATAAACCACAAAAACACCTCAAACAAAAATCTCAGACGACGAAAAATGATAGACAACTCACTTTGAACTCGCATAACCTTCTACCTAATAACCCACCAAGCAAAATTGGTATGAGCACTTGCTTACCTTTCGCACTGCAAAGTTGGTACGAGTAGTCAGCCAGCCAAACCAGCCAACTGTCTCTCAGTCAGCATCCACCATCACCTTAAAACATTCAACCAAACGTAACGTAACGCACAACTCTTGTGTAACTCCAGGCCATTTATTAAATGCATGCTTCGTTGGCTGCACAAAAATTCTGTTGCATGAATGTTTAACGCAGAAAGGATAACAAACAAACAAACAAACAAGCAAGCAAAAACCCAAAAGCTACAATCTAGCAACTTGGAATGAATGCAAGAAAGAAACCAAGGTTACGAGAAAGACGGTAGTGAATACAGCGAAATGTTTGGAAAAAATGTTTAAAGGAATTTTACGAAAAAAAAGAGGTGCACAAATCTAAAATAATAATAATATTTCACTAAAACCAAGATATAAAAACTAGTGAATCTTAAATATTTATTCCTAATCGTAATCGAAATTTAACTGCTCTGGTCCTATCCGGCATATTTTGTGCTCTACACGATGATGCCTTTAAGAATCTTACTTTAGAACTTTAAGATACCAATTCTAAGCTTTTTATTTAACTGAATTGAATTTACTTACAAAAAATATTGCGAAAATAGAGTTGGAGCAAAAAGAAAAGGGTTTGAATAAATTTTTCAATATGAAAAGGATATCTTAAATTCGTTGCCATTTTAGCTGTTCGCTTTTTTCCCCCTGTCATGAATTTAAAGAAAAAAAAAAAAGAATCCCACTTCTTTTCCTAAACGTAAAACAAGAATAATTTCTTTTAGGTTTTTTTCCTATTCACTCCATGTTAAAATAATTTATTGTTTAAGGAAGTTTTCGTTTTTACTTCAATAATTTTTTCTCTCCTTAATTTCAACTAAGGTCCTAACCTTGCCTTGCCTTGCCTGTATGCCAGTCAGGCAAGGAAACGTAACACCAGGAAGTATGGAAATAAAGTATAAACGAATGAATGAGCAAAAAATTAAAAAAAAAAAACAAAAAAAAATCAAGAACTTTTGAGACAGGACAAGTTTTGTTGCGTTTATAGTTTGAAAGCGAAATGATTAATGTAAGCGGCAATAAGAAGAGAAAAAAAAATGAAGAATAAAACTAAATAAACTTAACTAAAAAGGACAATTCAAGTCATGTGGAAAGGAAAAGTTGTGGGATATATTTAAAACTTACCACGCAAAAAAAAAATGAAACAAAAATAAATTTATGGCTTTTAAATGGAAATGAGGAGAAAAGCAAAACAAATATATAAAATCACAATGACTTCTTAATAAAGTTTAACCTAAAATATTTTATTTATTTTTTATTTATTAAACTTTAATTTCATTTTTATGCAACACTGGTTTTTTTGTTGTTAAACTTTCAATTTGTTGTTGTAGATTAAGCTCTAAAAACAAAAAAAGTATAATAATGAGGCGAGTTTTTTGTAATAGTTTTTGTTTAAGTGTTTGCTGTCTTTCTCTCTTTTCTTTTTTGCCTATGAAAATAACAATAAAAAATGATAGTGATCAACAACTTCATTATCTTAATTAGTATTGTTAACGAGTTGACCGGGTCTAAAATGCACACAGCCAGCTGCTGAGCAGCATTAAAAATGAAGTACTTTAACTTACACATTTCCTCCCTCCTAACAGAGAAACTCAAACACTAGAAAAACTTTATTTTTGTTTTGTTGTTGTTTTTTAATTTCTAATTCAGGAATGACTGAACTGAACCCACAACAATAGAAAACTAAACTTGTTATTTTCTCGCAACTAGCACCACCACGAGCAACAACAACATCATAATCATTTTCAACTTTATACACATCATCATTAAAGTGATTATGGTCGTCACAGCCATTGCAGCATCATCACAGTCATCACTGTTAGCGTCTACAGTTGCACATAGTGATGTTGCAGCAACGTCATTACAACCATAACTAACTAAGCGTTTGTATGATGGCTTATTTTAATTTTCTCTCGTTTTTGTTGGTTTCATCTTGTGGACCTTAATATTATTTTTTATACAAAACTTTAAATGAAAACTATTTTTAAATGGTATTTTTCTCAAGGGATATAGACATAGAGAGGGAGCTTTGTTCTTAGTTTTGGTTTTTTGAAGCAATAAGAAGGCAAAAGTTATACTTAATTCCATTTGATTGTGGTATTGAGCTTAAAAAAGAGTATTTATAGTATAGAACAGGTAATATTTCTCTAAGGCAGTTTTTAGCAGAGATTCTTTTTATGGAAGTGAGTTTTTGTCTTATTCTGTATTTTAAAAATACAAAAATGAAAAATTTCACTTAAAGTTACTTTAAGGGTAGCCCTACATTTGTTATATTATTGTGCAATAGTTTATATTGTACAATAAAAATTTTGAGGGATTTTATGTGTTAAAATTAAAAAAATGTGGAAAATAGTAACCAAAGATGCGCATACATTTGCAATATTATTGTGCAATAATTGATATTGTGCAATAAAATTTCCCATTAATTCTCTATTTTCAAATAAAAAATATGAAAACTAGCTTTCAAAGTGACTTCAAAGACACCAATATATTTTCAATATTATTGTGCAATAATTGGCAAGTTGCACAATATATTGTATAAAATTATTGTGCACTAATTAATATTGTAAAATAATTTTTTTTAATGATTGTTTGTCTTAAAATAAAAAAAATTTCTAAACTAGTAACTTTAAATATGCGCATACATTTGATATTGATATTGATATTGATATTGTTGTGCAATATTCGATATTGTACAATACAATTTTTGAGTAAATCTGTTTTAAAAATAATAAATACAAAAATTAACTTTCAAAGTGACTATAAAGACAAACATACATTTCCGGTATTATTGTGCAATAATTGATATTGTACAATACAGTTTTTGAGTAAATCTTTGTTTTAAAAATGATTATTATAGAAAAGATACCTTTTGAATTTTTTAACACCCTCTGTGAAAAGGTACTTTTCTCAAAAAGAACTTCTTAAAAGATATTTTTCTCACAAAGTAATTTTTCTAAAGATACTTTTATCAAAAGGTACTTTTCTCAAAAGGCACTTTTCCCAAATGGTACTTTTCTCAAAATATACTTTCTTCAAAAGATATTTTTCTCAAACTATACTTTCTTCAAAAGGTACTTTTCTCAAACGGTACGTTTTGCAAAAGGTACGTGTTTTTAAGGTAGTTTTTCAAAAGGTAATTTTTTCAAAATGTACTTCTCTTAAAATATCCTTTTCTCAAAGGTACTTTACTCAAAACGTACTTTTCTCAAAAGGTACTTTACTAAAAAGGCACTTCTCTCAAAAGGTTTTACTCTCCAAAGAAAGGTAATTTTCTCAAAATATACTTTTCTCAAAGGCTACTTTTCTTAAAAGGTTCTTTTCTCTAAAGGTACTTTTCTCAAACGGTACTTTTCTCAAAATATACTTTCTTCAAAATGTACTTTTCTCAAAATGTACTTTTTGCAAAAGGTACTTTTATGTTAAGGTACTTTTCAAAAGGTAATTTTTTTTCAAAATTCACTTTACTTTAAATATCCCTTTCTCAAAATGTTCTTTATTTTAAAAGGTACTTTTTTCAAAAGATACTTTTCTTAAAAGGTAGTTTTCTCAAAATATAATTTTTTAAAAAGCCACTTTTCTCAAAAGGTACTTTTCTTAAAAGGCAGTTTTTTGTTAAGGTACTTTTTCAAAAAGTATTTTTCTTAAAAGGTACTTTTCTCAAAAAGCATTTTTCTTGCAAGGTACTTTTCTCAATAGGCATTTTTTTCTAATGTGCAATTTTCTCAAAAGGCACTTTTTTGTTAAGGTATTCAAAAGGTAATTTTTTTGAAAGGTACTTATTTCAAATGGTACATTTATTAAAATGTACTTTTTTGTTTTTTTTCCGAAGTTCCTTTTTCAAACGATACTTTTTGCAAGAGGTACTATTTAAAAAAAATTTTTTTTGAAAAATATGGTATTTCAAATATATACATATATCAAATGGTATTTTTTTCAAAGTTAATCTTTACGAAAATTTTTTTTTTTCAAAATGTACTTATTAAAAAAAATGTTTTTTTAACGTACTTATTATTTTAAAGAATTTTTGTTTAAATGCATTTATTTAAACATATTTTTATCTAAAAGTAATTTTTTTTGGCAAAAAGTACTTTGTTCAGAAAGTCCGCCTTTTTAAATAAAAGTACTATTTAGAAGATACTTTTTGAAAAAGTCTTATTTTAAATAGTGTTGTTTTCAAAGCTGAATTTAAAATAAAAGTACTATAAGGATTTTTTTATAAAATGTTCTTTATTAGGAAAATTGAGTTTTAACTAATATGCTATTTTTATAATATTTTGTTAAAGAAATTTTTAGTAACATTTTTTAAAAGAAATGATCTAATAAATTTGCAAGGTCTCAATTACAATTTTGCCCAAAATAGTAAAGCTGTTTTTGTTGATAATTTTTATTATGTTTAAATTTTTGTATGGTTGTTCTGAGTTTTTATTTCTCCCTATATTTATTTTTTTTTAGTAAACCAGCAAGGAAAAAGTTTTTGCTTAAAAAGTTGATAAAAAAACTTCCAATTTATACGGAAATTAGCCCAAATTATGTTTATGGCGACGTTGAACATTTGTGAGGATGATTGCTGCGATTTTATTGTTGTTGTTGATTTGGTCCTTGTTCCGCCACAATTGTCAGTTTATTATAGACATTTATTTAATTTTCGTTTGCATTCTCATTGTATATATTTTCTACTACTTTTTTCTCCTCATTTTTCTCTGCTTACAGTTAATGAATAAATTTTGGATATTTTTATTCTTTTGTTGGGGGTTACAGTTTATTTCGTTTTGTGTTAAGTTTATGTGATTAAAATTAAATAAACATGTTTTCAAAAAAGAAAATAAATAAAAACACAATTAAAAATATTTATATTGAGTTTGGGAAATTAGGAAACTTTTTTGTGAAATTTTGTAGGTCTATGAATGTATTACAATATTTTTTATAGAATCAAGTATTTGACATTTTTTTCCTTATAAACTGAGAGTTTTTTTTTAGTAGGCATCACTTCTAAAGTTTATACTTCCTTTTAGCTTATGCGTTTGGAAAGAGTTGTGTGTCCATTTTTTAATCATCAATATTTTAGATTTGAAATTTTACGTTATTAGTTCTTATTCTTTTACTTAATAATAACCTTGATTTAAATTATTTTCATTAAAGAAATAAAATCCAATCATATGTCATCCAATTGTCTTAATTCAAATAAATGATTTAATTTTTTTTTTGCAACTGCATATGTTAAGTTTCATTTCCTTTACAATATGTGTTACAAATTGAATTTATTTTATAATTTATATGTCTGCACATTATTACTGACGACATCACATTTATTTTTGCTGCAACTATTGCAACTATTTGTGTGTTCCAAACTTTTGTTTTATTACTGCTCACATATTTTACTCGTACGTCTTTAACAAATTTTGTTTTCTTTGTGCATAAAATGCACGTGCAAGCAATGAATTTATTTTTACTTTTAGTCTACCAAATATAAAGATGAAGATACGTTACTGTTGTCGTCTCTTGGTGTTTTTTTTTCTTGCAACAAAATTGAATTTAGAACCCAAAAATTTTAAATTTTTAAGATCGTGCGTGATACAGAAGAAATAATTTAAAATTCCTTTAATAGAAGTAAAACCATTTTAAGTGAATAAAATTGGCTTCTTGTTGGTAAAAAAAATTGCTGCTGGGGGAAAAATTAGCGTTTTGTAAAGTCAGGAGGGCTTTTGTAATTTTTTTTATGAAAAATAGTAATAAGAAATTTTTTAAGTAATATATCCTTTGTAAAAGGTACCTTTTTTAAAATTTAATTTTTGTAATAGGTACTTTTTGTAAAAGATACTTTTTTGAAAAAATATTTTTTGTAAAAGGTGCTTTTTTGAAAAAGTTCTTTTGAAAAAGTAATTTTTGTAAAAGGTTCCTTTTCGAAAAAATACTTTTGGTAAAAAGTACTTTTTGTGAAACATGACTTTTGTAAAAATTTTTTTTATAAGATATTTTTTAAAAAGATATTTTTGCGAAAGGTGTTTTTTTGTCAAAAGTACATTTTGTAGAACGTACTCTTTGTGAGATACTCTTTGTAAAAGGTACTTTTTTTGTAAAATTTACTTTTTGTAATACATATGCACTCTTTTGTAAAAGTTCCTTTTTGTAATTTCTACTTTTTTGTAAAAAGGCATTTTTTGTAAAAGGTACTTATTGTGAAAAATACCTTTTTTAAATGTCCTTGCTTGTAAACAATACTTTTTGTAAAAGGTACTTTGTGTAAAAAGTATTTTCCTAAAAAGTAAAAGAAACTTTTTAAAGGTACTTTTGCTAAAGGTTCTTTTTTTAATATATATTTTTTTAATATGTAATTTTTTAAAGGTACTTTATGAAAAGCTACTTTTTTTTTGAAAGGTACTTGTCTTAAAAGGTACTTTTTTTTAAAGTAAGTATTCTAAAAGGTACTTGTTTTAAAAGTTACTTTTTTTAAAACTTACTATTTTTAAAGGTAAAATTTTTAAAAGGTACATTTTGAAAAGGTTCTATTTTAAACTGTAGTTGTTTTAAAAGGTACTTGTTTTAAAAGGGCTTTTTTTAAAGTTAATATTTTAAAGGGGCTTTTTTGAAAAGGTACTCATTTTAAAAGCTTCTTTTTTTTAAAGGTACTTTGTTTAAAAAGTAGTTTTTTAAAAGCTACTTGTTCTATTTTTTTGTAAAGGTGCTTTTTAAAAGGTACTTTTTGTTAAAGATACTTTTTTTAAAAGATCCTTTTTTTAAAAGTTATTTTAAAAGGTACTCATTTTAAAGGATACTTTGTTAAAAGTAGATAGGTACTTTTTGTAAAAGGTACTTTTTGCAGAAGGTACATTTGAAAAAGATAATTTTTGTAAAAGGCAATTGTTCCAAAAGGTACTTTATACAGAAGGTAAAAGGTACTTATTGTAAAATGTACTTTTGTAAAAGACATTTTGAAAAAAAGTAACCTTTTAGAGGTTTTAAAGGTACTTTTTAGAAATTTTATTTTTTGGGGAGGTACTTTTTTTTTAAAATTCACTCAGGTAATTTAGGAGCTACATTTTGTAAAAAGTATTGTTTGCTAACAAATGAAAAATAGTTTTTGTGACAAGTATTTTTATAACAGGTGCTCTCTAAATATTCTTTTTGTAAAAGAAATTTATTGCAAAAATTAAAAGATGCTTTGACACTACTCCCTCTATACTTTTTCCCATAACCTATTTTCCTATTTTTCAGGGTTATGCCCTGAGTGTTGGTCTTATTAAAAATATATTTTTTTATGTACTTTTTGTATCAGATGTTGTTTTTAACATGCACTTTTTGTGGGAAATATTTTTTGTAAGAAGTATTTTTGGTAAAAGCCATTTTTTGTGAACAGTACTTTTTGTAAAAGATAGTTTTTGCAAAACGAACTTTTTGTAGAATGTACTTGTTATAAAACGTATTTGTTCTAAAAGGTTATTTTTGTAAAATGTTTTGTAAAAGGTACCTTTTGTAAGAGGTACATTTTGTAAAAGATACTTTTTTTAAAAGGTACTTTTCGTTAAAGGTACTTTTTGTAGAATGAACTTTTTGTAAAACTTCCTTATTACAGAAGCTACTTTTGTAAAAGGTAGTTTTTGTAAAGGGTACATTTTGTAAAATGCACATTTTTAAAAGGTACCAGTACTCTGTGTTACAAGTGTTGAATGAAATTTATTAAAAATTCTTAATTAAAAATTTTAGTGAAAACACCTTTTTGCGGAAAATTGGGATATTTAAATACATAAATAATTATGAACTAAATTATGCGAGAAATTTCTCCCTTTTCCAATTATAATTGTTTTCCCTATTACCTGCTATTGTTTGAAATTATTCCCCGGGAAAAATTTCTTGCAGAATTTTATTCATGCCCTCATAAAGAAAAATATTACAATATCCTTATATTAAATATATTTCTTTAATTTATACCTTTTTTAAAACTTCTGCTTTTATCTTTCCAGTTGAGGGAGCTGATCCGAAAAAAATTCTACAAGAAGCCACTACAGCTGTTCACATGCGTTACAATTTCTTTGAGACAACCATACAAATTGAAGACTTTACACCTCAAATGGATAATTGCACACAGTGCACCGTGCCGAATATATAATTTTAAGTATATGTGATATAGAATTTCATTTATATGTTTTTTTTTTGCTGCTGCAAAAAGACAAAATTATATATTCACATCTTGAATATGTCTGTCTGTCTGCCTTGAACAAAAATTTTATTTCCCTAAATAAACACAAACATAAGAAAGAAAAAAAAATACTAACCAAGAGACAATAATATGGAAATTTAAAATCAACACACTAACACATTTGCAGTGGGTGCATTTACAACATACACTGACAAACAATTGTATTTTTGCTTAGATGTAAATGCTGCTTCCTGTTATTTTTTTTGTATTTGCATTTTGTTCTCTTTGTTTCTGCTTTTGTGTATTTATTTGCTTGTTTCCTTGTAGGGATGACATCATATTGTTTTCTATTGTATGTTTTCCTTTTATTTTTTCACTGTCTACAAGTTAAATTGCAAGAAAATTGTATGTTATACTTTTCGTTTCATATATTTTTTCTCTTCTTTTTCTTTTTATTTGATTGAATTTTTCGTTTGTTATTATTCTTGGGAATTTGTTGCTGTGTGTATGAATAAAAGTTTCTTTAAAAATTACTGTACGTTTAACTTTTGTTTGATATAAGTACGAAGCAAAAAAAAAAATTGTAACTTTTTTTGCCAAGAATTATTTGGTATAAATTATTGAATTATAAACTTACCATAATTGCAAAGATTATTATACTAAAAAATAGTATATAAGTTTTTTTATATATAAGCTTAATTTTTATATAATAAAATGTTTAGTAACTTCTTAATAAAATTAAATGAAAATAAAATTTAATTGGGTGGCATTTAATCTTGCAAGAGTTCTGTAGAGGATTTGTAATGGATTGGAATTTTGAAAGGAAGTAATTAAATTTACACTAAATTAGTTAAAAAGTTTTGTTTTTTAAAATATTTTTTGCTGAACAAGAAACTTGTGTGACAATTAAATTACGTTGAATTTTTATCTGAATCTTAAATAAGGATTTATGTGGTGAGTGTGTAATATTTTCATTTTTTGTAATTAAATTAAATGTGAGCTAAACTTTCGAGGATATATAATATAAGCTTATGGCAAATATTAATAAACCTATTTGGAGAAATATAATAGACTAAGAGCCTATTTACCTATTTCACCAAATCTATTATCTATTATCAACATTTAATATTTAAAAGTAGTTTTTCATAACAAATATAAAAATTAATTAATTTATTTATTGAATTATACAAAGTAAAACACAAGCCTGACAACACTTAAGAAATAGTTACGATGATGCGAGAAAAAACCTTAACGGAAAAATGTGAACTGATATTTAATACCAAAAATTCAAAATTTAAAACACTCTCGATCAAGTCAGATTTCAAATAGAAAAAACTAAATCAAAATAGGTCCAGCCGTTTGTTCACACAGATACACAGACACAAACTACAAACTTATATGTAACATCCTTTTTTTTTGGCTTAAAAAGAATTGGCGAAATAGGGTCTTAATAAGTTCCAAAAATTTTAAATTGTAGGATTTTATATGAAAGAGCTAAGCTTACCACAACCGCCAAAAAAGGCTTAAGCAAAATAATTTTAGAACTTGATTTTTTTTTACCAAAATCGATTATTTGCGATTGTATATAATCGAAAAAACCAAGTTTTAAATATGTCTAACTTAAGCTTTTTGGTGGTTATGGTTCGATATCCTACACCTAAATAGATATCGCTCCTTTATTACCAAATAGACAGATATAAAAAGATGAGTTTTTGAAGTTAATAAAACGTGATATATTATATTTAATTTTGCATAAAAAAACAAACGTGTCTTTGGACACCCGGTTATAGCTATGCTGCTAAAAACTGTTTCAGACTATCATACAAATATTAATACTTTTGACGAAAATTCATCCCTGGTCTTATATTTGTTTAAAAAATTTAAAAAAACAGAGCTCATTTTCCACAAAAGTATTAATACTAGTATTACAGTCTGAAGCGACCTTTATCTATATACAACAAAATTCATGTGTTAAATAAAAATGCAATAAAAATTATATTATATGATGTAAAATTTGCCTTATATATTTCACAGCGTTTCCATTTATTTCCCACTATTTTATTTTCTAGTTGCGCAGGATTAAATTAATGTAGATTTTTTGCTCATATGTAAAAATAATACAAAAACAAATTGAGCAATCGTTCTCATTGTTTTTATTTTGTTTTTGTTTCATACGCTCTAAAGAAGGAAACAAAAAAAAATCATATTTTGTTTCGTTTGTTTTCATACTCTGTTTTTAAGTACAAATAAATAGAAGCAAAAATTAATTTATAACTGTAATATTGTCTATTAGTTTTGTTAAAAAAATCACATACTAGCTCTTGTGTCTTGCATGAAGAGCATAGCTCTAAAATTTCATATAATTGGTTTGTAAACGCACATCTTGAAAAAAAAACATTTTTATGTTTTCATTTCGTAAAACTAGCTTTTTTGAGTTATATGCCTTTTATAAAAAAGGAGCGATATGTAGAAATAAGTTCTTAAACGCGTTTTAATTTTAAATTTATATCTAGTAGAAAGTGGCGTGATTTCTATTCACAGGCTATTCTGTCAATCATATCTACTATTTTTTGTATCTTTTTTGGTGAGATTTTAATTTCTCGAAAACGTAGGAAAACGTCTGTGTGACTTCATTATATTGCAATCAAAAAGAAGGCTGAAATCACGCAATTCTATTCAACAATTATATCTTCTTTTCTATGGATGAAAAAAAAACTTGCATGTGTGATTATTTAAGATAATTATTATTTATTGTCTATGCTAGGAGATTCATGTATATGTTTTACGCTATTGTTCCAAACCATTATATGCTATAGTAATAGCATCCGCCATATACAAATATAAAAACATCGCAAAATTTATGCATTGAAATGTTGTTTTAAATCTTGATATCAAAGACAACAACCATTTTTGAAGAAAACGTAAACCGTTCAAGAACAAACACTCAAAAATATTGTAATACTAAAATTATTACATTTATTTATTTAGTCTCTTTCCAGACTTGAAATTTTTTTTGCATCAAATTTTCTACTTTGTTTTAGTGAAAAAGAGTGAGAGAGGAGTATAAATATGTATTTCTTTTCCAATCCTCTCCAACAAGTCTAGACCTTGACTAAGAAGATTTAGGACGTTTTGTTTGAAAATATTTTTGATTGCTTGTGTTCATGAATGATTAACATTTTTTTTTTAAATATTTGTGGCCTTTGATATTAAAATTTAAAATAATAATCGAACGTGTTCTTTAAACCGATTCCGAGTAAATTTTTTGTTTTCATTAATGTTTTTAAACCGTACGTACTAAATTAGTTTCATATATGATATTTCAAGCTATAAAAAATAGAAAACTACAAAATGTTGGAAAAAAATTCGCTATTAGTGGATTTAATTTAAATAAATTTTTAGTGTTTTTATGGGAATTTTTTCAATTTAAGTTTAAAGTTTGTTTAGCGCACTAATAATCCCAAAATTATTATTTTACTTATTCAGTAAAATATTTTTTTTTATTAAAATACATTGAAATTGATTATTGAGGGGTTTAGCTGGATCCTGTGCGCATTTCACTGTTCAGATCATGCAGATCATCAGGGAACCTTTACCCACAGCTTCTTAGAACAACTAGAGTTATTATGTTATAAACTTTCATTTAAACAAATGAAAAGCTCAACAACAAATAACAAAGTTGAAACAAGTATTCAACATGTTTTTTATTTTCTTACTTTACCATTAAATAAATTTTATTACGATTTATAGAACAGGCAGGAATATTTTTATGTAATTTTTTTGTAAATAAAATAACAAGAGAATTAAAATTAATGCCTTAATTCTGTTCGACGATTGTTGCCCGTTATTTCTACAAACAGGTAGTCTACCTAAGGTTTTTACCTACAAGTTTGCTTTATAAAATTTTAATTACACGATAGATATCTGTACTCTAATAGATATTTATGGGTAGAAATAACGGGCATGCATCGCCTTGTCTATGGACGAAAAAATGTAGCAGTTGTGTTGTGTTTAAAACAATAAATATTTATTGTCTATGCTAGAAGGTTCGTGTATTTGCTTTAGGATTTTGTTCCAAACATTATATCCAACACATATTTTTTAAAATATTTTTCAAGCTATTGTAAAATATTTTAAATAAATTTTAATATTTTAAAAACCTGGCAATAATATTTTTATTTTTAGATATCAAAGACAACAACCATTTTTATAGAAAATAATTTAGAGACTTCAAAGACAAGAACTGAAAAGTATTTTCAAACAAAAAAGTTCTAAATCTTTTTACTGAATTGGGGAATTAAGAACACACATTGCATAGTTTATATAAATTATTTATTATAACATTTACCATATAATATTTGCAAAAAATAACCAGCTGAACGTTTTGAAACTAAAAAATTTTATGTGATTTCCAAAATATTATTAATTAATATATTATAGATATTCAGCCCAATCATAAATATTCCCTCGGAATTTCTTTCTCACGGAAACTAATTTTCTCGAGAAAACATTCCTCCAATCATAAATTCTTTGGGAACGAAAAAGAGTAGTATGTCGCATCACCGCTTACGAAGCTCTTCGTTTTGCTTATTTGTTGACATTTTGTTTCTCAATTTTTTTTTTTTTGAGTGAGAGAATAAACAAAATTATTAAAATTCACCAACTTCAAATAATATGTAAAAATAAGTTTATAAATTATTTATTTGGGCATTATTTGTGTTTTTCCACAGAAAAGAACTATAAACTAGAAATTTATGTATATAAATTGTGTTTTAAAGGAGTATTTACTATGTTTTTATGTAAACTCCTTTCTGTTTTGCAAGGGAAAGGTTTTTAGTGAAAAAAGCAAGTTCAACGGCGTTCATAATACCTACTTTTTTTCCCGGGGAGCTTTTTTATTTCCGAATTTGGTAAAAAAAGGAGAAAAACAAATTGATAATTGGAGAAAAGGGAAAAGTGACAAAACTCGCACGGAATTGTAATTCATGATTGGGCTGATTATTAATCCATTAATTCCTAGGAGGGCCAAAGGGCTGTTAATTTCCAATAGCTTTGGTGAAATGTGATTTTCATAACATGCCTGATAAACTTCTTTTCTCCTTGACAGTGAATATTAAGCGCTCAATATTTTCATTATGAAAGAAAACTCACTAAAAATTATACATATTTCCACAATGGCTGTTAGTAACTTTGTTAGAAAAAATTACTGCCGAACGCCACCCTCATAAAAACGAAATGTAGTAAAAGAATTTGGTTGTTATTTTGTTTTGTAATATTAACAACTCAAAGGCCTAGTAAGCTGAAATTTTCCAAATGTTCATAAAACAAAAAAAAAAAATTCTAACATTCTTCTTCTAAAGCCACGTACACGCACACACACACTCATACACAGCCTAAATAAAGATCATAATTTAGCACTACACGGTACGATGAATGCCATTATGCATTAATGACTCGAAAACACCTAAAAGTATAACAAACGACTACAAAATATATCACACTTAACAAACCATAACGGTGACAGTTATAGGCAGAGTTATTGGCAGCAAATTTGAAAAGCAAAAAACAATTTATATATATTATGAGCACAAGTATGACAAACTGCCACAAAGTGCAAAAGCTATAAAGCGCTGCCTGCTGCAAAAGCGTTAAATTTTTCCAGTATTTGGCTATAATTTGCCATCAAAGCTGGTGGTGGTGGCCTTAAATGTTTTTTTTTATTTTTGTTTTTTGGGTGAAAGGAATCATGTTAACTTTTACTCATGGTAGCTGTCAATTTGAAAGAAGAGAAAATATGCTGAAATCAGCAACAAAAGTTCGTAATTCGGAATTGTAAATATTTTGTAATGAGCGACAGTGGCGCGATAATGAAAAATTTTTGGTCAAGATGTGTTTAAAATGTATTTTAATGAATTTATTCCCACTACTATGAATTAAAATTTCCCTGGGATAAAAAAATTCCTTGAGAAAAGTAAAGGTATTCTAAATATGAGGGAGAGGGCAAAGTTTTTGAGAGTTTGTTCCCCAAACATTAAATTTTTATTCATGAGCTCTTGCGTTAATGCAAAATAAAATGTAAACATTAAACAGCTGATTAAAATTTTTCTTTCTCCTTATTTGATTATTTTTTGGCTATTCCCCGAGAACAAATGCTGGCGAAGAAGAAAACTTCCCTAGAAAAATCTACAATTGGAATGTGTATGAAACTGAAAGAAGTGTTTTGGAGGTTTTAAGAAATTTATTTAAATTTATTTGCGGACCTAAAATTTATTCTGCACCATTTAACGGCTGATAGTTGATTTTTGTTTTCTTTTAAATTTCATTATAAATCGACTTACACGAGAGCAACGCGTACAAATCGTTGAAATTTTTAACCAAAATAATTGATCTATTCGTTAAACTTATTGATGTTGATTTTGAATTTCTATTCAAAATTTTATTTTTCGATAAGCAGAATTGTCACCATTGGAGTGAGGAGAGCCCACACCATTATATCCACAGAAAATAGCTGTTTGGTGCGCTTTATGAGCTGGCGGAGTCTTTGGCCCATATGTCTTCAAAAACGATGATGGTCAGAATGTTACTTTTAATGGTGAATGGCAATCTTGCTGATATGTGGTTTCAACAGGACGCAGACAAATGCCACACAGCGGGCGCTACAATTGAATCACTCAAAGAAACTTGATGAAGATCTTGTGTTTTCACTCCATTGAATTATTTTCTTTGAGGTTATGTTAGGTCACTTGTCTACGTCGATAAACCACAAATAATTGATCACCTGAAAATAAAAATTTTGAAAGTTATCAGCGAAATACGGCCGCTAATGCCACATAGGAGAAATAATGTTTAAACATTCCCCTTTATTGTGAATGGCGTCGTCAACGTCACATCAAGACGACAGTAAATATTGTCACTTGTCTACTCTTTATCGGCTCTTATTGACAATCTCTTACTAATCTCTTAAGCCTTGTAAGTTAATGTAGCATGTTAATAGTAGTCAACTCTTGTTGACAAAGAGTAGACAAGTGACAACTTTTAGTGTCGTCTTGATGTGACGTCGACGACGCCATTCGCAATAAGGGGGATTAATTTCATATTTAAAATATATTTCCTTGTTTTATTGTGATTTAAACTTGTGGCACTCTATAAAAAACACCGTTTAAAACAAAATTTATATAATTTATATAATTTATAAAATATATATAGTATAATAAATTAAATTATATAATTTTGAGTTTTAAGACCCACTGTGTATTAAGTTATAAATCATGTCTATATACATACATATTTGTAATTTAGCATGTGTTTGCTTATATGGTCCCATGGTGTTGCTCTGTATTCGGCTCTTTAGCCTTGAGTAAAGTCACTAGCTGCCAGAGCAACTATTGCAAGGGCGCAAAAAAAATAATAATAAATAAAACTCACAAACACAAGCCCACGCGCAACTAAACGCAAAATCACACATACACACACACACACACACAAACGCGCAAAATTATCTCTTCGCAACAACAAAAATATGCACAAAAACAATAAATGTTTGTTTTATGTGTGTGTGTGTAAAAATTAAGCGAATTTCGAGTGTGTGTGAATAAAAACATGCGTTTATTATGACATACAATGACGTGTCACAAGCAAATATTTTAAGTGAAAAGAGACTGCGTGTAATAATAACAACAAAAAGGGGGCACACACAAATGATGGTGTTTTGTTATGCCTCCAATTAAATATTTTTGAACAAAAATACATTTATGCATAATTTTAAGGCCACAGCTAAACTGTGTTTAGTACCAAATAATAATAAAAAACGCGAGCGAGCGCACAAACAAATACACAAACGATAATTTAACAGAAATACATTAAAGGCATTGCGTGTAATGAAAATATTTAAGAGTTGTTTTTTTTATGATTTTATTTCTTTTTTTGGCAAACAAAAGGCATAAAATTTGGTGGAAAATTAAGATTAAAATGAAAGTTTGTTTTAGGTAATACAGGAGGACCTTAAGAGTATTTATATATGAACATAGATTTTTTAACTTTGATATTTAGGATATCAGTAGTACAATTCACTAACTTTTTTTAACGATAATCGCATCATTAAAATAATTCCCAGTAAAAAAAGAGACTCCAAAAAAGTCATGGAAATGTAGAGTTTACGATGCGGAAGTAATGCAAATTTCGATCCGATCTAATGATTTTTACATAGAGTTGTCATTGCAAGAAGTTCTCTTTTTCGATGCCTGGTCACTGAATTGGAAGCGATATTAAGAAAAATTCCCTTTTTTGTCTTCTATGATAATATTTTCATCTAGAAAAAATGGTAAATAGTTGCCTTTTTTAACAATTCGTTTCTTTTTATACGAATTTAAGCCCGAAACAGTGTTTTCATGTAAATTTAAGCAAATAACTTTCAAATTTTAGACTAAAAATAGTTAATAAATTTCTTTAAAAAAATTAATTTTTTTTAAATTCTGGTGAGTATTTTCTAACACTATGGAGGAGTTACAAGGTTTTGTGTGACTAAATTAAGCTTCTACATGGTTTTTTGCTTACTATCGGCAAATTGAAAATATCGACTTCTTGGAAGCAATGAAAATGTACTTCCGCTAGAATGACTTCCATTTTTTTCACTGGGTTATAACGAAAATCAGTAAAATTATTAACGATATTCGCTGTAGGGTAATGCCAGCTCTGTCGTTATTTAAACGACAAAAAATCCGCGGAAATATCAGCTGCGTCCTATTGTTAATAATGAGTTTCAGAACCGCCCGCACAAACGTTATCGTTGGATCGTTAAAAGTTACTGAAACGCACTAGAGATAACTAAGGGCCTGTCTATGGATGAAAAAAAAATGCAGTTGTGATTCTTTAGGACAATTATTATATATTGTCTATGCTAAAGTGTTTGTGTATACGGTTTATGACTTCGTTCCAAACTTTAATTCCAACACATATTTTTTTCATATATTTTTCAAACTATTGTACAATAATTTAATTAAATTTTTATGTTTTAAAAACATGGTAATAATGGTCGCATTCATAAGACGTAACAGTTGCGCAACCGTTAAGTGTTTGTCTTAGAAACGCATAGTTGAGTAGTTTCGCTCCACTCAACAGTTGAGTAATTGCTGGCATTTTTTCCATCATAAAATTTTTTCGCTACCTATAGTCAAAATGTTGTGCTCAGCCTGAACAGCTGATCGAAAAGACTTATGCCGTTTATAATATAATGCAATGCCGCTTTGTTAGATGGCGGCTGCAAATATTTGTTAAACTTTGCATTTAAAATGCGATAAAGGAATTAAATTAAATTACTAATTTCATCAAACATATGTATGTATATCATGCTGTCTATTTGCATTATATATTATATATTTAATTCACTATTGCGTTTAAACGTTTTTTGAGCACATGGCGGCTCAGCGTTAAAATAAACAAACACAGAATATTTATTTTAGGGAGCAAATTTTATTGTAAAAATGGAAGATTCCTGGGCTGCTGACTTCATTAAATATTCTGTGTTGTACATACACTTTAGCTAAACTAATTAGTTTAGCCAATCTAAGTTAGTTTATTTGTTGCTCTTTCGTTCGTTTTCAATTGCTTACGTTCATCAGCTGTTCATTTTGCAGTACATCCATCAATCCGTTTCTAAGGAGTAACTGTTGGGGCCAACAGCTGCCAACAGTTTCACAACCATTGAGCTCAACAGCTACGTCTTATGAATGTGACCAATATTTCTATTTTTATTATTATCAAAGACAACAACCATTTTTGAAGACAATAGCTTATAGGGTATTTACATTAAATAAATGAATTTTATAGGGCATTAACATTATCTCGAAATCTAGTAGTTACGAGTTTTTGACCTAAGCTTGCTGCTTTTTACTAACTTTCCCAAACAAAACAAAATCTATTTTGCCAGTAGATTTATAGGAAATCTAAAAAAAATCTAATATTTTTATTTATTTTTTACTACCCTGTACAACATATTTATAAAAAAGAAGAGTAAACTAGCTACGGTCTGCTTAAAAAGGTGTATGACTTAGCTACATTGCAGTTATTGGGTTGTAATTTTTATAAACTTTTCAACTAATGGGGTTTGTTTTGAATAACAAAATCTTGATAAATGTCAAAAAAGTTGGTCTAAATGGTATAGATTTTTATAAAGATTTTAATTAAAATCTGCTCGATTTTGTGCAGGTGTAAATGGCCTATCATTTTAAAATTTTTATACAAGAGTTTCTTAAAACTGATTTCAAATTCATTTTATTTTTTTGTGAATATGGGACCTAGTACTTGTGAGATTTAATCTAAATTCAGTTGTTTTTATTAGATTTATTTATACAAAACGATATCTAGTTTGAGAGTAGATGTGTAAGAAATCTATTCAAAATCGTAATATTTATATATTATTTTTACTACCCTTTACAACATGTTTATATAAAAGATGATTGAAATAACTACGGTCTGCTAAAAAAAGAGTGTGAAATGACTACAGCGCAGTTGTTTGGTTGTAGTCTTGGAAATTTTTCAGTTAATATGTGTAAACGGTATTGATTTGCACAAAGATTGTAACTAAAATTTTCCAGATTTTGTGCAGTTGTAAATGCTCTATAATAGATAAAAAAATTTAAATACACTTAAAACACACTGACAAGTATTAATAGTTTGATTTTTAAATCACCATTAGTTTCAGAACAGCCCCGATATTCAATGCAGACGTTAGACACAAGCAGCAACAACTATAATTCTTCTGTACAAACCAATAGAACGAACTGTGACACGCAATAAAAACGTGTAAAAAATCGAAAGCTATTGAAGGTGCTGTGACTTTGTGGATGTGTGCTAACATTCTTCGGGAAGGTTTGTGTAAAGTACTAAAAAGGTTGTTGCATCAGCTAAACGGATAAGTTTGTGTAAAATTTAACATCGTGGTATATCAGCAGTGCCGAACTTAACATTGTGTGTCTTAAAATTTGTTAAGCAAACAATGTGATTCGAAAAGAAAGAAAATGCTTTAGAATTTGTATGTAAATTATATGCAATTTCGAAAGCATTATTGGTCATTTCAAATTACAGAGTTGACCCTCTTATGGATTTTAGTTTAGTTCAAAATGTATACATCTTCATAAATTTAATTTTTAAAAGCTATAAACATAGTGGTGACATCCCATTCTGGGAAAAGAATAATTTTAAACCCAGTAACCAATAGCTCGTCTCTGAGGTTCTTTCTTGAAGAAATATTGACAAATGATGCCAGTTAAAATCTGCATCAAGTAGTAACCTTTTAAGAATGCATTAAATGCCTTAAGATCTCATTAAGATTGGAACATACCCAAGTCGACAATTTTGTTTGTACTCAATCATCTAAAGTAGAGTTTCATAGTTAAAGATAACTTTTCGATGATAACTAGAACAGTTAACAACTACTCCAACATCAGTCCAGCCAGGAGCTGAAGTGGCTCAAACAAATTTTGTAGAGATGCATGTTAAAGTCACAAAAATTGCCAAGATTCGTTCTGCGAAAGCCCGAGATCTGGTGAGCGACGATGAACTCACTATCTCGGATTATCTTTAACACTCACACGGTTAGCGGCAATAATTTTGGCAGATTTTCGATTTCATCGTGGTATGGATATTATTGGTTACTTTTTTGCTGAACCATCAGACTGCTAATATGTATTTCTCTGGATGGACAATTAGGGCGAAATGTTGCTCAGACTGAAAATTTATTTTGATGGATTAATTTTTATTTTCTTTAGTCACACCATAATTAATCTAAATCTGCCCATACATTTTACAATATTATTGCATATATTGTTGTATATATATTATTGACATTTTGAGCTACACTATGCAATAAATGGTAAAATATTTTTATCGAAAATATTGCCCAATTTTCGTGACAGTGAAAAAGTAAACAACAATGAACAATATTGCCCCCACATTACACAATTGTCTTGATTGTACAATAAATGATGAAACAGAATAACTTCAAATACATTGTTCACAAAATGTATGAAATTTATTGAAAGTATGGTAGCACTGTTGACAGAATTAGAGCATTAGAAAAAAAATTGTCTCTCGACTGCTTTCTGGGGTTGCTTTTTTGTGTCAATTTATAAGGCAAATGTGTTTATGCCGCAATTCTGTTTGATCATTTAAAATCAAAATTCTTTTCAAATTTGTTAGTATATTGTGCCACCCTTGAATACGACTTACACCTTGGCAATATTGTTGTACAATATAAAAAAAATATACAATTATATTGCAAGTGGGTGGGCTGCTTAAAAGACAATTTTGAATTTTTTGTTACGAGTAGTGGTGCCTTTTTTTAAATTTGTTTTAATTACATAGTTATACATACATTTATATACATTCTTATAAATGTGTGTATCAAAAGAGTGAGAGTTTAGTGAGTTACAAATTAGTATTATGCTAAAACTAAGGCTAAATAATGCGTAAAAATATCCTGAATATTTCGTAATTTTGTATGAATATAAATACCCTCTTAAACAAGTCATACCATATTACACATAATATTTAAAACACTCATGTGAACACTTTTAGTTTTCTACCCCAAATATGCACGCAAACATATTAAATAATGCATGTCAGTTGAAGCAGCAACGTGTATGTGAAAAGATAATAAATTTACCAGCAACAATTTTGCTGAAATGAAATGTAAATTTTAATTTTTGGTGTTTGTTGTCTTTTTTCATTTTACGAGAAGAAGTATGTTTATGCTCCAATTTTTTTCTGTTATGTGGCCGTTTAATATTTAAACAAATGACAAATTGCGAATTATTTTATTTTTTTTGTTTCAATACAATTATAAAGTAACACAATACACTATAATGAAATGCATATAATTAGTTCCCCCACCCAAAAAGTAGGCAACATTAATTTTGATTTTTTGTCTAGAGTGTGTGTAAAATTGTGTAAGCGTGTGTGTGTATGTGAGAGTAGGGTACAATGAGGGCTAGCAAAAGTATGAAATAATCAGATGACAGTTGAATATGTTGAAATAATAAACTCATTTATTATGCTGGTTATGGGAGCGAGCAGGAGGAGTACGAGATTTTATGAAAAGTAAATAAATGGCTTGAGCATTCAAAATTTATGAAATTATGATTCATTATTTACGAAGCACAACATTATTAAAAAAAGAGAGTTTTATTATGAAGCAAAAGTTTGAATGACAGCAGGAATTATGTGGGATATACATACATTTATACTTTACTCTTGAGTTCATTATGAGACAGACTACACAACTGCAATTCTAACGTATAAAACAGTGACATAAAGCTCATAGCTTGGGATATGTAATCATGATTTTATGATCTTCATACGCTTAAGGATCAAATGCTTTTTGTTGTTTATTTTTGCCTAAAAAATTAATTTAATTAATTAATTAATTAAAATTTAATATTCCGGGAAAATATGTGTCGAGATTGAAGTATTTTTGTACAGCAAAAAAAAACATTGTAAATTTTCAGTTACAGCCTCTATTTAATATTAAAAATTTAATTAAAGCACTGATTGATTCAATAAATTTCTTTATTGAAAAAAATATTAAAAATGTTTTTAAACCAACCAAATTATTTGTCTATAACTTACCGCTTTCAGAAATAGGAAGCTACAGGGGGTGTACTATACAAATCGTTCAAATTATTTTATGTAGACATGCATGTGGTCCAGAATATGCCTTGTGTCAGTTAAAATTACCAACCCATACATATACATACATATAAATAAATATAAACCCATACACACAAACCCCCAAATATTCAAAAGGTATAAAAGGACAAAATTTAATACAACTAGACACACGTACAAATGTATAAATGTCTAAAAAGCAATTTCATCTCTTTTGCATTTACTCTCTCTCTCTCACACAGTATCTCTCTTGCTCTTACATTCATTGACAATGTTATTGTTTGAACGTGCATTGTGTTTGAAGTTTTTCTCCTGTCGTTTTGCTAACTGTTCACTTTGCTTTTGCTTAAGCTGGATGGATGCATGTGTATCAACGCTGTTAATATGCAGATGTGTGTGTGTGTGTGTGTGTGTGTGCAACAAAAAATTATCATATGGTAAATGTTTGTTCAACATGTAACCTGCATAAATGCATATAAAATGTTGCTGCAAATAATAAAATTAAAATTTGCACAAATAAAAACAATAAAAGTGAAGCAACTGGATATGAAATGAATAAGTATTCAAGCAAAACCTTAAGAAATTATGTGTTGTTTGCCCGAAAAGCATATATTTTTTTGCTGTGAATTTTAATGAATTTTTCGATATGCCAAACAGGAAAGCAAACTTACAATGAACCGACAATATTTCACGTGTAGAGCATCCTTAAGCAATAGTCATTAGAGATGAGCCATAGAAGTTATTCCTAATAGGAATACTGTGAAACTTAGAGCTGAGAAATAAATAAGTTTTATACAAAAATTATATGTAATAAAATTATGAAATTCTTTTTTTCTATATAAGATTTTGGTCATCGAAAAATGTTCTATATAAAAAATGTTCTAAAAGAAAATTCACCATCGAAAAATTTTATATATAAAATACATATTATTGAAAATTTTTCTATATAAAATTTTTGTCATTGAAAAACTTTCTGCATAAAGTTTTTTCATTGAAGTGTTCTATATAAAATTTTTATTATTGAAAATCTTTCTATATAAAATTTTTTTCATGAAACAATTTTCTATAAAACAATTTTTTTCATCAAAAAATTTTCTATATAAAGTTTTAGTCATTGAAGATTTTTCTATATAGAATTTCTGTCATCAATAAATTTTTTGTCTTAAATATTTGTTATCAAAAAATTTTCTATTTACAATTTTTTTCATCTAAAAATTTTCTATATTAAAATTTTTTCATCAAAAAATTGTTTTTATCAACGTTTTGTCATTGAAAATATTTTTTATAAAATTTTTGTTATGGAAAACTTTCTATAAAAAATTTTTGTCATTGAAAAATTTTCTGTATAAAATTTTGTGAACGAAAAATATTTTACATAAAATTTTGTCAATAAAAAATTTTCAATATAAAATTTTGTCAATAAAAATTTTTTTATATAAAATTTTTTTTATATAAATTTTTTTATATAAAATTTTTATTAACGAAACATTTTTTATAAATTTTCGTCAACGAAAGATTTTTTGTATAAAACTTATGTCAACGAAAAATATAAAAAATTTTCATAACCAAAAAATTTTCATCATCGAAATATTTTCTATAAAAAATTTTCATCGAAATATTTTCTATAAAAAATTTTCATCGAAAAATTTTCTATAAAAAATTTTTATCAAAATTTTTCATCTATATCAAATTTTTGTCGACGAAAAATTTTCTACATAAAATTCTTATTATTGAACATTTTTCTATATAAAATTGATGTCATTGAAAAACTTTCCACATAAAGTTTTTTTATTGAAAATTGTTCTATATAAAATTTTTGTCATCGAAAAACTTTCTTTATAAAATTTTTGTTTTATTAAAAAATTTTGTAAAATAATTTTATTATATAAAAATTTTCTACATACAATTTTTGTCATTGAATAACTTTCTGTTATCGATAAATATTTTATCATTAATTTTTTCATCAAAAACTTTTCTATATAAAATTGTTGTTTTCTAAAAATTTTCCACATACAATTTTGTCATCAAAAAATTGTTTTTATAAAAGTTTTGGCATTGAAAATTTTCTATATAAAATTTTTGTCATTGAAAATTTTCTATATAAAATTTTGGTTATTGAGAACTTTCTATACACAATTTTTGTCATTGAAAAATTCTCAATACACAATTTTCATCATTAAAAAAATTTCCATATTAAATTTTTGTCATACCCCTTTTCCACACGGAAAGTTTACTTTGCAAAGTCTTAATACAGCTGTCTCTTTCTTTCTTTCTCCCAGCTGAATTAAGACTTTGCAAAGTAAACTTTGTGTGTTATTTAAAAATTTTCTATACAAAATATACAAAATTTTTGTCAACGAAAAATTTTCTATATAAAGTTTTTATCATTGAAAAATTTTCTATATACAATTTCTATCATCGATAAATATTTGATCTTAAATTTTTGTCATCAATTTTCTATATAAAATTTTTGTCGTCGAAAAATTTCTTTATAAAATTTTTGTCATCAAAAAATTGATTTTATAAAATTTTTGTCACTGAAAAAATTTTTGTCACTGTCGATATAAAATTTTTGTCATTGAAAAATTTTAAATATAAGATTTTTGCTATAGAAAAATTTTCTATGTAAAATTTATGTCAACGAAAATTTTTCTTTATAAAATTTTTTATATAAAATTTTGTCAATTAAAAATTTATATGAAGTTCTTTGTAAACGAAAAATTTCTGTAAAAAAATTTTCTTCGAAAAATGTTCTATAAAAAATTTTCATCGAAAAATTTTCTATATCAAAATTTTGTTATTGAAAAATTTGTTATAAAGTTGCTTGCCAACGAAAAGTTTTCATAAAAAATTTTCATCATCGAACAATTTGCAATAAAAAATTTTCATCGAAAAATTTTCTATAAAGAATTTTAGCGAAAACTTTTCTATATAAAATTTTTGTCATATAAAAATTTTTTATCTAAAATTTTCATCACCGAAAAATTTTGATCTTAAATTTGCATCATCGAAAAATATTTTATCTAAAATTTTTATAGTCGATAAAATTTTTATATAAAATTTTCTATATACATTTTTGGTTATCAAAAAAATTTTTGTTATATAATTTTTGGCATTGATAAAATCTATAACAAATATGTGCTATCGATGAATTTTTTATAAAAAACTTCTTAATCGATAAATTTCCGGTGAAAAATATTTCTAATCGATAAATTTTGCACAGAAAAATTCTTTTTACTAATAGAGATTTGATATAAAAAAATTTTCTTATCAACATTGTTGGAAAATTTTATATTTTTCACTAATTCTCTGTTTGAAGTCAACATTGGAGGCAAAATATTTTTACTCCTGTGCTAAAATTCAATTACTAATTTCATACCTTTTTGAAGGCGTTTAATATATTTCGTATACTTCAAGAATTTGAATCAGAATTCAGTGTTAAAAACAAATTTTTGGTTTTATCGTAAAACATTTTTAATTAAGAAAGTACAAAATTTGTTTGTGTAACAGGCAAACAAAGTCTGAGGACTTAGTTTGTTACAAATAGCAAGAAATAAGATTAAGAAACAAAAATTTTATATTAGAGAAACACTAAATGATGTCAACACGCAATAACACATAAACACATATTTTAGTTAAATACCACAAATAAGGAGCGAAAGGTGAAATGAATGCATAATTTTACTTACCTTCTTATCTACGACCTTCAGGAAACGTGAGACCCACGAAGTAAATACAAAACTGTAAGCAGCTATACAAAACACTTTTAATAAAAGTTGATTAGGAACAACCTTGAAGAAACTTGACAAGAAAAATTATGATAAAGGTATATATATCAAACGTTTACTTGAGATTTAAGAAAGTAGTGTATTTCTCTAGAGCCTGCAAAGTTTTTTAGTCATTTCCAAACTTTATACTTTATTCATCAGTAATATCAATATATTACTTGAATAACTTCAGTGTTTAACAGGATCCACATACCAGTTTTATTAAGCACTAAAAATCATACACTTCAGAATGACAAATATTTCCTTAAGCTTAAATATTAGAAATATAATGTGAAAGGACATGCAGCCTTTAAATAACTTGCGTGTGTTAAAAACAATATACTTATATATATTAAAAAAGATTTGACTTTCATATTGCTAACAGCATTTATTGCTTGGAAAGAAATATATGTATTCTTATAAATGAAAACATTACTAAATATTTTATTTATTTTTGGCAAATTATTATTAAATTATGACTATAATAAAATAAGTATTTTGTTATTCTGACAGCTGGTCAAATCCGTTTTTCAGCTTGTGTAACTTAACTGCTACTACTCACGCAAAATATTTGAATAAAACAAAGAAAATGAAACAAATAAATTAAATATATTTGCAGCTCAAAGTAAAAAAAAGATTTTTTGTTTTGCTTAAGCCCAGAAGTATGCTTTGCTTTTCTCTCTCTCTCTCTCTCTCTGTAACAAAAACTCTTTCTTTAACTTAGTTAGATTACCTTTGGATTTGTGGCTTTAATTGAAAATGCCATTGGGGCACGTCATGGCAATATTGCACAAGCACTTCTTACGCACACCAACACAGACAAATTTATTCTTTAGAAAATCGAAATAACCAAATCGTGTCATTGCTTTAGTTTTAAAGTCAATACAAGAAAGAGGAGTAGGAGTAAAAGTAAATAATGCTTTCTTAATTGTGATGCAATTGGTCACGCAGCGTAAAGTGGAGAACTTAAAAGTTTTTCAATTGCAAGACCAACAAGCAGAACAGAGCGTGTACTTGGCTAAAGTTAATAAGTTTGTTGTTTAAATGAGAATTCTTTAACTTAAAAAATCGTAATGAGCAAACAACAAACTAAAACTTTATTTCGCTGCATAATATGAAGTTTTAATACCATTGATTTAATAAAAGAAATATAAATTACTTTCAAGGATAAGAAACTTGTAAAAATTAAGTTTGAAAATGATTCCTACGAAGAAGAAAATTTTTGCAATCGAAATATTTTTGGCACATCTGCGACAGTTTCTTTTGTCATACATAAGAAATTGTTTTCTGTCAAAAAACGTCTTTACACAGTCAACAATTTTAGATAAATTTTAATATTTCTTTAAACAGTGAACAATTTTAGATTAGTGGTGTATAAAACGAATTAAACTTGTCCCAGAATAGTATGAGTATAAATTAATTTTGGTTTTATACATAAACTTTTTCAGTATTAATAGTTTAAAATTTAAGTTCCAAAATAGTATTTAATTAAGACTGCTGGGTATAAAAAATTTTATAGTAAACCACATTTTTTTGCTGTGCATAGTTTTTTTTTATACAAATATTCTATTTTTTATCAATAGAAAATTTTTATTAACAACTTTTATTTGAAATTTCTGTAGGAAATATTATTAACGATGGAAATTTTTTAGGAATATCTTGCTTATCGATAGATTTTCGATAAAGAAATTTTATAAGTGGAAAGAGTGTTGCAAAATCTATTTTTTTATTAACGAATTTTCTACCTAAAATTTTTGTTATCGATAAATCTTCTGTATAACATTTTTGTTGGATATAAATTTCCAAAAACATTTCTGTTATCGGCCTTAGAGTATTTTCATAGTCGATAATTTCACTCGACGAATTTTTGTAATCGATAAGTTCTCTATGGAAGAATTTTTTCATCGTTATATTTTTATCTTTTATCGACATTTAAGTTTTCCTTGCATTTTTTTCCTAAAGTTCTTATTGATAACTTTCTCAAGGATAATTTTTTATTGAAAAATATTGGAAGGCACTTTTTTTAATTGACACAATTTTTTTAAACCATTTTTGTTTTTTAAAAGCTTGCTATAATAAATTTCCCCTAAATATTATTGTTATTGATAAGTCTTTTGAAAAAAATTTTTTTTAGAAAATATTTTTAAAATTTTTATTAGAAAATTTCTTTAAAAATTTCTTAAAACAATTTTTTATAAAAATTTCTTTGGAAAACTTATTTAAAAATTTCTTAAAAAATTTCTTTAGAAAATTTATTCAAAAAATTTATTTAAAAATTTCTTGAAAAGGTTCCTTAGAATTTTTTTTAAATATCTTTAGAAAATTTCTTTAGAAAAGTTCTTCACAAAATATCTTTACAAAATTTCTTTATAAAATTTCTTTAGAAAATTTTTTTTAGAAAATTGCTTTAGGACATTTCTTTAGAAAATTCCTTTAGAGCATTTTTTTTAGAAGATTTCATTAGAAAATTTCTTTAGAAAAATTTCATGGAAAATCTCCTTAGAAAATTTTTTTAAAACATTTCTTTCATTCATGCTCTTTTACAAATTTTTGGTGTACGACAAGTTTGCTTTAACAAATTTTTCGTTTTCGGCAAACTATCCTAAGATATATTTTGTTATCGATAAATAAATATGGAACTTATTAATCTTTTTTCTATAAACAAGCGAAACAATATCGGTATCGTTGATTAATTCACTTTTATCGATAACTTTTTGTCAGAATATATTCTGCAGAATTTTCTTTATTGACAAACATTTTTTCCATAAACAATTTTTGTTTTAAAAAAAGCTTTATTTTATAAATTTTTTGTAACTTGCAAATTTTCTACTAAAAATTTTTTTGTCCTTGAATTTTGTGTAAAAATTTTCATTAAACTTTCTGTAAAAAAATTTTTTTTCGATAAATTTTCTTTCACATTATTTTGTTATCGATAATTTTTCTTTCCGTGTCAATAAATTTTCTACAAAAATTCTTGTTATGGAAAAGATTGTTGTATATTTTTTTCTTATTTACGAATTTGCTGCTGAAAATTTTTGTTATCGATATATCTTCTGTAGAGATTTTTTTATCGTAAATTTTTCTATTACAAATATTTAGGAAGTTTTTTTTTGTTATCGATAATTTTTCTATCCTTATAGTAAATTTTCTATAAAAAAGTTTTATTAACCAAAAGATTGTTACAAAATTTTTTTTTGTTATTGGCGAATTTACTTGTTATCGACAAATATTTTAAAGAAAATTTTTGTTATCGATAAATTTGGTAATAAAAATTTTTGTTATGCGAGAAATTTGCTTTAAAAATTTTTTCTTTTCGGTGAATTTTCTATAAAGATTTTTCTTGTTATCCTTTATAGTTCAAACATGCCATAGAACATTTTATCATAGATAAATCTTGCGTATAAAATTTTTGTTATTAATATATATACAGTATTTGTTAGCGATAAATATTTTTTTAACTTTCTGCTGTATCAAAAAAAACAGTTTATTTGAGCTTCAAGTGTTGTTTTCTCAACATTTTAATGAAAATTTTGTTTTAACGTACACTTCAATCTCAAATTTTTTTTTGATACAACTGTTTGTATTTTAAATAAATAAAAAATGTGAGAAATTTTTAGATTCTTTAATTGAACTGTAGTGAATTTTAATTTAATTTAATTTTTCTTCTCTTCTTTAGAAAATCATATTAATTAATAAAAATATTTCATTCAATAACAATTGAAATTACTGAACTTGAGCCTAACTATGAATTATTTCTGATAAATAAAAAATGTAATAATTGAAATTTATTTGATGGCAGTTTAGCATGTCTTTAAACCACCAGCAAATAAATTTCAATTATTATATCTACATTTCTGACAATATGTCTAATAATAAATTTATTTAAATAAAAAACAATATAAACTTTTGTTAATGTAATATTGTTTCGTTATTTTCTATACAAATTTACTGAACAGTTTGCTTGTTATTGATACATTTTCTGTAGAAAATGTTTGTTAATTATATTTTTACTATCGATACAATTTCTATTAAAAATTTGGTGTCCTTTAAAAATTTTATTACTATCCATAAATTTTCTATGGATAATTTTTGTTAATTATAATTATTCTGCGGATATCTTGTCTATCCGTAAGTATTCCAGTGCCAATTTTAATTTTGTTTCTTTTTGGCAAAAAGTTATAAATGTCAGTTTTTATAGTCCGGATAGAATTTTTTCAATGAACAGTTTTCTTTAAACATAAAAATCCTTCAAATTGAAAAAAGCTGATGAAAAAAGTTCTTGAGAAATTAAAATTAAAATTCAATGAACAGTTTTCTATAGACATAAAAATCCTTCAAATTTAAAAAAAAAACTGAAGAACGAAGTTCTCGAAAAAATTTAAAAAAATTAAATTTAACTTACACAACATTACCATCATATTAATATTTGGGATCAGTTGCGTATGATTAATATTTAATATAACGACTGAATTATTACTCATACGCGTGATGTAGTTCAAAATGTATTGCATATTTTTCGGCATTCAACATATTCATTCCGGAATAGAAGCGGAATGTATTTGTTAATTGTTAGTTTTTTTCATTAACTAAATTAAACTACTTTTTTATAAAAATTTTATTAAAAAAATTTATTTACGCGATTTCGTCCTAAATAAAACAACGCAACTTTGATTTCTAGTGATATTTGCTCTAAACAAAATTACCAAAACTTAATTTGTTTTATGTTATTGATCTAAAAAATAAATTGAGTTGAGTTTAAAACCAGATAGTATACAGCACACATATTATTTTTTTTTTATTACCAATTAACCCAAATTTTTGTGTGTGTTTAATGGCAGAAAAATTGTCACAGAAAAACATTGAAATTTATTACAAATAAACTTTGCAATGGAACCATTAGTGCTAAAAACATTTTACAATATTTGTTATAAATATATGTAGCTGTCATTTTGCCTAGTTAGTTTTTGTTTTTCAAAAAGCTTAGTATAGAAAATTTATTAAAATTAAATGGCAAAAATAGAGGTTATTTATATGAAAAAGTAAACAGAATTATTGGTAATAGACAATTGGGAGTCAGGAGGACTTAAACTGGCAAATGTGTATTGCAGAAAGCAATAAATTTTATTGGTTTTTTAGTTAAGAGAAAGAAGAGTAAAATAAAGTATAATGGCTCCTATATAAATATTTTAAAGTATTTGTAAAATATTTAAAAACTAATATAAAACTTTATTGAATTGAGAATTTTTAGTGACTTTTGGCATACAGAAATATTTTAAATTTAAAGTAATTATTATATACTTTTGTAATATTTTTTTTCAACCTTTTATATAAATATAAAATCCCATAGTTCTTATCAGGAGTATATGACCATGGGAACGGGGCCTATCTGAGAGGTTGAAAGCTCTGTGTCTGCTAATAACTAGTTGTAGCAAGATGCGATTCATTTGTTCAAAATTCGTAAGCATCTCACTACTTCCGATCTTAGACCAATTGTTCCCTGGTAGTGTTATTCTGGTGATCTAGTTAGTATCAAGACCGCATGCTAACACCAATGATTCTCAGGAAACTATTAATACATATTAACAGTTTCTAATCTCTAATCTACAAATCTTAAAAAGTTTTCGCAATCGAAAAAGTATTTCAATGTATTTTTGGCTCACAAAATATTTCGGTAATAAAATGTAATCTGCCACAAAATTTTTAGACTTAAATTATTGATAACAAATCTTTTTTTTTATAAAATTTAGGGAAAAGACAAATTTATCGATAAAAAATATATTTTGTTTGGAGTAATTTAATGTATTAATAAAAATAAAAACCATAAAGTAAAAATATGAAAAAAAAAAATTCGATAAGAAAAATTGTCTAAAAACAACAAAATTTCTACAAATAATATGGCTAGCCACAAGCTTCTATAGAAGATTGCTGATAATAAAATTTGTTATCGAAAATTTTGTTATCGTTATTTTACTCATAAGAGTTTTATTAATTTTTTTTTCTTTCGATAAATTTTTTCATAGATTTCCTACATGTGGCATATTTTTGTTATCGATAAGTTTTCCTTAAACATTTTTTGTTATATGTAAATAATATACAATTTTTCTATAATCAATTAGTTATTAATAAAAAATTTTTAGTTTCTATTCCAAAAAATTTCAACAAAATGCTATCGAAAAAAATTTTTTATAAAAAATTTATCGATGACAAAAAAATTTTGCATGAAACTACAAACTACATTAAATTGTAAAATGATTTATTGCAAAAAATACTTTTTTAAGGATTTTTTTATAAATTTTTAACAGTTTTTGTTAATCGATAGATGTTCCTTAAAATTTTTTTTGTAATCTCTAAATAATAAAAAAATTTTCTATTATCATATTATAAAAAAAAATTTTGCAGGAAAAAGTGTTCGAAATAATTTTCATTGCAAGATAAACTATTAAAACAAAAATTTTTTCTAAAGGATTTTTCATAGATTTTCTAAATGTGGCATATATTGGTTATCGATAAATTTTCCTTAAAAGTTTTTTTTGTTTTTAATCTCAAAAAAATTTATAGAAAATTTATCAATAACAAAAAATTTGGCCTGAAAGAATAATCAAACGAAATTTTATTGCAAGATAAACTATTGCAACAAAAATTTTTTCTAAGCGTAGCATATTTTTGTGTTATCGATAAGATTTCCTTAAAACTTTTTGTTATCTCTAAATAATAAAATTTTTTCTATAATCGGTTAGTTTTTAATAAGATATTTTTAATTTCTATTCCAAAAGTTTTCAACAAAATGTTATCGAAAAAATTTTTTATACAAAATTTATCGATAACAAAAAATTTTTTTATGAAAAAGTAATCAAAAGAAACATTATTGCAAGATAAACTATTGCAAACAAATTTTTTCTAAACGATTAGTTCTTAACATAAAATTTTTTTGTTGTACTAAAATAATTTTTTTTTATGGAAAATTTTTTTTATGAACTTTATCTCTTACAAAAAATTTTGTGTGAAAAAAGTGTTCTTAAGGAACTTTATTGCACCGAAAATCTTTATAGATAAAAAATTATTTTCTATAAAATATTTTTGCACACACAATTTTGTTGAATGAATTTTTTTAAATATGATTCATGATTTCTCTCTTTTCTGTAGAGAAAATTTTTCCATAAAAGAAATGTTTTTATTTAATATTTAATACTGCTCTAGTTTCTTTAGCTTTTATAAATTTTTTCTATAGAATTTACTTTAGAAAAATTTTTTTTTTGTAAAAACATTTTTTTATAGAATTTTTTTAATAGAAAAATTTTCTCTCAATAAAGAAATTTTTTTTATTTTATATTTATTGCTGCTCTTGAGCTTGCTAGAAGATAGTTTTAAAAGATTATATTTAGCAAAAAGTTTTCGGTAAGAAACTTTAATTCTTCATATATTTTCTTTAAGTGATGTTGTTGAAAACTTTTCTCTGAGAAGTTTCTTTTGTCCTGAAAAAACTTTCCGTTATCCTTGAGATAATTAAGGATATTTTCATTAAATTAAATATGAAATAAAATTTAAATTTAAATCGTAGAATTTAAAATCAATTTGAAATATATTATTATTTCAAAATTTTCATACAAAATTTTAATAAAACGGATTTCAAATATATTTTATTTTTTAATGAATATTGAATTTATCTTTTAATATTTTTAAGCACTAGCTTCACTGAAAATTAGTTTCTTAAAAACCATTTAATTTTTTCTCTTACGCTCTGCATAAAATTCACACATATGCAGAAGGCCCTCAGCTGTCGCTAAGAATAGAAGCGTGTCCTTTGCACTGACAATTTTGGTTAACAAAATTTGTTTGTCTTGCATTGCTGTGGCTGTTGTTGCTTTCTTTGGCTGCAACATTTTCCTTTATTTAGCCTTTATTGTTTGTGTTACTGTGGCAACTTCTTTTTTAACATGTTTTGTTTGTTCCACTGATTTCGAAAATGTTAAAAAACTGGACATATAAAGCGAAGTAACGCTGCTAAAGGCACAAATATTTTTTGTGAAAAAAAACCTTAAAAAAGACTAATATATGTTTATGTATATATTTTACACATACTCTCTCTAGTATATTTCTTTACCTTAAATTTGTTTTTGTTGTTGCTAGTTATGCAAAAGTTTAACCATTATTATGGTAAACTTAAGTTTGAGCATCTGTACATGTGCTTGTCAGTTTTTGTTAAGGTTAACATAAAGTCGCTGCTAATATTATGAAGACTTGTTGAAATGAAAAGACAATTTATACGAAAAACACTATTTTTTATACACTTTACAAAAAATCGTAAATGGTATAATAAATCAGTATATGAATAACCGACTCATAAAGTATACATATATATTCTTGATCCTTATGAATAGGGATGACAAATAAGTGTTGTCCGTCTATCCGCCCGTTTGATATATGTGCAATCAGTTTTCCGGAGTCCCGGAAAAGCTAAAGACTTCAGTCTCTTACTGATGTATCAAAAATGGTCCCAAACAGATTGGTATTGAAAATCAGCAAAGTCGAGCAGACGGTTTTAGAGCTGGAAACTTAAACTTTATTTTGCCATATAACAGTAACTGGCTAAAATTAATTTTTGTTTTATTTTAGTTAAATTAACTTATTTATGAATAAAACTGGTATTAAAAGTAAAAAAAAACAATAAAAATAATTATAAAATCCATTGCAGAGTTGGAAAAAATTTAATGTTTTTACAGGTGGCATACTAAAACTAATTTTTCTCTTTTCTATATAAATTAAACATACCTAATATTTAAGTTTAAGTTTATATTTATTGAGCCTTTTTTTAATTCTTTATACAGATAAACTTATAAATAACCGTAAAATACAAAAAGAAATATCTTAAGACTATAATGTAAAATCTTAATTTGTGTAAAATTGTATACAGCACCAAGCTTTACAGAACAATTGAGAGTTATAAACATATATTAATAAATACATTAAAATAAAATAAGATTTAATATGCTTCTGCTCCCAAAGCTTTCATATTTCGAGTAAGTTTTATATATTACTCTAAAATATTCTTAAAACTAAATTAAAAACAACTTAAATCAAGAATTACAAAAAAAAACAAACAATTATATAAAAAAATATTAACTATTTAATTATCCCCTGTGTGTACCAGGAGTAGTTTTATTATAAAATGCATAACGAATTGAATTGTTTAAATCAAATGATGGAGCATGCTCAGTTATATAACCCATTGGAGATAAATAGTTCACATTGGACCAATTAAAATGACTTTGGCTGTCATAAATACTTTTTATGAAGGCATTATCATGATGCTGAACTCTAATATTTAAAAAAAATATATATTGGTGTAAGAAGTCGGAAAAATATAAAAGAATGATTCCAGGGTTGGGAAACGTATACTTTCTTTTGATAATAAAAGTTAGAAGAGCTAAGTAAATTTTTCTTTTTCTTTATAAATGAGAAATATTATATGTTATGGAAAGAAGAGTTTTGTATAGCAAATTAGAGAAATAAAATTCACACCTCCAGAGCTGGACAATTTTAACTTTATCTTTGATATTAAAATAAACAAATAAAAATAATTATTACCTTATTTCCTTTTTTTCTTTGGTCACTAAGCATATTTTATAAATTTTTTAAAGAACTAGATTGTTATAAGGAGTCAAAAAAATATAAAAGGATGATTTCAGGGTTGAAAAATTAAACTTTTTTGCTTAAAAAAGTAACTAGTTCATCAAGATTTTTTTTTACAAGTTAAATATACTTTTATAGCTTAGAAAGCAATAGTTGGGAATAAAAAATTAGAAAAATAAAAATCATTGCTGCAGACCTGGAAAGCTTAAGCTTTTTACTAAAACTTTGTTAGGAATAATAAATAGTAGCACGGTTTTTGAACATCTCGGGAAGGAGCAAAATTTTTTTTGTATTGTAGTGACGTGACGTCGATGTTGACAGCTGGAATAAGGGTGAACGTAGTTTATTTCTTAAATACAGAGTGTAGAATATTCAACTATTGCTAATATCAAAAATAAAATATTTTAATCAAATTCTTTAGCCGAAAAATATCGAGAAGTCACTTGCTAAAAGTTGCACTAGAACAGAAAGTTATAACATTTTTTACAATACAAATATGGATGCATTTATCTTTATACTTGGTACTAGATACGGCAAAGCAAACTAGACCACTCTTTAGTGTTTAAAGTGATTTTGATAAAAGTTTTCTAGACGAAAAGCTACCTGACTTGTGGAAAAAGGAGGTTAATCGAAGTGAAAGTCAGGTTAATTTTTACATATGATATGCCAATAAGGCCTTGCAATATTTTAATACAACAATATATAATAATACCAATACATGAATTTATCGTACATCAAAGTATCAACATATCATTAAATCATATCATAATATATCGATATATCAATATTTCAGTATATCAATATATAAATATATCAATATACCAATGTATCAATATATAAATGAATGCATCATAATTTCATAGTATCAATATATCAATATATTATTATATCAATATATCAATATATCGATATATCAATATACCACTATCAATTTATCCATATATCAAAATTGCAATATACCAATGTATAAATATATCAAAATATTAATATATCAATATAAATATGTATATATATTATATATAAATATACCAATAACAATATATCAATATAAATATATCAATGTTTCAATATATCATTTACCAAAATTGCAATATACCAATATATAAATATATCAATTTCAATATATATATATATATATATATATATATTATATGTCAATATACCAATATCAATATATCAATATTAATATATCAATATATCAAAATTGCAATATAACAATATTTAAATATTTCAATATATCAATATATCAATATCAATGTATCAATATATCAAAATATCAATATATCAATATATCAATAAATCAATATACCAGTATAAAAATGTATCAATATATCAATGTATCAATATAACAATATATCAATGTATCAATATATCAATATATCAATATATCAATATATCAATATATCAATATATCAATATATCAATATATCAATATATCAATATATCAATATATCAATATATCAATATATCAATATATCAATATATCAATATATCAATATATCAATATATCAATATATCCATATATCCATATATCAATATATCAATATATCAATATGTCAATATATCAATGTGTCAATATATCAATTTAATTTTTTTATTAACAATTTTTAATAATTTTTTCGAATATTGTATTTCAATTATTTTGAGTTCCACAGCCGTTAGCAGAATAGCAATGTAGAACCGGCCTTAGTTTGTTTAGTGTTGTGTTCAATATTTTAAAGCAGCCTTGTCAACTAAAAGACGTCTGCCCGAATTGAAACAAGTAGGCTTATTCATAAACGTATGTACATGTCAGATAGTTTTGAAATGAATTTCTAATGAAAAGCTTATATCTTGGTACAGGCAATGAGACCAACTTGGAGAATAACTTTCAAATTTTTTATTTTTTAAATTCTTGTTATAATAATTCTTAATCTTGTTGTCCTTATTCTCAATGGACGTACTGTAGTTAAACATATATTTTGTGTGTATGTGTGTGTGCGTGTGTGTCAGCTAATATGCGTTTGTATTTGTTTTGAGTAATTCTCTTCAGTGTTGGTTTTATGCATACGATTGTAATGTGCTCAACATCTCTTAGTTGTATACATTTAGTTGTTTACTTGAACAGAATGCAGGAGGCAGCAGCATAAGCTAGAATAATGTGACCAATATGGACAACAAAATTAAAATTAAGCTAGTATCTTACAGCGTTGCTTGGTCTTACTAAAATAAATAAAGTAAAATAAAAAGAATTTGATTAAAGGTGACTTGCCATAATGCCAGGGTTATAACTAATTATAACAATAAAAACCAATTGAATTTTGGTTTTTGGCCATAACTATAAACATACGAGTAGTTTCAACTTCATTTCTCTCTTTAAATTCAAAAAGGCACAAAATTTTTGCTGGTCGTACTTTGCATTATTATTTTCTTTTTCTAGACAACGCTTTATTTTTTTTCGTTCGCTTTATGCTTTACCAATATGGGCGAGCTAAGGCTTAGTGCAGTTGGCCAGCTTTGGCTTTTTTTGCTTTTCTATTTGGTTACTTCCATCTTTGTTTGTAGTCAGTTGCAACGACCAAGTTGTTTAAACACAAAACTGTTCTCTCGATGTGTGTGTGTGTGTGTGTGCGTTTGTGTGGTTTTATTTGGTTTCAAGTTTTTGTTGCTTAGAATTTTACCACGTTCACTTTTTTGTTTTGCCCAGAAAAAATACTTTGTTCGAAAATATTTGCCATTGCGAAAAAAAAGTTCTTTAACATGTTGTCAACACAAAATGTTGGGCTGCAACCAGGAAAAAATTAAAGCTTTGCTGCTGGGTTTCAGGAGCATTTTTTATAATAATTTATGGTTTAATTTTAGTTAATTTTTTTTTATAGCCTTCGAACTTGTTTTTAGATATTTGCTTATGTTTTTGTCATTTGAAACTAAATAATGATAACTTTTGCTAATAAACTTTTTAATAAACCAGGCGGTTATATTGTGTTTTTCTTTTTTTTTGGAATGTAAATGTTCAAGTGAAATTAGTAATAAGGCAATTGATGGCTGAAGTTGAAGTTGGCTGGAAACAAACTTTGCAGCATTTTTAAAACTGTTTTTAAAGAGAATATTAAGAGGCTTAAAACTTTAAAGTATGGCAAAACTATAAATTTTCCTAGACTTATTCATTAAAATTAATTCCCAATTTAACCTATTTCAGTATGTAATTTTTATTTCACGCGTGTAAATATTAATATGAATTTAAATCCAACACAAATACATTTTGAATTAAGAATTACATTTTTAATAAAATAAGAGTAAGAAATGTTATACTTTTCTCTAAAATCAACAGAGAACTGCAAGTTGCAGCATTATCATAAAGACATTTGACATTACGAACTCTCGGTATTATAAATGCAGGTTTATACATATTTCAGTATCTTATTAAATTGCCTCACAGACATAATGATATTTTAGTTTGATTTTGTTATACAATTTAGACTTTTGCTTAAGAAACTCCCAATTGTATGCTTCTATTTTCATAATAATATGCAATTCTTATTAAGCAAACTTTGTCTGGGAATTTTGTTTTGGTAATACAAATGTTTGCAAAAGGGGATTGATATTACAAGATATTAAAGATATGTGATATACGAGGGTGGTTCAATAAAGCTTCCAAGAAGCTAAGAATGACAGTTTTTAAAGAATTTTTGGATTTTCAACATAAAGTTTCTATAGTGCGATTTTTTTCAGCTGTGGAATTTTAAGAAAACATTTGTTTTTGTTTTGTCAAATTTTTAAAAGTTTTTACACAATTTCAAAATACAAACCTTGATTTTTAGTTCCAGATGGCTAAATTTGTCTAAGTTAGTGCTTAATATCTAACCCTTAGCTTAAAAAAGTGCGTCTAAGAAAAAAACCAGCATTTAATATATCCTTAACTTCAATTTGTCTAATTTCACATCATAATTTTAATAAAAATGCCCCAAAATCTTATAACAACTTGTAGAAATATAGTAGTAATATCTATTAGAAATTTTATATCATTCGGTGAAAGGACATGCCTGCCTCCCACATATCCTGAAATTTTAAAAATCAAAATTGAGCTTGAAATACGAGCAGACATACTATAAGAATTAGACATCTGAAGTCTCCGGTAAATTAAGCAGTAATCGAAGAAATTATATCTAGCAATCAAATATATATCTCCTTCAGTTAAAAATATTGAATTTTACTCAGTTTCAAAAGAAAAACCTTGAATAATTTTTAGATGGGTAGACTTTTATACATTGGTGCTTCATATCCAACAGCTAGCATAAGAAACCCCTTTCACCCATTTCACAGCATAATCAGAATCAAAATATCCCAAAAGCTTATAGCAACTTCTATAATTACATTAGTAATATCTGTAAGAAATTTTATGTCAATTGGTGAAAGAACATGCTTGCGTCCCATATATCGTTTTATTTTAAAAAATAAAATTGTGCTCTAAATACGAAAAGAATAAATCAAAAGCCAGGAAATATTGTAAGAATTGTACATTTAAAAGCCTTGAAAAATCTTATACAAATCGATGAAAGGACATCCTGCAAACAAACATACCTTCAATTAAAAATATTGAATTTTGCTCAGTTTAAAAACCCTTGATTTTTTGTTATAGATCGCTAAACTTGTATACATTGCCGCTCGACTTTTAACTGTAAGCTTAACAAAATGCGCGTAAGAAAAAATCTGCTTTCCATAATTTTTATTTGTTGAATTTCACAGCATGATTCTAATCAAATAGCCCCAAAATCTTATAACAACTTGCACAAATATACTAGTAATATACATAAAAGGTTCTATATATCTATCGGTCAAAGGACATTATTGCCTCCCATATATCCTTTTTATAATAAAAATCAAAATTGAGCCTAAAATGTGAGCAGAATGCATCCAAGGCCAGGAAAAATTGTAAAATATTTTCATCTTAAACTAGTCGAAGAAAGGACTCTGTGGAACACACATATCCTTCAGTTAAGAATCTGAATTTCACTCAGTTTCAAAAGAAAAACCCTTGTTTTTAGTTTTATATGGCTAAAATTGTATATATTGGTGTACCATATCAAACCGATAGCTTAAGAAAAAAAAAATGACTTTCATTTATACCTAATTTTTATTATTATTATCTTCTATCTTATAACAACTTGTAAAAATATAGTGGTAATATCTGTAAGAAATTTTATATCAATCGGTGAAAGAATATGCTTGCGTACCATATATCCTTTTATTTAAAAAAATAAAATTGAGCTTAAAATACCAGCAGAATGCATCCAAAGCCAGGAAATATTGTAACAATTTTACATCTAAAAGCTTTGAAAAATCTAATACAAATCGAAGAAGGAATATCCTGCAAACAAGCATATCCTTCAATTAAAAATATTACATTTTACTAATTTTCAAAATAAAAACCTTTATATTTTGTTTCTCATCTTGACATGTTTACGCTTCTGAATAAAATTGCTGGCAAATTTCGTTGCAAAGACATGTGCATCTTCCAAATATCCTTTTTGCTTGAAATTTTACATATGCTAAAATTATGATCAAAATGCTAAATAAAATCATTAGAAGTTTCACATTTATTTACTAATGCTTCCACAAAAGGTTTCTGGTAAATTTCGGTTTAATCGAAATAAGGACATGTGTGTCTTCCATATGTATATCCTTTTTGTTTGATATAATAAATATGTTAAAATTATAATCAAAATGCAGCGTAAATTGATTAGAAGTATCACTTTTACTTATTCGTGCGGTTTTTGGCAAGGACACGCATATCTCTAATATGTATATCCTTTTTGCTGAAAATTTTTCTTTTTTCTGTTACAATTATGATTTGAATGCAGAGTACACACTATGAAAACTTCAAAATTAATTACAAAATTTGAAAGGACGTGCCTATCTCACCTATATCCTTGTTTAAAAAATTATTTTTATTAAAGCAAAAGTCTTTGTAAAATTATGCAAGCAAGCTTTCTGTTTATTTCATATCAATCTGAGGAATATATCTATTATATACATACGTATCCTTGAAATCAAGAAATTCAATTTCGCTAGAATTATAATAATAAACTATTACAATCCTGAAAGGAAAGCAGGACTTATTTAAGCTAATTATTTCTGCCAGTAGAGTTGACTCATTTTAGCGGTTTTTGTCGGCCAGACAAAGCATCCTTGAAGTGATATGTCTGGAAATTTCTAAGGCATTACAAATCAAGGATTTTTTCTAAAGCCTTTTGTAACTACATACAGGTTTGTACTAAATTTGGTAACTACTTACTCGTAGTTCCTCTAGGCATTTCATCTAAATTATAAGTGTCAATCTGTGTATATATACATATATATTTATATTTGTATATATGTATGTATGCAGGCTTGTAATGCTATACCATTATATGCTTGTGTATGTGTAATATAAATCATATCATGAGCTCTAAAGTATGCGTGTGCTTTTCCATACATGCATATGTCAATATTCATATGCAAGATTTTAAATTAATTGGCATTTTACTTAAAGACACATACACACATTTGAGTGCAAACGCACATACACTTATGAATTCATATATCGAAAAGAGGAAATTTAATACAAATGTGTCTTTTACGAGTGACATTAACATTTATTGCATTATGACATCATTTATAGGTTTCACATTTCATTTGACTGCTTTGCTAGCAGAATTGCAATAAAAGACAATATATATATATATATATATATAGAGAGAGAGCACTCTGCAAATAACTAATATGACAAACAACAAATTAAAGTATAAATAGCAAAATTAAAGCTAAATTCTAAATTTAAATTGTAATTGCTAATTGGAAGGAAGTTATCAAGAAAATGTTATTAGCTTTTTTTGTGACAGAAAAATAAAACAAGTTGAAATATGTAAAATGATATAATTGTTTATGATCATTTAAGTTACTAAAGAAATGATATAGCGTAACCAGTAGTACAAAGTTATTTTGAAATAAAAGGTTTAAAAGGAATTTCTAAATAGAGGATTCAAGAAATATTTTTATAACACTCTGCACAAGAAGACACAAAAAGTAAACTTGAGGGAAAACATGTTTAAGGACACTAAAGCAAAAAAGGGTGTAATGTTTATTTTGTTGGTTGCTGTTATCTTGATAAATACATTCCTTTCATCACATTATCTGGCAAATAAAAAAGTGTAGTAAGCCACCTTTAGGTATTCAAAAGCAGATGGAGCTGAGAAATCGTTTTAGCAAAGAACATACGAGTAATATATCAAAGTAGTAAAGTAATTAAATAATTTGGGGATATACCATTTTTCAGCTGAAAGCCTCATTTAACAAATATTTTAAGAACTTTGACAATTCTGTTACCTTAGAACAGTCATAACATTTAGAAATCACAAACAGAACAAATACCTCTTTCTTTAAAAAAAAGAAGCAAACAACTATTCTCACCTGAAAGTAAAAAGCCAATTAAAATAATTTACTTTACAACACCCGGCAATTAAAATCGTACACTCCCTCTTAATATAATTTAATAAGACAAAAATATCTAAAAATGCTTTTAAGTGCAGTATAAAAGGAAGTTTATGTAAAACAAAAGCCAAACTTTATTTAAAATACAAACAAATACACGTCCTTACATCATAAATAAAAAGTTAAGCAAAGATCCTTTTGTTAACATAAGGGCGGAAAAGTCAAACATGTTTGGCTAAAAGTCTTATTATTTCTTTGTTAAATTTATTCTCTTAGATTGACAGGCATGTAAGTATGCATCGTTGTAAATATATATGTATGTATATAATATTTGAACTTATATATCGTTATCTTAATATAGAAAGGATCTGACTGATTATTTTTTGAAAATCGAGATTTTTGCATTTTTCGATACATTAGATGTTCTTCTTACAAAATATATATAAAAATTTAGATGTCAAAAAACATAATGAGTTGGGGCCTTTTTATATTAAGACAAATATATAGTTAGCTAAAGTGCAAAAGTTTAATTTTTATAGGACATAAAAATACTAAACAAAATAATTCAAATTACTGAAATTATTTTAAAGCCTTAATTTGCGAAACGACAAATCTAAGCGTTGACAAATTTAAAAAAATATATAAATTACAAAAACAAAATACTCGTACCTTCAAAATTTGTCAATGCTTAGCGTTTTCGTTTTACAAAATTAATTAATTATTAATTTGGCTGATTTTAAGAATAAAAGTGTGAAAATTTGTAGGAACCGAAACAATTCCCCATATTTAATTAAATTACTTGATTTTTTATTTCAGCTGACGACATAAAATTATTTGTTTTTCCTTCACAGCTAAAATATGTTGTCAGGGAAAATGTCTAAGCTGTCTTTACTGCTGTGGGATAATTGTTTTGAAGTTTATATGAGTACCTTGTACATATTTGTGGTTTACACAAAAAGAATTTCCTTTGTTAAAACATTAGCGAGTATAATGTGTTAAAATAGAAAGTTAAGACACCTCAAGAGTAAAAGTTTTGCTTTGAAAACACACAAAGGAAGAAGTAATGAATTAAATATAATATATGGAGAACAGAGTTAACTGCGCAATAACAAAAAAAAATAAAAAAACGGAGCCCTTTTGGGTCTACCTGTGAATGGTAAGAAGAGAAAAGGAAGGAAAACATAAAGGATAAATGTTTAACATTTATCTCCAGACTGAGATTAAAGGTTATAAAAAGACTATCATGTATTTTTACACGCTTGACGGGAGTCAGTGAGTCTAGTTCTAGCTCTAGTTCTACTTCTAGTTCTATTTCTAGTTCTAGTTCTAGTTCTAGTTCTAGTTCTAGTTCTAGTTCTAGTTCTAGTTGTAGTTCTAGTTCTAGTTCTAGTTCTAGTTCTAGTTCTAGTTCTAGTTCTAGTTCTAGTTCTAGTTCTAGTTCTAGTTCTAGTTCTAGTTCTAGTTCTAGTTCTAGTTCTAGTTCTAGTTCTAGTTCTAGTTCTAGTTCTAGTTCTAGTTCTAGTTCTAGTTCTAGTTCTAGTTCTAGTTCTAGTTCTAGTTCTAGTTCTAGTTCTAGTTCTAGTTCTAGTTCTAGTTCTAGTTCTAGTTCTAGTTCTAGTTCTAGTTCTAGTTCTAGTTCTAGTTCTAGTTCTAGTTCTAGCTCTAGTTCTAGTTCTAGTTCAAGTTCTAGTTCTAGTTCTAGTTCTAGTTCTAGTTCTAGTTCTAGTTCTAGTTCTAGTTCCAGTTCTAGTTCTAGTTCCAGTTCTAGTTCTAATTTTAGTTCTAGTTCTAGTTTTAGTTCTAGTTCTAGTTCTAGTTCTAGTTCTAGTTTTGGTTCTTGTTCTAGTTCTAGTTCTAGTTCTAGTTCTAGTTCTCGTTCTAGTTCTAGTTTTGGTTCTTGTTCTAGTTCTAGTTCTAGTTCTAGTTCTAGTTCTAGTTCTAGTTCTAGTTCTAGTTCTAGTTCTAGTTCTAGTTCTAGTTCTAGTTCTAGTTCTAGTTCTAGTTCTAGTTCTAGTTCTAGTTCTAGTGTTACTTCTAGTTCCAGTTCTAGTGTTACTTCTAGTTGTAGTTCTAGCTCTAGCTCTAGAACAGTTCTAGTTCTAGTTATATATCTAGTTCTAGTTCTAGTTTTAGTTCTATTTGTAGTTCTAGTTCTAGTTCTAGTTTTAGTTAAGTCAGAGTTTAGTTTATAATTCCGTTACAATTCAATACTAATTCACTTCTATTACAGTTCTGGGTATTTTATTTAAAAAAATCCAAAATAAAATTTAAATTTTTTTTCCTATCATAAATTAAACTACTTTATCATTAGAATGTATATATAATTTAAAGCATTTTATATAATAAATATTTTTGTTCTACTTTTTCAAAAAAAAATTTCGCTTTACATTTTTTTCTGCAGACTTTTGTCCCAATATTTTTTTTATACAATTTAACCTTACATCCGTTAAAGCATCCGTTAATGCTTCCTTCTTATTGTTGAGCTATGGCTAAAAGAGAGAAAAAAAGTTTTGCCTTAACGTATGTGGGAAATAAAGTATGCAGCCTACTTTTAGGTTGTTAAGGAAAGTATTTTTCTACTAGGCAAAGTCTCTATTGAGTTATGAACATTTTACAGATTATATAAAATTTTTTAGAAAATTTTATTTCATTTTATGTGATTTGTAAGAATAATTCTTTTTTTTCTACCTCGAAAAGAAAAAAAGGATTTGTTAGAGGTAATAAAACAAGGAATTGAGTAAAAAGATTTTGCCAAAGGCAAGTTGATAAAATTGAATTCTGGTTATGCAAATTGCAAATTTATTTAAAATATGTTTAATAACTGTTTTATATAATTTAAGTAGAAGGCATATTTTAATACTTGTTTGATTATGTGATGCATGAGAGTGTCTTAAAAAAATTATTTTCCTTACTTACACTTTGTTTCCCAACGAGTTGAAATTTATCATATAATTTAAGCCTAAATTAAAAAATCACCACAGGTAAAAAGGTCGCAAAAGAACTAAGAACTAAAAAGTCGTCAAAATTAAAAAATTGTGAGAACTAAAAACTCGCTTAAATCAAAAATAACGAAAAAACGCAAAATGCAGAAATTATCGTCAAAATGAAATATATAAACTTAATGAAATAAATTACAATAATGCAGAAAAATTACTAAAGGTAGAAAAGTTAAAAAAAACTAAACTTAATCGTCAAAATCGAAAAAAATCTAATAAACAAAAAATAACGCGAGAACTAAAAAAATCGCAAAAAGATAAAAAAATTACGGGAAAATGCAAAAAACCTAAATAATCGTCAAAATGATATAAATATATCAACAAAAAATAAATAAAACACAAAAATGCAAAAAATCACCAAAAGGAGAAAAGACGCAAAAAACTAAAAAAAAATCGCTGAAACGAAAAAAGCACAAGAACTAAGAAAATTCGCTAAAAGAAAAAAATAACAGGAAAAAATTGCAAAAAACCAAATAATAAAAACGCTAAAACTAAAAGCAAGCGCTTGAACTAAAACAATCGCTTAAATGAAAATAACGGAAAAACAAAAATAAATAACAAAGTTAAAAAAAGCCGAAAGGAAAAACCGCCTGAGTGAAATTTATCAACAAAAACAAAATAAATCGATAAAATGCAAAAAATCAAAATTAGTAAAAAAGTCGCAAAAAAGTAAACAAATCTAAAAAAAATCGAAAAAAAATCGGTAAAAAGAAGAATAGCGCGAGAACAAAAAAAAAAAATCGAAAAATAAAATATAACGAAAAAATCAAAAAAAAAAACAAAATAAATCATATGCCAAAAAATCACAAAAATTAGACAAGTGGCAAAGAACAAAAAAAAACAATCGTCAAACCCCTAAAAAAAATTTTGAAAACGAAAAAATTGCTAAAAATTGTAAAATCGCTAAAAGTAAAAAATAACAGAAAAAATCACTAAAACGCGCTAAAAACGAAAAATTGCTAGATCAAAAAAATTTTCAAAGACTGAAAAAATCGCCAAAACGAAAAGCAAGCGCAATAACTAAAAAATCGCTAAAATAAAAAAAAACGGAAAAAACCGAAATAATTTATCAACAAAATAAATCGATAAAATGCAAAAAACCATCAAAAGTAACAAAGTCCCAAAAAACTAAAAAAAATTCGTTAAGATCGATAAAATGAAAAAAAGCGTGGAACGAAAACGAAAAAATCAACAAAAAAAAAATAAACAACAGTAGCAAAGTCGCAAAAACACTAAAAAATCTTCAAAAACAAAAAAAAAATCGTTGAAACGAAAAAAACCCCAAAAAGTAAAAAAAATCACTAAAATTAAAAAATAACAGAATAAATTACCAACGACAAAACGGGCCAAAACCGAAAAATCGGCAAAACAAAAAAATTATCAAAAACCGATAAAATCGCCAAATCGAAAAGCAAGCGCGAAAACTATAAAAAATCGCATAAATAAACAAAAAAAACGGAATAAACCGAAATAAATCCCAAAGTTTAAATAAAGCCAAAAGGAAAAATCGTTAAAATTTTTATTTTTTTCACAAAATTAAAATAAATCGCTAAAATGCAAAAAAAAAATTAAATGTTAAAAAAAATAAAAAATCGTCAAAAAGCGAAAAAATCACCAAAACGAAAAAAGCGCAAAAACTAAAAAATTCCAAGAAGTAAAAAACAACAGGAAAAAATTTGTGGTAGTTTTCAATATAAATATTCGATCGAACGTTTGCTGGTGACATCGTGGGACAGGCTGCAAATTTCTGTGATTATGCCTGTAACTACAATAATTATTTAAAATTTATAATATGTCTATTTGCTCAGGTGAGTTCTTTACTTCACTTCTTGTTAGCTAGAAATACAACTAACTTCATTCAAATTGTTATATTGAGTTTATGTTAAAAAAATTGTATATTCTACCTTGAAGTATGCAATATATTGCAAAGCATTCCTTTTACCTAAAGCAATAATGTATGAACATATTTTTGTTATCAGTGTTTGTAAAATTTTTTAACAGAAAATTTCGATTTATTTTTGTTTAATTGGCAGCTAGTAAGCATTTTGATTAAATACATTTTTTAAGAGTACAAAAAAATTTAACATCAAATTTAATTTTTATAATTGTAGGAAAAAAATAATAAAAAACAAAGTAGTTTCTAAAAAGTTTAACAAGTTTCCATTATTTCACAATTCGTAAAAAAACAACAGCAAGGAATAAAATAAAGAAAAAACGATAGATTTTATAAATATTTGCGAAAAAAGTTTTATTGTTTATGAAAGTTTTATTGGACTGCTAAAAATTTACTAGCAGGTATGTGTTTCAAGTTTAAAAAGAAATCTTTGTTAATTAAATATATGTATAAATGTACCTTGAAAGCCAGTAAGTTTAATTGCAATAGATGTAAAGATATAGATATTTATAATGTGTCCTTAATAATATATTAAAAAACATTTGAATAATCATTAATGTGCAGCATAAGCATGTAAGTGTTTTCAAAATTACAAAAAAAGTTATTTAGCGAGTTATTTTTTCATCGTTGAAAGGAAATACTTTACTCTGCTATATCCTTTAAATATCCCTAATATCAAGTAAGGTTAGTAGTGCGATTAAAATACCTTAAAAGCTGGTAAGAATTCGAAGAATTTTACAAATGGGAGATCTTATAAATTTCGTTAGAATTGCTGCAAGGACTGGCATATCTGCCATATATCCTTTTTTTAACATTTAATATCTTTTATAGTTATAAGCAGAATGTAGAGAAAATTTCTCAAAAGTTTTTCAATTGCAAGCTGCAGCTTTCGAACAAGGTTGCAATCGTTGCAAGGATGTGTGTGTCTCCCGTATGTCCTTTTTACTGGAAATTTAATATCTGTTCAAATTATAAGCAAAATGCAGAATAAATTTATTAGAAGTCTTATATTTATTTATTGATGCTTTTAAATTAGATTTGGGGCAAATTTTGCTGCAATCGTTGTACGGACATGTGTTTCTGCCATATATCCTTTTTACTTGAAATTTAATATCTGTTAAAATTATAATTAAAATGTAGAGTAAATTTCTTACAAGTTTGACATTTATTTATTAATGCTTTAAAATAATATTTGTGGCAAATTTTATTGCAATCTATGTAAGAACATCCATGCCTCCCATATATCCTTTTTATAAAAATGTTACAATTATGATCAGAATGCAGAGTAAATGTCTCAAAAGGTTTACAATAAAATGCTTAAGCTTCCAGAAAAGACTTCTGGCAAATTTTGTTGCAATCCATGTAAGGACATGTGTATCTCCCATATATCCTTTTTTTCCTGAAAATGTAGTACCTGTTAGAATTATGACTTAAATGCAAGGTAAATTTGTTAAAAGTTTCACATGTATTTATTCATACGTCTAAATAAGATTTCGGGCAAGTACAGGTATAGCTGCCGTATATCCTTTTTATGAAAATTAGTTTTCAGTTATTATTATTATGTTGAGAATGTGGAGTAAATTTTTCAAGAGTTTCACCATAACATGCTTTAGCTCTTATGCGATTTAGTTTGCATATTTATGAATTATTCAGAAAATGATCAGTTTAGAAGATCTGTAATGTATTTAATTTTTTTACCCCTAAAAATAGGCATCACATATTTTTTAAACGATAATTAATGTTTGATTATTCCTTATCTACTAATGAGTTGCCTTAGCAGCAACAAAATGCATCTTGATGCGCTGAAGCATTAACAAAAAAAGCTTTTTTTAAATGTTATTTCATTTTATTTAAATATTTTAATCAAACAAATAATATTAATTTTGTTAGAAAAAAAATCTTTTTATTTACTACATTTTGAAAATCTTTGAAAAGAGAACAAAACAATTTAATTTGCTTACATAAAGAAATAAATAACTCGTCTGCTTAAAACAAACTCAAACACACACACATACACACAAATTTAATTTAATTTTCTACAAGTCAGTTGCTAGACGAGTAGCGTGTATGAATGCAGTAGCAACTAAAGTTAACAATAAAGCAACAAAGTTTGCCAAATTGCAGTCATTAACGTTTGCCTGCCATTTATTATTATATTTTTTTTGCCATCAACTGCAACTTCTTCGATGTTCCCTTCAACTCTTGCCCTATTGACTAAATTGCAAGTGTTGTATTGCAAATTTAACTAGAATTGTTACACTTTTTAATCAAAAAAAGAGAAAATTCGTTGTTAAAATTTTCTTGTACAGCTGCAGCAAGACAAGAAGAAAGTCTTTTATTTTTTGTGCAAAATAAAAAGGAGAAACAAAATCAGTTTGGTGTCGTAGTAAAACTGTCGTTGTCTTCTTAGTTGATATTCTAGAGCTCTTTCAAAGCAGATAAATTGCAGCCAATTCAGATGCCATTGCGCTTCCCTTATTTTCAACATAGTGTGTCAAAGTGTCATTATGGCAAATAAAAAAGTAAAAAAAAAAATTATGAAAAGCAAAAAAACAAGCTCAAAGTAGAATAAGTCAAACATCAAGATTTTTAACTAGCAATGAAAGCAGCAACTTCATTAGCTGGCTGCCAAAGAGATAGAGATGATAAAATTGCTGACTAACTGAGACTGCATGAATAAACAAATGACGGAATGGAATGGTTGAAAACATTTTTACTTTTGTTTTGATGAAACTTAACGAACAATAAATGAATGGCTTTAGTGAGTATAAGTTGTCATTTGAAAATTTTCTCTAATAAAAAACAAAAGCTTTATTTACAGCGTTAAGAAAGTCATAAATGAAAATGGTGTTTAGATTTAGATAGAAATTAAAAAACAGTGAATGTTAATATAATGAAGAAAGAATAAGCAATAGCTCTTTGGTATAACTTGTTTTATATATTTATTTTATAATGGTGTAGGAGAGAGCTTATGAAAGGCTTGAAGGACAAAGACTTCAATGGTTTTTTTAGTTAGCACAGTTTTTAATGTTTGACGATGAGGTTAATTGCAGGAAATGGTTATTTTAAAATAAAAATATACAAGTAAGGAAATAATTCTTTATTTAGAATTTTTTGTTCCAGCATCTAAAAGTGTCCATTTCAAACAACTGCCCCAGGCTCAATGCTCGTGAAGTGTCAAAAATTCCGTTAACAAACAATTATATGAGCATTAAAGTTTGTTTCAGTCAGTTGTTTGAAGAAAGTCTCTACTTATATTTTTAACATCCCTAAGATAGGCAATACATTTTACAAAATCCGTATACTTTGCTTTTGAAAGGCCTTAAAGTCTGGTAAGGAGTTCATACGGAATTTCAGGTTCTCATACAAAATGTATGTAAAAAAAAATTACAGAAATTCAGGTTGGTAAATTTCATAAAGGGATTTCCATTTGCTAGTACGGACTTTCAAAAGAAATATGTTAGGAATTGTAAAATTTGTTGCCTATTTTAGGGATGTTATAAATATAATTGGACACTTTTTCAGTCAACTAAAACAAAAATTAATGTTCAAATAACTGTTTGCTCACGGAATTTTTGATATTTGTAATTTTTATCAAATTGTAATTAACTTATAGTATTTTTGAGTGTTGTTAATACAAACTTAAATGATTTTGTGTGGAAGTAAAAATAATTTTCTAAAAAAGCCTACGCGAATATTTTTATGTGTAGAAATAAATTTAATTTTACAAACGTGAAATTTCATAAGATTTCTATGCCGGGCTTAAGGAGAGAATTTTTTTTATAAAATTGTTTGTTCCAGCATCTAAAAGTTTCCATTCTAAATAACTTTTCCGGGCTCAGTGCCCCTATGTGAGTGTCAAATATGACGTGAGCAAACAATTGTATAAGCATTAAAGTTTGTTTCAGTTAGTTGTCTAAAAAAAATTTTTTAATATATTTATAACAACCCTAACATAGGCAATACATTTTAAAATATCCGTGTACTTTTCTTTTGAAATTCCTTAAGTCTAATGCAAAGTTCTTGCGGAATTTAAAGTTCTCATACAAAGTATATGATAATAAAACTGCAGAAATTTAGGTTGGTTATTCCTGTACGGACTTTCAAAAGAAAAGTACAAGAAATTTTTAAAATATGTTGTATATCTTAGGGATGTTATATATATATAAGAAGAGAATTTTTTTAGTCAACTGAAACAAAAATTACTGTTCAAATAAAATAAATATTTGACATTTCTAATTTTCATCAAACTGTCATTAATTCGGTTGTTTCTGTGTATTCAAAAATAAATGAATTTGTATGTGTGCGAATATATTTCTACACAAATTTATAAAGATTCATAAACGAAAGAACTCCATAGCAGGCTTTAAATTATACTATCATGGTCATTATTTTCTACTTGAAGGACCTGACTTGCAAATAAAACTATTTATTTTTCAGCAGTTGTTATGGTCAGCTAAATTTATTTTTTATATATTTTCAAAGCTCATTATATTTAACTTATAGCACCCCACTTGCAAACAAAACTATTTAATTTTCACTAGTTGTTTTGTTCAGCTAAAATTTTTTTATATCTTTAAAACATGACGTATAAAAATCGGATTTATTTTAGCAACCATAAAATTGGTTTAAGTTCTTCCTTAAACCTCTTTGCAACAAAAAAAAAACAAACTTACAACATAATTTTAGGCTTGCCTTAACCATATTACGCCAGCAAAATATATCTAATAAAATACGTGTTCTAATTTTCTTACTCAGACTTCCTGGCGACAATTTCCTTTTAGCTTCTTTTTATGGCTTTATAATTTTTTGTTTATTTCTCCAACAATTGGTTATTAAAATCGCCATAAATTTTTTAAGTGAAAGCAATTTTTTATTTGATTCGCAAGTGTTTTTACTTTTGTGTTTTTTTTCTTTTCATTTATATTTGTCATCCCAAAAAAAAAGAAATGTTTTACTCTACTGATGATAAAGAATAAAACTCAACAATTTAACAGAAAGTTTTCCTTTTTTTGTATATTTATTTATTTATTTATATCTACTTTTGTGTCGATTTTTATTTGTGGCAATTTGGCAGGAGGCTTTTTTATGGTCAGGCCTATAGCATTAAATAAATAAAATAAATAAAATAAATAAAATAAAAGCTCCAACACTTAGGAAAAGGGATGAAAAATAGAGGAAGAAACAGGTATCCATAAGGAAAAATGTTTTCAGTTATCTTAAGTGTTAAATCACCTGATGTCGTCAGCTTGATTTATGCTGCAAAATGGCCATTGTTTTCTCATTCCCATTTGATATTGTATTTTTAAGGATGGCATTTTTAGTTTGTTGGAGAGTTTGTTAAAAGAAAAAGTATTTAAATTATTTAATATTATGTCAGGAATAACTTCTTAATCAGGCTTAAAGTTCAGTATTTTCAATTCTTACTGAATATAATATTTTCATTAATTAAAAGAAAAAAAGAAAAATTCAACTAGACTTTATAAGCTGGAGGAAACAGGGATATATTTCTGTGCAGCCACGCACTTCATCAGTACGCCTGTTTATCTACAAGGGTAGAGATAGTTATTAACATCAGGTTTTTACCGCAAATTTTTAATGAAATGGTATATGAGAAATATTTATATTGCGTATAGATTTATTGATTTACCTTTTTACACAATCTGAAGAACTATGTAAGGATTAATTCTGCTTATTTGACCTAAAAATATAAATTTTTGAGTTATGATATTTTTTGAGTAAACGATTGATATGTAATACCTTATGAATGTTAGCCTGCATAATTGAATATCTTACCTGAAGTAGATATATTTCTTAAATCTTTGTTGTTCAAAATTTTTAAGTTTTATCGCTTTATTTCATTTGAAATTTTTTTTTTGGTTTTTTGGCGATTTTTTTTAGTTTTAATGATTTTTCAATTAACTTAGATGCTTTTATTTGCTTAAGTGATTTTTTTTTAGCTTTTAGGCGTTTTATTTTAGTTGTGGCGTTTTTTTCGGGTTTGCCGATTTTTTTGGTTTTGGCGATTTACTTTGGTTTTAGTGATTTTTTTTAATTTTGGCGGTTTCTTTCAGTTTTGGGAAGTTATTTATGTAGTTTTGGCGTTTTTTGGTGTTTGGTGATTTTTTTTTGGTTTGGCGATTTTTTTGTTTCAAAGATTTTTTTGTTTTGGCGCTTTTTTCGTCTTGTCGATTTTTTTCGATTTTTGGCGGTTTGTTTTAGTTTTGGTGCTTTTGTCGCTTTTGGGCTTTTTTTAGTTTTGGCGATTTAGTTTGGCTTAACCAAGTTTTGTTTGTGCTTAAGCACTTTCAGATTTTTTTAGTTTTGGCGATTTTCTTGTGATTTTTTTAGTTTGCACGATTTTTGTTTTGTTTTTGGCTATTTTTTATTTGTTGCGGTGTTTTTGTCTCTTTTGGCGTTTTTTTTTAGATTAAGCAATTTTTTCTGGGTTAAGGACTTTTAATATTTTTTAGTTATGACGTTTATTAGTTTTTGGCGTTTTTTTTTTGTGATTTTTTTTAGGTGAACGATTTTTTTGTTTTGTTTTTTAGTTTTAGCGATTTTTTTAGTTTAGGTAGTTTGATTCGCTTTTGGGATTTTTCAGTTCTTCTAGTTTGGCGTTTTTTTTTGGTATTTGACGATTTTTTTTAGTTTGGCGACTTTTTTGTTTCCAAAATTTTTTTGTTTAAACGAATTTTCGTGATGTTTGTTTAGTTATGGCGTTTTTTAGTTTTTGGCGTTTTTTTTTTTGTGATTTTTTTTTACTGTCAACGATTTTTTTGTTTTGTTTTTTAGTTTAAGCGATTTTTTTAGTTTAGGTAGTTTGTTTCGCTTTTGGGAACTTTCAGTTCTTCTAGTTTGGCGTTTCTTTTGGTTTTTGACGATTTTTTTTTGTTTGGCGATTTTGTTGTTTCCAAAATTCTTTTGTTTAAACGAATTTTCGTGATGAGGATTTTATTAAAATTGTTGGAGGTTTTTTAGTTCTGGTGTTTTTGTCACTTTATGCGGTTTTTTTTAGTTTTGGCGATTTACTTTAGCTTAAGCGATTTTTTTGGGCTTAGGACTTTTAGATTATTTTATTTTTGAAGTTTTTTTTAGTTTTTGGTAATTTTTTTGTTTCTTTGTGATTTTTTTTTAATATGGACTATTTTTTTTTGTTTTTAAGTCTTAGCAATTTTTTTAGTTTATGCGGTTTGTTTCGCTTTTGGGATTTTTCAGTTCTTTTAGTTTCGACATTTTTTCGTTTTTGGGGATTTTTTATGTTTTGGTGATTTTTGTAGCCTTAACATTTCTTTTAATTTAGGCGCTCTTATTTGTCTTGGTGATTTCTTTTACCTCTTTGGCGGTTTTTTAAATTTATGCGATTTAGTTTAGTGTAAGCGATTTTTTCGTTTATGTGACTTTTTCGGTTTTTTTAGTTTAAGCGTTTTTTTATTTTTGGCTTTTTTTTTGTTTTTTACGACTTTTTTCAACGATTTTTTTAGATTTAACGCTTTTATTTCGTGGTGACGATTGTTTTGATTTTTGGCGTTTTTTCAGCTAATTTCTAGATTTTAGCGATTTTTTGAGTTTTAGCGCTTTTTTCGTTTTGGCGTCTTTTTATTGTTATTTTACATTCTTTTAATTTGGTTAATTTATTTTGGCATTTTAGCGATTTATTTACTTTTTGAGAAAATTTTTTTCATTCAAGCGCTTTTTTTATTTTGGCGATTTTTTGTTTCGGTATTAATTTATTTTGGATTTTGAGATTTTTTACTTTAGCGTTTTTAAAATTTCAAGTGTTTAATTCTTGTGGTTTCCAAGATACAGAAAGTTGGCAAAATTACATAGTCAAAATAACATTAGCTGGTCCATAGCTTTAAAAAAAAACAGCCTGTGACAGACGGATGAAGGGATCTTAGTGAATACAATAGAACTTTTCCCCTTCTGTGAACGAAACCTTTAAAAGTATTTAAATAAGAGAGATATTTCATTAAAATATGAAATAAAATTCTCGCACTTTATTTTTTTCTACATAATTCTCAACATCAGTTTCTGGCAACACTTAGTCAACGGCCGTCCCTTTTGTAGCATTAAAAACAAAACATTTTTCATATATTTTTCCTATTTAACGTGCTTGGTAACGGTGACACAGCTGAATGTTTCAATCCAACAATGATAACAATTTTTCAGAGAAGTAAAAAAACAAAATTTTATAACTTATTGGGATCTTAAAATACGCATCTAAGTGAGGCAAAAGCTTTCTATAACTGAAGTGAAAGAGAATGGGTAGATAGAAATTGCTCATATGCTTATTTTTCACCTTTTGAAATACCTGGCCTTATCAATTCTTTATCACTTAGCTATCAAAGATGTTTATATTTACTGTTAAGCAGTTGAAAACATAAGTTTAAGAAAAAATAAATATACAAACATTTAACCTGCTTCCTACTCCTGCTTTTCATTGATTTCAGCAATAGCATAAAAAAATTGTTTACAAAGCGATTTATCTCCAATCAAACGGTAAGAAATAATACTTCACAATACAAACACAATTCCAAAGCCATGATACAGAGAAAAACACACACAAACATGCACACACATTCACACACACAGGCACACTCAAACAATAAAACCAAATAGCAGATATAAAAAGAAATATTTGGAAAATTTATGACTACAACTACCAGTCAAGAATATGAAAGAATAAAAATACAAATAAAAATAACAATATCTTCTAAGACCAGCAATACTGTAAAACAAACACTGGCAAATATAAACAAAAGAATTATTAAGTAACCAAAGGATAACAAAATAGCAACAACAACAACAACAGCAAGAATAACAGCAGCAATAATAATAAAAATAAAACTTGAAAACAAACTAACAGACGTAAAAAAGACTCGTTACAAGCAAATATAAAAATAATTGAAGAAAATATTTAAGCTTCCGTTAGAAAAGAGGAACAAATATACCAGAGAAAAAAAAATAAAAGAAAAAGATAAATGCTTGCTTCCTTTCTCTGTACATAAATTTATAACTACAAGATATAGAAACTTTGAACATTTAAGATTTACAAAAGTCTCTTATCATAAGATGCAGCAAGGAAGCAAAAGTTGTAGGTCAAAAATCTTTACTCTGCTTATCAAACGATAATAAAATGTCCCATATAGACAGCCACATATACACATTTTTTACTTATTTATAGGCCTACTGCCTTACATTGTCCCTGAAAACTAACTAATGAGTATAAACTTTAGCAAAACAATAAGTAAGAATTTCGCTGCATACTGATCATAACTTCAATTCGTAATATTAAGGACATATGGGTCATGAAGGAGTCAAGTCCTGGCGCTAATTGACATAATAAATATTTAATATTTAATTTGACAGAATGAATATTTATGATTTCCAATTCAAGTGTAAGGTTTTGCAGCAAACTAATTACATTTTAAAGATATCTCCTTTAATAAAAAGGATATATGAACGGCAAGACTATCCTTTACTCGATTACAGAAACATATTTCCGAGACCTAAACTATAAGATCTTAGAAATTTTTACAAGATTTTGCTTCATTCTATTATTAATAGCAGCTTGTAAGAAAATTTTAAAATAAAGGATATATGGGAGGTTAGACAGTTCTTGCACTGATTGAAGAAAAATTTTTCACAAAGATTAAGCGCATATTTTAAGAAATGGTAAGATAATTTAATTAAAGTTCGATCATAGTTGTAGCCAGGACAATTTTTTTATTAAGGATATCTGAGATGTTAAAATTTCTTGCAGCATTTACAATAAAATGTTTTTCAAAACCTAAATATATGTTATTAAAAATATTCATAAGGCTTTGCTTGATTGGAATCACAACTACAGGAAGAATGCGGTTATTGCAAAGAGGACACATGGAAGGTGGGCATGTCCTTTTACCTATTGACAAACACCTAAAGAGAAAATATAAATTGTATATAATTTTTGAAATATTTTTCTTGCTTTCTGGGCTTAAAAATTATGCAACAGTTAAATTTTCAAATAAAGGATATATGGAAGAGTGGCAAGTCCTTGCACTGTTTGAACCAAAATTTTTTCCATAGTTTAAGCGCATATGTTAAGATATTGTTTCATAATTATATTGAAATTCGAACACTATATTAGCTATTGATTGATTTTTTTAAATAAAGAGGTATGGAAGCTAAAAATTTCTAAAAGCATTCACAATAAAACTTTCTTCAAAACCCTAAGTACATATGTATAATTAGAAATATTTACAAAGTTTTGCGGTATTCCAATAACAATTATTGGTGGAATATGATTTTTGAAATAAAGGATATATGGGAGGTGGACATATCCTTGTACCAATTGACACACAATTAATTAGAAATAATAATAATAATATTATTTCTGTAGGAGAAAAGAAGTTTTCTCGAGTTTTGGTGTTAAGAATGATGCAAAAACTTAGTTTGCAAAATAAAGAATATAAGGGAGGTAGGCAAGTCCTTGCACTTGCAGAAGAAAAATTTCTCAGGAAAAATAAGCGCATATTTTAAGAAGTTGTTACATAATTATACTGAAGTTAAAACACAATTGTAGGAAGGACCAAGTTTTCTTATGTAAAGGATATATGCGATGTTAAAAATTTCTGGCATCATTCTTTGTTAAACTTTCCTGAAACCTGAAGTAAGTGTTATTGGAAATTTGCACAAAGTTTTGCTTTTTCCTTATTTTTGTTATAAAAGACATATGGGAGGTGGGCATGTCCTGGAACTAATTGATAAAAAATTTTATCAGAAAATCAAAATACATATATTATTTTAATTAGAAATAATTTCTTATTCGGGGTACTGATGAAGTACGCGGCTGCACAGAAAAATATCGGTATTTCGCCCAGCTAATAAAAGTCTAGTTTAATTTTTCTTCTCTTCTTTAGAAACTCATATTAATTAATAAAAATATTTCATTCAATAAGAATTGAGATTACTGAACTTAAGCCCGAATAAGAAATTATTTCTGGTTAAAATTCACTACAGTTCAATTAAATCTAAAAATGTTTCAATGTATAATTTTTTAAACAACAACAAGGTTTGGTTGCTGTGTGGTCATAATCACTATATAACAATTCAGTTTTCAAAATTAAGGATATTTGGGTGGCATGAGTGTCCTTGCACCGATCACAATAAAAATTTCTTAAAACCTTTACAGCAAACATGGAGTAGTCCTTGCAAGGACTTCTTAAATTTTAATTTCAATTATAGCTGGAACTAAGTTTTTACTATTAAGAATATATGTGTGGCAGGCGCATCCTTGCAGCACTCATAAAGTTTTTTTCCAAAACAATTTTTAGCCTACAAATTATAATTGTTGCAAAGTTTTAGTGCATTTTAATGGCAATTAACCCTGGGATTAATTTTGTAATTTTAAGGATATATGAGAGATAGGCAAGTCCTTGCAATGACAATGATGACAATAAAATTTTCCGAAAGCTTTTTCCGCTTATATTATTTTAATCAGTATAAAGTTTAAATGAATTCTGGTGGCAATTATAGCTGTTTATTAATATTTTAGTATCAAGGATATGTGAGAGGTAGGCAAGTCCTTGCATCGTTAACGATAAAATTTTCCAGAATGGTTAACAGTCTAGGCATAACAATTGCTGTATTAGATGGCAATTACAGCTAAGACTAAGTTTTAAATATTAAGGATATATGGGAGGGAAGCAAGTCCTTGCACGTATCATAATAAAATTTTAAGCAGAGCTTGCTTATATATTCCTTGAAATTCTTACATAGGTTTATTAAGTTTAGATTACAAAATCCAGCTTGCAAGCAGTTTTTTTTTACTATTAAGGATATGTGAGAGGAAGACAATTTATTGCACATATAAAAAAACATTTTCTAGAATCCTTCGCAGTCTATATATATTAATCGTGGTAAAGTTTTAGTGCATTCCGATGGCAATTACAGATAGGACTAAGTTCTGAATATAAAGGATATGTGAGAGGGAAGCAAGTCCTTGCACCGATCATAATAAAATTTTACACATAGCTTGTTTGATTATTTTGAGAAGTTTTTATATGATTTTACTAAGTTAAGATTAAAAACTTAAGCTTGCAAACATTTTTTAAAATTAAGGATATATGGGTGTCTAACATGTCCTTACACCAATTGACATGAAATTTGCTAAAAAGCTTAGCATTGTAGTTTTAGAAATAGTAAGAAGCTGTTTTAGTGTTTTGCTTATAATTAAATAAGTAATATAATATTTCAAATCAAGGATATCAGGACAAGGATATCATCAAGTATATCAAGTAAGCTTAGTTATGAAATTACATTTTAGTAGTAATTGTTTAATATATATCCATGAATAGTTATAAAATTAACGATATGGAGGACGTAACCTTGTCACTGTACTAATTTTTTTTCTACATTAAATATATTTCTGGACTTTGATATTAATTATCATACTAATATTGTCTATACAGGATAACTTTAAAAATTTTGTTGTAGCAATTATTTCAATTATATTCTACTAAACTGAGATTTTTTGTATATCTATTTAATGTACGTTTAATATTTGTTTCAAAGACTTTATATTTTCTTCCTTTAAATATTATATTTCCAAGAAAAAAAAACATTATATACAAAATCTCTCAAAGACCTATTAAAATTTAATATTCTTACAATCATCTAAGATACTCATGTAATTTTGATTACTCTTCTAGGAATTTCATCACTTCACACAAGTACATATCTATTAATTTATACAGCATTGAACTTTATAAATATAAATAAAAAGTTTCTTTCTATCTAGACAAATATCCACTCATCTATATTCCATTAAAAGCTCATATGAATTACACACAAACACATACACACACACACACTCACATGTGAAGTGTTTCGATGTAAAGTATAGGAAACTTGATAAAACAGAAAAAAAATATAAAACATTTTATATTAAAAGTATAAATACAATTTTACAACAAACTAATTGATAAACATGCAATGCATGCATGTGCATGTTGCCGCAAGCACACACATACACTCATATGTTTATACAAGGTGTTTCACTAAGAGGTTCATTTTCAAGAGCCCGTTATTATGACGCATTTGTCATGACTCCAGCTATAACTATCTGACAGATGAAAAGTAAAAACTACGAAAGTTAATAATAATGGAAGCATAAAAGCTTCTACGTGGACGAGGTGGCCATTTGGCCGATATTAAGTTGCATTAGTAATGACCTACTCCTCCTGTTTTTATTAACATAAACATAAAATAATCTTTTGTTTTTGTATCAAAATCAAAACCTCTTATTGCAATATCCTTTATATTTATTACAAATATTCAATTCTATATTCATTCACACTCAAATATTTGCCATTCATTCATTTACAATTTTGCAAATGCATTAAAAAAATCTGAACAAAATAAAATGTATATAATATATTATATAAAAATTTTCTTTATGAATGAAATGTAAGAAAATAATTTGCAGAAGGAAACTCATTTGTATGAAAGTGTGTATTGAAAAGGTTTGTTCATTTCTTAAAACATTTGCACACTTCTGTACACAGTTGGCGTTATGGTTTGTGTATTTCAATCAAGTTGCTTTTATCTCTATGATTTATTTGTGTCTGAGTGAGTGTGGGCGTGTGTGTGTGTGTATTTTATGCCATACATCATATCTGCCAGGCAGTAGTTGCATATATTTTAGGGCTTCAAATGATAGTTTTAAAAGTTTAATATTTTTAAATAATAAGCTTGCTCTTTCATTCTCTTCTCTTTATGAAGTTATGACCAAGGTTGCCGTTTTTGCATTTGCATTACTAGATTTAGCATAGTTTTTTATAAAAAAGCATTTGTGATTTTCCAAAAACTGCTAAAGAACCTATCTTAGTTAATCATCTCACATTTTTTTTCTTCCGTAGAAAATTTTCGCAAACTTTTTCGACCGACTTATTACTTTTCCATAATCACTTTTTGGCAACACTCTTTATGACAAAAGAAACAACAAAGCTAAAAATTATAATTATTTTATGAGTTTGTTGCTTGAGTAACAATAGCAATTTTTTACACTATGCTGAAATGTTAAGACATTTTTATAGCACATTTCACACCGTAAATAAATTTCTATAGCACTTAGCACACCGTTTGAATTCCCCAATTGTCTGCTGCAAGAAAGACAGTAACAATAACGACAACAAAAACATTCTCAGCCAAAGATACTTGAGGCGGAAGTAGGTATTTGTACAACTTTGCTACATTTTACGATACCTTGCCAGTTTAAAAAGAAAACAGAAACAACAACACTATAAAGTTTACAATGGCAGGTGATACAACAAATAATTTTTAACTAAATAAAGTGGTAAGGTAGTTTTTTGGCTATGTAGCAAAATATACAAAGGTTGTAATACAAAGAAAAAAAAGAGAAAATGTCCAAGCAAGGCCACGATGAACTCCCAGCAAAATCTTATTATTATTTTGTTAAGCGTAGTATTCTTGTAATGGCTTACAAAGTAATAGGTAGTGCTTATTTATCTCATTACTTTATAATAACATTCCTTTAATAAACACAATTAGCACTTTTTTAAATCATTATGCGTAAGTGCTTACTTTAGTACTTTCCACTAGTTAATGAAATATATTTAGATAATAATTTATTATTCTTGGGAATTAGCTTTGGAAAAAAAGAAAAAAAACGTACTTTAATTTAGAAACAAATCTATTTCGATTCTACGTTCAAGTGACTTTAATTTTTGCTCCATTTCACCCATTAATTTTTAGGATATTTGGAGAAATATAAAACAAGTAAGATTGTCATATTTGGTACAGCCTTCATACATACATAAAAACATATTAGTGACCTGCACAAGACCATTTATAGCATCTTTCAAGTCATGAGCGATTTTTCAAATGCGAAATATTCTAAAACACATGCTAAAGAATACTGTTGGCAAGACAAACAACTGAAATAAATGTCTTGCCAACAGTGTTGTTTATTGTTTGTTTTAGAATATTTCGTTGTAAAGCATTTGAAAAATCTCTTATGTCCTTAAAGGTCTTATAAATGGTCTTGTGCAGCTCACTAATACATATATATCTGTGGCAATATGAAATAGTAGCTTAAGTAGACTTAAGAAAGTTAAACTTATTTGTGCTGTATTATGTTCCACTTGAAATTTGCGGGGCTTAAAATGTTACATATGGAAAGAAAGAATCACAAGAAAGTAGAATCATGCATTAGAGCCTTCTAATCTCTTAGTGGAAGCGTAAAAACTTTCGAAATGGACTGCTTTACTTAAGTCGACTTAAGTTATTATTCCATATTGCCACAGATATATGCACGTTTGTATTATGAAAAAAATTCCTTCATATACTAAATATTAATAAGAACTCGTTGCAAGCTGTCAACGTATGATCATCAAATTCGTAAGACTACCGAGTGCCCATTAGTAAATTATATTTTCATATCAAAGTTGAATAAATATAAGTAATACTCCTAAAATATTTAAATCTTTATTTAGTTACTAATTTTTAACAAAAAAAATCAATGTTCCATCCCTGGAACCATATGTTTAAATTTTCTGATTTTTAATACACATTTATTTATTTCTAAAATATAGAATATGTTAAATGAATAAACGAAAGAAGGAAAAGAAATTACTTTTATGTGGTTACTTATATGTAAGAAGAAAATTAGATTTTCCAGCTCTGGAGATGTGTTTTAAAATTTTTTTAATTCTTTATGCCAAACTATTGTATAGAATATATATTTAATTTAAAAAGAAAGAAAAATACTTAATTAGGTATAGTTAGTCCTATACAAAAAGTGCAAATTTTCCAACCCAGGAATAATTTTTTCAAAATTTTATGAATTTTTATACCAATTTATTTATTTAAAAAATTTAAAATATTTTTAATTTATAAAAAACTTTTTAATTTTATTTCGTTAATTTTATATAAAAAAATTAAAATTTTCCAACCCTGGAATAATTTTTTTTTTAATTCTTAACATTATTTTTATTTTTAATGAAATGCTTAATAAATTTATTTAACAAAAAGAAAACAAAAAATTGTTTCAGCTTCTTACTACGGAACCACTTTTTGATTTTGCTGGTTTTCGAAACAAATCTATTTTGGACCATTTCTGGCACACCAATCTGGGAGCTTCGGAAAACAGAAAACAAATAGACGGACGGGCGGATATCGTTTATTCGTCTTCCCTATTCATAAGGAACCAGAATATATACTTTAACACGGAATAACATCATTCAGTCAGTTTATCTGCCAGGATATTTTATCGAGAACCATAAGAGGTACGGCCGAGTAATTTTTCCAGAATATGTAAGACATTGGCCGCTAAAACAACAATGTTAGTATTTTATGCACAGTACACCAATTAACACTGGAATTAAAGAAAACACGAAATTAAAGGGTATTCTATCAGTTAATGTTCTTTTGACTAAGTAATTTTAGCAACTTTCTGTATCTTAGAAACTCTTGAAATCTTGAAAATCTAAAATAAAATCTCAAAAATTGCAATAAAATCCCCAAAAGGAAAAATCGCCAAAGTGAAAAAACTCCAAACTTTAAGAAAAAACGCCAAAATTAAAAAATCGCCAAAAACCGAAAAAGTCGCCTCGAACCGAAAAAAACAAAAAAAATCAACAAAATGAAAAAAACTCCAAATTGTAAGAAAATCGCTATAAAAAAGTCGCCAAAACAAAAACGCCAAAATTAAAAAATTGCCAAAAAACCGAAAAAACGAAAAAATTCACCGAAATGAAAAATCTTCTAAACTTTAAGAAAAAGTCGCCAAATTAAAAAATCGCATCAAACCGAGAAAAACGGAAAAAATCACTGCAATAAAAAAATCATCCAAAAGTCGCCCAAACAAAATTGCAAAAATTTAAAAATCACCAAAAACCGAATACCCCCAAACTCTTAGAAAATCGCTATAAAAAAGTCGCCAAAACAAAAACGCCAAAATTAAAAAATCGCCAAAAAACAGAAAAAATTCACCGAAATGAAAAATCTTCCAAACTTTAAGAAAAAGTCGCCAAAATTAAAAAATCGCATCAATCCGAAAAAACTAAAAAATCACTGAAACAAAAAAATCCTCCCAAAGTCGCCCAAACAAAATTGCAAAAATTTAAAAATCGCCAAAAACCGAAAAACACGCCTGAACCGAAACAAAACGAAAGAAATCAACAAAATAAAAAAACCTCCAAACCCTTAGAAAATCGCTATAAAAAAGTCGCCAAAACAAAAAAAAAACGCCAAATTTAAAAAATCTCCAAAAACCGAAAAAGTCGCCTCAAACCGAAGAAATTAAAAAAATCACCAAAAACCTAAAAAATTGCCAAAACGAGAAAGAGCGTCAAGCCTAAAGAAAATCACCATAATTAACAAAATCGCCAAAAACCGAAAAAGTCGCCAAACATAAAATTAAAAAAAAACGCCAAAATTGCCAAAAACCGAAAAAAAGTTAAAGAATACTTAAATTAAAAAAAAATATATATATATATATAAATCAGTTAAGCTTTTCGTTTATATAGGCTCAAGTATGAAGCCCTTCGTTAAGCGAGTCAATGTTTTTTCTTCACTGAATCTATTTTAGCAATCTGCTGATTAAAGCAATTTCTAAACTTTATTCTCTTCTAAAACAGACAATAATTTTGCTAAGTGTAAGATTCGTATATTCCTATCTATTTTAAGGTCATACATTGAAATTGCCAAAACAAATTGATTATTAGTATGGAATATGTTTTACGTCTCTTAACTTTCAAGAATCCGTTAAAATGAAGTACACATGTGCTCAGAATTTGCCAGCTTTTGATTATGAGGAAATTTTGCTTCAGCAAAACTACAGGCATTCACAAAACTACACAGGCTCATACACATACATACATACACACACTCACACACATGAAAACACAGACACATATCCTCATACACTGCTGTCTAGCTAGCCAATTAGCTAAAAGTGCAATAAAAAACTTATGGCAATGAATTATGGAGCAACAGCACTATGCAGCATACATTTAGGCTGCATTAATCATTGAAAATGTGTATTAAGCTGCAACATGTGAATTTAAAACAACAAAAAACAAAAAATATATAAAAAATTAACGTATATATCTCGTATTTATGCTTTACGTTTTCATTTATATTAATTATAAAAATATGCAATATTTTTAAAGTTTTTTATTAGTCTTTGTGTTATGCCATAACAAAAGAGGTCAAAGTTCATAAAAATGTTGTATTTGCAGTTTTTGTCTATATACATATATGAGTTGTTTTGTTGTTGTTATTTTTTGTAGAATTCTTTTTAGTAAATTTATATGTTTTGGCTTTATTTTTTCTTCTATTGTTACTGCATTGTTGGGTGAACCAAACTAATTTATCATATTTTATTTGCAACACTGTCCTAAATATAGTTTTTTCTATTTTATTATTTCTTTTTTTTTTCTTGTTGTAGTAAATTTTTGTCATACTTTTTGTCTGGTTTCTGGTTTACTGTATAGAGTGTATTAAAATAAAAAAGTATGTTAACATTGTAATGTAGATAAATGCATGAATTTGCTTGTACTTTTGAAAGCAAACAAAAAAAAAAAAGACAAAAGATATACAATAAAATAAATTAAATATTAAAAATGTAACACAAAAAGTATTTGAAACCAGATAAATGGAAAATCATTGTACATGTTAAGCATAAAAGGTACAATAAGAATCGAATGGATTGTTAGTATAAGTATAGTATTCTTTGTATCCCTTTAATATGGTTTCTTTATTCAGAATTATAAAATATTCTTTATTGGGAACATCCTGTATTCTGATAAACAAATAATCAGTGAAATAATTAATGATTAATATTAAGGCCAGGAAATAACTGCATTTCTAGAAAAAAAAATGAAGTTCTAAGATTATGGGAGCAAGAACATAATTAACGGCCAAATGTCCTTTAGCTTAAAATATCAATTATACTCACGTGCTTTTATGACTAGATCGTATTTAAGCCTGGTAAATATACCACAAATTTAACATATTTATAACTTTAGTAAAGCTGCTAGGAAGAAATTTCTTTCCATTGCTACAAGGACATTCTTGATTTTGTATATCCTTAATTTTAAATTTAATATAAAACTAAGTTTAAATTGATTTATTTTTCATTATACAGAATAAAACCTTGTACTTATTTTAAGAATCGCATAAGTAAGCCTAAGAGAGAATTTTGTGGTTATTTGTAAAAGAAACTGTGCAGCTCCTATATATCCTTGATATTAAAAATTTAATAAATACAACAAATAAAACCATAATGAAGCAAAACTTTGTTAAAACTTCTTCAATTTTTTAAGTAATAGTACAAGAAAATTTTATAAAAGTCAAGGCTAGGACATGACCGTTCTACAATTTTCCTTAATATTAATTAAATAATTATATAAAATTATTATTATATAAAAAACTTTGTTACTATCATCAGAAATGCACTCTTTAACCCTCAAATTAATTTTATTTCAATCAGAGCAAGGACTTAAGTGCCTCCCATATATCCTTTATTGGCAAAACTGAGTCACAACTACATTTGAAATCAGAACGCAGCAAAGTTTTATCCGCTCGCTTTCATAATCACTACAATAAACTCTCTGCTAAATATTTTTACTATGGTTTCTAGGATGCTATTACCTTTCATTTATCCTTAATACCACCAATTGAATTTTTATAAGAATTTTTAACAGAATGCAGTAATACCTCATGGTGAATTTGAAAAGCGCTTTTTAGACCTTGCTGGAAAGTTTCCTTTCAATTAGTCCAAGAACAGCACGATCTTCCATTTATCCTTATTTTTTAAAATTTAATTATTGTCATAATTGTGACAAGAAAAAATGGAAATGGAAAAAAATCATGGAGGTAATTTCATAACTTTAAGGACAAGTTTCATGAAATATTTCATGTCCATCGCTAAAGACATTGCCATCTGCAATATATATTTATGTCTTAAAATTAATTACTGGCATAATTATGGACTATAAAAAAAGGAATATCTTCCACACAGTTTTGAAGTTTCAATTAAAAATTTTGGTAAAGAATATGTCCATGTCCTATATATCTCTAAAATAAAATATTGAACTTTATCTAGAGTTTTATTCAAGATTGTAGTTTATATGAAATCTTCTCTGCTTAGTTTGATTTTGTAATAAAATATATCCCTTCTGGCAAGTTTGATTTAAATTTGCGCAAGGATACGCCAATCTTTTTATATTCTTAATTTATAAAATTTAATTACTTGCAAATTTATGACAAGAAAACAAGGAATAGCTTGCAGATATTTTTTGAATTTTAAGTAAAAGTTACAGCTAAAGTAACATATTAACCTCTCATATATTTTTAAAATAAAAAATTCAGTTTTGCTAAAGTTTTGTGCAAAATTTAGCGATACTTTGATGGTGTCTTGAAAGCTTTTTTGTAAAGCATTCCCAATCTCTCTTCTCTCTCCCCATCTTCCCTTGAACTTACAGGCAGCACAAAGTGATCATTGTAGTGGACTCAAGTGAGCTGGACTTTAATTTTCCGCTTTTTCTGGCCTGCAACGTTTTAGCCTAACTAAACTTCTTGTCAACTTTTAAAAGTAATTTCAAGGATACGACCACATTTTATATATTGTTATTTTTTTTAGATTAAATAACTGCATGCATTGTAAAGAAAATACAGCAAGAAACTTGATCAAATATTTCACATCTTACAGTTAAGTTATTATGTATTTTATTAAGAAAAGCTGCCAGGACATTTTTGCTTACCAAATATTATTAGTTCCAAAAATATGCATCTCCTGCAATTGTGACCATCATGTTGTAACATGCTTATTACTATATTACATGGTTGAGCTTTATGTTAATTTTTATGCAAGTCGTTGCAAGAACATGCCTACTTCTCACATATCCTTAATTATCGTGGCATATACTTTTAAAATTATTCTTTGAAGCCTTATGGTACATTTACAATTCCATAGCCTGCATGTCCTTAAACTTTAAAATGAAGTTTCTGCCTTTATTAAGATGAAAATACAGGGAAACCTGGTAAGTATCCTCACTATTGCAATCTTATGATTCCTAGAATGTTTTTTTTTAACAAACAGTGCAACGACATGCCTACCTCCTATATAAAATTAATTTTAAAAATTGCACAGCTACTACAATTGTTACTCAAATGCTGTAAAACTTTGTTGCAATTTGTAATATTGTGCAATTAAACTTTATGGTTAGTTTCATGCAAATCATTGCAAGTATGTGCCAAACTCCCATATATCCTTTATTTTCTTAAAATTTAAGTTTGGCAACAATTATGCTCTGAAAGCAGTAGGACCCTGTAAACATTTTTAAAACAACAAAACTAGGCTTGCTAATAAGTAAATTTTATATCGAGGACATACTAAAATCAAGATTTTTTCAAGTTTTTTTTTTTTTGAAGATTTTCTTATTTAATTATTTACATAAAGCATTTTTTCACAAACATTAGTTATATCAAAATTTTTTATTTGCCAGTAGGAGGCCTTGAGAAGCATTTCAGGTCAAAAAGTTGCCAAACATGCTTCAGAGATTCATGCAACATCATTTTTAATACAACATAATCTTTTATATTCTGATTGCAGGCAGCATCAGCATCATCAATATTCATGAAATATTGTGAAAAAATGCCTAATATAAATTGAGTACGCAAATTTAATTGAACTTTGTATTTATTTTTGCGCAGCAATATTCAACAATTCTGAAGTTAGAATTAAAAGTTTATTATATTTACCAAATAAAATAATAACAAATTTAAAAGAATTTTATCAAAAATCTTACGCCACAAAGGTTTTTTTAATACTGTAGTTAAGAAGTTGCCCAAATTACGAAACATAAGCTCTGCCCACTACCTTGAAACTTAAAATATTATTTCAGCAAATTCACTCACACCCACAAAACAAGTAATCATACTTATAATTATTTTGCTAAGCCTTTTAAATAAATTACAAAATGTCTTGCAGAACATCATGCTCTATTATCTTGTCTACTCTATAATATAATTAAGTAGATTTAAGGAAAATATGTAAAACTGAGTTGCTAAAGAGCATCATTAGCTAAATATCTGTTCCTTAAGTACAAAAAAAGGATTTATTTCATTTATGCTAAGTTCTGACATTATATCCAATTACTTACTGATAAATTATGCTGCAGCAACCTTGAAGAATAACTCATTTCTATGTTTAGCAGATGAGATTTAAGTGAAATAATTTTATTTTCATAATAAGTGCATTCATTTTTCTGTTACTTCCTTCCTGTGCAAAAATATTGAATATTTATTGTAAATTTTATACTCTACTTCCACACAAACAGTATCTATTAAGCTGCCATCGTTTAAATCATCTTACATCCTTTCTCTCTTATTCTCTCTCTCGCTCTACCTGTATAGTAGAAAAGAAGTAATGTAAAAAGGGTATTATAAAACAAATGTATGTATTTATGTTTAATAATCTTTTCAGAAGAATCCTGTGTATGTTGTTTTCTTTCACTTTTTATTTTCTGCGCATCTCCTTTGTTTTTTCCTGTTCTGCTAAATAAACAAACAAACATAATTTTTTTTTCCTGGAAAATTTATTCATGCAGGTTTGTGCATGTGCTTGTGTGCGAAAAATTTATAAGTTTTCTAACACAAATAAGAGAAATATGGTGTAGTTTTCCTGCAATTTCAGGCAAAGTGAAGAAGCAAGAAATACTTTACGCAAAACTAACAGTTTTACGCTTCAGTTAAAATTTTAATGCTATTTCGTTCTTTTTTATCCTTGCATATTTTACTCTTTCATATGATTTTGCCTTTTTGAGGGAAAAAGGGTTAAAGTATGACAAGAATTGTTTTGCAAGAATTTATTAAAATTCTTTTAAAAATAAATAATGAGAGAAAGGAAGGAATGGGATGGGGAGGGAGGAGGAATGTTTACATTTCATTGCCTTCCAATCAAGTTTTAAATTAAAGTTAACTTTATGATGACTCAACGTGTCTTTTGAGGTCAACTTAGCTTAAAAAGCACCCACTTATACTATATGACGAAATACATATGTACATACAGGCGGCTATCATACTGAAAATAGTTGGAACTTTGAGAGTTTCGAAATATTATAAAAACTCTGATTTCGTGCATAAAAGATTTTTTTGTAATTTTACTTTGCATAATTTCATACATCTTTGTTGATATTTGCAAGTAATAATATAATTCATTCAATTAAATTTTTAATAGATTCGTTAAATTTAAGATTTTAATTATTTCAAGTAAATTTTTAATTGATTCAATAATATTTTTAATTGTTTCAATAAATTTTTTTGATTCAATACAATTTTTAATGAATTCAATTTATTCAACTCAAAATTTTTATTAAAATAATTATTATAATTTTGCTTTATATTACTTTATTTTCTTTGATTTTATTTTAATTTATATAATTTTTTTTTATTTCTTTCTGTTTTATTTTATTAAATTTTATATTATTTTATTTAATACTATTTGAATTTATTCGCTGGTGGTTTAGCATGTCTATATACGTATTTCATTGGCGCTTAAACCAAATCAACCACAAAATTTGGACAGTCACAAACCTCTTACTTTATGCACAGACTTTCAAAAACTATATGAGAATTCATAAAATAATAATAGTTTTGAAAATCACAAGGAAAAAAAATGCTTAGTAGGCTTGGAAACTATTTATGTTCAGGTGAATTCAATTTATTTTTCTACATCCAATTACAATACAATTATTTATTTTTCTTTGTGATTTTCAAAAATATTATTATTTTATGAGTTCTCATATAGTTTTGGAAAGTCTGTGCATAAAAAAAGAGGTTTGTGACTGTTCAAATTTTGTGGTTGAAGTCTATTGATGATTTGGTCCAAGCGTCAATGAAATGCGTATATAGACATGCTACACCACCAGCGAAAAATTTTAATTATTGTATTTACACTTCTGACAATATGTCAATATGTATTTAAAATTATTTTATTTAATATTATTTAATAAAATTTTATTTTATTTTATTATATTTTATTTTATTTTATTTTATTTTATTTTATTTTATTTTATTTTATTTTATTTTATTTTATTTTATTTTATTTTATTTTATTTTATTTTATTTTATTTTATTTTATTTTATTTTATTTTATTTTATTTTATTTTATTTTATTTTATTTTATTTTATTTTATTTTATTTTATTTTATTTTATTTTATTTTATTTTATTTTATTGTTAATATTTTTTTTATTTTATTCCATTTTATTTTATTAAATATCTTATAATAAATTTTAATTGTTTTTTAATACTACCTTATTTTGTGTAAAATATGTAGCAGATCCCTTGCATAGTTGAACAAAAAAAATCTGCAATGCATTGCCAGCCCCATTGTGCTTTAAGAGTAGAAAAATTCTTCTTTATTTATTTTTATAATTGCCTGTTATTTATTAAATTTTTTTTCTTCTACCAAATGTAGATAAAATTATTTAAAACCCATTTCTTCTTCTTCTTTGTTGCTATTATTTTTTAAGTTTTTTTTTCATTTTATATATTCTCTTCTCTTGCTCTCTCTCACTCTCCAAAATTCCCTGAACATCTAACAAATATCGCGCTTGAGTGCTTACTGCAATTGGCATTTTAACTAACAAAAAAGTAAATATGAGATGTTTTTTCTTTTTTCATTATAAACACACATGCACAAGTACACTCGCAAACTTGCTCATACATGCCAATTATTTAACATTTATGTCTTTTGGTCAAGAAAAACTAAAAAAAATTATAATAGTTCTCTATTGACCTCTCAGCTTAAGGCTGTTTGCTTAGATGATGATTTTTTTCTGCTCCAGAAGACAGTTCAAGGATTTGTTAATTTTATTTACTGTGATTGCATGAGTATGTGTGTTTCTAATACAATTATTTGTTGAGATAAGAGTTGTGTTGAAAATGTACAGGAAAATGAAAATTTTTTTATTAAATATTTGCTAAGCTGAAGTGAGCGTAACTATAGCTAAAAGGAAGATAAAGAGCGATACAAGGATAGTCAGTCACTTATTAATGATGAGTACTTACGGAGAAGCCATTCTGTTTTTATTAACTCGTATGAAATTTAATTGACATCTTGCCATTCATATATATAAAATCTTTTTATATATAAGACTGTAGTTTTTAAATGGGCAGACCTATTTTGGGAAAATTGCAAGAACTGTCGAAAAAGTGGTTTTCTTTTACCTTAGGTTTTCATAAGAGAAGGAAGACATGGGTCAAGGCAAGAGGGTACAAGGCTCGGGAGCAATGTTTTGTCTGTTAATGCATTAACAAATGTTATTATTTTTAAATGTTATAAATCGTTACTTTAATATAGAAACGCCTTTACCCATAATATTTTGAAATCAAAAATCTCGATTAAACCAAAAATATTGAAGGTAACGTAATACAACTACAAATTGTTTAGTTAGTTAGTTTTAATGAAATTGGTAACAAAGACCATCACCCGTTGTTGTGAAACAGATCAACGACTCGCCTTAAAAAATGTTACTAAATATCTAGATACACAGATACTTATTTACTGGAAGCTTAGTATTCCATACTTTTTTTTTATCGAAATTGGTTTATCGGTATGTAAGACAACAAATATCGAGCCTTATTTTCGAATTAATCGTAAGCAAGGAAAATTAAATTTTTCAGGAGAATATTTTTTTAGATGTTATCAAAAATTTTGGCATTTTGATTGATAAAAAATAAAATAAAATAAAATTCTAATTTTAATAAAAAAAGTATACTTTCGATAACATGTCGTTTGAGATAAAATCGAAAATAAGGCTCGATATGCTGAAGGCAAATCTCATCTCAAACAAATTTTACTACAGACAATTTATGTTAGCGGTCATTGAATTAAACATTATTTAAAAATTCTGTTTTATTAACGTATTACCAAAGAATATTCAAAAGATATACTTAAAAAAAATTTACAAAATCTGCAAGGAAAGATTTTGTTATCGATAGTTTTTTTTTATTAAAAATTAGTTATTGATAAATATTTCAGAAGAAAATTTTTGTGTCATATAATTTAACTACTAAAAATTTTTTTGCTGATACATAATTTTTTTATCGAAATTAACATCGACATCTATGTTCTATCAGTATGGATAGATTTTATCGATAAATTTATTATTAAACAAAATCAGTTACCGACAACTTTTTCAGAAGAAAGTATTTATTTAAAATACTTTAACTATACAAAAACTTACTAATCGATAAATTTCAAAAATAGCTTATCGATATCTGTGCGCGTAATAGATATAAAACTATGTTTATCAACGAGCAAGCTCAAGGCAAATGTCATCTGAAGAAAATTTTTCTATAGAAAATTTATATATATATTAAAATACAGTTAATTATTTAAGTTATAGATAAGTTTTCCTGCAGAGTTTAATTATATAAAATTTTAAATACAAAAATGTTGTTTTATCACAGCAGTAGCAAAAATTATTTTGAAGAAAATTTATGTATTTAGAAGAAAAGTCGAATAAACAGATCGAGCCTTATTTTTGGTTTAACCGTAAGGGACAGAAAAATAAATTTTTAAGAAGAAAGTTTTTTTTAATATTAAAAATTGTTTTTGTACTCGAAATGTCACTTAAATTTAACAGATCGTAGATTAGAAGCTATCAACAATTTTGATAATCCTTAACTAGGCCCATAAAATTTTAATATCAACAAAAAAGTAAATTTTCGATAACATATCGCTTACGAAAAAACCATAAATAAGGTCGTTATGTGCATGGAAAGATTTTTTATTTGTTCATTAATAATTATCACTATAGCCCGTTCAAATTATAAATATAGAAAGATTTTTTTATTGATAATTTTTTTTTGATAAAAATTAGTTATTGATAAGTTGTTATGACTGCTCACAAATTTAGTAATCGATTACTTTTTTTTTATCGAAAATGATTTAGCAAAAGCTTTGCTGCTGATGGACATAAAACTAATTTAATCAATAAACTTGCTGACGGAAAATGTCAAAACAAGTTTTATTTTCAAAAACTTTATGTAAGTTATCGATAACTTTTTCCTGTAAATTCTGTTATATAAAATTTGCTATGAGAAAATTATGTTTTATTACCTTATTAGCAAACCATATTCTAAACAAAATGTATGTGGATAAAACTTCGACAACATCTATATGGAAAGATTTATTTATTTTTTTTTAATTTTTTTTACAAAAGTTAGTTATCGATAAATTTTTCTACAGAAATATTTTATATCAAACAAATTTACTATACACAAATGTAGTAATCGATTACTTTTTTTTAATCGAATTTTACTTAATTAGATATCGATAAGTAATATTCGATAGATAGATATGAAACTAAGTTAGTCATTCTAAGGGATAATGTCATCATAATTTTTTTTCCACAAAATTTATGTCCACGGTAATTGAATTCTTTTAGTTATCGATAAATTTTTCCGGCATAAATCAACTAAATAAAAATTACCACATAAAATTTTGTTTCATTACCGCATGAGTAAATAATATTCTACAAAAAATATATTGAGAAAAAAATTTCGGCAACATAAGCCGATATTTTCTTATTGATAATTTTATTTGTTGCAAAAATTAGTTATCGATAAATTTTTCTGAAGAAAATTTTTATTTAAAATATTTTATTTTAAAAACCCAACTGTAGAAAAATTTAATCATCGTTTTTTATTTAAAATTGCTGATTAATATATTTGTTTTTGATAGATTTAAAATGAAATGAATTAATAAATATGCTGAAGGAAAGTGTCATCTCAAGAAAATTTTAATTAAAAACTTTATTTGTGGCATCTATAAAACTAAGACTCCTAAGCTTTATATTTGGCTTTTAATAATACTACAAAGCTAACGCTTGCCTTTTCGTGGAAGAAATGATTAATTGCTCAAAGGACTTTTAAAAGGCTTATCATGTAGTTTATGTTTTAATTAATATTATAAAACTACTTGTTTCATTAACTTATAAAAGAAAATCAAATTAATTATTTCTTTTTAAACCATTAATCAGCAACATAAATGAAATGTTGTTGTTTCCGGTTATGCAGCATTCTTATATTTTTTAGTGGTAAAAAGTGGTTTTTACAAATAAACGAAATACTTACGCCTGTAATTAATAATTTCTGGTTTAAAAATGAAACGCAACTCGAGTTAAGAAAACACGCAGTTAAATGTTTTATGAAAAGATTTAGGTCAAACAAAGTCTATTGTTTAGTTTAAATATTAAGTTTGTTTTTTGTATGGTCTAGCATTGCTTTTATATTTCTAAATTTATCTGACTGAAAATTATAAAAACCAAAAAGCTCTCTTTTATGACCTTTATAATGACTTGTAGCATTATTAAAAATTTCTGAAGCATAAAAAAACAAATAAAGAAAACTTTTTTCAGGCTGGCATAACATTCTTGTCAACCATTAAATTAATCTTATTCCAAAAGTTATTTCCGAAATTCGATTTAAACCACCAGCGACATGAAAAATGTCTGTTACTGCTCTAGTCATTTACCAAAGAAAAAGACAATAATAAAAGGTTAAATCATTATAAGAAGTTTAAGCAAATATTTCGATGAGTCTTTATCTGTTGCATGATTTAAAAAGGCTTTTGTTTTAATATTATGGTCGGGGTTAAGAGTAACAATGAACAGAAAATTAAGTGGCAAGATGCTTGTGTATTGATATAAAGCTTTATGCTTTAAAAAGTGGCTTGACTTATACTTTTATGAACTTTGTTAAAGTTTTATTTGAATTTAATAACTTTTGCCTGAGGCAAAGATCAAGAAAGAAATTGTTTTAAGAGCTGTAAAAAGTCTTAAGACAATATATTTACAATGGGTAATAAAATTCAAATATTTTGTGGCTGTTAATGAAAAATGTTGATTTGTTAAGAAATATTTGCAGCAGTTATTCGGGATTATTATAAAAAGGATACTCTATAATTTTTACTTTATAAACAACAAACACAAAATGTTTTATAGTTAATAATAAAAATGAAAAGTTAAGTATCTGACAGCCCTTAAAAGCATTCAATTTTGGATATTTTTTAAATTAGAAAAAGCAGAGCGTTTGACAAATTCTGTATGTGTAATTATTCTACACTATTTCTCGACAACAATACCTTAAAAAAATATTAATTACTTGCTGGAAAAATATATAGTCCGCCTCGAAGTAATGCATTTCCATTGCCAAGTTGAATTAAGGCTATCAGCACAGAAGTTATGTAACCCACACGCATTTTTTGGTTGCCTTTCTAGTGGTAAATACTTTATTTACATTACCAATTATAAAAAGAAAGTAGCCACCTTTGTTGTTCTAAAGAAAATGGAGCTGAAAAATCGTTTTTTCACAGATAATAATATTTAAAAGTAATAAAGGAATTAAATAATTAAAAAGAGAAATTGTTTAAATAAACTGATGAGGGTTACACCACTTCTGCGCTGATAGCCTCAATTATATGTAGGACATATTTTTTTCCAACTAAATTAATATAAGCAATTCGTGACGTATACTTTATGTGACTTAAAAATAGTTCAATATTACTCATACGTCCTTTACTTTAAATTCACAATACACTTGATTTACATAAATATTAGGGTATTCAATCAGTTAATCGTTAATGGGTTAACCGGTTAATTACTACCCGACTAACTGATCGGTTAATTAAAAATTGGTTTTTTTTCGGTTAACGGTTAAACCGGTTAATTTCGGTCGATTAACCGACGTAACAAATTTGTTCATATTTTGTGGAATTACATCTAATTTTTTGTGTGAATAATTATTTGTCTCGTCTAATTTACAAAAGGTTAGTGTTTAGAAATTATTTTTCATACACACAAAGAAGTATGTTCAGTAATCCCAACTTAAGTAAAACTTCAAAATCTGTAGACATGGGTATAATATAATTTAATATAGGGCAATAGTACTGCTGCCAAAGATTTAATGAGAGGTGAATTCGATTATTTTACACACGCAAAGAAAAAATATGATTGAGGTAACCATAATAAAACAGCAACATACTATGATTGAATTATATGGTTGTAGTTAAATCATATTATTGTCAATAGGAAAGTAAACTTTTAATAATATTATTATCTGAGTTAATAATAACATTATCAACAAAAACAATGAGCTTTGTTACACCTAATCTAGTTATTGTAAATATGACAACACTATTGTAAGATGTGACTAAAATATAATTGAGACTCACTATATCATGTTCTTATATAACAATAATATTGTTAAGTACGACAACAGTATTATTTAATATAATAACAATATTTTATTTTTCAATCATATATTTATTTGTGGATCTCTTGTTTAAAACAGCTGTGCGTTAAATCCGAAATAAAAATAAATTAATATTGTTGAAATTAAATGTATATATAGAAATGTATACTTACATATATGTGTATACACGAAATACAAACACGTGTGTATAAAGAGATAAACGTTTGTACGTATGTATATATTTTTATTTATCTACCCTTTTGTTTGTTTGTGCTTTATTTATTTATTTAACACGACGCGTGCAATACCGATAGCTTACAAACGAAACACTGAACTGACAGAAGATGTTTCTGAAAAAGATTTTTTTTTTAAACTTAAAATAGTATGGTCTTGGATAGCATTATATTGTTATTTACATAATATTACTTTTAAAAAATAACAATAGTTATGTTGCAGTCATAAATTTTTAACAAAACTATATTGTTAAACTCTAACCATACCATACTTTTTTATGAATATAATAATGTAATTATTAAATTCAAACATTACTTTGCTTACCATAACAAAATTAATGTTTAAAATAACAATAACTTGTTTTCAACGACCACAGATTTGTTTCTGAGAACATAATATTGTTTTCTCAACCATTCTACAACCATATCTTTTCTTTGCGTGCACCTACACTCTGATAAATTACCTTCTAACAAAAAATAATGTACAAAAAAGAAAGCTAAGAAGATCAGAAATTAAATTTTTGCAGAACATTCCTCGCTGAGCTCTGCCACTATGAGTCAGATGATGACTTGCTAACTGAAGGAACTATCGACTGCAAGGCAAGAAATTTTCTAACAAATTTAACCGAAACAACTAGAAGTGTTATGAATATAAAAAACAGGACTCTAGTGACATAATGAATGATTTTATATGTTTTGAGAAATCCAGGAAAAGGACTGTATTATGTTTTTCTTTCGATTTCCTAAACATCTACTATAAGTAAAAGGATTTTTCCAAGTAAAGTTTTATCAAAAATAAAGTAGTGAGTTAAAACCAAATTATTTTTCTGAAAGATTGTGTTAGAAGATCTCTTTAAACTATTGAAGTAACTAATATAATGACCTCACAAACTTGTTAGTTTTTAATGAAGACATAATTATGAATTTTTTACTTGATTTAGCTTAATAATTATTATGTGTGATTTTTTTTTACTAATAAACTCTAATTAATAAATAATTTATGCACTTTTATTTGTTGAACACGCTTGATTTATGAAAAAACTTTTTTAATCGATTAATCGGTTAACAACGACATTAACCGATTATTAACTGATTATGCAAAAACCTCGACTAATTAATCGAGCGATTAGCCGATTAAAGCAAAACCCTGATTAAATGAATACCCTAATAAGTATAAACTTAATATACCTTAAATTATTTACAAATATAACATAATATCACTCAATATAATAATGCAGCTATACTTTCCTAAAAACTACTTCTCTCTTAAATAACAAAATATCAATCACGATTTGGCTATTTAAATAAATTATTATGCGGTGTTAGTATTTTTCAGATTTTTTAATAAAAAGATATTTTAATTCAAGGTTGCATACAATTTAGTTTTACATAATTTTTTTTTATCTCGTTAATCATTTATGTATCTAGAGTATTTCAGTGATTTAATATAAATTCAAATCTTTTTTTTTCTACATTTCATTGTGCAAACAATAGTTTCAATGTCACACATATCATTCAAATTGTCAATTTGTCAAATGACAAAGTTGCATAAAGTATGAGTTAAGGGCATTTTAAGCAAAAAAAAATATATATAAAAATATTTTTCCAACAATTTGACAACATTTCAAATGTTGCCCGACATTGTAGTATTTTAGTTAGTTCAATTTAAATTTTTTTTTGGCATAAATTATTGTTGGCAATTTCATATCTGACCCTGATAAAAGAAATAAACTATGGTTAAAAAAACTAAAGCTTTTATAAAAATTATTCAAAAATTTTAAATTTTGCTTAAAATAAAATAACTTTTGGGAGAAGAGATAGGGAGAGATGCACTTTTTAATGCAAATAAACACAAAGTAAGAAGGATACAGTGTGTTTCATTTATTAAAATAGAAAAAGGCCTTCTGAAAATAATTTTAATTAAAACAGCTGACAGCCGTATGCTATGAGACACTCAATTTTAATTTGAGATTAGTGTGCTGTGATGCTGCCAAATTTTCTATAAGAAAATTGTGCTGTAAAATAAGAAATTATTTATACAAAAGTATTTTGTAGATTTATCTATAAGAAAAATGTGCTGTGATGATACATTCTACATTTCTTTAACAAAAGGTTGCTGTGGTGAGCTAGTCAACTTTTTTACAATAAAAGTGTGCTGTGATGACACACTAAATTCTATTTTCTATTAGAAAAGTGTGCTGTGATAAGATGTTAAAGTTTTCCATAACAAAGTGTGCTGTTATGATACAGTCGACTTTTCTTTGATAAAAGTGTGCTATGATGACAAAGATGACTTTTCTTTTTAAAGAAAATTATACTATGATGACACATTCAACTTTTCTATAAAAATAATGTACTTTAATATAATTAAAATATAATATAATTTTGTCGCAGGATTAAGTTTTGAATAAAAATGCGTGACAGAATTTTCTATCAGAAAACTGTGCTGTGAAATTAAAACCTTTTAAATGCTTTTTACAATTTAATGGCGTCTGTTGTGAGTAGTATATTTTTCTGCTGTTTAAAATAATTTATCGAAAGAAAATAAACTCTCTTACCTTCAGACCAAATAATTTTGTATGGAAATCTGTTTTATAAACCCTTTTTAAGGCCATAATAATATTTATAACTAAAGATGTAAATTTATTTTATTGGAATTGAATTTTCGATTTGATAAAAGAACATTGAGAAATCGTGAGTAATATCATTTTAGCCAATTAAAAAAATTGAAATATATTGAGCACAAACACTTTTTTGTTTTGTTGTAAAAAAAAGTTATTCATGTTTAAATAAATTTTATTAACAAATCATTGTAATATTTTTAGTATACGTTTGACAAAAGATTTAGGTTAGAGTCTATTTAAAGTTTGTTTTGCCATCAGATGCCTGCCTGCTGTATGTCAGCAGGTTAAGGATAATTTAACTTGTTAAAAAACTTTTTATTATAAAATATTAATTGAGCAAATAGAACAAATGTAGCGTAGGCTTGAATAAACAGCTTTAGAGAATAATGTTGTAATTGTAAATGTCAAAGTTTATTTTGGCAGCCGTTATTTCGTGGCAAAACAAGTTATGTTTTTAAAAAGTTTCAATATTTTATATACAGTTGATGTGAACATGTTGTAATGTTTTTTTTAATACTAAATGACAGATGAAAAATGTTAATTAGATAAATAAAAGCAAAGTGATAGTTTGAGGCTAATGAAAATGTAGAAAAATAGTGTGAAGCTATAAAAACATTGAAGGTTGATTTTTTAAAAGGATTTTTTTTTTTAAATCAGAAGAATATGGAAGGACTTTTAATTGGTTTGTTTAGACAAAAATAATTTTTTTTGTTACAGAATTTTTATGTTGTTTAATACTTTAATAATAAAAACTATAAAAAAGTTCTAATACATTTTGTCCTTTTAGAAACTAAAATAAATTATTAAATATAAAAGCGTGTAAGCAAATGATTAATTTGTTTTTCCTGTGGTAAATAAATGAATAATAATAATAAAATAAATAAAACAATATAAACAAACAAATAAATAAATAAGTGTATAAACGGATAAATAAATAACTAATTAAATAATTAAAAAAACAGATATATAATGAAAAAAATAAATAAATAAATATATAAATAAATGAATAAATAGATAAATAAATAAATAAATAAATGATTTAATAAATAAATAAATAAATAAATGAATAAATACATAAATAAATAAATAAATAAATTAATAAATATATAAATAAATAACTAAATAATTGAATAAATAAATAAATAAATAAATAAAAAAATAAATAAATACATAAATAAATAAAAAATATATATAAATAAATAAATAAATGAATAAATATATAAATAAATAAATAAGTAAATATATAAATAAATAAATAAATAAACAAATAAATGAATAAATAAATTAATAAAAAAATAAATATGTAAGTAAATAAATAAATTAATAAATAAATAAATAAATAAATAGATAACTAAATTAATAAAAAAATAGTCCCAAATTATTATTTTTCTAATTCAGTAAATTATTTTTGTTAAAAATACTTTGCAATTGATATAATGCTTAATATGGATTCCAAATATAAGCAAAGTTATTGTACTTCTCAATTTCTTAGTGTGTAGTTTAAACAGAAATATTAAACTTATACAATCTGTTTTCTTTTAAATTAGAAATTCACCAGCAAACTCAGACTGTTTATATTTAATTAAAAAGAAAATCTAATGCTTGGCTTACTTTAACAATTGAACAAAGAACAGTATGTCAAGTTCATGGAAAACTTGTAAAAAAACAAAATAGAAAATGAATAAAGACTAAAACTAAAGCAAGAAAATTTTAGTAATCAACCCTTACAAATAATTATTATGTTGCATAGCAAAGAAAGAAAACAGAAAAAATTATTATAAAAATATAATTTTTTTATTAAAATGTTCAGTATTAAGTTACTAACTTTGTATGCCTCATTAAAATTAATTATTTGAACTCATACCAGCTGGCATAAGTAAACTCAATTTAAGTTAAAATTTTCTAGAGACCATTCGAACGACCAACCGAACAATAAAAGAGAAACTAAAGAAATAAAAACAACAACCACATGCCGTACATACTAAAGAGGAAAAGTTGTAATATTTTTCTTAATTTTTTTCCATTTATTTTATTATAGTAGTTTCTTTTGGTTACTTGTTGGCCATGGCTAGCAAGCAGCAATATTAATTGGTTCACCAATATAAGAAGAAAACTAAAGAAAACATATTTACAAGTAAACTTGAAAGTTAAGCAAGATTTAAGTAAAATGAAAAGAGAGCAAAAGCAGTGGAAAGGAAAAAATAAGAGCGGGCCTTAAGTTTTTTTATTTCTTCTAGTTACTGTGTTACAAAACTTTTCCAGCTCTCTGATTTTATATAAATATATATATATTTTATTTAAGCTTACAAAGTCTAATAAAAAAAGGCTGATTATTCTTATTAAAAGAATAACAATTTATATGTAACGTAAATTGCTTTTTAAACAGCAAATACTTAAGTGTTAAAGTTTAAGTCATTTCTGGCTATAAGAAATTAAAAAAGAAATTAAAAAATATTAATAATAACAAAGAGCAATAAATTTATGATAAATAAGAATAACCTAAAAGTTTTGAGAGGTATAATTAGCCTAAAGAAATATTTATGTACATTATAAGTCTATTTAAAATTGCATGACATTTGAAGAGTTTTCCTACAAAACTCGCGTAAATTTTGATTAAGTTAATTTTGCTCTAATTTTAGTTTATTTTATAATTTAGTAAATAATACTACAGGATTGAAGAAAAAGACGAAGGAGTCTGAATAGTCTTTAATTACTTTTGTGAGGAGAATTTCGAAAGTTTAGACGTGAGAAATAACGTCCAACATGCTGCTGTGTTGAATAGGAAGGAGATAATGCAGTTACAATCGGTAATTGTATTATCGACATAATGCAGTTACAATCGATAACTGTATTATCGGCTTCCTACTGCAATATGATATTCTTTGCACACAAACTATGCACTAACGAATATATTTGCCGGTGATAAATTACTCTCAGGATTTTCTTTTGACCATTTTAAAAAATTTCGCTTTTTAATAAGGCCATTGAACAAAAAATGATAGAGGCAAAAATATTTGGAAAATTAGCTTAAAGAAATCTTACAATTAAATCGCTGTTGGTAATCAGTGGGTCTAAGATCTCTGTCTAACAGTGTAACTTTTTATTTCTTATTTCCTTAATAACAATGCTATAGAGCATTTAAAGGCCTTTATTTCTTTTGGGCCAGCAAACATAAATTTTTTCTTTTTGCTTTTTAGGTTTCCATAGACCAAAGTGAAAAGGAACCCTATTACTTTCGTTAATATGTCCGTCTATCGCTCCGTCACAGGCCCTATTCTGGAAAGCCATCAGAGCCATATGTAAAACTTTGGCCGCTACAACAAAAAATATATCATGCCACAACTGCACGATATTTTCAAACATAGTTTTTTCGAGATAATCTCTAATCTACGATTGCATGTAAGCAATTTTCGTTAAAACATTAAGTTCGAAATTTATGTCGCTTAAGCGTTTTTGGCCCTAATGGCTCGATAAAACGGTTAGAAATTAAAGGATGTTCTAAAGCGAGTAAAAGAACTTGTTAAGATCTTAATCTTTATATAAAAAGAATTATATAGAACCTTATATTTAATTTAAGCCCCTCGTTACAATGTATGATTAAGACTTAACGTGAACTTTAACTGAAAGTTCTTCATACAAAACTTGCCGTTAAAGTCCCTGTTATCTTTTACTTGTACATTGCGAAAAAGGCCGTTAATCGTAAGCGCCAAAATTTTATTATTCAGAAGAAGTACTTTTTTTAATACTCAAATTTGTTTTACATACGTAAATTGTCGCGCAATAAAGTTTTACAGCCCATATCTTATCTTAACTATGGGTAGGAACATAAAATTTTAGTTTCAATAACAAAAGTCTAATAACATGTCACTTACGATAGAATCGAAAAAAAAGACTCGATATAAAAACACTTGGAATTTTCAAGGTCAGCGTATTTTTGTGCAGACTTCACCAATTAACACTGAAATTTAAAAAATTAATATCCACAAAAAAAATTAAATTTTATCAGTTAATGTAATCTTGACAATTTGCCTTGTACCATGGAAACTTTAAAAGCAATACACTCGAAATCTTTCAAAATGCTTAAATTAAAATCTTTCAAAATTAAAAAAAAAAACCGAAATGAAAAATCGCCAAAATGAGAAAAGCGCTAAAATGAAAAATATAATCATAAAATTAAATTAATCGCTTAAATGCCAAAAAATCACCAAAAGTAAGAGTGTGTAATGTAAAAAAATTTACCCAAAAATCGAAAAATTAGCCAAAACGAATAAAACTCCAAATGTAAAAAAGCTTTAATAGTAAAAAATTGCCAAAACAAAAAATAATCGCCGAAAATAAATAATTGTTAAAGTTAACAATATGTATTGAAAAAAAATTGCCAAAAACCGAAAAAATCTGAGAAACGCTAAAACTCAAAAATAACAATGCAAAAAAAAAATCGCTAAAACAAAAATCGCCAAAAACCGAAAAAACATCAAAAACAAAAAAAAAACCAAACTTACAAAAACGTTAAAAACAGAAAATCCCAAAAACGAAAAAAGTGACAGGGCAAAGCACCATAACTAAAAATAAATCGCTTAAATGAAAAAAACGCCAAACCAAAAAAAAAACGTTAAAATCCAAAAAATCGCCAAAACGAAAAAACACCAGGTCTTAAAAATCGCCAAAAAGGAAAAATCGTTAGAAACAACAAAACTTAAAGAATTTATTGAAAAAAATCGCCAAAATACGAATAAGTCGGAAAAACAAAAAAACGCTTAAGCTAAAAAACATCAATGCAAAAAAAAAAAATAAAAATCAAAATCAATCGCCAAAAACCGAAAAAAGACAAAAAAAAAGCCAAAACTAATAAACGTTACAAACGAAAAATCCCAAAACCGAAAAAAGTGACAAAACGAAAAAAAAAACACCATAACTAAAAATATCGCTGAAATGAAAAAGCATCAAAACGAAAAAAGCTTTAAAAACCGAAAAAGTCACCAAGAACAAAAACCGCCAAAAAAATTTAAATATCGCCAAAAATTAAAAATCGTTAGAAACGCAAAAGCTAAAAGAAATGCCAAAACCGAAAAATCCTAAAAAAAGCGCTAAAACAAAATATATGTAGTGTAAAATAAAAATGGGGAAACGAAAATAACGCTAAAACTAAAAAAATCTCTAAAACAAAATATTTGTATCGTAAAAAAATAATCGAGGGAACGAAAAAAACTCTAAAGCTAAAAACGACTTACAAAAAGCTCAGCAAGGTCCAAAACAGCTAAAAAAATCAACCAACAGAAAAAAGCACCCAAATTAAGAAAATCGCCGAAAACAAAAAAAAAACGGCAAACAGGAAAAAGCGCTAAAACTAAAAAATGAGATAAAAAAATTTGTTTTAAAAATGTCTACATAAGATGAGTTATTCGTCTATACAGGCTTAAAATATAAATTCTAATATACTAAAAAAATCGTCAAAAAATAAAAAAAACCAAAAACACGAAAATCCGCCAAAAAGAAACAAGCTACATACGGAAACCTTCGGGTGCGAGTCAAAATCACACTTTTATTATTATTTTTATTATTATATTTATTATTTATTATCAAGTATGTATTAATAATGAAATAAAATATTAATAAAATTATTCTTCATACAGCAATTTAAGTTACTATAATCGTCACTTACTTTTGTTACTAGTATATTTAACTAAAAGAAAGCAAAATATCAACTGCAATTACTATTTTTTATTGCCTACTATTAAGCTAAAACAAAACTTATTTTGATTTCACTTAAGCTGTTAAGTTAGGAAACATAATTTTTATTTTTATTATTTTTAATTTCATCTCTATATATATTTTACTTTTTATTTGCAGTTATAAAAGTTTTTTTTTTTCATTTTTTGCCTATAATGCTTTTATCAATTCGTAATAGTGTTAATTTTCTTATCACGTGCTTAGACTCTATAAAATATGCTTTAGTTTTTTGTGCTTCTTATAGACACAATATAAACATAACTTTATTTCGTTATTTTTTTTCTAAAGCCAGTATAGGCAACAAAAAACACTAACACAAAAACTTAATGGCTCAATTTACGCTCTAATCTTAAGGTAATCTAAATTTCCTTTTTGCTGTTGTAAATAAATACTTTTTTTCACATTGTATAATTTTTTTTTTTGCTGAACTCCAATGAAATGAAAATTGCTGTGACAATGACCAATTGGCTGAAGTAAAAAATAAGGCACACACATACACACTCCCACGCTTACATTTATGTTTGTTAGAGCTTTGAGTATGTGTTTGATAGCTTTAGAAAAAAGCAAATGTGTTTATATGTGTAAGAGACTTAAAGCAGCATATAAAAGCGAGAAAAATCACTATTGCAATATCCCTATAAAATATTATAGGGTCATTTGAGTATTTTGTTGTTGTTGTAGCTCTTGTTGCTATCATTCGATAATGTCCTTTTATAGTTGGACTTGTGTTAAGCTCTTGGTAAAGTATGTTGAATGCTTGCTTTTGTTATTTTTTTTCTCTCACACACTTCTGGCAATTGTTTCACTGTGAGTTAGTGCGAGGATGTTAAATGAAAGCAAGGAGATCTAGCAAATTATGGCATTTAATATTTTTGTATGAAAAATTATTTTTCCAAGTTTCAGCTTGCTAAAATGCGTGGTTTGGAAAGGAGGTGCGGTTTTGAGGAGACTTGATGGCCTTATAACCATAACTGAAATTGGAAAAATCCAATACTATTGTGTAATAAAAATATGAGTTTTATGAGGGGACTTACAGAAGTCCTGACTGCCCATTGTTTGATTAGAGCAGGGTAGAGCAGATTGTAAATTACTACCAGATTTGTGAAAGAAACACTATAACATATTGGTGTATATTCTGGAATACGCGTTGCCCTCGTGAAATTTAAATTTAAAACAAAAATGAAACTTTATAAATGTTTAAAATTTGCTTTTGCTTATCATACAAAATTCACAGTTTTTATAAATACGTTTATTTCATTTTAGAATTGTATGGAAAATAAAAACAATTTTTGAAATTTTGTTTTTGCTTTAACGTAAAGTTTCACACGTCCAACAGTTTTCCCGAATAGCCATCACTATGTATTATTTCCGAGACTACAAAGCCACAGACTTAAATACGTATATAAGAGGTTTCATGAAGAAGTAACAGATAACACGGAATGTAAGTTCGAGGATATTAGACGCCTCGGGATTAATTTGTTCAATGAAAGGTTGGATGAGAAGTCATTTTCATCAAGTTATAGTGAGAATTGGGGGAGGGGTATAGTGTGGAGCAATTTATAGTGAAGCGCAAAATGGACAAGTGAATTCCTTTAGGTATTACCCTTCCTTATCCAACCTTATATAACGGAGCTTACATTAACTCAAGCCACACAAGAAAAACAAATAGTTTAAGCTTTAAATTGTTTTTCTAAAATTTCTTCAATATATGTTCAGATGCTACCAGTGTACGATACGAGTAGTATGAGTTTTTTTTTCTACTCAAAGCTGCTATTGTTGTTTTTTAAATTTTTAAGCGTTTCCCCCCACACAGTGTTTATATTGTGTTGAAATTTTTTTCACTCTTGTGACATGTTTACAACCATCTTTACAAAGTGTTTTGTTGATGTTCTTGTTGTTGTTGTTATTGTTGCTAGGGCTGATGCTAACAATGCTGCTTGTTATTATTGCTATGGTAGTTGTTGTTGTTCTACATAACTTTTTAGTGGGTGGCTTTGAAAATATTTTGTCACTTAATGTGTCCTTAATGTTTGGTGGCTTGTTATAACTTAATGACATTGTTAGATGTTTGCTAAATTGTCGATATTAACAACAATGTTTGACAAACTGTATGTGTGCTTAACTTGATGTTGTTAGCTTGCCTATGAATGTGCATGTGTGTGTTGATGTTTAAGGTTTTCCTATGTGTGTGTGTTTGTGCATATGAGCTGCCTTTTATGTTAACAAAACATCATTTATTATTATGCTAAAGAATTTATTTCACAAAAACAAAATTTTATACACACACACAGACCCTTTAAAAGCTGCTGTTATAAAAATTGTCACATGTCAGTCAGTGTTGGGATTATTTTATTATAATTTTTTTTTATATAGCCAAGCAATTTTAATTTTTTGTATTCAATAAAATTAATTTTAATAATACTATGCCGTGAATGGAGACATTATTAGTATATACAATAAATTAAAAAATATATGAAAAAATATATGTAGGATATAATATTTGGAATAAATCAAATCCACGAACCTTCTATCATAGACAACAAATAATAATTGTTTTAATTTGAAATTTATTTGCTGGTGGTTTAGCTTGGTCTATACACGTATTTCATTGGCGCTTGAACCAAATCATCAGTAGACTTCAACCACAAATTTTTAACAGTCACAAACCTCTTACTTTATGCACAGACTTTCAAAAACTATATGAGAATTCATAGAATAATAATATTTTTGAAAATCACAAAGACAAAATAAGCTTAGTAGGCTTTGAAACTCATACAAAACCCAGCAAATAATTTATATTCGATATGAATCTATTTTATTTTTCTACACCTTCATGGTGTGGTTGAAGTCTACTGATGATTTGGTTCAAGACCAAGCTAAACCACCAGCAAATAAATTTCAAATTAAAATATAATTATGACAATATGTCGCATAATAACTTTCTTAAATAATAATTGTTTTAAAGAATCACAACTATCAAAGTTTGCGTACAGACTTGTAGTTTTAATATTGGCGCTTTTTTATTGAAGCTTTTTTAGTTTTGTCATCTATATTTGTTATGTCGAATTTTTCAGGTTTTGACGATTTATTTTAAGAGGGTATTTTTTATACAGAAAATATATTTTAATATCAATGATACGGGCTTTGTGGGAAATAAAATTTTATGAAATTGTTTAAATACGATTTCTGTCATTTAGCCACCACGGTTGACTCCACCAGCCCATAAAGCGCCCCAAACAATAGTTTTCTGTTGTTGGAATTGTTGTTCCGACAAAAGCTTGTAGTTTCTCTTCACCCCAAAGGTGAAGATGGGCTTCATCAATTATGTTCACCATAAAGTTGGAGAAGTGCACGATGAGTTTGACGAATAAAACAATTATTTTGATTAAAAATTTCAACAATTTTCACGCGTTTTAGTCTGGTTTAAGTCGTTTCATAACGAAATTCCAAAGCAAACTAAACAAAAATACACTATCACCTGGTAAATGGGTATTTAAATAAAGCAATGATGCCAACTGAAAAATGTGATAATCTATATATACACCCTTTATTTTTAGCGATTTTTTAGTTTTGGCGCCTTTTTCGTTTTGGTGATTTTTAAGAAATTTTAGTTACTGTGATTTACTTTAAGTTTTGGCGCTTAATTTTTTTTGCCATTTTTTCAGTCTTTCGCGATTTATTTCAGTTTTCGGCGATTTTTTAGTATTGGCGCTTTTTTAGTTTCGGAGATTTTAAGATTTTGGTGATTTTTTATTGGTGTGTTAGCGATTTTTAAGATATTTTTAGATACAGTGGTGATTTTTTAAAATTGAGGTTTATTTTCTTTTTTTCTTTTTGGCGATTTTTTTGGGTTTTAGTAACTTCTCATTTCAACGATTTACTTAATTTTTTGTTGTTATTTTCATACAAGCGTTTTTTAATTTTGGAGGTTTTTCGTTTCTTAATTTTTTTTTAATTTCTTATTTTTTGGTATTAGCGTTTTTGAAATATTCAAGAGTTTGGCTTATTGTCAAAGTTAAATTTGTTTCATTGTTTATTGGCTTAGTCTGAGTAAATATAGTTTGAAATTTTTAGTATACATACATATATATTAGGGCTGGTCGATTTGTATGGAGGCAAAAATATCGCTCAAGTTAAGGAAAAATCGTATTTTAGGGATCCAAATAAGAAAAATTTGCCGAAATAACCATACCTCTAAAATGTATTTTTATCTCCCGACTTTTGATTCGAAGGGTTAAATTTTTGAAAAATTTCATTTTGACCCATTTAGAGTTCTTCAATCGAGTCAAAATGTATGAACACACCCACTAATTTTGGAGGGCCGACCCAACTATGCCAGTAACACACCCCCTGAAACCACCCTTAGGGGTTCCCCATACAAACATTTCAAAAAATCACAAATGTAATTTGTGCGATTCTTAAATCGACCTGCCCTAATATATATGTTTATAATTATTTTTATACCTAATGAAACTATTTTTTTAAGCTTTAGGATCAATTTAATATATATTGTTTTTAATTTATCGATATTTCGTTATAAATGTAAAAAATTACATATAAAAGAAAGAAATATGCTGAAGAAGTTAGCCAATGGTTAACGAAATATCGATAAATTAAAAACAAAATATATTAAATTTACCTAAAGCTTAAAAAAATAGTTTCATTAAATATATACAAAAGGTCGAAAAATTAGATAAACAATTTATTTTTATACCTCATATGGATTTAAAAATTTTGCGTTGCTCGCTTTTATTGTTAGCTGTCATATAATTGTTGTTGTAGCGGCAAAAGTGTAATATGTCTTTTGAAAATTTCTTTTCGGTAGCTCTTACGGTTCTTGAGGAAACAGCCTGTGATAGAGAGACGGACATCAAGATCGAAAATAATAGGGTTCCTTATCACCTTTGGTGTAGCGAACCCTAAAAATAAACACATTAACATTACCAGCTTAAGTTATAGAGTGTAGTATAGCCAAACTTTAAATTATAGTTTGATGGTGAACAAGATGCAATTAACATGAACTAAAACAAAAAATTATTTTGATTTTCTTTTATTAAAAATAAATAAAAATTATTTATTTAAAAAAATATACAAATTTTACTGCGTAGAGCCAAAAAATTCAAGTTAGATCGTATCAGTGATCAAGATGCCATTCATAAAAAAATTTACATGGATATTTAAAATTCATTGCATGTTTTTCAAGAAAGAGGGAATTAGTATAAATTATCGAGATATTGAAACTAGCGAGTTTCAAATTATCTAGATTCATATTATCTAGAGTAGCGTGTGTCTTAATTTGAAAGAGCATCACATAAGATCAGAAGATGCTTGAAAAGAAAAGTACTTCATGTTCTTTTAATATAAATATAAATATATTTTTTTAATAGTTTACGCTACTTATCTATATGCCGCTTTAACATAGCTTGTTAAAAGTTTTTGCTTGAAGCTGCCATTAGAATTTTAAGTGCTATTGCTAATTTTAGTTGTTTAGTCGTCCTTGAAATTAATGAACTTTTTTTCTACAATAATGCCTTCTAATATTTATCTTTTTTTAAGAGCTTACCAAAAGCTTTTACGCAATTTTTTTCTGCAGTCAATTTTATCTTCAATCGTAATTTTTACATACTTCAGAACTATAATTATACACATACATGTATTATACATACATACATATACACTTAGTGCAGTGACAATGACAGTGTTTTGAAAAGCGAAATTATTGAATGGCCTACTTTTAGGCCGTTTAGCATTAAATGGTTTTTGAAGTGATACTTCTTTATGCAAGCTTATGTTGCGAACATTATAAAAGAAGAAAAAAAGGGAAAAAGAGATATGATTTGTTTTAAGAAAGCAAAAATCTAACGCATGGGTAAGCAAGTTTTCATTTGAGGAAAAATATTTGTTATAATAAAAATAAAATGCAATTTCTTTTTTGGGATTTTATATGCTCAAATGCGGTTAAGACTAAACTTACTTGCAACCCTTTTTCTTGGAGTTATAGGCCTAGTTGATAAGGGTTTTTAAGGTAAAGAAAAACTAGTTTATATTAAATCTAAGGTTTAGAAAATATCCAATCATATTTTAAGGATGACACTTTATTTTATAAAAAAAATCCTACAATAGGCTAATTTTGAATTATACCTGATTTACACTAAGCATTTTTTCATGAAATTTCATGAATTTTGTTGCACGCAACTTTTTCTATTTGCTAATTGTAGCGATATAAAAGAGAATTTAATATAAAAAAGGACGTAGAATGATTCTCTGATGCATTTTGGGCAACGTTTTTGATATAAATTTCTCTTCCAGGCCTCCTATTGCTAAATAAAATTTTTTCATGCAACTAAGTTCATGAAAAAATGCTTAATGTAAATCAGGTATTAAAAAAAAATTATTTATCTTAAATTTTTTTTTCAAACAAATGTCACTGATAGCTTTACATCACCAGAGCTTTTGCTGGATGTGTGTGAAGTCAAGCAAGCAAATAGATGAGGGAGCATATTGCATTATATATATTTATGTCTTAACAAGACACTTGAATATGTTCAAGCTAGCGTATTTTTGTGGAGACTATAAATAGCCGAAAATAATAAATCGCTAGAAACAAAAAACTCCAAGCTAAAAAAAGCCAAAAACTGAAAAGTCCTAAAAAAATAGAAAAAAGTAAAAACTAAGCAACAGTCCCAAGCACCAAAATATGACCAAAAAAAATACGTGTGGTACTCGGGAACTGCCGCTTAGCATTTTCTTTTATCAACTTATCCCAGTGAAAAAAATGGAAGTCATTCTAGTGGAACTACATTTTCATTGCTTCCAAAAAATCGATATTTTTAATTTGCCGAGAGTTAGCTAAAAACTATATAGAAGCTTATTTTAGTCATACAAAACCTTGTAACTCCTCCATAGTGTTAGAAATACTCACCAGAATTTAAAAAAAAACATTTTTTTAAAGAAATTTATGAAGTATTTTTAGTCTAAAATTTAAAAGTTATTTGCTTAAGTTTACATGAAAACACTGTTTCGGGCTTAAATTCTTATAAAATGAAACGAATTGTTAAAAAAGGCAACTATTTACCATTTTTCCTAGATGAAAATATTATCATAGAACAGAAAAAAGGGAATTTTTCTTAATATCGCTTCCAATTCAGTGACCAGGCATCGAAAAAGAGAACTTCTTGCAATGACAACCCTATGTAAAAATCATTAGATCGGATCGAAATTTGCACTACTTCCGCATCGTAAACTCTGCATTTTCATGACTTTTTTTGGAGTCCCTTTTTTTACTGGGATGCAATTTTATTTTTCTATAAAAAAACCTACGAATTGTCTGTTTGTTTGTGTTTATAATTTTTTGTCAACCACGATTTCTCTTAAGTATGCCACATTGTGTTTTCCTACATGTAAAACTCTTTTCTAGTAATACTGTATATTAATGAAATCAATAGCATACTTTAGGGGTTAACAAACACTGGGCGATTCAAATAAAAATAGTCTTAGGTTGTTATTTTCGTTACGGAATTTCTTGATTCGGCCGACACCCTCAAAGCCTGTGATAAAAGCTATGCAACAGCTTAAAAATTCTTTCAATTTACTGAATTTATTTTATTTATTTATTTATTTTAGATTTAGATAATAGAATCAGCCTTTTCTCTTCTTTTTCCTTAAAGCTTAAACTCAAGTGTAAAAATATATGTGTAATTTTAACTATCTAAGGTAATTTATATATAAAAAGCATTTGAACATTGGATATCGATTTGTTTAAGTCGCCTTTGAAAAAATACTCTTCGCCAGAAATCATATATTGCAAGTCCAAACAGATAGAGGGACAGATACTCAGACATATTATAAAATATATTGAAGGTAGACAATAAGACAAGAGTAAATAAAGAAAGATAATTTTTTTGATTTAATGATACCAAACAAAGAGAGAGAGAGAGGATATTATATAGAGAGATAACAGTCAAAATTTGTTATTTTTTTGGCAGCTATTGTTCTCAACTCTGGAATAAAATTTTGTCACATCCAGAGCATAAGAATGAAAACGTCATTTGCTGCACGAATTGATGCCTGATTTTTAAAATTAATTTGGCAACGTGAGATAAACTTCAATTTATTTGTGATTATTTGCTGGAGTGTGCTGTATAATAAGCTTAGTAAATTGAGCTTTTAATAGCTTAACTTTTCTTAAGGTTTAATTGAGTTTATAAAACTTGTGTAGCTTTTTTTCTCAATACATCTCAAAAGACCCAGTACTTTTATTACACTAGCCTAGTTAATTCAAATAATTTCTAATTATTTTTATACAAACTTTTTCTAGCAGGATGTTTGTTATAGTTTTGAATTTTTTCTCATGTGTGGTTAATAGAACGGAAAAATATAAGTTTTAGACTGCTTTTTTTAATAGTAAACAAAAAATAGTAAAACAGTATTTTTGTAAATAAAATTTAAGCTTTGAGCTTTAATATTTTTATATTACGTTACAGTTTTTTAACTAAAAACTTAAAAATTTCAATCTTACCATAATTTTGCAGGTAACCACTACCTATAGAAACAAGAAATACATTAGTTCAGCTAAGTGCAAGCTATGTGCCCAAAGTGCTAGTTTTACAAAAAATCTTTATGTTTTCACATCAACGGTGGTACAATAGTCAATCAGTGCCTCGTTTCTGTAAGGAATGTGAGAACTTTTCGAGTCGAAAAAATTGTTATCATCCAATGAAACACAGGGTGAGTGAGAAAAAACTGTATTTTTTGATATTTTTTGTAAGTTTATATAAATTTTTATGTGAGTAACCCTGTGTCAAATAGGATAAGTAATATCCCTACAAGAACACTACCAGTCAAGTGACTGCTCATTTGATCGATAGTCAGGCAGAATATATTCATCATTCTATCACTTTACTAAGGGCAAAATGAAAAATGTGATGGAAACTTTTGTGTACGTGTGATCTTGCATCTCTCTCTAACTAACGAATATAACATATAGTTGAACTGCTCACTCCAGTGCTATTTAATAGTCAATGATAGCATAAATATTACTCAAGTTTGACTGATCATAATTGATATATATTTCCTTCACAATTAAGTAATCATAAATGATTGATATACTGACAGAAAATATACTTTTTGTTTTATTTTATTTGCTTTTAAAATACAAAAGTAAATATCATATTTAAAACAAATATACAAATTAACAAAAACACCAAATAACTTAAGCGGTAGCCAGACCTCTTCACACCTTTTCATCACCGTCGCACCATGCTCTTTACAAATATCTAAAATTTTGAAAATAAATATACATATTAAATTCAACTTTGTGAATTTCTTTTATTCATTATTTTACTTATCTTTTTTAGCACTTTTGTGAACTTTAATTTTCACAGAATGAATTGTATTGCAGCCTTCTTCAACCATCAACGAATCATCCTTTTCCAAATATCTAAATATTGAAAAAGAAACGAATACATACATACATACATACATATGTATATTTAATTAAACTGTATAAAATTTCTTTTGATCATTATTATTATTTTTATCTTACTTTTTACAAACACCATCATTTTTTTACCACTTTTATGCATTTTAATTTTAAAAACCGAACTAACTAAAAATTATTTTCAGTAAAATTCAATATTTTAAAAATTTTGACATGTGTACATTAGATGTTCCACTCTAGCATATATGTGAGAGTAGATCAACTATATTAACTGTTGAATTGAATGTAAAATTGTTGTAAATGTGTTAGTAAAAAATTGTTATTTGTGTTAGTTTCAGTCATTCATTTCTTGTAGGGATAATTATCTAATTTTTCTCGATGCGAGAACTTCTCACAAGTTACAGAAATGGGGTACAGATCTCGGTAACAATACAAGCAGCTTACTTTGCAGAGAAACAAGAAAAAAATTTTAAGTAAAACCTTTCAATACTGTTTGGTTTGTGCGCTTGGACGTAGGTGCATTTCTTCACTTATTCCTATAATTGAATGTTATGGAATAATCAATGTAAGTTCAAGCTTTTATAAAAAAATATTGCCTCAAATTTTATGATTATAAAAAAAAATAAACAAAGCGTCAGCTAGAGATTTATGTTATATCTTTTCCATCTCTATTTTTAAACCTTTACTTTTTTTTTGCAGTGTTTAATTTTTTCTATACCGCAAGCCAATGCTGTACAATTTTTATTGCGTGACCAATACAAATACACCGAAGGTAAACCACATACAATGAAAAAAAATAAAATAAAAAATTAAGCGTGCATAGAAAATCACCCGGAAATTGCAGGCATTGTATAGAAAGGCTTATAGTTTTGGTTTTAAGCTACAGAAAAAAAATACACATAATAATAGTCGTACATTGATTTCGCATGTGTCCAGTACAGCAAGCAAGCAGCAGGTATTAGGCAGCAATAAAAAAATCAACGGAAAACAACAAATAACAACAGATAATTACAATTAAAGCGAATTGTAAAGCATACTTTTAGGTGCAAAAACAATATAAATTCCCTGGTAAACACATGCCATTCATTATACAAACAGGTGCAACAAACATTGACAAATTTAAATTTAAATTTAGATTATCGAACACGCAATATGAACTTGAACTGTCGAATTAAATGCATGAAATGACAGACAATCAGTTAGTGAAGCGTATATACAGACAGACAGCTGTATAAATAAATATATAAAAAATACTTGGTTTTGTGGAAAAACAGTGAAGCAATGAACTTTGTAAAATTAAAAAAAAATAATAGAAGAGCGTCAGTAAAATATTTGTTAAGCTTAAATAAAGCTTTATAAAATCCTTTAACTTTTTTTCTCGTGAAGTTTTTTTATAACATCTGCAGTTTGAGCGAAAAAAGTCAAAGGAGCTTCTTAATTCAGGTCTCATTAAAGGCCTGCTAAGGACTATTTTATTTCATTTAATATTCTTATCTAAATGATAAATAATGCCTCATATAAGGTATGAGGGGTTTTTAAAGAAGATGAAATAGTAATTTTATAGTTCTTTTTATTAGCAAGGAGAATTTTTTTCCAAAGCAAAAGCTATTAGCTGGTAGCTCTTTTACAGTCTCTGGCAGAAGTAAGCGAAATGGAGTTCATGTGTGTCAAATAATTATGAATGTAGAATAAAGCATGCAGATCTTGTTTATCCAAAACAAGCAGCACAGAGGCCTTCTAGAAGGCATCCCTACTCCTTATTTTTGCCGCTGGCTCATTATTCTCATTTATTAATAACATTTTTGTACTTTTAATATCCCACAAATACTAATACATTTTCCTAAGCTTTTGATTGCCGCATTTAATCAAGCGTACTTAACTATGTGTGTGTGTGTGTGAATGTGTGCATGTGTCTGCATGTCTTTATATATATCGAATTTAGTTTAACTGTACGTGTCACTTGACAAAGTACATTCGTGTGCACAATCTCAAGATTTGCTGGCTGCCTAAGCCATAAAGACATATGTATCATTCTTTAACTTTCTATGTATCGTATGTCTCTTGTCAAAATATTCCCATTAAGTTAATCTTTTGCAATAGTTGTTGCTCTTGTTCGTCAATTTGTTAGTCCGCCGCGCCTTGTTGTTTGTATTATAAATGTCATTGTTTTTAGAGGTTTCATTTGATTCAAGTGGCTTAGTTTTCGCAATGAACATGAACATTATTTAATCACTGTACTGTATTGAATGTGAATCACAACAACACTATGGAATAAATACTAAAATCCATATTGACCATTTAATGCGCTGTATTGCTATTTCTGTACATTATTAATGTTGTTGGTGTTGTTTTTGTTGTTCGAGATTATATTGTGTCTTTTGGTGCTGGTAAGTAATTCGCGTTTGTATCTGTGTTTAATATGAAATTAAATCAAAAGCTTAGTGTCTTCGCACAAAGCATAAGTATAGGAAGGACATTGAGTAATTGTGGGAGTTAGTATGGTAGAGATAAGGAGAAGAAATGAAATGTAAGAGATATTCAAAGGCAGTTAATGGACTGTACATTTGCCTTGAGTGATATGTAATAGGAAATATAGTAATTTTGAAAAAAAATAGGGGTTTTCTAAGACTTTGTCGTTTTAAGGTCATTGAAATTTATTCCAAGAGTTTTTTTTAAATTTCTGTATGTTTTTTAACTATTGGAAGCTGGACCCAGAAATCGTACGCTACTAAGATAGAAACTATTTTATATATTTAGACTAACTTAGTAGATATCTTAAGACGATTAAAATAAATGGAAATTAAATATTCAAGCTCAAAAATAACTATATTTTTTTATGATACTCGTAACTAGTGTAACTTACATGCAAAATGCCTTAACTAACAAAAATCATGACAAAAAAATTTAATAAATAAAAAATTAATCTGTCTTGTTCGAACAAAAATAGTTCTTGCTTTTGTATACAAAATTTTCACAGTTGTTATAAAAAATTTAATACACAGCCTTTGAATCGCACTCTAAAGCCAGAATTAGTTTTTACTTTCTGTTCTGTTATGAATCAGCTGACTCTTTTTAGTTTATAGAAATATAAATACAAGTCAATAGCTTTTCTGTTTCGTTCTGTTTTGTTTCGGTTTAACCTGCAAAAATCAAAAAATTGTTAAGTAATTGTAAGTGACATCATAAATTAAATAAAAATATTTTGAAATAAATTATGATTGTGTTTTAAGAATTTAAAAAAATTAATTTTTGAAAGAAAAAATTAAATTATATTGAAATATAACAATGGCCGATGCAAAACTCATCGCTTTAGTTCTAAATGAAAACAGTTGATAATTTACTAAAGAAAAAGTAAGTTCTTAAATTTAGAGGCAGAACGGCAAAGCACAGAACAGGAACATAAAGTAAAGACAAATGAAGCCTTAAGGGCACTAAATATGTAATACTATACAAGCTTTAGTCTTTATAACCGAGTATTTTACCGGTTTCTTAAATTTAATTACCAGCTAGACTTTTTCTAGTTTTTCGCAATTTTTTTGAACCTTGTAGCTTTTTTTCAGATTTTATCGTTTGTCGATGTTTATTTTTTTTTCGCTTTTTTCGGTTGAGTAATTATTTCGGTTTTGGCTATTTGTTTTATTACTAGCGACATTTTTAGTTTTTACGCGATTTTTTAGATTTTGTTTTTGGCGATTTTTTTCTGATTTTTGGCGATTTTTTCATATCTGGCATTTTTAAATTTTTTATGATTCAGATAAGTGTTAGCGATTTTTTTACTTCTTGCGTTAGTTTTTGTTTTTTTACTTCTGGCGATTTTATCGATTTTTTGTTGCTTATTTGAACTCTAGCGACTTTTTTCATTTTAGAAATTATTTTTGGTGTTTATTGAGCTTTTGCGATTTTTTTAAGTCTTGGCGCTTTTTTCGGTTTTTCTTTTGGCATTTTTTGTTTGTGCAATTATTTCGCTTTTTGGTGATTTATTTTATCTCTACCGAATTTTTAATTTAGAATTTTTTTTCTATTTTTGGAGTTTTTATAGTTTTAAATTTATGTGTTTGTTTTGGTAATTTTTTTGGTTCAAGAGCTTTTTATTAGTTTTAGCGATTTTTTTTTCGTTTCTGGAATTTATTTTTCTGTTTTTGGCGTTTTTTTAGTTTTGACGTTTTTTTGGTTTTTTGCAATTTTTTTTGGCGATTTGTTAAGTTTTGTTTATGATTTATTTGAAATAGATTTTAATAAATATTTTTTGTTCGTGCGCTTATTTTTGGTTAATGTGATTTTTTTTCCAATTCATGCCTTTTTTCTATTTTTGGTGATTAAGTTTAATTTTAATGATTGTTTTAATTCTGCGCTTATATTTTATTTTTGGCGATTCCAGTCTTTGGTGTCATTTTGTTTTGGCCGTTTTTCATTTTGGGATTTTTAAGTTTTAGGTTTTTTTTTAATTTCAAGAGTTTGCTTGCTTCTTAGGTTTCGAATGTAGAATTAAGTAGTAAAAATTACATTAACTGCTAGGAAACCCTTTAGTTTTATTTCCTTTTTAATTTCAGTGACATTTGGTGTTGCTTACATAAAAATATATTAACCTTTAAAATTTTGATTTCACAAAAATGCGAATTCAAAAGCCCTAAATAACATTATTTTCAAAATATTTTACATGCACACAATTTTCATACAGAAATTAATACTTGGACGTTTTTTTTTAACTATATTGGATGAATTCGCATTAAAAACTACAATATTTTTTAAATTAAACATATTTTTTTGGTTCGTAAATGCGTTTTAGGTAAGGATTTATTTAACCTTTCCATAATTAATATGTTTCCCCATTATATTCAATAACAAATAATCAATAATCAATTACCATCTTTAAAAATAACTATTTCCTTTGTACAAAAAACTTTTAAAATATAGAAAGAAACCACAGTAAAAATAATTACAAAGCCCTTTTATAAAACAAACGTGCATTTGCTTTCAAATGTTAAAAGCAAAAAAAAAAATAAAATAAAATGTATAAAAAATAATACAAATGAATTTTTCTCTTTGTAAAAATTTCGATGTTTAGATAATGAAAGCGAAAGAAATTATAATAATAATTGCTTAAGTCCTTAGTTTAACAAGCTTTTAATTAATATTACAATAACAATAGAACAAAGAAATAAAAAAATATATATGTATTGTATATAAAAAAATGCTTAGTAAAGGAAACACATTTTTAAAAATGTTTATAATAAGGCGTTAATAGATGATCATTTTGATAACGAATTCCAGTGTTAATTTCTTTATTCTAATGTGGCAATTTCTATAAACTAACAAGAGTTTGCACTTTTGTTAAATAAACTTTGAAACTAGTTTTAATTTTTACAACAACAAAAAGTCGGCCAAATGGAAGTGAAGAGTGTTTGAGCATGTTTTATGTCAAAGTTAAGTGGTTAAAGTATCGTTGTAGTGATTATTATTATTTTATTGCAATGATTTGAAATTTTGTTGTTATTATTACATATTTTTTATTGTTGTTATGCATGTTAATAATTTTATTCTTGTTGTTGTTGTTGTTGTTGTTTGCTGTTACTACTAAAAACGATAGAAATAAGTTGATCATATGAATTTTAAAGTGCAATTAGTCAAGCATGCAAATTCACAGGGCACTTGTGTTTGCTTAAGTAGTTGCTTCACATAACGAAAATAAAGGGTAAACTTTTTAGGGGATAGAAAGAGAAAAAATATTAAAAGTAAACTTAAAAAAAATTTAAGAAATATATTATTCGACATATTGTCAAAATTATATAATAAGCTTTGTCTATATGCATTTCATTGTGAATTCTCGAATAGTTCTTGAAAGTCTGTGAATAAAATAAGAGGTTTGTGACTATCCAAATTATGTGGTTGAAGTCTACTGACTACTTGTTATAGCAACAATGAAATGCATATAGACAAATCTGAACCACCAGCAAATAAATTTAAAAAGAAAACACAAAAAGCTTAAACTCATTCTTGTTTCCAATATTAATATTCATTAGAATCTATCGTTCGCATTCAGAGGAACAACCCGTTTGTTTATTTAAATAATAAATAACCTAAAATCTGACTCGATCAAAAAACATGAAGGCCTTATTCAAAAAGTTAGAAATCTTCTTGTTCCATAAGCAGATTTAAGTTTATTCGACCAACGGAAGAAATAAAAATTAAACTGTATAATATTTACAAAATAGAATTTTTCGAATACAAATTTTTATGGAAAGCAAAAGAGACATTGGCTGAAGTAGTAATCACGTTGACTATGAAACGAAAAACTTGAGTTCGAGCCCAGTCTCCGACAGATATTAAGTAATTATACCAAAAATTTTGCTGATGAGCATTACTGTAGTGTCCCTTTGTATCAATTGTTGTAGGAAAGTTCAATTGATGAAAGTATAGACACTGGTCACTGAACTACTCCTACTTCAGCTGTTTGTAAATATGTATTTTAAAAATTACTTTTTTTAATTTTTAATTCTTTTTCATACTGAAATACGTTCCTTTGAATAGAGAAAATAATTTAGAAAAAGTCGCCCTGTACACAAATATAAAAAATTTATTTGAACACTGAAACATATTCAATTACGATAAAATGGAACAAATTTATAAGCTCTCATGTGTCCACACACGTATTTATGTTTATATATCTGCTATTATATTCACACACTTGGAAACACATGAATGAACGCACACACACACGCACACATACACACCTACTTGCACACCATATATTAAATTTATACATGCGTGCAAATGACAACTTTACGTTTTATGTATGTATTTGTTTCACAAATTAAGTTTGCATATTTTACTGTTTTTTGAATTTAAAACAACAAATAAAAACATACATACAAAACAAACACATACACAAGCTTGAATTGTTCACAATACATCTATGTATGTATGTATTGCATGCATGCTTGATAGCAGCAACAACAACAAAAACAATATGTATACATAATTTTTATGTCAATATTAATTGCTTAAATAAGACACAAGTGCATTTATGTTTAAGCATTATTATTATTTAAAGACAGACTTTTAATAATTGAAGTTAGATTAAAATACCAACAAATGAATGATTATGATTACAAATTTTGTATGATAAAATTTTTATCTTTTTTTGTTTATATGGCCAAAAGTAATTTCAATGCATATGGAGATTTTAGTAATATGGCATTGCTGATAAATATTTGAAAGGTATTAATAAGTATTTATAGAGCATGTGGTCATGAGTTATAAATAAATATTTGTGTATAGTATAAATTAATGTTACTTAAAATTTTAATAAGATCTTTTGTTGTTTAAAGTAAACTTGGAATCTATTCGCAAATTTATTATTATAAATAATAAAATTACTTTAAATTACAGGGATTATATTTTTATAATAACTTTTGACATAAAATAAATAATCTAAGATAACAAACCTGCTTTTTCTTTACTGCAAATTTTGTCTGAGAGAAGTGCCTAAAGAGACTGACTGGTGTTATTAAAATATTTTGCTTCGGGAACTTTTTTTTTGGTTTTTATTTCCGCTAGAAAATATTTTTTTTATGATTTTGAACTAAATAGGTGAAAACCCAAATTATGCGCTCTAAAATTAGGACAGAGGGGGTTCTAATTTCTAGAAGTTTTTAATTTAATTTTCTTGTATTTTCTATACAAATTATATTATTTTTCGCGTTATTTCGTAGCGTGTACAATTTGACCATGAGTGTGTGAAATTTGATATGGTTGTACAAATTTGGTTCATGTGATGTCTGAAGGTCAAATTTAAGTATTCATATGTGTGAAAGTTGAAAAACCAAGTGCCAAACAAACATAACGAACAAAGAAAAATTAAGAAAACGTAAACAAACAAAAAATTTAAATTAGCGATGAAACGATATGCTCTTTGTCGATCCGGTACCACTACTCAAGAAGAAATATCGCCAATACCGATACGCACATTGAAATTGAACTCAAGTTAAAATGAGCAAAAATAGAGTAATTCTTTTGATATAAAAAATTAATAATATTTAAAATTGATATTTGAATTCAATTTGAAATTAACAAAAAACAAGTTATTTTTTAACAAAATAACATTGTAAGTGATTATTAATTATCCCATTCATACTGAATGTCATACCTTTTATTATCTAAAATCATCCAAATTTTTAATACATATCAATTTCTAAGCTTCAAATTTTCAAACAACAAAATGTCTGCAATATTTATGATTTTACAAAATAAACAATGACATTCAGTTTAGATTGGTTCAATATTTAAAAGTGATATTAATAGGACTTAAAAACAAATAAGTGAATTTAAATTCATGATATTAAGAACCAAAAACAATTTTTTTCACAAAATAACAGTGTAAAGTATTATTAATGAGTCAAGTCAAACTGAATGTTATATTGTTTATATTCTAAAATCATAAAAATTTTCAGTATATTTCAATCTTAATTTCTAAGCTTCAAACATTCAAACAAGAAAAAGTATACGAGCACATTATGGTTTAACAATATAACACTCAGCTTAAATTTGATCAATATCTAAAATTGATTTAATAAGAATTTAAAAACAACGAATTGAATTTGGGATCATGGTAAAATTTATAAAGTTTAAAAGTGTTATTAATACAATTTTTGTTTAAAAAACAAAGTGTTCTCAAATACTGAAGTATAAAATAATCTCTCAGATGCGACAGAGTCATTTGAAGGCTTAAGAATTTCTGCGTCAGTTTCTTTAAATATGGGTAGGATATGTCATTACGTCAGTAATCAAAAGGATCTGCAGCCCTAGGAGTATTAGAATATCTTACTAGGACTGTTTTAGAATTACTACCACTTGTATTAATGCGCTTTGCAAGAAATCTTAAAACGCACAAACACATAAATGATTTAGCATTTTGAGAACATTTCACTACTATGGTGCAAAGCAACACAAATGAAACAATTTCATTATTATGTTTTGAATTTATGTTATACTTTTAATATGTTATTTCTCTTAGTTGTTATGCAAAAAAAAGCGTTGAAAATGGAATTGTTTGTTCAAAACAGCGCTGAAAAATTTAAAAGTATCTTAGTATCGACAGTAAAATATCGCCGATATCGATATATCGCTGATATATTGGAATCGGTATCGGTATTCCTTACATCCTTAATTTAAATAAAGTAATAAAAAAAACCAAAATTATTAAAAAAAATCTACAGCAGCATTGTAAATGCAAAAAAATTTGATTCCGTTAGTTTGTATTTGGTAGCGTACTTGAAAATAAATTATACTCATTATTTTTATTGTATTGTATTATGTCTACAATATATGATAATAATTAAAATAACTTGAAAAAAAACTTTGCCATATAATGAATTTTTCGGTATAACAAATGGGCCTGACATTATATCATTCGTTATACCGGGACTTGGTTGTATGTTTTATTTAGTGTACAAGCCTATACTTAAACTGTTCAGAAATGTATGCTACACAATTTGAAGACTATGCAAACAATTTAACAAAATATGTGACGCGCAAAATAGAAATGGACCTAAGGGTAAAAACTGGTTTTGTTCAGGAGAGCCATTTTAAAAATTTAAATACGTGTATATTTGGTGTAATTGAATTTCATAAAACGCGCATATCTCTGGGAGGGAACACTTTTGTGGCATGGGATCGGTCTCATTCGATGCTCAGATGTTGTCCACATCAAAAAAAAGTGAAAATTGATATTTTACCCTTAGGTCCCTTTCTCTATGCGCTGTGACATATGTAGTTCAATATTCAAGACGTATACTTAATTTCTCCCGAAATATAAGCTACAAAACAGCGTTGTCAACTCGGTGCTTTTCGCACCGTTTTTAGTGCTTTTTGAAATTTTCGACGCGAAAAATTTTGAAGTTTCTTTCGAGTCGGTGGCACTAACCAAAAATTCGAAGAAAAATTTCCTCACCTATTTTTTCTTTCGATGAAATGTAAATATATATAAAAAATAAGCTCTGAACTTAAATGGAGCATTTAAAAAAAATTCTGGCAAGTTTGTACAAGGCTTGGTGGAAGAAATAAGCGCCATGTTTCTCTTAAACTTTAACATTTAAATCATAATTAATATAAAAAATGTTTTGCCACGCAACAAAGAAGACATAATTGAAGTATTTACACAAGTATAGTTTAATATCGAAATTTTGTCTAGTCTTGGGAAAATATAACTAGTCCACTATCGAGTTTTCAGTTGAGAATTATTGGATATTTCTAATTTGTTTGAATTCGAAAAATACGTTTGTTTCCTGACGAAAAATGATTAAAAATAAAATTTTTTATTAACTACAAAAGGCTTCGTCAAACTGAGTTGAGAATTCACTGATTCTAATACAATTAAAATGTGTATCGGATGCCTCAAATTTATAGCTTTTAAAAATGTATTGCAAAGTCAACCGATTATTATATTTTTTATATGCATATTTGTGTATAACAATTTTTTTTTTAATATATGATAATAATTAAAAATTTAGTGCTTTTTTACTTAAATTACGCGCTTTTTTAGTGGTTTCAGTGCTTTTTGAAATTTAAAAGTTGACAACGCTGCTACAAAATATGACGAATAAAACTGTTCCCTACAAAGATTTAGCTTGTCGTATACTTAATATTAGTTATTGTATATTTAAAAATGTGAAGAGTGGCGTATACTTAATATTTATTTATTCCGAAAGTCATGCTACAAATTTTATTTATTAAAATATTTATAGCACAAAGTAAAGGTGGCGTATACTTAATATTTCAAGAATAAAAAAAATTACATGGTCAAATAAAAAAAACTAAAGAATATCAATATACTTATGCATAGATAATCGATAGAAAGTTTATTGTCTACATCAGGGGCCAGGACTTTAATAAATAAATATCTATGTGAAAAACATAATTGAATTTTCAGTATAATGCAATACAAACTAGCAGCCCATAAAAAGCAAAGGAAAAATAAAATATTTTTTGTAGTTGTTAATTCAATACAAAAACATCACTACAGTTAATACGTTATATTATTGTCCGTCAAATCACTTTTGATACAAATATGTATATTAAAAGCATTCTGAATCACTAAACATTTGCATTTTTATAAATTAAATATTGAAATTAACAAGGATTTAATTTAAAACTATTTTCTTGCCTAAATGCCTATATGGCAATTTTTACTTTATTAGCTTGGTATGCAGCAAAATAAAGAAAAATTTCATTAACATAAATTGTGCAGACAAAAACTTAAATGACTTTTATAATGCTTAATAAGGCGGAATTTATGGGAAAATCTTCGTTAAGATACTGTTTAAACAAGTTAAGACAGTAAATTTAAATGCTTTATTACATAAATTACTCACACTTAATTGCATCCAATTAAAAATCGTTATTATTATTTAAAAAACATTAGTGCACTGAGCTGTCAAATGAGTTGCTAAATTTGGTTAATACTTTAGCTAAATTTCTAATATTATTAACAGCAGCTTGTGGCTAAGCTTCAGTTTGCAAACGATGGATGTTAATATAAAAATATTGTTATAGGGAATAAATAAAAATAAGCAAAAAATTTAAGTTAAAGCAAATTAACTATCTAATAAATAAAATAAAAAAATACTTAGAATCGTCAAAAGACTTTAGCAAGAAAAAATTATAAAAAATACCAAAATGGCTTTTCTATAAAAAAAACTTTTATTTTATGACATTCATTTAACGTCTCGATCGAGTTACCCAACAAAGACAAAGTAAATGCAAAAATAAAAAAATTGTTAACCAACACCTTTGTAGCAATGAACTTTAATTACATCTGTAAGCAATTTAAAAACTCATCTAGATATTTATAAAGAATAATTTTACTCGTTATATAATATATAATGAAGAAGAAAAATTCTTAGTTAGTCTGCAGAAAGAAAAAAGAAATTTTCTTTTTATACATTTTTCAATAAAGTGTTATGAGGTGTAAAATCTAAAACAATTTTTTTTAAACATAAATCCTTATTAATACGTTCACCTACGTTATACATATGTATAATGTGTGTTTTATTAAGTGTAAGCAATAAATTAATATTAAATTTTCCTTGGTTTTTTTTACTTAACAGTATTAAGGCGTTTTTAATTTGTTTTACATTTACGTTTTTTTTCTTAAATAAATATATTTGCTTTTTTTTTGCTGCAAGGTAAAGGTGGCGATAGGGCGTTAATATCTATTAAAATGTGGTTGCCGTACATATGCTTTGCAGCATATATATATATAACACGCCTGTTTAATATGTGTTACATAGACGCCGATGTCGATGATGATGATGATGTTGATGATATTTGGTTTTGTTGTGTGTTGGATTTTTATTTATTTTTTGCTTTTATAACTAAATTAACGATGATTTGTGATTTTGTGTTAGTCGTTTTTATATATGAGTATTAGATGAATATTTAAGCTGGCAGCAATAAATAATGTTGTTAAACATTATAAAATATTTATTGACTTTTATAGGTTTTTTTCTGGCTCAATATGTTTGATTTCATATATTGACAAACATGTTTAAGGTAAGTTGTATATTAATTAAAAAAAATGTGTTATAGTTTTGATATTTATATTTGCTTTGAATGCATTGAAGTTTAAAGTATATTTTAATAAACGTTGGATAAATTGGATTTTCAAATGCCTTAAAGTAAGTAAACAACAGTACAAAAATGAGAATATATGTCCATTGTTTTTTTATTAAAGGAAATTATTTTAACTTAAAGTTAGTTGAAAAAAAGAATCCATAGGACGTATAAAATGTTGGGCAATAGTGCTATTTTACTCACACATAAATTCGTTAATAGAGTTGGAAGAAAGTTTATCATATTTGGTATGTTAAATTCTGCTTAAAATAATAAAAACCTTTTTTATACCTCCAATAAAATCTTATTTTTATTTATCTTCAGCTTGTAAAAATTACCCTCAAAAAAAATATTCTAAAATATAATTTTGTATAGCTTATAGTCAAAAATACTTTTCTATTTAAACTTCCCTAATAAAAACAAAATAAATATATATAAATTAATGAGCATATATTTTTACAAATTTCATCTACAACAATAAAAAACTTCTCAAAATGTTAATTTTTTATGAAATTGTATTTTTCCTTTGCTGAATACTTAAAACGTCATGTATTCTTTAAAACAAATATTGATGTTTGAGCAACACCTTGACACATTGCTAATAAATATGCTGTACACAATAAAATAGATAAATAAGTAAATAAAATTTGAAATAAAATATTTATATATTTTATATTGTCTACAACTTCAATGCTACCGAATGATAAATATTGTTAAAAAAAAATATGCACATATTAAAATATAAATTTTAAATGAATTTTTGTTGTTGCATTAAATGAGACATTTGCTTTTTATTTATTGTGTTTACACATAAACACGTAGCACTGAGACAGCCCAGCAAACATATTTTTTTTAGCAAATAAAAGCGATATCAATATGATATTGTTTTTCATAATTAATATGAAGTTCTAAATAGTTTGTTTTAGAAAATAATTTATTTGTTATTTTAAAATGCTAATTATATTTTGGTTTCTTGCAGAAAATATTTTTACAAAAAATTGACGTGAACAAACCTAATGCAAATTTTTTGCATAACAAAGATGTGTACAATAAAAATAATCTAGACATTATCCGTTAAATATTATAAATACACAACCACACAAATATTCAAGATGGTTTTGCAGTATACATTCCAATCACAACGACAACTTTTATATTATATCTTTTGTTTGTTAAGAAACATTCAACCACATGAGCCAATGCAAAAGAAAATAAGCTAAAAAATTAAACAAAAAGGATACAAGGATTAAACAAAAGCAAACAAGGAGAAAACATTAATAAAGAGTGGAAAGACGAACGGGCAGACAGGTGGGCATCGTAGCGGAAGCAATAAGGTATGAAATCTAGAGTTTTTACGCGGGAAAAAATCCCGCGAATAATTTTTTTACAAATCCCGGGAAATTTTCAACTGGAATTTTTGGGAATTTAATATATACGTTTTTAGAACTTGCTTTTTTACAATGCTGACTGATCGTTGTTTAATTACTTAAAGATACAAATCTGTAAGCATAGGTAAAGAGACTTACGAAATATTTTCAACATAAAAAGTCCTTATTATATTAAAAAATTATAATTATGGTATTGGCAGATGTAGATGGAATTTTCGTCCATGCTATAACTCAAAGCATATGAATTAATTTGTTTTTGTTTTTTAAATATTGGGCCCTGTTCTGTACACCGATCGATAAAACTGCACGATTTTAGAAAACTAACTGCGACAATAGAAATATTTTTTAAGATTTTTTTAAATCTTTTATTATATAGGAAATCTATATATATATATATATATCACATCTGAAAGAAAATTATCGTGTATGATTTTAAGCACGTCTGCAGGACCATTATTATTTTTATTTTTTTTTTGAAAACGAGAAATTTACTCGGTATCGGTTTACAGAACAGGGCCGATTGTTGTTCATAAAATAAACGAATAAAGCTGTTTTGTTTTTTTAATTTAAGTGTTGTATGTTTTTTTATAAAATTATATTTTTTATTGAGGTCATTTAATTAAATTCATATGTGTTTGAAATTTCCGGGGATTCCCGGGAATAAAAGATTTTACTTTTCAATTCCTGAGAACTGAAAAGCTTCGGGAAATAAGAAACCCTAATGAAATCCTAAAAAGAGTTTTACATACGCTTAACAGTCAGTCGGATGTTGTTTACAATTGAGTGAAGTTAACATCGTGGTATTTCTTCAATGAATAAATTTAGCATTGTGTTGGAAACTCAGTGCTGAGTAAATATGTATATTGATTTGATTTAACAAGAATTTTACATTGGAATTATTTTGATTTAATAAAAAATTTGCAAATTAAAAAATAATAATTTTAAAAATTAGAAACTTAACAATACAGTATGGGCACAGCAATTGTGTCACAATCACAAATATTGTGGGTGTGTCTTTCTATATAGAAGATATATAACTATCGTTTCTTAAAGAAGATTAAACATAAAATTCCTACATGCAACCACTATAATAACTTTAGCAATCGCTCATGAGTGAACCACAACTGTATTTCTTTCTTCACGCAGAAGTTTCCAAATATTAAAGACCTATAAGTGCCTAAAACGAAACATCTCCCGGGAACACTTTTTCAAATGCTCACACACATTTAGAGCATACACAAATTTATGTTGTGTGTTTTACAATAACGCAAATGTATTTGGTTTTGTTTATGTGTTTGTGTATACATACTTATGTATGTGCGTGTGTGTGCTTGTGTTTATTCATGCTACCATACACGAATACATCAACCATACAAAACCCAACAAATTGATTTTCATTTCATTTATTTATTGATTGATTTGCAATTTCATTGAATTGAAATGTTGGGAAAAATATATAAATAAATACAAACATTGTATTTTATTTCTCATCTCTCATCACCTGCATATTTTAAATAAAAAAAAAAATACTGTTCATTATAAACATTTTATATTTAAATAAATTGGTTTGCGTAAGCTTTTGCTGATTTTGTATCAGACTTTATGTGTTCAGTACCCACAACATATTTCATTTATAAGCCAACCAAAAGATGGAATTAATTCTGGAACAGTATGCAAGAATATTCGCGCTACTTAAATATGCTAAAATTAAGCAGGTTGCTCGTTGATTGCTTTTTATCAGCTGAAGCAGCATCTAACAATTCTACTTCAGCTGTCTTGTTATGTCATGAAATTTAAAAAAATATGCTTTCATTTAATTAAAATTTGAAAAGAAAGTAAAAAAAATATAATAAGTCGGCTTCACCCTGTTAAAAATATTGAGGAAAATCACTTTAAATATTAAAAAAAAAAATAAGAAGCCTAGTTTTCTTAAGCATGAATTGAAATTTTTTTCTTGCGATGGCAATGAGTAATTTTTGTTGATTTTTACAGTTATATTTATTTCATACTTCTTACAACTATAATTTGAGCAGAAAAAAAATTAGCCAATGTGTCAATGGGAGAGTATATGCTGAACTTCTCGTTTGTTTAAATGAAAGTTTAGTATAATAACTCTAGTTGTTGTAAGAAATTTTTTGGGTAAAGGCTCCCTAATGATCTGTATAAGCAACAGTGAAATACACAAAGGATCCAGCTACAGCCTTCCATAATCAATTTCAATGTATTTTGAATTAGAAATATTTTTCTGAATAAGTAAGATAAAAATTTGTTATTATTAGAAAGTTTATAAAGTTAATGATATTGCATGTAAACAATATTAACTGGCTCCTGAAACTATGCTGCAATTTTTTATTTTTGTAGAAACATCCCAAGTGTTTGTTGTTGATTCCATTTAGGGCCTGTCCCACGATGTCACTAACGTTCGACTTGTCGCACGCTTACATTCAAAACAAAAACAAATTTTAAAATTTTGTTATTTTTGTTAATATAACTGTGCGACAAATCTAACGTTGGAGACATCGTGGGACAGGCCCTTAATTTCTACTTATTTCGCATGAAAACTTAAAATTTTGAAGATATATTTCAAATATTTATCCGAAGATAAAGAAAGTAGTAATTCTGCAAAATTTTTTCAGGAACAATTCGTGCCAATTTTTTAATGTACTTCGGCAGCATTCCGCGTGCATTGTTGAAAACAGTACCAATATTTAAGCATAATTAAGAACATCATCAAAAAAAAAAAACTCTACTATTTCGGATTGATCTGTATTTGAGAGCTTGGAAATTTTATTAGTGCGTTTCTTTTAAACATTTTTATGAAATTTTTATTATAAAAAACATTTTTTTTTATAAAAATAGCATATTTATTAAAAAAGTACTTTTTTAAGACAGAATCTCTCATAAAAATCTCCTGACACAAAAATACTATTTTAAAATTGCAGCTTTAAAAACAATGTAATTTAAAACACTATGTACATTCATTCAAACAGTATCTTCTTGATGGTATTTTCATTAAAAAATGGAATTTCTGAACAAACTACTTTTTGACAAAAAAAAAAAGAAGTTTTAGAAAAAAGTACCTTTTCTATAAAGGCAATTAAAAAATACTTTAAAATAAATCTTTAAAATAAATCCTTAAAATAATGATTGGGTTTTAAAAAAAAGTACTTTTTGAAAAAAAGTACCTTTCGCAAATATTAATTTTTAAAATAATTACTGTTTGAAAAAAGTACCTTTGGAAATAGTGTCTTTTAAAAATAGTAGATCTGGCTAAAAGTATCATTTGAAAATAGTACAATTTGAAAAAAGTACATTTCGGCCATTTATTTGGGTTTTTGACGATTTTTTCAGTTGTTTAGTTTTAGCACTTTTCTTGCTTTTAGCGAAATTTTAGGTTTTTGGCGATTAGTTTAAGTTTTAGCGATTTTTTTTATTTTACCATTTTTTTGTTTTGCCGACTTTTTCGGTTGTTGGTGGTTTTTCGGTTGTTTTCTTGTTTCAGCAATTTTTTTTTTTTGCTTAAGGCGCTTTTATAGTTTTCACGATTTCTTTAGATTTTTGGCTTTTTTCAGTTTTTCTTGGCAATCTTTATACTCTTGGTAATATATTTTTTATTTTGGTAATCCATTTAATTAAGTGTCATTTTCATTTGGCAATTTTTTGTTTCGGCATTTATTTAATTTTAGTATTTTTTAGTTTTAGCATTTTGAAAACTTCAACAGTGTGCCTCTTACAAAGTCTTAAAATTCACGATGAACAATAGTTTTGGCATTTTATTTAATTTTTGGTATTTTTTCGTTTTTTTTTCTTTTAATTTTTTCTTCTTTTTGGCAATTCTTTTAGGTTTTTGGCATATTATAATAGTCTTGACAATTTTTTCTTTAATTTATATTCGTTTTATCGATATTTTTAGTTTTTTTCTATGATTTTTTAAATTTGGTGATTTTTTTGGAAGTTTTTAGTTTTAGCATTTTTATAAAATTAAACTAAAATTAAATAATTGAAATTTAGTTTGTGTTGGGTTAGCATGTCTTTATACGTATTTCATTGGTGCTTGATGATTTGGTTCAAGTGCCAATGAAATGCGTATCGGCAAATAAATTTCAATTATTGTTAAAGTTGAAGTTAAATTAAATTACATTAACTGATAAAATAGCCTTGAATTTTGAGTTTTAACTTTCAGTGTTAATTGGTGCAGTCTACATAAAAATCTACTAAATTTTAATTTTCCAAGTGTCTATATAAAATTGTCTGAATATTAAATAAGAACATCAACATTTTTAAATGTTCGCTTAAGAATACCCTTAAATTTTTTACTATCGTATAATGGTTGCTGTAGTTTCAAGTTTTAAATATTATAAAACAGGTCTGGAATTACTACGGTTCTCGAGAAAACATTTTGTGGCATGCAGACAGACGACCAAATGGATATCGTAACGAAAATAATAGGGTTTATTATCACCTTTGGTGAGCACATATTTTTATATGTATTTTAGTAGTTCCCTTTTATAACTCATCAATTTGTTATAAATATGTTAAATTTTCATGTGTAAAGCATTTTATATTTATATTAATATTTATGCATTATTGGTGGTTGTCGAATAATTTGTACTACAGTTTTCTAAAGCTTATCCATTGATTGATACAAAATTGATACCTCAGCAAAATTATAAATACGTGATGTGTAGTAGCATGGAATATGTATATGTTTTTTTTTTTGGTAACATCTATTTAGTAAAATTTTATTTAAAAATATAATATTGAAAGTTTTGTGGTTAGAAATTTGGTATGCAAATGGGAAAAATATTAATTTTGCTGTAAATTAAAGCCTCAAACATAATATCAGGTGTACACTCACACACATACAAATGAAAATATATAACAACAAAGTTAACAAATGCAAACGCTATAGTCGACAGAAGAGGGGAAACCTAAAGGAATGCAAAGTTTAATTTTTTTTGAAGTATAACAAAATGTTAAATTATGATATAAATATGATCTTTCATATTCAAAAAAAAAACTAAACGAATTTGGGATCCATTTTAGTAAAATTTTTTATGCAAAATTTTAAATAAAATACATTTCAAATTCATTTTAAATTTTATGAATGTGAAAGGATTTCTTTTGGAAATTAGTTTCAGTACATGTAGTAAAATTTTAAGCTTAAAATTGCATAATTTTTTATGGCATAAACTCTTACTTTTCCTTGAAGGCAATTGCAATTGTTAAGCACATGATTTACAAAATTTTAATAAGTCCTCGTCCAGACTTGCAATTTATGTTGCAGCAATTTTTTAAAATTCTGCTTTGAAATTGCATAATTGTCCACATTAAAAAATTCTAATTTTGCAATTATACATTAAAAAATATATATAACACAACAAATTTCACTGAAAAGTTAACAATTCTATTTGTTTTATGTTATATTTTTACATCTGAAGAAATAAAATAAATCAAAAATGTCAAATACAACTAAAAACTTGATATAAAAAAGTACGAATTTCAAATCAAAAGAGAATTGCAGAGCACATTAAACTATGTACACCTCCCCAATCTTCTCACACCTCTCACCAATAAACTCAAGGATTGCTGCAACAAAAATTGCAAATCTGGACAGGGACTAGCGTTTAATTTTCAGGAGCTTAATGGAAATTAGAACTTTGTTTTATTTATTTGTTTATGTATTTTGTAATTAAAAATTATTAAGGATATTTAATGTGTTTTAAGAAATCTGTCGCCTTCTTTAAGTAATAGAGAATTTTATTTCAATTTTCTTTAGTAATTTAAAGCCCCAAATTTACGTTTTACAATGTTTTAATACATGTGTATTATATTTAAAATATGTATATGTAAATATATTTCAGTATTTATTTGATGGTCTTCAAGGGTCTTTCTTTTATGAACCCAGAAATGTAACTAAAGTATTATATTCTAATAAATTACTTTGAATTTGGGTCAATTTTCTTAAAATTTTTTTCAGAATTCCTAAAAGTATGCAATAAGTAAAAGCAAGATATGCCAAATATTAAGCCCTCAAATAAAATGTATTACTTTTGGGATAAAATTGTGAACTGTTTGTGTTGCTTAAAATATTCCATTTGCAATTTAAGTCTTTTTAATTTAAGCCTTTAGGATGTAAAAAGCTTAATTCTTAAAACCCTTACTGCCTAATGCCAATTTGTGTAAAGGAGTTCAACTAAAATTGACCTTTTTATATGAGTATCTGGGGCTGTTACAATAACACAAAGCTGCTTTTAGTTATTTCAATTAATGTGCCTTTTAGTAAAAAAAAAAAAGAAATAAAATAGCCTGGCTAAGGCTTCTTTCTCCCCACAACATTTAGCAAATAAATCTTTTCCTTATAAATCTTCGTAAAAGTATGAAAAAATTGCTTAAAATATTGTTTTTGCTTAATTTATCAAAAATTTGCAAATGATTCGTTTGGCAAACAAATTCTTGTTACACTTGTTTTCATTTAACTTTGAAAAGGGGTTTGAATATCCAAAATGAATTCATCGGCCTAAATAAGTGGCCATTTTTCATTTGAAAGACTTGTAGCTGCTGTTGTTGGATGCTTTTAGGTTTTGCTGTGGTTTTGTGTTTTTTGTACAAAAGGATTTGTTTTTTTCCTTGTTATTCTTTGGTGTGCGTGTGTAGTTGTTGTTAGTTGCAGGCTTGTTATCAAGGAAGTTGTGGTTTTTGCAGCTGCCATAAATTCCTCAGGAATATAATAAATTTTTTGTTGGCATATTTAAGAAAGCTTTTTTTTGTAAACATAATTATGTAAGCTCTTTAGTTGCGTGGGAGTTTTTATTTATTTTTATAAATTTTTTTTAAGTTTTTACTAATAAGAAAATTATTTATAGGTTTTATTGCTATAGAACTACAGAGGAATCTTCTTTTAATTGTTCAATACCGTCGCTGTAACTAGTAACTGTATTGGCTTTAAGTCATTTCCATTTAAAAAAATTTATGTTTACAAAATAGTACATATTATATAATAAGAGTTAGCTATGTTAAAGGGTATTTTTTAAGCATAAAATAATTTTTTTTAATGCGCTCAATTCTTGTTATACATAATAACTATACTTATGTTAGATATTAATGCATAAATGCAATGCTCCACCTTACACAATTAAATTAGAATTTATAATAAATTATGCAATTTTTTTTTGTTGAATAAGCCGCTTTATTTGTTTTATAATGTTGCACAGTGGGATTGATTATTTTGCACAAACATACACACAAAAAAAAAAGACATGTATTATTAAGAATTTTTTTTTCCTAAATTCAGATAAAAAAATTTCTAGGTTTAAGTAATTTTTTTCTAAGTTTAAGTAAATTTTTACAAAAATCTAGTAAAAATTACTTAATATGAGTAAAAAATAAAATGTTCATATCCTCAAAAATAGTTCATAAAAATATACAATAAATTTCTCACATTTTAGGAAATGTTTACTGACTTCAAGGAAATATTTACTAAGAGTAGGAAAATGGTTATAAACTGAACGAAATTTTATATAAAGGATCAAGGTCAATTTCGTCTTAAATCAAAAAATAAACTTTAGGAAATGAATTACTCCTAAATAGTTCATGAAATTTGACTTACTTAAAATATGTAAAAAGGTATAATAAATTTTAGGAAAATATTTACCAGTTTTAAGTATTTTTTGTTTGAATTATAGAATTTATTACTAATTTGCATTTAGCAAAAAATCTAAGTAAATTTTTCATATTTTCGAGGAATATTTGAATTTGAAATTAATTTTTTTGTAAATAAACTAAAATTTTAAAACTCAATAATTTCAATGCTTATTGAGGCTGCCTTGTTAGGCAATTGGTTAGAGTGCTTGCCTATCAATCAGAAAGTTGCCGGTTCAATACTTGTCTCCTCTCACGGAATTTATATGTATGTATGGTGAATGGTGAATTATAATTAAGAATATAATATGAAAATATAATAAATAACATGTCATGCAGTATACAATTTAATTTAAATAAAATAAAGTACCATAATTAAAGACAAAAAAAACTTGGAAAATTTACTAAATTTTTAGTCAAAGATTAAAAAAAATTTTTTGCAAATCTCCGAATTTTATAGGAAAATTTTACTTAATCTTAAAAAAATTTTACTTAAATATGAAAATATAATTACTATAAACTAGTTCATTAATGAACTAGAAATTTAGTAAATATTTGACTGGTTTCAAGTAAAAAACAGCTTTGGTGCCATACGACAACTTTTTTTATTCAAATTTAGAAAATTTTCCAAGTTTTTAGTTAATTTTTTTTTTGAGTGTAACTAAATAATATTTTTGTTTCAAGGTTAAAAAAGTATTAAATTCGTAGGAGTTCACTAACTGCAATAAATTGAAATACCAAAAGACTAGTGACGTTACCGTTGCCCAAGTGATATAGGAAACACTACAAGTTTTAACACTTCCTAAGAAGCAAAACAGTAACTTTTACATGGAGATGGCCTAGGATAGATTTTATTGATACTTTATATGCACCTTGTGACTTGTCACTGAACCTTTTTTTTTAGGAATCTACTCGGTGTAAAATAATATGTATAAAAAAAACGTCCAAATGAAAAAAATTGCCTAAATTAAAAAAAAGCCAAAAACTGAAAAAATTGCCAAGGTGCGAAAAAGGCGCCAAAACCAAGAAAATTTTTTATATAATTTAAAAATCACCAAAATGAAAAAAAATGGCCAAAATAAAAAAAAACGCCAACATGAAAAAACGCCAAAGTCCGAAAAAAATTGTCAGAACGAGAAAAAAAAGTGTCAAAATTAAAAAACGTCTGCATGCAAAAAAATCGCCAAAATGAATAAACGCCAAAATCCGAAAGTCGCCTATGTGAAAAAAATTGCCGATATTGAAGAAAAGCACCAAAATAAAAAAATCGCCAAAAACGAGAAATAAAAGTGTCAAAACTAAAAAAATTGCCAAAACGTAAAAAGTTTCAAAAATTGCCAAAATGAAAAAAAGCCATAACTATTTTTATACATATAGGCTAAAGTTCGTATTTAATTAGCGCGGGTCAAAGTCGCTGAATTTATTTGTGGTTAAGTTCAGAATTTTTTGTTTTCTAGCTTATTGGCCATTTTTTTTTAGCTGTTTAGCCTTTCATCAGAAATGGTAAATGGTTTACAAAAGGTTTGCTATTCCGTGTATAATATCCACAATAACCATAAAGTATTTACATATATTCTGGATCTATCTGTATATAAGAGAAATAGGTTTTCCAAAGCTAGAGAATATTCTTCGACCCTAGACTGGTGCGTCAAAAATTACCCAAAATAAATTGGTGTTGAAAATCAGCGAAATTAGAGAGGTGGCTTGCCTTCAGAGCTAGAAGTTTCCCATGGCAAAAATAATTAATTTTGTTAAATAAAACTTTTTTGTATTTCCATAAGAATCAAATTTGGTATTTAAAATAAAATAAAAAAAATAAAAAAACATTTTCAGGGTTGAACAATTTGATTTTTTTTTTGGATATAAAAGTAAATGCCAAAATAATTTTTTTCCCTTTTTACTTTAAACATATTTTATACTTTTAAAAGTTAAATATTGGTATTGGAAATCAGAAAACTGTAAAAGAAAGATTGCGGGGTTGGAAAATTTACACTTTTTTTGGTATACAACAACTTAATCAGTATAATTTTTTTCTTTTCCTTTGATCTTAGATCTCCAGTGCTGGAAAATTAAAATTTTTTGTTACATAAAAGTAAGTAAAAAAAACACATTATTTTTCTTTGTTAGTTAAACACATTTTATGTTTTAGAAAAAAAAATAAATTAATATTAAAAAGCAGAAAAATCAAAAATATTGCTACAGGGTTCGAAAGTTGAAAGAATTTTTTTTGGTAAAAGAAAAATATCTAATAAAAAATTATATAATTCATATTTAAGAAACATCTTTACTCAAGAGTTTTTTTTATATTTATGTGAAAAATGCTGAAATAGAGTAGTCTTCCACGGTATTAAGCGGCCGACACACTTGCAATATAATTGTGCAATTTTCCCTATTCTACAATAATATTGCTAACGTCTATGTCATATTCGGAGGTTGCTCAATATATTGGCAAATATCAAAAGACTTTTGATTTTTATTGTGCAATCAAGACAATTGTGTTATGATGGTGGTAACATTGTTCAATGTTGTTTACTATTTCACTGTCAGGAAAATTTGGCAATATTTTCTTTGCAATTTATTGCATAGTATAGGTCAAAACGACAATAATACATACAAGAACATATACAATAATATTGTAGAATGGATGGGCCGCTTTAGAGTTTTGGTTTTATTTCGCCATGCAAAACTTTCAAAACTGTAGTTTGTATAAAAAAGAATATAATAAATTGTTATGTTAAGGATTCTAAATTTTGCTTAAATTTTTCTTTATGTGTGACGCGGAAAATAGAAAGGGGCCTAAGGGTAAGAACCAAATTGTTCAGGAGAGCCATTTTAAAGATTTGGTTGACTTCAATTTCATAAAACGCGCATATCTCTGGGAGGGAACACTTTTGAGGCATGGGATCTGTCTTATTCGATGCTCAGGTGTTGTCCACATCAAAACAAAAAAAGTGAAAATTGATTTTTTTACCCTTAGGTCCCTTTCTCTATGCGCTGTCACATAAACATTTTTTTGTTTTATGATCTCTAAATTCTGCTTGATATATTCATAGTGCAAAAAAAATTTCAGTTAAATAAAATTTAAATTTTTATTTTCATTTTAATTTTAATAATTTTTCCAAATTTTCGTATCTTTGAGTTTATATTTATCAATATTATAATAATTTTCTGCACCATTGTGCCTTCTGTGCAAATAATTAATGCAACCTCAAAATGAAATTTATAATCGTTTTTCCATTTAGTCTCTAAAAACTAAAAAAATCTTTTTTTTTGAATATTCATAAATATTTTTGAGTTGATTATGAAATATTTTTAATGTCTATTTAACTCTTTCCATTTTGCATGATTTGTTATCATTTTTATTGTGCCATTGATTGTGAAAACATTGAAATAATGATTTGCATTATTGAATGAAAATTAATGTTAGAAATTTCATTATGAAACACACGCTCAAAAAAAAAACAAGAGCATTAAAACTAACATGTGTACAGTAAAAATAGTTTAGTTGCATATAAAATGTTTAGGGACAATTTGTGCATTATCCTTTTGTTATTTAATTTTATTTTTTAATAATAACTGTTTTATGTATTATTTGTTTAATTAGAATATTATTTAAATTTTCGCTATTTTAGTTGTATAATAATATTTTGATTATTTAATAGCCTTACTTATGAGTCTGTGATTTATTTAACCAAAAACTTATGTCGATTTAGTTCCGAGCAAATGTGATGATGAAGGAAAAAATTTTTGTCATATTCTGCTCACCCAACTAGGCAACACAACTGGACCTATAAGGATACAAGGGAGTTGGTTTTCTTGAAACAGGCATTAATCCTACAGCCCAATTTAAACTATGTTTGATTAAAAACAAAAATTTAAGTGTTTTTAATCATCTGATTGGGGGTGTATGAACAACATTTGTTTGATTTCCATTGTAGTTATTTTTTATTTATTTTTAATTGTTTGCTTATACAATTATTTAAATATTTTAATTACAACTAAAATAAGTTATAAATGGTCAACGGTAATGTAAAACATTTTCTATTGTCTGCAAATAAAAGAGGCGAACAACTGCTTAAATGGTGTTACAAATTAAATTTTAATGCAACATGAAAAGGTGCTTAAAACATGCATGAACATGCATACTTTACAATATACATTCATACACATATACATACACACATATATACATACAAACATATACTTATATAGTTTACTACTGCTACAAGCAATATGTTGTTTTGTAATTAAAGGTAAAAATATAAATTTTGTAATAAAAAGTTATTAAATATAAATGAGACATTTTACATTAATTAAACATTCACTAACACACACACACATAAGTATATTACAAGCAAATGCTCCCACGAATTAAGTGGGTGTGCATGTTTCATTGCAAACAGATAAAACGTTTGATAAAAATAATTTATGCAATGAAATAATTAAATTTAAAATTTTTGATATACATTAAAGTGTTGTTTGATTAGACGCGGGGGGAAGGGGTTGAAGTGGTTATTTTTTAAGCTCTTTGCTTATATCAATATTAATTATTTCTCTGAAATTTATATATAAATAAATATTTCTTATACTAATTATATCCTTTTCTTTATCAAGCAGATAATTAAATTTGTTGTTAAGATGCCTGAAAAACTATTTTTAAATATACTGTAGAGCTCCTGTTGTTGTATTTAAATCTCTTATCGCTTATGCTGTTGTTTATTTTTAATAAATTTTCTTAAGAAACGTTTACTCCTCCCTCTGCAGAAACTCTAAAAATATCGTGCTCATCTCAATTACCGCAGCTAATGTAAAATTTATATTTGCTTGATTTACTGTTGTCTTACGTGTCAAAAGTGATTTTCTAGGTTTTGAAATATTTTAACCACACTGTTTGTTTTTGTAGCACAACTTCTTCTTTTGACTAAGCTGCTTTCTAAAGGGGAGTTTATATACCCAGCAGCTCTTGAAGTATTAGAGTAATGTGTCTAAAGACGTCTTGTTTAAGGTAAATATTGCAAAAATGACACAAGGTCTAAGAAAAATGCTAGAGTATGATATTAAAAAGACAAAGTTAAGAGCTTAAGGTAAAATTTCTAAGAAAAATTTTAAATTATGCTTGATGTTTACAAATAACGGGATTAAACGCATTTATTGAGAAAAGGAAAGTTTTAAATCAATCCTGCCATTAAACAGGTGGGATTGGGTTCACCAAAACTTTAAATTTAGCTCAAATAAATAATCCAAATATTAATTTATTATTTCTGATATTGGATATTTACCAAGTTGGAGTCTTTGAAAGGCAGAGTTCTAGTAAGCGTCGAGAATGATTGGATTATTTTACACACTCTCAGAGCTAGCGATGATATTTTCATCAAATCTTATATACCAACCACGCACAAGAGAAAACTCATACGATGGCTATTGTGCCCGTAATATGTGCAAAAAATTTCACGAATACAGCACCCATTTAGATAAAAAATTTATCATACTTTTTTTCCACAGGCAAGTCATCTTAATAGTTTGTATGAAAATTACTAAAAAAAATTAAGTACTTTTAATTTTAATTTTCTGCTCAAGTCTTGTTGTTGAAACAGAGGTTAAGTTTAAGTATATTTGTTTGAACTTTTATTTATTTTTATATTTATTATTTTTTTAGGCTAACGACACGAACTGTTCTGTTAGCCAAATTATATTTATATTCTGATCCAAAGACCGGCACTGAGACACCTGATGCATCTTTTGTACCATAGATCAATGAATTATATTAATTCAATCTCTGTATAACTCTACTTATAAAAGTCAGTACAGATATTGGAGAAATCCACTTAATATCATCTGAACACAGAAACACAGAATGAAAAATACTCCTTCTACTGTCGCACAATTCAATACACTCACACAGAATGTGTGTCGTTGTCTCCTTATCTTCCGACGCAAAGTTGAACAAACTTGGTTACTTTTCCACAGAGGATATTTCAGTCCAAAGTGACCAGACAGAAAACCAGTATCAAGCCGTAAATTATTCCTGTTGAAGTTCAGGATGCCATTATAAGTAAATGGCTGCATCAAAGCTTTGGCCTGCCTTAAACCACAAGAAGACAGTCGCAGTGACATCTTCTTTGATTAGAGACATTGCAGTCGACCGATTTACGCCACAAGACGGTTCTGAGCCCATAAAAGGCCTAGATATCTACTTTATATACTCAGCTTTCAGTGAAAACGGAATATGTAAATTGTTTTGATGCATCGTATTGCAATTTGCTGAAAGCTTTTCTCTAATGAAAGCTCGATTTTACCGTCTCTTAGTTTAAAACAGTCTTGCCATTATCATTTGTTCTTTACTAATTATGCACATGCTAATTAATTTGTTTATTTTTGTTGTACTTAAGATATACTTTTTTGTTTGTTACTTTTAAGTATATCTGTTAAATTTCTTAGAAGCCACTAGCTTTTTATTTAATTTAATATAATTATTTAAAATTATTATACTCAATTAGCTTAATTATACTTTTTTTTTAAATGCAGTTATTGTATTTTCAACTTGTGTATAGATTCTAGAATGAAGGCCAGTTTTGGACTTTGTTTTTAAATTGTAATTATTTTTAAGTTTCATTTAAATGTAAAATTGTTGTTTTTAATACATGTTTAAATAAAACTTAAATTATATTGAAAAATGCACCCTTGTGAATTTAAATTATATGGAAGTTTTATTACGCGTGTATGTGCGTATTGAAAATATTTACATTAACACATGTGGTCGTTGTTGCTTGGAAAGCTTTCCATAATATGTGGAAACTTTTTAGTGCTGCCGTACTCTCAACGTAACATAATAGGAACTTTGATTAACCACCAAAAAATTAAAATCGTATTTAAATACAATTTAAATAAAAATTAGCTTATTACTGTCTTAAAAATTAAGTTAAAAATCAGAGGTAAGATGAGTCATCACATATAACAGTAGAGGAAAAGTTAAAGACCACATAAAAAAAATAATGTGATTATAAATTTTTCCGCAAAATTATCATTATAATATAATAAATCCAAATTATTATTTACTTATTCAGTAACATATTTTTAATAAAAATATTGATTATTGAAAAAAAAATCATTATAATCCCTTTATACACATATTTAATTTTGAAAACTTTTAGCAACAATTTTAAACATTGCTGGGCTTTCTATTACACTTACATACTTACATATTAATATGTACATACATATGTATGTTTATTTTATTTTGTACATTTATCACACATACTTTAATATTACAAGTGTTTTCTTTATTCAAATTTATAAACAATGTTCGCACATAGAATTATCGCCAACAAAGGCAACGTTGTCATGTCTCTAGGGATACATGAAAAGAGTAAGAAAAAATAAATAAATGGTGATTAATATGACAGAGCATTAAAAAAAGAACCAAGAAAAGCTCAAAATGGAAAACAAATGCTTAAGTAAAAAGGAAACACGAAAGGGAAAATATTTTATAACACAAACAAGGCAGCATTTCAGGATTTAATTTTATTGAAGAAAAAAGGAAATTGTTTGGATTATCAAGGTATGTAGATTCAAAATTTAGCTAGAAAGTTAAAAATTTATAGATACAAAATTAATTATTATGTGTTAAGCTACGGTCACACTTAACAAACATTTGCCCAAAAAAGCGTAGCCACTAAATGATAATGAAAATTTTTTAAATTCAGACAAAAATTTGTAAAGTTAAATAGTAGACAATAATGTTGGATTCTATAACATTGTCTATTACTTGTGTTCGAAACTGTTTAATTTAATAAACAAGTGTCTGGATCAAAACTTGTTTCATTAGTGTTTGGTGGTTACGCTTTTTTGGGCAAATTTTTGACAAGTGTGATCGTAGCTTTACGTACATATATATGTAGAACTGTTTAAGGAATTTGTAAGAATAGGCTTAAAAGCTTTTAATTGAAAAATTAAGCATGAGTGTATTTAGTTTAATATGATTTTTATGATTTAAACGGGCTAAAGTTCGTATCGCTTTTTTAAGCCAAATATGATTTTGTTTGTTGGTAAGAAGATAACATAAAGATTTTCTGAGAAAAATCTATATATTGTATTAATTAAGATGCTAGAATTAATTATTTAAAATATCTTAAGACTTATTTGATTATTAAAAGCAAGGTTTTGATTAAAAACTTATGATTTAAGCAAATAGAAAGTAATAATTATAGTTTATTTGAGTTAATTATATATTATTAATAATAATTTAAAATGAAATTCTAACAAAAATAATTATTTTTGTTAGAACAAACGACAATGGCAGGATTGTTTTAAATTTAAAGATGGAAAAATTGAGCTTTCTTAAAAAAAATGCTTTCAACTAATTGTAATACGATGAATCAAAACAATTCACATATTCAATTTGCAATAAAGGCTGAGTATATAAATTAGAAATATACAGCTAGATGTTCCGTTCTACTAATTGTTTGTCAGAATATTTACAATTAACTTTTGGTGCTTAGAAAGCGATACAAACTTTAGCTTTTTTAAATCATAAACAACATAGACACAAATGAAGTTCGTACAATTGTAATAAAACTTACTAAAATTACAAAAACAAATTCAGCAATTTTTCTCATTGTTTTTGTTTTATTATCTTGAGAGAATAAAATAAAACAAAATCTAAGATTTTGTTTATTTTATTTTCGTACTCTGCTTTTAAATAAATAAAAATAAATTTATAACTGTAATAGTGTCGATTATTTTTGTTACGAAAATCACATCCTAAGTCCTTTGTCGTGGCATTAAGACCACAGCTCTAAAAACACACTTGACAACTCAAGGATATTAAGGTTTAAGAAAAAAAATACCATTTTATGCTTAAGTTAAATAAACACTTTCTAATTGTATATAAATAAAATGAAATTGTATAATTACATTCATAAATAAAGGATAAAAATCTTAACATTTTGACAAGTTAATTTATTTGTCATATAAGAAGCCAATTTTATCTGTTTATATGATAACGCACTCTGAAACACAGGACATCATATTTTATTAAAATAATTCTATTACACAAACAAAATTTTGCATACTACATAATTGAAATAATTTTGCAAACAAAACAAACTGCCTCAAATGAATAATACTTAATAATTATAATTAATTTCATAAATACTTTACAGAGTAAATTTGTAAGGAATTGGCCTTTATTTTAGTAAGAATTTAATGAGATGCGATTAATGGGTAACATATATAGTTTCTTTGCTGATATAAAGCTTTGCTTGTTCATATATAAAAAAATTTTATCCCAACGAAGGTCTTAACAGCTTCAAATACTTTTCCAATCTCCCAGGAAAATTTCTTTGTGAGCAGTTATTGAAGTTTTCCGGAATTATCGACCCACCGTTGAGCCTTAAGAAGACAAATGAAATTTAACAAAACCTGTTGTAGTAGTTATATAATACAAATATTACTTGTAGTAAAATATTGTATTTTGAGGGTAATAAGGTATATCTACATTTTGACGAAAAAAATTAAAATTTTTTGCAAAACGTGTGATTGTCTCACAGCACACTTGCTTTTATAAATTTACACTGGTCTCGTCTCAAAATACACTATTCCAACAAACAAAAGTCTGCGTACAAAACTTTAATTTGTATTTGATTATCAGAGCTAAAGTAATATAAATTTTGTACAAATTTAAATAAAATTATTATTTTTTTTGTATGTTAGAATTATAAAATATGCAAAAGTATGGGCATAAAAATGTTAGTGCTGGTTTTTTTGGTTCCACTGCTTGGTTAGAAATTATGATATAATATGAGTTGAATATGTTTATGTTTGAGGATCTCTTTAAAATTTTTTGAATTTACTAACGTTATTTTTTCACAGCACACTTTCCCCTTTTACAGCACACTTTCCCAAAAATTTTCATAAAAATTTTTTTATCTCACTACTATCTTTTTAGCACAATATTTTGCAGTCGCAAATACCATTTTTTTTAAATTAAAATATAACTGTTACATAGCACACTTTTGTATAGAGGATTTGATTAAATTAGACCACACTTTTCAATAGAAAAATTGATTGTTGCACAACAACAGTTTTATATTAAAAAGTTGACTGTCCCTGAGCATTTATCTCTAGGAAAATATTACTGTCAATCAGCCCATTTTTCTATTATTAAGTTGATTTGTGCAAAGTACATTTTTATACATAAATTAACCATTTCCTAGAGCACTTTTTCGTGGAAAATTTTACTAGAGCACAGTTCACTTTTTAATGTAATATATGACCCTCTCCTAGCAAAAATTTTACTGGCTTTTTTAAATAAAAGTTAACTATTAATACGGAGAAATTTCAACCAAAAAGTAGACTACCACACAGTTTAAAGAAACAGTTTAAGAAACTGTTAACTGTTTTACAGCGTACTTTTCCATACAAAATTTCACACATTCTTTCTTGTGAAAAAATTTTCTAACTCACCCTACACTATTTACTATAAAATGTTGCTGTCGCAAATTATACTTTTCCGAAGAAAATATAACTGTCTCACAGCACACTTTTCTAAAGAGGATTTAAACCTCTTAGACCACACTTTTATATAGAAAAAAATTATTATTACACAGCACACTTTTCTGACTGTACCACTGCACAGCGTAATTTTCTATAGAAAAGTTAACTGGTGCATAGTTTACTTTTTATTATAAAATATTAGTTTCTCTTGTAGCATATTTTTCTGTAAATAATTTCACTTTCACATAGCATACTTTTTTATATAAAAGTTAACTATTTCCACTGACATATTTCCAAGGACATATTAAAGAGATGTTAAGCTTTTTACAGCTCATGTTTTCATAACAAAGTTGAATATCACACATACCTCTTTTCGATAAGAAAAATTTATTGCAGCATATTTTATTTTTCCACTTAGAAGTTCATTGTCTTACAGCACACTTTTTTCGAAACGTATACTGTTCTATACAGTAATTTACTGTTGTCTTTTAATATAAAAAGTTAAGGTCTCATACCATATGACAGGACACTTTTTATTGTCATGCCGTACAATTTCCTTTTGAATAACCTATTTTCCATTTAATTCATATCTGGCCCCACTGTTCAATACTAATAACGAAGTGAGTCATTAAGAGAAAAACTTGAACAAGTAAAATACCAATAAACTGTTTAAATAACTATGAGTATTTGTGAACTTGTCAATTAAATATGAAGACACAAAGTAAAGAAATACGTGAAAAGTAAATAAAAGCTAATAAGCAAACTTGAATAATATTCAAATATACCCGCCATTTGTGGGTTTAATACAGTTGAGCTATTGTTAGTGAAAACTTAAACTAAACAGTTTTTTACTTGCCATTAATATATGTTCATTTTAATTTTTCATTTTTCTTACTAGATTTCTCTACACAGAATACATTTTTGTGAGTTTTGTTTGTAATCGCAAGCCTTAAGCAGTAAAAATATTTTTTTGTGGTATATAAAAATTTCATGAAATGGAAACAATATTTTTTTTTAAATTTTTTATCATTATAAGAATTGATAAGGACAAAACAAAAAATATATTTTTAATAATTCTACTTGAATTCAGTAGTTAAAAATTTTAATTTTTTTCGGTCTACTATAGAAAATAAAATTAGAAAAACTTTATTTAGATCTTTGATAAATTTAAGTAAAGTTTAGTTCTAGTGTGCAGTTAGTTTTATTAGTTGCTAATGTTTGGTCATTTAATAAACTGTATACAAGATTAATGGCAGTTGTATGTGTGAGTGTGTGTGTGTTTGTATGTTTATGAGTAACCAGTGTGTCTATCGCTTGTCAATTGTCTGATAAGCCATCTTCTGTAAGTAAAATAACAAATTGCATGTACTTAATGTCATGTATAATTTGTTTGTAGTTTGTTATAACAATTGGTCGTCATCACTTAATGGTGTGTTTATTGGGCTCTAAGTGTTAGGTTAATAAATGTTTTGAAAAATGTAATAAGTAATACAAATATAATAGAGATTTTACACATTAGAGCGCTGCATAAGCATTCTAAAAAATGTAAATACGTCTTGCTTTTTAAATGTATTGCCGTGTCATGCATTATACTAAACTAAAACTTAAAAGTTGTTGTATTATAAGCGAAGTACGATGGATGTACTGATATTTGTGTTTTTGAGTGTTAACAAGTGATGGCTCGAACAATTCTTGTTCATAACTAACACTCAAAATACCAAAAGAAGAAGTGGTGCCTTCATCGGGTTACAAATACTGGTAACAACTACACAACATGATGGTGCACCAACTGCAGATTTTTAGATTTTAAGTGTTAACGTAATTTTCCGGGGAAGTTCCTGGGAACTAATGGGATTTTTCTTAACCTTTATGTGAATGGTAAAAAGCTTTTTTAACAGTATTACAAGGTACCTATAAGGAAATACTATAGGAAACTAAAATTTTTTGTCAAATATAAAAAGAGAAATATTAAAAGAAAAACACGTAAGGCTTGTACCAGATGTTCTAAGCCCATTTGTAATGAACATTTAACAAACTCTCCAAATTGCATGCGAAGCGATCAAAGAAAGTTTATTTGTAGTTTAGTGTTCATTTTGTATTTCTCTATTTATGTATGTGCGAGTATACATATATGAAAAAATTTATTTTTTGTTTGTTTTTCTTTGACCAAATAAAAGTTTTGATCTAAACTATTTATAACGACTTTCTTAATTCTATTTTAGTAACACTTAACAAACCGTTAAGGGTGTAAAATGAAAAATTGGACCACCAGGCCTTTTCAAAATATTTTTAAGCTAAAAATAATGATAATTTAAAGTTTATTAATAGTAAGAAGTTCTTAAGAAGTTTCAAATATGTGGACCATCTGTTTGTATAAAAAAAAATTAAGCTGACAATGTCAAACATAAGGGTTAAAGGTTCTTGACTTGGATAAGTGGTTCTTGGCAGTAATAGCTGAAAACAAATGTCTTGCAAACAGTATTGTTCAGTATTTCTTTTTAAAGACTTCGCTACAGCAAACCATTTGAAAAATCCCTCATGTTTTGAAAGTTCAATTTAATTGGTCTTTTGCAATTTAAATTTTATTGAAAGCACTTACCCGCTGTGAAAAATAGGTAATTAATAGTGAGAATGAAAAGTCTTTTTAATTGCAAATATCCACTATATTTTTCTTTATTTACAGGCTTATAATAAAACATTAATTAGCATATTTCTTGGAATGACAAAAATGCAAGGAAAAAAAATGGCCAAGGCATTCAGTGATATTAATATCCATGAATGGAAGGCATCACTAGTCATGTTCTTGACATAAATGATAATCATATATGAGCATTTCCCCCGAATGTTCTACCAGGATGGAAAAATTAAATGTAGATTATCATCGTGTTTTATTGTTTATAACTATAAAAAGTCTATGTGTATATAATAGGGTGGTTTAAAAGCATATTTCAGCTCTTTTACTTGATATATATATATATATATATATATATATATATATATATATGATATATATATATATATATATATATATATATATATATATATATATATATGTATGAGTAATTATATTACGTGCAAAATATATGTTATGTTTGGGCTCATTCTTTAAAATCTCTCTATTACCAAATAGTAAGAAGAGAAAAGTGTAAGGAGAACAAAAAAAGTTGGGAAGGAGGCATGGTGATAATAATAAAAAAAAACATGTGGAAAAATCGTACATTCACGACCCGTACGTTCGCAACCGGCAATTAAACCAATTAAACAAAAACCAGTAGATATATTTTATTGTATAAATACTTGATAGAGACCTACATTAATACAATTTTGAAATAAATTAATCACTTTTCATTGTTCTGTTCCAATTCGCATTTTTTACATTTCACTACTGTCAGCCAAAGTTGACTTCTATTTTGCGTACGTTCTCGACAACATCATTATGAAAACTTAAACGCAATGAAATCCATCTTTTGCACTTAATATAGCGCTACCAAAATGATTTCAAATGATTTGTTTTCTATATTTTTTGTACATTAAAATCGTACGAACGTACATTCGTGACCACAGGAAATGCCCATATACATTTTTTTTAAGTTCCTTTTCCCAGCTAAAAAAAAATATGTATGGAGCATATATGATATCCCATATATGGTTCGGATCTGAAAAATGAGGGTATATGGGTATATTTGATTATATATATATTCATACATTTTCATACATGTTTGTGTGAATTCCCTCCACAGTATGCAAAGTTCATATTCATACACTCTTGATTCACAAAAGCGCATTGCTGTGCAATAAATTAAATTACTAAAATTAAATTTTTTTTAAAACTTGAGAGAGAGGTTGTATTTAATGAAACATTTGTTTGGAAAAATAATTCAAAACGAACTAAAAGTAATTTCATTCATCAAAAGGTGAATCAATTATTTAAAAGACACATAAATCATATTCGTACATAACATTTAGCTTAAGAAATCAGATTAAAAACTAATGCAATTAATTATAAAAGAATAAATAATCCGTCTAACAATAGTTTTCAATACAGTAATATGAACTTTGCTTCTTATCTAGAAAATTTTGTAATTTTCTATAAAATTAATGACTCAATTATCCTTTTGATTATTTGATATATTAAATGGGGCCACAATCTATAAAATCATACAAGAATGGTTTTTTTTTGTAACAAAAAGTTTTGCTTTTTTAAATGTTGAGGGTACGCATATAAACTTTGCATACCGTATGTATTTTCTAACGGATTTCCAATTCAGCAGTGATAAAATTCCAAGCTTTTTTTTGATTTCAAAAACGATCTTATGTGATATATATGGCTCCATATATAAAATCTGATATTTATGTATATATGGATCCACATATGAAGAGCTTCATAATTAAATGTTCATATATGAGCTCATATGTTATAATACATTTCATATATTAGTCCATATATTAGTTCATATATAATAGTTTTGCCATGTATAATTCCATATATTTCCATACATGAATTCATACATATTCATATATAGTTATATACATTCATATATTAAAAATATATGGAACATATGTATATAATTTTTTTAGATGGGTTGTTATAATTTGTATTGTATCTCTTTCAAATTTCATTTTAGCTACGGCCCCTATTAGATGTATTTATTTTCATTGAGAATATTGACAGTATTGATTTTTCTTCATTGATATATTTCTTTTTTTGCAATTTTCATTTAAGGACTAAGGTCTTACGTATGTATTTTCCTTACTATGATTGTTATCTCTTGTTCTTTTAAATGGTTTTGGATATGTTCAATACATCGTTAAAATATGGTTTAGTGTCCACTCTCTTATGCCTTAAGCCAAGTCATTAGAATCTTTCATACGTTTTGTGCCACCTTTTTCAACTGATGTAAATGCAACAACCGATTAAGTTGACACATTTCATTAAGCCAATATAAGTTTCTTTGTAATAAAACAATTTTTTATGTTGAATATTTCGTTAATCTTCTATTGTAGCTTAAATTAGCCAAAATGCCACAATGCCAAAATTCAATTGATTTCTTTGGCAATGGCTATAGCGTAATGGCGAGTTACCTATAATTAAATACAGTGTTGCCCCTAAGTTTGGTTTGAACAGCTGTTTTGCATGATTATGGTTATGGTTATGTCACAGCTAATTTAAGCTTAACTTCTTTAGTGACTCTTTTAAATCTTCTTAAATTTTTTAGTTTCTTTTTTTTTTGTTACTAAATCAATTGAATTTTTTTTCAATGCTGATTTTAAAGGGTGGTTAAATTTTTAGGGCCGATGTTGAATGTGAATCACACTTAAACGTCAAATTTTTTCTGCATTTCATTTGACATTTATCAATTGCAGACTAACTAAATTGGAAACTTATTCAGGCTTATTGTGAAAATGGGCGTTCAAAACTAAATGCGTACCGAAGAAAATCATGCTCAGTGATGCGGCAAATTTTCATTTCAGTAGAGTTGTCAATAAGCAGAATTGTCGCATTTGGAAGAATGTTTGCCCAAGATGGATTGTCAAAAAACAAATACACTTACAAAAAGTGACAGTTTGGTAAGGTTTATGGGCTGGCGGCATCATCTTGCCGTATTTTTTCAAAAATGGCGCCAGTCAGGAAGTTACTGTGAATGGTGTTCGCTATTGTGAGATGATAACGAACTTTTTATGGCCCAAATTGAAAGATATGGATGTGAGCGTCATGTGACTTCAACAGGACATTGCCACTTGCTATACAGCTAACGAAACAATGGCTAAAAATTGCGCTAAAAATTCATTGGCCGTGTTATCTCACGTGTTGACGGTGTCAATTGAGCGCCAAGATCATATGATTTGACACCGTTGCACTTCTTTCTTTGGGGTTTTTTGAAAAAAAGGTGTGTGTTGATAAGCCGACAACAACGCAAGAGCCAAAGAATGAAATACTTAGGCAAATTAAAGGCATAAAACCTAAATTATTCCTCAGCGTCATCGAAAATTTGGACCATTGGATAAAGGTAAGCCGCCGAGGTTGTGGTGGCCATTCGCCTAATCATTTGTTCCATACATAATTAAACTATACCATATTATCATAATAAAAAGAAATTACAATAATTTCGTAAATAATTTGTGTTTTATTCAAAATCAACATCGGTCCTGTAAATTTTATTTCATGTAATTTAATTACTCATATATAATATACATTTGTATAAGATATAATTTTATTAGAACATTTAAAGCATATGTTTTCTTCAACTTCAATTCATTTCATCTCTCTTACTTTACTGAACGCAATTAAGCAAGACATACTTACATATATATTTTTTAATTAAAAAATCAAACTCAACCCAATTACTTAGAACCCAATTACAAATTTATTGTCACTATACTGCAAACTTATTGAATTTATTATTATTGACCATTTTTATGAGTCCCCAGAAAATTTCTTTTGCCAAATGATAAATTTCTTTTTCGAGATTCCTTTTTGCGCTTTTAATGCTTTTTGTTTCAATTAATACAAAAAGGCAGACAGACAGATAACAGCTCATTTGTGTCCTTTGTGCTTTTAATAGAAGTACGAACTAATTAACAACTAATCCTAAATGAAGAAAGATTTCTTTTCAGTTTATGACTTTGTTTAATGCAGATTCTGTCAATCTCTTTTTTTTGCTTTCAAGTCAAAGAATCGTGTCCTTGTTTCTGATATGGATAATGATAGTATAGACTTAGAGATAAGGCAGAAAATCATAAACATTTCAAGTGTCTTTAAAAATTTTAAAGCATTTCCTTAGTTTAATTACGAGTAAGAACTGTACAATTATGTATTTGAAAAAATAAAAATCAAACAAAATTAAAATACTCATTGCATTCATTTCTCTTTCTTTTTTTTTTTTTGTAATTCGAAAATAAGAAACATCATTCTTCCTTTAACCATTTCATTTAAGACTTGTACGTCAATCTTTCCCATGCCGTATGCATTGCGTCTGTCTTCAGCAACATTTCGAATTTGTAAAATTTTCAAATTGTTCATTTATAGCACGTTTTTTAATTAACTGCTGCTACATAAAGTGTAAGTCATCTTTCATTTGTTTTCCGAATTGGGGCAAAACTATAAAACGTGTAGTCATTGGAAACGCATAAAATCTCAACACGTAAAGTTTGAAGAGCAACAAAATAAAAAAAGGAAAATTGGCACAAGGGAAATAATGAATGTGGATTAAAAACAAGAGAAAAGCTCACTCCCACACACATACGCACATATGTAAGTGCTCGTATAAATAATGTGTTATTTCACAAGCTCTATACACTTAATTGAAGAATTTCCATTAATTCCTTTACGCATATTGAAAAATCATGAGAAACAACTAGCAACGTAGTATCGTTACTACTGGCACCACTTAAATTGGCTTATAGCATGGAGCGACAGCAGCTCCAAATACTAAGATAATCGAATTTCTATTTATAAATATATTTTTACATATTATTTGGAAGAAAAAAAAAACAATTTAAACAGTTAAATTAAAATAATAAAAAATTGTTGAAAGCATACCATTTAAAGGAAAGCGTATTTATTGTCTAGTAATAAGGTAAAAATAATTTAAATTTAATGTTTATTATTGCTTAATTATAATTAAAGTTAAGACCAGATATGCATATGTTTGTTTAAAATAAGTTGCATGTAAAAGGTTAGGTTAGGTTAGGTTAGCAAGTTGCTGCTAAAGAAGGGTGCAATCTCGAGTAGACTTCACTTGGGTCCAATACAATTATCTACTTGTGCTATCTGTGAGTTGAAGAGAGAATAGTGAGAGTTGGTGGTAGGGAAGGGATAGTCATAAAAAGTTTTATATTTCTGTTTATATATTCTGCTTATAAATCTGCTTTCTTGCACTTTTTTTAATTATACAGTGTTTGCAGTGCTTCTGGTATCAAGAAGGCATATTAATTTTCAAAATTTTGTTTATTGGTTATTATACTTTGCCGATGATTCTTCTACTTAATACCGATCAAGCAGGGTGCTGTTATGTTACATTAGGATTAGCATCCGCTGAAGCCAGTATAGTTTAGTGAGTGGTGCCTATGCCTTCATTACTAGAACTTTTTCCTACAACAACACAACTGATATAAAGTGCACATCAGAAAAATATGTGCTGTTGTTATTTAACGACTGTCGGAGACCGTGCTCGAACTTGGGACCTTCAGTTTTATAGGCACTTTGCTAACTACTTTAGCCAACGCCAACCTCATGCAAAAAATAACATTATTTACTTTTAACACTCAATTTAAATACATATATTTTCACCAGAAAAATTATTAAAATTTTCTATAGACAAAAATAATCATATGTATGTATATATTTTTAGTACTCAGTTCTAATTTTAGGTATCCAAACAAATTAAAAAAAAATTCATGTCATTTTATACATGCTTCTTACATATGTACATACATACATAGATAAATTATGAGAGCTTTTAATAGACCTATGTATGTTTATTGGCATACTTATGTGCATGTTACTTGCCATAATGGCTCCTCTCATCAACCTAAACTGACCAAACCTTCGAGATAAATTAACATAGCGATGAACTTTCTTCCAAAAAAATTCTCAAACTCATACAGTTTTCCGAGAAAAATAAACACTGCTTTTTATACCAAAAAATATGTGTAATCAATATAATTTTTCTATAGAAAAATATACATATGTATGTACATACAGGGTGTTTTTTTAGAGGTATAGAACTTCGAATTGAAATAAAACACAAGAAAATCGTTTTAATGTCCATCAATTTGGCTTTATTGGAAGGATAATTTTATGCCATTAATGTTTAAATATGATTTCGGGCATGTGGCCGCCGCGGCTGGCTCGAATAAAGCCAATTCTACACATCCAATTTTCAACCACTTTTTTGAGCATATGGGGCCGTATGTTGGCAATAACGCCACGAATGTTGGCTTCCAAGTCCCCTAACGTTTCTGGTTTCTTGGCGTAGACGAGCGACTTCACATATCCCCAAAGAAAATAATCCAATGGTGTCAAATCACACGATCTTGGTGGCCAATTGACAGGTCCATTCCGCGAAATTATGCGCTCATCGAATGTTTCCTTCAATAAATCGATTGTGACGTACGCTGTGTGGCATGTAGCGCCGTTTTGTTGCAACCACAACTCATTCACATTCATGCCATCCAATTCGGGAGCAAAATAGTCGGTTATCATGGCTCTATATCGGTCTCCATTAATGGTAACTGACTCTCCAGCATTATTTCGGAAGAAGTATGGCCCAATGACTCCACCAGCCCATAGAGCACACCAAACAGTCAGTTTTTGTGGATGTTATGGTGTCTCAAGGGTCTCATATGGATTCTCTTCACTCCAAATGCAGCAATTTTGCTTGTTGACGTAGCCATTCAACCAAAAATGAGCCTCATCACTGAACAAAATTTTGCGATGAAAATCAGCATCGAGATCAATCTCATTTTCGGCCCATACACCAAAATCACGACGCATTGCATGGTCTCGCGGCTTTAATTCTTGCACAAGCTGGATCTTGTAAGGTCACAAGCCAAGATCTTTGCGTAAAATCTTCCATAAAGTTGATGGACAAAGCTCCAATTGCTGTGCACGGTGGCGAATCGATTCATTCGGGTCCTCTTCAAGACTTTGCTCTACAGCGGCAATTGTTTCTTCGGTGCGCACTGTTCGACGTCTCTGCGGATGCGTATTATCACATAGAGTAAACGTAGTGCGAAAACGATCCATGGTTAACCGAATTAATTGCTCTGATGGACGATTATGTCGACCATAAAATGGACGGAGCTTGCGGTAAACTTCGCGAACTGAACCATTATTTTCCAAATAAATTTGCACGATTTGCAAGCGTTGTTCTTTTGTCAACCTGTTCATGATGAAATGGCAAACCAAACTAAATATTAATCACTTGACAGTTGACAAAATGGCCGCCAGTTAAAAAAGTGATGCCAACTTAAAGTTCAATACGTCAATAAAAACAGCCATTACATATGTACATATGTATGTACATAAGTATCTGTAATCAATATAATATTTCAATAGAAAAAGTACATAACTTATCTGTGATCAATATTTTCTATAGAAACTTCACCGCTTTTCTTCAAACATATGTATACATGTATGTACGTATGTATGTAAGTATGTATGTATGTATGTACGTTTGTATGTAAGTATGTACGTATGTATGTAAATATGTATATACATACATATGTATGTATGTATGTAGTTGATAACAAGACAAGATCAAGTCATCTCTAGAATAAAAAAAATTAAATAATTAATTTAATTAATTAATTATCCCACCAGATAAACGGATACACAGACACACACTATAAATTTATAAGGCCCCTTTTTTAGCTTGGGTTAAATATAATATATAAATATATTATATATATGCCTACATATCTACATACTTACATACACTTCTTATTAGCACGTACATACATACATACATACATATGTATGTACACATCCAATTTATAGAAATAAAAAGTTCCATTGTAGAAAAAAACAATTAAAATTAACAGTTAAATGCAAAAACAAAATGCATTCGTTGTCTAAATAAAATGAACATAATAACACAAATCCATTTAAAAACAAAAACAAAAATCAGCAAACATAAGCATATGTACATACATATATACAAAACAAAATAATAAAAAAGAAAAATGTTCCGTAGAAAACAGTGTTGGCACTATGAATCAGTGTTGGCATAGTGTGCGTTTTGTGGTAGTTTTTTAAGTTTTTGTGTTTTCTCCCTTTATTTCAGCGCATATCAAAAAATAATTTTATTCTATTGCACTGGCACCATTGCCTTAACTACTAATGGACATATTAATAATGAAGTACAGTGTTTGATCACTTAGAACTTATCAAAAAGAAGTAGATAACGTCGTTGAAGTCAGTCTTTCGTCTACGTACATACATATAACATAATAATTTTTCACAATGATAGGAAAGAGATTTAAAATGACTTCTGCAACACATACTATCTACGATCAATTAATTTGGCACCATTGTTATCATGGGCTGTATGTTTTTGTGTTACGTGGGATTCAGGTAACTAAAAATGCTGATGTATAAGATTTTCAGATAACTGATTATCACCTACTATCTTTTTTTAATTTCTATCGAAGTTTGTAGAGCACATTCACAATGAAGTTGCCAACAAATGCCAGCCAGAATTTAGCTGTCTATGGGTTATGTTTAAAATCACGACACACTATTAGCATTTGCGTGGTAAAAATATCACTGTCCCTCGAACTAGTACTCGTAACAGCTTCTGGTCATTCGTGAAAAGAGTTAAAGATAATGCTAGCTTTCCAATTATAACTCTTTTAAAGGATGACAAGTATCGACGAGAGCGGCAGAGAAGGTTATCGGACTGGCTAAAATGATTTCAAGTAATTTCTAATTTCCGGAAAACAATCAGCCCTTGCCCATGCTTAAAGTAATATTCTTACTACGCTCAAAATACTTTTTCGAGCTTGTGAACTAAAATGGGATTTGTGGGAAGTTAACATAGGCAAGTCTCTTTAACACATTGTACCACGTTGGTGAGTTTTCTATGTGCCTTAATATTGCTAAGGTTACGCCAATCTCTAAAAGAAGAGAGGCTAAAAATTCTGCAATTTATGTACTGCACTTTGTAACTTATTGGAAGGTATAGCAAACTTCCATTTTGTAAGGTATTCAACCTCAAAGAGCTAATTTAATGATCAGTGGTATGGATTTCGCAAAGCCACTATCCAGTTGAATTCCTCCTCTCGGAAAAATTTTGTGATTTAATTAAAATTTTTATTTATTTAATTTAGATTGGTGTTTACAGACATTTCTAAAGCGTTCATAGTTAGTCCAGGTCCTTTTTTATCCCTGATAACTTTTTCTTTGATTCTTACTGCGCTCCTTTAGAGCTTCAGGGATTGCACCATAAGAATTGTTACAGATGACACGTGATCAAACGGGTTCTAGGTAAGTTAAGGGGTACCGCAAATAACCGCTGTTTTTGCCACTCAATTCCTATTTAATCTGATTAACCAATAGAATAATCCTGTGGGAGGTTGACGCTATGGGGCAAAATATGAATGAAACTTTAAACTATTATTTAATAAAAATCTCTGGGGGGTCATGGGAATAGTCTGAATCTTAACGCTAGAAAATTCCAATATTTTATATTTATTAACGGACTCATGATCGAAAATACTACTCATTTTATGTCGGTGTTTCAAAGTTTATTTGAGGGATACTCGAACGCATGTAAGAGAGGACGGAGAAGTTCATCGGTGACAGTAGAATATTGCTACCATATAAGGTGAATTTGCGTCTTCTATCGCTACTATAATGAAATGTGTGCTACTGAAATCTGTTAAATTAATCCTGAAACCCGCACATTTTTATACATTATTTGTTCCTGAAATCCATGCTTACTTAAAAGCACACCCATTTGTGATCAACTGGCCAGTATAACGCACTACGTTTAAAAACATTTAATTTTGGACTTACTGTTCGTGTTACTTCTGTTACTTTCAATGTGGAAAAGTTCAAATAGAATGCCCCAGACAGTGGAGTTCATGCACCGAGTGATGGTCCCATTAAAAAATATAAAATTTAACAAAATTGAGTTTGTTGGTAAGTTTTTAAAAAACTGTTGCTTTTGCTACCCACTTATTAGTTATGTACATATATATTTATATATGTATATATATATATATATGTATGTATGTGTGTATATACCAGCACGCACACAATGTTATGAACACTTCAAAACTCTCTAATATTTTTTCTTTTAATTATTGCTTAATAAATGTATTATATTTTAGCACACATTTACGTTAAAGGAAATCATTAACAAAATGAGTTAAAATTTTTGTCACATAATAAAAAAGAAAAGCATTGCCAGCTCAATATTATGTGTGCGAGAATAACCTGCGCTTTAGTAAAGAGTAAATATGTAACAACGAGAAAAATGTGAGAATGAAATTAACTCACGTGTTTGCCGGCAATTTAAATTTATGTTCAAAAACCTAGAGAGAGATGCCTTCTGTTCTCTGCTCTCAATAACGTTATAAGAACCGTTATGTGAATGCATGTAGATTCTAGAGACAATAAGGTAAAAAAAGAGTATAACAACAGTGTTTACATTTAACACTTACATATTCGTATTACAAATACAAATCACAAAAATGTTTAACTACGAGTCACGAATTACTAGATACGAAGTTGTAAAAAATGAGAGTTATGAGAGAAAGTACTAAAAATTTACGGAAGCTCATCTCTGTAAATGACGAAGAGGAAGAATGTACATACATAATCAGACATGCTGGGCCGAAGTTGTTGTAGAAGTATAAATGAAGACAAGTAGTGTATAAAAACAACAACAACAACGACAACAGCAATATACAATAATATCATACATTTTATATGTGTCGTTTACAAAACTGCGACAATTGCCGTAACACAAATTCAGTACACGGACGTTATTTGCTAACGAAGCACGGACAATGCTACGGAGCGGTAAAATAATTTTTCTTTTGCGGTATGTGTATGTTTGGGTGAAAAAGAAATGTGTATAAATATTTATTTTTAATTAAATATCAATAACAAGAAATTGTTAAAATTAAAAATGTGTATGAAAATTGTAAGCAAAGTGCAGCTAAAAAAAATTTGAGACCATGGAAAACATTGTATTAATATCTTAACTTTAGAAGATTTCTAAAATAATGAAAGTGTTAATTTAATTATGTGCATATAGCAAACTGCTGTTTTTGTTGATCATTTATATATTTTAATACCTAAAACTAGGCTTGTTTTCTATAACAAGCTTTCAAAAATTATGTTTTTTTCTTCTCAAAAATTGTGTTAATGCTGCAGTTGTGTTCAAGTGTATGTAAATTTTGTGTTCGGGCAAAGAATGAATAATGCTCTACAGCTTACCTGCTGTGAGAAGCCAAAGAAAATTGGCAAAAATTATGAAAAAAGTATAATTAAAAAAAATAAAACTTAACCAAAAAAAAAAAGAGAGAAAAATGCAATTACAACATGCTTAAGGAATATGTTGTTGCAAATAAGACGGCAACTGCTGAAAGATGTGTTAAAAGAATCTATTATTTTTTGTGTCAAGCAGAGAAAGAAGGCAGTAAATAAGCAAAAGTAGGTTAAACTTTATAATGCAAGTATGAGCGTACTATGAATTTTTGGGAGTTTAAAAAAGATTTTTAGTTACATATGTATGTATGTAGTATATTGAAAGGTTTGTAATCTAATTAACAAGTTTTATTGAAAAAATTTACATCTACGAATAAAAAAAAACATAAATTAATAAAGTCAATTAAGATTTTGTTTAAAAATTTAGTTCGTTATAATTGAAATTAAAATTTACTAAATTATTAATTTAGCAAAAACTTTATGCAAATAATAATTTTGTAAGATTATAAAATACTATTTTGAATTGAATAATTGAATAATTGAAAAAAAAATCAAATAAAAATTTAATTGAGACAATTAAGGTTTTGATTAAAAGTTTTATTAAATCAATTCAAGGCTTTCTTAAAAATTTAATTAAATCAATTACAATTTTGATTAAAAATTTAATCAACTCAATTTATATCATTCTTAAACATTTGATTGGTTAAAAGTTGAATGAAAAGCTTAACGAGGTCAAGTAATTAACTAAAAATTTAATTAACGCCATTAATTTTTTTGTATGCTTTAATGTAACTTTATGCAACAGTGAATATTTAGGAATTTAGAATAATATTTCAAACTATTTTTCTTCAATTAATACCTTTAACTGGAAGGCAAATAATTAATTAAACATTTAATTGAAACGAATAAACTTTTGTTTAAACATGTAATTAGTTAAAAGTTTAAATAACAGTTATAACCAATTAAAAGTTTAATTTAGTCAATCAAGTTTTTATATACAAATTTAGTTTTGTAAAAAGTTGAATTAAAATTTTTTTCAGTAAAATTTTTATAAAAACAATGAATTTTCAGGAATTTAACATACAATTTTTATTTATGTTGAAATATTTACTTTCTAATTAGCACCTTGAATTGAAAAAACATACAAATATTTTATCAAAAATTTAATTAAATCAATTAAAATCTTGTTTAAACTTTCAATTGATTAATAGTTTTATTACAAATTTAATGACGTCAATTAAACTTCTGTTTAATTTAAAAGATTAACTTCAATTGTCATAAGGTGTGTGTGGATTCTACTGATGATTTGGAAAAGCACCAATGAAATGCATATAGATATGCTTAACCTCAATATAATAAATTTAAAAAAATTTTATTTTGTTTTGCCCAACGATTCGTTTGTTTCGAAAACTTCTTCAGGTGTATTTTTGTTAATTGTTTTTATTTTCTAATAAAACTCTATTGTTTTGCTAATAAAAAAAGCAATGTGAGTACGATCAGGTCTTGGGGGGTTTTGTAAACATCTAGTAATTTTTTTTTAATATTGGCTTATGGTAACTAAAATAAGTTATATAAATTTATGATTCTACTGTATTTAAAAAAATAGGGAAAACTGCATCTATAGTGCATATAGTATTATTGATTGTTGAGGTTTATGGAGCATTGCTCATATGCAAGTGAAAAACGTCAAATAAAAATTTTGATAAAGCTTTTGACTGTGGGTTTGCAAAATTTTTATAAAAATCTTCACCCATAATATTTGGCATGAGATGGAGATTCTTACCCAATTGTCGTGCACCAGCTTCAGTGTTAGGCAACAGTACGTAATGAAAAATATAATATAATATAATATTATAAATTATTTATAAGGACTGCTATATATCTTTTAAACAAATATTTGACATTTAAAACGGTATTTTTTTTAACTTATATTTATTTTAAATTTTTCAACTTTTTATAAAAACTATCCTCACTGGCAACACTATTACAAGAAATTTTTATTAAAATTAACATTGCTCCTGAATGTATGCTTTCAAATTCGGATGAGTATATTTCTATGAAACTGTTAAGTTTCTTTGTACTTCTTGTTCGTACGATTACACTAATACACTCATAAATAGCTCACACCGATTTGATAATGCTTTACGATATTTCTCAAAATTTGTGATTGTATTGTGAAAAAGATATTTACCCCCCCAGCGAACCGATGTTTGAATATCAAAAAGGTTAGATTCATCAATGTCTTGTCTGGGTCGTTGGAAAAATTGATGATACATTTTTCTAACCATATTCTGCAAAATTAGTTTGTAGAATATGTTCAATAAATAAAAAAATAAATAAATTTTTCTGTGTATATTAAGTAAAGTTTCTAATAAAATACAAACTGATTTTAATAATTTAATTTTCAGGCTATTTTCAATCCTAACTCAAATACTTCATTTTGTAATTTGGAGTTGAAAGATGCGTGTATATCAAATTATTAGATGCTTTTATTCATGTTTAGTTACGGTTAAATTAAAATATTTAAGTCATGCAGGCTTTTTCAAGGAACTCTTTTCAATCACGCTTCTGCATGCCAAAAATAGTGCAAAAAGTTATAAACATGTTTGAGAAGGCTAAATTTTCACAAAGGACCCATGTTATTTTCCTGTTTTTTTTAAATCAATTAAAGGTACTGATTAAAGAATTATTATTTGCTGTGCTTTACTAAGCTATTTTGTCTATGTACAAAACTTTTGTGTTGGCCGGTATGCATCACAACGATAAAGACGCGCAAAATATTCAGGAGACTTGCTTAAAAAGTCCACTGCTTTCCATATGTACTTTCTACTCAAATTGACCACCTAGGCTATATAAATATTAGTTAAGTTCTTGCATGATTATGCAAACTATATCGAGCATTTGCTCCAAAATATGATTTTTATCTAAAATTTTTAAATTAATTGGAGAAGAAAAAATTATCTCAAGTTGTTCTAAGAAATTCTTGGGTGGTGATGATCCCTGATGATCTGCATTAGCAACAGTGAAAAACATATAGAATTTAGCCTTCAATAATAAATTTCAATGTAAATTAAAGAAACAATTGATATATTTGCTAAACAAGTTAAATATGGGAATTTTCTGGGGTAATTCACATTTTGTCACGTGCGACATCATGCAATTAGGTTTGTATTTAGGAACAATTTGACTCGATTTTTGTTTAAATTTACCTAATATAAGTATATGTATAAAGAAGTAAAAAAAAACGTTCGTTTTCTTTAAGAAAAAAGCATATTTGTTTGGTGTCGCACGTGACAAAAAGTGATATTAGTATTAAAATGCTTATATTGATTTGTGAAAAGAGTGCGTTAACAATATTAAGTATTAAAAAAGCTCCCAATGAAACACAAAGAGCTGTATGTTGTTATTAACTTCTTTCCCGTAGAGTTATGTTTTCTTGTTTTATAATTATCTGCATGCATTTTTTTAAGCTTCAATTCAGTAAAACAACCTTTTAAGGGTCTGTATTGAATTAAAAAAATAAAACAAAAAACTTTGTGAAAGTTTAAGGTCATTGAATTGAAAAAAAAAACCAAACAACTTTTTTTCTTTAAGTTTTATCCTTAAGTTGCCACTCATTAAGTTTAAATCGTTGTTAGTTTAAGTCTATAATTAGCTGTCTGTTTTTCAAGTTTTGAGGTGTGAACTTTTGTTGTTGCCGCTAAGTTTTGTTACAACCCAAAAAATTATATTTGCGTCAGATTTTGGTGTCACAAACTTTAGTTTTTTGTTTCGTAATTGATAGGCAAACAACTTAGTTATTTTTTCTATTTAATGGCCATAAAAAAAAAATATATAATTATTGTAATTAAGGAAGGCAGTATAAAATAATTATTGTCATTTATTAACTTTTTACGCATTTTTAATGATTTAAACGTTAAATTTTTGTGTAGTATGGAAATTTGAAAAAAAATTGTTTTAATTTGTTTTTTTAGCTAGGAAAGGTAAAAGAGAAAACAGTTTTGACGACACCAAAAAAAATAAAAAAAAAAATGAATGTGTCATAGAAAATAGTGAAACTCATTATGATGCAGATCACCAAAAATCAAATTCTGGGCAAAATAATTTATTTTTATTAAAACTCGTTATGCAAATCATGAAAATGTGCTTTTGAATTTAAATAAAAAAAATTAAACCTTGTTTTTGTGCATGGTACAAACAAATTTTTTTATTCTCACAAAACATTTAACTAAATTTAAAAATATTTTTAAAGTTTTTGTTTTCAAACAGAACAAATTTGGGTTACACCACTTCTGCGCTTTTAGCCTCAATACATTCAAGTTGAGTTTTTGCTTGTTTTCCAAAAAAAATTTTAACAAGAAAAGTTATGGATTTGTTCCCATTATCTAATTAATGATTCAAATAGTTTTTATCGCCTCCTTTCTGTTTTAAGTTTGTTAATTTTTTACCATTTAAAACTTTATTTTTCTACGCTAAAATTTTCTGAAGTAGTTAGAACGTTGACTAGAAACCCGAAGGAACTGGGCTTGAGCCCGGTTCTAACAGTCATTAAATAACAATACCTGATGTGCAATAGTGCTATTTTGTATCAGTGTAGAATTTTTTTCGAATGAGAATAATTTAATTGCTTAAGATAGTTCTTAAGATGTTTTAAGACTACAATATTAAATTATTTACTGCTGAAATACCACGATGTTAACTTCAGTGCCATTTATAAAAAACTAACTGCTAATCCAATCTTTCAACCCTTTTTAAACTTAACATTAAATATTGTCAACATCCACAAAGTCACCGAACATTCTGTAGATTTATTTCGTTTACATTCTAAGTGTTTATTTTATAATTCCTTCTGTAAATTTTTGTGCATATATGTACGTTGTTGTTCTCATCTGCCATCTGCGTTGGCTTATGTGTTTGTTAGGCTGTTTATCTCATAATACGCGGAAGGCATAACATAATGGTTTTTGTTATTATTTAAATGTTTATTTCGACATCATCTTGTAAGTTTGTGTGCTTGCTTTTTATATTATTAAATCGCTGCCGTAATATAGAAAGGCCTTAACTATTTTTTTGGAAATCAAGGTTTTTGTATGTTTTGATCGAGGAACATGTAATGTATCGAAATATGTAAAATAATAATGAGTTTGGGCCTTTCTGTATTTAGATAACAATATGTACCCCTTTATAGTTGCTGACAAAAGTTTTTATAGAACATATTTGTACTAGGTTCAAGATATATTTGCGCAACAATATGATTGTTGCAGCTCCTCTGGTGTTAAGTGGGCTGAATACTTTAAGCTATGTAATCATTTTATTAGTTTCTTACTTCACCTTTGTTTCACTGCTTCAACCATCAGAAAAATCTATGGTGTTTATATGAATATATCTGGCCAAAGATCGAATTAGGGCTTTCAAAGACCTTCATTGGCATTACCTTACCCCCTGTTTATGTAAGACGTTTGAGTTAGAAATTCTGGCAAATCTGTAATAGATTAAAAAAAAGTTGTACAAGTTTCCTTTAATCTATTACCAAAATGTCAATATTTCTAAATCAAACGTCCTACACAAACAGGGGGTTACTCACTATTTCAGCCAAAAGCACATATTTTAGTTTTTATAAGTTTTCATTTTTATTTTCATTGAAAAGATATCGGTCAAGACATAAGAATTAGATTTTTCTTCATTTTAAAAAAGTAATAAAAGTTATGGTCACTGCATTTTAATGTGAAATAAAGTGTTAAGAACATTATCAGGTTTTGTTTTTGATAGATTATTTTATTTAGAGATTTTTAAATTCTAGTCTTGGTAAATGGGTGCTTAGAGTTTTCCGTTTTGTATTAAAAAACGTTTTGAATTAAAATTACTACACTTAAACATAACGCACCCATTTGTTTCAGATATAATTTTTCTACGGACATATATATTTTGATACTTGGTTTGAAAACTTTTAGTGTAGAAAATCATTTTTGTCATAGTACAAACAAAACCAAATTTGTCCGGACACAAATATGTGAGTCCAGCTTCATAAGGTCAAGAATTTATTCTCTCCTTTTTTTCAAGAATTAATATTAAAACCAGTATTTTTATACTACAATTTTGTTAACGTCATTTTTATTTAAAAATCCCTGAAGTGTGCTTCAGTTTATTTTGTCAATAATGGTCGCATTCATAAGACGTAGCTGTTGAGCTCAACTGTTGTGAAACTGTTGGCAGCTGTTGGCCCCAACAGTTACTTCTTAGAAACGGATTGATAGATGTACTGCAAAATGAACAGCTGATAAACGTAAGCAATTGAAAACGAACGAAAGAGCAAGAAATAAACTAACTTAGATTGGCTAAATTAATTAGTTTAGCTAAAGTGTATGTATAACACGGAATATTTAATGAAGTCAGCAGCCCAGGAATCTTCCATTCTTACAATAAAATTTGCTCCCTAAAATAAATATTCTGTGTTTGAACAACACTGCAATAAAAAGAAAGACCTGCGCCTATAGTATTTTTATTTTAACGCTGAGCCGCCATGTGCTCAAAAAACGTTTAATCGCAATAGTGAATTAAATATGTAATATATAATACAAATAGACAGCATGATATACATACATATGTTTGATGAAATTAGTAATTTAATTTAATTCCTTTATTTCGTTCCTTTATCGCATTTTAAATGCAAAATTTAACAAATATTTGCAGCCGCCATCTAACAAAGCGGCATTGCATTATATTATAAACGGCATAAGTCTTTTCGATCAGCTGTTCAGGCTGAGCACAACATGTTGACTATAGGTAGCGAAAAAAATTTATGATGGAAAAAATGGCAGCAATTACTCAACTGTTGAGTGGAGCGAAAATACTCAACTATGCGTTTCTAAGACAAACACTCAACGGTTGCGCAACTCTTACGTCTTATGAATGCGACCAATGTGAAGCATGCTTTATAACATATTCATGTTTTTGAGAAAGTAAATTAACGAATTGCGATGTGTTTTTTCAAGTGCTTATGAACATTAATTTATTAAATTGCTTGATTATAAAATATTAAGCATTTCTCCCCTTTATGACAGAGTTTCATTTTGAGCACCCTTGAAAATATTTTATTTAACACAGTGAAATTAATAAAAAAAATTTATGTTGTTTTTTGGTTTTTTAAAAAAATTTTTAAGTAAAAAGCAAATACCTTTTTTATTCTACTACCCATTATCTATTTAAAATATATGACAGTTTTCAGACGGAAAGGAACAATATTTATGCGTTTGATGTTATTTCTCTTGCGTCCATGTCTTTCCCTGGAGCCCATAAAATCATATTTTAAAATGTCATATTCAGGAATTTTTTAATTCAAATTGTTTCTCCAGCATGGACATAAATTTTTTGACGCCCTAATAATCCCAAATTATTGTTTTATTTCTGCAGTAAATAATCGTTTTTCATTAAAAACACATTGAATTTTCATTTTGTAAATGACTTCTTAAGCCCTTGAAAGGCTACAAAATCTTAATTATAAATACATCTTTTCATTAATAATCATAAACTTTTTTCTGTTCCATTACTATAATCCATATGGTTTGTTTTTCTTTAACATAAAAACTGTATCAAATTATTTCTTTTCTTTTAATATTAAAAAAATATGTGTGAATAATAATTTTATTTTTATATTATTTTGTTATAAATCGTTTTAGTTATTGAAACTCCCAAACGTTTACTAAACATTTCAGCTTTTAATTTAAGCCTAATTATTAATTAATCATAAAATAAAGCAAATAAATAATATATTTTTATAATTTAATAAAGCACGCTATTATTTTGTTGTTTTAATCTTTTTTCCATTATTAGTCGTTCAATCAACGACTAAAGTAAAAGCTATTCTAAATGGCCAGCAAAAACACTTATAACAAAAAATTTTAATAGCAATTAGCTTAGTGCTGAGGAAATCAGATTTTATTTTACTGTTAAGCTGTTCATTTAAGCTGTCCCCTTTGTTTCATATAAATATTTATTTATTTTTTTTTTAAATAATGTCAAATTTTTGATTGATATGAATGCTTTTATTTTTCAACCGGCGAGACACAGAAAAAACAAGCAAACAATATAAACAATACAAGAGGTCATTTTTCTAAGCCCTTAAACAATATTGTAATTAAATGTATTTTCAAGTTATGGCTGATGTAATCAAAAGTATTGTTGCCTTTTGGGGGAATTAATTAAAAATATGTCTGCAGGCACCTGTAGTTAATGCGTTTTTTGTGTGTGTTAAAATGTCCTTGAGAATTAAAGCATATAATTGAATTTTAGGACTGAATTATAATCGGGGAATAAAATTATATTTTTTAGAAGATTAATATTTTTTTGTATGAAAATGAATATTTCGTGTTCAGTTGTATCAAATATTTTTAAGGTGGAAAAATCATGTGGAAAAGAAAAACTAAAGCAAAACATTTGATTAAATTTTTTATAAAAATTCTTTTCTAAAGAAACTCAAAGAAAGTCTGTCATTGGTTTGCCTTTCAAAATAAACTGAAATTTACATGCATTGATTTTTTTTAAGAGAAAGCAATAACCAGGGAAACCGAAAATATGTAATTTCATGTTTTTTCTTGTGTAACGTATTAATGCGACGATAAAATGTTCATCCATTTCAGAAATTTTTAAGAGTTTTGTCATTGACTTGCAACTGCATATTTTTGCATATTTCACCCTTTAGGACACGTTTTTTTTTTGCATATTTCAGTCTCACGAGCATATTTCTTGCATTTTTTTGATCATATGTGATGCTTTTAGCGCATATTTTGAAACTTCATATATATATTTTTTTAAATATATTTACAAGCCATTTAAATCTCATTTCCAATAGAACATGAAGTGTATAAATTTTTCTTATTTATTGCGCAGTTATTACGGACATAAGTTTCAAATAAAATTTGCTTTTGTAAACGTTGAAGGTACATTGTATATGAAAATGGTATATGTATTAAGTTTCATTTGTCACATCTGACTCCCAACGGTTTTCATTTGAAAATCTAGATCAATACTTTGTTGCTTATTGCAATAAAAATTATAAATAAAAAGCTTGTCTTATTTATACAAAATACAGTTTCAAAGTTTTAATTCTCTTTTGAACCTTAAATTAAATTTGTATTTCTTGCTTTAGTCAAAAACTATGTTGCAATTATGTTTTAACGTAAACTTCAAACCCCAATTATTATTTTTGCTTTAATTTTCTATTGTCCTATTTTTGTTAATATTATTTTTGTGTTATTATATATGGAAATGTTCTTGCATTTTTGAATAAAAAATATGTTTTCAGTTACAAATAAACCAAGTTTTGTTATTTTTAAGAGCATATTTTTGAGTTATTAGTGCATTTTTTCCAGTGCTTAGTGCATTTTGAATGTGCACAAAATACTTTTTTAGAGCATATTTCCGGTTTCCCTGGTAATAATTCGGAATTTTTATTTTTAATTTATCAATTTAAACTCATGCAGACATGATTTGACAGGCAGTTTCCCTGTCACCTAGGCTCTTGTATGGAACTTTTTAAGACGATTTACTGATATTGTCAAACATATATTTTTTTAATTTTTTGTAAATATCAACAGCCTTATTTATAAAAGTTATTAAGGCTTTAAAAAGGTTTTTTAGAAAAAAATTTCATAAAAATTTTTCTTAAAAAGTCCTTACAAAGCCATAATAATTTTTATAAATAAGGCTGCTAAAATTTAATTTCTCCAGATGTTTCTTTTACGTCTAAGGCTTTTTGTATCTGAATCTCTCAAAAATAAAATTGTTGGGGTAGTTTAACCAAATGTAGGATTTTTTTTTTAATTAGTTAGTTAACATAGTACCCGCGGCTGATTAAAAAAAGCAATATGAGTCCGATCACAGGGGAGATGTGTAAGCATGTAGTAATGAAAATTTTTCTTAATATTGGCTTATGGTAACTAAAATAAAATAAATAAATTTTTGACTCTACTGTTTTTAAAAATATATGGAAAACTTCATCTATAGTAGTAGAATTTTTATTTGGGAGGGGGAGGGTTTGTGGAGAATTGCTCAAGTGCAAGTGAAAAACATGCGACTGTGGATTTGCATAAATTTGTATTCAAATCTTCACCCATAAAAATTGGCATGTGATGAAGATTGTTACCCAATTGTCGTGCAACAGGTTTAGTGTAAGGCAACAGTACGTAATGAACATATGTTATAATATATTATTACAAATTCTTTGTAAAGAATAAATAAATAAAATTTGAATAAATATTTGACATTTAAAACGGTCTTTTATTTAAAGTTTATATATATTTTATATTTTTCAACTTTTTAGCAAAATTATACCCACTGGCAGCACTATTACAAGAAATTTTTATTTAAATTAACCTTGCTCCTAAAGGTATGCTTTAAAATTCAGTTTATTGTATTTCTATACAGCTGTTAAGTTTCTCTGTACTTCTTGTTCGTATGATTACACTAATAGACTCATACGTAGCTTACACCGATTTGATAACGCTTTACGATCTTACTCAAAATTTTTGATTTTATTGTAAAAAAGATTTTTACTCCCTAGATGTTTACACATCAAAAGTAAATAGCTTTATATTGAATGCAGTTGGAACTATGTTTGGCCTTTTTAAACACGATTTGCCAATTGTAGTCTTTTACTTTGACTCTTCATTTCTCTCAGGTGTAGATGGGTAAACCATGTCTTTTGGGATGCCTTTTATTTCAGCTAGTTCATATATCTTCAGCAAACAATCTTATACTACCATCTAATATCTTATTTAGTAAAAAGGTATCATGGAGCGCTATTCTATAGAAAGAGCTTGATGCTCTGACAAATTAAGTTAAGATTTTGTGCCTTAAGTCCTCAAATCTATCACAGTAACAAATGAGATATTCTTATCTTGACAACTTCAGCAAACGTCATTTATTTTAAGGAAATCCTTGCCTTACCTAGGAAGCTTTCCTGAGACTCATAGAATTTAAGTTGAAACCTCCTAAGGGCCATAAGTTCCAGCGGATATTTTGCTTCTATCGCTTATTTGCATCTCAATGAAGTTCTTATGGGACTATCATATTTTTCCCCATTGACAGGGACTTTAATATTCTTGATCATCTAATTTATATTTTGAGTACTAGTTGCCTTGGCAAGCATTCAGCCGCCTTATTATTTCCAGCAAGACATTTAAAGGACACCGACAAATACCTTGATATACTTTCGACGCATTGTAAGATAGTTATTTAAATGATTCAGATAGTCAGTAATCACTTTATTGTCTATTAGTTTACTACAAAATTTTTTTTTTTTTTTTGGGAGAGCCCATAATCTAACTCATCCGAGTTTCCCTTTTTATTGCCAAGATATTTTAAATAATTTTTTTTTAAATAATTTTTTTTAAGAATAACAAAAATCATCTTCTAACTTCATACAAAAAAAGTTACAATTTGACTCTTTTATAAGTAAAAAAATGAACCAAATATCATTTAAAACTTATTTTAGTATTTAGGTATTTTTTATAAGAATTACAGCCTTATTTATAAAAATTATTAAGGATTTATAAGAAAAATTTTTTATGCAAATTTGTTTTAAAAATACTTTAAAGTCTTTATTAATTTTTATAAATAAGGCTGTACATTTGTGCTAGTCAACTTTTTCCCAAGCTGTAAGCAATAACCCTTAAGCAATAAGGAAAAAGTGCTTAAGCCATATATATACAGTTTTGCAAGAGAGCACTTTTAAGTGTTCAAATCGATTTTAAGATATTTATTTCTTTTTAGTTAAATTGGGAAATTCTCTGTTAACCTTTATTTTTTTAGTAAACATCGTTCTACACTCTACAAGCAATACATTTTAATTAAAATATATGAAAATAAGGCCTGAATTAAGCTATTATTCTAAATGAGATTAGAAGTATAAAAAATATAAGTATGAAGTAATACTTCTATAACTTCCTGAAAAATCACACAAATTAATTGAAATTTTGACCAGGGGTACTTTCAAATATTTAAACTACGTAGTTGCCATTATTTCAAAATCAGCTTATCTTAGCTTAAACACTTTCACCTTTTTGCGACAGATATTATACAGTTTTTAACTCTTTGACAAAAAAATATACTGACCTAATGTTAAGTCTTGCGGCTACACTCTCTTTTAAAATATAAAATCTTAGCATATAAAATAATTAAATTAAACTTTGCATGGAATTTTATAAAACTCGGACGGCTTGTTTAGAAACTGCAGATTTATATCCACATTTTTCCCAAAATCCCCACTGTAAGAAGTCTACATTAGACTTTAACTAACAGTAATAGATAATGTTAAGAGCGACATGTTAGTGGTAACTCACGTTTTCTGCTATTTTATATAAATACAACTGTTATACCCAACACTGTTATAACATTAACAGTAGACTCAAATGAGTTTTTAACATTATGCATAATTTTACAGCTAATGTTATTCATTCCATGTCTAGCGTAAATGGCAGTTTAATTTACTTCTTTAATAATAATATTTACCCTCGTTGCATACAGCAAACAATTCATAAACTAAACTTTAACTGCTACAAAAATTGTAACAGCAATTAAAAAAGGGAAAATAAATATAAATTACATCTATGTGAAGTAGTAGAATGCAGAAGAGAAAAAAAATAGACTTGCGAAAGTTTATTTGCTACAAAAAGTGTCATTAACCTGTTAAATATTTTAGTAAAACAACGAGTAGTGAAAAAAAAATTAAATAAAAAGTTGTGCTACCTAGTTTTTGTTTAATTTTTCCCCAACCGTTGCTTTTGTCTAGTTTTTGCTAAAAAAACTTATAGAAAAATAAATTTTTTTTTTTTGAAAGCATTCATTCAGTCTTTAATGCTTGCATTCGGAAGTTTACATACACGCATACCTACATACATACTTAAATATATTTAAACTATATTAACATGTATGAATTTAAATACTTACGTATGCATATACATACATACGTGTACATCTACTTGTGGCAGGTTAAATAGTTTTTGCAGTTGTGTCTCTGACTCTGGTGCTGATGATAATTTCAAACAAATTTACGTGCCAATAAAAAGTTGAAAACTGTGTTTGTCTGTCCGTCCCATTCGTACAACTAACGCTCTATGGAAAACTAAAATTTAAGAGAATATTAAAATTCATTGGAGCATTTATGAAAGAGTAATACTTAAAAAAACAATACGTACAGGTATTTTAAGCCTAAGAAAACTTTAAAGACAGTTTTTTTCTTTTAAATTTTAATTTTCTTTCACTAAACATTTATTTTCACATATACAAAAAGTCTCTGTCAAAGAAAATTTTGTAATTCAGGTATGAAAATGTTAGAAGAAGTTAAAAAAAAAAATTATAAAAGAAAGACTATAAAGAAAGCAGCAAATACTAAAGAATTTTAGTCACTTGTAAAAGTGTGATTTAGCAAACAATGGTAAACTGGGTTACAACCTGGCATATTGTTTGCTTTTATAAGACTTGAAGAAATCTTAAAAAAACAAAACAACAGAAATTCTTATGTAGCCAAGCACATGCTTACACATTTTTGGGCTTTTTATTTTAATTTTTTTTGGAAGAAAACAAGAAAGAAAAAAAATTTCCAAAGAATAACAGAATTTTATGGTTGCTTTATGTGTGGATGCATGACAGTGATAAGAGGCTGCTAGGAATAATTTTAGGACTTTACAATGCTTTTAAATTCATATAAACTTTCTCCTGTTTAGACGGATTTTATTAAGTAATAAAATTAAAATTAAATAAATGTTAAATTCTTATCAAAAAAATTTTTGTTATACAAGGTGGTGCAAAAGTTGTCACTCCATGTTCCTTACATGCATTTTTTTTTTAAATAATTGAATTGCAATTTGTTCCTTTAAAATTCTCACTTACATGAAATTTGTCTTACAGAGCCATGATTCCGAAAAAAAATTTGTCTCGAAAGTTATTTTTACAATAAATGCACGATTACCTTCTATATATACTTAATTAAAAAAATTAATTTCATCTAAAATAATGACCAAAATTACCAAAAATGACCAAAAACCTTAAAAATATCACTTTTAGGATATTATTGTTTTCTACATGTCCTTAAATTGAAAAACTAAGAATCTGTTACATTTATGATCAGAATACAGCAAAGTTATCCGGTTCAATAAAAAATTGCAAGGACACTGCAAGGACTTATCAAACCCAACATATATCCTTATATCAAATTTAATTTCTTATGCAATAATCATCAGAATCCACCAAAAACATATAGTTGTTTCTTTATTTGTGCACGAAAGTTATCTTGAAAATTTTGTTGCAGTCAGCAAAGCCGTAAGCCTCCCTCCCATATATCCTTGATTTAAAAAGTTGATTTTCAGCTAAAATAAGGATGTGAACTCATAAAATTTTTTCTTAATTACATGTGAACGTCTTTTAAAATATTTATCTAAAACTATTTTTATATTTTTCTTGCAAACTTAGCCTTCAAAACTACATTTTAGTTACAATTATGGTCAAAAACACAGCCAGCTCTGCTAACAATTTCAAAAATTTCCTCTAAAAGATTTTGTAGAATTTTTTGTTACAATCAGTGCAAGGATACGCTAGTCTCCCATATATCCTTTATTTGAAAATTTAAATTTTAGCCAAAATTTTGTTTAATATTATATATCTAAAATTAAACAAGAAAGTTCTGTAAAAATTTTTCGCAACATTCGATTTAAGCTCACGGATATTTTTTACATATCCCTGATTTAAAGATCTAGATTTGAGCTATAATTGACTGTAAAAACTTACAGCTGTTTGTAGAAATGCACTGGAAAGCTCTTCTGAAAATTTTGTTACAATGAAAAGAAGGATATGCATAACTGCATATATCCTTGATTTGAAAAACTTCCAGCAGCTTAAACTATGATACCAGAATGCTTTAAAAGCTTACAACTATTTGTAGAAATGCACAGAGAAGGTTTGCAGAAAATTTGGTTACAATGGGAAGAAGGATGCGCATAACTCCCATTAATCCTTGATTTGAAAAACTTCCAACAGCTGAAACTATGATACCAGAATGTTATAAAAACTCATTACTATTTGTAAAAATGCATCGGAAAGCTATCTAGAAAATTTTGTTACAGTAGGTACAAAGATACGATTCCTTCCCATATATCCTTTGTTAAAAAAAATGATAATAGCTTAAATTTTTAAGCAGAATGCTCTTAAAACTTGAAGAAATTTACCAAAAAGCTCTCCAGAAAATTTACTTATAATAGGTACAAGGATACGCCTACTTCCCATAGTAGTGATAGTATCTTAATTTTTTTGACAGATTGCTTTAAAAACTTGTAGATATTTACCAAAAAGGTCTTCTGAAAATTTATTTATAATAGCTACAAGGATGCGCTTAACTCTCACATATCCTTGATTTAAAAAACCTAGCAGTAACTAAAATTATGTCAGCAGAATTCTATAAAAGCTTGTAGAAATCTACCAAGAAGTTTCTCCAGAAAATCTTATTACAATCGGTCAAAATTCCATACATCCTACAAAAACTATAAAAACTTGCAGAAGTATGTATGTCGAAAAACTTTCGAGAAAATATTGATACAATTGCAACAAGGATACACTTACTTTCCATATATCCAGTATAATTGTGACAAGAACGCAGTTAATTTTTTGAAACATGCCTAGAAGTACGTACTTCAACTGCCTGTAAAATTTCATATACAATCAATTTAAAGAACATGCTTATCTCCCACAAGTCTTTAATATTAAAATTTTCTTATTTTAGCTAAAGTACTGGGCAGAATCTTATGAAACTTTGTTACAACTCGCAAATTTTTGTATGGGAGCTATTTGGTGAATTTTACTCCAACCGATGCATCCACAGTCTTAGCTGGCATATATTCTTTATATTTAAATATGAGTATCAGACTCAGAGTTCGTCTTAGACTTTTAAGAGTAGGTAAGAATTGTGCCAGTTATGAAATCAAACATTCTTTTAAATTTCATTATATTAGATGCAAAGATATACACACTTACCACTCTTATGTCCTTTTTTTAACAATTATATTATTTTAGTTTGTGTTTGTGTATATCTTTTCTAATTATCTCTAGAATTATATAATAGATTTATAATGCACATTTTTTTCACATCACTACAAGGACTTTTCTTTCTCTCATATATCCTTAATATTCTTAATATAATCCTTAATATTTTAATTCCAGCTATCATTATGATCAATAAATAATCAAAATTTCTTACTAGTTTTAAAATTATATGTATATTAAACACTACATATGTTCTTAATTTTAATTGATGCAGAGATAACTTAAAATTTCACGGATTGTTAATGTTTTAGTTTGAGAATTATACCGTAAGACATTAACAATACGTGGAATTTCAATTTCATGTCAATATCGTTTGCATTTTTAAAATATTTTCCATTTAAACTCTTTTAAAATATTTTGAAATTTCGTTCGCTATCGAGTCACTTGCGCTCAGATATAAATTCTAATAATTTTTAAAGTTTTAAACTTAAGCCTTTTTGGGGTTTTTATTATAAAGAAAATGCAGGAAATGTGCTGTGAAATATTGTCACAAATGATTAGAGCAAAATTTAGCAAAAATCTGTTGCAATATACAAATTTTTATATTCTGGGATGCAAGAAAAGTTTAGTTTGCCACTTTAAACTTTTCCAATAATTTCCTATTAGGAAGGCTAGAACTTGCGGACAAGAAAAGGCATAAAAGAAAAATCTTAGAAAGCAGAAACTTAAAATTTTATTGAGAAAACAAGAGTAAACAGCTCAAAGAAAAACTACACGTTGTACTAAGGTTTTATACAGGCCTTTCTCGTAAAAAACACTTCACTTGATTTAGTCGCATAATCTTGTTTAGACACGAAAGCACAACTACCACCAAAAATAAACAATGGCATACAAAAGAAATCATGCATACCTATGTATGCAGTTGCTTGCAAGGCACAAAAAAGAAACTTTAAATACAAAACGAAAGAATCCAAATACTTCCGCTTCGGTTTCCTTAGCTGTTGTATATATTTTTTCTAGTGTTACTTCTAACAACTTTCGTTTAAATTATAATAGGAAAAATTAAAAAGAAATTCAACAAAAATAATACTATAATGTTGTTGTTAGTTTATTTCAAAAATATTTTTGTAAAACGAAAGTATAAAATAAGATTTAGGGATTTAAGCCAGGAAAGGAATGGAACTGCTTTAAGACTTTCTAGATGGCTAAGATACCAGTTTAAAGGTATGTTGTCTTAATTATTATAGTCTTTAATTCTCACCAGAAATAGAGCAAGGACATCTCTATCCTTAACTTTAAAAATTTAATATCTGCTATTATTTTCATTGAAATACATCGAATATTTGCTTGTCATAGATTCTATAAAACATTAATTTTTTTCTGACAAGTTCTATGTTAAAAGTGGCTAGATCACTGCTATGTTAAAATTTTATGTCCTTAATTTTTTAAATAAATTTTTTTCTACAATTATGTTTAGCATAAAAGAGAAGCCTTCTAATAATTCTTAAGCTTTATAAAAATTTTTTTTGGAAATTTTTTTTCTGATCCTTGCAAGGACATATTTACCTCCCATTAATTATTATATCTATATAAAAAATAAAGATTAGTTGCTATTACATGGAGGCCAAGGGTGACAAAATTTTCTTAAATTATATAGATGAGCCTTGGAATTCTGAACTGTAAAATTTCAAGTTTTCCTTGTCTTATACTAAAAAAGTATTGAAAATAGGTGACTTATTTTGAAAAAATCTCGTAAATCTTTTTTAAAATTTCTTTTTGTGATAAGTACAAAGATATTTTGAAATGCCATATATAATTTGGACCAAATATTTCTCTTCTCGCTGTAAAATGGCACAAAGTCCTTTGTGCTCTTCAACCTATAAACCTAAAATTTCTGCATAGTTTTATTAGAAAAACCTTAAGGGCATTCATACATACATATATATATGTAAGACATAAATATATTTAAATAGAATGTTTATTTTTTTTATCAGTTTATATATGTATATTCGAAATTATTATAAAAAAGTTATTTTAATATCAAACGAAAAAATCATTTTTTTTTTTCAACCATCTAAGTCTTTAAGCCAATTAATTATCAATTACTCTAGGCAATTTTTTTGTATGATGTTTCAATTTCTCTTGTGTAATTTAATGTTATTTTATTCAATATTTTTTTTTTCAAACAAATAACTGGGCAAATAAAGGAATTGTTAATCAGAAGAAAAAAATTGCTAATAATGATTATTATAATTATTTATTTTGCAATTTTATTTATTATTATTAGCAGTGCAATTAATTCAGTATATAAAATTTAATTTTTGCACAAAGCAATTACCCTAAGGCTTGCAAAAACACAAAAACTAAATATTTTTTCCATAGAAAAAATTGTCTTTCCGATGCTTTTTGTAGCAAAAATCTGCCAATTCCCGCAATTTTTTCTAAAGCCCAAAATACCCTCTTTTTCCATAGAAAAAATTCCTTCTCTCCAAATTTTTGCTTCACCAAAAAAATCCCTCAATTCAGGGCCTTTTTATATAAACCAAAAAATTTCCTGCCCACATTTTTTTTATAAAAAAATCGAATTCCTTCTGAGATTTTTTGTAAAGAAAAAAGTCTTCTCGTCAATATTCCTGCCTCAGAGAAAAAAGTCTGTCCTTTGATACTTTTGCAACAGAAAAAAAATGTGAAAGCAAAAAGTATTCCCACCAACATTTGTGCTATGTAGGAAAAGCCTTCTCTTTGACACATTTTTTGTATAAAATAAAGTTTCCGTCGGCATTCTTTTCAGAGCAAAGGTCGTCTCTGCCACATTAATTCTTATATAAATAGTCTTCTTTGTGACAGTTTTTCTTCCGAGCAAAAGTCTTCTCTCCAATAGAGAAAATGTATTCCCTCCAAAATTTTTTTCATATAGTCTTCCCTCAGACGTTTTTTTAATCGATTAAAGCTTTCCCTCCAAAATTTATCCGAAATTTTTTTTATATAAAAAAGTTTTAGCTCCGACAATTTTCTTTAGAAAAAGAGTTTTTCCTTCTGCATTTTTTTTAGAAAAAAATCTTTCCTCTGAATTTTTTTCAATAGAGAAAAAGTCTTCCCTCTGACTGTTTTCTATAGAGAAAAAGTCTTCCCTCTGACTGTTTTCTAGAGAAAAAAAGTCTTCCCTCCGGTATAAGTTTTCCCTCGGAGAGTATTTATAAAGAAAAAGGTCCGACTTTTTTTCACAACAAAATTTTTCTGTAAAGAAATAATTTTATTTCTGAATTTCTTTGTGGAGAAAAAGTTTTCCCTTCAATATATTTTCTAAAGGTCATTCCTTAAACAATTTCTCTATAGTCAGTCCTTCCTCGAAAATTTTTTCTATAGAAAAAAAGTCTTCCCTTAAACATTTTTTTCCAGAGCGAAAAAGTCTTCTCTTCCAAATTTTTTCTGTAAAAAAAGATCTTCACTCCGATATTTTTAATGTAGAAAAATTGTCTTGTCTTCGGTATTTTTTTATAGGAAAAATTTCTTACCACTGAAATTTTTGTTTTTAGAAAAAGGGCATTCCTTCTAAAATTGTTTCAATCTCACATTTTCTATAAACGAAAAATTTCCTATTCATTTTTTTAATTTTTTCTATGGAGAAAATGCCTTCTATTAGACATTTCTTTTTAAAGAGAAAAAATTTTCGATACGATATTTTTTCTATAGAAAAAATTTTATGGTCAAAGATTTTAGATATAGAGTAAAATTCTTCTGTTTACTTTCCATATATCCTTTTTTTAATCATATACATTCTTGTTATTAAACGAAAACGCAAGCTTTAGTTGTGCAAATGTTTTTGTAACTGCAATAAATTTGATTTGTGCTTCGCCTTAGTGAAATATTTTGCAAAAAAGTTATTTACTTTTTATCACAGCAGTTATTGCCTGATTGTTCTGACTTGAGTTTTTTATATATTTTATGATAAAAAAATAATAAGTTTGAAATGACAACTCCATTTGCCTTTAAGCAATAATTCAAGCGTAAATTTTTGTCCACCCTTTGGAAAGAAAATAAATTTATGCAAGTTGTTTGGTTGTTAGTCTGGACATGTTTGATTTTGACACATGTCACCAAGGCGTACAAGGAAAGAAACGAAAATCTTTTTACACCAGAAAACTAAATAGAAAAACACTTTTCATATAATTGTATGTATATATATTTTGTGTGTTAGTAAGTATGTGTCATAATTTCTCGTTATATATTTTCATTTATTTTTTTTGTTTGCTTTGTAATTCATTTAGTATTATTGTTTTTTTACTTATGTTTTGATAACATGACAAGTTTATTTAATTTCTTTTTCATTTCCGCCGGCAATGGCAAGTGACAGCTGGGGTTTTTTGTTTTGCTTCTTTGCATGCCGCTCCTATTCCCTGGCTTTGCTGCGATTACAAACATTATAAAGTCCGCTTTACATCTTACACTTATTTGTGTTAGATTTGATTGTTACATTATTACTATTTATTTTGCCTTTATGAGTAAATAAATAATTAAGAAATAACTGAGCTTGTGTTGCATTTGTGTAGGCTTAAGTGTTATTAAGGCTCGTGTCGTGTCCACCAAGAAAAAAAATGTAGTTGTTATAATTAATATCCAAAAAATGCTGAATTATTAAATAATAAATTTGGTACGCGTAATATTGTTGAATCAATGAAATGTGGAATTGTAAGAATTCGATTTAATAGGACTTATGTCATCTACGAATAAAACTCATCAATAAATATTGTTTAGTTTAATGGAGTATATAAATATTTAAGATTTAATTACTTGTTTGATTGAATCAAACTGAAAATTGGTTCAAAAGTTTTATGTGCTTTCAGGGTGAGTTTTGAACATTTTTTTTGTGCGCGTAGTTTTTACTTCTCTTTTAATGGAAACTAGACAGAAGTAATGGAGGTAAAATGGCTAAATCTACTTTCAACAATTTAACTGAGAGAATAAAATCAAATTTGGAAGCAGTTGAAACTGTATATAAAATAAATTCAGTGAAGTGCGACTTTGACCCGCGCACGAAGGTTTCCGTACGGACACTAGATACATATGTAATTCAATGCGATCTTTAGCCTATATAAAATATAAGTTAAGTTTAAAATTTGTTTAACGCACTTATAATCCCAAATTATTATTTTACTTATTAAGTAAAATATTTTTTATTAAAAATACATTGAAATTGATTATTGAGGGGTTTCTATGCGCATTTCACTGTTGCTAATGTAGATCATCAGAGAATCTTTACCCAAAGTTTCTTTTAAAAATTAGAGTTGTTATGTTATTCTAAGAAACTTTGGCTAAAGGTTCCCTGCTGATCTGCATTAGGAACAGCGAAATGCACACAGGATCGAGCTAAGCCCCTCAACAATCAATTCCAATGTATGTTTAATAAAAAATATTTTACTTAGTAATAAAAATAATAATTTGGGATTATTAAAAAATAAAAATAAATAAAATAAAAAAACATAAAATAAATAAAATAAATTTTAAACTTAAATTGTAACAATTCCCATAAAAACACTAATTATATAAAATATATTTTTGGCATTTTTTCCCGCTCTTGGGGTTTTTTCGGTTTTGAGCGTTTTTTTAGCTTTAGCGATTTTTCGGTTTTGGCGATTTTTTTTAATTTTTGGCGTTTTCTTTAGTTTTGACACTTATTTTCTCGTTTTGCCGATATTTTTAGGTTTTTGGCGTTTTTTTAACATTTTTTTCCTTTTTGGTGACATTTTTGTTCTGACATTTATTTTCTCGTTTTGCCGATTTTTTCAAGTTTTTGGCTTTTTTTAATATTGGCGATTTTTTTTATTTTGGCGATTGTTTTTAATTTTGGCGATTTTTGTTTTATATAGGCGATTTTATTTAGTTTTACGATTATTTCAGTTTTTGGCTTTTTTCCATTTTGAAGATTTTTTCATTTAGGCGCTTTTTTTAGTTTTGAAACTTTTTTTCGTGGTGGCGTTTTTTTCGGTTTTCTGCCTTTTTTTCATTTTGGCGATGTTTTGGCGTTTTTTTAATTTTGGCGATTTATTTTCATATAAAAATTTTTTAGTTTTGGCGATTTTTTTAGGTTTTTCGTTTTTTTTTTCATTTTGGTGTTCTTTTCATTTGGGAGATTTTTTCATATTTGGCGATTTATTTTAGTGTTAGAAATCTTTATACTTTTGTGATTTTTTGATTTTACCGAGTTTGAAAATTTCAAGAGTTTGAGTCTTACGGTTTCCAAGATGCATTACATTACATAGTCAAAATTGCATTAACTGATAGAACACTCTTTAATTTAAATTTTTTTAAACTTTTTATTGTTGTAGTCTGTATAAAAATACATTAATTTTACAAATTTCAAGTTTCTATTAGATACGAGTACAATTGTACGCATATTACATGGTATTTTAATATTTTTCGTTGTTTATTTTGGAACACCCTTTAATTTTTAAACCTCAGGTATTTGTTGTTATAACGGCCAAAGGTTGGTAGATCTTACTGTTCTCGAGAAAATAACCTATCACCTTTGATGTACGGAACCCTAAAAAGCGAAAAAACTGTTGTAAGTTTCAGTTTTTTTATGACCAGAAAAAAATGGACGGAAAGTTTGCCTCACCGGTTTTATAGTGGACTTAAAAACGAGCAGTTCTAATGACGCTGATTCCATATATTACCAAGAAAGATGGCAAAGGGTCATAGCTAGCAATAGCCAATACTTTATATAAATCATTACTGCAATAATACTTATATACATATACATATGTATGTATACCCAAGCAGAAAAAGACAATCAGCACAACGTTGCTACTATTGTCTGCGGGTACAACTAACATCAGTACAACATTCGTTTATCAAAATTTTAATGAACTCATAACATTAAAATGATAACGCCGAATGACCGTCCTCCGACTCTTGTTTTCAATGTTGTCACAATACCCTAAATACAAATTTATAAGGTCGTCACAATGTAAATTTCCCAACTTAAGTAAAATTTTTGTATTTACGATGTTGTAGCGGTATAGAATTATTGTAAACGGGGTATTGGGAAACTAACGTCGAATTTTGTTTTGTGTTGTAGTGATACAGCATTACTAAGAACGCGGTATTTGTAAACTTTAAGTCATATTTTTGTGTTTACAGTACTGTGGTGGTACAAAAATTTTGGAAGAGTCGTAATGTTGTATTTGCAGAGTTGTGGTGGTACATATTTTTTGGGCAAAGTCAGAATTTCTGCAAAAAGCAAAAATTAAGCCAATTAGTTTCACATAATGGGTGTTTTTTATTGAAGTATAGAACTTTAAGTTGGCATCACTTTTTTAACTGGCGGCCATTTTGTCAGCTGTCAAGTGATTAATATTTAGTTTGATTTGCCATTTCATCATGAACAGGTTGACAAAAGAACAACGCTTGCAAATCGTGCAAATTTATTTCGAAAATAATGGTTCAGTTCGCGAACTTTACCGCAAGCTCCGTCCATTTTATGGTCGACATAATCGTCCATCAGAGCAATTAATTCGGTTAACCATGGATCGTTTTCGCACTACGTTTACTCTATGTGATAATACGCATCCGCAGAGACGTCGAACAGTGCGCACCGAAGAAACAATCGCCGCTGTAGAGCAAAGTGTTGAAGAGGACCGGAATGAATCGGTTCGCCACAGTGCACAGCAATTGGAGCTTTGTCCATCAACTTTATGGAAGATTTTGCGCAAAGATCTTGGCTTGCGACCTTACAAGATCCATCTTGTGCAAGAATTAAAGCCGCGAGACCATGCAATGCGTCGTGATTTTTGTGTATGGGCCGAAAATGAGATTGATCTCGATGCTGATTTTCATCGCAAAATTTTGTTCAGTGATGAGGCTCATTTTTGGTTGAATGGCTACGTCAACAAGCAAAATTGCTGCATTTGGAGTGAAGAGAATCCATATGAGACCCTTGAGACACCATAACATCCACAAAAACTGACTGTTTGGTGTGCTCTATGGGCTGGTGGAGTCATTGGGCCATACTTCTTCCGAAATAATGCTGGAGAGTCAGTTACCATTAATGGAGACCGGTATAGAGCCATGATAACCGACTATTTTGTTCCCGAATTGGATGGCATGAATGTGGATGAGTTGTGGTTCCAACAAGACGGCGCTACATGCCACACAGCGCACGTCACAATCGATTTATTGAAGGAAACATTCGATGAGCGCATAATTTCGCGGAATGGAGCTGTCAATTGGCCACCAAGATCGTGTGATTTGACACCATTGGATTATTTTCTTTTGGGATATGTGAAGTCGCTCGTCTACGCCAACAAACCAGAAACGTTAGAGGACTTGGAAGCCAACATTCGTGGCGTTATTGCCCACATACGGCCCTATATGCTCGAAAAAGTGGTTGGAAATTGGACCTGTAGAATTGGCTTTATTCGAGCCAGCCGCGGCGGCCACATGCCCGAAATCATATTTAAACATTAATGGCATAAAATTATCCTTCCAATAAAGCCATTAAAACGATTTTCTTGTGTTTTATTTCAATTCGAAGTTCTATACCTCTAAAAAAAACACCTGTTACATAGATATGTCCTAGAAGTATTGCATTGCAAAACCAAAAAGTATTACAAACATTTTATATTACATGCTTTATTATCCTTGTTATTGGAGCTTTTATTTAGGTAACAAAATCATCCACTGAAATATTTTTAATAAATTGAAAAGGGTTAAGCCATGACTTTATATACTAATGTTGTTGGTTCTCTTGTTTTTTGTTTGCTGTAGCTTAATGTTCATTATTAATACTATTAATATTATATGATGTTAATTTTGCATAATTTATGTGCTCTTTCTCTTTGTTGTTTGCTTGTTCTACTATAAATTACTGTTGCTTGTTTGCCTTTATTGCTGTTACTGTGGTTGTTGTTGTTATTGTTGATTTTACTATTGCTTTAAAATGTAATTTAAATGTTAACAACAGGTGTCTTTTATTAGTGGCATTTACAAGTTAAAATATCCCTAATACTTAACAGCAATAAATTAATATTCATCATACGCTGCATGCTATAAATTTTCTACAATGAAATTATAACATACTTTAGTAATGTTTTCAGCAGCAGAGCAGCGGGTGGTGGGTGGTAGTTAGGTCTCGTTAGATTACATGAAAAACAGTGCTACTTTTAAGTTCTTTACAGTTTATCTGTTTAATATGAAGTTATAATTTGCTGAACAATTAACAAAATGAAACAAAAAAAATTATTTGTTTCATTTTGTTAAGTTTTTCGTGAAACATGGAATTTTAAATATGAGTTTATTTAGAGCGGTCATATCATAGATGATATAAGTGGTTTTAAAGGATATATTTATTAATGAAAAATAAATTATTATTTTTATGGATTTTTTTGCAAAATCTCAAGCAAATAATTTACATTTTTACGAGCATATATTTCCACCATTTAAGCTAATCCAAACGAGTTTGAAGAGATTTTGCACACATACCATCGGGAAACTAAATTATTCAAAAAACTTGGCACAAAATTAGGCATAAACAATAAATTTATTAATATTTTTCGATAAACTAATGTTGTGTGTCATATATATTTAAGCTTATTTTAAAAAATTCAAGGCTTATAAAAAAATAAGCAAACTTATATTTAATATTCATATAAATTAGGAAACAAAAGACAAAAACCTTACAAACAAATTTAACTAAAGCAATATGATTTCACATACTCTTATTTATTTAAATTTTAGTATTTGATTAATTATGATTTTAACTTAAAGGAATATTTTTCCTTATTCTTGGATATTAATACTGCAGAAATTATGTCTGGTAAATTTTTAGGATACTAAGTTCAACTGAATTCAAAAATTGTTTCATTAGATTTTTAATTGTAATTATATTAATGAGTCATCTGTTTGTAGTTGTTAATTTTTGTTAGAAAACTCAAATTTTGGGAAGAATTTAATTCAATACAAAATAAGGGTTTTCATGAGAACTCTTAAAATGGCCATTTGTGCAATTGGGCAAACTTGCGAGATTTGTTTTATGAAGCCCCTTTTAACCTTTTGTGCAAACAACTTATGTAACTTTTAAGCAAACGTCAAAAACTTAATTAAATAAAAATTAAATAATAAAATTTAAAGCAATTTAAAAATTCAAAAACATTATTATAAAAATAAAAAGTGTGTGTGCATGTCTAATAGTACCTAAAGAAGTCCAAAAAAGCAAGAAGTTGATGTTAACAAAATGCACAATTGCACAGCTTAAGTTTACGAGTCAAAATTATTGGGAAAACTTAACAGGTTTGTGTAAATAAATTTCGATACAATTTTTGGCATTTTATTTACGAGAGTGTAAAAATGCACAATTGCACAGTTTGCGAGACTTTTCAACAGTCTCATGAAAACCCTTATTATGTTGTTTTTTTTATAAATTTTAGATTTTATGTGCTTAGAGCTCAAAATAAAAATATATGTAATAAAGCAATTTTTTTTTAATTTTTGGGTAAAAATTTCTGCAGAAAATATAAAAATTTGCTGTTATGGTTATCAATAATATATATTAATACATTTTTATATCGATCGTTAAGCCTTTATTCAATACTTTGATACCGTAAAGACACTCTTGAGGCAATGAAACCTTAGAACAAACGCCCCTGGGAGTTTATTACTACATAAATGGCTCGCAACTAGGCGAAAGAACAATCCTAATTTTTTCATAAAAGCACTGGAGATCGAATTTTAATGCTACCTACTACAGTCTTCAAGTTTAAAGTTTATGCTATCACATAGGTTTGTAAATATTAGGGCTACAAATGTCAATATATTCACCTACAGAAATCGGCAATTAGGACAATCAAAACGTACCAGGACCATTTTAGATTGCAAGAATATGATTGCCGATTACAAAATATATGGCAAAGTTTGTCTTGTAGTGATGTAAATCCACTACAATGCAACTGGGAATAAAGTTGCAAGTGGAATGATAGAAAGGGCCAGAACCTTGCGGACAGTAATTGTGACTAATACAAAGCCTTTCAAGACAGCGAAGATTGAGTTATAAAATTGTGCGGAAATGGTCCACAGGACGCGATGGAATAGTGATATTAATACAATTAATCTAAGCAAGGTTGAATCAAATGAAGACATAACAAGCAATCTTAATGGGACACTCTAATTTATGAGAAAATTTTTACCGGATTGGAACCACAGATAAAAATAAATACAAGGCGTGTATGTATATTGGGATATATGAGACAATAAAGCACTTTTCCTGTCATTTTGCAGCCTTCGCTCAGCCTAGATCTCCCTGGTTTACATCTGGCATTTCTTGTGAGTGATTTGCTCAAAAAAGCGTAACCAACTAATTAGTAATGAAAAACTATTTGTTTTAGACATGAATTTATTTATTTAAATAGTTTGCAATCATATGGGATTCTATAAAATTGTATGAAACTATTTAACTGAATAAATACATATCTGAATAAAACAGTTTTTCATTAGTAATTAGGGGTTACGCTTTTTTTATGCTTGTGTGGCACATGGCACGTATATGTAAGCCCGACCTTAGACGCATTGACTGGAAAATTTTAAAGAGACTAATTAAATGATACTGAGTTCCCTTAAAGATTGGGTTCGTTTTTAATTCACATGGATTATGTGTGTGTCCTTGGCAGACCTGGGCAAAATGCATTACTTTTGCATTAGCATTAAATTAAAAAAAAACCAATGCAAATGCAAACTTATTGAATTAACACTAAATCGTATGATTTTAATGCATTATTTTTTCCATTGAATTAAAATCCCCTCAAAGTAATGCATTAATATTGCATTGGCATTAAATTTGATATTTTTAATGCACTATTTTTTGCATTGAACTAAAATCTCCTCAAAGTAATGCACTAATATTGCATTGGCAATAAATTTTATATTTTTAATGCACTATTTTTTCCATTGCATTAAAATATCGTCAAGGCAATGCATTAATATTGCATTGGCACTGAATCACTCGTAAAAAATGCACTAATTTTGCATTAGAACTAATGAAGTAATGCAATATGATTCCATTGTCACTAAAACATATTGTGCACACAAAATTAAATAAAGGGTGAACAAAACAAATGAAGATTAAAGAATACAATAAAGTTCACATTGAGGCCACCTTCATATAAAAAATATTCATTGAACATACATATCGCACTTACGGCCCTTTTCAGAATGTACAATTAAAAGCGAAGAGGGACTTTAACGAGAAGTTTTGTATAAAGAACTGTCAGTTAAAATTCACGTTAACTTTTAACCATACATTGTGAAAAGGAAGGTTAATCAACAAGGGAGTATTAAGTCAAAATTTTAAAATTTTCAGTAGAGACGAAAAACTGTTTGTGGTTACATTTTAGGAAAATTTAAAAATGCTCAATGCATTACCTTATTTAATGCAAATTTCCCAGGTCTGGTCCTTGGACATACTCGTATTGGTTCTTCTCTTGAATCTTACTTAACTTAACCTTATCCCATAAAAAGCCTTCTTCCTCCTCTACCACAATTTTTAATTTAAGATTCAAAAAGTAAAATATTGGGTATATAACATAAACATATACTTATATCATGTTTCTGCAAGTCTGGAAAGTGACCCGTCTTAATTTTTTTTATGAAAATCACTCAAAAAACTTAACGATTTTTATATATATTTTTGACTAAAGTTGACTTTCATTGTTGCATTGTAAATTTATGTTATATATCGATATAACCTGTTCTAATTTTTTGCAAAACAAAAAAATAAAATGCTAATTTTTTGAATTACGATGAACCGAAAAAAGATAAAACGAAAACAAATTGAGTGATACGTCAAACATACAAACTGAATGGAATTTTAGTACGTTCACTTATGTCAAAATCCAAACGACGAGTTGGGCGTTTACAGATGTGACAATTCGGCCATAGCTTTTGATATTAAAACCAGCATTTTTTGGACTACTCTGCTTTTTTATAAGACTAACTAAGGGTTGGAAAGACCGTATTCTTAACGCCTTATTTATAAAAAATATTTCAGTTTTATTAAGCGCTTATTTGACATATTTCTGTGGAAAATTTATCAAATAAACCTGTAATAAACCTAAAATATTTTTTATGAATTTGACCGTTAGTATATAAAATTGATACAATTAAATATATGGACAACTTTATGCTGAAAAAACCTTTCACCTGGCACTTCAATGGTTGAGATAAGATACACTATCTGATTAAATTGTTCTTTAATAAACTTAAAAAAGTTTCCTAAAACAAATTGCTGCTGATATAATTCTTAGCAAAGTTTTAATAAATAATATTTATTCCGTTCATAAAAATATGAAATGATTATTTTTAAAATAAACAACCTTATCGAAAAAAAATAATATATTTGTTTTTGTATTAAAAGGGGTGCAAAAATAAAAATTGTGCAAGAGACAAGTTACATAACCACTCAAGTTTCATAATAATTGAATGTCAAAATAAATATATATAAAAAATCAAATCATAAGAAATCTTACACCCCACATGGGGTGTACTTATCAAAAATTAATGCTCAAGGAGACAACAATCACACTCCCCACCGGCAGCTTACTAAGATAAATGTTAACCAAGTCATATTCCCTTTGGGTGACTTTGAAGAAACAGAGTATAATCAAAATATTTTTTTATTAAACTGTCTTAAACATGCTGAAGCATAAACGTGTTCTTTTTTGCTATCGGTATTATGTTGCTGAGAATTTTATAAATGTGGGTGTCATAATTTTGTTAGTTTATTTAAGGCGCTTAAGTATATGGGGGTGCGTATGTGTATATGTGTGTTTTTGCTCATGATATTAAAAGCGTGATTGCTTAGTGGTGTTACTAATATCTATTAAAATTCACCAACTGGCTCTTGGCTGCGCTTTAACTTTTGGTCGTCTGCCATAATCCTCCACTGTTTTTGTTAAATTGTTGGCATTTGTTCTTACTTCCCTCCTCCTGGTGCCTGATTATGTCATTGCCTTCATCATTTATCTAAATCTTATGACTGGTTGTCATAATGTTTATCAGTTGTTTTTACTAACAGTTTTTACTGTAAGACCAAAAACGATTTATTGTTTTTGTAACAAAAAGATTGAAATTTTTTCTTGTATTTTATTTTTGTGTACTTTGACAAACAAAGTGCTGAAAATGTGTTGGTTTATTCTGTTTTTCTATTTTAATACTTCTAGTGCTTATTGCTGACGTTGTCGTTGATTTTGCTGGAATGTCTACAATACTTGTCCTTAACGCAAAATCATTTAGAAAACCACTCAACAGTATTTATATTTTGGTACGATTATCCATTTTACGAGTCATGGCTATTTATTTAAACGGATTTTTACAGCTTTTTTTCTTTCGCATATCTATCTCTCTCTCTCTCTCTGTCTGCTCTTTAGACTATTTTGATAATTCAAGCAGAGATTTTATTTATGGGATAAATTAAATTTGAATTTGTTTGTTCTTGGGATTATTTGGGGCTAAAAAAATGATAATGTTAAATAAAAAGTTTTTTTTTATAAAAAAAAACTCAACTCATGTCAAAAGACATTCAAGTGTTATTGTTGTTACAGTTTAACTGATAGATAGAAATAATGCAGCAAAGATTTGTTTTATTTAGAAAGAAAGAAAAGAAAGCAAAAAAACAAAACCTGTTGCCTACTTCAAGGAGTAATATGGGTTATTTAAATATATTAACGGCCCTTTTCACAATGAACAATTAATAGATAACAGGGACTTTAACGGCAAGTTTTGTATGAATAACTGTCAGTTAAATTTCACCAATTCCAATTAAATATCAATTTATGTTTAAAAGTTGTATTTATTTTTATTATTTTATATATAACTTTTGAACAAACATTTATTTTTAAACAAATTTTAAGTAACAAATTTTAAGCCTGTTACGGACTTCATACGGAATTTCACGTTCTCATATAAACTATATGTAAAAAAAAGCTTACAGATTACAGAAATTCAGTTTGGACGTACGGACGTTTAGAAAAGAAAAAAAGAAAAGAAAAACGAAATCTGTTGCCTACTCTTAGGAGTAAGTTGGCTTATTTAAATGTATTGAGTCTTAGGACCACTTTCACAAATTCTAATTAAAACTTAAGTAATATTTAAAAGTAGTTTTTTATAAAAATTATTTCTAAATAACAAAAAATTTTAAATATTAATTGATTTCAAGAAAGAATTGACGAATTTGGCGTTTATAGTGTTATATTAAATGTTTCTGAATGTGTTTTTTATAAAATAAATATATTACTTTGCTAATTTTTATTAAATTGTCTCTTGTTGTTGTTTCAACATAAAATTCTTAAATGAAAAATTTCATTTTCTATGCAAAAATAAGCTGCTACAAATACTAATAAAACTTAATCCCCAAATAATAATTAAATAATTATTTTCCCTTCTTTGCAGCTTTTGGTTGCCATCATCCTACATTTGGAGCTCCTGTTAACTACCAAAATTGCTTTAGAACCAATAAATTGTGTTAAAAAGAATTTAAAAGTCAGGGGAAAAAATAAAAATCTAGAGCATGCGATGCTAAAATTTTTAGTAAAAAAATTATCAAGAAATTAAATAACAACTTAAAGAAAAATATAACAAAACTTGCGTGCTATTGGGAAAAAAGTTCAATTTGCGAAAAATAATAATTACAACAACTATAATTATGTGAAAAAAATAAACATATTAATGGACGTCTTGGAAACAAAACAAAACATATTAAAATAACAAACAAAACAAGCCAGAGAAATTATTGCGCCGACACATGAAAATATTCAACACAATGGAAGTGTTTTTGTTAGCTAATCATATGATGTAAGTGAAAATTTTCTATATATATTTAAAGCTTTTTATTTTTGTTAAAACATTAATAAGAGATTTATTGACAGATTCTTAAAAAATATCAGCCTTATTTATAAAAATTATTATTATAAAAAATTTTTAAAACAAATTTTCATGCACATTTTTTTGTTAAGCTTTTATAAGGCCTCAATAATTTTTATAAAAGTTTTTGATTGAGGAAATTTTTGGTTGAGATTTTTTTTTAGTAAAACTGCAAGAAAATAAGAGAAATCTCCACATTTGAAGAATTTTTTTAATTAGAGCCTTTAAAAATAAAATTTTCTTTAGATATTAATTTCCCAGGTCAGCTACGTGCAAACACACACCTTTTGATATTAGCATTTGAGTTTAAAAGCTTTGAAAGCTCTTACAATTTGTCCTTTTTTCTTTGTAAAGTAAGCAGCAAGAATTTTTGTTGTCGGGATTTGATTGGCTGGTGTGCTCTCGTTGATGTGAAAGCACAAAGATTTTTTGGAAAAGCTCGCACAAAGTGCATATAGCTTGGACATAACTTATCTAGGTATAAACTAATTTATTAGCATACTTCTTTTATTTTAATACAAATGTTCTTATTTTTGTCTTTGAAACAAAAATTTTAAAACATGGCGACACCATGACTTTCAGTTCTACCGTCTAAATTTCCCTAAATATATAATTCTTACAGTCAGAAAATCTAGAACAATCAGTAATATTAATTTTATGTTTAATTTTTTGAGTAGAATTTGATATTCCATAGAATTAATTATTTATAATGACTGTAGTATAGGGATATATATTTCATAAATATGTTCTTGTATTTCTGCTTTATGTTTATGTAATTTGCTTTAGTGTTTTATTTATTCGAACCAAAACTTTAGTTTCAATTATTTTATGATTGTTTTTAATTATGGCTTATTTAGAAAGTATTTTAATCAGATAAGTATTTTCTTAAGCTATAGTGCTTGTGACACAATTATTTTTTTCCCAAAATAATAACAACGTGTTCCCAAACTAATAACAACGTGTTTTTATGTTTTTTTTTAATTAATGGTCTAGGAATAAAATTTCCTTAGAAAAAAGGGTTAAAAAAGGATTTGTAGTTGCAGAGAAACTAGTAATTAAAATCCAAAAGAAATTTTTTTAGTTAAGGTGAAAAAATACAAATATACAAAATATTTTAAAAGGAAAAGAGTTTCCAATAACTAAAATTATAAAGGAAAATGGAGAATAACTGATTTATTTCTATGACCTAAAAACATTGTGATGAAATCAGTCGTTAAGAATTTTTTTTTACGAAATTTACAATCTTAATTATTTTTTAAACAAGACCTAATCAAAACAAACTATTAGCACTACTTAATTCAGCGTAGTCAAATTAGATTTACCCATCATGTCTCCCACTTGTTAAATTTTTGAACTAGAACCGTCTTATTAATTATTGTCTCCTCTTGGAAGTTTATCATAAATTAGAATATTGATAAGAATAAAATATAGATTTCCACCGTTCAATATACTTTATGGGTTATTAAAGACACGAACCATGTGGAGAGAATATGTTTTTTGTTGTAAATCAAAATTTTTTTATTTAAACAATTTTGTACGAGTATATATGTGTGTTTCCTTATAAATCCTGCAGAAGTAGTTAAAAACAGGTTTATTGCATTTTTATTTAAAGCGCATTCTATGCTCAAGCCATATAAAACACTTAGCATCAATTAAATTTAGAAGCAGTTATATCCAAATGATTCTCCTGAAATTTCCTTTTCATTAACCTCCTTTGGCAAAATATTGCAATAAAAAACTTAAAATGCCATGCCTATGAAAAATTAAATTGTATTTTATGTACAGTCGACTCCGCTTCCGCTTATTTCCAGTAATAACCAAAACCGATTTTTTTTTTGTTATCCGATTTTTTCTCTAAGTCGTAGTTCGATTACTGATATTTTGTTGCAGCTAACGTACTTTTTAAAATAACTACAATATAATAGAAAAATACAATAAAGTACGTAAGAGCGAAAAGGACAAATACATTTTCTGACGGACAAGGTATGCACAATTTTTAAGCCTTAAGTTATGCGCTCGATTTCTAATAAATAAATTTGTCATTGTTTATTTTTCACTAAAGCGACGTACGTTTTACACAAAACGTAGATGTTGGCTTGGTATTGGTTTTCAGTAATACGATATTTTCAGTAAAGCGATGTTTCACTAAAGCGAAGTGAATAAGACTAGCTGCACTTAAAATCAGAGCGGGGATTCCTGTGGATTTCAGTAATCTGATTTGTTTCAGTAAAGCGTGTTGTGGTAAAGCGGATTTTACTGTGCTCTTGCAAGTTTAAATGACGAAAGTTTTCTTGCAGCGATGTTTTATTTTATTCTTTAAAATATAGATTTTTTTTAATGTTAAGAAATTGTTCTTTTAAAAATGTTTTTATGTGCCTAGAAGTATATTTAATAACTGAAAAAAAAACAAATTTCAAGTACACAAACCTAATGATCTTCTTCCTTTTGGAAACAAAGTCAACTGGGACTAATATCCATAATTTGTGAGCAAATACTATTGAGAGCTTAGAAAAACGAGTAGTGACACTTCCTTACAAAAAATGATATGTATTTTAAATGCAAAACAAACAAAACAACAAAATATTTCTCCTATCAACCTCTAATAAAAAGCTTGCAACCAACATGACATATGAAGGCTTCTTAAAAACTTCTTAAAATAGTTTTTTCTCCTTCTTATAGATCAGCTACGTTCAAGCTATATGTACAATGTGCAAACTTTTACAAAAAAGCTTTTGTGCTCTCACACCGCTTGCTCTTGCCTTTGCAAAGAAACAAGAATAAATTTAAGAGCTTTAAAAGCTGTTTACCTCAAATGCAAATATCAGTTTATGTCTGTTTGGACAACAGCTACGTCAACGTCCTTAACAATTAGCATTAAGGCATAAAAATATCATCTATCTTATTCAAGCAAGGAGGGATGGTTTGAAACTTAAATATTAAACTCTTGCTGCTGGAAAATTTAATGTTGATTGAATTTACTGATCATTGTTCTTTCAATTGCAGCAGAGTTATTTTATTTTAAAAGTCAAACAATCGCCTTAGAAAGCTGGCCTTAAATCTGTTTTTTTTTTCCAAAATCTTATCACCACAATCGACACAAGAGAAGTATTCATTTTTAATAGTAAATGCAACAAACAACTAATGCTGGCAACATGACAAATTGACACAAAACCTCTAAAGCTAACTTAAAGGCCAAACTGCCTAAGCCTTAAGTGCTAAAAAATAAGAAACCAGAAAAATATAACAGTCGGGCAAAAAAACCTTACAAAAAAAAAACAAGCTGAAAACATGAACCATAATTCCAGACTCGTTAAGTAGTTTGACATGCAATCTGGTTAAAATGAAGTTAAACTGGAACACAGCAAACTTTGCAATACACCACAGTAAATATTATAGCAAAAAAAAAACATATTTTTATATCAAATAAAATGAAATTAAAAATATGCAGCATTACTTCACCACTAGACTTTTCACAAAACGTATACAAAAACTCTCTTTCATACAAAAACACACACAAGAGCGAAAGAGTTAGCTGCATGCATATGCACGAAAACTACTGCAGTAAAAGAATGTCACTAAAAGTGCGCCAAAGAAGGCTTGTTTAAAAATTATTTATATTTTCTCATCTACTTTTGCAGTTTATTCTTGGGCACAGACGTTGAACCCTGGAATCCCTTAAGCCTTGCAGCAAATATGTATAAGGAATGTTACATAAAATAAAATAAAAGAAAAAATATGGAAGAAACAAGCATGACCCCAATTTTAATATACAATTTAAGTTGCGCTGCAAGGAAGAAACAAATTTTATATATGCCTGATTTTTTTTGCAGCCCAAAGTTATGCTAAAGATATTTTGCTTTAATACAAAATATAAAGGATACATAGTTTTGGTTTAAAAATGTCATAAATTTATGTTGAATTATGCAGTAGAAGGCCTCAGATAAAAGTATTTCAGAGCATAAGATTGTGGGAAAATTTTGAAGGACGAAATTAAAAGAAAAGAGTTTGAAAAATTTATGAAGCATAATCTTAGGGGAAAATTATATTTTATCGATAATTGGAAAGTAATATTATATTATTGTCAAAATTCAACCTTTGATATAGAAAAAAATAAGGCACTTTAATTTAGAATACATACTTATAGGATAAAAAACAAGACACGCGTTTTTTTTCAAGGTAAACTAATATAATTATAAATACTTTTTCATTTGGATGATGGCTCTAATAATATTACAGTTCTTTTTAGCTTTTTTTTATTCTTAACACATTTGACTTTACAGAAAATGGTAAAAAATCAATATTTTGCAGAGTTTGAGTTTTTCTGAGCTTTGAGAAGAAAAAAATTCTAAAATGTTTATAAAAAAATTAATTTTTCAATTTGATTCTATGAATAACTAAGAAGATGATGGTGTTTCAGTATCCGACTTCGCACACACTACCTTTGGGTTGTGGTGAATTATACCGGCTTACTTCGTTTCAACATTAGGTAGGCTCATAAAAAATAGTTGTGACGTGATGGAAAAAACCAATGGTATTGTTTGTTTTAGTTTACTACATAAAAATACGAGTATGAAAAGTGGAATGAATTTTTGAAATAAAAATAAAAATTTAGATTTTGTGGGGTTATGTGATCTATCAATAATTATTATATTATAATCAAACGTTATCGAGTTCTAAATTAAGTTAGCGTGACCACCTTTTCTAGATGGTCATATTAGCCACGCCCATTAAAAAAATCTGTATATGATAAATAAAAACCAAAATCTATTTTCAAATAAAGGCATTAATGTCCTTATATTACACATATTTTTATTCAAAATAAATTTTTTAGCAGAATAGTGTTGTTTTCTCGGAACCAAAAATATTTCAGCATATTTTTAAGCTAATTTTTCTAGGCAAATAAGACGAAATATGTTCTTGTACTTTACCGGTAGGAAAACGAAAAAAATTTTTTTTCCTAAACCTAGTTTAAAAAAGGAGTTATTTAGTACAGGTTTTTAACTTAATTAGAAAGGTCTGAAAATTATTTTCCTACGAATTTTTATGCGTGAGAATGCGTGAGGGGGAGTAAACATTTAATATAAAAAGAATAACAGAGAAATCAGTACATTTTCACTAATTTTTATTGCGATAATCGTACCAGCTATAATAAATATAACGAAAATTTAACGACTTCATTATTTAGTAACATATTTTAACGATATTCGCTGTTGGCTGGAGTAAAAAAAATAAGTCACAAGATCACTTTCATTGAGTTTTTTATTATTGTTTGTGCTTTTCGATTATTTTCATAATAATAATATTGCATAAAATGCTGAGTAACATAAAGCTGGTGACTATCGAAAAAAAAAAATTAAAACATCACAAGCAAACGACAAAATATGTAGATATATATAACGATTTTCAGTTCGCAAAATATTACAGAATCCAGGTACAGGGATCTAGTCGTCGCTTTTGATAACGAAATGATTCTATAACTTTTGTCTGTTTGAGATTACGGCACTTGCTATCAAACAATGCAATAATATGGCTCGATATCGAATCAGCTAGTTATTGAAAGCGAGGATTAGATCCAGGATATTTTTAACAATTTCCAATATTTTTATTTTATCAAGTTTTGTGTGATTTCAAATAACGATTGAGTATGGTAAGTGTTCTCATAATAAAAACTAATAGTTTTTGAAAAATAAACTAAATTATATACGAGCACGTACTGAAAACCATTTTGTTATAAAATCGCAAAGTTTCAAAAACGGAAAACAGTGTTCTGCTTATCAGATAATTTATTATTTATTATTATTATATTTATTATCTGTAGAATATGAAATCTTAAAACTAAATAAAAAGCTGCAATAAATGATCGGTTTCAAAATGAAATGATTTTCTGAACCTAGGGCATAATGATAAAGTTATAATACACTTTAATAATAATAAATAATATTTAAAAGTTGTCACGCATGAGAAGGTGTTGGCGTAAGTGATAAGAATTATTTTCTTCTTCTTGATGAAAATTTTAAGAACGTTAAGGGAGAGGCTTCATAGGTTTTATTTCATAGAATCATTTGAATTGGTCCTGCCGTTTGGCTGCTATTAATTATGGCCACAAAAAGATAAACATTTTTTATTCCTTGGTGCATAAAAGATAAAAGACCCGATCTTAATTATATTGCCTTTTGTGCAAAGCTTTTCTAATCGGTGATTTTTTAAGAGCTAACAGATCCGATAAAAAAAAGAAACAATTTAGAGAAATGTATAAAATCTTTATTTAAGTCGCTAGAGCAATCTATATAATTCAGAGTTAAACCCGAGTTTATCTTAGGTATGCGGGGTTTTCCCTATAGAGATGAGCACAAGAAAATAGTCTAAAGGCGTACGATCTAGATGATCAATTCACCGTTGCTGAATGTGAAATAAACTGTTTACCGAACTCTCCAAACAATTGGACCATTGTTTTCCGTGATTTATGACATATGACACCCTTTCGCTGAAACCACATGTCAGCCAAGACCAGCTTTTTTATTTTTAGCAAATAAAAAGTAGAGTAGTAGAGGCAAAATTACTGCAAACGGTGCCCAATTTATAAATTACTGGCAGATATACCTGCCTTACTTTCCTTTGTTCGCACTTTAAATATGCATATATATTGCTGGTTTAATGCCCAATAATGTAAATTTAATGTGCAGTTTTATCACACAATTCCCAATAACCGCTTCTGTAGGTCGCCCAAACTGACCGTACAATGGAGGAAGTTCACGATGCACTTTTTTACAGCTTTTGTTGAGAAAATGAAACAGAAACCCTACTGAAAGACTGCGTAAAAGAAATAAAAACTGCTTAACTGGTCATGCATCAAATTAGTTATTAAATATTGCTCCCAAGATGGTCTCGCAATGTTCGAAATAAAATTATGTATAATTTACTTAATAAAAATAATAAAATAAAAAAATACAAAATGTCAGTTCTGCAGGGAAAAGGAAAATATGAACCAAAGTACGCTCTTAATGTTTTGTTATATTAGCGTATTATTTTTCAAAAATGTCTACACTGTTTGAGGTAACGCAAACAGGTCCTCCACTCCTTAAAATTGTCGTGCCCTCTTGTTAGAGGTCTTAAAGCATGGCCAACTGTGTGTTTTTTTTTCTGTGTATGTACGAGTTTGTTTTTGTGTGTATGAAGAAAACCCAGCAAGAAAGCTTAAAAAATTGGTTTAGCAATTTTTTTTGGAGTTAGAATAAGGAATGAAACAAAGACTTGGTTCCTTACAAAAATATAGCATTGAGTAACCAAGCATTTAAAAATAATGCACCCAATTACCTATTAATTCTTATTTAAAAAAAAATAACTCAATATTCTACCAAACTCCTTTAAGTCAAACTCTCTATAAAAAATTCCCTCAACTGCTCAATCTAGAAAACAATAAAAATCAGTCATCAAAATTATATAAATTAGAACACAAATAACTTCAAGGTCTCTATTCTATTTTGTTTTAAACTTTAAAATTTTGATTACAAACATGTACACACAATTAGGACATAAAAAAGGCAACAAATATGAACAAAAATTATTCGAGCAGAAGAAACTTTTTAACGCTTGGTAGTTTTTATATATTGTTACCATTTTCAACCCAGCTGTTTAATTTGCTCTAATTTTTTGTCGTAATCTTATTGTTGTCATAACAAATGTCAATATTGTTTGGTACACATTTCTTGCCCCCACCATTCATTGTTATCCTTATAGTCTTTATCTCTCTCTCTCTCTCTACCCATATCTCACACTCATTGCCATTAGTTTATATCAAACTTAGTCTTGCTTATTTTAGACCTAAGTTTGCCCATAATAATAAGCTTCGGACAAATTTAATTCAATTTGTAAAAATAAAAAAATTTCCCACCTAACCCACCCTCTAGTCTTGGTGTTTAAAATGTTGGCATAAATTGACGAACTTGGCAAATTAAAATGGCAGAATAAGAGAAAAGGGAATAAAAATGGTAACCAAAAATTTTCATAGTAATCTTGGTAGTTTACTGCACCAAAAACCAAGCCAAGCCAAAGAGGTGCAAAAGAAGAAACATAAAACAAAAACTGAATAGACAGCCAGCCCACCACCAGCAAACAAATGGGAATAAACTTTACGCATAATGTTAAAAAGTTAGTCTGAGATAAAAAAGTTTTTTGTTTAAAAAAAAAAGAATTATCTGTTTTTTTTAATAAAAATATTAAAAAGTTACATTAAGGATTTAAAGTGGAGCTAAAAAAATGCAAAGTTTTTCAATTGCTAAAAATAAAAAAAAATAGATTTAATAAATTAAGCACAAAATATTAAGGACATGAATGTATAAAAACTTTAAGCTTAAAAAACTTTACAAATACTGAATTTTACAAAAATATTAGAGTGTTGGTAAAATACTTGGGGTATTCAAATGGTACTCATAAATTAACACGTCTGAAAGCAAAAAAAAAAAAACGAAAAGATATGACTGCTGTGAGCGACCTCTTATAATTTACAATTACAAATATTGTACTTATTTGTATTTTGGTTGTAGCACCTTTGTGCATTGCTTACTCACTCTCTCTCTATCTCTTTCTCAATTCCTTTGGTAAACTCCCACACATTTCTACATGTAGTTATGACAAACAATAAACATAGCTGAGGAAGTCTTATTACTTTATGACCTTTTTGTTTGAGCCAAAACAACATTTTTTTTAAACTATGTTAAAATGTTGAGACATTATGACACTGAGGACACTTAAGACACTCTTATGAATATCCCATATGTTAAAATGTTAAGACAATGTGACACGTAGGACACTTAAGACACCCTTGCGAATACCCGAAATATTTTAGGGAATTTTTGCAAGTTGTAAAAATAAATATTGAAAAATTTATCTGAACAATAACTTTAATATTTTTTTTTATTTGACACCTTACTTTTACTTAAATAAATAAAAAAAAATTAAATAACGAGCACATATGGAATACTGCTACTTAATACTTTAAAATGTTATTAAACCTACGTATATTTTTCTTGGTTTCTACTTTTATTAATGTTTGTAAATATTTAATGTACAAGGCCATAAATTACTCACATTAATTCATTATGGCTTAAAACAAGGCCATTTAATTTATCTACACGTAGCTACAAATCAAACATATGTACACTGTAAATATGTCACACATACACCTTAAACCTCTGCTATACATAAAGAGATATTAAAATATTTTGTTGGCCAAGAGAATTTATGAGACTCAAAGAAAGCAACAAAAAGTTCAAGCTTTATGTTAAAAAGAAGAAATTAAAGAATACTGAAATATGTACTAAAAGTCCACACCTTTCTTTTCATATTTATGTATGTATATATGCTTTTGAAAACACTTGTATTTACATACACACGAAGTACTTTTAATTTGTCTTATATATACATATTATGGATTTCTTATGTACTTTAAAGAGTATGCATGCATTAAAAATGACTTCAATTAGCCGTAAATGCATGGTCTTTTTAGGGTTCCGTACACCAAAGGTGAAAAAAGGAACCCTATTGTTTTCGCTACGCTGTCCGCCTGTCCGCCTGTCCGTCTGTCCGTCTGTCCGTCTGTCCATCTGTCCGTCTGTCCGTCACACGGTATTTTCTCAGGAACCGTAAGAGCTACGGATCTGAAATTTGGACAGAGTATGTAGAACCTTGGCCACTATAACAACAAATACATGAGAATTAGAAATTAAAGGGTGCTCCAAAACGATCGACGAAAAATGTTAAAATCTCATGTAATATACATACAATTGTATGTACATATGTATATTGACACTTGAAATTTTAAAATTAGTGTATTTTTATATAGACTACAACAATAAACATTAAAATATTAAAAAAATTTAAATTAAAGGGTGGTCCATAAGTTAATGCAATTTTGACTGTGTAATTTTGAGAAATTGCTATATCTTGGAAACCGTAAGAGTAAAACTCTTGAAATTTTCAAAAACGGTAAAACTAAAAAATCCGAAAATTATAAAATCACCAAACCGAAAAAAATCGCCAAAACCTGAAAAAATCGCCAAAAATTAAAAAAAATTGTTAAATCGAAAAAATCAACAAATTAAAAAAAAAAATTTAGCACTAAAATAAATCGCCAAATTTGAAAAAATCGTTTATATGAAAAAAAAAAATCGCCAATATGAAAAAAAAACGCCAAAAACCGAAAAAAATCGCCAAAACGCGAAAAATGTGTCAAAACGAAAATAATTGTTTATGTAAAAAAAAAATCGCCAATATGATAAAAAAATTGCAAAATTAAAAAAAAAATCGCCAAATTTAAAAAAAATCGCCAAAACGAAAAAAATCGCCATAAATTAAAATTAACGCCAAAAACCGAAAAAAATCCTCAAAACGAAAAAAATGTGCCAAAACTAAAAAAAATCGCAAAAATAAAAAAATCGCCAAAATAAAAAAACGTCAAAATAAAAAAACGCCAAAATAATAAAAATCGCCAAAATTAAAAGAACTTCAAAAACCAAAAAAAAATCGCCAAAACGTGAAAAAACTGCCAAAACTCAGAAAGCGCCAATAAATTGAAAAAACCCCCAAACTAAAAAAAAACGCTTAACACCGAAAAAACCCAAAAACGAAAAAAGTGCCAAAACTACAGTTTATACTGTTCGTATTGAATTACATATCTCGTGCCCGTACGGAACCCTTCGTGCGCGGGTCAAAATCGCACTTCACTGCATTTTTTATACTTTAATTTTATTTCATATGTTTTTCACAAATATGTACTATCTAATGAAGACACTTGTGGTATATATATATATATATATATATATATATATATATATATATATATATATATATATATATATATATATATATATATATATATTATATATTTAATGCATACATAAATGCATTTATTTAAAAGTTTTTAGTAAAGATCAAAGTATTTAAAAGTTAAAAGGTACTTTTCTCTCCTTGGAAACATATCAAAACGTTGAAGAAACATTAACTAAATTAAAAGCAACATTAATTAAATTAAAATAAATTTATCTGTAAATGTTTTCATAGTATTTTTTCCCCGAAATTAAAGTCAAGTAGGTTTAGTGAGTCACTTCAAACTGTTTCCACCGGAATTGCGAGTGATTTGTTTTTCAAATTTTCGTACTCAATTTATGCGTGTACTTTATAAAGTGGACACAGTAGCTGTAAAGTGAATTGTAACTACATGAAGATGACAATTAAACAATTATAAAATATTCCTTAATGTATTTTTTTGAAATTGTCAATCCATATTGCTGGATGGCCCAAGAATGGAACTTGTTATTTTAAAATAAGTAAAGGGTTACATAAATAAATCCAGTTCAAATAATAGTTATTTCAAAATGATTTAAAATAAATCAACTACTTCGAGGTGAATAAATCATATGAAAAATGTAAGTCATAAGTAAATTAACATTATTTGTACAAATCATCATGGTTTGTCTAAATCATGCCGGTGAAAACATGCTATAACATGCATAGCATGTAATGTAGGTAAGCTATCAATAACTAAATATTATTTGATTCCTCTTTATTTTGACACGCTTTAAATTAAAGTAAAATATTGAAAAAAATATTAATAAAAAAAGTTATAATTTTCGACAACAGAAATTTTTTGATATTCTGCAAGGGATAAGAGAGTTCTTTAAAATAGATTTATTGAAATTTATGCTCCATCATATTACCTCATGAACCCTTTAAACAATAATTTTATTCAAAATTTTGCTGAACTAGACATTATATTTTTCAATTCTGTAGGTTTTGGATTAAATTATCTCAGCAGTTTAAAAAGTATTTGCAGTTAATTTTTTTGAAAGCTCTATTTTTGTTAATTCTTAAAATATATCAACCCAGCTAAAAAAGTTATATATGGTCCATATATTTTTAATATATGAATGTATATAACTATATATGAATATGTATGAATTCATGTATGGAAATGTATGGGATTGTACATGGCAAAACTATTATATATGAACTAATATATGGACTAATATATGAAATGTATTATGACATATGAGCTCATATATGAAAATTTAATTATGAAGCTCTTCATATGCGGATCCATATATAAATATAAGATTTTATATATGGAGCCATATAAGAATGTGTGCATACATGATATCTCACATAATATCGTTTTTGCAATCAAAAAAACTTGGAATCTTATGAATGAAATGACTTTTAGTTCGTTTTGAGTTATTTGTCCAAACAAATGTTTCATTAAATACAACCTCTCTCTCAAGTCTAAAAAAATTTCATTTTAGTAATTTAATTTATTGCACAGCAGTGCGCTTTTGTGAATCAAGAGTGTATGAATATGAACTTTGCATACTGTGGAGGGAATTTACACATACATGTATGAAAATATATGAATATATATAATCGTATATGCCCATATACCCTCATTTTTCGGATCCGAACCATATATGGCATATCATATATGCTCCATACATATTTTTTTAGCTGGGAAGTTAATTTTATTAATTAAACCACCAAATCTAGATAAAGTCAATGTCCTTAGAACAACTAAATGCTTCAAAATCATGTGTTCAATGTGCCAGTTTTTACAAAAGATCGTTGTGTTTTCACACCAACATTTGCACAGCAACCAATCAGATCTTAGCGACAACCTGTGGTTGGACGTACTTTCTAGAAGACCTAGATATATACACCTACATACGCACACACATAAACATGAACCCAACCACACACATTTGTACATCCATTTATACGGACATCATCGAAAAAATTAACAGAATACTTTATTTTTTAACAAAATATTTTATAGGTGGAACTTTTTTTGTGTTGTTTGTTTTCTGCAACCTAAATGGTCGACGTCAGTCCCTACATAAATATGTTAACTAAAAAATCTACGTAGGCAAGGTTCGTTTAACCTTTTCTGGCAATGATTTTCCTTCATATATATTTCATCTTAATTCAACATGATTGACAGTAATCTTCAAAGGAAATTTTTCTTTATTAAATAACTTTATTTCATGTTTATTCAACAATCCCGTATACCCAGAGAAAAAACAAATAAATAAATAAATAAATAAATAAAATAAATAAGTAAATTAATAAGAAACATTAACGATAGTCTATTGATATTGAAATTTCTTATTTCAATATGGAAAAATATTAATTTATAGTATTAATTTATTAATTTTATTTAGTTTTGAGTACCTCAATATACATTTTCTATTATATCGAGGGCTTATATTCAAAAAGTGCTATGTGCAATTCTTGAATATTTTGGTAGACAAAATAAAACTGTTAGTTTCTCTAAGTCTAAGAGTAATAAATGTATTTGATTAACATAAGTATAATTAATATGTCTTCTGTAAATGGTACTATTCACCAAAATTAGTTATTAGCCCTTGCACATTGAGAAAATAACAGTTTTTTGCGCTCTTCTAAAATTTTCAAGCCATGCAGATAGCACTTTTTGAGTATAAACCCTCGATATTAAAAATGATTGAATTAATTAGACGCGTTCTTATTTTGAAGTTGCAGCTTTTCCCTGAATCAAAATGAAAAATCATGTTGAATGAAAGTCATTTCAAATTGGAAAAATGTAAATTTCATACTAAAATTACACACAGAACCATGTTGAATCAAAGTTGTTTCAAGTTGAAATAACATGAATTTAATTAATCCACTCATTGTATTTCGTTCATTTGTATAATGTAAGAGGCATCAGAAAAATATTTGTATGTAATATAATTGACTTCCCCGTGCAAAATTTGATCTTCAACACGCTAACCGCACCTGCCAAACTTAAATATTCTTCAGACACACACTGAATACATATCACCTTGATTTCAACTTTAATTCAACGTGATTTAATATGATTTTAAATCAAAATTTTTGCATGGTGATTTTATATGCGTATTTTTTTCTGTGTGTAGAAACCTTAAATGAATAGTACTCGTACTAAATTGTTTGATTAGCTTTTACACAAATTTCCTATACATGTTTACTGCATATTTGTTAAAACAATGGGTGAGATCGAATCTATAAAAAACCAAAGAGAATTGAGGAGCTTAAAAGCAAAGGGTTACAAGTAAAAAATAGAAAGTTCTTTTTATTTAAGCTTCAAGTTTTTTTCCTGTTAAGTTGTTTATAGTAGCAAAACTTTCGAACAGTACAGTTTAGTTTGCGTCATCATACAGTTCTAAATTTTTATAGAGTGATAGATTTTAGTAGTAAGTGTTGATTTCTGTATCTAGTTCGATTTACTTTTAGTTTAACTTTTATGACCTTTAATTGTAAATTAGTTATCCAAAACAATACTAGCATAACGGAAAAATATACTGTTATCGAAGGCCACTTCTCTTCCATCACCAGCATCCATATGTTTGATCTACCGCGTGTGGTATTGAGTAAAAGATTTCTGTGTCGCTTTTGTAGTATGCAGTTGTTGTTGTATTTATAACTGCTGTTGTCGTAATTTGTTGTTTAAAAATTATCACATCTATTTTAGTAGTGAAATGTGTTTCAATCAAACAAACAAATATTACAATATTAATTTGTTAGTGTATATGCAAGTTATTATTTCAATTTTTTATTATTCAAACAAAAAAATTATTTAATAAAAAAAAGGGTAGATTTTTAGCCGCATTCATAAAAAATATTTCTGTTTAACAAGAGGTTTATAAAACAAATTTTCTATGGGAGTTTGAATAATATACCTTTTATTAAACTAAAATAAGTTTTATGAATTAGTCCCTTTGTAAATACGTTTTTGAAAATACGTTTTAAAATATGTGTGGGAAAAATATTTTTTAAACGAGTTTTCGTTATTTTTCATAAAGATTTTAAACTTTTAGAAATTGCATTTCCTACGAAATGTACCTATTAGTTACAAAAAAGTCTAAGGTCAATGAAATATTAATATAATTTGCTTTTTTAAAATTCCTTCTAGCTTCTAAGATTCTTATCTAAATTATGACTAAAGAACACTGTTTTAGGATAATTAGTTAAAGCAAATAATTTTATTGAATTTTAAATAGCGAAACGATAATGCAACATTGCTCATGACAAAGAAAAGTACACAAAATATTTTTCGGCTCTAAAAAAGCCAATTAAGAAGCTCCCCCTTCAAACTTATTTTATTAATAAGCTGAAAATTTTTTCACTTCAACAGGCCTTAATTTAGTACTTCAGTATTAAAAAATTAAAAAATATTTCTTTTTATTACAGCAAATTAAATTATGTATAAAGACAAGCAAAATCCAGACTAATTAAAGGTATTAAAATGCTGAAAGTTATCATCTGTTTTTATGTCAGTTATTACATAGAACTCTGAAAATTTTTGAGTGTTTTTTTTTATTTTGCTCCACACACTCTAAATTCGTTTTTCTTTTTTTTAATTTTATGACTTTATTTTGTTAACTGAAATGAATGTATACAGCAATGAAGTTTTTTTTTTACTCTGCATAGCTACCTATGTTTTATATATATATATAAATGCGTTTAAGGCAAAACTGGGGCAAAGTAGTTTACAGTTTAGCTTTTATTTTCCTAATTTACCATAACAATAATCAACTTAATATCATTGCCATGCAAAGTGGATTGTTTGCCTAGAGTAGAAGCAAAAAAATTAATCTTATAAAACGGCAGTTGCAAAAGGCAAAATTTATGCAAATTATGAAAGCTAAAAATAAATAGATGTACATGGATGTTTATAAGGCTAGAAACAGAGCAACTTGTACATAACATAAATAAGTCATAGTCTACGAAAATATTTTAAATAGTGTAGTCATAGTCTACCAATAGTCTGGTCATAGGTTAAGATAGTCTCGTCCCAGCTTATTAAGAATCTAATCATAGTATAGTCATAGTTTGGTCACATAGTGGTTATTGTTTAGTTAGAGTCTACTAGTCATATTAAAGTCATAGTCTGTTCATAGTCTGTTCATACTCTTGTCGTAAACTGTTCACAGTCTTTTCATAAATAAATCATAACTAAGTTACAGTATGGTACAATTTTTATGATAATATAGCCATATCCTATTGAGAGTCTAATCACAGTCTAGTCATATTCTAGTCATAGTCAATTTATAGTCAAATCATAGTCTAATCATATTCTAGTCATAGTCTAGTCATAGTCTAGTCATAGTCAAGTCATAGTCTAGTCATACTCTAGTAAAAGTCTAGTCATAGTCTAGTCATAGTCAAGTCATAGTCTAGTCATAGTCTAGCCATAGTCGATTCATAATCTAGACAGAGTGTAGTCAAAGTCTAGTCATGGTCTTGTCATTCTTTAATCATAGTCTAGTCATACTCCTGTTATAGTCTAGTCACAATCTAGTCGTAGTTTAGTCATAGTTTACTCTGAGTCTAGTCATAGTCTAGTCATGGTCAAGTCATAGTCACGTCATTGTCAAGTCAAAGTTAAGTCATAGTCAACTAGTAGTCAAGTCATAGTCATGTCATAGTGAAGTCATAGTCTATTCATTTTCTAGTCATAGTCTAGTCATAGTGTAGTCATAATTTAGTAATAGTTTAGTCAAAGTCTACTCATAGTCTAGTTATAGTCTAGTCATAGTCTAGTCATAGTCAAGTCATAGTCTTGTCATAATCTAGTCCTATTCTAGTCATAATTTAGTAATTAGTAGTCAAGTCATAATCATTGTCTAATCATATTATGATCGAAATCCAGCTATATTTTAATAGTCTGCTCATACACATTCCGGTCTTAATCTGGCCATATTCTAGTCAAAGTCTTGTCAAATTAAAAAAATCTATTTAAAATTGATATTTACAAGTAACCAAAGGAGGCATTCAATTTCATTTTATATAAAAAACTTTTAGCTTTATATTGATTATGATTTATCTCAAAATAGATGAAGCATTTTTTATCACTATAAGAAATATTTAATTTTTCTCTCTTTCCCTCTTGCACTCTCTGTTCCTCTTTTTTTACATAATATTCTCGTTGGCTGCCATATCCTACATTTAATAGCAATTTCTTTTTTAGATAAAAGCAAAATAGAAAATTTGTTTTATATGGCCGTAATGAGACCTAAAAACTAAATTGTTTAACAATAACGTTAGTAGAATGCTAATGTGATTTAATTTTTTCCTCAATATATTTGCCATTTGTATTCAGAAAATGAAGAAAAAGCAAAAAAAAAACAGTATGAACGAACAAAAGCAGCTTGTGAAAAAAAGGAAACAATTTAACGTTAACGCATACAATAGCAAAAAATTTTATTATTTAACCAACATAAAGACCCCTTAAGCTTTGGCTAAAACCTCTAGCCTCTAACGTATGTTCTAAGGTTGAAGGGGAAATAATACGGTAATAAACGTAAATTTTATAAACACACAAACACTCACGTACACGTTTGTGTATATTTGTGATAGACAATAACAAAATCTAGAGCAACAACCAAATGTGGCAACAATTTTGTTAAAACTATAAGTCAAATTGACCTCAACAGGTTTATGTATATAATGCTGTTGTGTATCAAGAAAAAATACATTAATTTTTTTGCGCAACATTAAAACGAGCTTGGCATATTGATAGCAAAATTTTATTTGCTATGAATTAAAGTAAAGTTAAATTAATTTGCAAATTCATGAAAGAAAAAAAAATTCAAGAGTAGATTAAACATGTAATAAAAAGAATGTGTGTGTGTGTATGTTGCCAATGAAGCTTTAAGGGGTCGTTGGAAAAGCAATACTTCCTTGTTAATTCTATTTGAAGTTAAGCTAAGCATTTCAGCATAGGATTAGCAGAACATAAGATAAAGGGATAATTTTTAAAGAGCTTATTTTTTTTGGGTTTTAATTATTTTAAATTTATGGCATTTTCTTTTCTGAGGAAGCTTAAAGTTTTTTTGTTTTAAAATAAAATTATGTTTAGGCGTTATTATTTAAGAAGTTCTATAAAAAATTGATAAATTTCATTTAATTTCATTAAGTTTAAAATTTTTTAACGCACTAATAATCCCAAATTATTATTTTACTTATTCAGTAAAATATTTTTTTTATTAAAAATACATTGAAATTGGTTATTGAGGGGTTTAAGTGGATTCTATACGTATTTCACTGTTGCTACTGCAGATCATCAGGGAATTTATCCCAAAGTTTCTTACAACAACTTGAGTTATTATGTTAAAAACTTTTATTTAAACAAATGAGATGCTAAACAACAAATAACAAAGTTAAACAAGAACTCAATAATCAACATGTTTTTTTATTTTCTTACTTTACCATTATTCATTTAATTTATTTTAATTAATTTCTCAATAAAAAATAACATTTAGTGCGGCTTTACAAAAATGTGTTTTACTTCATTTCTGAACAGTTTTATTTTTGTGACTCACCATTGACAAACCGTGCTTTTGTGCATTTAATTTAATTTTAATATTTTTTAACATCGTTGCAGTTTCTATCGTGTTAAGTAGGGAACATATTAAAGACATCAGCCAATATAAACCCTGAAACATAGAGGCAAGATGCCTCTAGGTTTTGTGAATCTGGCATTTTTTACATGATTATACTTTTTTAGGCATTTTTTAGTGAACAAAATTTTTATAGTAGCCCTTAACAAGTCTTAGTGGTGAGTATCAATATACTATACCATTTTCCACATGCTACGATACAAGACCATTTGCACAAGACTGTGAATTGGGTCAACATCAGCGTTGTCAACTTTCAAATTTCAAAACGCAGCAAAATGGAGAAAAAAGCGAGCCATTTACAAAAAAACGCACCAAGCCTAGAATTTCTTTTTTTATTTGAAAATATTTATTAAATTAATAATTTTGCATTAAATGCATTATTTTTTTTGTAAATGAGAATTTTTTTAGAGTAATTGAAGTGTCGGATAATTAAAAAATATTTTAGAATTTGTTCATATGTAATATACTAAATATCTCGACCAAAGAAATATATGACTTATGCAAGTTTCATAATTAAGGGCACATATATTAATTTGTAAAAAATTAGACATTTTTGTACATTAATTTTATAAATTCTGCTTAAAACTTTTACAAAAAGAGATCAAAAATTAATTATTCCAAATTAATAAAGCTAATATTTTCATCATTATTGTTATCATAGGGTTATAAAAAGGATTTCATATCACATTGTGATGTTTTGTAAACATCATTACTATTAATATGGTAATTAACACTATCAGGAAGTTGGTAAAAGTTTCACAACAAAAATTTTCTGGTTTTAACCCACTGTCGTGTTCAATTTGCGTTGGTGCCACCAAAAATTTAAAAACGCACCAAAATTTAAAAAAAAGTGCACCACGCACCAAGTAAGGAATTTTTCGAGCAAAAAATTTTAAAAAGCACCCAACATGTTGCGAAATGCACCAAGTTGACAGCGCTGGTCAACATATTTTATTAATAGATGGTATATAAAAGAAAAATAGAATGCTTACGAAGACTTTGAACTATTTTCATATTATTGCTAAGGCATACTTTTAAAAATTTAAACAAACTCCGGTATTTGTTTGTTTAATCCAAATAGAATAAGAGTTCATCATATTTTGACATTTATTATTCAATAAACAATCTTTTAACATTAGATTCATATAGTAAATATTTACATAAACATAGTTAAAAACTATCATTTATAGTTACTACCAAATAAAACAAAATTTATGAGAGATCTTTATTTGAAAATAATACTTTCCTATTAGTCCTTAAGTTCCAGATACAAATTTTTATTCACGCTTAATAATTTTAAACAAGATATTAAAAACAATAACCTTAAACAGCTTAATAATGGTAAAACAAATAGTAGCAAATAGTAGAAGAATAAATTACTAAGCATAGCATTTATTGAGTGTTAATTCTTAACAAAAACTAGCAAAATAAAACATACTAAAATGAAAAAATTATTATAATAAAAAAATTAAATCTACGAAAAAAAACTCCAAGAATGTAAAACCATGTGGTGTAATAACTAACCATTATTTATAAGGAAATAATAAATGTAGCATTCAGTAACACAGCAACAATAGAGATAACAAGTAAATGGTAAAAAAACTTTAAAGCTCATTACTGCTTCTATTGTTGCATGTGTTAAAGGAATAACCAAAGAAAAAAACAATAAGCAAAACAATTAAAACCGCAAAAAGAAACCAGTACAAAAAATTACATACAAAAATAAAATAATTGCACTAACACTATACTAAACGCCCACGACCGGCTAACGACAAAAAAAATGCTTACCAACGACCAACAGATAACAACAAAACGCATCCTGGTGCCTTTTCTGTGCATCTTTCAATTGCTATTTAATGTTCTTTTTATCGTGTTTTGTGTTTTAATATTATTTTTAATTTTTCTTGCAGTAAAATTAAAACAATTAGCTAGTTGTCCTTTAGAATTTCCAGCTCATAGATAATTATTTTTAATTTGATGCAACTTGACTTGATTGGCTATAATCTAAGTATGAGATGACTGTGAATTCACTTTGGCTTCACTATGATTTGACTTTGACTTGCCCATGACTTCACTGTGAGTTGATTTTTGCTTGTCTTTGAATTAATTATAACTCACCTGTGAATTAAATACAACTGGGCTATGAATTGATTATGACTTGACTCTAACTTTATTTTGATTTGAGTATGCCTCTACTATGACTTCTCTATAACAAGACAATGACTTTCGATTAGCTTGTCTGCAGAAAACTTTCAGAGTCTATGGTGGTAATGAGAGGCTAGCATCGCTACCACTCAGCCACAGGAGCTGAGTTGATTAACTATGACCTAACTATGACTTGACTATTAGCTGACTATGACATGATTATGATTTGACTATGACATGACTATGACTTGGCTATTACTTGACTATGACTTAACTATGACTTGACAATGACGTGACTATGACTTTACTATGAGTTGACTATGACTTGACTAGAAGCAGATTATGACATGATTATAACTTGACTATGTCTTGCCTATTGTTGAATATGACCTGACTATGACTTGACAATTACTAAGCTTTTATTTGACTATGACTTGATTATGAGTTGGTTTTGACTTTGACTAGACTGTGACATGACTATGACTTGACTATGACATGACTATGACTTCAATATGACTTGACAATGATTTCAATATGAACTATGGATTCCTTATAACTCGAACTTGTTTTGGCAATCGCTAGACTATGGCCTCATTGTGACATGACTGTTACTTAATTTTGACTTGAAAGTAACATAAAATGTTCTTTCAGCTAAAATATTCTCTACAAGCTGGAATTTGGAATTTATTATATGCGTTAGGTGCTCTAATTAATATGCCTTTCGATGTGCAAGTTAGTTTGCAAAACAACTTTAACTTTTGCTTATTTTATTACTTGAAAAAAATTTCTTCAAATATAATTTGTTAAATGTTTACCCTTAAAAATATCACTTGTCTGTCTTACTTCTTTTATTTATTCTGTAAATAATTTTTTTGCACGTTATAGAAGCTTTTTTCATCCCATAATTTACGTTTTGCTGAAGGTCGTAAATAATAAATAACTTGTTTTTTGGTTTAACCGAACATTTATTTATTAATAAACAAATAACAATTTAGAAATGTCCTTTGAACGAGATATTTAGGCTTGCCAAAAACATAATAAAATAAAAATAAAAACCATACTGGCAAATAAGGTAGACAAAAATATGCAAAAAGTTATAATGAATTCTAAAAAGGCAAAAATAAATTTGAGTAATTTTTTTCTTACACAAATTTCTTATATTTTTCTATGACTATGAATGATGTTGTGTTAAATCAATGGCTTGTATCCATTTTCATAAGGCTATAAATTATTAATAAAAAAAATCATTTACTGGGTAAACAAAAATGATTTCAAAAAGTTTTTTTTTAGCAAAGAAAAGGGCGTCAAACTGATTTTTATATATACTCAACACAAAACTTGAGTAAACATGGTAAATTGTATTAAAATTTAACCAGCCGTAAAGGAAAAATTTCTGCTTTGAACTAACTTAGGCTATAAATTGTAGAAAAAAAAAGAATTAGAGCATATTGGGAATTTGGTTTAAAATAAATCTTTTGGTGTTGGCTCTTTTCGGCCTTGGTAGTAATTATGATTTATATAACAATAAAAATAAGTTGATAAAATAGTTGGGCAATCAGGGCGTATGATTTATATTAAAACAACTGACTGGTGATACGTGACGTATGAGTAATCGCTAGAAGGATTTAAAATAAGGAAAAAATAACAGATATTAATTTGTATAATAATATATTTATATTAGTTTGGAGACTTCTTTATGTCTTAAGTAAAACTTGTGGATTAAAAAAGCTGAACAGAACGAACACCTGGATTTTTGCTGCTTGTTGTTGTTGTAATTATGTGTGAAAGACTTACATACATACATATGTATGTATGTGCATTTTTTGTATTTATTTCATATTATATTAATGTTTACACATTACTTTTTGTCTAACGAATTATTTTAATTTTTATACGTAATGTGTTTTTTTATTTTCCCATTTCTGTTACGATTTATTTATCTAAATATTTAGGTCAAACCAAAAGTTTTGAAGTAAAATTACAGCCTGCTTGTTGACGTTAGAAATATTAGCGTTTGGTTAAAGAACATTTATACAAGTTTCCTTTAATCTATTATAGAAATTTCAGGATTTCCATCTTCAATGTCTCACAAAAAATTTTTTTGTTATTTACATACACATGAGGAAAAAAAATGTGTATAAAATGTTGCAAGATTTTTAAATTTTTTTTTATTTTTCAGAATTTAGTTATTGAATTAATGCATTTTGAGCTTGTTATAATTGACTAAAAAAACAGTAGGAAAACGTTTCAATTAACGTTAATTTTTATGTGGACAATAAAACAGGTGTATACGAAAAATAATTAAAATTAAGATGCCTTTTTAACATTAAAGCAGACTGTCAATGTTTGCTACAAGGCCCATTGTTTTTAAAATCGGCATATATTCCTTTAGGCATGGATGATACTAAATTACTGCACATATCTACTGGGATACTGTAATACTCATTTTTAATGTGTTCTGCAGGAAAGTTTGATTATGATTTTAGTAACTGTATATGAATTCGTCTACTGGACTGTCGATCACTTTATATCCCTCGGATGTTCATACAGGTCTGGCCAGACAAAATTGATAACTAAATGTATATAGGTTTTTATTATAGCTACCAATTTTCATGACTTCCACAATTATATTGCTTCAATAACACTGGAATAGTAAAATTTTATATTTTATGTATCTAGGCTAAAAAAACTTAATTTAAAGTACTTTCAGGAGTCGAACGCACATGGGTCTGAGCAGACCCAAAAAAAAAACTTTCATGAAATATGTATGACGGTTTAATAAAGATAATAAAACTTCTTGCAAAGGCACCTGCAGAAGTCAACATTTCAGTTGATGCATAAAAATCATAGTGAAAACGATTTTTTAAATTCAATAGGGCATTGATGATGGTGAGCGATTGCATTGAAATTGACCCAGCAACAATTTTGCTTCAAGGTTTTTACTATTATAAAACAAAGGTAGTGCTGACAAACCTGGTGATATCGCTGCTGATTTTTGTATGGCGATTTCTCTGTTTGGAGCACTACGTTTTTGCTCAATATTAAATCACTTCTTTCCTATAGTTTGCTTCATATTTTAAAGCAAAGTATGATGCGCTTTATTGCCCTATTTCTTCAAAAAATATTAAAAGTTTTTACTGGGTGAAGTACACCCACTTGGAGTTCGAAAAAAATTAAACGACTTGAGGCAGAAGTGTATAAACTAATGTCATGACCAACGCCATGACACCGATCAATTGAAAAGATGCAAGTCTGATCAAATGCTGAACTATTATGTATATATAGTGGGCGTAACCTAATGAATCAGATGTTGACATGATATTCTTGAAAACATTAGATATATCCTTGACGTTTTGAATTTTTTACAATTTACTTGATATCCACGGTTTGGCCTCATTGATCATTTCAATGCAGCTGAATCTGGCAAAGGATTAATTTGTCATTTGATTGGCATGACAGCTGGTTACTTCAGGTGTGATGGAACAGAAAACTAAGCCACTAACGTGGAAGTTTGCTTACATAAAGCATTCAATGAATATATATTTTAAGTTTAAAATTTGTTAACGCACTAATAATCCCAAAATTATTATTTTACTTATTCAGTAAAATATTTTTTTATTAAAATACATTGAAATTGATTATTGAGCGATTTAGCTGGATCCTATGCGCATTTCACTGTTGATTATGCAGATCATCAGGGAACCTTTACCCAAAGCTTCTTAGAACAACTAGAGTTTTTATGTTATAAACTTTCATTTAAACAAATGAGAAGCTCAACAACAAATAACAAAGTTGAAACAAGAACTCAATAATCAGTTTCTATGAGATCCTGACATTCCGTATGAACTTTGTACCAGGCTTTAGAATTAATTTTTTGAGTTTATTTTGATACCCAGGACCAGGTAGTGAAAAAATTCTAAGCTATTTCTGTAAATGTTACAATATCCTTGAAATCTTTAAAATTTTTCAAACTTTCATTTATATATTTATTTATGCAGCTCAGACTTACAAAAATTTTAAGTGGCGACATAGAAATGTTTTTCCTTGCATCAAACGGAGCTGAAAATTTAATCTTCACCCCTTTTATTCTGCTGTTGCATTGATTTTGATTTGTGTTTTTTTGCACATAAAAAACAGCACCATTTGTCGTATACATACAATCGTTTTCCAACGATTGATTTTGTAATTTTCTCTAGAGTATTTTTTTACGTGATTCTTAAGTGCGTTTTGTAGCTAGTGGAATGAATATGATCATACATTTTTCTTTTTTTGTTTAGAAAAAAATATATAACAATTATAGTGCTTATACAACAGCATCATTGAAATACAAAAAAAATTTGTGATGATTATATGGTGTATTTTAGCTGCTATGGTTGCTGCTACTGCTCCTGTTTCTAGTGCTGATGGTGCTGTTGCTTCGTGTGTAACGTAATGCATAAAACTTTATATGACATTTTCAAATAATAGTGAAAAAAATATATTGTATATGAACAAAAGTAGAAGAACTGGGAATTGTTATTTAAAATACAAATAAAAAAATACTACAAGAAAAATAGAAAATAAAGAAAATATATTGGAAAATAGTAAAAGGAGAAGAAGCAAGCTGATGTTTTGCACATACGTATGCAAACATATCTATATCGATATCCTGATTTTCCTTTGAAATAACACATACAATTGAAATTTTCAATTTTTTTCTTTAACGTTTTCTGCTTTATAAATATATTTTTTAATATGATTTATGTGTAACACACTCAAACATACACACTCGCGCGCAATCATATATGTATGAAATTTTCTTCCTTTGAGTATTATAAACGTACTAAAAGAAATCACTATTAAAATCATTTGACTTGGAAAATCATAATGTAATAATATTATAGAAAAATTGTGGAAAAAAATAATGCTAGCATGCATATAAATTTGCTCAATGAATTGTCAATATAATATATTGATTTTAGCGTTATGACATGAAAAGGAAGCAACGTAATTGAAATAATAATAATAAGTTTTTTTTTATAGTTTTAATAAGATAACGAACGGAAATTCCTAAGAGAAGCACGCAAAATTAATTGTATGAAAGATAAAATTTTAAGTTAAGTAATTGTTATACAAAAGCCATGGAAAAATACAAATGTATGGTGCAAGATAGGGAACAACGAAAATAAAATTAGAGGAAAAATAAAACGGAATAAATGAATTTAATGAAATAAAACTAAAAATAAGACTGTTTTGTACGTACAGGTCTTATATTGATATTTTTGTTAAATAGATTTAAAAATTTCGAATTCGATGTAATTTCAACTTTACAAACAGTCGACTGTATAAAAAATGTTTGTGGTGAATTTCACGAAAATTTTGTAAAAAATCTGAAACTAAAGTCCGGTTTGACATCATCAAGGTTTTATTTTTAACTTTTTTCTTCTTCTGTTTTGAGCTTTCAGCCGATTCTATACATTTCAGCCGATGCTATACCAAAAATTTTATCCTTCACCTGAAATCTTTAGCACCATTTTCCTTTTTTTTTTAATCTAGAACACAAGCAATAAACGGTTCTAACCAAGATTTTAGTAAAGAAGTACACTGTGTCACTGTGTGCTAGTATTCTGTGTTACAGCACACTTTTTCTAGAGAAAAGTATACTGTGTCACAGCACACTTTTTCTAGAGAAAAGTATACTGTGTCACAGCACACTTTTTCTAGAGAAAAGTATACTGTGTCACAGCACACTTTTTCTAGAGAAAAGTATACTGTGTCACAGCACACTTTTTCTAGAGAAAAGTATACTGTGTCACAGCACACTTTTTCTAGAGAAAAGTATACTGTGTCACAGCACACTTTTTCTAGAGAAAAGTATACTGTGTCACAGCACACTTTTTCTAGAGAAAAGTATACTGTGTCACAGCACACTTTTTCTAGAGAAAAGTATACTGTGTCACAGCACACTTTTTCTAGAGAAAAGTATACTGTGTCACAGCACACTTTTTCTAGAGAAAAGTATACTGTGTCACAGCACACTTTTTCTAGAGAAAAGTATACTGTGTCACAGCAAACTTTTTCTAGAGAAAAGTATACTGTGTCACAGCACACTTTTTCTAGAGAAAAGTATACTGTGCACACTTTTTCTAGAGAAAAGTATACTGTGTCACAGCACACTTTTTCTAGAGAAAAGTATACTGTGCACACTTTTTCTAGAGAAAAGTATACTGTGTCACAGCACACTTTTTCTAGAGAAAAGTATACTGTGTCACAGCACACTTTTTCTAGAGAAAAGTATACTGTGTCACAGCAAACTTTTTCTAGAGAAAAGTATACTGTGTCACAGCACACTTTTTCTAGAGAAAAGTATACTGTGTCACAGCACACTTTTTCTAGAGAAAAGTTGACTGTGTCACAGCACAATTTTTCTAGAGAAAAGTACACTGTGTCACAGCACACTTTTTCCAGAGAAAAGTACACTGTGTCATAGCACACTTTTTCTAGAGAAAAGTATACTGTGTCACAGCACACTTTTTCTAGAGAAAAGTATACTGTGTCACAGCACACTTTTTCTAGAGAAAAGTATACTGTGTCACAGCACACTTTTCCTAGAGAAAAGTATACTGTGTCACAGCACACTTTTTCTAGAGAAAAGTGTACTGTGTCACAGCACACTTTTTCTAGAGAAAAGTATACTGTGCACACTTTTTCTAGAGAAAAGTATACTGTGTCACAGCAAACTTTTTCTAGAGAAAAGTATACTATGTCACAGCACACTTTTTCCAGAGAAAAGTATACTGTGTCACAGCACACTTTTTCTAGAGAAAAGTATACTATGTCACAGCACACTTTTTCTAGAGAAAAGTAGACTGTGTCACAGCACACTTTTTCTAGAGAAAAGTACACTGTGTCACAGCACAATTTTTCTAGAGAAAAGTATACTGTGTCACAGCACACTTTTTGTATAGAAAAGTCTACTGTCTTACAGCACATTTTTCTTATAGAAAAGTGTAATGTGTCACTCACTGCACAATTATAAAAAAAAGTATACTGTGTCACAGCACACTTTTCGTATAGAAAAGTCCACCGTTTTACTGCCCACTCTTGTTACAGATGAGTCTACTCCATTAGAACAAACTGTTCTTATAGAAAAGTCGACTGTGTCACAGCAAAGACTGTCACAGCACACTTTTCTTATAGAAAAGTCGACTGTATCACAGCACACTTTTTTTTACAAAAATTTAACTGTGTGACATCATACTCTTCATTCAGAGAAATTGGCTGTGTCACAACACACTTTTCTTAGAGAAAGGATGACTGGGCAGCAGCACAATTTTTTTTATTAAACAGACAACAGAGTTTCAGTGCACTTTGCTAATAGAAAAGAGAAGATCTTATCGCATCACATTTTCGACTGTGTCACACCAAAGATAAATAAAAAGATTTTTGCGAAAGAAAAACCGAGAGTTTTTACAATTTTGAAATAATTAATAGAGTTTTTTTTAACAATTGATGGTGTCAGTTTTGAACAGCTTTGATCAGGTTTTAATCTCTGGAGGTATGGAATTTGAATCAATTTTACAGCAGCATGAAAAATTCGTGTTCAGTCTTATAGATAAATTTCTAACTAAGATAATTTTCTAAGATATTTCTCATTTACTCAAAGATCGTTATAATTCAGAATAGGGAATTTCTGAACTGGTGAAGCAGAATTCATCCTCGTATCGTTCTCCATATTGTATAAAAATTTAGTACAAATATCTTGTTTACTGGACTATTGATAGAAAATTTCTTTTTTTTCCATTAAGGAGTATGTAAATTGAAAAGTTTCAACTCATTATCTTGCAAACTGATTTTTTGGAGTTATTAGGATTTTTGAGTAAATGAGAGATAAGTATATTTTAACTCAAATTTTTATAAAACCTCTTACTATAATTAGCCACTGTGCTAAAAAAAATAATTCCAAGTATTTTTAGTGTCTCACTCATTTAATTCCCTGCTCTAGTGAAATATTTTTTCTTGTGTTATTGACATATATTTTTAATATTTAAATAAACTCACTTGCGTACAAATAAATAAATAATTTATGGTGACAAAAAAAGAACAATAAAACGAGCAGACTCATGGAAGAAAGAGCTGAGGGAAAAACAAATTTAAAATTTTATTTGTTCTTATAAAAATTTTTTATATCAAGATTTTTCCATAATACCATTACATATGCATGTATGTATTTTTTTTTGTTAGAAAAATATAACTTTATTTGTGTGAGTTTTACAAATTGCATTGAAATGCAATTGCGTATTGAATGAATATTTTATAAAGAAAAATATATATTTGCATAGGAAATGTGTATTGGAAGGTTTCATTTTTCTGCATTTAATGGTTAAAGTAGAGTTAAGATTTCAAGGAACTTGTGTGAGGCTTTTAGATGAAGATTAGCTTAGACATAAAAAAATATTTATGCATGAAGAAATAGTGACTAAATATTCTTTCTAAAGCAATTTTTTATAGTAATCAAAATAGTAATAAAGCCAGCTTGTTTTTTCCTCAAAGAACTTCTCAAGCTTACCTCTTAACAAGGATTTGTATTTATTTATTTATCGTATTTCACTGCATGAATTTGAATAATTGTTATCAATATATAAATTTTCATGTTTTCTTTATATATATTTTTTTCGTTTCTGTCTATCTGCAACACGATATTTTTTCTAACAAAATTTTTACTAGATAAATATTACAAAATAATGTTAACATGCAAAAAATGTAAAAATTTTTCTTTATTGTTGTTTTATGCTGTGTGTATATGTATGTGTTTTTTGTTTTTTATTTTTTGTTTTAAGTGTATGTAATCGTATTTATTTATTGTTACATTTTTTACAAAACGAATTTATGGGTCACCCAGGGCGTATGATTAATAGAGTATTTTCTCATAGGAAAAATATAGAAATAAGTAAACTCTCTCCATTTATAAACATCATATAAACAATCCTAATATTTATGCTATAAAATATACATTTATGTATATATTTTTAGCCAACAGTTACTTTAAGGAATAATTATTGTGTTTTAAAGTGAAATTTTAGAAACAATTTCTGGAGTTTTCTTAAATCTGCCAGTAAAAACCACTGAGTAAAAAATTCACCTTGTTCAAAATATTTTTTTACTTTGAAAATTTTTTCCATTGTTTTCTTTGTATAAAATTTCAATACAAATAACAGGCTTTTAGCAGATTATTTAAATTTTTACACAAACACTTTTTTATCAAAAAAAACTTATAAAAAAAATTAACGTATTGTGAAAATTAAATAAGAAAAATATAAAAATATTTAAAATAATTCAATGCTAATGAGAAAATACAACAAAAAAATATATTAAAACATTTAAAAAAAATGTTATTTATAATTTTGGGTTTTTTTTATTGAAATTAAATTAATAAAATGGTGTTTTATTAAAAAAAGGAAAATTAAATGTATTAAAATTTATTTTTTTAGGGAAAGAAATTTAAAAAATATTGTCAATGATATTGTAAAAAAAATATATCAATGGGAATATATAAGTTTTATGTTGATTTTAAATTAAATTTGATTTAAGTTTAAAGATATTAAAATAATCCATGAATAAATTTATGCAGACATTTTTTAAATTATTTATTTGGTGGCTTAATTTTAATTGACAGCATTTAATTAGTATTTAGAGAAAGAAACCTTACAGCGTTATAGTCAAAAATAATTTTTTAATAACTTTGTAGTAGATTTTCTTTCAATTTCTTGATAAGCTTGAAAGAAAATCCTTAAAACTACATCTCCATAATTTAGAAGGAACTCTACTCAAAAATTCGAAATTTATTATAATAATATGCAACCTTAAAGACATTAGGCCTTATTCAGAAAAAAATAATTTAGGTTTACGAAACGTTTCATAAATAAATTTCCATACACAATTTGTTCTGTAAGCCTTTTGTAAACCAAAATAATTTTTTCTGAGTACGGCAGATTTTCTTTTATATCAAATTACAAGGCAGGGACATTAAAAAATGCGTATGATTAATTAATATTAAAAAAATAACTCATACGCCTCCATTAGAAATTCAATTTAATATTATTCTTCCTTATACTTTAAAATCATTTGCTTTATGTTATTGCAGGCATATTTTTCCGAATGAGATTTAATACTTATTGCTTTTTGCATGTTCACAACATTAAAACATTAATTTTTTCTAAAGCTTTTCCTCATAATTTTCATTCAAACATTAAATCTTTTACTGCTTTTGGAAAATAAAAAATTTTTATGATAATATATATCAAAATAATGTTGCTCATGTGTGTGTTCGAATAAATGTGTGCGTTGATATAACAAAAATTAAATATTCAACACTTAACATGGCATATACCAACATTTTGGGTTGTAATAACGCATCATATTTAGCATATAATAAAAAAAAACAAATTACATATTTACAAGCTCTAAAACATAAAATCATCCATACAGATGGACGCTAAAAGTCAGATCAGTAAGTTAAAATAACAGAGGGCATGTAAGTTAAAGTGCTAAAGTTACAGTGGAAAGATTATTAGATAGGCAGATTTTATGTTTTTTTAACATTAACCTCGACATCGAACAAAATTTAAAAATCATTCTATTCAATTTACACAGAAGTATTTTTAAATTTCGATCGGTATCTGATGTCTCAATTTGTCCCCAGCTAACAAAGAGCATAAGGTGGGGAAATAATATAAAACACCGCAAAACAAGCAGTTTAATTTTTTAAACGGCTGGCGATAGTTTTTTGTAAAAATTTCTTAATGTTTGCATGTTATGACTATTAAAAAAGGGGAAAATTTACCAATTTAATACAAATTTTGAAGAAAATAAATTAAAGTCTTGTTAAAAAAATTTACAACTTGTGTTACACTGTTCCTTAAAACAAAATTTGTTTTGGATGTGTGTGTAAGCTCAATATACATACACGCAAAGTCTTCTACAGACAGCGAAATTTATATATAAATACCATAAAAATACAATAATAAGAGAATTATTGAAAAAAAGAAACTCATACTATATAGAATAAAAACTGAGGTATTATTGCAACAGAGTATAAAATGATGAAGCAGTAGCAGTTTGCAATATGTGGCAGTAACTGAAAAATATTATCCCATGTACATACGACAAGTATATGAACTTTAACTTTTTTCATCATTTATGATGCCCCTTAGGCATCAAGCAAATCATAAATGTTAAAGTATGCAAATGAATATAAGGGGATTGTTGCTGCAGTAAAAATATATGATACGTGTATTAAATTGGTTTTTTGCTGAGTACAGTAGGGGTTAGAATTGTCAGTAAGAATGTAATATTAAAAATTTAAATTGAATTTGTTTTAAATTTGTGGAAATAAAGTTAATAAATTGAATAACTGATATTTATCAACTGCTTAATTCAGTTTCGATTTGGAGAAATTTTTGTGCATATTAATGCTGCAAGTATTGCTTCTGAATTTGTTTTTTTTCTAACGAGCCAATTAATAAACTCATAACGCATTTAAAAAAAATCTTGCATAGAAAGAGTAAGATATATATATATATATATATATATATATATAAATAAACATATATAAACAATCTGTGAAAAAGCTCACGGAGAAACGCCTATATATTATAATAAAGCAATTGATGTTTGGAGTAGTAAACCCTTAACCAACTCTAATGAATAGCAATAGAAATCCTAATATATCAAGATTAAGCCATGACACGCATGCTTCTAAAATACTTATTTTGATTTTTTCGCTTGCACTTAGGTGTTATGAAGATACAACTTAGTACATTCTAGACCGATTTTAATTTTTTTGTCCGAGAGAATGTAGCTTCCCATTGGTCCCAAAGAAAAGCAATTCTCGTATTCCATTTCATTAAAAAGATTATGGTAAAAAGCTGACCTTAATAATTGATAGTAGCACAAGGTGATAGACATTAAAGTTTATGATACTTTTCATCAGAAAATGCAGTATTTATTAAACTATTTCATAATTTGTTTGCTTGTCTTCTTAAAATATATCACATTATTAAAAAAGAACTTTTAATTTCAAGACCAAAATAACTTCATAAATTAATTTGAAAAAATCGATTTTTTAAAAATCAAAGTGAGTATTTTTGTTAATTTTAGAGCTATTACAAGGTTTTGTTTGACTGAAATAAACTTCTACTTCCTTTGTGTCAGCAATTGGAAAATTGAAAATATCGCTATTTTGTAGGCAATGAAAATGTAGTTCCTTCAGAATGACTCCCAATAAATATTATCTACATAGCTAACATTTTATTTTCTCCTACTAACAGAGTTAAGTATTATTGCAGAGCATTTTTCAGTCAAATCTGCGCTTAGTATTTTAAAATTTATAATTTCCAGTTCCTACTTTAGGAATACTTAGCGCCATTGTTACGAGTATGTATGTTTGTTTTCAAATTAGGTTTTTTATCTCATATAAAAATGTTTAATGGTTAATTATATCAAGTTTTTGCCATTAATATGAAAGAAAAAGTACTTACATTTAAATATTCATAATATGTGTATTGCATATCACAAGGACTTTTTATTATTACATTATTATTATTATTTTGTTTTTTTTTTGAAGAAAAATTTAAGGTGTTTATTTTAGAGGCCTCCAGTTTTTATCCGAAGAAAAGCACAAAAAACATGTTTTATTTGTGATGAATTTGTTTATGCTTGCAAAATTTTTTTTACCAGTTTTATGAGAATATATTTACAGTCCGATCGATTTGGAAGAAGCTTTAGAGTGAAGTCCATAATTTGCTACAAATTTTAGTAGACGAAAAAAAATTACAAACGTTGCCAAAAAATTTTTGAAGTCCTGCACAAATTAGTCCAGCAGTTCGTTATTCCTTATTACTCATTTAATGAAAGTTTCTTTTAATAAATCAATTATTGCATGATCCTGATTGAGTACTGACAAGTTAAAGATCCACACATCCAATTAATGGAGATGGCAGTAGTCAGTATATTAAAAGCTTCAGGGATAAGGAAACAATTTTAGATTTTGTAGACTATCAGCATGATAACTATTTATATTAGTTTATTTAATTATACCATCTACTTATTTTTACATATTTCGTTTTGCTAATTATTATACCTGTCATATTTTGTATGGTTTCTATAGTTTAACTACTTTGAAATTGTTTTTGTTTGCAAAGATATCATTCCGATACAAATGGTAGCAAAATTATAACTTTTTCAAATGCATGTTTATTTCATTTTTAGCAAAATCTATCTATCTCTTAAAAAACCATCCGTTATTTAAGAATTAAAGCCACACACTGCATTCATATAATTTTGCTTTATTACTTCTACTGTGGGATCTTATTGTTCTAAATATTAATATCATTTTTCTGTCTCGCTATACATGTACTTGAGTATAAACATACATAAATCTGTAAAAGTATGTGTGCACTTGATAACTGCTAAAAATTATGCTGCTGTTATTTATTTGTTTTTATGCAAAAGTTATGTATGTAAAATCAAAAGTTACTTGTATTTATGTACTAAGTTTATCTTTAATATTAAAATATTTTTAGGCCATAAAAAAAGAAGAATTAGGGGGGGAGGAATATAAAATATTGTACGAAAAACAATGCTTATACTTAACGCATACACACACACGCACATACATATGAATACAAAATATACTTGAGTAAAAATGCATACTTAAACACAGACATACAGTTATTTTTAATATTTTTATATACATATGTATGTGCGTAAATATTGTGTATTGTATTACTAACATACACTGAAAAAAAAAAGAATATATAGTACAGGGCCTAATTTTATATAACAAAAACGCTAAGCGTTGAAAAATTTTTTATGCATTTTGGTATTGTAATTCATATTTTTCCATATAAAAATTATTGTCAACGCTTAGCGTTTTTGTTTTACAAAATTAGTCTCCCAATTAATTAATTATTTTTTTTCTATGAAAATTTTTTTTGTAAATGGTTCGTTTTTTATTTTTATTTAATCCGTGTGAAAATTAGTACGAACCTTATCAGTATTGGATATTGAGACAAATTTATTTGTATATGTGTATTAGTTATTATAGGAAGTAGAATAAAGATCGGCTTACTGGTGTCACTCTGCGTGAGTACACAGTGAAAACAAAATCTTTGCGGCAACCGAATTGTTATCAATAAAAATTTTGCGGTTATATCAACATTACTAAAATCAGTGGTAAATCTTTTATATTTTGATGTTATCAAAATTTACTAACCCATGTTATCATCATTCAATTGCAACAACCGATCAACAGTTTTTATTTTGAAAAAAAATTATAAATACAATTTTTAATTGCAAAGTTCAGCAGTTGTTACTAAAATTCGAAACATTTTATTCGGGTTTCTTCATCATTTTTATTATTTAGACATGATAAAAGCATACGATAAGTTGACCTAATCAATTTGAGATTTCTAAGAAACATATCAATATCACAATTGTGCATAAGTTGTTATATAGTTTAGTCAATTAATATTTTATCAGTCTAATAATTTTCCATTACTAATCCGTTTTCTCAGTGTAGATATATTTTTTGCCGTTTAGACACATGTTTGACTTACAATAAGTTTTTTTAAAGAAATGATTTAAAATTTAATTTACTACTTTAATAATAATCGAAGTGCAAACAAATTAACCTTACAATATTTTTTTATTATAATTTTTTGGCAAGAGAAGTAACACTCAGGCAGTGAATACTCACTAGTATTACTAGGTTTTACCTTCTTTGGGAAAGAGATAGTGTGGAAAAGACAGACGATGAAGAGAGAGGTAGGTGAAAGCTTCGTTTTTTTATAATTCTGCATTTTTGTACGTGAAGTAGAGTGCAGCGCCTCTGATGTCAATGATTGACATTAAATTTATGAAGCTGCCTTTAGAAGCACAGAGAAAATAAAATCTTTGCGGCAACCGAATTATTGTCAACAAATTTTTAGCGGTTATTGCAACATTACTAGTATCAGTGGTAAATCCCTTAATTTTGATGTTATCAAAATTCACTAATACATGTTATCATCATTCAATTCTATTATTGGTTATATTACTTTTTTGATAGTTTTACTACACAATACCGATGAATGAGGGTGCTCTTATATTACATTAGGACTAGTATCCTCTGCTTTCATCACTTGAATTTTCCGAAAGCAACGGATTCAGAGGGATGCTAACATCATTTTAACATCAGAAAAATGTGTGGTTGTATTATTATTGATCTTTTCTGTGACCGGGCTCAAAACCCGTACCTTCAGTTTTGTAGTAAACGTACTATTTCAGCCAACGTCATCCTAAATATATATATATTTTTCAAGTTATTATGGTGATTTTTTATCCATAAATTTTTTAAATTGATAGATAACCAATTATTATTGTAATTTTTATACATAAAAAACTATTTGAGGCAGATTTTGTAAAAAATTTCGTTTCTAAACGTTTCGAATTTGTATGAAAAATAACGAACATTCGTTTCAAAAAATATTTTTTCCATACAAATACAAATACAAAACGAAAAAAAAACGTTGCCTTTTAGTTTTGAGCAACATCATCAAATGTTTATTCAATAGTAAAGGGGAAACTAAACCACTTATAATGAGAAACAAGATGAGCCTAATCGCCGCAATGGGTACGCTTGCTGCACCATATTTTTTTTTCTTGTTAGCTGCACAAATTTCATCTCTGTGATTTTGAATCGACTGTAAATCATTGACAAGCATCTTGTATTTTACGGAACCTCAAACCCAAAAACTCGTAGGTTGTTAAATCACAAATCACGATAGACTGACTATGGTTTCACATATAAAGTATCAGAAAAACCTGAAAGCTATAAAGTTATTTGGAACAGATCTTCACATCAGTCCTAGCGAGATGCAAAACTCTTGAAGGTCCAACTGAAGGAGTAACTAAATATTTTATATAAAAAATGTATTACTTGACATGTTATCATAATTTTATTTTAGTTGTAAATGAAATCCTCTCGTTGATGGTTTAACAAGTTTCTAAGCCTACTACTATACTTATCGTGTTTTTTTTCAAATTTTCAAAAATATTATTATGTGAATTCTCAAACGTTTTTTAAAGTATGGTTTAAGTCTACTGACGATTTGGTAAGACAGCAATGAAATGCATATAAACATGCTTAGTCGCCAATAAATAAATTTCAAATAAAATGAAAGTATTTTATTTATATATTTATTAGTAACAAATGCCAGTGCTATATTTTTTATATTAAAAAACCATTTGTAACAATTTATTAAATACTTCTTTGACCGAAATAATATATAAAAATTTTATTTGTTACCTTTATTGTAGTGATTTTTTCTCTCGGTGTATAGTATATAAAAAATTTAGTCTACTTTTAGGCTTATTTGTATAATTACAAGAAGTGTGTTTTGTAAATTAAGTGCTTTAAGAGTTATGAGAGTTAAATGGAAATATTTTATAGAAGTTTGTGTGTGTGTATGTGTGTGTGTATTTTTGTATATGATTAAATAAAGGCCTAGCAGGGAAATATTAGTTAGAGAAAGTTAAATTAATATATGTTTATGGCTACGCACTGCTGCTATTGTCTTGTTTACAAAAATTTTGTCGTCTGTATGAAAGTCACTGCGTAAGTGTTGGCTTTTTGATATGTAATTAAAAAGAAAAAAATATTTGAATATGCGTATTTTATCAACTGTAAAGCAAAAAATTACATTAAAAAAGATTAAAATCAGCAGTCACGCAAAGTTAAATATTTGTATTTCAAATTAAGCTTTCAAAATCTTTTAAAGGAAGAGTGAACTTTAAATGAAATATAAATTATAAGATTGTTTTTTTTTTAAATAAGACACAGCAAATGAATACTTTTGTATATAGAAAATATTTAGCATATTTAACGCCATTAGAAAGTGTAGGTTAAGGAAATATAAAAGATTTAAAAAGAGTAATTAAGGGCTTAAAGAAAAAAAGTAAACATAATAATATTCCTTTATGCACGTAGATAGTCTACACATTCATAATGGCGAAAACTTAATGATGGTGGTAGACAGTTTAGCAAAAGTGCTTTCTTGCATCCATTATAACAAAAGGGTTTCCAGTTGCTCTTAAGAATGTTATAATTTAATTTATAAATAATACTTAAAACGGACCTCAAGTCGATTAAATACTCACAACAAATTGTTTAAAAATATTCAACTTGTTTAATTTTTTCATATATTATTTATATAAAAGCATTAATTGGTTTCTTTAAAATTTTCAGGGTTCAATTTTGGAAAACGTAAACGTTGGCAAATTTTATGTGAAAAAATTTAAATTACAAAAACAAAATATATATAAAATTTGTAAACTCTTTTCGTTGCTTTTTAAAAAATAAGGCCCTTAAATTTTTTTTTGAAAACTACAAATCTTAATAGCAAAATGTTTGGCCAAGTATAATTTAAGGCTTGAGTATATTCGAAAATTAATAGGGAAATTCTGTGGCGAGTATTTTTATTGAATATTTTAAAACATTCAGGGATAATCTTGAGAAAAATATACTAATACGCACTAGTGTAAAAATATTAGAATAAATGCAAAATTCTTAGTTGCAAAATTTTAAATAAACTCTTGAGCTCTTTCTATATCTAAAGTGAAAATAAAATAAATATATATATATATATATTCAAACTTTAAACGTATTTAAAATTTAATATATTTTCTGCCTTTAAAAGTTAAATTAAAAAAAATAGTATTTCTGGTTTTTAAAAGGTTTATACAACAAACTTTGTATATAAATTTGATTAATAAATCTTTTATTAAATATAATGATTTTTTATAAACAAGGTGTGCAAATAATTTTTTTGCCAAATTTAGGGACGAATATTTTTGTAAAATATTTAAAACCCTACTAAATTGGTTTAAAGATGCCTCTATGTGGCTTTTTGCGAAAACACAAATTACAATGTTTCAAAAAAAAAAAAATAATATGCTTAAAGAATGGAACAAAAATTGCCAAAAATAACTTTCAGCTAAAAAGTCAGTATAAATGAGTATTATATTAAACATTAAATACTATTGTTTTGAGGTTTTCCTTCATGAATAATACCAGTCACTTAACCCGTCATTGGGTCGGTAGTTGTGCAAGATATATCCATCATTGCGTATTTCATCATCACTATCCATGTATCACATTGTTATGGTCAAAATGAAAAATGTCATGGAATCTTTTGTGTACGTGTGATGTTGCATTTCACTCTAACGACTATATAACATAAAGTTGCACTGCTCACTCTGCAATTGACTAACAAATCCCTGACAATTGAGGAATCATAGATGATTGATATACTGACAATAAATATAATTTTTATTATTTTAATTGTTTGTTTTTTATTAAAAAAGTCACTTAAAAATACAAAAGTAAATAAAATATTTATAATGAAAGATATGATTCAGAAAAATCTGAATAACTAAGGCGATATCGATCTCTCTTTACGCCTTTTCACCACAAACGGATCTTTCTTTTTACAAATATCTAAAATTTTTAAAAGAAATATATATTTAATTAAATTTTTTTTAAATTTATTTTATTCACTATTGTTTTTAGTAATCTTCGTTGATACTTATTAATTTTAATTTTCACAGAAAGAAAGAATTGTACTTTTTTTAAAATAAAACTCGATGTTTCAAATATTTTGGCTTATGTACATTAGATGTCCCAATCTAACATACATGCTAGACTAAAGCAACTATAATTGATAAATTAGTCTATCATTACTATTGATAAAATGACTAATCACTTCACTGTCACTATTGAATTCCATGGAAAATTTTTGCTAATGTGTAAGTAAAGAAATCTTGTTTGTGTTAGTTTCAGTCATTCATTTCTAGTAGGGTTGTTATATTTACAGATTTTGTTTTTGGTTATTAGGAACTTTTGAAAAGTTAAGCCTTAAAATATAATAAATTTCCCATAACGAGCCACAATCACCAACAAAAATTAACCAACACATTTTTGGACCTAATTTTTTTTTGACGAAAATCCATTATTTACGCCCACTAACAATCAAGTCTTATAAAAAAATTAAGTTCGAAAATTATGTCGCTTAAGCTTTTTTGGCGGTTAGAAAACGATATTTGGCCGTAAGCCAGGACCTTTTAGACAAAATTAAATTGCTGAAATCTAATGTAAATTACTGCATAAAATATTGGAAAACTCCTATTTTCTTTGAAAAAAAACCCAGTTCTAATTTGATTTCTTTAACAAAAAAAAAAAATCAAGAACTAATCTTTACTTCTTCTTTTCTGCATGCCAGATTATAAACAAATTGCAAATATAGATAATTTATCCTTAGGCCGACAGGCAGTAGTCATATATTCAATTCAATATTTTTTTTTACTGATTCTATAGTCGTTGCATTTTTTTTTATTTGTCTACTTTCTACTTTTCCAAGGAAAACTTTTGTAACAACAAATTTTGCATTTATAACATTTTTTGCACACTTTTTCATAAAAGTATAAAAAAAGGAAAATCATGTAGGATAAACTTTCCTCTTCTCTTTTTTTGTAATGGTCGGGTTTATATTGTCAATACCGGAAGCTTTAAGCTGTTGTTGGAGTATTGCATGCATTCTGCTTTATACATACCTGTTAACAATGGTCAAGTTGGCTTTTCGATTTTGTATTTCTTTTTTAGATATTTGAATATCTTATCCAGGCATAACAATCATTTCTGGTTCTTTTTTTCTTAGAATATGTGGCCAATGTCTGCTACACAATGTTGCATTGTATTTTATAATCTAGTGCTGCATAAAGTGGAGCATATCACAAAAAAGTTTAGTTTTTTCTTTAGTTTTTTTTAGAAAAAAAGCTGTCATATGCAGTATATTTTATACCAAAGAAGTCAGATTTTTTAATGTCCTTTTTCTTATTTAAAAAAAAATCAATAGTGTTAAGAGCAAGAAGAGAAAACAAGGTAATTTTTCTTAAATGCATTTACACAATGACCGGTAATTTTTGATATTGGTGAAGATGGTTAAATATTTTTTAGGTGTTTTAAATATCAAACTAAAGATTTAAGTAGTTACAGGCAAAAAATTTAACCAAGATTTTATTTGATTACATAAGGCTTACTTTTATAAAAGGAACCATGTTTTTTTTACTTTCTTACCAGAATCTTTACACCAATATTTTCTGTTTACTTTTGAAAGCCCTCATGTCATTGACAGGAGGCTAATGTTTAGCCATTCAGTGAATGTAATTCTGAGCTTTTCTATCAACAAAAAAGCTTGTGTAGCAAAGGTATATACTGAAAAACATAATGAATTGAATAAACTTGTTGAGTATGTCTCAAAAGAAAACATGTGGTTCTATAACAAACTTAGGAACTGTTCGCATATTACGCCCTTCCCAAAAGGAGATTTTAGGATTTGTTACACTTTAGAAAATGTCTAATGAAGAGTCTGTAACAAGCATTGCCGATGGGTACAGGGCTTACAGTAGAAAGTAATGAAAGTAGTAGGAGTTCCAAAGTTCAAAAAAAAGTTCATACTTTTATCATACTTTTTATTATTGTGTTTAAAAAAAGTTCAGTTAAATGATACAAGTAATCCGTAAATCAATATTAACTTATTTTATACATTTTTCTTAGAGCGTTAACCTACTTTGCGTATGTTAGGCCCTTTGTCAGGCGTTTGAAACAAGAGTTTAAACATGAAGTTAAAGATAAGTCCCCAGTAATACATTCAGAGGGTCTCATAAATCAATCAAACAGTGCTGCATAAAAACTTATTTTGGTGCATCGGGAAAAGGGCCGTGTGTCTAGACATGCCATAGGGAAAAGTCAGCCGTCATACCAGCCTCTGCTCCTAACATAAAGCTTGAGAATTTTGAGCCTTATTTCCGATATCTTGGATAGCCTATTGAAGGATGATCTTCCAAGAAAGATCTTTGTATACACGATCTTCTAGAGCAAAACAAAAGCAGAGGAGTTGTGAGATGCTTTCGTCTTCTTGTTCATTATAACAACTGAAATAGTAATCATCGTACATGAGGCTGATGCGTTTAGCATGGGCTCTCAAATCGCAGTGGCCAGTCAGTATGGTCAAGAGATTCTAGTGATTCAATTGCTATCTAGTATAGTTAATGAGATTTTAATTCTGTGAGGGCTTAGGCGAGGCCACAAGTTTTTCAATATTGTTCATGTGAGCTTATTGCGTCATTTGTTTTGAGCTGATGAATTGTGAACTTGAGGTTGTCACTTCGAGACTATTTAAAAGTTTAAACGATGTTTTCTATAGCTTTTTATGGTTGTGATCAAATCGACATAGGTTTTACCTATACTGTGACATTCTATTCAAACATATAGACATATTTTAGAATAAGAGCTTAGTTTGTTTTTTTTCACTTTTTCACATTATTTGCTGAACTTTACAAAAATACTTGAATTAATTAGATTTCGAACAGCAACAGCAAAAACGACCGTTTCAGTTTTAATTGCTTTTTTCGAACAAATTTTCTTATAAACAATGTAAATCATTAAGTTTGATAAAAAAAAGAGGAAAGTTAGTAGATTTCAGTTGAAAGCAGTCTTCAAATCTGCACCATTTACAGCAAGCTCGTTTTTAAACTTATCAAGATATAACTGAGAAATGTAGTGAATTTTAATAAGAAATAATTTCTTATTCGAGCTTATCTTCAGTAATTTCTATTCTTATTGAATGAAATATTTTTATTAATTAATGTGAGTTCCTAAAGAAGAATTGAAATTACTGAACAAGAAATTATTTCTTATCAAGATATCGTATCTGAAATCAAGTCAAGGCGTCAAAAATTGGTACGTTGCGCCAATAATGGGATCTTTGCTTTAGACTATATGTTTATATAGATGTATATCTTTGATAACGATAATAATATAATCTATATAAGCGCGCTCAACCCCTGAAGAGCTTTTCATAGAAACTCAATTTCCTAAAGTCACGCCAGCACTTGGAGTAATCCACATGTGTTTTAAATTAATTGTAATTACACATTAAACTAAACATATATAATTTTTTTTTGGGCACACCCTGTATTAAAAACTTTGTTGTACCTAAACTTGCCTACTGAAAAGTATCAGTGTGTGTCTTCTTATTTTATATGTATTTTTTAAGCTTTCGTATATGTAAATACATGTGCATATCGTCGGCTTAGAGTGTAAACCTGCTAAATCTACCTTTTATAGCAAATTTTATTTTAATGGCATTCCATCATCGATTTGAATCTTTATATGTAAAATAAACTTAATAAATTAACCTTATTTCCTGAGCTTTGTATAGAAGCCGTTACCAGTATTTTGTCTATCCTGTAAAATTTTCTGGAAGTGAGTTAGCAGGTTTACACTCTAAGCCGACGATATATGAAATTTTCTCGTTTCCATTGTCTAACATTAAAAGTTAAAGTGTTATAACATATTTAAGTATGTTTCAATGATTTAAAAAAAAATCTCTTTTCAATGGGCGTCATTGGTTTTTTTGAGGTTTCACATAAAGATTATGAGCACATGCATAAGTAGAAGAAAGAGGGGAAAAGTTCAAAATATATATTTTTTTAGATCAATGCAATTTTCTTAAGAATTTCAAGTGATTGAAGGCAATAATAATTGAATTATGGCATTATAAAAGACAAATGCAAATAAGAGTTTTTATTATTATACTTGTAAGGCTTTTCAATGTTTGTGTTTTTGACCAAGCGGCTTTCAGTTAAAACTTACACTTACAAATTAGAAATACATCTACTAGATTAATTGTATCAATGCAGTACCTTACAATTCTCTTTGTTAGCAAGCAGCCACGTAATCCAACTCGTTTGTGGGATATTAATTTTTTTACAAGTAATAAATATTTTTTCGATCAGAGACTTACTTCACAGAAAAAACTTTATTTTGTATTCAACTAATAAATTCAAGAAATTAAATAGTATTTTTATTGAAATAACACAGAATATTTGTCAAACTAAAAACCATACTTTCATGAAAGTTTAGGATTATGAAAAACCACTTTTTTCTCTAATTAAAAAAATTTACTATAAGTTCACCAAATAAAAAAATGTTCAATATAAAATAAATAGTATTACACGCAGTTAAAATTAGTTCCAAAAGTTTTTTTGTTTGAACGGAAACTTATGATAATCTGTTGTGTGTTGTTTCTTAGTCCAGCTACTAAAAATTGTCTTCTTTTTTATACATAAAAAAAATTAAATATAAAACCAGTTGTTTACACATTTCTGTTATTCTTTAAAGTTTTGTGAAATATTTGAGCCAATTATTTTCAGCATAAACCTCCTTGCATGACTTTTTGCTAGTCTCCCAAAGGTCTCTCATTTTAGTTTTGCTTAAAATTTATTGCTTATTTTGTTTGCTACCAATATGTGATAAATACAAAAAAAAATATTTTCAATTCTACTTAATGCAACAGCAATATTAAAAATAGTATTAATAGCAGCAGTGCAGCTGCATTGAATATGCTGCCGAGAGAAAAATAAATTGAATTTTATTGAAAAAAAAAAATAGCAAAATAATATTTGCAACTGAATAGATAATGTGACAATAGCACGGTTTGAAATACCCGCAGAGAATTAATGTATAGTTTATTCATTTGAAAGCATGCAAAATGATGGTGGGGCAGATTGCACAGACAATAACAGGAAAATGATTTTTATTAGAAATATTTTGTAGGATGGAGGCTTAGAGATGAAATTGAGATATAAAAGAAATGTATTATACATTTAAATTGAGTTTTAACATAATTTAATGTTTAAAAAATTCTTAAATTTTGTAAAAGAACAAGTTTTGGCAAGTTTTTTTTTAACTTTGCTCAGCTCCTTAAAATACCCATAATTTTTTTAAATTATTATGAATAATTGATATTGTACTATAAAATTGCCTTTGTGCATATTCTTTAAGTAGATGGGACAATATATTACTTTATTGCTTATATTGAAATAAAAAATATATTTCATTATTTTATTGTTGTTTTCGGGCCGTAAAACAATATTTTTAAACATACATTTTGCTTTCCTTTTTTTATATTATTACCGTAATGCCTTCAAACAGAGGTAGTGTATGGAAAATTTTTTTAAATTTCTTCTATTCTCAGTCGCCACATCGGTTCACTTTTATGTAAAAAAAAAAAAAAAATTCATGCCGATAAGTTGCGATATATAGTGTGCGTCTGACCTTCAAAGTTGGTCTTCAAGTCCATTTTTCAATGTAATTTTTTGCATATATACTAGACTATCTTTTTAAAAAATCATTTTACAAAAATATTATATTTCACAATATTTTAGCTCTTTAAGTCAACAACATTAGTCGTAAAAAAGTTTTTTGCTTAAATTAATATTTTAGAAAATAATGTGGATAATAACCAATAGAATACCAAAAATTTTATGTAACAAAATTATATTTACATATATGAAATTTTTCTATATTTAGCTTGTACAATAAGAGCTTATATCTATAAAATTATTTCATACATATACATATAGTCAAAAGAAAACTAAGAAAAATAAATTACAATGAATATATGGGCTTGAGTGCCAACTTTGAGGACCGGACTCACCCCTTAAAACACAACTTATTGGTATGAAATTCTTTTGTATTTATTTTTAATAAAACTGAAACGATTTGAAGGGTGAAGCTGGATTCACCCATTGTTTCCGAACAAAATTTTTGTCCGGACAAAATTTTTTATATATGTCGTTTGACTGCTCTCTTCTTGAGAGAGAGTAAATATTTTTTACGAACAACTCTCAGTTTGATTTTGTACGACTCATTATTGTCTTCAAGTAGCAGGTAATTGCGCTGAAAGCCAGCCATGGCTTTTAATAACATGGTTTGAGCTAAACTTGCAAGCACCGAAAGCTTTCGACCGCATTTTAGTGAGTCATGGACAAGTATGGGTAGAGGTAGGGATGAAACAATACCACTAAGGTATCGATACTTTTACTTGATACATCATCGGTTCAGAAGTATCGATACATACTCAGTATCGAATAATAAGCATCGATACTTACTTGTATCGGTCAAGCTTTTCACATGATTTAAAGTAATGAAAACAAAATTAAATACCCACCAAACCAAATGCTCCTAATTCTTATAGAGTTCTTAACGACTAGTCGACAAAATCTTTCGATTTCGGAAGCGATTAATAAAAGAAAATCCTAATTGTTTAAATTTCTTGCTGACGAGTTTTCGTAGAATTAATTTATGAAAATACTCCTTCAACAAACTAATGAAGTTCAATTTTGTTAAAAACAAACAGCCATAAAAATTGCCAATAAATTAATTTATCCCTAGCAAAATCGACATGTCGCCAAATCAAAAACTTATTCCCTAAACAAAGTGGAAATATCGCCACGTTTGGGCTAGACTGGGCTAGACTGTTTGTGCAAATTCGTTTTGTTCCCGCAATAACGCACGCTTTTAAAACAATTTTTGCAGCTCGAAATTTTATCGTCTTCTCTTATAAAATATAATATAATATAATATTTTATTGGGGGAGTCCCATTTTCACAAACTTACTCTAATATATATTCTAGATATAAATTTATATTTAACACGAACAAATAAAACTGTGTTAAACTGGCGTCATGTTCAACTTTTTTGTTGTCAATAAGAAATGAGTATATTTGACCGATACGAGTACTTTTTACCCATACTTACTTGGTACTCGCTAGTAGAGCATCGATACCAAATGTACTTGTTTTCTAAGGAAAAGTATCGAGTATTTACTTGTATTTACTCGTATCGTTTCATCCCTAGGTAGAGGTGCAAAACTATCATCGATTTCACTATTAATAGTAATTTTTGTGTGACTATCGATCTTTTTATTATACAATCGATTAATACTCGAAAGCAATCGATATTATTTAGTCACTATCGATAGTAAATGATGCAACACTTAATGCAAAAAAAAATTTAAAAAAAATAACTAGATAATCTTCCACTGATCTAACTTATTTTTCATACAATCATTTAAGTTTTCTTATTTATTGAACTGAGAAATAAAGTTAAGTTTTTGGTTAGTTTAGAAAATATTTTGTGTGTAATTTTTAGTGTAAATAAAGCTGGATTCAGCCATTGTTTCCGAACAAAATTTTTTTATATGTAGTTTGACCTCTCTCTTCTTGAAAGAAAGAGAAAATATTTTTTACAAACAACTCTCAGTTTGAATTGGTTTAATTTTATATTTGGCCGGACAAAACCGAACTGAGTTGCCAAGTATTTTAATTTTTCAGCCAAAGTTAAACTGAGCTGCCACATCATGTGATATGAATAATAAAAGCACAGAATAGTGCTTAAAGCAAAATTAAAAAATAAAACATATACATATGGAGTTGAAAGAAAGAATTGCATTGAACAATTACAAAGACACAGCGAATTGTAATCATTGCTGCCACTTGTAAAATTAATACCCATTGCTTGCACACGTACTTCATATGATAGCTTTGATTTTCCAGACAAAATGTTGGATGAATCGTGCTGCAGAAAACTCTCAGCAAAAAAATTTTGTTTGGAGAAAAAATTTATTCGGAAACAACGGGTGATTTCAGCTTGGGAGTAGAAGAAATAAAAAAAAATAGCGGCGACCCTAATGTATATACGCACACACATAGTTAATACATGAACTAATGACGCGATCGAAAGCAAGCATTGGAGATGCTGCTGAGATCGTCTAGATATCACATTCTGGAAGTCTTGTGTGAAGTATAAAAAGGGCGACGCATCTACTGGCAGTTCTGTTTATCGTAAAGTCAGTCTGAAGTGCAATTGTTTATTGCAAAGGCATTAAGGAAAACATATGCCAAAGTATAACCTAAATTTAGTTATTAATTGCAATGAGATAGGAAGTCTAAAAGAGATAAGTCGCAAGCCATGGTGCATTAAATTCCTGAAAAATCACTCAAACTAATCAAGTTTTTAACCAGGGCTACCTTCCATAATGTAGATTACGAAGGTACCATTAATTTAAAATCAGCTTATCTCGACTTAAAAACTTCTTCCTTTTTGCTACAAAAATAATTTTATGTATATTTAATACGAAATATTAAATACTTTAATTACAATAAATATTAAATCAAACTATATTAATCGAGACAGGTGCAAATGTAAATTAAATTATTACATCAAAATATTTTTGGATTTATTCACAACAATTATATTACTTAGACTAATTTCATAATTATGGTCACAACTGTCTCAAGGAATCGCAACTGAATCACAAAGGAATTGCGACATTAAGCAAAATTATATCATTTTCACAGTCTATCTTATAATAAAAAGTAAACTTGAAAATAATAATATATATAAGTATTTTTCAAATTAATATATTTATTTTACCAATTTGTTTGTTTCTTTCTTTTTTAGGTAAGTACCTTGCAAAGGAATAGAAAATTACAACAATTAAAAGGTAATTTATATTATTTTTAACATATCACTATTTATTTCACTTTGTTATTCATTTCCCCAGCCCTTTTCGCTGTCTTCAGAAGCCCATAATTTTAAAACCTTCTATACGTTTGTCTTACATTATCTAGCTGCGTTAAAGTGTGAGTGTGTTGTAATTAGAGCAAATACTAACAATGTAATAATTGTAAATTATCAGCCAAATACACACTGCAACAATGGAAATTTATACTTGTCTGTACAAGAATATCCTTTCTGTACACTGTCCACATACTTACATTGCCGCAAACTTCTGCTGCATGCTTAGAGTTTTAAGTGGTCGTTGTAAATTTTTCACTTTCTCTTTATTTATTGATGTGAAACGACGATGGTGTGTCAAGCAATTTATTGCTATTTAAATGGTAATAAATTTGTAAAAGATAATTGTGTAAATTTGTGCAATGAATTATTAAAGATAATGTAAAGAAAGTTAAAGAAGTTTTATTTGAATTAAAGTAGCTTATAAAAATTTTTTAAATGAAATACAATAGAGACAAATTTACCAAGAAAATTAAAGATATACAATTTTGAAAAAAAAAAATAATTAATAATTGAAGCACGAAAAATTATTTAATTAAGTTTTATTATAGTTTAAGTTATGAAAGCCTGAACTTTTTCTCTTTGCCACAGGCAATTATTGTTTTTCACAAGCTTTTAATAAGAAATAAAAGAAAAGTGTATTTATTTTATAAATTACTTTCTTTAATTACTTGTCAAACAACCTTATAAAAGTTTTGTCATTTTGTCACCTCTGTGTTATAAATGAAACAATCCAAACGCATGCTGTTTCTTTATATATTTTTTTCTATTCTTGTTTTTGCCAACTATTAAGGCCAAACTTTTATATCTATGCGAATGCTGTCATATGTTATATTTGTTGCTGTTAAAAACGTTTTTCTACCCGACGACCGACATATACTTTATTTTTTAGATTTATAGTTATTTTTGTTGTGTCTGTCATGCATCTCCTAAAACAGAGCCAAGTTGAGCTGAATAGAACACAGCGAAGTGTTATGAATTACACATGAACTATTCCTAGACAGAAAGATATACGAATAATGCTTTCAGCATAAACATACAAATAAAATATAAAATTTAAAAGAAATTCAGTTAAATAAAAAGTAAAGAAAAATTTAAAAGTGCTGAGAATATATTTTTAGAAAAAACTTAAAAAAAAATAAGGTCAGACATAAGAAAAGTTTTTTTTTATGAATTTTATTTTAAATATTCATAAATCGTCTGCAGCCTGGGTAAGGTTACATAAGATAAGAATTGCGGTCCATAACTTACCTAAGGCCTAACATGAAACTTCGCATTAACGCTCAAGAAATCTTAGACTATTCGCTTTATAAAAGAAATTTTGCTTGATGTGTTTTCCCTTATTCATTACAAACTTGCCAAATTTCTTTTTGGCAACACTGTTTTTGTTGACTCAGCTGTTTTCGTGTATCATGTTAGTGTTAAACGTATTTAGTTTGGTCTGTGATTTAACTATGAATCGTCTTGAAAATGAACAACCCTTGCAGATTATTAAATTATATTATAAAAATTCACGCTCAGTTAAGAAAGAGTATCCGTACCCTTCTATCATTTTATGATCAGTTTGGGCGAACTTATGAGGCAGCTATTCAGAATATTGTAACTAAAAAGGTATTTACATTATCTCAAAATGTAGTACTTACGAGATTTCGAGCTAAATCTAGCTGCTTTTTACTAGATTTCTCGTACAAAACGTAGTCGAGTTTATGATCACATTTGTAGGAATTCTACTAAAAATCTAAACTTTTTATTTTATTTTTACTATCCTGTACAATATATTTATATAAAAGATTATTGAATTGGCTTCGGTCTGCTTAAAAATATGTGTAAATTGGCTACATTGTATTTGTTTGGTTGTAGTGAGTGAGTTGAACAATTATAATTAATAAATAAATCCATCACCCAAATGACTAAGCACTATTGAATTTAATGTTAAATTGCTGCAAACGTGAGTGAAAAAATTTTGTTTGTGGTAGTTTCAGTCGTTCATTTCTTGCAGGGTACATTCCATTCATATTTTGTAATATATTGTGAATATCTTTTCAATAAATTTTTAATTTTTTTTAGTTATTCTGTATAATTTTTATTTTTAATAAATTAATTTTGTTTGACTTTTTAGCAGTTAATAAATTGTTGGTGTCTTAAAGATGATTCGAAAAATCTTAAGGATGAGAATTGACGCAAATTTTTTCAAAGAATACATCAAAATTCAACAACCCTTTCTCAACAAATATTATAAAAATCCTCAGATTGTCTACATATGTATACATGTATGTAACTATATCGGTATGATTCTATTTAGCAAAATTATGTGTTTTTTTTTTGGAACTAATAGTACAAGTGCTTACCAGCAAGAACTTGCCTGTGTGCTACAGAAAACTTCTAATGCTTATTGTTATAAATTACTGGAAATATCATTTAAAAACAAAAATATATTTGCTAAAATACTATAGCTAGCCTTCTTGACTTTTTCTTTGAATTTAAAACTCGTAATAAAGTTTTTAAAGTGAACCTTAAAATTTTATAGTTAAAGCTTATATTCTCGAGCAATATATAAAAAACTATTATTATCAGAAAAAAAAGAATTATAAATAAAAATTCTTTGGAAAATTTCTTGTGCTTAAAACCAAACGGAAACGGATATACAACTTAGGTACAAAACAACGATTAGAAAAAAATAGTAATAAAAAGGGAAACATATCTCAAACAATAAAATGCTATTTAAGTTTATTGAAAAAAAATATATATATAAAAGAAATGGTTTTGCCTCGCCTTATTCCATTGCCTCCAGTAGCTTTTACACACACTTCTACTTAATTCGAAATCTAAAGCTACAAACAAATACGCTTGCCTCTTACACAGCAAATAAACGTCGTACTTTTAAACTATTGCTGCAGCAACTACAGCAACATTGTTGTCAACTATAAATTTTAAAGGAAACGAAACAAAAATGAATTTACATAAAGGTAAATAAAAAAGCATATAGAATAGTCAGTAATAAAATGCAACAGAAATGTAAAAAAAAATATGTATAATAGTACAAAATTCAAACTGTTATGGCTTTTGCAAGTAACTGGAAACGGAATACAAAAATTCAATAGTATACAATAAAAATGGATAAGTTTGTTCAATGTATGCATTTGTGTGATTTTGAAAAATAAAAAAATTCAAATTCAATGTAACATTAAATGTGGCCTGCAGTACAGGTGTGGCTCAGCAGCGCAGTAACAAATATTACTAAAAATTTATTTGTTTTTACTTTTTTGCTTTTGTCTTTGTTATTCCAAAGGAATGTGGAGAGGTTATTTCTTTTCGTGCCATGGCCACCAAAAAAGCTTAAGCGTCACAATTTTCAAACGTAATTTCTCGATCAAAATTCTATTATTTGCGATCTTTAATAATAGATTTGCGTTAAAAAACGATGTCTAATAATTCCTCATTTTAGTTATTTTTTTGCAATCATGGCACGATTTCACAAAATATTTTTGTGAGTTTTGCTTAAAACTTTTAATTACTTTAAATAAGCAATTTGGCAGAATTTATGGTGCAAAAATAACTCGAAATAAAATAGATGAGACCTAAATGCTTTTCTAGAAACCTTGTAAAACTTATATGGCCACTCAGGTTCCATCATCATTGCGTTCCATCATCATTGCATTACACACTGAAATAATTTCTTTTATGATTTATTGACAAAAATATTTTTAGCTAAAAAAACTACAGTTGATGTATGGGAAAAAAATTTATAACTTTTATAAGGCTGGTTGCAGAGTACATCTATTTTACAGCACACTTCTGAAGTATGATACTCAATAAATGTAACTTTGAATATCTGTCGCCAAGAAATCTCAAATTTGTTAGAAACAAAATAAAATTTATATGTGTGAAACATAAATTTAACTGTAAGTACAGATACAAAAACCTGGAAATTCAGCAGAGCCTATCTTGTAGTTAACAGCATACTGTTAACCATTTAACAGTCCCATTAAAATGAATGATTTTATTTTATTGTAGTTGTTTTATTTTATTTTATTTTATTTTGTTTTGTTTTATTTTATTTTATTTTATTTTATTTTATTTTATTTTATTTTATTTTATTTTATTTTATTTTATTTTATTTTATTTTATTTTATTTTATTTTAATTTATTTTATTTTATTTTATTTTATTTTATTTTATTTTATTTTATTTTATTTTATTTTATTTAATTTTATTTTATTTTATTTTATTTTATTTTATTTTATTTTATTTTATTTTATTTTATTTTATTTTATTTTATTTTATTTTATTTTATTTTATTTTATTTTATTTTATTTTATTTTATTTTATTTTATTTTATTTTATTTTATTTTATTTTATTTTATTTTATTTTATTTTATTTTATTTTATTTTATTTTATGTTATTTTATTTTATTTTATTTTATTTTATTTTATTTTATTTTATTTTATTTTATTTTATTTTATTTTATTTTATTTTATTTTATTTTATTTTATTTTTTCTCATTTTTTTTATTTTTTATATATTGAGGGTGTTCATTTCAATTTTTTTCCTCGTTGGAAAAATGGAAAAATGTAATTTTTTACAACAAACACAGGGAAAAAAATTTGAAAAAAACATTTTGAATTTTTCCATTTTTCTAACGAGGAAAAAAACTGAAATGAATACCCTCATTATTTTATTTTATAAAATATTATTTTAAAGTTTCAATAGCAATAATGAATGAATAACAGCATTGAATAAATGTTCGGCAAACTTAAATTACCAAAAGAACAAAGAAACACTAATTGACCGTCAACAAACTGCCAGTAAACAAAAATGTTCATCAACATATTTTTATTCGCACTGGCATATGAATAGCACAAGATAGGGAGAGATATAATGACCATTAAAATTTTTATCAGTTGTAAACAGCTGTTGTTGTGTGTAAAAATGAAACTTAAGTCCTTAGGGAAATCTTCTCAATAATAATTAAGTTTGAGCATGCCATGGTCACGAGTCATGTGTAGAGAAATAAACAACCCAACTCATTAATTTCAACACGCCTCAGCCACAAATACAATTTAATGACTCAGCAAACACCTTGAGAAACTGGGAAAATAAAACAAAAATAAAAATCCAAAGTAAACAAAAAAATTTACGTATTTTTATAGCTCTACTTAACATAATTACAAGAGGATACTCCTGCTATTGCAATAATTATTTTAAACAAGCAACATTCATTAAAATCTCTAATGATATTGATATATAGAAACAAGGTGACAAGGATCCTTCTTATAAATAAGTAAAAATTTGTCAATGATTGTCGAGCTTTCAAAAGTATTGTTGTTTAAAGAAAAAACTTTATGACACTTTATAGTAACTGCATACTCGTCTAGCTGTGTATAAATTAATTTTACAAACTCGAGCAATATATTTTTTTATTTATTTGCTCTGTTATTACTTGGCCTTCTTAGGAAAATCTCTTCTCTCTGCCCAGTCTGAGGATTTAATTCAATTTTGCTGGCAAAAAACTGCATGCAAATGTTTAACACTTTGTGGGTGTTAGCAGAAATGGGGGGTTTTCTGTACTTGCCTTTCTGTACTTTCATTTTCCAGCAAAACTTTAATACATTCATTAATTTTATTACTAACGCACATACAAACACATTAACACATTTCCCCCGAGAGTCATTGACATACATTGAACTTTGAGATAAATGTGCTTGTACAGAGAATAAAAGTAAAAATTAAAAAAAAGTAATATATATAAAAAAATATACTTACATATGTATTGAATAAAAAAAAGAAACTGTGAGAAAGAATATTTGAAATGTGGCCTGTAAGAACAAAAAAAAAATGTGGAAATGCCTGCAAACGAAATTAGAGAAATAACTTTTCGTTAACGAATATTTCAAACCAACATAAAGGGACTCTCATTGAGCACTGCCTATCTTTGCATTAAAATGAAAAAAGTGTGTTCGCTTATCATCACATTTTGTTATTAATTTAATAGGACTATTAATATCATTATATCTGTTAAAGTTTGTGGATTCATCACTGGGTGGCGAGTATTCAATTTATAATATTTGAGGCACATAAATGAAACTGAATTTGACGGCAGGCATGAGTTATGTAGACTTTGAGTATCTTTTTGAGTCGCGATTTATTTGCGCATACCTGTGATTTAAGAAAATTTTAGAAAAGTCCAACGGGGTCAATGGAGTGATTTCGGTGACCAGTTTCCATCAACTATACGGTCAAATGTGAAGAACGTGTCGAATGTAACGAGCGTGTTTCAAATTGCAGCCTCAACAAAATGACCGCTATCAATATTAAAAGTGCAGAAGTTCTTATTGGAAGATCCTTTACTTAATAAAGGAGGTTACAGAAACAAACAAAAAATAAAGAAAGAAGCTGTAGGAGGTTTGTTGGAAAGAAATTTTGATTTTCTAAACAGCAGCATTGGTATCTTATTCAAAAATATTCAAAGTTTTTTTTGGTATAATCAATGAACTTGTTATAAGTTACTTTTGGTATACTCTCGAATTCTTCAGTTATTCTTCCATCGAAATAGAATTTTTTGCTATCATAAATTTATATGTACATATGTACGTTCAGTTACGACAACAAAAATAAGCCACAGAGGTCATTCTGTCATGATATTAAAGCCATGATATTTTTAACAATTTAGGGCAACAATAAATATCAAGCCTCAAAAGCAAATAAAAAATTCTAAATATGCAATAGATGACATGGGCATGTCTACTACTTAAAGTAATACCCCATTATGCAAAAACGATTGGTAAATTTAAAGTTGGTTTAACAAACGAATTTTGTATGGTAAAACCGGTTTTAACGCATGCTTTAACTTTAGTAATCGTAAGGGCATCAGAACACACCTAGCGTGTGTCTTAATATTATGGGCCTGTTTCTAAAAGTATTATCCAGCCTTGTTCTTATAAAAAAATATAACCTTAAAAAATTTTTTTTTTAATAAATTTGGAAAATAAATTTTTTAACAAAATTAACTTGATGAAATTGTTTCAAAATTTCTTGACACAAACAATTTTTAAAGTTCTTTTTCTAAAAATTTTAATTCGCTATCAAAATTGTTTGATTTAAATGTTTTCTTTTAATTTTTACCGAATATTTTATCAATAAATTTTTAACAACAATTTTTAATTAAAGTTTTCAACAAACGCTTTTAATTAAATTTCTCGACAAAAATTTTCTAAATTTTTTTTTTCTAATAAACTTTTCACTAAAAATTGTTCACAAAAAAATGTTCAATAAAGAGTTTTTACTAAAAGTTTTTAAATAAAAATTTTTTACTAACAATTTTTTACTAAAAATGTTTGGTTTAAAATATTTCATTACAAACTTATCACTAAAAAATTTCACGGAATTTTTTTTTCACTAAAATTTTTTTCACTAAAAATTTGTTCACTATATTTTTTTATTAAAAATTTTTCACTAAAATATTTTCACAAAAAATTTTGCACTTAAAATTTTGCACTTAAAATTTTTTCACTAAAAATTTTTCACTAAAATTATTTCCCTAAAAATTTTTCACCATAAATTTCCACAAAATTTTTTTTTTCATTTTCACTAAAATATTTTCACTAAAAATTTTGCACTAAAATATTTTCACTAAAAATGTTTCACTAAAAATTGTTCAAAAAAATTTTTTCACTAAAAATATTTCACTAAAAAATTTTCACTAAAAATATTTCACACAAACTTATCAATAAAAATGTTTACACATTTTTTTCACTAAAAATGTTTCACTAAAAGTTTTTTCACTAAGAATATTTCACTACATATTATCACTAGTTTTTTCACTAACAATTATTCATTTAATATTTTCATTAAATAGTTTTTAGTAAAAATTTTTCACTTAAAATTCTTCACTAAAATTTTTTCACTAAAAATTTTTCACTAAAAATATTTCATTAGAAATTTACACTAAAAATTTTTACTCAATTGTTTTCACTAAAAATTTTTTACAAAAAATTTTTTTACAAAAAACTTTTTACTAAAACGTTTTCCTTATACATTTTAACAAAATTTTTTTTTACTGAAATTTTTAACAAAATTTTTTTTTACTAAAAATTTTAACAAAATTTTTTTTTACTTAAAATTTTTTGTTTAATTTTTTTTTCACTAAAACTTTTTTACAAAAAATTTTTTATTAAAAATTTTATTTATTTAAGTTTTTATTAAATATTTCACAAAATATTTTTTATTAATTTTTCACTAAGATTTTTTTTAATAAATGTTTTTACCGAAAATTTTCTATTAAATTTTCTACCGGAAATTTGAATGTTTTATTAAAATTTTCACAAAAGACTTTTGATATTCACAGGAAATATTTCGTTGAAAATTTTTTATAATTTTTTTGCCAAACATTTTTTTATTAAAGTTTAAGCTTTGCAGGAGTTTTAGCTGTTTCTCCTAACAATGGACTTTGTTGCTCCTGCTTAAGATTCTCATTAGTCGAGTTTTACCCAAAATTTTTTTTAAATATGAGTCTATTTTTCACTAACAATTATTCATTTAATATTTTCATTAAATATTTTTCAATAAAAATTGTTCACTAAAAACAAAGTTTTTTTTTAGCTTATTTCAAAAATTTTTTGGGTTGAAATCTACAGATGAGTTCCTTGAGCAGAAACGAAATGCTAAAACTAAATATATAGTGTTAATTAAAAGTCTTACTAAAGGCCGTGATACACTATTATACAAAGTCGTGTGATCTACAAAGAACTATAACCCTGGTGTGATGAATTGTTATTGTCTTTTGAAAATTTTCATAAACTTCATCATACCAGGGATGTACATTTTCGTAGATCGCACGACTTTGTATGATAGCGTACATGGCGGTAAAGCACTTTCGTTAAATTTTTAATAGAAAGATTTTTAATTAAAATTTTTATCAAATACTTTACATATAATTTTTCGCCAAAAACCGTTCATATCTTTTTTCTCTCACAAAATGGTTAAGAAAATATTTTAATTCAAAAGATTTCTTCGGATTATTATCTCCGAAATACTTGTATAATATTTTTTGTTTTACTATTACCAACGTACATTTTTTAATTAGAGGCAACAAAAATTTGTAATAAAAATTGGTCCTTAAAAATTTCGTACAAAAATTACCAACTTTTTTCACTCAATAAATTATTTTCTGAATGTTTCATCAACAACTTTTTGACCAAAAAATAAAAAAAATTTACCCACTGTTTCTACAACCCATACGGACGACTTGAGTATAAAATTTATACTCTTTTACTTTTAAATAAAAATATTTCTCCACCAAAAAAAATATTCAACAGTTTTGTTTTTAACAAGGTTTTCTTTGCTGTTTCGTAAAAAAAGTTTGTTCATCAGAGTTCCTTATATTTGGAATTATTTTTTATTTATTTAGGCAAAAATCTAACTACACTTTAGTATCAAATTTTTATGTCAGATAGCAATTTTATAACATTAAAATCAAATGAAAGGAAGTCATAAAAATTTTTTCGGAAAAACGTCGCTGGTATTTGCAAAAAACAAGCTTTCTGGCAGTGTAATTTATATTAAATTTACGTACGACAAACAAGACAAAGTCAATGATTGCAGGGAGCCAGTGCTTCTAATATTTAATTTAGTTTAAGAACAAAGTCTATTAGCAACACATTTATTTTGGAAGTGTTTTCCAATTAAATTTTATTATTTTTTAATTAAGACTTCTAATAATTACTTTTCCCAAAACACTTTAATGAAAATATACCACACATTCTCTGTGTACTCGTACTTGGCCTTGTGTCATATAAATTAATAAAATACTTACCTGCTTTTTCTTTCTAAAAGAGTAGTAAGGAAAATATGAAATATATATGTTTTTTTTTCAGGGTATAAAATATTTTTTTCCACTTTTTTTGTACATATTTCTGTCCTTATGGCCATACAAACAATTTCCTTTACGGCTCGTTTTTGTGTGCGTGTTCTTTCATTTGTAAATGCTGTTCGTTTTATGTTTTATTTCTGATTTTATTACTTTGTCGTTGTATTGTAAACGGATTTCTCATTTTGACACACGTGTACTATGTTTGCATGTTATTGATGTTTGTACGCTGCTGTTGCAAAGAGAGGAAATGTGTTGAAAAAATGATGGCTTTATGGCTTTTTCCTTATATCTGTTGGTTAGATTTTTTTTTGTGGGTAGTGGATGGATGCCATAAAAAGGTAAATAAAGAAATACTTGCTAGATATAAATTTTTTTTCGGGGCTTCTTATTTGTTTGTGCTGTTTGTACATATGCTGCCTTTTGAATAACATATATCTTTCCTTATTTTTGTTATTTTTTTTTGTTATTGAAAATTTCAATGTTGTACTGTAATATGTCACCAATATTACAATTTCATTTTGTTTGCCTAAAGGCTGATTTTATTTTATGTGTTCATTATGAATACAAGCGAGTCTGTGTTATGTTTTTCTTTCATACGACTGCTGGGCAATTATCGAAAAGTTATGTCTTGCAGTATGTATAACAAAAAAAAACGTTTTCTTTTCTCCAGTGTTTTTCCTTTTTATCTTTAAAAAGTTTGTTTTATATAAAAAAGTTGGTGGATTAAAGTTATTTGAAGTTTGCTTTTGTTAAAGGAAATGTATGTCAAGTAGAAATCAAGTTATTTAAAGAAAATAATTATTTGACTTCATTAAGGTATATTAGTGAAACAATGGTCTTATTGAAAAGTAATTTTTGATTCAAAATAATTTTTTAAATATTTTTCAAAAAATAATTGTTTTGTAAACTTTTTATACTACAAAATATTCTTTTTTGAATTAGCGAGAAATTATATAAATATTATGCTTTAATATGTTCTTAACGTTATTATTCAGAACCTTTCGACAATTATTAAATGAAAATATTTTATAAAGAATTCCTGTCTCCAGAATTTTTCTAAAACGAAATTTTAAACAATGACAATATAATTCTGAATGAAAGAGTATGGGTCTCATTATTGTTATTATTATTTTCTTTTTGTTTTTTTTAGTCTGAAATCTTTGCTTATTGCAGTAATTTTGATTTTTGGTTGAACCTATTTTTTCATTATTAAAGTTTTGAGTCAACTGACATTTTAAAATAAATAATTTATGTTAATGTCAGCATATTGATGAAATTCTAGTAAAATTGACCTTTGTGTTTAAATTGGATAGTCAATATTTTTTATAAATATATATATAAACTATTGAACTCTTCATCTATAAATAAAGAACCACCTGTTTTAAAATAAATGTTTTCCCATAAAAGAATTGTGTGCTTGGTGTTGGTTCAATTTGGTCTAATTCTTTACAATAATTGTTTTCTATAATTTTTCTGGTTGCACTAAAATTTTAATTTATTTCATCAATATCCAAGTTTTGCATGTCAAAGGCTTGGAGGAGAGCTATTGTTAAAAGAAATGTACATATGTATATGATTTTATTTTATTTAATTAATAATTAAAATGTACTTTCCCTTTATTTCAATTAGTTAAACTTTTTTTTTAAATTTATGCAAACTATTTAGTGTTTTTCATATAAATTAATTGTTGTAGGATACTTTCAATTTATATTTATTAAACCACACCTAAATTATTTGTTTATTTTTTGTTTATATTTGTTGTGCATGCACGATATTTAAAAATATAAAATTTAGTATTTGATTATTTTTGAAGACAGCTGACTTTCTTCCAAAACTTTTTTGACAGTCCTGAGCTTTTCACAAGACCTAAAAACAAACGCTGACTATACTGTTCTTTTGTCTAATAACTTAAACATTTGTGCTATGAAACAATAGATTTTATCCATGAAATATATTTTTGGTTTATAAGTGTTTTAAGAAACAAATTTTTCAAACGACAATTGTTTTATAAACCGTATATAAAATAAAATTATCTTTTTAAGAATTAGGTAGAATATTTTTTAACTGTGACTGATTTTGGTTTAACTGAAGTACATTAAAATTCATAAAAAATTTAAGGGCACGTCCTTTTTTCATATATCGAGAAGTACACTTAGGGAAAAAACGTGCTAACATTTTACACTCGAAATTAAATTATTTCAATCTCAATAGTCTGCTAAACGCTTGATTGAAAACTAAAAGTTAATTTTTTTAAGATCGCATTTGAGATTGTCATCTTGAATAAAATCTCATTATAAAAATTTAAGAATTTAATCTCAATATAAAGATAATGTTCTTGACTTTTGGAATGTGTTTTTAAAGTTTCAGAGAACGTCAATCTTATTGACCAAATTTCTAGATTGAAATATGGGGATTTCTGCAATCTAAATTCAAGAATTTTAATTTTAATTGAAATCCTCATTTTTCTCTTGGTGTAGTACAAAGATGGGTCAACAACTCTTTGCCTTTTTTGAATTTCTTGCCTCCTATTTAAAATGGCAACACTGTTCCTGTCAACTAGCAACTGTCAGTTGACTTACTTCTAGAGTTGAACAAGCTGCGACATTTATTTTGTGTTTCGCAACCGTTTATATCATAATACCACGTGTTTTGAGAAGGAAATAGGAAGCAATTATTTTTGTGAGTTCATTAAGCATTATTTTTTGGAAAACACTCATCACTAGTATCAAGGTAAGCTTGAAAAATGCTATAAGAACTCTTCATCACCAATTTCAATGGTAAAAAATAGTTTACTGAATTTCGTTGTGGCTGTACAGTCCAAACGTTTTAGATGCGCAGTTGAGATCTCTAAATTCGAAAAATTTTATTTTAAAAGTGAGAGAGTTTATAGAAGCCATAGGCAACTCACATGGGTACGAGGCTTCAATTTTGAAGAATCACTTGCGTATGATAAAGCTTTCATCAAATGGATGCCACGTTTGCTCACAATCAACCACAAACGCATTTGTAGTTTCCATGGAAAAAGTCAATAAATTGGACTACGAATTTCTCTCTCACCCGCTCAATTATCCAGATTAAGCCCCAAGTGACTAGTTTTTGTTCCTAAACTTGAAGAAAGGGATTGATGGAAAGAGATTTGACTTCAACGACGAATCATCTCACAAACAAATGCTTATTTTTATGACCTTCTCTAATCATATTTCTCAAAAAAGATAAAAAAGTTGGAGAAATGTTGGACTAAGTGTGAAGAATTCAAAGGAGACTATGATGAAAAATAAAATTACTCTTTATATAAAAACCTGTGTCTCTTCAAAAAGTCACAGAGTAAATGATCCACCCCCATATTAGTGCAAAATAAGAGGATATGTTCAATGTTCACTAGTTTCAAAAGTTTTTTAATTACTTGTATAACTAAAAATTTACTGTCGTATTTAAAAAAAAATTATTTTGGTTTACAAAAAAATTTTTTATGGAAATTTGTTTGTTAAAAGTTTTGTAAGTCTTAATATTTTTTCTTGTTTAAAAAAGTCCATAAATGTGTGTGTTAATTTTAAATAAGAAATTTCCCATAAACAAATATAACTTCGCCTTTTCACTCGATTAATTTTTGGCATTTCCAAAAATTTTCAATATTCCTAAGGTAAAAATTTAAAATAATTTTCGTGTTTTAGTGTGTTAAAAAAATTTAATTTCTGAATCATGACGTTTCTCCGTTAAGTTCCTTAAAAGGATTTTTTTATGCTCGATTGAATCAAAAATAGCACAAAAAATAAATCTAAATGGAACAATTAATTTTATTTAATAGATCAATACATATATATTTAAAAAAAGATTTTTTGGCATATGACCAACACAAACGTTTTTACAACGTCCACTTTAAGAAATCTTTTCAAGCATTGGTCTTAAAATAATGACATGATCTGAACTTTCGAATTTCTACTACATAATTATAAATTTTTCCTAGACTTCAGTGTCGTAATCGATCATTCTAGTACTACTATAAAATTTATTTTTGTGTTATACCAGTCAAGAGCTTACTACAGCTCCGTGAAAGTACCCTGAATATTTGCTGATCTGTAGCATTTTATATATCCTTCTGATTTACTCTCTAATTTTATGTATATAATCATATTTTCAATGTATGTTTATTTTCTCAACTCAAATTAATGTTTTAATAGTAAAAACTACTCTTTCATATAAAATCATCATTATAATATTACATTTTATTGTTGTTTAACATTTCTTTATACTAAAAAATTCCAATTAATTTTTGTTTAATTTACATAGTGTTAATACAAACATTTTCTATTGAAATTATAATTAAAACCTCTTTGTGCAATTACTACCAACAGGCAGTAGTACTCAAACTGTTTGTATTGGGGCCACTTACTGTTATTAAAAAAAAAACAAAAAAAATTTTAGTTTAGCAATTGTAATTTTTTGTTTTTAGAATTTTATGCAACATTTAAATATAATATAAAAATGAAGTTTTCTGAAACATAAAAATCGTCACGGGCTTACCTTAAGTCTAAAAGATTAGTAGGCTAAAGGCTATTTTCCTTCCTAAAAATGCAATTTGGGTAACACTGTTCACAGCTTTACCATATTAAAATACACTTAACGTCAAATTCAAAACAGAGCCTGCAGAAGTTGTTAAATACTACAAACAAAAATTTTTAAAAAAATATAATACTCTGCGGCAACAAATTTAACCTTTAATAAAATTTACAACACTTTATTGTTCTCACTATTATGCTGCATCTGTTTTTGAAGGCTACATTTTAGAACTGGCAACAGTTGCTTTATGCAGCAACCAAATTGATGTTTAGTATGGAAGAAATGAAAAATTTTTGTAAACTAAATACAATAAAACTAACTATCATTGTTGGTAATTTTTGGTGTTATTTGTAGAAGTGTTTGTGTGTGTGTGTGTTAAATTGTGTGTATGTGATTATGTGCATGTATGTGCTTGTGTGCTCTTCAAAAGTTGTATTGTAAAATATTTCAATTTGTTTGCAATCGACTGGAAAACCACTTGAGGCTATTTAATGTTTTTAATTTATTTCAAAATATTTTATAACGGTTTTATTATTAAAAGAATATTTGAACTTTGGTATAATTAAACATTTTTGTTTTAATATATTTTGTTCTAGAAATTTAACGAGTATTTAAAGAATTATCACACTATCATTTTTATACTTAATGCGTTTTAAAATGAATGCTAATTTAAGAAAGTATTATGCATATTGAGATGCATATACGGATATATAGACGTCCTTAGCATTGACAAGCTGGTTAAAGTGGCTGCCTTCTTTGCGCAAGCATTCCAGTTGAATCTAGATGGTTATTTTTTTACAAACTTGGTAAATTTCTCAATATAAAAATTCAAATAAGTCCTTTCACTAAAAAAACTCTTAAGGAAATTGCTTTTAAAACAAAAAATCAGATAACAGTGAAAAATTTTCATGCAAATTTTATAAATACATATTTTCAAAAAAAAATTTTTTTTTATCATATTTTTTTAATTTTTCAAAAAATTTAATTTTTTTAATTTGAAATATATCTGATGGTGGTTCAGCTATGTCTATATGCAGTTCATTGTTGCTATAACAAAACGTATGTATAATTTCACCATACATTTTGACTAGTCATAAATATGTGGTTGAAGTCTACTGACGATTTGTTACAGCAACAATGAAATACATATAGACAAAGCTTAACCACCAGCAGATTAACTTTAATTTAAAATATACTTATGACAAAATGTCGAGTAATACATTTCTTAAATTTAGTTTTTTTTTATCATATTTTAAAAGCACTAATATCATTTTTAGCCAATGGATTATTAATTTAATTTTTGAATTCTTAAGGGCCATTATTACAACTTAAAGTTAGTTAAAGTAAAAAGCAGAGCTCGAAAAATATACTCAACCAAATTTCTCTGTGCGGTCTTTTCACTCAAAAGACTTAAAAAAATGAGACGGAATCACTCAGTGTCTGAACAGTAACCCTCTTTTTCGTTTCAATGGTGTTCCCGCTTCCGGGTTATGGGTAGAGCGTAACACACGAATCGGTCTCTTACTGACAGCATGATACGAACAGAATCGTTCGTCGCTCAACTACTGAGGGTCAGTAAGTGAGCAAAACAAGCAAAGTGTTCGCAAAAAATGTCTTTACTTTTGTTGTTGCGCTTGCCTTATGTTGTTGCCTTAGAGGGAGATGATAATAATAAATAACAATAAAAATATCTGTAAGTAAAACTATTTGTCAACGACGTGTAAATGTAAAATAAAAGCAAGATATGTGTACAACAAAAACAAAATTATGGCCTGTCCCACGATGTCACTTACGTTCGACTTGTCGCACAGTTATATTGGAAACAACAACAAAATTTATTAATTTGTTTTTGTTTTGAGTGCAAGTGTGCGACAAGTCGAACGTTAGTGACATCGTGGGACAGGCCCTTAATCTTCAAGTATTTTGTACAATAATGTTTATAAAATAAAATAATAAAAACAAAAAATCGCAACACACATACATGTTAAAAAGACCGTTTGCCAATATTTTACGAAATAAAGGGCCTGGAGTGAACACATGAGCTGAGGGATCAAACAAAAGCGGTCGTTGGTTGAGCGAAGAGCAAGCCAAATAAGAACGAAGTTTGAGGGTTTTTTCGTGACAGTGTCGCATCCTGTCAGTGAACGGGTGTTTTTTCTTCTAACAACAAGCAAGAGAAAGAAAAATTATTGCGAGCTCTGATAAAAAGGTTTTCATCAGTACAATTTTAGCTTAACCTAAAGTAGGCGCTAAGGTAGAGAGCAAATGTATCCTTTCCGGTAAGTTAAATTAAATTTGTAATAATGAATAGCGTTTTTTAAGTTCGAAAAAATACCACTATTAATTAACAAACATTAAGTTGTTATAATGGCCCTTAATAATGTAATTTGTTTTTGGGCAATTATTTAGTTGGGTTAAAAATACTGAAAGTATATTAAGTTCCCACAGTTTTTTTTGTTGTTGTTATTTCATTGAAAAAAGCAGTTGGAATTTATTGCACTTTGTTTAGTACAAAAATGATTCACTTATTGATGGTATTAAATTTCTAGTTTAAAGTGTTGAATTGCATATCCTTGGAATGAAAATTAAATCGATCACAATCGATTAATTTTTAAACAAGCACTAGTAGATTGAAGCATCATCGCCATCATACTGTCTGGCGTGTGGTTTTTGCTCGTACATGCTACATTTTCAATTCAAATGGAAAACGAAACTTCTTGTCAAATAAAATATCAGACCTTTTCAGAGTTTTCTGTAAAAATTATTGTGTTACATCCGGAATAGCTGCATATTCCTTTCTGTATTTATATGCCATACTATTTATCGTATACCTGTCTATGTAGTGTTTATTTTGCTGATGTTCTTAACAATTAGGGGCGAACTTTTTATGTTCACATGATTAAGAAGGTACGTAAATCTACTGATTGTTTGACTTTTGATTTTTGTAGAATTTATTTTTTTATACGTACATACGTTTTTTTTCAAGGTAAGCAAAACAAAAAAATTATGGTTTTAAACAATTACATACGTGCTTGAAAAAAAAAAATAAAAATATTTGTACATTAACAAAAGGCTTCTAGACATAATTAGCATTACAAGCTTAAACTAATGACCTTGTTCGCTTATGTTAAAAACAAACAAAAAACAAAACCAGCAAACACATTAAAATGTAAAAAAAGAAAATCTTAGTATTTATGTATATACTATTTTTTATTTGTGACAAGAATTAGCAAAAAAAGAAAATCTTAGTATTTATGTATATAATATTTTTTTATTTGTGACAAGAATTTGCAAAGAAAAAAAGCGGCTAAGCCAGTAATGTAACATTTCAAGTTTAATTGAATTTTTATGCTAAATAATTTAACAAATTAGTTTTTATTTTTTCCTTCTTCTCATCGTTCGTTGGCGTATGAGTTGAAATGTATATAAATACCCAAACTCATTTGCAATAAAAGACAAAATATATTGATGTGATTTGAATTTAATGACAACATTAAAAAAAATCAAGGACTAGCGACAACTGGAAAAAAACAACTTCAATAAAAAGTAGCACAAAGTACTTTATAATTTGTTGCTGTATTTTTAATAAAATTGATTTCAAATGAGTTTCAGTCATGTGTAGCGAGCTAGAAATTTAAGTATTGATTACATTTTTTTATATTAAAATACTGGTGAACTAATGAAGTGATATTGTTATTAAATAAAATTGAGATTTTGAATGTTTGCTTGATTAGATTTTATTTTTTATATTAATTTTTTTATTGAAATATTTTATATTGATGTTTTTGCATATAAATATGTAAATGAAAATTTAAGTTTCTCGCTCGTTAGATGTACAAAATGTCTTACGTACACAAAGCTCGGATTCTTGGTGTTCTAAATCATAGAAAAGTAACTTTTTCTCTGAATCAATTTCTTGACGTTTTTCAGAAGAGTTGTCAAAATTTTCTAAATCATAGCAAAATACGTCTTACTCTGAATTACTTCCTTGACTTCTTTCAGTAACGTTGTTAATATCTTTTTCACTCTTGGAGTCACAAGAACTGCCACTTGAGCAGTATTTTAATCAATTTTGTAATATGCCTTCTATGTGTTCATAAGATATCTTAAAAAATTTTAAACTAAGCCACAATAACCTATAAATAGCTTAAAATAATATATTAACTGTCAACAAAAAAAAAAGATTATTAGCTGTGGGTTGGGATGTTTTAGACCCCTTTAGCATACACAACTGTTTTCTACCTTTGACGCTATTGTAGCTCTAAAAATAATGTTTCCACCATATCCTCAGATGTAATGGTGGAACTGCCACCAAAATAATATTACTATAGAATCAAGCATCCCAATTTTCACCCCAATTCATTGAAAATATTTTTGAATTGTTTCGTAATGTCTTAAAAAACAAAATTACTGAATGAATAAATAGCCAAAATAAATGGCTAAATTAAATAAGTTTTAAAAATACATAATATTAATAATAAAAAAAAATTCTTAAGAGTACGTAATGAAGTATTTAGCTTAAAAATAAAATCTATGATATAAAGTTAAGGGTATATAAGTTTCGGCACAGCCCAATGTAGATTTTTTTTCTTGTTTATGATATAAAGTCCTGCACAAGACCATTTATAAGACCTTTTAAGCCATGATACAGTTTTCAAATGCTTTACTGCAGCGAAATATAAAAAAAACGCTAAAAAAGACTATTGCTTCAGTTGTGTGTCTTACCAACACTGTTGTTAATCGTTTGTTTTAGAATATTTTGCTGTAGTAAAGCATTTGAAAAAAAGTATTTAAATAATATCTCATATCTTGAAGGGTCTTATAAATGGTCTTGTGTAGGACATTATTATGATAACTTTAGTTGTGATAAAATCATATATTTGCTAAAATTTACAGTATAAGATTTGTTACAGCAACAATGAAATACATATAAATTTCCAATTAAAATAAACTTCTGACAATTTCTTAAACTACAGTTCAATTAAATCTAAAAATATCTCACTTCAAATATTATATTTCAAGTTATAGTTTGGTTTACATGATTTCTTTAGAGATCGATTATTGCAGATTTTTGGTCAGTGCAACAACTTTGATTTCCTATGCTGGCTCAAATTGAAATCATACTATATGTTTTTGAACCAGAATTCTCTATTTAAAAAATTATCATTCATATTGGAAACCCCTTTTGTAAAACAAAAGGACAGTTTAGGTAGCTTTCGAATTTTTTTTGATTGTATTAGATTTGTGAATGTTAAAAATTTAACTGTCATACATTTTATGATTTAAAATTAATTCAGTTTGTTTTGAAAATATGTCTCTTGCTTCTGCAAATGTTGTTTTAATCGCAAAAAGCTAAAAATTTGTTTTTCCCAAATTGAAACTCTTAATTAAAAAAAAACAATTTTCTCGATGAAAATGTAGTTTGTTGAGATCATTTAAAATCTATTTCAGGGAACTTAAAGCATATACTTTGCTTTTCCATTAAAAAATTAAAACAAAAAACCATTCAATCATCTCATTTCTTTCATAACCTAAATATCTTTAGGCTCTTGTTGCCTGAATCACGCAATCAGAGTGATTTTTTTATGAAAATCAAATTTAATAAAATTAATTTTAACGGGCTGTCCCACGATGTCACCAGAAATCGTTCGATCGACAACTTGTATTGCAAACAACAATAAAATTAGAAAATATGTTTTCATTTTCAATATAAGTAGTATTCGATCGAACGATTTCTGGTGACAGTAAATTTAATTTTAGATATTTAAACAATAAACATTTTCAACAAATTTAAACTTTTTTCTTTATTTGCTGATGTTATAAAATATGTATTCAAACAATTCTTCGAAGTAATGAACATGTAAATAAATTAATTAATATCAAGCTTTGAAAATTCACACTGAGATGAAAGTGAGAAAATAATATACGTATGAACAACAGCAACACAGCAAGATATCTAACCAGATTTGTTTTGTTAACACTATACTTGTATACAAAAGGAGATTAAATTATGTCTTAAGTAATTTGATAAATTATAGAGCAAGTAATATATAATAAGGCTGCAAGGGTAAAATTCATTTAGTTTTGTGTGTGAAGAAATTCCTTTTGCCAAGAATAATATGCAATTTTTTTTTATTTCTTAGTAATAGAAAATGTAATATATTAAAAGGTTTATATGAACACTAACTGTGAGTGATTGAATTAAACAAAATACTAAAACGTACCTAATGAATATTTATTTAAATATGGATGTGTTTAAGCAGCTTATTTTTTGAGTATAATAAATTCCAATTTCTATTTATTTTCCGGTGTTGCACTACAACAAACTATAATTTTGCTGTAAATAAAAGAGCGGTCGTTTGATCTGTACAAGTACTTGTATAGACGCACAGATACACAGACACATACTAAAAACTTCCCTGCAGGAAATTTCAATAGTAAAATTATACTGATTACCTCTTGACGATGTCACCAGTACTATTGACAAATTATACCCCAACTAATGTTATCTACTATTGACTTTCAATACAGGCTTGTCCTACGAAATCTACCAGTAGACTACGTCAATACTGACTTCGTAGTTCTTGTGGGGCCATATGTGGAAAATGTCAATAGTAAGATTTTACTGACTTACTATTGACGATATTACCACTCTGTGGGAAATTTCCGTAGTAAAACTGTACTGATTAATTTAAATTAATCAGGGTTAATTAATATGGTCGTGGGATTGTATTTCAAAAATTATATTAAATCAGGATAATTTCTAATGATTTTCACACAAGGTTATCATAACTTGAATGTAATAAAATAATAATTTTCCAAGAGAGCAAAAAAAGGATTTTAAAAGCAAGATTATAAGGGTTTTTATACTTTTTTAGCTTATCAATATAATGATAATTAACAATAAGTTTTCTTTTTGCACTTCTGCTATATTTATCAATCACTTTCGACAATTTTCATCGTATGATTTTGCTATGTACTCATGGAGTTGTCCGGCTGACGGACTCTTTGTAATTATATTTTAACAGTGCTAAGATGCTTAATTAGGAATTATTTATTGGAACAATGTAAGCGAGTTATATTAACGATAATCTGTTAAAAAAAACTATTTTCCCAAAATTTTTCTTTTACAGCGTTATTCGCAGCCTTGCTTCAATTATACTTTTTTCTTACGTTTCATTATTATTTAAATAACACTATTGATTAGCTCAATTTTCAATTTTAAACTGTTGTCTTTTTTCTCAGAAAAATAAGGATTTATTATATGTTGTGCAGTTATACTTTTGTTATAAGATTTCTCTAATTTTACCGAATGACTTTACATTTTCTTCACTTTTATGTGAAACCATTTGTATTAAAATCCTTTCCATTTTCAATCAGCTTTTAAAATATTATAATTTTTATAGCCTTTAGCAATTTTCATATAATAAGGATACAAGAAACATGCTAATCCATTTAAGTAGTGAAAATTATTCGGTTTATAAACCATTAATATAATCTTGGTATAAATATTACATCTAATACTGTTATACTCACATTTATTTATACACAAGTATAAGAAAATAAATAAATCTAAAAAGATAAAGTTCAATTACTATAATAATAATAAATTCATCCAAATGAAAAATATCTTAAGTAAATATTATGCCAAAGTAGCATCTTTACAAAAGTGTTACAAAACTATACAAACATCAACAACAACTTTATAATTTCCATAAATATCTAAATTTGAAATGTTATTATACAAATCCTGATGCTGCAAGGCTAGACTACATTAACCTATTATTTCAAAATTCAAATGAGTTGGTGAGATACATAAATATCTAATTTTGTAAATGTAAGAAATATGTATGTTATTAAAAAATAGTTTTCCTTCAGCAGGATCTTGCTCATTGGCCAGTGTCTTATTATCTCTGATTTGAATACAGTAACAAATTGCTTCTCTATATTCCTTGTTTCCATTTACATATTTAAAGATGAAATAAATTTGGTTAAATAATTAAAATTTGCCTTTGTATATCCTCTACTGGAAATTTTTGGTACGAAAATCATGAATAAATATTTGTGCAGTTAAAATTTAAAATACATTTGGCCTCAATTGTATTACGGGTTTGCATGTTTGGTATAAAATATTTCAGGCATCATGTTGTTAATTTTTATTTTTTTTTTGTTGCTGTCTATCTCGTTTTGCAAATTTGACTGCTGTGTCTGAACAAGTAAATGCATATATTGCAAGTGTGTAAGTGTAGCAGTCTGTTTGCTTGTCTGAATGTTTGTGTATCTTTTGCACCGAAAGCAATGAAGAATTGTGCTAAAATATGTATAAATAAATATTTTTTTTGGCAAATGACCAGTTTTCAAGTACCTAGATGACATTTAAAACTACTCTTAATGTTTATGGCTTAGCAGATAATGATAATATCATTTTCAGTTTTATATAAAAGGAAACAGTAAAAGGCAAGAGGAAAGACGATTAAAATAATAGACAGCCAGACGTACAAATGGCTTAAGAATGATGTAGTAAAACAAAAGCTACGAGGGTGAGTTAAATAGTATTAGCAAAATGTTTATGCTTATGTTATTATATTAGATTACGTTGCTTAATTACTAAATATTCCTTGCTTGGTTTGACATCATTGCTTGTATACTTGACTTTTCCAGGATACGTATTTTTGTTTTATTTACTTATTTAATACAGACAGAAAAAAGTGTTCACCAATTAATATTTTCAATTAATGCAATTAAATTTTTAATTGTATTAATTAGTTTGACTGAAAAAACTTATTTGATATTATCAAATTGTTTATAGGTTAAAACTTGATTAATTTTTTAATTGATACCATAAATATTTTAATTAATATTACAAAATCATTCATATTACTTTTTTGTGTGTAGTAGGCAAGTATTGTTAGATTTTTTCAATAACAAAAAAAATTCACGATTTCTTTGATTTCTTTCTTCAATTTACATTTAATTTATAGAAACCAGATTAAAAAAAAACGTTTACTGAGCCAGATATTAAAATTTTCTATAGAAAATATGTGTGCAGTTTCTGCAAGTCAGGCAGACCATTCGTCTAGAAATTTTTGTATGAAAATGACGCAGGTATGGAAAGATAAATATAGATAGATTTTATACCCAAGTCGACAGTCTGGGTTGTAGAAACAGGGGAATAGTTTTGATAAGCAACAAGAAATCATTGAAAATATTAAAATAATATATTTGAACACTAATATTTAAAAACAATTGTTGGTTTAACATACGAAGTTGGTATAAGAAAATATGTTTAAAGAATGCTACAGCTTTAACAATCATTTGTGAAGACTGGTGTTATTATTTAGCGCCTCTCCTACGATATCAACAACGTTCGCCTTGTCGCACAATGACATTCAAAACCAATACAAGTTTTATAGCCTTTCCCACGGCCTCACCAACGTTCGACTTGTCGCACAGTTGTATTGGAAACAACAACAAAATTTAAAAATTTGTTTTTGTTTTGAATGCAAGTGTGCGATAAGTCGAACGTAAGTGACATCGTGGGACAGGCCCTTAAAATGTTTTTTGTCATCGTGGGACAGACCCTTAATTAACAGAATTATTATAAAGAAATTTGCAACATACATTTAGGAGGGATATTAAAGCTCTTATAAGAAATAACTTTAAGCTCTGAAGATTTGTTTGTTTGATTAAAAACCAACTACTTTTTTAGGGTTCCATACACCAAAGGTGAAAAGGAACCCTTTTGTTTTCGCTGCGCTGTCCGTGTGTCCGTCTGTCCGTCATAGGCTATTTTCTCAGGAGCCGTAAGAGCTACGGATCTGAAATTTGGACAGAGTATGTGGAACCTTGGCCGCTACAACAGCAAATACATAAGAGTTAAAAGTTAAAGGGTGTTCTAAAATGAGCAACGACAAACTTTAAAATCTCATGTAATATACATACAATTGTATGTACATATGTATATTGACACTTGAAATTTGTAAAATTAATGTTTTTATACAGACTACAACAACTAACACTAAAACTTAAAAAATAAAAATTTAAGGGTGTTATATCAGTTAATGTAATTTTGACTATGTAATTTTGACAATTTGCTGTATCTTGGAAACCGTAAAGGCAAACTCTTAAAATTCTCAAAAACCCTATCCAAAAATTTAATAAAAATCGCCAAAACGAAAAAAATCGCCAAAATCAAAAAAAAATTCTAGCAGTAAAATAAATCGCCTAATTCGAAAAAAATCGCCCAAATGAAAAAAATCGCCAAAATGAAAAAAATGCCAAAAACTGAAAAAAGTGCCACAATGAAAAAAAACGCTTATATGAAAAAGAATCGCTAAAATGAAAAAAGCGCCAAAATAAAAAATCGCCAAAACGAGAAAAAAAGTGTCCAAACTAAAAAATCGAGAAATTTGAAAGCAACGCCGAAAACCGAAAAATCGCCAAAACTAAAAAAAATCGCCTATATGAAACAAAATCGCCAAAAATTAAATAAATCGCCAATATAAAAAACCGCCAAAATTTAAAAAAAACCCAAAAAGAATTAAAAAAACGCCAAACCTTAAAAAAATCAATAAAACCAAAAAAAACGGCAAAACTAAATAAATGCCAAAACTATATTTTATACATATAGGCTAAAGTTCGTATTGAATTACATATCTAGTGTCCGTACGGAACCCTTCGTGCACGGGACAAAGGCGCACTTCACTGAATTTATTTATTTCTATTTTAATACAAATTAATTATGTGTTTTTGTAATGATAATATTCATTTAAGTTTTTTTTGTTGGAAAAATGGAAACATGTAATTTTTTTACAACAAACACAGGTGGATTTGTTGGTTGTAAAAAAAATTTAATTTTTTAATTTTTCCAATGAGAAAAACCTGAAATGAATACCTTTAATATAACTTCAACATATAATTTTTTTTTTGAGTTTTTTCCACTAAAAAAAATGTAGTTAATTTTTTCCTTTTTTTAATATAATTTCAATTCAATTCAATGTATGCAAATAATCAAGACATTAATTGGCAAGTGTTGTAAACTCGTGCAAAATAAAAAAAAAGAAATACTCATATGACACTAAGGACGTATGCGTGTTATTAATTAATTTATATTTGTTTAAAGGCGTAATGAACGCCATACTGCTTGCTCATTCAGGTCTTTCATATAAACAGTGTATTTATTTTTTGTTTGTTTTTTATTTTATTTTCGTATTATAAAGGACACATTTCCCTTTATCATATTGATGTTCATTTCTTCATTTATAAAATCAGTGGAATATTTTTTATTAACATTTATATGTCGCTTTATTTCATTAAATTTCGTTTTTTTTTGTGAATTTGTCAGCAAGCTGTATAATTTCATTCTTTATATGTTGTTTTTTAAGTGTGTTAATTGCATTAATTGTGTTGAGATTGTTTTTTTTTTTTTTTGAAATGGGGCCACACTGTGAGGCTGCAGCTGTAAAAAATCTGTTAAATAATGAGTTTTATTTTTGTTTATTATTTGTGTTTTTTTGTTCGTCATTATATTTGACCTTAATCAAAAACAACAAGAGTGTTTTAATTTTTAAAATAATTATTTGCTTTTATTACTCGCCTGTAAGTTTATATATTGTTCTTATTTATCTCTTGCTATGGATTTTTTTTATCACTTAATGAGATGTCAATAGCATGTTGAGCAGTTCAATGATGAAATATTTGAGAGTACATATTTGTTTGTTGGCATTAAAGTAAAATATATATAAAATCTACTGAAATTTTAGGACAGAAAAAAAATTCTAGAATGCCTATTTATATTGAAAAAAATTTAAGTCCTTTGTTTTTGTTTTCATTATAAATAGAATTTTGACTTGTATTCGGAAGCCTAGCATTAAAACCAAAAATTAATAAACCATATTTGATTTAATTTTTTTCTGATTTCAATATTAATTGGCATACGTAAATTCTTACTGCTCTTCTGTAGACTGACAGTAAAACCAAAAATTACGATACAAATTTTTTTTGGTAACTTTAAAGTAAAATATGTTGCAGTTGTTTGGTCCTTAGGCCAGGATTAAAACAAAAACTTATGTATATATATATTTTGTCTACACTAAAATAAAATATGCTTTAGCATATTCACATTCAAGCCAGTAGAAAAATAAAGAAATCTGCTAATATTTAAAATAAATTATTTAGCTTCAGAATAAACATTAAAGTAAATGATGCTTCATTAATGTTTTGACCTTGAAGCCAGTAGAAAAAACCAAAAATTTTTTGCTTGAAAATATTAAACTTAATTATGCCCTAAATATTTATTATAATTTTTTATTTCATTTAAAAAACATTAATTATTCCAGATTTTGATATTTCCTTTGTAATTAACCTATATTTATTAAATTAAATTTAAATATCATTTATTTAGTCACACTTTTTCCCCAACACGTAAACCAGCCATTACTTAAAAAAAAAGTCCCATTGTATAATAAACAAAATTTTTCATATTTATTATCCAACGTCTGGGAAAAATTAATTATTCATGGCAATTCGTGACTCGTTAATATACAAAACAAATAATTTACTACCCTATACAAAGCACAAAAAATTATCAAACTTAAAATAAATTAATAATAGAATATACAGTATTTACGAGCTGAAATCACGTTATAAATATTTTATTACAATTAATATGCAGAATTTAGGCATTAGTAGCACACAGAAGAGCACACTTGATATAATAATATTTTTTATAACAAACTAAATGAGTCCATTATTGCGTATATTGAGTTCGTAGCACTCAGTTGGCTTGCCATAAAAATAATCCAAATATATCTAAAACTTTCAGTGATATCATAAACCGATTTTGGTTTAGTTTTACTAGAGTTGAACCGTTGTAGCTTAAGACTTACTATTTAATCTTCTTTCAAAAGATTTGCAACACATTGATAAAAAAGCACTAGAGTACAATTATTGTGGAGGCTCAAGGCTTACAAGCTACCTGCAAGCCTGCTTATGCCTTATCCAGCAAAACTGGTTAAATACTCTACGAAAATTTCACTTTACTGTATTCATGTCGAAAAGATATTAAAGTAATTTGCTAATTAATTTCAAACATATCACTTTTGTTCCAAAATGCTAAAGTGTGCTTTTTAAGCCGGATAGATTTTCAAATTATACAAAATATCAAAATTAATTAACGGCCTGATTTACGATGTTGAAAGAAATGTATTAAATACAATAGTAAAAAAAATTATATTTGACTTTAACACTCAGCGATTTTCATTGTAAGCTATTTTATTATTTTATTTTTGAAATTAACTCCGAAATAGTTTATATGTAAGACAAAATAATCTCTCATTCTATCTTTTAATATTCCTACTAAGCTGGTTTGTTATATTGAGCTCTTTTTTCGATTTTATCGTGAGCGAAATGTTATCGAAAATATACTTTTTTATTGAACTTAAAATTTTATGATCCTACCCATAGTTTAGAATTATCAAAATGCCAAGACTGTTGATAACTTTTAAGATAAAGTCTGTACAATCTTATCGTAAGCGACAATTTACGTATGAAAACAAATTTTAATATTTAAAAAAAACCTTCTCCTGAAAAGTTTAATTTTTGTCGATTACGATCAAATCGAAGACAAGGCTATATAGCCTCGTATACAAGAATTTCTGTAGGAGAGGCAGTAAATTTTATTTAAAACATTTTTTTTTTATTCAAAAGATATGTACATGACATTACTATTTGATATTGATTTAAGGCAAAGCTATTCAACCTTTTTGGTTCGCATACCACAAAACTCACAACCAACAATTTGCGTACCATCAAAAAAATTTTATGTGTATAAACAAGTATGGGCTCAATAAATAACCAAACAATTTTAAAATATTTAATCCATTTCATTTACTAATAATAAAAAAACAACAAAATTGAAAAGAAATTAAAATTATTATAAACATTACAAGAATAAATGAAATTAAAAACAGTACTTTATTGTCTATTAGTTGCGTTCGGGACTGTTTAGTTTGATAAACAAGTGTCTGGATCATAACTTTTTTCATTAGTGTTTGTTGGTTACTTTTTTTTGGCAAATGTTTGACAAGTGTAACCGTACTTTAAGTTAAAAATTTTAAAATCGTTTCCTCGCAAACTAGTTTCTTTGAGCTATGAACTTTGTTAAAGTAAATGAGCAATACGTGTTTCATTTCTTTTGTTGTGCCCTTCAAAATCCCTGCATAATTTTTCGATTTGCCTTTGAGCTCCAAGATGACGACCAATTGTTAAGAGTGTTGACAAGTTATTTTGGCTCAAATGTTTAAGTATAACGTTGCCTTTAGCTGTGATTGTTTAATTTTATATTTATGAATTAAAAACACGCCTTGCCTTTTAACAACACCTTCGCAACTTTTTAAATGTATTAGTGGGTAGTAACTGTTTTATTTTATCTTGACGTTATTAATAAAACAAAATACTTAAATTGTTGTTTTAATATATTGCTGCTTTATTAATAAAATTTACTGAGTATTCAATAAAAAATATATAAAAAATTAATTGCCTAATTGTATGAAAAAACGCCTAAGAAATTTCAAGCGTTGCTTTGACTGTCATAATTTTTGAAATATGTTTGAAGTACAATAAAATTCTTTCAGTACATATTATAGAAATTATGTTTTTATTGTCCATATGGATAAACACTTCCGGCAACCTTCAAAGACTATGGGCACAGTCAAAGTAGTGCTTAGTTTTGTTTTTAAAAGAAAACTGTTGTACGCCCTAACAACAAATAATTTTCAAACGATTCAAAACTAACAAGAACATGACGGTATGTAATGGGCTAAGGAATAGTAACATAACAAATGGGTGAGCCTATAATAATAGTTTCTTATTGGTCATAAGTCTTAAGGTGATTGAAGCTGAACTTGTTTGATGTTCAAAGAATTTTTTTCTAATCCAAGTAGATAAAAATTCAAAATAAAATTAATTAGTTATTTAATAAAATACTTTTATTGCATTATTTTACAATATCATATAGAATAAAAATATAACATATGTTAAAACTAACTAACCCAATTAAATGTGTATTTGAAAATTGTTTAAAGAAGTCATAAATGAATTCCAATTGTTTTGCAACCCTTTCTCTTTGTATAAAAACAATATTGCACAAATGTTTTAACTTCACATTAAATCTGCCATAATTTACTTCAACAATATTTAAAAATTTATAATAAAAGATGAAAATAAAATAAAAATCAAAATGAATTAAACGAACAATACTTAAATTTATATCCGGCAATTAATTTATTTCACATTAAAAAAATGCTGAATAAATATCATAAATTTAATACTATTGTTAAAAAGAAAAAAGCTGGTTTAAGTATATTATATAGAAATATTAAAGCTTGTTAAAAAAAATAAAACATTTCTGAAGCGGAATCTTTTAAGGAATATAAAAAATTTTATTTAATTATTCAAATATAATTACCATTCAGCTGTAAGTTCTTTGCATATAATTTAAAATTCACTCATATTAATGTTAAACAAAATTAAAACTTATAATGAACTAAATAAGAATGAGTGTAATAATGTTTAATTATTTATTTTTTCATAAGCAGCATTTCAAATAACTCACATTGGCGCTATTTATTATGAAAACTGCAATTTAAACACACTTCCATTAATTGGTTAAAAACAAATTTAAAATTAGCAAATAGCCCTACAAAATAGCTTGTATGTATATATAAAAATATGTGATCTCCCATAAATATTAATAATAATTAATAATAATAATAATAATAATTATTTGCTATCACATAGTTAAACATGTAATATCTATTGAAAAAATATAAAAATTTTTTTTTCTGTTTAAAGGCCTCGTGCTATAGAAAACCTTTTAGAGGGGGACTTTTTCACTGTAAAAAAATGTGAGGGGATTTTTATCCAGTATTTATTTTGCAAGAATAAATTTTCTATTAAAACCATTTCGAAAGAAATATTTTTTACTCTATGAAAAATAGAGCGGTGCATTTTTTCTATAGAAAAATCTTTTGAGGGAAGACTTTCTTATGTTAAAAAATGTTGAAGAGAATAGTTTTTTGTACAGAGTAATATCAGGGGGAAAACTTTTCATAGAAAAAGTCTCAGCACGAAGATTTTTTCTATAGAAAAGACGTCGTGGGGTTAAGTTTTTCCATAAAAAAAAATTCAGAGGGAAGAATTTTTCTAAAGAAAAAATGTAATAGGGAAGGATTTTTCTATGGGAGAAATGTCAGAGGAAAGAATTTTTCTATAGAAAAACTGTCATAGGAAAGAATTTTTCTATATAAGAAATGTCAAATGGAAGAATTTTTCTTTACAATAAATGTCAAGGGGAAGAATTTTTCTATAGAAAAAATGTCAAAGAAGTAATTTTTCAATAGAAAATATGTCGGAGGAAAAATTTTTCTATATAAAAAATATTGGATTGGAAATTGTATAGAAAAAATATCAAAGGGAAAGTTTTTGGTATAGAAAGAATATAGGAGGGAAAATTTTTTGTATAAAAAGAATGTCAGAGGGGAACATTTTTTTATAAAAAATGTCAGAGGAAAGATTTTTTCTATAGAAAAAATGTTACAGGGAAGAATTTTACTATAGAAAAAATTTTAAAGAGAAGAATTTTTCTATAGAACAAATGTTAGAGGGAAGATTTTTCTATAGAAAAAATGTCAGAGGGAAGAATTTTTCTATAGAAAAAATGTTAGGGGAGAAATTTTTCTATAGAAAAAATGTTAGGGGAGAAATTTTTCTATAGAAAAAATTGTAAGGAGATGAATTATTCTGTAGAAAAAATGTTGGAGGGAAGAATTTTTCTATAGAACAAATGTTACCGGGAAGAAGTTTTCTATAAAAAAATGTTAAAGGGAAGAATTTTTCTATAGAAAAAAGTTTAGAGTGAAGAATTTTTCTATAGAAAAAATTTTTGAGGGAAGAATTTTTCAATAGTAAAAATGTTAGAAGGAAGAATTTTTTTATAGAAAAAATGTTAAAGGGAAAAAGTTTTCTAAAGAAAAGATATAAGGAGAAAAATTTCGAGCGAAGAATTAAAAGAAAAATGTGAGGGGAAAGAATTTCTATAGAAAAAATTTTAGAGCGAAGCATTTTTCTATAAAAAATATGAGAGGAAAGAGGTTTTCTAAAAAAAATATTTCAGAGGGAAGAATTTTTCTATAGAAAAAATGTTAGAAGGAAGAATTTTTCTATATATAAAAAATCTTAGAGGTAAGAACTTTTCTATTGAAAATATGTTAGAGGGAAGAGTTTATCTAAAGAAAAAACGTCAGGGGGAAATTTTATTTATAGAAAAAATCTTAGAGGGAAGAATTTTGCCATAAAAAAAATATAACAGGGAAGCATTTTTCAAAAGGAAAAATGTCAGAGGAAAAATGTATCTGAAGAAAAAATGTCAGAGGGAATTATAGGTTAAAATTTTTTTTAAAAAAGTACTAAGTGGTGTCAGTGTTTAAAGCAAATATCTAAAAAAGAGGAACATTTTTTTCTTTAAAAAAAATTTCGGAGGAAACAGCTCTTACGGAAGCAACTTTTACGGAGTGAAAAACTTTTTTGTATAAAAAAAAGTGTGGAGGAGATATTATTTCTAAAGGAAAATATGGAAAGCAAAAATTTTTTTGTGGCAAAAATGTCGAATAGAGAGTTTTTCTATTGAAAAAACATCCAGTCGATGCATTGTATGTTTTTGCGAAAAAAAATTCGGAAAGACAACACGGCAATAATTTTTTCCATAGAAAAAAATTGGATTGAAAATATTTTTGGTTTCAGAAAAAATTTCGGAAAAAATTAAGTTCTTTACTATAGAAAAAAGAAATTAAAACAAGAGACAGTTTTTCCAAATAAGTAATAATAGAAAGATTTTTTTTTTAACAGAAAAAAGGTCAGAAAACAGACTGCTTTCTATAGAAAACAATTTAAGAATTTTTGTTTTGCAAATCGAGCCAGCAACCTTAGTACTTATCATTGCTGTAGGGTAATTTTTGTGTGCATTAATAAAATATTATATGCTTAATTACTTGTAGTGCTAATGATAATAAATGTGAAAATATGAAAATAATATTAATAATAATTATAAGCAATATTTTTAATGATTAACAATTCGTTAATTTATTCAGTCATTTGTTCGAAAAAAAAAATATTAATATAAAACAACATAAAATTACACAAGAGAAATTGAAAGTCCATAGTTATCATAAAATTTTGCCTAGAGGAATTGATATTTAATTGGCTTAAACTCTTTAATAACTCATGGGAAAAAACATAATTTTGTGTTAGATATTATTATAATTGTTATATGATAATTTTATCAGCAACATTTTCCATAAATACAAACTGATAAAAGTCAGCAACATTTTGCTAAAATATATTATGCTTGAGTGATAAATTTATATTCAAGTTGATAACAAAATTTCAAATTTTATTTATGAGATTTTTAAAATTGATACAATATTTCTATGTAGGCTATTGATTCTAGAGTTATTGTATAGACATTTTTGCTGTGTGTATGTTAAAAAAAATTAATTTTATATAATAATGAAGTTATAAATTGCATTGATTTAACCTCAAACTTAAAAAGTCATTTCCGTTACGTATGCAATCAGATAAATGTGAATGCACAAAATATTCTATTTTATGTGTATTTGTATGTTATATGCAAATAATTCAGTATTTATTGGATGGTGGGGAAACAATTTTATTTTAATTTATGCAAGGAGTTATTCATTCATTATTGGGAGATGGAGTAATGGTATAGATAGTTTAAGACCAGGGAGCATTGTAGCACAACTTATTTCTTTTTTGTAATAAGTAATTTTGTTCATAAAAAATCAATGTTCATGTGCGTCTTATAAAACTCTATAAACATTTGCAAAACTCTTTATTCAAAATACTTTTTCCCCTACCCAATTCTGTTATATTATAGACGCATATTTTTATTTTTTTTATTTTAAACTAAATATTGTTGGTTGTTTAATATTTCCTATGGTTAAAGCTAAGCACCTTTTTTATTGAAAATAGTGTATACGAGTAGGATTGAAAAAAAAAACTTAAAATAAAAGAGGGTATTGGTAAACATTATATTATTTTAATGGGCTTTGGTGGTTATAAATGCGGTTGTTTGCTTGAAACACATTGCTAAATGAAATCGGTTATAACGGACACTAAAGCCAAAATGCATGCACATGTACAAGTACTACACTTATATTACCAACAACTTTACATATACTCGTACACCAACTCCTGCAAATATCTTCCAGCATATCAACAATATTTGCACAACAGAATACTTAATAAATATCCAGATTATATATGTAATGGGGTCAAAAACTACGAATGGAGCACATGCATACATCAAGAAACAAGCTGTTCATATGCTACAATTTTTACCATCCGGTGACTGCTGCTCGCTAGTGCATGCAGTTGCAGCTGCAGCCAAAGCCACAGCAACAGCAGCAGCAGCAACCTGCTTGTCAAACGAGTTATAAAAGCGAATGCTCTCACGTACAATTTAATTATGTGCAAATGAAAATTACTGGGAAAAAGGAAAATAAAATAATATTTGGATATCTGATTTTCATTTTACTCTTTCTCGTCTAATTGCAGTGAAACAAATTGAAAGTAGTCAGTCTCAATTAATTGAAATGACATGAACGAAATATGACATTTCGTGGAATTCAAAAGAAAGCAGTAAAGAGGTTAAAGTTAAAAACTATTTGAAGATTGTATCAAGCCAAAACGCAAACGGAGCAATTAAATAAGTTTTATTTTTTGGAAGTAGTCCAAACAGTCAATAAAACTTTAATTGAAACTTAAGTAAACAAAATTAACACGACTGTGACCTTCATTTATTTTTCTTTAGAGGAGTTTTCGTGTAGTTTCCACAATGCAAGCAAGTGACTTGTCTAGAAAATTTGTATAGGAATCTCTCAAAAATTTTAGTGCTTTTTATATATTTTTTCTAGACAAGTTGCTTGCCTGCATTGTGGAACCTACATGAAAGCTTAAAAAAGATATTAATAATAATTATTTCTGCAAAAAAAAAACCAATTCAATGCAAAGATATGAAAGAAAAAGATAAGAAGAAATACGTGCAATATAATTAGCAGATTTTAATATGCGTGCCTCCGCCAAATTTTTAAATGCAGGATTATGCGTTTTTCAGAGCTCATTGTGCGTGTTTAGTCTTGTAAAAGTTTGTCACTAGAGCCATTTAAAATAAAATATTAAATTTTAATGGTTGGGACTCTGCCCATTTTTCAAATGGAGGATTGTATCTCTTTTACAGGTGTGTGATAAGTTTCATAAAAATTGGTTAAGTAGAACGGCAAAAAATATTATAATAATGTAATGTAATGTAATGTGCGTTTTTCAATTTACAAATTGTATAATTACAAGAACCAGATGTGTTTTATAGAGTTCGCAGCAATCAAAGAAGTAGAGTATCATTAAATTATATAAAAAAAATTTTAAGCGTGTCCTGCCCACTTTTTTGCAATGGGACCAAGAAAAGTTACATCCTCTCAGACAGCAACAAAATGTTTACAATCGGTCTAAAATGTACTGAGCTATGGAGATACACAACTAAAAAAAGAGACGAATTGTAAACCTCCTCCTTTTTTTGAAGTCGGTTAAAAATTCTGAGAACCATTTATTTAAATGAATTTAATTTGCACCTTTTAGGGGACATGTTTTATTTTACAAACCCATATTTATGATGTGTTGATCATATTAAAAATAACTGAATTACAGCACTTTAGATCTAAAAAATTTTTAGATTTTATTTTAAAATAATGTATTTATTAAGCCAATTAAAAATTTCTAAAATTCTTCTCTTCTGTATCGGAATAAAAATTTTGTACCAAACGAATTAAGCGTTGACTTGTTATTGTAGGGCAAAAAAAAAAAAGTTGGGACTTATTTATTGAAAATATTCATAATGGGTGACTACTAAATTAGTTAAGAAAACACTAAATTTTTTTTGGCAAAAATATAAAAATTGTTGCATAGTGTAATCAGTTTAAATAAATTTTTTATTATTTATTATTTATCTAAAAGGGCTTTAAAATAACAAAAATTAATAATAAAATCCTAACAGTGTATTTAAAAATAAAATGTGAAAAAATACCAGGATGTTTACTTAAACGAGATTCGTTATACCGAGCTTCACCTTTATGGTAATTTTGTTTAACAAAATGGTGGATCGGTTAATACTCATAGTATGTAGAATTAACCAACAAACTTTTTTTTTTGAAGGTCTATCCTTGCACATTAATTGCCCTTTTCATAATGTACAGTTAAAAGCTAACAGGGACTTTTTGTATGAGGAACTTGAAGTTAAAGTTCACGTTAACTCTTAACCAAACATTGTGAAAAAGGACGAAAGGCGTTTTATAAAATAATATTGGAAAACAAGTAAAAGTTAAGTATTGGAGTAACTATAATTTTTTTTAATTATTTGTTTCACAGATATAAAGATTTTAATTTAATATTTTGTCAATACACACAATAAATTGTTTGGGGAAAGAAATCACGTTAAGTAAACCAAAACATTTTTTTCTTCTTCAACATTAACATGCATATGCAATTTAATAACATCGTTACTATTCAATCGTTGACCGTTTTATGCGAACACAAAATTAATAATTCAAAACCCAATTTGTGCATAAAATACCCTTCAATCTAATTGAATTGTTTACAAATTGTAAATTTTGTACGCATCAAATGTAATGAAGGACAAGTTGCAACATGTTACTGGAATAAGGTTATCAAATATGCAGATATACGACAAAGTAGTAAATTAAATAAGGTGAATGGGGAAGTAATAGAAAACGTGATGGTAAAGGCAAAATCCTCAGGTAAATGAAAATTTGTGAGGAGTTCAATAGTCTAAATTCAGAACTAAGCTAAATGAGAAACTGGTAGAGAGATACCAAGAGCTTACACCGGTTTACGTATGCATCTCAAACTAAGGATGCATGTCTTGTTGGTATATTTACAGGGTGACGCAGAAGCCATATGGTTTCAATAGTTTATAACTTTTTATTTATGTGATTATTATAACTTGTTTTTTTTAAATACAGAATATTATTTTGAAATTTTTCGCAATTAGCTTTGAAAAATGATATCCTGCAAGTAATACCCTTTTTCTGCTTCACACATGCGTGCTCATTTAACCATATGTTTTAAAAAATATGGGCCAATTATCCTTTCGGAGGGTAAACCGCACCAAACAGTACACTTAAGTGGGTGCTATTGTCACTGATGAACTGCTTCCCGTAGCCCAAGCCTTGCATACCCATTTAATAGAAAATGGGCTTCATCGCTCATTAACAAATTGCGAATTAAGTCTGGATTTACTCCGTCACTAAAATAGACTATTGAAAAATAAAAATTCAATTATTTTTGTACGTTGTTCGATCATGTAATGGTTCATAATTAATTTTTCAAGCCTTCTTCACAAAATGCTGAAAAAACAAAGAAAAAATGATATTTAAAATAGTTATAAAGAATTCAAACTATATAACTCACTCTGCGCCACCCTGTAGAACAAAACTCAACAATCTTATATCAAGCTAAGTTAATTCAGCTTAAAGATACGGACCGTCTTCAACTGCTGTTTCGGTTGCAAAATGCCATATTTGCTGATAGTTAGAAGGCTCCAAAACATCCTTAGACAAAATTTTTTTATTTACTTTATATCTCTTCAAAGCAGACACTTATTCAAAGGTAAATCAGATTTATTGGCCACGAGGGCTTAACTCATTTATGGTGGCAATAAGTGATTGATTTAATTACAAAAAAAGATAAATTTAATTGGTTGTAGCAACTTTTTTTATCGAGAGATCCTAAAATATTATACAGCAGCTGAATGGTTTTTGGTTAAAACACTTAAATCTGCATTAGAATTTGTATAGTAGCAATCAAACCTCCTTACATATTTCTCGTCTGAGTTTTAAATAAGGTGCTACAACGACGCTTATTCGAAAAGTAAGTAAAAGTAAAAGATAATTTTTCTTTCCAACTTTGGGTTTATAAGAAGCCCTTATCCGTCTTCTGTTTTAAATTAACTTAAAAAAGTCATACGGAGCTGGGAGTAATTAAACTTATCTTTTTTAAAAAGATTTTTTGGTTTCGCGACGTCAGTTACTGAAAAAAAAATATTTGTATCTGTATTTATGACTTGAATAGGCTAAAGTTCTTATCGCTCTGTAAACCAAATTATATGTGATAATTATTATACCAAAGTTAATTGTAAATATTCTGACAAACGCTAGTAGAATGGAACAACTAGCTATTTGATGATCAGCTTTCTTTATGTTAGGTCCACTGTGTGTGGTGTATTTTAAATTCTAGAATACTTTTTTAATTTCTAAACTTGGATCCATTTTTCACTGATAATATTTTTTAAACTGCAAGCAAAACAAAGAGCTGTTATTAGTTTATAGTATGTGTGGTTTTTGTTCAAAAAATAACTTTATCGGGAGTTATTAGCTATGTTTGAAAATATCGGTCTAGCCGCAAAACCCAAGGCAACTTTTATCGATAGATTTGGCAGGTTTTTTAAATTTAATTTTTTTTATTTTGAATTTAACTTATTTTGTATATAATTTAAATATATTAAATTTTTATGAGTTGCAAAAAGTTTTAAGAGATTTTTAATATAAAACCTTAAAGCGGTTTTTCATAAAAGTGACTAACAATTATAATTAATATTTACAAACGAAAGTACGTTTATATTTATATTTATAATACAACTTATTGATTATATTGCAACACTTTCATTTATTTATGTCTGGTCATGCATGCACTTTAAAATGCACAAGTGCGTATGTGTGTGTGTGTGTGTGAGTGTGTGCACAGTCAGCATGTAGAAGCTTGTGTCACCAAACCGAGTCTTTTTCGACTACTTTAGATGATCAAAAAATGATTAATCAGTTATGCGCTTAAAATAAGACTCGAAACTGATTTTTAGAACTGCTTAGAAGGTGATTTATTCAAAAAACAAACAGTAAGCTCATGCAGAAAAATCATTAAAATACAGTGTATTAAATTTGTAAAAAAAATTTTAATGTCCCGAAAATGGGTCGAAATTCACGCGAGTCATAAAAGACTCTTTTAGAAGAGTCGCGGACTATGTACCATTTTCTTCCGAATGAACAGTCATTTTCGACTCGAAAACGAGCCCATAAATGCTTATTTTAATCGCGCTGAGGAGTCGAAAGTGATTCGAATATGATCATTAATTTGATAAAATGCTGACTGGGTGTATGTATTTGTATGTTTCTATATGTGGGAGCCACAATATTACAAACACCCAAATCAATATAATAATGTGGCTGTATTGGTTTCTAGTAGCACATGCGTTTTTCAATTAATTTTCATGATTGTAAGTGGTGCATGAGTTGGCATTATTTCACTATTGTTTGTAAAGGCAGCTTAGCTAAATGTGTTAGATTGTTATAGAATACTTAATAAATTATTGGTTTATAAATGAAACACAAAGTGCTTGCGACTAATGAATACAATTATAGGCAGGTGAGAATTTGTTACTGTATAAAGGGCAAAATGTAGCACAAAGTAAAATATAAAGTAAGAGAAATTTTGAAGGAGTTAACCACCTGGGATAATCAACTGATATTAAATCACAGATAAAATTTCAATGTAAGTCAAACATGAAGTAGTAATTTGTAAGGTTTATTTTAAAATAAAAAAAAAAATTGCAAAAATATTTCTTTATTTCTTAACACTTCTTAACATAATCACCCTTATTCCAGTTGTCGACATTGACCTCACTTTAACACAATACTAAAAAATCGGGACTTGTGTATCCATTGTTGAAAACAATTAACTCCTCTTGAGATGTTTATGCTATTGTCTAGACCATAGGGAATTCAAACAGATTTTCAGTAGCAGAAAGTTGCTTTCGAGAACAAGTAAGCAAATTTTTTGGTATTGTATTTAATTGACATCAATATTGACAACTGGAATAAGGGTCAATATATTTATAGTTGGATACGTGTTTCTCGGCATTATTCAATAGCTTTGATACCCTGTTTATGGTAAGAACTACGTAGCTCTTGAGCTATCAATTGTAAACAACTTGTCTACATTCATGATTTTAGAAAATAGTTTAAAGTAGTTAACTCTGGTGCAAAAGATGCCTGTTGAAACAACTTCAATTATGCCATGCGCATTTCAAAAAAAAACTGAAGCCATGATCTTGCCTGTATGTCAAACTGCTTTTGACTTTTTTCAATACGCTTCTTCCATTCTAGTTCAATGCTTCGACTACCTATTATCTCTGATACGAAGCAGTAGATCTATGGCTGATCCTTGGTTACAAACTGTTGTAAAAGTTTAATGATTATCCATTACAATTTTTTAATTATTCTGCAGTGGATACCTCAATTTGTAAACCACTAACAAATACCTTTTGGCTGATTATTCTTTCTAAATGTTTTATAGAACTGAACGAAGAAGTAAGACAAAACGTCACCACCATTATGGGTGATATTATCTCGATTGATATATATAAAGTAAATGCATCACCATAGTGCCTAGTGGTATGGAATGGAAAGAAGCGACAATAATAGCTAATAAACCCCAAACTATCCTTTACACGGACGGGTTAAAAATTGGAAGCTGATCTAATAGTAGATTTTATGACACAAGTCGTACTATAGTAAACTCTTTCAATTGCGGAATCATAATACAGTCTTTCAGACTAAAATCACGGCTTTAACGGGAAGAACTAAATATCTAAAGGACATTTACAATGAAAAGTAATAAAAACCGTAAGAAATCATAAAATTCAATCCTGAAGCATCCTTCAATGCAAAAATAAGATAAGTTCATACAATTATTGTAGGGACATCTATAAAATATGGATTTCAGCTCATCAGAGTGTCTATGAAAATAAAGACAATGATGAAAGGCTTGCAAAGAAAGTATCATTACTGACTAACATCACACTAAAAAATTCCAAGCCCTTTGAAGAATTTAAAAATGAATTGAAACAATGGATTATAAAACAATATACCTCTGGCATAACTTTACAGTTTACAGCCAACACTTTGGAAAATGGTTACCATTATAAAAGAACATACCTGGCACGCGTGGATGTTGGTAATTATATGACATGCAGAGTTTGCCAAGGGGACGAGAATAAATACTACAAGAAGACAAATCTTCCATATAGAAAATATACCCCAGTTATGGAACATCATAGGGGCTCAGACTGGAAAAATATAAGAAAATATATTGACGAGACTAAGTTCCTAGTCTGATTAAGTTTTTATAGGTTTTAATTGTTTTTTGGGTATCTCCCCAATATTTTTCATTAAGGGCCCACAGTATGCTATAAAAGCATAGATTGGGTCAATTATTATTTCTCCTCTTTCAACTTGAACTATCTAACTTAAACAAAGGAGCAGAGTCTTTGAGAGTATAATGTTTATCTTAAGAGAAATTATACTCACACATATCATTCATATGTGTAATAGCTTCCTTTGAAAAGAAGTAATAAGGGAAGATCATGCAGTGAAATATTTAGTTATTAAAATTAATAAATTTTAATAGCTTTGTTGTCAAACAGCGTCTATAGGCGTCATGTTTCTGCTTAAGAAACTCTTCAGTAGACTTCAACTAAAAGAAGTTGAAGGCGACGTTGGCGGAAGTAGTTAGCACGTTGACTACAAAACCGAAGGTACTGGGTTAAATCCCTGTATCCAACAGTCATTAAATAACAAGACCATGCATATTACTAATGTGCATTAGTGTGCCAGTTGTTTTAGCGAAGTTCTAGTCAGGAAGGCATATTCACTGGTCACTGAACTAAACTGAGTTTTACAGATACTAATTCTAATGCAACACCAAGGTGACCGCCTTCCTTCGTTGCGTAGCAGAATTATCGGCGAAGTAAAATATCCGATAAAAAATTCAATACACTTCATTTAACACCAGAGGCGCTGCAGCACTGCATTATAAAAAAAACGTGCTAAAGGCAGAGTTGCAAAACAATAAAGCTTTTTCATTTATCTCCTCCCTCACCATCACTTTCTTCTTTACCACTATCCTATTCCACTTAGTGAAACTAGTGCTACTTCTCTTAAACAAAAATAATAAGTCTCAGAACTTCTTAATAAGTTTATAAAATCGATATGACTGCATCTGCACGGGTAATGAACTGGAGCTGTCAGTCTTTAACATTTGCCCTCTAGGCATTAGGTATAACTCTATTATATATATTTATTTGTACTTTTCATAACATAAATATTTTATCACCATTGTAATTTTCCTATTCTTGGCAGTAACATATTTCTGCCTACCTGTTAAACTATTTGCCGCAATAAACCTCTGCATGCCCTTTAGCCTAATAGATAATAATGTGATGAACAACTTCTGGCATTCCCAACTTATCTATGCATTAAAATAAATTAAAAAAGTGTGCGTTCGTATATAAAATCCGATAGCATTTTATATAAACCATAAAATATGTTTCAGTATATAAAAAGTGTTTTATCTGCAACAATCAGTTACATATATCTACAATATCCTGCCTAGATTTATTTTTATTTCTTAATTTTCCTTTAACCTGCTTAAGTTAAAATAATGGCCTTTCCTCCTTTTTTTTGGGGTTTTATTGTCAATACTGTAATAATATTAAACCTTTCAGCAAGTTGTTTCTTATTTTTTTGTACCTGGTTATAAACTAATTTTATTACTTTTGCTTATATCCGTTTGTAAGCCCAATTTTATTTATTTTATTTTATTTTATGTTTTAACTTAATAAATATATTTTTGTAAGTGTGTGTGGGTATGAAGGATATGTGCTACTGTAGCAAATGCGTGGTGTTATGTTGGGAATTTATGTCGACAATTTTTTTTTGCAGCTAAACTGTGCATTATAATAGACAAGACAATAAAAATAAAATTTATTACTAAATTTTATATACACATCAAGAAGATTAGAAGAATTGGCAGCATAATAATACAGGACCATTATTCAATAGTGGCAAATATTTAATTAATACCCTTCTAGTTAATGGGGTAATGAATTAATAATTTGATTAGTTTTCTGGCCGGAAAATAGGCTAAAAATACTCTGTTTATTATTCAGAATTATTATGTGAAAAAAGTATATGACAAAAGCTTTATTGATTTTTTTGCAGCCTAAAAAATTAAATAAAGTAGCAATAGATTTTTTTCAATAAAAAATTATAATAAAAACTTGTAGTGTTTGTAGTTTGAAATAATGGTTTTTTTTCAAAGTCTATAAAATTTAATAAAAGAAAATGTATGTTTATTTCAGACAAACATTTTATTCTAAGTTGTTCAATTGTTTGCATATAACTTAATCTTAATTTGGTTACTTTGTCTTAAATTTTTTGTAGAAAATAATTTTTTATGGTTTCATTGTATCTAAAAAAAACAAACAAACTTCATTTAATTTATTTGTATTTTATTTTTGTATTTATTTAATATTTTAAAAGTTTGTTTGTTATATATTTAAAGTAAAACAGATGACATGGCATTTCTTGTGTGTCATTTGCCCAAAAAACGTAACCAACTAATTACTAATGAAAAACTGTTTGATTCAGACATGTATTTATTGATTTAAATAGATTGCAATCATTTGGTTACGGGTTTTTACGCTTGTGTGGTATTTGGCACACAGATGTAAGCCCGGCCTTACACTCTAATTCACTTTTCCTTATATAAAAAGTTTTTTGTCATCATCTTTAGGCACATTTTTCTACGTTTTCTCAATTTCTCATTTTTTTTGGTCTTAAAACTCATTAATCTTATTCGTATTAGTAATATCTTACCTTGAAAGTTTGTGTAGGATGTGAGCTCGTGTTACAAAAAACATATGTGTGTTCATGTTTGCTTAAGCATTTAAGGTCAAATATTTTGGCAGTTGTAATTTTTCTTTTTCGTTTTTACTTAATTTCGTGTCTATTAAGGTAATATTTTGTAGGCCTGTTTTGAATTCCATATCACATTTTGATAAATAGTCCTTCATATTATCCAACAAAACACTAAGTTAAATATGGTGTGTCTAGCATGAATGTAAATCAGAGCAGTTAATGCTGATAACAAAAAAGTAATTGTGGTTAATTTAGATAAATTTAAAATAATTTGTTAATGTTGAAGGAAAAAATTTATGCATGTGTGCTTGTGAATAACATCTATGAGTTTAACCCATTATAAATACTTTTTACCTTTACTTAGTGAAAGGAAAGCCAAAAACATGAACCAGACAATAAAATAAAATTAAATTCGAGAAAAATTTTACTAAAAAAGGCAATCACAGAAAAATCTAATTTTATAATTCAAACACAAAATCCTCTGAGTAAAATATTAATTTGTGTAATTCAGGTCCTACAAAGAAGCTTGCAAATTCAAATGCAAAATTTTGTAATAATTTTTTTGAAAAAACACTTCGATTTTTTCAATCAACAAATTGTCTAATTTGACAAATAATTTTGCTGAAATTACAAAGCAAATAAGACAAATAAATGTTCTGTATAGTATGCAATTTGTATACTGGAACAAAAATTATCTTTAAACAAGTTTGTTACAGATGTTAGTTTTTATCAGTTGTGTGAACTAGAAATTTTCACTTCATACTGTTTTTTTTTTTGGAATAAATTATTTACTATTACAGTAAAAAATATTTACCAAAACTAAACTTTATTTCAGACAAACGTATGTTTGAAAATTTTTTGGAAATAATTTTTTCTTTGAATACAATATAGTTTTTAATGACCTCTGTGCAAAATATTTTTCTGAAAGTTTTGTTTCTTTTTTTCTTAAACATTTGATTCATTTAAGCAGAATTTGAGAATTTAAGCTCAAAATAATTTGTATAAAGGTAAAAAAAAAAAATAAAATAAAAATTAAAACTGTTGATATTGCAAGCCAGCATGAAACATCATGCTAAACACTACCCAAAAAGTCGAAAACTTACGTATTCTTTATTTGAGATATAGTTTTTTTAAGTAAATGAGTAGAAAGTATACGTGGTAAAAAATACGTGAATTATTTAAGCATCACTATTTCACTATCTTTCTCTCTCTTTCTCATAAATATTATACCATAAAATGGCTCACCAAGTAAAAATACAACAAACTAAAAACATCGAATATATTAACAACTATGTATAAGTTACTTATAAGCCATTTTATTTTTACTAAAGAAAATGAAAGACTACGGCCGTCGATATCAATCAAAATTTCAAAATATTTTAATAGATTTTTTTTTGCAAATAATTTTTCATTCATTCATTTGATTACGACTACAAAAGCTGTTTGTTATGGGCAAATAATATTTTTAACATCTCAGCTATAAATTACATAATTTATAAAAATCTTATTATATCTACTATTTGCTTTAAATATTTCCTTTTTTCTGTCCAAGTTCAATCAGTATTGATTTTGATGATTTGACTTTCGACAACAAATATGCTGATTTTTATGATTATAATAAAATAATGATAATAAATTTGTTCATTAGTTTGCTTATTTAGGGTGGTGTATTTATGTCTTGAATTTGCTTCATTTTCTTCTTCTTAGACAACAGCACAATAATAATATAATAAATATAATATTCCGCAAAAAATAATAATGAAAGGTATTTGATTAACGACCTGTCCCACGATGTCACCAGTAAACGTTCGATCGAAAACTTGTGTTGCAAACAACAATGACATTAGAAAATTTGTTGTTATTTGCCATACAAATTGTCAATCGAACGTTTGCTGGTGACATCGTGGGACAGGCCGTACATTTTTTATGCTGTAGAATATACAAAAGTAAACTAACTTTAAAAATTTGCACATAAACTAACTATTGAAAAAACTTGTTAAAGAAATTTTTATGCTTGAAGTAACTTCGCATATTAACTATTACTTAAGCAAAAAATATTTGTGAAAAGAAATATTGACTTTAATTTAGAAAACTCAGATTATGGAAAGAATATAAAAAAGTTTTTGAAAGTGAACTTATTTTATGTAATCGTTTTATAAAAAAAAAAGATTTGTTTCAAATTTTGTATGGAAGTGATTTTAGCAAACCCGGGAAAATTCAAGTTTATTCACTAAAGTACTGAATAATTTGCTATTTGGTTTTGTTCATGTATATAGTAGCTGAAGTTGTTGCATTGACTACAAAAATATGTGGGTATTCGAGAGCCAGAGCTCAAATTAAAACATATCAACATCATAGATATTTCAGGTATGCATTAATGTCTACGCTTATGTATATTGCAGCTCCTTACTGAAGGTGAAGTAAGGAGCTGCAGTATTTTATTTTTATTATATTTGCTATATATTTGTAATAAATCATCGACAATAAAAAATAAAATTGGTCTCTAAAAAATGGTTTAACCCTAGAGGCACTGCAAGTACGCTATTAAAATTTACAAAAAGCACAACAGCGAACAATATCTCTTAAGACATTTAAACTATTCGTTTATTTTCAAGTGATTCAAATAAAATTTGCGTTATTTAATTAAATTTTTTAAATGGAAATGGTAAATGAGTCGTTGAAATTTATTTGGCCAGTACTTTGAGAGAAATTAAAATTTACGGCATAGGATAAAAATGTTTCAAGATATCAACTCAGTCGTTATAATCGATTTAACAGAAGTTTTTTTGACAGCCTGTCAAAAAATCATTAAAAAGTATAAAAAACACAATTTTCTATTACAAAAATCATGGTTTAAATTTTACTACATAATGGTATTTTTGAAATACGGCAAATATATCAAAACTGGTTTAAAAAGTAACATTTTAGTCTTAAAATAGCGTAATGCAAACTTATTGCAACGTTGTGCAGACTGTACCATTATATGCAGCGCGTATACTTAATATTTATAATATTTGAGTTTATATTACTCATACGCCCTAGTACTAATTTATTTAATACTAGTATGCCAAGTTTTTCTCAACACTTATATGGCAATAAGGAAAAAGTGCATAAATCATTTTTTAGTACAAATTATTTGCGAAATTCAATGTTTTTATTCTATTTAGCAAAACGTTGTTTTTCATACTATAGCATTAAATTCGATTTGAAATATTCCAAAGTATAAGCTAAATTATGTTAATATTCTATATGAAACTATGAGTCGAAAGAAAATAAGCAAAAATCAAATGCATAATATTTTACTCAAATATCGCACAAAATAATTAAGATTTTTCCTAGGGGTACCTTGGAATCTAATGACTGTAGGGGTGCCTTTAATTCAAAATTAGCCTATCTTGTCTAAAGCAGTTTAACCTTTTTTCAAAGAAGAATTATTATTCCTAAGTAAGTAAGTAACGTTAATGTTTAATGGAAAAATTATTATTAAAAAAAAGTATATTAGCGCATATCTCCAATTGACATTAAGAACCCAAAATATACAAAAATCTGTGCAAGCAAGTGTTCTTGAAAACTAAAACTATTACACTATATTATTTATTTAAGACATATTGTATGTATTTTAATATTTATTACATTAACAGTAAGATAATAATCTTAGTTATTCAAATTAAGATTTCTCTTCAGGGCTAAATTTTAAACTTGTCTTAATTATTAATTTTAAATGTGCCTTAACGTCATACATTATCACACATTCTTTACTCTGGTGTTGAAGGTTAAATTACATTAATGCTTCATTACCTTGCCAATTGTATGACACAAGCTGGTGACTATGACAAAGTGTCAATTAATTTCCCTGGACAATTTGATAAAAAAAAAATTATTAGAACTTCAGTTGGCAAGCCTACTATGGTAGAAAGAAAATAAATGTGTATTTCTTAATATATTATTAAAATTAAATCCTTGAAACTTTTGTGCAAAAAAATTACAAATGTAATTCTAGATATTTTCTTTTGATACTAAAACATGGAAAAATACAAGGACTAAACTTATACCGCCTTAAACAATATAAAAATTTAAAAGTAAATATGCAACAAATATTATTATTTATATTATATTATTATTTACTATTGGAATACTCTCAAAAATTTTCAAAGTTAAAAATCCAAGAAATTTTATATATTTGATGAGAATATTTTTCAAAGCTAAATTTTTTATAGCCTTGATATGGACACAAAGTTTGGCGTTTAATTTAAGTAATGTAACCTTATAACCCTATTATACGGCTTTCCAATTTTTTATAAGAGAATTGACACTCATGGCATTAAAATGATTAGCAACATATGAACGTATGTGTACTTGTGGGACTTTCATCTTAAAAAGGATAAATAAACTGAGGAAAGATAGTGAAATATTAAATTAAATTATTAAGCTAAGTTCGATTTTATAAATATACTGTGCGCCTTCTACATTTTGTCATAAAAAAGAAGTTTTTAGACCACTTGTATTCCTCCATGTTACTTGAGAGTAGGAAAACGGATACTACAAGTACAAATGGTGAAGCGATAAAAAGATGGAGACAACAATATAGCTTAACTCATTCTTCTTTTTACGAGTAGTCTGATATGCATTTTCTAAATTTTTGTCGTATTTACAGTGCTTCTAGTATTAAAAAGGTGTATTAGTATTTTTTTATCGAGTTATTTTATATTTTATCCTTGAATATTTATTACTAGAAATATCGGTTAAAAAGAGAGCTGCAATATGCGTTAGCGTAGACAGTAATGCATTTATAAAAATCCGTGATGTTGATATATATGAGTTTGTCCAGGATGTGACCTCAAGCTTTTGAATAACGTTCTTTATGTTTTGTAGTCACGTCACTAAATACTTTAGAAAATAGCTGGTACATTCTATTTATATGAATAAATTGAAAACCTTACACCATAAGTCAAGCTATACTTAAATTTTAAAATCGATTTTAAAATATTTTTTTCGATTTTATGTAGATCTTGTGATAAGATTAAACAAATGTAAGGGTTTCAGTTATGGCGGAAACTTTTCAATTTTCTAATCTAATCCTTAATTTAAAATGAAAGAAAATCCTTTCGAATTTTCATGTTATTGACATAAAAATTCTAAAGCATTTTATTGCGATTCGAATAACAGAGTAGACTCCCAACATAACCAAGAGTATTTCAAACAAAAAGCAATTATCAAATAATTTAGCACTTAAGTAAATAAACTTAAATTTTTCCTGGGTTTCCCAAAACCACTTCCAAACATAATTTTTAAAGAACACTCCTTTTAAAAATATATTACATGAAATAAATGCGTTCTTAATAACATTTTTTATACCTTTTTTTATTCATTATCTTGGTTTTCGAAACTAAAGTCAATATATATTTTCTTAAATATTTTTTGCTTTATTAATATTCAAAATGAAAAGCTACCTCAAGCGTACAAATTTCTTAAGCAAGTCTTATTCGCAGTTATTTTTGGGTCAATTTGTAACTTTAGTTTACTTTTGTGTATTCTACAATATAAAAAACTTTAATAAAATACTATTCATTATAATTTTTTGCCCAATAATAAAGTATACTTCTAGGCTGTTATTTAAGAAAATAAAAACTTTTAATATGTCTATTCAGCAGGAAATTCAAAACCTGAATACATCACCCTAAATAATCAAAATGACGATAATATTCATTATCATTATTTTATTATAATCATCAAAATCAGAGTCGTTATTGTCAACATTCAAATCATCAAAATCAATTTTGATGTATCTTAAAAGGAGAAAAGAAAAAAATTAAAGCAAATAGTAGAAGAAATAAGAATTTTACAAATTATGTAGTTTATTGATGAAATGTTAATAAATTGTATTTTTAATGAATGAGGAAAAACTTTAGCATTTGTAATCAATTGATTTAAAAAAAAATATTTGCAACAAGGACACTTTTAAATTATTTTGAAATTTTCCTTGATATTGAACACCGTAATTTCTTATTTTGTTTACTAAAAATTAATGTCTTCCTGAAACTTGCTGAGACAGTTTATTGAGTCACATTGAGTCATACAGTTCTAGCTGACAGTAGGGAAGGAGTTGTACAAGTACTAGTAGTGAAGTGAAAAAAACATAAGGAGAAAGAAGAGCAACTTATTTATTTTTTTAACTTTTATTAATTTGCTTTTATGCGTTCTGTAAATTTTAAAATCATCGTCTTTATAGTGTTAATTAGGCGCATTACTTAGATCTTCAAACTTCGTAAAAAATCTTTGATATTTAATAAAAATTAAAAAAATGGCGATCATTTGCATTATTTTATTTTTCATTATTAACCACATAAGCTCCAATTTTCAATTTAGTAAACATAAAACTTATTATTTTTTTAAATATTTAAGTTAAACTTGCCCTTGGAAGGCTTTTCGTCATGAAATATCCTTAAAGGAGATTTATCCTGGCAAAACACACAGTTAGCGCATGCTTTGAGATAAAAAACTACGTTCTGATTCTGATCTGGCTTATATTTAATAAATTATGTACATCAAAATTCGCTGCAAATCTATACTAAGATATACTTTTTCACAATTTGAACAAAACCAAATATCTTTAAATACACATAAATATATTTGCCTTAGAAAAATCATGCACCAACTCTTACAAAATCTCTTCTTTAAATTAATCTTATCTCCCTCTTTTTTCAATGTTGTTTTTTTGAATATTGCATCCTTACTTCTAAGAACTTTTTCTTTCTTAGGTTTCTTTTACTTATGATTCACTCTAACACACTATTCTTATCGTCTATTTTTGCCTTATTTGACTATTATTATATTCCTTATGGTCTAGTGAGGTAGACAAATGCCTTAAAGGCTTTAGTATATATTTTTCTTTATTTTCCCTTACTATACAGCCAAGAACGAGCCATTCTTAAGAAATCTTTACAAAATCTTGCTGCTAACTTATGAAGTGCACTTGACTGGCTGTGGGAATACTTTTATTTATTCTTCCAAATGCTGCTTGAAAGTTTTTGAGTGACACAGTGACATAAAATGTCAGCCACTAAAGGGTGATGGGCTCACTTAGAGCTTCGTGTTTTCTGCTTCATCTGAAAATGTTTATTGCTAATGTTGAAAATGAAATAAATTTAAGATGGATACTTAAGAAATGTTTGCATACATTTAAAGTTTTAAAAACAAATAATCATAAATATTAATAATGAAAATATATCAATTAAATTTTTTTGACGTTTTGCTTAATTGCAACTAGTCATACCAAACTATCAGCAAATAAACTTGTTTCAAGACATATAATATAATGGCCACCGAATTATGTTTTATTCTTGTTTCTAATATAAATTTAATTTCTGCTGGCTTGGACTTATAGTTTTCGAGTAGTTGTGGAGATAATCAATTATAGTAAAATATTTCGTCTTTATTATATAACTATTTGTCTACGTCAAATCAAAATAAAAGTTTTTACTTGCGACTCATTCAATTTTCTAGGCCTTATGTAATACCAAAAGATTTTCAATAGCATACAATTGCTTTCGAAAGATAATACACAAGCTCCAGTTTTAATATTGTTACGAGGTGACGTCGACAGATTCTTCCAAAAGAAGTTGGATTAATTTACATATTGAAATTAACTTTCTAAAAAATATTGCCTACTTTTGGGTTTTTTTTTGACAAACAAATAGTTATAATAAAACTTTATGGTGTTTGTCGATTGCGATTAATATAACTGTCCAGTGCCGATTATTCAGCAAAATAAAAAAAAATTAAAAAATCATAGATTGTAAAACTATAACGAAAATTAGAAAGAAATTAAACTTGTGGGCAAACATATAAATGTGCTGCTCAAATTTCAGGAGTGAAAACTACATGAGTTGCTTAAATTTTAAACGAAATTTTAATAGTATCAAAAACATGTGCTTAATTTACAAAACCTCTTGTTTATCTCTATATCGATTGTATTATTATATTAAATACTCGAGTGTAAGATTTGTTGTTTAGCATTTTCATATAATAATGAAATACAATGTTACACTTTTATTCCATATGTTTTTAAAATATTGTATTTACGTTCTCTGAGAAAAATTATATGAAGCTCGTTCTTCTTTTTTTCATGTAAAATAAAGAATATATTAATAAGACCACATACTAGAATTTTTAAGACATGAGGGATTTTTCAAGTGCTTTATTTATTTATTGTATCTTGAATCTTATGAAACTTAGTTGTCTTTTTGCTTTAAAACTGCATTTAGTTTAAATTTTTTTCTGACAGGTCAAAGATCTCTTTCACATGATTTAAAGTTTGGGGAAGTATATCTCAAAAAATTAAATTTTTATAATTCTAAAAAAGTATATGTCAATGATGACAGTCTCTTCTGCATTTTGTGTCAAAAAATTTGAGTGAGCTCTTATTAATTCCTGAGATATATAGGCAATAACTAGAAATTATTGGGGAAATTTGTATACTATTTTTTTAAGGCATGTTGCAAGTATAAATCAAGTACAAAACTGGCCGCACTATGCTCCCCTGTGGTAGTTATTGAATGTGTATAAGTAATGAAGAAAATACTGTGATGGAAGAATTTTTGATGCTCACCTCTTTCTATGCATGGACGGGAATACAAACATCATGCATGTACATATATATACGTGGTGTGTATGTCCTTTTATTTTTCTGAGCACATGCAAACGCACACACGTATTGACATTAGTTATGCGCACTTGTTTTAAAAAATCACCATTGAACGTATAATAGCTTTTACCATCTAAATCTAACACACACACTGAAACGGACAATATGCAAAACCAACAAGCATACATGCATCAAGAATACTTCTTTTGACTGTTTGTTATGAATAAGAAGTCATCGCGACTCGCTTGTTGATACTTATATAGATGAACATTAATATATCTATCGTGTTTCGCTTATTCTAAAACAGCATTTATTGTTGGTTTACATGTTTATTCACAGAAAAAGTCTCAAGTCAGTCACAACTTTTGTTATGACTGAGTTCTATGTTAACTCTTGTGACTCGGTCTTAATTTTGTATTTTCGTAATACAGTCACAGAAAATCAATATTTATAGTTAACATTCTATGTTAAATGAAAAATATGACAGTTGAATATTGAATGAAAATAAATAAAATAAAAAAGTTAATAAAAAAATGTAAATATATAATATTGAAGGTTAAAATCTGTGAATGTAGTAGGTAGTGGAAAAAGCTTATACAGTCTTTAGCACAGCTTGTTCTTTAACTGTTTGTAGAAATTTAATTTCACCACAAAAATCAGCTTTTAGCAAAAGTGTCACATATAGGATAATTCTGGAAAGTGAAGACTAGCTCATTGGCATCAAATTGCTTGAAATGGGGTAATGCTCCATGGACATAATAAAAATCTTACTTGTAATGGCATTTGCGTTCTTTGATCATCAAAGGGTCTTTAAATTATTTGTCTGTCACAATGTATGTTAATACAATTTTGTTTTGAAAATCGGAAATTTTAGTCTTTAGTCACAATGTTAAAATTATGACTATTTTTCAGTCACAATACGTTCTATGAATAGCAATGTTAGTATAATGTATGCATACCTTGAAAAAACATTTAAAATACAAGTCGTAAATGTAAATTTCAAGACTGTTTGCGCAGGCCTCTAATACACTACACAGAGAGTGTTCATAATTAAAAAATAGAAAGTCTATTTGATGCACAAGTACACGATACACATTGTTGTGAATTACGCAATAGCTTATAATCATAATTTTAAAATAGACAATGAATATTATTCACACTAGAGATGCTACAACACTGCTCTTAAAATTAATGAAAATCGTTAAATGCAAATTTGTAAAATAATTAATTTATTTGACTTCTTCATCCAACCTTCATCCAACGTTCCTCCAAATTATCTATAAAATGATAGTCATTACTGCTCGAGCATTATTTTGCTTAAAAATATGTGAAAAACATCTTTTTTAAAATCAAACTTTTAAATTTTGAACACATTTGAAATACCTGGTAAACAAGATATTGTCATTAAATTTGGCCTCCAACAGAGTTTTAGAAAATCTTGCTCAAAAATCTTTGCGTCATGTGTAATTTTTAAATATTACTATGTTAAGGTTACATACGTCAGCTCCATTTTTATATAATAAATACCATTATCTATAATTTTTCTTTATGAAATCGATTTTTAATGTAACGAAAGCCATAAAAAAAGTATGCCTCAAGTGATTCCCATTTATGTTTAATAAAATTCAAAACTCTTCTAATATTTCAAGTTTTAATAATCTCGATTTTTTGCATTTTTAATGCTTATGTTTAGAAAAGTTTTCTCCTTAAAAATATTGTGCGTTTGTGTATTTTTTCTTTTTTTTTACTAAATATGTTAATCGTTCATAAATTTTTTTAATCTTTCCATGTTACACATGCGGTTGCTCTTTGACTTGCTTTACCCTCTATTTATTTAATTGTTGAAAAAGTTGTAAGCATAAATGCTTTGTTCTGCCTTTTAGGTTGGCGTCGTGTGCGCCATTTATTTTAGCAGTAAGCGCACTTTTTCAACTTTTCCTTAGTTTTTGTTTCTGGTTTTGTTTAGGTAATACTACAAAAAAGTTAAGAATAGAATTTTCAAAAAAGACGCACTAGAAATTTAATTTCATTGGTATAACAATAATGAGATCATAACAAAGCGAGCATGTGTTATGCTTAAGGGAAATAGGGTTTCTCAATAACATTAAATAAAATCTGGCCCAGCATGAACTTATCACATCATCAATAATAGAATACTATTTTATTTATATATTTCTATATGTTCTTTATTTATCTTGTCGAAAAATGTAATTTAAATATAAAAAAAACTTTTGAGAAACATATAAAAAGTTCACTTTATGAACATAAGGCGTCAACTAGTTCTCTCCATGAGTCGTGATTTGAAGCGAGATTTTTACTCCTGTCAGTTTCAGGAAAGATTTGCTATCTAACATCTACTACATGTTGATCTTCGCCAAGTTGTTTTTAGGCGACCGGGTCTTCTTTGTCTTTACAGGTTTCATTCGAAAGCTGCCTTTGCTATGTCTCCTTGGGGTCCTCTAAGAATATGCCCAATCCCTGCCCACTTTCTGCGCATAATTTGTTTTTTAACACGAGTGGATTTTGGTGCAGCAAGTAGTTGATCGTTTGTTACCTAATCTGCCAGAATAAGCGAAGAACTTTTCTTAAACATCTGTTACAAAACGTCTGTATTTTACGTTGTTGCCTTTGTGTAATATCCCATATGCTGCAGCCCTATAATAACACTGACATCATGCAAGCCAGCATTGATTTTAATTATTTCCTCAGATATAAGCAGCTTAATCCTTGATGTACAAAAAAAAATACAAGTATAAAGAGGACAAGATAGTAGATAGTAGTTGGCGTCATAGCAAAGAACGCAATCTGTGAGTTATCTCGTGTTAAATCCTTCTCGCTTTTTACTTATTTCTCATTTTTGATTTTACGTAACAATTGTATGCAAGATTAAAAGCAACAAAAAAGGTTTCTTAAGCGGGTTTTTTATGATGCCTGTTTTAAGAACGAATTTAACAATTTTTTTCAAAAAAGTTTAAAGTTTTATATAAAAAATTATATCGGATATATATACAAGGTTTCTTCTATGAAAAATCAATTCTTAAGAATTGATTAGTGATAGAAAAGATTAAGTGTTGAATGATTGGCGACAACGATACCGAGAGAGACTCATGAACATAGAGAAATGCTTAGTTTCATATTAAGTGACTTTGTAGGGGTGGACCTTAAAGCATTTGGTTTTGTAGTCAATTGTCTACATACTAACGCCATCAGTGAAGAAGAAAATAATTAAAAGGAATCTATATTCATCTCCCAACATTTCTTTCTCTCTCATAAATTGAAAAATTGCTCAACAAACACTGTAATGTATGACCCGCCACCTGCTGTAAGGTACTTTATAAATTCATGTTTGGGCTTGGAAACCCTCAACAAAAATATATGCTTACCTCTAAAATAAAATATATATCAACCCCCACTTTACCCGCAAAATAATTGTTCTTATAGTACCTTTCTATATGTTTAGTCAAACGGCAAAAAGTTATTCCTCTAAGAGCAAAACTTGACAGACAAATTCTTATTTTAATATTCCTTCAGAGTACACGAAAAATATATAATACGCCGCACCCCAGTGGAAAATAGATATAATAATTAAATTTTCTTAAAAAGCCAACACATATAATCTGGTGTAAGCTTTTGATGTTGATGTGTGCTAAAAATTAAATTTGAAAAACAAATTTTAAGTAGATGGAAATTTAACAAACACTTTATTTTGTTTTTCTGCTCTGCTAAGAATAAACATTATAAACAAATATCTTAGCAAACAGATTCTTGTTGGCTTTAACTTGGAAAGCATAACAATATTTTCATATTAAATATTTTGTTTTCTTTTTACAAAATACAGCACCACCAATGTCAAGGTAATTGTGTCAAAAGTTATTTTTACTTGCTGAACTTAAGCATGTTGCTTGATTTTAGAAGTTGTGTGTAAGTAGATAATAAAATTTGCATAAATTTTTTTTGTGTGTATTATATTTTTCTAGCTTCTTGTGTCTGCCTTTTTGGTAATTTAAAACAAAATTCTTCGGGCAATTAAAACAAAAATTTGAGTAAATTGAATGAGTAGATGTACGAGTAACTTGGTTTCCAATGATAACAAGAAAAGTTTGTTTGACATTATTTCTTCAGGAAAAAGTTAACAAATTTACATTAGATATTTAAAAACTCAATGCTTTAAAGCTCTAAGACACTCTTAGTTAAGTATGAATAAACAAAAATCTTATGTAGAGCCTTAAATACTTGGAAAACTTTTTTCTTATTAAAGCATCATAATCAAGGTTGGCAAACGGTATCGTAAAAATACCGATACCGATTCAAATACCGCTATAATTAGATACCGGTATCGATACCGATACCGAAACACATTTCGGTTAGAAAATACCGGTATCAGGAATACCGTTTAGGTCTATACCGGTATGTACCGGTATACCGATTCCCACCAAAAATAAAATTTCAAAAATATATTTCAATTAACTTTCTTATATAAACACGTTTTTTTCACCTTTACACATTCTTATTTTAAATAATAAATTTTTATATAAATAACTTATTTATATGAAATCGCGAAAGTTAGTATATTGGTTGTTCCAGATACACAAGGTAATGCCAAGATTTAAATTTTTGAAGAGTGCTTTTTTATGTATGCACATTAAAGATTTTTTTCTTTAATTGATATACTACATATGTGGGCTGTGTAAAATATGAGGTTTTCTGCCATAAATGCGGTCTTAATTTTTTAGCTCGATCCGACGCTGCCTTCTGGTGGGGCCTAAAGTACCCGATACATAGTGGGGATTTTTTTTAAATTTGAAATAATTCTGCAGTTTTTAAACTAGCTGTCCGATTTTTTATGAAATTTTATACAGCATTTGAGGAGGTATCACAGAGCTTAAGCCTGAAATTTATGCTATATATCCTTCAAAGGGGCGGAGTCACAAAGCACCAAAATGGGTAAACTTTTAGTTAATGAAAAATTAAAATCGATGCCAAGCTCATGTTTTTTATCAGATAAAAAAGATTTTTGAAAGTGGATTTTTTTCTATCCAAAAGATAAAAAAAGTGTGCAACATTTATGGGTTTTCGCTTACAGTTTAGGAAATATTCGAGAAAAAGTGTAAACAAATTTTTCTGCTAATGGAGAAGGCAAACGTTGTTAGATTTAGAAAATGAAACTTATTTTGAATAAGGGATATAATTTTTTACATTAAACACAACATTTGCCAATAAATATTTTCGGCTGAAAAGTCTTTCTTAGGTAGAAAGTAATAACAAATAGAATTTGCACGGCAATTCCAAAAAAAATTACAAAAAATTTGAATTGATTTATTGAAATATTCGTTTGATCTGAATTTGGCGACTACGAATATATCTAAAAACGGACGAATATTCGAGAATCCGAATACGAATTTTCGAATTTTACTAAGTGCATACAATTCTACATGTACTTCGTGTGTAAGATAAATAATACATTCACTGTATGTATTTATTTTTATTATTTTGTTTAATTAACCAAAATGCAAAGTTTCAACTGCAGGTTTCTTATTTTCCTTTTTTATAAATTATTTTCTAATAAAAATATAAAAACGTAGATAGAAACATATAAGTTTTAATACTTTTTATGTTAATGTAAAAATACTCCCTTTTCGAAGTAATTAAAAAAAAATTTTTTTTGCTATGTCCACTGTCTGAATTATCAAATTTAGCAGTTATATCGGTATACCGGTATTATAAACTCGGTAACGGTATATACGGGTAATACCGATACCGAAATAAAAAAATACCGATACCATTACCGATACCGAAATTTAAAAAATAGGTGTACCGGTATGAATACCGATACCGTTGTTTGTTTCGGTTTCCAACCTTGATCATAATACATAAAAATAATGAATAACTTTTCACACAATTTATTTAAATATTTTATTTTTGTTCTTCTTCTTCTTTATTTTATTATTTCTTCTTGAAATTTTAGCGACCACTACTTAAAAGGTTTTTGTAATATTTCGCATTTCAAAAAAAAAAACAATTTATTCATTGTTTAGTTGCTGCGCAATATCATCTCTATATTTTGCTTTGCTCAAAAGTCTGCCCATTTCTCTGATATGGTATGGACTACTTCAATATTATCAATCCATATTGTTTCTTTTCTACCTCTAGCAGTGTTATTAATTTTAACCACTTATATTTTCGGTTTCTCATAAAATTTTCCATCTATGATATTTTTATTTTCTTTGTGACAGTAAATTGTTTTCTTTCGTAAATTCGATATTTGATATGTGGTCAGTCCAGCGTATTATGAGTCTTCGTCTATAAACCCATATTTACTTCAAAGGCCTCCTTTTTATGTCTTTTATGTCTGATAATTTTATGGTCCATGTAGCATATATTAAAACTGACATATGTTTAAATTAATCTTCATTTTGTTCCAATACTAATGTCGAGACTTGCAAATATTGTTTTGTATTTCTTATTTCTTTTGAACAATCCCATTTGCCGTTGATTGTATGTAAATTTCTGTAGTCCTTTAATTTTTATTTAGCGTGTGTCGAATAAATACGAATTTAGAAAATTTACTCACTAATATCACGCCCAAATATATTTTGTTTCATGTATTTTCGTTTAAATTAAAACAAAAACTTTATAGTTTGATCAAATTATATGTTCTTCTCTAGTTACAAAAAAGAACTTTAACTAAAATTTTAAACCAAAAAAAGAATATTTAATTATTTTGTCTCAAAAGAAATAAATGTAACCGAAGCATGACTGTAAGAGAGCACACTGGTCTTTTAAAAAATATTGTTAATTGTGTCACATGATACTGTTGTTATAGAATGGATGACTGACTTAGCTATAATATAGTTCATATAGAAATTTTTTGGACTATGTGACAACACTGTTTTTATAGAAAAGCTCGTTGGTTGACTGTAACAAAATATAATTTCCTTATATAATAAATTCAGCAAAATGCTAATATGTTTTAGTTTGGGCGTTTTTTTAGCCACCTTTTTTAAGGGCTTTTTGCGATTTTTTAAGTTTCAGCGTTTTTTTTAGTTTTGGCGATTATTTCGGCTTTTAAAGTTTATTGACGACCTTTGTTGATTTTTTCCATTTTAGCGATTTGTTTTATTTTTAGAGATCTTGTACACTTAAGCGCATTTTTCATTTCGTTTTTGGCGATCTTTTTATTTTTTTGTGTAATTTTTTTAGTTTTGGCGTTTTTTTTTTGGTGATTTTTCAGATATTGTTTTATTGAAAATTTTTTAGTTTATCGTTTTTAAGAATTTGATAGTCTCCAAGATAGAGCAAGTTGTTAGAATTACATGGTCAAAATTACATTAACTGATGCAATACCCCTCAGTTTTGAATTTTAATATTTCAGTATTAAAGCCTGGTACGGAGATCATACGGAATTTCAGGTTCTCATACAAACTGTATGTAATAAAAAATTACGGAAATTCAGGTTGGTAAATTTCATAAAGGAATTTCCATTTGCTAGTACGGAGTTTCAAAAGAAAAATACAAGAAATTTTTAAATTTATTGCCTATCTTAAGGATTAATAAATATAGGTGGAGAAATTTTTCAGTCAACTGAAACAAAATCTAATGTTCAAACAATTGTTTGATCACGCAATTTTTGACATTTCTGATTTTTATCAATTTGTTATTAATTTTTAGTGCTTTTGTTTGCTGTAAATTTTAAAATAAATGAATTTGTGTGTATGCAAACATAACTCTCCGCCAAAGCCTATACGAATATTTTTCTGTGTAGAAATAAATATTAATTTACAAAGGTGAAAGGTAAGAACTCCATACGGTTCTCAAAAAACATCTTGTAAGAGACGGGCAAATGGACGTCCTAGCAAAAACAATATGGTTCTTTTTCACCTTTGGTGTACCAAAACCTAAAAACTTCCAGCAATCTGACGGCACACTGTTCTTATAGAAAATCTTGTTGACTGTGTCTCAGCATAAATTTTTTTTTTAAAAAATGATTGGCTGTAACATTATACTGTTTTGATTTAAAAATTTACTAACTGTTTATAGGTCAATGTAACTGTAGACAATTTAACACAACTCATAATTTGTATAGAAAAGCAAAGTAATAGCATGTTTATTGACAAGGTAATTATATTTTATTTTTATTTCATGCTCCTAAAGGTCGTAGTTAATTTTTTTTCAGAATAACAAGAATATGAAAGGCTAATTAAAGAAAATAAAAAATAAAATTTTTCAAAGAAACTATATCTTATTTAAAACAGATTTACATTCTTTCGAAGAAAAAAGTACCATACAAACAGCAACCTGTTTTTTTTTTGAAATAACTTAAATAACTTTAAAAAAAATAAGCAACAAATATGCTTAGCAAGTGACCTAAATTTATTTTCTTCTCTTCAAGACATAAGCATAAGACATTCTCTTGTCATATTCGTTGTCTTAAGTGTCCTCACTGTCATGGTTTCCTTGAAAATATGATCATTAATTTTACGAGTAAGTCTAAAGTTTGTTATTTTGTTTTGTGACAGACAACAGCTATCGTAAATTAGTGTAACCATTAGAATGACAATAGGTAAATAAAAACAAGAATATATTTATTCAGGGTTCACTGTTTTGTGCAATTGATTTCATGAAAATATAAATCATCAAGTGCCTAATTTTATAAATCACGTTACCAAAGTGATTTTCATATGGAAGCAAAAATAACATCTTAAAAATATTGTTTATGTTATTCATACAATTTCTAAAAAAAATTATGAAAAGCAAGCCTGAACTAAATTGATTTTTTTCGGTAATGAATTTGTATGAAAATGAAAAACATAAACAACAATATTAAAATTTATTTTTTTAAATAAATATCACTAAGGTGATGTGATTTGTAAAATTAGGGCCTTGATTTTTATTATACCCTTCACCAAAAATGTTAAGGTTATATTCTTTTATATGTACTTTCCATAATATTAAATTTCGACTGTGTAAAAAATAAATATTCGGAGTCCTTATGATTAGGATAGGTGAATAAGCTTTAATATCTTTAATGCTTTAATCATGAAACTCCTAAAATCATAAACCAATTTTACTGTGTTCTGTTTTGCAGGGGAGTTGAAATTTACCACGTTTTTCTTCAGTTTTTATATAATAGATTATTTAATATTATATCTTGTTTTTATTTAATATGTGACTTTACTTTTATTATTTTTTTGTTGTGGTGTTTGGGTGCGTTTTGTTTTAGTTTTCATGTCAGTCAGTTTGCTGTATTCTTGTCATAATTTGTGGTTATTGCTTGTCATAGTTGTTGTGAATGTTTTGTTCCCTACATTTTTTTAAAAAGATAATTTAGTTGATATTTTTATTTGCAACTTATTATAATGTTGAATATTTTTAAATTATAATATATAAAAATAATTATTCTAAATTTATCGAAGATCTCATGGGCAGCTACTTACTTTACATTGGTTTCCAAAAATTGATGTTTTGAAAGAATATAGGACTATTTTGTAAAAATATTTACTATGATGACAAAGACATGTGTGTTTGTATATTAACCGCTCATAATCTATGAGAGATTTAAGCCGTCAAAAACTGGCAATCCCTTAAAAAATCTTAAAAAACGTTCGGTCAAATAAGAACCATTTGGTGTCCGGTTTCTTCTTCCCAGCGCGTAAAGTTAATAATATTCAAAAACAAAAAATTCTGAAATCCACACTGAAAAAAAAGAATGCTGCACTTGAAAACTTCTATAGCACCCTAGTGTTTATAAATAAGTGACGACTGGGAATTTGAAGCATTTTCTACCCAAAAACAATATATAATAGCAGGCTTTGAAATTATTTCAATCAAGGACCTTTAACCACCGAACGTTAATGCAAGAACCGGCAAATGCTTAAGAAAATGCTGGTGTGAAGTAAAAGTGATGAGAATATATTATATCTATGGCTATAAATAAAAAGTGATTAAGTCATATTTTACTTTTTTGAAGGAGAGCAATTTTAAGAGTTCAAAATTTCAAATTCAAGATTTTATTTATTTTATTTTACTTATCTTTACAGTAAAATTTAAAATTCTCTGTTAACCTTTATTTTATTAAGCCAACATAGTTCTAGATACTATCAGTACTATATTTAAATTGAAATCTACCAAATTAAAAGCTAAAATAAAATAAGATCAGAAGTCTTAAAAATATAAATTGCAACTCATAGTGCCATAACTTCCTAAAAACTCACACAAATTAATTGAGATTTTGGCCAGGGATACTTTAAAATATGCATATTACCCAAAATCAGGTTGTATTTACATTAGTAATTTTTTTTTTGCCACAGATATTAAAAAAAAAGCTTTTAGACAGATGTGCGTCATTCTAGGATCAGAGGTTGCTGAAAAACTTCAATGATTAATAAATTTCTAAATGTTTATAAGAGCACAAGGATGTTTTTATTTTCTTTATATTAGAGACTTAAAAATTAACTATTTATCAGAAAAATATTTTCCCCCTGGTGCATATATTTAATAACTTGTTTGCAAATTTGTACATAAAAGTGTTATTGAGTTTTTATTTCTATTTCAGAAGAATAGTTGTTGATGATCATTATTAAACAGGTCAAATAAACGAGATTTTTTTATGGAGATATAAAACTTGAAATTGGCAATACTTTTTTACTCGTGGCCATTTTGTCAGCTGTCCAGTGATTTAGGTTTTTTTTGGTTTGAAATTTCAATATGAATATGACTAACGTCTGAATAACGCTTTCAAATTGTGAAAATTTATTCGCAAATCATGAATCTGTTTGAAATAGGTTCCTCGAAAATTACAATCAACATAATCGTCTGTCAGAGCAATCAATTCGATTTATTGTGGAACGTGTTTGCTCCACGTTCACTCTAAATGATAATAAACATCCTAGGAGACGTCGTACGGTACGTACAGAAGAAATCATTTCTGCTGTATAGTTTAGCCTAGAGGAAGACCTAAATAAATCTATCCACTGCTATAGAGTCATTATTACTGACTTTTCTGTTCTTCAGTTGAACAGCCAGCAGGAGCTGTATTTTTAAAAAGACGAAGCAACAGGTCACACGGCTCATGCCTTAATTGTTTTATTGATGGAAATTGTTTATAGCCACATATCTCTCACGTTTTAGACCCATGAATTGGCCTCCAAGTTTGTGCGATTTAAAGCCGCTAGACTCTTTTCTATGAAGATATGTAAAGTTACTATGTAGTCTCTTCCAATAAGCCCGAAACAATTGACTACTTAAAGGACACAATTTGCCGTGTTATTGCGACAAAATTACGGCCAAAAATGTTAGAAAAAGTCTTCAAAAATTGGAGCTCTAGGTTAGACTATATACACGCCAGCCATGGCGGTCATATGCCTGAAGTCGTATTTAATGCTAGAAGATTATTCCTGGAATAAAGTAAATTTTTTCAGTTTAAAAAATTCATATTGTAAAGGATATAATGTTGTTGTTTAGATAACAACGGCCGTATCAAAAAAATATTATTTTGAACTTGAAGTGTTCTTTTGTCAAAATTTGTATACAAATTTTATTTAAACGTGCACTTTAAGATCAACAAATTTTTGTTTTTGGATACGTCCATAAGTTATTAATGGGGAGTGCACTCTTAGCTTTTCAGTTGCTTGGTAGATGAGAATATTGATTGAAAACTTTGTATTGTCATGCGGACCAGGCTTTAATTGCAGTCTTTAACAAATAAGTATATTGTTTTCTTCTGTAACACTTCACAAATCTGCAGTCATATTAAGAAACCTAGTGGAGACTTTTTCACTCGAAAATTTTTTTTGTTTGCCGAAGAAATTTAAAGTGTGTTTAAAAAATATTTTTTTTTATTGTTTATTTATTCACAACATTGATAATTAAACTATTATAAACACTAGTTAACAATAAAGATGTATATATATAATGTCTTAAAATTTCGCTCTCTGGTATTATTAATATAATTTTAATTTAATTTTTACAAATTGTTTATATTCCTTTTGACATTTTATTTAAAATAGATGAATATATATAACAATTTTATTGCAATGAAAATTAATTTTTTAAAACATTGCTTATGTACACAGAAAAAGTGTTTACCAATTAATATTTTCAATTAAGAGTTTAATTATATTAATTAAATTTTTAATTGTACTATTTAATTTGAGTGGAAAAACAAAACTGATATTATCAAATTGTTTATAGGTGAAAATTTAATTAATTTTTTAATTGATACAACAAATATTTTAATTAATATACAAAATCATTCATATTACTTTTTTGTGCTTTTGATGTGGTTAAAAAAGATTACTAATTAAATTGGTAATTATTTTTTTTTTCTGATTTTATGTATAGCGAATATATATTTTTTGTATCACTTAGCAGACAAAATACAAAATATTCTTTTTAAGACTTATAGCAAATAACTATTAAAAAAATACTTGAGAGCAAACACAAAATTTCTTAGAGTTTAAACGCAAAATATGCAGTTCCTGAAGCACAAAGTTGCTTTTACATTGACCAAATTTAACAATTTCAATTGCCTGCTGAAGCATTCATAATATTCGTTGCCGTCTTGTATCCTTTAGGCACCCCAACTCTATTAAACTCATTCTTTCTACCACTCATAGCAAGTCATAATTTCATTTTGTTGTGTCATTATTACTTTTTTCTTTGTTTCTGTGGCTGGAGGATGGACAGTGAAATGAATGAGGTTGCTTGTTTTGTTTTTTTCTGCAAGGGCGATTTTTTGTACATTTTATATTGAAAATTTTCCTTCATTTTATTATACCCTTGAGTTTTGTCCCTTATAATTGTTTAACATTTTGTATTTATACTAAATTTCGTTTGCTGCTCTTTAAATTTTTCATGGAGAAGTTCAAAAGCAGTTGTGCTTTAATATTCAATTGTTCTTATTTAAAGCTTAATAGTATAAAAGTTGTGAAATAATTTAAGTTCCATACAAAAAAACATTTCACTTACTTTTTTATTGTTATTTTTTGTGCTCAATTCTAAAACTATTATACATAGTTATAAAATAAAAAGGTTTTTTGTATTTTACAGACTTCAGTTTTTTGTAAATTTTTGTTTGTTAAATCCTTAAAGCTTTGAAAATATTTGCGGGTGTGTCTCATTTAATCAATTTACTGTTAAATTAACAAGCACATGTTCTCGTTATTATTTTAACCCAAAGTGTGGACACGACACGACTTCTAGTTTTTTATTTTATGTATTTATTTTTTTTATATTATAATTTTTTCTGTCTTTCTTTATGACATCCCAGGGAATTTGCTTGCTTATGTGTGAGAAATTGTGCACATTTTGTTAGTTTATGTAAGACATAAAAATTAAATTAAATATAAAAAATTATTTTTGTAATTTGTGTTGTCTTGACACAACAATCTACAACAACAAGTTTTTATGACAGCTTCCATTAAGGAAACATAGACATAAAAATATTATAAAACTTTTTTAAAAATTTTAGGACGTTAAAAAAAACTATGGAAATAAAAACAAATTAATAAAACTTAATTAAATAATAAAGCAGGTTGAATTAATTACAAAAAAATATAAACATATGTATACAGTCGAACATGCTTTACTGAAAGAATCAGATTACTGAAAGCGATACAAATCTCGCACTGATCTTAAACGCAGCTAGTCTTATTCACTTAGCTTTAGCGAAACATCGCTTTACTGAAAATATCGTATTACTGAAAACCAAAAGCAAGCCCACAAGTACGTTTTGTATGAAACTTTCTTCGCTTTAGTGAATAAATAAACAAGGACAAATTTGTTTATTAGAAATCGATTGCATAGCTTAAGGCTGAAAGAGTTATGCATGTTTTGTCCGTTAAAAAATTAAATGGCAAAATATATTTGTCCTTTTCGCTCTAAGGTACTATACTGTATTTTTCTATTATATTGTACTGTAAAAAATTTCAGTAATCCGAGAGAAAAAAGTTAATAACTGAAAAATTTGGCAATTGGTTCTTTCCAGTAAAGTGGAGTCTACTGTAGTTTTAATTGTAATTTAATAGACATTTTAATTTAATTTAATCTCTTAAAAACTTAAAACTCAACGGTTCCAGCAGAATCTAAATATCAGTAGAAAAAAAAAACAGTTTCACTTATGTATGCCAAATTTTCTATTATATTATTGATTATATTGAAAACAAAATCTACTTAATCTTATATATAAAAACAGTTGCTGTTAAATTGTTTTTGTTTTTGGAAAAAAAACTAATAAAAACTTTTTCCTTTTTATTTTCATTTAATGTTGATAAAGCTCATGCAAACATTTTTATGACATGACATCAAAAACAATCAATACTATTGTAATATGATACAGTAATAAAATATATTTAAGTAGTTCGTAGGAAATTGTTACTATTTTATATATTTATTATGCTTATTGCTTTATAGGTTTTGGCTGTAAGGGAAACTCAATAGGTTTATTATTTCATTGACAACAACCACTTTAATTTCAGTATTAAAAATAGAGTCATATTAACTGCTTATATATCGTATGATTGCCAAAGCTTTTATAGACATAGTACTTTTAATAGTAAATAATATAAAGTAAAGAAAATAAGAATGAAGTTATCTAAATGAGTTTAATATCTTTAATATGTCCTCATTTTTATATTCAATTACCACAAAATGTACATCTAGAATATTTTCTTTAGTTTAGAAAATAAAAAAAAAATTATAAGAAAGTTTTCTTTAATAATATTTTTAACTAGTGTTTGACCTTCTTTTTTAATTTTAATATGCTCTAATACCATTAAACTTTAGGTTTTTTCTTTACATATTTAAAACTGTTAGCTATTATTTCGATATTTTGCCACTTCTGGGAAAAATTTTTTCTGCGAATTATAAACTAAAGCTACGGTCACACTTGTCAAACATTTGCCCAAAAAAGTGTGAACCACACACTTGTTTATTCAATAAAACAGTTTTGAATACAACTAATAAACAATATCATACAATCTAACATAATTGGCTATTCTTTAACTTGACAAACTTTTGTCTGAATTGAAGGATTTTTCATTAGCATTTAGTGGTTTTGCTTTTTTGAGCAAATGTTTAAAAAGTGTGACCGTACCTTAACAATTTAAAGTATAAAAACAAAAGAGTAACATTAGAGAATATTACTTTTGTTTAATTTTCATTAATCTTTTTAGAATAATATTTTTAAATGTCCAAATATGATAATCGAACATAGTATTATGCATATTTTTTTATAAAGTAGTTGAATTATATGTTAGTAGAACACTTTCACTGGAAATTTTGAATAAGGAATGTTAGGTCAAATCTCATAAGCTATATGAAAGTAGTTCTATCGGAGACAAATAAAGGAAGTTACAGAGTCTGGTGTCTATATCTTGGAAATAATATTTGCAGTTCTTTATGCGTTTTCCAAGCTAAGATCTTAAAAATCCTCGAGGCCATGGTATAAGTGGCCAGAAATGTATTTGAAGGCGAAGAGATAACACTTCACGACAACTGTCAGGCAGCTTTTAAACTTTTGAGACACAGTCAAAATGTTTCAAAAGCCCGCAATGTCAAATAAAACTTTTTTAGCATCTCTAGAATAGCCCTTTGGACAAATATAGTGTCAGACTATGTTAAGTCTCTGAACAGGCAGTGTTGAGGAAAAGCAAATTGCTGATGATATGGAAGGAATAGTGTCGACATTAGATGAAGGAAGGTGTGACAGATCGGTGCAATTACCGACAGGTTATTATTATAAGGAACTCTTTTTTTTTAAGAACAAACATAACCCGCAAAGCGATCTGAACTGAGAGGCTAGCATTTCTACCACTCAACCACAGGGGCATCATTAATAGGATGAAAAGCAAAACCAACCCTTCATGACGAAGCAGGGAGGATTGTAGAGTCTCAAAACCTACATATCTTGTCAAAACTGGACCTGCAAACATTCAAAGTTTTACTGGATATGAATAGAAAGGCAATGCAAGTCATGATAGGCCTCGTTGACTGGTTAATGCTTGGTCAGAATAAAGAACAGCATTTTTAAAAATGCTTGTTTTTGTTTTCCCACCCACCCTCCAAAGTGCAGGTTATTGTCTTCTCTTTCTTTGCAAATGATGTCATTCCAAAGTACAGACGCACCAATCCTGCCTAACAGGCTTTTTTTGATCTCCTTCCCTCCCAAGTGCTTGATGATGTTTTTATTTATTTTTAAATGATGTCCTTCGAAAGCATAGACGCCATGATATTGCCTAAGGATGAAACAGTGTTTGCCTTATTTGAACGCAATTTTTCAATTCGAGTCCACTGCATTGACTCATCTTTTCAGGTGTGAAAAGGCCAACAGGTATTTCATCCATACTTATTAATGGATCGCCAAGCGTTTTATTGAAATTTCTTTACCCTAAGTCTCGTTATTAATTTTTTATCAAAGAAAAAAACTCAGAATTATGGCATGTTCTATTGCAATATCTTCACGTTTTTTTTTGTTTTGTGTATTATGAATAAACTTTATATCCTTTTTAATCCTCAGCTTTTTTACCTTTAAAATTTTGGTCAGTATGGGATCTGTAGCGCATTTTGAAATGTCGATCACTTACACCAGCCTCTGCAGTGGTAGCCACTGATAATCTGATGCCATTTTATGGTTTTCCTTAATCATTTCTAGCGTATTTATCTTAACATTTTTTCCACTCTGCGAATACGAAATAAATTTAATTTTAGGGTAGTCCAGAAAAACTCATCTCTTCCTTTTTTCTATCTCTCATGTACAGAGCCATTAACTACACACGCAATAATAAATGAAATTTTTAAATACTTAAGCAATCATATTTTGGCTTATTTTGTAGGTGTATATTTAGACCTCGTTACACTGAAGTGGAAACTTCTTTTCTTATTGGAAAAGGTTCGTAAAAATTTTTGAAATATAGTGAACTAATGTGCAAACTTTTGAAAATTATGGTATACCTTATATTTTTATTTATCTTGCACACTTGGCCACGCGAGATAAATTTTATTGTAGTAAATCGACAATCATTGAAAAAAAATCATAAACATTTTTGATACAAAGTCAAAACTTAACTGCCTTCATTTGCCACTAAAATTGGCCTGCTTAATATTTAACGCAATACCATTTTTAATTTTTATGAGCGTTCACAAAATATTTATGTATTATTTCATAACTCCACTGAGCCCAGACTAATGAAAATACCTATAAATAATTGAAATAGTTGGGAAAGCGGGTGTGTTTTTGTATTTGTTTTTTGTTACTGCCTTTCTTTTTGGCTAAAATTATATGCAAATCTGTTAAGTTATATTGTGTTTCAAAAAATGCTGTGTAATTAATTTGAGTGTAAAGTAAATTTACATTTGAATGCGTTGGTGTTTTTTTTTGCAGCCTCTAAAACAAACGCAACACGCAAATATGAAAATGTTATCGCAACACGCATAAGCTTAATAGTCACATGCTAAATTCAATGGTGTTAACATGTGCCGCATGTTCACTACAGCACTCCTTCTCTCGCCTTGGACTAAGAAATATTTATTCCAACAGTAATTTGCATATTTTGACATGTTAGACGCATAAAATTGTTTATTTGAGTTCATAAGTAAGAAAATTTCATGTATTACTTTTTTTGTTAAGTATTAATATATAAATATATGTAAATGTAAAAAAGCTCTAATGCTTAGTGAAAATATGTAAATTATGTGAAAATAAAATTTGCCTAAAACTGAAATTAAATAGTTTGAGGCAAAATTCTGACAATTTTTTTTTTTTTGAATTTATTAGCAATATATTAAGGTGTCTGCTTATTTTTAATGGCTAAATATTTATAACGCAGTTGTTTGTTATATTTTTTTAATACATAAAAATCACAAAAAAATATTTAAATACATGTACATAATTTTTTTATAACTGGAATATTTCTCATACGCCACCGAATACGAATTTTTTTTTTAGTGTGTATATGATTTTCAAAACATTTTAATATTATATGGATTAATAATATATCATAATAGTTTTTATATTACAACCGAGACCAAAGAATAGTTTTTTTGTTTTCAATTTACAAGAAGATTTTTCATACATCTAGTATATAGATATAACATTTTATATGATCCGTTAACCGTTGTTAGACCGCTTTCATACAAGTTCACTTTTTTTTAATTTTTAAATAGCATTAACTTTTGCTCGCATAGAGAGTTAGTTAGTTAGTTAGTTAGTTTTATTGAGACTTCATTTTTTCATATTACAGAGTTGTTCCAACATGCATTTTGTGAAAACTTAAAACTATAAAGTATTATTTTAATAACATAATTTTGTTTCGTATATGCTTCGTGCTTATGAAAATTAAATGGAAATTTTTTAGTTTTTAAATAAAATTAATATAGGTAAAACAGTGTTTGCTCCCGGCACTTGTCATTGCTAGTAAAGCTTTGTTAACAATAAATAAACTTAATATTAAAAAAAACTTAAAACTAAATCTTAAACTAAAGACTAAGACTACGACTTAACAAATTAAAAAAAAACAAAATAATAATATGAAGAAATTAAATTACCCTCTGTGAATACCGGGAGTACTATTTAAATAAAAGTTTTGACCAAGAAACCCATTGAAATCCTCTTGCAAAATCCCAATGCAAGAAATATATTGCGTATTTGACCAAGTGAAATCTTGCTCACTAGATAAAATATCTTGAATAACGTTGCCTTCAAAGCAGGACAATTTTTCAACAAAACCTTTCAGCAGCTCAAAAGCATACTGAGATAATGGCGTTAATTTGGCATTATCATAAATAAATTTATTTGAAAATCTTTTGTTTAAGTATTGGTAATTCCTTTCTATGCACTTTCGCACAATATGCCGTTCGAAAATTTCCATTTTCCTCATAATTGTCTTTGATATGCTGAACCATATTGGAAATGCATAGAGAAGAATTGGTCTTATACTAACTTTATACAGAAGTAGTTTTGTCCTAACTGGTAAAAATTTACTGTTAAATAGTTTTCCAAAGGCTCCTTTGACACGATTGGCTTTTGACGTGACTATTAAATTTCATTAGTTTATTAAAATTGACCCCAAGATATTTTATACTATCTTTAAATTGTATTTCATTACCATTTAATGCGAAGTTAAGATCTTTGCTTTCCGGAACAACAGTATACTTACACTTTCCGGAAGCATTCCGCAAACAAATACCAAAACTTTTTGTGACGTTTATTTTAATCCTCCAATAAGAATAAAATTCGTAAACTACCCTGAGGTGGGAAGAAACACGTTGAAGTGCGCTTTGAGGAGACTCATCATGTGCATATAGAAGAGAGTCATCAGCATATAATATACTATGTGAATTATTGTACTCATGAGGAAAATCATGTATGAAAATGTTGTACAGATGGGGTGCCAACACAGAGCTTTGTAGTACTCCACAAGAAACGCTACCTTGACTAGATAACTTATTGCAAGTCTGAACACAAAATTTCCTGCCATCAAAAAAGCTTTGAAACAGTTTTATAATAGACGGATCAAATCCGATATTTACCATTTTAAATAAAATGCCGTCATGAAATGCCTTGTCAAAAGCTTTTTCAATGTCAAGGGATATCGCCACAGTGCATTGACGTTCCCTTAAATTTTGTATGACATCAGTGTGAAATTTCAAAAGAGCATGAACCGTGGAATTTCCTTTTTTGAAACCAAATTGCCTTTGTGGAATATATACATTATTGATACCTAAATCCATTTTATCCCGTATAAATCTCTGAAACAATTTTCCTAAATTAGATCGCATAGAGAGGTACTTGCAATTATTCTATACATTTAAACCTTTAATTACAATTAAATATTTGAAATTTCAAAAAAGAAACTCAATGACCTCCCCATGCAATAGATTCTCAACTCTGTCATAATCTATTAAGACTGTCTGCCATATTTAAAAATTATAATTTGAGTTTAAAGTGCATGTTAAAGTTAAATTTTAATTGAAATAAACTTTTGTAAGACTGTACCAATACTCTAAAGAAGTTTTCTTTCGCATTGAGAAAAACAGTCAGCTAAGTTTTTAAATTATTCTAAAGACACTGACAACTTAAACTTATAGTAAATTTTCTATTCATTTTATTTCATTTATACAGATTTTAGGCATTTTAATAAATACCATAAGTAGCGGTTGCTTTAATGTATATTTCTTTTTCTATTTTTCTACAGCATGGACTATCAGCGACCCCAATTACTAATCATTTCCATATCGCTGCTGTATTGGTTTCGCAATACAGCTGATTGTTGGAAATTTGATGGCGGTGGTCCCGGAGTTCTGGGTCCAGGTCCCCTCCCCCACACTCTAATACGCATGCCCCGCAGTACAAGCACTTTACTGGCAGCCCGAGGACCACCACCCGTCATACCCAATAGCAGTGGCGGTAGCAGTGGTTTTGCTGCCCTGCTGAATTCACAACAACAGGATATGCTGTATGCTTGTCCGCTGAACAGCATGTGCCAGTGTGCGGGTTTGCCCAATGAAACAACAACATTAATTGAGATTAATTGCAATGAAGTTGCGTTATATAAATTTCCAGGTGAGTGATTAAAAAAGTTTATTAATGCAATAAAATACAAATTTATTAATTAAATTAAGCTTAACTTTAAATATAATGTTAATGAAAACATATTATTAATATGAACCAATTCATATTTTGTAAACTTAAAATATGTTAGACAGTAAACTCTTTGATTTTGAATATTAATTAACCCTACATCAAACTAACATTTTGAGAAATATTAACGGGTTTCTCTGTTTTAAGCAAACGTAGCACCCTTCTTAAAAACTTTTCCCATGCCAAACTTATGTTCGTAAATTTAAACTATTTAGCAATGCGTAACACTTATGGCTTTCTTAATCTCTCAAACTTTCAATCCCCAATCGGTCAACACTATATTGATAATGTTTTTGGTAAATAAGCGTTTTCCTTGTATTTGTCAAGATTAGCTTTCATTTGAGTTATGTTTTTTTTACTCAAATCATGCAATAATCTGCTACTAAAGGTCGTTGGTTAATAAATAAAATTATATATAACTATCTTTTTTAATTTTTATCTTAAAGGCAGCTTAAAATACAAATTAAAATACGCATTTTATTTTATTTACTGTTTATTTCTTGATAAGAATAGAATTTTTCTTAAATTTAGAAGCAACAAATTAAATAAAATCTTTAAGCTGCTTTTGTATAAGTTAGAAAGTCTGAAAGTGTTATCTATACTTAGATAACACATAACCTTTAACACTCTTTCTTCCATCTAAATAATGCTGCTGCTGCTACATTTTTATTAAGTGTTTTGAAAATACATGAACATGACTATCAAACATAGATTCGAAATCATTAGTATTTGATAGCGGCCGTTTTACAAAATTTGTGTTCCTAAATTCGACTTCAAACCTTCAAGTTCCATAAGCACTCCCTTCACTCCCTCTTCCACTCTAATGATGCTTTAAACATAGCAAAAACAAATCAAAACAGTTGCTCATTGTCTATGCAAGTCTCAGTGTATTTTGCTGTACTACATGGTCATCAAGTCATTTGTATCGTTTTTATGCAACAACAACAACAACAACTACTACTAATACAACTTCTATACTACAAAGCAACAAAAACAATTATAAAAGCAATACACAGCAACAGCGGCAGCTGAAATGCAGTAAAGTGGTTTTTATGGTTGATTGCGCTGATTGCGGTGGCAACGTAATTTGCTTTTTGGTCTCTAGGTAACAAAACATGTTAAGAGGAAACTTGTACATATACACGCACATACACATTAGCACACTAATAAGAGAAAAATCTGCTGGCCCTGGGAAACTTGTGTATGCTGGTGTTTGGCGGAGCAAATATCTGACTGGAAACATTAAATATGTTTGCATGAAATGTACAAGTTTACAAAGTACATAGATGTTATTGAAAATTTTATCGTTGTTCAGACTAAACTCAAGCAGCCTGACACATACATGCATATATTTTGTATATCAGTGTCTATAAGTGAACACTTGAAAGCGACCATTATGAATATTTTCAAGCAGCTGCCCGCTGACACTCAATCGATTTGAAAACTTAAAAGTTTTTTGTTTTTTTAGATAGAGTGGTCAATGTTTGTGTGTACATATATATTGTCAGTGTGTTGAAATGTAAGTGTAAATATGTTTGGAAAGCTTTCAGCCAGTTAATGCATGATTTGAGTGAACAGATTCAAGGTTTTTGCTTTCATTATAAATGAAGTTTTTTAACGACAAGGATACCAAAAAAAAAAGACAGAGAAGTTTTGGGAATTAAATTTAAGTACATGAAGTTGTTTTTGAGTTTTTATATAAATATCAAGAACTTTCTAAAGTAGTTTTGAAAACAATTGAAGATTTACCTTATAACAAAGACCATCCAAGAAGGATTTGCAATGTGAACAGGGGCTGACCGACTTTAAAAGAGTTGTATACCAAGTTTAAAAACTTATTCTTGGATAAAAAAATGTATGCAAAATAATCAATTTCAATTGGCTGGGTGGTTGATGTAGAAATTTTGATGGTGATTATTTTTTTAACTTAATTAATACGAGGGAAACTATTTACATTTTGGCAAGAATAACCCTACCAGAAGGCTACAAGTCAATTGACTAGTCATTTGACTAGTAGCGACGACCACAACTTCGGTCACTGTCCCCAGTTAGTTTATTAGGGGCTTTGTGAAAAAAATTACCAAAACATTTGTGTACGTGTGATTTTTCTCTCTCTCTCTCTAACTTATTGAAGTCACTTAATTAAAACACATATATCTGAACTGCTTACTCTGCTACGTTTTTGCCAGTCACAGATTACATAAGCATTGGTAAACTATGACTAGTCAATGATTACAAGGCAACTGGTCACCTATTACTAGTCAATATTTACGTAGAAACTGGTAAAATGTAACTTTTAAATAAAAAATAATAATTTTTATGTTATTTTAATTGTTTTTTATTATAATAATATAAATAAATAAGTAATATAAATATATAAAAACAAACCAATCCAGAATAACGCAGGTGACCCCAATGTGGTCTTCCCAACACTTTTTTTTAGCTCCAACACACCTTGCTTTTTGTAAATATCTAAAACTTAAAAACAAAATATATAAACGTATAAATTAAATGAAACTTTTCAATTTCTTTTAGACATTATTGTTGTTACTTAACTTTCTTAGCACTTGTATAAATTTTATTTCACAGACCCAACGAATTGTATATTTTACAATAAAACGCGACGTCTTAAAAGTTTTGGCATATGTAGATTCGATGTTTCACTCTAACATACAGGTTAGAGAGGAGCAACTATAATTAATAAATGTGTCGGTCATATCTACCAGTCAAATGACCAGTCAATTGACTGGCATTCTTAAATTCAATGGAAGATTATTGCAAATGTGTTAGTGAAAAAAATTCATTTGTGTTAGTTTCGGTCATTCATTTCTTGTAGGGAAGGTAGGTCAACAGCTAAAATCTGGCTGCACCATAATAAAGTTTGACGTTATCTAGCATAAATGTAGTCACAACGTTTTAATGTACAAGTCGATGGTCTCAAGTAGAGAGGACCTTACTCAAATAATTGTAACTTTACAGAAGAAGCTAAAAACATAATCGAAACAGTACAACTACTTGTCCCACTGCTTGATACAACTGCTTCAGAAATCATTAATTCTTACATTATTGCAATAAAATAATTTTTTTTTTTTACGAGGTGTATTTGCATGAAATGTATTGGAATCACTGAAAAAATCAATTTTGTAAAAAATACGAGTTAGATCCTCTACTTGAGACCATCGAAGTGTTATTTGTTTTGTTAACCGTGATGTCGGAAAATCAATTAGACTAAAAAATTTAAGTTTTCAAAGAAGGTTTTCATTAAATTATTTTTCACAGCCTTTGACGTGAATTATCTCAATAAGAATGTGTTGATGAACTCAGTTCTTGCTATGGCGATAGAGCACTATTAAAAGCCTTAGTATATCACAGGATAACTCAATCGTAGTCGTAGTTCCGTGGCCGACAAACTACGTGAAGGTTATCCAAAATCGTTTGTTGTACCACAAAACAAAATGTAGTGCGTGAACTGATAATGCAGGATCATTATATGACATATTGTGAGATAGAAGAATCTTTACATATTAGTTAAACTTCAATATATTAGATTTTGAGCTAACATGTTCTCATTAGATCAAACGCTTAAAAAAATGGTGTAAGGAAATTATTAAAAAGTTGAACCGTGATGCCTCAGAAGACGTGTATAAAATTGTGACAGGTGACAAATCATAGATATATACTTATGAGCTGGAAACAAAAAAGCAATCGATCGTGTGGGTACTCCAAGCCAAGCGTAATCCTTCAAAAATTGGAAGAAGCACAGCGAAGCAAATGGTTCCATGTTTCTTCGGTACACCACTTAAGAAACTTAGAAATATTTATTCTGATTAGAACACCATCGTTTGTTTGCCGGGAGTCTTCGGAAAAACTCGTAAAACTACCCATGAAGACTAATCATTCTTCATCATGACAATACAAGCTTTCACGCATCTTGTCAAACATGTCAATTTGTAAACAGTAAAAACATCGAATTGATTATTTATCCTCCATACAGTCTTGACTTGATACCTACTGACTTCTTCTTGTTTTCAAATATCAAAGGTAAACTGCATGGTTACCGACTTATGAGTACCAAAGCACCAGTTGAAGTGTTCAAAAACCAGGATTTGAAGATGTCTCAAGAGGAATATAAAAACTGCTATGAAAAACGGTTTGAACGAATTGAAGAGAAATATTTCAAAAAATAATAAAGCCATTTTCATACACAAATGTTTTCTATTATTCGTTATTCCCGAAATATAAATAGTAGCCCTCGTATAATACTAGGTGCCAAGTTTCAATAAACTAAAACCACTCCTTATATTATTTGCACCAAATTTGTCAAACCCACTGTGTGTATCCTAAAAAATGTAAAGCAAAGTTTTACTAATTTCATGTTTTAATCTTAAGTTTTGTACACAATAAAGCAACTTAGATCTTATCTATTATTATCTCTTAATTTTATTTAATTTCTTCGCTAAATCCCTCCCTTGCTTCTATTTCTTTTTTTTCTCAAAATTTTAAAACAAAACAAAATTGAACAGATTTTCAGTTATTTTCACAAAAAAGGCGAAAGATAAAAATGAAGAACCTAAAATTTTTCATAATAAAACGAATAAAAAAATTAACATGACAATTGCAAAGAAAACATTAATTAAATTCATTTAGAAATTAAAAATTCATTTCATTTTTTTAGCTGAGCGAAAAAAACGACAAAACAAAACATGACAGACAAAACATACAAATGTCCTAAGTGAATTGTATTTTTTTCTGTTTTCTTAAGACGGCATAAAAAAGGCAACAAAAAGAAAATGAGCGTCTTCATTAGCCTTAAAATAGAAAAGAGAGTATAATTATGTAATAAGGAAAATAAAACGGAAATTTTAAGCAAAAATAAAAAAAATAACAAGAATAAATAGATTTTATAATTTTCTTTACAAGTTGTGGCTTCTTTCTAAATAATTTATACATATGCACCTTGAAAAATCTTAATGCATAAAAAAATTAAAACAATATTAAAAAAATATAAAAAATATATAAAAATATATGCTGCTTGGGATATAACTCCCAAAACACGGAAAACATTATCAGTGGTGAACATTATCACAGCCCCGTAATTTTAGAACAACTTAAAAATTTTTGTACAGTGTGATATTTATAGTTTCAATTTTAAATTATTTTTTGGAAGTACCTAAAAATATAAAAAACTTCTCTAATAAAATTTGGACTTTTTTAAGATTTTTAAAATTGAAATTGAAATATTTTATAGTTCTGCTAGTTGAGCCTGGCAAACGTTGTTTTACCACAAAAAACTAAATTCACTCTCCACAGTAGTCACTTTTTGGTTTAAAAACAAAACAAAAACCAAACAGAATTTAACCCGAACCTGTGTTAAAAATTTCAGTTCAACAGCTCTTACAGTGCCCAAAATCGTGCGTTACGATTGAAAGAAACTAGAAATTGTTGCTTGTTTTTTAAATTCATTTATTTTCTGCTTATGAATTTTATCAGCAGATTTGAATTCAAAATTTTTTGAAAAAAAATTATTACATCATTCTAAAGTAAATGAAGAAAACTTCATCAAAAATTCAAATTGCAAGTTAGCTCTGGTATTTAAGATGTTTTGTTTTTTAATTCTGATCATTTATTACAGCATATTGCAACAATATAAATAAAGTTAGTATGCTCTTTGTATGCCAATTTTTCAAACCTTCCTCAGTTATAAGTGCTTTTGAAATAATAATATTTTTTGATTTGATTCAGTATCCTTAGAGCACGCCTAAGAATAATTACTTTATTTTTTAGTCCTTCTAAGCCTTAATTAATAAAGCAGATGAAAAAGATATTTTTAAGTGCAGCTAAATTTACATCAGAATTTATTCTCCAATAAAATTATGTTAATTAATATTCTTATTATCATTAGTTGCTGCTAATTTAACATTAATTCAGAGTCACTAATTGTGACACTCGAACAATTTGCCTGTTTGTATACAATTAGTTTGCTTTTAAATATTTCTTTCTTTAGCTGCATCAGTGTAATTGTATTGTTAATGTACATTTACTTTGCTGCGCTTAATGTTTTTTCCTGTCTATTTTCTCTTTTCTTTTATTATAAATAAATTTCCTTTTGCATTTCCTTTCAGTTTTTCCGCTTGTTTTAACATTATTATTAGAAAAGTGTAAAAAAGATTGTAATAAAAGAAACTGTTTTTTTTTACATATTTTTCTTTAAAGTATGAATGCAGAAGTTTTTTTTTTGGCATTGCATTGTTAAAGCTAATTTGTGCAAAAAAAAAATTCGAAAGTAATTTTCAAGGTTGTTTAAACAAAACATTTCAGATAGCAGCAAGCGTAAAAATACTCTTTTGTACATACATACATATTTATATAAAAAAAAACAATAAGAAGTTTTTATGCTTACAGAAAAATACTATAATTTTTAACTTTCGAAAGATGTTATGCAACACATAAAATTAAAAAAAATGGTCTAATAAGTTAAAAGATAATAAAATTAAAATTGCATTAGAAAGTTTACCGGCCTAAGTAAAGTGTAAATTATGTATAAAATAAATACTTTTATTCCAGTAGTTAACATTGGCGTCACGTCATTACAGAACCAAAAAATTTGTGCACATAATTAAACAATTAAAATTTCGAAACTGAACGGTATAGCACAGAAGAGGAAGTAGAAAAAGTAAAGAATAATGAAGCTTTAAGTAGCTAAAGTAGGTTACATACATATAACTTAACATATGTAGTTATTTTGTATTAAATTTCTTAAAGCGACTCATTAATCATTTAAAATTAATGTATACTTTTCTGTAGTTTTTCAGAAATTATCTTATAATAGAAATTAAGCATACAGATAAATTTACTTTCTTTTTCGATATCCATACCAATTTTTGTTTTCTTCACCCAACCGACACATATTTTTGACCTCATTTTTTTTAAACTTATTACATTTTTGACTTACGAACACCAAACATTAAGCCATACAAAAACTTATCCTAAATTGGCTTGCAATATCTGTTGAGCAGTTGCTTTTTATAAAAATTAGAACTTATAATTAAAGAATTTGTAATTATAAAAAACTCCATGCTATTCCTATAACTTTATAAAAATATTTGTACATAAACTTTTAACATTAAAACTTTTATTCCAAGCTACGACATACTACATTAATGTAAAACTCTTAGAAGTAAGCAAGAGCAGCTGTTGGTAAATAAACTCTTACTAAATATACCTGTATATGTAGAAGATTGTGTGTGTGCATTTAAAAGATGATACATTTTACGTGTAAAATGTGGTGCGGTTAATTTTTTTTTATACAAGCACTATATGAGTGTTTGCTTATAATGTAGGCCATACACACATACACACACACTTGAAAAATGTACAAAAATAAGTTTCAGGGACACACTAAAAGCTCATAACCTAGTTTAATGCTTTTTAAAAGATACACTCACATGTGCCACCACACTAGAGCTACAAACAACATTTGCACGTTGAAATCTTTTGGCTTGTGTAAAACAACAACAAAAAAGTATCTACAAACCCACTACTGCAAGAGTATAAAAAAGGAAACAAAAACAATAGCAAAAAACAACAACAATAAAACATTAACTGACACATGTTTTAATAATAACATTCATGTTCAAGTGTTGGTGCATAGTCAAGAGATAGACATTCTGTGCTTGAGTAGGGGAAAAAATTAATTCATACCATCCACTTTACTCAAGCTTTTTTCTCAGATTTCAATAAAATCAATCAAAGAATAAATAAATAATTTAAAATTATACAGACTAATTTCGTTAAGTTGTCGAAATATGGCATCATGAAAATTAAGCATTTAGTTAAAATATGACTTTAGTTATAAATTCCAAGTGAAATGTAGCTTCCTATTTAATAAATACATAATGTTATTTGAAAGTATTAACTTAGGCTAAGGATTCGCATCCTGAGGACACCAAGAGACAAAGTTGTATTTAATTATACTAACAAAAGATACACGTGCATCGGCATTTTAAAAGAATACTCCTGAAAATCATTTTACGGCCTATTTATTTTGTATTAAAAAAATTTAGAAAATCATGTGATATTTAGGTTTTTGGTTTAAAGTCTTGTTAAGTTGTTTCAACTCATTTATTTACTTGTCTGTTTACAACTGTCTCTTATAATCTAAAAATTAAAATACTTATAGTTAATACTTGAACAATAAAACTTAAACCTAAGCAAATATGGATGTGTAGAGAGAATACCCAATTACTTGCCAATAATATGACTCCTAAGTATTTGCAGGTAAATAACCTGTACTTTAAGTAAGTCAGCTAATAATACGATTCCATGGTATGTGCAGGTAAATAACCTGTTGAGTGACACATGACTTATATATTGCGCATTTTCACTACACCTCCCCTTTTAAAGAGAAAGTTCTTATAGAGATCATTGATCAAGTGATGTCGATAAGAACTTTCTTTACAAATGTTATTGATAATAGTTTTAGTTATATATAAATTTTAATATATTATTCAATATATTATAAGAACTATTAATTCAACTTATACTAAAATGCATGTTGTAATATGATTATTATGAATATAAAAAAAATTAATATATATAAAAAATATATGACAAATACAATGTATCAAAGAAAAGTATACAAATAAATTATTAAAAGGTTTTCACATTCTGTTTGTTAATTTTCTGATTCTTCCCCTTTATTTTTACAGTAATATTATTTTTGTCGTCAACGTCAATGACTCTATATGGTCCCTTGTAAATTGATTCTAGTTTGTGTGCTGTGTTATTTTTTATGAATACTTCTTGACCTACGGTAATGTTAATGTTATTGAGGTTTTGGTCATGTGAATTTTTTTGATTTAGTTTTGCTTTGTTTATTAGATGTTCTGCTCTTTTCAATGCAGTTTGCAGTCTGAATTTTACCTCGTTTGAATAGTTATCAAAATTATATACAGTATCTACTTTTTCAGATGGTATTAGTGGATTATGATTTGGAACGTTCGGAAAAATCAATTCAAATGGACAATATCCATGTACAGTTGAGGGTGTTGTGTTAAAAGCATATGTGAAATACCTTATCCATTTATCCCAATCGTTTTTAGATGTGTGAATGTATGAACGTATGTATTCATTAAATGTACGGTGGGATCTTTCAACTGTTCCTAGTGTTTGGTGATGGTAAGGGGCTGACATTGATCTTTTTATGTTTAGTAGTGTAAGAAGTTCTGAAAGTACTTGATTGTTGTATTCCGTACCCATGTCACTAACTATTGTATTCATAGGTCCATAAATTAATATAAAATGTTCTACTAATGCCTTTGCAATCGTCTTAGCAGACTTATCAGTTACGGGCACCGCTACAAGGTATTTGGTTAGGTCACATATTATTGTAACAATATATTGATTTCCCATTTCAGAAATAGGTAGGGGTCCTACAGTGTCTATTATTACCGTTTGGAAGGGTTTTTGGGGTGTTGGTGTTATAATCATATTTGGTTTTATGTGTTTTGTAGTTTTATTAGTTTGACATTGAAGACATTTCTTTATATATTGGTTAACATCTTTGGTGATGTTCTTCCAATAATAAAATTGACGTAGTTTCTTAAGTAGTCTGTTTGTTCCAGGATGTCCGCCAAATATAGGATCATCATGAAATTTTTTCAATAAAAATTTTTGTTCTTCCCTATCTGATACGATGCTTATTCTGGGTGTGAGCGCTATTTGTAATTTATTTATATGCTGATTTGCTTTTTGTTTGAATTGTTCTATAGTTACGAGGCTAAATAAATGATCATTTAGATTAATTTGAATTTTGTTTAAATTTCTAATTATTGCTTCTCTTTCAAGAATTGGAAAAAATTGATCTAAATCAATGTTTCCATTAGCAATAATATTTCCTATATTAACTTTAGGTGCTAGCACTTGTTTGCCTCTTTTAAAAGAAATAATAGGTATTTTTCCGTTAGTATCCATTCTAAGCCTTACCCATTTCTTTACGCAATCAAACCCGATAGTTTCAAAAACTTTGGGCTTTTCGTGAATCATTTGATTATTTGTTTTCTGAATTTTATTTTTATTCCTGTTTCCTGACTGAGCTCGTGTTGTTACCATTAGAACATTGTTGCTAGTAGGAATTGATTTAATATCACTAAAGTCAATTCGAGATAGCGCGTCCGCTCCTGAATTGTCTTTTCCTCTAATGTGTTCTATAACAAAATCATATTCCTCCAGATCCATACGTATTCTTGTTAATCTACTAGATGGATTTTTTAAAGAATATAAGTATGTCAATGGTTTATGATCAGTACGCACAATAAATTTGTTACCATACACGTATGGTCGAAAGTGATTAATTGCCCATTGTATAGCAATTAATTCCTGTTCTATTGGCGCTTTGTTCGATTCTCCCTTGGTTAGTGCACGTGACGCATAAGCAATCGGCAACTGTATACCATCTTTGTCCTGGGATAATATTGCACCGCAGGCGATTTTACTTGCATCGGTGGTTATATAAAAAGGTTTGTCAAAAACAGGATATTGAAGGATTTGTGGGGATGTTAATGCAGTCTTAAGACTCTGAAAAGCCTGTTCACAATCTTCAGTCCATATAAAAGGTTCTTTCTTTCTAGTTAGTCTAGTTAAATGCACAGAATAGTATGCAAAATTTGGTACGAAACGTCTGTAATAATTACAGAAAGCTACAAATCGGCGAACTTCATCGCCATTCGTCGGTCTGGGATAGTTTTTAACTGAATCATATTTGCTACTATCTGGTAAAATACCTTTGTCAGTACACCTATGACCCAAATATGTAACCTCAGATCTGAAAAAGTTACATTTGTCCGGATGTAATTTCAAGTTGCATTCCCTGCATCTTTGAAAAACTGTTTCCAAATTCTTAAGCATATGCTTTACTGAGCATCCTGTCACAATGACATCATCCATATAAATAAAGGCCTTAGAAGGTGTTAAACCTGTAAAAGCCAAATTCATCATCCTTTGGAAAGAATTTGGAGCCACTTTCAAGCCATATGGTAAACGCGTGAAACGAAATGAACCATTCTCCGTCGAAAAGGAAGTAATGTCTCTTGATTTTTCATCTAATGCTATCTGATGAAATCCAGGAGTTAGATCCAGACAACAGAAAAATTTTGCTCTACCCAACTGGTCCAAAATATCCTCTATTCTGGGCAGTGGAAATTTATCTGCCGTTAACTTTTTATTAATTTGTCGGTAATCAACTACTAAACGCCATCGCTTGTTAGGGTTATTTGGCAATGCTTTCTTTGGTACCAGCATAATAGGGCTATTATAGTTGGAAGCAGATGGTTCGACGATATCATCCCGCTGAAGCTTTTCAACTTGCCTCGCTATTTCTTCCTTTTGGGAGTGTGGTGTACGATAGTTTTTAATGTACACTGGATCGTGGTCTGACACTCTTAATTTCTGTGTGTAGAAATTGTTTGTACTTATTTTGTCACTTTCCAAAGCAAAAATATCAATATATTTGGAACATAGTTCAAGCAATTCCGATTTAGCTATCTCAGGGAAATTTTTTCTCAATCTGCCTAAAATCTTCTGTGTTCTTATTTTATCGACATTGGTCATATCAAGAACTTCATAATCAGACAATTTCTCATAATCAATTGATACATTGTTTAAAAATTTATTCTCACAATTTGTGTTCACTATTCTTACGTAAGGAAATTTTCTGGATATTATGCATCCCGCTACATACACTCCATCTTCAATTGTTTGACTTGGAACCACCAAATCAGAAACGTCGTTGTCAATTTTTATGGCTCTGAAAACCTCGGCTCGAGCTGGTAGTGTTATATGACCATCATTTAGACTTTCAAGTAACGGAATATCTATAGGGTTACTTAGATTATATGGTCTCAATGAAAGTAAATTCGAGTTTATATCATGTCCATATTGAATAATAGCATTATATGTTTTTAAGAAATCTAGGCCCAATATACCTTGAAATGGCATTGGGAATGTATCCGAAACTACGTGAAATTTATGAGGAATCAAAAATTTTCTCACCATTAAATCAATTTGAACCGTTCCCAAGGATAAAATATTTCCTTTTCCTATTCCAGATATTTGAATAATGTCTTTCACGTTAAATTTCAATGAATTAAGCGTACTGATTTTGATTAATGAGACATCTGCTCCGGTGTCTACAAGAAATGTATTTATATATTCATTAGTTGATAGATGAATCTCAATAAAACTACTTAAGTTGAGGTTCAAGTGGAATATTGATACAGTACTAAATGCTAGTTTTGATGATGGCCCCCCTCGTTTTGGGGGGAAATCTCGTTTTCCGAGACTTCATGTGCCAATCTTATGCGACCTCTATTCGGTGGACGGTTGGCCTGGTTTCTAAAGTTATTATTTTGGCTTCCACGTCGCCAATTATTATTATTAAAATTGTTATTATTATACCTGTTGTGATTAAAGTTATTGTTCGAACGCCAGCCTTGGCCGCGCATGCGATAATTATTGAATCTGTTATTGAAATTACCAGATCCACGGCGTTTAAAGTAGAAAACTGCAGAATTTGAAGTTGAAGCTTCGGTACTAGCTTCTACGAATTTCGAAACGACTTCATTCAAGGACGAGAAGTTTCCAGTTTTAATGATAAGTTTTACCTCATCATTTGAGGCGTTTCGCGAAATGGCTTTAGCCGTATTTTGTCTTATTAATTTATCAGCAATATCTTGAGGGTAGCCTTCTCTTATATAGGCCCCACCTAGTTTCTTCGTAATCTCTTGGATCTCATCCGCATATGCGGTAGCTGATTTTGAATTTTGTTTTATGTTCATTAACTTCGAACATAATAATTCCGACGATTCACCCTTTATGGAAGTCTGTAGTCTACTTTTAATAGCCTGAATAGAGTTTTCATCTGTAATTAAGTTTCTTGCCTGGCCTTTCAGTTTCGTTTTAATTACCTCTATAGCGACTACCTCGTGTGTTTCTTTAATTCTGTCAATCAGAGTCAACGCGTCAAGAAAACTTTGCAGTTCATTAACGTTACCGTCAAATACGGGGACAATTTTAGTTGTCTTGTCTATAATGTCGTCCTCTGTTCGTGTCATGTTTGTTTCCGTTTTAAAATCTTCGTTTTCTTCTGTTTCAGTAATTTCCCTAACTACCTCAAATCCTAATGCGAGCGGTACCTTAGTATTAATATTATGTCGATGAAAGACTTTTATCAATTTATCTCTTAACGTCAGAAAGATCTCGTTCGCTTTTTCTTTGTGTGGGGTAGTGTATCTGTCGTAGTTTCTATGTAATGTTGCCCTAATTGAATTATAGTTTTCAATTAAATTTTGTGCGTGTTTGTCTAAGGTATCTTGTTTTATTGTCCGATTTTGGTTTAAACATTTATATGATTGTTCAAACTTAATTTGAAAAGGGCTTAGACTGTCTATGATATTTTCCCATTGCATAATACGTACATATATTTAAAATTTACAATTATTTATTTTATTTATAATTTTAGACATTTTAAAAATAAACTTACAATATACTGATAGTGTTTACAGATGAATTATAGTTGTTATATATGTTGTTGTTGGGCAACACTTCTGGCTTTCATCAGCTTGGTCCGACTTCGTAACCTGCGACCAGGAGTGGAATAGTTGATAAAAATTTGTTCCCACCACACCATTTTAACTTGACGTTGTTTTTAAAATCCAGGAGATTTTTTTTTTTGTTTTTAATGATTTTCATCAAGTCTTCCGTAAAAAAAAACGCTTTTTATTATATTTTATGTCCAGCGAACTTTGTTATTTGAACTCTTTTGTTGATTTTTTTTTTTTTTTCAATAGGTTTAAGTTAATAGCTGTAATTGTTTCATATTGTTTTTTTTTTTTGAATTTATGTACTTGTTGTTTGTTTCCAATTTTCAGTTAATTTTTTTTTTTTGCACTTTAACAAAAATGAATCGTCATCACTTTAACTTGTGTTCGCTTTTTTTTTTATATTAAAGTTTAATGTTTTTATGTTTTTATGATGATTGTAGAAATAAGGTGGTGTGTTGTCCAGAAGTTAAGTGTAGATAGATGATGATTATGTATACGAGATGGTGTGTTGCACATTAACACTGACACAATTGATTGTTTGTAAAATAATTTTTTTTGTTTGTAATTGATCTTATATTCGGGTCTGGTGAAGATTGTTTATTGCTGTTTTTAGTAATTTTTTTAACAATATTGAGATTACGGCTATTAGTAACAGTGCTCCCAACGTTATTTCGATAATTAGATGTGTGTTGGTTTGTTCATCTTGGTTTACTTTAATTATTACTTGTTTATTTTCACTACTTTCCTCTTCATTTAGGTTTTTTCCTACCTCGTATCCTGCAAAGAGTACAGATACTGTTTGGAGGATTTTTGTCCACCAGCCCATTGTTATTAAAAATTTTATTTTTTTCTCACTTATTTCACTTATCTTATGTTTTCAATAGTTTAAGCCAGTTTTTTTTTATTTAGTCACTTCTAATTTTTATTATTTCGCAGTCTTCGCGGTCACGGTCGCCATGTTAAGTTGTTTCAACTCATTTATTTACTTGTCTGTTTACAACTGTCTCTTATAATCTAAAAATTAAAATACTTATAGTTAATACTTGAACAATAAAACTTAAACCTAAGCAAATATGGATGTGTAGAGAGAATACCCAATTACTTGCCAATAATATGACTCCTAAGTATTTGCAGGTAAATAACCTGTACTTTAAGTAAGTCAGCTAATAATACGATTCCATGGTATGTGCAGGTAAATAACCTGTTGAGTGACACATGACTTATATATTGCGCATTTTCACTACAGTCTGTTCAGAAAATCTATCTAGAACATTACAAGCAATATTATTTTGGCACACATTAACCCTCTTATAGAATTAGCTTCAAAACAGGGATGTATGTAGTTACAATATTGTGTGAAAATATTTGTCATAAAAGTCTACTATAGGTATCAGAACACACTTTAGTCGAAAATTCAACTTTACCCTACGTCTACACTAGCCATCGACTTGGACATGACATGAACATGATGCCGGCAGAGAAACTTGGAAAAACTCACCAACTTCTTTGTTGTGGTAAACAAATGCGATGTCCATGTTCAGGGATATCAAAGTATTTTGCAGTAGTGCAATATAGATGGAATATTTATCAATTTTGTTGTCTTTTTTCTTTCCATTGCAAATGGTTGCGAACGGCAAATCTCATGGCGAACATTTTTGCTCAGACATATGATCAGCCATTGATGTCAGAACATGGACAAAAGTTGGAAATGAGCGGTCTGCATTTGCCACTTTCGATGGCTGACATGATGTCCATACCAAGTGCTAGTGGATACCCCTAGCTAATACCACAAATACCAAAAATTTAAAAGGTAGTTAAGAAGTTAATATGATTAATGGTTTGGCAACTTTAACAAAAACCAATTCAATCAATTACATGACTAAATTTTTTATTTTCGGTTATTTCGAATATTAAAAGTGATTTATTACTTTTTTTAAATGCAAAAAAAAAACATTTTCATAAGACCTATAGAGCTAATTTGTGCCAATGAAATGTTGCTTGTAATGTTCTCAATAAATTTTCTGAAGACACTATAAACAAAAAAGCTAAGTAGGACAGATCTTCTAGATTTTTTACTATATAAAGGTTGAGCTTTAAAAGTGGGCGTGAAATGAGTTTCAGATGTCAACTTTCAACTCGCCAATACACGTGTACTTTTTTTAATTTTTTGTACAGTGTTATTAGGCAAATACCAGCAGAATGGAACGACATGTTGTTTTAGAAATATGCTAAAGCCTCGTCATTGACGTGCTTTGTGAAGACCTCGAGAGGTGAAAAACCGGGTTTTGAAAAATATTGAACAATTTTAAATTAATTAAAAATTATTAATTTAAATTATTTTCGCTGTACTTTCAAAGTGGTCAAACTTTTTTATTTTTTTAATTACAATTATTATCATTGGGGTAGAATTAAAAACAAAATTTCTTCTTGCGAAAAACGTACGAAAAAAATGTTCATGAGGTTTTCAAATATGCTTTAATCTTCCAGTGAAACAAACCTAAATAAACACCATATCGAAAGTCTCTTATTTCGACTTGTGAAAAATAGATAAAATATACCTTCTTCACTTTTTTTTTTTAATAGCTTATTTTTTTCTAATTTTGATCTTATATAAAGTTTAAAATGTAAAAAGATTTCAGATCTAAGGATTTACATTTTTTTAACTTTTAGAATGAATATCGTGAAATGTTTAGAATGAATTATCATAGAAATTAAAGTTACAGAACTTTGCTCTTGGATATTAGAAATAACTATTACACCTAACCATGAAAAGCACATACATATAAAACTTTATATTTCTGTACCCACGCTGGCACATACATACATATGTAAATTAAAGAATGCACTACGCCAGATGACTACAATGCACGTATTGTTATAATGTTTATATAGACATACTTGTGCATGCCATTGCAGTTGTTGCTTTTTATTGCTGCACAACCCACAAACACACGTGCTAAAATATTTATAAACAAATAGTAAAAATAAGAAAATAACAAAAATATTCCCCTGAAAAGCAGTCGAATTTTTTTTATTTTAAGTTTTTTATTTTTTTGCCATTTCAAACCTTCTGTAATTGTGTGGGTGTGTGTGTGTGCGCAGAAAAATAATATAAAATATACAACATAAAAACTGCAGTATATTTTTAGGTTGTTGTTACGTTACTCTCTTTGTTTTTTTTAATGTTTGTGTGTACAAATTACAATAGCGTGCAGCAAGTATTGCATAAAAAAAGAAGAAAAATACCAAATATCTTATATGGTATGAAATATTATTATACGAGGGTTGGCCAAAAAATAAAAAGAATTGTTTCACTAATATTATTTTATTTCTATTTAAGAATGGGTGTAAAATGATCTTCTTCGTCAAAATAATCTTTAAGCTAAAAATAAATGATAATTTAAAATATATTAATAGTTAGGAGTTGTCAAGAAGTTTCAAATAGAAACAGAGGGTGCATACTCTCTTTCTATAAAAAAATTAAGCTGAAACCGCCAAAGGTACCCGGGTACCATGCCATTTACATAAGGAATGAATTGATGGCGCTATCTATCCAAAAATGTTCTAGTATTTCCAAATGTTCAATTTTCGTTACACTTAAAATATAGTTTTTATTTTATGCTGGTACCTATGTGCTGTAGATTCATTCTAACATTTGCAACTCATTTTGTTATTTCCATTTTAGTCAACACTTAAAAAGCTTAAAAATTATATTGGTTATTTTTAGTTAATTTTAATTATTATTATTCGAACTTCATTTGTTTCTATATTTATGATTTGATCAGACTAAAATTCGTTTTGTAGTAGAACGGAACAATTAGTTGTTTTCAAAGGCCACTACACCTTTATCATCAGCGTTCTTTGTGTTTCATCCACTATGTGTGGTGTCAGTTGATGTAAATTAATTTTCTGCTTCATATACGCAACTTTTTATAACAAATGGAATATGTGAATTGACTTGATTCATAGTATTTCAATTTGCTGAAAGCTTTTTTGTAATAAAAGCTTAATTTTACCATCCCATTCCATCTTGCCATTGACTTATGTTAATATGCAACATGGATTTTGCAAATTCAGTAGCTAATTAGTGATTCTAAGGAAAAGGTAGTGCATTGTGTATATAAGAACTTTATTTAAATGTTGATTTGGCGTCTGTGTTGCAAAGCAAATTCTGCAATATTATAGTCTAAGAAGAGATTTGTATTCTCAAATAATTAAAAAAAAATAGTAAATTTTAGGAAAATACTAAAAGTGTTTATCAATATTTTTGTGCAGATCCTTAACTTTAAACTAAGAAGTGCGCAAGTGTCCTAAATGTGAATATTTTATTACTACATTGCATTTTTCACAAAAGAATCAAAACTGCGTTCTTATCATTTTACTTTTTTTTGGCAAAGTTTAGAGCTACACGTTGCCAGTCAAAGGCTTGGCTTTTTTTGCAGAGAATTATTGAAGCTTTTAAAATGATATATTAGTTATGAAATGACATTCATCCTTAAACCTATACACCGAATTATCATAAGAAATTTTACAAGACAATGAATACCGAAATGCAAAGTTAAGTACTTAGAAGATATATTGTTTTAGAAATAAATTCCCTTTTTATATATTTTAATAAGCATTATTTCGATTTGATAAAGGGCCTAGATATTTCTAAATATGTGTATGTAAACTCTTGAGACACCTGCTATAACAATACTTATTTACATACATTTATTTTACAAATTTCCTCATAAATAATTATATATGCAAATATTTAGCACGTCGAGCAACAAGAGCAAAAGTAGTTGCTAATAGCAAGGCTGAGCATTAAAAAAATTAAAAAATTTAACCAAGATATACACACATACATCTGCTCATACATTCGTATAGGAGGGTTCCGTGGCTTGTCAAATGAAACCATAAGGGGGCTTTAAAATATGCTGCTAAAGTTAAAAAAAGAAGCAAAATAAAAATGAAGTAAACAGCATTTTAAGAGAAAATATAGTTAACTACAATATTTTAAGTTTTAAATTTCTCTGGCTTAAAACTGCAAACCTCCTAAAATTTTCTGAATATTTTGTAAATATTATTGACAAATTATGACCAAAAATATTAATTCAATGACTTTGGGCTGTACCACCAAATCAAAAGAAAACTTATGACAATGAAAGGCAGTTAATTTCGTTTGAGAAAACGTGCTCAAAGGAATAAAGCTAGAAATTTCAAATTCATAATTTATTAATTATTTTTATTTATCGTCAGCGTACTTATCAGAAATTAAGAAATCGCTTCATAAACTGAAAATGTTGCATATGACTAATATGAAATATTTTCAATTATATGGAAAATTTCATAATTCATCTTAAATTGTATACACTTGTGTGATATCTTTTTTCCAATCTCTATGCATTTTCCATTTAATTGCTTCTAATGATATTCTTTTGTGAAACATTTGCTATTATTATTCTTGTAATTATCTGTGTTATTATCAACTCTAAGCGCTTTATCATAGTGCATGTCATTATCATCAGTCTCATTGTTTTCAAATGGCTACAACTACCATTTTAACAGTGGAAGGATAGAAGATAGAAGCATTATATATATATATATATATATATATATATATATATATATATATATATATATATATATATATATTTGTAAGTCACTTAAAACTCAAACTTTTAAATATGTTAAAGCATTTGGATGTTTAACTATAAATAATAGGGAGAGCAAAAATTAGGAATAAATGTCGTTTAATAATCTTAAAAACTTTTTATTAAAATTTGTATAAGTAAACAACAGGAAAATGTGAATATGGTAAAAAAATTCTTAAAAATTTGCATATGCATAATGTGGCAGCTTTTATAAAAGATCTTTGTGCTTTTCACAGTAGACACCAACACAGCCAATCAGATCTCATGGACAAAAAACTTGCAAAGAAACCGTAACAAATTGTCAGAGCTTTTAAAGCTGTTTAACCCAAATACAAATGTCAGAGAACGTACGTACACTTAGGGAAAAACTGCAAGTGGATCTAACATAATGAACGCTGATTATGAGATAGCTGGTTGTTCCGTTATACTACACTTAAAGCTGCAACTTAAAAATAAGAGAGCGTCACATTAATTCAATAATTTTCAATATAATAGAAAATGTATATTGAGATACTTAAATATAAATAAAATTAATAAATTAATATTGTAAATTAATATTTTTCCATATTGAAATAAAATTTTTTAACATTACTAGACTTTTGTTAATGTTTCTTATTAATGCAATATGGTTTTGATTAATTTTGAGCTGTTTTTCCCTGGGTGTAGGTGCTTTAGATACGCAACTTCCAGGCTGTATACAAATTCGTCCCTACAAAGTATTCAATTACATTCGATAAGTACTACCCTTGATGATTAATATTAGACAGAAACTATCCACACTTTATCATTTTCTTGTATAGCCAAAAAGATTAAAAAAGGGTCTGATTGATTTATAAAGTTCTAAGGAATTAATCTTACAAATATTCCACTTATCTAAAATGTAATATTTAAATTTCAATATTGTTTGACTTTTTACATTAATATTGAAAGATTAAAAACAAACTTTAATTTATTAAGAAAATACCCTTTACTTAATAATAGACCAAAGCTTCCAACCTTTTTTTCATTTTAAATGTCAGACCTCAAATAAATTGACATCCACATACCATGAATATGTATGATTAGAGCACAAACAATAACGCTTATAAAATGTACACAAGTATGAAATGATAGTATAAAGTCTTGTCCTGGAATTTCACTTCACTTATTATTATTATCATTTTTTTCTGTCTTCTGGTTTCTATAAAACATCATTTAGCGTAATGTGGCTGTAAAGTTGTTAGCAAAGTAAACACAATATCTAATACATAGAACAAACTAAGACACATACACAAATATAAAAACATGTATGTATGTGTTGCATTAACAAGAAAATGTAGCACAGCAGACCGACATAAAATATTTGCCAGGATAGCCATACACTTGTGTACTTATATACACACACACATATATATGTCTATATATAAACGTTTTGTTTTTATATATTTAGCTAAATGGTTGCATTGAAATCACTTTAGATCTCTGCTCCAGTGTGCACATCAAATGTTGTCAGGTTGTGTATGCAGAGTTACTCCAGCCACAGACAAGTTGATGACCCATTTACAAAATAAGAAAATAAAAAAAAATAAAAAAAAATTGCTTTTCAATCTCTCTTTTTTTCAGTTTGTAATTTTCATGGCAAGTTTTATTCGGCAGAAAGAAACATTTGAATTTTTTGTTTTAGTACCAAATAAAAACTGCTGTGTCATAGCAATTATTTCATTTTCTAAAACAAGTCCTTGCTAACAACTAATGGATGTAATAAGTATTTCACTAGAGGAGAAACGAATATAGAGAAAATTAATTGATTTGGTTTTTTTGTTTAATACATTTGAGAAAAGGAATAACAAGATTGTAGCAAAATTACATTTTGAGCTAACGCTGCTAAATTGTTTAAAATCAATATTTTCCCAAATAACCATGCTTTTAAGTACCCGAAATTCATTTCTGCTGGAGTTTTAAACTTTTAACATTGAACTTAATAAATCAAGTGACAAATTTATCGGAGAGTGTCCTCTCTTTTAGGGCAAAAATCCTCTTATTCTAACTAGATGGAAAATAAACAAATATGGGTGAAAGAACATTAAAAACCTAATACCAATTTTGTATTAGGTTTTTAATGTTTATATTTTATTCTGCTCTAATGCAAAAGCTCAGTTGTTGAATTTTAACAAAAACTTTATACGCTATGCCGAGTACTGTAAATGCCATAGTGCCATTTTGTTACATCGCAAGCAAAACTAGAAGTGTGTACCAGTGGCAACATTTGTCACTTCAGTTATTTTTTGTTGTACATTACCTCACAAACTCCTTAATCAACTGATGTAGACAGTTGTAAGAGCCAGTTGGCAGCATTGTAGACACAAAATCATTATATAAGCATTTTTACATTTTGTCATATTGAATTTTAAGTATATGCGGGTATACATATTTAAAAGTATGAAAAACGAAAAAGAAAGCGAAAAAATACAAAAGAATGTGAAAAATGCAATCGTCCTGGACGTATGACATGACGACACAGCTAATTTAGGTTGTAGATATTCATAAAGTTGTATGAAGTCATATTTGTAGCATTTAAAGGGATCAAAAGAAAATTGAATAGGCAGAGCTTTTGGTGGAATTATGGGTTTTTCTCTGGATTTTTTCGTAATATTGCTAAACATAAGGATAATAGACAATGTTGCCGTATTTTCATTATTTAGAGATAGGATACTTTCTTGTCACAATGACACAACATAATTGTGTCCTATCGACTTATTGAAAATCGCGTTATGTGATGTGAACTCAGCCTAAGTTGGCAATAAGATTGTGTGATAATATAAATAAGTGTTTTTCCTAAAAAAAGTAATATAAAAAAGAACTGTTGGGGATTTTGTTAAACAAATTAAATAATTTTCCAGAGTCTAAAAGGTCCTTCCGTTTTATATTTCATACAGCATCTTGAGAGGTGTTTTAGAGCTTAAATCTGGAATTAGAACTTTATATATTTAAAAGAAGCAAAGCCACAAAATCCCTAAGTGGAATAAATTCAAACCGATGCCACGCTAATTTTTTTGATCTGACGAAAGAGATTTTTTGCAAGAAGATTTTTCTATCCAAAAACTAAAAGAAAGTTTTCTACATTAATATAGTTTCACTTATAGTTCAGGAAATATTCGTGAAAATAAATTAAATTTAAGTTTTTTTACAAACCTTGTTTTGCTAATGGAAAAGTCAGATCTTGTCCCATTTGGAAAAAGAAATTTATTTTAGTTATAAGGAATTTAAATTAAAATTTTGAAAAAAACGACTTTTCGCCGTTTTTTTTTTGCAGAAAAAAAGGGTAAGTTATTTTGCTATTATAACAATGTTCTGCTAGTCAGATTTAAATTTATTTAGTTATACTATAAAAAATATTACAAAAAAGTTTTTTTCTTTCAATAATGAACATTTTTATCATTATTGGAAGAAGCAAATCATTTCAAAATATACTTTTTTATAACTTTAAGGTTAAGGGACTTTTTTTGCTCAGACTTTTCTCAGAATATTTATATCATAGTAGCTTAAGACATTATATATTTTTAAATATTTTCGAAAATATTACCTGTGCCCAGCAAAAAATATAAAATAAATAAAATATATAAAATATATATGTGTTTTTTGGGATTTTGCGTAATTTCTTGGAATTTGCCGGGAGCTAAAAAGCAAATTCTGTGTAAGAACTCTGTCCTCTCGGGAAACTTTTGTGTTACAACATTTATTAATTTTATTTTTAAATTTTTGCATTAATTTCCTTCATAATGTTTGGGGAGAAAAAGTTAAAAGAATTCTTCCTCTCTTTCATATATGGAATACTTTTTTCCCAAGGAGTTTTTTAAATCATTATAGCAGAAATGGAAAAAGAACTATTGCACTGAATGTGATACTATTGTGCAGCATTTAAATGATTTCACTTGAGAGGCGAAGTATTGAAAACATTTAAATTTCACAGCCTGTGCAATATTTTTAAGATTTGGGAGTTACGAAAGCACAAAGTTTCTTAGAACACAGTACAAATTATACATTAAGAGCTAAATTAGAAGTTATTTAACTTTTTGATTATTTATTAGAGATTAAAAGTAAAATTGAAAGCAAAAGAACTGCTAATCAAGGTAACTCTTTGACTATTCTAACGTACTATAGTTTTATTACGTTAGAATAGTAAAAAAAAAGTAAAAACAACTCTCCTTTGCCTATTAATTTTTTTTAAATACGTTCATTATCTTTTTTCTCAATAAGGTTTCATTTGGTGTTCATATTGTTACACTTAATTTAAAATTTATTAAGAAAATGCCAAAATAACTGCAAAATTTTGGGAACATGTAACTCCATTATTATTATGTTATTATTTTTTCTAAGAAACTAAATTTTCTATCAGTTTACATACTCTTTTCTTACTTATGTGTTTTTTCGAGGGACGCACAGTGTTATTTTGTAAGGAGAAAAATTCATTCATAATAGTAAATTCTATTACAAGAACCTCTAATTTACTTTAAAAAACTAAACATAAAATTTGTTTTAGTACAAATAAGCCTTATACATACATATATCTAAGGCAGTAAAACCAATGACAGCATAAATAATATAAAAATGAGATAAAATTCACTTATGGTCAATGTTTGTATACGATGGCCAAACTTAAATTGCCATTGGTGTTCCTTATTGTGCCCGTAACATCTTCTTTTATTACACCCAATTAACCTTGGCATGTCGTATATTTAAGCTTTTATAACGTATAAATAGCGTTCAAGTATGAGTATTGTCAAGTAAGAAAAATATTTTCTCTGTAGTTGTATGTAGTTGGGAAAAGTGCTGTTAAACTGAGCGCAAAGTTAAAATCTTATTTTGTGGTCACTTTTAATGGTTTTGGCCAGCACACATTAAATATATTTTTAATGACACAAATACTGGCACCAGCACAATCAACCACTAACATTTCTAGTAAAACTTTTAATATTCTTTCTCTTGCTTGTTTATTTGTTAATAACGGAGGTGTTTATGGTGATACGCTACAACTATATGCCAGAATAGAGTAATAAAAAAAGTATAATTTATGGCAATAAATGTAAAAATATAAGAACTATTAAATATAATATTAATTGATTTGCTTAACTTTAATATTCAATTCACTGTAAGATATAAAGATAAGATAAGATTTTATGATCAAGTGCTTTTTAACTGCGAGCATTAATCTTAAGTTTTATAAATAACATTATCGCATTATCGAAAAAATTTCCAAATTTTGATTGAATACAAAGCAGTGCTTAATATGATTTTACTAAATTTCTTGGTGCAGCTCTTTCTATGAGTGTTTTTGTAATACGAGTTTATCGTGCCAGTATCGCCAAAAAAAATTTAAGCGACATAAATTTGGAACAAAGTTTTGATTATGAACGTTTGTAAATAATGCTAATTTTCGTTAAAAAGCGAGGTCCACAAAATGTGTAAGCTAAGCTTTCTAACTTATTCTTAATACTTCTGTGTTTTAAGTATTAAAATAATTAACAATAAGAATTTGCGAACCCAATGTCTTGTTTCTGTGTCTTGTGAAAGGTTTTCGCATCGATAAAAATTAAAACTTCTATTAATTGTCCTTTTTTACACTGGGCTATACATTTAAAAACTTAGATTAACTAAGAATAAACGACAATAGCAAAACTGTTGTAAATTAGAATGTTAAATTTGAGCTTTAATTATAAAAAGCTTTCAGAAAATTTAAATATGATGCATCAAACCAGTTCACATGTTCTATTTGCATAAAAGTTACGTATATGAAGCAGAAATCTGTTTCTTTCAAATATGTGTTAAGACAAAATATTTGCAACTAATGCTAGGAACACAACTGGGACGAACGACGAATTTTTCGGTGCGAACTTTCGTCATAAAAAATAAAACACATTTGTGCATATGAAAATGAACACAACGCCGCCGTACAACGAAATTCGTCGTGCGTGACGAACTCTGAGATAGATTTATTTCTATTTTGTACGCCGACGAATGACAAAAAAATAAAATTGAGAGAAAATTCTCTCCCTCTCTCTCTGTTTTTGTACACACAACAACCAACTTTATCACATATGAGAGAAGAATTCAGTGAGTAAATTCGTCGTTATTGTGATTCACACGACGAATTTACGCAGCTTACCGACGAATTCGTCGACGTGGACGAAATTCGTCGTTTGTCCCAATTGTGTTCCCAGCATAACTTTAGTGTTATTTTTTCATTAATAGTTATCACATGTAATTTGGCTTAAAGAGCGTTACGAAACAAATAAAATTTGAAAAATAATAATTTATCCCTTATGCAAAAACGATTGGTAAATATAAAGTTGGTTTAACAAACGAACTTTGTATGGCAAACCCAGTTTTAACGCATGCTTTAACTTTAACAATCATTTTTGCATAAGAACATTAAACTTTACAAAAAATATATCAAGGTAGAGCTGCTTGTACTCAGCCTATATTTCACAAGGTATTAACAAAGCTTTTAACCCGAATACTTTTCACATTCGTTACAAAAAAGAGGCACTGAATAATAATACCAGCCATGTTAATGAAAATACAGCTGTCTAATTGGCTGTCACTTTCTATTTCAAATTACTGCATACAAATAAAGTGATGAAAAGCATGTGCAAATAATAAAATTATAAAATATATATATATATAAATGTTCCTTTTAATTTCTTTAATTATTGGGTCAGTTAGAAGTCCACAATATTTTTTGCGTCTAAAAAATGCAAGATTTGCCAACAAATAATGATGCTGTCCGTGAAGGAGTGCAGAAAAATTCTCACAAAAAATCTGCAGACCGCAAAATAGAAAATCTTCGCTAATTGGAACTTAAACTATTCAAAATTTTACTAACATAAAAGCTGAAAATAAACAGCCATACATGATGACTGGGCCCTGCAGCAGTTGAAAATGAACCCCTAATCTCAGCAAAAAATCATATATAGTAATGACAACATATATCTACAAAAAAAATTGTCGAATTTGGGAATCATGTGAGATACAAGAGCATCTAATGCATGCCAAAAAAGTCCGATTTCGAGCTCAATGGTCATTTTTTTTCTTTGAGAACGATGTATAGCCAGGCTATTACTATTAATTTTTTGTCCTAAATAAGATGATATAAACTAGTGACCTGCGTAAGCAGTCTTGAAATATAAATACGTCGTGTTTTTTAAATGTATTCTCGTGGCATGCATTATACTAAGCCAATAATAAATGCTGTTGTACTATAAACGAAGCACGATAGATGTATTGGTGTACGTGTATATGACTGTTAACAAGCGATGTCGTCAAGACGTCTTGTTTATAACAAACAATGAATAGAAGTACTGTTGATAAAAGTATGCTTGTTATTTTGCATATTGTACGTTTGGGTGTGTGTGTAAGATTTAGATGGTAAGCTATTATGTTTGTGTTTAAGGGAGGTTTTTAAAGGAAACGCACACAGCTCATGTAAATGCATGTGTGCGTTTGTATGTGAGCAGAAAAATAAGAGATCATACACAAATTATGTAGGTATGTATGTATGTACATGCATGACGTTTTTATACGCGCCAATGAGAGAAAAAAGCACAAACACCACAAATTCTTCAGTTACGAACTTTACTCTTTACTCTTATACCTGCAATAAGTTAAACAAATGTATTGCCGACAACGTTGATAAGCGTTTGTCTCAGAAGATTTCCTTGTAGTAAAGCATTTGAAATTGCCCTCATGTCTTAAAAGTTCTTATAAAACGTCTTGTGCAGGTCTTTAATACAAACACAAAAATTTCTATTAAAAACACTTTTAATACAGAATTAAAAATAAATATCGCTACCTTAATTCTCGTATGTGTATAAAGGCAATAAATCATTATATTTTTGAAATAGAACTTTTCAATATTTCGATACATATTTAGCTATTCTTCTATCGAAATAAACAAAACCAGACGATTTCAAAAACATATGACTTAGGGCCTTTATATCTTGAGGTACATATACATATGTGCATTCCTATTTCTTAAAATTTTACCAAAAAATTTATTTTTCCGTACAACAAAATACATAATGCCCTGGTGTAAACGTTTTTGTTCCAGCTTGCTTAATAATAAACTTCCTTGCAATAAAAGTGTTTTGTTTTTTTTCGTTATAAATATAAGGTTTTTTGATATTATTTTATTTCATTATTATTATTTTCGTTCTATACCATTCATTTAGACTTTTATTTACTCTCCAAAAATAGTTGCTATTTGTTTAGTGCTTGAAATGGCAGAAAGTAAGAAAAGTGAAAGAAACTTTAGCAAATAATCGAGAAATACCAGCAAATAATATTTTGCTTTTCTTATAAGAAAATAAAAAGAAATACACTTCATATTTCAAAACACTTATGAGGCCGTAAGCAAACAGCTGCAGTTCTATGAAAACCAGAAGAAAAAAATTAGTTAAAGTAAATAGTTTATATCTACACACACACTGACACAATTTTGACCCATAGGGAGATAAGTGAGTAAGCACATACATGTGCAACATATGTATATATGTACACTAACAAACATTTGCAAAACCATTTTAACATACACACACATATTTTACTTGTTTAATCTAAACTTCACTTTTATCGTCTTTGTAAGAGTTTGTGTCAATAAATTTCAGAGCAGGGAAAATAATATAAATATTTACAATATTAAGAGTATTTTTGTATTGTTGCTTTAATACTTCTTTTTGTGCTTAATATGTATGCCTGATAAGTATAGTTGAATGATTACATACAAAACAAACAAATACTACTACTATTAGACTTGGATCCGAAAATGATATGTTGCTTTAGCATATGAAAGAAGAAAGCAAAAATACACAATAGGAAGTACGGATCACTAAATAAACTGAAAACAAATATGTTGCCGCACTTGTAGCATATGCCAATAAAAACTATCTAATAACAGTAATAAAAAGAAATACCACATCAAAACTTTATTTTTCCAACGATTTCAGGACTTTATTTATTTTTTATGCAAAGCTTAGCTGCACGACAAATTTCACATTATATTCATTAAAATTTTCTTCAAAATTTTGTAAGAAAAATCTTTTAAGAAAATCAGTGATTTCAGCATTTCTTTGATGGCAATTTTAGATTAATATACAATATACAGATTATAACAATACACCGGGAAAGTAAAATGATAAATTTATCTAACTTGGTGCATTAAATGATAATTAGAGTCGTCGTGCAAAAAACCTGGCCAAAGAGGTAAAAATTAATTAACAGAAGGCTTAAGAAATAAGTACACAGTTCTATACAGAACATTAATTTACATCAAATTTTAAATTTGGAAGGCTTTTAGTTATGATTTGTAGCTCTGAGATGCTGTTAAATTTAGGAAAGTAAAGAAAAGAACAGAAGTTTTCAATGTTTTTTTTTTTGGTTTTAACATGTTTATATGATGTTTTTTGTGGCTAAAGCATAGTACTTTATTCAAATTTTTAACAAAAAATTACTCAACTTTGATTAATTCGTTCGAAAAATTTAACATGTAAAAAATATTAACCGGTGCCTGAAACTATGCCACAATTTCTAACGTTTGTATTAACCCCCCATTAGTTTGTGGTAAATTCCATACGAAACAACCCAGCCAACCTGAAATTCGAAAATAAACTAAGGTACGCTGTAGCGAACAATTATCGAAACATTCTCGTTAAAAAAAAATTAGCAACAATAAAAAATTTGTTTCTCTCAATTTTTTTTTTGCATGTACAACAAAAGACGAATAATGTTTTTTGTTATTTAGGAGCAATGAAATGACGATGTATATGATTACATAATGATATTGCTAAAGGTTTGCTATTGATTCGTAAGCGAAACATCGATATGGAAAGGTTTGCTGCCACAAACTGAGCGACGAGTGGGCTATAGCAGCACTTTCTCTTTCCATTTACGATAGCCCTTCTCGAGTGTTTTGCCCGAGAAATGTTTATGCACATTCGAATTCGATATTATTTACGAATGTCTTGGATAGCTGGGAAGTGGCACTCTGCTTATTTCTCATGTAAACTTAAAATGTTCACGATACATTTCAAATGTTTTTCTCAAGATAAACAAAGTACTAATTCTGCAAATTTTTTTTTCAGGAACAATTCCTCACAATTTTTTTTATGTTCCTGGCTTAAATGAGTAAAGGTATTATGTTGATTTTTTTCTCTGAAACATTTCACCAAAGGCAATTTTGAGTATTAAAACAAACAATAAATATCTTGAATATTAATCTTAAAACAATTAGTTTAAAAATTAAAACAAAAAAAATATATCCACTTTTTTGGCAAACAAAAAACAAGAAGAAAGTTTTCAAACGTCTATTATGTCTAATTTTAGGCGCAAGAATAAAAGTTTGCGCCATTTTTTTTTGATTTTTTGAAAACTTAATGAAACGGGGGCAAAAATGACATCTTACAATCAGCTGGGTTCAAGTTAAGGGGTTTGAACTTCCAGCGACGTTAAAAGTTGTATGGGAAAAGTTAAGAAAAAAATTTAATTTTTTAGAGTAAGGATTAGTTTCTCTGAGGGTAGCTTTTTCCCTTTATCAGATTTTTTATCATATTTAAGGTTTAACAGCCTAGTACTAGAAGACATATTTCCGCTTAGTTTCATTGATCTCGGGACACTCAGTAGCTTTTCACAAGCAGTATAAACTAAAAAAAACAGTGGCTCAAATACTCCTATGTTTGGGGCAGGAATGGAACCTGTGGCCCCAGCTACTAGATCATTAAACCATTTTGCTTTTACTTGAGACAAACGATGAGATTTATTACTTGCAGGAAATATAGAAATAGGCCCGCCTACAAGAATTTTTATATGGAAGATAGGAGTTTCAAATCGCATATATTTTTCTTTTTTCTTATTCTAAAGAGCAAATGGTCTTCAACAGTTTTTCGACTTAAATAATTTTTTTAGTATATTTTCTGAGTTTTGTTTTAATTTAAAGTGTTTGTTGTTTTATTTTTGCTAACTTTTTCCATACATTCGCTTTTTTGATGTATTTATTTTCAAACTTTGCTTCATAAAATTTATTTTTAAATGAAAACCACACTTTCAAATTAATTTGCATTTATCTGGTTTGTATGTTTAAATAAGTTTATATATTTTTTAAAGCTACCTATAAATGCAGATGTACATAAAAATATTTATACCAAAAGTTCTTTGCAGATAGCAGTGAAATATAAAAAAAAATATTAAAATCAAAATGAATAATCATAAAAAATATTTTATGTGCAAAATTTATAAACAAAAATAAAGTGAAACAAACAATAAAATTTATTACTCATACATAACTTTATTGGAATTTTAATTCACAAGAAAATTTTAAATTAAATAGCTCAGAGTTCTAAAAGATAAAGTTGTTTATTTTAAAACGGGTAAAATTAAGCATAATAATTAAAGCATAATTTTAGGGCATGAAGAAACTTTTGCTAAAAATATTGAATATTGAAGTTAAGAAGAAAACAAGATAAGCATTTTAAAGAATTTTTGAGCTAAGGCTAATTAATTAAGTCTTAGCATAAAGTATCAATTCTTTTGCAAGCATACTTTTTTTTATAATTTTCATTTAGTTGTTTACTGTTTTACTATGTAAAATTTTGATATCTATAACGCAGATAAGATTGAAAAGCATTCTGTATTTAATACGGTGACTTTTTTATTTGAAATAGTTGAACGCTTTTGCCTATGCAATAATAAGCTTATCATTTTAATGATAAAACTACACCATTATGGAGACTCTAATTTGACGTTGTTTCTTTTATTTTTTTTTTAATTTAGTAAAAGGTTTTTCATTTTGAATCTGGAAAATTTTTAATTACCTATATAATTGTAATAAGCTTTCTAAATTTAAAAATATATTAATGACAAGCACATATTCATGTTTATGTGGTTCGTGGTGGCTTTTGTAGAATGAGTAAAAATTAAAATATTTCTAGTGCTTTTTTTTAAGTTGCCATTCGATACATGCTTATGCCAACAATTGAGATATAGAATATATTTGCTATTGATATTTTTTTTATATAATATATTTTATATTTTTTTATTCGCGAAATTGCTTTCATTTCACAATCAAGCTCAAAAATAAACCCTGATATAAATTCCTTTCTTACATTTTTTTTCATTCAATGTAGCTGTTGTAAAATTGTAATCTGTTTTTTAACACTCTGCAGAATGTTTCAATGTTTATTTACAATAATATACGAGTACAATAATCTTCAGCTTAGAGATTAAAAATTTAGTGGATTTATTTTCAAAGTGAAAAAAATCAAGGGCTTACATTTGCTTTGTGCTACAATTTTGTAATTTTGTCAATAATGCTAAAAAGTGTTTACAATAAGGGTGAAAGTTAATTTTTTTCAAAAAGGAAAAAAATAGTTGTTATGGCAGTGTAGAAAAACTTTAGGTAGAAATGAAATAGACAAAAAATGGCATTGAATTTGAATTTAATAACAATATTTCAATCTAAGTAAGGCAAACAGACAGCTAAATAGATAGACATGCTAGAAAAAATGGGCATATAAAGAAATTTAAGGATAAACATACAGTCAGGCATATAAACAGATTGATATAGATGCACATTAGCAAATAATCAAAAAGACAAATAGTTGAATAGGCTGAAAACCATACAGACAAACACAAACAAACAAAATAGACATAAAAATATATAAACCGATGTTCCGAACAGAGCATGACAATAAGTATTAAAAAAATATAACATTTAAGAAATTTATTATTCGACATATTGTCATAATTATATTTCAATTTGAAATGTATTTGCTGGTGGTCCAACTTGGTCTATATGCATTTCATTGTTACTATAACAAATCATCAGTAGACTTCAACAACACATTTTGAATGGTCACAAACCTCTAATCTTATGCACAGACTTTCAAGAACTATTTGAGAATTCACAAATAATAATATTTTTGAAAAGCACAAAAGAAAAATAAGCATAGTAGGCTGAGAAACCCATAAAAAGCCCAACAAATGATTTATATTCGATATGAATCTATTTTATTTATCTACACCTTTATACAATTAGAAATCCATTGGACAAGAATAAAAGTAATTACAAGGCAAAATAAAAAACTGATGATTTGTTACAGCAACAATGAAATGCATATAGACCAGCAAATGAATTTCAAATTAAAATTAAAAATATATACTAAACTAAATAGTCTTAGGGCCATTATTATAACTTGACGGTAGCTAAAAGTAGGATGTTATTGGATGGATAAACACTTTTTCATTATTACAACTTCATTTTAACAAAAAGTGAGCGATAAACTAAAGACAAGTTGATCCTACCTGTAACTTTTATTGTGAGGTATAGTCATTTAAAGTTGCCACATTTTCGCCACTTGCCACACTTTCTACTTTATAAAACAAAATCAAATTTATTTGGTCAAAATAGGGCATAAAACAAAAGCAATACAACACAAAACACATAAGAATAATAAAAAAACAAAAGAATTGACAAAAATATTTTCATTATGTTTGTAATTTGACAAATAAATAAAAGCAAGTTGCCACTTATAATTTTTAACAAACAATATCCACAATATCCACAGAAATGTTGCCACCAACCAAACATTTTATTATTTATTTTATCGGACAGTTGTAATAATGGAAAATGTTAAAGGTCACTTTATAGTTCAGTTTTGCTAAAGTTAGGAATAACTATCCGAAACTTTATCGTTAAGTCATAATAATGGCTCTTAATTTAAGTAACTGCATATAATCCCAATTGCAACCCAAATAATGTGTATATTTGCATATATTTTCCAATTACAATATACTTCGTTTATGCAATAAACTAAAAATTGTTACAAGTAAAAATAAGTCACATGTGTATCATACTAATTGATTATCTCCCCCATGCTTTCAGTCTGAGTATGTTTGTAAACAGGATATGAATGTTTAATAAGTCATTAACAAAAGTACAGGGATACTCGGGATATTTATTCACATTCGCCACCGTATACGATCAATTGTGTACATAAAATGGAATGGAAAATGTGCGAGTGTGTGTGTGGCTGTTTGAAAACATGCTATATGTGTGTGTTAATAATATAGTCACACATGTAGTCGATTTAATATTCAAACTATTTTTATACTCATCCGCGTGATTGAGCTCACATAGTCTATACATTTTAGTTGGTAGTGTTTGTGCTGATGTCAATGTAGTTAAGTAAGAAAATAAAAAAACATTTTGATTATTAAATTCTTGTTTCAACTTAGTAATTTGTTAAGCTTTTCATTTGTTTAAATGAAAGTTTATAGCAAAATAACTCTAGTTGTTTTAAGAAACTTTTTCATAGAGGTTCCATGGTTACCTGAATTAACAACAGTGAAATGCACATAGGGTCTAGCTTAACTCCTCAACAATTATTTACAATGTATTTTTAATAAAAAATATTAAATAAAAACTTTAAATAATAATTTGACATTATTACAGCGTTTAAAATTGTTAAACTTATAAAATAAAATTTATTGTATTTTTTTATTTTGGCGAGAAACAAATGAAGTAAAAATATTTATAATGAAACTTTGATGTGATTTAACTTCAAGATATATTCATATAATTGATTGAAGTCGACAATTAAAAAGTAAATGAGAAATTATGAAATTTTTCCTCATTCATGTGACAATAGTTGGCCATAATTTTTTATGTAAGTGACGGCATTGTTTCATTTGATTTGATTGTCATTTGGCTTGTCGTATTAATGGAAATTGTTTTCCGTGTAAGAAATTTGCGATCAATAACGTACAATCATCAATAACAATAACAGCAAATGGATTTTGCTCTATAAGACCTTTGGCTATTTGTAATCCTTTTATTCGTAATTTTATGTGCTTTAGTTTAAGTTTCTGTTTTGGTTTATTTTATAATATTAATTTTTTCACAGATTTCGCCAGGGCTTAACCTTTTCTTTGAATTTAACCTGCCACTTAAACATAAAATAACACTTTTCCAATTATTTTTTATTTTTGATTTAATCCCTGTCATTTCACTTAGAACTATTTATTTATATGGAAGTATGTATGTGTGTTTATTTACGTGCCCTGAAAAAGAGTGCATATAATTGTGTGTTTATTTTTATTTTGCTGAAAAACATGAAAATCCACTTATGCAAATGTATGTAATAAAACTGTATGCTTGCGGTTTGAATTTTCATTGTTATATTTTGCCAGGAGGTTAAACGTAAATTGCCAAAAAGAGAGACAATTTGAGTAGTTATTAAAATATTTAATTTTATGCATGAATTTTTCAAACCATAAAATACAATAGTCAATTATAATTAAGAACTTTCAATTATAATGCTAACAATTAATGTGAAAAATAACTATTGATTTTAAAAGTTTTTTAGTATGAAAATTTCAATTAGATATAATTGGGCAGAGTCGTAGTCAAAACAAAGTATACTTCAAGAGTTCAGAACCAGTATTTTGTAGGGGAATACTGGTTTTAATTTCTTAGAGCTTACTTTATTATGACTGTGACATTGCCCCAATGTTCTTAAAGAATTCAAAAAAAAATATTAAAATTCAAGCACTTCAATTTTAACTGAAGGCAGAGTTAAATTTAATTTTTTTTTCGTATATATTTCAAATTTAAAAATAAGTTTTTTTGAACTGAAAAAAAACTTTCATATACACGGACATGATCCAAAAACAGGGGCGAAGTCATTCCAATATCTATATTGTTATCTGAATCCCACTAAATACTTACTTGGCATCATTAAAAAAATTTCATGGACTTGTTGTAGAAAGCAGAAGATATGTGACGCACGCAGTACGCTTGCAGTTTCAATTTGACAATATGATCCTTTGAAACTTTTAGTACTGCTTTACTATCAGAATGGATGGTAACCTTCTTATCTTCAGTCACATTTTTGGCCTGTAATTCCATGCCCGTAGTGATTGCTTGTATCTGAGTATGGAAAACCGTGCGCTTGTTCCCAAATATTTAAGATTTGCGAATATTAATTTTCCTAATATACAAGAGCGGATCAATAAGTCCGTGACTTTTTTAATGAAACACAGGTTTTTTTTTGCAAAACAAAAATTTATTTTCCAACATAATCTCCTTTTAACTCAATACATTTAGGTCCAATGTTTCTCTAGTTTTTGTATCCCTTCCAAAAAAAAGGATTTTTCGAGTTCCTTCATTTGTTTGGTCAATAATTTCGTCGTTGAAGCTAAATATCTTTTCACCGATTCATTTCTTTAGGTTTGGAAATAGAAAGTAGTCACCAGGGGCAAAAGCCGGACAAAATGGTGATGATGATTTCTTTGAGTGTTAAAACATAAAGTAGTAATTTGAGCCTAAATATGGAGAAAATAGTGGATGGGGTACCAATTTGTTGCCCCATTCATAGAGTTTTGCCATTTATACTGCACACGTGTGCACTCGTGCATTATCTTAATGAAAAAAAAAACTTTTTTCTTGGTCATATGGCGTCGTTTTCTTTTTAAATGCTTATTAAATCAGTCTTATAAGTTGGCATAATATTTGCCGTTTATTGTTTGAAGATAATCGATGTGGATTCACCTTTTTGGCCAACAAACTCACCTTGACTTTCTTTGGAGCAGATTTACCGGGAGAGACCCATGTTTCATTCACAGTTACAAAACGCTGCAAAAACTCATTCGGATTGCGATTAAACAACTCCAAACAAAGTTGTCACACGCTTACGTTTATTTTCAATTGAGAACAAAAGCAGCACTCATCCTGCCGACAACTCTCTTAAACCTAGCTGATCGAAGCCACACTGACATATGAAAAACCTATTGCACTTTTACTCTTCGATCGGCCAACACCATATCGTGGATTTTTTTTTTAATTTTCGGTTGTAGTGACATGAATTGGCTGTCGAGAAGATTCAGCGTCATTTGTACTTTTACGACCACAACGAAGGTAATTAAATTACTTTTTTACCATTGAAATCGATGGTGCAGAGACCTCATAGTAATTATCGAGCTTTTCCTTGGTTTGACTGATGTTTTTTTTTTCAAAACAATTTTTAATGAGCACTTGAAAATATCCATATTTAGAAATATATACGAGGTTGTATGTTTTGAACAGCTGTTATATTTGACAGTAGTCTATTAACAGGTGGTACTTGGTAAGAATAGTGTTGCATTTTGTTAAACTAAGAGGAAAGTTTGAAAAGTAACATAGAACAAAGAGCGCGTTCCAATAAATGTCTTGGAATTACTTATGTATGTATAATGTATAAATTTATAATCCTAGTAGAGAGTATTTGATTTTAACCAAAAATCTTATGAAGTTGTCCCACGAATTTCTATCGCAGATACCTTAAAATTCGTGAACCCAATAATAGCGATTCCTATTCAAATACAATGTGCAGTCCTTAAATTTCTTGTGCTTACCATGTAAGCTTTCTTTTGAGTATTTCAGATTGGCATCAATGTTTCTATTTGATAAAATAAAATATAAATAACGATCTTTCGTAAATTGTTCAGATAAGTGCTAAGATTAGCAGCCCACTTAAAATTTTATTAATTTTTCTGTTCATTCTTTGGATATTCCCAATGATTTTGGTCATTTCCGGTGTTGTTAATATCATTAATATTTTGAACAGTTTTCAACATAATTAATAGACACTTAAGATCACTTTATATTATTTTACGTTTTAAGGCAAAAACTTCAGAAAGTTTGGAGATTATTCAGATATGGGAGTTTCCACAGAAAGTTCACGTTTTGTCACGGTACATCACAAAGCGATTACACCTGTATGTACTAAATGTGGAAAAATTTCTGTAACACATAAGTTTTTTTAAACATGGTACGTCATCAAGCAAATGTAACGTGGCAAAAGTTATGACTTTGGACAGAAATTCAGGTGATACCCTGAAAATAAAAAAAAAATTTTACTTATTTCTTTAAAGAGGAATTGTAGTATTTTAAAGTGTCAAAAGGATTGATTAGGAACGTTAGTTTCTTGCACAATTATTTTATTGTGAGGATTTTATTTCAATAAAATTATTTTGTACACAGAGAGAATAAATTCGTTAAAAATCTGTTAAAGCAACAAATATTTATTTATTCATATGTGTAAACAAAAAAAACATAATTACAATACAAACAGAAGTCTCAGAATATTTTATTAGTAATAACAATTGATTCCGTAAATTTATAATAACCATTTAAGAGTATTGGTTAGAGTATTCCGTTAGAATTAAATATAAGTTAGAAAGTAACGTGACTTGACTTTTGAAATTTAAAAAACTATTCTTGTAAACAATATTTAAAAAAATTGGTTATTGTAACTAAGTAATCATTTGTCACCGTACTGAAATTGTATTGTAATATACCAGAAAAGAAAATGAAATACAATATTGATATTCCTAACCGAATAAAATATTAACCCAAACAATTTTTTATTCTGAATACATGTGTGAAAAAAATTGTGGAATGTAATAAACAAAAAATAAAAATTAAATAGAAATGTCATAAACATACATACATACATACATTGAAATATCTTTTAATAATTACAAAAATTCTAGATTTAAAAAAATAAGGTAAGGACATTTTTATATATGTATATCGCAAATTATTCAAAGCGACCCAGCAAAAAAAGAGAACCAAAAAAGTCTTAAAAATGTAGAGTTTGCGATCTGGAAGTAGATCGATCCAATCTAATGATTTTTAGATAGGGTTGTCATTGCAAGAAGTTCTCTTTTTCAATGCCTGGTCACTGAATTGGAAGCGATATTAAGAAAAATTCCCTTTTTTGTGTTCTATGATAATATTTTCATCTAGGAAAAATTAAAAATAGTTAACTATTTTAACAATTCGTTTCTTTTTATACGAATTTAAGCCCGACACAGTGTTTTCATGTAAGTCTAAGCAAATAACTTTTAAATTTTTGACTAAAATTAGTTCATAAATTTCTTTAAAAAATATTTTTTTTTAATTTTGGTGAGTATTTTCTAACACTATGGAGGAGTTACAAGGTTTTGTATGACTAAAATAAGCTTCTTCATGATTTTTGCTCACTCTCGGCAAATTAAAACTATTGATTTTTTGGACGCCAATGAAAATGTAGTTCCACTAGAATGACTTCCATTTTTTTTACTGTAATTATTTATATATCGAGAAAATATTTGTAAATTTCTCTTCAGAATATATGCAAAAAATTAAAAATAATTTGCGATCAAGATAATAATGTACTTAACTTTTTATTCTGCACAAATTGTTTTTATGTCCATATGTATGTATATATGTATATGAGCCATGCCTACCAATGATTCCTTTAGAACAATCAATTATATTGGTTGTATCAAAATAATAGTCACAACTAAAATTTTCTATTGCAATAATCATTTCGTTCTAAAAATTCACTTAAAATCGGTGCTTACAAAAGCGATATTCATTCATTACAGCAGAATTGTGTGTTAGTTGTTGGAACCGACAAAATTCGATTGGCTACAAATTCGGTTATCACAATAAATCTGTTTTCTCTGTGTATTCAAACCCTTTTGTGCATGGTTTGAGTAGTATTTTTTAAAAAACATCTGTGTTCTATTCTAGTACATGCATATGATAAACGTTATTTTCCTTAAGAATGTACTCTTCCTATTTCCTACTAAGAAGCATGATTAAAAAAACTATATATTTTATTAAAATTGTTTAGCCAAAAAGTAGCGAAACATAAAAATGCAATTGTGCTTATTTTTTTACTAACAAAGTATGATATTGAGTGACATTTAAGTGCCACACCATAACCGGGGCATCACCATGACATGTATTAGATTTGCTTTCAATAAATATGCCATTTCAATTTCTTTCTCAATTAAAAGTTTTTTTTCAGCAGATGCTAACAGAGGCAACCAGTGCAATAACAGCAATATAAAAAATATATATATATACATATATGTATGTATGTAGATAACAGATATCGAGCACATGTCTACATACGCTTTTAACATCATAATTTATTCAAGTGCAAATTTCAATCAATTTTACTATTTTAGCGCGAAATCGTTTTCGCTACCAAAGAGTTATACATCTAAACTCTGGTAGATGTGATATTTATTTTTCTTTTTGCCAACCAACACTTTTATGGTAATAGACATTTTTAGTAAGGCAAGTAAATATTCAATACCTGTTTTTACATTTTACTGAAGAGATGATGTTGTATGATGGCAGACACCAATTGTAGAAAGAAAAAAAAATAAAAAAAAACCAAATAAACACATACTCGGCAGATATTTTACAGGATTTTTATGTTTACTGTTCTCTCTTTGCCACTACCGCTGCCTTTACCTCTATAACTGTTTTTTTTCCAAAAAATATAGGCAATAATGTGTGAGTATGTGTACGTTGTATGTGTTGTACGGCTGACTGACTTCTATTGCTGTTGATGGTGGTTTATGCCAAACCAGCTGTATTTTTTATTTATTTTTTTTTGGTACATATTGCTTTACTCTTACAATTTAAATGAAAAACATATTTCATCGTATTGAAATTTATGTTTCTATGTTAGAAAATTTTTATTTTTGTTAAATAGTGATCAGCAAGATTCCACATTTTATTGGGTTTGAAGTTAGAGTTTATTAATTTTAATAATTGCTAAAATACTTTGCATCAGCGTTTTTGTTTTTTATTGTGCCGAATTTATATAATGAATATTCTCAGGAAAATGCATGAAATTTCTTGCATGGTTTTGAATTTTTCATTTACTAATGGCAAGAGTATGGAATATAGTAAATATCATGAAAGGGATACTGTGAATGTCTACAACAGTTATGCTAGGAATGCAACTGGGACGAATGACGAATTTGGCCAACCCCGATGAATTTTTTACTAAAAATTACCTGGTAAATTCGTCGTGTGAAATAAAACAACGAATAAAAAATTAAAGAGATTTTATAATTTGGCCTTCCAAAAAAGCTAGATATTCCGTTCAACTAAGTGTTAGTCAGAATATTTACAACTAACTTTAGTGTAATTTGTTTATTAATAATTATCACAGATAACTTGGCTCAAAAAGCGATACGAACCTTAGCCCGTTCAAAAAATAAATATATATGTATGGTTCGCCATACAAACATTTGTGATTTTCTTAATTGTATGGGGAATCCCCAAGGGGTGGTTTAGCGGGTGTGCCATTGGCATAGGTGGGTTGGCCTTCTAAAGTTAGTGGGGGTTGGTCATACATTTTGACTCGACTGTGGAACTCTAAATGGTTCAAAGTGAGATTTTTAAAAATTTGACCCTTCGTATCAATATCAAGAAAATTTGACCCTTCGGATCAAAAGTCGGGACTTCAGAATACATTTAAGAGGTATGGTTCCTTCGGCAACGTGTCTTATGTTCATCCCTAAAATACGATTTTTCTTGTAATTTGAGCAATTTTTAAATCGCACAATATATATATGTATATATAGGTTCATTAGTTTTTGAGAAATTATCAATTCAAATACCTGAGAGATGTATACTTTGTTTTATACTTTATTTTTTTTTTGTGTGTTGTTTTCTCAAATTTAAGCAAGCCATTGATTTAGATGACAAATGACTCAGATTAAGCTGAATAAATTAGTGAAGTACATGTATAACAAAGTATTAGAAGACCATATCCAAAGTGATATAAAATATAGTCTGCGAAATTAATCTTACAATAAGAAACAGTTCCAAAAAGTGGTTCCTGATCCTGAAAATTTCAAAGAAGTTTTAAAATTCATACCAAATGTGTGATATACATACTTCTATTTAAATGCTACTAGAATTTAATCCTTAACCCTAGTTATATTCCTAAGTTTAAATAAACACATATACTTTTCTCTTTGAGATGTGAAACAACTCTGATTGAAATGCACCCTACTTATGGTATTCGTATTACGAAGACATGCGCAAGCTCTTTTTTTAAGGATATCTAATTTTTTTATTTGCAAATAAAAAAGACCTAAGAAAAAATGTTAACAACTTTACTTTAGATATATCTCTGGATGTTTGTGAACTATAACTTATTTGGATATTGGAATTCTCATTTTTTACCTCTATTAAATTTAAGCTTTCCTTAAAGTTTTTTTCAAATCTAAAAAAATTAAAGTGTTTTAGAATAAAAAACAATAGCAAAGAACTTATTGTTTAAAAAACTTAAATCCCTATTTTAAATATATTTAATAATAAAGTTTAACACAGTAAACTTAAATTTTTATAGCATTTAATTTAATAACAATATTATCCTTTTTTTTATACCACAGTAGCTGGCAATTTCAAGTACATAATTATTATAGTTGTTTTATAGTTTAATTTTTAGTGTAAAACTTTTCCAAGCAGATTGTGTTTTATGGGTGCAATTGTCTGTTATTACAGAAAATTTTTTTATTACTTTGTAAAAATAGTTGGTAAATTTAACTTTATTATCACAAGCTGTAAATAGTGCAAGCGGTGATGGAAATAAAAAAATGTCTTTAAAAGATTAACTTTTAAAGAGAAATATGCCAAATATGTTATAATTTGCCATTTTTTAATCACGACAGAAGCAAAAGATATTTATTTGCAAAAATTAAATTTCGTGGCAGACGTATTTAAAGAAAATAACGCAATATATTGGTGAAAGCTTTAACACACAAGTGCATAAAATAAATTTGAATTTTGAACTTTAAAATGTTCCAATAATATATTTTTAAAACACAAACATAATTCAATAATTTCTAACCTTCAACCATTTAATTACCAAGGTCAAGGAAAAAATTTTATTTCAAAATAATTATCCACAGAAAAAAATTTAATCTTGAAGTAAGTTACATAAAAACCAGTAAAATCTCATCTTTTATACCATTGAATGCATTTAAATGAAAATAAAAATTCATTTCATTTTATATTTACAACAGCAATGATTTTAACAAAAAGAATAATGGAAATTTTATTAATAAAAAACCCTCAAATATTTAGCATTTATGGTTGATTTTGAATATAATCTTTCATGTTTGCATTTTATTTTCCATATTCTTTGCTCAATTTCCCAGTTTTAAGGCAACCTTGTGTAGGTTTTTTGTTTTTTTTTTAGTTTACTTCCGTTACTCATATTATTTTACATTCATTCATCAAGTGGGAAAAATTAAATAAAAATTTTACAAAATAAAGATAGTGTGCACTGTTCAAAACTTGTAAGCCAAAATATATACATATGTATATTAAGCTTTCTCACAGTATGTAAATATTTCACAGAGTAAAATTAAATAGATTATACATTGCACATTATTCATATGGTAAAATTTAGTGGGCTTTACATCGTATATTGTTCATACATAAAATTAAATAGGCTATACATTGTAAATTTTTCATACGAAAAATTTAAGTAGGCGATACATCATACATTTTTCATAAGTAAAAATTAATTTGGGTATACATCGCAAATTTTTTAATTCTAACGTTACGTTGTAATTCCTTTTACCTAATATTTACGTTTATTTATAAAATGCATTCAGGTGTAGAGACGTTCATATCAAATAGATACTAACAACCATACCAAATATACAAAAAACAATATTCAAGAAAGCCTTATAACAAGGATGTAGTTAAAAATATTAAATTACTTCTCTAGTGAGTTGTTTGCCCATTGTTCATTATTTAGATGTTTTGTTAAGCATAAGATTTCAAGTTTTGTTGTAAAAAGGAACGACAAATTGGAATAGTATTGATTCCTTTACCGATTGCATATTTAATAGTGTATACTCGAGCCGTAGTTAGCCAAACGATATCCGAAGTATTCATATCGTTCGAATTATTTAATTTAAATGTAGTTAGTTGAACAATATTCAAAGAACAATATCGGAAGGATTTATATTGTCCGATCGTAGTGCACGTTAGCTAGCCGAAGAATATCCAAATTGCTTCGTCGTTTATAACACTTAAATATAAACGTTCTCAATTTGTAGTAACCCGATCATAACCGAAGAGATGATATCATTCCAAATATTTCTGAACAGTAAGTAGGCAACCAATTTACAAGGTCCACATTACTAACTTTTGTTAACAGTCGTATTACAAATATCAGTAAACTGGAAAAGAAGAGAAATATTCGATGTGCTGGGTATAACTCGTACCACCCTAAGAGTAAAGAAAACCAATTTCCACTTTGGCCTACAGTGCGGTGGGCAGCACACAAAGAAAGAAAATGAAATCTTGGGCAGAATGGCAATATCTTTGCAGGGATATAAAATTGTATCACATCATATAGGAAAATTAAATTAACTATACATCGCACTTTTTTTATACAGAAATATTAAATATCCATTAAATATTTTTCATTTATTAAAATCAAATGGGCTATACATCGTAAAGTTTTATGCATAAAAATTTAATAGGCTATACATCGTATATTTTTCATTTAGAAAAATTCAATAGGCTACACATCGCTGATTTTATATTATACAAACTAAACATCGTAAATTTTTGGTATAGAAAAGTAAATGGGCTATACATCGTACATGTTCCCCAAAGAAAAATTAAATGGGCTATACATCGTGCAATACACCGTAGATTTTATATAAAGAAAAATTTTACAACGTCAATTTTCATATAGAAAATGTAAATGGGTTATATAATGTACATTTTTCATATAGAAAAAATTTATTCGCTATAGATAAAAATTGTTTATACAAAAAAAAAAAATAATGGGCTATACATAGTATGTACTTAATTTTTTCGTAAAAAAATCCATATGTATTGTGAATGTTAAGGCAAAAAATTCATTCAGTCAAAAACTTATTGCATATTTTATTGGTACAAATCATATAACAAACTCATCTCTATGTTATGGCTTTTTGAGCTGGAAAATAATTTGTATTTTGAATGCTTGCATATTTCTATTAAAGTTAAGTTCTTCTTACTGCTATTTTTCTCATATTAAAATAAAAATTAGAATCACATACACATACAATTTTCTTTCAACTGCTTTCTACAGATTGTTGGGTAAATATTTGCATAAACTATTTCATGTTAAATCAAATTTGGCAATGAAAATATTTTCAGCGCACATGGAAACAAAAAAATGCATAGATATAAAGGCAATAGAAAACATAAATATTATGGTTTTCATTTTATTCATATAATTTTAGAAAAAAAACTTGTACACATTGAAGTTATTTTTTTCCTTTTATTTAAATTGAAACCCAATTTAAAAATTAGGAACTTAAAGTTCTTTCATTTTTTTTACAATTTAAAAGGAAACGCAATTTAATTTATTTTCTTTCAGTTAAGCTTTATTTTAAAATTTAAGTTATTTCCTCAGGAGTACATTATATATACTCTTTGTCTTTGTTTTTTCTTGCAGAATTTATACACAGCTCTGTGCGCTATATCGAGATGTCTAATACCCATTTACAGAGTGTGGACGATGAAACTTTTCAGGGACTCAGGCTGAAAACCTTAAAATTAATTGACAACGAATTGCAGGATATTTCTGAAAGAAGTTTTAGGTAAGTTTGAGTTTATACAATAACATTTTAACAAATGCATAAATTTAAAGACTGTTAAGTTAATCCATACACTCACATATGCTACAGTATTAAATATATTTAAGTGGTATTAATTTACAGACTTCAAACATAAGCATAGAAATGTTTTTGAGAAGATTAATAATCTCTTCAAAAATCAGTTTAACCTGAAGGTGGACAGATTTAACTTGAATTATCAGTCGCCCTAGGCACATATCTGTCTCAATAGGGAACAAGTGCTAGAGTCATATTTTACTGTTTCGCATAAACTTTCAAGTCAATTTTCAAAAATGTATTTATTTTTCAGTTAAATTATAAAATCCGGTATTTAAATATTTTTTTTTAAATTGTGTTCTACACCCTATAGATAATACATTTGACCTAAAATATATCTAAGTATAAGCTAAATTAAGCCCTTACTCAATGTGAGATTGTAAACCAGAAAGAAATAAGATGCAAAGCCATTGCGCTATAATTTCCTGAAAAAATGCACAAAGTAAATAAAAGTATGCTAAAGTACTTTCCAATAAGGGGATTACTCAAAAACTCATTAACAGTTCATATCGAGAAAACCACTTTTTCCTTTTGTCTATCTAAAATTATGAACATTTTCTTTCATATATTTGCTGTCGCTATTCCCCGGCCAACCAAGTTGTTGATTAACTTGTATAAATAAATATGACTGCAACACGTTCAATCTGCAACCAAATAGTTTACATCTTAAGTATTCGAACCAAGGGCAATGAAAGATCACATGTTCGGTAATTTTTATTTGGCTTCTCCAAGAGGTATCATAGTTGGAAACTAAAATGGTTTAACGCAAACCTCATTTCGTTCATGCCAGATTTTTTTGTCCCCAATGCAAATGAACTCTATCTTCCATGGCTTGTTCCCAATCTATTAAAGTTTGTATGAGATTCTTTTCTTCCACCTAATGAAAGAAATTAATTTGCATTTTGCAGAAAAGTTACTTTCGTGAGAGCATTTGCTTTGTTATTGCCATCAGCTCCCATTGCAAAAACTATAAAAAGATACTCTAAATTGGCTTATCATCACTTAAAACTACAAAATGTATATACCAACCACTTAAATAAGAAAAAAATTAAACATTTCTTAGCTCTACGTATTCAAATTAAGCATCTACAAATACAGAAAGTATTCCATTGATGTTTAAGCAAGCAGAATAAAGCATTTACTAGAAAGATCTCAATGCACCATTATGTTTACATGCATGTATAAATACAAGTATGCATGTGTGCAGTTTTAATTTCTGCAACCATTTCTTTGCTAAAAATAGCACATTAACTAACCCACCATCAATGGAGTAATCAGGCAGCCATTAAGCTCAGAATATTTATTGCATTTGATAATTTCGCTACAAAATTTTGTTCTGCATTAGAGCGTTATAATGTGTTGCTGCTATTTCTAATGCTGTTGTTACTGCTATTTTTTCACTTTTTGTTGAATATGAAAGTTAATGGCAACAATCGAAATGCCAGTGCATGAATGCTCTTCAGCAACAATTGTTAAATTGGCAATGTTTAATGCTGTACGCTTCAATAAATACACAGACATATTTACCAAGATACATATGGGGAATATTCACAAGAATTATGTTACCTCAAACTGGTGGAAATTGTATGCGTTTTGAGGTACATAGACTTGTGTACTTGTATACATAAACTTGTATGGCAGAATTTCAGCTTATTAAATTTTAAACTGGGTAATTTTTTGAGAGCACATTTTGTTTACTAGCAACATATTTAATAGAATCAAAAAAATATTATTATGAAAATTAAGTGATTATAGAATCAGTGCATTTTCTTCAATAAATGACTCAGACTCGACTAAGGATTGAATTTGACTTGAATATGATTTACTTCATTACTTGACTATTATCAGACTATGATTTGAATAAAGTTTTACTATTACTTAATTTATATTTGACTACACTTAAAAAAAAGACATGTACTAATATTAAGAATTTTTTTTTCCTAAATTCAAGTAAAAAAAATTCTAAGTTTAAGTAATTTTTTCTAAGTTTAAGTAAATTTTTACAAAAATCTAGTAAAAATTACTTAATATGAGTTAAAAATAAAAAGTTCATATCCTCAAACATAGTTAATAAAATACACAATAAATTTCTCACATTTCAGGAAATGTTTACTAACGTAAAGGAAATATTTACTAAAAGTAGGAAATTGGTTATAAACTGAAGGAAATATTATATTAAGGACTAGTCGAATTCGTCTTAAATCAAAAAATAAACTTTAGGAAATGAATTACTCCTGATAAGCTCATGAAATTTGACATACTTAAAAGATGTAAAAAGGTATACTAAATTTTAGGAAAATATTTACCAATCTTAAGAATTTTTTGTTTGAATTATTGAATTTATTATTAATTTGCATTTTGCAAAAAAACTAAGAAAATTTTTTATATTTTCGAGGAAGATTTGAACTTGAAATTTATTTCTTTGTAAATAAAATAAAATTTTAAAACTTAATAATTTCAATGCTTATTCAGGCTGGCTTGTTAGGCAATTGGTTAAAGTGCTTGCCTATCAATCAGAAGGTTGCTGGTTCGATACTTGTCTCCTCTCAAGCAATTTATATGTATGTATGGTGAATTATAATTAAGAATATAATATGAAGATATAATAAATAACATATCATTTGATACAGAAATTAATTAATAATAAAAATAAGTACCAGAATCAAAAACAAACAAAAATTGCAAAATTTACTAAATTTGAGATCAAAGACTAAAAAAATTCTTTGCAAATTTGCAAAGACTTGTGTACTTCGGAGCTTTAAAGCTTTACTTTAATATGAAAATATAATTACTATAAACTAGTTTATTAGTGAACTAAAAATTTAGTAAATATTTTACTTTTTTCAAGTAAAAACAGCTTTGGCGCCATAAGACAACTTTTTTTTATTCAAATTTAGAAAATTTTCCAAAGTTTTAGTTAATTTTTTTTTTTGAGTATACCACTTGATTTTGACTTAGCTATTACTTAACTATGACTTGACTATGACTAAGTTATGACTTGTCTATGAAGTGACTATGACTTAACTGTGACTTAACAATGACTTGACTATGACTTTATTATGACTTGACTATGACTTGACCATGACCTGACTATGATTTAACAATGACTTGACTATGACTTAACTATGACTTGACAATGATTTGATTAAAACTTGACTATGGCTTGAACTAAATTTGACTATCATTTATCCACAACTTCACTATGAATTTATCATGAAAATGGCTTCATTATTAATTAGCTATGATCATACTATGGTTTGACTAAAATTTTACTATGACTTAATTTTTATTTGAACATGACTTGACTATTACTTGAATATGACTTGACTATGACTTGACTATGATTTGACTTTGACTTGGCAGCTAGACAAGATTTTACTGAGGCTTCTGGGTAGTTCTTAGATATGACCCCAGTGTGATGAGATAATTATATGATATTGATTTGCCTCTATGGCAAACTTAACTGGAAATTTAATTTTAAATAAAACTAAAACTCGTAATAATTTACCCTGTTCTTGATAAACAAATATTGGAATATATGGAAGTATATATGAACAGATACCTGCATATGTACATTTTTATTAATGTAAATTACTACACTGCTTGCTCTAATTTATCTCAAGCGAGTAGAAAATTGTTTATAGCGACTGTATTAATTTCTGGTTTCTGTGGAGCAAAAGGTTTTTAACATTTACATCCAAACTATTATGTTTAGTCAAGTGGAAAACAAACATTTCATCCATTGAATGATTACACAAGTGGTGAGATGAAAAATATAGAGCATAATTTAAAAAAAGTTTGGCTGTTAAAAAGACATTATAGCTTAAACTTAACGGAGGTTAGTATGAGCTTTAAGATTGTAATAGCAAACATTTTTTGGGAGACCCAATTAAAATGAAGGAGTATGATTCTTATTATTATCTGAATAGTGATGAAAATTAGCTCCCATTTAAAATTAAAACGTTGCAAATAAGAATTTATATTAAAAAGAAAACCAATGTGTGAGATTTGTTTTAGAATTTGCCAGTTAATGTAACTTTTTGGAGTTATTTATAAGTTTAACCCTATTGTATAAACCAAATGGCTGTATTTTAAACTAACTGCAATCTTGCAAACTTTTATGCTGCTAAACATTTTCCAATAAATTGCAACACAAGTAGATTTCATCTTATATTTTAAGAATAGTTGTGACTTTATTTTCCTTCCTAATCATTTGAGTTAAAATTTTTTTCTCTATAACTTTTATTGACTTTGTTTAATTTATGCCATATTAATTTATTTAATTCTATGATAGGATTTATTTTTAATTTTTTATATTCTCTTTTATGTCAGAGATTTAGAGGATTTGATGCTTTAAAATATTGAAAACAATTTATAACAATATCATGTTTTATAAATATTTAAGCAAAGTACTCTTCATCAAAAAAAAACAATACAAACAAATTTTAGTTTGTTAGAATTTTATGTAAATCCTAATATGATTTATACAAAAAGCTTAAAATTTTTTGTCAAATATAATTTATTTATTTTGTTTTTAATGAGCATGCAATTCATTTCATGTTTATAAAATATTTTTGTATACAATTTATGGGAAACCCAACAAAATATATTTCAGCCTTTTAGATGTCCATAATATTGTTAACATCAAAGTAAATTTTAAAATATGTTTTATTAAAGCTAAAATTATTTTTAAACTAAACTTTTAAAATTTTATTTAAATTTAATATTGAGTTTACTTTTAAAAATGTGCTGTCTTGGTTTGTTATATAATATTAGACATCAAAATTTTTCTATTATAAAATAAAACTTTTATGTTGAAAATAGGAATTAATTTTTGTTTTCTTTCGTATTAACTATGATTTGAATAGGACCGGATTATGGTGATATCCTAACTTGACTTGACTTTGTTTTGTTTATGGCATCTCAATGGTTTGACTAGGTTAAACTGAAACCAAGTCATTAACTTGATTCCAATATCTGGATTCACTAATTTTTATTGGCATAATCGTATAATAAACTTAACGATAGTTCATCCACTTTGCTATTCAGTAACATATTTTAATTTTGATAGAAAATAAAATTTTAAATACTGAAAATTTTTAAGCATACTTAACTAAAGTTAAGGTGTTATTTAAAATCAATTTTTAATTCATAGAAAATGAATAGAATGTTCTTAGCGAAATAGTTATAGAATTTAATGCACGCATAGAACTGCTGTTTGGATGTCATTTTACGATTTCAAAAAAAGATAGCACCATGTGCACATATAATATATACATATATGCACAAAATAGTTTGTAAGTTTTCAAGGATTAAGATTCCTAACCACAACTTAAATTAAAAACAAATATAATATTATAATGATGCATCACCATGACATCTTATGTTAAAGCCTTTTTTTAAATTAATTCTTCTTTTTATTCCACAAATTAGTTTTCATTTCATCTTAAAAAATTTTGTTTTAAAATAAATACCTTTAAATGAAATTGCTTTTGGGAACTAATTAAGCTTGTGTTAAAATTTTAATTTAATTTAATATATTATAATAATTAAATTTCTAGGAAATTTTAAACTCAATTAAAGAGCAAAGGCTTACATATCCCTTTAACATGATACATTAACCACAGAGATGTTGATGCAACAGCACTGCTAAGTAGAAAAACATAATTTAACAATATAATAATGTGGACTGAAATAAAAAGCAGATGAAAGCTAAATCTAAACGTGGGTTATACATTTATTTAAATCAATCCAACAAAAAATAGCATAAACAAAATTGAGTTGAAAAACTATATCAAAAATTTATATTTATTTCTATAAATTTTTTTTGTATGACGAATGTAAAAATGTAAGCAAATTATGTTTTAGAAATAACATTTTTAAATGTTACATGAAATATAAAAACATGCTATCATACACAATTTAGTTAGAAACTTATCACTAAATTAATTGAGTTTAAATACTAAAAACTTAAAAAAGTTCCTGTAAAAATATGGATAACAGCCTTTGTTCGAAGTTAAAAACACAAAATAAAATCCAGCGTAGTAAGCATAAGTATGATAACATAGAAACCCAAAAAATATCTTTAAGCTGAAGTTTAGGTGCTCATTCATTACCACCTTAGTTGACTTCCTAAATTCATACACAAATATGAATTGTAAAGGGCGATTTTAATATTTGTTTCTATAAAAAAAATACCTAGAATAAAAAATAGAAACCCTTATATGTAATAAAAATTTATATCTACTCAATTCTTAAAATTATCAATCGCATGCGTAAAATAATTCAAAATCTTCTGCATCATTAATTTATTTATATTTTATATTATAAAAGTCAAGTTGTAAGCAACCCAAAGTTAAAAGTTAAGTAAAGTTTAAGTCAAGTTTGTGTCAAATCAAAATCAGAATAAATATAATAGTAATCATACAATATGGAGGTCCTAGTCAAGTAATAGTCAACTCAAAGTCAATTCACCGTCATGTCATAGTGAAGTCATAGTTAAGTAATATTCAAATCATTGTCAAGCCTTGTATAATTTATAAAATAAAAAATAGTTGTTCATTTCTCAAGCCCTTTTGAATCGTTTAAATTGGTGCTTGATAAAACAATTTCATACAAAACAAAAACAAGATATTTGTGAAATGATTATGTTTTGACAATTTTTATTTCAAATTGCATTTTCAAATACGAGTATATGTAACTTCAAACGATACAACAAGGCTTATGAATTTAGGAAATATGGTAACTTTGTATGAGTGCAGCACCAGTTACTCTTTTGTATCCCTATCTGTTGCATATTTGCTTATATTCTTAACTTGATTAGAAGGCAATACATACATTTGAAAGAAATTTACTTACAGAATATACTTTGAAAACATGAGAAATTAACGAACTTATGTCGCATAAAATACTCGTATAATTTTTCTATAGTTAGAACTAAAATAAATTAACTTTTTTTACAAAACTTCTCTCTTTGTAGTACGATGACGCATAGTTTGATGACTCTGGATATATCGGGGAACAAAATGCAACAAATACCATATGAAGCACTACAAAAGCTGCACTCACTGACGCGGCTGGTAGCGCAAAGGTAAGAGAATGTCAATGAAATTTTTTGTTTAAACAAATTATGAAAAAATTTAAAAAAACATAGACCCATTTACTACATCTCAAATTTGTGCTAAGTTAAAATTTTTAAACTTTAGAGTATACAATTTTTTGTAGTTTAAGTTTTAAAATTCCTGGTTTAAATTTGAGTCTAAGCAAATTTGTAAAAACAATTCAATTTAAAGAACCGTTCTTTGTTATTATTTTTTTTACAGAAATCACATAACTTCCTTGGATGTCAATTGGGAGGCGCAATATGACACATTACGTTCTTTACATTTAGCCGGCAATGATATCACAGAAGTCTCCCCCTCCTCAACACATGAAACTGCTAGTGGTCTTAATCATCCCTCATCAGCTGCCATACAAACTATTGCTCGAGATGAAAACCTCAAGGGGTCACACATAACCTCTAATACCATACCGGGCATGGGCCATTTGGGTAGTAGCCACCAAATTGGCAAACCCTTTAACCGTTTACAAAAACTACTTTGGTTGGATTTATCAAACAATAGAATTTATCACATAACACCAAATTTTCTACCCAGAAGTCTGATTACCATAGATTTATCAAGCAATTTATTGGCCACTTTTCCGCATCAACTCTTCGAGCATTTATACGACCTGCGCATAATATCCTTACGGGATAATCTACTGGGTAGCGTACAAAATAAGGAGTTCAGGCAAGTGCGCTTGCATTTGGAGAAATTGGATATGGGCCAAAATATAATTGAATACTTGGAAACGGACAGTTTTCAAACTAATTACTCAGATGTACATATACGAGCTTTAAATTTGGAAAAGAATTACATAAGAGAACTGCCAGCCGCTGTGTTTAAGGAAATTGGCATTGTGCATTTAGTGCTGGCTTTTAATAATATAGAACGCATACATTTACAGGCTTTTGATGGCATAGAAGAGTCTTTGGAATACTTGGACTTGGAGAGAAACCATCTGAACTCAGTACCGGGAGCTCTAAGGAAACTGAACAGACTCAAGTATTTGTATTTAACCTCAAACAATATCTGCCAGTTGCAAAATTTACCCGAGTACACCGAACATTTGAGAGTTTTATCTTTGTCGGGTAATAATTTCACCATGATACCCGTGGTGGGTTTGAAGAACTACACTAATCTGTCGTATTTAAATATGGGATACAATTCTATAACCGACATACCTGAGGGAATATTTGCTTTGGAAGGCTGGGGCTCTAACCTGCAGACCATATTGCTAAGGAATAATAAAATTACTCATTTACATTTGGCATCTTTTGCTGGCCTGGAACAAATTCAAGAAATTTCCTTAAGCTTTAACGACATCAATATACATCATCCCATGGTCTTTGAAAATGTCTCAAAGACTTTGAAGATATTGGAACTTTCTTTTGCTGTTTTCCCGGCCCGTAGTATGGAATCCATAGATCCCTTAGATGCTTTGTTTCCTCTGTCACAACTCATGTGGTTGGGTTTGGATAATAATAACCTAAAGTCCTTAAACAATGAATCATTTTCAAATATGAGAGAACTTTCTTATATCAATTTGGCATTTAACCAATTAAGATCTCTGCCTACTGCACTCTTTATACCAGATATTCACTCACATTTGGTGGAAATCGATTTAGGTTACAACTCCTTGGATCATATAACAGCCAATACGTTCAATAATTTAGGAGATTTACAAACCTTGAACTTGCAGTCAAATAAAATTAAGATTATAGAGAAAAATGCATTTTTTAATTTGGAATTTTTAAGATACATTGATTTGTCTTTTAACAAAATAACCAATATATCACATCAGGCCTTTACCATTTTACCCAACTTGGCCAGTTTGGATCTAATGTTCAATAATCTCTGCACGTTTTCGCTGAAATCTTTTCATTTTGTATCCAATACTACAACACCTCTAAAACTAAATTTAACTTATAATCGTATAGCCTACTTTGAGGATATTTTGACTTCCTATATGTATATTTATCATTTGGATGTAAGCAATAATCTGCTAACACGCACCGATAGTTTTGCAAATTTGGCCAATACCTTGAGGTTCCTCAATCTGGCCAACAATGACATACAAACCTTGGCAAATCATGCTTTTGGTGACTTAGAGTTCTTGGAGATATTAAATCTATCAAATAACAATATAACTTCAGTAAGAAGAAGAAGCTTTCAGGGCTTAAACTCTTTGCAAGAATTAGATTTGAGTTTAAATAAACTGGACCAGCTGCAGGTGGAACAATTTTCGAATTTAAGAAAATTAAGAATATTGAAAATTAATTCAAATAAATTGAAAGCCCTGCCTAGAGAAGTATTCATGAATACACGCTTAGAATATTTGGATATATCGGACAACCAGTTGACAGTGTGGCCGGTGCCAGCTTTTTCGGATGTGGGCTTTACTCTGCGCAGCATACAAATGTCCTCCAATATGCTGGAGTATTTGGACTCAAGCATGTTTATTAACTCTCAATTTTTATATGACATCAATTTGAGCAACAACAAGATTACCGTGCTACCCGACAACACTTTTAGTTTCCTGAATAATCTTACCAATCTGGATTTATCAGCCAATCCTTTGGTCACCACTAATCTTAAAGAAATTTTCCTACATACCCCGCGCCTAAGGCGCCTTAAAATCTACAATATGGGCCTCTATGTGCTGCCGCAACTTAGTTTACCTCTACTCTCCTATTTGGATGTCAGCAGGAACCATTTGCAGGAACTTTGCTCCTTGCATGAAATGCGACAACTTAGATTTGTTAATATATCGCACAATAACATTGTTAATGCTTCCTGTGCTGTAGACCATTTGCCCAACTCTGTTCGCGTACTAGATATGGCCCACAATCCTCTCCGAAGAATTTCCATACATGACATGGCCACTTTAAAACATTTGTCAGATTTAAATTTACTCGATGTCAAAATCATTAATCCGTTGGCCTTTAGCAAATTGAAATCGTTAAGGAAATTACAATTGACGGCGCATGCTAATCTGGCTGATGTAGTGGGGCGCATACCTGGCTTACAGGAACTAAAAATACACTGCCTGGACACTAATATAGGACCACAACTTCTTCAAAAACTGTCCAACAATACCAAACTGCAACTGGTAGAAATTTATGGCGCTAATGTGCAAACAATATCACCCAATGCCTTCGAGGGACTGGCGCGCAATCAAAAATTACAAGTGAAAATATCCCACACAAAAATTTCCGACTTGCCACCGGGTATTTTTTATACTTTAAGATCAGTGCCTCATCTATCTATAGATATATCGCATAATAAGATTAATGCCTTGGCGGCGGATAGTTTTTATCCGAATAAAACGTACTGGGATACGGTGGGTACACGCAGTATTATGGGCGGCTTGGATACTTCGCATAATCCACTGGAGTGCGAGTGTGGTCTGGTGTGGTTCGGTCATTGGCTGAGACGGTGGCTGCGTGAGTCTGCCCAAATTAAGGTTATACAAAAGGATGATATGAAGAAAATGGTGCAGGTGAGTAAGAAAATAAAAAACTCTCTTAAAGAAAATTAATTTTAGGAAATAAGGGACATTGCATTAATCCGAATTAAAATTTTTGGAAGAAGCACAAAAGAAGTTTGGTGTGTTTGGTGAAATGATAAAGAAAGAAAAAAGGTTGCAAGGATTTAAGCTATCTTGTGAAATATTAATATTTGTGGTGATCGATAGTAGAAATTATCTGTAGAGCTTCAGTTTCAAATTGTATTCCTTCTTGATGGAATATTAATATTATCTACAATAGTATGAATAAAAATATATATTATAGACGATTAAAAAGCTAATAAACGGCAGGCAATATTCACAAATATTACACGCTTAATCATATAAAATTCCTTACCAAAGTGAAATTTATAAAAAAAACTATAAGCAAAGTCTGAAAATATTTAAAATTTCCGGTATGAAAAGAAAACGGAATTTTGAAAATCTGTTTATCTTAAAAAAAATTGTGACGTGTTAATCATATTCGTTTAACATAATCGTATGTTTCACAAGTTGGCTTTAAGCAAATTTTTGAATCATTTTGTTGGTATTTTTAATTATTTCTTTTTTGACTTCTTGACTTTTTTTGGATAGTGTGACTTCTCAAAAATTTATCAAAAAAATAACTTTTCATGCTTGCTGAAACAACTCGTTTCAAAATTACTCGATTTTTATAACAGATCTGACTGTATAAGCATGTGATTCATTTCAATTTCTTTTAAGGAACTTGCGTGCAAAAATAAAGCTTTAAAATAAAATTATTTTGCTTTATTAAATAAGTTTAAGATCCAGTTTTTTATCTTAAAAATAATAAGATTTAAAAAGGTCAAAAATTTAGACTATTAAATTGTTTGAAACTTAAGTTTTAAAGTATTTCACATTTCTGAAACATTTAATATGCTAAGAACCAAAACTTTGCGCACGGTTGTTTGATCTTTTTGATTTAAAAAGGAGATTTAATGCACACATTACCTCAACTCCGAATGATGTTAATACTATCAAAAAGCTTTTGTATTCCCAAAAATTAGTTTTAAAAATATAACCATCACAAGAAATTTATTAAAGTTATATAAATTTTAATATCTTTAGAATTATTTAAAAAAATATTAAATAAAACAAAACAAAGATAAACATATTTCGGAAAAATTCACAACTCTTCAGAAAAAATATAAATTTATTTTATAGCGTTTGTTTTTGTATCTGCCAGAACGAAAATTAAAATTTTATGGAAAACCACTATTTTTCAATTTCAATTAAATTAAAAAAGAACACAATCTGTGGATTTTTTATTTATTTCGTGCTCATTTTTTCTTTAAGATGGCATAAAGAAACACAAAAATACAAAAAACAATACAAAAGAAGATTGAAAACTTAATAGTTTTGGCATTTCTTTAGCAAAAATCAGAACTTTTTTTCGTATAAGCCATAAAATTTCGTCTCTCAATATGTTCTCATGTTATTGTCCTTAATACCGTTGTTCAAAGTTCATTATATTCTGGTGAAAGCATTTATTTTGCTCTTCTGAATATTTACCTAAGACATCTTTGAATTTTTCCAAATGCGCATGTAGCATAAGTTCCTTGTAACCTTCAATCTTTTTGTTTCTACAGATACCATGACTGAGCCAGGCTTATTTTTAATGGGCACTCAGGAGCTGTAGAAATTTCTAACTCAAAATAAAGAAAATACTATTTTTTCATTATTTTTTTTAGACCGATGAAAACAACAGCTTTAATTTTAGTCTTTGACAGTTTCGGAAAAAAATTTAAATATTTAAAGGTCTGAGTCTTGAGGAAGTGCCTTTAGAAACTGCTTCATGATACCTTATTTTATGTGCAGTGAAGGCAGGCTCCACAATTGGTTTATTTTTTACACTACTTCGTCTGACTTTGCTCTATTATCCCATAAACAAAGTTAATACGGATATTTAGTGTATTTGCCTTGCATTATAAGTCGTTTTTATATTGTTATTTTTTATGAAATTTTTAGGAATCGCTACACATGAAATATGAAAATCAGCCAAAACATCATATATTTGGTTTTCATTATATAAAGTAAGAAAGCAAACTTTATTTATTATTAATGAAGTTCCTATATACTTTTCGATGCATATAATCAGAAAATGTTCACCTAACAATAGACTCAGAAAAAAAAATTTTTTTTGCTGATCCTGCAAACTGTATTCCTTTAGAATAAATAATAGAGTAAATAAATAAATAAATGTTTCCCGAAATTCGAAAACTTAGAAATAATTTTCAACTGCGAATAAGCTTAATTAATCGACACATTCTAAAAAAAATCAGTTTAAAATAAAAATTATAAAATCTATAAATAGTGAGTAAATCAACATTGGGAAACAAAAAATCCTAAAACTACTTTAAGTGTTAATATAGCTGCAGCTTTGGTAAATCAATAAATGTGCATAAAAGCTTTCAACTCCGAAACAGATTAGAAAATAGACTCACTCTGTAAAAAATTATTTATGAGTAAAAAATATATTTGTTGTTGAAAACTGCTAAAATTGAAATAGGATCAACAGTACTGAAAAATAGTTCAATTCAGTACAAACAGGCGCAAAATATATTACAACGTATGGGGCTATAGAACCAAAATGAGCTACCGTTCAGAATACCCTTTTGCGTATTAATAACATGCAATCAATAAAATTTTATATTTTATATTTTTTTAACTTTTCTTAAGATTATATACATATGAATGTATATAATTTTATTTTTCTTTTCTGACAGTTTTTTTAACTTATTTTTTTTTCTTTTTGTTTTTTATCTAAGCTTCCTTTAATTTCCAGTGATATGCGCGTAAGCGTTTTTAAATTTTTTAATGAATATATTAAGAATTTAAATTTTAAAATATCTCAATAAATTTTCCTTTTAAATATTTTTGCTTCTTTCAGCGTGCACGTGCCAATACCTGCCATGATCCCACCTCCGGCAAACAGCTGCCAATATTAGAAATCTTTCCCGAAGACTTACTATGTCAAGCCAGTGCTTTAAGTAGTTCCAGTGAGAAGCTCTTTCTCATATCGTTTGTACTCATTGTGGTACCACTTTTTGGTATGACACTTTGATAATCTTAAAAATATTGGAAAAAAATACCAAAAGTAAAGCTTTAAGTTAAACCTCGAAAAAGAAACTGCAACAAAAAAATTTAAATTAACTAAATTTAAATGTAAATTAAAAGAAAAAAATTTATAAAAAATTTGCGCAACTGAATTTTTTCTCCCAGTGTATTTATTGTATAATAAATTGTGTAAATTAGCATTAAAGTTTTAAGTTTTATACCCAGCATTAAGCCAGTTAGTCATATTGATAAATACACTCATAAAAATATATCACACTGACACACACACAGTTATAATGTTATGCCATTTAAGGAATTTATGTTATAAGTAAGTCATTTATTATTATGTATCATTATTATTATTATTATTATTATTATTATTATTATTATAATGAAATTAATAGAAAACAAGAAAAAGGGCCATTGATTCCTAAAATACTTATTGTATTGTAAAACAATATAAATATATAAATAAATATTATTACACATATGCATACAGTGAACTAAACTATATTTAATTTAAATTAATAGATAACAAATATTAAAATAACTTAGTTATTTTAAAGAAGAACAAACAAACTTAGCCAAGCATACAATAAATAGCAAAAATATGGAAATTAATATAAAATGATAATTAAAATTTGCAAAAATAATATTAATTGAAAGGATTTAGAATAAACATTAAAATTTAAAACCAAAAATGCCATATAACACAATGTACATAAATGTAAAGCATTTTATTAGGAAAAATTATATATTATTTTTATTATTATTTTTTTTTATTTGTTTGTGTTTGTTTGTTCACATTAACCTAGAAGCTAAAAAGTTTTATGAGACATATAGGGCCTGTTTCTCTAAATTTTTGATTTTATTTTTATCAGTGAATTTTGAAGAAGGAATATAATAGTTAAAGTGAACAACAAAAATATAAATCAAACTGACTTATTCTACCACAGGAGAAAAATATATATAAATTTACATTTATTTACTTTTATAATTGTTTTGAAAGCTTATGCCAGGACCTCCCATAAAAATTGAACGCAACTAATAGATTTCATAGGCTCTTGAGGTGGCTTGGGTTCGGAAATATGTATAAATATAGGTCGCTGATGATTTTTGTTATATAAAAAAAATCGAATCAGTTTATTTAATGGTTTTTAAAAATATTGGATATCAAATGGAACCTTGCTATTTTCTCATGGGTATTTTTTGTCTCTTTAGATCAGATGCATTCTTTTCTATTTAGGGTACTGTACATATTACCTCTATTTAGAATAACTCCTTCTGTACGAATAACGAATCCTGCCAGACCTCTCTAAGGTAATATTTTGCCTCAGAAGTCATAATCAGCAATTACTAGTCCTCAAGTTGTTTTGTCATTGTAACTGGCTTCATCCTTATCCTGTTGTAAAACAATGTGTCTTAAAGACCTGAAGTTTATTATTATATATCTATTTCGTTCCAACAAAGTGGATCAAATTCAAAAGAGAGGTTTTTTGTTTTAAATGCATGTCTGCAAGTTCTTTGTCTTTCGGGACTCTTCATTTTAATATTGAATATTTTTATAAAACAAGTTTATGAAATGCTGAGTAGTATAAATTAATTAAGACTATTTTGTAAAATAATAGACCTCAATTTGCTTGTCATTCGTTACTTGATAACATATGAAAAAATAATTCAAAAGAGTGTTGAGTTAAAGTAAAAATTTTTGAAAAAGAACAGATTAAGTTTCAATCGCAAATAATTCAATTATAATCATTTCCCAAAAATTTGATTGTGATGAAGAAGCAACATGTAAAAAATTATAATTCGTGATTTGTCTATTAGTATGTGGAGAAAATTAAAAATATTTTTTTTTTGTTAAAAAGCATATCTACAATCTGTTGGCCATTCATAACTTTTCATTAAAATCTTGATTATTTTTATAAAATATTGAAAGGCATAAATTAATTGAGACTCTGTTGCAAAATAATAGTCCTTAATTTTCTTGTCATTCGTTACTTGAAAATGTATGCCAAAAATGTTGAAGTGTGTTGAGTAAAAGTAAAAATTTTTGGTATAAAACAAAGTTTTATGTTTTAATCGTAAGTATTTTAGTTATATAAGATCATTTCTTTACAATTTGACAGCGAAGAAAAGGAAATATGTTAGAAAATTGTAATTCATGACTTGTCTAATTGAATGAATTTTGTTAAGGCAGTTTTTAATATCTGCTCTATGAATTGTTGGTAATATTTTTTTGGTTTTTGCTTTTTAGGAGTTTTAAGCAATCAAAAAGAGACAAAAACCCAGCATCTTTAGGTAAGGTAACGAATGACAAAAATATTACATAAATGGAAAACATAAAATACATGTTCCTGAGGAGACTATAATGATTCCAGATTCAAAAGACAATTGCTTATTCATTGCAATTTTAAGATGCATATCGAGCGAAAGCCTCCAAAAAAAGTTCAACCGATATAGTTTTTGGATGCAAAAATATTACCTACGATCATAAATAATCGGATTTCATAAAAAAATTAGTTCAAACATTATGCCGCTCAAGCTTTTTTGGTGATTATGGCATGATATATTAAATTTTTCAATTTCAGGCGATGTTACATGAATTGATTTCATAAATATTTTTGTAAAATTATTTTTTAATTAAAAAAAAAATTGGTAATTTTTCCACAATAATTTTCAGAACACCAAATAAGAAAAATTTTAATATTCGTATAGTTCACTTTTTTCAAATTTGTTTTATAGTCACCGCACTTTAGAATACGTTTAGTAATTTTCAAATTTTATTTTATTTTTAAATATCTTTAATATATGTAAATTACTTTAATTTGTTTAAAAAAAGGTATATTAATAAATTAAGTTTAAAAAGACAATCGTGATACTAATTGTAGAGCAAAATAAAGAAATTAAACTAATAGTTATAAATAGAAAATAAAGCAACACAAAAATTCTACCATAAGAAAAATAAAAATATAATTACGCAAATGCTGCTCTATAAATAAGAGTAGAATATTTCTAAATAACAAGAACTTTAAAACAAACAATATACAAAATATTTAAGAAAAATTAAAAAAAAAGTCTTTCATATTGTGTTATTTTAACAAATTGAGTTCTAAAGTATTTAAAGGTTTTTAACAACAGCAAAATTATGAAAATTCTATAGAAAAAACTTTTTAATCTTAAATATTTATTGTGGTATTAAATTACATTTTAAATAATCGCTTTATATAATTTTGTTTTGTTATTTATAATAAATATATTTATTATTTAAACAAAATTATACTTTTAAAAAAAATATGAAAAAGTCCAATTTTAAAATATACATTTAATTATAATAAGCAATTATCTATAGAAAACATGAAAAAAACTGAAGCATTTTTATAAAATGAAATGAAGTTATTGGAATTTTTTTATAACACAGTATTAATGTTTTGATCCAACTTTAATTCTTTGTAATTTTTAATTTTCGTTTAAAAAAAGTTTAACTGTAAAAGAATTCTAAAGTTAGTTTTTTTTTGTTGCTTAATTATGGTGAATAATGTTGTTCGATATTTTTTTAATGGTTGCTTATCCTACTGTGCTTATAATTATGTAACTTTCAATAACTAATTAAGAGTGGGTGTATAAGTATGATGTTTTTGTCAGATTTATTGAAGTCTTAAGATGGGTTGCACAAGCAGTAACAAAACGACTTAGTCAACAACAAAAAAAAAATTTGTTGAAGCAACCACCATATTGGGCCATAACTGCCAAAAATGACTTTAGAAGAAAATCGGCTACTTTCGTCCGTTAAGAAAGAATTTTCGCTAAAATAGTTAAGCAAGAAAATTATATAGTTTAAGCTTTTTTATGGCATGATATTTTGTATTTTATTTCGGCTTTTAATTAAAAAGGGATTGATCACTAGTTAATGTTGCAAATAAGCTATTGAACAAGCTCGATCCAACCTTAGTTGTAAATAATAATATATAATTGGGTTGTATCAAAGCAAAAGAAACTCAGTTCAATTAAGATGGCAATAAAGGTTATACAAACAAAATTTTTCTCTTCCATTATTTTAACTGTGCCAAGGGTGGCACTGAGGCTCTATGCTCTTTATAGGAATGACAGGAGCATATTTAAAGGTGCCAGTAAAAGAGTCAGATATCAAACCCCTAAGTCTGCTTAAGTTTTTTCTCCATACAAAAGTTCTTCTCATACAAAATGAATACATCTAACCTCTGCCATAATTATACAAGGTTCCTCACATGCACATCCCGAAATATCTTATGAAATGCACCCCCACTGCTCAGTCCAGATATTTTCTTAAATCATTATGTTATCATCTCTCTTCAATCCTTAAGATGCCCGGGATCAAAAATTTTTATTTGTTGAAATAATTGGCTCATTTTAAATGCCTTCTTTAGTTACGGCACCATGCATTACCTTTTGATGGAGAAAAAAAACATAAAAGAAAAAATTAATAAAATTAGCCGGAATTACCGTCTTCCGGGAAAAATTTAATTTTTGCTTTTGGTATTTTTTCTGTTTTTTATAAGATTGGTATTGGTACGAGTAACAGTTTAAAATATACTTGAGCGACCCTGTGGCTGAGTGGTAGCGATGCTAGCCTCTCAGTTCAGAGGTCATGGGTTCGATTCTCGCCATACAGTCTGGGTGTTTTCTGCAGACAAGCTAATCGCTTTGCTGGTTATGGTTGTTCTTTTGTTTAAAACAAAATGTCATCAAAGTGGGGCAGATCTTTAAATAAACAAAAGAAAGCTTAACAAATATTACTCTTTTTCCAGCAATCAATTCTATTATTCTAGCGACAAAAGATAATAAAAATTCATGTCTAATTTTTCGTTTCCTTCTCTTTCGTCCTTTTGATAGGGCTTAACAATTGTTAATGTTGCTTTTTTATAAAATTTTTTTTTAAAAGGATAAACTATTTGTTTCGCAAAATTGGTGTCAAAAAAAAGGAAACCTCTAAAAAATTTTATAAAAAATGTAATTTTAAAAAATATCCTTTCATATAATTGAAAGTTAAGGCACAAAAAAATATTTATAGTCTTATGCTGTAGCCTTAAATAAATTTTACGATCTTATCCCTGTTAGTTCGAAAACTGTGATGCAAAAAAGTAAATGAAAGCACTTTGTTTAAAGCTTCAGAGCTATCTATGTTTTTTTTTATTCTTTTTATAATGTTCAAAGGTTATATAATAATTTCTAGTTTAAAAATATGATATTTATTTTTCAAAAGCTAATTTTTGTACTAAATTTCTATAGAAATTAATTTGTGTCACCAGGAAAAATATACCAACATTCGAAATAAGACTTTAAAAACTTTCAAGGATATGAAAAAATAATTTTTCAAAATTAGGTAAAAATTTTTATAAAATTTTAAAGACTTTCCTTTTTTCTTTAATAACAATTTGATTAGAAAATGTTTTATCTTACTGTGAAAAAAAAATTACAAAAAGCATTCTTAAGAAATTTGAAATAAAAGGGCAAATATATATAAATTAAGTACCCAGCTTGCCTACTGTGTAAGCATAGATTAATGGGTGTATAGTCATATTGTTGTCAAAAACTGAGTGTTGTTACACATAGTAATAAACAATGTTCGGCTTTTTTAATAACAAGTTGCATTATATCACTTTTATGAAGTCTATGAAACAGCTTAAACTCAAATTTTTACGTCTATCTGCGAGATGTAAAGTTTAATTATAAAGCTTCTTAGCGAACTTCTTGGGCGAATTTCGTTTTGCTATTCATCTATGGATATGTTTCTTGGTCAAAAACAGTTAAAGTCACCCTTATGCATTTCCTTAATTTTGTTAAGCACTTCAAAATTTTATTTAAAAATAATATCACCATTTATCATGACCTACCCTCTTGTCTGTGCTTAAAATTAATTAATATCAGTTTGTCATTTTATAAAGATTTTTTGTTTTTATGATGTATTAACATTTTTTAAATGCTTTTTTTCTTACCTTAATATTTTTATAAAATTTGAAACTAAACACATAACGTTTTATTTATTTTTAAAATTAATTTAAAGAAAGTTAAACCAAAAATAACAATGTATATAAAATAGCGAAGTAATATAAATAAAATAAATTACACGAATTTTTAAGCAAAACAAAAAAAAAATAAAATAAAATGAAATAAAAATAAATAAAATAGTTTATAAAAATAAAAACTAAACAGCAAAAAAAAAATATGTGAATAATAATTATAAAATAACAAATAAAAAGAATAAACAAGGAAAAATAAATTAAAATTATATTAAAAATTAAAGAAAATAAATAAAAAGTGTTTTATTTAATTTTGATCGTTTTACACAAACAGATTTTTTTAACGACGATAGTTGTTGGTAAGAATGAATAAAAATTAATCATAAAGGCATATGAAAACCTCAAATACTCCAGAACTTAAATTACAAGGATTTACATTAAGAAGAAGTGTAGTATGTAAGATTAAAGATTTTTCTTTGGACCCAAATTCTGATTTATTTCTCAAATTACATTCTTGGTGTGTATTAATAATTAGAAACAAGATTTTCTGCTTTTGGAAAATTATGTTAATTTTTTATTATAGACGTTTCTTGAAGCTTTCTTCTCCTCTTACTACTATCAAATCTTGTCATTACAAAATCTAGCAAAACAAAAATAACAATCCCATCTCTTCTTTATTTTTAATATAAAACCCTGAACTTGATGTTTCAAAAATAATTCAAAAATCTTTGCCAGCAATAAGGCAAGAATGTAAAACAAACAAATTTTCTTCAACAAAATAATTTGGCAATGAACCGGAGAACCTTACTTTGTTAAAGAACAGATTATATTAAAAAACAGGAGAAAATAAGCAACATGAAAAATTTTTCCTTTAAACAAAATATTTCAATTTAAAATTCTTGCATTTAAACATTTTAACTTGGCATATTTTAGGAAGATATACAAAAAGGATCTGTTTTACAAAAGCATTTTTGTGGTTTCTTTTAAATATAATAATAATATACAAGTCTGGTAAACTAACTGTTTGCATAAAAAGGAGTAAAATTTCATATATGACAAGACTTAAAAGGTTGTAAGCAAATCCTTCTGTGGGCTGCTAAATAACTTAAATATTTACATATGCATGTATGTATGTGTGTATGCATGCATGTATGTGTGTGTGAGTGTGTGTATGTGTGTATTAACTTAAACAAATAGCTGCTTTCGTTGTTTGTCTGCTGACGCTGAAGTACGAGTATTTCATGATGATTTTGGTTTTATAAAAATAACTGTGAGTTTAATTTGTGTACGAGCTTAAAATTAACAAACGTTTATATCAGTTTCCCTTGTGCTTTTTAAAAGGGGATTTTGTGTGAGTTGAAGAATTTGTTGGGGTTGTAAGAGATATAAAGGCTGTATGTTGCTGACAACTTATACGAGTACGTTTGTACATGTTTGATGACCTTTTTTGTAATACATTGAAGTCATTGAAATACTTATACTTTTGATTTGAGATTTTAAATGAAATAAGGCTTATTTTGTTGTTTGTGGTTTTATGAAATGGAATATTTCGAATACTTGAGGGTATCAAATGACGCTAAATTGTTTAGAAAATATCTTTGTTTAAGTTATTTTAAAATGAAATAACTTTAAAAAAAAATTAACATAAATATACAAAATACGTTTGCCACTAAAAACATAAAATATAAAATGACTTAGAAATGTATTTTATTTATATTTTTTTTATAATTATTTATTATTTATTTAATTTAATTATTTATTTAAAACGGAAAATTAATAATTTCTTAAAAATTTATATAAAAACCAAACTAAAAAGTTTTTTTGAAACTTATTCAAATTTAGAATATAAGCGCAGCATATATTTTTTTTTCGTTTTAAAACCCATTTAAACTGCTGTACATTTTTACAATTATTTATAAATATTTTTTTAAAAGTTATTTCGAAAAAAGAAGAAACAATAAAAGTGTACATTTGAAATGAAAACCACTTTCATAAATGTTTACAAATCTGAGTTCATAACAATTCAGTAGCTAAGCATTTCATTAAGCGCATAAATAGCGTCCATGTAGAAAGAATATTTTTTGTTGGTAAACGTCAACTGGCCCCCAAGCAATAGTTAAACAAATTATCACACATAAGTAGTAAGTAGTTGCTCAGGGACTGTTATAATTAAGTGACAGCAGTGAATCTGCTGCCAGTTTTTTTAGACAAAAAAATTTATTTTTTATATGGATAGCGAAAGCTTTGTAAAACCAACTGCTAGCCCCGGAAAAATGTTAAATACTAAAAGTTTAAAGCAAATTATAGACTTTGAAAAACAGTTGTAAAATTATATAAACAAGTACTAGTTTTATATACATAAACATATATGTATAAAGTCATTTATATCCCTCAACCTTTTCATAGTTAAGTTGTGGTTAAATTTGTTTTACCAAAACTTCAGACAGTACTTATAACCGTAATCATATTATTAAAACGTTAAGCACATGCAAAGAAAAGATATGGTTGTAAAAAAGTTGAGAAAACAATATTATTATGTTCTCAGAAACAAATATGTGGTCGTTGAAAACAAGTTATTGTTATTTTAAACATTAATTTTGTAACGGAAAGCAAAGTAATGTTTGAATTTAATATTTACATTATTATATTCATAAATGACTGCAACATAATTTTTGTTATTATTTAAAAATAATATTATATAAGTGACAATAGAATGTTATCCAAAACTATACTATGTTTAGTTTTTAATAAAATCTTTTTCAGAAACATCTTCTGTCAGTTCAGTGTTTCGCTTGTAACCTATCGGTATTGCACGCAGCGTGTTAAATAAAAAAATAAACAAATAAAAGGGTAGATAATTAAAAACATATACATACGTACATTTGTTTATCTCTTTACACAGACGTGTCTGTATTTCGAGTATACACACATATGTAAGTATTCATTTCTATATATGTATATACATTTTATTTCAAATCAACGGGTCTATATAAAAATCTTATTTAAAGGATAACGACGTATCATTATGAATGCAATGTTTGAATCTAACCCTACGTTAGTCAATGACCGGGTACCCGGGTACTTTTTCTGCTTTTATAGTTGAAAATAAGTTTCATGTGCTTAATATATCCTAAAATCATTTGATTTAAATATGTTGATTTTTTTTGTGTTCACAAATGTTGTTATATAGACTGCAGCTAGGTAAATTCAGTGTTTCAGTCTGACACTGACAGATTATGGTCATTGATACGTTTTATACGTTTCAACAAAGTAAACAAGAAAAGAGTGCACTTATAGATCAAACTGCCTTGATTTACGATTAATGCAAATCTATCAGCATATCAATAGGCAAGTGAGAAAACAATCGTTGGATTGGTGCTTTCCTGCTGCGATAGAACTAAATTAAATCAAATTCGGTCATATGGTATTAGAGTTTGACTTATTTATGATCCCAATAACCCTTATCCACTCCAAGAACAACTGAATACTGGTGAAGTGGCAACGGATCGAGATACTATGCATGAAGAAAGAGTTGTCAAAGACTTGACGGAAGGGGGTGTAGAATCGTAACGCATAATTTTTTACCAGACTTGCTTTAAAGGAACATCTTCTTTCCTGAAACCTAACAATAGTGGGAACATTAAAAATAAACCATATATTTCAAATATAAGGAAGGATAAGAGAAAAATTATTGGTTCATCCAAATAGTGACACAAAACAACAAAACTGTTGGTGATATTGGTAAGCCGAATATTTTTACAATTTATAATGAGATAAAAGGAGGCGTAGATGATTTGGATCAAATATTAGGTTAATACAAAATACAACGGCTCCCAAAAAATGGAAGCCTTCACTATTTTTCTATATAAAATCTATTACTGCACTTGTAATATAATACGTATTTTTCAAAAAAAAAAATACTCAGAGGAAATCCTATTTGCAGATCAATAGCGATAATTTTTATACTGCTCTTATTGAAAAACGAACGGTGAACAGTTAAGTTACGCGTCAATTTTCGTCAATGGCTGCCATTGATTGTTACTTGGGCAAATCGGTAGACGTACTTATAACGTGATAGCAAACATCGACCTTCACTCGCACTACTGACAGAAAGACCGTTGTTAACTCTTGCTACATGAGTCTAGCACTACTAGAAAATTGCAGGAAGAAAACTAGAAAAGTATGATACGTGAGTGATAAACCAGTACAAGACTAGCGTAACAAAACTATTTCAAAGTTCTTTCCATGTGAGTAATGCAATTATAATGAAAAATTATGACAATAAACTTGTTAAAGTTAAAAGTTATTCCTTTCTTTAAAAAATAAAAGAAAATGTAATACTATGTTTTTAATAGCAAATTACGACAGAAAGAAGAAGAAGCTGCACTGCAAAATCAATAGAAATTGTGTAGGGGTACCCAGTCATTGACAGTAGGGTCAAAAATTATGATCTTAGGATAGGGATTTAAAACCAGCCCTTGTGACAGTAGAACTAAAAATGGTGGCTGTTACTTGAAAAATAATCCAAATACAGCGGCGTAATGCCTATTTTGAGCAATAAATATATTCATTAAAATTTATGTCAGAAAAAAACATTATCAACTAGTGCAAACTAAAAAAATTATCTGCATAAAGATAAGTAGAAAGCAATATAAGACTTTTGCACTTGAGCCTTTAACGATTTTTAATTATAAATTTAATCTCTTTAAATATTTAATTTTTGCTCAAGTACACAAACACACAAAAGAAAAGATTTCGTTATTATTTTGAAGTGGCAACAACAACAACAATCTATTTTTCTCTTTTGACTAATTAAAGATTTAAATTATTTAACAGCGCTTATTATGGTATTAATTTTAATTACATCAAAAACGAGTTCTAGTTTTAAAATTTAAAGCTTAATTTTAGGAATATACAAAACTATTGAAATTGTTTTTGTGAGTGTGTGTGTGTGAATGTATGAATATTTTAATTTTTCATTTATTGAAATGCTAAAATCGGCATTTATTTTATGTATTTTGCATTCGCAAAATGGGCGATTATTATTGTTCAAATAGAGTTTAAAATTATCATCACGATTATCAATTGTTATTGAACAACAATGGCTCCATTATGCATTTAAGTAAATGCAATTAAATGTTTAAATATAAAAATCTAAATGTTTATCAGCTGTTAAAAATAAAATACTACATGCACTCTCACACACGCATACATACTACTGCACTAACGTCTACATACATACACTGTGCAGCTCATAAGCATTGCGTAGCACCGAAGAAATGCACTTTTGGCTAAATTGGTTTAAACCAATTTATTAAAACGCTGCTCTAAATCTCTCTGCTCTTAAATCATATTAAATGGCAAAAAATGTCATAGACGATATTGTTTTTTGGGGGACTAACAAAATATTTGCCTTGTTTTTGTTCTTGTTTTTGTTGCAGCTGGCTTTCTATTTTTGTTTGCTTTTGTATCTTATGCGTGCATGTGTTTGTGTGTGTGAAAACGAATATTTGTGTTAAATTCACATGGATCATGATTTTGGGCTTATTCAGTTTTATGTTGTATGAAGCATGTAATTACATTTAATTTATGTGTTAATACACATACACGACAAAGGCAACACACAACAACAACAACAACAATTTACCTATAACAACAGCATACATTGGGGAAAATTTAAAAGGGAAAATTTATGAGATCAATAGGAGCAAACAGCAACGCACAATTATTTTCCTCACGGTAACATTTAAAGGATAAAGTAGCTGGTGGAGGGCGTTTATTTGTTGGTATTAAATTAATGCATATTTAAAATAAATAATATGCATTAATATTTAAAATAATAAAATTAAAATAATAAATAATAATAAAAAATTTTAATAAATTTCCCTGCAAATTTAATTTTTTCTGAGGCATTTTTTTCAATATAATATTAAAAAAATCATTTTTATTCATTCTCTGTAATTGTATTACCTTTAGTCGATTACTTGGTACTAAAATATTTGCTACTACCAACCGGAACTATTTTGCTAAATATTATTTGGAGAAAAAAATGCTCAATAAGAGACAATTATTTAAAGAACAATTTTGAGTTTTTTTTCTGTTCTACTTGTTAATGTATTTTCCCATTTTGCAAGTAGTTTCTTTTCCAGTTAACTTCGACTTCAATTGGCATTTCGTTAAACAATCTATGGGGGCATTTACCTGCCATTTAATAAAAGCAAACATTTCCTACAATATCCGGTTGTCTGCAAACCAATTTACTTTTTGTATTTTTTTCTTGTTTTCCTGTTTATTTAATGGCATGTATTGCTGTTGCTGTTTTGCACTGCTCAGACACTAGCACACACATTTACACGCACACACACATATATATATATACACCTATATATACGCAACATTCTACTGTAGCAAACATAAAACCTCTGATTGTTTACTTTTGATTTTAGAAAAAGGCTTGGAGTTTACAATTTTTGCTATTTTTGTGGGAGTTGCACAACAACATTTCCCAATTGCATAAGCTGTTGTTGTGTTGTTACAAAAACAAATAAAAAATAGAAGAAGAAAAATAGCAGAAGAACGACAATCATTTCCGCTTATTGCTAAACCACTTTTGCATGTCGTAAACTTCAGTCTGAAAGATGTAACGAAGCTCTCATGCTAATTCGTTTATTTTTTGTTTTTGCTTCTGCTGAATTTCCATTAACTGAAGCAAGAAATGTTAAGGTTACATATGTTCGTAACCTAAGAGATATTTTTTTTTGTTAAGCTTTAAGGAAAAACTGCTTTGGGACTGTTAGGCATTGTGGCATTTGCTTCCTTCTAAATGTTGTATACGTGTGAGTACTCTCCTGTATGCTTTTTGAAGTTTGTTTTTTTTTCTTTGTTGTATGGCCACGTATTCCCACAAGCATACATGTGTGTTAAAGTAAACAAGGCTTTCAGTTGATTTAGTTCCTAAGTTTGATTAAGGAAATAGTTTAAGCAAAAACAACACATAACGAAAACAGAAAATAAGAATTGTTTATCATTTATATTAAGCTTTTCTTATTCTTTTACTAACACGTAATAATATTTTTAGACTGAGCTTACAGCAGCGATTTTTTAAAAACCTTTTAATGTCCTTATTGATAAATAAAATTAACATTTTAATAACTCCCGACCAAGCGGCTGGATTAATTTTCTTTAAGTTTAAGTTAACAAGTATAAAATCTAGTGACATTTCTAATGAAAAAAAAAAACAAAATAAAATTGGTCTAGCCGTTTGGGAGGTACGACGTCAAAGAAACACAGATTCCACAGAATATATCTGGAAGAGATGTGATATCTTCTATTCAGTTTTCTGCAAAGTCACATTTCAAACAAAACAACCTTATAGGAATTGTTACAATTTAAAATTTTTAACGCACTAATAATTATTACTATTACTATTATTACTTAATTAATACGCACTAAATATTATTATTACAATCAGGCTTATCATAAATAAAATTTTCACATTGAAATTTCCGAACGTGTGAACAATTGGTGTCAAAAAACTTCATACGATTGCGAAATATTTTGACAATTTGTGAAGAAAATTATTAACAAAGATATGTCTGTTGGGAAAAGTGCAAATATTACATATAATCAATTTTATTCGAATTGATGATACGAAAATAAAATCCATGTGAACGAAAAATTTGATTCGGAAATTTTCGCATATGGAATTAATCATAAGCCTGATAAAGTAAAATATTTTTAATTAAAATTACATTGAAATTGATAATTGAGGGGTTTAGCTGGATCCTATGCATTTCACTGTTGCTAATGCAGACCATCAGAGAACTTTAGTAAAGTTTCTTAGAAAACTAAGTCAAAATCGGTCCAAACGTTTGGCCTGTACGTGGACTTGCACAAACACACAGATATACAGACAAGCATTTTTATAGTCAGTGCTTAAACATAGTTTTTAATAAAATTTGTATATATGAAAAAATATAATTCAAAATTTGTTTTAATATTAATTATGTAAAATGTAGAGAAACCTTTCAACAATTTTTTTTAAGAAAATGTGCTTATTATATTATAAAATTTTTTTCTTTTCAATGCAATCAAAGAGTAATAATAGTATGGGTTTAAATACTCTTTGAGTATTTGGCATCAAACGAGACCAAAAGTATAAAAGTATAACCATAAACATCCAGCAACTACGCTTATAATTTTTTTTTAATTAAGCAGTGCAAACCACTAGATACAATGAACAATTTATATACTGTTTGAGCTACAATCACAATAATGAGTATAAAAATACTCTGACTATTAATCGGCTAAACATGCGTACATACAGGATTATTTTATTTACATACACATATAAATATCCCGAGTATCAGCTGAGCATCAATAATATAAACATACTCAGACTGTAAGTGTGAGAGAGAGTCAATGAGTGTGATAAAAATATTTTTTTTTTATTTTCAATTATGGAGTATTTTAGTTTTTTTTTTGCATAAACGAAATTGAAAATCTTTTGTATGCTGGAGCTGGCTATAGTCATAGTTTTTTAATAGAAAGTATGATTATATGATAACGATTAGACGTAGTTACTAAAATTAAGACTATTTTCTTATGTATATTGTTTCTTGATTAATCATGGTCATTCTTGGTGTTAAAATAAAATTTAAAAGTACTTGAGAGATCAATGTGCATAAGAATTGATTTTTTTTAAGGAATTTTATATAATTATATTATATAACGTCTTTAAGTTTAAATTAAGTAAAAAGTGTGTGGAATACAACCGAAATTTTTTTATTTAAAGAGCTTCCAATGTACAATGCGACTTGACTGGACATCCTGAAGGCCCAGAGCACATTACCTCTACTTAATATGAACGAACCTAAAAAAAAAATCATGCAAAATGTATAATGTGGCACGTAGTAGCATTATGCTTAAAATTAACGTTTTTGATGGTCACATATCATACAATTATGGAAAAAAAGTAGGTAATCATCGAATGGGAACAGAAAACCTATTTTAAAACTTATTTATTTATTCGCTAGAAACCAGTGAATATATAGAACTCAACTCGAAACTTGTAGCTTCAAAAATCTGCCTGCTATCAACTGTCAAATTGAGAATTTTTTAATGGAAAGCCCTTTGTTATAGATCGATTTTCTTAAATTAATGACTATAGTCTCTTAAATAATAAAATAAAAATATAAATTATATAATTGTAATTAGTCTCACTCTGATGTATTTATTTTTTATTCCTTTTTTGTTTTGAAAGCAAAAACACAAAACTCTACTAGAAAAAAAAATTAAGAGACTGATTTCTACCTTTCAATTGTATAACAAAATTTACAACAATTACTACAACTGCAACTACAAATTCAACTACTGCCTTGTCTACTGCTTAAACTACTACTACTACTGACACACTTACTGCTTGTTACATTTGTTATAAAAGCAGAATGCTTGTGAATGTTTTCTCCCATCTTTAATACACATATGTTTTTTTCTTCTTTTGTCTAGTATTCCGTAAGATATTTTTTTTTGTTCTTTTTTTCCAGAACAAAAAAAATCGTTACGTTCCTGAGGATTTAATCGTCTTCTCATTGGATTTTATGTATTTCCTTTGCAATGAAATTATATGGCATACATACGGGCGTAATAAGATTTCTTGTTGCGATTAATACAAAACCAGTTACACAAACAAGAAAGAATTTACACACACACACACACACATGCATACACATAAAGACAAGCATAATAGAAATTGCCAACGAGTCTTAAGTAACTGAGAATTGAAGTCTGAATTCAGTTACTTTTTATTTTTTTGTTTTTTTTTTTTTGCTATGTCCTTATTTAACTTATAAAAGAAATAGTAGTTTTGTAAGTTTTTAAATGGAAAGCAGCTGATTTTGGTTTATTAATGCACATATTTCCTTTTAATTAATTTAAAAAAAAGTTCCAATATTCGTCTGTGGTCAGTGGCAAATATTTGGCCTTATTACGAGTGTCGTATTACGACTTCGAATGCGAGAATTTTGTACTAGACTAGAGAACATTGCACTATTTTTTCGCTACACAGAAAAAACTAAATTTCATTTTCAGTAACCAAATTCATTGAATCAGTAAATGTTTTGTATGAATACGGTCCTACAAAAAATTTTGTAAATTCTAATAACAATTTTATAAAAATACAAATCTAGCTGAGAGTTCGGCTGAGAGAATTTGTTGTTTAAGTGTGTTGGTGTTTATCTTGCTTGTCGATAGGTCCAACATGCAGCAAAGCCCTTGTTGTAGTTTATTTTGATTGGTCATGTTGTATACATGTAATTGTTGAAAAGTAGCCGACAAACCACAAATAAAATTTGAACAAACAATTTACTGGATCAATAAAAAGTATTTACTGAAACTAAATTTTATTTCAAACAAAAATTTGTTTGAAAATCTTTTGTGCGTAATTTTTTCTGTGTAATCTTGTCTTGAACAGTTATTAAATAGCAACACCCTGCTGTGTGACGTTTATTAGTTTCTTGTAACGTGTATTAGTTTTCTTTTGTATCAGTTGTTGTGGAAAAAGTTCTAGTGATGAAGGCACACTCACTGATCAGTGAACTACACCAGCTTCAGCGTTTGCTAATGCTATTTTACATCAGAGCTCTATCCTTAATCAGCATTGTGTAGCAGAATCATCCGCAAAGTAAAATGATGAATAAAATGACTACCAAGCACAACTTTCAAATTTAATACGCCTCATTGACACCAGAGGCAGTGCAACACTGCATTATTAAAACAATAATTAGCACAAAGGCAGAGTTGTAAAGAATGAAGCTCTCCTATATCTCTTCATTCAATACCTGACATTTCCTTCACTATCGCTCTCTCTCAGTGTCTTCTCTTCAGCTTTTAGGTAGCACAAAGAGATCATTGCATTGGCCCCAAGTAAGCAGGACTCTATATTTCACCCTTCCTTACCAGCAGCGTGCTAACCTTACCAAACCTAACTCCCAAAAATGATCCATCCCAGAAAGTTCATGCATTAATTTTATTTTGGCTGAAATCTACGGACGATTTGTTATAGCGACAATGAAATCCATATCCATATGAACCACCAGCAAATAAATTTGATTTTTCATAATCTTACTGCATAGTTTTGGGGATTATTTATTTGCATGTATACTGCACTATTTAATTGTGGGAAAAATGTTATAGAATTATAAACTGCTAAAGAACTAAGCTGCAAGAAAAAAATAAGAAGTCACCAACATATTATTAAATTAGCTTTACTATTTTTGTTCATTAAAACTTTTGTTATATGGATTGTTATTTTTTAACTTTTTTTTTTGTTATCTCCAATATCCTTTTTATTTGAAAAACTCCATTCAATTAATTTAACAGAATAATTTAAATGTTTCCATTTCAGTGCTTTCAATTATTCTAAAAGCAATTTAAACTTAGTGTTTTTTAATAATACATTTTTTTTGTATTCTCTCAAATAAAAATCCACCAAAAATCTGTTTTGCACATGTCAACATTGTGCTCGAACTTAAAACAGCAATGCAAGCCTTGAAAAAGAAAACTAAAAAATATATATAGGAAAAAAGGAAGAATCCACTCAAATTGTTGAAAAACTTTACAAAGTGCTTGTGGTCCTGGTGAAATAAAATATTCGAACGCAAAAAATAACAGGAATGTATAGAAAATCTAACACATTTTCACACACAAAAAAAATAACAAAATAAAAACAAGACAAAAACAAGGACCAGAATAAAAATATATATGTTGCAATAAAATTACATCGTATAGAGTATTAAAAGTTTGTATCAAAAAATCAGTCGAAAAATTGTTACTACAAAACAGCAAATGAAAGCATAATATTAGAAAACAGCGAGTGCTGTCACATTTCATCAATAGAGGGTAAAAATTATTTTAGTGTGATGTGATTTTTTTATATTATTATATTTTGTTTTATTCATTTTCACACAAGCAAATTATCAGAAAATTAAGTGGATTGAAACGTGTAAAAATATTACACTTTTTATTTGGGACATAAAAAGTTTATGGCCTGCAACGCTTAAGACGTCAAGTGATTAAATAGTAGATTCTAAATAAGCTTTTGTTTGCTTATAAGAAAGATACTGAAAATGTTTTAAAATATAAGTCAAATGGTTATGCCAAATTTAAATACAAGTCATTCCAAGCTTTTTTAGGACTGTAATTGATTGCTATTTGTGCATTTTGAGTTCAGAGCAGAGTTATCTCTGTGATATTTGAAGGTGAAAGAGAAATTGCCTTTAGATTTACTAGGACTCATTATACAAAAGTAAAATCTCTAGTCTACCATGGACATAAAACTTAAGATAGAATTATCAAAAGCCTTCAGAAAACATGTGCATTTAATATTGCTCGTGTACAAGTTAAATTAATATAATTTCTCAAATCGGTTAAAATCTGAGTCTCAGACTTGAGTTTTCTTACCTGAAATCTTCATATTTCTTTAATACCCTAGATATTTGAAATATTTATTTCTAGGGGCTCACATATTCGTTATTGTTTCCTGTTCAATTTATTTATTTATTTTTCTTTCGGCAGCAGCCTATATTTGTTTTTCTGCTTATTTTTCATCTACTGTATTTTTATTGCTCTTGTATATCTTTTTTTATTATTGTATTTTATATTCTTTTGTCATTTAAATGGTGAAAAGTGAAACCTGTAACACTTTTAAAATATTTTTAGCACAGCCAACAAAAGCTAGCTTCAAATACCAACTGTGTCATTGAAAATATATTTTTCTATTGAACCCTTAACAAAATAAAACTAAACTGTCACATAAATTGTTCTTAGAAAAGAAATACATGATTTTTGTTTTCTGTTATTTTTTATAGCGAACTTGTTTACATTTTATTGTGCAAAAAATAAAAAATAAAATTTACGAGTGACAATGATATAAATAAATACCCAGAGAAGAGATTTTATATATGACATTCAATTGACTAAAATAGATCGAGCAGTTGTTGTGTTTCAAAGACTGCTAAAATAAATTTCTTTTTTGAAATGTTTTTAAATTGTTTCTTGTGAAATCTTTTAAATAGGGAATGACAGGCAGAAAAGTCGGGAATTGAAGAAAATTAGGTTTAATCGTTTTTTTTAAACAAACTAAGAGAAATTCTAGTATGAAGGACAACAAATTTTTTTTGATATACATATATCTAGAAAGTGACTTCACTAGGACTTCTGACTATTGTTATTTCTGTAGCAAACAAAAAGTGCTTAAATTGAGATAAGCTGATCTTAAGTTAATTGTATTTCCATAATCTGGGTATTTAAAAGTAACCCTGGGCGGAAACTCAATTAATTTGTTCGACTTTTCAAGAAGTTATAGCATAACGACTTGTTATATAATTTGCCCGATAATTGGCTTTACATTATAAAATCTTCATTTATTATTTTTATTCCATTAAATATTATTATAATTGCCAGAATAACAATAAACAGTTAAAGTTGTGATAACGCAAAGATATTTATCGGGCAAGTTGTGACAATGGCTTTTAGATTTCTAATCTAATTTGGAATAATAGCCACCTTAATTGAAATTATACTTTAGTATAGTTTAACTTGAAAATATTGTATTTAAAAAAATAAATGGTACAAAGTTCTTACAGAATTTCATGTTATCATACAAATTGTATGTAAAAAAATTACGGAAATTCAGGTTGGTAAATTTCATGAAGAAATTTTCATTTGCTAATACGGACTTTCAAAAGAAAAATATATGGAATTTGTGAAATTTATTGCCTATCTTAAGGATTTATAAATATAAGAGGAGACTTTTTGCTATCAACTGAAACAAAAATTAATGTTCAAACAATTATTTGGTCACGGAATTTTTACATTTCTAACTTTCATCAAATTGTAATTAATTTTTAATGTTTTTGTGTGTTAAAAAATTGAAATAAACGAATTTGTGCTTATGTAAACAAAATTCTACACAAAAGGCTACACGTTGCATACACACAAATTAATTTATATTTGAAAAGAAAACGCTGAAACATTAAATAAATTATTTACAATTTAATGAAAATTAGAAATAAAAAATTCCGTGAGCAAACAATTTTAAAAAAAATCTTCACTTATATTCAAAATTTCCGTATACATAATTTTTTTTATAAAAGTCCGTACTAACAAATGAAAATATACCAACCTGAATTTCCGTAAATTTTTGGTTCATACATTTCATATGGGAACCTGAATTTCCGTAAGAAATTCGTACTAAGCTTTAAATTAAATTCTTGAGAAAATTTAGTTATATATATTATAATATTTAAGACACTTTTTCCATGCAAAAAAAAAACAAAAGTGTTTTAAATTAGTCCTGGCAAATTTAAAGTTTTATTATAAAAACATCTATCAATGAATTGTAACACGATATATCAATACAATTCACATATTTCATTCGCATTAAATAGCATCTATATAAGGCTGAAATTAAAACTTTACATAGCGATGATTAATGTTAAGCAGACCCGTTGTTCCGTATTCGTATAATATATTCTAACAAAAAATAACAAACCTGGCTTTTTTCACTTAGCATGTTTCACAATGGGGCATTCGATATATTAATAACTTTGTTGTTATTTATTTCTAAAACGATACTTCTTGTAATTTGGCTTCCTAAAAATACGAACTACCAATGTAATTAAATTCTCAGAAACTTATTAATGAAGATCATGTGACATGCCCAAATACACAATAAGTTTTCTAAACAAACAAAACAATTTTTTATTGGAAATCACAACAAAATTTATTAAAATTTTAGTACAATTACTAAAATGAAAAAAAATCGTTGGCCACAAAATGACTAGTGTATCATACAAAACAATGCTTGCTAGTGCGTTTGTAAAAGTATAAATTACTGTGTGTATATCAAAGATGTTTTCAGCGGCGCCTAAAAATAGGCAATTACTAATATAGACTGTAATAACCTCTACTCAACTATGAACAATTTAACACACAACATTAAAAACGAGAAAACGAGCATTTACAAAGTGTTTATTTTTTTTTTTTGGTTATTACTAAAGCAAAAGTTAAAGCCACACCGGAAAGCAAAAAATTAAAAAGAAGAATCACATGCATCATGCAGCAGCAATGCCACTGAAGCGGCAAAATTCAACACAACTGAAAATTTCAAATACACTACAGAAACCTTTACACATCTATTTGTATATATGTATATACACTCACAAATTTTCATTAATAAACATACAACCAACAAATAACTCGGTTTCTAGTTCGCATGTAAGTATGTGTAGGAAGGCTAAGATCAGTTGTGTGCTATAGAATGGCTGGCTTGGTGGCAGGGATGGATGGTGAGAGAAAAGTCTACTCTAGTACCTACATTTAGTATTAATAAGCAAACAACAAACAAGTCATAGCTGCATAAAAAAACTCAAACACACATCTTAAACATGTAAAAGTTTTTAGCTATATTTGAAAATTGTGCAGTCTTATTTGGGGAACGGCAACGCAGCAGTTTTGTTTGTATTTCCTTTTTATTTTTTTTTTCGTTTTTGTTGAAAATTGAAACCACAACGATGTTTGCCATTACTGTTTGCTAAGAGTGTAAAATTTATATTTCAGTGCAATTATATAAACCAGCTGATGCATGTTGAAATTCTGCATAACGAGCTGTGCTAGCAAAAGAACCATAAGTGAATAACGTTAGTCAATAAAGGTTATAAAGGGAAAAACTCAAAATGCTAGAGCAGTGAAATAATTTTAATAACCAGCAAATTTCAATATTTTGAAATCTTAAACTATTTTGTTAGAAAATATTTTATAATATATTATTATTTAAGAAAAAGATGACAAATACCTGAACTCATCTTTTTGCTATGTGGATCACAAATTTACTTAAAATACCCAATTCCCTACATGGCAGCTGGAACGTATAATCCTTCTTTTGAAGGCACAGACCTCCTACTTAATTTATTAATACCTCTTCGTGCAACTTAAACTATAAAATAAAAAATATTTAACATAGTAATGAAAAAACATATAAACTTTCTGCATCATGCTGTTCCTACAAGGCCTGCTTGGTATTTAGTCTGTCAGCCAGCCAGCCTTCCTTTCCTAGTAATAGAGAAAATGAAATGATAAACATTAGTATAACAAACATACCGGAGAATATATAAAGACAGGCAAACTGAGTTTATTTTCAGGCACATTTCCCCACACATCATGCAGTCAAATATGTCAAGATACACACGTTAAAAGTGTTTGTAAAGTATACTTTCTTCTTGGTTTGTAATATGGCAGGAAGTACGCTTGTTACCAATTAAGCTAATCCGTCAGATAATTAGAAATGTTGCTTGTGTGTTTTGCAAAATAAAATAAGAAAGAAAAAATATATATATTAACAACTACAGCTTCATGTGAAACTCTAGTGCTCGATTCTTCAACAGCTTAAAATTTGTCTTCATCATATATATATAAACATACTTTGCAGTCAAGTATTTGGCTGAGTGTATGTAAAAAAAAAACTTGTAGCGAAAGGTTTTCCCATCTAAACTGCAGCATACTATTGGGAGTATTTTATGATATATATAAAAGTATGGCTCCCTAAAGCCCGGTAGTGAGTTCTTAAGGAATTTCACGTTTGTAAATTTACATTTATTTCTACACAAATTCATTTATTTTTCAATTAAAAACACAAAAACACTAAAAATTATTTACAATTTGACGAAAATTAGAAATGCCAAAAATTACGTGACCAAACAATTGTTTGAACATTAATTTTTGTTTCAATTGACAGAGAAACGTATCCACTTATATTTATAAATTCTTAAGATTGGCAAAAAATTTCAAAAATTTTGTATATTTTTCTTTTGAAACTCCTTACAAGCAAATGAAAATTTCTTTATGAAATTTACCAACCTGAATTTCCGTAATTTTTTTACATATAAATTGTACAAAACTTGATGATTTAAGCAAAAGAGGTTTGAGTAAAGAACCATTGCATACCTTGCGGGTTTAAAAAAGCCCTGCTTTAATTTTATAAGTATTTTATATAGTACAAACATATTTTATATTTTATATAACAGATGCTTAAATTCAATTGAAAATTTTATTCAGGAATAATTTCTTAATCGGGCTTACATTAAGTATTTTCAATCCTTTTCTAAATAAGAGAGGGAAAATTAAACTATAGTGTCCCTAGGGATATAAAAAAGCATTAACTATGCGAATACATAATCATATTTTAAATAGATTTTGAGAAAATAACCATTACATACTTTCCGGTTCTTATAAATGCCTTGCATTAATTATGAGAAAACTTAAGAATATTTTATAATCTAAGGCTTATACGGAGTACTTACAGAATTCCAGGTTCTCATGTTTATAAAAAAAATTTAGAAATTCAGGTTTGTAAGTTTCATAAAGAAATTTCCATTTGCTAGTACGGAATTTCAAAATAAAAGTAAAAAATTTTTTTAAATTGTTTGCCAATCGTAGGAATGTTATATATATATAGAGAATTTTATCAGTTAACTGAAACAAGAATTAATGTTCAAATATTTATTTGGTCACGGAATTTTTTAAATTTTTAAAATTTCATCACATTGTAATTAATTTTTAGTGTTTTAAATAAATTTGTTTGCATGCAAACATAATTCTACACAAAAAGCTATAGGAATATTTTTCTGTGCAGAAATAAATGTAAATTTACAAACGTGAAATTCCAAAAGAATTCTGTACCGGGCTTTAATGCGCGAATAAGGATTCGTATTTTTAACAAAGTTTGAGAAAAACAATTGCATACTTTCTGGCTTTTACAACTTACGGATATTTGATTTAATTTATATAAAAATTTAATTAAAATAGAATTAATTATAATCAGCAATAGTGTCTTAATCGGGCCTCTATTCAGTATTTGAAATTCTTATAAGACGAAATATTTTTTTTTAATTTATATGTATGATTTTCTTAGCAAGAATAGAAAAATTACAACAGACTTTAATTGAAGGAAATGTCGAAATTTTTCTGTGCTGCAACATATTTTATCAGCACCTATGTCTATCTGTTAACTATCAGCTATTTAATATGAATTTTATATTATTAAAATAAAAATATTTTTTCTTTGTGTGTAACGAAGGCCTTCAGTACATCACTGCAGTTTACATATGCTTACATTAGTAAAATACTTGTAACGAAGTATGAAGGTATGAAAGTTGCATACATTTCTTTCTCCTCTAATATATCACGTGACACATGATTTTCTTAATAAATACAGACATGCACAAGCATGTGCATTGGGGCGTAAATACACATGCACGCACACACCCACACACATAGAGTCCCACACCTAGCCATCGTAAGCACTAACAAAAGAATGCTCTACAAACAGAATTTCGCCAATTTGCACTCATATTCAAACGCAGTTACGCCACTTTTACCAAATTGTAAAATTTTATAAACCTTTTAACACATGAACGCTGCATTAAGTGCATAGAACCATATTGCCAGCACGCTCTAACAAGCACTTTAGAGTAGAAATTTTTAGTTTCATATATTTTTCTCTTTAATGTTACGTCTCTTATTCTGCTGCGGTGTAAGGCATTATGTAATTTTGTGCATTTACTTTAATATTTTTATTTTATAGAAAAATTATTAATTTGACTGTGGCATCAAACTTATAAACAGATACGAGTACATACAAACGTACAGCCAATTTTTCATTTTATTCATTATCTTTACGTTTATTTTTTTTTGCGTGAATGCTGACAGCTTGTTAGTGGTGGCGGTATTTTCACTGTTTTTTCGCATTTCTAGTTTTTCAACTTATGTACTTATATCGGTGGTCACAAGCAATAACAGCGTAAGTCGAAAACCATAGTTTTGAAATAAAGTTTTTTTTTTAAATGGGCAAATTTATATAATTTTGTCTTAAAGTAAAGATTACTGCATAAACAAATGCACCCAAAACTTTAGATTCTATGGCAAGGCAATTTTTAATATAGTTTGACGCTTAATTAAAAATTTATTAAACTTTTTTAAAACGTGGGTCATTATTGCTTTTATTATATGTTTATAAAAAACTTCTCGTTACTCCGTCCATATTTGTGCAACACCATATTATGCAAATATACTTTGCATTAATATGTTTAATAAATAAATAAATAAATAAATAAAAAACTTCTTTAGCTTCGATTGCGAAATTTCGAAGTATAGTAAGCTCGGATTTATTTTAGGACTACTTATGTTGTTATCGCTTTTAAGCAAAGATATATATGTATCGCTCATTTACTCAAACAACATCATAACTCAAAAAAGTAGTTCTCCAGAAAACTAAATTTATCTCTCAAGAGCTGAGTTAATCAAAAATGTTGATGAAATTTTTACATAATATGAATAACGGTATAGGGATTAAATTTGCTTCAAATACTCAAAAAATCCAGTTTTTTGAGTTATGACGTTCTGTGTTAATTTTTTAATAAGCAAGTAGTAATAACTATTAAAAATTTTTGTGCTTAAAACCCACAAAACTTTATTAGATCTCAAAATTACTCATATGAAATTATTTATAATTGGTTTTATTTTTCGCAATATTATGAGATATTAAAGGATATTATTGTATTTTATTTTAATATATATTAATTTTTTTTAGCATGAGTGTGCATATGGAAACTATTTATGTTCCTGGTTTTAACGATCTAAAACAAAATTAAAATAAAATAGATTCAAGCTGATAAAAGTCAGCGTATGTATCAATAGTAAAGTAAGAAAATAAAAAAAGAATATTATTGAGTTCTTGTTTCATCTTTGATGTAAATTGAACTTCTCATATGCTTAAATGAAATGCTAAGATAATATCGCTAGTTATTCTAAGAAATTTTTGGGTAAAGGTTCCCGATGATAATGCCCACTATTTTCGGGAACATTTATTGTTGAATGTCATCAATAATTTCACGAATTACGAGTATAAAAATTATATTGCCAGTTGTAACTTAGCGACTATTGATTTTTTTTTTCAAAATGAAGAATCATGTTGAATAAAATTTATTTTCAGTTGAAATAATTTGAGTAAATTTTAATGTAGTAATTTAATTTTATTAATTATTTAACTATTATAATTTTAGGTATTGTAATCAGAAAAATTCTTGTATAATAAAGTTGGCTTCCTCAACCAAGATCTTAACTCGAATTCATCGCGTAGTATTCAACCCTGTAACTGCTACAGCCACAACAACGTTAAATATTCTTTATGTACACATTTTTTATACCATCACGAATAAGACTTTAATTTAACATTATTTAATATATCATTTAACATAAAATTAATTTCATTTAAAGGTTATCATTAAAAAACACACGCAAACTGCGAACTTAAACAACATACTATTTCTTGAAATTTGGAAAACCTACACTCAAAAAAAATTAGCTAAATCTTAGTAAATTTTTCTAAATTTGAGTAAAAAAAGTTCTCATGGCACCTTAACTGTTTTTTACTTGAAACCAGTAAAATATTTACTAAATTTCTAGTTCATTTTGAACTAGTTTATAATAAAACTAAGTAAATATTTCTCATAAAATTCGGAGCTTTGCAAAAAATATTTTTTTTTCTTTGATTTCAAGTTTAGTAATTTTTCCAAAGTTTTTTGTGTCTTCAATTCTGGTACTTATTTTTATTTTTATATTATTCTATACTACATGATATGTTAATTAATTAAATCATCATACAAATATACATATTAATCCTTTGACAGCAGACAAGTATTGAACCAGTAACCTTCGGACAGATATGCCATCAGCAATCTAATCAGATTCTTATCAGGGAAGCCTGAATAAACATTAAAATCATTGAGTTTTATAATTTTATTTTACTCACAAATAAGTTTATTTCAAGTTCAAATATTCTTGGAAAATGTCAAAAATTTACTTATATTTTTCTTATAAACAATACATGGCATAATTCAAAGAACATATACTTTGAACTGGTAAATATTTTTCTTAAATTTGGAATACCTCCTAACATACTTTAACTTATTCAAATTTCATGAACTAAGCAGGTGTTAGTCAATTCTTAATTTTTTTTTAACGAATTTGACTGATCCTTAGTATACAATTCCCCTAAGCTTATAAACATTTTCCTATTTTAAGTAAATATTCTGTTTACGTCAGTAAATATTTCTTTAAATGTAAGACATTTTTTGTGTATTTTTATAAACCATCTTTAAAGATATGAACTATTTATTTTTTACTCATATTAAGTAATTTTTACTGGATTTTTGCAGAAGTTTATTTAGACTTAGAAACATTTACTCAAACGTAGAATTTTTTTAAGCTATTGATTACATATGATAATCCCTAAAGTATGCTATTGATTTCCTTAAAATACAATATTGCTAGAACAGATTTTTACATGTAGGAAAACACGATAAAGGTATTCACGTCAAAAGTTGCTCTGGGGCAAAAAGCAAAATTGCAAAATTTTAAAAAAAATATAACAACAACCACATAGAAAATTATTTAGCAAAAATGATGCAAGATTGTCAGGGTCTAAGAAAGTGCAAGATTACCAGGGTAAATTTTGCAAAGTTGTGCAACTTTTTATGGCATTGCCAATCGAAAAAAATGTGCAAAAAGTACTTAAAAATCAACCATACATCAAATTACAACGCAAAAATAAATAAATATATTTCTTTTAAATTAAAAAAACAAGTGGTTGAAGATGTTTTCGGTACAAATAAAGTAATTTAAAAACTATAATTTTTTTAAAAATTCTTAGCTAGAAATTGTAAAGAAATCTTTAAATTTGATTCTAAGATCACAAATACATAATTTTGCTTTATTCAAAAGACCTATGTATGGCTTAAATTGTTATTAGAATTTGGTTAAATAATACCAATATTATTAATATTGATATTTTTATTAGTCAATTAATTACAAAATTAATCAGCAAAGATCCAACTCTTTGTTTCAGCATTTAAACAAACTCTTTTAACAATTAAGAATCATGCGAGTACAATATATCATTGCACATATTGTGTTGCTTTATAGACAACTAAACAAAATGGGTTGCTCACGTCAGAGAGTGCAATTATGCTTTTTTGCACAGTTGCAAGAGTTGACGTGAATACCTTTAATGTGGCGTACTTAAGAGCAATCGTGGTTGACAAAAAATTATAAACACAAACAAATAGAAAATTCATAGGTTTTTTATTTAAAAAAATAAATTTGCATAAGTTGATAAAAAAAAATGCTAGGCAATAGCTTTACCGCGTCAGTCTCCGAGTGCCATACATTTATTTAAATTAAGATGCGTTTTGGTAAACTTTTGTGATCTCATTTTCTTCTCCAGTCCTACTATTGGCGAATGAAAAATGTTGTATAAAACTAATTTCAGGAAAACAAAACAATAGTTTAGGATTATTATTAGTCCATTAAAAAATATTAAACATAAAATTTTTATTTTTATCACTCAGTGATATTACAAAATCCATTAGAAACATTGATCAAATATTTAAAAAAAAATCTTAATTTTAAAATCACTAAAAAGCAAATAATGTAGTCAAACTCACAATTTTAGTTCATTCATTACATTTACCTTCTAAAAAAAGGGTAGGAACCGTTTTCTTCTTTTTATTTTTGTACCCTGGTTTAAAGTATTTTTGTTTAATTGGCACCGTTAAGCAAAGTGGTGAAAGCCTTAGGGTATGGGATTGCATTACCTGGAAAAGGTTTTTGTCCAATCTAATGAAGAACTGACAACATATTTTATAATAATATTCCTTGAAGATTAACATCAAATTTAAATTATATAAATAAATTATTTACAGCTGTCTTATAAACATTGTTAAAATTGTATTAAAGATTCCTGAAACACAACATATTTAAAACACTTCACTGAACTTAAATAAAATTAAGCTCCTCATGATATTTTTCATACACACACACGTTTTAACTTGGCCAACCAACAATTTTTGAACTTCTGTTGCAATTAAATACAAAAGAATCTGTGAAATTTAATTTATAACGACAACCTTAAAAGTCCAGTAAACAAGTTACTCGATGGCAATTTAAAAATTATTTAAGCCACACAGACAACATAAATACAATAAAAAAAAGAAATTCAGAAAAAAAGGTTAAAAAGGTAAAAGATAAAATACGTTAACAATTTGATTAAAACTTCAAGTAGCGCAGATAATTTCTTTTTATTTTTATTTTTATTTTTATTTTCCCTCCTACCAATTGTAAATAACAACAACAAATACCAAGGACCTGAGTTAAATCAACAGAAATCACATGAAATGTACTCGTAAAAGCAGCTGTGGCAGAGCAGAGCCATAAATCACTGGTTAAAATTTTGCCATAAATTAAGGCCAATACATACAATTCTATTAAATAAATAAACTTACTTTCGCAGTTGGCGTAAAAAGACTTTTTAATTTGTTTTAATTCGGCGAAGCCATCAAGTAGATGTGGAATATGAAAATTTGGAAAATGCATGTGTACAACAGCAGAAGGATTTTAATTAAAATCCTACTTTAAACTGTTTAATGTTAAAAGAAATTTTAAGTGAAAAATATTAAAGCTCTTTCCATTTTATGAAGTAGATTGAGTTAAAAGATTCTTCATATGAATAATAGAAAGCATGAAGGGGAAATAACGATTAAATAGTACTTAAAATTTTTTTTAATATAAAAATCTTTACAGCACACACAATTTTCTTGGAAATAGGTAATTAACAAATATGATTATAAAAGGTAATTTTTTAAGCATATTAACATTAAAAATTTCATTATTATTAAGAATATCTTAACATTAACAATTGAGTTAGTCATTAAAAAACGTGAGCCATGGTAATTTTCTATACATAAAATTTTTGAGCGCGTGGACTAAAGCTAGAACCGATATTATTTTTACTGCGAAGTTATGAGTATACTGCATCATGCCATTTATATTTAAGCTTATTATTTAAAATAAGAGCAAACTCTAAGCTTTGAATGCATTCATAGTCAAGTTGAACTATCATTTATTGAAAAAAAACTAAAGGGACAAGAGTACTTTAACTTCAAACCACATAGTTAAAAATTTAGAGCAAAACTAAGTAGCCAAGTGTATATTTATTGCATGTTCAAATGTTGGCCTCAAATTGCACATACCCACACACACACATATACATACACACATGCAACACAAACAAGCACACACTCAAACCAAATTAAGAACTACAACACTTAACAATTTGGCCTTAGAGAAAATGAAGCTACTTAAGAGCTTTAAAAGTTGTGTATTTCTAAAAGTAAACATAAAAAGCAAAAAATAATTGTTTTTAATACTGAACTTGAAAAATGCAATGTACATACATATAAAACATAATTATGCACACACACACATATATATATTTATAGTGCAAATAAATTAAGCTTTTAAGCAAAATGCGTTAAAGAAGTAAATAATTAAAATAAAATAATATTTAAAACCTGGTTCGAAGTTCAAACAAACTGGTTTTTATACAAACCGTATGTAAAAATAAATCCATACTCTTATCGTATTTGAAAATTTCAAGATTTTGGCCTCTTGCTGTTTCCAAGATACAGCAACTTTTCAAAATTATATAGTTAGAATAACATTAACTGATAGAAGATCCTTTAGTTTAATTCTTTTAAATTTTAGTGCTAATTCTTGTAGTCTGTATAAAAATACATACAATTGTATGTATATTACATTCGATTTTAAGATTTTTCGGTACTAATTTTGGAACACCCTTTAATTTTTAACTTTCATGTTGTAGCTGCCAAGGCTTTTAGATACTCTGTCCAAATTTCAGGTACGTAGCTCTTACGGTTCTTAGCCTGTGACGGACAGACGGACAGCGTAGCTAAAACAATAGGTTTCGTTTTCACCTTTGGTGTACGGAACCCTAAAAAATTACGGAAACTCAGGTTGGCTAATTTCATAAAGAAACTTCTATTTTCTAGTACGGACTTCCAAAAGAAAAATACACGAATTTTTTAAATTTGTTGCCTACCTTAGGGATTTTATAAATATAAGTGAAGAATATTTTCAGTTAAAGCCCAGTACGAAGTTTGTATGGAATTTCACGTTTGTAAATTTACATTTATTTCTACACGGAAAAAAAATCATGTAGATTTTTGCGTAGAATTATGTTTGCATATTTTTCAATTTACATATTACATACATACGTAAATATTATTTCTTATAAACTTTATATGAGTTGCAATCAAAAATTTTTGCATAACAATTTGCAATTGGTGGTATTTTTTGTATGTAGTGGTTTTTATTAACTAAAACAAGAGCAACACACTGTGTTTTTTATTCTCTAATAAAGGCTTTATTTATTAGCTGTTTTTAATGACTATAAAATGGACAAAGAGAGCCTAATTTTATGATGGGTATAAATTTTTTCATTCAAAAGTATATATAAAAATAAATATCAGTTATCAGGGAGCCTGTTAGGCTCTCAGTGGGAAGGACGTGGGTTTGATTTCCATTAAAAGTACAGGTGAAGTATAAAGGTTCTTATTAATAAGCTTGTCAAAACAACTAACTATATAATTTTAAAGTACATTGTATTATATGTATTTAATAAATATATAAAAAATAATAATTTTGCCAAGAAAAAAAAAAAAAAACAACTTCAATGCAAATAAAATATATGGGACCAAACAGGAAGTAAGCTCTTTTAAACCAAAATAATTTTGAAAACATGTGGGTTAAGAAAAAGTACATGAAACTTAAAATTAAATTTTAATGGTCATAACTCCCACCATATTCTTACATGCAAAATTATATAATATTCAGAGCTCATGGTATGTGCTAAGTTATGTAAAAATCGGTCAAGTAGAACCACGTCAAATAAAATATTAAATTTTAATGGGTGTAAGTAACTCCTCCCAATTTTTTAAATGAAAGATTGTGTCTATTTTAGAGCTCAAGGTATGTGGTTAGTTTCATAAAAATTGGTTAAAAAGAAACCACGTGAAATATAAAAATAAATTTTAATAGGCGTAGCCACTCCTATTTATTGAACTTTAGAAATTTGTAATAACAAGAACCAAAAGTGTTTGATAGGTTTCACAATCAAATAAGAACAATATCTTAGAGTCAAATTAAAAATTTGTGGGGTGTCCCTGCCTACTTTTTTTACATTATAAACAATTTAAAGCGAAGGATAGGTATGCCTCTGATATAAAAAAAGAGGTTTTACAATCAGTTTAAAAAGAACCCAACTATGAAGTAGCAATATCAAAGAAAAAAAAACAAGTAACAGTGCTATATTCGGCTGTGCCGAATCTTATATACCCTTTACCAAAGTGCGTTTATGTAGTATAGAGGTACATACATATATAAGCACAAAGATATGTAGATACTAGTGATTCATGAATATTCGTATTCGAATTGTCGAATCCTCGGTCACTTTCAGGCGAATACGAATGTATTTTGGGATAGGAAAGTCGACCAAGCGATATCCGTCTGTCCGTCTGTACAGACAGACATCGCTAGTTCATCTGCCCCATGCATAAGGATCCAGAATATATATACGTTATGTGTAGCTTATTAATATTGTAGAAATTACACACGGAATGACAAACCTATATATACCATTTTACCATTTTTTGGTAATAATAATAATACTGCACTCAGGGAAAAGTTCAACTTAAAAATAAGAACGCGTTACATTAATTCAATAATTTTCAGTACAATAGAAAATGTATGTTGACATACTTAAATATAAATAAAATTAATATTTTAATACTGTAAATTAATACTTTTTCATATTGAAATAAGAAATTTTAACATTACTAGACTTTCGTTATTATTTTTATTAATTCAATATGGTTTTTTATGCATTCTAAGCTGTTTTTCTCTGGATATGAGGAATTTATAAGATCCTCTTTTTTTAAAGTTGATTAAGAAATCGAAAAAAATATCAATAAAATTGTTTTGGTTTTGCATAGAAATGAACAAGTAAAAAAATATTACAAACATAAACAGTCAGTAAACCATGCGCTATGTCAGAAATAGGCAATTGTTGATCCATTTGTGATAAAACAATAAACCAAGCTTCACACACATCAAGCAACAGCTATCAAAAATTGTAAATATTGCCAGCAGTAATAATAACTATAATTGCATAACTTTCAGAAATTATTTAATATACCAAATTAATTTAATTTTTATGAAAAATTTAGGGCCTGTTTCTCTAAATGCGAACGATAAATTCGTTCGAACATTTATATTAAAAACAAAAACAAAAAACTGAAATTTGTTTTTGTTTCCAATACTAATATTCGATCGAATATATCGTTCGCATTTAGAGAAACAGGCCCTTACACTACTTAATACTTAAATGAAATTATGTACAAGATTTCTTTTAATCAAGCCTTTTTCTAAAAGTCCTTGAAACAAACTTCCATTACTGTGAAATATAAAAGCTAAAAACTTTTTTTATTTGATTGTTAGTAAAATTTCCCTTAAACTTTTTCCTTATTTGAAGAAAGCGTGATTTATTTTCAACTGACTCTGCTTTACAAAAATTATTGACTTCTTAACAATTGAAAAAAATATATATATATTTTAACTGTACAAAATTCAATAAAACTTCTGCTAAAATACTCGCAAAACAAAAATAAAACAATGAATTCAACGATGCGATAATCTTTTAAAAATAAAACAAAACATTGTTAGAAATCTTGTTTGTGCCATACAATTTTGCTTGTTTTTGATTTTTGTTTTCTCCAAACGCCAGCAACTACCACAATGATGTCCTTTTTGCCAAAAGGACCAAAATGGCCATGGAAAACACTTGTAACGTAGCTTTTTTTCTCCTCGTGCCAAATACTTGCTGTAAAATTAATGTAATACAAGTAAAAAGGTTGTAAAATGTTCTCTTGTTGTAAATTTTATTTTTCGCTGCTCAAGTTTTAAAGTTTGCTAAGCATAGTAGAGAATTATCGAAGTGGAAAACTAAATCTGCAGGATTTAAGCGTCTTAACAATTGCAGCTTAACAAACTAACAAAAACAAAAAATAAAACAAGACAAAATAAAACAGTAAATATGTATATAGAAGTAAGTACTGACATAAAGTAAAAGCATAAAAGTAAGATATAATAGTTAAAGACTTACACAAATAATTCTTTTTTTCTCATTTGTTTCTCGGGCTATTATTACAAAAGATTTGCCAGCTAAAAGTGATAGGATGGATGTTAGTGAATTGTTCAGTGAACAAATTTTGATAAGAATTGTTGTAGCGTTTCTGTGCAAGTTATAAAATATGAAATAAAAATTTAAGAAGACAACAAAAGGTAACTGACCATAGTGTAGATTTAAAAATATATTTTATTTTAAGCAAATTTAAAAGACCCATTGATGTGTATGGATTATATATAAGTTTATATTTCATCAGAAATGCTTGTATATGATTTATTTTTTTTATGGCTGTTCAGAAGAACTTGAAGTATATTTTTGTCAATATCCTGTATTTAAAAAAAAATTATCTAGATTCTGGTTGAGTGCCTTAAAGAAGAGAGTAGCTACGTTAACCAACAGCCTGTGTGGTTAAGCTTAGAAATGTTGTGTATAATAAATATATGTTTATTAAGGAAAATATATGCTAAAGTGTATATTAAAGTTATCCCCATCAATCGGCAAAAACTTTTACGAAAGACAAAAATTAAATTTTAAAATTTTTAATATATTTTTCTTTTTTATGTAACTGTGCGACAGGTTGAACGTTCTCAATATCGTAGGATAGGCCCTTAATATATCAATTCCTAAAAGTTTTAAACAATTTTTAGGTCACGTTTTTAGGAATAATTCCATCTAAATAAGCTCAAAGAATTGCCCAAAAAAAATCTTCATATTAACGCAATAGACTTACGGCCTATCCAACGATGTTACCAGTAAATGTTCAATCCAATATTTACATTGAAAACAACAACAAATTTTCTAATGTTATTGAATTTGGCAATACAAGTTGTCGATTGAACGTTTGCTGGTGACAGGCCGTTAAAGTTGCATTATTTTCTTCGTAGCAAGGTAAATTAATATCAAGACTCAATTCATTTCAGATTGTTTTATACATTAAAGTATAAAACATACACTACGAGTATAATAAAGGTATTTTATACTTTTTAACAAAAGAAAAATTTCCCAAATACTTAAGCTAAGTACATGGTATTAAAAAATTCGATATAAATCTCATAAATTCCTACAATCCGTTTCGTCTTTTACAGCTAATTCTCAGTTTGCGTGCAGATTTTTCTTTGAAGTGAAACAACAAAAAAAAAACCAAAAACACAGGCAAAGAAACTAACACAATAAAGAAAATTCATTTGAATACACAATGAAAACGAATCCTTATGTTTCCATAACTTATCATTTTAATATGAAACTGCGGCAAAATTGTGCAAAAATATGAGCAGAAAAATCAACATAAAAAGCAGAATACATGAAAACTTAAAACACGCGCTATTGTGCGATTAAGCACAAAAAAAATGCGTGTTAAGGCAACATTTGCTGACACAAGCCAAAAAACAAACACAAATAGCTACAAATGACAAACGACATGCATGAAATTAGAGAAAACATTTAAGTACGAGGATATGGTTTGTGAATCGAGAGTACAACAGAAAATTTTAGCACTAAGTAATGTTAAAAAAGAGAAGACTTTACCACAAAATTGTGTTAAAAAATAAAAAAAAATTATATTGAGTGAGAAATTTTTAGATATTTTAATTGAACTGTAGTGAATTTTAATCAGAAATAATTCATAATATGTTCACTTGGCAATCACTGTTCACTTGGCCATCACAGTTTCAGAATGCTGGAAATCCAAGTAAAAACTGTAGAATGCAACAACAAGTAACATAGACCACTACAATAATACTTACATGCATGTACCGATGGTACATCGAATAAGTAAAAATAATTAATGTGATGATCGTAAAAAGATAAGTAAGAATAGTTAAACATACTGAGGTAGAGTAAAATAATTTCGTGCTAACCTAAATAGAAAAATGAAAAATTGGAAAAAACAGAAAATTAATAGTGATACTTATAAATGTGTTTACCAAAGGTAAATCAATTGTATACACAACAATCGTTTCTCATATTCCGTTCATTGTACATTTAAGTTAAATAGCTGATATTAATAAGAATCTCTACCCAAGTAGATAGACTAGGGTGCTGATGAAGTGCGTGGCTGCACAGAAAAGTATCGGTATTTCCCCCAGCTTAAAGTCTAAGTTTAATTTTTCTTCTCTTCTTTAGAAACTCACATTAATTAATAAAAATATTTCATTCAATAAGAATTGAAATTACTGAACTTGAGCCTAACTATGAATTATTTCTGATTAAAATTATTATTAAATTATATTATAAAGAAGAAAAACTTTAACCAAAAATTAATTCTATAATAAAAATATATATTCAAATAAATAAAATTGATCTTAACAATGGTCATATATTCTGGCTTCCGAAACGTTTTCACAAAGTTTCTTTTTGACTTCGCATATACAATCACATGCTACAGCCATTTAGAAACCACAAGTCAATATCATGTGTTCTAGCATTAAAATTTAGAAAAAAAGGACAATTTCAAAGACTTTAAGCTGTAACGAACTACTTAAATTTTACCATGGCAATGACTTTTTTAAAGTCAAACATCTTTTTTGTCCATTTATGTAAATAAACCAGCATGTTACTTAAATAAAACAACATGCTAAATTATGAAATAACAAACAACATCAAACAGCATAGCTGTTTTGCCGCAATAACAACAGCAGCATGTTTAAAGTGTTTTGCTCTTATTTTTTTTAAAATGCCAGAGTACACACACATGTTTATTTTTGCACAAGTTGTTTTATGTTAGTTATTCTTAATCGCTAAATTATTCTAAAGTTTGTCATATTTAAATTTTTATTTCTATCCCTTTTTTTGTAAAAGCGGGCGTAATTGTATAGTTTGTACTTAAAAAAGAAAAGCATTATTTCAGAATTATGTCTTTTAAAAACTTGATTAACCAAATTTTCCAATTTAAGACAACAACAAAAATAAACAGCTTTATTTATAAAAATTGTTAAGGCTTTAGAAAGTGTTCTTAAAACAAATTTTCCTGCATAGTCTTATTGGTTTTTGATTTAAGCATATGAATTTTCAAATTGAAATTTCATTTCGTTTCATTGGATCACCCGGTGGTGAAAAGTAGACCACTTGAAACCTAGTCTGTTTTTATTTATTACAAGCGTATGTGTACAAAACAAAAACAAAGAAGAAAGTTGTGCTTTTTTCAAGCAAATTGAAATCTCTTTTTATTGCTTTTGAGTAAAGAAATTTTAAAAAATATTTACATTGTGCTCATCTAGACAAAAATACCTTTCAAACCCATGTATGTTTCACCAATATTGGTGGACGACACGATACTTAAAAGTGTACGACAAAAAAATGTGTGGCGTATTTATATATAAGATGACGTATACTTGATTTTAATTACATTATGATAATATATATTACTCATACGCAGTAGACATTAATGTCCTGCAAAAGACCATTTATAATACCTTTCAAGACATGAGAGATTTTTCAAATGCTTTACTACAGCGAAATATTGTAAAAAAACGCTAAAGAACAATATTTGAAAGGATATTTGCGAATACGAATACCAATATTACATATATGTATGTGAAATTTATATTATACGCCTGCAATATGAAAATTTTTTTTGAAAAAGGACTAACTAAATTAAAACTACCCGAAAATTAAAATTTTAAATCATAGTCTTTAAACAATATTTGAATATGATACAAAATACAAATTTCTATAAAAAATTTAACAAATTTGTACGAACTAATATTTTTAGCCATATATTTAAATTTCGTTTAGGATTTATGCATTTATTTATTAAATTTGTTAAAAAAAAATTGTGTTCGCATTCGCCTGAATTTGGCGCTTTGTAAGGTCTGAATTCCACTCGTTAGTGCCTCAGCGGAGATTTTTTTCCAACAATTTGGGTAATTACCTTGTGGGCCATACAGATTAAAGTAATACCACGCCAATTATTTGGGTTCGTAAGATATATCTGCCTTGAAATAATAATTATTATGCCTTCCATCAATTGGTCAGGCAGAATTCCACTTTCTCAAAAGGTGCAGATTATAGGGTGGATAATTTTGGAGCTTGTATAAGAGTCTTCTTTTAGTAATTCAGCAGAGACTCCGTTTACTCCTAGCAACTTAATTGTTTTAATAATTTACTATTTAATAACGATAGATTTTTCTCTTGTTGAAGATGGTCATTCCTGGTAAGCGACAGATAACTTACGGCCTGAAAGATATCCTTCCGGTTTTTGCAAGCACAAACCAGTTATAAAAAATTGGTCTTCCTTCTTACCAGCCAATATTATACATATTCAACTAAAAATTTAAAATAAAAATTATTTTGCCAAAAAAGTGATAGCCTTTGAACTAAAACCACTTGCATGTGCTTTAATTAAAACTTATTTTTAAAGCATATTTGGAAAAAAAATTCTACCCTAAAGTACTCATAATCTATAGGCAAGTGCTTGTAAAGGGTAAAATCATGATGTGTTTTATTAAACCGAACATCAAAAATACCAATATAAAATCTCATTTATTTATTTCATTTATAGAATGGTTTTTCTAATTTAAGTTTTACTTATTGGTTGAAAAATTTTATAAAATATTAATGTTTTTGTTTTGCCGAATGAAAAAAATTAAAAAAATAAATAAATAAACAAATGATCAAAGCATAAGCGATGTGCCACAAAATAAAATGAATTCGATCGACAATACAACACAGTGGTCATAAATACAAAAATATTCAGAAATTTATTTTCCAAAAAAATTTCATTAAAGAAGTTATTTTAGGTTTTTTTTTTTAAATAAGTGCCAAACTGTTTTATTTTTAAAATTTTAATGCCTATTTTTTATACAGACGGATTTCCAATTTTTCTTTAGCGAATTGTAACTAATATTTTATTTATTTGTTTTTACATAAAAATAGAATTTTCATAGTTTTTATTTTTATAAAAACAGTATTTTTTCTGTATAAAAGAAGGTTTTGCATCTCAAAAATTAGTTTCAGCTTAATATCATTTTCTACAAAAAAAAATTGTGTAACCAAAAGAATATTTTTTTTCGATTAAAAATGCTTTCTAAGCTTTTTCTTTATAGAAAATTACGGCCGTATGTGTAAGCAAAAATTGGCATGAAGTTAGCATAAGTGTCAAAATTGAACATGATCTTAAAGAGCTTTGCGATGAAAGTTCACATTAAAAATCATGCTAGGACTTAGAGGTGGGTTAAAATTAGGTATGCTACTATTTTTAATGTCAAATTGTATGGAGGAACTCGTTAACTCATAATTCAATTTTGTCACTTATGCTAACTTCATGCCAATTTTTGCTTATATATAGGGCCGCTAGTTTCTTTAGTTATGCCAGCCATACACTACATAAGTTTCCTGCACAAGTCTGCCATTCTACAGAGTGTTTGTGTAGTATATGGAGTCGCTTGTACTATTTAAGTAGTGAACTGAGTTGATATCAAAACGATTTTGATATTTGCTCAAATTTGTAAAACTGGTAGTAGTTTTTTTACAAGTTCAAAACAAGAAATAAGCCCAGTAAAAATATTCTGGACAGAAAAAATATTCTGAAATGTTAGAATTATACAAAGAATTGCCTTAATTACGACGCATTAAAATAAAAACTGTACAGTTAACTTGTATAGTGTGTGTCACAAGCTTAGTTTACGCGCAGTAGCAGACTTGAGAGCTGAGCTTCAGTAGTGTATGGCTGGCATTAAAATTTAGTTTTTTTTCTATAAGTATTTGTATTAACCACTGTATTCTTTTACAATCTAGTTACTATTCGTTGTTTTTCGCTTTCGTTGGCTAAAACAAAAAAAAATTAAATTAAAATAAATAAAAAATTTCCAGTCATACATTTTCCAACTGTCTTCTATTTTATTGTGAGCGAAATTTATGCTTTTGAAAAATGTTTTGTTGTGCTAAAAGTCAATTAATTGCAACAAATTGGTAGAGTGGAATAAAATAAAATATTGTAAAATATTTATTTGCTGCTACATAAATAATGTGCTCGAATCACAACTTTTCATTCTCATACCTATATTTTTTCGTACTAATAAGGCTGCTCGTCCTAATCTCCTTGCCTTCCGTGTGTAGTGTGAGGTAATCGGATTTCACAAGACTTCAACAATTTATGTGTATGAGCATTGAGAGGCTTTGTGGGTTACTAGTTCATCGAGGGTGAAGTTATTCATGTTTATCTTTTCAAAGGTTATTTCTTTCTTTGTTACACCCCTCCCAACACCCCTCTCAGAGAAAAAAACACACCTTTCCTTATGTTTTCTTCAATTATTTCCACTAAGCTTCGTGTTGACTCTTGTTTCTTTTTATGTTTGCAAGTAAAAACGACTTTTCATTTTCATCAAAGATTTATTGTATTGTTTTAGTATTTTGTTTTGAAGGCGTAATAAATTGTAATTACCTGGTTGGGTCTGTTTCAGTACCGCAAGAGCAGCGATTTTTGTTTATTTTTATATGGGGAATAAAAAATATGTAAGTGCGGTTTATGGCTTTTAATTTATTTGAGTATTAATTTATAGTTGTAATTAGTTAAGGTGGATGGTTTAATTATGTCCTAGTTAATGACTCTAAGAAAAGAAGGCTTATGCTGCATATGAGTTTCAGTTGTAATAAAAAATTATCATCAGAAATTTTGTGAAAGAGAGGAGAGTATACTAAAAAGATTAGAAAGAGTTGGGCTTGAGTTTCAATGAAACAAGGCTAATTTGCAACTGTATGGTAAAATATTAACTTTAAATTAAATAATTACTTGCAAAAATATATCTAGTGAAAAATTAAACTTTAAAAAATAAACAACAAATATTGCTTCAAAGAAAGGAAAGATAATCTGGAAGAAAGTATTTTATTCGTTACATCCAATATTTTTTTAAATTTTAATATTTATGCAAATATCTTTCTATTATCAACGTAAGGTTTGCCAAAAAATCTCTTGTTATGGTATATTGTTTGTTAAAAGTGGAGCTGGTATTTGTTATGTTCTTGTCATAAGAGTTTACATTTTTAATCTTATCTTCCTTATTGCTTTTGTTTGCCTTCTATTAAATAAATAAAAATAAATACATAAGCAATAAATATACGACAACAGTATATCCATTTCCTTATTGCGGGTGTAATTTGGTTTTGCTTTATTTAAATTTTAAAATTTTATTTACTTTTACAGTATTCTCTTGTTGGTTCTGTTATTGCAGCTACTGCTATTGTCATTGTGGTTGATTCAATTGGCATTTAATTTGTAATTGTAGTGGAGTTAGTGGGATTTGTTAAAGGCACACCAAAAAACATTTACAACAATACTGATTTGTGTGCATATTAAAACAATTAACTCTCTGTTTTTGTGAAAAGAAAAAATTTTTGTTTGAAAATTTAAAGTGAACACAATTATTATTTTTTTTTATTGAACTATTAATTTTGGTCTCGATAGTTAAACAAAAATTTTAATTTATATTTTGGAAACAAGCAGTAAAATATATAACTGATATTTTATTTTAATGTATTTTTAGAGAAATTATAAAATTACTGTGTTTTAAAACTATTTTGCTATTTGAATACCAGATCCTTTTTATAAGTTAATGAAAGCAGGGTTTAAAAAACTTTTGCATAAAAAGTGTTTGAATTACAGTTTTCTTAAAAAATAAGGCAGATTGCATTTAAAAAAAATATTGCAGAGAAACAAGTAATATTATATCGTTGTAATTAATGATACGAATAATTTATTTAAATAATAAGATAAAAAGGTCTCTTCTGAATACAAAATGAACCCAAATGGTTTTCCAGGTGGAGTTGCGTTAAAGCAGCATCATTCCTAAGCTTTCCTAATTTAAACATAACAATCTAAAATAAAGGCAATTAAAAACTTACAATAAATTATATATTATATAATTTTTTTGTATTAAAAATCAATTTCAATAATCATTCATAAGGAGGCTGTAAAGGACATTAATTTTTAAAAAAATATTTAAAACAACAACATGTTTACAGAAATCATGCTAGAGAGATAGAATATTTTTCTTTAAATTGGTCAAAGTTTAATTTAATATTTAATACTTCTAATCAGAGTTCACAATAATTGGTCTCTCTCGTGCTTGTTGTCAGAAAAAAAACTCATCCACTGACACAATGCAACGCTATCACAAAAAAGCTCCCAAACTTTGTTCTTCTTTGGGTTGCTCTTCGCTCAACAAACGACCTTTTTTGTTCGATAGCCTTGCTCATGTGCTCACTCGAGACGTTTTATTTCGTAAAATCTCCAAAAACGTTCATAGATGAAGATTAATTTCCTTTTTGTTGTACACATATCTGTCTCTTATTTTACATTTACACTTCTTTGAGAAATAGTTTGATTAACAGATATTTTTATTGTTAGTTTTTATTTTATATTCCCTTCCTACATAATGCTTTACCAACGAAGAAATATCTAAAGCAACAACATAAAGCAAACGCAACAACAAAAATAAAGAGCTTGTTTGCGAACACTTTGCTTTATTTTGCTCACTTACTTACCCTCAGTGGCTGAGCAACGAACGATTCTGTGCGTATCATGAGGTCAGTAAGAGACCGATTCGTGTGTTACGCTCAACCCATAACCTGGGAGCGAGAACACGATTGAAACGAAAAAGAGGGTTGATGTTCAGACACTGAGTGATTTAGTCTCATCTGCTTAGGTTTTTTGAGTGAGAAAGCCGCACAGAGAAAATTGGTTGAGCCTATTTTCCGAGCTCTGTTTTAATTCGAATCTATGAAAAATTTTAAATGATATTTTAACTGAAAAAGTTTAGACATTACAATTTATTAAAACTGTTTCTTCAAATAATTCTTTTAATTGAAAAAATACACACTGAATCAATTATACTTTTAAGAAATTTATTATTCGACATATAAGATAATAAGTTTGCTACTATTCAAAATATGTGGTTGAAGTCTACTGATGATTTGTTACGGCAACAATGAAATGCATATAGACCAAGCTTAACCACCAGCAAATAAATTTTAAATTAAATTATACTTTTGTTCTAAAAATCAACTGGGAAAACTTTATAAAAAAAATTTATTTTTAAAATAAGCTACATAAATTAAAAAATATTTCTACAATCAAAACTTCTAATTAAAAAATAAGAATAATAAATAAAAAATTTAATTAAATCAATTTAAAGATTAAGATAAGATAATTTATAGATAGAAAAACATAGTTCTCCAACTAACAATTTTTATAAAAAAATCAATCAAAAATTAAATTAAGTCAGTGAAAGTTTTGTTTTAAAATTCAACTAATATAAGCCTTAAGAAAAATTTAATAAAAAAAATTTTCTTTAATTGAAAAAAAAACATATTCAATTAAAAATTAAACTGAGTCAGTTGAACTTTTGTTTGAAAAATTAACTTAAAAAAACCTAAAATAAAAATTTAATTGAAAATATTTAAACATTAAGATAAAAAGTAGTTTCTTTATTTGTTAATTTTAATTGAAAATATTACAAATTATCAATTAAAATTTTATTTATAAATTTAACTCATTAAAAATTTTAACTAAAAATGTTATTGAGTCGATTGCAATTTTGTTAAAAAATTTATTTATTTAAAAAGTTTAGTTGACAGAATACAATTTTTAAATTACTTTTTATTAATTTTATTTCATTATTTTTTATTTTTAAAACTAAAAAATTGAGATAATTAAATAGTGAAATATTGTTCCTGGAACAATAGTTTTTAATTGAAACAAAAATAGAAATAATTCAATTGAACTTTTAATAAAAAATTTAATTCATTAAAACTGTAACTATAAAACAGTTTTTTTAGGTTTAGTACGCAGAAAAAAATTTCAAAAAAGCTAATGGTGTTTGAAATTAAACATTTTGGGTGGAAGCTCTTCCCGACTGGATTACAACCTTAATGATTTTTAACAAGGAACTTGCTTATATTATTTTGCAATTATATTACGCGAATATATTAAAGCTATAAAAATCATTATCCTTCTCTATCAACGAGTACATAATATTTTTTTTTTATTTTAAGTAATGTGATTTGCAAGCGATTAATAAAATTTGGAAATCACTATAGTAAATCATTATATGGCTAGTAGTTCTGATGTTAATGTGTGATTAATTAAAAGTTTTAATTGACACAATAAAATTTCAGATTTTTTTGTGTATTTTGTGCATTAAATGTAATGATTGAAAAGATATTTCGTGCCGTGTATGTTTTATTTAGTCGCAATATTATTCTTTTGATATTTGACTCCATAATTGTTGCAAAAATATATATAAAAAAATCAGACATGTGGAACTACTTTATTGTTTTTTTTTTAGCTTAAACAAAAATCTATTGAAATGCTGATACCAAAATTATTGCCCATCATAGAAAAACAATTGTTTTATTATTTCTGCCTTGCAACAATGAAAACTTTGCAAAAGATTTTAGTATTGTTATTATTATTATTTAAAAACCATGACCGCTAATTGTGTGTTGTTTGAAAAACAAACAAACTTTTGTTTTATGTCAAGGGCCATTGTTTTTGTGTTTTTTGTAACATTGCAGGAATTCAGCCAAAGCAAATTTATAGTCAAAAGCTTTGTTTGCACGCCTGTAATAGACAATTAATTACATGACAAGCAAGTGGGTGGGAGACAAGGGTTAAAGTAATTTTTTTTCTTCACATAAAACAAATTTAAAGTAAATTGTTAATTAAGTTAGAAGGATTTTTAATTAACTAGTGTCACAAGCAGATGTTTTTCTGTAGCAAACAAGCTAAAAATATATAGCATATTAAAAATATGTAAAGTAAAAAGTTTAAATATATTTTTCTCAATTCATATATTAAATTGAAGATATAAGGTCTTATCAAAAATATATATTTTTTTAAAGCCTTAGGTAAAAAATTATTAAGACTTTATAAAGGTTTTGATGTATAAACATCTATGCGCTAGGGAGTAGAAATCTTTTTCACATTTCAATCGTAATCGTTAGCAAATTGGTGTGAGATATGTATAAGTGTATTAGTGTAATCATACGAACAAGAAGTACAGAGAAACTTAACAGCTGCATAGACATACACTAAACCGAATTTTAAAGCATAGCTTTAGGAGCAATGTTAATTTTAATAAAGATGGTTTGTGAAGTGTAAATGTGCTGCCAGTGGGGATAATTTTTTTAAAAAGTTGAAAAATATGAAATATATATAAACTTTTAAATAAAAAATCTTTTTAAATGTCAAATAATTGTTTAAAAGATATATAGCAGTCTTCATAAAGAATTTATAATATGATTTTATAACATATCTTCATTATGTACTGTTGCCTCATGCCAATTATTATGGGTGGAGATTTTAATACAAATTTTTCAAACCCACAGTCGCAAGCTTTATCGAATTTTGTATTTAAAGTTTTCCACTTGCATATGAGCAATTCTCCACAAACCTCCACAACTAATAATTCCACTACTGTAGCTGGAGTTTTCCATTAGATATTTAAATATAGTAGAGTCAAAAATGTATATATCTTATTTTAGTTACCATAAGCCTTGTTAAAAAAAATTTAATTAATAGATTTTTACATATCTCTCCCGTGATTGGACTCACACTGCTTTTTCTTAAAACATACTTTCATAAAAAATTTTCTTACCAAGCCTTTATAAAGTCTTTATAACCTTAAACCGACCACAATATATATAAGGCTGTTAATTTATTAGAGGTTTCTAAAGTAATTTTTCATAAGAAACTAGTTTTATAAACTTTTTTAGTGAAGATATAAATTGGACAAAAATGCTTAACTCAGAAATTAGTCAGTACAAGTCGAAGCATGTAAAAAAAGTGAATAGATACAAAATCTCTTGAGCAATTTTTTATGATCATTAGTAAATTTATTGTGCTTTTCTACGTCACAGAGCAGAGAAAATTTAATCTTATATAATTATAATGGACCCAATGCTTTGCAGCATCAACTATCTTAAGTCTCTCTAGTTTTGGGTATTTCATTGTATAACTTTGGACTTGGTATAAACTCAGAATTCAAGTAATCTCTAAATTATCCCAGCTACAGCTTAAGACAAACACAACCAGTATAGTGAAAGTTCGTCTTTTCAGCAACTATTTTCTTACATGTAATATTTACACATACACACAAGTAAGCGCTATCTAAATTTTCCTCTTTCCATGCCATGTTAGCAGCAAATTCAAATAATTTTTAAACATTTTCTTTTTATTTCATTTTTTTAAGGCATAAACACATTTGGAAACTTCTTCTCTGCCCAGCTCATGCACATTAAGTAATTAAAGACAATCAATTTCCTTTAAAAATGTCTTCAGCAGAAAATTGATTACAGCTGCAGCTATTAGTTTTAAGCTATAAAGTAAGACGAATAAGCAGAATATTAAAAGCCATATTAAAGAAAAATTTTGCAAGCAACACTAGCATAATGTTATATAAAAATACACACACACTCACAGCTTTATAAAAAGCACTAAAATCTGCCATAGTTTGGTGATTAAAGTGAAAGACATTAACGTTAAGCTGTAAGAGAACGAGAGCAAAATGAATGACTATAAAGCAATGAACAAAGTTAAATTAAAAAAGCTTTCCAAAATACTTAAAGACTGTAGCATTAAGAGATGAGTGACTCATTCTGTGCATAAATATTTAATATTTTTAAGAAGTAATTCGAAACGGAATTTTGAAGTCAGAAGTAAAAAAGAATGTTTGATTGAATAATTATTAATATAAATCTGTAATTTGATTTAATGCTATTTTTAACATTTTCTTAGCAGTCATAATATATTTATTTGTAAATATTTTATTCCTTATTTCACTAACTAACACTTAATATATTCTTACCCTGTCTTAATGTAATCAAACGTAAAGCACTAAAATTTCAACAAAAATTTTATTAACAAATTGCAATTTATATTAACGACAAAATAGTTTAATGGAAAGTAAGTAAAGGACGGAAAAATAAAAAATAAAAAAATCGCAAAACCGGCGTCGCCAACGTTGAGATGTCGTTTGCACATCCGCCCATCATCAGTGAGTGTGATGGGCCAACGGAAATCGTACTTGTTAAAACCAGGAAGTTAGTTCATAATGAAAACACAAATAAACAGTTTATTGAATAAAGTAAAACAAAATTTCAAGAGAAGTTAATGAATAAAAAAAGTTTCTTATTTTAAAGGAAGGGCAAATAAAAATAAAAAACAGCTTTTAAGCGGAAGCTAGTATTTTGATTAAGTATTTACTTTATAAGTTAATTTGCTTACCAAGTTGTTGCTCAATCAATGTTTTGTTTAATAAAAAGCAAAAAAAATATTTATTTTTTTTACTTCATTCTTACCGACGTTTCAAAGCTACCTAGTAATATAAATTTTTTCGGAATAGTCGGTTAATGTATGTCAACAAAATTTTTTCAGAACACTCCGATTCTGAACAAATGTCCTAAGTATCACACGATTTCCTAAATTTATTACTACACTTCGATCTTGCTGGTAAATAATTGCTTTTTTGGCTTACAAAATCAATTCAAGAACAGATATCGATCACTCTCGTAAAACAAAATACAAAAAAGCTGTACTAGGTGTTTTTGAAAGAAAAATCCTTAGCACCATCCATGGCCCTGTCCAAGTTATTGAGGAGTATAGACATCGAACTAACTACTAATACTACTACTACTACTTCTACTACTACCACTACTACTACTACTATACTAGTATTACTACTACTACTAGTACTACTACTACTACTTCTACTACTACCACTACTACTACTACTATACTAGTACTACTACTACTACTACTAGTACTACTACTACTACTTCTACTACTACCACTACTACTACTACTATACTAGTACTACTACTACTACTACTAGTACTACTACTACTACTGCTACAACTACTAATACTAATAGTACTATTATTACTACTGCTACTGCTACTACCACTACTACCACTAGTAGTACTGCTACTACTACTACTAATACTATTACTACTACTACTACTACTACTACTAATACTACTACTGCTTTTACTACTACTACTAGTACTACTTCTTCTACTACTACTAGTACCACTACTTCCATTACTAGTACTACTACTACTAATACTACTATTAGTACTAATACTACTACCACTACCACTACTACAACTAAAGCTACTACTATTACTACTACTACTAGTACTACTACTACTACTACTACTACAACTACATCTACTACTACTACTACTACTACTACTACTACTACTACTACTATTACTACTACTACTACTACTACTACTACTATTACTACTACTACTACTACTACTACTACTACTACTACTACTACTACTACTACTACTACTACTACTAGTACTACTTCTACTACTAATGAAATAAGCATGACGCATAAAAATATCTGACACCTAGACTTTGGCTAAGCGAAAGAAGTCATTCCGACTTTTGGCGTCACGAGCTGCATAAAGCATGCTGACTGAAGTACTTGGAAGTCATTAAATGAAGGCCAAGGCAACAAGAAAGCCAACTTAAAAAAGCAAACTTAAAATAATTGTTTATACAAACTTTTAAAAGAAACACTTATAGTTAATTAATGAATAAAATTTAACAAAATTATATATACATATAAGGACCTTTATATCTAAGCAACATTTCACCAAATAAAAATCAAAAGATTTAATAATAAAAAATAATTTCATTTACCATGCTATTCAAAATACAAATATTAATCTGAATATATTAAAATAAAGCAGTGAACGTATGTGTGTATGTATGTATAACTCTTATATGTATAATATTATAAAACAAAAAACTTTATAAAAAATATTCCATTTGCTTGCCAAAATTAATATAACCATAATTTTCATTCTTTACAAAATCATTGAAACCATTTGGTCATTGATTGCTGCTAAAAACAATCATTGAACAAATTTCATTATTAATTTAACGTTTAATAAAAAAAATCCTTTGATATATTTCCCAGCTGTCAATAACTGTGACAGCTATTAATAAAATTGTGATTGAAGGTGTGTCGGTAATACCTTCATTTGCAGACATTAATTTCCGTTGAATATACAATTAAATTTTTATTAAAAAGAAAAAAACGAAACAAAAAAACAAACAATCAGTAAAATTGTTATGAAATACTTGTAAGGTGACAGCTGGTGGTTTCAGGTGTGCAATGGAACAATAAAGGCAGGAGTGTGTCCTAAAAGCAGTTTGTATGGTAAAGAACTTTTCAATTTCTTTAATTTTTTTATTTATCAAGTATAGGTAAAAAAAAATTTTAAATGAGTTTTGAGTTTATTTTATATCTGTATTTTTTAATATATTAAAAAGAGGTCAAAATGAGACGAGTGATCTCATTTTGTTTCATATTATATTCAGTTTTATGAACGCAAGGAACTAAAGAAGATTTTTCATTCTATTAAATAAAACATTATTTATTATTACAACTCATTTTTTCCCACCACTAATTACCAACTTTTTTAACAAAACAAATTTGAACTGCAGTTTTCCCCCCATTGTTTATGTTCTGTAGCCTTTTCTACTAAAGTTTGTTTAATGTGCCTCAAATAATTAATTATGCATGTGATGTTTTCGTTTTTTTTCTTTTATTAAAGTGGCTGCTGGTTGCTGTTGCAATGTCATAATAACATCCAGTTATATTAATGAAAAGGTGGTACTTGTATGTGTGTGTGTATATGTGCAAAATTATATATATGAAGGTGTGTGTATTTTCTTGTGTTGCTGTCATTGTTGCTGCTGCATAAACTCATAATTGTGGCAAACATTGATGTACGTTACAACAGTTATAAAAACAAACTTATTTAAACGTTCACAAGGACTTCCTTTAGCAACAAAAAATAAAAATGTATATACATATGTTAAGCATGAGACTATTCTCGTTGTAGTTGCTGTCAAAGTATAATAATTTGTTATATGGAATAAATGTATATACACATATATGTTAATATGTCAGTTTGAAGTACGTATGTTTGTGAATTTGTGTATATTTGCAACAAACTAAATTAATGAATTGTTAATGACATTTACAAACATGCTTAAGTACAAATAATATATACAAGAAATGTTTCCTACACAGAAATATACCCGTATATACATATTCAACAATAACACAAATATTTCCTGTAGAAAAAAGGAAGCTGGTTTCAAAAGTAGCACGAGGTTAACCTTAATACGAGATCTCCAGAACTTCACTAAAGACACTGAGTTAACGTTTGGACCATTTAGTTTAATAACTTGAACTAAATAGATTATCAATAAAGCTTCAAAGAAAGATATCTCATTTATTCTACTTTTAAAAATAAGCAATTTTAAGGCACCGTATACTAAAGGTCAAAATGAACCCTATTGCTTACGGTACGCAGTCTTTCTATCTAACTGTCTATCACAAACTGTTTTCTCGATAACCGTAAGACCTAAGGACCTCAAATTTTCACAGAATATGTAAAAATTAAAAGCGAGCAACGACAAATGGGACGAAAACTTTTATCTGTAGCAAAAAGGAAAAAGTGCTTAAGTCGAGATAAGTGGATTTTGAGTTATTGGTACTTCCGTAATTTGCATATTTGAAAGTACTTCTGGACATAATCTCAATTAATTTGTGCGATTTTTTAAGAAGTTATAGCAACATTGCTTGAGGCTCATCATATTTTGACTTCTAATCTCATTTGGAATAATAGCTTAAGTTAAGTTATACTTTGGTATATATCAACTGGAATATATTATTTCCAGTGTCCAAAGGGGTGTTTGCTTAAAAAATAAAGTTTGAAAAAAAAAAATAAATTTCTGAGAATCGACTTGAATACTTAAAAATGCTCTCATGCAAAACAGCCAAATATGACTTAAGTACTTTTTCCTTATTCCAACAGATATATAGATATTTGACATTTTTAAAAATTTTATATTTAAAAAATAAGGAAATTAAAGAGTGTTCAATCAGTTTATGTAATTTTGACAACTTGGAAAACCTATTAAGCTAAGCCTTGAAATTTTCAAAAAAATTAATGAAATGCCGAAACGAGGAAAAAAGCGCTTAAAGCAGAAATAAATCCAAAAATAAAATAAACTGCTAAAATGCAAAAATTCACTGAAAGAAAAAATTCCCCAAAAAAACCTTAAAATAATTTCCGAAAACCGAAAAAATCGCCAAAGTTAAAAAATCGCTTAAACTAGTCATATGTATTGTAAAAACAAATATCGCCAAAAATAAAAAAAAAATCGCCAAAACGAAAAAACGCCCACATTAAAAAAGCGCCAGTACTAAAAAATCACCAAAACGAAAAAAGCGATAAAAGCGATAAAACCGATAAAACTAAAAAATTTATAAAACTTAAATAAATTGCCGAAAAACGGTGAGACTAAAAAAACGTTAAAAACCGAAAAAAATCCTAAAAGCAAAAAATGGAAACTTAGAAACAGAGTCAAACTACAAAACGAAGTGCCAAAGCGAAACAAAAGCGATAAAACGTAAAATTGCTAGAACTAAATCACCAAATACCAAAAAAAACGCCAAAAAAAATCCCTCAAACAAAATAAAACTTCAAGAATCCAAAAATGGACACAAAACCCAAAAAAAATTAAAAACAAACGCCAATACTAAAAAATGCCCAAGAACTGAAAAAATCACCAAAAAAAAAGTAACCAATATTGCTAAAACTGAATTAAATAGTCAAACACTGAATAAATCTGCTTGAAAATAAATATTAAAATCCGCCTAAAATAAAAAAATTGCTGAAAACCGAAAAAATGCAATAAATCGCCAAAGCAAAAAACATCAAACAACAAATAAAGCAAAAATTTAAAATGCGCCAAAAACCGAAAAACTCAATATAAGAAAATTGTGCCAAGACTAAAAAATTTTTAAAACTGACACCAATCGCCAAATACTAGAAAAATCGGGAAAAAGAAAAAAATTCTCAAATAAAAAAAAATCCCAAAAACCGAAAAAAAAACTTAGAAAAACGCGCTAAAAAACGAAAAAAGTACCAAAACGGTAACTTCGCCATAAAAAAATTTCAAATACTATAAAAGCTACAAAAATAAAAAAGAGCCAAAAATCAAAAAAAAAAACCGGAGACTCATGCCCTAATTCTGTTTGACGATTGTATCGTCTTGTCTATGGACGAAAAAAGCCGTAGTTGTGATTCTTTAAAATAATTATTATTTATTGTCTATGCTAGAAGGTTCGTGTGTTTGCTTTTTGATTTTGTTCCAAACATTATTTCCAACAAGTATTTTTTCATATATTTTTCAAACTATTGTGTAATACTTTAATTTGATTTTTATGTTCTAAAAACATGCTAATAGTGCATTTACATTATATCAAAATGTAGCACTTACGAGATTTCAAGCTAAATCTAGTTGCTTTCTACTAGATTTCCCATACAAAACAAAATCTAGCTTGTGAGTAGATTTGTAGGCAATCTACTCAAAATCCAATATTTTTATTTTATTTTTACAACCCTGTACAACATATTTATATAAAAGATAATTGAATTAGCTACGGTCGGATTTAAAAGGTGTGTGAATTAGCTACATTGCAGTTGTTGGGTTGCAGTCTTGAACATTTTTCAGTTAATGGGTTTTGTTTTGGATAAAATGTGTTGATAAATGTCAAAAAACTTGGTGCAAACGGTATAGATTTTCATAAAAATTTTAAGTAAAATCTGTTAGATTTTGTGCAAGTGTAAATGCCCTATAATAATATTTTTATTTTTAATTATCAAAGACAACAACCTATTTTGAAGAAAATAATTTAGAGAATTCAAACACAAGAAAGTATTTTTAAACAAAAAGGTAGTGTTAAGTTAAGGAAATTTCTACAGCAGGTAAAACCAAGCTTACATCTGTGTACCATGTGTCACAAAAATCGTAACAACTAATTACTAATGAAAAACTGTTTGGTTCAGAAATTTTTTGTTAATATAAACAGTTTCATACACAACAACAATACAGAAAATTTTGTAGAGTCCAACATGATTGGCAACTGTTTGAATCAATAAATACATATCTGAATTAAATATTTTTTCATAAGTAATTAGGGGTTATGCTTTTTTGGGCACTTGACTCACAAATGTAAACTTGGCCTAAGTTATTCGATTATACAGGCTAAAATTTGTATAGTATTACTTACTTATGTAGGCAATGTCCGTACAGAACCCTTTATCTGTGAATCAAAGTCGCACTTTACTGAATTTATTAAAGATACTTACTAGTATTTTTTTAAATGCTTTTCGCCATCAAAAAATACTTTTTTTTAAATGCGAATATCCTTTAAAAAATCACTATTTAAAGACAAACAGTTGTAATGCTGTTTTCATTTTGTATTTATTAATAAGATTTGGCAAACCAACTAAGCTTCTTTTACATAATCCTCTTAGACTTTGATACTCGTATTTTGAATGTTAAAATTTGTTCTACATCATAACCTTTATTTTGAAGAACCAATTTACTAAAAATAAAACGTAATGTTTCTGCTTTTCCCATAAATAATCTTTTGAAAGAGCAGTGTTGCAAATATCATTATTCAAATTAAAGTTGATTTTTTTTTCTAATTCCCAATTTCTGTTTTGAAAATGTTGCTTGCAAATGTTTTTATTTCCTATTGATTTTCATTGAAAAGCAATGACTTCATTTTGAAATTCATTTGTAGGTCATGTTAGTGCTCAGTTGTATTTCATAAGCAGCTTTAAAGCTTAGAGTTTTCTTGGCAATTGCCAATGCAATAAGCTAAATGCAACATGTTTAAAGAAATTCTCATATAAGCAAATATGGGCTGAAACCCGATGTGCTTTGGTTATAGTTTATTGTTTTTTTTTATTTGAAAACTATTTTATTAAAAAATTACTTGAATACACTGAAAAATATTTGACACCACTAAGATTGACTGATTTTGATTGATTGATACTTACCACTAAGAATTAATAACTGGTGAGTAACCAGTGATGCCAAATTTTTTGGCTCTAAAAGCACATCAAAATTTAAAAAAACCACTAAAACGCGTAATGTTAAAATCTAAACAACGTAAAAGGTAGTAACGTGAAAATTATAAAATATACAGCTTAGTAATGTTTAATATTTTCTAAGCTATTTTTTATTTCGGCAGGAGTGTCAACATCTTTAGTGAAATATATTAGACTAAAAAGGTATGCTTAACATTGAAAAAATAAATACAGCAAGTTCTTACTGAAGTAATTTTCAGAAATATACAAAAGCCTAAGTAGTGCTTTGCTTGTTTTTCTTAGTTTGGCGTTTCGAGTCTTTAAAAAGCAGTAGTGCCAAAAGCACCACGTTGGCATCGATGATTATAACATATGTAAAATGGTAAGTATATTGATACTCACCACTTAACAATTGTTAGTGGTAAGTATAAATGCTATACCATTTTGCACATTCTACGATGCAGGACAATTTTCACAAGACTGTGAACTGCGCTAATATAATTTGTATTCATAATACCAAAATAAAATATCAACGTATTTACATTGTTATTTTTTTCTGTGTTGTAATAAGTTAATGCTAACAATAGTAGAACCTTCGGTCAATAGATTTCAGTTCAATCATATACCTCTGATATTTTATAGAGCAATAAATATGCATTTTAATAAATTTTTTTACTTTTCGAACTTGTACCCATTTCCTTTTAAGCCTCTCATTTATTAACTCCTTGCACTGGGCTTACACGCAGAAAATTATTGCTTACTGACAAAACTTCTGAGTTTCTGAGAGAGAAGGAAAAAAGAGTCCTTATACTTTCTGCTATCAAAAAATTATTCAAAAGCTCCTTAATACAAATTAATATAAAAGAATTCAGTATGGCAAATGATTTCACCTACAATTTCCATATTATCCCAGGTAATTCCATTATTTATTCCAGCTCTCAAACAAACACACAAACACACTTACTTTTCAAATCTATACAATTTTTATGTAATCAATTGAAGAGCTCTGTTTATGTTTTCCAACTGTTACCTTATTTTCTGTTATTTTCATTGTTTTCTCATTTATGAATTTCTTGAAATGTTTTTGCCATTTAAAGGCTTTTAGTTCAACTGCCTGTTGTATATCGATAAATGCTAAATGTTATTGTTTACCAAAAATAAGTTTATTATTATGGGAAATTTTGTACACATTTAGCAGAATTGATTGGAAGAAAAAATGTGGCGGGTTGGTATTTGAAAGCTTTTTGATGTGTCTACTTTTCGTAAATTGATTAATGTTAAATGGTCTTTGAAAAGGTAAAAAAAAAAACCAAATAAATGATTGAAAAGGAATGTGAAATTCACAGAAAATTTTACGCATTTAAAATTTTATTTGGAAGTGCGCAGAAGACCTTTTTTAATTTAACCTTCATTGTGATTTATATTAAAAGCTTTTTGTTGTCACTTTAGCTATCTGACACCTATTATTTTAAGTTATATTAAGACAATCAAAAAAAATCGTTTTTTATAGTTTTTTCTTAACCAAACATTATTGAAAATTACAAAACTACAATTATAGTAAATTAAGAAATTTTAAAAGAAATAAATTGATTATAGTTTTAGCTATTGAGGGTTTATCTATAAATATTGCGCTTTCATAAGCTTTTTAAATTTGTTTTTGAACTCTATTGATGAGTTGTCTAAGCAATAACAAATAAATTTGTTTAAGTTAGTGTTCATTTTCACTTGCATTAAATTAAAATAAAATATAAAAATTTTTTAGCATATTTTATGAAAGTTTCAAAATTTTAACAGCGGATCCGTTCTTATTAATCATATTAAAAGTTATATAAAAATTAGTTCTAAAACTTGTTAAACAATCAAATTTGAAACTTAAATTACCATAATGATTCCAGAAATATTTGACGTTAGTTGCTTTCCCTTGCTGAAAGGATTTTCAAGCGAGCGTGAAAATGTCACAAATAAGCATTTAAGGATTAATTAAAATTCTTCAGTATTTCTTATTAAAATTATGAAAGCCTTACAAAGACTTAAAAATTAAATAGAAATCTGTTTTAGAAATTATCTTTATTTTTATAAATATATCTATATATTTTATTTGTGATATTAAATTTTTTTAAACCAAAGTTAAATATAAAAAAACGCAGCATATTTCAGACTAAAATAATATAAATTTTTAGCAACTCAAAATTTTCTAGATATATAATACTTTAAAGAACACCAAAAAAATTTAGGTGTTTCTTAAATTTATTTTTAAAATTTACACAAAAACATTTGTTTTCTTTAAATAAATCTCTTCAAATTTAATTTCTTTCAAATGTCATGCATCAATTCATTGTTGTTAACGTTCTTTAAAACCCAAAAGCAGACCCTTTTTGAAACAATCCAAACGATACAAAATAGAAAACAAACTAGAAAGTTTTATTATCAAACACATTTGTCGTTCACTTGACCAGAAAGAAAAGAAAATAAAAGAAAAAGCACTGATGGTACGTAACAAAAAAACAATAAACAAGATTATCAAAAATATCAAAAAAGAAAGCATACATACAAGGATTCTTTTTGTATAACAAAAACCCTCAAGAAACCTCTTCAGCATCACTCAAAAGTATGTTAACACATAAAAGATGTTGTGCTATTAAAGGAAAGTACGAAAATGTATGAGTAGTTGGGAGTATATCAACATAAAAAGCAACAGGAAAGGAAATAAATCACTCACACATTTACCAAAACTAACCCAAACATACATACTTACATACAAACATACATCCATATCAATGTATAAACATGATTATGGTGAGTGCCATTCATTTTGACAAAACATTTACAAGACAATTTAAGGACACAGACATGACCATGAAATGAAAGACAACTAAACATAAAAGTAGAAAACTATATATAAAAAATAATTTAATGCCATAATGTAAACTAAACACATAATTTAATTTTTCAAAAATTCTTGAATAAAAATCCTAAAAAGGGACAAATGGTACAAAAATCTGACAAATATATTGTATTATAAAGCCAAAAGGGGGTTTTTTAATACTTGTAGGGTTAAAACTAATTTTAATTTTAAAATTAATTTAATATAAACAATTGCGCAACCCTTAAGAAATTTGTTGGAAAGGCGATTAATTTGGCACAATAGAAACAGCAGTGGTTTACTTGTAAAGGGATTTTAAGGCTTCAATAGAAAAAATATTAATTTCCTTTCCTTTTGAAAAAACCGCTGCTTTATTAATTAAATTACATAATATTTAATTTAACATTTTGTTTAAATTTTTAAGGCTTAACTCAAAAGCTTTGTTCGTGTATTCATTTGTAGAAAACCAAATTTTCTCTTATAATGTTTTCTAAAATTAATAACTTGCTTCAAGGACTCCAGAAATATTTTTCTATCATGAAATTATTCCACCTTTTTTGATTTCGTTCGTTTTTTAATACATTTTGTTTTACAGTTAAAGTCTTACAGAAATTCATTTAAGAAAACCTTTTCAAGTATGAATAGAAAGGCTTAAATCCAACCTATATATAAATATATAATATAAATTTCATGTTGATGTTGTTTTTATAATCGCAAAGTTGATTTCAAGTGTTCTTCCCTATTAACTTAATCTTGATAATTATCATTAGTGATGAGCGATTACGCGATTTTTTAATAATGTTGCTCCTTGTGAATGAGATTTCTAAATCGCTGTTCTTTTAAACTGTGACTGCGATCACAGTTTAGCAGTATTTTGTTTGTAGCAGTTCTGTTATTTTGAGAATATCCAATAAGAAGAGCAGCAGTGGAATTAAACTGTGACTGTGATCACAGTTTAACTCATTTCAGCTCTTCTGCTTTAAAAGTCTTTATTAGAATTGGTATTTCGATAAATACTAATAAGAAGAGCGACAAGAACAAACAACTAGCAATCAACCCCGTCCAAATATTGAGATTTTCGTATAAGAGGCAGAGAGACAAAAATTACAAATATGAACATGTGAGATGTACATAGTTGCCAGAGAAGACGATTTGACACGAGTTGACGATTTTTTTATCGACAAAAGCTGAAGGTATAAAAAAATTCATTTGGTAGCCTTATCTAATGTTAATTAAGTATATAAGAACAATCACAGTTTGTATAAAAGAACTATATTTCTAAAACCTGTTACTTGATAAATTCAGTCACAGTTGTGATTAGTGATTTTTCAGTCGCTGTGAAAAAAGAACAGGTTTCACAATATCGCTCAACTCTAATTATCATTATTATTTTTGTAGCTAATTGGACAAAAAAAAATCTACCCAATCCTGTCAGTACGTGTCATAAGTCAATTGGGAATAGAGGCAAGGGGTCTGCTTGGACAATTGAGTATGTGAACAACATTTTTTTCGAAAACTTTAATTTCGAAAATTGTGGATTGGTGAATTGTAGATTGGTTTAACTCTTTATTCAGTAATTTGGTTATTAGCAAGCCTCGCTAAAAAATTTCTTCTATTAATTTTGTGAAATTCTGGCTGATTTTCAAAATAAAGCTGGAAAGTTTATCAGCCCTGATCAACCATCAAACTAAATTAAATAAATTTCAAAAATTGGCACAGTATGATAGATAGTTTAAAAGTTGCCTTTTTTATGTTCTATCAAGGTGAAAGGAACCCCTTTACAAGGACATTTACCCAAATAAACTAATAAATGTAATTTAGTTCCTCTGAAAGACTTAATTTTAAAAATATTGGGGGCTATTATGGAAAACGGGTCGATGAAGTGAAACTTTACATGAAAACAAAAACAAATTTTCAAAAATTGTTTTTGTTTGCCACGCATTTCTTAAATGAAATACTCGTGAGAATTTCAACGCGTTTCTCTTTCTTTTAAGAACTGTTAATTTTGTATGAGAAACAAAAACAAATATTTTACATTTACACATTTTTGTTTTTGTTTTCCATGTAATTTTCACCAAGTCGACGTGTATTTCAGAATAGACACCATTAATGGAGATAACAAAAAAAGATTTTTTTATGTTGTTATGATGTTTTATTGCGAAACATAAACTTTTCATAATTTTTTAAATAACTTTATTCTCAGGACAGACAACAAACAAACATACCTTATCTTTCAAATAAACACACGCTTATATTCAAACAGATTTCCATGTACTCCCTTTATAGCTTCCTAAAATAACTCACCAATAGCAGAGTGTTGAATTAGGAAAATCATAAGATCAATTACACGATAAACTAATGCAAACAATTTGCTATAAGAAAAAATACCCAAACGTATACGCAACAAAATTTATAAAGTACATACACATATTAATTTACAAACCCTTAAATAAACAAACATTTAACAAGTAATAGAGTTTTTGTTGTAATACCAATTTTTGTTTAACACAACATTTGTTTTTATAGGCAAAGACTTACATGTATTGCACCCAAATTACATTCATATTAAGAAAACTAGAACTGGCTATACATTTTTAAGTACAAACAATCATGTTTAATCTCAAAAGTTAATTTTTAAGACCGAAGTTAATGAATTCTACTAAGGTTTGCAGTAAAATTTTCAATTGTTCTCTAGGCAATGAAATACAAGTACCTTAAGCAAAATCAACAATAATTGTGATATAGTTTCCCAAAACTAAATAGTGAATAAAACTTTTTAAATTATTTGGTATTAAGTTCTTGCAATAATTTAAAATTTTAGTTTTCATCGCAAAAAAGTTTTTTCAGAACAATTATTCAACTTGCATTTTGAAATTTGTATAACTGGAGTGAAATTTACCTTAACTGGCACAATGATGTGAATGAGTTAATTGTGATTATGTAAGTGTAGCGCTTCCGGAAAGCAGCAAATTGCGACGTTCTGATATCGTTTGTCACAATAATTAAAATTTTCTTTGGCGTAGTTTTTTCCTTCAAAATTATAACATGTAATTAAGCTTTCGCTAAACTAGTTTAAGCCTTTTTCAAATTAAAAATAAAAATGTTGAATCATAAAACAAAATACACCCATGTTTTGTAACTCTCGTATAAGAAATTTTTCACTTCGAACATGTTTATTGCAACAAAAATGCCATAAATTGAAACAAACAGCTGCTTTTCTCATTAACTATGTCTGAGACTTTTTTTTGGCGAGTAAAAGCTGAAATTGATTGGCAATGAATAATAATACAAAAAATGTAAGCATTTTGTTCTGAAGTGATACATTAATTGTTAAATTATTTTAACAACATATTTTATTTATTTTTTCCAACAATTTTGTAAACAACAATCATCAAAGTCGCACTGTACATTATTTGGAATAGGTCGTCGTTGAAAATTTTCGAGTCTTAGTAAATTTTGGTCGCCGTGAAAGACATATTTATAATTGTTCACAAAGTCTGCTATTTTAAATCGGCTTTTAGTTGTATATTATAACGTTTCTAACGTAATGCCGTAATCACTGTTGATAGTTTTCGATATGAGTTACAGACACGTTTTTTTCTCGAAAAGTGAGAAAACGATGAAATATTTTGTTACACATCTTTCTGACGCGAGAAGTTCTTACCAAAGTTACACAACATGAGTACTGTTCACATTTCATTTACCATATCATTCAAAATACTACGGCGAATGAGAAATGTAACATATATTTAATTAAATATTACGTATACGCACTGTGTCCCAGGGTGTAGTGCTATACAGATTAAATTATTCACCAATTAAAACATTCGATTATGAATTCAATTAATTCCATGAAATTTTTAATTGTTTTAATTAATTCGAGTAAACTACTTAGTTATTATCAAATTATTTGTTTATGTCAATGAAATGTATACATAAATTGCCTGAAATTTCTACTGACTTCGACTGCCATAAATTGCAGCCAAAGCTCTCATTTGGAACTTTCCAAGGCCTTTTTTACCAAGCACTGTTTAAATTTTTGCAATTGATCTATTTTAGTTGTTTTTTTTTTGCAGGGACCTAATAATTTACAAGGCTATGAACTTGCAATAAATTAATCAAACAGTGTAATATCCTATTTTTTTGTAAAAATCAGAAGAAAATTTGGTATGAAAATTGGTGCTGCAGTAAAGCTTAATACAGCTATTTAATAAGAAAATATTCATAGAAACATTATCAAATTTAAACTGGGGATTTTTTTTGTTAAAATTAATTATATACTTTTGAACCCTTTTGATCTAATGGTACAATTTAATCGTTACAATTGATTATAAAATTCATATATAAATTATTTTAACTTAAATACTTAAGAAGTCTGCCTTCTTGCTACAAGCGCTATTGGCATCTTTTCTGCCAGCAAAGTAAATAATATTAAATTCCTGGAACCAGTTGAAAAATTTCATGCATCAGAGAAAACAAATATTTCTCCCATCAAGACCTTTAATTCAAAAAAAAATTTAAAAAAATTTACTTGTGTCAATTACAACGTTTAATAATTAATATAGTAATGATATAAGTAATCGAACGAACGTTTTCTGTCGACAAAGTGGGACAGATTGTTACACTTGTGCACATAAATTATAAAAATTTATAGGGCATACTTTAAGGAGCGAATATATTAACTACATGTGCTTTTATCTTGTGTGCTTAGAAAATAATTTGAAATGGTATTTTAAGACTTAAGAGATTATTTGAAGCGTAAATTGCTTTAAAAGAAACCCATCCCTAACACTCTCTTGCAAATTTATATACACCACTTTGCATACTGCCTACTTTAAGATGTAAGCTTATACAAATAGTTCCAGCTAATTTTTTTACTATTGCTACTGGTTTTTTTTTCAAATATCAATCTACCAATACCATTGTGACCGCATTCTGAGTCGTGCACATACACAAATTGTTGCTAAAGGATATTGAGGTTTAAGCCAATCGAGCAAAACTAAACTTGATTATTTTGTGTGGTCTGAAGTACATACATACATACATATGTATGTACATAAAACTCATTCATGAGTATCAATGACTAGTGCATGTTCTAAAGTACAAACATGTGTGTAAGAAAACATAATTGAGTATATAGTATATAATTTTTTTTTTTCAAATGAGAAAGTGAAGATTGCATTTGGTATTTATTTATGGGCTCAAAAAAGTAAATACATCAATACACTATCGGTGATATTTTATGGTAACTAGGGTACAAGCAATATGCCACAATCTGGATTATGGCCTTAAGGCACAGGAAAATTTAAGAAATAAGTTGTTAAGAAGTATAGTGGCACTGGCAGAAGGCTAAGAATATGTTTGCAGATTTAAATATTTTTAGTATTAACATTGAGCAACATAAAGCAAATGCATTTGTAAACAAGACAATAATGATTATTTTTTTATATGTATTTTTACAAAGAACTAAAACTTGGCTGGACTTTAAAGGAAAAATTATCAAACATAAATTATTATTTAAGTGCTACAGGCAATAGTACATTTATTAAGAAAATGAGGACTTTGCATACTTTTAAAACTTTTGTCATGATATGTGTTATGACTTTGGTTGCCTTGGCACAATGAAGCAAAACTTAACTTTGCCACTAGATACAAAAAAAAATCAGTGTATTTTTCTGTCTTAAAATAAAAAAATTTTTAGCAGCTAAAAAAGAACTTCGGACTGCAAGTATGGAGTTAGTAGGGAATTTTTGTGTCACTGACTTTAGATTATGAGCTGAAAAATAATGTTAATAAAAGATGTGTACCAAAATCTTACAGAAAAATGCTTATTTATGCAATAAAAAAATACTAGGGTTATTAAATACATTTTCTTGTATTGGCAAACCTCTGAAACTTAGTCAAAACCAATTCACAAGCTAAAGTCTCCATTTTATTATTATCCTTCTTATTTTATGTGCTTTTTCAACCCAAGTGCTTCTTAAGAAAGAATAGCATAAATTATCAAACACATTCTATAAATGAAACATGTATAAATATATATTTGCATGCACTCGCAGTTTTCAAGAAATATGCATTCACACACATACACACACACACTTATTTACACACTCTGAGAATGCAAAAGATTTAATTTAAAGGCAACAACATATTAAACATGCAATTTTCTAATCATTTAATCTTAATTGCTTTTGTTAAAAAGAACTTAATCTTGTACATTAGCTAAAATTTACATTTTAAACAGTTTGTTAAATAGGCAAACTCTGCCTTTTACGCCTTCTTCTACTGCCTTCTTTTTTGTGCATAATTAGTAAGGAACTTTTATTTTGCAATTTATATGCAAAGTGAGGCGTTAAAGGAATATATTATATAGATACAGAATTAATTAGCCAATTGATTTGTTGGATTTGAATTGCAGGAAAAAATATTTTAATTACAAAAGATTAAGCTTGATGATATTAAATAAATGGGCTTAAGAAAATGTGGAAAGGATTTTTCGTTACAGATAACAAATTGCAAATAACAGTTTGTAAAGTAAAATATTTAAGAAAACAAAAATTTATATTTTTTCGCCTAAAAGAGCAAAGAGTCCTGTTTTCTTATAAACCACAAGACTTAACAAAAAATAAATAAAAGTTAGCAAAAAGTAAAAAAAATGCAGGAAAATAGCGAGCTTGACCATAGACGAATTAAATAATATAAAAAGAAATCTGCAAGGACCAAACAAATTCTTGATTTTTCTGCTTACATAAATTTTTTAACATAAAATAATATTGTTAAATGTTTACCATTTAAAAACTATTCTCTGTAGACTCGAAACTTTGCAAATAAATAAAAGACTCCTTTATACTAATAAGGATTACGAGTGATACTTTGTTTACAAAGTAAATACCCTTATGTATTTATGTATTCTTAAATTACTAACACCTAAATAATACTAAGTCTAATTCGCTGATACTGAAGAAATACCTGTTGTTCTCTCTGCCGACAATCAATGTTTGTATAACAATAATATCTCACTGACTTTACACAGAAAGAAACAAACCGTACTAAATTAAAGTTGTTTCTATTTATTTAAGAACTTAAAATTTAAGAACGAATAACAAGCCGAAAACAGGATCACTTTAGCAAACCAATCGTAGAGTTTCTTAAATTGAGCATGAAGAGCTTAAATTATGTAAAAAAAAATTAAATCAAGTATAAAGTTATTAAATTAAGTAAAAAACTTATTTAAAGTACGACTTTATACATATATAAAAAGAAAAATAAAAAAACCTTTTAACCAAAAAATTTCAAGTTCTTAGTGTGGTTGTGATCGAAATTCAATAAAATGAAAAATTAATATATTAAAATAAAAATAATGATTATACTTCTTAACGGAAAATGTTTTATTTGAAAGTGACTAAGCGCGGTTGATTTTTCTTGTGTGCAAAAGTATTTTTAATAATATAAAAGAGAACAAAATATTGCTATATCAATATTAAAATGTAAATCAATAAATAAATACATAAGAGAAAAAGTGAACGCAAAGGACAACTCCAAACTGCTAAAGCTTCTGAGGGACTTAGATTGCGAAGCTGTTTCTGTTTACAAAGCAAGTAAAAATATGAGTTTTTGTTATCGATTGTATGTGTTGTTTTTAAGAAATCCCATTTGATAGACGGCAATATAAGTCGAGCAACTTTTTAGTTGATAGAAGGGAGAGGAAAATATGATAGTTTCCATTTTCATTATCTTCTCTTTCATCTTCCATAACCTCAAAAGTTTCTCAACAGAAATTGACGCCTGTGAACCCAGTATACTAATTTCTTCTGCTACCGGCTTTCCAAATAATACAACAAAAAACAAAATACGCACTTTGTTAACATTATTATAAATGTCCGTAAAAGATTTATATACAGAAGTATATTTTAATGTATAGTTTTTTTATATTATATAAATGTACATACATACATATTAGATAAAAAAAATTGTAATAGGTACAAAAACTTTCTGCAATGACTGCCTCAAAAGTTCTCATTGCTAATTATTTTATTTTGCTCAACTCGCTGTAAGACCGGACTCAGAAATATGCTATCGCTCTAGGTGACCAAGAACCCCTAGCTTTTTAATGACATAGTTTCGCTTAGAGCACTGATGGGGTTTTACTTTTGGAGCGGTGACGATTACAAGTGTAATCAGCTAAGAAAAGTGGACTTTAGTTGAGAGCAAACCACATAATTTATTCATTGATGACAAAGAGACAGTATTGTCCAGGCAATGTTCTTATTAAATGTTCTTATTAAGTAAAAAATCATGCAACAAACTGCTAAAGAACCTATATCAATTTAAAATTTTGAATTTTTATCTTCCGTAGAACCTAAATTTTGGATAAATGAGTCCATTCTTTCATCAAAATTTCTGCCAACACTGTTAGCAACACATGTAACAGAATGGCGTAAAGGAAGCAATATCCCTTTTTTGTCTTCGTATGGAGTTTGGTGAATATCTTTTCAAGTGGAATAAATTACATTTAGTGTAAAAATATGTATGATAAATATGGACAATAAAAAGTGAAATTAAAAAATAAATTAAATCTCTTTATTCAAAAAATCATATTAGGATATCTTAAAACAGGCGCATTTTGAGATTAATTCAATCTAATTTTTCTTTAAATGAATTTGGCTTTGGATTATTTCCACTATGGATTAGCGATTAAATACACTAAGAAATTCTTAAATCAAGCGCATTTTGAGTTTGATTCAATCTAAGGTTTCCTGAAATTAATCTCGTTTTAGGTTTATTTCAAGTACGGATTCAGGATTAGATATGGCTAAAATTAAAAATTTAGCTTTTAAATATGACAGCAACGTCCAGACAATCTCAGCAGCATTGCAATGTTTATTTTTAATCGCTTATCTAGTTGATGGTTATCTAGTTGATTTTTATTTTTGTCGACCATTAATCGGCTTTTTATACAACACTTATACATTTCTCTGGTTTCTCTCTCTCTCTCTCTCTCTCTGTGGGCAGCTCTGGTCTGCAATACCATGTATGTGTGTATTTGCATGTGTGTGTTAACAAGTAGCAGATATTTCGTTATTGTTGTTGCTACAATTTTTTATATTTATTTTATAATTTACGAGCATACGCATGTGTATTAAGTTCTTCTGTATAATTATTTTTGTTTTGCAAAATGTTTTCTTTATAAAAACATTTACGTAAGATCTGTTTAAATATTTTGGCGTGCAATATGTTTTAGAAAACTTAAAGGTATTTTAATGGGAACAGATGGATCACATCCAGAAAAGAAAAAAATACGTTTTCTTATTTCAGTTATTTCAAACAAAAGCCAATGTCATGCAAGTAAAGCAATGCTTTCTAGGAAGCTAGTCGAAGGAAAGGTGATGGGATATTTCTCGTCATATACATATGTTTGAGGTACGTTCTTAGTAACAAGATATTAGACTTTATTAAGTAAAAGAGGGGTAAAAACAGAATTAGCCGGAGGTAGCAACTCAAGCGGTAACTAGGGGCTTAACAATAAAGTAGAAACAAGGAAGTCAAAGAAGAGCAATTGACGAGATGAGTCTGCACTCAGCAGAGAAAAAAAGTATGATAAAAAAAGTAATTGCCAATCTGAGAGCAAAGTGCTACAACAAACTCATATAAAGGGCATATAAAGGCTTTTTATAGCTGTACACAAGTTTAAATAATAGCACAACAAGGAAATATATTTCTGCAATCTGGGACACCAATTTTAAAAAATTTTACGCTTTATTTGCGGCCGTATTTCGCCGATAACTCTTCAACTGTTTATTTCCAGGTATTCAATTGTTTGTTGTTTATCACCTTAGACAAGTATTCTAAGATAATTCAAATAAAATAATACAATGGTGTTAAATCAGATGATCTTAGTGACTAATTGATTGAGCCATTACGTAATATTATTTTTTCATCAAAAGTTTCCTTAAGTAAAAATCAGTCGTATCACCTGCTGCTTGGATTAATGCGATGTAATTGAGGTACGAAAAAATGTTGAATCATGTTCCTATACCGTTCACCATTGACAGTTACATTCTGACATTTGACATTTGGGCCAATGACTCCGCCAGCCCAACCAGTTATTTTCTGTGGATGTAATGGTGTTTCGACAAGAGCTTCTAGATTCTCCTCACTTAGAATGCAATTTACGTACACATTCATCTGGAAATTGGCTTCATAAGAAATAAGAAGACATGCTCGATGAGTTTGACGAATAAAACAATTATTTTGATTAAAAATTTCAATAATTTGCAAGTGTAAGTCGATTTATAATGAAATCTTAAAGCAAAATAATCAAAAAACAACTATCAGCTGTTAAATTGTTGCTCAAGTAAAGCAGTTAATGCCAACTCAAAGTTATGATACTCTAAACAAATACCCTATATATAATTAAACATGCGAAAATCCATTTGCAAAAATGTATGACAGATTTGAAAAGTGATTTGAGTTAATTTGGCGGACTTGTTCAAGCATTCATCTATTTATGATGATTTTCCAAAGTCACTGTTCATAAATTTTAACAATTCAGTGAATTAAAATAGTTCGATTGAGAGATAACCCTTTGTTTGTTCCTATTGAGCTTAAAAATATCATGATTTATATCATGTTGTTGAAATTTGCTTTAATCTAATCAAAATTCTTAACTTTATCATATCAAAATTCAGTCTGCTAAAAATCAATATTGCAATTCCTTAACAGATACTTAATTAAACAAATTACAAACATTACCCATACTCAAGTAATATACCTTAAATATTTATTTTATTTGCAAATATAATTTACTCTCTCATTATTGTATCATTTGCTTTTTGTTGATTTTCTTAATTAAATTAATAAAATAAAGCAAACTGAAATACCTGGGTTAATCTCTAATACACTGCATGTGAGTATTAGAAAATATATATATATTAATTTAGTATGCATGATGCCGATAATAAATACTAAGCAAATGTATACAATTATTTATTTATACATAAGACTGTGTGAGTTGTTTTTCAGGTCAGTTCAAGAAATTAATTATAATAGACAGAAAGGAATATAACTGCAGCTATTAGAAATAAATATTTGAATCACTTTTTAAATTAAAGATAATAATTTCGCCTAAAATATTTTAAGCTTAATCAGACTCAATTTGAAAAAAAAATCAGCAGGCGGCTCGTTGAGAAAATTGTAATGAAAATAACTAAATAAATTAGTGCATTTCATATAAATTTTAAACTCAACTCGACCGTCCGTGCTCTGTAAACTTAAAGTTGTATTGTATTTTAATTTGTATTCATTCTGACACGCAAGCAAATTAAAATAAATTTCTTAAAATCAATATCTTAAATAAATATTTTTTAAAAGCAGTATGAGCAGAATGGTAATAAGCAGGGAAACCACAAATATGCAATTGCATGTTTTTTCTTGTCTGATATATCAATGCGGAATTAAGATATTTATCCGTTTCAGAACTTTTTATGAATTCTGGCATCGATTTGTTAGTGCATATTTTTGCATATTTTACCCTTTAAAGCATATTTTTGCATACTTCGGTCAAACACGCATATTTTGAGCATTTTTCGAATTTTTATAGCTTATTTGGCATTTTTAGAGCATATTTTGTTACTTTAAAAAAAAAATTTATTTTAATAATTAAAAAAAATTTGGTAAAAATTTCAATTTTTTTTGGTCAAAATTTCATTTTGTAGCGAAAGAAACAGTAGTATGGGGAAGCAATATTTTGCTACCATTATAAAGTTAGACTTTAAAAAAGTTGAAATTTAGAATATACTAATTATTATTATGTGCTCTTACATCGAAATTTAGAATGAACGATTTAAAACTTTTTAATTTTCACTCACTTGTAAACAGTCTTGTGACAGAAAAAGGAAACAAGAAAATTAAAAAATTTTAAATCGTCCATATCCAATTTTTTTTTCTGCTACATTTTAATGCTGGTACTAGTACTATTGATTTGTATATTCCAAATTTCAACTTAAACTGGTGTATCATGTGTTTTAACATCCTCACTGGACGCTAATTTCAATAAAAACTTGGTTTGGTAATTGTGACGAACGCTGCCCGAACATTTTCAATGTATAAAAGTTTATTTAGATGTCACAGGCGGCGATTTTTGTAAAAAACTAAGTGAAAAGTTTTTATTTATTGCAATAACAACTATAAATAAAAAGATTATCTTATTATTCAAAATACAGTTCCAAAGTCATAAATCTAATATCGTGATCGCTTTTAAAGTAAAAGTTAAATTTTTCTTTCTCAATCAAGCAGAAGCATAAAATATGTGTTTTGTGACAGAATTATTAAATAATCAAAACTTAAAACTCACATTTTGTATACGTACGACAAGCCCAAATTTGATTTTTAACATTATACGTCTAGCCAACCATTAAAATAAGTTTGAACACAAACTTTTTTCTGGCGTCATTCTGCCGACGTTAGTTATTATGCTCAGAAATAAAAACTGCTCGTGCATTCGTACTGTTATATGTAAATTTTATTGAATTGCTGAATTAAAATTAGATTTTCATTTCCAAATAATCCAATTTATGTTATTTTTAAGAGCATATTTTTTGAGTTTTAAGTGCATATTTCGAACTTTTAAGTGCATATTGAATGCGCATAAAACACTTTTTTTGGAGCATATTTCTGGTTTCCCTGGTAATAAGCATTTTTCCCCTATCAATAATTTTTCTATTTCAAATAAACTTATCTCAATACGAAAATTTTCCTTTTGTAATAAGCACACAAACCACAAAAGTAAAAAAGCAGGATAATAACAATAACATTCAATGTGTGAAAAGAAGACAATTACAATCCCAAACTCATTTGAGCGTGTGTGTGTTTGAGTATATTTGTCTGTGTGTGCCTACATTTCTGTGGGCAGGTACACACACATGACATTTTGCTAAATTTAGTAGGTGTTGTTGTATATTTAGCATTAAATTGGGCATCAATGTGTCAATTAACACAGATGCCAATAAATTTTATAAACCAAAAGCAATATTCAAAACCAATACTAATACATACATACTCGTACATAAAGGCAAGCATATTTAATAGCAAATTTATATATTGATACAAATAATAATTCAATTGTGTATGCATAGAATTCTGCCAATGAGAACATACTCGTGTAATGTCAAGCAATTAAATAAAATATTCATTTATTTATAACAAATAAATGCATTAAAGAGAATTATAAACGTCATATTTATTCTTTAATAAAAGATAAAATACAAATGTATATTGATGGAAAAGCTAAACTTGTATGCATTATTAAGTAAAGAAATTTTATATTATAAAATATTTAACTCAACAGATCAATGTGAACAGATTAAAATGATTTAAATATATAAATAAATATTTAGAGATAAATCACCTTTTAAAGTTAATTCTTTTGATAATGTTCAAAGAAAAAAAAATTTATTTATTTTATTTTGACATGTTAAGATGGCAAAGCAAGGTGTTTTTGATAAACCATTTCTTTATATTAATATTTATCAAAAACTAATGCGTAAATAATTTTCAAAAGCTACAAGAATTATTTAAGTGCAGCACTTTTATAATGTTAATAATTATTAATTATAATTACCTAGCTTATTTTTTTTAAGAATAGTAACACTCAGATTTTACCCTCTTTAGGAAAGGGATAATGATAGAGAAGGCAGATGGTAAAGGAAGAATAAGAGAAACGCCTCATTATTTTATAACGTTATTTGCTTTCTTAAGGCAATGTTGCAGCGCCTCTGATATCAATGAGTCGTATTAAATATTCAAAGCTATTTTTTGTATCAATTTTATTGATTATTGAAATTAGCAGATGAAGGAGCGTGCTCTGATGTTACATTAGGATTAGTATACGTTGAAACGGGTGTAGTTCAGTGACCAGTATAGTGGATATTATTGGATATTAGTTTAGTATTATTTAGTCCTTAATAATCATCAGCTTAACAGTTTTAGATATCACTACAGATTAGCTGAGCATGATGTTCGGATTGACTTAGCATAAGCTTGGCATTTTGTTAAAATTGTCTTCGTCTTGACCTAGTATTAGCTAAGCATAGCATTATCACAAGCTTGGCATAATCTTAGCATTGTCATAGTATTAAATTAACATGAAATTATTATTAAAATTTTGTAAGTACTAAGTCAATATTGGCACAGTATTATATTACTAGTATTATCTAAGCATTAGCTTAGCAGTTGCTTAGCATTGGCTTAGCATCAGCTTAGCATTAGCTTAGCATTGGCTTAGCATTAGCTTAGCACTAGCTTAACATTAACTTGGCATTAGCTTAGCTTAGCATAATATTAGTATTGGCTTATCATTAGCTTAGCATTAGCTTAGCAGTACCTTAGCCTTAGTTTAGCATTAGTTCAGCATTAGTTTAGCATTCTCTTAGCATTAGGTTAGCATTAGCTTAACACTATGTTGGCATTAGCTTAACATTATATTGGCATTATATAAACATTAGCTTGGTATTAGCTTACCATTACCATATCATTAGCTTAGCAATAGTTTAGCATTAGCTTAGCATTGTATTAGCATTAGCTAAGGAATTTTTAACTCAATATTATGAAAAAAATTAAATTAGAAAAATAATTTCAACCATAATATTTTAGAAATAAAAACAATAATTAAATAGGACATTTAATGAAGTTAACCGCTGATAATATAACTTTTGACAAAAATGCAGTACGGAAACTTTGATTTAATGAAACCGTAAGCTAACTTTAAATTTGTTTTGCTGTAGCAGATACAATTTGATGGTACCAAAGGCATTAAGTAGAAATAATATAAATGATTACATTTTACTAATAGTTTTTATTGAATTTTAATGGTTTGTAACATATCTGCGACAAGAGTTGATAAAGGGTTAACATTATCTTTGCAGAAAGTTAGCATAAACATTTTATTAGCATGAGCTTATTAGCTTAGTATTATTTTTTCATAATCTTTGCAATACATTAATATTACTCTACTATTAGGTTAGAGTTACTATATCTTTACTCTGGCGAATCCATCGTACTTATTCCTATAAAGACTGTATAGTTTACAAATTTTCCATAGAGGCATAAATTTTTTATATTTTCATATACTGTTACATTAAACATAAAGTAGAAAAAATATTTAAATCTTTTTACAGAGGAAAGATATGACCACCGTATATCGTTCTATAGCAAAAAGTGAAAATTGAACGTTTTGGTTTGACTCTCTTTTAGAAACAACAACGATATGCTTAGCATTTTATAAGAAAAAGTATTACCTTAGTATTATCTTCTCAAGAGTCAAGTCTTTTACCTAATATTAGATCAATTTAATTTTTGGGTTACCTTAGTTTCCGTGGCATTAACATAGCATCAATTTAATATTTGCAATCATTCAATCAATTTAGCACTTAATTAGCAACTGACATTGGTCGGCTATTTGCTTAGTATAACATAAGCATAAGTTTTGCAATACCTAATTATTGCCTTAGCAGCAGCTTAGCAACAAATTAGCATTATCATAGCTGCAAGTCGTGATGAACTCAGTATTTGATTTTCACTATTCGCTCAGGAACTTAAAATAATTTGCATATTGTACTACTATCTACTAACTTAATTAAGATTATTCTATTTTTTTATTCTGACCTTCATATTTAGAGCAATCTATGGTAACTCATTTTCAATTTCCTTTAACTCAAACTATTATTTCAATTTACATATATATATTTCTTCTCAGTAAACAATTTACAAAAATTTTCGAATAGTTTGTTTGTCAATTGATTTTTTCATTGCACAAAGACGAATTGCTGTGAAAGGATCATGTTGAGATTAATTCAATCAACTATGTTTTGTAATTTCATTGTACTCCTTGAAAATTTTCCTAAATACTACAGAACTCAATTTATTTACTACAATAAACTTTTTGACTAAAATTATTCAATAGTCATTGTTTTTAATACCATCAAAATCATATTCGTACTAATCAATAGGTGTGCTAGAATTTAATTGAATTTTATACAAAAACATCTTATGCCCTCAGCCCAAATTTTGATCTAATAAAATTTGATTCACAGTTTGTGCATTTGATATCTCACTGAAGTTTATTAAACAATAAGCATTTCAATTTGGTCTTGACTAAATGGCCAGAGGAGGCAACGTACGTTAATAAAAGCGTTTATTACTTCGTCAGACAGGATGTTTAACAATATCAAAAAAAAAAAAAAACTACAGAAATGCTAAATTCACATAAACTATACACATCTACACATACATAAACATAAGTACGATAATGTATGCTGTCCATGTATATGTATATTTGTATAACAAACCATTATTAGAAATAACGAACTGACCATTACCATAAGTTTCGATGTATGTAGATGTGTGCGAGTATGTGTGTACGTGCATGTGCAAGTGTTTGTGGGCAAATGTTTGTTATACAGAGTGTAAAACGTGATTATCATGGTGTAGAATTTCCGTTAATAATATGAGAAATAAGGTTAAGTCTACAAACGCTTTAAGGTACATGCACTCATGATATATAAACGTGAGTTGTATGTACGCTATTGTTCTGCTATTGTTGTCGTAAAATTGTATGTGGTAGAATATGAATTTGCATGCTTTACTCTAAATCATTTAAACAGAAAATATGAAAATGTTAGAAAATTTAAGGAAAGCACAATTGAAAAAAAATGTTTAAGGATTTAATTCCAAACATATTACGAAAAAACATCTTAAGTATATTGGAAAATACTACTTACGTGTAAGACCATGATCCTTATATGAAACTTAAATATACGAAAATGGTCTCATCAGGAGATAATGGCGTTGGTATAAGACGGTGTTCTTTTCACAAAAATGTGAAAAACGACAGTAGTATTGATATAAGACGACCGCTACAGAATAACAAAGGTCAAAACTATGATCAAGCTAAGATAAAATCCATTCACCACTACCTGTTGAATATGTGTATGGACTCACTAAAAGAACATTGCGTTATATAAAAAAATGGTCGTAGTATAAAACAGTTGATTTACTTTAAGACTCTGATCATTTAAGACGATTATCTTAGTCAAATATGGTGATCTTTGAATAAAATAAAATGTTCTTAGTCTTTAGTCTCACGAAGGTATTAGATGGTGGTCGTAGTATAAGATGGTGGTCTTAGTATAAGATGGTGGTCTTAGTATAAGAGTGTGGTCTTAATATAAGATGGTGATCTTAGTATAAGACGGTAGCCTTAGTATAAGACGGTGGTCTAAGTATAAGACGGTAGTCCTAGTATAAGACGGTGGTTTTAGTATAAGACGGTAGTCTTAGTAGTCTTAGTATAAGACGGTGGTCTTAGTATAAGATAAGGTGTTCTTAGTATAAGACGCTGGTTCTAGTATATGATGGTGGTCTTAATATAAGACGGTAGTCCTAGTATAAGACAGTGGTCTTAGTATAAGACGGTGGTCTTAGTATAAGATGGTGGTCTCAGTATAAGGCGGTGGTCTCAGTATGAGATGGTGGTGTTAGTAAAAGACAGTGGTTTAACTATAAGATGGTAGTATAAGATGGTAGTATAAGATGATAGTATAAGATGGTAGTATAAGATAGTAGTATAAGATGGTAGTATAAGATGGTAGTATAAGATGGTAGTATAAGATGGTAGTATAAGATGGTAGTATAAGATGGTAGTATAAGATGGTAGTATAAGATGGTAGTATAAGATGGTAGTATAAGATGGTAGTATAAGATGGTAGTATAAGATGGTAGTATAAGATGGTAGTCTTAGTAAAAGGCTGTGGTCTCAGTAAAAGATGATGGTCTTAGTAAAAGACGGTTGGCTTAGTATAAGACGGCGATCTTAGTATTAGACGGTATTCTTGGTATGAGATGGTAGTATTAGTATAAGACGGTGGTCTTAGTATAAGACGGTGGTCTTAGTATAAGACGGTGGTCTTAGTATAATATGGTGGTCTTAGTATAAGGCGGTGGTCTCAGTATGAGATGGTGGTCTTAGTAAAAGACGGTGGTTTAACTATAGGATGGTAGTATAAGATGGTAGTATAAGATGGTGGTCTTATTAAAAGACTGTGGTCTCAGTAAAAGCTGATGGTCTTAGTAGAAGACGGTTGGCTTAGTATAAGATGGTGGTCTTAGTATAAGACGGTGGTCTTAGTATAATATGGTGGTCTTAGTAAAAGGCTGTGGTCTCAGTATAAGACGGTGGTCTTAGTATAAGACGGTGGTTTAACTATAGGATGGTAGTATAAGATGGTAGTATAAGATGGTAGTATAAGATGGTGGTCTTATTAAAAGACTGTGGTCTCAGTATAAGACGGTGGTCTTAGTATAAGACGGTGGTCTTAGTATAAGATGGTGGTCTTAGTATAAGGCGATGGCCTCAGTATGAGTTGGTGGTCTTAGTAAAAGACGGTGGTTTAACTATAAGATGGTAGTATAAGATGGTAGTATAAGATGATAGTATAAGATGGTAGTATAAGATGGTAGTCTTAGTAAAAGACGGGGGTCTTAGTATGAGATGATGGTCTTAGTAAAAGACGGTGGTCTTAGTATAAGATGGTGGTCTCAGACAGTGGACTTAGTATTAGAAAGTGGTCTTAGTATAAAAAATTGGTCTTAGTACAAGACCGTAATATGCATACTATAAGTAGTAGATAAGTTAAAACCTTGTTCCTTATTTTATATTCAATATCATAAAGTAAATTTCTCTAAGTTCACAACAAAAAATTCAAACATTTGCTGCGTATTTAACCTTAAAACCATTGTGAAATATGATGAAAGCTTAAAGACAAAAAGATATGCCTTTAAAAAATATTTGGTTCTTTTAAGATTCTGAATGGAAACCCCAATCAAGCCACTTTCTTTTTTAATAGAATTTATTTTTTTTTTGTTTTTATTAAAAACCATTGGAAAAAAACACATTTTTAAAAAATTCTAAATAAAAAACTATGTTGACTTTATGACAATTAAGCGACCAGCACCATCATATATTAAACACATTTATAATATTGTGTGAGTGTGTGTGCGTGTTTGTGAATGTGTGGTCGTGTATGTGTAGTTATACATCCGTCAAATCGATTGTTTTACCAGCATTTGTTAGACAAGTTTTTATCTTCCGCACACATGCCGGTCATTAGAGTGCAATTGTTTGAAACTCACACTGATGTGCGCCTAAACAACACAATGGAAGAATATGATGACTAAAAGCTCGTTGTGTGCCATAGAGCATTGAATATTAAATTTTATCTTTGGCTTTGAATATTAATGAATTGAAAAATGATAAGCATGAATTGGAGGGTTGTGTGAATCTCTCTTCTCTTAGTGTGCGTTATATAAAATTTCTCAGAAAATTGCCTTTAAACCATTGTACAAGATGCACACACTTTGTGTTCTATTATTTAATATTAAACTGTTAAAAGCGAGTGATGAAATACTGTTTTTGCTAAGTTAGTTAATTAGACTACAGTAGATGACAGCTGCCTTTTTTATAATGCTTTAAATAAATATGTTAAGGAAAATTTTATATAAGAGATTTTTGTTGCTCGTTTGAAAAAAGGATTTTTAAAATTTTCATTATTGGGAGATTTTTGGGTAATTTTAATTTATTTTTAATCACTTTGTTTCAGGATAAACTTTTTTGATGTTAAAAAAGGGATGGCAGGCAACAATATTGATTTTCATTTTTACTTGTAAATAATTTTTGTAAAAAAAAGGTAAAGCATATTTTTAATTAAAATTTATGATATAAAAATTCCATATTTATGTACAAGCATTTCATTTATCAGTTATCTGTAATAAAAAAATTCCAATAAAGCACAATTCCCTTGCAAGCCAGTAATTTAAAAATAAAAACATATAATTGCAACAGAAATATCACTCATGTAAAAGCTTTTTCCCTAACAGTTTTTTTCTCTTTTTTTCCTTTTATTTTATTATAAACTTTTTTTCTTACCTCTTTACGCTGACAAATACCATGGACAATGACAATCAGCATCAGTACTTAAACGTACTTAAAATAATAAAAAAAGGAAATATGTTAAAATTTAAACTGTCAAAGTTTCGAGTTATATTTTTTTTATATTTTTAACTCATTTTATCTGTTTGAAGTGCGTGGTAAATATTATATACGCTTGTGTGACCACTTTGAAAACCAAAATGTATGTATGTGGTCTTGTTTTTGTGGTGGAGTCACACAGAACCACACACACACACATATAAACATATACGCAGGAGAGCTACGCATAGAGTTGAGTTGAGTTGAAAGTACATTTGAATTCATTTCTAACAAATACACCAGCATATAACCAGCCAACACAAGGTTTATTATTTGTTATTTTAATGATGTTTTAATTATAAAATTTTATACCGAAACTACTCAATTTTCCTTTACGAACAGAGACAGAGAGAAAAAAGTTTTAGATGGAAATTTTAGTGCGCATTTTTCGCTAATTTAATAACGAGTTTTCTTTAAATAAAAATATATCAAATCTTAAAAATAAATTTTAAAAATTCATTCATAATTCTGTTGTTTTTTAGAAGGCTGCGAACGCAAAGAAATGCGTTCAGAAATTCAATAAAAGCAACGGGTATAGTTTTAAAGATTCGGCATAATTAAAAAAAATACGAGCATATCATTTCAATTGAAAAAGTGTTGCTTTCTTAACTTATTAATATATTGGGTGCCATCTATCTCAGCACGGGGTACGCTTCCGTACGACATTGGTGGTTTTTATTTAGAGCCTTAAGATCTTTTATAAATGAAGCTGAGTGAATTTTGTTGTGATTTTTAAAATTTTACTAAACATTTTTGTAAAAGTATTCATGGGTAAAAATTATTGTCCTGCACAAGACCATTTATAAGACTTTTCAAGACGTGAGAGATTTTTCAAATGCTTTACTATAGTGAAATATTCTCAAAATATTCAAAATATATACAAAATCGATCATTAGCATTGGTTCATTAGCCCTTGCCCAGCATATTTATTTATTTATTTATATATTTATTTAATTATTTAAGTTTTAAAGGTGATGACGTAAACAGACTACTGAAAATTAATTTAATTATTATAATACTTAAAATTATTATATCTAAAAAATAAGTAAAAATACTGAAAAATATTAATTAAAATTTTTTTAGTATAAGATTTTTAACTATTGTTTTTCATGCAGTATTCATTGAATACAGAGATATGGATTTAACACAGCTCTTAAACAGCTATATTTTTATTTCATTATGATGACATTTAATTTCTGTATTACGCTTAGCATCCAAAACATATGGCTTTCATTTCAGATACGTTATGCCAACCACAAAGGACCCAGCTGGATCTCTGAGAGGACGTGTATTATATCACCACCCTTCATAATGTATGTTATGCCATATCATTAGTGGAGCGGAGGTATTTTCTTCGATTTCGAGTGTATTTCAGTTTTTATTCCATATTCATGTGATTATCTGAGAGTATACAAATATCATCTGCATACCAAGCCATTCAAGGTCTTTATTAAGGTTCCATTTTACACCTCAGCTGACTCGAATTGCCTTAAATGCATTAACATCCTGAACAATATTAAAAAGCACAGGTGATAGCACTTAGGAAACTCCTAACGATTGTTAAAATGTCAAACCAATACTTTTAATTACAAAAATTTCTAATTTTATTAAAATTTTTTCTTCATATTTCGACATTTCGCCACTCTTTGTGTGCCTTTTTTTTTGTTTTTTATAATTATTTCAATAATAATTAGTAGATTTTTTTAAGCCACAGCCTTTCCATTTAAAGCGAAAACCTTTAACACTATTCAGCTGCTCCATCTTTTTTTTATATAAATTAATTTCTCTTTATTGTACATGGTTTTTTTCATTAAATTATAACTTTTTAATTGTTTCCTCTGCACTTGTTAAATGTCAAAATAAACTATTTAATAAAAAAAATTAAAGCTCCAACACACACACACACACACACTTCAACATAATTGCATGAATTAACACAATTAAACATAAATGCATAGCAGCTCTTATTATTTGGATAACTGTTGTAATAAATTACGAGAAATGGTTAAGGCAACAACAACAGCAAAATAATTGCGCATAAATATTGAAAAATAAACATAATTTTGTTGTGCGTATGCAAAAATACAATTAAATATTCAATTGACAGCAATAAAAATACCAAAAGCAGCAATTGCAAATTAATACAATACTCCTTATGTTTGTGTTGCATACTTTTAGGTAATAATTAATGCAAAAAGCTATAATGACTACTTTTTGGGTGAATACTTAAGTTAATTATAACAATAAAGTAGTTATGCTATAAAAGAAAATGAAATGATTGAAAAAGAAGTGTGGTAAAAAAATATTTAAGCCATTAAAAGTTTCGCAGTGATTTTGCACTAGCTCAGTAGTGCGACTCAGTAACTATCAAAGATCCGACAATCGAAATTTTTGCTTATACATTTTGTCGCTTAAAATAACTATTATGTGATTCTGAAACTTATTTTGAACGATAGGACGCAGCTAATATTGTCTGTTGATTTTTTTCGATAAAATTAACGGCACATAAATTATTGTCGCTTCAATAACGACACAGCTGACATTAACCTACAGCGAATATCGTTATAAATGTTACTTAATAGCAAAATCGATAGATTTTCGTTATAATTATTTAAACGATGGGATTATCGTTAAAAAAAAGTTAGTGAATCGCATTAAAGATTGCAATACCCTTATGTGCATACATTGAAAACATCATTGATAGCATTAATTTATGTTTTAATAACTAAAATAAAATTTAAAAAAAATAAATAAATTTGTACTATCAATAGTTTCTACGGCACAGTCCCTCACAATTTAAATCAATGTTTACGTATTACACTTAAAACAAAACAAATAGCATACTTTAAGGCGTAAGCATAACAATAATCCAATACATACATAAATAATTCATTGTTCTTCCTCACCTACCACTTAAATATTTTTCAAGCAATTATTTCACAATCCTTTTTTATTTTTGTACAATTATTATTAATTAAATATTTATAACGCATATGCATTAACACAATAACACATACAATTTATAAACTTTCGCATAAGTTAACGACTTATAAAAAAAGCATTATATTTTATATATTATGCATAACGCAATGCAACATGCACTAAACCAGAATTATTTAATTGAAATTAATTTATTTTAACCAATTGCTGATAATTGTAAAATGTGTCCATTTACAACATCATAAAAGTAATTTATTACTTTAAATTAAAACAATTATACATACTCAGGTTGGGCAGTAATTATGCCAGCACTACTTTCCGGGTACTAAATTAAAAATAATATAAAAAAAGCGTTAAACAAAAATATGAACAATGATAAAAATAATTTGTGGTTTAACATAATCGTCACAATGTGTGGCTTTATTATAATTTTTTTTTGTTTCTTTATCTATATAAATAATGTTTTCATGCCGTTAATTTTTCAATATTTGTGGCATATTATAAAAAAATATATGACTTATAAAAGAAAAAAAGGAAAAAAAAATATAAAAATAAAGAAAATAATATAATAAGAAAAAGTATTTAACTTAACTTTATTTTTGTAAATATTAAACAGTTCCCTTATTACTTAAAAAAAGGTGTTATATTTCTGATATATTTATATAAAAGTTGAGGTATTCAATCTTCAATCTTTATATTGAAAAATTGCAAACTTATTATCAAACAACTATACGTACTTTAGATATACATATATATATGTATATATACATGTGTATGTATATACTTTTATATATAAATTTACTGTCTTATTCTTAAAAAAAATTTTGTTTCATATAACGTTTATGCAACAAACTTTCTATGTAATTTTGATTAATAAACCTTTTACAAAATCAAAATATTTTTTTATGAATTAAGCCCTTAAAATGGTAAACTTACATGCATCAACTATGTTTTGTTTAAAAATAAATTTCTACGAAAAGTAGCAACATGAATGTAAATGTAAATTTATAGTTTATACTATTTTCAGTAGATCGAGTTAATCTTTTCATTATATTACATATTTATTACAGATAAGAAAAGAACAATAAATAAATATTTACAAGAAATATTTAATTTTTTTTTACTAAAAAAAATATTGTAAAACAATATAAAAAAAAATTAAGACAGAAAAAACATATATATATTTTATATACTTACAAATGTTAGAGATACCAATACAAAAATGTAAACTATGTACTAAGATTTTTTTATTAGAAAATAACTTTGCTAAATTTTTGGAAAATTACTGTAGGATGTACATAAAAGTACATATGAACAAAATACATTTAAGCAAAATATATAAGAATTAAATTTTGTTGTAAAAATGCCATAAAAAACAAACAATGATACAGATTTTTTAACAAATGTATCAGACGATTTTATCGACTTGTCTATGGACGAAAAAAAGCCGCAGTTGTGATTTTTTAAAACAATTTATTGTCTCTGCTGAAAGGTTCGTGTATTTGCTTTATGATTTTGTTCCAAGTATTATTTCCAACATATATTTTTCAAACTATTGTATAATGCCCTAATTCAGTAAGAATAATTAGGAAGTTTTTGTTTGAAAATATTTCGGAGTTCTTGTGTTTGAACTAAGTAAATTATTTTCTTCAAAAATAGTTGTTGTCTCTGATAACGAAAAATAAAAATAGTATTGCCATGTTTTTAAAACATAAAAATTAAAATTTAAAATTTATTTGGTGGTGGTTCAGCTTGGTCTATATGTATTTCATTGTTGCTGTAACAAATCATCAGTAGACTTCAACCACACATTTTGAATAGTCACAAACCTCTTATGTTATGCACAGACTTTCAATAACTATTTGAGGTTTGTGACCATTCAAAATGTGTGCTTGAAGTCTACTGATAATTTGTTACAGCAACAATGAAATGCATATAGACCAAGCTGTACAACCAGCAAATAAATTTCAAATTAAAATATAATTATGATAATATGTCGAATAATAATTTCCTAAAACATAAAAATTAAAAAAAGTATTATACAATAGTTTGAAAAATATATGAACAAATATTTGTTGGAAATAATGTTTGGAACAAAATCATAAAGCAAATACACGAACCTTCTGGCATACACAATAAATAATAATTGTTATAAAGAATCACTACTGAGCCTTTTTTCGTCCATAGGCAAAACGATACAATCGTCGAACAGAATTAGGGCATTAAACATGAAAAAATTAGCAAAAATTTTTTGGGCATTACAAAATTATAAAAATTTGTAAATTTTTTTAAATATTCTCAAATGTTTAAGAAAAATTTTATATATATATATATATATATATATATATATATATATATATATATATATATATGTTAATATTTTCTTATAAATTAAAAAATAATATGAAATCGCAAATAAGTTAATAAAAAATCAAAATAATTATGTACAACAACTTGCAAGAGACTTTAAGTAAATTTCCATAATCCCATCTCTGATACCTAAAATCCCATATGCCGGTGCAACAAATAAATCATTTGGCACTGTCTTCCCTAACAACTACAACAATAATATAAAATATTTTTACGTACATATTTCTTAACACACTAAAACACAATAACATGATAATAATAAAATAAAAAAAGAAATAACCCAACATTCCAAACAACAAACAAATTAAAAAAACTTAAGAAATTAGTAAACTTTAAGCTTTTCTTAAATTCGTTTATTATAATGTTTAACAAATTTAAATGTAGAAGCAGTTTTTAATAATACTGGAGATATTTTTCTTATATAAAACTTTTTCTAAAGTATAGTTATAAGCAAGCAACCTATGTAGCCATAACCGCCAAAACAGCTTAACAGACACATTTTTTTGGCCCAAAAAACCAAGTTTAAAAATTATGTCGCTTAACCTTTACGCTGGTTATGCACTACACAATATTTTAACTGATTGATAAATACTTGGAAAATGTTATAATTATTTTCAATGTGGGTGGGCATGCAAAAATAAATAAAAATAAATTTGTAAAGCAATTATACCAAAAACAAAAACTTATAAAAATATTGAGAAATAAAACAGATAGTTGTTCCATTCTACTACGTGTTTGTCAGAATATTTTCAATTAACTTTGGTGTCATTTGTTCATTAACAATTATCACATGTTATTTAGCTTGCAATGCGATACGAACTCTATCCTGATCAAATAATAAATATAGAAGTCCAAAAGAAATATATGTTTATATTTTCTAAGTGAATACAATACTATCTTTGCAAAGCTTATTCTAAAATTTCAGGGATAAACAAACTTCTGTGTCAATAAATAACAATGGCTTAAGTCGAAATTTTATGTTTTGAGATAATAAGGCCTTTGTCTTAAATTAATTGTGTTTGATTTTTATATAAAATTGTAATCCTCTGAAAGAGATGCATATTTATTTAGAAAAAAACTGTTAATTTTATAAAAAAAAGAAAACGTTTTATTAGTTAATATTCGTTGTGTTTTAGTTAAGATGTGATGAAAAAATCCATTGTTAGAAAAATTAAATCTAAAGTGCACTTAAGCTATTATAGTGAAAGGCAAAATAATGTTTATTGGTGGTAAGTCGAGATAAGTGTCTTAGGTTAAATTGAAAAATGCGATAAACCTGAGATAAGATAATTTTTAAAAAGCTTAGTTATATATAAGTTTTTTTTTTAATAAAGAATAATTTGGATGGGATGTTAGTTATTGAACTTAAGTGTATACAAGTTTTTATGCTCGAATATTTTAATATTGATGTAGCTACATTAAAAAAATTAAGTTGAGGTAAGCTGTTAAGGCTTACGTATTATTTTCCAAGAAGACTCAACTTAAAATATAAATACATATAGTTTTATTAATGACATTTTTTAATTGAAATTTAGTTAAGTGGTAGATCTTGAAGAAGACAATAATAATATACAATAAAATGAAAAAGCATTTATGTCAACTTCAGCCATTACTATTTATTGTTATAGATTTATATTAAGCATGCTTTTGTTTTATTATAAAAAGAAGTCGGTTTTGATTTTTCTATTATTCTTACGATAACTTTTTAAGGTATATCAATATATTTCTAACTTTTTTGCAAGCTTAAGGTTCGTGTTAGTAAGCTTATTATAAGCACTTGGTATATTGGGCAGTGTTTTGTAATCCATACATTCACAGTTGAGAAAACAACAAAAAAAACAAGCATATGTTAAGAAGTCAATTATAAATAACTATAATAACTTTAAGCTTATTTTTGGTAAACTAAATAAGCAATTTGTTTAGTTATTATGGTATTTTTATTGTTTTGCTGTAAGCAAACTTAAGATTCTTTTATTTTTTTCTTAATATTTTAAACTTATTCTTTTGATACACTAAGTTGTTTATTTTTATAAACAAAGAAGATATTATTAAGCTTAATTGTTAAAAAAATTTATAAATAAAAGGATTATATAAAATTATTTTAAAAAAATTAAGATAAATGTGTTATAACTAGAAATAATATTATATTAGAGAAATGGTTTTAGACTCGGCTGTTTTTACTTTGTTGAGTTCAAAGCATAAATAAATGTCTACTTTTAAATAAAAATTTTTAAAATTACAATTCTTTATAGGAAATCATATCTAAAAATAAAAAATAAAATTAAATCATTTCTTAAGCCTGGCATGGAGTTCTTACGTGATTTTAGATTCTCATGCAAATTGTATGTAAGAAAATTACGGAAATTCAGGTTGGAAAATTTCATCAAGAAATTTGCATTTGCTAGTACGGATTTTCAAAAGAAAAGTGCAAGGAATTTTGAAATTTGTTGCCTATCTTAGGGATGTTATAAATATAAGTGGAGACTTTTTCAGTCAACAGAAAGACACAAAACTTAATGTTCAAACAGTTCTCTTGTCACGAAATTTTTGACATTTCTAATTTTTATCAAACTGTAATGAATTTTTACTATTTTTGGGTGTTGTAAATAAAAAAATAAATAAATTTATGTGTATGCAAGCATAATTCTACTAAGAAGTTTAAGGGTCTTATGCAAAAAAACTTAACAACGCTTTGCAAAGCAATGTTAAGTAAAGTTCTATTCTAAAAAAATTATTACATCAAATTTCTAAAGTAGGTCCCCACGTTTGTTAAGACTACTTTAAGTTGATATTTTCAAAATGTGTATTTTGTACCTCAAATATTTTTGTTAATATAACACATATTGATTCATGTTACATCTGAAAATGATGCTAGAAGTGTTAGCTCTTAGCTTAGATCTACTATTTCTGTCATGTAATGGAAAACCTCATAAAATTATCCAACTGACTCGAAATACATAGTAAAATCTATAAAAAAAATATTAAAATAAATACAATTGTACGAAAATGTTTTAGTGATGTACATACAATCAAAACAAATCGAAAAAAGCTGGGTATTCAAATACTAATTTCATTCGAATAAAAGAAATTGTGATAATTCTTCTTTGTTCCTCATATTTTTTTTACTTTTACTTCATAGAAATGTTTATGTGTTTTGCTACCATGTCAGAAGCTCCTATTGTTTAAATTAGATTGCTTTACTTCAAGAAAATAAAAATGTGTTTAACAAAATAAAAAAATATTTGAATACCCGAATGAAATTATATTAGATTTTGTACATCATAAGCTGTGAAGTGGTTGTTGAATACGGTGGTGTTACCAGAATTCATTATTAAATAACAAAATAATTAAAGTTGTGTTTTGCATACAATTTTTTAACAAAGCAATGTTAGCCTTAAAGTGCTTGTCAACAAATATGCACTTTAAAGCTAAAGTAAAATATTTTTTTGTATAAGGGGGTAAATAACTATTTTTCCGTGTAGAAATTAATGTAAGTCTACAAACGTGAAATTCCGCAAGAACCCGTACCAGGCTTTATTCAGAAAAAAAATTAATTATAATCAAATTTCCATACAAAAATCTGTTTTACAAACCTTTCGTGAGCCAAAATAATTTTATCACAAGACTAAAGTTAATTTAACATTCTATCGAAATTAAAAACATATTTTTTTATATGTTTTCTTAAATATTTCATATGTTTCCTTAACTACCTTCTCCAATATAATATTTTCTATATATATTTCTTTTGCCAATCACCGAAGTTAATTAAAATTGTTGCAAAAGTGCAAATGTTTCAAAAATTGACAATTAATATGTATCAAATATAAAAGGAAGTTAATGTTTGTGTATAATCTACAAATATATTTTCTTTCAAAGGATTTCTCTTTTGTTTCATATTGTCTGTTGGTTTTTCATATTGAACTGTAACAGACAGTATTGTTGGTGGTTTCTATAACTTTAAGGAAAATTTTTTCAAAAAAGGCGTGTTGTTATTATACAACACAATAGCAAGTAAAAAGAGATACAAATGTTAGCAACGAAGTTTATGTATACTTCAAATTATATAGTTTTAAGTAATCAATATTAATCAGTTACAAGAAACTTGCAGTGTATTATTAAACAAGATGTTTTAGTTAAGCTTGTGATTTGATAATACAAAAAAACTAGTTACAACTAACTGAAAGCCTTAGTAAAATATATAAAGTTTTTTCAAATATTTAATATAAGACTTTAGGGTGCCAAAGAAATATTAATTTTTTCTTTACTATCTTCATTTGTTATAAATTATTTTTTTTGTCAATAATACATTCATTTGTTGTCTGCATTTTAGGTCAATACATTTGTTGACACTTTTTCTGTGCAAGATACAAATATAGAAAAGAGAAATATGACTAACAAGTATAAAAATATCAACAAAAGAATAATATTAAACAATAGGAAAATGAAGTACATACAATCAGTTCTGTCAAAAACACACACACACATACATACACACATACATACACTCACACAGCTGGACTTTAACAACTTTATAGGAAATAGTATAGCAGTTTTTCTCTTATAAGGAAGCAACAATACAACTCCAATTGTACAGTTAGACTTGTAGACAAAAAATATATAAAGAAATAAAAGAAAAAATGTTTATAAAAAAATTTTATTTGGAAAAATCCAAGGGAATATTGCAAAAAAAAAGGAAAAAAATTTGCTGACATTTGAATACTTCAAAGAGGACAAATGGATGTTTTAGCCAGGAATGCTAGCAACAGTATTGATACATTTGTTTTACTATTTTTTTATAATATAAATAACTTAATGAAAAAGTAGCAATAAAACAAAGAGTCTGACATGTCTGTGATAAATAAAGAAATAAAAATGTATTGCGAGAGTTAAGCAGAGAATTTTTGCTTAAGGTGAAATTTCTTTATAAACCTGCAATTGACTTGGCAATTAATAATATAAATTTTCTTTCTTTCTTTTTGAATTGTAGCAGTTTATAACCGAGTTTTTCTGATAAAAGGAAGTCTTTTCTTACAGCTTCATTTTTATAATAGAAAAAATATTAAAAACAAAAGAAAAATGAAATGGAATATTGCTGACACTGATGCTTGGTTGAAGTTCTGTTTTTTTGTTAATTGTTGCTTCAATGAATGAATATGTAGATCTAAAGTAACCAGTAACAAACGTTTTTAATAGAGAATCAATTATTTTGAATTATTTCTTGCTTCGAGTTTCATAACGATTTTTATTTTGCATATCACTTCATTTATTTAGGTTTTAATTACAATATGTTTTTCCTTTGAAGTATTTTTTTTATAAAATATTAAATTTTCTTGTAAGCCAAAAATTACAAATAGTAAGAGCCAATTATTTTTTTTTTTTAGCTTTCCCAAAGAGAAATATATATATCTTTCTTGTTATATGAAAGGTAAACCTGTTGTGTAGGATTGCTTTATAAATATAATTACAAGTTTTTGCTCTAAATCTTAAACTCAAGAAGTCTTGCAATACTATAAGTGCGATTTTTATTTCCCTAATTTGAAATTGTAGTTTAAGATTTTGTAGCTCAAAAAAATTTAACTAAAATTTTAATTGACGCAATGTGTTTATTGCAGAAAATTTTTTTCTACGCAGAGTGATAAAAAATTTTAATCGGAGAAGTTCGCTAATTATTATTTTTTTAATAAAGATATATATATATATATATATATATATATATATATATATATATAAATATGTGTGTTTGTGTAAATATATACATATGTGACCTTCTCCGAGAAAAGAGACCTAGCGTTTCAAAAAAAACAGGAACTTAGGAAAATCGATAATAAATTCAGTGAAGTGCAAATTTGACCCGTTCACGATGGATTCCGTACGGACACGACTTGTAATTCAATACGATATATATAGTTCTAGCATTTTTTTCGTCCTTGGGCTTTTTTCGGTTTAAGGCGATTTTTTAGTTTTGGCAATTTTTTTTATTTCATCGATTTTACTAAATTTGGCAATTTTTTTCATATAGGCGATTTTTTCTTGGTTTTTGACGATTTTTTCGGTTTTTCGCGTTTTTTAATCCTGGGAATTTTTTAAGTTTTGACATTTTTTGTTTTGGGGATTTTTTTCGGGTTGTTTCTTTTTGTTTTAATTTTGAAGATTTTTTCGTTTTGGCGATTTTTTTTTTATGCGATTTTTTTCATATAGGCGATTTTATTTATTTATGTCGATTTATTCGGATTATGGCGTTTTTTCATTTAGGCAATTTTTTTACATAAACAATTATTTTGGTTTTGGCGCCATTTTCGGCTTTTGGCGATTTTTTTTTTTAATTTTGAAGATTTTTTTCATTTGGGTGATTTTTTCGAATTTGGCGATTTATTTCAATGTTAGAAAATTTTATTTAATTTTGGCGATTTTTTTCGTTTTTGGCGATTTTTTTAGATATTTGGCGATTTTTTTTGGTTTGGCGATTTTATAATTTTCGGATTTTTAGTTTTACCGTTTTTGAAAATTTTAAGAATTTACCTCTTACAGTTTCCAAGATATAGCAAGTTGTCAAAATGACATAGTCAAAATTGCATTAACTGATGGACAACCCTTTAATTTAAACTTTTTTTAATTTTAGTGATAATTGGTTGTAGTCTACATAAATATGCACTAATTTTACAAATTTCAAGTGTCAATATATTTACATATGTATGTACATACAATTGTATGTATATTGCATGGGATTTTAGTATTTTTCGTTGCTGGTTTTGGAACACCCTTTAATTTTTAATTCTCATGTATTTTTTGTTGGAGCGGCCAAGGTTATACATACTCTTTCCAAATTTCAGGTCCATTGCTTTTACGGTTTCTGAGAAGATAGCGTGTGACGGACAGACGGACAGCGTAGCGAAAAAAGTAGGGTTCCTTTTTACCTTTGGTGTACCGAACCATAAAAATGAGAAAAAAAATTATAATTTTATCGTTGAAATGCTTTTTTCTAAAAATTTAATTTTCACACACGAGGTCTCTTTTCTCGGAGAAGGTCACATATATATATATATATATTTTTTTTTTTTTGAGATCTATTTATTCACTAGCTGAGCATGACAAATAAGAGTTTTTAATTTTTTGGCAGCATCAATAATTATTTTTTTTTTATTAAACAGATAGCAATATATGTAAATAAAATTATTTTATCAATCTATCTCATCTTATTTCTTTAACAATAATAACTCCATCATTTTTATTAACTTCCCTTCAAAAACTAATATATTTTCATAATTAAACAAAAACCCCAGGGAAACTTGCAAATGTCTATAAAGAAAAACAAAAACACGAACTTTCTTATTGCTAAAGCTCTAACGGATATAGGAATTATGTATAGTAAAATACAGCTTCACCAAATTCAATAACACTAAGAACATTACAGCGAAGTGAATTAATATCCAATATAAAAAAATGAATAGAGCCCAGCATTGATTGCAAATCCCCATGTCACCAATGTAGACGAAAAATAATAGAAGCTAAAGTATTTGTAACAAAACCACTAGCACTACTGCCACATTTCACCAATCAAATGAAATACATACTTACAAAACACACTCCAACCCAACCCACATCCTGCCCCCTACAGCCAAACACTTTATTCATCCGCACAAATAAAGTTTCATGTGAATACGAGCACTTTTATTTGTTTCACTTGAGCCTCATGCAGGGAGATTACAGTGATATTAAAAACAAAACTGTTTTGTTAAGACTGGACAGGTTTCCGTTTCCCGTTTCCACTATAACTTTACTTCCAAATGTATTGATAGATTACAAAAAAAAAAAAATAAAAAATTATAAGCAAACAAATTGTTTTTATAACCGAAAACGTATGTCTGGTGTATTTGATGGGTTTAGTTCCTCCATTAGAGTGTATGAGTGTTTTTTTCTTATGGAGGACTTTGATTTTTTTAAGTTGTTTAGTCTGCAAAAACTCTTGCATACATTTAGGGAATTTGTAACAATTTTAATGAATTAGAAGTATTTTACAATTTGTCATATATAATTAAATTATACCCTCCACCAAAAATAGTTACACAGAGGCTTGTCATTTCGTGTGTGATTTCCACAATGTTCGTATGAATAATGTGGATCCTTATAAATAGAGAAGTATATAAACGATGTAACCGTATGTTCGTCTGTCTGCGCTTGAAATCGTTTTTCCGAAGCTGCCAGGAAAAGAAGAGATTTGGTTTCAGTATAATATACCAGATAAGGTTCTAAATGGATTGATATTGATAATCAGCAAAATTTAAAAGACGGTTCCACGTCCGGAAATTGACAACTTTTCAAGACAATTAATATTTGTATTGAAAATCAAAAATACGGTTTCAGAGTCTGAAAATGGAAAGAAAGAAGTGTATTGGCACACTATGAGCTGTTTTAAATGCACTTTTATTTTCTCATAATCACAAAATTGTTCCTTTTTATCCAGAGAAAGAAATGTTGTTCGAATTTTTTTATCAAAAAAAATTACTAGGACTTAGAATTATAAAATCATAAAGTAATTGGTATTTTTGATGTTGTTGACTAAAGCAGGTTTTCATTTTGAATTTAAATAATAAAAACATGTTCTTGGTTAGTTGTTCAATATTTTCATTAATGTAATAGCAGTTTTATTGTTCATTAAATTATTGTTCTATTGCTCTCTCTTTTTAACAGGAAAAATACTTTTAATACTCTTTTGGCAAAATGGTTTCCTTAACAACTACTACCACACATAAATATCACAGTGTGGCTCACTAAAAGTTTCTGAATAGCTCTTTTTTTTTCTTTTTTTCTGCAAATGCTCTAAATTACATTCGATTATGGCAAAGGGAAAAATTTAAATGTATAAAAATGGCAGTTAAAAAAATTATTGTAAAACCAACTTGATATAACAACCAAAAACTCCTACAATTCTTTAACAAAACTGTTCAACAAACGCTAAATCACAACCGGCGAAAAAAAGATTTTAAACCTGAAATCCTGCAACTAGCTGAAAACCATGGGCGGTTGCTGAAACAACATAAATTCAATAGCAAACAAGCGAATTGTAATTGCAGTTTGTTAACGATTGGTTTTGATTTTTTTTAAAGAAAATGAAAGAAAAAAAATAGTATTGGCAGTAACATTTCACTCTTATTGGCCCTAAATTTAAGGACCCATGGCGTTATGTTTTATTAGTATGGCTGTTCTCATTTATTTAACAGTTTGAGTGTGTGTTAACCAGCTGCATGTTTACAATATTTTTGGCCAAATACAAATTATTGAGAGGCAAAAACCAAACAATATTTTGAAATTATAAGAACTTTATTTATGTGTATTGAAAGAGCTTAAAGTAGAAGCTGAAATTTAAAAAAAAAAATTTATAAAAAATTAGGCAAAAGTCTGCACCATAATCTTTAATTATAATAGCCAAGATGCTTTAATTGATAAAAAAAAGTTGACTGCTTTGTTCTTATTATACCTAAGCAGAGTACGGAATTAAAAAAAATTAAACGTTAGCCTTACATATGGTTTGTTTTTTAGGCGACAAAAAAACTAACCCAAAACATTGCGAACTATTGCAATATTTAAGTGAATTTAAAATTTATTTCAAACATACGCATCCGAAAAGGTTTTGCAAACGTTTGTTTTTTTTTATAACTGCTATCAGTTAATAAAGTACAATGTTTTTGTATGCAAGCGAATAAAATAAAACTTAAAACAAGGTTGAACTATGTTTAATTACAAACGTTTTGCAAACTTTTGTTGATTTTTTTGAACTTTTTTTTTATAAATCTTATCAGTTAATAAGATAAAATTTTTTCAGAGTTTTATTAAATGTATAACAACAATCTAATCTATTAATTGAATATTGAAACTATTACTAACATCGACTTGGGAGGAAGATTGAAATGTTTTCAGTAAAAACGTTTCGAAAATTTTTGCTCATTATTTTGCTTGTTATGATACATAGAATTAGATCAACTTAAACTATTGGTTATTATATTTATATAAATATCATATAATTTTTACTATAATTATTTTATTATAATTTTAACTATGATTTTCATTTTGTAAGTGAACTTTAATGGATTTATAAAATAAATTGTGTATAAAAAACTGTTTTAAAAACCTTTTAAAAATCAAAAATATATTTTATGAATAATAACTTCTGTTTTTACAGGAAACGCTTGCAAATTGTTTCGTGCATTTTAATACCCTGCTTTAAGGACAACTGCTCTTTCACTGAGCTTAACAGCTCTAGCTTAGTTTAAAACACTGAGTTATCGAATATAAACTCAAAAACTCATGTACAAATGATTGTCTTTTTTAAAGTATATCTTTTTGTATTTCACAACTTAATTTTAATGATGATCAAAAAGCTCCCAAATCATTGTCCCATACAACTTCAAATCATTTTTCTTAATTAATCCCTCTTCTCTACACTCTTTTTATTAAAAGTTATTTCCTTTTTTTCTTTGTCATGTAACAGACAAAATTTAATACAATTTAAAATGATTCTACAATATAAGAACTTAACAGGAAATCACTTCAACCATACTAAAACTCACTCACAATATTAAATGTTACTTTCTGCATCTCACAGCTTTGATTGATGCTGAAAGTTGTGCTCCAATAAGGAGAGCAGATTTTGTGTGCAATTAGTATCGTATATCGACTTTTAATTGAAAAAGGGCAAAGAAGAGTGTTAATTTCTAATACTTGGATGATAAACAGTAAAGAAATTGCTCAGCTTCATTTAGTTCCGGTTGTAAGCATGCAACGCAAAATTGCAAACTGATATGTGTGGCCAAAGGATGTCATAGGAATTTTTAAACTTGCCATTAACAAATGCAGAAATTTTTAGCAATTTCAAATGAAGATAAAATATAGCATTAGAAATAAGGAGAAGCATATGTTTAAGCTGATGTTGTGGGACATAGGATTGACATTGATTGGAAAATCGTTCAGTTGAGTCTATAGTTTTTTTTTTTTTAATAAAATGATAAAAGTTTAATAAAATTTTGTAGTTACTTTTAGGTAAAAAAACTATTAAGTTAATACAATGTTGTTAAAGTTTTACGTTTTGAAAATCTTATTTTTATAGATTTAGATATTTGTATCAAGACTATTTAAAAAACAAATTAAGCTCACTTCAAAACTAAGCTTTAAAAAATTAAAATAGTTTAGATTAAATTCTTACATGTGCTATCTCTGATGATATTTCAAGTTGAGGTTAGCGTTGGCTGAAGTAGTTAGCCCATTGATTACAAAACCAAAATCCTGGACTCATTCTCAATCTCCGACAGTCATTAAGCATTTTTCTTATGTACATTAGTGTCCCTTTGCATCAATTGTTGTAGAACAGTTCAAGCGATGAAGGCATAGTCACTGGGTAAAAGACTTTAAGAGATATTTATTGTAATGTCATATCTGAGCACACTCCTTTGCGAGTATTGTGTAACAGAATCATCGGCAAAGTGAAGTAATTAATAAAAAAGCTACTAAGCACAGCTTCAAAAATTTAGTAGGCCTCATTGACACCAGAGGCACTGCAGCACTGCATTAACCAGAGTTGTAAGAGAAAGAAGCTTTTGCTCTTCCCTCACCTTCTGTATCAATATCCCTTTCCTAAAGAAAGTAACACCTAGTAATAGCAGTAGGCATTAATTGCCTAAGTGACACGGATAGATACACAGATACACAGACACACACACACACTTTTTTAGTCGGGGGTTAAAAATGTTTTATTTAACTGAATCTAAATTACTTTTAACTTATAAATGCCTACTTGTGAAGTTGGTTTATTTTCACTTAAAGTCTTATTTTTAAGTTCTCAGTATCAATTTAATATTTTAAAGAGTGGTGTCAGGCCCAAATTGTAGGTATAAGTGTCCGTTCACTTTTTAAATTCAATATCTCTTAGTTTTCAGGGCTCAAGTTGAATGCAAAATTTCATGAAAATGCGTCACGTAAAAGCATGTGAAATATGATGAGTGGCCACGCCCACTGCTTTAAACACAAAATTATTTCATTGCAAAAGCAGAAAATCTTTGAGAAGTTTGGATTGGATGACTAAAAGTACATATAACTTAATATTAAACTTTAATGGGCGTAGCCCCGCCCACTTTGTTAAACGCAATATCTAGTATTTATTACAGCTCAAGGTGTGAGCCAAGTTTCGTTAAAATTTTTTAGGTACAAGCACCTGGAATATAATATAAAAATTTAATAGGCGTAACCCCGCCCACTTTGTTTGAATGAGAAATTTTGTATTTTCAAGATTTCAAGGTAGGTGCTAAAGTTTTTAAGAATCGGTCAACTAGAAGCGTGATAAATACATAATATGAAATCATATTGGGCGTGGCTCCGTCAATCTCTTCAACTTCGAAATTGTGGCCTTGCGAGAGCCCAATATATGGGGTAAAATTCGTTCGCAATTGAATAAGTATAATATAATAAAATCAAATAAGAGAATTTGTGGGCACGTCCAAGCATACTTTTTTTGCAATGGGAGCAATTGGAAGCTACATATACTTTTTCAGACAAAAAAAAATAGTTATGAAGTTATAAAATAAAAATGCCAAAAAGCTACAGACGAAGTTATAACATCTTTCTTTTTATTTTGGAAATAAGTGAAAAAGTCTCCAGTACATAGTTCTTAACAAATCTGAATAGTTTATTAACTCAAAACAGATATTTAGACCTCCTTAACACACAATGTTCCATTATTTACTGCTGGTATAGCACGATGTTAACTTTGGTGTTGTTAATACTGTTAGCTGCAGTATCGCAAATTTTATACTTAAAATAAAGATATCAGAAAAATGTAATATAATGTAAATATAGTGTAATATAATGTAAATGTAAATCACATATCAAAATTAAATAGTCCCGCCCACTTTTTTTAGTGTGATATTAAACTTTTTTTGGAGATCAGGTTGTATGCTAAATTTCGTCAAAATCGGTCAAAAAGAAGCATGTTAAATATAAAATATTAAATACTAGTGGGCTTAGCTCTGCCTGTCTTTCCAATCATGATATTATATCGTTACGAGAGCCCAATGGGTTGGGTATATTTCGTAGCAACCGAATAAGTATAAAATCATAAAATCAAAAAAAAAGAATATGTGAGCAAGTCCCCGCATACTTTTTTTACAATGTGATCAAATGGCAGCTAAACTTTCTCAGACAAAAAACAATAAATTTTAGAATTGGTCATAACGAGTTATGAAATAAAAATTCTAAGAAAATACAAACGAATTTATAGTTTCTTCCTTTTTTGGAACTTAGTTTAAAAGTCATCACTGTAAAATTTTTAACAAATCTTAACAATTAACTTACTCAACAGTGTTATTAGGAGCTTTTAAACACACAATGTTCCATTATTTATTGTTGGTATAGCACGATGTTAACTTTGCTGTTCTTAATGCAAGACAGCTCTCTCTGCTAATGTATCACGAATATTATATTTCCAGAAAAATTTTAGTAAAATTCAGAGAGTTAGAGCGTATTCTACAGTCCCTCTCTCGCTCTCTCTCTCTAGCTTTTAATATTATTACTTCGTGCTAAAAGTTCATTGTGTTGATCGAAAAATCGTATTTTAAAAAAATTATAGTTGTTGTTTATGTCTGGCATTAGCTCACTTAACGGTATATTTTATTAACAAAATTTTTTATTGTAGTGATCGCTTAAAAAATTCTTATGCCCACTTTACAACATTTCTCTGTAACATAAACTTTTAAACCTTGAAATTTTATTCTGAGTGGTTTTCAAACCAAAGCTTTTAAATTGAAACCCAAAAACTCCTTTTAAATTTAAATTCTTTACTCATACTATAAACAAACAAAAAATAAACTAATTGTTTTGCACAAAGTACATTTTTATTCATTCGCTTAAGCGATTAAAGTTTTTATAACACAATTAAAAAAAATCGATATATCAAAGAAATTATCTATTCTTTTTTTAAATCTATTATCATAACATTAAAATTTTTTTCAACTCAAACTATTGAATTTAGTTGCGTGTTTGCCAATTTAATTTATTTTCCGTGTCAAATTTTGATTAAAAAACACATAAATTTCTTTAATTTACTCAAGAAACTTGTAACTGGGCACTGGATAAGTTAGAACACGTTTTTTCGTTAAAAAAAACAAATATAAGAAAGTTGCTTTAATAAAAACGTAATGAAAACTTTCGCTGTCCTTAAACAACAAATAAAAACTATCGATAGAACTTTAAAACTGTCCCCGTTAGTAACAAAAAATAAAGTATAAACTATCTGCTTGTTATCAGTTTGGCCTAATTTTTATTATTTTCTTTTTATATATTTTTAACTGCTTTTAGCTCGATTGTAATTATATTAAATGCCAGGACTACAAACAAACCAGTGGCCAAAAAAAAATTAAACTAAAATAAAAATATAAAAAAATTATGCAGCAAAAAAAATTATATAAAAAAGAATATTGTAAAAGTTTGTGTGCTAAAAGATTTTATACATTTCCTTTTCATGTTTCCATAACAAACACACAAGACCAAAACTTTCTCTTACTGCTGGTAACTAAAAAACGAGAACAGCTCCAGCTACTCGTAATTATCTTTTGAATAATTTAAGTGCCAAGAGAAAAAAACACATAAAGTTTTGAAATATAAAAAAACTTTAAAAAACATATAAGATCTTGTCACGACAAAAGCGTAGCTTAACAAAATTCCACGCTCCAGATTTTGTGCGAAATATTTAAATAAAGGCCATAAAGAAAAAAAATAAATAAAATAAAAGAATGTGGGTTATGATTTAAAAGTGTTTGTCGGTGGAGGGCGGTGGTTTGGCAAACTTATGATTTCATAAAAAAATCATTTAATTATTTTAAGCAATAAGAAAAAATAAAAAAGGAAGTATTACTAACACCCTTAAGTTAATGCAACAATCAACAATTATAACGAGGGTCGTAGTTGCAGGTCACTCAAACACTCTCTTTTAAAAATTGTAGCTAAAACTATTATCAAGGACATATGAAACGATGGCGCATTACTTAACAAAATGTTTCCTAATTGCTTTCAAAAGCTAAGAGCATTTGATTTTATCGATAATTGCTCGTTTGCATAGCTTTCTGATCGAAAGTATATCTTTTTTTATATAAAGGATATATGGAAGGTATGCATATCTTTGCATCGATTAAATTCAAATTTGCCACATAGGTTATATACCCAATTTTATAAATCGTAAAATTTTTTTTGTGAATATATTATTTTAATTTGAGCTATAATTAAGTTTTTTTAATCAAAGATATATGGGAGCTGATCACATTCTTGCAACGATTCGTATAGAACTTACTAGATGTTATAACATATCAATATTAGAAGTAGCGATACATTTGGTTAAACTCTGAACTCAAATTCAAACTTCAGAACTAAAAATTCAGGATATATCGAATGTTCAGATATTTAACATATGTATAGTTTTCTTGCAAAACATCAATATTAATTTCTTAATAACTATATTTGCCAATCGATCATAATTAAGGCAACATTTTAATATTTAATAAAAAGGATATATGGGAGTTAGACAAGTCCTTGCAATGATTAAAGCCAAACTTGCTAGAAATTTTGTGTAGTTAATTCTACAAATTGTAAGATATTTCTGTTAAACTATTATCTTGATTTTAAGCAAAATTAACTGTTTTATGTCAAGGATATATGTCAGATTATCATATCCTTCCATCGTGTTGGCTGAAACTCTCCAGATATTTGAATTTAATAATATTAGATATATAAACAAGTTTTATTAACTCTCTGATCTCAATTGATTTTAAAATCTTATTTTACAAATTCAGGATATATGGAAGGAATTCATGTTATTCTTCCCATTTCCCTAAAACTTAAGGCATGGTTTCCTTGCAAGATATTAAAATTAACTGCGACCTTTTTTTGCAAATCGATTAAAAAATTAGCAGAAAAATATTTTTTAATAAAAAGGATATATGGGGGCCAGGTAAGTCCTTGCAACGATTAAAGTGAAATTTGTCAAACAGCTTATGTATTTCAATTTATAAATAGTAACACTTCTAATTAAATAGTTTTCTAAATTAAAGTCAAAAGTAAGTTTTTAATATCAAGGATATATGGGAGATACTCATATCCTTCGAATGTGTTTGACGAAACTCATGATATATTTTAATTTATTAATATTAGAAGAAGTTACAAAATTTGGTAATCCTCTGATATCAAGTACCTTTAAGATTACCAATTAAAAATCCAGAATATATGAAAGGAAGACGTGTCATTCTACTGATTTTCCTTAAACTCAACAGACAGTTTCCTGGCGGGATGTTAAAAATATTATCGAGCTGTATTTGCGAATCCATTACAATTTTACCAATTATCTAAATTATAGTCAAAATTAATTTTTTAAGGTCAAGGATATACGTATATATGTGGGATGTTCATATCCTTCCAGCGCTTCGTGTGAAGCTTACTAGATTGTTTAATTTAACAGTATAAGAAGTAGTAACATACTTTGGTTACGCTCTGATCTCAATATCATTTAATATTACCAACTAAAAATCCAGGATATATAAAAGGATGATATGTTAATCTAACAATTTTCCTTAAATTTAACACATACTTTTCTTGCAATATATTAAAAACAGTTTAAAGCTTTATCCTTGCAAATTGATGACAATTGTGGCAAAAATCTAATTTTCAATAAAAAGGATATATGGAGGCTAGGCAAGTCCTTGCACCGATTGAAGTGAATTTTACCAGAAAGCTTAACTGTATAATTATATAAGTAGTAACAGCTTTAAAACTTAATTCTAGCTGGAACTAATTTTTTTTTATTTGAAGGACTTATGTAAGAAATGTATGCACTTCCATCTATTAGAATAAAATGCACCATAGAGCTAATTTTTATACATGTAGAAAAAATAATTGACTTCATTTACATTTTTACATAAGTACAGCTAAAAGAAAATTCTTAACAGTAAGGAAATACGGGAAGTCGTCATATCATTAAGCAACTATTTCTTATACATTTACGAAATTTCTTTTAACTCTTAAAAAAATCTTTCTTATATGTTAAATTTCTTTTAACTCTGTTATAAAACGCTACACTGTCAAGATTTATATAATACTAAAAACTATTTCGAATTAAGGAACATACACATAAAATATAAATGCTTTTATATTTTTGTGACAACTGTATGAGTTTAGTGTTTTTCCAAAGTATTTTAACATATTGTTTTGAAAAATTATTTTCAAAGCGATTTGGCGTTAACGTTTTAAAAGTTTTCCTATTTAAACTCGAGTTCGATCGCTGTGGTCAAACTGTAGCCCTCCCCAGTTTGCTTCTTATTAGTTCCCACTAAGTTATCTCTTAAGTTCAAGTTTATTTGCACCTCATTGCTTTTTTCCTTCTACTCCTCCCTTTTTAACAATTTATAATTTACAGTACTCTTTTCCGCTTTATTCTCAGCATTATTAAATTTTAACCCTTGTCAAAAATATAAATCATGACTTAAAGTATTTAATTTTAATTACAACTCCTTTTAGTTTCTGTCTTTTTACTCCATCGCCAAGGATACAACTGAAGAAAAGCAAAGAACAAAACAGTCTTTTAAGCAAACAATTTAAGTATTTTTTTTAATATTTAAAAAGAAAAGGACAAGCATGTCTTATTTAATTTCTTTTCTCTGCTTTCTTTTTAATAACAGGACATAACAATATTAAGCAAAATACAAATTCCATAAAGTTTAATGGAATACAAAATTAAAAAAGAGCTGACAATAGCTAAAATATGGTATTAATTCTTTTTGAAATGAAATTTTTATGAAGCCAATGAATTTAGTCTTAAAAGACTTATTATTGAGAGAAATTTTAAATAACAATTAAATTCATATATTTCTCGTATTTGTTTGCTTTAGCTAATTAAACTTAAGAGTTCATGCACACCAAGTTCCCTGCCAAATAACAAGAAAATATTTATCATTTGAAGAAGTCTCTGTGGGAATGTGCGAATTGTTTGAGAGTATTAAAATCACAATTGTATATTCGCATGCCAGTGTGCGTCTTTGTGTGTGTGTGTTTATATGCACAAGTGTTTGCTTACACGCCACATTACGCTGCATATACATATCCAGTAGAGAGTCTCTGTATTATTTTAGTTCTACTTTACAGCAAAACTTGCTCTCTGTGGTATCTTCCTTACAAATTATCTATTATTTCGTACAAAACAACAATGGCGACAACGACAACAAATATTTGCTTGCAGTCTTAAGAGTATCTTAGCATTTTTACCATAATTTCAAATAACCAAAATGCAAAACCCCAAGCAGACTTGTGCATATTTTAATATACGATCTATCAACATAATTACAGAAACATTCATACACTGCAAAAACACTATTTTCTGCGTAGTAAATGTCATGTAATTGTTTAAAAAGCTCTATGGTAAATAAAAGGAAGATTGTCATGCATTACTGCTTCCCAGTACTGAGGTATTGGTTGTGGGAAAATAATTTATTACTTGAACGTGGCGAGATTCTCAGCTTGACTAATAATAAAAGCAAAATAAATGCTGTCATTCACCTAACATATAAATGATTGTGATACAATTATGGTGTGATAAAATCGAATTTTCTATAAGAAAGTGTGCTGTGACATAGTAGACTTTTCTAAAGGAAAAGTGTGCTGTCACACAGTAGACTTTCTCTAAGAAAAGTGTGCTGTGATACGGTAGACTTTCCCCAAGAAAATTGTGCTCTGATGCAGTAGAATTTTATATAGAAAAAGTGTGCTGTGACACAGTGGACGTTTCTCTAAGAAAAAATTGTTGTGAAAATGTGGAACTTTCTCTTAGAAAAATGTGTTGTGACAAAGTGGACTTTTCTATAAGAAAAGTGAGTTGTGCCACAGTAGACTTTTCTCTTAGAAAAGTGTGCTGTGACTCAGTAGAATTTCTCTTAGAAAAGTGTGCTGTGACACAGTTGACTTTCTCTAAGAAAAGTGTGCTGTGACACAGTTGACTTTCGCTAAGAAAAGTGTTCTGTGACACAGAAGACTTTCTTATAGGAAAATTAGGCTGCGACATAATAGGCATTTCTAAAATAAAATTGTTCTGTGACAGAGTAGGCTTTTCTGCAAAAAAAAAGTGCTGTGACATAGTAAACTTTTTTGTAAGAAAAATGTGCTGTAGCATATTAAAATTTTCAATAACAAAATATTTTTCTATTGCAAAAATTTAATGTGATCCAGTCCACTTTCTTCTAAGAAGGGTGTGCTTGGACACAGTCGAGTGGTATGCTAAAAATTCTACTTTATTATAATAAAAATTTGAATGGCACAGTCGACCTTTGGATAAGAAAAGAATGTAAGATAATCGTATTTGTTATAAGAAAAGTGTGCTGTGTAACATTAAATTTTTCATAAACTTTGCACAGTTTGAGAAGTAGTGAAAGAGCGTGAAGTGGGTTTGTGATTCTTCAAAGGTAAATGATTTAATAAAAATATTTCTGTCTCCTGAATCATATGATTGTCGTGTTTGATCAATTCAGTTAACGTAAGTGTGTTGATGGAAAGCAGTGCTCCTTTATATATTTTATTATATTTTTTTACTCTAGGAGAAATTAAATTTTCTCTTACCCACTCATTAAGGTTATCCTTAACAGAACTGATCCCCAAAGGATTTTAAGCTAGAAAAAAATTTAATATTTACTTTTAGAGAATAGTTCTTGTTGCTTTTTGAAACTGGATACTGTTTTTAAGTAATATTTTTTTAATATTTTGCTATGTCTAGCGAAAATAAATGAATTTAATGAACTCAGAAGGTTTGTTGAGAAATGAGCGCTTGCGGTTGATAATTTAAAAAGAGTTTTTACAAAAAAAAAATATATTAATTTTTTCTTTAAATAATATAAGCTAAATACTATTTTTATCTTTAAAAGTTTTTAAGACACTAATATTCTCAAATTGTTATTTTAGTTATTCAGTAAAATATGTTTTTATTAAAAAATACATTGAAATTGAATATTGAGGAATTAAGGTAGATTTTTTGCACATTTCACTGTTTCCAATGCAGGTCATCAGCGAAACTTTCCTCAAAAATTATTTGGGAATATTAGTGCGTTAAAAAATTGTAAACTCTAATTCTAACAATTCCCAAAAAAAACACTAGTTATTAACTTGACTGCACACGATCAAAAATACTTGGTTGGCAACACTCTATTCTTGAATAGCTGTTGTTCTTCTTTACATTTATTTTCATTACATACTTTTTACAACTACAATTCGAGCAGAAAAAAAGTTAGCCAATGTAAAAAAACATGCTGACTATTGAGTTCGTGTTTCATCTTTTATACTTGTTGAGCTTCTTTTATACTTGTTGAGCTTCTAATTTGAAAGTTTAGCATAATAACTCTAGTTGTTCTTAGAAGTTTTTGGGTAAAGGTTCCCTGGTGATATTTGTCGCTTTTTAACTCCTACAAGGAGCAGAGAATCCATCTTAACCCCTCAGTAATTAATTTAAATGTATTTTTAATAAAAACATATTTTACTGAATAAATAAAAAAAAGTAAAGAAGCAGTCGACTGTAATAAAGTTTTATTTTCTTGCCTTAAATTTTATTATCTTAATGTTGAAACAAAGCCGCCTATCTCATCGGCTTTTTCATTGCTTTCTATTGCTTTATTTAACACAAAATATATCACATTTGATGAATATTTTTAAATAAAACTCATGTTTTTATTTCCTGCAGTTTCACCTTAGTTGTACAAATACCCCTTTAAACTTAAGTGCAAGTTCTTTGGTTTCTCTTATACCATGTGGCACCTGTCTAAAAAAAATTCAGTTTTTTTTATTAAATTCTTGAGTTTTTAAAATTTTTTGTGTGGCTCATTGTTATTTCACTTGTCACACTTTTTTGTAAAAGGTCTTTTAGAATAATTTACGTATTTTCTGTAAATGTTTTGTTATATTTTTAGGTGTGCCTGTCAAACGCAAGACTTTCCACTAGTTAATATTGATGAAAAAAAACAGCGACTCTTAAAACTGTAAATTTTAGAAAACAAGTAACTAAATTTCACACACTTTTAAAAAATAATACAGACAATCATAAGTAAGATCTTTTTAGCTTTTTAGTAAAGGCAATAAATTTAATATTTTTATATAGTATATTAAATTATATATTATATACCCATTAAGAACTCAAAAAATTTAAATTCAAGCACTTGAAATTTATTTGGAATCAAAGTTGTATTTACGCATTTTTTCAAGTAATTTTCAAGTTTGAAAAAATTTTGAAATAAAAAAAAAAATAACACATACAACATGTTCAAACCTTGCCAAATACTTAACTTATTTATTAATAAAATTAAAATGTGGTTAAAAATAGCAAAATAAAATGTTAATTAAAAAACAAAAGGTGATTAAAATCGTGAAAATAAAACTGAAGGTAGTCATACATAAAATTATTATTAAAAAATAAAGAAATTGCATTTTCCTTTCTATTTTAAACAACTCTTTTTTAGGATTGAAAAATACTTGAATTCAATAAAAAAATAAAAAAGAATTGCAGTTTAAATCATAAATTGAACTGCAATAAAACTGAATTGTTCGAATTTAATTCAAGTTCCCTTTATATTGGAGAATATTAATTAATTAAATTGAAAATCAGGCGTAATTCAATCCTTGAAAATTGATTATGTGACTTAAATAACAATTGTTTCAAGCAAAAATTGCTTATTGGGTAGTCATGAAAATATAGAGTTTGCGTTCGGAAATCCAAATTTGCAGTAATCTGGATGATTTCTAATGATTTTTACATGAGGGTTATCATTTAAAGAAGTTTTCTTTTTCGATTCCTGACCAGCGAATTAGCTTCAGGGTGATCTATATTAAATTTTTACGCTAAAAAATGCTATAAAATTACACATTTTGACAATTTTTTTTTATATGAAACAGTGTTTCAATGTTAATTTAAGTAAATGACTTATCATTTTATCAATTTTTTCAAAATCATTTTGAGTATTTTCTAAGACTATAAAGCAATTACAAGTTTTTGTGTGATTAAAACTAACTTCTACTTGCTTTTCTGTAGTTCCTTCAGAATGACTTCCTTTTATTTTGCTAGGTTATCCCCATAAAATTGCGTTTATATTCTAACGAAATATATTATATATTAATTTCAGTTTTTAATGACAGCTTTGTCTTCATTGACCTTTTTTATAAAAATTTAAAAATAAAAATCTTAGACTCTCATATTTCAAAGGCTTTCTGTCTGTTTTTGTGATTACTTTAAAAAATGTCCATATTTATTAATAAAATTTATATCTTTACATAAATCGATATCTTAGAAAATTATTTTCTAGTCTAAATTTCTAACATTGCTTAGTATATTAATTCCTTATGCAACAAAACACCTAAAAAAGGAAAGATTACTCAAATATGCAATGCTTAATATACTTTTATCTTTGTTATTATAAGTTTCATAGATATTTTTTTAATGTACACTGACGAGTAACCTACGCAAATATTAGGTGCATTTAGTGATGCTTAAGGCTTAATAAAAATTTTGCATTATTTGTTAAAAATTTTAAACTATTACATCTTATTAGCCTAATAGATAATTTATTAAAGTCTTAAGTCTCATTCCTTACAAAAAACTCCTCAGCTTAATCTACAATTTTACTATAATCAAACTTTAAAATAACATATTCCCTTAAATTTATTTCTACTTAATGTCGATAAGCCCTCTGCATTTATCCACAGCTAATCAATTTTACCACAATTCTTGTAGTGCTCAATAAGCTTTAACAATTCATTGGCAATTATTTAAATAACTGACATTATGCTGTTCATTTATGATATTCAGCATTATGCAAAATACTGCTAATTAGTATGCTAATAGAATACAAATTCATATATTTAAAAGTATTGTCTCTTAAATACACATATAAACATACAATGAGTTAAGCACATACGCACACAGAGATGCTATGGAGTTGACTTAAGACAATTCCTTAGAATTTTCAAGTGTAAATTAAGCATAATTTAGACACATAAACTTTTAAGCAAACACATACAAACACTGCACAAAACTTGATAAAATTTCAAACTATTGAATAAATAAAAGTTACTAAGTTAAGTTAAGTCGAAATGAAAATACACTTGGTCATATAAGCAGTTTTTCTTTCTCTCTCTCTCTCTCTTTATTGAGCGCAATATGAAAACTGAAATATTGAGAGTTATGCCCAGCAAATCCCCAATTTTTGATTTGTCATCCCCAAAAATACCCAAATTAAGTTGTTGTGATTAAAATTCTTCTTTTGTGAAATAAATAAATAAAAAAAATTAATATTATTAACAAAATAATGACAAACATAAAATATGTATTTATTCAATAAAATTCATTTATATCGATAGCTATATATATATACATTCATATTAATTTAATTTGTATTTATAAGACTTGTAAAGAAAAATTACACATAAGCATAAAAAAATTGTTAACCAAAGTTTATCATTTCAAGAAAATTAGAATTGAAATCTTCTGATTCATCAGCCTCAGAAATTTTGTTGTACATAGTACTTGTATTTAAAAGTTTTAGCATTTCAGCAGAAGGATTGAATTTGTCACAAAACATTTGATTATTTTTAAAGTGTGTGTTCATTCTAAAAAGCGTTTCCAACAAGTCATATTGCATTTTGTTACGTATTTTTTTTAGTAATGAACACTACTACACTATTAGCTAATCTGCCTTGATACTTCTTTTTTATTAGAAACCATTCACTATGAGTAATAACATAAATTTTTAGACTTTCCAGACGCACAAATATTTGCTCAAAAATCATTTTTGTTACGATCAGTTATAAAAAAAAATCCCCGAAAAATCTTTATAAACTTGGTAATCATCCCAACAAATCCGTAAGCTCCCAACATGAAATTGTTTTCCCCAATTGCAGAAAAAATCCCCAGTTTGGGGACAAATCCCCTAAACTGGCAACAATGGTTATGCCAGTAAAGGCCGTGATACACTACCATAAGAGATTATGAGCAGTAATGCCATATTAGTGCTTTTTTGCAACATTTACTTATTTTATATTTTTCATTTGGTGCCTCTTAAGAAGAAAAAAAACGCTAATTTATATTCGTTTTGTATTTTTAAGCTCTTTGGTCCTTGCTATTTTATAACACTAGTAACAATAATATAATAATAATTGTGTATTAATAACCTAGTAAAATATTTTCTATATATGTAGTTCTCAACCACGTGTGAAAATTCTAACTCACCATTCATATTGTAGGGCACAACAATAGCAAAAAAACATAATGGAAATTCTTTGCCACGGAAATATCATATATAATCAACTACACACACACAAAATTAGGCGCCAGCTGTTGCAGCTAAAACTTACCAAAAACTGGAAAGCAGAAACAGTCGTGGTACTAAGGCATCAGGTTAATCTAAGCACACATGTATTTAACATGGCATATTTGCAACTACAACAAGCGATTTGCATTGGCTTTGTCTGCCATACTAATACCAGCCAGCAGCACTGGCAGAAGACACATACAAACACAAAAGTTTGTTAAACCATAAAAGTTGGCGTAATATTTATAAAAGAATTATATACATATGTATGAGTACTATATATATGAAAGTGTGCGTGTATGAGTGTATGTGTCAAACAAATATTTGCTTATTTTTAGTGTTATGAAACAATCTAATTAAGTATAAACGCTATTTTAGCAGCAAACACTCAGCTAAAACTCCTTAAAAAAAAGGAAAGACAAATTATGCATTTTTTTTTAAAACACAAAAGTTATCTGGGATTAAGCGCTAAGACAACAATGAGCAGCAAGAACTTTTTGTTAGTTAACATAAAAGTGCAAACAACAAAATGGCGAGACAATATCAAGAGCACGAAAAAAGATTTTTTGTGACTAAAACAAGTCATCTGTGCCAGGGATTAGCCTGCTATTTTTACTAATTGAGAGAATTTTTTTAAATGAAAATTAAATGAGTCAAAGTACATTTTTTTAAATTTAATTCAAATCTATTCTGAGTAGATAATAAGTTTTTTTGGCTGAAAAATTACATCACCAACGTAATATTCATATGAAAACAAAAACAAAACTTTATCAACCTTATTTATAAAAATTATTAAGGCCGTATAAAGAGTTTTAAAAACAAATTTTGATAAAAAAAAAATTCTTATTAAGCCTTTATAAAGCGTTAATAGTTTTTTTTTTAATAACACTGCATAAATTTCAAAATTTTGTTTTCGAAATTAAATCATATGTTTTAACTAATCAAGTTTAATATCTTTGTTTTTTTTTAAATATTGTTTCAATTAATTTTGATATCTCACTACTTTTTGGTGTAGCTTCTCGTAAGGAAAATAGTATAATGCCCTAATTCAGTAAGAAGATTTCGAACTTTTTTGCTTAAAAATGCTTTTGAATTCTTCTGTTTGAATTTTCTAAATTATTTTCTTCAAAAATGGGTTTTCTTTTTGATAATGAAAAATAAAAACATTATTACCATTTTTTTAAAACATAAAAATTAAATCAAAGTATTATACAAAAGGTTGAAAAATATATGAAAAAATATGTGTTAGATATAATGTTTGGAATAAAATTATGAAGCAAATACACGAACCTTCTAGCATAGACAATTAATAATAATTGTTTTAAAGAATCACAAATGCGGCTTTTCTTCGTCCATAGACAAGACGATACAATCGTCGAATAGAGTTAGGACATAATACTCGTAATAATACTGTTCAATAAATTAAAGAAAAAGTTATTAAACTGGCATGGCTGTAAGTCGTATGAAATGCATTAAGGTTCCCTACTAAGAATCTGCACTGAAATTCGAAAAGTTCATGCACGTTCATATTTTGAGTTATATCGAAAATAAGATTTCGGATTAATAAATAATTTTCATATTCGTATTGCAGGCAATATTTTCCTTCTTTTGAGTGATTTTTTTTTTGTAATTTGAGTCAGTATAAATGACCAGTACTTTGCTGCAAAAAAATTAAAATAAAAAAGTAAATAAAAATAAGAAGTAAATTAAATATTTAATGTGGTTTTCTTATTTCTCAGGGAATACATGATGAATATATGTACATATACCTTTTATGCCACTGGTGTGATTAATATTTAAAAAGGTGATTTGCGACAATATAGGGTCAGACCTGAACTAATTCAAAGCAGGATATTTATAGTTAGTTTATCTTATGATAAAGCTCAGTTATCTTCATATAAATTATAAAAAAATAAAAACTTGTTCAACTTTTCTTTAATCTACTACAGAAACGTAAAAGTATCAATCGTCAATGTCTAACGCAAAGAAGCTGTAAAATTCAGATCATAGAAAATTTTATATAGTCTTTTCGAAGCCAAAATTTTAAATATATATAGGGAAATTTAAAAATAGTGAATTTTTTGCCTAAAAGTAAAAAGTGCATTTTACAACTAATTATGAGACGTCAAGCAGTTTATATATTTAAATGTGATCAATTATACGGGCATAATGAAAAACTAGTTTATATCTCAGTTTTGAGGAATGTACTGAAATATATATATTTTTTTAATTAGTTTTTTAGCCAAGTATAACAATAACCTAATTTAATAATTGTATAAATAATTAATAACAGCCTTGTTTATGAAAATTAATACGGCTTTTTTAAGGTATAATAAGAACCTTTTTTTTATAAAAATCTATTGTATAAATGCCTTATAAAGCCTTAATAATTTTGTAAAAATGCGGCCTTAAAAACTCAAAGCTTTATTATTTCTTTATTATAATTTTGAAAAAATCTTAAAATTTATTTAAATAAAAATAATTGTGTTTTTTTTCATAGAAATTCTTCAGAGAAGATAAGCAACTAAATCCAGGTTTTAATTTGCTTTTCAAAACTTTTAGAATTTATATAAAACATTTTTAATTCAGTATAATATTATTTAAAAACTGATGTCCCAAGGAATTTACCGATTTAAAAATAAAATTAATATACACATTATTTTGAATATTTATTAGGGCCTTAAACCTCAAAGAATTAAATTAGAGTTTTTATGAAAATACTAACCGTTGACACAAAGTTTTTATGACATTTATTAAAAATTTTTATCCTAAACAAAAACTTTTAATTGAAAATGTTCCAAAACTAAAACCAAATAAATGTTATTTAGCTCAGTCACACTCCTTTTTAAGTGCCATTGATAATAGAAAAGAATATTAGCCAAATGTCTGCCACAATTTCACCTACAGTACCATATTCTCTTCATAAAATTTTCCATCACTGATTCGCTTATTTAAGGCTGTAGGTCATCAATAACTTCACGAATTAATGATTAATACTTTGACTGCGTTTTGGGTTAGCGGGATGGATTTTATCGTTCACGCATTTTGAAGAAAACCCCTCCAAAGATCCTTATGAGATATTGGTGGAAATGACAACCTCTCCGAAAAACAACATGGTCTAAGAACTCTTCACGCAAAAAAACACCATCGTTATTTTCTATCTGTTTCAAAATTAATTACGGCCCTAAAAATTTTGTCCACTTCATTATCTACCGATTCTGACCCTCCAAAGTTATTTGTAGAATACCCAATTCCATATATCAAATAAATAATAATATATAAAGCTGGGTTTACCTCAACACTATGGACCACAATAGCAATATTCTTAGTTTTTCTTGACCCATCATTAGGCATACGATTTTTTTACACCGCTAACTTTTACCAACATCTTAAAGTTTTTCAGCAATTTCACAATTGCTGACCAAGAAATTGTTTGACAACAACCTAAATTGGCTTTTGGTTCACGCAAAATTTTTACCATTTAAGTAGTGAGTGGCTGAAGTGTAAATCCACTAATTTCACAACTGCTGGCCGAGAAGATGCTTTTGTTTTACGTACTGTGAGAGTGAAATTTTTATCATTTTGGTAGTGACTTTTTCAATCATTTTGGTGAGTTTCTGAAGAGTATTTTCATTAATGGGATAATTTTTAAATACCATCTGCAAATTAGTTAAAGCTTATCTCATGCCAACTGTTAAAAATGCGTGTTCCAAATAAAGCGCAACAACTCCATTTTTTGAGTTTTCTGATTTTTTACTTAATACAATTTTACAGCTTAAAATCTATGTAAACATTTTCATAAAACATACCACAGGTCATAAGGTTTCTTGTGAATCAACACTTAAACTAAATATTCAGACCTAAGTAAAATAATTCAAATATATATTCTCATCAGTTTAATAACAGTTATTCGTTTATTCAAAAAATTGCTCAAGTAGAATTGTTGCATATTTTTATGAACCTCCTCAAATGTATTTTTATAATACCCTGCATTTTTGCCTTTAAATGCCTTTTTACTTACAACCATGTAACAGCAAATAAAAAACTTTTAAGTTATACTTAACTTCAAACAAATACATATGTCCTGGTTTTTGGGTTTTTCTTTTGCATAAATGTAAGTAAGAATATTTAAGCAAATGTGTGTTAATGTCAAAAGAAACCACAAAATTGTAAATATAACTGCTGTAGACACATTAATTATGCAGCGTACTTAACATGTTTGTTACAAATGAAAAAGAAAGACACACACACCCACACTCTCGTTACCTCTCTCACACACACACACAAGCCGTAAAACTTTCTGCTTTAAGGAAGTAGACGGTGTAAGTAAATTTAAAAGAAAAATATACAACAAAAAGCAAATAGTTTGATTATGTGTTTTTTTGTTATTGTTTAAATAAACTTTTGCAGAATTTTATTGATTTTGCATAAATTAAAACAAAACTTCAAATTTGATTTGTGTTTGTACATGCGGCTTGTGGTTAAATGTTGGTGACGTATGCGTAATGCGGAATTTTACAAAATTAAGTATACGTATGAGTAATATTTTAATGGAATTAAAAATAAAATATCTTTAAACCACGTTTATTTAAGTAAATTAAGAATTTAGTAAAATTAACTTTAGTTCTTATTGCGTTTATAACAATAACTTGTTTAGAAACAGTATAATTTCTTTATCAAATTGTTTAAATTTGCAAATTGCACATAGCCATCTCTCATGCAACCACCATAATGCAGAAAGGTTATCTATAGCTTTGCCACTTCATTCACTAACTGCAGTTTCTAATAAAAAAAATTAAACCAGCAGCAATTCAAAGTATTTTTTTTTTTCATGTTAAAACCATCTGTTACTGTAAACTTTCAATTCCTTTGCTACTCTTATTATTCCTTTGTTTTTTTACCAATACTATTAATATAGTATATTAGCTTCAACAAGCTGCCTGGTATAACTGACATTATCTCTGCTAGTTCGTGTAAATATATCTGTTTGTTTTAGTGCATTGCTTGCCAACATGAGTACAAGATTGTGCAGGACATTAGAGCACGACAGCTAAGTGGCATTGTAGTGGTAAAAGCAGAATTGGTGTAAACTTGAATGCACTTTTTGCCATCGTTTGATCATTGACAGCTAGTTAGCACTATCAAGAGTGTCAGGTGTTACCAATGGCATGTACAAATAAATGACTGCGTTACAACGTTATCAAGTTCTGAGTTCTCTATATTATTATTATTTTTTCTTTTTGCAATGAAACCTTGATATTCATGCGAACATGGCAAGCGTTATCTTAAGAGTAAAAGTGAAAAAAAATATTTGTAATTGCATAATGTGCTACAAGTAGTTGTCAGAGTAACAAACTCATTAAATGAAAGATATATATGTCAAATTTAAGGAAATGGTTATAATTTTCATATTATCAGATGTCATGTTACTTGAAATTAATATTAAGAAATATTTAAAATTTTTGTTTTTTATTATTAATTTCTGTGATAATTTTTATATCACAAAACAACTAAGTAAATGACAATTTTTACAACTTCGCTGTTCTGGCAAATATACGAAAGGAAAATTTCAAAATAAAATAAATAATATTCCGATAAATGAACGCGCTCAAAATTAAATTAATTTTCATGATTTTTTGAGCATCTAGATCTTTGAATGCATTCTGAATCTTATCATAAATCGTAAAAAAACTATAGTTTTTGAACTCGTTAAAGGCTTACTGGCTAATATATTGAAATAAATATCAAAAGAAAACGGCATGCAAAAACGAAACTAAACCACTACACTGACACGTTTTCATTACACAAAAATAATTATTAAAAAGTGAAAGAGAGCATGCTTAATAATCACAAAATTCTGCTTTTAATTTGTTTGTTTGTTTTGCACCTGAAAAACGTAGTCGAATCAGTAAACTTACATGGCTTTAATTCACTGATTTTGGTGAAAATGAGGGTGGCATTGGCTGAAATAGTTAGCAAGTTGACTACAAAACAGAAGGCCCTGGGTTTGAGCCCGGTCTCTGACAGTTATTAAATAGCATAAGAATGCATTTTTCTGATGTGTGTTAGTGTCCTTTTGTATTAGTTGTTGTAGGTAAGTTCATGTGATGAAGGCATAGACACTGGTCACTGAACTACACCGGCTTCAGCTAATGCCAATGCTAATATAACATCAGACCGCCCTTTTTCGTGGGTATTCTGTAGCAGCATCAACGCCTCATTGCCATCATGGGTGCTGCAATGCAATGCATTATTAAAAATATGCAAAATTCAGAATTGTAAAAAATTAAGCTTTCTTATGTCTCTTCCTTCCTTCCTTCCTTCCTTCCTTGATCTAAAATTTATATTCTACTCATTGAAGTTTAAATATGATTTGTATGTAACAATAAAAAACACCGGCGTTGTTATAAAATTACTATTCCTCTCCTAAAGAAGGCAACACCTAGTTATACTAGTAGGCATTCATTGCTTGAGTGTCACTTTTGTAAAAAAAAATGCCGCACTAACACATGGTCTTCAATGATAATCTAATGCAAAACTTAAGCATAATTCACCTAAATCAAATCAGGGGGATTATTATGTAAGCCGAGCCGATTGGAAATGCGTTCGAATTGTGTCAAACAGTTTCTATTACGAATCGAATTACATAATAACTCCCTCGTTCATCATCACTTGATTCAATAAATAATTTACTGGATACATCTCAATATTACTAGTTTGTTTAACGTGTGTCAAAATGACAAACAAATGTTGCATTAATATAAAAATTTTGTTGAAAAACCAAATATGCAACACATGAACCATATTATTTATGCTTCGTAGCTTACTATGATTTTAATTTTATAATTCTTAATAATTTATTGAGAGTTTATCCATGAACATTGGAGTTTTATAAGCTTTTTGGAATTTTGATTTGTAACGTGACGTTACAAGTACATACATATATATATACACTTTTACTCTTATTTAATAAAAAATTCAAATTCACGTACCTTTTACCGTATAAAGCATGACATACTTATGCAGCCAGACAACATCACTGATTAATATCGAACCACAGCATGGCAATACAAGGTATGATTCTTACTCACGTTATATTTTAGTTGGTAGAAGTAATCAAGGTTTGTACAAAACGAGGGACAAGTGCCGAGACTGTACAAACGACAATTATAAGTAGGCCACTTGAAAGTGTCATCCGAAAGCTTTACCGACTCTTGTTCTAAGTAGTTTGCCAGTAGATAAACTGTATTTTCGCGAATATAAAGTCTCCAGAATTTATATTTCGTAGTAATATTATTTTGTAAATTAGCCGAATACGAAGTCTTCCCAATTTACTTCGTGGTCGTTGTAGTTAGCTCCACAGTAGCATAATATAAAGTCTCCTGAACTTATTTTATATTCGTTTTAATTGTATTTTGTAAATTATCCAGACATAATATCACCTCTCGGATATACTTCATACTCACTTTTTAATAGTGTAGACGTTAGAAGTCGTGAGTTGGTATATAAAACTGATTGTGTTAGTATAAAAAAATCTACATACTATCCCAAGGAAGCAGACCTTTGACTAGACCCTGGGCAGATAAATAAACTGCGTTACAGATTAAGGTATACTTAAATGTTGCCCCAAATGGGGTCACTTCAGCAAAAATTAAAGAACTTCCAAGGGAAGTCTATAAAATTTCACACTTCAGATCCAGAAGTAGTACAAATTCGGATAATTTCTAGTGAGTTTTAAAATAATTGACTTTGTAATTATTTTTTGTTTACTAAATGACATGTGTTGGCCGCCGTAATGAGTTTTGACTGCTGTCACATCTTTCACTTGCAGGATTAAGATAAATCGATTGATGAAATAATCATCAAAATGGGTCGACACGTTTGGTTTATCCAAACATACATACACAGTCTAATAAATACAATACCATTCTTTGCCTCGCGCAGTCGGGTAGAAAAATGCACCACCGCCCTTGGGAAGGCCAAATAAAGTCGGAAAATTATTATGATAAAACGCAATTAATGAAGTTTTTAAAACCTTACTGACATCGACTTCATTTATCGTCGAAATAACTTCTTAATCAATTATATGGATGTTGTTGATAATAATTTCACAAAAAAATCAAAATATATTTCTCAATAATTAAGATTACCTTTTTTTCACTAAGATGCTATATTTTATTTTTTAAAGTTTTATATATACGTATGGGCATTTCCACATGAATGTCAACTTTTTGTAGCGTGTGACGCGAAGCAAATATGTTTGTTTTTTTTTTCAAAGAATACGAAAAATTTTTTTTTACTTATTTATATATTTGTGTAAGCCATTAGCATCTCTGCGTTAGGTAAGGTTTTAAGCAAAATCGACTCACGTTGTTCAGAAATACAAGATTAATTGATTGCTGTCGCACGCGACAAAAAGTGAAATTTCTCGGAGAAATTCCCATATGTATGCATGTATATATAAACAGCTGCGAAATCATCTGACTAAATATAAGAGGGAAATTTTACTCCTCCTTGCTTAATATAAAGTATTCCACACTCTGTACTACGAAATATATCTAATACTTTTTTTTTTTTGCTACTTCACTTAGTTTGAAAAAATGTCAAGCGAAGCTTAAACATGACAAAGAAGAGGCAATATGTGAAAGAGTCTTTGAAAATTGGCTTTTATCTTTGCACTTGCTTGAATTTTCAGTACAACCTATAAAACATCCCAGGCTTTGAACAGGAATTTGGTGTGAACTCCTGGAATACTATTAGGAAGTTCACAATGGCATCACAAAATATGTCTTAATATTGTAACGTTTCAATTTTAATACCTTAACATGGTCTGGCCAGTTCGTTTATTTTGTTTTGTATGTAAATCAAATTAATTACCAGGTCGCAAATTTAAAAGTGTAAAACGCATGTTATTTTGAATATTGCAATATGGTAATGTTAAACTAAAGATGTTAAAACTGTCAGTGCAGCTGAAGTTTATGAAAATATTTGTATTTTTCGCAGAATAAAAGATATTTTGAAAAATGTATCCAATAACAATTTATAGTTTAAAAGATCTTGTTATTTTAATACATATGGATGAAAATAATTTAGTCTCTCATAAGCATTTGTACAAAAATACATTTTACTTCCTCTCTCCTCTCTTACATTATACACTAATATATTTATATATAATATTAATGTGTGATTGCCTGACTTTGATATAGAGAGTATGCATATTAATATCGCTCGTTGCCTGCTCACAATGAAAAACTTAAGATGGCACAATATTGCCACATTAAAATTTAAATATACTATATTATATTATTATATATATTTAAAAATATTCCATGTGGACGTTTGCCCTTTCTTCTGACAAAAGTTTTGATTATAATAATAAATTTTTGATTACTTTTCCTGCTTACTATTTATAGCTTTTATTTATTTGTAGATGAATGATAACATCTCATTTTTTATTTAAAAATACGTTTATTTATTCTTTATTTTTACAATAATTTACAGAATTACAATTAAATGTATTAATATATGTTTATTAAAATAAAGTGTTATAATTATAATGTCAAATCATGTAAGATGTAAGTTAAACTGAAACTTTACTTTTAAAATCCAATTTACACCATGATAAATTTTTATAGACAAATGTATTGCAGCAAACTTTTGCACGACAGAATAAAATTCATTAAAATAAATTTCTCAAAATTCTGTTAAATTTTTAAGATATAAGATTTCGCTTAAAGTATTTTAACACTCGTGCAAATATATGTGACCAAAACGCTAAACCCATTAAATACTAATGAAACCCCTATTGTTTAAGATACCTAAATATTAAGTTAAACAGTTTCCAATAATGTTATATATTAAATTATTTAACTTACTAAATAAAAGTCTGATTCATAAGATAATGCATTTATATTTAGATTATGCTTTTTTGGTTCAATATTTTGCACATTTTCGAATGAACCTTAAGAAATGAAACCAAATTAAATTAATCCAAGTGTAAAAACAGTCAAAGCCAAATCTTAGAAGCTAAACATATTTCTAAGTGTGTACACTTTTTATGTATATCTTTATATAAAATAATTCTTATGTTTATATAAAATTACTTTCATATGAGCTTGTTTAGTAAATGTATAATATTTTATGTGTATTATCAGCAACTTATACTTAGTATAGAAATGTTTATGTCTGCATAAAATTTTCTAACTACTTATACTCTATTAAAATTCTAATTAAACTTTAGCCAAAGAAAAGTAAATATAAATGTTTATTAATATAATGAAAATTTAATAAAAGGTCTTATAATAAAATATAATTTATTACACCATAGATACATAAACAAATATATGTATGCATATGTATAGTAGAACAGCAAAGTCGTTGTAGCAAAATATTTAACATTGCTTTGCATATCATTGACCTTTTGCTAATATAATATAGAACAATGGCATTGTGCTGCAATTATTTAATAATAACTATGTCATTCTGGTATTGTCTGACTTCTTTTATGAAGCCCAAGACAAGGCCAAAACAAGTTTGTTATTTTTGAAAATTAATACATACTTAAATATATAAATATTGCATTAGTAGTATGGATTTAAAAAAAATATATTTAATTAAAGTAAATTACACTATAAAGAAGTAAAAGAATAAGTGAGATATAGAAACAATTTTATACATACGGAAAATTAATGAGAGTACAAAGCCTTGAGGGGTCTTTAACAAAAGTGCAAGAAGGAAAATTTTGTTTAATTAAGCTTTCATTTTAAATTAGTTTATATAATTATTGTTCCTACTTTACTTCTTTCAATATTTATGTTTTGAATAGGGTTAAATTTAACTGACTCGATCACGTTCTTCAATTTAGATTATGGCACACGATATCGAATAGAGTAATAATATGTTACGATATCGAATGCCATAATCTCAAACGGAAAAAAACGTGATGAAAGCCACGATTAGACCCCTGAAATCAACCATAATCTGAGATCGAAAAAGAAAAACTAATCTAATCATCTAACTTCATAAACAAAAATATGAAAATAGTTTGCATATAACAGTTTGTATAATTATTATTGCATATAATTAGTTTGTAAGAGAAAAAGTTTTTACAGCGCTACCAATCTCTCTCACTGTCTCTTCCTTTCACACTGCCTATCTCACACTCTTTATCCAACTCTCTTTTCACCTCTTAACGTTTTTCTCCACTTCTGTCCAAATGTCTCTACTCCTCTATTACTTTATAACCAGCTCACTCACCCTATCTATCTCTCTCTTTCTCTTTCTTTCTTTTTCCCCATAAGAGACGACAAATTTCTCTTTTTTAACATCAATATATTTATAGTTATATGCACTTTCAGTGTAGATTTTAATTCACTTTTTTTGGACTTCCTTAACTACATAGTGTTCATTGTTTTCAATTATACTAGACCTTCTACTTAACGGTTACTTTCAAGCCTCCTCTTATAACCGCTTCGGGTGGTGGAAAACGTCTACTTTGGTTGACATTATTTCTACGTGTTATGCCTCCTCTATGGAAAGAAGAATTAGGCTTACTACCAGATTTCCTACGCTTCACAGTAGAACTGGAGGAGGAAGGAGAAGTCACAGCTGATGCTGAAGATTTTGCCGCAACGCCAGCAGCTGAATTATCGCTTGCTGCCATAGCAGCTGACGCTGGTATACTCGAGTTGGCAACAGCTGTTGTTGTTGTACTCTCATCATTTGCATTGCTTCTGGGCGACTCAGTAAATGGTTTGTAAGTTCTAATGCCTGAATTAGATCTGACTGGCAAAAGAGTTACCAGTTTCGGTGTAGTTTCTGTGGTGCTTGTATCAGCAAATTGCGAAGATCTTAACATTTCCTCATACTTGGTGGGATCAATGACTTCTACCTCAGCCTCACCGACCACGGGTATGGCGGCTCCTACACCCTCTGCCGAGGACTCATCCATAAAGCTAGACATGGGCTTAATAAAAGGTTCCCTTGCCTCGTATGCCAAACTGCCATAAGGAGTAGGTAATGTTGATGATTCAATCTTCAAGGTAGAAGTATCCATTTTCACAGAAGATCTGCTACTTAATGTAGTTGTTCTGGCTGTTGTGGTTGTTGTAGTTGCGCTAGTGGCTGGCCTGGCTCTCTTGTCATTATTTTGTGTCTGCTTAAGCTTGTTATGGGAAAATGGTGGCACTTTGTTGGGCACACTGGTTGTTATACCTAATTTTGAAGCCAAAGTGTCGAATATTAAAGAAATATCTTGTATATTGGTGGCATTGTTGATTTTACTCTTCAACTCATTTAAAGTTAAACTTTCAGTTTTCTCTACATCTTCCGATACCCAGGCCTGCAAAGTGGCATTGAAAACTTTGCGTATATTGCCTGCATGGCCAGCCTGAGAAGCTTCTGTATTATTGACAAACTCCCATTTGGAGTGAGAGGGGAAAAGATTGGAGTCATCAAGCATAGTGGGTGGCTTACTTTGTGCCGGTTTAATTCTATAGCGTTTGGTAGTGGTTGGAACATAAAGTTTCTTGGTTGTAACTATTTTCGGAGTTATGGTAGTAGAAGTAGTGGAAGTAGTGGAAGTGGTAGAAATGCTGGGAGTACTCGAGGAAGAGCTGGTAGCTTTAGCAGTAGTGCGATATCCATTATTGCTTGATTTCTTTAGATTTTGATTGCTCAACTCTTTTCTTTGCAAAATTAACTCCTTAAGGTTAAGAAAATTAGGTTTTGCAGTTCCTAACGCTGTGCTGGTGCTTAAGATAGTTGTAGTTGGATAACTTATTTCAGTGGAAGTGGATTCTGTAGAATCATCTGCCACAAATCTTAAGGTAGTTTCTTTTATATCTTCCTCTTTATTAGACTCCTTGCTAGTTTCCTTGCTATTCTCTAAGCTAGCAGAACCAAAATTATCTTTACCATCTTCGGGTTCTATTCTTGATTCTACTAACTGCTCTTTATTCTCCTTCTTAACTTTATCCTCTTCCGCTTCTATTCTTGACTCCACTGATTGTTCTTTATTCTTAGTATTATCATCTTTGGGTAAATCTAACAAATCCATAAAGAATTCTCCAATTTTATTAGCCAGCTCAGAGGAGGTCGAAGAAGTATTCATTATTTCTTCCTTGGGTGGCAAAGTTGAAGAAATTTCCTTGCTAGATTCAGTACTCAAATCGAAATCTTCTTGGTTGGTGCTGTTCTCGGTTGAAATATTTTTCCTATCCGTGAGACTAGTGGTATTTTCCTTTTTCTTAGCTATCACACCATCTCCCAAATGCTCAAATTTGTCATTATTAGTATCCAAATCGAATGGCATTTGTTCTTTCATGCCGGAGTTCAAAGGCCTAAATGGCGGTATTACCACGTCATCGATAAGAGGAACTGGCAGAGGATGTGGCTGCACAGAGGCTCCCGTCCCCAAACGTTCTATACCTTCCGATCCTGGCATAAAGACAGGATTTCCAAAACTATGATAGAACATTAATTCTTGTGAATTCTTCATTTCCATTGCCGGATCAGGTTTCCTAAATGCTGGACCATAAAAATTGGGTTTGTAAGTTTCCATTAACGGCTTTGCACTATTGAAAGAATCCAAGGCTGGTATGGGAGGTCTGGGTTCCTCGGGCAAGAAGGGTAACTCTATTTCATCTAAGCGTCTACGTGGAGGTTCATCATGAGGCACAAGCTCTACCGGTGATACTAAAGGCAGGGAAGTTGTCTTAGTGGGCATTTGCATGTTAGGTAAAGTTTTTGTTGGGAATGCTGGGGGTGGACCAGGTAAAAACTCGGGTACTTCCCTGTGTATAGGACGCCAAGGTTGGGTATCTAAAACAGGCACTGAAGTAAAAAGATTTTGATCTAACTGAGGCAGCGAATGTAAAGAAGATGGTGATGTGGGCACCGGATAGTTCAGGTGATTCAGGGGTGAAGAGGTTGGAAGTGCAGTAGGACTGCTGGATATTACTGCAGCTATAATAGTAGGCTTTTGGGTAGTTGTTGTTGTTGTTGTTGTTGAACTAGAAGAGGTTGTCGTAGTAGGAATACTTGTAGTCATTGTGCTCGTGGTCCTAGGTTTCTCTGTTGTAGTCGTAGTTGTCGTTGTTGTCAACATGGGTGTATTTGCGGTAGTTGTAGTAGTAGTAGTACTGCTGGTAGTTGTCGCTGCTGTTGTAGTTGTGGTTACCGCTGCTGTTGGTTTTGCATTAGTGACAGTTTGTTGTTGTGGCATAATTGTGGTTAACTTTTCAATACCCGGCTTTTTGGGTTTTACTCTCAGTGCATATGGAGTAACTGCTTTGGGTGCCAAAGTACCCATCACTTGACTTCTGGTGGGTGTGGTCTTTTTAAGTGCAATATCTGCATCAGTTTTAGTGATTTCAAATGATCCTTCAAAAGATCCTTGTATTACTGGCGCATTTTCTACATCTACATCTGGCTCATCTACGGGTGAGTGACCTTTAGCTGGCGTACGTGCTTTGTTAGTAGCAGGCAAAGGCTTATTAATTAGAGCCGGAGGATTTCCAGTTTTTTTCATTAAACGTTTTTCCAGCTGAGTTTGGCTTGTAGGCACCGTATTCTGTAAGGAATAATAAAATATAAAATAATAATATATAATAATAATAAAATAATAAAATGTAATTTTTATTAAAAATAAGTTTATTTATAAATGAGAACTCTTTGGAAACAAAAGATTTTAGGTAAGAAAGTGCTTTTTAAAAGTCTGCTTTTAGAAAACTAGCTTCTGGAAAAAGTAACTGTTTTGGCAAAAGAAAACTCTAGAAAAAAAACGTATTTTAAATAACTTACTTTTGAAAAAAATACATTTAAAAAAGGAAATTTTATAAAAAGTATCTCATGAAATATGTTATCTAAACAATTATAGAATTATTGAAAAGTACCCACTATATAAGTAAATTTAAAAAAGTACCTTTTGAAAAATATTAGTTAAAAAGAAACTTTTTGAAAAAATTTACTTTTGAAAAAAAAATAATTCAAAAAAAGTACTTTTTGAAAAAGAACCTTTAAAAAAATACTTTTTAAAAAAAGCTCCTTTCCAAAAAAATCTTTTTTGATAAAAGAACTTTAAAAAAATTTAAGAAAGTACGTTTTGAAAAAGTACCTTTTTGGAGAATCTAACTTAGAAAAGGACTCCTTGGGAAAATTACGTCTTAAAAACTACTTTTTATACAGTCTGCTTGAAGAAAAAGTATTTTTTGAATAAGTACCTTTTGAAACATTTTTTTAAAGTAGTTTTTGTAAAAGTACCTTTTCAAAAAAAATTACTTTTTTAAGAAAACTACTTTACGTAAAAAAACACATTTTGAAATATATTGCTTTTAAAAAAGTACTTGTGGAAAAGTACCGTTTTGAAAAATTTACTTTTGGAAAAATTATTTTAAAAAAAGTACTTCATGAAAAAGTACCTTTTAAAAAAGACCTTTTTGAAAAATATCTTTCGAAAAAAAGAAACTTTCCAAAAAAATCTTATTTGATAAAAGTACTTTTAGAAAAAGAACGATTTAAGAAAATACTATTTAAGAAAGCACGTTTTGAAAATGTACCTTTTGCAGGAACTGCCTTAGAAAAGGACTCCTTGTGAAAATTATCTGCTTGAAAACTACTTTTGATACAATCTGCTTCAAAAAAGTACGCTTTGAAAAAAAAACTTTTTAGAAATGTAATTTTTGAATAAGTACCTTTTGAAAAAAAAACTTTAAAAAAAGTTTCTTTTTTTGTAAGTTACCAATTACAAAAAATATTTTTAAGAAAACTACTTTTTAAAAAGTACCTTTTGAAAAAAATGTTTTCAAAAAAAGCAAGTCTTGAAAAAGTACCTTTTGGATAAACTGTTTTAAGAAAAGTGCTTTTACCTCTTTGAAAACTAATTGTGGTACAAATCGCCCATTGAAAAAATTTAGTTATGCTGAAAAAGTACTTTTTTAAAGCAATTCAAAATTTCAGAAAAGCATATTATAGAAACGAGTAACTTTTTACTATTTTTTTGCGCAACGCCAAGAAGGGTATTGTGTTTATCAGTCTATGTATGTATGTATGTATGCGCCACTTTGTAAACAAAATTTGTGGACCGATTCTAATGGTTGTTACGTCCTAATCCCGGGAATTTCACTGAAGATATATCAGTTGTCAAAATTCAATATGGCAGCCAACAGATGCCATTTTGTAAATAGGAAAAAATAGAAAGTCAGCAAAAGGAAAAAAAGGATATTAAATGGCTCAAATTTTGTCGCAGTCAGGTATTTTAATTTTTTTTATAAATATTTGTTCCAAAGATTTCCTAGTAGCAAAACTTATATTTTATCAAAATACGCAAATAATACCTTTAAGCATTAAGTACCTTTTGGTATAAAGTACAATTTAGCAAAAAGGAGCTTTAAGAGAAACAAGTAAATTTTATAAAAAAAATACTTTATATAAAAAAGGACTGTTTATGACAAAGTACTTTTTGTAAAAAAAATTATCTTTTTTAAAAAAGTACTACTACTGATAAAACATCATATTCGTCAAAAAAAATTGTCTAAGAAAATCTTTTTTTTAGATAATACTCATGAACAAAAAGTACTCAAATTTTTTTTAGTTTTTTTTAAAGAAATTTTTGATTGATAGGAAAAATATTTTTTTCCACTTACCACTTCTTTAAACAGCGAAGCTGATCTAACCACTTGATCATCTAAAATACGCTTAATTTCCAGTGAATCAGCGTCAATACGCAATGATTTATACAAAGATTTAACAGCTGTCGTTTCCAGAAAGAGAGACTCCTTAACATATTCCTCAACGCTCAGTATATTTCTATAAAAAAATCGATTAAGATCACTTTCCTTATAAATTAAGACACAAAACTTACTGCGGCAGTTTTCTAACATCAAAAAATGTGCGAAAATTTACTTTGATGAGCGGACCATCACCGAAGCCCCAAACATCTGTGCGTAATGGTTGCAGACCCTGATCTGTTAAAGCTCTCTCCACAAAGCGCTTATAAAACTCAATTTTTTGTTTATACGATGAGGTGTGGTTGTACTTAAGTCCCGTGGAAAATATATCACCCTTGGCTATACGAAAAGATCCCTCGAAACCCAAAACAGCTGCAAAAAATTTAATAATGTAAGTGTAATTATAGTTTGTTTGAGAGTAAAACACTTACGATCTTCCATATGGCCTTTAATGGAACTAAAGTAAAACGCCAATCCTGCTATTGATATCACAGCCAGTAAAATTATGAATGCTGCTGTGGTTAAGATAATGGAAAATGATCTTGTCTTTTGATAGTGACCATTGTGGTTGACTTTGGCCGAAAATGTGGAAGGTGCCAAGTTACGACCATCACGCCATATGCCCCAGGTATTGTAGCCATATTGGTTGTTTATACTAAGATCATTGCTATACGAGGGTTGATTGTTCATATGATAGTAGGCACCTAATGTGGAACGTCTGCCCAAGGTATTTTGATATGTATAGTCATTGGACTGCAAAGGAAGAAATTAAGAAAAAAATATATTCAGATTAACTTTTTAGATTAAATAAAATTACTAGTTTTAACTCATAATTTTTAAAGAAATAAAAAAAATGTAGAAGTAAGTCTTTAATGTTTCATAACTTCATTTATCGTCTCATCTACTCTAAGTAACTAGAAAAACTTGTTAATATCAATTATGTTTACAAGTACTTCAATAATACTATTTTGGAAGCGTAAAGTCTTATATTTAAAAAATTATTAAATTAAACTTCAGAAATTTCATAATGTCGTCTTTTTATAAAACATATTTGTATACGAGTACTAAACAGCTTTTACTTAATATTTTATTACAACTATACACTATTAAATAATTTATACATGTATGTATATACTTGCCAAAAATATTACAAGAGACCCTTAAAAATAACGCATGAATTATTTTGAGCTCAAATAAACTCAATTTGTTTGAAAAATATTTTGGTTTTTATAAATTTAACCTACATGCAAATTTCAATGATTAACAAAGAAATCCTTAAAATAAAAGCATCCCTAAGAACCTTTTTAAAAAATTTATAAACTTATAATTGTGAGAAGTCAAAAGAAATAATTATCCAGGAGTATTTAATAACAAAACGGCTTTAATTAAAAAATAAAACATCAAAAATTACACTTGGTATCAAATGTATATGAATATAATATTTATTCAAAATGAACTTTGAATTAAAGAGGAGAAGCTTTTGTAAAAAATTAAGAACTTTATAACAAAATGTACATTTTGTGGAAAAATATAATTTTTATAAAAAAATTATCTATAAAAAAGTACATTTTACCAAAAATGAGTTATTTGTCAAGGAGTATCATTTGTAAAAAGTATTATTTGCAAAAAAGTTCCATTTTCTCAAAAAGTACTTTATATATCAGAATGTTAAAGGACACAAAAAAAATTACTCTTCCATATAGTCCTCTCTGTCAAGAGGTACATTCATTGAAAAAGTATCTTTTGCCTCAGTGCAGATTTCACCAAAAAGTATCTTAAGCCCAAAATTGCTTTATATGGAAAAGTAAATTTTGTCAAAAAGTACTTTTGAAATACAAGTACCTTTTGTTTAGTAACTTTTGGTAAAAAGTACTTTTTGCAAAAAAATATCTTTTATAAAAAAACAATTCTTCTTGATAAAAAGCTCGCTTTTCAAAAAGTACTTTTTGTTGGAAAATACATTATTTTCTCAAAGTTCTTTTGATTAATAAGTACTTTATGTAAAAAAAGTACTTAAGGCTGTTTCAGATTATAATAAAAGTATTAATACTTTTTACGAAAACGCATCCCTGGTCTTATATATGTTTCAAAAATTTAAAAAAACAATAACAACTCAACATGTCAGACCTGTATTTTCCACTTGTATTACAGTCTGAAACAGCCTTTGTATCAAAAAGTGATTTTTAAAGTACTTTTTGGGAAAAAATAAATTTATTTCAAGAGATGTAAAAAAGTACCATTTATAAGAAAATCCGTATTTTAAAAAAATAATCGTCCGTCAAAAAGTATCTTATGTAAAAATGTGGCTTATGTACGAAAGTACCTTTTATAAAAAAGTACCTTTGGTAAAAAAATTCATATCTTAAAAGAGTACCAATTGTTATATAAATTCCTTTTGTAAAAAATTACGTTTTTCAAAAAATAGCTTTTTTACATAAATTACCTTCTGTAAATAAGTACCTTTCGTAAAATATACCCAAAAAAATAGCTTTTGCTAAAAAGTACGTTTTGATAAAAAGTACCTTGTGTTAAAAAGTACCTTCTGCTAAGAATTACATTAATTAAAAAAAATACCTTTTGTAAAGATTTACATTAATTTAAAATAAGGACCGTTTGTAAAAAGTACTTTTTGAAGAAAATTTCCTCTTGTCTTACACAATACCTGTTATCCTTTTATAAAATAATACTTTTTGTCAAATAGTTTGCGTTCTGAATCTGGCCGTAAATTTTGTTTTAACCCTATACTTTAATAAACAAATCTTTGTAGTCAAGACCACACACCATCATTATTCTATTCAAATATTAATTTATAAAATATATGGAAGCTTTTCTTCCTATTCTGATCCTTTAATTTACATTTCACAGAGTTTTGGAATTCTTCGACAATTTGTTTTCTGCTTGTAATTATATAACATTTGTGATTTTTGTTGCCTTTAAATAAAAAGCTTGACTGCAAAATATTTCTATTCCCTTGGCCAAAATAAAATCTTAAGTATTAAAAAAACATACATATACACATGGATACAGACAAACATTCTTACTAACACGAACAACGAACGCAACTGCGTAAACCTTCTAATGAAAAGTCTAGATTGTATTCATTTCTAGAGTACACTCTGCCATGTTGGGCTTGAACGACAACATAAAATGAGAGAAAAAAATAATTTAATTTAACTAGTAGAAGGTGAAAACAAAAGAATAGAACAGACGGATGGATGGCTGTTACATATGGAATGAATAAAGTAGATGATACAGCTAACACTTGATGATGCTCTAAAACCACAACACTTTGAATGAGCATTCATTCTGTTTTGCTTTCTATTTTTTTTTTTTAATTTTTCTATTACTTGTATAAATAAGATAACGATAACAATGACTGTGATGATGATGATGATGGTGATGATGATGATGTAGATGATTGAAAGAAACTAAGGAATAATATACAAATAAACTGTAAAACTGGCAGACCGGAACACAGTCACTCTGTCACTCAGTTACTGTAACAAACTAAATATCTAACTGAGAAAAATAATAAGCATGGCACAACTTGTTTTACTGTTTAGTATACCAAGCTAAGCCAAATGACTTTTACCTTACGAAGAATAAGTGATTATAGTAATTTTTGATTTTCATTTTACTTAATATTCCTTTTTACTTCAATAATCTAAGAATAGAAAAATATTAGGGCAACATTTTTACCTAAATAAAGAAGGAGCATAATATTACAGAGAGGATTTTAACTTTACGAGCCTTTGCGATATCCTAGAGCCTTTAAAGAGAGTTTCAGGTTGTTTTTTTTAATAACATTTGAGCGTTCGCAAAAAGTTTTTTGTTTTAATAGTTCATTAAAATATAATTTTCATCAGCAATTAGTTTTAAGCAAATAGCTCTCTCTGCATTATAACATGCAAAACGTAGAGTTGTGAAAGAAAAAAAGTCCTTCCTCTATCTCTTCCTTCACCACCTGTCTTCTCTATCACTATCCCTTTCCTAAAAAAGGTAACACCTGCAAGTAGTAGTAGGCATTCATTGCCTGAGTGTTACTTCTCTTTAAAATAAATAATAAAAATATAAAAAAATAAAAAAATTATTATTATTACCAAAATGTATGTGTATCAAAGTGTACTTTTTGACATAAATAAAAATTTGTTATAAAAAACTTTCAAAATAAACAATTATCAAGAATTATTTCTACCAAAATTTATTTGTATCAAAGTATAAATTTTTATATAAAAAAAAATTAGAAAAATAAAGATTTTAAAATATATTTTTGTGATTAAAATACTTGTATTAAAAAAAAACCTTTTCTAAGTAAGACTGAAAGCCTTATGCATATATTTTTTTCCACTCTTTGAGGCACGGAAATAGACATAGAAAGGACATTCTGGGCGGTTCATTGCCCACCGACCAAAAAAATTGCTGTTGCCCCCCTGGAATTATTATAAATTGTGTGTAGTAATATGTTTTTATAATAATCATGAAAATCATCAGTCATAATGTCCTTTTAGAAAAAATTTCTAGCTACGCCAACGGGAAAGGAAACGATAAATATAGTTTTGCACATAATTGCAAATCAATTTCGATTTAGACTTCAGATGATAGCTTACTCTGAGAGGTATCTCACCAAAAGTGACTACGTAAAACTTACTCATCATTAGTCTTAATACTAAGCAAATTAACAATAAATCTGTGGGAAAAGAAAAAGACCTTAAGACGAGATAATCTTGTTTTTAGTTAAGGGCACTCCTGTTAATTTTTTGTATTCAAAAGTACCTCTTAGAAAAATCCTATCTATTTTGGGCGCAATTATTTATTTTGTGAAAAAACGGAGACAATATTTTTTGTAATATTTTTAATATGTGTGACAGGGCATTTTAAAAGGGTCCAATGGGTTGAAAAAATCCATTTTAATTAAAAACTTAAAGAATTAACTTTTCTGCAATTGAAATTATATTCGCGCTTTTTAGATTTTTAAAATCCAATACCAGATTCGTAATCAGCCAGACAACCGAAAACTGAATGGCAAGTTTTAAGCAAATCCAATAATATTACAAAAAAATAGTGCGCTAATTGAATTCTCCATTTTTAAATTTCAAAATCTAATAAAACATTCATAATCAACGACCTCGAATACAACGGGTAAAGATATTCAAGCCATAAGATTATTCGGACGCATTTATAGGTATAAGACTCAAATATCAGAGAAACTGTAATACTGCTAACAATATTTTGGTTCACTCTCAATAAGCCTTTATTTTGGTGGTGTAAGCGAATTTTTAACTATAGAAAAATTATATATTTGCTTTGAGACTTTTAAAAATAATAATTCTCTTTATGTCAAAAACAAAAAAATTACTTCACTGCAAAGATCCGGTAGAAGAAGATAAGAAGTACATAAAATATATAATCAAAATTTAATGGGCGTGCATCTGCCTATTCCTTAAATAGAAGATTGTGTATTTTTCAAAGCTAATAGTGTGTTCACTTTTGTAAAAATCGTTAAAGTAGAACCTTTTCAACTAAAATATTAATGCCCTAATTCTGTTCGACGATTGTATCGTCTTGTCTATGGACGAAAAAAAGTAGCAGTTGTGATTCATTAAAACAATTATTATTTATTGTATATGCTAGAAGGTTTGTGTATTTGCTTTATGATTTTGTTCCAAACATTATTTCCAACAAATATTTTCTCATATATTTTTCAAACTATTCTATAATAATTTAATTTAATTTTTATATTTTAAAAACATGCTAATAATATTTTTATTTTTAATTATCAAAGACAACAACCATTTTTGAAGAAAATAATTTAGAGAATTTAAACAGAAGAACTCATGCCCTAATTCTATTCGACGATTGTGCCGTCTTATCTAGTGTCGAAATAAAGCCGCAGTTGTGATTCTTTAAAACAATAAATGTTTATTGTCTATGCTAGAAGGTTCGTGTATTTACTTTATAATTTTGTTCCAAACATTATGTCCAACACATATTTTTTCATATATTTTTCAACCTTTTGTATAATACTTTAATTTTATTTTTATATTTTAAAAACATGCTCATAATATTTTTATTTTTAATTATCAAAGACAACAACCATTTTTGAGGAAAATAATTTAGAGAATTTAGACACAAGAACTCAGAAGTATTTTCAAACAAAAACTTCCAAAAACGTCTTCTTACTGAATTAGGGGTAAATTTTAATGGGCGTTACTCCGTCCCATTTTTTAAATAGAGAATTGTGTCTTCTTTAGAGCTGAAGGTGTGTGGTAATTATCGTAAAAATCGGTTAAGTGAAACTGCGTAAAATATTATAATAAATCGTAATGGGCTTATGCCTGCCCATTTTTTAACTTTCGAATTGAGTAATTACAAGAACCAAAGGGATTTTTTGGGTTTCGCAGCAATCAATAGCATAAAATTAGACTAAAAAAAATTTTACTTGTCGCTTTGTCACAATGGATACAATGGAAAGCTATACCCAGTCAGACAAAAAAAATAAATCTTTATAAAATGTGACGGGCTATGAAGTTACACAACAAAAAAAAAAGGAGACGAATTGTTAACCTCCTCTTTTTTTTAGAGTCGTTTAAAAACACTGTTAATAAAAAAATCTTAAACAAATTCCATAACAAAAATTAATGCTCAATATTTCAAAGTGTTACAAATGCTCTACTAAAGTACTTATTACCGCCTATTAATTGTTAAAAAAAATATAAAAGTATATAAGTACATATAATTGTGTGTATATATTCTATCATTACACATCTTTGCCACAACTCATACTTCAGACAAACATAAAAAGTAAACAGAAAGACAATTAAATAGACAGACGGGAGACTTAAATGAAATAATTGTAGTGCAAAAATTAAAAATATAGAAAGAAAAAACCCTGAAATGGACAGACGTACGTACGGATATTCCAGCTCAGCATGTGCCTTAAACAGCAATCTTACAACAACAGAACAGAACTATACTCTGTCTAACTGACGTGTTATTGAGACAGTTTGTTTAGATGGATGCGTATTCCATAGACTGTAAAAATAACAATAATGAAAAGAACCACTACAACTAGTAAAAAAAATATATACATACATACATACCAATGTATGTATTTACTACAGCTGCAACAGCTTCATTCTTAACACCAAGTACCATTCTCAACATGTACGTAATACATATTGTACATTTGTTTAAAGTTTGAAATGTTTATATTTGTAACAGCAACATATAGAACTTGTTTGAATTGTAGCACGACAGGTTCATCGAACTAATAACAACTACAGCTGCCATAAGTAAATGATACAAAGCTTTTTGCATCTTTTAGTGAAATTTATGATGATGATGATGATGATGATGACGACGACGACGCTGTTTCCGATAATAATAATAAAGCAAAAGTTTTGTATTTTCTTACTTGTGGCAAACAAAAATAGCTCTAGCGAGTGCGAATATTATATATAATAGAAATAGAGTGCCGCACACAAGATAGAATAAGTTAAATAGAAAATAGTTGGTAGCAGAAAAAGAGCAAATATCGCCAATAAAAAAAATATTTGGCCAAAAACTCTAAATATACAAATTTAAAGCCAAACTTAATAAATATTTAAAAAAAGTACTTTTGAAGAGGTATTTTTTTAAAGGTACTTGTTAGTACTTTTATAATGATACTTTTTGAGGGTAAATTTTTTAAAACGTGCTTCAACTTCTACTTTATAAAAGGTACTTAAAAAAATAATCTTCTGAAAAGGTACTTTATTGAAGAGGTACTTCTTGAATAGTTTTTTTTAAAGGCAATTTTTAAAAATATATTCTTGTTAAGATATTTTTGAAAATTTTATTTTTTTAAATAAAAGTTTTTATAGGGTACTTATTCAAAAAGTCCTTTTTTAAGACTTTCATACTTTTTAAATCTAGTTTTTTGGTAAAAAAAATTTTGTAAAATATTTTTTTAAAAAGTACTTTTCTACATAGTTCTTTTTCAAAATATGCTTGTTTGCAAGCTGCTTTTTAAAAAAGACTTTAAAATAAAATACATTTTTATATATAAATTTTTAAAAGCTACTTTTCAAAAAGGTACCTTTTAAAAATAAACTTATTTCACCACTTAATTTAAGAAAAGGTACTTTAGTAAAACTAAATGGATATTTTGAAAGGATAATTTTTAGGATTTAGAATTTTTTTTAGGACTTAGGATTTTTTTAAAGGTACAATTAAAAAAGTTCCTCTTCAATAGGTAGTTTTTCTGGTAAGTACTTTCTTAAAGGATACTTTTCCCTAAAGGTACTATTTGAAAAAGAACTGAAGATACCTGTGAAATGGTGTATTTTGTTAAGTAAATTTGGAGAAGGTATTTTTAAAAGGTAAATTTTAAGACGTACGTTTCGAAGAAATACTTTTTTAAATGGTACTTTATTTAAAGGTACTTTTTAAAAAGTACTTTTTAAAAGGTACTTTTTTAATAGGTAAATTTTAAAAGTTACATCTTTAAGCGGAAATTTTTTAAAAGGTACTTTTTGAACAGACACTTTTAAATAGTTACTTTTTTAAAAGATACTTTTTTAAAAGGTACTTTTTTAAAGAATACTTTCTTACTAAGTACTTTTTTAAAAAGTACTTTTCAAAAAGATCTTTTTTACAAGATACTTTTTTAAAAGGTACTTTTTTACAAGGTATTTTTTAAAAGGTACTTCTTTAAAAAGTACTTTTTTAAAAGGTACTCCTTAAAAGGTACTTTTTAAAAGATACTTTTTCAAAGGAACTTTTCTTAAAGGTACATTTTTAAAGGTACATTTTTCTAAATTCTGCTGCCATTTTTTAAGACTACAAGTTACAAATCTACAAATAATTGTGTGTTTTTTACTTGCAGATTTGTAACTTTAGCTTTGAGAAAAGAAGGGCGCTAGCTTGCATATATAAACATAATGGTGTAAGTATTTTATCCTCTTCTGTTTAATACAAAACTATAAAAAAATAAGATCGAGAGTAAGAAATTATGTTTAGGAACACATGCACAAAATATAACAGTGAGTGAGTGAGTTTTTGGGGGGGTTAAAAACGTGATGGAAACATCACGTACAGAAGTATACATTTGTGCATAAGTGAATAACTGTGTTTACTTTTGCGGCAAAATTCGCACAAAACAAACTACCAACAACGAGCAAAAAAACACACACAAGCTTAGTTTCCATTAGGTGGAATAGCAAAAGCAAAAGTATCTTCCAGCAACTCAGAATGGCAACATTAAATCTTTATCTAAATGACTAAAGGGGTTATAATCAAATTTAAGTAAAACTCAAACATCTTGTGCAGCTAATGGCTAAAACGAAACTTAAACCTTCAAGAGAACAGATTAAATCAAAAAGGATTACAATAATGGAAGAAAAATTTTTTAAAGAATTAAAAAACATTTAAGAAGTCTTTATATGCATCGATAGCGGCAAAGTCGTTACATGAAACTATTAATTATATTATTAGTAGAGTATTACGGGAAAGCAAAAAGGTTCTATTGAGGTTAAAACGATTCTATGGCGAAATTTAAAGGTGCCGGTTTAATCTTTATTAAAAATTTCGTTTTTAAACTAAAATTGTTTTTAATAATCATTTATGAATGGCGTTTATGCATAGCATTGTAAATAGCAACAGATCGTTACATTAATCCGAAAAAAGCTTAACCGACATAATTTTCCGAACTTTGTTTTTAGACGAAAATCGATTACTTGTGATCGTAAATAATCGATTATCGCCAAGGAATTTTATGTTAAAATAATGTTGCTTAAGCTTTTTTGGCTTTTATGGCACGATATGGTTTTTTTAGCCTAGACAGAAAACATTTAACCCACAACTTGAAAACAACAATAAAACACGAAAATTTTATTTTATTTTCAATACAATTAATCGATCGAACGTATTCTGTCCTTAATATATATTTTTAAAAAATGAGAAATTTTTAGATTTTTTAATTGAACTGTAGTGAATTTTAATCAGAAATAATTCATAGTTAGGCTCAAGTTCAGTAATTTAAATTCTTATTGAATGAAATATTTTTATTAATTAATGTGAGTTTCTAAGGAAGAGAAGAAAAATTAAACTTAGACTTTAAGCTTTCGGAAATACCGATACTTTTCTGTGCAGCTACGCACTTCATCAGCACCCTAGTCTATCTACTTGGGTAGAGATTCTTATTAACATCAGCTATTTAACTTAAATGTACAATGAAACGGAATATGAGAAACGATTGTTGTGTATACAATTGATTTACCTTTGGTAAACACATTTATAAGTATCACTATTAATTTTCTGTTTTTTCCATTTATTCATTTTTCTATTTAGGTTAGCACGAAATTATATTACTCTACCTCAGTATGTTTAACTATTCTTACTTATCTTTTTACGATCATCACATTAATTATTTTTACTTATTCGATGTACCATCGGTACATGCATGTAACTATTTTTGTAGTGGTCTATGTTACTTGTTGTTGCATTCTACCGTTTTATTTTAGTTATTCCAGCCTTCTGAAACTGTGATAACCAAGTGAACAGTGATTGCCAAGTGAACATATTTTTGTCACGTGCCCATGATGTATTAAGTGAGAAATTTTTGATATTTTAATTGAACTGTAGTGAATTTTAATCAGAAATAATTCATAGTTAGGCTCAAGTTCAGTAATTTCAATTCTTATTGAATGAAATATTTTTATAAATAGTTAAACATACTGAGGTAGAGTAAAATAATTTCGTGCTAACCTAAATAGAAAAATTAAAAAATGGAAAAAACAGAAAATTAATAGTGATACTTATAAATGTCTTTACCAAAGGTAAAATAATTGTATACACAACAATCGTTTCTCATATTCCGTTTCATTGTAAATTTAAGTTAAATAGCTGATGTTAATAAGAATCTCTACCCAAGTAGATAGACTAGGGTGCTGATGAAGTGCGTGGCTGCACAGAAAAGTATCGGTATTTCCCCCAGCTTAAAGTATAAGTTTAATTTTTCTTCTCTTCCTTAGAAACTCACATTAATTAATAAAAACATTTTTAAAAAATTTTATATTCTGCCATTAAAGATTAAATTTTTTAAAAACTATTTCAATTTTCATATTTGAACTCCACACATTTCATTTCCCTACACACCAATCACACACATCCCTTACATTACGTTCATTTAAATTTTAGCAACATTAATCTGTGGCATGCTGTATTTTGTAAATTACAGACAAATAAAATAAAATCATGTTGTATGTATCCAAAAAAAAAAAATATTAAATAAAGTATAAAAGAGCAACCATCTTCATCAAGCAACAATGTGAAGCACTGTAGTCATCCATACATATGGTAAATATACATCTATCCGTCCATCCATCCATGCATCTATACATGCATCTTTCATCTAAGCGTACGCTTGCTGTTGTGTAAAGTGCATCATTATGTCTTGAATATTACTTTTTTTGCTTTAGTTATTTCCTTTTTTTTACCTTTTTGCACGATTACAACGTGAATGAATACAATACATTCGTACTTCTAACACTTGTCGTAGAAATTTATATGAGTTTTTCCTCTTGTTTATTTTTATTGTATTTTTTTACATAGATACAATTACAAGTATATCTTGAATGTGTTTGTTTACAGCATACAATACAATTAAGTAATGTTGGTTGGTGTTATTCATCTTCTCATTCGTATGCTTTATGAGTAGCAGCAATCAGAATCGTCAAGGGAGAGAGAGAGAGGGAGAGAGAGGGAGCGATGTGAACTAGTAATTCACGATGTGGCGGTAGGTGTGGAGAAAAGGAAATAGTTGCTTCATAAGGAAGAAAATTATTTCAGTTCTTGGTTTGTAAAAAATATTTATATAAGGCTATCAGGGCAGAAGTGGTGCAACCCACATTTGTTTTTTGGTTGCTGTTTTGATGATGAATAAATATTTACACTAAATAAGCCAACTGATGTTAGTCTAAACAAAATGGAGCGCAAAAATCGTTTTTGAACGAACCATAATATTGTAAAGTAATAAAGCAATTACATAATTAAAAAAAATGTTTTAATAACCAGATGTGGGTTACACCACTTCTGCGTTGAAAGCCTCATATGTATGTTCAGCAAGGGAATATGTTTGCTGAAATAAGCATGACCACAAAATAATATTATTCAAGACAAATTCTTATGGGGTAAAAAATTTATTTTTTGCTAAGACATATGCACTAAGAAAAGGGTCTGCTAGGAAAAGGAAACTATTAGTTTTCGTGATATAGGCCTTGTGGTTTGGGGCCTAAAGTGTATGTTAATGGGTTAAATATTTTTTCCATTTCTTGCAAAATTTTCTACTTTGTATTTAAGATGAAGAAAGACACTTGGAATCACTATAAAAAGAACAGCTAATCTTTTCTTTATCTAGTGATGTTTTGTATAATGATCCTTTCATTTTCGTCCTTAAAGTGCAGCCTTCGATTATTCTAAGATGCTATTTAGTGCCTGGTAATACTTAGTGTACTAGTTTTAACTTGTTTTTTTTTTGCAAGTGCCATGTGATTGTAATACTTTAGAATCATCGTAAAATCTCAGGCAAATTTTAAAACTTTCAGATAATGAAGAGGAAGCTTTTGCACTAATCGTTACAGAAAAATGTTGTTACTGTGTAGCGATCATCGAGTCCTATATACCATCAAGTGATATTTGTGAACAACCGGGTGCCGTTTTTATACCTTCACCAAAAATGAAAAAATTTTCATTCCATATATAAATTTCACAATATTCATAAGCAATTTCATGTCCTTATATGTTCTGGATCCTTAGAAATTGGGAAGTCGAATAAACCAAGTCCTAATGACTATCTGCTTGTAGGGGAATATCGCTTTCCAAGGCACCCACGACATTTTGAAACTTCGCTTTTGGACTGCTCTACTAGAATTTGTCATAAATAGACTGCTATACAAAATCAACAAAATCAAAGACACTGTTTCAGGGCTGGAAAATTTAATTTTGTAAATATAAAAATAACTAGCTCAAACTAATTTTGCACTCAAAACAACTAAGAACAATGCTTTTGGACCGTCAAATTTGTTTCTTAATAGATTGCTAGTTAAAATCCGCAATATGAGAGATACTGTTCCAGAGCTGGAAAATCTGCAGTTTTCTGGGTATATAAACTAATTTTTATGCTTTATTATATTAACATATTTTGTATTTAATAAAGAAGAAGGTTAGTAATAAAAATTAGCAAAATCAAAATGTTTCCAGGGCTGGAAAATCTGCACTTTTTTGGTTACATAAACAAAACTAGCTTAAACTAATTTTTTTTATTTTATATTTTAGAAAGAAGAATATTAGTACTGAAAATTAGCTTAATCAAAAAAAATAAGTTGCAGGGCTGGAAAATTTAATATTTTTGGTATATTATTTCCTTTTCCTTATTTATTAATGAAACATATTTTATATTTGTGAAGAAAATATATAGGTTTTGAAAATAGGAAATGTAAAAACTGGTTCCAGGGTTGGAAAATTTGTAACGTGGCTTAATTTTCCACCTGTAGTATGTCTCAGTCTTTCCTGGTTCGAACTGAAAGATCTACTTCTTTTTTAACAAAAGATTCACTTTCTTGCGTTTTAAGAAAATAAACAAAACTTTATTTATGGAAACTTATGCTACTCAGGATATTCTAGAGCTATAGGGTATGTTTAATGATAGGGTTTCTCAAGCGTTGACAAATGTTATTTAAAGAAAGAACTAGTAAGGGATAATTAAAGTAGTATCCGGTGGACCTTGATGTCGTTTAATAAATATGGACGAGAGGAATTCAGTAGGTCTCGCCATAAAAATGTTTAAGCTACATTCTGTGCTAGGGCCGTTTATGGGCCCGAAGGAATTCGGTAGCTCTCGCAATAAACAAAAGAAATTCAAGATTAATTCGGTAGATCTTCTCTACGAGGAGTTCAAGATAGATGCGATAGATCTTGAGAAGACATCCAAGATGAATTTGATAAATTGGTAGTAAAAATCAGCAAAATACAACACACTGTTGTCATTGAAAATTTAAGTTAAATAGCTGATATTAATAAGAATCTCTACCCAAGTAGATAGACTAGGGTGCTGATAAAGTGCGTGGCTGCACAGAAAAGTATCGGTATTTCTCCCAGCTTAAAGTCTAAGTTTAATTTTTCTTCTCTTCTTATTTCATTCAATAAAGAATTGAAATTACTAAACTTAAGCCTGACTAAGAATTATTTCTGATTAAAATTCACTACAGTTCAATTAAAGAATCTAAAAATGTCTCACAAAAATTTTTAATTTCAGAGTGCAAATTCTGTACGAAAATATCTTTAGATCGCTATAAATTTCAATTGATTAAAAAAAATATATATTAACAATTTGTCTTTGACAAAAAAAAAGCTCCAGCAGCTTCTCTATAAGTTTTTTATGAAAAACACTCATTAAGTTTTCCAAAAAAGGAGATATGTTTTTGAAGTTTCTTTTAGCATTTCCTTTTTTTCACAATTCGATATTTTAAGAAACTCTAAGATTTTTTTAAGCCAATACGAAAAAATATTTTTCTGTTAAAAATATCCAAATATGAATTTTCATTGCTGATTTCAATCAAAATAAAATTCTGTAAATCTAAGAAACTGCTTGCTGAATAACAATATTGATTTATGTACGTATGAATATACTCCATAAGTGCGTGGGTGAAGGGTATAAAAGATCCGGCATTGCCGAATATATAGCACTCTTACTTGTTTATTTTCCTTAAAATCTTAAAAAATTTTTTAATAAAAAATTTTCTCAGAAGAACGTGTATAAACGTGTTTATATATGTACATCCTAAATTGATATCGCAAAACGAAGGACCAACTTGTATACACCTACATTTTTGTATAAATATAATGAACAGCAAAAATCAAGAGTAAAAACTTATAAATTATCCCAGAGTGTAATACTGTTTGCTGCGTTGATTTACAAACGAATGTTTATAATTCTTCTTGTTTCAACTTCATTTCTCCACCCATTCCGCCTTATTTGCAAATAAGGTGTTGTTTTAGTGTAACATCACATCGCTCTGCATTAAGAAATCTTTCAACTCGAAATAAATTAATGCATGCTTAAGTATATGTGTGTGTATGTGAATATGTGTTGAAATTAAATACAAGTAAGGAAAATAAAAATTGTTTTTACCGCATGGGTATGAACAAATTGAGGGAAGTGCTACAAATGAAATGCAACAATTTATTTTAGCATTAAGCAATTATCGAATAAATTTAAAATTTTAATTAAAAATATAAGTATTTTTTTTTGCTAGTGCTGGTTGCTTGAAAAAGAAGGTTATAATAAAATAGAGGGGTTGCTGAAAATACATATTCGTTTAAGGTAAACAATGCGTTAAGCAAAAAAATATTTACATATATAATACTCTTAATTTAATTACATGAATAACGATATATTTGCTTTTATCAAATATTTTAATTAAAATATTTTAACAGATACTGCACCCTTTCCTAGCAATATTTTCAAAATGCATTTATGCACATATTTTAGTAATAAATTTAAATTATTTCCCTGAACAATATTTTTCTATATTATGTTTTAGAATTATTTACACTTTAAAAATTAATTAAATAGTATAAATTTTATAAATTAGTGAAATATAATGTGTGTGCTTTTACTTCTAATAAATAAAGCATATATATTTTTTTAAATGAAATCTTACATAAAATTTGCTGATTTTACTTACGATATTACTTTTTACTTTGATATTAATAAATATTGGTGCAAGGACACACCTTCATCCCTCATCTCCTTAACTTTTGACATTGAATTTTAAGCATTTTTGTTGTTGTTGTATCAAAAATACTTCTTATACAATAAAAATAAAATAAACTCTGTCTGTTTAATTGGTGCCAGGATATGCAAGCCTTACATATGTGCACACATATATGTATTTCTGAACTAAATATTAACAGTTACTACTAAATTAACGTAAAATTTTGTGAATGTTTTAGAAATAGTATAGATAATTTCCTAGTTAATATCACTTCAAGCGATACAAGTACATAGAAACCTCTCATATGTCCTTACAGTTTATCTCTTAAGAAATACCAAAAAAATCGGTAAAAATTTTTACAATTGCATACATAAATTCTTGTAAGGATGTAGCTACCTCCCACATGTCCTTAATTTAAAAAAAAATTAATTTAACCACAAAAACGCTTTAAATTTAACAAATTATCCATAACTATTGTTAATATTATATAATTAATCTTACTGCTTAATTTTATTTAAATTGTTGCAAGGATGTATTAATTATCCATATATCCTTTATTTAAAAAATTCTAATTTAACTGCAATTGAAATCAGAGTGCAACCAAATCACACAACTTGGTTTTATTATGGCATAATCAAATTGTTTAAAAGCAAAATATAGTTCATTACTATTGCTGCATACACATATGTACATATATGATTAAAAAGTTTTATTTCAGCCATAATTTTTATAAAAATACTGCAAAAATTTTTAAATATTTCAAGAATTAGATCATATATCTTTGAACTAATAGAGGTCACATCTAATTTGAGGACCAACACTTTTTTTCATATATCCTTTTCTCATAAAACTGAGTTTCAGCTAAAATTATAAGGCAAATGATGAAAAAGAATTATCACAACTTCGGAAATTACACAAGTAAGCTTTCTAGAAAAATTCATCACCTTGGATGCAAGGATATGGATCTCCCATATATCCTTTATTTTAAAAAAAATATTAAGTTGTATTATAACAATAAAATTGAAATAGATAATTATATTTAAGTTGTTAATAAATATTTTTATGCTGACATATACAAAACGTTAATAAAAAACAAAACGAAAATTGTTTTAAGAGCATGCACTGTCTCATATGTCCTTAATTTTAAAAATATTATTTAAACTTACAGTTACGTAAGCTTTGAAATACTGGTAAAGCTATGTCACTAAGTTTTTTGGTTACTTCCATTGGTGTAAGGATATTGCTTCCTTATCTCCCAAATATCCTTAATATCAAAAACTACGTTTAAGCTATAGTTATGATAAAGTTATGGCAAAATGTTTATTACTATTTATTTAATTGCATAACTAAACTTTTGGCTGAAATAAATTTTAATCGGTGCAATGTACCGAAAAATTTTCATATATCCTTTGCATTAAATATTAAATTTAAGCTCTAACTTTTATTAAAATATAGCCAAATCTTGTTAAAATGTTTATGTTTTTTTATATCTAAGCTCTGCAGGAAGTTTCTTTGAAATCCGTTAAAAGACTAACAAGTCTTTCATATATCCTTAATTTTAAATTATTTATTTGAGCCATAATTATTGTCATAATGTGCTGAAAGTTGTATACTATTTGTAAAATTATGTAATAAAGTTCTCTGGTGAAATTCATTACATTCGCTGCAAGGACTTGAGAGCCATCCATATATCCTTTATTTTAAAGAAAATTTTTTCTTTATTTGTTAGTAAAAAATAAAGCGAAAAGTTTGAAATTAATTCTTAAAAGTATTCTTGCAAATATTAGTTTTAATCAGCAATGTATAGAAGTATGAATTAGCCAGTAATTGTGATAAGTTGCGCAGCAATTTTTAACAATAATTTTTTTTCTTCATACTTTTCATAAGTAATAGTCTTAGCTGGTTTCAAAATTGCAAATATTATTTAATAGTAGCAAATTCATGACATTTTTATTTATTTTATTAATGTACACATTTTCTAAATAAAAAATCTTTTACAACTTGGCCAATACTGGGAATAAATCTTACTTAATTTGCTTCGTTTCCCTTTCTGTTACATCAAAATTGCGCAACTTTTGATATTATTTTTCAGAAAATATTTACTTAACATAAGCAAAATAGAATATTTTTAGGAAACATAAAATTAATTTTCCAAGAACGTATAAAATTGTTTCATGAATATACATATCCCTGAAGCAGCTAAAAACTAATTTTTTTTAATGGTAAATTATATTTGTCCTGTATAAAAAAAATAAGAATAAAGAAAACGTTATGTTAGGAAGAGTATAAGCTTTTAAAACCCTGTAAATCATTATAATTTCCAACAGATGCAAATTGTGACTTCTGCGTTAGTGATGAAGCATTGGGCGTTATAGCAACTGTTTTTATGCCGGTAGCACTGTATTTCCTGTTTATAATGCAAATAAGAAAAAAAATTAATGTTTGGTGCAAATTTGCCTTTAAAAACTCGAGTTAAAAACAAGAGAATATAAAGACAAACGCATATGAGTCAATAGAAGATTCCACACCATAGATTGTTCAGCACATGCCAAAGCTCTTAGAAGTATTTTTTTCTTTTTCTTGTCATTATTAGAAATTTTTTTAAAAAGTGACGTCACCATCACTACAGTCGATTTAATTTTCTTATGCATAAGAACACACATAGAACTTTCAAATAGAGAATGGAATTTCATTAAAAACTGTTCCACAAGTTTAATACGAGTACTTCTCATTTAAATTTCGAGTCTTGGGAAACTTTTATACTCATTTTACACCTTAGTGAGATTTACACAAACAACAACAAACGCCTTAAAATTATAAAAAGAAAACAATTCCACGAAAAGATAAACAGATTCTTTTACTGCCTTATTAAACAATTTGTTTTTGGGGTGTTCTGTTTGTAAGAAATCATGATTAGTCAGTCAGCTAACAACGCATTATTAATGTTGCCACAAGCATTCTATTAATAGTTTAAATAGACAAGCAGTAACATACATAATAAAAAAATTTAAATTAAAATAACAGCAACAGCAAACAAAGAGGTGAATGACTTTATAAACAAGCTGAAATTCAAGAAACAGCTTGAGCACCAGAAACCTGAAATAACTCTAGAATCTAGAAGGTGATCAACACAGCAACAGCTGTTCTCTTACGCAAACTAAAACTTCTCTTACGTTTTAAATACTCTTTCTTTCTATTTCTGTTACACACTCAGGGATGGATAGTCTTCTTTTCTATCAACTTGACTTCAGCTGGTCAAAAATACTTGTTTGCAAAGGCAATGCATAACTGTTGTTGAATTTTGCATTTATTTTTTTATTTACATATTTCTAAAAACTACAGTTGTAGTTGATAATAAAGTCAGACTATGTAGTTAACAATGCTTAAGTAAGAAAATTGAAAAAATTTATGTATGATTTATTGTTTCTAATTTATTTAAATGAAAGTTTAATATAATAACTAATGTTTTCAATCATTCATGGTTTATATCAAGGCGAATTCAGTATCAGGTGACCCTATCAGCCCAGCTGATTATCAGCTGTTGATGCAAAATTTAGCAATTTCAACCAAAATTTCAAAATTTGCTCAGAAATCTTTTGACAGATTTGCTTTGTAGCCTAGCAAGCTACATGTTGTTTTTTGTGTTGTAAAATCATTGTACTGATAAGGTCACCTGATACTGAATTCGTCTTGGTTTATATGTATACGAGTACGCTCGAATAAAATTTAATGATTTCACTGAACATAGATAATTCAAAATAAAAGTTGTCCATGCCTAATTTGTCTTAATTAACAGGTACTTGCAGTTCATGTTGTATCTGCTTTTCTTCTTTATTCATGTTTTTCACTCTCTACCAGAAACTTGTTTTTAAAATTATTAGCTTTTGCATTCCATGTTTAAATACATCTATACAAAAATTTTCAATGAAAACTATTCATTAGATATTTTAAAATTTTTCCAGTTGCGTTATGAATATTCATGAAAGAAACCTCTGTCCCTTTTTTCTAACAAACTTTCTGTTAATAAATGTACAAGTCCGAAGAAATATGTATTAAGTGTAAGACAAGTATAAAAAATTTAAAAAATAATACAAAAAATACTTACTTAATTCCTTCTTTTATTCCAAAACAAAATAAAAAGAACTATTTGCTAAAAACGAGCAGCAGATAAAAACTATTATAAAAAACAATTTTTTTTTTTGCTAAGTTTCTGTTGGAAAAAAAAGTATTCTTATTCATATTGTATCATTTCACGTTTCAATAATTTAATATTTCTTTTTTTTTTTTTTTGTTACATTTTTTATTTGTAACTTGTGCACTATTGGTATCCTTTATTTGTACATAAACGATATTTGCTATTTTATCTACAAGTGTCGTTTTGACAGTTATATTGTCATATGGATGTTGCGTGTCAGAAATTTTGTATGTTCTCAGTTTATTAAAAAATAAAAATAAAAAGAAATAATAATGTACCGAATATTGCACATGGATGCTCATGCATAAAAATTTCGATAACAAGACAAAAAATATTCTATTAAAAAATAAATGTAACAAAGCAACACAAGCAAAATCTGTAAATGTGTAGTAAAATACTTATAAACAAATCATTCAAACGAATAACTAAAATTAAACAATCAACTTTTTTTGAATAGAAAAAAACTCAAGAAGAAAAATTTTTTGTATGCTGATACGAATTTTTTCATTAATAAAATTCATAAAACCACTTTTTTGCAAAAAAAAATAATTGCTTTACCAGAGAAAAGATGTCTCGTGACATTTGTCTATAGAAAAACAAGTCACATGACACATTTTTCAATAAAAAAAACAAGTCACATGACACATTTTTCTATAGAAAAACAAGTCACATGACACATTTTTCTATAGAAAAAGAAGTCACATGACACATTTTTTTATAGAAAAACAAGTCACATGACACATTTTTTTATAGAAAAACAAGTCACATGACACATTTTTCTATAAAAAAACAAGTCACATGACACATTTTTCTATAGAAAAACAAGTCACATGACACATTTTTCTGTAAAAAAACAAGTCACATGACACATTTTTCTATAGAAAAACAAGTCACATGACACATTTTTCTATAGAAAAACAAGTCACATGACACATTTTTCTATAGAAAAACAAGTCACATGACACATTTTTCTATAGAAAAACAAGTCACATGACACATTTTTCTATAGAAAAACAAGTCACATGACACATTTTTCTATAGAAAAACAAGTCACATGACACATTTTTCTATAGAAAAACAAGTCACATGACACATTTTTCTATGGAAAAACAAGTCACATGACACATATTTCTATGGAAAAACAAGTCACATGACACATTTTTCTATAGAAAAACAAGTCACATGACACATTTTTCTATAGAAAAACAAGTCACATGACACATTTTTCTATAGAAAAACAAGTCACATGACACATTTTTCTATAGAAAAACAAGTCACGTGAAAAATATTTATATAGAAAAACAGGTCTCGTGATATTTTTCTATGGAAAAACAGTTCACATGACAAATTTTTCTACAGAAAAACAAGTTTCATCACACATTTTTCTACAGAAAAACAAGTCACGTCACACATTTTTGTATAGAAAATCAAGTCACGTCACATATTTTTCTATAGAAAAACAAATCACGTTACACATTTTTGTATAAAAAACAAGTTACGTGACTTGTTCTTCTATAGAAAAATGTGCCACGTGACACATTTTTTTAAAGAAAAACAAGTCACATGACACATTTTTTTAAAGTTAAATAAAAAGCAGGTCACGTGATACATTTTTCTAAAGAAAAACAAGTCACGTGGCACATTTGTCTACAGAAAATCAAGTCACGTGACACATTTTTCTTATAGAAGCACAATCACGTGACACATTTTTTTTAGAAAAACAAGTCACGTGATACATTTTCCTATAGAAAAACAAGTCACGGGACACATTTTTCTATAGAGAAACTTGTCATGAGACTCATTATCACATAGAAAAAATGGTACGAGATAATATTTTCTATATAAAACAGTCATGATACACGTTTTTCTATAGAAAGCATGTCATGAGACATATTGTTTAATAGAAACCTTTAACCATGCACACACACAGTTTTAAAAAGAAACATTTATAAAAAGTGTCATGAAGTGAAGTAACACTATAGAAATAACTATTAAGATTTACTTTCTTACATAGAAAAAGATATCACGAAATGCTTTTCTCGATAAACTAAATAAGAAAACAAAACGTTTTTATTTAAAATATTCAGAAGTAATATTAAAAAAAAATAAATATAATCTTTAAGAGTTTTTCTGTAGAAAATATGACATGAGATTTATTCAGTAAAATAAATTACACTAGACATTTTTCTGGCATTCAAAATGTGCTACCAAATATGTTTTGCTATAAAAAAGTATTTTATTCGAAAATTCTTTTTGTAAAATTATTTTTTTACGAAAGTTTACCAAATACTTTTTTTTAATGTTTCATGAGATAATTAAAAAAATAAATAATTGCAAAACACTATTTAGAAAAGAAAATTGTTACGAAACACTTTTTTTGGTTGAAAAAGTGCTACGGGATACTTTTTTTATGCAAAATATATGTCACATGAAATTTTTTTAGAAAAAATTTATCACTAGATAATTTTTATACAAAAAAGTACATCGATAAATGCTTTTTTGTAGAAAAATGTGTCATGATATATTTTTCTTCAGAAAGTCTTTTTTACTATTAAATAAAGAAAGAAAGAAAGTTCTTTTTTTTTAGAAAGGATGTCAGGGGACTTTGTTCGAGATAACAAAATGTTTAAAAATCCAAGTTTCATGAGCAATATTTTGCTATTGAAAAACTCTTACAAAACACTTTTTTTATTTTCTTGTTCATCTTATTAAATTTCTTCAAAGCAAAAGCTGCATAGTTCTTTTAATAAAAAGCTGTCATATTTTATTTTCCATTATAAAATTTATTTTGTTAACAAAAATTTCATTTTGTATCTCAAGTTATCAATGCGAAGTTTTACAACTGAATAAGCTAAAAATGCAACTTGTAAATTGCAATTCGTTTTTCAAACTTTCTTTAATACATGTTGTTCACTCAAATTATTGTTGCTATTGCTGGAAAATGAAGTAACAGCCACCATTACAACAGCACGCAATGAAAAGAAAATAGAACGTAAATCTGCATGTTAACACGGGAGCTTTAAGACTTAAAATTACATTTAAATCGTGGATGAATGGCAATAGAAAAAAATAAACTGCGGCAACAAATTTTAATTTACAACGTGGCCAATAGAATTTTTAGGTTGAACAAGTAATCGAGGAGGAAGCAAATATTTTTATTCGATCAACACGTTCAAAAAATTAATTAAAAATTTAATTGTTGTATCAATATTATAAATTTATTTATTTTATTAAATTTTTTTTTTAATTTTTTTAGTATATGGTGTATTTTTTTTATTTTTTTTTAATACTCCCCATTTTTTTCTTAGTTGCTATCTTTCTATAGATAAATTCTTCTTTACTTAATGCATTAGTGGGTAGACTAGAAACATTGGACGATGAAAGCATTCGCTTAAACAGATTGAAGCTGAAGATTATTTTTTTTTGCCAAATTATTAACAGTTTAAAATGGAATTAAAAGAACAAATTTTGCCTTAAGATTTTCATAAAAATATTTTTTGCTTTGTATAAAAAATATTTTAAATAATTTCCCACTGTCCAGTTCTTTTTCATAATTTCTTATATTATTTAAAAATCTTATTCCCTAAGCTTAAGTAATGCTACTGTCTCTTTAAGTCTACTGTGAGTTGCTGTCTACTTTAGTTTGTTGTGTTCAGTTTTTCTCTTTCTGTTTCATTTTATTATAATTCAATATAGGAGCTAAGAACACAGTAAGAAACTTTTTTAAAAAGACCCTTTCATAGTCTGAAAAGTAAACGAACTCTGTTGTCATTCTAACCCGCCTGGCAGTCAGTCAGTCAACCAACCAGTCGTTCATGTTTTCTGGATTCCACTCCATGCAATGCACACGCCTTTAGCAAAATCACAGGAAGATGTTGATTTTAAGTCTCTTTAGTTGTATGACATTCTAAGTTATTATTTTCTACTTTGTTGCAAGTAGTTATAGCTGCTGCTACTGCTGTTGCTATTATAATTTTTTTCTACGAATTTGATTTTTATCTGTAGTTACTTCTTCATTTTTCTGATCATTATTCAATATTATAATATTAACTCTGGTCTTTTATTTGTTTTTCTTCCTTAGCCTTATCGAGCTTAGAGCTTTTTTTATTTTTTAACAGTTTAATGTTGCATACAGCAAGTAGTTAGTTGTTGATTTTTATAAATTGTTTGTGGAAATTGTATTTATAACATCAATTTTGATTTTTAGTTTAGCACTGGGAAAAAAATAAAAAATAAAAAAAAATTACTTCCAAGAAAATAATGATTAGTTGTCTTGGCAACGGGAAGATGTACATCAAGGAAATTTGTGTACTGAAGGCTTATTTATGCAACAAACTTATAAGTTTGAAAAACAAGAAATTGGCTTGAACTCTTTAAAATATCAAAAAGTTATCTCTTATGGCAGTTTATGCAATTATATACATTTAGTATTTTTTAGGACAAAAAAATAATAAAGCTCTTTTCTGATAAAAAAAATTTGTCAGAAGTTTTCACAGAAACTACTTTTGTGTGTGTATATTGTAAAAATTAGCAACAAAACTGTGTTCTTCTTTTTTTATAAAGAAATTTTTTGAAAAAAATTTTTTTTTTAATATTTTGGTAGATTTTTTTGTAAAATATACATTAACCTTAATTCTTTTTTTCTAAAAAAAAATTTAGTTAACGAATTTTTTTTAATGATTTTTCTATATAAAGAGTCGTTCCTCGAAGCCTTTCTTTCTCAAAAAAATATTTTTGAAAAATATTTTTTCTGCAAATAATTCTGTAAAACATTTTTCTGTGAAAAATAAATTAGTAAAAAACTTTTCTTTCAAAAAAATCTGAGAACATGTCTTTAAAAAAAATATTTTGTATACATTTATTTCAGTACACAAATATTTGTTAAAAAATATATTTCTAAAAAAATTGTGTGACAAATTTTTCTCTGCAAAAAAAATTGTGACAAATTATTCTTTGAAAACAAAATTAATAAAAAATGTTTCTTTAAAAACAAAATTTTCTTGTAATATATTTTAAACTTAGCTGCCTTATATTTCCTTTAAGGAAAATTTTGAACAACTTTGACACTAAAGAAGATTTTGTGACAGCATTTTATTTACAGGAAACTTTTTTTTAATCTTCCTTCTGTAAAAAAAAACTGATAATATTTTATTTAACACTTGGTACAGCTCTCTCAAAAAAAAATATAAAAATATAACTAAAATAGTGTTAAAAAGTATATTTAAGGAATTTTGTAGTAAAGTTTTTTTCGATTTAAATTTTGTGACAATTAAAAAATTTTAGTAAAAATATATTGTTACAGCTTTTATATAACAAAAATTCTAGTCACAGGTTCCAAAAAAAATCTTTTTCATTAGAAACGATATTATGTAGACATTTTCTATATTAAAAATTTTTTATAAAAATAATTTTTATTTTCACCAACAAATTTTTTAATGATTTTCCATAGAAAACATTTTTAGAAGACTTTCTTTCTAAAAAATTTTTATTATATTATTATAATTTCACATTTTTAGCTCAGGAAAGAATTTTGTCCTAAAATTTTTTGCAAAACAATTTTTTTTAAAAAAGTTTAGTAAAATTTTGTAAAAATTATTATCACAAAAAAATTTTGTAAGGATTTTTTTTTTAAGAAAATCTTGAAGGTGTGTAATTTTAATAGAATTGTCAACATTTGTTTTTTGGAAAATGTTAAACAACTTTGTCCCAAAGAAAATTTTGTGACAACGCCACCATAAAATTTTACATAATTTATTTTACATAAGTTATCATAAACTTTTTCACCAAATATTACCACAGCTTTCTCTCATAAATGAAAATGCTGGAAATTTTTTTAAGATAATTTTGTGACAACATTTTATTCTAAAGAAAAACTCCAACAGCTTTCTTTACAAAGAATATTTTTTATTTAATGCAGACATTAGTTAAAAATTTTCTATTGAAATTGTTCTCAAAAATATTTTTGAAATATTTTTATTTCTCTCTCTCTCTCAAAAAAACTTGTTTAAGAAAATTTTTATTAACAAAAATCTTTGTTTCTTTATTCTATTAAAGAAATCAGTGATTGTAAGCAGATTTTTTATTTATGCCACAATTTTTTTATTTTTGAACATGTTGATTCAATTAAAAATTTAAAAACTTTTGCTTATATTTTTCTAAAAAGAAAAGCAAACAACGAATATTTTTTTTGTAGATTTAATTTTGTGGAATTTTTTCCGAAGAAAATTTTGTGACAAGCTTTTCCTAAAACTAAATATTGTAACAACTATTTCTGAAAACATAATATAATAATGTATATTTTTCGAGAAATAAGTCTTGTGACAGCTTTTGTTAAAAAGAAAATTTTGTGACAACTTTTTCAGCAAAAAACAAGTTTTTAAGAAATTTTCTATATTAAAAAATAATTGTGAAATTTTTTTAAAAAGAAAATTCTGTGACAATCTAATATAAAAAACAATTATTTTTTGGAATAATTTATTTCCTAAATAAAACTAAGAAAACTTTTGATTTAAAGATAATTGTGTGACATTCCGTCAAAATTTTTGACAATTAAGCAAATTTGTAAAGAATATGTCGGAAAGGAAAATTTTTAATATAATTATTAAGTAATGTCATAGATTTTGTTATTGATTTGACAATAATTTTCATTCAAATATCAAACCATAACCGCCTAAAAAGCTTATCCGACGCATATTTGGGACATGGTTTTTTTGCGAAAAATTTTTATTTACTTATTTTGGTAAAAAAATTTAAGTTCAAGAGTTATTTCCCTTAAGTTTTTTTAGGTTATGGCACGAAATTATGGGAAAACTTATTTGGATTTCTATTGTAGTAGAAAAATTTTGTCACAATTTGTGTTGAAAATTTTATATGAAAATTATTTAAAAAAATAAACTCATATAACTATAAAATATTTCTGGTCAGTGGTTTTTAAGAAAAAGTGATTGGAACTTTATGAAAATATATGCAGAATATTTTATCCTCTAAAATTTTTTTATTTTTTTTAACATTCTGACTGTTTGTTTTATAACGACAAATGGATGTAATTTTTTACAAATTTCCAGGACGTTCAAAAATAAAAAAATATATGATAATATGCTTATAAATAAATGTGTTTTTTAACGAAAGTTTTTTGCAATTTAAGTATTACAAAGTTTCTCTTTGACCTTTGAATTTTTTTCTTATTTTAAGAAATAAAACATAAATACATCTGTTGAATAAAGAAACAACTGGATTTTTTTAATATTTTTAAAACCTCTTAATTTATTTAAAAATAAACAATATCAGAAATGTCTTTTCATAAAACAAATCCAACTTAAAACGAAAAGTAAACTACACACAACAAGCAGAAGTATCTTAGGAAAATGCACCAAGAAGTATGTAAAAAAATAAACTCAAAGTACTTTTGAAAGTACCTTTTACTTGAGTACTGTAAGAATACTTTTTTAAGTACATTTTAGCAGTAAGTATGCATGTGCTGTATATGTATATGCATTTGTGTTTGTTAATGTATTTGTATCTCCTTGATGAGCAAGTGTCTTTATACTAGAAGTGGGTAGTATAAATAAAAAGTTGATATGAGAAAAAATTGACAAAGCAAATGCATGTGTTATTGAGCTAAAATAAAGGAAGCAAGAAAATGAAAAAAAAAACTCAAATGTAACTTTAAGACTACATACTTCAGAAATAAACAAAACTATAGAAAATAACAATTGCAAAACAGAAAAGTATCTAGATTACAAATATAAGTAGATATTTTTGTTAAACAGAAATTTAAGTTAAATACAAAGCTTTATTTAAATATGAAGTAAAGCAGCATAGTTTTGCAAGGCCATTAAAGTAAGATATAATAATAAAAATTCTCTTTAAAAGGACTTCAGTCAGATTATTTAAACGAGTTTAATTTTTTTAGATGTTATGTTGTTCGAAACAAGATATGAAATATTTGGGAGAAATAGATTTTGTTTTAAAACTGACACAAAATAGTATATTATGCAACAAAATATATTGAAAATTCGAAGATATGGAATCTTCGTATTTTTTGCATCAAAGTAAAACAAAAAAAATTGGTTAAACCAAGATTATCCATAACGGCTGTTATCAAATCACTTTTTCTATAAGAACAATATGCTGTGATGCACAAGACTTTCCTTTAAGAAAAGTGTGCTATGACATCAAAGACCTTTTTATAAAAAAAAATGTGCTCTGATAAAGTTCAATTTACTATACCATAAATTCTGACTTTTCTGAAAAAGACTTTTCTATAAGAAAAGTGTGAAATGACATCAAATACTTTTCTATTAAAAATATTTTATGATATCAAAGACTTTTCAATAAAATATGCTCTGATAACGTCGACTTCACTATAAAAAATTGTGCTATAATACAGTAGATTTTTTTAAAAGATTTTCTATAAAAAATGTGCTATGACATCAAAATGTGTTCTATAAAAAATGTGCTGTGATAAAGCCTACTACTATAAAAAAATTGTCCTATAATACAGTAAAATTTTCTGAAAAAGGCTTTTCTATGAGAAAAGTGTACCATGACATCGAAGAATATTCTGAGAAATTTTATATATTTTAATTGAACTGTAGTGAATTTTAATCAGAAATAATTCATAGTTAGGCTCAAGTTCAGTAATTTCAATTCTTATTGAATGAAATATTTTTATTAATTAATGTGAGTTTCTAAAGAAGAGAAGAAAAGTTAAACTTAGACTTTAAGCTGGGGGAAATACCGATACTTTTCTGTGCAGCCACGCACTTCATCAGCACCCTAGTCTATCTACTTGGGTAGAGATTCTTATTAACATCAGCTATTTAACTTAAATGTACCATGAAACGGAATGTGAGAAACGATTGTTGTGTATACAATTGATTTACCTTTGGTAAACACATTTATAAGTATCACTATTAATTTTCTGTTTTTTCCAATTTTTCATTTTTCTATTTAGGTTAGCACGAAATTATTTTACTCTACCTCAGTATGTTTAACTATTCTTACTTATCTTTTTACGATCATCACATTAATTATTTTTACTTATTCGATGTACCACCGGTACATGCATGTAAGTATTTTTGTAGTGGTCTATGTTACTTGTTGTTGCATTCTACAGTTTTATTTTAGTCATTCCAGCCGTATGAAACTGTGATAACCAAGTGTGATTGCCAAGTGAACATATTTTTGTCACGTGCCCATGATGTATTAAGTGAGAAATTTTAGATATTTTAATTGAACTGTAGTGAATTTTAATCAGAAATAATTCATAGTTAGGCTCAAGTTCAGTAATTTCAATTCTTATTGAATGAAATATTTTTATTAATTAATGTGAGTTTCTAAAGAAGAGAAGAAGAATATTCTATAAAAAATGTGCTATGACATCTAAGACTTTTCTGTAAAAATGTGCTTTGATAAAACTGAATTTACTATAAAAAAAATTGTACTATAATACAGTAGATTTTTCTGAAAAATACTTTTTTATAAGAAAAGTGTGCTTTGACATCAAAGACTTTTCTATAAAAAAATTTGCTCTGATGAAGTCGACTTTACTCTAAAAATTGTTCTATAAACACAATAGATTTTTTTAAAAAAAAAGGCTTCGCTATAAAAAATGTACTATGAGATTAAAATAATATGCTATGATGCAGTCGACTTTACTATAAAAAAATTCTGCTATAAAACAGTTGATTTTTCTGTGAAAATGGGTCTGTGACAGCGTCGACTTTACCATGAGAAAATTTTATAGTGAGACAGTAGATTTTTCTGTAACAAAAGTCTGTTGTAAAACGCTCGATTTTTCTATTGAAAAGTATACATCAGACACATGACTTTTCTATAAGAAAATCGTGCTAGAATGCAGTCAAATTTTGTATAAAAATATTGTGTATTGTGTTGCGACACCATCAACTTTTCTGAGAGAAAAGTTTTTAATGAGACAGTAGATGTTTCTTTAAATTAGTCTGATGTGAAACAGTTGATTTTTTTTATTAAAACGTTTGCAGTAGATAGTCGACTTTTCTTAAAGAAAGTTGTACTATAATGCAATCGACTTTTCCGTAAAAATGTGTACTGTGTCTTCGTCATATTTTCTGTGAGAAAAGTTTGTAGTTGGACCAAAAAATTTTCTGTTACAGAAGTCTGCTGTGAGACGCTCGATTTTTCTTTTCAAACAGAAATATAAATATTAGAAATATGTGCTATAATACCGCCAAATTCTCAGTAAAAAATTGTGTGACACCATTGTCTTTTCTGAAAGAAAAAAATTTGTTATGAGACAGTAGATGTTTCTATAAAGGAAGTCTGATGTGAGGCAGTTGATTATTTTTATTAAAAGGTATGCAGTAGATAGTCGATTTTTCTCTAAGAAAATTGTGCTATAATAACGTCGACTTTCCTGTAGAAATGTGTGCTATTACAATATAGACTCTTCTTCGAGAAAAGTTTGTAGTGAGGCATTCTATTTTTCTAAAAGGGAAGTGTGTTGTAACGTGATTGATTTTTCAATTAAAAAGTATAAAGGAGACAATCGGCTTTTCGAGAAGAAAACCGTGCTGTGACAGTTTTATGTGAAAAGTGTTCTATGATACAGTCGGATTTTTAATTAAAACAAATATTACTGTGAGACTTTCTATCAACCTTTCTATAGGAAAATTAGTCTGTAACACCATCAACTTTTCTATAAGAAAATTATGCTGCAATAGGCGACTTTTCTATTAGAAAATCCCGCTGTAAGACAAATGACTTTTCTATAAGAAAATTTTCAACTTTTCTGAAAAAAATTTGTAGTTTGCTTTTCTGTGAGAAAAGTTTGTAGTGTGGCAATACATTTTCTATGAGAAAAGTCTGTTGTAAGGCGGTAAATTTTCCTGTTAAAAAAGTATACAAGAGACAATCGACTTTTCTAAAAGAAAATTGAACTATAAAAAAGTCAACTCTTATGTAAAAATGTGTACAGTGCCTTCGTGAATTTTTCCGTGAGAAAATTTTTTTTATAGAGACAGTAAATTGTTCTACAAGGGAAGTGTGCTGTAAGATGATTTATTTTTCTTTAAAAAAGTATGAAGTACACAGTATTGAAACATAGAAGGCCTTCAAATACTTTTAATAAGAAAAGTGTGCTGTGATACAGTTGAATTTTCGTTTAAAAAAGTATACTGCGAGACTTCCAATCAGCATTTCTATAAAAAAGTATCATGTAATAGAGTAAATTTACCCATAGGATTATTTTGCTGTGAGACTGTCGACTTTTCTATAATAAAATGCTGCTATTACATAGGTGACTTTTGTATATAAATTGCATGTTATGTCATTCTTTTAAATGTTTTTAGAATAATAAAACTTGCCTTTGACACAGTTTGTTCTTTAAAAACTCTTAAATGTTGAATGGTTTCTTAAAATAGGAACTTTATTTTTTCAATTTTTAAACCAATCTTGAATCCTCTAAATGGCTCAAATCTATAAAAAAAAGCTTAAAACAAAACTAGATAACTAAATAAATAAATAAATATTAACAAGTTCCTAAAAAAATTTTACGTAAACCAGAACTTTTGCCTAACTTTCGTGATTTCTTCAAAATTAATTGATATGCAGCACTTGTCACTCAGCATCTTCTGCAATATTACAGGGATGTTCCTGAATTGTTATCCTCAACATATATATCCCTGCCTACAAAGAAACATGTTTTTAAAAAATATTTGTTCCTTTTTTTGTGTTAACGAAAATACAACAAAATTTTTGCTTGCATAACCGTGGTTGGCAATAAGGGAATGTGTTTTGAACTTTGCCTTTCTGTGTGCATATTTATTCGTCTCTGTTTGACTTACCACATTTTGATATTTGTTTTTTTTCTGCATATTGCAACGGAAATCCTAACATGTCAATTGCGTAAAGCAAGAGGAAAAAAAGAGGATTTCCAGTTGTATCTTTTATCATTCAACGTACAAAAATTGTTACAAATATGCAAATAACTGGGTGTAAATTCGTGATTTAACATCAATTGTTCTGGTTTCTAAATATGTGGGAGGAAAATATCATTTTGCTTTAAGAAGAAAAATAAACTTTAATTCTTAACTGCACTTTTGAAAGGCATGGTTTATATAACAAAATTGTTTTAAACACAATAAAAAATTAAATTAATTGATTAACAATATTTTTAGTTATGTCTTGTGGAATATTGTTTAAAAAAATTATTCATAAATCCTTTAATTCATATTTTTTTAATTTTATTATTAGTTGGTGTAATTTGTATAAAAATAAACTAACTTTGAAAATTTTAAATGTATGTATATTTGATATTGTCTGTATATTACATTAGGATTTCAACATGTTACATTGCTCGCTTCTCAACACCCTTTAATTTTTAACTGTCATATATATGAGCAATGTAACATGTTGAAATCCTAATGTAACATACAGACAATATCAAATACACATTTAAAATTGTATTTTTATGCAGATTACACCAACTAATAATAATATTAAAAAATCAAAATTAAAGGGTATTCTACCAGTTAATGTAATGTGGACAACTTGCTGTATTCTAGAAACCGTAAAAAGGCCAACTCTGGAAATTATAAAAACGCTGAAACCAAAAATTCCAATATATAAAAAAAATCGCTAAAAAAACAAGACCCAGAATAAAAAAATCGCTAAAAGGGAAAAATCGTCAAAAAATCAAAAAAAAAAACGCCATAACTAAATAAAATCGCCAAAATTAGAAAAAATCACTAAAAACGGAAAAAATCACCAAAACGAAAAAAACGCTGAAATTAAAATAAATTCAGTGAAGTGCGACTTTGACCCGCCCACGAAGGGTTTCGTACGGGCACGAGATATGTAATTCAATACGAACAATATAATCTATAGTTTTGGCATTTTTTTCGTTTTTAGGTTTTTTCGTTTTTTTCGGTTTTAAGCGTTTTTTTTTAGTTTTGGGGTTTTTTGAATTTATTGGCGTTTTCTGAGTTTTAACACTTTTTTCACGTTTTGGCGATTTTTTTTTGGTTTTTGAAGTTTTTTTAATTTTGGCAATTTTTATTATTTCGGCGTTTTTTTTATTTTGGCGATTTTTTTTAATTTTGGGGCTTATTTCATATAGGAGATTTTTTTTGGTTTTGGCGATTGTTTTTAGTTATGGCACTTTTTTTCCTTTTGAGGATTTTTTTCGTTTTTTGGCGTTTATTTAAAATTTTGACGTTTTTGGCATTTTTTTCGTTTTGGCGATTTTTTTAAATTTGGCGATTTTTTTTAAATTTGGCGATTTTTTTTAATTTTGGCTATTTTTTTTATTTTGGCGATTTTTTTTACATAAACAATTATTTTGATTTTGGCGCATTTTTCGCGTTTTGGCGATTTATTTTGGTTTTTGGCGTTTTTTTTCATTTTGGCGATTTTTTTTCATTTAAACGATTTTTTCGAATTTGGCGATTTATCTTAGTGCTAGAATTTTTTTTTTAATTTTGTCGATTTTTTTTTAGATTTGGCGATTTTTTTTAAATTTTTGGCGATTTTTTTCAGGTTTTTGCAAATTTTTTTCGGTTTGGCGATTTTATAATTTTTGGAATTTTTAGTTATACCGTTTTTGAAAATTTCAAGAGTTTACCTCTTACGGTCTCCAAGATATAGCAAGTTGTCAAAATTACATATTCAAAATTGCATTAACTGATGGACCAACCTTTAATTAAAACTTTTTAATATTTTAAGACAGACGGACAGTGTAGCGAAAACAATAGGGTTCCTTTTTTAACCTTTGGTGTACGGAACCCTAAAAATGCAAGAAACCGAAGAAGTACCAAAATCAAAAATAAATGCCAAAACGAAATAAATGGCCAAAACAAAAAAATCTTCAAAAAATAAAAAAACCCCAAAAAATTGCAACCAACCGTAAAAAATCACAAAAAAACTCTAAAACAAAAAAAATCGCGAAAACTAAAAAATCGCCAAAACTGAAAAAATCGACAAAACTAAAAAAAGAACCGAAAAAATGGCCAAAAAGCCCTAATAAGTGGGCAAAACGAAAAAAAGCGCCAAAAACTAGCAAATCGATAGATCACCAAAACCAAAAAAAACGCAAAAAGAAAACAATGTCATATTAAAAAAAACCAAAAACCGAAAAAAATGCAATACGAAAAAAATCGCCAGAACTAAAAAAAAACGGAAGAACTCAAGAAAATAAACTAAAAAGGTCAAACAAAAATTTATTTAAAATTTAATATTTGAAAAAAAGTTGTCTCTTTATTTTAAATTTTGCAAAAAAAATCTCAATTGTGGAGATTGTAGTCATCATATTGGCCGTATGGCAATTTGATGATTGCAATAATTTTTTTAATATTTGCTATACATTCATTAAGCATTTTACTGTATTCACTCCACATCTTTACTACATAGAATATTTTCAATGCATTTAACCCCAAATAATTTAGCTAAAGGTTGGTTTAAGAAAATGCCCCAATGTGAGTGTGTGTGTGTATGTTTCGATTTTATATTATGCAGGGAAAAATAGAAAAACAAACTCATTTTGCAGCTACACATTATCACGTGATAATGTGATTGCATTGAACCTGACCTCCGTTTTATACATATAAAGTTTGGCTGGGCTCACTCTAACGCAAAGCAGGCAAGGATGTCATTTTGGTAATGCAAACAATCTTTAAAAGCAGTGGATTGAAAGAATGAATAATTGAGTTTCTTTTTAAACTGATTTTTATTAAAAAACAATTTTTATTTGTTGGTTTCTTTAGAAGATCTAGATACAGAACCGAAATAAATTTTTTAGGTTTGCATTATTTGTACTCATTTTGACACGCATTATATAAAAATAAAATATTGAAATAACTAATTTTTGACCCTGTGGTTGAATGGTAGCGATGCTAGCTTCTTAGTCCAGAAGTCGTGGGTTCGATTCCCATCATAGACCCTGGGTGTATTCCGCAGACAAGCTAATTGCTTTGCGGGTTGTGTTTGTTCTTTAAAAAAAGTAATATAAAAAAAATAAAATAAAAATTAATTGATTTTAACTAAATAAAATTATAAAAATTTATTTCGTGTTTAAAATATTACAGCAAAATTCTTCCTGCCTTATTAATAAAAAATTATTTTGCTTTATTGATGATTTTTATGAAACATTCTTTTTATAAATCAAAAATATTTTTCTATCGACAAGACAATAATTTAATACTTCCAACAATTTTGATTCATTCATTCCTTTAAGCATCTGTCTAAGTACTTTATTTTCTATACTGTGTTCTAGTTTTATTTGTACTCGTATTAGTATTTTTATTTTTCTACTTTTCGGCTGTGTCGAAAAACACGTTTAAATAGTTTATCCAGCACGTTTTTAGTTTTAATATTTTTACGGTGACATTAGGGTCATGTTAGGTGTCAAGTTTGATTGAATTTTTTCGTGCTGCAGCTTTACATTTTTTTTCAACATGTTTTATTTTATCAGCTCTTAATGCTTTACACTCAAAATCTTTGCAACAAAGATGTAAATATTTAATAACGCAAGAAACCAAAATGTAATAAAAAAATATATAAATTGGTTTTGGGGTTTCATTTTTATTTTTTAACTAAACTAATGTAGGGATGTTTTAAAGCATATGAAGCGCGAGGGTAGTTTCAAATGACATGATAAAAATAGTTTTATGGTATAACTTAGCTTTTAGCTTAACTTTTCCTCATATTTAACAGAGCCCTTAATTTTGAAAATGAGTTAAGTAACTTTTAGCGTTCCTTACACCAAAGTTGAAAATAATGTCCATCTGCCTTGCCTGTGTGTCCGTTTGCCGGTCTTTCCGTTTGTCCGACTGTCTTTCTCAGGCTGTTTTCTGGAAAACCGGTAGAACTACGGACAGAATATGTTAAACTTTAGCCGCTACAACAACAAATATATGACAGTGGAAAATTAAAGGGTGTTCTACAGCGAGTAACAAGAAATGAAATGCTAATGTAATATACAGCCAATTATATATAGATACTTGAAGTTTTTAAAGTTAGTGTATTTTTATGCCAGACTACACTAATTAATACTAAAATTTAAAAAATTCTAAATTAAAGGGTATTCTAGCAGTTAGTGTAATTTTGACAACTTGCTGTATCTTGGAAACCGTAAGAAGGAAACTCTTTAAATTTTCAAAAAACGCTAAAACTAAAAATCGCAAAATTAAGAAAAAATCTCCAAAACGAAAAAATTTGCAAAAACTAGGAGGCAAGTCGCCAAAACACAAAAAGCGGCAGAACAAAAAAATCCCTAAGAGTAAAATAAATCGCCAAAACTCAAAAAATCATTAGAAATAAAATAAATCGCTAAAAGTTAAATAAATCGCCACGAACCAAAAAAATCTCTAAAAGTAAGATATATATCGCTCAAAACCCAAAAATTTTGCAATAAGTAAAATAATTGCCAAAAACGAAAAAACGTCAGAACTTAAAAAACGGAAGAAACTGAAAAAATCGCAAAAAAGAAAATAAGCACCGAAACTGCAAAAAAATCCTAAAAATAAAATAAATCGCCAAACATCGAAAAATCACTATAAGTAAAATAAATCGCCACAAACCAAAAAAATTTCTAAAAGTAGTATAAATCGCCCAAAACCGAAAAAACCGCTAAGTAAAATAAATTGACAGAAACAAAAAAACCAAGGACTAAAACAAAGCCAGAAACTGATAAATTCGCCAGAAAGAAAAAAAGCGCCGGTACTAAAAAAAACCCATAAAGTAAAATAAATCGAAAAAAAACCAAAAAATCGCTTAAAGTAAAATAAATCACCATAAACCGGAAAATCACTTAAACTAAGATAAATTTCCGAAAACCGAAAAACTTAAAAAACGTCCTAACCTAAAAAAATCGTAAAAAAGAAAAAAATGCACCGAGATTGAAAAAATCTCTAAAAGTAAAATAAATCGCCATTAAGAAAATCACTTAAACTAAAATAAATTTCCGAAAACCGAAAAACTTAATAAACGGCAAAACCTAAAAAAATCGTAAAAAAGAAAAATGCACCGAGATTGAAAAAATCCCTAAAAGTAAAAGAAATCGCCAAAAACCGGAAAATCGCTATAAGTAAACTAAAACGCCATAAAAATCGCTAAGAGTCAAATTAAGCTCAAAAAACCAAAAAAATCTATCAAATTAATATTAATCGCCAAAAAAAAACGAAAAAATCTCTAAAAGTAAAATAAATCGCTAAAACCAAAAAAATTTCTAAAAGTAAAATAAATCGCTTAAAGCTGAAAAAGTCCTCATAAGTAAAATAAATTGCCAAAAACAAATAAAAACCAGGACTTAAAAAACGACAGAAACTGAAAAAATCGGCAAAAAGAAATAAATCGCTAAAACCAAAATAAATTTCTAAAAACCGAAAAACTTAAAAAACGCCAGAAACTGAAAAAATTGCCACAAATAAAAAAGCGCCCAAGTTGAAAAAAATCCCTAAAAGCAAAAGAAATCGCAAAAAACCGGAAAATCGCTATAAGTAAACTAAAACGCCATAAAAATCGCTAAGAGTTAAGTAAAGCGCAAAAAACCAAAAAAAATCTATCAAATTATATTAATCGCCAAAAAAAAAACGAAAAAATCTCTAAAAATAAAATAAATCGCTTAAAACCTTTAAAATCGCTAAAAGTGTATTAAATCGCCAAAAACTAAAAAAACTGCCAAGACTTACAAAAGTCCAAAAAAAAAATCCTTAGAACCGAAAAAATTGCCAAAGTGCCGACACTAAGAAAAATCGTCAAAAACCGAAAAAAATTACTTGGTACTCGTATTTTAACTTTTTTTATAAATTTTTACATCAGCTAAGATATTGTTTTATATATATATATATAGTATTACATAACTACGGAGCACTTTGTGTACCAGTCAAGGTCGTAATTTAATTAATTCATTTTTAATAGTACATATGTCTAATCGTCGCTTTCGATAACAAGCAGATTCGATCACACTTTTTCAGTTTGAAATTATGACATTTGCTATCGAAAAATTTAATAATATGGTACGATATCGAATGTCATAATCTCAAAATGGAAAAAGTGTTCAAATCAACTTGGTACCGAAGGAGACGATTAGAACCCAGATAAAATTATATTAATACACTGTAGGGAAAATTTTTATTGGATCAATAAACTTTGTCAATAATAATTAGCTAACGATGGAACTTGTTGTATTAATGAAGAAAATTTATTGAGTTTCAGGTGAAATTTTGTCCATATAACGAGAACTTTCAATAAACTAATGAAAAATATCATTCATGCCATGAAAATTTATAAATGATGCCATTTCATTAGCTTAATGAATGGTTTTTCTCAGTGTAGGTTTTATCAATCAAGAACTTAATAGTATTTAGTGGTTAAGGTTTTTTGGGTAAATATTTGCCCAAGTGTGACCAGCAACTTTAAGAAAATTACCAACAACATTTATAATTTTTCGAAACAGTCCTCGTATATATACATGTTTTGAAAACAGTTTTTTTGCTTTATTTTTTTGTGGCTGCCACATCAAAGGCAACTTAAAATTGTTGCAAAATATTTATCATTTGTTAACTTGCTTGATTTTTTTTTCATTCATATATTTTTTGTTAATTTATAATTCTTTTAATACTTTTTTTTATATTTTGGAAAAGTTTTTTTTTCATTTCTTTTTGCTTTCCATTTTCGTCTTGTTGTCACATCTTATCTTATATTGCAGATTCAAAAAGCTGCATGTTTATTTTGCACAACATTTTTTCTTGAGTCCTCTATCGCTTCATTTTTGTAGTCAAAAAAAAAATAAAAAAAATTGAATGGCAGTGCAAATCTAACATCCTTGCAATTACACTCCAGTTTCGTACTAGATACAAAGTTTGTTAAACTTTTTTCTATTTTTTTGTATGTGTGTTTTTGTGTTTTTTTTTTGCTCTTGCATAAAAAGCAAACATAATCTGGCATTTCCGCAATACAACACTTATACTAACAGAGGAATAAATAAACTCATATGAAAAAAAAATTGAGGGAAAATATTATTAAAGAAAATAAATTATATTTTACCATATACAGCATGTGATAAATGTGTGGTGACTTTAAGAAGAGCTATGAGAGCTTTTGAGGCAAGAGAAAATATATCAAAATATACAGATATTGCTTGAGAAGTATTTAACATACAAACAAAATTTTTACTTAAAGCTAAGAGTCATAAAGAATTTAAAAGTCTTAAATTTAATAAGGACCCCCAAGAGTCCTTGTCAATCTCTAAAAATAACAATAATCTTTTTATTTTCTGAAGCTGAACTTAAAAATAACTTTCGAAATTATAAATGTCAAGGTATTAATATTGACCATAGCATATTGTGTTCTGGCAACAGCAGCAGCTTAAGCAGCAGCTTAAGCCAACTCTTAATTCAAAAATTTTGTATATGCACAAGAGATTGGCGAACAATCTACGACAAAATAAAACTAGAATAATGGCATTTGTTTTTCTTGAAAAAATTTAACATTTATTGCACTTTTGAAATACAGAGTTTATTCAAAATTATTGCATCATCAATAGTAGTTCTTTTAATGAACTATAAATTGCATTTTTTCTTAATAAAATGTTAAGAAATGTTGCACTTTTTCCAGAAGAGAAAACGTCATAAATGGTATCCTGCCATTAATTACTTGTTGCTCTTTGGGTTCCGTACGCTAAAGATGAAAGAAAACAGTTTGCTATTTGTTTTTGCTACAATACATATTTTTAGTTTAAGCTCTCTTTCTCTTTAGTGACGCTTTCTTTCGTTTAGCGATTTTTCGTTTCATAATTGATTTTTTAGTTTTGGGATTTTTTATTTTTAACATTTTTTTCTGCAAATTTTTTTTAATGATACATATTTTTAATTTTAGCGCTTTTTTTGTTTTGGCGCTTTTTTCGGTTTTGGCGATTTTCTAGCTATCTGGCGACTTTTACACTTTTGGTGTTTTTTTTAATTTTAGTTTTTTTAATTTATTTTAAGTGCTTTAAATAATTTTGAAAATTTTTGGTTTGGGTTTTTTTTTAATTTTTTAAATGCAGCAGTAGCTTAAAATTTTCAAAGTTTGTGTACTTTTATGCAGACTACACCAAACAAAACCAAAATTAAGGAATATTCTATCAGTTAATGTAATTTTGACTATGTAATCTTGACAACTTGGAAAATTAAAAAAGAGGCCAAAAGAAATTTTCAAAAACGCTAAACTAAAAAATTCCAAAATTTTAAAAATGCCAAAACGAAAAGTAGCCAAAATGAAAAAAACGCCTGAATCAAAAAAAAAAACAAAAATAACATAAATCTCTAAAACGCGAAAAGCAAAGTAATGCAGTCGTCACCAAAAGCGAGAAAATTCTAAAATCGCCTAAACCGAAAAAAATCGCCAAAACAAAATAAGCACCAAAACTAAAAAAAGTCGCTAGAATTAAAAATATATTTTTTATAAAAAAACAAAAAAAACTGCAAAATCTAAAAAATTTTTAAAATAAAAAACCCCATTATTAAAAAAAAACCAAAAAGAAAAATCAGCAACCTGAAAAAATCGCCAAAACAAAAAAGCACCAAAAACTAAAAAAAAAATCTACAAAATTAAAAATATTTTTTATAAAGAAACAAACAAAAATTTTGCAAAACCTAAAAAACGTTTAAAATAAAAGATCCCAAGATTTAAAAAAAATCCCAAAACGAAAAATCAATAAAAAGCAAAAAGTGCTTAAATGAAAAATATTACAAAAAATATAATATGTATATCGCTTAAATGCAAAAAAAACTAAAATTTAAAAACCTAAAACAAATCGCTACGAAAAATCGCCTAAAATCTGGAAAAAATCGCTAAAATTTTAAAAACTCTTTAACCGAAAAAGCGTCAAAACTAAAAATACGCCAAAAACCGAAAAAAACGCCAAAACTCAACAAGAGCTGTACAGAACCCTTCGTGTACGAGTTAAAATTGCACCTTAGTGAATTTATTTGTCATATAGTTTGATGTTTATTTTAGAGAATTAAGATTATCTCCATAAGGTTAGAGTAGTTGAACAGGGATTAAAATACATTTCTCTTCTATTTCCGCTTCAATTCAAGCAATTTTAGGAAAAAGTCTTTATGATTTTCTAACTTCACATTAAATCTCTTTAATATTTACAAGACTGTCTTTTAATTTTTACAACTCTATAACTTCTTATGCAACTGCTTCAATTACTAACATTTGAATTCGCAAAAAAAATGCTACTCTTTACTCCAATTTTTTGTCTCCTTACATTAAAGTTAATGTCACAATCAATTCTCTAAAGCCAACTTAAGCAAAAACCCACACACACATTGCGATAAGAAATGTATGGAAAAATATTGAAAAAAAACCTTAAACATGATTTTTTAAATCACAGCATCATAAGGAAATCCTTAATAATTTCTAAAGAGCAAAAAAAAAATAAAACCAACTTTTTGAACTCTCTAAAGATGCAATTTGAATGAATGGATGGTTCATTTTTGCGCTTAACTTTATTTTTTCATCTATTCTTCAGCATGTCTCTATCGAGTTTATCCTTTTATTATTATTTTGAATGCTGTTGTTATGTTGTGGCATCCTTTTTGCTATCGTGTATGTAAATTACTTCTAGTCTGCTCGTTATTGTTGCGGTTTATTTGTGAATATTTACTACTGCTGTTGCTTTGGCTTTGGCTGTTGCCATTGCTGTTGCTGTTGTGTTGATTATTGCTGGTTGCATGTTATTGTTTGCAAAGTGCTTAAGCAACTGTTAGTAAATTCACTTTTGAGTAAAAGCAAAATGTTCTTATAAATTCATTGCAGGATTTTAGTCTTTTAAAAGCCATATTTATATTTTGCCCGCTCTCTATCGCTCTCTCTCTCTTTCTCGCCCTTCTAAGGACATACGCACAGATTTTGATGTAATATTGATTGTTTTTCTATTTTAAATTGATTCCTTGGTGTAAACTTCCAGGAAAAAAACTAAGAGTTCGTAAAAGAAATAATTATACGAAAATCATAAGGGGACCAACTGGGTGTGAATCTTTTCAATAAATTTGAAAAAAATTCTGTATACCAAATATTACAAGCAATTATTTTATCACAGAATTTATTTTAAATTTAAAAAAAAATTTACAAAAATATTTATTAGAAAAAAAATTTTTTTTTTATTTATTTATTTTTTCTTATTTTATTTTTGTCAACAAAAATTTTTGTCAATAAAAATTATTCTGAACAAAAGATTTTTTTAATAGACAATATTGTCATTAAAAATGATTGTTAATAAAAATTTCTGTCAATAAAAATTTTGTCCTGAGCTTTTTTCATCAATATTTTTTTAAACTTTCATTGTTAATAATTTCTGTCAACAAAAATTTTTGTTGCCCAAAATATTTGTTGAAAATAATTTCTATTGACGAAAAGTTTTGTTAACAATAATTATTATTGACAATAATTTTTACTGAAAAAAAATTTATTGCGCAATATGTGTGTTGACAAAATTTGTTTACTCTATATATATTGATAAAATTTTATTGATAAACACTTCTAATGCAAAAAAAATCTTAAAAAAAATTATTAAAAGAAGTTTATTGACAGAAATATCTATTAACGATAAAAGTAGGGATGTAACGAATACGAATACCGATTTCGATATATTGGCGATATTTCCGATTTGCTGATATATCGATATCGGCGATATTTTACTTTCGATACGGCGATACTTCTTAAATTTTTTAGAGCTGTTTTGAACAAACAATTAAATTTTCAACGATTTTTTTTTGCATAAAAACTAAGCGAAATAACATATTAAAAGCTGAACATAAAGTTTAAACAGAAATATTAAACGTTTCTTAGGTTTTTCTTTGCCCCATAGTTGTGAAATGTTCTCTCAATGCTAAATCATGTATATATTAAAATAAAATTATTTATTTTTTTTTTAAGAATGAATTCAAATATCAATTTTAAATATTAATAATCTCCTACACTATAATTTTGTATAATGAAAGGTTTTGTTAATTTTGACTTAAGTTCAATATTCGAATCGGTATCGGAATCGGTATCGTCGATATTTCTTGTTGAATATCGGTATCGGTATCAGATCGGCAAAACGGCGTATCGTTACATCCCTAGAAAAACGTTAAATAAAAACTATTTTAAAAAAAATTAACAAAAATTGTTATTGAAAAAAATTTCACTCACAGACATAGTTCAAGGCGAATTCAGTATCAGGTGACCTTATTGAGCAATTTGAACCAAAACGTCAACATTTGCTCAGAAATCTTTTGACAGATTGGTTTTCTAGCATACCAAACTACATGTTGTTTTTTGTGTTGTAAAATTTGTAATGTTAAAATGGAAGGGATGGCAGGATCGCCATGTAATGTTAAAATGGAAGGATCGCCATGTAAAGTTATTATTGTATGTTTGGTAGTGTGTTGTGGATGTAAAGCCCTATAGCCCAATTATTGTTTTTATACAGCTGTACAGGGGGTCCAGCTTATAAATAGGCCTTCAAAGGAACTGCCAAATAGGTTTGAAAATTTAATTAAAAAACAAGGCAAGTTATTGCCGGATTACGTTCAGAAATTAAATTCTGTTTTATTTATTTTACATTCTTCAATTTTTGTGTTTCTTTATGTCTTTAATTTTGCTATAATAACACAAATTATTAATAAAAATAAAAGTGTGTCATTTAAATTTTATAATGTAAGCGTTTTGTTAATTATTACAATGAACTGTTTTGCAATTCAATTAAACTATGCTACAGTGATTTACAGTAATTGAGGTACACTACAAATTGTTGTACTGATAAGGTCACCTGATACTGAATTCGCCTTGACATAGTTCTTGAAAAAAATGAAACACGTATAGATTATATAATATATTATTGTATGTAATAATGTAATGTTGTAAAGGAAAAAAAAAATTTTTTTTTGTGTTATATTGAAAAAAGTTTTAGTAGGTAAAAATTAATGTCTTCGATAAAAATTTTATTGACCAAAATTTTTAGTGAATAAAATGTGTCTCAATAAAAATTTTTTATTGAAAAAAGGGTAATTTCAATTACAGTGGAAAAGTTATATGTAATACTATATTTTAATTCAAGCGCAATGATGACTTTGCTTTTAGTAAAGTAGAACATTTGAATAGATTTCAATCTGCATTAAATCATTTGATGCTTGTTAGGCTTTATATAGGCTTAGTAATCTCTGTTTAGATTAATTATTTTATTAGTTTATTTAATTATATTTTCAGAATTTTATACAAGAAACTTATGAGGAAATTTTAAGCAAAAAATTGTGTTATCAGCCCACTGTGATCATTTTAAGGATTTTTCTTTGGATATTCTTAAATGCCTTAAGTGTTTGTAAGTCATGCTTACAATTTTAGATGGTCTCATTTTATTCTACCACATTATTATTATTATTGCCTTTTTTTATTGTAATAACATGTTGCATACAACAAATGAGTTATGACGCGCAAACAGCAACAAGAGTAGGAGTTGAACACATAAAAAAAGAATAATATTCCATGGAAAAAAAATCTACAATAAAAAAAGAAGACATACTAACGAGCCATTGAAAATTTGCGTGCATTGTTGTTTGAATATTTTGTATTGAAGTTGAAGGAAGAAAAAAAAATATCTAAATATAAAAAAACCACTAACATGCTGGAAACATGTGCAAGCAAAAATGTTTGTGTTTTCAGTTTTATTCTTCATTATAATATTTCACTTCAATGTCTTAACATGTTTGCCAACCAAAAAAAAAATAAGTATGAAAAGGAAATTTATGCATTTAACTACAAAATTTTGTAGTAGAGAAAAATAATTTTTTTGTTTTAATCTTGTGCAAATTTTCACTACTTTTGCTTCCGGTTTGCTTTTCGACATGTTTATGGGATTTACAAAAAAAAAAAAAGAAAATGATTATTATTGCATGAGTTAAAGGGTAAGCTTTTTGGTGTTTTTTACTTGAAACATTAATGTCAGCAAAGTACTTTTTGGTGTGTTACTTGAAGTCATTAGCTGTTATGACGATAAATCAAGTGTAACTGCGTGCTTGCATTACTCTCTTTGCTCTTGCATGAGAATATTACAATACAAACCTTGATTTGTTGTTGTACTATTTCCCTAATTTCTGCTAAAAAAAAGTAACCCTGTTCTATTTAAAATTTTTTGCTGTTTATTAGCTTTGAGTGTTGCACAACTTGTTGTTATTTCTTGGCAAGTTGCAAAAACTATTACATACAAAAAATGTTTGTTTCAAAATCTTTTCCATGAAATGCTAAAAAGTACGTAATACTTTACTTCAATACTTTTTAGCAAAACTTAACTAAGGAGTTTTACCAAAGAAAAACTGGAAAGTAAGATTAACAAACAAATTTCCAAGTACTCATTAACACAATCAGACCCTCTCATCATTACTAAAGTTTATGTTGTTCACTATTTCTTATCATAATGTTGATTAGTTTAAGGGAAACCTGAGAGCCAAAAATAAGTAAAACGTAGATTTTAAGAAGTAAAAAAGTATCGTTGCATCGCATTTGCCAATAAACAACATTTCAGCTTTAGTTTTTTTTTCTCTCTCACCTGCATTAGAATAAAGTGATTTGAAAGAAAACAAGACAAAGTGTCTGACACGAGTGATAGACTGCAAAAATTTTGGTAAGAATTTTAAATAACTTTTTATCTTGCATTTGAAAAAATACTATCAAGAAGCAGTAAAAGAATCTTTTTGTAGAATTTCACTCTGTTATTCTGTTTGTAAAATATAAGAAGTGAGAAAAAACTCTTTACTATTTCCCTTCCCTTTATGAGTGTTTGCATCAGCCCATTGATTTTTTTTTATGAGCACCAAAATTTGGTTTGGTTCTTGCTGAGTTAGAAAAATTAATTTTTTTGTTTTCACATATCGAGCCATAACCGCCAAAATATGCTTAAACCCAAATATTTTGGACGTCCTTATTTTTACGAAAATCTATTATTTACGATTAATCGCTTAAGCTTTTTTAGCGGTTATGGCATGATATTAACACTGCATGAAGTTTTTTTTTACAGCGTGAAATATTTCTTGAAATTTCGTGAAACATTTTCTGGTTGCAAATATATTTCACGTTTGTTCTTCAAAAGGGTGTCAATTATAAATTTTGCAATTCTCACTTTCTTCTTAAAAAAAAACCAAATCTACTCGCTCATAAAAAGCTCATTAAATTTCTCTGCTCTTTTATTCGACTATAGTAAAAACAAAAGAATTTTTTTTTGTTCTGAAAATTTGTAATTGAATTTGAGTTCAACCCCTTTAAAGGAACTTGTGCGATGTGACGCTTAGAAAAGACACTGATATTGTATCTTTAAAATATTTTAGTGGATCTATTTTATTATCTGATATTTTTTGCTTGCCTTCTCTTGATAAATAAGAAAAGTTTTTTCTGTATTAAATTTAATAAAATATTTTGCAGCGTTAAGTTAGGCTTTATTACAGATTATTAAATACTATTTTTAGAACTATCTCTAATAAAATATAGCTCTAAAATTAAACCAAAAATTCAACTTGCACCGATAAGACCAAAATTTGTGCCTTAAGCCCAGTACGGAATTCATACGGAATTTCAGGTTCTCATACAAAATATAAAATACGGAAATTTCGGTTGGTAAATTGAATAAAGGAATTCTCATTTGCTAGTACGGAGTTTCAAAAACACACGCAATTATTGAAATTTATTGTCTATCTTAAGGATGTTATAAATATAAGTGGATACTCTTTTCAGTCAACTGAAACAAAAATTAATGTTCAAACAATTGTTTGCTCACGGAATTTTTGACATTTCAAATTTATATTAATTTGTTATTAGAAATAAATGTAAATTTACAAACGTGAAATTCTGTAAGAACTCCCTAACGGGCTTTAAGATATTCACAGACGGATCATAGAATTTTACGACGAACAATTTATCCTGTTTAGCGGTATATATTTCCTTATTATGAACAAAAAAGTGGCGTTAGAAAGAGAGCACGGTGTCATGGGACACAGAGTAGGAACGTAGTTAATTAAATTTTACTCACCTTAGAAATTACCCCTTGTCCCCTAATAGGCTTAGTTTTTATAACTATTGCTATTTTTGGCGCGATTCAGGAGTTGGGACGTGATTTTCCTAACAAAAATAATCGACACTATTACAGTTATAAATTTATTTTTGCCTTGATTTCTTTATATTTAAAGCAGAGAACGAAAATAAACGAAACCAATTATTTGATTTTGTTTTCTTTCGTTCTTTGAAGTGAGTGACACAAAAACAAAACAAATACATTGAGAATGATTGTTCAATTTATTTTTGTTTTTTTTTGCCATGAGCACAAACCAGAAAACACAGCCGATCAGCTGTATGCCGGCTAACAACCGCTGCCGGCCACAAACATAATATTAATTTAATCGTCCGCCACTAGAAAAGATAATAATGGGAAATAAAAGGAACTGTTTTGAAATATTTGCAGCGAATTTGATATCATCATATAATATAACTTTATTGCATTTTTATTTAGCATATTAAGTTTGTTTTACACTATGCTCACACTTATTTTCTTAAACATGTTTAAGACGAGTTTTCTAAGATCAAAACACGACCATTCACATTATATTTCAGATTTTTAAGGTTGACGTTTTATCAAAAAGTTATTGTGATTGTAAGAAATTTCGAAAAATTATGTTTTTTATTTGCTTTAATATTTTTATAAAACAAAGGTTTTTGTAAATAATGTAAAGCAATTATTATATTTCAAATAATTTTTGTAACGTTCCGCCATTTAACAACAACACAAAAACGCACTGAACATACTCCATTTACGTGTTTAACGATGAGTTTAATTTTAAAACTTGTTATTTGAGATGCTTAACAAAACAAGTCAATGTATGGTAAAACATCTAAAAATAATTGTGTTTAAGCTCTTAAAGACAAAAAAAACGTTAAACACATAAGTGTGAACATAGTATTATCTAGCTAACTACTGTTGTTCTTATGAAATATATAAGGTTTGTGTCCCTTCGGTTTCGTAGTTTCAAAGAGGAAGAAATTGCCCTTTTCCCCTTCTCGTGCTCCAATTCTTGAAAAAGGGTATATAGTTTCAAAGAGGAAGAAATTTCTCAATACCTTCGCCCGTGTTTCTATTTTTTTTTTAAATGTAGCTACACATTAAGTTTTAAAGATGAAGGCATTTCTCTACCTCCCATCGTTGTCCTATTTTTTAAAAAATCTACAGCCTATGTCTTCTTTTAGACTCAGATCTATCTATTTTAACTTCATCAAAATGTGATAGATAGTTTCAAAGGATTGGATAGATAGTTTAAAAGAGGAAGACAATTTCCTTTACCTCCGCTCGTTGTCTTGTTTTTGAAAAAATCCACAACTTATGTCTTTTTTTAGACTCAGATCTATCTATATTTTGAATTTCATGAAAATCGGATAGATAGTTTCAAGGAATCAGATATATAATTTTAAAGAGGAATATATTTCTCCTTACCTCTTTTCGTGCTCTGGTTTTTGAACAAATTTATAGGACATGTCTTCTTTTGGGTTATGATCTATCTATGTTTTTAATTTCATAAAAATAGGCTAGATAGTTTCTGAGAGGCCCACCCCTCGTGACATAGTTCTTAACAACAGACAAACGATAAATTTATTTCCCCATTTATAATATAAGTGAGCAAAGACATCTTCAGCTATCACTTCGACGAGCAATTTATCCAAGTCACGAACCTTTTAGCAAAGACACAAATTTTATCTCAGAAAATCTCCGTCACTTCACCGGAAAATTATGACAACACTGAAAATCTAAAACATTCGCAGTGGCAGTATCATTATTCCAAGTAGTTGTGACCAGTATTTGTAATCAGTATTTGCTAGTATTTTTTTTTTCATTTTAAAAACATTTTTGTTTTAAATGCATAGCTCGTCATAAGGAACTTATGTTCCAAAAAGTTAAAGGGTTAAAATATTCCACCAAAAACTTAATGTTTAGTAAAAAATTTCACAACAATCTGTTTAAGCATAATAAGAAAGAAATTCAGGCCAATTATGAATAGAGATTTCTCCCGGGGAGCAATTTCAAGCAATAGCAAGTAATAAGAGAAACAACGAAAAATTGTAATTGGGAAAGTGAGAAATCTCACGTGGGATTTCATTTATAATTGCCTTGAATATGTATAACATTGTTACAGGCCAGGCCTATTTTTCTATAAACTATCTAAGTAAAACTTTTACTTCGAAATTTTTATATTTGTATTACTTACATTAAAGCATATATGCACAAGCAAATAAATTTTCTCATCTAAAAATGCTTAAGTATAAAAAGTTTGTTTTATATTAAAATTTACTTGCTAACAAATTTACTTACATACACATATTTGCAGTTAGCAAGCAAACATCATAGTATTTATATATATATATTTCTATTCAAAAAAAAAAGATCCCATTGAAATGAGACATAGTTATAAGCCATCTGACAAAATATTTCTTTGGTTGTATTATAACACCATCATAGTTTTATGAAAAGATTTAGAAAGTCTATTGAATTTTTTTTCTTCTCAAGGAAATAAATTTGAATGAATGTGTGTGTGTGTATGTACTTTGACATTATCAGCAGCTTATACTTAGAATGAAAAGAGAAGCTATTTTGTATGACATACAAAGCAACAATAAAATGTAAAAAATTCTGCTTTTTATAAAAGACATTAACCTTTTGCAGATGAAAAGAAAAATATAAGTTCTATGTAAATAGGCTACAGCATTACTTTTTTTTGGGACTCCTAGAAGTAGGCAATGGATTTTTTTAAATCATTGGAGAAAATGGTAGGCAGCACTGTTAACAGGAAATATAAGTTAACAAATGTTTTATGTTATTTTACTGTTAAGTGCGCTAACCATGTCCCATTAAAAGTAGGTGGGCATTTTTTATTATTTAATTTTTATTACGTATATGTGAAACGAGTTCTAAGTATTTGAGCAAATGGTGGCTTTTAATTTATTTAAACGTACGGAGGAGTTCTTAGAGAAATTTAGGTTCCCATATGAAATGTATGAAAAAAAAATTACAGGAATCCAGGTTGGTAAAGTTCATAAAGAAATTTTCATTTACTAGTACGGACTTTCAAAAGAAGAGTACATGGAATTTTCGAAATAAATTGCCTATCATAGGGATGTTATAAATATAAGTGGAGACTTTTTTCAGTCAAGCGAAACAAAATTTAATATTCATAATATTTTTTAGTCACGGAATCTTTGACATTTCTAGTCTTCATCAATTTGTATTTAATTTTTAGTGTTTTTGTGTGTTTTACGTAAATTAAAAAATAAATTCAAAATGCATACATAATTCTTCGCAAAAGGCTACAGTATTATTAAATGTAAGCTTCTAGACGTGAAATTCCGTAAAAACTCCGTACCAGCCATAATTTAAGAAAATTATGCATTTAACTAAATAATTTTAATAACTATGACTTCACCCACATTGTCGATTGAAAATTTAGATTGGCAACTAGTATTGAAAACAACAATAAAATAAGAAAAATAAATATTGTTTGCAATATCTTCGACATCGTGGGCCGGGCTGTTAAATTATACATATCAAAAAAATAGTAGACTATGAATTTCGAAAAATCCTTGAAAATGTTGGTACGGCAAATTTGTTGACGCATTTCGGAAACAACCAAATATTTTATAATATTTTATTTTATTTTATAGTATTTAAATAAGGACAACCATAGCCTCCCTTAATAGTGGGCGGGAATTTTTTTTATTGAAATTAAGAAAAGAGAGATTTACTTCACAACTTTACCTGCAGACAATTCCACATTTAACTAAATATTTTGAATATTTAAGTAATATATTATGAAAAAATCTTTTTGTGGCGTTCTTGGTGTTAAATCACCTTCAACAGTTTTCCTTTATTCCCTATTTATTTCTATTTTATTGAAACGCCACAATATTCCACCAAAAATAAGTTTGACAAAAAAGAAAATATATTTACCATAGCAAAACTAAAAAAAATAATAAATGATTTACCTACTCTACCTTCTATAATACAACAGCACAAAGTGTAAACCCTTAAATCCCAATATTTAGTCAAAGACACAAAAGCCATCAGCAGCAGAGAGAGTGATGAAAATATTAAGTATAAATACAGTGTATAAAAGTATATAAAAGAATGTTTAAATTTATTTCTTTTTATACCTAAAAAAAAGTCCTTTATATTCGGTTATTTACTTAAGGAACAACGAAAAAAAAACAGGTGACAAAGCAAAGAACTATTTAGGTGGAATAATGTGAATAGAATCTTTTTTTATACATAAAAATAAGAGAAATACAAATTTTATTTGCCGCTGGAAATGAAAAATGGTAAAAAGTTTGTAGATAAGCATTTCAAATTAAGCATTAGAGAAATAAACTTTTTTTTTAATAAAAGAAATATCATTTGAGAGTTGCTCTATCAAAAACTCATTTAAAAAGGAAGATAATATAGACTTATTTCTTTTGAAAAAAGTAAGGACTAACCGTGAAGTAAGTATGAAAAGATTTTAATACTTTATACATATATATTTTATTGCAGGTAATTTCGATAGAAATGTTGTAGAAAAAAAATTTCATGCATTTTCACATTACATTTCAAGTGTTCGGTGACGTATGAGTATTTTTTTTTGATTCAGCTTGTTTTGATTTGTAGCCTCTTGCGGAGAGAAACAACTTTTGGGGAAACAGAAAATTTAATATCTTCGTGGGGTGTTCTTTCCAGCTCGATAGAACTTTAAATTGCACAAAATAATAAAAAAAAACACAAAATTAAATTTTAATCAAAAACTATTTGTTATTCGAATAAATCAATACATATCATTAGCATTTAGAAATTATTTCAAGTATTTCAATACCGCGGCTGTTCTAAACGTCTAATTTTTTGCCACTCTTTCGAGCATTGCTGAATTGGAGGCCAACTGCTACGCAAATTTCTCGAGATCAACTTCTCACCAAACCATTAATAAGTAAAAGTACACAGAAAAACTATTCCTGAAAATAATAATAACTTTTATTGAAAACACTAAAAAAATTAATAAAACTAAATAAAATAATTAAAATAAAAGCAAAATCAATTAAAGGTATTTTTTTAAGTCAATTAAACACTTGTTTCAAAATTTAATAAATTAAAAAGTTTAATTGGCTTACTTAGATTTTAAATTTAATTTTGGTTTTATTTTGAATAAAGTTGTTTACTGAAGGAATATTTTTTCTGTGTCTTTTAAATATTCATCTGTGGGGTTTAAGATTATATTTATTAGTTGTAAAAAAATCGGTGTTTCTGATAAAAATTTTCGTTTCAATGATTCACAGATAGATTTCTTTTGGCTTTTATTAGCTCGTTCATTTTATGAGTCGTTTGGCTTACACCTGCTCGTTGATCGTCGGTAGGAACCCGAAGCTGCAGTCAGGTTAAGCTGTTGTGTGAACAGTCCACCGAAGTTGCTTCGACAACAAAATAGTTAAGGTTGCAGTGAAAACATTAGCCGAAGTTGCTGTGAGAACAGTCAGTTGAAACTGATGTCAGACCAGTCAACCGAAATTGATATGAGATTAGTTAGAGGAAGCAGCTTTGAAAACAGTCAGGTCACACTGTTGTGTGAACAGTCAACTGAAGTTGCCATGAGAAAAGGCAGCAAAAGCCGCTTTGAGAACAGTAAAATAAATTTAACGTAAGAACAGGCAGCCGAATCTATTGTGAGACTAGTCAACTGAACTTGCCCTGAGAACAGTCACCCAAAGCCGTTATGAAAACATTCAGTTAAAACTGTTGTAAGAACAGTCAATTGAAGTTGCCATGAGAACAGTCGGCCAAAGCCACTGTGAGAGCAGTCAACTGAAACTGTTGTGTGAACATTTAATTGAAATTGCCGTGAGAATAGGCAGACAAGGCACTTTGAAAACAGCCAATGCATTATAAGTTGCTGTGAGAATAGTTATCCGAAGCCATTGTGGGAACAGTCAGTTGAAACTGTTGTGAGAACAGCCAACAATAGTTTCTTTAATAACAGTTATCCGAGGCTGTTATGATAACACTAAACCAAAGTTGTGGTGAGAGTCAGTTAAAGCCGCTGTGAAAGCAGTCAATTGAAACTTTTGTGAGAACAGTCAACCAAAGTTGTCATGAGAACAATTATGCAAACCCGCTATGAGAATAGTCGATCAAAGATAGAGTGAGAACAGTCAGTTGAAGCTGTAATTGCTGTGACACGAGTGGTCTGAAGCTGCTATGAGAACAGTCAACCAAATGTTCCAATGAGAACAGTCACTCAAAGCTGCGGTTGGAATAGTCAGTTAAAACTCTTTTGAAAACATTCAACCAAATTTGCAGTGAGAACAGTCAGCTGAAGCCGCAGTCACTTGTCACGAGAATAGTCATCCAGAGCCGTAAAGAGAACAGTCAACCAAAGTTGCAGTGAGAACAGTCAGTTGAAGTCAGTCAAAGTATTAAGAATAGTCGGGTCAACAAAATAAATTATACGAATTATTATAGCGGCATTGCAATGCATGCAGAAACATCCAAAGGTTGATAACACTTTTGCACTTATCACACAACAAACTGAATGGGAATGATTTACAAGGAAACAGCACAAACGAAATTTACAAAAATGTGACTGCAGAGGATTTTGCAACAGTATTGTAATCCACTTGTGTGAATAATTGGTTATTGTTTGCTCAACTGTGCTATCTCCAAAAAAGCAACTAATAATATTGCTACACAGCTTAAATAAATGCGCATACTGGACACCAGGGGCGCTACAGTGACACTATATAAAAAAACGCATAATAGCAGAGTTATAAAACGAGTTAAGTTTAAATAATTTAATACTTCATCATATCGTGCCATAACTATCAAAAAAGCTTCAGCACAAACTTTTTTTAATTAATTTTTTTTACGAAAATCGTCTATTTACAATCTTAGATAATCGAGTTTTGTCTTAAAACGAAGCACAAAAGTATGTAGATGAAGCCTATTCCTGAGGAAGGTAACGCATATCGCTGGCAAAAAAGAAAAAGTGCTTGAGTCGAGATTTTGAATTAATGACTTTACTGTTATCTTCTTATTTAAAGGTACGCCTGCAAAACATCTCAATTATTTTATGCGATTTTTCTAGAAGTTAAAGCTCAATGAATTTTTGCCTATTTTTTCGACTTATAATATCATATAGAAAAATAGATTTTTTAAACTTTTACTTGGGTATGTCTTAAATTTAATGTAATACCGTCAGTAAGCAAAATGGTGTTTTCCTAAATAAAATAGAAGTGTACAGCAAATTTTCCAATTTAACTGTTTAAAAAATAAATATTTGAAAATTGACTTTAAATGTTGAAGGGGCTTCTACTGTAAAATATTAAAATTTGATTAAAGTTCTTATTCCTTATTTCCCTAGATGTATAGATACAAATGTTGATAGTTTTATTAATAACTAGAGGGTTATCTGGCTTCAAAATTAAATTAAAAAATAATAATAATAATAATAATAAAAATGTGTTTAAAGTAAATACCTAATGCCGTTGTATGAGTATAATAAATTTTATATGATAAGAAGTGTGAGAAATTCTATTTTACCAAACTATAAAGACATCTTAATAAATGTCTTTAAGTTCTTAGTTCTTTAAAAATACAATTTTATTATTCAAGCTGATGTTAAGATGCCACAAAATTATGCCTGAAACGAAAACTATAAAACTTGATTTCACATTAGCTTTTGAATAAATTTAAAGCTAATTCCAGTATCACTACACTTTAGTTTAATATAAACATAAAATGCTTGGCACTTCGATATACAATATTTATTATGCCATTATTTTTTTATAGTCATAGAGATACTTTATAAGGAACTATAAATTATAAAAAGGCAAATTATATTGATTTGCCTGAAGAAACCATACAAACTTATTTTTATATCAAACTCATGAGCTTTTTTTTAATATAAAATAGAGCAACTTCTTTTTATGTTTTTGGGAGAAAATTACTTAAAGTTTTTATTCCAAAAGTTGAAATTTTTATATGCTTTTAAGCTAATGAATGTGGGCAGTATATTTGATTTCTATAACTTTAGTATTTTAGAGGAAAGTCATGTTTGAAAATAGTTTTCAAATAAAAAAGTTGCCTTTAATAAAAAATAAAATATATTTTTTTAGCTTTTTTTTCAATTGAAAAATTAACCTCCTAAAAATTTAAACCATTTTAGTGTATTAAGAAAATTTAGTTTTATATTTGTAGTGAAACGCTAAAATTTTTAAAATACCCTGCACCGCCTGAATAATAAAAAATAAATTTATTCACAGATAAAAAATCTATTTAATATAAAATACAAAGCAGATAAAAGAAAACCGCAAGCTTAAAGTACACTCACACATAAGCACAAGAACACACCTTATACATACACACACACCAAGTAACTGTTATAAAAAAATATAAGCAGCAAAGCAGCATTCACTACACCACCCCTTATTAAGGACTATGGCAACAAACAAACAAAACAAAAAACAAAAATTATAGGAAACACTTAAACTTATCGCCATCATCATTAAGCATCCATAACCTCATCGTGTTCTTTTGCTCTTGCAGCAAAACAATAATAAGCATTTTCATTATTATTATTTTGCTCGAACAAAAAGTCAACTTTCAATGAATCTTAAGGACTTCGTCGCTTGGCTTAGGGCAGAGGTTTCTGCTTGATTTTTATAATGTAAACATTGTGAGAAAAAAGAATGCGTTTTGCTAGACACAACAAAAAATAGAATAATAAAAAAAAACACGATAAGCCTTGAGTACACCAATAATGCCAGCTCACCAGCCAACCAACCGAGCATTACTTACATTCATCTTAAAAATATTAAACACAAATGAATAGCAAATATTTAAGAGCAAAAAAAAAAGGAAGAAGGAAAAAATTATCTTCATCATCCTCTAGAACATCTGTTCTTAAGTTTAGACTCTACCTAATCTCTATGATTACTTGGTTTTATTAACACTCCAGCAAGACACGTTATTTTTTAATGCTTTAAAAAGGTAGAGTGGGCTCTTAAAAAAAAATAATAATAATAATAATAATAATAAATAAAAAAGTTCCTAGACCCTAAAAAGCAGCATTTCTTTGTTGTTGTCTCTCCCTGTATAGCCCCAGCCTCTGCCTTACATTGTCATTATTTCTTAGTCATTTCAGTTCACTTCATTTTTTTTTATTCATAGTCTTAAAATAAAATCATGGAGGATGATGGCTTTGGTACGTGCACATCGTGTAATAAAAGATTATTGATATAAATTTTTTTTATTTACTTTAAAAGATCAAAGTCCTGCTGTCTTAAATAATCATTTGCTTTGTGATTAAATAGATAATAAGGATGAAGAAACAAAATCTTGATAATTGATAAGGATGGAAAACAAAACCAGAGTTTTATATATAATTTCTTAACGACATCAGCAAATTCTTAGTGATTACAGGTGGGAGTTATAATGGCAAAGAATAAACTAATCACAGGACAAACGATAAATAACAATATTTTTATTAAATTGCTAATTCACAGCGAGTGTTGACTTCCCAGCTAAAAAAATATGTATGGAGCATATATGATATCCCATATATGGTTCGGATCCGAAAAATGAGGGTATATGGGCATATATGATTATATATATTCATACATTTTCATACATGTATGTGTAAATTCCTTCCACAGTATGCAAAGTTTATATTCATACACTCTTGATTCACAAAAACGCACTGCTGTGCAATAAATTAAATTACTACAATTAAATTGCTTAGACTTGAGAGAGAGGTTGCATTTAATGAAACATTTGTTTGGACAAATAATTCAAAACGAACTAAAAGTCATTTCATTCATCAAAAGGTAAATCAATTATTTAAAAACACACATAAATCATATTCGTACATAACATTTAGCTTAAGAAATCAGATTAAAAACTAATGCAATTAATTATAAAAGAAAAAATAATCCCTCTAACAATAGTTTTCAAAATAGTAATATGAATTTTGTTTCTTATCTAGAGAATTTTGTTATTTTCTATAAAATTAATGACTGGATTATCCTTTTGATTATTTAATATATTAAATGGGGCCACAATGTATAAAATCATACAAGAATGTTTTTTTTTTGTAACAAAAAGTTTTTCTTTTTTAAACGTTGAGGATACGCATATAAACCTTGCATACCGTATTTATTTTCTAATGGATTTCCAATTCAGCAGTGATAAAATTCCAAGCTTTTTTGATTGCAAAAACGATCTTATGTGAGATATCATGTGTGCATACATTCTTTTATGGCTCCATATATAAAATATTATATTTATATATGGATCCACATATGAAGAGGTTCATAATTAAATTTTCATATATGAGCTCATATGTTATAATAATAATAATTTCATATATTAGTCCATATATTAGTTCATATATAATAGTTTTGCCATGTATAATTCCATATATTTCCATACATGAATTCATACATATTCATATATAGTTATATACATTCATATATTAAAAATATATGCACCATATATAATTTTTTTAGCTGGGTTAAGAAATTTATGTACCTTCATACAGTCATAGAAATTTAAAGTTTTTTTGCATTAAGTAACAAACAAAGGGCAATTTATCGCACTCAATATCTAACGAAATCTACTTTAGTCCTTCTTCATGAAGTTGGTTTCTGTCTTTTAAGTCATTTGTAGTGTTCTTAAGTGATTGTTAAATAATTATAGTTATCAAACTACTATCTTTTACAGTTCTACTTCTATTAAAGTTCTTCGGTATTTCAGTTCTATTACATTTCTATTACATTTCTATTTCAGTTAAATTTCAGATACATTTTAAGTCTAAGTTTTAGTGTTATTTTTTTAGTTCCACTTCAAATCTTCTTCAGATCCTTAACATGAAAGTGCTAAATTTTTTTATTAAATATTTGATATTGTTTTTAAATTAATTTGAATCTTAAATTAAAAAAATCTTAGCTTTTTAAATAATATCCTTTAATGCAAATGTTTCATTGACATTTAATTCTCTAAGACTTCAAAAGTTTTTTTGAATTTCGCAAATAGTTCTTGACACAAATTGACACATTTAAATTTCATGTCTTCTTAAATCTTTTTTTTTAATAACTGTAGGTTCATTATATTACAGTACTTTTGATAAAATTAAAGTGAGTTTAAGAAAATGACAATAAGTCTCTAACTTTTTGTAGTTCTCTTGTATTAAGTGAAAAGGGAACACTGTTCCAGTCAAAAGGCAACCGTCAGCTGACTCCTGTCAAAATATGAAGTAGTTGTATCATTGTAATTGTGTTTGAAAGCCATTGATAGCAGATTACTGCGTTATTTTAGAGAAAAATTAAAAGTATTTTAGTGCATTTCACGCAAAATGGCGATATTTCTGGACGCTAGATTGAGATGTCTGCACCGGGAAAATTTAAGAATTCATGATACTCGCATATTATTACTTAATTGAATATTAAAAGTGAAAGAGATTGTGGAAACTAAAAGCATCTTATCTCGCTCAGTGGTTATAATTTTTATAGATCACTTGCCAATAGGGTTTCTAATTTCCTGGACTTTTACAATTCTTGGGAATCGAAAAGTAAAATATTTTATTCCCGGGAATTCCCGGGAATTTCAAAAACCGTTGAATTTAATTAAATGTCCTCAATAAAAAAAAGATAATTTTATGAAAAAACATACAAAATTTAAATTAAAAACAAAACAACTTTATTCGTTCATTTGATGAACAACAAGATTTAAAAAAACAAAAAAAAAACTAAATTCATATGCTTTGAGCTATATGTATGTATGGATTTTCCATCTACATCTGCCAATCTAGACACTATAAAGACTTCTAAAGTTAAAAATATTTCGCTAACCTCTTTTCCTCTGCTTACAGATTTGTATTTTTAGGTAATAAAACAACGAAAACAATATAAAGAAAAGCAAATTGTAAAAACGTAATTATTAAATTCCCGTTGAAAATTTCCCGGGATTTGTAAAAAAATAGTTCCCGGGAATTCCAGGGATTTTTTCCCCGTATAGAAAATCTACTTGGGAATGAGAAACCTTTCCGTAAGATGTGTACTTCGTTTCCTTACAATCGATCACAAATACACTCGTAAGATTATATCGCAGGACTGTTTGAAATTTTTCAACCGTAATATGGTCGTAAAAAAATGTTAGTTCAACACAATAGACCATATACCAATCACTAGTCAAAACAGTTGCTTTCTAGGAGAGTGTCGACTTGAAGGAAGGGGCTTGTCATCTAATCATATCATGGCAGCCGCCTTTTTGGAATCCCCGCGCTTTAATTCACATTGGCAATTTTCAAAAGAGCGTGGAAAAAACTATCACATTTCTCCAAGAAAAAACTACTTTTTCTCAAGACAATGCAAAATGTACTTTAGGTGGCAAAATCCTATAAATTCAGCTAAAAATTGCTTCTTCATCTGAGGGATTATTTCATGTTCATAAACCTGAAAGTGCTCTAAATCACATATTTCTTTGGTCGAGATATTTAGTAGACTATATTTGAAGAAATTAAAAAGTATTTTTTGTATGCAACATTTTCATTTAGTATTACACTAGTCTCGATTTATATAAATTTGTTCTATATTGATTAAAAACTTATTGAAGTATTTTAAAATTTATTTAGTATTTTTAAGCAAAAATGGTTATAACTTAGACCACTTCCATAATTAAGATCACAAATATATTTTGAAGACCTGGACAAATTTTATTTTTTAAAAGGGGAAAAAACTGTAAGAAACATTTGACAAAGTGTTTAAAGCTCAAAGAAGACTACGCTGAAAAATAAAACATTTGTATAACCAAACCTACAAGTTAAATTTATTTCAAAAAAACTATAGACTTATTGGCAACCTGAACCCTCTTCGTAAGCAAAAAATATATAAATTTTCTTTTCCTAAAATAAAACTTATAAAGTGTCTCAATACACACAGAAAAAATTATTCACGAAAAATTTTCAAATAAATATTTTTCACTGTTACAGTAAATTCTCTCTCAGAAGAATTTATAGAGGAGACATATGATGCATCAGCTTCTTGTCAGTATTTCCATGTATACAACACGATCAATAAAAATAAACAACAACAAGAGCACAACAGCGCGTATGGTCAATCAACAAGCAAAATAAGCACCAACACATTTAAATAACAAATTCTCTCAGCCGAACTCTGTTAAATTTAATTTTTTTTTTAATTTTTAATAGAATTTACAAAATTATTTGTAAGAGCACGTTCATACAAAATATTTTCTAATTCAATAAACTTGGTGACTGAAAATGAAATGTTAAGGGTTTTCATGAGAATATTCAAAAGTCTCGCAAACTGTGCAATTGTGCATTTTTATACTCTCGTAAATAAAATGTCAAACATTTTATGAAAATTTATTTACACAAACCTATTTAATTTGCCCAACAGTTTTCACTCGTAAACTTAAGCTGTGCAATTGTGCATTTTGTAAATAACAACTTCTAGGCTGTTTTGCGTCTTTGAGACATTTTTACACACACACACACACATATTTTTTATTTTAATAAAAATATATAAATACGTATGTATTTAAATTAAAAAATGTTTAAAATTTTATTTTTTTATATTTATTAAATGAATTTTTAGACATTTAATTCAAATTTAACTAACTGTTTTCGCAAAAGCTGAAAAGGGGCTTCCTGAAACAAGTCTCGCATATTTGTACAAATGGCAATTTTAAGAGTTCTCATGAAAACCCTTATTGTTTTTTCTGTGCAGTTGAAAAAGGCTTTAATTTTCCATAGTTTCTTTTTCAATAAACTTATTTCTTTAAAACTTAATATTATAAAAAATTAATTTTAGAGAAATTATAAACTTACCACTGCTCGACAAGCTGGACTACGATAAATATCGCTGGCACCTGATAAACTTTGAAAATATTTTTTTGTTCCATAAACTGTATCCATTTCGAAATAGTTGATTTGTATATGTGTTTGTATTAATATAAAATGTTTTTCTTATTTTGAGAACAAAACTATTAGTTAAATTAAAAGTTTGCTTTAGTTTTTCTGCTGGTTTTTTTGTTGTTTTCCTCAAATTTGTTATATAAAAATAACCATGAACATTATTATTAACAGTGACACTTGGTATTTGTGTTGTTTTGATGCTGCTGCCGCTGTCTTCGCTTACTAAAAAAAAGCGATCAATTATGTGTAGTTATTTCCATATTTTAATTATGTTCTCTGTTTTATGTCTTTGCATGCTTTTTACTCCGCTTTGTTTAATAATCATCCATTAAAAAACTAGAAACAGGGGTTTTTTATTTGAATTTCACTTTATTATAAAGCTGCCAAGTTTTGTTGCATATTTATGGGGAGGCTGTGGGGTGTGAGTGTGTGAGTGAGTGTGCGTGCGCGGGTGTTTGCGTTTGCTGTGCAAGCGGAAGAAAAACAGCAATGTGTTTTTTGTTAGCAAAAACAAACAAACAAGCAAAAAAATACTTGTTATATTTCCAAAACAGAAAACATACAAGAAACAAAAAATATGAGGGAAAAAACAATGTTCAATTAACTAATGAAGTTGCTGCTGCTGTTACTCATACTGTGGGCCCTGTTGCTATTGCTTCATCTGGAGTTGTTGTTGATGTTGTTCCTTTGAGTTGGCTGTTACTTGTATTTTGTTATGCCTTTAAATGAACATTTATTCATGTGCAGTGAAAAGCAGGGAAATAATGATGAACGATGATGGCTTATTGTTGAGTTTTTGTTTTATAGTTTTTGCTTTAGGTATCCTGGCTTTTTTGTATGTTATTGTTGTTGCTGTTGTTGTTGGTGGTGTGCTGTCTATTAAAATCTTGTTTTAACATTGATCACTTTTTTGTTAATTGCCACATGTACACTGCCATCGTAATTTTTAGATAAATCTGCAAAAAAAAAAATATGTGTATTTATAAAAATTGTTATGGTAAATATTTTCTGTTTTTATAAAGCCTGTAAGAGAAACACATTTAAATTTTATATTAAACTTTATTTTAATTGTTTATCGTTTAAAGCGTTTTTTGGAGAGAATCACAGCTTAGCACACTTGACAAACATTCTTACATGAACACTATTTATTTGTCGTTCTTAATTCTATATTTTTCCGTTTTTAAAGTTGTGCTTTTCCTGCCTTTAGAAAAGTTCTCACTTTAAAAAAAAACAAGCCAACAAGAAAGAAAAAAGCTGCTTGCTTTGCTTGGCTTTTCTCTCTATGTTTTTTTTTATCAAACATTTAAGCAAAAAACTAAAGTTACATGTTACCAAGCATAAGTCTATTTGTGTGTGTGCACTTGTGTTTATTTGTGTTTTAAGTAAAAAAAGGAAAAAAACTGGCTTCTTTACTATTTCCAAATGTCTGACAATTGTATGGCTAGTGGACAAACTTGTTTTTCATTTGCACAACAAATTTTTCAAGAAAATCTTTTTTGTTTCTTATCTTCTATCGATTTACAAGTTTGTTGCCTATTAAAAGTTTAAATTGTTTATTAAAGAGAGAATCTTGAAGAAATGGAAATTAAAATTAAATCAAGCAAACTGGTATTTTTTATGGTAAGTCTTTTTTTTCTTTTTTGTTCGTCTTGTGTGAAAATATAAACAAGATTAGTTGGATAAAAGAATTTTGATTTTAATGCGACATGACAAGTTATATGAAGAGAAATGAAAAATATTAAATAAATTGAAAAAGAATAAAACGAAAGTGTTGCTGTGCTTAGTATATACATATTTTTTTCTGCAACAACATTGTTGAGAAAGATGAAATTAAGAACTTTTGCGATTTATTAGATTTGTTGTAAAGGCACTTAAGGCTTTACTATAATAGAGAAAACAACATGATTAAGCAGGAACATTTTATGGTTAATCTTTGTGTTGTGCAGCTCCGGAAAGGCCAGCATTTCACTCTAAGCAATGAAACAAAAAACAAACATAGATATCTATTGGACGAACTATCACTAAAAATTTAACTTTAACCTGTTTTACTTTGTTATTAAGTGAGTTTAATTAATTTTTACAGCGTCGTTGCAGCGCCCCTGGTGTTAAGTAGACGCATTTTAAGCTGTATTGCCGTTCAGTGCTTATTTTACTTTGTCAATGATTCATTGCTTCAACTATATACTTAAGAGGGTGCTGTGATGTGCATTAATATAGACCAGGGGTGGCCAGCCACGCTTGCAAACTAATACATATTTTAAAGAGCCATTTACCTTTTTTTTAAACAACATACATAAAGTTACTTTAATATTGATATGTCCTAACCCATTATTTGTTTAAACTTTATTTTTTTTGTATATTTTGATGAAAGAACAACTAATGTATCGAAAAATGCAAAAATATGGGTTTCGAAAAAAAGGTATTAAGGTAAAAATATATAGCATTAATATAATTTTAAAGTGCATCAATTCAAAAATACTGATTTAAAGGCATTGATATACAGTACTTAGTGTGTACAAATTGACTACGAAACCTTTGATCTAACACAATAAATTTCATTTTGTTGACCTGTGTAATTTTTTAAATTTTATTCATTGTGACATTGGTTATATAAAAATAAAATAGGGAAATAAAATAGTTTTTAATTAGTAAAAAACCAACAACAACGGCAACACTGCTGTAAATATGAGATGATAAATTTGAGCTTTCATTATAAAAAAGAGCTTTCAGCAAATTGTAACACGATGAATTAAAAGAATTCACATATTCCATTTGCACTGAAAACTTAGTATATAAAGCATACATCTACTCCAACTGACACCACACACAGTGGGACCAAATACAAAAAGAAACAACGCTGATGATGAAGGCACAGCTACCTTCGAAAATAGCTAGCTGTTTTTTGTTAAATTAATAATTATCACAAGTAATTTGACTTACAGAACGATACGAAATTTGCCTAATCTTATTAATTTTTTATATGGGAAAATTCTCCGAGAAATTCCACTGTTTTGTAGCGTGCGACAGCCAGTAATTAACCTTGTATTTCTAAACAACGTGACTCGAGTTTTCTTAAAATTTTACTTAACGTAGAGCTGCTGACGGCCAACACAAATATATAAAAAAGCAAAAAAAAAGTTTCGTTTTCTTTGCTGGTTGTTTTTTGTTAAATTAATAATTATCACAAGTGATTTGACTTACAGAACGATACGAAATTTGCCTAATCAAATTAATTTTTTATATGGGAAAATTCTCCGAGAAATTCCACTGTTTTGTAGCGTGCGACAGCCAGTAATTAACCTTGTATTTCTGAACAACGTGACTCGAGTTTTCTTAAAATTTTACTTAACGTAGAACTGCTGAATGCCAACACAAATATATAAAGAAGCAAAAAAAAAGTTTCGTTTTCTTTGAAAACAAACAAGCATTTTTGCTTGGTGTTGCATGCTACAAAAAGTAAACATTCCTGTGGAAATGCCCATATATTAAATATTATTATTATTATAACAAATAAAAAATTGTACAGCCTTATTTATAAAACTTATTGAGGCTTTAAAAAGGTTTTTATAGAACAAATTTCCATAAAATTTTTTCTTAAAAAGTCTTTATAAAGTCTTAATAATTTTTATAAATATGACTGTTAGTTTTTATAGGAATTTTACACTTACACGAAATCTATTAAATTTTAATTGAAATATTCATCAAAACTTATACCGCTTACACCGATTTTATATATGTATATATATATATATCTATTTTTTTAACAATTTATTACGATTTCTTATGCGATGTAGCTAATTCACACACCTTTTTTAGTGCAAAAGATTATTTTTTTAGTACAATTTGGGAGAAAACAACCATAGCTGCAGCTGTAAGTTCTACTAGATTTTAGGTAGATTTAGACAAAATTTAGTGAGTACTAGATTTAGCTAAATAAAAAATTAAAAAGAACAAAAAAATTTCTTAGAGCATTATTAAATATTGTGCATAAGACCCGCTCTAAACGACTGAATATCACCAAAATCTATTATTTTGATATGACTAGACCAGGGATTGAAGTCAGGCGGAATGTAGATATTCATTCATAAAATAAGTTCACTTGATTATTATTTACTAACTATGGGCAGCAGTTAGCCCAGTAAACCAAACGAAGAATTCCATAAAATCAGTCAGATTCATTTAAAATTCTGTTGCATATATTGACTCTTTCAACTCAAACAATTTTAATGTACATAATATACAAAGAAAAAGTTATTGATTAATAGGTCAATAGCTTAGATACTTTCTTAACACATAAAAACTGTTAATAAACAAATAAATTTCTAACAATGAACATCTTTTATTCACTCTCACTAACTTGTATGTGCGCCCACTTAACAAAAACATAAACTTATCCATCGAACTTCCAGCATGCTCAACTAACATTAATGCCAATCACTCAAGCAATGCGCATTTCTAATTAATAACATCAACTCATTTGTATGTATCATTTCAACTTTCATGCTCATTTTCAATTCGGAAATAGAAAAAAATCACTCACACACAAACACAAAATTAATTCAGCGATGCCAATTATGTGCTTTTGGTACTAAGTAGTGCTTTTACGAAATTTGTGAATTTCTTAAAATTCCTTTAATAAGAACTTGGTGTATTTAATTTTTCAGTGCAATATATTTTTTCGTCTGAGGTATTTTATTAAATAGAGAATAGATTGGAAAATCAGGGCTATAATGAATAAAATTCCGCGTGAATTTTTCCCCGGGGAATAATTCCAAGTGATAACAAGAAGAATTTCACCCGGAATTTTATGCATGATAGCCCTGAATAAAAAACATTATTAAGCATTCCTCGTTTGGATCTTCACTACTTTTTCAGGTTAGTGCTTTTTACGCTTTTTGTGCATATTTGAAATTTTATTTTGATGTGCTTTTAGAGCCAAAAAAGTTGGCATCACTAAACTAATTAAAGAAATGCAGCAACAAAAACTAAAACAACCAAAAAATATATATCATAATATAACACCAGTCATTTGCTATAGAGCAGAAATTCCAACAAAAAAAAACAAAATCATAAAATCATTGACTTTGTGGCGGATTCTTAATGCTACAAAAGTAAAAGTTTTACTGGTTTCTTTCAAGGCAAAAATAAAAAATAACTAAGCCCCAACAAACAAAACAAAAAATAAAAACATAAAAATACCAAAAATATTTAAAACAATAATTTCAAATATGCCCACAGAAATACGAAACGGAATATTTTTGTTCAGCAAGAAAAACTGCTGCTTTTTACTTGAAACGAGCAAAAAAAAAAACAACAAACTGCAAAACGTTGTACGAGTATTATAAAAAAAAACAAGAAAAGTATTTCACTGTCATTGTAACATGGCCAGTTAAAGTTGGAGGCGTTTTTATTTCCTCATCTTTTAAGTTGTCTTGTTGTTTTCTTTTTGTCTTGTCTTTTTTTTGTCCTGTACAAACTCAACATGTTGTAGCGTTGCTTTTCTGTACGACGACGACTTACTTTCAACTGCTGCAAACAAGACAACAACAACAACGAAAATGAAATAAAACAAAATCATGCTGTTGACCTGATTTGCATACCCTGGCTTAAGTTTAATTATGTGCTAGTGTCTGTTAAAATGTTTCAAACACACACACAAACGAATAAAGTCAGTGTCATACCAAACAATCGGACATTTGTGTAGAGTCACTTTTAATATTTTTGCTTAATTAAATGTATGTATAGTATATATAAAAGAAGTCAGTTTATTTAATGAATTTAATGGAACACTAAACTGTAAAAGAAATATGTAGAAATGATATTCTGCAGGTTCGGAATTTGAAACACACGCTACAGCATAAACTGCTTACAGTGGGCCGTCGTTGATTTAGCTTAAATATTTACATATTCTTTTTTTAACATATTTATATCTATCTACTGATTTAAAGATCTGATTTTTGAGCTAAATTAGGAAATTCATGCTACGTGTACAAGTTACTAAGTCGCCGCACAGTGGATCAGATTTGAAAAAAAAGGAACTCACAATTTTTTTCATCGAAATGTTGATTTTTTATTATGCCAATTAAAAGAACTAATCAATACAATTAACATTTATCAAATGTAATATTTCCGAAAAATTAATATTAAACGAAATATGATGAATGTGTTTTTTTTTACTATGGAACGAAAACTTAGTCGCTGTGGAGCCGCTGTGGAGCCACTCTCATTTCAAAAATTCCACTTTATTAGTGCTCAGGTGTCATAAGCTTTCTTTCATATTTTTAATTATTACACTGTGCTCGTTGAAAAATGTAACAACCGGGTTGCATGGTGGGTAAACCTAATTTTAGTACTCTTAGTCCAATAGTAACCACTTTTTTTAGTTGGCGCTTGTTTAAAAAATAATGAAGATTGAAAACTCTGTTAAAAACACCTAAAAAATCGATATTTTTCCCGGTTTTCTACCATTCATTCACTTTTATATCAATTAAAAGAACATATTATGGATGAACATGCATCCTTAAGAAATGTTTGAAAACAAAATTGCAAAAAAAAATATGTTTAAAAATTGCCCCCATTAAAAAAAATCCATTTTTTTACGAAAAAAAAATTCGAAAAAATTGTCCAACTTTTGTTCAAGTTTTTGCAGAACTTAAATTCATCCATACATGTCTTTTTAATCGATATATGTACGTCGATAAAAAGGTTAATAAAAAACTCCCAAAAATAGCGATTTACAGGTGCGTTTAAGAAAGTTTTCAATCTTCCAGAGCCCTCAATATATTGTGCACTTATTCAACTATCCAAGCAGCTCCACTCGTCTAGTTCCAGTTGATTTAGGGCACAGAACGACTGGAATGTTTACCCTTACCTGCCACCAAGTCACAAAAATATTACTGATAATTATCCACCTTAAATTAATAGCGAATGATATCTGAACACAACGGAGCAATTACAACAACAACAAATTCTGGGTATTACCTTCTTTAAAAAATAAATAGTTATAAGCATTTCTTAAATTCAAATATATGTACTTGCCACCAGTGTGCAATTATTACCAAATCAGAACAATTTGTTTACTCAATACTGATATTATGAGCTTTTAGACACACAATGTTAATTTTTTAACTGCTGCAATACCACGATGTTAACTTCGCTGTCTTAAACTTTAAACTGTCCATTTAGCTTATGTATCGCCTTTTTAAGGTTCCGTATACAAAATGTGAAAAGGACCCGTATTGGTTTTACTTATATGTCCGTCTTTCTGTGTGTCTAGCTGTCCGTCTGTCTGTTACAGGCTGTTGTCTCAAGAACCTTAAGAGAAATTTTCACAGAATATGTAAAACTTTGGCTGTTTAAGCAAAAAGTCCCAAAAATTAAAAAACTCACCAAAACATACAAAAATTAACAAAAACGAAAATAAAAAAGATCGCAAAAAAAACCAACAAAAAAACGCCAGAATTAAGAAAAAGTGTCAAAACTAAAAAATTTGCAAAAAAATTACCGTACTTAAAATTTCTTAAAAATTTACTTTATCATTTAATATATTCGATTATGTAGGCTAAAGCTCGTATAGTATTACATATACATATGTACTTTTGGCCAAAGAAGAAAAAGTGCTTAAGTCGAGATAAGCTGGTTTTGAGTTAATGGTACCTCTGCAATCTGCATATTTGAAAGTACCTCTGAACAACATCTCAATTAATTTGTGTGATTTTTACGAAAGTTACAGCACTATGACTTGCGACTTATCTTTCTTATGCTTCTTATCACATTTGGAATTAAATCTTAATAGAGGCTATACTTTTGGTATATTTCAACGAAAATGTATTACTTATAGTGTGTAGAACAATGTTTGTTTAGAAAAATAAAGATCAACAGAGAATTGTTTAATTTAACTGTAAAATAAATAAATTTCTGAAAATCGACTTGAAGGAGGGCACTTTAACCCTCATGGAAAATAATTAAATATGACTTAAAAATATGACTAAATTAAAATGTTGCATAATGTGCAGTGACCGTACAGAACGCATTTTACTGAATATATTATAAGTAACATACAGATTCCAGAACAATGTTGGCAACATCCATAAAGTCACAGCATATCCAACAGCCTTCTAATATTAGCTTTCGAAGTCGTCATTCCTTCGTGTAACACATCGAACTATTATGTTATTCGTGTGCATTGGCTAATGAGTTTGTGTTATGGTATATTTTTTACTAAACAGAAAGTATAACATTGTAGTTAATTGTACTTCAACATTGTCTTATTCAATTGCGTGCTTATATATTACGAGTATGTTATTTTGCTAATAATAGCTGGATCATTGTTATTTGTAAAAAATATATTTATATTAGGTCAGTTCACGGTAATTTGCGTAAGAATACGCAATGCCTAAATATAATTAGAATTAGGTGTAAAACCTTCGGTTTTACATCAAAGCTGCAGCTTTTTATAAGAATGCCACAAAATACAATTGATGACAAAAAGAAGTTTCTTAAGCACCCAGCAAAGTATTTCAAGTTAGAGATTTGATTTTAAAAATTATTACAATTTTTATTTAGTTCCTATTAAGCAAAGCCAAGTCTCAAACTAAACAAATGAATGTAGGGATTTCTAAAAGCAAACTAAAAAAATAGTTGCTAGAGCAATTACTTAATTGAAGTTTTTTTTTTTTATCTCTGTTTTATTAAAGCAAACCATCCAGAAGTATTTAAATTATTTTCCTATTTACATAAGCACTTGAGTTTACATCTGAATGCTTTAGTTGGCATATTAACTCATGAGTTTGTCGACATTTTGCAGCACTAAAATGAGTCTGTCAATAAAATAAAAAATAAAAAAATAAAAATCTCAAAAATAATAGGAAGTTAAAGTACATCATCAACATACATTCAATTATTTAAATACACAAACCCAAACACACACACACACTCACATACATCCATTAAAACATGCAAGTGTCCTCTTATGTTCTATATGTTTAAATATGTTTTGTATGTGTGTGTGTGTATTAGAAGAGCACTTCAAACAGGAAGTGCAGTTGAAAGTGTAAAATGAGTGGTTATCAGTTTGTGTAAAAAATATTCACACATTGAAAAACAAAAACAGGAAATTGAAATCTTATTAGAAAATACACACAATACTCGTTCTATCTCTCTCTCTCTCTGTCCCTCTTACACACAAAACAAGAACATTAGCTGTATTAAACTACTTGTATAACATTAGTTCCTCTAGCAGCAAAATTTTTCTCTCAATCATTAATGCCGACATCAAACAATTTGAAAACTCATAAAAAATTAATTGAATTTTATGTTTTTTCTCTAAGTTTGGCTTTTCTCTAGTGAAAAGAGTGAAAAAGAAATATTAACTTTTTTTCTTATAAGTTGCCGTATAAACGTACATACACATACATATATACCGAACATCTCCTTAGTGAAGCTGCTGTGGCAAGAAATTTAAAACTTGTTAAAGAAAGTTATGTGATTCTTTTTGTTTTTTTTTGTCTTGCAGCAAAAGCAAAACTTTAAAGTCTGACAAATTGCTTAAATTTAAAATTTTGATAAGTCCATTAATTTTCTTCCCACAAAATTGAACAGCATTGCTGCTAGTCGCAATAGTTGTGGCTGCATTATTTTTTTTATCTTTCTTTCTTGAAGAAAAATTTCATCATTATGTAAGAAGTATTGAGCTGTTACCCAGTTTATGGCATGTCATCTTTCTAATACAACTTTATCGGAATTTTTTCACCTTTCTGCAGCATCTTGAATGTTTATTTTTTCCCATCGCTTATTCGCAGATGTGCTTGGTTTTGTTGCTGGCATTTTAGTTTGTCTGATATGAAAATTGTGAGAAAATTTTTATATTTAACCTTAAAAGATGATCAATAATAAAGTTGAGAATTCGCTGCAAAAAAATGGCAGCAATAATTGGTTTTGCTAAACGTTTGAAACGAATATTAATTTAACTTTTTAAAACAAAATTTTTTACAAAATTAGCAGGTTTTATACAGTTTTAAATAAAAAAACCTGATAAATTAATTCTTGAAATATATTACAATGTTTCGAATTACATTTCGAATTTTCGAACTAATGATCAAAACTTAGCAGTGTTAACTACACATACTACTTTATTTCATATTTCCCTTATTAATGTCGAAATTTTATTGCTGTTTATTTAATAGTATTTTCGATTTAATGTAAATATATAAAAAAAACCTTTTACAAACTTAATAAAACAAACAAAAATATTCCATCTTGATATTATGATGTTTCGAATGAAATTTGGAATTTTCGAACTTAAGCATTTAATATCACAAAACTGAGAGACCTTATGTTTTAATATAGAAAACTCAGTAATTTTACCTCGAAATATTACTTTAATTTTTCAATTAAACTTTCGAAATTTTTTTATTGTTTATATTACCGCATTTTCGAAATTAGAAATAATGTTTAATAAAACGTCAAACCAAAAAGGAGAAATAATTATTACATTTTGAAAAATATTAAAAAGTTCGAATTAAACTTCGAATTTTTGAACTAAAGCATTTTAAAACAAAAGCAAAGAGACTTTAAATTTCAATATTGTTTATATATTAGTATTTTCGCTGATTCTTCTACATAATGAAGGTGAACGCTCTAATACTACATTAGGATTAGTATCTGCTGTTGGTATAGTTTAGTGACCAGTGCCTTATACCTGCATCACAAAAAAAACTAGAATTTTCCCCACAACAACTGATACAAAGGACACTAACGAACATCAGAAAAACGTGTGGTGTTGTTTTTTTAATGACTGTCGGACACCGGGCTCGAACTCAGTTCCTTCGATTTTGTGGCCAACATGCTAAATATTGCAGCCAACGCAAAAAAAATATAAATTTTTTTAAGTTCGAATTTTCGAAGTGAAAAAAATTATTTAATTTGTCTTGTCTGCTTTAGAAATTTACATTAATTGATACAAATATTTCATTCCTTAAGAATTGAAAATATTGAAGTTGAACCTGGTTAAGAAATTATTTCTTAGAAAAAATTCTTTAAAAAATACATGCTCGCAAAATACTTTGAATATTAATTTTTACACAAGTTCGAATATTCGAACCTGTGGGCATACTTCATAAGGCAAACTAAAAACTGTTAAGTACTTTTTCTTAAAGCTCAGGAAGAGCTTAATTTTGGGATGCAGGTATAACTTTGTTAATAAATTAATTAAAAATTCTCAAAAATATTAAAAGAAATTAAATTCAAACATTCGGGTTAACCCTCGTTCTATTATATTTATCTTTGCTGTATTGAAATCAACAAAATCTAAATTTCAAATTATTTATTATTTAAATACAAAAATTTGTTGTATCTCTTTAATCACATTTATATCTCTCTGAAAATCTTGACTATATTGTTTAGAAAATAAAAGTCTTCGCATTTGTTTATACATGTGTGCGTTTTAATTTTACTTCGAATGGCTTTTGTTTTGATGCAGGTTCCTTTTGTATCTACTTATGCCTTCTTTAAAATTCTCCTAATTTCTTTTGCGCCATTTCAATCATTTATTCTTTTCAATCGACATATCACGCTGTTAACGAGAAGCAAAAAATACTTAAAGACGAACTCTAAGTTCCTTTCACGTTTTCTTCTTCTTCTTTGTATTCCCCTTTGCCCAATAGTAATTTTATATGTACATCCAATAGCTTCTTCATATCATTGTTAATTTTCAATATACCATATATCTATAAATAACACAGGATTCTTTATAAGTGTGTGTGTGTGTGTATGTGTTTGTGCCTGTCTGCTTGGATGAAATTCTCTAACGAGTGCAAATTTAAAGTTTTGAAATGCTGACGCGTGATGAAGTGAGTAAGTGTGTGCTGATATACGCATACACACATGCATTTATGTACGTCATGTACACATGTACAACAACTTATCTTACTTAAAGTTTTGTATGACGAAGATTGGTAGTAGTGGTAATGTCAAGTCTTTTTGCGGGTGTGCTTAACAGGAAAATTGATGAAATTGATGTCGTGTCATGTCGAATGTCAAATGAGCTGCTGCCGTTTGCTTCAATGCTTAGAGTAAAATAAACTTTAAGAAAAAATAAAAAAAGCATAAATTACAAATATACAAAAGCTATAAAAGCGACTCAACATGATATACTAAGCCAAAAAAATATATATGTATTTCATTAAAGAAAAGAAAAATTCCAGAGGTCAGGCTCTAATAAGTTTTAAGTGATAAACTTAAATCAGTTATCTCGATCTCGATCAACATGGTGTATAATATAATTTACACGTAAAAATTATAAAAATGTTGCTCCCATGAGATAGAGCACGAGGGTAGCTTTCAATTTTACTTATAGTCTCTACGTAATGCATTAAACACATTCAGCACAGCAGACTACACCCAACACACGACTTCAAACGTCGCTAGCTGCACTTTTCGTCTTGTAGCCAGCTACTTAATACTTTTAAGGGCAGCAGTAACATCATAAGCATCTGATGTTCAAGTATAAAGTCAGAAATTTTTGTAAAAGAAAAACAAATATGGTTTTGTTATCATTTTGTTTACAGTAAAAAAGTTTTAAGCATTAAACACATTCACTACAGCAGGCTACACAAACACTCGACTTCAAACGCCGCTGACAGCATTTGTCGTCTTAATTCTTTTAAAGACAGCAGCAACATCATCAGTTTCTGGTATTCAAATATAAATACATATTTCATTGCTGCCAACTTCAAATATTTTGCATTTATAAAAATAAGTTTACCATTTTTTAGGGTTTCGTGCACCAAAGGTGAAAAGGAAAAATATTGTTTTCGCTACCCTGTCCGTCTGTCCGTCACAGGCTATTTTCTCGAGAACCATGAAACCTACTGACCTTAAATTTGGAGAGAGTATGACGAATTTAGACCGCTCCAACAAAAAATACATGAGGGTTAAAAATTAAAGGGTGTTCCAAAACGAGCAACGAAAAATGTTAGAATCTCATGTAATATACATACAATTATACGTATATGCACTTGAAATTTGTAAAGTTAGTGTATTTTTATGCAGACTAGATTAATTAACAATAAAATTTAATAATTTAAATTAAAGGATGTTCTATCAATTAATGTAATGTTTTGACTATGTAATTTTGACAATTTGCTGTATCTTGGAAACCGTAAGACAAACTCTTGAAATTTTCACAAGCGGTATAACTAAAAACACCCAAATTATAAAATCGCCTAACTGAAAAAAATCGCCGAAAACTGAAAAAATCGCCAAAACGAAAAAATATCACCACATAAAAAAATTTATAAGACTATAATAAATCGCCAAAAACCGAAAAAATCGCCAATGTGAAAAAAATCGGCAAAATGGAAAAAAATTGCCAAAATGAAAAAATCGACAAAGTGAAAAAATCGCCAAACTGAAAAAAACCGAAAAAGTCGTCAATACGAAAAAAAAAATCGCCAAACTAAAAAAAAACCGAAAAATAGCGCCAAAACACAAAAAGGCGCCAAGACTTAAAAAAAATTGTTAAAACCGAGAAATGCGAAAAAACGCCAAAGCTAAGACAAACGCTCAAAACAGAAAAATCCCAAAAACGAAAAAAATGCCAAAACTATTTATTATATAGCCTGAATTTCGTATTGTGTTATATATGTAGTGTCCATATGGAACTCTTCGTAAGCAAGTCAAAGTAGCACTTTACTGAATTTTTTTAAATTAATTTAATCCATTTATTTCATTCAATCAATTTCAAAATATTCTTTCTGTTATATAATATCATAATGAAGCCAATTGGGTCCCCGAGTGGTGGTTCAGTATAGCACAACCCTTCCTAATCTATATAATATAAAATAATTGTAACATTCAACCATTTTTATTATACTAACAAAACCATATACGCTTATTGTCGCCAAAAAAAAAATAGAAATTAGTTTAATAGGACTACAGTGAAAAAATTAACATTGACAACAACCTGATAACCTGTATGCCTTACTGTCGTCAAAATATAAACATGTGTCTAATTCATCCTTGATATTTTGAAATCGGTGTGTGAATGTTTTTAAAGCTTAAATTAGACGTACCATAGTCATATCCATTGACTACAAAACCGAATTTTCTCCGTTCGAGCCCACAACGCATTTTTTCTGATTTGTCCTTTTGTATCGGTTGTTGTGGGAAAAGTTCTAGTGGTGCAGGCATAAGGTACTGGTCACTAAAACTACAACTGCACCGGCTTCAGCGGATGCTAATCCTAATGTTAAATCAGAGCGCCCTGCTTCTTCGGTATTATGTAGCAGTATCATCGGCAAAGTAAAATAATCAATAAAATGGCTACTAAGACATAGCTTCGAAAATTAATACAGCTGATTTGACACCAGAGGTGCTGCAGCACTGCATTATTTAAAAAAAGGCGTGCAAAAAAGCACAGCTGTAAAAGAATGAAGCTTTCCTAATTAACTTCCTTCAACACCTGTCCTCTCTATCACCATCCTTTCTCTTTCACCCTCTCTCACTCTTCTCTTCAACTCACAGGTAGCACAAAGGGATCATTGTATGGGACCCATTTGAATTGAGCTCCAAATATCACCCTTCTTTACCAGCAGTCTGCTTACCTAACATAACTTAACTTAACCTAACCTAACCTAACAAAACCTAACCTAACCTTGGTTTGAAATCTAAAAAGAATATTTTGTGGTTATACTATAGTGAGCAAATATATGACAAATTAAGTAAACGTAATTTAATAAATTAATTAAATTAATTAAAAGCAGCCCTCTGCATTACAATAAAAAAAATTTAGAGAAATTCTTCAATATTTCAAAAATCTAATTTTCAAATTAATTTTCAAGCACACCTCATAGTTTTAAATCTCTATAACTACATTAGTATGCATTCATGTAATTCAAAAGCACACTTCCAATATCTGTTTATAATTTTATTTTTGTAGTTGTTAATATTTTCTCGTCCCCTTTTTCAAATACTTATGCTCTCTACTAAATACTTAACACGTCATGTACAATGATACCGACAACAGTTTTGAAGCAAAATCATCATTTTATATGTCAAATTTATTAATACGCTGTGATCGATTGCCTTCACTGTCAAACCGAGTAAAAATGTAAGAGAAAAAAAACTGAAAAACTGCTTCGAAGTGTGAGAACTTACACTTACACACACACACACACAAGGGAATGGAATGCACAAGTGTGTGTTTAAATTTTTAGCTGCAGGTATGTTAAGCATCGATACTTAAAGATTTTTTTATGTGTTTTAGAAAGAAAAGAAACAAGCATAATAAATACTGGGATTAATTTATTCAGCTTAAAAGCAATTCATATGGTGGAATATTTTTAATGAAGTTAACCAATAAAATTCAATCGCCAAGAGCTGAATAAGTGGATAAGGTTTATATGTATTTAAAAATATCACACAAAAATAAAAGAAAGTTAAGTAAAATTTATTTGTAATTTAAAAAAAAAATATTCAAAAATAGAGCGCTGAATATTTTTATATGAGAGTTGTTCCCAGTTAATAACATCAAAGTTTTCTTGGAGCCATTCTTCATTTTTGTCTTTAAATTTCATTTCGGCTCTCAGAAATAAAAATTTCAGAAATTTTAATTCACGAATTTTAAGCACATGAATATTTATGGGTAACACTTTCTATTCTTTTTCCACCCTCTTGTTAACAAAGGCAAACTCGCGTAAAGAAAAATATTTCCATCTGAAAGCTAGAACTTAGTAAAATTTACTAGGCAAGTTAATTAAAGCCTTTGACTTAACTTTAACAAGAACAATTTCTTATATAAATACTAAATTTTGTTATTTCGAAAATATGCTGGAATCTCTGGAGCATTGACCCAGTTTTCATTCAACCAAAACCATATAATTTGCAAAACATATGATTACAAATAATTTCTACAGTAATTCTTATTTTACTTTTAAAACAACCTTTCCCCTTAATCCATCAATAGTAAAGAGGTTTACATGAAACTTTGAAGCAACACATCAACAACTCAAAAACATCTAAAAAGTTGTTAGAAGAAAAATAATAATTCTTAATCTCTAAAATACATCACAAAACAAGAAACTTTAGCAATTCTTTTTTAAGTTAAAATATAAAAATATTTTATAGATGTTTTTTTTTCTTTTTCTCCAATTAAATGATTTTGGTGAAAACATCTTGTTTTAAAACTATCGACCATAAATGATGAATCATGACAACTTGATTTGATGAGATTTGAAGTAATTTGGTTTGTGAGTGTGTTAAGCTTATTCTGGCTTAAATACTTATAAAACTGGAATTAATTAAAAGCTTAAAATAAGAGATGAATGACAGAAATAGAAATAATATAACGGCACTTGAAAGTGGTTTGTTTTAAGAAGCTTAAAATCATTCTCTTTTTTAGCAAGAAAGTGAAAACTATGGTTGTTTATTATATTAGTTTTTACAAATTTTGTGGTTTATATTAATATATGAAATGGGAAATTGTTTTTAATCTCTATTCAATTATGTATGATTGAATAAATATTTTATTGTATATATTCTCTTAGCTTTTTAAGCCATTATTTATGAACGTGTAAACTCGGTCATGCTAATTTAATGTTAATGAAGATTTATATAACATTCATTTGGACACACCTTCCTATTCGCATATTAAAGAAGACAATTTAATCCGATTTGCCTTTCTATTAGATATAAACTTTTATATATAGCTTATTAAAGCTTCTTAAGCTTATTAAGCTTCTTCGTTTTTCTCCAAAATTTTGCTATTAAGTAAATAATTTATCTTATTTAATCTGAATTTTTCTGTTTTGAAACTCAAACATAATATCTAGAAAATATTTTCCATTGCGATGTTTACACATAAATTTTGCGCTTTTGTTGAAACATGAAGCTTTTTGTTTTTAATTTGTTCTTACTATAGTTCTTAGACTGAATTTACATTAGAAACATTTTTTCTGAAAAAAGTCGAATGAGAGCTTTTTTATTTATTAAAAGTGCGCTTGGAAAAACTCAGCATTTGAAAGAAGTTGCCGAAAACACTACAAAGATTCATATTGCGCAATTTTTTCTATGTATTTTCTTCTCTTTTCAAAAGCTTTTTCTGCAAGTTAATATTTTCTAAAAACCTCTCTGCATGCACACTTTAAAATAAATTATTATTTTCCTAAAAAAATTACACTTTTTCAATAAAAAAAATATTTTTTCAGAAAAAAAAATTTCCGAAAATATTTGAAAATTTAAAAAAAATTGTACTTTTCCGAAACAAATTGCAGCTTTCTTCAAAGAAAAATTCTAATTTTTTCCAAACAGATGATTTCTTAATTTTTTTTTTTAAAATACGAGTTTTAAAAAAAGGAAAATTTAAAAATTCAGCTTTTGAAAAATTTGCATAATTGTAAAAATTTTTCTTAAACATTTTTTAAATTTTTAAAGAAAGTTAAAAGTTAGTTAAGAATAAATTTTTTTTTGGGAAAAAAATCTATCAGGCATAATTTTTTTGGAGTTGCAAATTTTCTATAAAATTTATAATTTGTGAAAGATAATTTTTTTTTAATTTATTTTAATATTTTATTTTCATTTAACGCGTGTTAAAACGATGTAGTTTAACAAATATATTTTTTTAATTGTAAGATTATCTCAAATATGCATAATCTAAAAAAAATATTCAGAAAAAACTTTCTGTTTTTAAAAAAATTTCATATTCAAAAATTGCAATTTTTCTACAACAAAAATATTTATAAAAAAGTAAACTTTTGCATGAAAAAAATTTTAAGTCGCAAACTTTCCCTAGAAATCAAAAATTTTTAAAAATAAATTAATATTAAAAAAAAATATCCTTCCAAAAAAATTTTATATTCCAAAAAATGTCAATTCTGCTTAATATTTTTAATGCGTGTCAAAAATAATACATGATAAATATATATATATTTTTTTTAATGTTAAGATTATCTCTAGTATGAATAATTTTTCCCAATACATTTCCAAAAAAACAGAACATTAAAAATTTTTTTTTTAATTTTTCTAAAACAAAGATATTTATAAACACGTAAACTTTTGCATAAAAAAATTTTTATTTTGCAAACCGTCTTAAAAAACGCAAAAGATTTTTTTAATACATAACATTAAAAAAATATTATATTTTTTTAAAAATAAATTCGTATTCCAAAAAATGCCAATTCTTTTATATATTTTATTTATATTTAACGCGTGTCAAAAAGAATATGTGCTAAACAAATATTTTTTTTTTTAATTTTAAGATTATCTAAAAAAACATACAGAACAAATTTTTTTTAAATTGCAATTCTTCTAAGATATTTTTATATAAAAAAAAATTAGTTTCAAGCTTTTGTATAAAAAAATTTTTATGTTGCAAATTTTCTAAAAAAAACCCAAAGTTGTATAAATAAATTGAATTTTTCAAAAAAAGTTTTTTTTAAATAATATTCCAAAAAATGTCAATTCTTTTAAAACAAAAATATTCTTAAAAATAATACTTTGAGCACAAACTTGAATTATTTTTAAGTTGCAAGTTTTCTGTAAAAAGAGCTATTGTCAAAATTGAAAAAAAATGTTCTAAAACCTGTCCCATGGTGTCACCAGATGTCTTTATATAAAAATTTGTTTAGTTCTGATTTAAGAAAGTATTTTTTCTACAATCTTGTTAAATAAAGTGGCCAGTTCTTAAATTTAAAATTTTTGAAATAATAAATTATATAAATTCTCTTGCAGAAAATTCAAGTTTTCCACACGTTGAAATTTAAAAAAAAATAATCTTTCTAAATGAAATTAAATGGATATTTTTTCTACAAAAAGCACTTTGTTGCTTAATTTTGAGGAAAGTGTAACAATTTTTAAAATTAACAGGTATTGTGCATCATTAGCAAAGAACAAACAACAATGGCAACACTGCTGTAAATTGGGGATATTATATGTGAGCTTTCATTAAAAAAAAGCTTTCAGCAAATTGTAATACCATGAATCAAATCAATTCACATATTCCAATTGCAGTGAAAAATATGTACACTCGTATAAAAGAGAAATTGTAATTGCTGATCTCATACACAGTGGGCCCAACACAAGAATGATAATGAAATGTGTAAAAATTCGTATTGCTTTTCTATACAAATTTTTTGTTTTCAAATACTTACCAAATTATTTCTTTTGAATTAATCAAGTTATAGTTTTCTGAAATCAACAAAAATAGAAAGATATAATTCATTAACTATGTGACGTTCATGATATTAAAATTTATATTAAATTATTAAAAAAATTATAATAATAATAATAACAATTACAAATAACTTTCATATGTTGCTGAAAAGGGAATTCCTTCCTCCGTTTTAAAACAAAAGAAACCGCCAAACAATTTCCCTTAACTGTTGTGTTGTGGTCACGTTTTTCAACGTTCCGTTTTTTTTGTGTGTTTTATTTCGTTATTATTTTTCTTTTTTGCTTGTACATTTATTACATTTTAATGTTTATAATTTTCTATGCCAAATTACCATTCTCATGCTTAACTCCAAAATGAGCCCTCTGCATACAATACTCGTATAAAAGGCAGCAAACAAGAGAAAAAAGAATAAACGTCTGACTATAAAACGCAGTCTGGAAAACCGCATGTTGCCATGAAAAAGTTATAAAAAAATAAATATATAAACTGAAACTTGACAGTAATAAAAAACATGCCTGATGACAATTTAAATTGTATCTACGAAGTTGGCAAACTCTTCCACCATTTACAGTTTAAGTGTTAGAATGAAATTATATATATGTATATACATAAAAAAATTATGTGTATTAAACAATTGATTGCATTTAATAAAATGAAAACTGGAGCATTAAATATGTGTCATTATGCAGCAAATAAATACAAATATTTTTTTTTAATTTTTTTGCATATTTTGCATGAAAAGTGCTGGGGAAAATGTTAATGCATTATTAAGCTTGGCATACTTATGAACTTATCTCCAGTAACATTACAATTTGTGTTTAACAAATACTTTAATGTAGTTCAATATTTAATGTGCACAAATAACGATGGAAATAATATACATATTTATTATTGATCCTTATTTTTTTTTTTTAATAAATTTTTATGCAAAGGTAATTCCCTTATTTTAATGATTTTAACAACAGAATTAAGTGCTTATGGGCCAATTGGAAATTTAAAACAATATTTAGTAAAATTTAAAGGAATTTGTTTTTTTTAATTTGAAAAAAATATCCTTTACTTCTAGGCGATTGCTTTAATATTTTCCTTTTGTTTACCTTTTTATTAATTGTATGAATGAAGTCAGTAAAAAACTTTTTTTCTTCAAATTTTTCCAAATTTTAAACTGATCACACCTGCCACATATAGAGGTCACACCCGTCACAGGTATCTGTTGGCCATTCTGAGCAGAATTTGTACTCTCAGTGTCTTATTAAAAATTTTATGTTGTTGCATTATTACAAAAATATGAGTATTATGGTCACACCCATCACAAAAAGAAGCCACACCCGTTATAAAGCGAGGTCACACCCGTCACAGGCATATATTGGCCATTCTGAGCAGAAATCGTGTTTCTTCAGTGTCTTATTATAAATTTTGTTTTGTTATACTACTACAAATATATGACAATTATGGTCACACCCGTCACTATAGAAATACTCGTCTGCATCTCACAAAAAGAAATTTCACGCCACAATTATTCCTGTAATTAAGTTTAATTTTCAAGTTTCTAACACATTTATCTAAAGCTAATTTCTCCACCATTCTCTGAACCATAATTTTGTTTTATATAATTTTCGTGTCTTGCGACTCAATTTCCATTTGGGACTACCAGCGCAATAGCATCAAATCGCTCATAGCTTTAAATGCATGAATATTGAAATAATATTCGTTTATCCTCTTTTAAGGTCTTATTAAGTTGTTTGTTCGCAAGCACTTAAATTATATTTATTTGTTCTATGAAAAGAATATAAATAACATTTATTTTTTTATATTTATGATCTGTATCTACAGCCATGGCTGGCATAAATGCCTGCAGTATTTGCAAATTTATGGACAATTATTTTTTATACAAGCAGAAGTTCTAATGCACAATGGGAGGCTGTCAATAGAAAAACGTAACTGTTTATGAGCAAGCAACAAAAATATATGCAAAATTAAAATTATCACATGTAGTTAATTTGGCTTACAAAGCGATAAGAACCTTAGCCTGATCATTAATTATTCTCTTAAGCCGGTCAGATTTATCACATTAAATCACATCAAACTCCAAAATGATTTGGACATTTATAAATATACTTATCAGCCTGACGGCTATAACTAAAATGTCCTCATTGATAAGAGAGACTATAAAAGTCTTTCAGCGAGTTTTAAATGATCGTCCAAGCTTCAAATCAATTAATACACTTTTGCCCAAAGCATTAGAGATTATTATTTTCTTTAAAATCTATATTGTTGTTTTAAATAGCTTATAAAATTCTTTTTGGAATATCATATTTTGAAATTTTTTTTGAAAGAAGAACATTTTGAAAAGAAGAACTTTTTGGCGTGGTGGCACAGAAAAATTTCGGCATTTCTCTCAGCTAAAGTATATAGTTTAGTTTTTATTGTCTTCTTTAGAAAATCATATTAATTATAAAAATATTTCATTATATAAGAATCGAAAATACTGAAGCTGATCATTCCTGATTAAAATAGAAGCTCTTTCTGAAGAAGTGCATTTTGAAAAAAGTACCTTCTGGAAAAAGTACATTTTGGAAAAATTAAATTTTGGAAAAGTACTTTTTGGAACAAGTACCTTTTGGAATAGGTGCTATTTATATAAAGCACCTTTTGGAAAATAATCTTTTAGAAAAACTACGTTCTGGAAAAAGTATTTTTAGAAAAATTACATTTTAGAAAGAGTAGCTTTTCAAAATATACATTTCGAAAAATTACCTTTTTAAATAACTACCTCGAAAAAAAAATAATCTTTTGGAAAATTACTTATGAAAAAAGAAACTTTTAAAATATCACCTTTGTTTGAAAAAAGTTGCTGCTAGAAAAAGTATCTTATAAATAAAGTAGCTATTAAAAATGTACCTTTTAAAACAAATACCTTTTCTGAATTATATTTTGAAATAAATAGCTCCTTTTGAAAAAGAAAATACCTTTTGAAACAAGTACCTTCTCAAAAAAAAGTACCTTAAGCAAAAGTACCTTTTGAAAAATATTGCTTTTGGATAAAATGACTGTTAAAAATTTACCTTTTGAAATAAGTACCTTTTGAAAAAAGTATCTATCGAAAAACTACGTTTTGAGAAAATTACCTTTTAAGAAATTACCCTTGAAAAACTATCTTGTGTAAAAGTACTTTTTTTAAAAAGTATCTTTTGAAAAACTATCTTTTGTAAAAATAATTTTTTTTAAAAAGTACCTTTTAAAAAACCACATTCTTAAAAAAAACTTTTTTAAAAGAATATTTTTTGAAAAATTTACATTCTGAAAAAGGTACCTTTGGAAAAAGTACTTCTTGAAAAAGTACCTTTTGAAAAAAGTACAATTTGAAAAGAGCACCTTTTGAAATAATAACTTTTTGAAAAAGTACCTTTTGAAAAAAGTACCTTTAAAAAAAGCCCCTTTTGAAAAAAACACTTTTAAAAAAACGTATTTTTTAAAAAGAAATTTACATCTTAAAAGAGTAACTGCAGAAAAAGGTACTATAGGTACTTCAAAAAAATTGCCTTTAGATAACTAATTTTTTTTAAAGTAATTTAAAAATAGTATTTTTTCAAAAAAAGTACCGCTTCAATAAAATTTCTTTGGAACAAAACTACCTTTTACAAAAATTTCTTTTAAACAAGTACCAATTGAAAAAATTCCTTCTGAAAGCAGCGAAATATATAAGAAATTATTTGAAAATTTATAAAAATTTAGCTAAAATACTCGTAATATTACAACATAGCAAAAAACCTCCCTCACCACCCCACTGTGCAGTTTCCTGCCAATTTCTATATGTCAGATAACTATGTTAACACAAAAACAAGTTGATGAAATTAAGTATGTGTATTGCAAGCCCTAGGTTATTGTGCCCGAAATTATTGCATCAATATATGAGTTGAAATTAAGTTTTGAAAGTTTACAAAATTTACCTGCAGCCATAAGGAAAATTAATAAGAGAATAAACTCTGCTCATTATTGCTTTTCATTTTGTGAAGTAAATGAACAAGTTTTTACATCAATTGATTACGAGCATTGATATTTCTAGCAATAGCATTCGCTTATGTCTTTTAAATATTAAATAATACACTACTGATGTGCACTAATATTTTGTGTGTTCTACTAGAATAATTAAAGGGTTGTGCACAAAATAAACGTAAGATTAATATATTTTTTTTTTAATTATGTCGTATCAAGCGAGATTTATATATGTATACATTTTCACAACAGGGAATTTACTTTTCAAATAAAAACTTAAAAACAGGACACAAATCATACTAATTAAATTTACAAAAGTATTTTCTTATAGAATATATATTTTTAGAGGACAAATCGATCGAAAATTTTATTTATTTTAATTGTATAATTTTAATGGAAGTATTTTGATGTGAGAATTTCGTAGTTTTGCTCCTGAACTCTCGGCTTTTTTACACATAAAACTTAGTTTTTAAGAAAAAGGATATACGAATGGCACGCATGTCCTTGCACCTATTGTAGTAAAATTTTAAGGAAAGATTAATTGCATGGTTTGCGAAATAGTAAGGACATTTCCTGCAATGTTTCAGCAATATTTTGAAGCAACATTTGAATAAAAATGTTTAATTTATTTGTACAAAAAAGTATATATAGGACGTAAGCGTGTTCGAGCAAGAATTGCAAAAAAAATTATATGACAATTTTACTGTTTGACTTTAAAAATCATTATTAATTTATTTTGATTAAAATTGTAGCTGAAGCTTAAATTTAAGGTCATATATGATTCAAAGGATATATGGGAGGTATGCAAATAATTACTCTGATGGCAATGAAATTTTATAGCATATAATCCGAGAACTTATAACTAGTTCTCAGTGAATTTTCAACATAATTAAACATAAAACATATTTTTTAAGAAAAAGGATCTGTGAGCGGCAGATATGTCCTTGCACCTATTGTAGCAAAATTTAAAAGGGAGCTTAACTGTATGATTCCTGATGTTGTAAGTGCATTTCCTGCAATATTTTAGCAATATTTTAAAGCAAAATTTAATATTTAATAAAAAGGATATATGAGAGTTGCACATATTCTTAAGCCGATAGAAATAAAATTTCCTAGAAAGCTTCACTATATAATTTAAGAAGCAGCTATCGACTTTTGCTGTATAAAAAATAAATGTTAATGAATGAAACTTAATTTTTTAAATAAAGGATATATGGGAGGCGGGCACTTACTTGCATCATTTACAATAAAATTTATAGAAGAGCTTGAGTGCATAATGCCAGTAATAGCTAAAAGTTGTTTATTGATATAAATAGAAATTAAAGGAAAAATTTAATTTTTTTATGGTGAAGGATACATTAGAAATATTAATGTCCTTAAGCCGAATTAATAAAAAATATTTCATATCCGTTAGTTTTATGATTTAAGATTCAATTATTCATTTCCGCCACAATTTAGACATAATTTAAGCTAAGCTCTAAATTTTAAAATAAAGGATATATGAGCGATATGTATGTTCCCGAACCGATTCGAATGAAACTTATAGGATATCATGGCGTTGTTGTTTTATAAGTTATTGCAAACTTCTTTTTGCACTCTGGTCACTATTACATCTGAAAATGATTTTTGTATGTTAAGGATATATGGAAGGCAGTTATGTTAGTTGCATCGATTTTAATTTAAAAAAATTTTATGTTTTCTCTTACTACGCTATCACGCTTTATTTTGCAAAATTTTATCTGTCTACGATCAATTGTAAAATTTTTTTGGATCTTAGAGCAATCGAACTAATCGATTTTCTTCAGCTTACACCAATACTTGCACGGACCCATCCGATGTTATTACTGAAGGGTCAGTATAGTCAGCATCTGCGAGCAATTCCAACACTTTCCATTGCTTTCCTTTTTGTTGTTGGAATAATTCACAAACTTTAAATTTTTTAAATTTTTATTATTCTGCTCATATTTGATGAACTTTTGAATAAATATAATTTGTATTTCACTGAAATTTAGCTATAAGCTGTAAGCTCTCAGTGCTTTGGACAAATTACACATTTCCATAGCACTCGCAGCTTAAACAATCTTACCAAGTTTAAGCTTTCGAAATTTCCAAAACAAAACGTGATTTTGAAAATACACGAAACAAAATACACAAAACTAAATTCTCAAAGAGATTCTCGTTTGATCCCTCATTAAGTGCTTTGGAGATCTGCGGTAATTAAAAGTCCATATATATTTTAAAATCTACAAATCCCAATCTTTTCCTTTTTACACAACCAACTTTTTACACATAATATTTTAAAAACTGATAAAAAAAAATAAATAAAATTCGTAGTCGTATCTCATAAATGTTGTTATATTCCCTCATTCAATCAATATCATCAACGAAATATGGTTTTCTACAAAACTGCTTGCTACAATGAACAACAAAATGCTGCAGCAATGAGTTACAAAATAAACCAAAAAAACAACAACAATATTTATCTACTATAGCGTATGAAAAAAATAAATAAGAAAAAACAAATAAATGATTCCATAGTCAACGAGTGAGTCTTCTACCAATTGCTACAGCAACATTGTCAGTTGGTTTAATAGAACAGAACAAAATTGTTTAAAATGGTTGAAAACTATAAGAAAACAAAAAAAAAGAATAAGTGAAACATACAAAAAACCACGAGGGAAAACTAAGAAGCATCAGAGGAAAACAACAACAAAAAACCACAGATAGATAGAGATACGAGTGAAAAAAAAAATATAAAATTATAACTAATGTGGAAAATTGTGTTTTCTGCAAATAATCATGCATGTTGCAAGCTTATGCACAAACAGGCAAAAGTTATATTATTTTCTTTTTCTTTTTTTTTTGTGTTGCATGTATGTATGTCGTTCGTTCATGCATTTATTCATCCATTTGTGTGTTCTTTCGCTCATTTTAAGCAGATAAAATTTTTTTTTATAAAATTATTTCCCTTTTTCTGCTAAAAAAAAATACATAAAAATATATAAAAATAACGAGAAAATGTAAAATGAAATGAATTGCATTTAAAGTTAATTTCATTAACAAAGTTTTAGTGAATTTCAAATATTTAATGATTTATGTCTTTTTGTGCAGAAGATGAAAAAAAACCTGCTGTATGTGTTTGATTTAATTGAGGGATTTGATATTTTAATTTGTTTGAAAATAAAGTTGTTTTCTTTATGTTTTTTTCGCTCTTAATTGAATGCAAACGAATGTAGGGTTTGTAAGAGCAGATAAAAGGATGTGATATTTCAGGGGAAAAGAATTATTTTGTACATTTAAATGCGCTTAAAATTTATATAACTTTAAACAAATTTTACAAAGTTATAAATTGAAGTGATTTTCAAAAAAAAAATATTCAGTGAAGTGCGACGTTGACCCGCACAGGAAGGGTTCCGTACGGACACTAGATACGTAATTCAATACGAACTTTAACCTATATGTATACAATATAGTTTTGAAATTTTTTTTGTTTTTGGCGTTTTTTTTTTTGGTTTTAAAGATTTTTTTAAGTTTTTTCGATTTCTTTTGCACTTTTTTTCTCGTTTTCTTCATTTTGGCGATTTTTTTATTTTGGCGATTTTTTTAGTTCTAGCGATTTTTTTTTGTTCTGGCGAATTTTCGGTTTTTGACGTTTTTTTATTTTGGAATTTTTTTAGTTTTAACACTATTTTTCTCGTTTTAATGACTTTTTCTTGACGTTTTTTTTTGTTTGGAAACTTTTTTCTCGTTTTGACGATTTTTTTCGGTTTTTGGCGTTTTTTCGTTTTGGCGGTTTTTTCAATTTCGAGGATTTTTTTTTCAAAATGTGTGGTTGAAGTCTACTGATGATTTGTTACAGCAACAATGAAATGCGTATATAGACCAAGCTGAACCACCAGCAAATAAATTTCAAATTAATATATAATTATGACAATATGTCGAATAATAAATTTCTTAAGATATTGGGATTTTTTAGTTTTACCGTTTTTGAAACATTCAAGAGTTTGCCTCTTACGGTTTCCAAGATACAGCAATTTGTCAAAACTACATAGTCAAAATTACATTAACTGATATAACACCCTTTAATTTTAATTTTTTAAATTTTAGTGTTAATTGTTGTAGTCTGTATAAAAATACACTTATTTTACAAATTTTATTTAATTTTTTAATATCATGTATTTCTTGTTGTAGCGGCTAAGGTTCTTCATAGTCTGTCCAAATTTCAGGTCCACAGCTCTTACGGTTCCTGAGAAAATACCCTGTGACGGACAGACGGATAGACGGCCACACGGACAGACGGACATCGTAGCGAAAGAAATAGGGTTCCTTTTCACCTTTCACTTCGATCTATTTGAAATTCTATAAGCTCAATAACATGATTACGACTTGACTATGACTCGACTACGACTTGACTATGACTTGACTTTGTACAATTACAGCTTACATCTTTGTGTAGATAAATGAGATTCTTTATTAAAACTACATATTTTATTTCAAATAATTTTTACTAATAATATTAGTTTTAATTTTTCTTCTTTTTATTGCTACATTCAGTAAATATTAATTGTAGTTTTTTAATAACTTTTCAAACAAAACTTATTTGTTTGCAAATTAAATTTTTTTCCAACAAAGTTTTTCCTCGTGATATGTGTGTGTAAATATAATTGAATGATAATAAAGACTCAGTTTATAATGTGTGTTTGTTTCTATGTAATGAAAAGTTTTTATTTAATAGCTGTGTTTAATATTTTCATTTTGTTTTAAATTATATTTTTAATTGTACTAGATATGTATGTATGTAAAAGAAATTAGTATAAACATATATTAAACATATACATACATATGTATGTACAGTATGTCAAATAATTGTTTTTACATAGTTAAAATCGTTGTAAATTTTTACTATTATCGTAAATATTTTTCCCCTTTTTGCATTATGAAATTTTTTTGTAGTTGATTCCATTTTATATACATTTAAGTGCACAAATAGTCGAAAGTTATAAGCAAAATTAAGATTGAGAGCATAAAAATTACATGAAAACCAAAAAAACTCAAAAATTTCTTTGTCAAGAAAATGTTTTTACATCCTTGTATTATATAGTAAGCAAATAGGAAAGATTTTAAGGTGTACAAAAATGAATATTGTTTTTGGCCGTCAGTGGCATCAAATAGGCCTCTAAGACGACTTCTCATAAAAAAAATATTTTTTTCCAAATATACAGCTGAACTTTCTCACTTTCCCCTCGTATTACTGTTCTGAACTCCATTTAGTTCTTGAAATATCATTTGGAAACACTATTTTTCAGTTAAACCCATAAATTTTGAATAGGATATAGATCTGGACCTTGAGATGGAGTATCCACAACTTTACCGCAATTGAAAAGACACCATGTTCTTACCCAAATTGCCTCATGTTTGAGGTCAATACATTAATAAAAATCTAAAACGTTCATATATATCAGCAATAAAGCCAACCTAACTCGCGCTGTCAACTAAAAACCATTTCAACGTATTGAAGTACCGCTCAGTAACACTCTCCCATGAGACAAAGACAACTGCTAAACAGATACATAAATAAATAGATTGTACTTCAAGAACTGCTCGCAAATCCCCGCCTCTTAGAGTGCAGCACAAAGAACAACAATTGCCTTTTGCGATAACGCATACTTCCAAGCTTGATGGCTACTACGATAATGTGATTTGCTGCGACGAAACCATACTTCTGCTTTATTAGAATTACAGATCTAACAAAGTATGGATGAAAAAATTTTTTAAAATATTGCGAAGTGAAACCATTAACCCAACTGTAAAATTTAAAATAATTTGGTTGATGGATTGGAGGTATATATAGTATGTATACGTATATATGTTTATGCTGTAAAAGGAGGAATAAATTTGCTTTATTGAAAATATTATGGATGCGGGGCAGCAGCTCAATATATTGAAGTATTTTTTTTGGATGAGAGCTTGAGTAAGGTTGGCGTTATTGCTGGTAAACGTGGAAGTTTTAAATTTGTATTAATGTATTGACCTGAAATGTAGGGCACTTTGGGTAAGAACATGGTGTCTTTTCAATTGCGGTAAAGTTGTGGATACTCCATCTCAAGGTCCAGATCTATATCCTATTCAAAATTTATGGGTTTAGCTGAAAAATAGTGTTTCCAAATGATATTTCAAGAACTAAATGGAGTTCAGAACAGTAATACGAGGGGAAAGTGAGAAAGTTCAGCTGTATATTTGGAAAAAAAAAATATTTTTTTTATGAGAAGTCGTCTTAGAGGCCTATTTGATGCCAATGACGGCCAAAAACAATATTCATTTTTGTACACCTTAAAATCTTTCGTATTTGCTTACTATATAATACAAGGATGTAAAAACATTTTCTTGACAAAGAAATTTTTGAGTTTTTTTGGTTTTCATGTAATTTTTATGCTCTCATTCTTAATTTTGCTTATAATTTACGACTATATGTGCACTTAAATGTATATAAAATGAAGTCAACTACAAAAAAATTTCATAATGCAAAAAGGGAGAAAAATATTTACGATTAAAGTCAAAATTTACAACGATTTTAACTATGTAAAAACAATTACTTGACATACTGTATATACAACATCAATAGCATCATCACTCTCACTTTTACAGAAGACAATTGCATGTAATAAATTTAGAGGTCTTTTTAAAAAATGTTTTCGGACTTGTCATTTAAATAATAAAAAAAATATAAATAATACTTTTATTATATTTGTTAGGTTGTTTTTGTCTTCTCGGTTGTGTGATTAACTTTGCCTGTTAACCTTTTTAAAATTTCTATAACATTTTGGCTTTCAGTTCTTTAATTTTTTTCTCTTCTATTTGACAATATTTTATTAGGCCCGTTTTATGCCTGAAAGTTCAATGTTTTTAGTGTGAGATTATTTTCTGCTTCTCTTTGATTATTTAACAGGTTTATTGTTATGTTCTCTTTATGATTTTGGGAAAATCGTTGGAAAGAAAGACGTGTAAAAACTTAAGAACATGATAATATTTGGTTGAGTATTATTTATTTTGTGTTGTGTTTGACTGTTGTTTTTATAGCTGTTTGTTCTTGGGTACTGCTGCTGCTTTAATATTATTATATATTTTTTTTTGTTGAAGTAGAAGACAAAAGAAAAACGCTTAAATAAACCGCTACTTTGAGGTAACAAATACCGCTATGAATTACAAATAATAATAAATAAAGAAACCTTGTGTAAAGACAGAAAAAAAGAGACAGTACGCCTTAATCTGTTAACAGTAATTTAACCAACAAATTTATACTACGAGTTCTTTTAATTATTGTTTATGTTTTATGGATAATAATAATGTAAAAAAAGTCAGCACCGCAATGGCACAATTAACCATATAAAAATTATATTTTAAAATTCCTCTTTTGTAAGCATTAAACGTCATTGTGCGCAACTTGACAAGGTGCTAGAACCATGACAAATTACGAAGAATTTTAATGAACGTGATTAACTTAGGTAAAATTTGCTGAGGGCACGCTGATTTTCTGTGAATTTTTTTCTTTAATTAATGGAAATACCTACAATAATGGCCTAAATTTAATGTTGGCTCATGTCAGGTATAAAATAGCAGTGAGAGGGAAAAAATAGCACAAGATGTGGTAAAATATAAAGGGAATATATTAGACTATAGGTGAAGCGTTTAGAGTCTCTTTGTAGGCTTCCGTACACTAAAGGTGAAAAGGAGCCCTATTATATTTGCTGTGATGTTCGTCTGACAGTCTGTCTGTCCATCACAGGCTATTTTCTCGATAACCGCCATAAATTTTCACAGAATATGTAAAACTTCTGCCGCTTCAACAAAAAAGCGAGCAATGATGAATGTTGAAATCTCAATATAACCCTACAGAAAATTTGGTGACAATTGATCCAAAAGTACTTGTCCCATGACTTGAGAAAATGCGAGTGTTATCAAAAGTACGGAGTAGTGTATGGTGAAAAAAAGACATATAGTTTAAAAGGTTACATATTAACCATTTTCGTGATGTTTAGGCTTGATCTTGGGACCCGGTCTAGTATGTTAGTAAATGGCACTGCACATGATCGATGTGGTTGAATCCAGGACGTATCAAAGAGTGCAAATATAACGTTAATTCCTCCCTCCAATGTGACTCTGGAATCAGTCCCATAACTATACTTAAGTATTAACACAAGCTTAACTGGTATTTATACTTTTGAAATATGATTGGCCCTATGGTCGAGTGGGTAGTGTATGAGCCTGTCATGCACGAGGTTTTCGGTTCGAATCTCAAAAATTTTCAGATTTAAAATAAAATATCAATTAATTTGCAACAATTAAAAAAAATTTGAGCGTTAATTGTCACAGTTAAATGTCGGGATGATATTTATATATAATTTATATTATTCCACACCGAATAGGTAGCTATGGGATAGTTCAGTGACAATTCACAAGGTGCATACAAAGTATCAATTAACCCCATCCTAGGCCATCCCCATGTAAACGTTACTGGTCCGCTTCATAGGAAGTGTTAGAACTCGGACTGGTCGCTATCACTTGGGGACCGGTCACGTGGCTAGTCTTGCGTCAGTTCGATTTCCTGCAGGAAATATACAGACAATAAATTATATATAGACACTTGAAATTTTTAAAGTTAGTGTATTTTTATCCAGACTATAACAATTAACACTGAAACTTAAAAAATATTAATTTAAGGGTATTCCATCAGTTAATGTAATATTGACTATATCTTGCTGTATCTTGGAAACCGTAAGAGAAAAACTCTTGAATTTTTCAAAAACCCTAAAACTAAAAAATCCAAAAAAAATAAAATTTCAAAACCAAAAATCGTCACAAATTAAAAATATCACCAAAAATTAAATAAATAAATCACTACAATACAAAAAAAGATCACAAACAAAAAGGTCGGCAAAAATTAAAAATAAAAATCGTCAAAACGGAAAACTCTCATAAAACCAAATTAAAATCTCCAAAACGAAATAAGCGCCAAAACTAACAAAAACCGCTTAAACTAAAATAAATCGCCAAAAACGGAACAAAGTCGCCAAAATAAAGAAAACGCCACAAAAAAATGGCTAAAACTAACAAAACGCTAAAACAAAAAACTCGCTTAAAATAAAAATATGTATTCTAAAAAAACAAAAAAAATCTTCAAACCCGAAAAAAAATTTTAAATCGAAAAAAACCTAAAACTAAGAAATCGCTCAAACTAAAAATATATATTCGAAAAGAACAATAAAATATCTAAATCTAAAAAAATTATAATAAAAAAAACGCTAAAACTAAAAAATCGCTCAAACTATTAATATATATTCTAAAGAACAAAAAAACCTACAAAACCAAAAAATTTTATTAAATCGAAAAAAAGCTAAAACTAAAACAATTGCTCAAACTAAATATATGTTTTGCAAAAGAACAAAAAAATCTCCAAAACCGAAAAATAGCGCTTAGACTAAAAAGCGTCAATATTAAAAAAGTTAAAAACCAAAAAAAAAAATCGAAAACAATCGCCATAACTTTAAAATTTTATTTAAATTAAAATAAATTGTTAAAACCCAAAAAACGGTATTTTAAAATAAACAAAAAAATCTCCGAAATAAAAAATAATAATAGCTTAAAAACGTCAAAACTAAAAAAAATTGCCAGTAACCCAGCCGAAAATTATCTAAAATGAAAAAAGGGCTAAAACTAACAAAAAACTAAAAAAAATTAAAACACATCACCATAAACCAAAAAATCTTTGACAACAAAAAAAAAACGATATAACCAAAAAAAATCGCTAAAACTAAAAATATGTATTGTAAAAGAACGAAAAAAAAATCTTTAAAATTTAAAAAAACGCTCAATCTAAAAAAATCGTCAATACTAAAGTTATCGCCAAAAAAAACGAAAAAATTCTACTAAGGTAAAAAAAGCGTTTACAACTAACAAAAAAAATCGTGAAAATTAAAACAAATCGCCATAATCCAAAAAAGACGTTGAAAACAAAAAAAACGCTAAACTAAAGAAATCGCTAAAATTAAAAATATGTATTCTTAAACAAAAACAATAAATAAATCTCCAAAACCAAAGAAATCGTTAAAAGCGAAAAAACGCTCAAACTAAAAACTTGCTAAAACTAAATAATATATATTGTAAAATAACCAAGAAATAATCAAGCCCGTAACAAACGTTAAAAACAACAAAAAAAACGCTAAAATTAAAAAATCACCAAAACTAAAAATATTTTTTGTAAAAGAAAAAATTCTCCAAAATCGAACAAATCGCCAGAACAAAAAATAGCTTCAATGCTAAAGAAATCACTAAAAACCGAAAAAAAAACCCAAAAAGCAACAAGGGCCATACAAGTTGCATTTTACTTAATATATTTCAATATATAAAGATAATTTAACTACTCTTCCCTACTGTCTCTATAATGAACAACATAAAGAAAGGCCACATATACCCCTTTTAAATACGAAAAGTTTACTTTGCAAAGTCTTAATTAAGCTGTGTGAAATACAGAGGGAGGAATACTATCTGTTTCTGTCTTTCACCCAGCTGAATCAAAACTTTACAAAATAAATGTTGCGTATTTAAAAGAGATAATACTTCAATGCTTAATTCATGCTAAAAAAAATGATATCTGTTTCATTTCTACAGAGCATGCACGATGGTTTATTGGAACACATAAATAAGTATGAGTATGGAATAATGTTAGTTTATATCGTTGTTGCTCTGACGTGATCAGTTATGTGTAAATTTTAAAGTTTTTATTATTTCACCATTCGGAACCTTTATTAGTTCCACATCCACCCACCAAACTGTTTCAAGATATCTTCATTGTATATATGTATACATGGGATGTGTATGAATTTGTGCCAATAAAAAAAGTAAAAATTACAAAATTAAAAAACGCAATCGACTTTAAACCGCTAAAGATCCTAAATTCGACATGAAGAACCATAAGAAAACCCAAAAAATGATTTTGAACTAACTTATTATTTTTTCGGATTCACAAAATGGCGTCTTTTGGCCGTCTTATTGAATTTTGACTTCTGTTATATCTTTAGTGACACTACCGGGATTAAGACAAAATGGTTGAAATAAAAATCATCATCGGCCCACGCGCTTGGTTTATAAAAAGCCGCAAAGAAACACACATACATATATGTATAAATACATACATACATATGTATCTACATGTGCTGCTAAGCACCATACCTTTCTTTACGCGCAGTCAGGTAAAAAAGCACTCAAGCTACCTTTTTCAATCAAATAAATAAGTCGAAAATTATACAAAAATTTTCTTAATTTTTTCCCGGTTTAAAATCAATAGACACGCACAATTTCAAATGCTAACATATGCATACTTTCCCTTCTCAAAAAACAAATCAAAATTCAAATATTAAAACTGACATGTGGGAAACAGAAATGAAAATATAATGAGGAGTCAATTTAGAATGCCATACGCTGTAAGTATAACACGAGTACATATGCAAAGCATAATAAAAACAAATATAATTTATAAATTCATTCTATTTTATTAATGCGTGAGTGGAAACGCATTAAATTATCATGTTTTCCTTTTTTGTAAATAAATTTGTTTTTTTTTTGTCATTTGTAGAAATAAAGCATGAAAAAAAAGAAATGAAAAATGTAGAGAAAACAAATAAACTTGACAGTTTGTCTTACATATGTATCTTTTCAACTTACTTACACTCCATTGCAATGACAATTTAAGCTTAATGTTAATATTTTAATGTTTTTATCATAGTGATAAAGTTGCTATTGTTGTGGCTAATATTTGTTGTAAATAAACAAACTACGACGTATCTATTTGGTTGACTTCTTGTATTATAAGATTGAAGATACAGAAATTGCGGCTATGCGACCACTACTCAAAGCGCAGTAGTCTGGGTAATTAAACACTTTCGCTCGTTAAGATTAAGACTTTTAGATTAAGAAAAAATTTAGTACGTTTTTATATTATAAGTACATGGTTTTTTTTTGTATGTCTGCCTCTAAGACCAAATGTCATCTGTCTGTGTCATGATTTGTTTTTTTTTTTGCTTGCAGTGAAAACCTGCTGGAATTATTTAAAGATTTATTATGACAGTTGACAAGTATATTTTTATATACATATAGTTATTAATAAAAGTGAAAAAACAACACTATTTTAACAATAAATTTTATGTTTGTAGCAAGTAATTTTGATATTTGTTTAATTATAAAAAATATAATAAAAGAAATCGTGGCAATTTCCCCTGAATTGGGCATTTAATTGCCTTCAAACAATCAGAGAGTGAGGAAGTGAGACAAAAAGGATCCGGAATAATATAAAGATATCGTGGTGTAATGACTAATGGTAATGGTAATGCTTACTCAATCAGTGTCAATCCCAATGACAAAGTTAATGATAATGCTATTGTTAATGCTAATACTAATTGCAATGATAATGTTAATGATAATTCTAGTGCTGTTACTAATGCTAATATTAATGCTAATGCTTATGCTAATGCTTATGCTAATGCTTACGCTAATGCTAATGCTAATGCTTATGGGAATTCCAATGGTAATACTAATGCTAACGCTAATTTTAGTGCTTATGCTAATGCTAATGCTAATGCTCATGATAATGCTAATTCTAATGATAATGCTAATGTTAATGCTAATGCTAATGCTAATGCTAATGTTAATGCTAATGCTAATGCTAATGCTAATGCTAATGCTAATGCTAATGCTAATGCTAATGCTAATGCTAATGCTAATGCTAATGCTAATGATAATGCTAATGCTAATGCTAATGGTAATGCTAATGGTAATGCTAATGCTAATGCTAATGCTAATGCTAATGCTAATGCTAATGCTAATGTTAATTCTAATGCTAATGCTAATGCTAATGCTAATGCTAATTCTAAAACTTTTTAAATCATAGTAATTACGATGATGCCAATTTATAATGCTAGTGCTAATGATAATGCTAATGCTGGTTATGAATTTAATGCTTATACTAACGCTAATGATATGGCGGATGCCAATACTGGAACTTATGCTAACGTTAGTCCAAATGATGATGCTAGTAATACTGCTACTGTTAATGCTAATGTTTATGATAATATAGTTCTAATTCTAGTGATAATGTTATTGCTAGTTCTAGTTCTAATGCTAGTACTAATAATAATAATAATGTTAATGCTAACCCTAGTTATAATGCAGGGTTTTATTGCATATAACACAATTTTGTTCAACTCAGTTTCTAATCATTAACATAAGAAAACAAAAATAGATGCAAAGCAAATACTTCCTTACTAAAATACCAAATCAAATTTATTTTGCTTGCTTTATCTACATTGGCCGAGGCTAAGCATTTACTATTTTGTTAAACCATAAAAATAGTTAAAATGAAACCAAATCATATTAAGCCGGATTGAGTTTAAGAAAAAAAAGTTTTAAATAAAAAATTAACACTTCATTCAATACAACACTTTTACGTATGCAAGAGCATTTCTTTCTTTCTCCATTTCCAAGTGAAAGTGTAAAAACAAAATCAAATATCAAATTAAATGAAAGTTATTGTTCTAGCATGGGTTATATTATATTAAAAATTTATGAGCTTTTATTATAACTAATTTCCATTTGTCAGACACCACTACTCGTATAAGAAAATAAAACAATGATTATTATAATTAAAGACAACTTTTCATAAGCTTTATTGAAATAGAAATTAATGGATATAAATTACAATGAAGATAGAATCATCATGCATGTTCCGGTCTAAAATTTACCATACCAACAAATTTCACACTAAGATATGAAATACGATTTTAGTGACAGTAGTTTTTTCCGGTGGAGTTTTTATTATTTTGTCTGATACGCCAATTTTAGTTTTGTTTTTTAATTTTTTCTTGACTTCTGAAAAGTTTTAAATACATTCAAAGCTTAGGCAATATCTTTCAAAATAAAACTAAGGAACCTGTTTTTTTTTGTTTTTTGTTTTGTGACTTCATTTTACTTAATTCTTTTCATTAAATAAAAAGAAAAGACTTTCTACTACAACAAAATATCTTATCAATTATAGTATTAGAATGAGATAAACTATATTATGAATACAAAGTGTGCGATTAAGAAAATTGGCAATTGTTTAATTTTAAGTTTGCCTTTTGCATTTGCAAAATTCTGAAATTTATGTAACAAATAGATCTCGCTATAAAGAAAAGTGCTCGTATTGTAGTTAAGCCTAACTTTAACAGAAGTTGCCCTTAACTAACACATCGATATATGATTTTTGCCTAACAAACATGTTAATACCTTTTTGAATGAGCAGCTCTTCAATGTGGTAAAAAATTAAAAGAGACAATAACTTCGAATAAAGTAATTTGCAATTAAAGTAACCATTGCATCAGATACGTTTCTTAATACATACAAATTAACATAATTAAAAAAAAAATTTTAATGTTAACTTACTTTTTATTATAAAATAGCTTTTGAGACAAAAAAAATCTTTTTAGAAAAAATGAACCTTTTTAGAAAATTTTACCTCTTTAGAAAAAAATTAATTTTTTGAAAAAATCTACTTTCTAAGAAATAGTATCTTTCCTAGTATCTAACAAGGTGACCTTTTAAAAAATACAACCTTTTAGAAAAAAGTACCTTTTACCAAAAATACTACATTTTTTTCAAAAATCATCTTTTTGGAAAAAAGTACGTTTTTAGAAAAAGTACATTTTGGGAAAATGTAACTTTTTGGAAAAAGGTACCTTATTAGAAAAAAGTTAATTCTTAAAAAAAGTACCTTTTTATAAAAAAGTACTTTTTTGGAAAAAAGTGCCTTATTAGAAATGATTACATTTTTAGCAAAAAGTACGTTTTTATAAATTACTACATTTTTAGAAAAAAACGTGACTTTTTAGAAAAAGAACCATTTTAAAAAAGAGTAACTTGTTAGAAAAGAGTACCTTTTGGAAATGATTACCTGTTTAGAAACAAGTAAGTTTTTAAAGATTAGTAACTTTTTAGAAAAACATGACTTTTTAAGTACGTTATTAGGAAAAAGTACTTTTTTGTTAAAGCAATTTTCGCAAATAAGTACCTCTTAGAAAGGAAAGTTGTTTTAATACTTAATAAAAAAATTACCTTTTAGAAAGATTATGTATTTGAAAAAGATTCAAGCACTATTATAGAAAAATATCTTGTGCAAAAAAGTTCTTTTTTGGAAGGAATATACTTTAGAAATAACTACGTTTTGGGAAAGGTAATTCTTGTCAAAGAGTATCTTTAAAAAGGTACCTCTTTTAGAAATAAAATTTATTTTATAAAAAAGTACTTCGTTAAAAAAATTATCCCTGTGAAAGTTCTTGGCGCAAAAAATATTTTATTCGAAAAGGTGCGTTAATCGAAAAAATTGATTTTTGGAAAAAGTAACTTCTCCGAAAAAGTACCTTTTTAGAAAAAAATTACTTTTTAAAAAGAAGTACGTGCAAGAAGAATGTTTTTTTTTTTTGGCAAGAGAATGTTTTTTTTAGAAAAAAGATTTAAGAAAAGTACGTATGTATGTAAAACATATATTTTCGGAAAAAGTTGCTTTTAAAAAATGATTTGCAAGATATTACCTTTTTGAAAAAGTACTTGAGTAATAAAAATTTAGCTTTTTGAAAAATTTACTTTTTGAAAAGATATCTTTTTGGAAAAAAAATACTTTCTAGAAAATAATAACATTTTAAAAAAAACCTCTTATCTTATGCTCAGACTTTCAAATCTGACCAAATTTTAAAAGAGGAATCATATTTTTGACATTATTATTTTATGCAAAACACATATTTTTATTAAACTTAATTATTCTGATAATTTTTAGATTACTGATTTGCTGTTTGCTTGATTGAATGTTATTTAATTATTAGTATTAACATAATAATTATTACTAAGCTATTATTGTGTCCATTATCTAAGCCAACTAAGACAACAGACGGCCACAGTTGGCACACCATAAATACTACATCCATCACATCAACCACACACGTAACACAATTGTTGTACACCAAAAGATTCTTTATACAATTTTTTTTTTAGTTTTGTAGCACGCCAAACTGTCAATTGGCCGCATTTCAGGTGAGCAGAAAAACAACAATAAGAAAAATCATTATTGAACATAGTGGCCAAGGTATGTCTGTCTGCCTCTCTGTACGTCTGTGTGTCTTTGTGTCTGCCTATGTGCTATGTGCCGTAGCTGTTGATGATGACTAATTACTAAAATGTTTAAGTATGTACATACATGCAGGCTTTTAAATAGTTTCAGCGGTGCTTTTAAGGTTTTTGTATGCCTTTAATATTAATTCTCTGTAGTTTTATTTATTTTCTAGGTAAATTGATTGACATATTGGTGTTTTTAGCATTGAATAAATAATGTTGGCTTAATGTCTTTATTTCCAAAGTGACTTTGATTTTTTTTAGAGTTAAAAGAAGTAAGCATATGCTAACCTTATTGGTTTAAACCAGCTACGTCTAAGCCATATGCAAAATGTCCAAACTTTTACAAAAGAGCTTTTGTGCTTTCAAACCGATAAGATCACAACAGCCAATCATATTTCTGCGACAACAATACATACTTGCTCTCAAAGCTTTTTACCATTAATTCATACAGTATGTTTGTTTGCACAGAGATGGTTTAAACCAGAGTTAAGCAAAAACAAACTTATACAATATGAAAGAGAGTAAAATGCATGCTTGTACGAATGTACGTGAAAATGAGAGCATAACGAAGTGCCCACGGTCGGCATTTTGCTTAACTCTGCTTTAAACTTACATTAATGCGTGTGTGTTTATTTGTGTGTGTGTGTGTGAGGCTTAAATTTTTAGTTGATACAAAGAACTAACCTTTTTACTAAAGTTGTATCAAAACTTTCCCAGACTAATGTTTGTCTGTAATTATTTCACTCGTATAATTATCATTCATAATTACTTTTTTTCCTTTAAAATATTTCACTTCGTCTTGTGGCTGGCTCATCATGATACGCTGGACTTAAGTAAAAGTGTATGTTTGTATAAGCGTTTAATTGGTGAAGGTTTGAAAAAAAGTAATTTCAAGTGCACATTAACTTCTTTCTCAAATGACATGTTTTTTCTAAGGCTTTTTATTATAAAAGTTAAGTTGTTTAAGTTTTAATTTCTTTTTTATTATTTCTTGAAATAAAATTTACAAAACATGCCCATATTTTACGACAGATACGGAAACCTAAAGCTATTGTTATTATTCTGGTAAAAGCAGGTAAAATAAAATTGAATAAAATTTTTTTTATCCAAAAACTATAGAAAAAACCCAGGTAGGTGACTATTTTTATCAAAATCTTTAAAGGCAAAGAATTTAAAAAAATATCTATGAATGTTGTATTTGGATTGTATGGGAAAAACTTCAGACATTTAAATAAAAATATAATAACATGCACATATTCCATTTGCAATAAAAGTTGCGTATATAAAGCAGAAATATATGTACACCACACACAGTGGAGCAAACACAAAGAACGCTGATGATGATGATGTGTGTGGTTACCTTCGAAAACACCTAGTTGTTCCGTTATACTACGTGTTTGTCAGAATATTTCCAATTAAATTTGGTGTTGTTTGTTCATTATTAGTTATCACATGCAATTTCGCTTACAAAGCGATACGAACTTTAGCCTGATCAAATCATAAATATAGAAAAAAAAAATTTTCTCTACCCAAGTAGATATACATGGGTGCTGATGTATTGCGTGGCTGCACAAAAAAAGGCCGGTATTTCCCTCAGCTAATAAATTGTAGTTTAAAGTTTCTTCTCTTCTTTAAAAAATTACTTTAATTAAAAAATATATTTTATGCAATAAGAATTGAATATGCTGAAATTATTCCTGATTAAAAAAATTTTGTTTTAAAATATTAACTTACATATTTCACCCATATTCATAAAAAAATAAAATGAATTTTAAATCCATTTTAGGAAAATTTTGTATGAAAACTTTTAAATAAAATACATTTCAAATTCATTTTAAATTTTATGAATATGGGGGCTATTATTTTATTTTAACTGAATTTCTAATCAAGATTAAAAAATTATTTCCTGATTAAATGTAAGCTTATGTAAAAAAAAACTTTCGAAATTAAACAATTCGATGTGAATAGTTCAAAGTCTAAAAAAATAAACTTACACTCTTACTTTGTAAAACGGCAGGCAGATGATTAATATAATAAAAATATAAATATTTACATGTGTACAAAATTTAAAAATAAAATTTTTATATATACATCTTCTGTTTCTGAATGGCCAAGCACTGAAATGTAAAACAAGTCGCCGGATTGTTTAATTTTTTTCTTATTTTTATGTGCAACATTTTTATGTGAAAGTGGTATTACCACTATGAATAATATATATAAAAAAAACATCTCATGATCTTCATATTGTTTGGAATTCCATGCACAACAACAACAACTACATTAACAAAAAAAGTTAAATAAATTAAGAGACATACTCGGTGTATGAAAGCAAGCAAAACAATGAAAGAATGAAAGTCTGTCTGAATGGTGACTCAAGTTAGTTTAAAAAAAATATGTATGTTTGCTTCAGACATACCTAAAAAATATTAAAACCAAAAAAAAACTTCACTCAAAGCCATCATAATCATTATCTTCATAAGCTGGAGTTTGTAAGTATTCGTTTGTCTTGCATTGTGAAAATAAAAAAGAAATTCTTTTAAAAATGCCACAAACAATTAATACACAATTGATTGAGCTGGTGATAATAATATTTCACTGATGGATAATTGAAATTTTTGCCTAATTTTATTTTTTTTTTTTTTCTAAAAATTTATTTATTTGTTATAAAAGGTTTTTGATCACAAAATTCTTTTGTTGGCACTAAAAGCTTTAGTCAGAACAGAAAAATGTTTCAGATTCAGCTATTGGCTGATGTGGTAAAGTGCATTGACACCGGAGGCACTACAACTAACAAAGTGAGCAATATCAAAGTTGTAAGATGGCTAAGCTTAATAATTTCTAATAATTTCAATAAAAGCTTTTGTTCGTTAGGGGATTTTTATCATTAACAGGAATCACAAAGAAATGTATGTTTCTTTTTTGTCAACCAAAGTTGGAGACGATCAAATAAGCAGCCACCTAATAAAAATATTAAACTTTCTTGGCTGTATTGAATCAAAAATAAATTGATAGCACCTACACAAATATGTGATTGAGGAGTCTATTTGATCGTCTCCAGGGCACTTCAGAAACACTATCTTGAATAACTATGAAGTTTATAAATTTTCGAGTTACGAACTTTACTACAATAAAAAAGTATTATGTCGTAAATATTTGCTTAGTTTTAAATATATGTATATATATGTATATTATATAATTATTGTGTGTTTTTGTTAGTAATGCGTGATCTCTGGAACTATATATGCTGTGGCGTTCGGCTCAATACCCGGTATGTTGCCTTTGACCGAATAAGTGACCAATGTGTGCAGAAATATTTAGTTTAAAAGAGTTATTAAGGTAAGCACAAAATGTTTGCACAAAATGCTAATGAATTTTGTTTACAAGATTGTTAAACAAAAAGTTGTTGTTATAGGAAAGTTCAAATGATGAAGTGGTCACTCAACTACTCTTCCTTTAGCTGATAATAATCTTAATGTAATATCAGAGCGCCCTCATTCGTCACTATTGTACAGCAGAATCTTCGGCGAAGTAAAATAACCAATAAAATGGCCATAAGCACAGCTTGGAAAGTTTAATACGTCTCATTGACACCAGAGGCGCTGCAAAAAGGGGAGTTGGTAAAAGAAGAATGTCTCCTGTCTTCTCTATCACAATTTTTTTCCTAAGAAAAAGGTAACACCTAGTAATAATATTCATTGTCCGAGTGTTACTTCTCTTTCTAAAAAAAATATAGGAAAATGTAAGATTTTTTAAGATTTTAAGCACTTATTATACACAAACCACAAAATTCAAGCAATTTTCTAATACAATAAAGCAGCTTAAATGAATAATAAGCTGATTTCCCAATTATATTTACACTAAGAAAATAATTCAAAAAGTTGTTTTGTAAAATTTAATGTAAATATATACATACGCACATACATATTTAATAGCGAACAGATATTAAGCTGCAAAAGCCTTCACTATTAACGGAGATAATTTAAATGGAACACAATACAAATCGATTAAAAATTGATGAAACAAATACCTGAATCTAAACAATAGAAATAGAAAAACAAACACAACAACCGCAAGCACAGCAAACAAAATTTGCCAACCAACCAACATTAATAAACAGATTTGAAAGTGTGAATACTAAAAGCAGTAGCAAACAGCAAAAAAAAACAAAACAAAAACAGAACAGTCAAGTAGCGGCTGTCAGACAAACTGACACATTTCCATCACTCATTTGAAGAAAAGAGGGAGAGAGAGAGTGTGCGTGTATGTGAAAGTGTAGCTTTGCAAAAGCTTATTTAAGAAACAAACAAAGAATTGCTTGATTTACACGTATGGATTATTGTTTACGAAAATAAGTTTTAATTCTATTAAAAATAATAAAAATAAATTAACTTAACTGGGTACTGAAGGAATTAACATACATACATACAAATTTATACCAGAGAAATTCAAATGAAGCGATCAGAGACCACCGTTAAAAGGCTAAAACGCATAACTGATAATATGAAGAAGCAAAAAGAAGATTACAAAGAATATAAATAAAATTATTAAAACAAAAGAAAAATTAAATAAATAATGCACCAAATAATACTATGAAATACTAAGCAAAGGCTTAAGCCTGGTATTCTATTCAAAAATTCACGCGAAATGTTGACATTATGTCATATAAAAAAAAATTCACATGTAATATTTATGAAAAAATGTTGCGAAACTTGTACTCTGTTCAAGTCGTGAAAAATTTGTGAAATCTATCTGGCAACATTTTCTTGCCATCTGTGAGATAATGTGACTGGCATTTATTTCGCGTGAAACATTGACAGCTGATATTTTTGTTTACAAAAGTCGATCAATGTTGCATACTTCTAACCAATAAAAAAGACAATTTTTTCGGAATAAGCAGTAAGGGCATCATTTGTTACGTGTAAAATTTTTCACGCGGAATATCAATGTTGCTGAAATTTTTTCACAACTTCGAACAGAGTACTAGAATTTAAGTTAAACAAATAATAATAATTATTCAATTCACAAGCTCGTTGTATAAATTTAGTTGGAAATATCCACTTAAACATGATTCTAAAAAAGTTTGATATAATAATCAGCAACAAACAGATTTTGGACTGAAGCCTTGTTTAAAATTATTAAGAAAATAATCTATTGTGGAAAATGTAAATTAATTTTAATTATTAATATATCAATTATTGCAACGAATCCTTTTATAAAGGATACAAAAGCTTTATTCAGAAAAAAATATTTTGGTTTACAAAACGTTTAAGAAACAAATTTCCATAAAAAAATTCTTTTTCGAACCTTTTGTAAATATATTAATAAATTTTATTGCACATCTCGTGCTCTTTTGTGGTCCTTCGAACCAAGCCTCAACTCAAATTCTTAAAAAAAATACTGAAATTATTGAAAATTTATTTATGTTTATTTTCTAGTTTCTTATTTCTGCTATTTCGTTAAATTTTATTTATTCATCAAATTTTATTTATACTTATTGAAACTTTTTTACAGTTTTTCAGCTGCAAAGATATACATACCAGCAACATGTTGCTATTTTTTCAGTTTCTCTCACAACTACCTTAAAGCCTATATTGAAATCAATGAAAAAAAAATTTATATATTTTAATTTTGTGTATTTAATCGAATTCTATTTTAATTTTTGTATAGAAATTTTATAGTAGCATTTCATTTATAAAAATTTAACAGCAACATGTTGCGCTATTTTTATTTTCCTTACACCCACTTTCTCTCAGAACTACATTAAACCCTATATTGAAATCAATGACAAAAAATTTTTAATTTTTTGTTTGGTCTATTTAATTGGATTTTATTTTAAATTTTTATTACAATTTTATAACAGTTTTTCATTTACAAAAGTATACCAGCAACATGTTGCAATTTCTCTTACAACTAAAACTAATAAAATTAAGTGCAACCTTCATTTCTATTGTACTTTTTCCCCAAAATTTCTATACATATCAAATGTACGATAATTCTCTTTTAACATATTCGTGATTTCATTAGAAAACATAAAGAAGAATAGAAAAAAAAATTTCTTTAAAAGAAAACTAACATTTGTTCGTTTCTCAAATACTGCTGCATTTATTTCAAGTGCACAACCTCATTGAACAACAAACAACAAAGTCCAATAAAAACAAAAATTATAAGGAATTCGTGTACATAGTTTTTTGTAGTTTTATGCATGACTTTGTTGTTGCTGGTTTTTTCTTTTTTTGTTGTATTCATTTCTTTACGCCAATTCTTAAGAAATAAAAGGAAGTAAAGAAAAGGGAAGTTAGCTTAACTATAGAGAGATCTTGTTGGCATTGTTGCATTACAATGCATTGCACATAAAGTGAGTAAACTTTTAAGTACGAGTATGTATATAAACTCCACCAACAAAGAATCCTATAAAAAGAAGAGCAAAAAAACGAAAACAAATGAAAATTCAAAAAATAAGACAAGGCGAAAAAAATCACTCAAATGCTTAAAGCAAAAATGCATGCAACAAAACAAGAAGAAAAAAGAAATATCATGGTATGGAAATAACACTTATTAGAGGCTCGCAAGAAAATGAATGAAGTAGAAATTTAAAGAAAAATGTAGACAAAGCAATTAAATTAAATTAAAGTTTTGACAACTTGCTGTATCTTGTAAACCGTAAGAGGCAAAGTCTTGCAGTTTTAAAAAATACTAAGCACCATTTTCACAACTTGCCTTTAGCTTAAGGCAGGATTTTGTCTGCCCAATAAATCACTTTGCATTATAACATTTACATTTATTATTTCTTTATCTATTAAATATTTTTTTATTATTGATAATAATATCAATAAAAATTTGCTCTAGTTGTTCTAAGAAACTTTGGGTAAAGGTTCCCTGCTGATCTGCATTAGCAACAGTGAAAAGCGCATAGGATCCAGCTAAACCCCTCAATAATAAATTTCAAAGTATTTTTAACAAAAAAAAAATATTTTACTGCATAAGTAAAATAATAATTTGGCATTACTAGTGCGTTAATGAATGTTAAAATTAAATTGTAACAGTTCCAAAAAAACACTAACTCGTAAGTTTTTTTTTATTTTTCAGTTAACATGTTTAAATAATTTCCGTAGAGTGTGACTTTGACGAAGGGTTCCACCATATATACAATACTGTAATACTACACGAACCTTAGCCTAAATAATATATAGTTTTAGCATTTTTTCGGTTTTGTCGTTTTTTTAGTTTTGGCGTTTTTTAGTTTAGGAGTTTTCTTGCGTGTTTGGCGATTTATTTTAGTTTTAAAATTTTTTTTAGTTTTTGGCATTTTTTTTTTTTTGGTTTTTGGCGTTTTTTCCGATTTTTTACATTTTTGGTGTTTTTTTACGTTTTACGTTTTGGTGTTTGTTTGTTTACGATTTTTGCGTTTATTTTGTTTTGGCGATTTATTTTAATTATTAGCGATTTTTTGTTTTTGGCGTTTTTTTAGGTTTTTGGCGATTTTTTGCGTTTTTTTAGTTTTAGTGGTTTTGGCGTTTTTTGCATTATTTAGGTTTTTTTAGTTTTTGGCGTTTTTTATTTGGTTTTTGGCGGGTTTTTGCGGTGTTTTAGTTTGGCGGTTAAATTTAGTTTCGGCGATTTTTTTGGATTTATTTTTGTTTTTGGTGTTTCTTTTAGCGGGTTTTTGCGTCTTTTTAGTTTTGGCGATTTATTTTAGTTTTAGCTATTTTTTATTTTTTGGCGTTATTTTTTTTTTAATTTTTTGGCGATTTGTTTAATTTTGGCGATTTTATCGGCTTTTGGCGGCTTATTTAAGTTTTAGAAATTTTTTTTAGCGTGGTGATTTTTTTCGGGTTTTGACGACTTTTTTCAGTTTTTGGCGAAATTTTTTGAATTTTAAATTTTTTTACCGTTTTACCGTTTCTGAAAATTTCAAGACTTTGCCTCTTACGCTTTCCAAGATTCATTATGTTGTTAAAATTAGATAATGAAAATTACATTAACTAATAGAACACCCTTTGATTCTAATTTTTGTAAACTTGTATACTAACTTCCCAGCTAAAAAAATATGTATGGAGCATATATGATATCCCATATATGGTTCGGATCCGAAAAATGAGGGTATATGGGCATATATGATTATATATATTCCTACATTTTTATACATGTATGTGTAAATTCCCTCCACAGTATGCAAAGTTCATATTCATACACTCTTGACTCACAAAAGCGCACTGCTGTGCAATAAATTAAATTACTAAAATGAAATTTTTTTAGACTTGAGAGAGAGGTTGTATTTAATGAAACATTTGTTTGGACAAATAATTCAAAACGAACTAAGTCATTTCATTCATCAGAAGGTGAATCAATTATTTAAAAAAACATATAAATCATATTCGTACATAACATTTAGCTTAAGAAATCCGATTAAAAACTAATGCAATTAATTATAAAAGAAAAAATAATCCGTCTAACAATAGTTTTCAATACAGTAATATGAATTTTGTTTCTTATCTAGGAAATTTTGTTATTTTCTATAAAATTAATGACTGGATTATCCTTTTGATTATTTGGTATGTTAAATGGGGCCACAACGTATAAAATCATACAAGAATGTTTTTTTTGTACCAAAAAGTTTTTCTTTTTTAAACGTTGAGTATACGCATATAAACTTTGCATACCGTATGTATTTTCTAATGGATTTCCAATTCAGCAGTGATAAAATTCCAAGCTTTTTTGATTGCAAAAACGATCTTATGTGAGATATCATGTGTGCATACATTCTTTTATGGCTCCATATATAAAATATTATATTTATATATGGATCCACATATGAAGAGCTTCATAATTAAATTTTCATATATGAGCTCATATGTTATAATACATTTCATATATTAGTCCATATATTAGTTCATATACAATAGTTTTGCTATGTATAATCCCATATATTTCCAAACATGAATTCATACTTATTCATACACATTTTTTTAGCTGGGTTTGCAAATTTAAAGTGTCTATTTAATATATATACATATATTATAATTGTATGTACATATGTATGTATATTACACAGGATTTTACATTTTCCGTTTCTCGTTTTGGAACACCCCTTTAATTTTGAACTGTGATGTATTTTTTGTTGTAGCTGCGAAAATTTTACATATTCTGTCAAAATTACAGGTCCGTAGCTCTTACAGTTCTCGATAATACAGCCTGTGACGGGCAGAGAGACAGACGGACAGAGGGACAGACGAACAGACGTAGTGACGACCTGATGGACACCTAGCGAATACAATGGGGTTCGTTTTCCCGTTTGGTGCACGGAACCCTAAAAAAAGTGTACAAATAGTAAAAATAGAACTATTTCATGTGTTTACATGTGCATTTTGCCAGTTACATGTTTCCAGCAACATGTTGCTATGCCAGATGTTGCTGTATTTCATTATGTATCTGCCAATTATTTGCTAAGCCCTACAAGTTTTTCATTCTTTAGTAATAATCAATTCATGTCTAACCGCAATCAATTTTATTATATTGCTAACAACAGGGTGGCCGAGCCTTCAATACAAAATACTCTTACTTCTTACTTCAATCATGTACTTAAAAATATCTTTAACTTCGTTGAATCTTTTTTTTCCCACACAAAACATAAAAATTATCTGCATTACTTCGTTACCTTTGCTCCACTGAACCTTCTTAAGCTCTTCATAACACCACAACTGTGTTCAGTGTATGTTTGGAGAATACCATGCAACTTACGAAAGTAATACTCCTTGTTACTCTATTTCTTTAGCACTCCGCATGGTGGTTTTAACTTGAGTCTTTTTGTTTTTCCTGCATAAGCTGCAGTATCACTTACACTTTACTTTTGTATTCTTTTTTTAATTTTTCTTTTTTTTTTGTTTTTGCAATGTTTGTTGCGCTTAAAACACTTTCGAGGGTTTTAAGAAACGAAAAAAATATGTACTTCTCCATTTTTTTCTCTCCAGTACTTCTTATGTTGTGCTTGTTTCTTTACATGAATGGCTTGTATGTGTGAAAATTGTAAAGGAAAAATGAACAACTCTTGTGTTGTTGTTTTTTTATTCTTCTTTTCTAAAGAAAATAAAGTTTTCTAAAGTGATTTTTGTTTTGCTGTGTAAAGCGGGTTGTAAACTTTGTTGTTGTATACTTTTTTTTTGTAAAGGAAAGAAGTAAAGTATGTTGTTTCCTTTATTTTGCCAACAACATTTACGCATTTTTCGCTTTAATACACCGGCAATTTTTTCAAATATTTTTCAAATTTTTTTATGCTGAAGGTAAGTGTAAGCTTAGATTCAGGCTGTTCACAGATTCTATGATGAAAAGAAAAAAATATTTTCCTTCAAAAAAATTTTCTTTTAAAAATATTTTCTTATCTTTTTCTCACAACTATTTAGTTAAAAATATTTTTATCTTCACTATTTCTAGGACTTCGTAATAAAAAGACTGTCAAACAACAGCCTGTTACGTATCATATTTTAAGTTCCTAGCAACTCCTTTTTGTTACTTTTGTTTGTTGTTTGGGTGTTATTTTTCTAGCAAGCATCCAATGATAACGAGATTTTTCTGATAAAAGTCTGCCAAGTGTTTTTATTTTCTCTTTTGCTTCACTTTTATACGAGTATGATGGAAGTTCGTTCATACTTTTTATTTAAGTACTTTGTAAAACTTACATAATCTAAATTACTTGAAATTGTAATTCAATTTCTTTGATAACTTTAAGTAAATTTTGAGGGGGAAAATTATTAAAAATAATATCCATATCAAGTTAACGTAAATTTAAATAAATACTTATTAAATTTTGCAGATGATTGCACTTTAAGTGAAATTTTAAATGAAATAAATTTAGTATCAATAATTTTTTTTATTTTATTTATTGTCTGCTTAATGAAAGTAATCAGCAAACTTAAACCAAAAAAAATAATCTTATAAAATAATATATTTAAAAGCCCCAAACAAAACTCTTTACAAAATAAACATCTTTATTCTATTATTCATTTAATTGCCGTATTGGGTAACAAAAAATATTGATTAAGAAGTGAAGAGAAAAAGAAAATATTATTTTTTATATAAAAAATACCCAAGTATATTTATCTAATATTCATTCAGGCCCTTATTATGAGTTTCGAGCTTTGATGGCTATCGAACATCGACAATGGAATATTCAATTCATATTATGAGCATCAAATTTTCTATAGAACAGAATTTAGCTTCCGATGAAGTATTCTAATATAAAAACTTATTAGAAACGATTAGTTTTAATTTTTTAAGTAAAGTTGTTGCAAAATTTTAAATTTCACTATTCATAATAAGGACATTTTTTGACGAATGCCCGTCATAGTATGAAGTGAAAATTCGTTCTTTCAGTGCTTTCGACTACAGTAGAAGATCAAAAGTTGCTCATAATAAATGCCTCAGAGAGCTGAAGATAGTTTTTCTCTAATTTACTCAATCGTCAGAAAATTATGAAAATTTATTTTACATAAAACAAGCTGTCTTGAGCTGTTTTTATGGTCTATTATTATTAATAATTCTTTACGTAAAAAAAAGATTTCTCGTATTCCTTTCTAATTTCTCCATCCAGTTAAATCAATATTTTAAAGTCTTCTTGAGAAAAACCACACAAATTAGCAGTTATATATAAAACCACATTAGTCGGCATTAAATCAATAATTGTATACGAAATAAAAAGCGATTTCCCACATTCCATTTCATTTCCTCCATCAGTGAAAATTTGAATTTTATTGCTTATTAACAGAGCTCACATAAATAAATAGCAATATGTACATAACATTTAATTTTTCGTAACTAAATCAATGACTGTTTCTGTAATCAAAAAACGATCTCTCGTATTCCTTTTCATTTCCTCAATCAGTTGAATTTAACTTTCCTTTAAAAAAAATCATTTAAAGACGAAGTTGTACATTAAATTTCATTTAACAATACTAAATCAATAATTGTTTTTGCTATAAAAAAATATTTCTAGTATTACATTTCATTTAAAGAGTCATTTAAATTTTAGTTTTCTTACCTTGCTAAGAAAAATCGTATTATTACTTAAATAAATAAAAATTTCAGAACCAGATCTCGTATACTACTTCATTTCCTCATCAGCTTTAATTGACTTTCCTTATTTTATTAACAAAAATAATATAAGAAAACTGTTATATCAAATAAGTTAAATAATACTTTTTTTGCCTTCTTTATTAAAAATCATAATCCCTCCTTGTTATTTAAATCATAATCATAATCAAGAAGTAGTTATTCATCAAATTTCCTTTGCCATTACTAAATCAGTAACTGTTTTTGCCATAAAGAAACATATTCTCGCATTCCATTTAATGTCCTTAGTCAAGCAAACTTTACTTCCCTTGCCTTGTTAAAAAAAACTTACTATTCAGTACCAGTTTTCGTATTTCACTTCATTCTTCCACCAACTATATACAACATTCATTGTCTTTTTAACAAGAATCACATTAATTTATATAAAAAAACTATTTCTCGTATGTCATTTCATTTACCCAACCAGTTAGATATTTCTTTCCTCTTTTTAATTTTTTTTTTTAATTTTTAATTACATAAAATAAAATTTAATGATAAAAATTGCATTTGTCAATATTAAACCAACAACTGTGTAAACGATAAAAAAATATCCCTCAATCATATTAATTTAAATTGTCTTTTCTTCTCAAATAAACTCATATTAAGTAATTAAACAAAAAATGTATAACCAGTTCTCGTATTTCATTTCATTTTCCTAAATTTTCTCTGGGATTCTTAAGAAAAATTTAATTTTTTTAAAAAGACAAAGAAATATCTTCTTAATATGTATTAAATTAAAAATGTTGTTATAGTTTGTATTTTTTGTAGTTTTTAAGTCAAATTGGCAGCAATCAACCTTTTTGATATAAGAAAGATATTACATTTTGAGTTCAATTGGCGTAGTAGTTAAAAATGTTCGAAATCCATAGAACCGGTTCGATTCACTGTCTTATGGCATTTTAGTGAGATCAAAATCATCGCAGACATATTTAGAATCGACCTAAAAACGTCGAAAACTCGATTTTCGAAAAACAGTGCAAAATTAGTAACGACAGCTGTGAGTCAGTGATGGCAAACTTGAGCTTTTTCATAACAAAACAAGATATTCTATGAATTGTAAATGGTCGGCCCTGTTTCATAAACCGATCGATTTGAAATTGCAGGATTTTAGAAAACTAACTCCGACAACAGAAATATTTTTTTTTAGGTTTTTTAAATTTTTAAAATTTTTTTTATTTTATATAGATTCTCAAATATCCTATCTGGAAGAAAATTATCGTGTATGATTTTAAGCATGTCTGCAGGACCACTATTAATTTTTTTAAAACGAGAAATTTTTTCGGTTTCGGTTGACAGAACAGGGCTCGGGTGTATCAAAGCAATTCACGTATTCTATATGCATGGGAAAATATGTAAATAAGGCTGATACTGCACAGTAGACCAAACACGTGAGCGCTGATGATAAAAATGTAGCGAACATGTTGTTCTGCTGGTATTTATCAAAAATGCATTCCTAAAAATTATTTCATATAATTTATCTTTGTCAATAATAAGAAACTAAGCCAAATCGAATTAAACAAAGAAATAATTTATTTTGAGGCTCACTTTTATGTCCTATGGAATCCAAGTGAATTTTTTTTAATTAAGAACTCGATTAAGGAATATTCAATTAATAGATAAAGAGACCCCCGTATGCGGCATCCACCTAAGCTTATATTCATCTCCTCGTGCAGTTGACGACATTGTGAAAATTTTCGATCTTTTGTAATATTTTTATTAAAACCTAATCATACAAATGAGCTTTGAAGGGTTAACGAGAATCATGTTCAATTAATTTATTCATATTAAAAAGAAACCCATGAAATGGTCTCAAAGTGAAATTACTGGGAGAAATGGTTTTAGACTATATCAAACTTAATTAATATAAATGAGAAAAAAATTTAAATATTAACAAAAATAGAAATAGAACATATACATAAATAAAACTTACCTTGTTCAAGTTATAAATAATATTCCACAAGCTGCAGGAAATCCTAAAATATGTTCCCACTTAAATAAAATATGTATATATTAACACAAATAAATTTCTAAAATTCTAAATTTCTAATTAAACTGACAAATTGTTTCCGGTTACACTTTTTTTGCATGAGAAATTCTGTGCAACATAATGTGTTTCACACATACACAATTTTATGATTCTTCACACTTCTGTATTTATTTTTTTTATTCATTTTCAAGTATCCATCACTTTATGTTTACTGGCCGTTTTGCTTCTTTTACCCGCTTAACGTTGTTAACGCGTTCGTATTCGATAGAGTACTAAACGCATGCGTGCATATTGGAAAACCAGATTATTGTTGGCCACAAGAAAACAAGTTCAAGTTGAAGGTTTCATCTACCAAACCAACCAAAGACAAAAGAATTGGGAAACAAATTAAAAGAGATTTAAATTACCACAGTTAACATAATGTTAAAGAGGTTAACAGAGAATTGTGAAATTTTCCCTTACTCTTCACAGTCATCATCAGTGTGACCGGCTGAGCATATTTACATCAAATTTTATAGTTTTATATTTTGATTTGGAAGTAAAATTTTTTCATTTATCATATTTTAACTATATATGAGTATAAAATTTATAAAGAAAGCACTCTTTAGTTTGAGTGATTTTCATAAAAATTTTCTAGACGAGTCGTCTGCCTGTCTAATAGAAACTGTATATAAATCACTTTCATAAATATTGGTGTTAATATAAAAAATTTAAAATTTGTTTTTAAAAACAGCTTTTTCTTAGACAAAAATAATAATAAAATAATAGTTGAACTAGAAAAGTTATGTATATAAAAAAATATATGTCAAATCAACACCCCCAATTGAGAAAAAAACTAAAATCAACTAAAAAAAATAATGGTGTCAATTAAACTTTTTAATTAAATAAAATTTTAAACAAAATTTTAATTGATTAAATTAAAAGTTTATCTAGAATTTTAATCAAATAAATTTTTAAACAAAAGTTTAATCGAACAACGCAAATTGTAGACACAAAAAAAACATTTCTTGAATTTTATTGAAAAATTTTAATTCAAAAAATAAATAAAAATCAATTAAAAATTTATACCTGATTTACATTAAGCATTTTTTCATGAAATTTCATGAATTTTGTTGCACGCAACTTTTTCTAATTGATATTTTATAGAATGTTTTATAAAAAAGGACGTAGAATGATTATCTGATGCATGTTGGGCAACGCTTTTAATATAAGTTTCTTTTCCAGGCCTTCTATTGCAAAATTAAAATTTTTCATGCAACTAATTCCACGAAAAAAAATGCTTAATGTAAACCAAGTGTTAGTTGCGTAAGTTAACCCTTTTTAATTTTTGAATAAAATTTAAGTTACCTCAATTAAATTTTTATTTAAATTTAAAAAGTTTAATTGACTGAAATAAATTTCAATGGATAATTTATGTATATTGTTTTCCAATAAAATGGGTTAATTAGATAAATATTTTTTGTGTAAGTATATTTAATTCATTTTATTATTGAAATTAATATATTATTTTAATCCTTACATAATATATTTTTCTGCCGCTATGAAATGTTGTTTAAAAATAATTTAAAATTTTCTATAAATTTTGTAGTTATAAGACCTATTATGTTTAATAAATATTAGTTATTGATTTTTGCTTTAATCAAATAAATATATATCATGGAAATTAATAAAAAAACTAAGATTTTATTCATTCAAAAAAATCTTTCAAATCTATTTATCAGCTTAAATTTTTTTTGCTACAGAGAGCGTTATTTCCAGGCTGATTTAGCCGCAAATTTTTCTACATCTGGTCACACTCCTAATTATTTACTAAATTTAGCTCTTTTACTTTTTTGCTAATATATTCTTAATCCATAGTGGCATTTAAAAAGGAAGAAAGAAAAAACTTTTTTATTTAAACTATAATAATTTAACACATTAAAAATTTTTCAATTACATATGTATGTACTTTCAAAAGATTTTCAGCACAGCAAAACACTTTGAAAGAGCTCATATAATTTTCTCTTAGTTGGATATAATTATAGAACTTTCTCTTTTAATGTTATCGCATAACAACGACAACTACTTGCTGGTTTCTCAAAGTGCCAAAGAAAATTTTTATTTAATTATTAAATATTGTATATATTATATTTTAATATATACTACATACACATTTGTACATATGTATGTATGTACATATTCATATACATCTATACAGATACATATTTTGCTGAAGTTTGAAATAAGCATGGATCTCAATCAGCTGACGACGATGAGCTTGTTTAACGAGTCTTGCTTGTAGTCAACTCTATAAAAAAGACCACAAAGTTTATTTTAGGCATGGAAAAGAAATTGTTAAATACCGGTTTGGTAATATTTGAGTAAAAACTGTTGAAAAAATTTAGTTCTCTTCAAAACGTTAGTGCAATCACCTTGCTAAGAATACCCTAGGGATGTTATATGGAGTCTTTTTTACTTCAAACTGTTAAAGCCATCATCTCATAAAGAGTAGCTCAGGGATGGAAACTTCAACTTCTTGCACATTTAAGGGCAAATTATTTATTTCATTTATGAGCCAGCGCTAGCTACAGTAAACAACACCACTAATGGAAATAAAAATGACAACAAATTGATTATGCAACAAATGGGTTGTTAAGCCCACTGTATGTCAAGTTTGCGCCGTCTTGTTTGAACCAAATGTCATTGATGTTTAGCTCATGAATTTTTGGAAATAAAAATTGAGTTAACATGGTTCGACAGAGCTTGCCTTCCATCCTAAGGGCAGCTCCTTGCTCATTGCGCGACAGCATCAATATTCTCTTCATTACGCGTATTTATTTATCTTGTTGATGGTTTTGTATCAAGAAGAGTAAAATATGTGCGAAAATTATCAATAAGTGAAAAATTTGCTTGCTCACTAGGCCTACTATGTTGATCGTAAAATACACGAAGTGTCCTATAAATTTTGCAAAGAAATTTATTTGTTTAGTAAATTTCCGCAATATGGAAGCGTCGTTCTGACACGAATCGATTCAGCATGTCTTCCCTAACCTACTGCACAGAAATGCCAACACAGTTTTAAAGTCTTAGCTGTCAAGCCATAACTCTCATGCTCGTAAAAAAACGTGCTTGCTTGTTTTTAACCGACTTCAGAAAAAGGAAGAGGTTATCAATTCGTCTGTAATTAGTTTTTAATGGAATGAACTTCACAAACAGATTTATAATTGTTTTTAAATAAATTTCCACAATTTGGAAGCGTTACTTAGCACTAGATGATTCAGCATGACTTCCCAAACCTAACTGCAAGGAAACGTCAACACAGTTTAAGGCTCTCAGGTGTCAAACCATAGTTCTCATGCAATTAAAAGAAACGCCCCATATTAGGAATTCTTGCTTGTTTTTAACAGACTTCCAAAAAAGGAAGATGTTATCAATTCGTCTGTATTTAGTTTTTAATGGAATGAGCTTCACAAACTGATTTTATATGATTTATAATGATTTTTTAATAAATTTCCACAATTTGGAAACGTTGTTCTGGTACTAGACGATTCAGCATGACTTCGCAAACCTTACTTGCTCTGAGAAATGTCAATACAGTTTGAAACTCTCAATTGTACATAGATCTCATGCACCTAAAAAAACTTCCGACATTAGAGGCGTCATTCAGAAAGAAATAATTTAGGTTTACAAAACGTTTAACAAACAAATTTCCATACAAAATTTGTTTTGTAAATCTTTTGTAAGCCAAAACTATTTTTTCTGAATACGGCAGTAGGAATTCTAGCTTGTTTTTGAGCAACTTTTAAAAAAAAGAGGAGGTTTGTTTTTGCTAAAGGAACTCCTCGGTAGACTGCAACCCAAAAGTTCTTTGAAATAATTAAACTTTCTGACAAATATCAGACAAAAAAATTATGTTCAAACGATTGTCAGATGGCTGAATATTTGTTGTCACATGGCTGACAATTTGTCAGATAGCTGATAACTTGTTGTCATTTGGATTCATTGCAATGAACGGACAATGATTTTTCTGGCAGCGTTGTCAGATATAAATTGTCAGTTCATACGGTACGCAATAAATCCTTGTCACATTTTAGTTACAATATTATTAAATAGCTTAAGTTCAACATAAAATTGAGAACTGCTCCGATAGTATAAACTGTTTCGGAGATGCCTGCCTCTGTCCATGTCACCAAAGAAGACTACACAAACACACGACTTCCAATACTGCTTTCCTTACAGCAATTTTGGGATGGTATTTTTCTTAAATAACATGAAATTACTGTAAGATATCATTTACTCAACATTTTGTATTATATTGGCAACACTATAATATAATTTTACCACAATGAGGGAAACATTCTAATGTAAAAATGTGTATTCTATTGACATATTGAAGTCGGTAGCCTGCTGCGGTGAAAGACTTTCATGATATAACAGCTCCATGCACGAGTGAAGCCTGCTTATAAGCCTGCATGAGCTTGTTAGAAAATTTACTCCCAGTTTGCCGTCTCTGCAAAAAACAATATTTTTAAGAGTAATTTATTACTTAAGAGAATTTTCCCTTTAACCATTTTCATGTTTATAATATATTCGAATTTTACATGTTTAAAATTTTTATGCCCAACAAACTTACAAGTGCATTAATTACCATATAAATTAATTAAAATTCTTTAGTGGAACTGTTGGTTTGAGTGAACGCGACTGTGTGCGTTTGTGTGGTGTGTGTGTGTGTGTGTGCTTGTTCATATCTAAAATTATTTATGCATTTAACATGTTTATAATTTTGTAGAAAACCTGTACTTAATGTTAAATAATAAAAATTATTTATGTGCAAGATAATTGTTTGGAAAATCTTAAATGTACACACACACATTTATTTTAATTAAATTTTTCTTTTTCTAACTAAAAAACAACAAAAGTTACATATGATTAAAAATATCATAAATTTTCAAATGAATTATTAGTTGAGGCATTTAACTTTAACGTTTACCAATAGACTAGCGGCTGCTTATTTAGCGTGGAAGAAGGAGTATATTTAATAAAAATTGTTTCTTAAAAAATGTTTAAAAGCAAAAAAAAAGTTTTTAAATTACTAGTATATGAAAATTCCTAAATATAAAAAGAAACTAATTTACATTAAGTATGACTGTATGCTTACGCTACGAGACTTTTTTTTAAAGAACAACTAAGTGGTAGCCCATATAAAATATATAAATCGGCATTTTTGTATAAAAAATTAAGCACTATTACAACAATGTGTGAAAAGGTAAAAACAAATAATTGCCCTAAAATTCATAATTTTAATCATCTTATCTTCAGTATACCCTTGTCACTTCCTCTGTGATAAAAACCCAAATAATTTTTGCTTCAACATCAAAATCCCTTTAAGATTATTTAGTTCTTACAGTATTGACTCTCACGTATTATTTGCCGGAGACAAAATTATAAATAATTTAACTAGTTGAAATATTTTGTAGGAAAAGCAACAAACATTATTTCCTTTTGCTGAACGCCAGCAACCTTTGATAAAAAATAATATAAACCGATACGTGTGTAGAAAGGCATATATACTGGTACTTAATATTTCTTATCTTTCGCACTATATTGTCATAATAAACAAAATGAAACCAATAATAAAACGAATCACATAAAAATAAATGTCTTAATATGGAGAGTCCTTGTTTGATGTTGGTTTTGAGTAACTGCTTATATGTATGTTTACACAAAAAAAACATTAATAATCAGTAACGGAAAAAAAAGTACAAAAAATTATCTACATATCACTCATTTACTTGAAAAACATTCTAACTCCAAAAAAAAATTGTTTTACAGAACACGAGTTGAAAAATTTAAATTTACACATTTACACTCAATTAAAAAAAAGAATATCTTATTTTTTTCCCACTAAAAAATACCGATAGTTCTGCATTTTCAATCTAAAAATCGCAATTTTTGATCTATGACATTTTTCAATTAAGTGAGTGATATATGTACATCTATCTTTATTTTACATATCTAATAAGTGTGATAAGCCAAATGTTCCTAAATGTTTTACGTTAGTACAAGAACAATATTTTGATAAGAAGGGTAAAATTACAAGAAAATGTTAAAAATCCCAGGCTGAGCCAGAGAACGAGTAAGAGGTTAAGTGAATTATAAACACACCAAGCATTTTGTAGTTGTGTATGGGAGCAAAACAATAACAACACTAACTAATTTGAGATAAAGTAGGAAGTTCAGAAGATACAATATTTGAATATGAACCAACCTAAAGAGCACAGTACATTTTTAATACCGAACTTTATGAAACCAAGGCGACTTCATACCAGGTGGTCTCAGTTTGTAGCTCTGCATATTCGCCTTTTATATTTCTTACTGTAAAATGTCTTCCCGTCAGAAAATTTCTGATATTTTTGCTTTGCTTTGACACAAGAGATATTAACAGCTGATCACCACATGCTACCTCGAGATCACTTGGTGTCAAAAATACATGTCTAGTATCGAATTCTTTCAGTAGCTCGTTTTCGACACAAACCTTTGATAAAACCCATTTAAATAATATGGGGTTGTTTTATTTTTTGTGTCTGAAATGAGCTACTGAAAGAGTTCGATACAAGTCTAGTCAATTCGCCGTGCCAGCAAACAAAAAACAATAGGCGTAAGTCAACAACTTTGCATGGTTTTTATCATAAGTTTGTATCCAAAAGGAACGACTGAACGAAATGGACCCAGCTAGACTTGGGTCAAACTCGTTCACTAGTTCATTTTTGCCACAAGCCAATGCTCAAACCCGTTTAAATTACATGGGTTTGATCATTGGTTTGTGGCAAAAATTAACTAGTGAACGATTTCGACCCAGGTCTACTACTTCTGTCGAGCTCTTTAAATAACAACCTAATGATCAAACTCATTTAAATTACATGTTATAACTTTGTTTTAAACATAAACAAGTGATCGAGTTCGACAAAAGTCTAATTTAAATGGAAGAGTTCGATATAGAATTGTGTGAAACTTATTTTAGACTTGAGCCGAACTCGTTCACTAGTTCAGTTTTGCCACAAACCTATGAACAAAGCCACGTAATTTAAATGGGTTAAATCATTGGTTTGTGACAAAATGAACTAGTGAACGAGTTCGACTCAAGTCTATCTTATTTAGTTGGTCGTGTATGATACAAACCTATGATCAAACCCGTTAGACTTATATCGAACTCTTTCAGTAGCTCGTTTTTGACACAAACCAATGATCAAACTCATGTAATTTAAATGGGTTGGCTCACACGTTTGTGTCCAAAACGAGTTACTGAAGTCTGGTTAGTAATAGACTTGGGTCAAACTCATTCACTAGTTCATTTTTGCAAAAAACCAATGATCAAACCCATTTAAATTACATGATGGGTTTGATCACAGGTTTGTGGCAAAAATTAACTAGTAAACGAGTTTGACCCAAGTCTAGTCCAACAGTTCTTTTTGTACTAGCTTTAGATCATTTGAATCAAGAGTAAATCAAGAGTTGGACACAAGTCTTGTACATAATGGAAGAAAATTGAACAGAAATGTTTGTCAAGAAATTGGGTCTTAATTTCTACATTAAACTTAATGTCAAAATCCAACCTTAAAACCAGAAATAAGTAAAACTTATCTCAAGTCTGCAGCCTTTCTACGAACTTATTTCTAGTAGAGTTGTGTTCAATAGATTTGGATTGAACTGATTCACTAGTTAATTTTTGCCACAAACTGATTATCGAACCCATTTAAATTATTCTTCGCGTTCGAATCAAAGTTGTTTCAAACCCCATTTAATTAATATTGACCTATTTGATCGGACTTGTTTCCAAGAGTTCATTCAAGTTCAAAAGAGCTGTTGGACACAACTCTTACTCTAATTTGTAGGGTAACCATGAATATTTAGCAACATCGAATTTCGAGAAATAGGAAAACAAGCAACAACAACTAAAATATTTTTCTTATACCCACATAAAAAATTTATTTATTACAAACACACTCATATCACCAAGATATTAAATAAAACACACGCAACCAGATATATATCGTTACCTTAATATAGAAAGGCCCTAAATCATTATATTTTTGAAATCGAGATTTTTCTTTAGTCAAAAAAAAATAAAGAGTTGGGGCCTTTCTATATTAAGCTAACGATATGGAAATATACTATAGTTACATACTACACTTACATATGTACATACCAAAAATATACAATGAATTCAATGTGTACTTAATAAAATATGTATATGTATGTATAAAACAAAAAGAAAGTAATAAAATTTTGATTACAAATAAAAACAACAAAACAGTGATATTAAGTCACAGAAATAGGAAACACGCGCTTACTTTGTCACATTCATTTACAATCAAGACGGCTGGCTACAGGCTGCCATCCATAGAGGAAATACAGTGAAATCTCTCTTGAGCGGACACCGAAGGGGCCATTAAAATGTCTCTGCGCAAGGGACTGTCCGCTCAAGGGAAATCAATGCTTTTCTTATGGAGCTGTCGGGACCTGTCAAAAGTGTTAAGGGAGATTCCACTGTACATATATGTAAATAGCTCGACAATTAATCGAAAAAAAATTTAAGAACAAATAATTATTTTAAACCATTTCACTGATTTTATAAAAAAAATAATATTTTTTATTCGAATAAATCGGGTCTTAGATCTTTTAATATATATTCGAATAATTTAATAAGGCTGTGATATGTGTTTTATCTAACGAATATATATCTAATATATATGTATTTTATCTAACTAATATATATGTATTACAGAACCCGAATAAAACATTTTATTCGATTTTTAAAAATATATAATTATGTAATTTTTATTTATTATTCTATTCGAATGAAACTTTTTTATTCATTATTTATTTTATTTGAGTTATTAGATTCAAGTTCTTTTTATATTTGTTTTTATACTTGAGAAATGCTAAAGATATGTGTGAATTTTTTTAAACCAGTAAATTATTTATTCTATTTACTACAAACTTTCTATTTTTTTATTCGACAGGTTTCCCCGAATTAAACTGTTATTTGACTAATATAATTAGTGGCGTCGCTTAATCAACTAAAAATATTTTATTAAATTTTCTTATATTATTCGAATAAAACTTTAGTTTTATAAAAATATCGTTGTATATAATCGATTGCTTCAGTAATCGACTGGCTTCACCGAATTAAGATGTTAGTCAACCAAAAAAATTATTCGGTTACCTTGATCAAATAATAATAATATTTCATTCTACTTTTTTATTTTATTCCATTAAAACTTTCATTTCATCAAAATGTTGTAGTATATAATCGATTACTTGCGTAATCTAATAATAAGTTTTTTCCTACAAAAACAAATTATTTTATTTTATCCGATTAAAATTTTTGATGCGAATAACTTAGTCAAACAAGGTAATTTATTCGATGTTTTTAAAATAATTAAAATAATCATTTCTAAAATACAATTTTATTTTTTTTATTATTTTAAAGAAATAAGTCAAAATCGTTAAAAAATCATTTAAAAATTTTACTGAAAATATAATTTTTAATTGTTTTCTTAGTTGAATAATTTTTGAATTAATTATTCGAATTCCTTTTTTTTCAATACGATTATAACTCTTTAATCGAATAATTTAATCGAAAAAATATATTTGATTTGGTTTTCTTTACCAAAATTATTTGTTGCTATTAACGAATTAGCTAATGTTTTTTAATTTGACTATTGAAGTCAATTAAAATTTCGAAAAACTTAATTTTTTATTTGTTCGATTAATAAAATAAAGTTAATATAATGCAAAAAATACAAGAAACAATTATTGCTATTCGTGTAAATTTTTTATTTATTTATTCTAATATTTTAGTCAAATAAAATATGGAAAAAAATGCAAAAAAGCGAAAATTATGCAGAAAATGCAAAAAAAAAAGTTATTGCTAATTGAATAAATTGTTTATTTTTTTTTCAAATATTTTAGTCGAATAAAATATGCAAAAAATACCAAAAATAGTTGAATACTATTCGAATAATCTGTTTAATATATGCGATTAAAATTTTCATTCGAATATTTTAATCGAATAAAATTTTTTATTCAGGTTTTCGCAATAATAAGCTCGTATCGACTAATTACTAAAATGAAAATATCAAACAATTTTATTTCTTTCAAGATAGTGAAATAAGAATTTTTTATTAACTTAAATTTCTTTTTTGTTTGCTAAAAAGTTTTGTTAAATATGTATTTTGGTTTATTATAACAATTCAGTACATAATGTTTTTTTTTTCAAATAAATATTTTATTTTATTATTATTATTTTAAGATTTATTGCTCTAATTAAAAATCTGCTTTTAACTTTATTTAGAGCAAACTGCGAGCATCCATTAAATGCACTAATTTTTTTAATCATTTTACAATACATTTATATGTTACGCTTCTTTATCTTAATCTAGCATATATGTTTATGTATGTACATATAGTTTTTTCTAATTATGTTTAATGGCGTTCCAGTGATCTATATATTTCTTTTTGCCACAATTTTCTTCATGTGTCTTTTTTTTTAATTTTTTCTCTTGCATAAAAAGTCTTATTGTTGCTTTATAATAAACAAATAAAATATAAAATAAATTATGTTATACCACCGTATTACATTTTTTTTTCATTATTTTTATTACCATTGTGTTAGATTTCAATGTATTTGGAACAAAACGAGTCAAAGGTTTTTATTATGTCATTAATAATTTTTGCCAAGAACTTTGTTTTATGCATATAAGCATACTTGATTATATTTGGAATTATTCAGCAAAATTATTATTGTTTTTTATTATTTTTATTTCTTATATATTAATGACTTACATAGTTCTGGTCTAAAAACTTTAGTGTAATCAACAAAGTACAAAATTATGTTAATCGTCAGAGCAAAAAAAAAACATTTTTCAATACAAAAACTGAAAATAATTGTATAGCCATTGCAAAATAAATATGTACACCCAAATGTTTTGAAAAAGTTAAATAGCAGCAAAAATACAATTTTAATAAATTTTATAGCGCATTAATTCTACTGCTGCAGGTGGTTTTTTAAATGTAATAAAAATTCTGAGGCAAATCGCCGTATTCCAAAGCAAAAAAAGTTTTCAATATATTTCTGCGATCGAATGAAAAATTTTTAATTTCGTTCCATGACTAGTCCAACAGTTCGAGAGTAATTGCTCAAAATAAAATAATGGTAGTCTAACAGTTTGAAGTATTTGCTCAAAATTATTAATGCTGATCTTAACAGTTTGGGAGGAATTCCTAAGCACTTCTCAATTCTGGCTTAACAGTTTGGGAGTCTTAATTATATTTTTCCTACTGAATTTCGAGTATACCAGTTCGAGAGTCATTGCTCATGTATTATTAGAACTGTATTTAACAGTTTTGGAGTAACTCCTATATATTCAACATACATACCCGTCTAAACAGTTTGAGGTTCCGTGCTTAATTAATTTCTTAAGCCTCCAGGTAGGTTATAGCTTTTACCGCTTAATTAAATACCTTTATAGAACTCAATAAGGAGATCAGCTGAGACACAAACCTATAATCTAATGCATTTAATATATAGGTTTGTTTATAGGTTTCTGCCTAAAACGTGCTAATGAAAGAGGTCGCTTCAATTCTGTCAACTGTTATACAATAGCAACAATCTTATTAAGAAATTAATAATTATTTTCTAATTATTAAGCGTTATATCATTTTATTGACTTTTGTTTTTAATTTTTATTTGAAAAGGCAATACAAAATTATTATATGACACTATAAAAATTTTTATATGCCAATTTAGTAGAAATTAAATCAAAATATCGTTATGGTTCCTATAAAATTTAATTGTAAAAATTAAATACTGGTATTATATCAAAAGCAAAAATTTTAACACTGAATAATAAATGAAATGCTTAGCTTTAATACGTTTTTCGCAACTTTAATATTTAATTAATAAATTGCAACTGTAAATTCGCTACTTTTAACGCACACAAAATCAACCACATCACCCTTGCAACACATACATACATTCATTTGGAAAACCTTTAAATTAAAAATATCAGAAAAAAGTAACCCAGAAATTCCATTTAACAGCTGCCATCAAATTTATTTAAATGTAACGTAACGTAAGTATTATTTCACCAAATTAAAAATAACAAAAATATTATTTTTAATCGCATTTAAGAAACATTAAACCGCTTGAACAGCCACCACTACCACCACCAACACCGATCCAACCGTTGAACCAACACCATCAACAGCCACTGAAAATGTTTTCCCTTAACAATGTGTTTTAATAAGTAAAACAGCTACAAAATATAGTGGCATATTTTGTGTAGCAAGTTACAGCAACAAAATTAACAATAAATGACACAAAAAAAAGAGAAATAGTTGTAAAGAAAAGAAAGAAGTACTGCCATAATAGCATACCATTAAATATAATTTGATGCTGTTTGCAAATTCATAAGTATGGGTATGAGTATGTCTTTAAAAGTGTTTGTTAAAATGAATGTGAGTAAAGGTATATGTCTAGGTTTTAGCACCCTGCAATTTGTATACAATACACACACAATCAAGTTATAAACCAGTGACATTTTCGAAATGAGCTTGGAAAAATTGTGCATTTAAAGCATTTGTTGCAAATAATTGAAATGTGAAATCTAAAAAACAAAATTTAAGCTTAAAATCTGAACAAGGACATGACTACATGTTGTTAGTTTTAGGAAATAAATTTCGGCTGCAGTGACCAAAAATAGTTATCACTATTTGTTCAAATAAACTACTAAGTCATCTTCGAAATTTTTTTCCCAATAACTGCAAGGACAGACATGTGTCCCATATATCCTTTATTTTTAATAACTAAAATTTCACTGCAAATTTGGTTCAAGGTGCAAGATATACTAGCCCTACTTAGCATTAAGCACTTAAATTATCTCATTATATATTTTTATTTGGTGCAGGACATTCCTTTATTTTTTATTTTGAATAAATAACTTCAATCAAAATTGTTATATAAATGCTTTTAAAGCTTGTAACTGTTTTTAAAACTGCACAGCAAAGCCTCCTGGTGAATTTCATTGAAATTTTGGCAAGGATATGCGTGCCTCCATATATGCTTTATTTTTATAAATAATTTTTTGCTTCAATTAAAACAAGTATTCAGCGCATACTAAATTATAAATGTATTAATACTATTTCAATCAGTGAAATGCCATGAGTATGTCAGACACATCCTTTATATTGAAATTTCATCGAATTTATCTAGAATCGCTTAACTAAGCTCTCTATTGTTTTTTATTCAATTCCCTGTTTGTACCAACCTTATATCTTTTAATTGAAAAATTTATTTTCAGCTAAAATTTTGGATATAATGCAACGAAAACTTGTAAGCAGTTGCAAAATTATGTTGCTTATCTCCAGACTGAATTCTATGTTCATCGGCTCAAGGACATGAGAGCCTCCCAGATATCCTTTATTTCAACAAGAGAATTAAAACTTAAATTTAGAATAAAATGCATTGTAAATCGGTAGTCTTACTAAAGAACATTTGTTTTAAGACATGACTAGCTGCCTCCCGTGCATCCTTAATTTTTAAAATTTGTTTACAGCTGCAAAATATATAAGAATTTCGATTTAAATATGCAACTTGTTGTTAAGTTGTTGTGATAAGCGTTTTGTTAAACTCTGCACAAATCAATTTAAGGATATGAATGTGCCTCATGTATCCTTTATTTTATAAATGAAAATTTTGCTATACATATGAAAATATTTAACCAGAACTGTTAGCTGTGACTAAGATTAAATAATTCAGCTTTTTAAAATGGTAAATTCAAATAAATCAAAGAAGTGAAAGGACCTGATAGGTATGTATGTATATTTATATACTTAATTTAAAAATCAAATTAATTTATGATTCGTATCATATTGTAAACTTAATACTGGTTGTAGAACTCCACTAATGACAATATAAGATAACTGATGCTGCAATCGTAGCAAGAATATCAGTACCTCCCATATATCCTTTATTTGAGTATGTAATTTAATGCCTTAATTGGCATTAGAATCCACCGAAAATATTTATTTACGTACAGAAATTTATATATTAGCTTTACAATATAATTCATTTTTCCTTAGTTGCAAGCACATGTCTACCTTCAGTATAGCCTTAATCTTAAAAGTAAGATTTTAGCCGCAACAATTATCAGATTTTAGCTCAAACTCATAACAACTTGTAAAACTGTGCCTTCAATTTGGATGGGAAGTTTTAGGCCATTTGGTTAAAGGACCTGCGCGAGTGCCATATATCCTTTATCTTGAAAATAATTTTTTTTTTGCAATTGTAATCGGAATTCATAATAAATGTTTTACTATATTTTTCCCCACTTAAAATGTGCTCACATAGGCTTTCACTTAATAAAATAATACACCTCTCACATATCCTTAATTTTAAGAATTAAATTTTTTTAAGTTTTGATCAAGATGCAGAAAGTGTTTTTTGTTAAGTCTGAATTTGTATAGTTAATATCTCTTTAAAATTTTTTTAAGTCCTTGGACATGCTCGCCAGCCAAATTTTCATAACTTTCAAAATTATCTTAAAGGTACGCTTTTTAGCATACATATACAGTGCTTTTCGCTTAAAGCGAACTTCAAGGGACTGATCAAATTTGTTCGTTTTAAGCGAAGTTCGTTTTAAGTGAAGACATCAAGAAAGCATTATTGTGTGTGCACATGTCTGTTTTTAACACCTTTTCTATTTATTTACTTATTAAAACAATTTTAGAACATTGTAGTCTTTAAAAAATAAGTTTATTTAGTTTTTAAAAAATCAGTTATTTTAGTTTGCTTAGTATTAATATTGGCTTCATTTATATACACTTCCACTTGGGCCAAGTGGTCAAAAATTTGTTGTAGAATGTAGCGAGACTGAAGAAATTTTCTTACACAGCTTACGCTACACATTAATATATAAATATAATTTTTTGTTCATGGCAACACACTTCTTGGTTCGTTTTAAGCGAAAAAAGAACAATTTACATGCAAAAAAAGTTTGTTATAACCGAAAGTTCGCTTTAAGCGGGTTCGTTATAAGTGAAAAAATTTTCATGGTTTTATAGAAATAAAAGTTTGTACTTTCGAAAATGGTTCGTTTTAGGCGAAAGTTCGTTTTAAGCGGGTTCGCTATAAACGAAAAATACTGTACTTATATATGTACATATGTATATCATCATGTTTGTTTTACTGGATAATTTGACTTCCTTAAGGTTAAGAACATGATTCCCCCCCGTATGTCCTTTAATTACAAAAAATATTTCAGCTATAATATTAATGGGAATACAGCAAAAACCTTGTTGCTACTTATAAATACATGCAGTTCAGCAGTTTTCTTTTAATGCTTCCCTGTCCTTGTAAGGTAAAAATTGTAAAACTGCTACTGGGTTACACTTTAATATTTATCTTTAAATGAAATGCATATGAATAAAAATTTTTGTATACATATGACTACAATAAAACTCACATATTTTTGCATATTTTAGCCTGTATTAAGTATATGTTTATATAATTTTATTGTCATCATTTGACTTGCAGTGGGAGACCACCACAATGCAATTGTTGAAATAGTTTATTCTTCCCTGTCCTGTCCCTCTTTCGCTCTACTAACAGACAACGTTACGACATTTAAAATAAATATTATTATTATTATAAATGAAGAATGGAAGAGAGCAAACACATAGAAAGAAGAATATTACAATATGTATGTAAAAATATGTTGTAAATATGTATGTTGTGTATAAAAACGACAATATTGCCACAATCTATACCACATCAACATGCAAAATACTCATGTACAGCAATAAATGAATGAATGTGGCAGCAACAAGCAAACAGGCAAAGTTTGAAAATACGAGGTATTTTGTAAATGCTTGTATGGGTGTATGTGTGTGTGTGTGTGCTGCTGAGCGTCTGTTGCTCTGAACTATTTGTAGCTGCTTTCAATTCAAATATTCTTACATTATTTCTCAGTTTTTCTTTTATTTTTTCCTTTCAACCAGTTAAGCCGCTTTTAAAAACGTAAAGTGATCACGTTAAAATAACAAATTTACATACACATATACATTTCTTTTTATTATTATTTTGTGCATTGTGAGACCAACTCAATTAATGATTTATTTTATCTAAAAAATGTTTGGAAAATATAAAAACTCTCATACTTATGAGCTATCAATTTTCTGTTATACTGTCCAAACATAGGAAAAAATTATACTTCTTGAGCAGCAAAAATTTAAAAAAGTCTTAATAGTTACAAACTTAGTTGGTGCCGTTATACATGCCTTAAATTCCTGCTAGTTTTGTCAGGAGGAAAAATGAAATTTAAATATGCCAGTAAGAGCCCAACAAAAGGTAACTTTTAAATACTTAATATGCTCCTTTTTTCTTACTCATACTGTTATATACACATGCATGCTCACATATATGTTGTGATTATCCTTACTTTTGTGGCATTTTTATCCTTTTCCCTTTTAATATATGCAGCACCAGCTAGAGGAGCAACGGCTTGTTGCTGTATTTTTTTTTTATATAAATTTATATCCGCAGTGTTCCTGGCATTTAGGAGGACTACACTTGTTAAAGAACATGTCGTTGAAAGTATTTTCTTCTTATGAGTTATGATACATTTTTGTGTGCTTTTGTTTTTTTATATAATTTTATCAACAACATCATCAGTGGCAGAGTCATCAACACTGTAAAGGTGCACCTATTGTCATTTTCATCTGTGTGCTACAAGTTTTCATGCATTTATTAAATTTTTTTTCACATTATTTTAAATTCTGTGAATATCATGTTAAAAGCATATTGCTTTTAAATGTACATATACATATAATGAAGCTCACCACAGCGCCGTAAGAAAAATCTAAAATGTTTTCCAAATGGTAGGATTCGTAATGAAATTTACTTGGAAGATCTAACATAGTAGGTTTGAGAGTTTAATATTGAAAAGAAATGCAGCAGGGAAAAATTAGAAGAATCGGGCAAGGATATGTAGGTATTTTATACATATATCCTTAAATTGAAAAAATAAATTATTGCTAAATTTTTCATCAGGATGCAGCTAGAATTACTATCTTTATATAAGGTTGTGAGATTAAGCAGTCTGATTTTTTTTCACTCTAATCTGAACAAGGATATTTCTGCCTTCCATATATGTATCTTTGGTTCTTTAAATGAAATTTAAATGCAGCTACAACCTGTAGCACTACATTGCAAGGCTCCCTATAAAATTTCATAGCAATCTTTGCAAGGATAGAGATTATTCCCATATATCCTTTATTTTAATAAAAAATTATTTTAAGCAAAGAAAAGTATAGGTATAGTCGTAGCATAAGATAAAAAAGAATCAAATTTCAAGGTTCTTTACAAGAACATAATTATCCTGCGCTTATGCTTAATACGCTCCCTATAGGATCGAAGAGAATATATGCTTACATAGGATTTGCAGGTATTTTATATATCCTTTAATTTACAAACAAATTGTTGCTAAAATTTTTATCAGGATACAGCTAGAATTACTATCTTTATCTAAGATTGTGAGATTAAGAAGTCTGATTTTTTTATCTCTAATCTTAGCAAGGATATTTCTGCCTATCATATATCTATAGTTTTATAAATTTAATTTAAGTGCAGCTACAACTTGTGACACTACATTGCAAAGCTTCCTGTAGAGTTTCATAGCAATAAATGCCAGTATATAGATTATTCCCATATATCCTTCATTTTAATAGAAAATTATTTTGAGCTGAGCAGAATTATAAGTATCTATAGTCTTAGCATAAATTAATTATGATTTTTAATTTCATTCTAGTCGGAGCAAAGACATTTCTGCTTACCATATATATGTTTAGTTCTTGAAATGCAATTCAAATGCAGCTACAATTTGTAGCACTATATTGCAAAGATACTTGTAAAACTTAATAGCAGTATATGAAGGGATATAGATTAATTCCTTATATCCTTTATTTTAATAAAAAATTATTTTTAGCCGAGAAAAGTATAGTAAGTATAGCCTTAGCATAAAAAAATAATCAAATTTCAAGGAAAGTCTTTACAAGAACAGGATTATCCTGCAATTATGCTTAATATGCTCCCTATAGGATCGAAGAGAATATATGCCAAATGTTATAAATTAAAACTCACCTGCAATAGTGATTACAGTGCAGTAAAACTTTGTAACTATTTGCTAAAACAAACTACTAAGCTTGCTCTTAAATATTATGTCAATCAATGCAAAAATAAAAAAGTGTGTCATATATCCTTTATTTAAAAAATTTAAATTTCTCTGTAAATATGATTAAAAATTACATATAATTAAATCCAAGCATTAAAATATAATAACTACATAGCTCTTTTAATATGCTTATTTATTAAAAGGACATGCTATATCACACATTTTATATCACACATTTTAAAATGGAATTTCAATTGAAGCTTTGATTTAAATCGAGCGAAACCTTGTAAATACTTGTGAAACAATACTGCGTACATCCCTAGTGAGTTTCACTACAATAAAACCAAGGATTTGGATGCCCGCCATATATCCTTTATTTTGATGAGAGAATTTTAGCTCTTTTGTTAGCCATAATTGAGAAAAATATGAAGTCTTAATTTCTAAAACCTTGTTTCTCTTACAATGCTAAGAATCCCGCCAAATTTCTTATCAATTAGTAAAAGATTATTTATGTATTTCATATATATTTGGATAAGAATTTTTATGTGGAGCTACGAAGTAAAAATATAAATAGCGATTCATGTGTTTTTTTTGTACATCTCTCTTTTAAGGCCAACAAAAAGAAATTACAATTGGAATATTACCAAATTTATATCGCTTTTTATTTATTTTTCACGCAAGTAATTTATTTGGTTTTTTTTTTGGCAATGCCAATTGATACCATAAAATTACTGCTTATTGTATATAATATAAGTGAAAAGGATTGAAATCATTTTTTACAAGTCTGTATTTTACATATACCAAAAAAATTCAATTAACATATTTTTTGTAATGTACACAAAGTAGACTTAAAAAAAATTATAAAAGAGAACCTTTAATAAAGAGATTCTTAACAAACTGGTTGAAAATTTGTTTTATTTTTTTTTTTGGAATGATACATAAAAGACTTGCTAGTAAGTCTGTAAGAAAATAAACTGCGTGACTTAAATGAAAATATTGATTTCGTTTATATATATTTTTTTTCATTGAAAACATAAAATAAAATGATGTGTGTGAACAAAAATCCATCGATTGCTTTACTTGAAATTCCACACAGAATTGTTAAAATTCAAAAGGATATATTCGCATGCACATCACGCAGAAACAAAAGTCCAAAGGCAAGAGCATGCATACATACATACATATATGCACATGTATGCATATATTTGTGCAAATACATATGTAAAAATAAAATAGCAAATAAGACTTGAAAAACAAGTAGTTGAATATAAGAATAAAATTAGCTTAAGGTGGTCTCCAATATAAAACCCATGAAAAATGTAACAAGCAAACAAACAAAAATTTTCATTTAAAAAATAGTATTTAGGAAAACGTCTAAAGTTTTCAAAAACAAAACTCTTATTTTATGGTTTTTGCAACTCTCTTAAAAATATTTGTACTAGAAATACAAGTAAGTATATTTTTTTTTAATAAATGAAATTAAATAAATGTTGTAAATATTCTACGTTGATTCAAACCTTAAAAATATTTACGAATTTGTATCTTGTTAGTATAATTAGTATAATTTTCTTTTGCATACATAATATAAGGTTGCCAGCCTTATGTTATACTTTAACCCCAATTTTAAACTTTTACTCATCGAAAATCCCCAAAAATATGTATATATTTTCGTATCCCCAAAATTGCCCTTGGTTCCTTAAAAATAAAACAGCATTATTTCAAAAGATAAACTTGCATTTAATTATTTATTTTTATATTTATTTACTTATTTAAATCTATTTGTATTGAATATTTTCAAAATTAATTAAAAAACACACAAGCATAAAATAACTATGTATCAAAGTTTAACATTTCAAGAACTTTAGAGTCAAAATCTTCTGATTCATTAGTTCATAAAATTTTTCTTCATGCTCATATAACTATTTATTATAAACATTGTTATAAACATGAAAATTTTAAATTTTTTCCTTAGAAAATACAACAAAACTTTTTTAGTTAACATTCACATTTTAATTCATAATAATTAACAATACACCATTTTTAGAGCTTCCAGAAATCATTTTTCATACATATATTGAGATTTTTTCGATGTTATCGCCGGCAATAATAATAATTAACATTATAACAGGAAATATAACAAAATGTTAATTTTAAACTATACCCCAAATATCTTCAGTGAAAAAGTGCCTTTTCCCCACAAAGAAACTCCCAGGGGATTGAGATAAAATTTTTATTCCCAATCACAAAAAAAACGCCTATTCGGACACAAATCTCATAAACTGCGAGCACTAAAATAAAATTCCTTAAATATATATTTTAAAAAGTTTCCTTTTTCTAAGAAATTCAGTCTTGCAGCAGGCTGGCATAAAATTGTAAAAACTGCAACACTGCTAATATGCAAGCATGTGCATGCCTGCCTTCAAATATATAAGTATATAAAAGTTTGTACTTATGTTCATTTCACATGCATGCATACACACATACATACACACATGTGTGTGTACTCAATACAAGTATTCCATCTTGTTTTTTGCAATTAACTTAAAGTTTTTGTTTTTTTTTTTGTTTCTTGTTTCTTTTATTGAAAATATTTCACGTAGAGTGTTTTTCATTTTCTATGAAATCATTTTATTTATAAACAGCAGTAGCAGAAACAGATATTTATTTAATTTCAATTTCATCTGTATTGCACACTTCAACAATAACGCGTTAAAATGCTTAAATAAAAATTAACTTCAAAATAAAGGGTGCTGCAGTTTAAAGACTCTGTTAAACTTATTTTAAGGAAATTAATTTTAATTTCCAAATAAAAGAAAACTTTGATTCTTAAAAGAGTTTTTAGTGTGTCTTTTACAAATTGTTTTTAACAAAAAAAAAATATTTACCAAACTTTTGATTTACCCTTTATTCAATATGTTAAAGCAGCATGCATACACCTTATTTTGATGTTTTTTTAATTAAAAATAGCCAAGCTTATTTCTTTTTTTTCTCTTGTTAAAATTACCATAAATATTTTCATTTTAAGCTTTCACTTTGATGGTGAAAATAAAAGAGTTTAAATAACACTTGAAAAGGAAAATTTCATGGTTTTTAACAGCAGAAGATATTTAAAAGTTAAGCAAGAGCTGTTGGCTCAAGTTTGATTGCACAAAAAAGTTTAAATAATTAATATTACAAATAAAAAATAAATGGATCAAATTAAAAAAATATTTAATTGTTTTTGTTTGAATTGCAGTTGATATACCTTTTTTCACTTTTATCATATACATATATAGATTTACCTGAGATATATAGAGGGCTGGCTTATGTGAATTGCATTTTTCCGATACAGCCCAGTGAAAAAAATGGAAGCCATTCTAGTGGAACTACATTTTCATTGCTTCCAAAAAGTCAATATTTTTAATTTGCCGAGAGTAAGCAAAAAACCATGTAGAAGCTTACTTTAGTCATACAAAACCTGGTAACTCCTCCATAGTTTTAGAAAATACTCACCAGAGTTAGAAAAAAATTATTTTCTTAAAGAAATTTATGAGCTAATTTTAGTAAAAAATTCAAAAGTTATTTGCTTAAATTTACATGAAATCACTATTTCGGGATTAAATTCGTATAAAAAGAAACGAATTGTTAAAATAGGTAACTATTTACAATTTTTCCTAGATGAAAATATTATCATAGAACACAAAAAAGGGAATTTTTCTTAATATTGCTTCCAATTCAGTGACCAGGCATCGAAAAAGAAAACTTCTTGCAATGACAACCCTATGTAAAAATCATTAGAGCGGATCGAAATTTTCACTACTTCCGCATCGCAAACTCTACATTTTCATGACTTTTTTGGAGTGTCTTTTTTTACTGGGAGAGTATGAAGAAGAATAAGTCAAAATACTCGTCGACATTTATGTAATCAAGCAGTTGTTAATTTTTTGTTTAAAATAACAAATTCAGGTATCAAATATCATGGAGGAAAATATAAATGGAAAATCGTCGAGGTTTTGCTTGAATCAGCCGACCACAAACCCCGTCCAGTGAATAAGGCCAAAACTTCAGTAAGCCTTAATAGACAAAACTAAATTAGGGCATTGAGCTTTGCCCTAATTTGCCTAATTTGCCCTCTGCTGTTGCTAACCGTTAAAGTCTAAGTGAAAGTTTGGAACTTCAGTTAAGAACTTTCAGGTTTCAAAAAAATTAAGCTTAGCATCACTGTATACTAAAATCAGCTGACTTCTTGCAACACATTTATGTCGGTTAAAAATTAGAAACTACAACTTAGTTTCGCCATCCTAGCGTCCAGTCTAATCCTGTGTACACATTTGTTTTTTCTGGTGTTTTCATTTTGTGGTATCACTTTAAAAATATGTGTACCACTATTCACATTATGATTTTTTATATGGAAAGCAATGCCACACAATGAATAATATCGAAAATGACAAACGTTGCCACTAGTACACACTATGGTGATGTCACAAAATGCCATAGTGTGTACTCGGCATAAGGCGTATTCATACCAGATGATACCATTTCAGTAGATGATGACCAGCTGATAGTTTTTTTTGGTGTCAAAATCAAATAACACGTTTGTAAATTTTTTTAACAGCAGGGAATTATGCAGCATTACTATAAACTTTTTTTGCAGTGTATTTTAAAGCACAGGAACTGTAAAAGAGAGAAATACATGGGAAGCAAAAATGTTTTTGTTTTTCTTTTTTTTTATTCTTAGTTAAATTCCTTTTTCTTAAATCTATTTAAAATCTAAGCTTAGCATTAATTAAATCTACATGGCCTCTCTTTTTGGTTTTTCATCATATACGTCCTCATTTTCACTCGAATGTTCACTTTCATATAAGTAACCAGCTTCATTAGAAGTCTCAGTGTTTGTTTCCGGTTCTGTTTCAGGTAAATATTCTTTCTCGCCAGTATTTTGTTCTATAGATGATGCCTTATTAACTCCTTCCTCTGCATGATCTGTAGGCAACTTGTCGATGGCATCTAAAATGAATTTCAATGAATGACCCGTACGGGGCAGCCATTCCAGCCAGCTTTTGTTAGGGGCTTTTGTGGCGTCATTCTCATCCACATCGTCCACAAAATCTAGATCGCCTCCACTTAAGGAGCGAGCACCACCCAAATAGTCCGTATAATCATAATCACTTACTAGAGGATTTACTTTGGAATAATAAATGGCAGCAAAGGTGGAATAAATAATTAAAATGGCAGTGCCGACCTGAAATTTATATAAAAGAAAATAAAAATCATAATTTAACAGTCAACTACAGATTTTAGTAAAAGGAAATTCTGCTATATATCTACTCCTTCAGAACTGCAATATTGGTTGCTGCAATTTTTTAAAATTTTGCTTTGAAATTGCTTTAGTTTGTCTACATTATGAAATTCTAATTTTAACAATTCTGTTTGATTTTTGTTATATCGAGCCCTTTGATTTTATCGTAATCGACATGTTATCGAAAATAGACTTTTTTATTGAATTTAAAATTTTCGTGGGCCTGCCCCTAGATTAGAATTATTAAAATACCAAAATTGTTGATCATTTTTAAGATGCAGGCTGTACAATTTTATCTAAAGCGACAATTTACGTACAAAAACATATTTGAATATTTTAATAAAACCATCTCCTGAAAAATTAAATTTTTGTCGCTTACTATTAAATCGAAAATATGGGTCAATATTTTGTGTTTTTCATATAAGTGAAGAAATAAACATAAAAAAAGTCAAAAACAACTAACAACTTTAAATTAACAAGTACGAATTTCAAAACAAAAGAGAATTTTGTAGAGCACATTAAACTTTGTAACCCTCAGCAATTTTCTCAACTCTCTCAGCAATAAACTCAAGAATTGCTGCAACAAAAATTGCAAGTCTGGACAGGGATTAATAGTTTGGAAAAAAATTGCGCCAATATAGTAGTTAAATAAAAATTCCTAATCTTCCATGCTTGCTACTCGATTAAGTACAGTTTAATTTTAAAATTTTAATTAATTAATTTTCCAAAAATAAAACTAGAATTTCAAAATAATTATATAAGATTTAACAGCCTTATTTATAAAACTTATTAAGGCTTTCAAAAGGTTTTTTAAAACAAATTTTCATAAAAAATTTGTCTTAAAAAGTCTTTATAAAGCCTAAATAGTTTTATAAATAAGGCTGTTAACATTTATTTTTTTATAAATGAGACTGTAAAATTTTATATAATTTAATATTCCTTAGACTGCTCTGCTGTCTGCTAAACAACATTTTTATTTTATCTCCATTTTGCCTGTTGTATCAGTTCATTTAATAAATCAAAGATTTCCTTAATCAAACACACATACACACGCACACTCATGCACACTAACACTTGTTGTTGTTGCTCTTGTTTTTAGTTTTTTTTTTTTTTGGTTTTCATTCAACATATTAAAAATGAAAAGACAAAAGAAAACACAAAAGCCAAAAAGTATGCTCTTGTTTTTAGTAACCCACTTTAAAGGTATTGTTGTTGTTGTTCTTGTTCTTGTAATAACAGTGTGTGGGTGTTTGAGGGAGAGAGCAGCAGCAGTTTAGGTGCAGATGTGTGTTATACACATGAATGTAACTGAATAAGTGTAAAGTATGGTCAACACTGATTTGTGACTTTCGTTCGCAAATAAAAACAACAAACTATTCCAAAAAAATATATAACCGTAACAAAAATCAAAACACATAAAAAGTGAGTAAGAGAAACGAGACTGAATGTCGGTTGTCAACCTTGCAAGCATGTATAACTGTACGTATGGATGCATGTATGTATGTATGCTATTTGCAAATATAGAATTACAAGAACTCAGTGAGGGAGAGAAAAAATAAAACAACAGCATTGGAAATGGCACAAAAGTTATAGTCAACCACCTGATGGGAACAACAAATGCATACATACATAGATATGTACATACATACACACGTATATAAATATATATGTATGTAAAAATACACATATGCATTCACTTAGAAAAGGTGTTAAAATATGGAAGTTTCTTTTAATAGAGCTGTATTCATACCCAGCAAAAAATTACACATTACCATCAGAACTACATGTCATATAATGACTTACTTTTCTGATTACCAAATTTAATTACTCCCTTACAAATCACATTACATAAAATTTAAAAAAATTATGCAAAAGTTGCTAAATGAGTAGTATAATTCTTTTAGATTAAATAGATTACGTGAACAATTTACCAAATAAAAAAAAGTAAGTACTTCTCAAGCATCGATTATTTTAGTCTCACGCCTTTTTAAAATCATTAAGTTGGTAATCCAGTAGGGAAGAGCTTTCACCAAAAATGCTTAAACCGAACCCGATTACCTTTTTTTAAATTTTTTGCTGGGTATGTTTGGTTTAGAGTTGTTGAAGAATTTAAAAAAAATAGAACATTTACATCACCCTGATTTAAAGTGATAATTATTTTCGTGGTCGTTGTCAGTTATGTTGTCGGTTATGTTGCATGCTTTTCCTTTTGTTTGTATATATTCTGGATATTTCTTGTTGCTGTTGTGTTGATTCAACTCTTAATTTATGGTAAAAGGAAACCTATTTTGACAAGCAACTGTCAGCAAGGAATTAACCAACAGAGTGATAATTACTAACAAATACATTAAAAAGTTCAATCAGACATGGCATACCATAACGCCATAGACATAGCCATAACCATTGCCATAACTACAGAGATATGTATTTGATTCAGATATTAATTTTGCTATAACTATAAGCAAGTGTTTACATTATTCTTTGTTTATTTATATCAGAAGTACTTGGATTCTAGCAGCTAAAAATTTTAAATAAATAATTTTAATAAACACAAACATTATTTTAGTAAAAAAAACTTACCAAACAATCCAATAAATGAATAAAGTAAAAATAAAAAAAATTTCGAATCGCCATTAACAGCTGTTTATGGTTATGGCAAAAAACCAAACCGAAATTGATTCTATAGTTGTGATCATGGCCATGGCGTTATGGCGAGTCACCTATAATCAAATACAGTGTTGTAGAGTTGAGCGATATTTCGAAACTTGTTACTTTTTCACAGCGATTTAAAAATCACAAATCACAGCCGTGACTGAATTTATCAAGTATGCAACAGGTTTTGGAAATATAATTAGTTCTTTCATACAAAGTTTAGCTTACAGTAAATAAGCCTTTTAGCATTTATCAAGACACCAATACTAATAAATACTTTTAAATCAAAATAACTGAAACAACAGAACTTGTACCAACAAAATATTGCTAAACTGTGATCAAAGTAGCGGTTTAAAGGAACAGCAATTTAGAAAGCACGTTCGCAAAGAGTAACATTATTAAAAAAATGACGTTATCGCTCATCACTACAGTGTTGCCCATAAGGTTGGTTCGAACAGCTGTTTTGTTTGATTATTGTAAAAACACGGTGCAACATTGCTCTAAACATTAACAGAAACGTTCTATTGCAGAAATTTCATTACTATCTGTGATACTAGTTAAATAATAGTCAGTAGATGTCTGCTATTATATACTTCTTTCAAAAAAAAAGACAATTTATTATTATTTTTATTCATGTTATGTTCTGTGAGAATATATTTCTGTTATTCTGTTAATGCACATGTTAAATCTATTTTTCTCTCTTAACTTCTGGCCAAAACATATTGTACATGAGATATATGACAAATAAATTTAATGTGAATGAATGAATGAATAAATGCATGGAGAAAGGAAGGAAATAATAAATGAGCCATAAATAAGAAAATGTTGGCAGTTTTCAGTTTTTCAGCTGCTTTTTAAGTTGCAGGTGTACTGCAGCAAAAAAAATTAAATAAACTTAAAAGTCCAAATAAAGAAAAAAAAATTTAATGTTAAAACAAAATTACATAAGTGTATGTATATTTTCTAGCTTTAAACAAAACATCTTAAAAAGAAAATAATAAAATGCCGATGCTGGAGATAACTTCTATCTATTCTTATGAAAAGTTGTCATAGATGGGTTTTCATCAAATGAGTTCAAGATAAATTCAGGGGTACGTTAAGGGCCCGTTCTTGCTTAAAGTATATTTCATATTTTTCTCAACGATGTTCTATGCAAAATTTTCAAGTCTGCCTACTCTTTTGCGGATGACGGAAATACTACCTATTAATTTTCTTTAATATTAAATCTCCGATTGAAAAAGCTTAACCATTACTCTTCTCAAACTCAGTTCTGTTAAAGAAACCTTTTTATATGTATATATTCTAAACTACACACAAAAAAGTAATATGAATGATTTTGTAATATTAATTAAAATATTTGTAGTATTAGTTAAAAAATTAATTTAATTTTTACCTATAAACAATGTGAAAATATCAATTAAGTTTTTCCACTCAAATTGATTAATACAATTAAATTCTTAACTGAAAATATTAATTGGTGAATACTTTTTTCTGTGTACTTGACTGACAAGCTAAATTCGACTCACCTGAAATGCCGCCCAAAATTTATAAGAACCCTCAGTAATGACAAAGTCATAATATCCTTTCAAAGGATCTCCCTTGATATATCGACCTTCGCCTACATCTGTTGTCTGCCTTTTATCTCTGTAGTACTCCCCATTTTCCACATTTTTCGTGTTTGGTGGTTTAGCACCCTTTGAGCTTATGCGCGGCTCATTTTTTGCTGGTTGCTGCTTGCCAATTGGTTGCTCTTGGCCTTCTTTTTTATGCAAAGTTATCATTTCTGAACTAGCGGCTATCGCAGGCTCCGTGGTGCTAGTGGTCGTTGGTTTTCTGCCACTTTTGCTAGTTGTGGTTGAATTTCTACTTGAATTAAATTTTGGTGGTTTTCTGGAATTTATACGTATCGGTTGCTGTTGTTTATATTTTTGTTTAGCCATTTCCTCCTCACGATTTCGCCTTTCAGCCAATGTATTCCAGGTGGAGGTAAACGATTGATATAAGTCCCACATGGTTTTAATTGACTTAAACATGGATAAGAAATCCATTTGTTGGCTGCCAGTTTCTTGTTTTTCCTCTGGGGGCGGCAAAGTACTGGGTGTACGATATTGTGGTGTTTGTTGGGCTGATGGATGATTTGCATAAGGTCTTCGTTGGGCCAGTGATAATCGAGAGGGGTTTGGCTGGTAGTCGTAGTCATCTGTATAAGTGGGAAAAGGAGCGCTAAAAATATATATAATAAAAATTTATTTAAACATAATTTAATTCAAAAATGATTTTCCGAAACCAGTTTCAACGATATTTTTACAGATTCTGTTTAATTTAAATAAGATTTGATGATGCTTTATTACAGAGTGTAATTTTTAAATGGCTCTTCCGCAATTATTGTAGCAAAAATTGTGTGTGAGAAACATGTGAAGCACTGGTTATGAGAAGTTACAACGTAAAATGAAAAATTTGTCTGGTATTCAGATTTTTGCGTTACGTATTATCTTATCTACACAAGTACGCTTGCAACGAGCTCAGGCTATAGCAAATTTTCAAAAGTAGCAAACTTCTAATAATTTCTAAATTTGTTAAGCGAATGTCTCTTGTTTTTATATAAAACATTTGTCTTTATATTTCGATATTTTAACACTGTTTTGTTTGGAATCTTCTTTAAAATATTTTTTTGTTTTTCATAATTATTTGAAAATTTGTAATATGAAAACAAAAGAGCTTAATTATAATAGTAATGTTTATTTGTCATTAAAATATTGAAGAGAAAATAAAATATTTATTTCGGTTATTTAGACATTGTTATAATTAAAAGAGGTCAAAATATTGTAATAATTATTGAAGAATTTTTTAAGATTAGAATTTGTTCTGGATTAAATGTATTACTTTATTTACGTTTTGTTATATTCTTCTAATTCCTTGCTCCTCTATAATGAATAATGAATAAAATTATCTCAACGCATAGAGACGTTTATCACATAACTCGAGTCTTATCAAGCATCTTTTTGTTTTTGACACTTAAGAAGTTTTGTTAATTTTATTTCTTTAATATATGATTTTCTTTTTGTCAGTGTGATTTAATTTCTGATAACGCTGCATTTAAATGTTTAACCAATTTTTGCTCCTGAAAGTATGCTATAAAATATTTTTTTTTGCTTGTTTTCTCTTTCTCTTATGTCTCTCTCTCTTGCTCTCTCACGCTTAAATAACTTTTCTCCTTGAAAATTACATTAAATTGGCAAACAAATATATTTTTCATGTTTTGATCAGCTACACCGGGGGAAATAAGGACGTTGAAAAATCAAAAATGTCAATATAACAGCCTGCATTGTCACTTTTATCCTAATTCCTAGAAACAATACAAAAATTAATAAAATGCGCGCTTACAACGTCTTTACTTCTTAATAATATCTTCTCACATATTAATAACTATAAATTAATTAATATTTATCATACACCACCCGGAGCCAGAATGTGTGTGCATACAGTCGACTCTTGATAACTTGAAACTCGATTTTAATTTCTGGATAAATTTAACTTGTTTCCACGCCCCTTGAATAATATTCAATAGATTTTAAATAAACACTGTTATTTATTACTACTCGTTAGCTTAAAATTAATTCAATGGCATCTTGATCGCCGACGTGCTATTATTTTAAATTTTAAGCTCTACGATCTATAACTCGATTTATTTTAATGTGCTGTTACTTATAAATAACTATTACTATTAAAAAAAACATGGTTAGAGCTATGCTGCTTAGCTACTCGTATATAAAACTAATTTTGTGTGGTAAATAACAATGCAATAAAACTATACTTATTTGTAAAACCTTTTATTTAGTACACTTCATAAAATTAATTTATTTTATTATTATTTATAAAACAGTAGTTAGAACGTTGACTACAAAACCAAAGGCCTAGGATTTGAGAACGGTATGCAATAGTCATTATTAGTTGTATCAGTTATTGTAAGAAAGTTCAAGCAGATACTAATCCTAATGTAATATCAGAGCGCCGTCCTTCGATGTGTAGCAGAATCATCGGCGAAGAAAAATAATCAATGAAATGGCTACAAAAAACAGCTTTGCAAATACCTAATACGCCTCATTTAACACCAGGGGTACTGCAACACTTCATTAAAAAAAAAGCGTTCACAAAGCAGAGTTGAAGCTTTCCTCTATCTCTTCATTCACCACCTGTATTTTCTATCACTATGGCCTTCCTATAGAAGGTAACACCTAGTAATAGTAACAGGCATTCATTGCTTGAGTCTTACTTCTCTTTAAAAAAAATATAAACAAATTCGCAGCAAATATGTGTGGACTTCTGCATATGTAAACGCAGACTTTGTATCCTTGTTTGTTAAAGTTGGTATTAGTAAATAAGAAAAGCAAAGAAAACTAAAAAGTGTAAACAAAAAAATCAAAACAAAAAGATATTTATAACTCTAATAGTGTCTATTACTTTTGTAATTTTTGTCCGACATAAAGAGCATAGCTCTAAAAACTAAATACTCATTTTTCTGCCCGACGCTCTGTAATTTGAAGTTGGACTTTTCTACCTTCTAGAATTTGAAGCGATAGTCAAATTGTGCTCAAGTCTTTGAAACAATTAAAGCAAATGATTTAAACCCCTCAAAACTGATACAAGTGCCGATTTAGTCTCAGTTTTCGTCACAGAGATGTTTGTTGGGCAAAATCTTATTGCAAACAATACGGACTTTTTTTATTATAATTATCTTTGTACGTATGTGTATCATAGTTATTAGAATGTTCTAGAAAACAATAAAAAATGTTAATGAAACTCTTAATAATTGTAACTCTCGATTATTTGAACTTTTTCTCTGTTCCCTGGAATTTCAAATTAACGAGAGCCTACTGTAATATGAATTCATCATTGTTGAAACTTTAAATAAATTGTTTATTTCCACTTTTGATTAATTGTTATGCAAAATAAAACAATTTAATGCTACTCGTACTGCCGAAAACTTTCAGGCAATTTTAACTATTCGAAATAATTTTCTTACAGCAACTTTAAAACAATCGTTAAATTATATTTGAAACTTGAGCATTTACAAATAAACTTTTTTTGTGAGTGTGTGTGTGTGTAAAGTTTATTCATACGTTAACTTATGAGCATATTTTATTGTCTGTCACGGTTGTCAAACGTTTCCTGCACTTTATGCATACATAGATGTGTGAATCTATAAGACTTTGTATGTTAGTGGCAACTATAAATGTCTGCAAGTCTGTTAGTTTGTATTTCATCTGTTTTGGGGTTTTTGCCTGCTACTTGCCGCTATATTTCGTGTTCGTTCGTTTTGTTTTTTCTTTTTTTTATTGTCTTGTCTGTTTTCCTATTTTTGATAAAGCCACAGTTTTTACGCCTCGTTGCTTAACACCAGAAAAGACCCTCATAAAATAGCATTGAAAAGGAAATGATAACGTTGCAAAACTTCTACTGTATTGCACATGAACATGCATTAACAAGCTCAAAAGTACACACACACACACATGAGTTGATGTTAGCAATAACGACAACCATTTCCTTACTTTTGACTAATTTAGCATCACAGGACTCATACGTTGAAACCAGTTTTAGAATATACAAAACTTTATGTACGAGTGTTTATGTTCGACATACTTTGTCTCAATTTCTAGCAACACATCCGCGTTCAAGTTTTGTGCAATTTTTTTTTCATTCATTTTCTTTCTATAACTTTGTGCCAAAAATAGGAAGGAGGAATATTGCACACATGCTTGACTTTCGTTATGTTTGTGTGCGTGTGTTCGTTGTGTATGTAAATATTTAAAATTGTATTTTTGTTGGCATGATTTATAGTTTATTGATCATTTTATGCTGTGCTAAGTTTATCAATTTATAGAACATCTGCTCAAGTATTCTGCCAGTTGAAAGGTTTCAAAATGTCTATTTGTAAGATTTAAGCACAAATTATTTGAAATCTATTGAGCATCTAATAAGTTTAAATATACAATTAATATGGGAAACATTTAAATAGATATATAATTGGTTTGACACTTAAGTTTTAAAACATACTGTGACTCACAAAATCTGTTAAAATAAAAACTATACGTGAGACATATGAAAAATTTAATTGAACTTAAATGAATTTTAATCAGCAAGATAAATATAAAAATAAATTAACACTTTTCAAAGCCATTTTAAATACAATATGAAATTGTTCATAATTTTTTAACTTGCTTCATTAATTTCTCTTAACTTTGCTCTCATATCTCATCAAACAATTTTTTATTTAATTTAAATTTTTTTCTATATCTTCTTCCTTTTGCCATTTGAAGTAGCTAAATTTCAGAGTAATAGGCTTATTTTAAAAATCCTTTTAAACAAACATTTAATAAAGTTTTTTGCTTTCTAGAATTAGATTTATCTCAGTCGTCATTATGTGTTAATATCAAAGAGGAAAATTAGGCAAATACTCTTACTACTGCTTCCTCTTTGGAAAATGAAATCAAAAAAGTTTTTCTCTTATGGAAAATAACTTGTTGTTTTTACATATTCTCATATTTGTTTAGCAAATTTTATGTACAAAATAGTAGTTGATGAAGTATGAAAAGATTTTAAAGGCATACAACTAGAGATAAACAACAACGTCATATCTCAAAATTTACGATTTTTTAATTAAAAATAAAAAAAATAATAAAAGTTTGAAAACTCCAAAACTTATTTTTGATAAGCTTATTTTTTTATTTATAACGTTGTTCAAGTAAATAAACGATGTCTGTACTAAAACAATTTTTTTTTTAAATTGTAAGTGTAAATTTTAAAAACCTACTCTCGATTATTTTCATTTAAAACTTTATTTTGCCAAAATTGGTGGGTGTGACAGTTTTATTTTTCCTGAAAACCGGTTCAAGTATTCGGTTACGGTCTTTAAAAACCGGTTTCAATAAAAATATTTAGAGCAAATTAATGAATTTACTTTTGCCACTATTTTTCCATTTAAGCTTAGATACTAAACAAAATCATTGCATTGAAACCCGATTCAAACAACCGATTACATAACACGAAAACCAGTTCTCATAACCTAATAGACCTGAAGCAAAATGAAAACTTTAATTATGTTGATTTTGTGCACTGATACTAAAGAAAATTTCTTGGTATCAAAAACAGGTTCAAATATCCGGTTATTTCCAATAAAATCCGGTTCGAGTAACCGTTTGTTTTATGTAAAAATCTTTCTTTCTTTTAATTAATTTTCAACTATTTATTTTCTTATTAATAAGTCTGCACCAAATTTAAAATTTTTAAGAACGGTTTTGTAAACCGGTTGCCGATTTTATTTTCTATTGAAATACTCATTCATAAAAATTCCATTTATACTGAAAATAAGTCTTAGTATACATCTTGTTAGCCGGCTGAAAAATCTATCTTTTTATTAGTTTTAATAACCGGTTTTTATTTATTGACTCGGTTGTAATAACCGTTTTATTGTCAATTCAGTTAGAACAACCGGTTTTTATCCATTTATTTTCTTAATATAGTGCAAATCAATCGTTAGTTAGTTAGTTTACATAACCGGATTGTTTCCTTTGAAACCCGTTTCAAAAAAAATGTTTTTAAATCGATTTCAACAACCATACAGCAAATTAAATGTGTAGTTCTGGAAAGTTATTTTTCAACTGTTTTCTATCTAAACACCAAGTCACAAAAGAGCACTTTGTTTTGAAAACATGTTTTAATTTTCCTAATATTTCAATATATGTACCTGCAGCTATTTTAACAATGATTCGCAAAAACCCTCTTTTTATTGTTCTAGCAACCGGTTTTTTTTCTTAATTTTTTAACTTCTCGGAATCACACAACTCAGAAAAAAAGAGTTTTCACTTACGATATCTCACGAATGGTGCATATTTTACTAAAAATTAGACGAATTTTCCATATTTATATATTTTTTTTTGCTTACAAATAACTTTTCATACTGCCTACTTTGCTTTGACTATGTGTGAATAGGAAAGTTTTTGTTTATAGTTTACATAGTTAAATTGCCTATAAATACTTTTGATTATACTAAATAAACATTTACACATTCGTACGTGTGTTGTGCAAAGATATTTATTTTAAAATTTGTTTTTACTGTCGCAGAGCACACAAAACTTAGACAACAAATGTTGAAAAGTTAAATAAACACTTAATAAAATAAAGATAAATATAAGTATACATATATGTATATTTTTTTTTGTATAAAAGGGTTTGCCTATTATAACGAACTGGATGATGATTAATATTAATATAAATTAATACTAATATTATTTATGATTTATGTTATTAATATTGTTGTATTATTTCCATACATAACTTACATTTAGTTGATTTATAAATATTTGACAGGTCCTTATTGTGGAAACTCTTTACTTTTACCTTCATTGCACAGTTCATATATCAGGTCTCTGCATTTGTTTTTGTGAGTTTAATTTTATAAAAAATTTATTTTTATTGCTTATCAAAATTAAAATATACATATGTATTTTATTAAATTTTTATTTTTTATGGACTTTATCACAAGGACATTTCTTTTATTTACTGAGACCAGAAATGAATCAAGCAAATTTTATGGCAGCAATTTTTTTTTTTCAAAAAATAATAATGCTAATCTTACTTATCTAAAGATTTCAAGCAATTGACCTTTCAACAATTCAATATTATGAATCACATATCATATATGAAAGGCTTGTGTTACTGGATATATTTTTTATTTTTTTTTTGGTTTTTGCGATTTTTTTAACTTTGCCGCTTTTTTAGTTTTTGCACTTTATTTGTTTGTGGATTTTTTTTCAGTTTTTTTTTTCTTACGTGCGGTTTTGCAATTTTTGACTATTTATTTTAGTTATATTTTTTTAGTTATGGCACTTTTTATTAATTTGACGATTTTTTTTCGGTTTTTGGGCGATTTTTTTCAATTTGGCGTTTTCTTAAATTTTGGGATTTCCTTGTTTGTTTTTTAGAGCACCCTTTAAGTTTTAATTGTCATATATTTGTTTTATAAAAAAAAGTTAGGGCATACGGTAAACTTTTTTCAGTTTTTGGCGACTTTTTTAATTTTGGAGATTTTTTTAGTTTTGGCCTTTTTTTTTGTTTTTTGACCTTTTTTCGGTTTCTGACGTTATTTTCGTCTTGAAGCTTTTGCAATTTTTTTAACTATTGTATATAGTTCTAGTTTTTTTAGTTATAACATTTTTTGTTTGATTTGGCGATTTTTGCGGGTTTTCCATTCCTCGGCGATTTTTTCATTTTGGCGATTTTTTTACCATGTGGGATTTTTTGCTTTTTTTCAGAACACCCTTTAATTTTTAATTGTTATATATTTGTTTTTAAAAATATTTAGGACACTCGGTAAATTTTTTTTTGGTGCCTGACGATTTTTTTCATTTTTGGCGATTTTATTAATTATGACACTTTTTTGTTTTTGGAACTTTTCGGTTTGTGACGTTTTTCCGTTTTGGCGATTTTGTGGCTCTTTTAACTATTTCTTTTGGTTTAGTAGTTAGTTTAGTTATGGCAGTTTTTTATTCGAATTGAATATTTTTTTTCGATTTTTTGCTCTTAGGCAATTTTGTTCATTTTGACGATTTTTTGGTGTCCCTTTAATTATTATTATTAAAAAATAAGTATCCGGTACTTTTTTTTGGTCTTGCAATTTTTTTTAATTTTGGTGTCTTTTTAGTTTTTGCACTTTTTTTGTTTTTCGAAATTTTTCCCGATTTTGCGATTTTTGACTATTAATTTTAGTTTTATTGTTTTTTTTAGTTATGGCACTTTTTATTCTTTTTGGAGATTTGTTTTGGATTTTTTCAGTTTTTGCCGATTTTTTTCATTTTGGCGATTTTTTTAATTTTTTACGTTTTTTTAATTTTGAAACTTTTTTTCATTTTTGGTTTCTGAATATAAACGATATTTGGTTTGGTGATTTTTCACTTTTTTGCTATTTATTTTAGTTGCAACGTTTTTTTAGTTGTTGACAGACATATAGACCGAAAGTGGACATCGTAGCGAAAACAATAGGGTTCCTTTTCACCTTTGGTAACCGGAACCTTGAAAATGACTACTTGGGAAAAATACTCTGAGCACACTCTGTTGTAAAATTTATGTTTAGACCTAATATTATTTTCTTTTTGTATTATAAAAAATAAGTATAAATTTAAGTAAAATTAAACAAAGTAAAAGATTTTCAGTTTCATTATTTTAAATTAAATAAATATTTAACAAAAATAAATATTTGTCAATGATTTGTTTAAAAAAAACACAAGAAAAATATCCATTTTCTTCTGCTACACAAAAATTGCTCAAATTTCTTTTAATTTTATTAATTATGAAAACTCTTTGTGCAGTACTTGGTTAAATTCAAATTTGAAATATCTTTTACGGCATAACAAGAGCATACAAAAGAAACCACCAACCACCCAACCATTTAATGGCGGCTAACATTAAAACATTATTTAATATGGCAAAATCAAAAACTTTTATTTAACAAAAAGTAACCGGAAAACAGAGAATATTTCTCTCAATGGCAAAAAGTTTTATAACTTATTCTTTTTCATTTCAAATAAAATAAAAGCCAACAAAACAATATAATAGTCAAAATTTATGTAATTTATGTTTAAATAAATGACATCACGTAAAAAACAAATTCAACAAACAACAAACAAGTTCTATTAAATTAAGAACGTTTTCAACTGCGTGAAAGTTTTTACCTTCACAATAAATTAAAGATTAAATATTAAAATGAGCATAATTTTATTAGACAAGAGAATTACGAGTATTTAACGAAATCTCAAGGCTGAATTGTTAATCAAATATGCTTTAACTTTTAGCTAAGAATCTGTTCGTGTTTAAATGAGAAGGAAAAGGATTTATTTAAGCTTGCCGAAGGTAGAGAAGTATCTAATATTTAAGGGAAATGAAATCTAATTAATATTAATCATACGCTCGTTAGCACATTTACATGAAATTTTAATATTGTGTCTAATATTATTAAAATGTTAGAAATTTAGCTGGTTAACGTTGTAGGAAAGTAACCTTTTTACGAAATAATAAATTTAGCAAAAATAATTATACTTAACTCCCTCATCATGGCTTAAGATACTCTAAATGTGTGTGTGATAAGGTGTCTGTTTGTGTGTTCTTGAGTACTTGAGTGTATATGAGTGTGTGTTTGTTGTATGGTGTAGAATTGCAAGGAAATTCATTTGCTTATTTACTTTATATTTCTTTGAAATCCCTACGCGTGTCTTTTTCATCACAGATTTAAATACAATAGAATTTTGGAAACACCAAAATAATTTTGTGACTCTTGAGCTAAATTGTAATCATGATGTCCTAATCAAGGCCGAAAAAACTAACTACGTTTTCTTTTAATCTACATAAATTAGAGTGTTATCTCATAATTTATGAAAAAAAGACAGCAGGGGAAAAACCCCCGAAATTTTATTAAAAAAGTAGGACTTAAAAATAAAACTTATATAAATATAGATTATTTTGAGTAAAAAAGGGCAAAGTCGCATTATTTTACACAGGATATTGGATTTTTTTTTACTCTGACACCATCAATACGTTTGCATTAAATTATACTCACATACGTATTTACACATTTGAGAATATTTTCATATCCTTTTAAGCTCATAGCAGCGCCACCAACTTTAAACGAATTTTCATTGTTTGGCTAAAATGTCATATTTGTTCATAAAATAAAGGCTTTGAACTATCGCTTAAATAGTTCAGACCTTCGATATTTTAAATACGTCTGAATAATTATACGTCTTAAAATAACATAACATAATCCTCATGGACACTGTTATTTCTAAGACAACCTAGACATCTAATACCAATTATTTCTCTTTTTAACTTTGTTTTTAATATATACTATTTTTAAAGCGATTCAAAAGCAAAAGCAAATCTTTAAGAAGTAGGACTTTCCCGACGCTAATTTTTTCCGAGAACAGAGATCCCAAAAAGAAAATAGTGTGTGGAAAAAAACAGATGGATAACAACCCCAACATAAATCTACGCCTTTGAAAATAGTCCATGTTAAAGGTAATAAAACAATAAATTAATCGAATACATAATTATAATTTCTATAAAAAAAATTACCGTATTTCATTATAAACAGATCAACAATGTGAAACATTAATAACACGAGATCTGTTAAAAATCCCATCTTGGTTTTCATTCTAATAATAAGAATTTAAAAAATATGGGCATGTTTGTAGGCGAAGTAGCTGTGCACAACTGGTAAACATACATTTAAATTCATTCTGCAAGCAAAGCAACCGGTACGCCCCACAGTGTGATTAAGATGTCACCGAAACCCCATTTTTATACCACTCAGTTTTACAGCTCAAATGAAGCAGTTTTATAGAACACTATTTAAATATTAATTGCCTGTTTAAATAAGCAGTTTTTTTAACTAAGCTTGGACAAACAGTACTTATCTTTCTTTTTTAATAATTTTTAATAGGTCTGCAGTAAATTTAAAACGTATAAATTTTAAAAAGCGGTTTCTTACTATTTTATTTCAGGTTTCGTATCATATGCTTTTTTATCGAAATCCAGTTTGAATAAAGCTTTTTTTTTTCTCTTATATTTTTTAACGATAGGTGTACTCGTGAGTGTTTTTCGCTCACGTCACGCAGGCTCAGTACCAAATATAGTCCACTCACACACCTTTACGTATGATCAATTTTAAAATGTCTTGCAATTACGCAGCTCAATAAAAAAAATATTTTCACTTACACCACCTAACGCACAGTGGATATATTTATTTATTTATTTAAAAATTTTACAAACATAATAAATTATGCAAATAAAAAAGGGGGTCAGGTGCTAACAACAAAAAATTTCGACCTACAGTGGATATAAAATTTAGCAATATCACTCATGCTCACGATGAATATGGTAACCAATTTTACTTCCTATTTCCACAAATTCGGCAGTCGACTCGTTTATGAAAATTTTCATGAAAATTAGTCAGAAAATCCAGTATATTTTATACAATTATTCTACTTCAGTTGACCGTCTGGATTGTGTAAATTCAAATTTTTTTGAAAACTATATTCAATAAGTCTTGCTTTTGCCGAAATTAGTCTCACTTTTAATACAGGGTGTCCGACAGGAAGGTATACTACTTTGCCGCCATTTTGGTAAACATTAGTATTGACAGTTCATATTTGACAGTCGTAAAGTAGACACGTGGCAAATTTGTTATGGAAAAGTATTAGATTTTCGGTGGAGATTTATTTTAATTTTAAAATTTTTTTTTTAATATGGCGATTTTTTTCGGTTTGTGGTGGTTTTTTCAGGTGTCTATTACATCTTTCATTTAATAAAAAATTATAAACAAACAAAGTTGTATACCTTCCCCTAGCACACCCTGTATGTGACCTCTGCATTGGTTTTATTGCCCCGTGTCATCAGAATTTAAGTGAGTCATAGCAAGAGTGCTAAGCAAGAATTAATTTATACTTTCACGCATTTTAGTAGTCGCTATACAGTGAACTCGCGATAATATGAAATAAATAAAACCAGATTCGAATGGCATCTAATTTTCCCTTTAAAATGATTCTTATGTTTATTATTAATTTTTTATTGCTGATTTTTTTCAGCTCAAATTTATTCGCTAAAGTCGTAATTTTTTTCTTTATATTCTAAAATTTCTGATTTTTCGTTTAAAGTAAAAAGCTTATGCTTTTTTTAAGCATATTTAATAAGATTTCTCGATAAATTTATATTAAATAAATAAATATGGAGTTCTAACTGAATTTATTGTAAATTATGTCGCCTTATATGATAATGGATACTCTTGTCAATTTCATGATCTATTGATTAGATTGACAAGAGGAGATTAGATTATTATCTAAGGTTTTATTATAATCTAACCTAAGTTAATATTAACCCTTAAAATCACTTTCGATGCTCAAGTTTATTTCAAGCTTCCAGGTATTCACAGTATAATTTTATGCCAAATTATTTTATAGAACATTTCCATTCTTATTATCCATACTTAAGAATATTTTTTTGCTCCCTTTATTGAATAAGACAAATAAATTCAGTAAAGTGCGACTTTGATTTGCGCACGAGGGGTTTCGTACGGACACTAGATACGTAATAATATACAAACTTTAGCCTATACAATAAAAAGTTTTGGCAATTTTTTTTTAGTTTTATTGAATTTTTTTTAAGTTTTGGGGTTATTTTCATTTTTGGCATTTTTTTTGGCATTTTTGCCGATTTTTTTTTTCATTTTGGCGATTTTTTTTCGTGGAAATTTTTTTAATTTGGCGATTTATTTTAGTTTAGATTTTTTTTATTTGGCGCTTTTTTCATTCTGGAATTTTTTTATGTTTTAGGCGACTTTTTTCAGTTTGGCGATTTTATAATTTTGGAATTTTTTAGGAAAAACTAAAATTTGAAAAATTCAAGCATTTGCCTCTTATGGTTTCCAAGATTTGCTGTAATTGTCAAAATTTCATAGTCAATATTACATTAACCGATAGAAGACCCTTTATTTAGATTTTTTTAAATTTCAGTGCCAATTGTTGTTGTAAAAATATACTAACTTTACAAATTTCAATTAACTTTACATACAACTGTATGTATATTACATGGGATTTTAAAATGTTTCTTTCCTTTTCACCTTTGGTGTACGAAACCCTAAAAATACCCCTACAGAGATGTTTTAGGGCGTTAAGATATTCCACAAAATAGTCCTCATAAGGTTTTATCTAAAAGTGCTGAACTCGTCATGTGGCGAAAGTGCAAGGCTGATATGGCTTCGGATGTCGATTGACCAGCAAAAGGGTAGAGGAACTTCGAACCCGTTTTATGAAATATTCAGCAGCCCTTAGAAATATATATTTTTAGTCAGCGCTGCAAAAAATTAGTCTATATGACAGGTAAGTCCAACCATACATACTCTGATATTTGTGTTTGAGGCAAGCAGCTTTGAAAGTTTTTAAACTTGTTCTTTTTTCTTTGCAAAGTCAGAGCAAGCATTGTTGTTGTCGAGATCTGATTGGCTCAAATGCTCTTGTTGGTTTGAAAGCATAAAAGCTTTTTTGTGAAAGTTTTTTACTCCAAAATTAATATTAATCATATAATTGTGTCATATGACATTTTTACGCATATATTTTTTTAAGTTTGATTAAAAGAAAATCTCATAAAGACAAACAACTTAATATATTTCTAGTCGAAACAAGCCTTAAGCTTTGCATGGCATTTGATATTTTGTAACAATTTTTGCTAAACTTATATATATATATTTACGTGTATTTAAATGCATGCAAATTACTTAATATAATTTTCTTATACAGTTTTCTATGCAAAACTTCTTTCAAAATACCTGCTGTTTATATTAACAACAATTTTTTATTGTTATTATTATTACAGCAAATATCGCCAATGTTGTAAATGTTTTTGTAAGCATTAGCTTAGCTTAAGTTTTCTTTACTTTTATTGTACGAGTATAGTTATTTTTTTAATATTATTTTTGAATTGGAAATTGCTACCTGCTGCTTTTTTATCCATTTAAAATTGTAGCAGTTGCAAATGTACGAGTATTTGCTAGCTGGTATGTACTGTGCGTCACTTTGTTATAATTTTTATTTAATGCTTTTGTATTATTCTATCATTTGCTAGTTTATTCCCTCTATCCTTTATTTATTCTACCAGTTTAACAATGTCTTTATTATAAATGTTACAATTACTAATAAAAGCAAAGAAAGGAAAAGAAAGAAATCATTGCATAGTTATTGAGCTAAAGGTATAAGAAATGCAGATAATAAAAACAAGAATGAACGAATAGTTGTAGTCAAACTAGTAAAAAAAAGGAATTTATTGGGATTTGTATTATTTATTGGCAAATCACATAATAATAACGAAAAAGAATGTAAAGCAATGTAGTAAAAAAAAGTAAATTAGATTTAATTAAAATAAATAAAGTTTAAGCTAACAGAGCTTTTGCTTCTGCTTAAGCAATTTTCGATTTAAGTTTACATTTTAGTAAAACTTTAAGGGCGAAAATAATAATATGAAAACTTTCGTTTAAATTACTTTAAGAAAATTTTGTATACAACCTGTCTAGATATGAATATTGAAGAGTTTAAAATATTCTGGGAATTTACTTTCATTCCAAGAACAAAATTTTACCCCAACATTTTTCTCCATGCCATTCTCCAGTATATTTTCATATAATTACATTTCTTTTGACTCGACAATAAGCACATAATTTTTAATTACTTAAATCTGAACTAGAAAACTGTGGGCAAGGATGTCTCTCCCTCCCTCTTTCTCCCTCTCTCTCTCTCTCTCTCTCACTCTTTATATATTAGATAACTAATTATCTGTTTAATTAATATCACTCATACGCCAGAAAGCTTTTATGTTTTTTTACAGCATAAGTATAAACTATAATTAACATTCTTTGATTATGAGAAAAGCAATTAAGTTCAAGAAAATTAAAAATATTTAAAGGTGAACTTCTTTTAACAGTAGAAAATTTTTATTGATTTTCTTCAAAAGACTGCCTCTAACAACAAACAACTTTAGCAGAGAAATATTTATTAACAAAGTTTATCAAGTTGAAAGATGAATTGAGCCTTAATTTAACATGCAAAAAGTTTTATCATTAGAAAGTTACTTCATAAAACTTTATGTAACACTTTCCTTTATATTAAACTTTATGTGAACTCTTAAATAATTTCTTGCTAAACTTTGAATTGTTTCTCTTTAATTTCTTGCTATTATTTAAACAACAAAAAACACTGTTTCCTGTCAAGTGCATACATTAAATATTTAATATACCATAAAGCGAAGCAGTACTTCAATTATAATTAATTTTTTAAGTATAATAAGAACATAAGATTTGGTATCAAAAAGCATTATTATTGCAAAGAAATAAAGAGTAAATGTGTGGATAAAAAGGATTTTGACAGACGTAAGTGATTATAAAAGCTTAGTGTAAAGTATATGAAAATTAACGATTAAAACATGAGCTTCTTCTAAATTTCCTTCAACTCCACCTCAAACCTTTTGCAAAAGATTTACACAGACATAAAAAATATTTTTTTTTAAATTGGGAAATATATAAAATAAAATACACGACAGTTGATGCAGAAGTTTTTGTTTAATAAATACTGAATTTACAGTGTCAAATTGTCTTTAAAGAAAAGCAAATTATATAAAAAATATGTTATAAATCATCGAAATTCGTTCATGCGAAACTTTTTTTATAACGATATTGAAGTGGCATAGCAGACCACTTCCCTTCAGGGTCTTCAGATATGGCAATTTGTTGCCAAACAGGACAATTTTTCAACTTATTTAGCAACTAAATTTTTGTTTTAGCAACATGGCATTTTTTCAGCGATAAATAAATTTATTGGTTATTCTTACGGCCATTTTTTTAACAAAATTTAACTTCAAAATTTTTATAATTCAGGAATATTAGTTTTCTGAAGGACTTTGGTTTCAAAAATCAATCCTTCCAAAACTCGTCTGAGGGAAAAATTTTTTACAGAAATTGATTTTGATGATTTTTCTTATAATAATTATATTAATTAATGCGTTTTGAAATAGGACGAGAAAAATTTTATAAAAAAATTATATTAAAAAAAGTGTTATATAAAAACAAACTTATTATCAAATTTATATTAAGAAAAACTTTAATAAAGTGATTTGGGGATTTTTAAAAATCAATTTAGTGAAATAGGTTGGAAAAAATCTGGCCACCCTGCTTTCATTAGTGAATAGAAAAATTCAAGGGGCTGTAAATTCAGCAAAATTTTCATTTTAAATTATAAAAAATTTTATTAAACAAATTATTCAATTTTATAGCATTTGAACGAATCATTTGAATTGAATGTTATTAAAGCTTCAAGTTTACGCTAATAAAGCTTATGTGGCTAGAAAGCTGTTAAATGTGTTGGCATTCATGTAAATTAAATTTATTAAAAATATAGCAGATTTTAATCATAAAGAATTATCTCGAACTTTTTAATTCAATATGGCTTAATACAAGTTTTATCGAAAGTTTAAATTTTACTTTATAACATTTCTACTTTTCAGTTGGTTTTCGCATATTTTCATCATTCAAAAATTTAAAGCCCAGTCATATTTAAGAACTTTATCATGATAACGTTCACTACATTTTTGGGTAAGATTAACATTTTCTTTCAATATGTACATTGAACCTTATCCCGCTAAATCTCACATACTTTACCTTTCCCCTCTTTTCTTGAGCTTTTACAAATTTAAAAAATTTAATTTAATAAATATTAAAGCAGTTTCTTTATATACAACATATACATATGTATGTATATAATTTGATAAGGTTAAGTTGGTGTGGCTAAGTTGGTATGGCTAATTACATGTCATACCTTTTAAGGAACCAATAACACTCAAGTTAATTGTAAATACTGTTACAAGCACAAGCAGAATGGACAACCAGCTTTTTTTCAAAGGACGCCACCAGCGTTCAGCATTCTTTGTGTTTGATCCACCCTGTAGTTTTCAGTGAAAATGGAATATGCGAATTACTTTGATTCATCGTATTACAATTTACTGAAAGCTTTTTTGCAATGAAAGCTCAATTTTACTATCTCTAAATTTATTACAGCTTGTTCCTTACCAATTGTTCTTTACTAATTTAACTACGATTCCTTTATTTAGAAATTAATTTTGATGGGTTTTATGTATTTCAATATAATTTCTATATTGCTTTCAGTCGTATTACTGTAGTTCAAACACAAGAGACATTTAAATTTTTTTTCAAATTTCATATTATCTCCAGATGCACAGCCTAAACAGCACAAACAGACCAGCAAAAATTACTGCTTACCAGAATCTTTTTTGTAAGAGAGACAATCTTACAGAATCACTTGCTGTTGCGCATGAAGCAATACGTTTAGCTTCCAAAAAGCCATAAAAAATTTTTTACCTTGCTAAAGTGCTTCACAGAAGTAATATCTAATATATAATATTCGTGAGAGCCCGCCTTACGTTAGTGCTTTTCAGAAGCATTTTACAAAGCTTTTGTTATCAAGTAAGCAATACATTGCTTCGCTCAGTTTTTAGTGTTTCCAAATCACAAATTTTTTATTGCTGGCAGGAATGTAGACTGTTAATATTTGGCCGGTGTTTATAAAACGAAAATAGAATTTACTTTACTTAATTTATGCAAAAATAAATTAAGCATAACATAAAAGATAAAATTCAAAATAAATAAAGTTTTTGTTGACACAATATTGAACTAGATAATAAAAATGCTTACAATACAAAAATATTGCACGAAAACTCTCTTTATATGCATATAAATGAAATATATAGGTATATGTTAAAAGAAATTATTTATGTACCCAGTAAACGATCAACAAAAATTGTTCCTGTAAAATTAAGTAAGGATTACTATTATTATAGAATCAAATATTTCAAACCACAAACATACGCCCTCATTAAATTCGTTACTTTCAAATCGATTTTAGCAATAAAAATAAATAATATTCAAGCTTAAAATTTTTAAAGCAACCCTCATCATACTTATTTCAACTTTTAAAAAGGAAATGTATAACAAATGCTTAAAACATGAATTTAAACATTAATACAAGCGAATAAAGAAAAGCAAATAAAAGTTGTTATGCTCGTATATACAAATTCGTCATGTACATACATGTGTAATATGGCTGATTATAAATTACAATAACAATTCATTATCAAGCATAATAATAGCGAAATTGTAACAAACAAGAACTGCAATAATATAACAAACAAACAAGTAATAAATAAGCCTCATCAGCATCATAAAGCATCGACAACAACAACAACAATAATAATGATACTCGTACACAACGACAGTAATAACAGCAACTGAGAATACTCGTATAATAAAAAATAAAAAATAACCCCGCAATACTGAAATATACTAAATAAAAACACCAGCAAACGAACGAACCCATGTTCAAGGATGATATACTCTAGCTCGTACTCGTGCTTATTATATTCAGCATTTAACTTATTTTATATATGAATATAGCGACAGTGAGTGTTGTTATTGTTTATTATGGGAAAAAGTTTCTTATTTTTTATTTTATTTTTGCTCTCATGCACGTGAACAGTTAACTTTTACTTGTTTAAACACATGCATACACATAACATACACATGTATTTACATGCATACATACCGTTTAACACAAGTCAAAAGCACTTACATACATTAACCCACACATGGTATATGCACATACAAACCCATTCACCCACACACACAATTCTCATTTATATGCTGGTGAAAGACGTTGTGGTGGCTACACTTGTTTTCGTACATGTTCTCATAAAAGTTTGGGACCCGTCAAATATGTGGTGAGAGTTGTGTGTGTTATTGTTCTGGCTGGGGTGAAAGTTGGTGAAAATGAGTAAAGTTGTTTGTTTTTACCGTAAACTTATATTTTTTAAGTGCCGGTATATACCAGAGGCCTGCGTAAATAGTCTTGAAATGTAGATATGTCTTGGTTTTTAAATGTATTCTCGTGGCATGTATTATAGTAAACCAATAATAAATGCTGTCGTATTATAAGATAAGCAAGATGGATGTATGCATAGGTGTTCGTGTATATGAGTGTTAACAAGCAATGTCGCGAAGACTTCTTGTTCATAATAAACAGGGAGAAGGAGTTCATGCACTTAAAAAAGGTATTTTAAAAAAGCCAAATATGCACTAAAAACAATAAAATATGCACATATATAAAAAATTAATATTTTCTTTTATCAAGAGGTACGTGTACAAGCCTTTAATATTACATTTTTACACAAGATTAAAAATGATATAAGGCTATATCCTGCATTATTAACACCAAACACGCATTTTTCGAGATATTTTTTATTGCAGTAAAGGAGCGATACACAAATAGAAAAAGAAAATAGTTATTAATTTATTTTAGTTTAAAAATTTTATATTTTTTTATGTTTTCCAATGTGAAGTTCAATCAATTTAACTATTCTTAGAAAGCTTTTGTGCATTCAAAAAGGCATTGTAACGTCTGTATATGTAATCGTCTCAAATTTAAATGATTCTTTTTATATAATCTTATATATGTATTTATTTAACCTAAACATTGCCATAAATTGAATACTAGCTATTAGATTTGTTTTTTGAATCCGTTAAGTATCAGTTTTAAAAACAATATCAAGCTCCCACAGAATTGTTTCACTACTTTCGGCTTTAATAGCAGGCAATTTTCTTCTGGAAATCATTAAAATGACAATTTCCATTAATTTTTGCAGGTGTACGTGCTTGTACAATCGTACTACAATTAAAAAGCTAAACTACCAAAACTAGACACGTCCTCAGTAAATGATTTTTTGAACTTTTTCGGAATCTCCAAGTGCATACCTATAAAGTCACAACATATTTTCATTCTAAACCAGTTGGATCCTGCCTTAAAAAAACAATGACAACTGGCTTTGCCTTGCTAGTCTCTATATAGTTTGCCTATCCCTTAAAAAACAGTTAACGATACAAGTCTTGTTTTGTTCGTCAGCTTCTGAATTCTACAATAATGCAAGGGAATAAATTTGCAAAAAAAATCAGTTTTGTAGTAATAATTTGTCAAGATTTTTTTTAAATTTGAATTTTTGACAAAGTATGATACAAAACCATGGATTTGTATCAAAATATGTGAATAAAATATACATTTATCACCAAATTATGCAAAAATATTCATTTTCAGTAAAATATGCAAAAATATGCACTAACAAATCGATGCCATTTTTACGCAAATTCATTGTTTCGTAAAGATATTTAGTTCTTGCCATTATCAGGGTTGAGGGAAAAAACATGCAAGAAGAAGTGTTGATGCGTGTATGCTTGTTATTTTTAATAAAATACGTCTGAGTGTGTGTAAGATATAGATGGTAAGCTATTATGTGTTTTATGCATGTGTGCGTTTGTATGTGCTCAGAAAAATAAAAGAGCATACACACAACTTATGTATGTATGTATGTAAGTATGTACATGAATGACGATAATATACGCGCCCAGGCGTATGAAGAAGCAAGCATCACAAATTCTTGCGTCACTAAGTATTTTCTTCTTTAATCCTATACCTGCAATAACTGAAACAAATATCTTGCCAACAGTGTTGTTTAGCGTTTCTTGTAGAAGATTTCGTTCGCTGCGGTAAGGCATTTGAAAAATCCCTCATGTCTTAAAAGTTCTTATAAGTGGTCATGTGCAGGACCTTAGTATATATATATATTGTTCATGTCATTGTGAGTAATATACATACATATATAGAGTGTTTCCTTTACAAATGATTTAATATACGTAAATGTACGGGTAAGTATGTATATCTTCTTAAAATTATTTTTTATTTGGCATCCATCATTTGTAAAGTTGTTAATAAAACGTGTCATGGAGCATAACTTATGCTTAATTTACGAGCTTATTGTGCGTAATGCATTAAAACATATCTTTATATAATAAAAGAATTATTAAAATTTTATATTACGCTCATTTACAATTAAAAAAAATTTATAAAATTTATTAGAGAAATCAGTGGAAATAAACACATAAAAAACACATAAAATTTTTAAAGATAATTAAGCAACATTGTTAAAATTAAATGTTATAAAGAGACGTGTGTTTGTGTGCATGTTTCAGTAATAGACATATTGGAAGCCACCTCCTCCTTAATATATTGTCACGAAAATATTACAAATATTTTTATCAAAATCATTTATATGTAATAAAGATGATGCAGATATAGTTAATTATATCATACACATACACCAGCACATAAATATTCAAGACGACATTGAAGTAAACATTCAAAGCATAACAGCAACTTTAATGTTATACCTGAAATTTTGGCTTTTTTTTTTGTTAAGCAACGTCTGAATGCATTTCATTAATGCTCCTGGAACTCATCCTTAGACTTCAAAATTGATTTTCTTTTTGAGGCTTTTAAAGTTATTATGTTTTTATATTGTGTTTCTCAATAACGTATTAAGAGTCTTAGTATGTATAAACATATAAAGTTTTTTAGCTAGTTTCAAAATGAGTTCCATAAGCAGAAACTAAATGCATATAGACCTTGCTTTACCAAAGCAACAAACAAAAATTTTAAATAAAATAAAGACTTTATGTCAAATAAATATACTTCGGTATATATTATATAATGTTAAACCTTGTTTATTAAGAAAAAGATCAAAAGACATAAAGGAAAAATATACTAGACTACTTCCGAAATTAAGTTCGGTAGTCAACGCACATACAAATATTCGAACAGTACGAGTAGCGTCATTGAAAGCTAGTATTTCTCAGACCTTCTGGATATTGCTAACATTATTATGGAAGCTGTATTTTAAATCTTAAAAGTTCGATGCATCCGCATTGTGTATATTGAAAGATACTTAATAGAAATGTGGTACAAAAAACTGTTATGATTGGACAATAATTTTACACTAGGAGTTTTTATTTAATTGCAAGCCAACGAACCTACAGAAACAACGTTTTTAAAAAAGTAAGAACAATGTGCCAAAACACAGACGCCTTTCCAAACAATATACCTTTTTTCCAGAGTACAACCTGGAAAAAATATTAGTTGGAAAAAGTACGACTTTAAAACAGTATCTTAACAAATATATTTACCTTCTGAAAGGCTTATTCTGAAAATAGTGTATTTTCAAAAAATATATATAAAAATAAGTACCATTTGATAAAAGTTTCTTTGGAAGGTTGCTTTTGAACAAGTATCTTAGTACACTTGAAATAAATACATATGTATGTACCTTTGAAAGAATAAGCTTTTGAAAAAAGCTTCGGAAATAGTACTTTTTGAGAAAAAGTACCTTTTGAAAGAAAATACCCATTAAAAACGGAGCTTATGAGAAAAAGTATCTCAAAATAAGTACGTTTTAAAAAAAGTACGTTTTGAAAAAAATACATTATGAAAAAAGTACCTTTAAAAAAGTACCTATTGAATAAAATACGTTTTGAAAACGGTACCTTTTGAAAAAAGTACCTTTTGAAAATAATACCTTTTGAAAAAAGTACCTCTTGAAAATTCATAAGAATCTTTTAAAACAAAGTGCCTTTTGGAAATATATGTATATTTTGAAAAAAAATCCTTTTGAAAAAAAGTACTTTTAAATAAATTATTTTTTGCAAAAAGTACCTTATGGTAAAAAGTATCTTTTTACTCTTTGAAAATTTACCTTTTGAAAAAAAGTATATTTTTAAAAAAAAGTACCTTTGGAAAAAAGTATCTCCTGAAAAAAGTACCATTAAAATAAGTACGTTTTGAAAAAGATGCCATTTGAAAAAAGTAACCTTTTTAAAAAAGTACCTGTTGAAAGAAGTATGCTTTAAAAAAAAGTACCATTCGGAAAAAATGCCATTTGATAAAAGTGCCGTTAAAAACCCCCATTGCAGAAAAGTACCATGTGAAAATGGTACTGCGGTAGTTTAAAAAAATCTAGCTTCGGAAAAAATAAATTTTTAAAACAAGTGAAATTTGTTTAAAAAAATTTCCTTTTACAAAAAGTGAATAGATATGAAAAAAGCATTGCACTTTTTGAAAATATTAATCTTTTGAAAAATAACATCCTTGTTCTTTTTGTTGTGCTTGTGGAACCAGCGTATTGAAAAACTTAAGTATGCACTTAAATTCAATTTTTTAATAAAGTTTAAAATAATTTCCAAACATTTTTTTTGATATTATAGTTTTTCAAATTAATATTTATTGTCCGTACTGCGTAGTCAACTTATAATATTTTAACTAATACACAAATAAAAAACTAATTTTTTTTCAATAACTCCCTTATGTGTTTTTTGTATACAACTTTTTACTTTTCAGTTTAAGCAATTGATAAACATGTTATTCTTCTTCTGTCCAAGAAAACAATGGAGCAATGCATTAGATACAAAAAAAAATTGGAATAACACGATAAACAGTCCGTAAATATGCTGACAATATGAACAAACGATAGCTTTGGGTAAAATTTACACATACATGCAAAACATTATCTTTTGCACACACTCATGCACACAAGCCCATAAAGACTCATAGAAATGCTTATAAAGAGACAACTGAACATCCTTAAACGTACAGCAGGCAAGAGGATACCTATTTATTTATACGACAATAGCACATACGCTTAACATGTTTTAGCTTCAGTTGAAATTGTAATAATATTAGAGAAAGAAATATTTTTTCCTTACTGCTGTTATTTTATTAGGTATAAATCTAAATAAAGGGGGTAGTCACATGTATATATTTATTGTATCAAAGGTTAAAGGCCTCATAAGCTATTCCGTTGAAGCGATTGATTTGAAATTTTTTTAACTCAAACAATGACAACTGGCTGTTGTGACGGGTGTGACCATGGTATTCAAATTTATTGTTATGTTTCAAATATATAAAATATTCGTAAGATATTTCGTAGAACGTACAAAATAATTTTTGGTTTAATAAATTGTCAAAAGACTTTTTGATTGTATTACATAATTACTGCCTGGAGCAGCACACAATATTTATTAAAAGAAAATAAGTGTAATTTTAAACGGATTAGGTCAATATTTGTTACCTCTCTTTTTAACTTAGCGTAATCTAGGCTAGCCAACTGTTTGGTAAAAAAATTTTCTATAAAAAAACTTTTTCGGAAATGTGACGGGTGTAACTGACTTCTTTCTGAGATGGCTTTCAACTAACTTAAACTTAAACTGTAACTTAAAAAATTTCAATAAATAAAACTTTTTATTGACTTCATTTATATTCTCCAAATTGTGGTTGCTCATCAACAGCAATTCTTTTTGATGGACTACAAAGCTGTGCTATACCGCACCTCCACTTGGAGACCCAAGAATAGTTAAATTTAATTGAATTAAATTTATTGACTGCCTTTTTAAATGAACACTGTGGCTTAGAACTACCAATTTAAATTGCATTGAAAATTCTTTCGATTTGACTTTCATCCTTTTTTCTCTATTCTGCTCTTTCGTTTTCTTTCTCGATGATTTTTTCTTTTTTCCTTCAATGATTCTTTATCAATCATAATTTTCGTTATTTTCTTCCTTTGTTGTTCTGTATTTATCACATTTTTTAACAGCTTTTAAAAGTTGGTGTGACGGGTGTGACCAAATCATTCCTATAACAAATTTCTTGAACATTAAATCAGAGAATAAGAAAATATTATTATGACAAGTTGGAAAGCGGTATTTATTATGTACAAGAACAATTTTATTAAACTCTTTATTATTTTTTTTTACTATGACGGGTGTGACCGAAAATTTTAATATTTCAGCTAATCCACAAATTTCTTAATAAAAAAACAAAGAGCAAGCAAGAGCTACTCGTAATAATTTTTTTAAGGTTGGATAAGGAATAAAATAAAACGCAAGACAAAAGCCAAACGTAAATAAGCAAAGCAAATAAAAATATGGCATTCGTCATGAGAAGTATCTTATTTCATTCATATTCCTGAGAAAAAGTAGTCCTTATGATTCTTCACTGACCACAGATACATTCCAAAAATCACTACCTTATAGCAACCTTAGAAACCAGTGAGGGTCAGGTTTTCAAACGCATTTTTTTTAACATAAACCAAAATTTAAAATAATACACAAGATCAATTATAACAATCATACGAAACTAACCACAAATCTTTTAATTTTAAAATACATTTTTATTAAGAAAATCTTCATGAAACAAAAAAGCTTTTTTCTTATTTCATTATAAAGAAATTTTCTTATTGAAATAGCAATTATTAAATTTTTTTTATATAAAATGATATAAATTTTATTTATAACATGAAACACTTGCCTAATCAAAAAAAATGCTTTTAGGCAAATTCTTTTTATTAAAATTATCAAATTACTGAAAATTGTTTTTAGTTTAAAATAATTTAAATCTTTCTCGACACAAATTTCATTGATTTATTTAACTCTACAACATACAATTATTTAAGTTTTTTTCATCAATAACAATTCAAACAGAAAATACATTTGACATATTTTGCTCTACAAATAAAATATTTCTCTTACTGTCAACTTATCAATGTCACAAAAAAAGTTTTATTGCACATTTTATTATAGATACAGTATAACCTTAGGAAGCGGGCCAAATTGAGTTTGAATCATGCTCCATAGTAGATAAAATAAGTTCCAGTTCACACACGTCAACAGTCAACTAATCAACTTTTAATTCAGATTCTAGAAAAAAAGAGATATTTGTATTTCATTCTCTATCTTTTATACAGCTGAATCACGAGTTGATCAACAAAAATTGACGCATGTGAAGCAGGACTAACTACCAGAAATTACTAAAATCAAAACAAATGTGGGCTATCGCATTGAACAAATTGTTGACTAATACAGAGTTTAATAAACAACTATGACAAGCAAATATTTGTCTTTCATCAGCTTAAAGAGGTTTTACTGTAGTTTACTGGAAAAGAAAAATTTCAGACATATTTTTCCATTAAAAAAAAAAAACAAATCAAAATAACACTGTAGAGAATAAAATATAAACTAGTATTTTTATATGTTTTCTTCATAATAAAAATTCAATGAAATAAAATTAATAAATGTTTTAGATTTATTGATGTATCCCAATTGTAAGCACAACAAAAGGGTGATTTTTCAAACAGTATTTCCATCAATTTATACATATGTATATCATAAATATTTATCATGTACTATTTAAATATTATTCCATGAAAAAACTTGTTCATACAAAGCTGCAATCAACTGTTAATAAAACAGCTACAGTGGCCCTAAATTATTAAATTTTTTCATATGTGTATGTACATTTATTTAATCAACTGTAGCCAATCCATAAAAAATTATCCTATAAAAACTATAACATAAACACAAGAATGTCAAACTTTTTATTTAAAAAGTGTCTATGATAATACTCAACAACAATAAAATGAACAGTTCAACAAAATCGACAGTTTAATGAGAGTTCAACTTTGAAGCTTTCCAAGAAAAAAATCTTGTGCAGAAATCTGGAAACTCAAAAGGAAAGCACAACCATTTTTAATAGAAAAAATAATTAAAGAAATAAGTGCATACATCCGTATATTTGAAAATTATTTGATAATTAAAACAATTGGTTTTCCAACGAAGTGTTTATAAAGAAAAATAGATTTATTTATTAAGAAAAGAATTTTAGGGCAATTAAAAAAAACTGATTTTAAAATTGTCAAATAAAATATTAAAATGAATCTTTTAACAAATATATTTTTAAATGTACTTTTTAAAGGATCTTTCTTTTAAAAAACTTTTCGAAAATATGCTTTTTTTATAAATACGTTTTTAAAATTATTTTTCAATATATTGAAGGTAATTGTCTAAAGGTACATTTTTGAAAGGTACTTTTTAAAAGGTACTTTTTTACCAGTTACTTTTTAACTTTTTAAAAATTTACTGTATGAAGAAGTATTTATTTTAAAGCATTTTTAAGCGGTACTTTCTTAAGAGAATACTTTCTTAACAGGTACTTTTTTTCATAACAAAAAGAAATTTTTAATTACTTTTTTAGGTACTATTCTGCTTAGATACTTTTAAAATTTTTATATTTTTTAATGAAGTTTTTTAAGTATTTCGAAATGTACTTTTTAATGGTACTTTTTTAAAGTCTACTTTTAAAAAGATAACGTTTTAAAAGAGACTTTTTAAAAAATTTCCATTTTTCAAAGGTACTTTTTAAAAAAGGTAATTTCATAAAATGTTTTTTTTTAAAAGGTCCTAGTTGAAATGAGCTTTTTTAGAGTTACTTTTTTTAAAGATACTTTTTTAAGGTACTTTTTTTAAAGGTACTTTTTTGAAGTTACATTTTTAAAAGGTACTTTTTGAGAAAGTACTTGTTAAAACAGTACGTTCATAAACGGTACTTTTTAAAAGGTACTCTTCTAAAAGGAACTTTTTTAAAAGGTACTTGTTTAAAAGGTGCTTTTTAAAAAGTACTTTTTTAAAAGGTACTTTTTTAAAAGATACTTTTTTAAAAGGTATTTATTCAAAAGGTACTTTTTTTAAAAGGTAATTCTTAAAAGGTACTTTCTTATAATTTAGTTATTTCAAAAGTACTTTCTTAAAAGGTAGTTTCTTAAAAGGTACTATTTTTTAGAATATACTTTTTAGGGTTCAGTGCACCAAACGTGAAAAAAGGAACCCTATTGTTTTCGCTACGCTGTCCGTCTGTTCTTCTATCCGTCTGTCCGTCACACGCTATTTTCTCAGGAACCGTAAGAGCTACGGACCAGAAATTTGGACAGAGTACTTAGAACATTGGCCGCTACAACAGCGCAAATACATGAAAATTAAAAATTAAAGGGTGTTCCAAAACTAGCGACGAAAAATGCTAATATCCAATGTAATATACATACAATTGTATTTACATATGTATATTCACACTTGAAATTTGTAAAATTAGTGTATTTTTGTATTGACTACAACAATTAACACAAAATTAAATTTTGACTATAAAATTTGGACATCATGCTATATTTTTTTGGAAACCGTAAGAGGTAAACTCTTGAAATTTTTAGAAACGGTAAAACTAAAAAAACCGAAAATTATAAAATCACCGAACAAAAAAAAAATTGTCAAAGATTAAAAAAACTCGCAAAAAGAAAAAAAAACCGCTAAAATTAAAAAAAAAAATAACACTAAAATAAGTCGCAAAATTCGAAAAAATCGTCTAAATGAAAAAAATCGACAAAAAGAAAAAAACACCAAAAACCGAAAATAATTGTTAATATGAAAAAAATCGCCAAAATTAAACAAATTGCCAAAATAAAAAAATATTTCCAAATTGAAAAAACACCAAAAACCGAAAAAAATCGCCAAAATGAGAAAAAAGTGTTAAAACTAAAAAAGCGCCTATATGAAAAAAGTCGCCAAAAAAGAAGAAACGCCACAAACCGAAAATCGCCAAAATTAAGAAAAATCGCCAAAAAAATAAAACCAACGTTAAAAACCAAAAAATTTGCAAAAACGAGAAAAAAGTGTCAAAACTAATAAAATTGCGAAAATGAAAAAAACTCCAAAAAACGAAAAAATCGCCATCAAAAAAATCGCCTATATAAAGAAAATCGCCAAAATAAAAAAAATTGCAAAAATTAAAAATACGTCAAAAACTTAAAAAAATATAAAAAAAACTATATTTTATATAGGGTAAAGTTCGTATTTAATTACATATCTCGTGTCCGTACGGAACCATTCGTGCGCGGGTCAAAGTCGCACTACACTGAATTTATTTAATAGTTACTTTTTCAGAAAATACTTTTTTCAAAGGTACTGATTTAAGAGATACTCTTTTAAAAAGTACTTTTGTAATCAAGGGTAATATTTTAAAAGGTACTTTTCTAAAAATTACTTTCTTAAAAACTAATTTTTTGAATGGTACTTTTTAAAAGGTAGAGAGACTTTTTTAAAAGGTATTTCTTATGAGGAACTTTTTTTTCAACGGTAATTTTTAAAAGGTACTTTTTTCAAGGGTTCTCCTTTAAAAGGTAATTAAATAAAAGGTAATTTTTTAAAAGCTACTTTTTTTAAAAGGTAACTTTTTAAGAGGGATTTTTTAGTCGATATATCTTATGAGCAACTTTTTTCAAATTTCCTTTTTTAAAAGGTACTTTTATATAAGCTCTTTTTTAAAAGGTACTTTTTTAAAAGGTACTTACTTAAAATGTACTTACTTAAAAGGTACTCTTTAAAAAGGTACTTTTTTAAAAGGTATTTTTTAAAAGGTACTTTTTTAAAAGTTCCTTTTTTGAAAGGTACGAGTACTTTTTAGAAAGTACTTTTTAAGAAGTAATTTTTAAGATATGCTTTTTAATAAGTAATTTTAAAATGCTAGAATATGTTGAAAGAAGAATTGAAGAAGAAATGTAACATATCAAAGAATCTTGCACGTATAAGGCATATGTATGTATGTTTAACCCACGGGGGTGTTATAATTTTGTAGTATGTATCCGTGTGTCTGTACAATTCCAAACACTAAAGAGCTGCAGCGATTTTGCTTTACTTAGTTCTGTTTGACTTGCTCGAGAGTATTCGGTGCTAAATATGTTTGCAGAAAACCAATTTAGGCGTTTAGAAGATATCACATCTCTTGCAAATGTATTCTTTTAAACATGTGTGTCTGTGACGCATTTTTTTTCGTTTGAAAGGTGACTTGATCTAGCCTATACTTGAAGAAAATTGCTTAAGCCGTTTCGTATGTAGGTGGGAGGTTTTTTAAATTTTTGTTGTTAATTTCAATTAAATGTTCATTTTTTTTGATGTTTTATATAATGTTAAAACTATCTCATAGAATATACCTTTTTAATATTGTGGTTTCAATTAACATTAAAATCTAATTAAAAGCTTTTAATGCCTACAACTTGATTTTACTAAAATTCGAGCAAACACATGTTTACTTGCAGCATAAAAACCAAGTTAAGTACTCTAAATATTTGTGTACATACTATAGATGTGTATGGTTTAAATCATTTCCATCTAATGTTTCGATAACCACAAAAATATACTCTCAACAAACTATGATTACAACTTCGAGGGTATGCTGGAAATTGCCTTCAAATTAATTATAGTTTAGATTTTCATTATGCTAAAATCAAATTTTGAAAGATATTTTTTTGGGGAATTTTTTAGATTGGCTGGCTGGCTGGCAGCCAAAGTGTTTTCATATTGAAATGTATATGTGTACATAAAAATAAATAAATTATACATTAAATTCTACACTATAATCGATTACTGCACAACAACATATTTGTCATAAAATTTTATACATTTACAATTTGGTTTTTACCTCAAAACTATTATATGGTTTGCACGTGTACATGCAACCACACGCATACACAAAAACTCTCAATTATAATTTAACATGCTCTAAAATAAACAGAAACATGCAAACACACGCACACAACACACAAATATGTCACTGCAAGTATGAACGAATGAAGCTGTAGTGATGATAGCGACAGCAATAGCAACAGCACCATCATCATCATCATCCTCATCAGCAGCAGCACGAGGAACAGCATGAGGAGCGGCAGTATTTGTGGTAGTTATGACATAAATTCCCTGCTCAAACTTTGTGGCACATACTTAAAAATAGATTAAAATGCGTTGTAAATATTTAATAAATTACCATGATGAATGTGTACAAGGAGTGCATGCATATGTATGTATGTATGTATGTATGTACATATATATATTTTTTTGGGAGAAATGATTACACTGCACTACATCACAGTGCAACCAGATAATTTCCATATAAATTATAAAAGAGTTTTTAATATTAACAAAAAAAAATTGCATATGTGTATTAGTGATGAGCGATAACGCGATTTTTTAATAATGTTGCTCCTTGTGAATGTGATTTCTAAATCGCTGTTCTTTTAAACTGTGACTGTGATCACAGTTTAGCAGTATTTTGTTTGTAGCAGTTCTGTTATTTTGAGAAAATATAATAAGAAGAGCAGCAGTGAAATTAAACTGTGACTGTGATCACAGTTTAGCTAATTTCAGCTCTTCTGCTTTAAAAGTTTTTATTAGTATTGGTATTTTGATAAATACTAATAAGAAGAGCGACAACAACAAACAATTAGCAATCAACCTCGTCCAAATATTGAGATTTTCGTATAAGAGGCAGAGAGACAAAAATTGCAAATATGAACATGTGAGATGTACATATTTGTCAGAAAAGACGATTTGACACGAGTTGACGATTTTTTTATCGACATATGCTGAAGGTGCAAATAAATTCATGTGGTAGCCTTATCTAATGTTAAGTAAGCATATAAGAACAATCACAGTTTGTATAAAAGAACTATATTTCCAAAACCTGTTACTTGATAAATTCAGTCACAGTTGTGATTAGTAATTTTTCAATCGCTGTGAAAAAAGAACAGGTTTCAAAATATCGCTCAACTCTAATGTGTATACATATATATAGTTAAATGTACATATTTATGTATATTTTTTTAAGTTACTTTTGCATTTTGCTAGAAATATTTATATTTATGAGAACAAGATCATGCAAAATATTTTAGGAAATGTTTTACGAGTGCGATTTGAAGGAGAAGGAAACATGAATCTTAGTGTAAAGCTATGTACAGACGGTTGTCAGATCTTACAATATTGCCAGTAAAATATGCTTAAAATTTCTTGCAACCGTGTGAACTGGCAATTTTGGTTAAACGTTGCACAGTTGGGTGAATGTTAAAGAAAGTGGCGATTAGTTCATAGAATAATATTAAAGTGTTGTTATTTTTTATTGATAAAAATTAATTAATATATAAAAACCTGCATTTAAAAAAAATTTTTGAAAAAAAAATTGTCCACCTTTATGGGCTTTTTTGTATTTTGGAGAAAATGGTCCTAGCTGACTAGCTGTAACTTTGGAATGAAAAAAAAATAAATTAGAAAATTAAATTGTAAATTAGAGCACACTATATGTGCCTTTAAAACAAGTATTTTTTTGTTTAAATGAAAAAAATAAATATATAATATGTGACCCCGTCTATGCAAAAGGTGACTTATGACTCAAAGCTGTCAAAGAAACAATGCATTTCGTCAGTTTCTTGGTAGTTATTCTCCTTTTTTGAGTCATAAGCCGCCTTTTCATAGACCGAGTCACAAATGTATTTTTCACATTGATTTTTAGCAACTGGAATTCTCTCACAAAAACCTATATAACTCAAAAATCGCAAAAATGCGCAAATAGGTATTTTGGGATTTACTAGCTAAAATCTTATTTTTTAAGAGCATTAAAGCATTTTTCTTGCACTCTTGCGCTATATATCAAAAATACCACAGTTTTAGAGCAAATTTTTTTAATATTTCTGAAACACTTATCTAAACAAAAAATAATTTCTTAAATGCTCAAATACCTGATGTTGACGGTTCCATTATAAAATTTTTACTCATAGAAGTCTTAACAAAAACTATAATCACTTGAAATATCAAAATTTTCTCTTTTAGTCAATGCGGGCAAAAATAACTAAAATTATTGAACTTGGAACACACACTGCAAATAAAATAAACTACCAAGAACTTTTATTTTTGCAGTTTGTGATGAAGAATTTTATCTTCTTTCATATGGCACCAAACACGGTTGTGAAAGTTAAAGTTCATCTTTTGAATTAATCGCCACTTCTGAAGGCTTCCACTCCACAGTGCGTCGTTGCCAGAAAAAGCAATGTCAGTCCATTACAAGACTTGTTTGCAGCTGACAACAAATTGTCAGACTTCTTACAATCGTGTGAACACATTGTAAAATTATTGCCAGATATTTGTCAGACATTTTAATATTGTCAGGTGTGCGAAGTGTATGCATTTGACAATGGCGTCATTGTAAAAGAATTCTTTCTATGGGCAATACTGCACACGCTTGATTTTAAAGAAAAAATATATAATAAAGTATATGCAGACGAAATCATTGCTTTTTTATGGTCCATAATAAATTATATTTTCACTTTTTACATATAACACAACCGCAAACAATTAATATTTAATCATTTCTAACAAATGCTTTGGGTCTGGCAACGCATAACAGCAGGCTTGACCATTTTTGCATTTGACAACCGTGTGAACTGACAATTTTTCGTCTAAAAATTTTGTCAGATGAATGTTTTGTCATACATCCATCTGGCAATAAATTGTAAGATTTTTAGACTTGGGTCGAACTCATTCGGTCAGTCGTTTTTGACGCAAACCAATGATCAAACACATGTAATTTAAATTGGTTTGATCATTGGTTTGCGTCTAAAATGAGCTACTTACTGAAAGAGTTCGATACAAGTCTAAAGATTTTCTTACAACCGTGTGAACTGACAATATTTCTTGTGCTGGCAATTTTCGAAAGCCAGTACATTGTCAGCACATTGCCAGATCTCTGACAATATTGTAAGATCTGACAATCGTCTGCACATATGTAGCTTAACATACACACATTTATTCACACACATACTACGTTTATACGGGAGACTTGATCGCAAATAAAAATATCGCAAACAGAGAATTTTGCCGCATAAACGATGAATTATTTTGTTTTATTTGGAAAAAGCTAACTTACAAAAACAATTCCTGATTAACGCACTATTTGCAAATGAAATGCTTGAGGTTGTCAATCTTACAAAGGTTTGATAACAAAAATTAGTAAATTGATAAATATTGTACAAAAAATATTGATAGAAGCAAATAAAGACAATTTAAACAAATAATTATTTCATATTTTGCACATTTACACAATTTTTTTCAACATAACTAAGTTTTCTATAGAAGTGCTACCAGGTATGTGTACATTTGCTATGCCGTATAAACAGGGAGTTAATTTATTTGCAGATATTTTTATTTGCAAATAGTGCTCGTATAAACGTAGTAACAGACTTATCAAAGAAATCATTTCCTTTCGAAACAAAATTAACTTATCTAAATTTCTTCTTCATAATATAAAAATTTAAGAGTTTGTGCAATGTGCAAGCGCTTTACTTTTTGAAATTGCATCAGGTAGTGACTTCTGTAAGCAGCTGATTTCTACTAAAAATTATAAATTAAGCTTTCTGCTGGGAGCAGCAAGAGGCCTGAGATTGTTGCGATTATCTTCCACGCTACACTTAGTCAGCTACGTCTAAGTCATATGTACAATGTGCGAGCTTTTACAAAAAAGCTTTTTGCTTTCACACTAATAAGAGCAGAGCAGCAAATCAAAATCCGATAAAACTTTCTTGATTTTTCTCGTTCATTCTCATAGAGTACTTCCGATTGTTGCATTCCCTTTATTTTCTATTTCGTAGCCTTTATTAACATATAACAGTGTTATATTTTATTTTGTGTTTTAAATCTACATTTAAATTTTGCAACAATATTTTCTCTGTCAAATTAATTGATTCCAAAATAAACTACACGCCATGAAATTGAAATTTTTCTTTCATACTATTTTCCCTATAAAAACATTTATTTATACATTTTTATTGCAACTATAAATCCTTAAGAAATAAAAACATTTTTCCTCTAATAAAACTATTAGGAAAAACACCCACATAAATGTATAAAAGAAAGAAACTTTTTCTTTTTCAAACTTCCATTTTATATCCTTTTTTTCTGTACGGTGTCTCTTTAATGTTTTGAATGCGTTTACTAACTATGTATATATAGTTTGTAGTAGACTGAAACAGGATATTTATTGTAAATTTTTTTTAACAACAAAACCTTTAGCATAATAAATGCAATATTCACCATGAGGCATGCAACACACTATTGTTGGTAACACGTTAGTTTAAGCATAAAGCACAATACAACTACACATCATGAATGTACGTACTCACACGTTAAAGTACGACTATACAAAGAATGTAATATATTGTGTGTATAAATAGTTATATTTTCTATTTATTTATAACGCTATTTGTGTAGGGTGAAAAAGTGTGTGTGTGTTTGTGTTTAGAGTTGCATGCAAGTGTGTAAGTGTAATAATGCATTTAATAAGCTTTTATAATGGCGCATTTGTTGTTGACATTGTTAGTTTTGTCGGATCTTTTTATTATGCTCGTACATACTTTTTTTTGCCTTCATGTTTTTCTAGTGCAGCAGAGTTTATTGTGAGCAACTTTTTTTTGTTGTTTGTTCACAAAATAGGTTTAAATTTATGTGTTGGTCTGTTGAGAGAGGGAGTAAGTGGGTAAGAGATATATAAATTTTTTACTTACACCTTTACTTCTGACATCATGAACATGGTTTGACATAAACCAGCCAGTTAAATAGAAACAAGTCTAAGTTGCTGCATTATAGCTGGTTACGTGGCAATGTATTTAATTTCCTGAGTGGAAAAGTTTCTTTTGAAATAGAAAATATGATTTATGCTGTTTTCTCATTTAGGATTTTACGAGTTGTCTGTTCGAGTTAAGAGCAAAATAATAGAATTAGAAAAGCAAATAAAAAATTGTAAGTACCTTAATTTAATTCTAGCCAAAATAAGTTTTGAGAGATGAAATTTTCTTTATTATAATAAAAACTAAAATAGTGGGTTTTTATAAGATTTCATTTAGATTTTATTAATTACTACGATTGTCTGAACTGGCAATGCTTTTTCTCGCAACGTTGTCAGATAAAAGTTGCTATATCACGCTTGTCGGAAATTTGTAGCATATTTTATTGACAAACATGTAAGAACTGACAAGAATTTGTACAAAGCTTTAGCCGTGTATTCTGTAGGCTTTAGCTAAAACTTAATTAATTATTTCAAAATGCCCTTAAATTTTCATATGCATATTTCTTTATGTCTTTCAATTCTTATCAACTCATTACAAACATATTTTGTAGAAGCTAATTAACGGTTCCTTTAAGGCAGCTACGTCCAAACACATATACACTGATATTTGCATTTGAGGTAAACAGCTTTGAAAGCTCTAAAATTTGTTCTTGTTTCTTTGCAACGTAAGAGCAAGCATTGCTGCCTGTTGTGTTGTTGTTGTGGATGTTGTACTCTCGTCGGTGTGAAACCACAAAAAGCTCCTTATAAACGCTTACATGTCTTGGACGTAGCTGCTTTAAAGGCTTTTAAAAATTTGTTATTGCATTTTTTCTTATATTTTTATTGCTACAAATTAGCTTGAAATATTTTCGAAATAACGTTTGCCCTGAATGTATTTTGAGAGCTTTTTATTATTATTTAATCTATAGCATTATAAAATGCTTGTATTTACAACTAACCTTTACCTTATCTTTTGTAGTGTTATTAATAAAATGGAAAGCTTTCAGATTTTGAGCAATCAATCCATCAATTTTTAAAGCTTTTATAGTTTAAAGGTTCATACACAAATTTTGTTGTTGTTGTTAGGCTTGAAATATTTAAGTGAACTATTTTTGAAAGTTTTTATAGGTATTTAACCTTGATTTCGTATGTAAATTTTTCTTAAAAATCGTCAAAGCTTTTAGACTAAAAAGCATTAAAATTGAAAGCTGTCTTCAAGAAAAATTAATGATATAAATAGAAAAATTGGTTAGATATATAAGTTTAATAAGCTTAATATTGTATATTTTTTCGAGCTTTCAAGTTTTCAGGCTTAAAGTAAAGCTTTCGCCTACAGCAAAATTAATTTTGAAAACTATTGTTATTTTTTAGGTTATATTTTCTATTTTTTTATTGCATTAAGTGAACTTGAAAGCAATACTTGCAAATTAAGGAGCTTTCAAAGTTGCTTACTTCAAATACAAATATCAGAGTATGTATGTTTGGCCGTAGCTGCTTTAAATTCAAAAACAAAACCTAAAGCTTATATATAGAAAAAATAAAGAAATATATGCACAGTTGTATATATATATATATATATATATATATATATATATATATACTATGAAAATAAATGGAAGCTTCCAAAACTAATTCAGGCAAAGACGATAATATTGCATTAAAATTAAAAGCTTTCACGTTCATTTAGGGCAGCTACGTCCAAGCCATATGCACAATGTGCAAACTTTTGTAAAGAGCCTTATGATCTTTCATACCCACGAGACTACAACATTCACAACAATAACAATACTTGCTGCTTACTTTGCAAAGAAACAAGAACGAATTTTTTTATTTTTTTTTAATAAAGAGAAGTACCACTCAGGCAATGAATGCCTACTACTACTGATAGGTGTTACCTTCTTTAGGAAAGGGATAGTGATAGAGAAGACAGGTGGTGAAGGAAGAGATAGAGGAAAGCTTCTTTTTATAATGCAGAGTTGCAGCTCCTCTGGTTTCATTGAGGCGCTTTAAATGTTTGAAGCTGTGTTCAGTAGCAACCAAACAAGAACAAATTCCAAAGCTATTTACCTCAAATGCAAATATCACAGTACTTGCTTTGCTCCGTTGTCAATTATATATGTATGTATTTCCAAAGGAAAAGCTTCTTAAACTATAATAAATTTGTAAAATTTTTAAAACTTTTCTCTACGCAATACTACGCATTAATGTTTATGGAGTTTTCCTCTTCTGCTAAAACATTTAAAAACTCGTATGTTCCTTAGAGGTTTTACAACATTTGGAGCTTTCACTCTTGAAATAAAAAATCAGCTTTTCAACCTTGAAGTTTCTTAAGACTTAAAGCATTCAGTAAGAAAGCTTTAGTGATCTTTGTTTTGGAAGGCATTTAAACACATAATTTGTTCACCTAAAGCTTTTGCGTTATTAAGCATTTTGCTCTCCAAGAATTTTCTATCCTGATTTTTTATTTTTATATTTTATAATTTTACTTACCGATATTGGGTTTGAGTTTTTTTTCGGGCAAATTTTATGTTGCTATTTGCAGCTGAATATTTTCTTTTGTTTCCACTGCCGTTTGGTATTATCGGCGGCATGGTGGTTTCATAGGGATATTTTCTAAAATACTGTGAAGATCTAGCTGCATCGGACTCAAATTGTTCACTATCAGGACCGGCAAAATCTTCTCTGGAATCATCATAATATTGAGGACTAGGAGGAGATTCATGGTAATAGGATTGTTGCTGGCCATATTTATTAGCAGAAAATGGGGGCCTATAATACGACTGTGGTTGTTGTTGCTGCTGTTGTGTATAGTAAGCTGGCGGTTGCGGTTCTGGTTGTTCATAATAATCAGTCTCTTCACCACCTCCATAATCATCTTCTAAAGCCTTGCTATAGGGATCATCTTCATCTACATCTTGTCTGGGTGGTATTTCGGCCAATTGTCTGTTGGCTATAGAAGAGTCCATATCAGTTTTTGCATAAACCACAACTGGCGTCTGCTCTTCATAATACGAATTAAATTTTTGTGGCGAAGAAATTGTGTTATTATCATTAGCAGCTCTGGCCTGTCTTTCACTGTTTAACTGCTGTTCTTGCTGCTGCAAATTAACTAACATGAGTTTACTGCTGGAAGAATTTGAAGGTTTTATTTCCTCAGAGCTTTTAAAGCTGTTTATGAGTATGCGCACCACAGTGGGTTCATCGTAGTAAAAGTTGCTTATTTCATAGAGAATAAAAGTGGTAACGATTAAGCCAATTATAGCCAATATCAGTAGAATAAAATATTTCCAATATGACTTTGATTCACTATTATAATAAAAGTCGTGTTTTCTCATGATCTTTTTTTCTTGGTGATTATTTAATTTTTATTTTAGGTAGAAGAAAAGTTGTCAGAAAATCGTTTTGTTAAAGATAATTTTTATTTATAGCGTTTTTATATAACTTTTATTTTTTTTTTTGCTTAAAGTTTGTTACAAATAATAATCTATTGCTCGATTCGTTTAAACGCGTGCCGTATTGTCTCGTTACAAGTCACGTACTATTTAAAAATTTTATTCTGGTTATTGGTAAAATTCTTGCTTAACCTTTTAAGATTCCCTTTTAGTTTGATATTCTTTGGCACCTAAACACTCTCATTAAAGGTGTGATTTAAAGAACTTCTGTGTTAAACAACATATTATAAATAAATATATAACACTCGCAGCCACACCTGCAGAGTAGTTACTCGTATCGGGTGTAAGGAAAAGTAACAGAACTTAAATGAAAAACACGATTACTCACGCTCATGTATGGGCAATTAGTAAAAATTCTCTAGCGATATGTGTGGGATATTTGTGTGAAAAGTGTTAACAAATAATAATAAGGTTCTGTATCGAATGTTCCACTGATCTAGTTTTTAGCATAAATTAAGGCACAAGCTTCTACACTAAACTGCTGCTGAAGTAGCAGCATTTGTTTGTTGGTCAATTAGCAGCTTTTGTAGCTTAAGCATTTTATTTATTAACACTATTACCAGTATGCATATACTTATATGTATTAAATATTTATTTTTTTTAACCGTTATAGGTTTTCAGCTCCAATAAGAAAAGTAAGAAGTATTTTTTTAGCAATTTCTTATTTTTTGTGAAAGTTTTTGCTTTTATTAATTTTTTATTTTTATTTTAAATTTAGTGGTGTTTTCAATGGTTTTTTTATAAAAACCTTATGTACCCTATTTATTTCAATTTTGTATATTTTTTAAATTAAATAAGATATCATTTTGACACCTTTAAAAAAAATAGGCCTAAGAGCATAACATTTAAAATAACTACCTTAATACGTTTGCTTATTTTATATGCAAACATATTCTTCATTGGTAGGCAACGAATCATTCACGCTACTACTAAAGCTAATGAAAGAGGTGCATGCTGTCAAGTACTGGAAATATTTATTCACCTAGACTAAGGTGACTAGAGGGTTTTTGCAAAAAGAGGGGCATAATCGATCAAAAAACGGAATTTTGTAGACAAAAAGCAGGATTTAAAAATAATTATATTTTAGAAAGCGTATGTAGTTACGAAACATAGTTTTCAACTAAGAAGAAACGCTTTTGAATAAACAAAAATATTTTAAAATAAAAAAATGCATCACTCAAGAACGCTAATTTTTTTCTTGTAATATTTTTCATAATCCAACTCAGGTTTTTACGGAAAGAAAAATTTACCAAGCCACGAACAGTTGCACCGTATTAAGTTGCAATTGTATTAAGGAGTGGAGAAGTAGGCGGGGCAACTCCCATTTACATGGCATATATTTATTTTGAAATATTCTGGGAACTAATACGTAAAATCTTGGTAACTTCGCAGGAGTTACCTTATAAGTTGTCTAAAAAAATTGGATTAAATAAGTGGCGTGGCAAATCCCATATAAAATTTTTATTTTGGAATATCCTTGCATTTAATAGTAATGCAAATTTTTTTAAGCTGCTTGATGAGTAAATCTATGTAACAAATGGCAACAAACAAATTTTATATGGAAAAAATTATCAATACTATTTAAAGTTCCCATAAAGAAACTCGAATCACTGATTTTTTTTCAAGTTCACCTCCAAAAATTAAATAAAAAACTAATGCCCCGAGTGAGGCTCGAACTCACGACCTTAAGATTATGAGACTTACGCGCTGCCTACTGCGCCATCGAGGCTATGAGTGGCCGTAATATGTTTTTGTATACGGACAAAAATCAAGTGGGCAGTAGACAGATGAGAAAACGATAATATAACATTGACTGATAAGAAATGTGTAATAAAAATAGAATTGCATTTTGCACAATAAAATATAAGAATTCTTTCTTTGTGATACACAACTTTTGTTTTATTCTATTATTATAAAAAACGTCTGCAGACTGTCAATTTCGTTTAAACCTTCAAAATTTTGTACATTTTTCTCTTGAGCTTTATCGACCATGAACATAAAAAAACTTGTAAAAAAGCGATATCGTGATATGCAGTAGAAGCTTATTGATTAATTTTGAGTTTCACACCAAACAGACTAATAAGCATATTGCCTCCCTCTTGATGCGACTCTTTTACCCATAAGACTCTTTAGAAAACAGAATTTTTACCTGTCATTGGTGGTTAAAGTAATCATTGAGAAAATAACCGCAATTAACAACTTAATTTTTTATATCATTTCATAATCAACAAAATACTTATTAAAGTCCATTCACCAGGTAGTAGAGATAAGACGTTTGCAAAAGACCACTTACAAGAACTTTTAAGACATGAGGGAGTTTTATAATGCTTTATTGCCACGACATTTGTTTGGCAAGACATTTACTTCAGTTGTTATATGTTTAGAAGTAAAAAAGAAAATACTTCGTGACGGAAGAATTTTATTCTCTCTACGCATGGGCGCGTATATAAACGTCATGCATGTACATTAGTTATGGCATAGTGAACGAATTTTCCATTTCGACATGCATTTTGTCAGGTTTGGAAAAAAATTATTGAACCAATAAATGGTGGCGGTCAGATGGGGGCAAAGTTCACCTCTTCATGCTCAAAGTTGAGTGTAAAAGCAAAAAAATTTACAAAAAATCATATTACTTTTCCGGGGTCACCGCTGCAAGGATCAAATGTATGATCAGCACCCATTGATTTTCTCCGCCCAAGATCTTCTTCAATTACACCGAACGCCTAACTCCTCTCCTTGAAGGGGACCCTTACAAAGGGAAAATTTTTATAGAGTGTACTCCCAGGGCTTTAACTGGCCCTAGGGCGTATCTACTGAAGTTAAAGGTACAACCTACAATATTTTTTTAATATAAAGATTTTCTCCGCTTGTTCCGAGGAAATTATTTTTCTATTTTCAATATTTTCTTCAAATATGGCTATGCCCTATCTCAACTCCTTAAGGGGGCTCCCGTACAAAGGGAAAATTTTTATAAAATTTACTCGTAGTGCTCTAACTGTCCCTAGGGCGTACATATCGTAGTCAAAGGTATGACCAAAAATTTTCTCAAAACATACTTATCATCTATCTTCAACCATTAAGCTGGTCCCCATACAAAAAAAGAATTCTGTGTTAAATCATTAATTTAATTTTTTCATGTGTTAGATATATCTTTTTATTTTGGGCAACGACTTGAACTAAAAAAATATTTCCTTCTTTGTCGCGGCGCAACGCACTGCTTGTGATAAGTTTATTCCTCTTTCTGCATCGTTGTTGACAACTTGCAGTTTTTGTAATATCTCTCTCTAGCGCTTGGTGATAGTCTTTATGTTGTCCCCGGTTTCTGGACAACATTATACTTTAGTAAAATACATGTCAAGATAATACATTTAAAGCACAAGACGTATTTACGTTTCAAGACTGTTTACGCAGGCCTCTATTAGAGATGACTCAATTGAGCTTTTTATAAAAAAATTCTTTCTCTCAAAAATATTTGTAAATAAATTTAAAAATAGAAAAAACAAATTAAAACGTTTTGAAAAATTTTAAGAAATTCTTAAATTTGCAAATTTTATAGCAAGAAAGCTCTCATGGGGAACATTTTTCTACTCAATAAGCTTTATTTTTCTTTTGTTAAACAAATTCTATTTTTGACATTTTAACTCAACTAAAGAGCCATGTTATTATATTCATTGTTGTATTTTTGTAATCTTGCTATTACCTGCAAATGAATGTGATTTCATACTTATCAATTAGCAATAGTTGCTGCCTTTCTTTGGTTTTCAATATAAATACCAAAAAATATTTTTTGCAAATGTTTACATTGCTTGCACAACTTTAATCAATTTCATAATTAGTTGCAAAATTTATTCCCCATTTTACAAACTTTACAATTCAAATAATCGTAATTTTTTTTCCTGTTCCCGCTTCCGCATATACTTGTGTGTGTGTGTGTGTATAAGTAATCCATATCATCAAAACTTATCAATTTCTTTTAACATTTGTAGTGCATACTTTATAGTTTTGCATAATTTTTTTTTCTTAATATTTTGATAGCTTTTTCAGAAAAATACGTTAAAAGGATTTAAACACACACACACACTCACGAAAGCAAACACACACTCGCACAAAATTACATATCGCTTGATTTATTACAACATAGTCTTAACTCAAAAAAGATTTTAAAGCATTGAATTTACATGCAACTCGTTGAACATATAGAAAATTTTTATTTCAACAGTACCAACTATTATTTATATGAAAATTTTTCTTAAAGTAAAATTTGTTCGTCTTCCATTGTTAACTTCTAAAACTGATATTTTCGAGATATCACTATGTTGCAATAAGAGAGCCATATATGTGTTTAAAAACCAGTCGGTCTCCATATATGGGAGAAATATGTATGCATACGCAGACATGTGAATTTAATGGGAGTTGAGTTTAAATAAGAGATTTTGGAGGTCAACTTCATAAGTACTTATAGTCATAAATACCACTTAATTCTATTAAAGAGAATGTAAAATATATAAACGTACAAACATACAAAATTTTTCGCTCATTGTAAATAGCTGCTTTAGCAGATCCACAAATTTCGAAAAAAAAATTTAATATTTTAACTGCACCCTCGCATTATGATATAAAGTCAATATATTTGTTTTTTAACATTAATTTTTCTTTCCACTTACAAGTACGTAAAGTAAAAATGTCTTATAAGAGATAACACTTATGATTAGACTTAACAAGTTTTCTCAATACCATAAGAAATTGTGTTACAATGTCTTCATACACACTTTACTTGCATGATACTTATGTAAGCAACAAGAGCTATAAAAAGTAATAAGAAGAAATGGAACAAAAAAGAGTTTACAGAACTATAATTTGCAGGAAATTTTGAGTTTTTAAGACTAATTTTCTGGAAAAATTTCAGTCATACTTTTATTTGTAGGTTTTTAAAAATAATAAATACTTATGCTAATATAGACACTTGGGCTAAATTTTTTACGTACGTTTTTAACAAGAATTTTTAACAGGTATTACATAAAGTTACACTTTTTTCTCAAAGGTACTATTTTGAAAGATACTGTTTTAAAACTTATATTTTAAGTTGATTATTATTATTTTTTTTAACAAAAAAGTTGTTAAAAATATACAGCCTTATTTATAAAAATTATTAAGGCTTTATAACGACTTTTTAAGAACATTTTTTATGAAAATTTGTTTTAAAAAACCTTTTTAAAGCCTTAATACGTTTTATAAATAAAAATATACCTTTTTATATGAAGTTGTTACATGTGTTTTTTGGAAGGTACTTTCTTAAAAATTTGGTTTCTTAAAAAGATACTTTTTTAAAAATTTAATATTTTAAAAAGTTAATTTTTAAAGATTTACCTTTTTAAAAAGTAATTTTTAAAATGGTATTTTTTTAACATGATTTTTAAGAATGTATTTCTTTAAAGGTAATTTTTAAAAAGGTACTTTTTTAATAGGTACTTTTTAAAAAAGTATTGTTTTTAAAGGAACTTTTTAAAAGGGTACTTTCTAAAAGGTACTTTTTTAATCAGTTACTTTTCCAAAAAAGGACCTTTAAAAAGCTACTTTTTAGATTATACTTTTTTAAAAGGTACTTTTTAAGAGTTACTTTTTGAAAAAGAAAATTTTTAATAGTTAGTTTTAAAAAGGTAATTTTGTGATAGTTACTTTGTAGAAAGGTACAACTTTAAAAGTTACTTTTTATAAGGTACTTTTTTACAAGGAACTTTTTTAACAGGTCTGTTTGAAAAGCAATTTTTTTAAAAAGGTACTTCTTTTGAAAAGTACATACTTTTTTTGAAATGTACTATTTGAAAAGGTACTTTTTTAAAGGTTTTTTAAGGGTACTTCTTTTAAAAATTTACTTTTTTTAAAAGGTCTTTTTTAAAAAGGTACTTTTTTTAAAATGTACTATTCTTAAAAGGTACTTCTTTTAAAATATATTTCTTAAAAGGTACTTTTTTTAAAATGTAATTTTTTTAAAAGGTACTATTTTTGAAATGTACTTTTTTAAAAGGTATTTTTTTAAAATATATTTTTTTTATGTAGAAAATGTTTTACTGAAAAAAACTACAGTTTTTCGATAATATTTTACTATTTTCATTGACTTATACCTGATTTACATTAAGCATTTTTTCATGAACTTTTTCTCTTTGCTAATTGTAGCGATATAAAAGAGAATTTTATATAAAAAAGGACGTAGAATGATTCTCTGATGGATTTTGGGCAACGCTTTTGATATAAATTTCTCTTCCAGGCCTCCTATAGCAAAATAAAAATTTTTCATGCAACTATTTTCATGAAAAAAATGCTTAATGTAAATCAGGTGTTAAAACAAAAACCATTTAAAACAAAAATTTTAATAAATTTTATTTCAAAGGAAAAGTATAAAAAAAATACCGTGGAAAAAGAATTAAGAATTTGGTTTATGAGAAAAATTTTTAAGCGTATGTATTTATATATATTAAGAGCTATTGGGTCCAATTCATAAAAAATATTTTTGTTTTATAACTAAAAGATTTATTAATAAAATTTCCATAGAAAATTTGTTTTATAAATCCATTATTAAGTAGAAATATTTTTCAGGAATAAGGCAGATTGAATATAGTGTTTTCCAAGAAAATATGTTTTAAACAAATGCCTTTTCAAAGTAAAAGCTCTTAAAGTAACTTCAATATATTATAATAATTTATTCGACCTTTTGATTTAATATATACAAGTTTTATTTAAGCTTTAGGTCCTTTTTTAAAAAATTTAAAACAATTCATTCAGTAAGAAGCTACACAACGTTGCAGCAAAGTATCGAAAAACTACTAATAAAATTGTTATAAACTTTTTACAAAAGGATCAAAAGCTTAAATTAAACTTGTATATAGTAACTTCAAAAATCATTTTCAAGAAAGTACTAAAAGAAAGAAAGACTTAAAAGAAAATTTTCATTAGAACACGTTCAAAAAAATTAATTTAAATATTAAACAAAAATCCTAACCAGATTTTTATGCAAATAAGAACGTTCAACCATTCCAACTAATTAAATTTATACAATTTCCATAAGAAGCAAGTCTCTGGAGTAATTTAGAAGCAAGCCAACTCTCTCTCTCTCTCTCTCTCTCTCTTGTTCATCACAATCAATTACATTTAGCGCGAGTTCTCGCCCTTAAAACAACACCACCGAGACATTAACCTCAAAAATGTTTTTTTTTTTGTCTTACAAATGAATAGCAGCGCAACACCTTAATAATAGACATTTAAAGTTAAATAAAATTTATAGACAGCACTAGCAACCTTAAAGTATGGTTTTCAAAATATTCAAAATGTAATCACGAAAAAAGCAATAGTAATAACAACAACAACAACAAAAACAAAAACAACAATTCCAGCAAATGTAACTAAAACCCAATTAGTTTAACCACCAAAACAAAAACAAAAACACGCCCTTAAAATAACTGCAACCACTTACACACAGTAACCACAAAATAACAACAACAGCAAGAACAACATGACATATACAAACTAAGAACATGCAATACATACAAACAAACCTACTTTTAAAATAATAAACCCTTTATTGCTTTCACAACAAACAAGCACATGCATGTTACTTTCATGTTGAAATTTTACACTCTTTAATATAGATTAAATAAAATTAAAGCATACTCTTAGGTACTTGAATTAGCGGATTACTAGTGTATGTATGTGTGTGTATATGAAGAGCCAAACAGAAAATTTTACTTGATTTTTTTTTGCAGAAAGGCGAAAAATGCTTAAACAAAACTCCTTTATCTTTAGCATTACAGCCGCAAGGTATGCTTTTGCTTAATGGTATCTATTAAAACGTGCGCGCTTCTCCGAAAGCCCCCCCCCCCCCAATCAATATTGCTTGTTGTTCGTTTTTATAGTAAAATAAAGTTCAAGCTTGAAACCTAAAAACGTTTTTTGTTTTATAACGTGCCGATTTAAAAATATTGTATCGCTAGTTAACAACACGTGTTGAGTGCAATTTTCCTATTTTCCCTTACAGAATAGCATGTTTAAAGTAAAAGCTGTTGGAAGCAACGAGGCTGAAGGCCTAAAATCAGGTAACAATTACTTTTTTTTGTATGCAATAGAAATTTTTAAAACGTTTGTTTTCTCCGGGGTATATTTTACTATATACAACATACAAAGGTATGTGTAAATCAGGGCAAAACACAACAAGCTACTCGAAGAAAAGGATAACACTTTGCTTACTATTAAAGCACTGTTAATGCCTAAAAGCATACCACAGCAATTGTGTTGAATTGTTGTTGTTTTTTTAATAAAAGTCATGGTATAACACACTTAGCTCTTTGTGCTGTAATATTAATTCGATGTAATGTTTCCTTGTTAGTTATTGTTTAATTAAGACAGCCAGTCACTAACATCTTGAAGAAGTATTTAAGAAGTTTATTTATATTTTTTTTTAAGATCTTGCAAGTTCAGTCACGAACTTACATAATTGAAACGGCCTAGAGATATGACTTTGAAAATTTATAGATATCAAGAAATTGTTTGATAAGACCAAAGATGAGTTTGTGGATATAACAAAAGTACATTCGTACTACTCGCAAAGACTGTAGCTGTTTCTAGTACTTTTCACAAACTGCCAGGCAACAATCAGTAATCCTCCAAATATTTGCAAATGGTGTAGGAAAAAAATAATTAATTAAATAATGTTTATTGTCTTTCTTTCCTGCGTTGTGGTAAAAGCTTGAAAATTCAGTAAAGCGTGACTTCGACTCGAACATTAGAGGTTCCGTAAGGATTCTACATATGAAATACTAAACGAACTTTGGCCTATGTAATCGAATATTTTACCTGATGTAGATATTTTTTTAAAAAATTTAACTACCCGATAAACTTTTTTTGGCGTTTTTTTCGTTTAAGGCGGATTTTGTTTTTTTTTTTTTTTTTGATTTGGTTTTTTCGTTTTCTTTTTTCTCTTAACGAATTTTTCGGTTTTTGGCAATTTTTTTCTGTTTTTGGCGATTTATTTTAGTTTAAGTGATTTTTTAGTTTTGGCGTATTTTTTTCAAATATTTTTTTTTGTTTTGACGGCTTTTTTGTTTTTTGCTTTTTGGCGATTTTTTCGTTTTGACGATTATTAATTTTTGGCGATTTTTTTATGCTTAATTTTTAATACGAACTTTAGCCTACATAATCGAATATCGTAGATATATTTAAAAAAAATTAAGTACCCGGTAAACTTTTCTTGGGATTTTTTTTCGGTTTTTTTGCAATTTTTCGTTTATTGCGATTTTTTTTTGTTTTTTGTGATTTATTTAAGTTTAAGTGACTTTTTTAATTTTTGGCGTATTTTTTTTAATGACTTTTTTGGTTTTTAGTGATTTTTTTACGTTTTGACGATTTTTCATTTTTATGTCTTACACTTTGTTGATTTTCTTTTATGGCTATTTTTTTGGTTTTTGGCAATTTATTTTAGTTCTAGTAATTTTTATTAGTTTTGGGATTTTTCTTTGTTTTGACGACTTTTTTTGGCTTTTGAAGACTTTTTTCGTTTTGACGATTATTCATTTTTATCGATTTTTTTTTTTGTTTTTTGGTGATTTATTTATTTTATTTATTTATTAAATGTTACAAATACAATTACAAATTATATCATAACTTAATTTAAACGAGAATAGTAACATAGACCTTCACTCGTTGTAGTGAAAAAGACCAGGGTCTATGGTGGGAATCGAACCCACGACCTCCACACTGATAGGATAGCACACTACTGACTAGCCTACCGAGGCACCCTTTTTTTTTTTTGGTGATTTATTTTAGTTTAAGTATTTTTTTTAGGTATGGCGTATTTTTTTTTTTGTTCTAACGACTTTTTCGGTTTTTGGCGATTTTATCCCCTTGGCCTTTTTTCATTTTTATGTTTTACACTTTTTTTGGTTTTTGGCTTTTTATAGTTTTGGCGATTTTTTTTTTGGTTTTTGACATTTTATTTTAGTTCTAGTTATTTTTTAGTTTTTACATTTTTTTGTTTATTTGTTTTGACGACTTTTTTGGTTTTTGGTGAGTCTTTCGACTTGGCGATTTTTTTATTTTTTATTATTATTTATTTAATATTTTAACTGATGTAGAATTTTTTTTAATTTTAAGCCAAGGTAAACTGTTTTGGCAATTTATTTCTGATTTACCGTTTTTTTAGTTTTAACGATTTTTTCGGTTTTTGGTGAGTTGTTTTTTGTTTTTGGCGCTTTTTTAATTTTGGCACTTTTTTGGTAAATTTTCGATTTGCGGTTTTTTATTTTTGGACTTTTAGTTTTAGCGTTTCTGGAAATTTCAAGAGTTTGTTTGCCTCCTATGGTTTCCAAGATACAGAAACCCGCCAGAATTACATAGTCAAATTACATTATCTGATAAAGTACTCTTTAATTTTAATTTTTTTTTAATTTCAGTGCTAAATGTTGTAGCCTGCATACAAATTCACTAAGTCCCTGCCCAGACTTGCAATTTTTGTTGCAGCAATTCTTGAGATTATTTGTGATTTTGATTTGAAATTCGTAATTGTTTATATCAAGTTGTTAGTTGTATTTGACGTTTTTTATTATTTTATTTATTCAGTCGTGTGAAAAATAAAAAATATAACAAAAAATAAATAGAATTGTTAGTTTTTCAGGGAAATTTGTGGTATTATAGAAATTTTTTAATGCATAATTTCAATATTAGAATTTCATAATGTGTACACTTATGCAATTTCAAAGCAGAATTTTAAGAAATTGCAGCAACAAAACTTTCAAGTCTGGATCAGGACTAACTTTCAAAATTTCCAGTGTCTATATATAATTGTCTGCATATTAGGATTTTAAAATTTTTAGTTGCTCGCTTAAAAACACCCTCTAATTGCTAACTATCATAATTTTGTTATTGCAGTAACTAAAGCTTTTCATATTCTGTGAAACTTTCAGGTACGTAGTTCTTACGGTTTTTGAGAAAACAGCCTGAACTGTAGATGGTAGTGAAAACAATAGGGTTACTTTTCATTTTTGGTGTAGGAAACTCTACAAAATTCGTCAGTGTACAATATAATAATATAATAATATTAGCTCCTAAAACTATGCAACACAGATTGAAATACTTAAACTTTCTTACTAACACCCGGGTTTAAACACTAATTTTCGCATTATAAATTAAATGTTATCCAAAACACTAAATAACATGTTTTAAATAGAAAAGAACACCAGTAACGTATTGTTTTCCATTAGCTATGTATTTTCTACCAATATTCCAACAGTATTCAACAATATTCCACTAGAAAAAACCTCAAAGCCAAATTAAATGAATCTAAGTTCTATGATAAGTATGCTCAAAAATTATTTACTGGTGGTTAATATATACGTACAATATATGATACTTATTTGAAATATAAATACTAATAATATAATAATTTTCTTATTTATTTCCTTAACAGCCCAAATGTAGGCCACAACGCATTAAAATTCCTAAAATGCCTAAAAGTATACTAAAAGCTTAAAAAAATATATTTCGAGCCATAACCTCAAAATTAATATTATAATATTATTTTCGATGATTTTTTTTTTTGGTTTTTTTTATACAAACTTCTGCCTTATTTTCATCAACAAATCTTGTCTTTCTTATGCAAAGAAAAATAAATTACATTTTTTTGCCTGATTCTTCTACTAGCCTAGATTTTCATGTAATTACTTAAGTTTTTAATCCTCCAACTGAAACAAAAATTTTTCAAATATTTCACAAAACTTTTGAAAAAAATTTATTTTTTCTAAGAAACTTGTTAGAAAAAAGTAGAAGAATAGCAAAGAAAACAATCTTGTCGAAAAAAATACATGAAAAACGGAAATATAAATTGTTTACAAACTACTCCAGGCAAAAGTATTACTCACTGTACCTTTAATATGCCGCAGCTGCAGCCTGCAGGAGATGCATGAGGCTTATGACATCAACTGCAAAGATAGACAGAGTCACAAAATGTATCATTAGAAGGTGGTTTAAAAGCCACCACAGCAAATCAACATTAAAAGTCAAAAGCAACAATTTTATGGAATACACGAGTAGCAACAATTATATTGTTGCCAAAGCAGCAAAATCTTTTACATGCTCTTGTCTTAACTCCTCATCTCTTGCTTTTCTTCATTCTTTCCTTCAAGTACAAATAAAAGGTATTAAAGTGTCTTTTAAAATGGTATAAGAAATCACGATTCTTTTGCTACCATTACAAGAAAGGTAATACAAAAAGAAAAACAAAAAAACCAAAAGTCATTAAGAGAAAATATAAAAAAAAAATTAAAAGAGGAAAAAACAAGCAGGATTTATGGAATTTACCTTAAGCAACATTAGAATATTAAAACTGAAGTAGAGTAATAGAATACAGCACAATCAAATGTACATAAACTTGAAAGTATGCCAGAAGAAATAAAGAAATTACTTTTTAATCTAATGATTTAGTAAATAAATTTCTTTCATTTAGTAGATTATAACACTTTTATTTATTTAAGCTTGTTTAGCAATATGAGAATAAATAATATTGTAATTTAAAAGATGATAGTATTTGTAAAGATAAGGTTAAGTAAGATAAGTTAATTTTAACAAAGATAAGATAAGTTAATTTTAACAAAGCAAATGATAGATAGTTTTTTAAACTATGCAAACCAATAAATTTAGTAGTTCTAGCCACTAACTTTTTATTTATATTTAAAGCTCAAGGTGGTAAATGTTCTTTAATTTGTATAAAACGTGCTGAAATAGCCATCAATTTAAAACGATTTTGTCGCTGAGACTAACATCAATTAAAACGAAAGCTAAATCCATTTTTTCGTACGTTTGCTTTACCGTGTTTTCTCTAACCTATTTAAAATACTAAAGATTTGGGCATCCATAAATGCCTATACTATATTACCAAGATATAGCTGGAATGCTTCGTAAGAATGCAAAATGAAATTGGTCATCCCAAATAGCTTGTGAGTAAGCTTAGTTTGACACAAGGAAGTATGCTTTACATATTAATTTACTTAATCAGCCTTACATAACCCAAGATAACATAACTTAACATAACCCAATCTACCCTAAACTAACCTTAATCTAACCTCACCTAAGCTGAGCTAACTTAATATAACCTAACCCAACCAAACCTATCCTTACTAACTAACCTGACATATAGGAACCTAACCTAACGTCACCTATCATAACCTTGCCTAACGCATCCAATCCTTCAAACCCAACCTAACCTAACCTGAACTAATCTAATCAACCTATATCAAAGTAACTCAACCTGACCTAACCTAGCCTAATCTTACATATTTTCATATACCTCAACCTTACATAAACCAAACCTCACCTAAGTTAACCTAAATCAACGTATTCTAACCTAACCTAACCCAGCCCAACCTAACCTACCTATTTAAGCTTAACTTAAGATGACCCAATCTACTCTAACTCTTAAATCGAACCAATCTAATTTAACCCAACCTATCTCAACTTTATGTAACTTAACCGAACCTAATCTAACCTAACCTAACCTAACCTAACCAAACCTAACCTAACCTAACCTAACCTAACCTAACCTAACCTAACCTAACCTAACCTAACCTAACCTAACCTAACCTAACCTAACCTAACCTAACCTAACCTAACCTAACCTAACCTAACCTAACCTAACCTAGCCAAACCTAACCTAGCCAAACCTAACCTAACCTAACCTAACCTAACCTAAGCTAACCTAACCTAACATAACCTAACCTAAACTAACCTAACCTAACCTAACCTAACCTAACAACGTAACGTAACCTAACCTAACCTAACCTTGTCAAACCTAACACAACCTAACCTAACTTATCCTAACCAAACCTAACTTAAACTAACCTAACCGAATCAAACCTAACCTAACATAATCCAACCTAACCTAACCGTACCTAATAGTCTTTGTAGCAGGTAACACAGGTTAAAAATAAAAGTATTAATTATAAAGTAGATTTATTTGGTAAGGATAAGAACAAATCTTGTGCAAATCGCACGTATGACCTCAAAGTTAATAGAAGACTAACAAGCATCATACTGGCTAGAAAAAGGAACGTAACTCAGATAAGAATTAACATAAACTAATTTTAAGGATTTGCTTCTAGATTTCACTTTCTACTTTGACTTAAACTCTCCTGTTTTCAATATAAACATCATGATATGCCATCTAAATTCTGTCTTCTTTCAACTGCAAATCAATATTTATTTATAAAAAAAATTTAAAGCCCTTCTTTCTAATTCCCTTTAAATAAAAATCATTAAATATTTCTACTAATTGAAATTTTAAACATGTCTGCATGCATTTCTTATTAAAAATCACACCAGCTTTAAGAAATTTTTTTTCTGGCTAAATAAAAAAAACGTGAGTGGCTTTTCAAATCACTTTTACATAAACAATATATTACTTTTTATGGTTTTCTACTAAAAATCATGGTGAACATATATTTATACACGTTTAAAAAAAGTATATAAACACATGTGAAACTCAATAAACACCTGGACATATGGTCAAACGTTTTTATATGATTGCATAAAGTGAATGTGTGTGTGTGCTTGTTATATTTTCTATATATAACTATAAAATTCATTTATATGTATAAATTGAAATACATTCATATACATGCATTTGTCTACAACAGCCATAGTACATTTATGCATAAACGTGTACATAACAAGCTGTTTTACGTATCCGTTTCCGGTTTAACAATACATCCACTGTCACACACACAATAGAGACAAGAGAGTATGAGAAAGAGCAACGACAACATAAAATAAACCAGGTTATGTTTGTATGACCATCATTGAAGAGCTTAACTTGCATATGCGACATATGCAAATTACATTTTAAAAAGTAAATCCGACAGTTGCTGCAGCTTCGCATCACTAAAAACGTACACGTGCACACGTACACACGCACACACACACCGTAGGATGTCTCTCACTATACCTTTTACAGCAGCAATATAAAATTAAATCAAATATAGAGAAGAAAATAAATAAATGTGGACAAAAGCGCTATAGAAAAAAGCATCCGAGGAAGAGGTGAAAGGGGAAATAAGAGATTGAGGATTTAAAAATAAATACTAAAGAGGATAAGTTGTAGATGAAAAATTTATGTATGAGTGTGTGTCTTTGTCTGTGTGTGTGTGTATGAGTGTGTTAATGTTTGTTTAAATGTTATTTGTGGCAAAATTTAAACGTTTGGAGAATTCTTGAAAACACACATGCAAACATATGAAAGGAAATATTTTGATATGGAAAATGAAACCAACTAAGAGAAATAAGCAAGATTTAATTTCGATAATGCTTTGGAGCTAGAAATTGAAAATTTGGCAGCACTTTTTTTTGTAATTTAAAGTTGGTAGCACCATTTGATTTTTCCCCAGTACGCAGGACCACTTGCTTTTTAAAATGGCGCGTGCTCAGTCGACAATACAGGGAGTTTTTCTACATAATTCAGATGTCTTTTTTTAAGCTCTTGTGGCTAAGTTTGCAGAAAGACTCTGGGCAATGATTTTACAATAGAACTAGTATTTTTCCCGCGATTTCGTTTTCATCTACAAAGAAACTGGGTAGACTTAAAATGGCTGTGATAATTTTTTGACTTTTTAGACGCAGATCTATCTATCTGTGTTCTAAATTTCATTCAAATCAGTTTGACTGTTTCGAAGAGGCAGAAAATTCCCCTTGTCACGACATATCAAACTCCTGGTCATACTTTTGAAAATAAATATAGCCGATGCGCTTTAGACGCAGATCAATATACGTTCTAGATATCATTAAAAACCGGTTTGAACGTTTTGGAGAGGCAAAAATTTCCATTCAGGGCGCCACTCAAACGCATGCAAAAAAAATCATTAAAATCGTTCCATTCGTTTAGGAGGAGTTCTATTTCATGCAAGAATTATATACCACAGGGTGGCTGACGAATTTTCCTACGTTAAGAAAGTGGAATAACATTTTTTGTAATGCATAAAATTTATTCAAACTTGTGTGATACAATTCAAAGCTTATTGAAATGTATTAAATAGAGTTTAATTAGTCTTGAAGTCACACAACACTGTGATGTGAATTGGCGTTCAGGTCGAAATGAAAAGACAATTCAGCAAGTTCTCGTCCTCTCCCCTCTTTTCATGCATCTTCTGGCAAAATTCGAAGCGAATCGACAAATCTGCTGCATTAAGTTTATTGTTCATTTGAATTTTGTAGGTAATAAGCTTAAATCCGTATGCATTATTAGTTGCAAGGACTGCCTACTGATACCCACTTGAAACACTGTGGTTGCTCCGCATGACAATTCTTCTAACGACTGACCCATGATCTAGGCTATTGTTGGGAAGAATTGCCGCCAAACCTCCGCCTATATACTCTTTGAACCAAAACTATAAGCGTCGGACAATCCAGATATTTTTTTCAGTGTCCCAGTTTTCCATTTTTATTAAATCTAACTATGAATCTACAAACGATATTATTATTTTAATTTGTGAAATTCATTTGAAAGATATTTTAATACCAAGCCCCATTTTCGATTTAATCGTGAGTGACAAATATTAAAAATTTCAGTAGAAAGTTTACTTAGCCGACTTCAAAAAAAGGAGGACGTTATTAATTCGTCTGTATTAAATTTTTTTTTTTGACATTCTTACTTAACCGATTGTAAGAATTTTTTTTTAATTCTATGATAGGGTCCAATCAGTCGCATTGTAAAAAAATAGAAGGGACAAGCCCAAAATTTTTTACAATGCATTTTTTACAACCTATTTGATTGCTGCGAAACCTAGCGAACATCTTTGGAGACCACGCCTACTAAAATGTGTTATTATTTATCACGTTGTTATACTTAACCGATTTTTACGAAAATTACCACTCACCTTGAGCTGTAAAATATACACAATCTTCCATTTTAAAAAATAGAGAAGTCACGCCCATTAATATTATATATTTTATTTGACATGGTTCTACTTTACCGATTCTTAAGAACTTAAAACACACCCTGAACCCTAAAAATCACACAATCTTGCAATTTAAAAAAATGGGCAGAGGCACGTCCATTAATATTTAATTTTATATTTCACGTACTACTTCTTTATCAAAAATTTAAACATTTATTTGTTTGAAAGTTTGGTGCCATAAATTGTTTTCGAAAATCATCTATCAGATCTTTGCATTGAAGTCGGATTTTTTGGCAGAATTATTATAATATTCAAATATAATATGTAAATTTTCTTGTACGATACAATATTACAGCATGTTATTTAAAAGTTATCAACAATTTTGATATTTTTATAACTCCAAACTATGGGTAGACACATAAAATTGTAATTTTAATATAAACGTTTATTTTTTACTACATTACGCGTACGATTAAATTCAAAATAGGACTCAATATATAATCGTATAAAAAGAAAATTTATTTAATCGAATATGCGCATTTCTACGAAAAAGTTCACTATTTTGTCACGTGCGACAGCAAACAATTAAGCTTGTATATCAGAACAGTGTGACGCAAAAATATTAAAAGAAATAAGATAAACAGTTTCCTTTACCTTAAAAAAACTAGCAAGCCTATTTGGTTAGTGTCGCACGCTACAAAACTTGATATTCCTGTGGAAATGCAAATATGCAAAATTTTACGATAAAAATAGAATATTAATGTTGTACACTAAAAACTTAAACAAATTGGAGAAATTGCGAAACGCTTAGAAAAATTATTTAAATGCTTTGCAATTAAATGATTTCCCATAATGTGTTTTGTTTTTCTTTTGAATCTTTCGAAGTGTTTACATATGGTGGTAAGTTATAATTTACGTTCATAGTTTTTAAGCTTCTTAAATAGCTTATTTATGTTGGAAAGTCATTACAATTGTACTTGAGTATAAAGGTTTTTGTTTAATAAACTCTTTATTATATCTTTTTAAACTTAAGTGGGGAATTTAATGTAAGTTGCAAAAATTAATGATATTATTTTACAGATTTTAATATATTATTTAATTAAATAATTCTTACTAGCTATTTAAGAAAAAAGCAAACGGGAATTATAAGAATTTAAATAATTTTAAGGGGCATATGCAGCCTCGATGGCGCAGTAGGCAGCGCGTAAGTCTCATAATCTTAAGGTCGTGAGTTCGAGCCTCACTCGGGGCAGTGATTTTTTATAGAAATTTTTTTTTAATTTCATATTAAATTTTTAATATTTCAAGGTGGTATTATTAAATTTCAATCTTCTTGCCTTTACGTTTGTATGGAAAATTTCCTTTTAACTTTGCTGACATTTGAATAATAAAAAGTTAAAATTTTATATACATATATCTACTTAAAATTCATTTTTGTATTTTATAAGGATGTTTATTACAATTCGAGTAATTGTTACTTTCAGGACTAACGTAAATTAGATTGTAACCTTTAAAACAATTCATTTGAAATAGTTTCTTGGAATATTTTCTTTCCTATCCTTTAAGAGAGTGGTCACATTAAACATTTCACAAAATACAAATCTGTTACCTTTAAAACTACTCATATATATAATAACTCTTAATAAAAAAATCATAGAGTAGCTTCTCAGCAATAGCAGCAGAGCAAAAGTGTAAGTAGCAGCAGCACACAACGGTTGCCAGGACATTGTAACAAGTAGATGAAAACAGAAAAGTCATATGATTTAAATATAAAAGAAAGAAAAACATAAAACAGTTGACGTCCATGCACCACCACTCACTCACTTCTCTTATACTTCATTTTCACTATATTTCCTTCTTAAATGAAACTGATGATGTCTATATCACTTTACTCTAGTTTTAAATACAAGTACTCACACCCAGTCCAGCAAAGTCCTGTCAATACACATGCACACTCATATACACACATACACAAACTATAAATGAATGCAGTTGTGTTTGTGAGTTCAATAAAAAAAAGAAAGATATGTGAGTGGTTTATGCAGTTTGCTTTGCTGCCCTTGGTGTCATATGAAAATTAAAATATAAAAAAAAATTTAAGTTGAAAAAAATGGAATATATTGTAACTGTGTGTGCATCAAGCATGAGCTGAGATTATCCGGAAAGTTCAATTAAAATTCAATCTGTGTAAGCTTATATACACATACTACAACAGACAGAAACACATACATACACAAAGCTGCCAGCAGCTCAGCAAGAAACTCACACACACACACACAAACACTTATACACATGGTTGATGTGCAACGAGAGTATTTAATAAAAAAACGAATATATGTATATGTATGTGTGTCAACTCTGTGAAATATACACAAACATTATTGTTGAAGACCGAGTGGCTAGTTTCCTAGCCAGTGAAAAAGCAAGAATCAATGTAAAAGAATAGAAACAAAAAAGGAAAAAAGTAATTTCAAGTTACAACTAATTTAAATATATAAAAAATGCATTTAGAATAGTTAGTTGGTTTTCTGATGAAAGTGATCTTGACGCTTTTCAAAAGGTTAATTTGGAACTTTTATATTGCATTCTTTTAGTTTAGTTAGGACGATTTTAACAAGTTTAGGTTTTTAAATTTTTTAAGCGGAAAGTTTTTTATCTTAACGATTTTTCATTGGAACGGTTTTTTAGCCTCCATTTTTTTAACCCATATATTTTTATAGTAAATATTTTTTCGAATATGTACACCAAATAATATTAATTTAAATGATTATTTTGTTTTAATAATTTTAACTTTTAGCTGTTTCAATTACAAAATTTCTTACTAATTTTAGCAATTTTTTTACATGAAATACCGAAGTACTCGTATATTTATTTGACATAAGGTCTTTATTTACTTAATTCGAATAAAGATGCTTGTTTTGTAAGGACTTTTGTTTGCGGCTTTTAAATTTATTATGTTTACATATTGTGATTCTCAGTAAAGTTTTAAGAATCTTACTATGTACATACGAAGTTTAATTGCTAAATTCTAAAATTTTTTGGGTTGAAGTCTACTGACGAGTTCTAAAAGCCTGAACGAAATGCATATAGAGTCTATATATTAGACAATTGCTTGACCATCAAAAAACAAGAAAAATTTCGAAATTTCTTACATGAAAAAAATTTTGAGTTGTTAACTTTTGTTAATTTTTTTTTTTTAAATTTTTTATATTATTTTTTTTATTTTCAAGATTTTTCCTAGTCATATAATTTTGTTGCGGAATTTTAATCTTAGTTGTTTTTTTATGATCTATCTTATTTACATTTTTCACTATTTTTAAATTGTAGGAATTTTTTAATTTTATCGTTTTGTTTTTTAATTTTTAAATATATATTTTTTTAATTTTTGATTTTCAATTTTTTAGATTTTTTTTAGTTTTAAGCGATTTTTTCAATTTTAACGATTTTTTTAATAATAGCGATTTTTTATTTCAAAATATTTCAGTTTTTAGTTTTTTAATTTTTTGGATTTTTTAGTTATTAAAAAATATTGTTTAAAAAACGCTAAAATTAAAAAATCCTTTGAATTAAAAAAATCAATTATTTAATTCAAAGGATTTTTTAATTTTAGCGTTTTTTAAATTTTTAAATATATTTTTTAATTTAGTTTTTTAATTTTTCCGATTTTTTAGTTTTATCAATTTCTTAATTTAAGCGATTTTTTTAACTCTTGCGTTTATTTTTAGTTTTGGCGTTCTTTTAATTTTTAAATATTTTTTTTTAATTTTAGTTTCTTAAATTTCTTCCATTTTTTTGTTCTATGAATTTCTTAATCTAAGCGATTTTTTAATGTTAGCGATTTTTTTAATTTTAGCGATTTTTTTAATTTTCGTGATTTTTTTAACATTTAACTTAAATTTTAAATTTCAACAATTTATTATTTTTAGTTCAGTTTTAATAATTTTTAATTTTTGGTATTTTGAAATTTTAAGGATGTTTTTAAGCTTCTCTTTTTTAATTTCAACGATTTTTTACGTTATGTTTTTCATTTGGACGATTATTTAGCTTTAACTACATTTGTACTTTTTTTAAATTTTTGTCGTTAATTAAAGCTTATATTTAGAATAAACTATTTTTTTATATTAGGCGATTTTTTCACAATTTTATGTTTAATAAAATCATAATTTTCATGACTTTTTTGCATAATTAGTTCTTATAATTTTTTTTATTCCTTATAATCTTTTTTTAAACTTGATTTATTTTAACGATTTTTCATATAATTTTTCATAACATTTTTAGTTACTACGGAATTTTGATTTAAATTGTTTTTTTTTTGAATTTTAAACGATTTTTTATAATAGCGATATTTTAATTTTACCGATTTTTAAAACTTTCGCAATCTTTTAAATTTTTTATTTTTTTGTTTTTTTATTTTTGGTTTTAATAATTGTAAATTTTTTCTAAAATTAAATTTTAACGATATTTCTGAAGCTTTAGAGATCTATTTTTAATTCTAACGATTTTTTTATATTAACTTTTTAATTTTGACGATTTATTACCCTTAACTATGATAGTAATTTTTTTTAGTTTTTTTTATTTATTTTTTAATTTTAACGATTTTTTTAGCTTAGGCAATTTTTTAGTTTCGTTGATTTTATGCATAACAGACTGACTAAATATAACGATTTTTTTTAAATAACAGCGTTTTTTAATTTCCAGCAATACTTTTGAACGTTATTTAGTTAAAAACAAATTCGTTATTTCTAGAACTCTTTAGGTGCGGCTTATCAATGTCAACAAGTCTATTGATTAACTTTCAATGATTTTAGTTCTTTATTTTTAACAAACTGCTATTTTTTCAAGATTCTTATTAATTTAATTTTTTTTTTAATTTCATTCCTTTACAGCTCTTTCAACCATTTACAATTTATTGTAAAATTTACTTTTTTCTGTAAATGAAATACTCTAGAGTCTGATCAAAAGCCAAGTCGTATAGACCAAACGATATTATTATTTTATTTTGTGAAATTCATTTGAAAGATATTTTAATATAAAAATGCAAACAGAAAAATTATTTAAACGCATATGCAACATTCTATGATAAAAATTTAATATTCAATGCAGCAGTACAGTAAAAACTTATACAAATTGGAAACTGAAATTGAAGAGATTGCGAAACACTAAAAAATAATTTAAATGCTTTACAATTAAATGAATTTCCATAATGTTGTTTTTCCTTCTGAATTTTCTTTCGAAGTGTTTACATATATGGTGGAAAGTTATAATTTACGTTCATCGTTTTTGAGTTTGTTAAATAGCATATTTGTGTTGGAAAGTCATTACAGTTGTTTTTGACTATAAAGGTTAATGTTTGATAAATTCTTTATTATATGTTTAAGCTTATGTAGGGAATTCAATGTAAATTTGCAAAAGTAAATTATAATCTTTTACAGATTTTAATCGTTTATTTAATTGATAATATCTTACTAGCTATTTAAAAAAAATGCAAACGGGAATTATAAGAATTTATCTAAATTTTGGCTACGTATACAGCCTCGATGGCGCAGTAGGCAGCGCGTAAGTCTCATAATCTTAAGGTCGTGAGTTCGAGCCTCACTCGGGGCAGTGATTTTTTTACAGCAATATTTTTATTTTATATTTAATATTAAATTTTAAATATTTCAAGGTGGTATTATTAAATTTCAATCTTCTTGCTTTTACGCTTGTATGGGCAATTTTCTTTTACCTTTGTTGACATAATCGGCTTAACATCTTTATAAAATAAATAAAAAAGGCCAGCCATATTTAAGCTACATACATACATACATAATATTAAATAAAAAGGTCGTATATAAAGTATTTGAAATTTTATGTGTTTTTAACATTCATTCTAGATTTTTCTTTTGCTTTTTTACCTTATTGTTTTTGCTACGCTTGCAAGGGAGCTTATTTATGGTCAGAGAATAAGCAGGAAAAGCAAGAAAATAATCTTCCTTTTCCTATTTTTTGGAAAGAAATACAGTGATTATTTATAGAATTATAATTAACTTAGAAGCTACAAATAATAAATATTTTCACGTATATGATGCTATCATCTTAAAAGTGGTGTAACCCCAAAATATTGAATTACTTAATTACCTTTTATATTACTTTGCTATGTTTTATTCTATGCAAAAAAAGATTTTTAAGCTTTATTTTCTAACAAAAGGTGGCTTAGTCTACATTTTTTTATAGTTGGTAATGTCAAGACTATATTTATCTTTAGAACAGCAACCAAAAAATGTCTTATAAACCACTTCTACGCTGATGGCCTGATATGTACTCAAGTACTTTTTAGTGAAGGGAACTTAAAAAGAACAACACATATACAAACAGAGTTTCAATGAAATTTTAAATCATATAACAATCGGAAGAGTGCATAATTTTACAACCGAATATTTAAAAAAATAGAAAAAAATTTACAACCTGCTAAGTGTTTCAAACGTGCAAAGTGTTTTCCTATTAATTCGCATCTACATATGTAGAGGCCATACTAAGATAAAAGTCGACTCCGCATTACTGGAAATAAGCAAAACCCAATTCTTGCAGTTATCCAATTTTTTCTCTACAACGTAGTTCGGATTACTGAAATTTGTTACAGTTAAGCGTACTGTTTAAAATCAGTACAATATAATAGGAAAATACAATAAAGTACATAAGATCGAAAAGGACAAACACATTTTGCCATTTAATTTTTTTACGGAAAAACATGCACAATTTTTTCGGCATTAAGTTATGCAATCTATTTTTAATAAATACATTTTCCATTGTTTATTTTTTCGCTAAAGTGAAGTAAGTTTCATACAAAACGTAGTTGTGGGCTTGCTTTTGGTTTCCAAAAAAAAAGGATTTTTCAATAAAGCGATGTTTCGCTAAAGCGAAGTGAATAAGACTAGCTGCATTTAACCAGATTTTTTTTCAGTAACGCGGATTCAACTGTACATATGCGATTTTTAGTAAGGTTTCCGTTTTAGCGCACCATAAGCATCTTTTTCTTTGGAAAAAGGGTAAACTAATGACCATTTTCGCAAGTCGTTTCTTTTTATGTGAATTTAAGCTTAAAACATTGTCTCCAGGTAAATATGAGTCAATAGTTTAAAAAAAAAGTTTATTAGAACTAGTGCACAGAATTCTTAAAAACAATCAATACGACACGAATATCATTTTAAAGTAAGTACTTGAAAGTTTATTTAAAATAATTTTACCCAAAAAAACCGACTTCAATGCAAATGAATGATAGAACATTCTCGAAAAAAAATTGTAAAAACAAAACTGGAATAAAACTCTTTCAAACAAAAAAAAATTTTAAGATCTGGTGGAAGTACGTGAAGTATAAAATTAAATTTTAATGGGCGTGCATCCGCCTACTTTTTAAATGCAATATTATTTGTTTTTCAGAGCTCCGAATGTGTGCTTAAAAATCGGTAAAGCAAAATAAAATAATAAATTTTAATGGGCGTGACTCCGCTCATTATGTTAAATGCAAGATTGTTTCTATTGCAAAGCTGCAGATGTGTGGTAAGCTTTGTAAAAATCGGTATAGTAGAAATCGGTATGGTAGGTTTCGCAGCAACCAAATTAGTAGAATATCCTAAAATAAAATAAAAATCATTGTAGGCGTTTCCCCACCCACTTTTTGAAAATAGGACCAATTGCAAGCTGTGCCTTCTCAGTCAAAAGCAGTAAAGTAACAATGTCAAATAAAAATACAGACGAATTGACAACCTGCTGCTTTTCTGAAGTCGGTTAAAAAATATCGAAGCTAATTTCTGTGTTTATTTTATTTTTATTTCTTGACGATAAAAACCTATTTCAGTTAATTTTCCTTATTATTGTTCGAACTTCAATTATTTCTATATTTATGATTTCAACAGGCTAAAGTTCGTATCTCTTTGTATTGCAAATTACATGTGAAAAATAAATTACTAATGAAAAAATAACACCAAAGTTAATTGTTAATATTTTGATAAAAAACCACGTAGTAGCACCAAACAACTAGCTGTTTTCCAAGGCCACTACACCTACATCAACAGCGTTCTTTGTGTTTGCTCCACTGTGTGTGGTGTCGGTTGATGAAGATTTCTGCTTTATAAACGCATTTTTTATTGCAAATGGAATATGTGAATTGTTTGGATTCATCGTATTTCGCTGAAAACTCAACTTCACCATCGCTATTTATTTTTCACCTATTTTTCTTGACTTTGAATTTTTTTTTGGAATACAAAAAATAATAATTTCATTATTAAACCACCAGAATGATTATATTTTTTCCATTAAATCTTGATATAAAAATGAGTAACTCAGGCATAAATAAAAACTAAAAGAGAAAATTTAATAATAGTAACAATAATGTTAGTGAGAAATGGCAACTAAAACAAATCAAGAACATTGAGCAATAAAAGAAAAATAGTTGAAAATTATCAACAACCAATTGCTAGTAAGTCCTATTATTATGCAAATTGTTTTGACACCTAAGCTGCCTGAAACTATACCCTGCACATTTGCACAAAAACAAAGACACATAATACAAAGCAGGCAAAAAATAATTTACCTGGCACTCAATTCAAATCCTTATTTTACTTCTTTTTATTATACTAAAAACAGAGATCAAATCCTAAACAAAAGAACGACCGAAAATGTTCAAATAAAAAGGCTACCAAACACTACTTAGCCTTTTCAGCTTCCTTTTTCTAGCTAAGTAGTTTTCTTTGTTTATAATCTCTTTTTTGTGGATATTAAACATTTTTAATTCTAAATGGTTTTTTTATGGTGAACAAAACACGAAGACAAAAATATTGTTATCTAAGTGTGTAAAAGCGCAAAAATGCTTTGTTCATATTACGTTTACTTATCAAAAAGTAAGGGTGGAAAGGCCCATGTTCTTGTGGGCCTTATTTTAATAAAAAGAAAAGGTCATATTTTAATTTAAGCTCCTTAGCAGTTCTAACAACATGTGTGTAAAGATAACTTTAAATTTAAGTAGCAGAGACAAAAAACAAAAAAGTTTACAGAGCCTATTCTGCAGTTAACAGGAAACTGTTAAGCACTTAACATACATATATGGATACATCGTCGGCTTAGAGTGTAAACCTGCTAAATCCACTTTTTATAGCAAATAACATTTTAATGCCGTTCGAAAAAAAGATGGCTCATGGATTTGCTTAAATATTTATTTTAATTTGAATCTCTATACATATCTAGAATAAACTTTATATATTAAGATAGAAACCGTTAACAGTATTTTGTCTCTCCTGTAAAATTTTCTGGAAGTGAGTTAGCAGGTTTACACTCTAAGCCGACGATATGCAAAATTCTCCTATTTCCCACAATGGCCACACCACTAATCTCCAAAAGTGTAAGACTTTTTTCAAATAAATTTGTCGATAGACCCACATTGATTTCAGAAATTCTATTAAATCCACCCAGAAGCGCCTATTCTTTACAGTGTAATACATGTAGAATTCTCCTATTAACCACCATTAATGACCACTTTTCTTTCCAAAATAGGACCTTTTTAGGGTTCCGTACACCAAAGATGAAAAGGAACCCTATTGTTTTCGCTACGCTGTCCATCTGTCTGTCACACGATATTTTCTCAGGAACTGTAAGAGCTATGGATCTGATGGAGTATGTAGAACCTTGGCCGCTACAACAACAACAAAAAAATTTAATTAAAGGGTGGTCCATTAGTTAATGCTATTTTGACAACTTGCTTTATCTTGGAAACCGTAAGAGTTAAACTCTTGCAATTTTCAAAAACGGTAAAACTAAAAAATTCGAAAATTATAAAATCGTCAAACCAAAAAATAATCTCCAAAAATTTAAAAAAAATCGCCAAAATGAAAAAAATCGCAAAAACTAACAAAATTTCTAACACTTAAATAAATCGCCCAAATGAAAAAAATCTTCAAAATGAAAAAAAAACGCCAAAAACCGAAAAAAATCGCCAAAACGCGAAAAATGCATCAAAACTAAAATAATTGTTGATATGAAAAAAAATCGGTAAATTGAAAAAACGTCAAAAACCAAAAAAATCCCCAAAATGAAAAAAAAAGTGTAAAAACTAAAAAAGGGCTGAAATAAAAAAAGTTGCCAAAATTAAAAAACGCCTAAAACCGAAAAAATCTACATAATAATAAATATCACCAAAATTAAAAAAAATCGCCAAAACTAAAAAATAGCCGACATTAAAAAATACTACAAAAACCGAAAAAAATCGCCAAAACGAAAAAAAAAATTGCCAAAATGAAAAAAACGCCAAAACCAAAAAAACTCGCCTATATGAAAAAAATACTCCAAAAATTAAAAAAAAAAATCGCCAAAGCGAGAAAAAAGTGCCAAAACTAAAAAATCGCCAATAAACTCAAAAAACCACAAAACTATAAAAACGATTAAAACCGAAAAAACCCAAAAACGGGGGAAAAACGCCAAAACTATATTTTATATAAGCTAAATTTCATATTGAATTACATATATCGTGTCCGTACGGAAACCTTCGTGCGCGGGTCAAAGTCGCACTTCAATGATTTTTTTTTTAAGTTTCTGCATTGTTTATATATCTGTAGTATATTAATCGGTATAATTTCCTTAATTGAATCTTGCACCACATTTTCCATTAATTAATAAGTTCCTGGATTTTGCCACCGAAATAAAAAATGCATCCCATTCTCCCCGACGGGGAATTGAACCCCGGTCTCCCGGGATACTAACCACTATACTCTCGAGGACCAATAATTTCAAATTTGCTGGTTTTTTATTTCACTAAAAAACGTTTATTTAACACAAAAACATTTCGTGTTTATTTTTCATTCTCTTTAAGGTTTTTATTTTTGGTTTTAATTAACTTAAGCTTTAAATGTTTTATTGACAGGATTTTGGTTAAAAAGTGTTAAAATTCTTTTGTAAAATAAAAATGAAATGCGTTGGAGTGAAATAATCCTCTTTTTCATTAATTTTGTTTGTTTTTCTTTTAGTTTAACACAAACGAGATAAAAAATTATATTGTATTTACATAAAGATTCGTGTAATGATTGGCCAAAAGCATATTTAAAAAAAAATTAAAATACAACTATATTGTTGTACAACAATTCAGACAATCCCATATAGTTTTAACAAGATTGCTTGGCTTATATTATTAAAACATACGTACATATGTATTTAAAAAAATTATGCCCAATATGGGTCAATAAGACTGAAAATTTTACATAAAAATACACAAACAGAAAATTAAATTTTCTTGCTTGTATGTGTCTGTTTTCTTTTTCCCAACAAATGTTTTTGGTGGGATTATCCCAAGGCTTTAAAATATAAAATGTCTGCCAGTTTAAGGTACAGCAAATGTTTTAAATTAATATTACAAAAACAATTTTAATTTCATATGTTAATTAATACAATTGCATGGTGGTTCGTACGTCCACTGGCCTGTACACAACTACTTATTGTATTTTAATTGTATGCAAATTAAATGAAATATCCTTAACATTTTTATTTTAAGGCTTTACTTGTAAGTATGGGAGCAGACATGGCGAATTAGCATTTTGTTTTTAATTTTTAAGGCCTGGGTATTCATTAAATAAATACGAGTAAATATATTTGTTGCAGACTTTGTAATTGAAATTTGTTTTTTTTTTTGTATTAAGATAAATCGCAAATTAGTAACGAAATTTAAGCTCTTTTTAAATGACAACAATTATACAATAGTTTTCTAACACAATGGAATTTTAATTGTTCTTTAAAGCATTAAAATTAAAACTTTATGCTGGAATTAAAGCTTAAAAATATTCATATGATGTAAAATAAATTTACATCAGCTAAGATATTCGATTATGTAGGCTAAAGTTCGTTAGTATTATACACATACATACACACATATGTGTGAAATGCCCGTAATTAACCTTTTGTGTGCTAGTTAAAGTCGCACTTTACTGAATTTAATTTCTCCAGCTAACAGCTTTAAGCTTTTCTGTAAATTCAAATTTATATCTACTTGCATGCTGGAATTTTTTGATGGGCGTGTTATTTGATTTGCACGCCAATTTCTCTTTTATTTATTTTATATTCTATTTGATATCTTATTTGAAATCAATTTTACTGCATATGAAATTGATTCCTTTTTACTTTTGATCATTTCCCATTTAAAAGCTTTCCTTTTACTATTCTTTCAAACTTTTTTTCCACACATTATTTCCCACCAACCAGTAAACAATTTAGAAATAAAATGGGAAAATATAAAGAATTAAAGCCCGTTAAAATAACAATAAAATAGATGAAAAGGGAGAAAAAGAAATAAGATAGAACAAACAATTGAAAAAAATAGTAATAACAACGCCAGAAGAGGCAAAAACAAATCTAATTGAAAACCAAACGGAAAACTTTTTCAATTAAAATGCAAACACAAGTGTGAAAATGCCGCAGTAGACAGACCAGCAGAGGAAAATAAAAACATAAGAAAAAATAAATAAAATAAATGATGCACAGGACTGTGTACCAGTTTTCAATTGCGTGCATGTGTGTTTGTTGTTTGCTGGAATTGGTGAATTGAAGAGGATTTATAGGAAATCGTATATTCTGGAAAATGAAAAGAGAGATAATTCAAAATTTAATGGTATAAAAATAAGACACATCAGAGCACAACAACACACATATACACACGGGAGTTTACAGAGGTAGTGCACAAAATGCCCGACGGTGCTGATGCAATTATTTCTTTCTTATTTCATTGTTTGTTTTTATGGCAGTCCTTTGCTTACTCTCTATTAAAAAGAAAATAGTAATATATAGAATTTTATGGTTGCATTATTTTTTAAGCATGTTTGTATTTAGAAATAAGTAGTACAAAGTTATAAAAGAAGTGTTAATCAGAGAATAATAGAAGTATTGTTTTAAAAGGCCATCAAACAAATACGAATACTTACTTAACACATGCTTATATGCCATGTTTATACAAATTTCTTAAGTTACGCAGCACAAAAGACTTTAATCATACGCATCACACGATCTTGGTGGCCAATATATTGACCCATTACCTCAAATTATTTTTTCATCAAAAGTTTGTTTGAGCAAATCATTTGTAGCGCCCACTGTGTGGCACGTGGCTCCGTCGTCTTGGAACCACATATCAGCAAGATTTATGCCACATAATTGAGTTACGAAAAAATGTAGAATCATGTTCCTATACCGTCCACCATTGACAGTAACATTCTGACTATCATCGTACGCACCAAACAGTAATATTCTTATGGATTCTCTTCACTATAAAAAGTGACAATTCTGCTTATTTACGCAACCATTGAAGCAGAAATGAGCTCCATAGGAAGTGCCCGAGGAGTTTGACGAATAGAACAAGTATTTTGATTAAAAACTTTAACATTTTGCACGCGTTGCTCGTAATGAAATTTTAAAGCAAGTTAATTAAAGCAACTATCAGCTGTTAAAGTTTTGCTCAAATAAAACAGTGATGCCAACTCAAAGTTGTGATACTTTAAAAAAAATACTTTATACACAAATATAAGTATACGGTTTGCGAATGTTGAATAAATATCCCGAGTATCATGAGTATTTTTTTATGCTCTATGAAATATCGATAGTGTAAGTTTAAACATACTCAGACTATAAGAATGAGAGAGAGAGTCAATGCTCTTGATGTGCATGTACTTTTTAATTAGTAATTAGCTTTATTCATAAAAAATATTTAAGGCTTATTAAGATCGTATTTGACGTATTTCTATGGGAAAATTGTCAAACAAACCTGTTATATACCTTAAATATTTTTTATTAATATGACAGTTAGTATTTAAGCCACACGTACACATACCAACACATTTTCCATTAGATTGCGAGTATCATGCGTACATTTTTTATCCGATTAAATGTCGATAGCCTGAGTATAAGCATACTCAGACTTTAAGTGTAAGAGAGAGTCAATGCACTTAATGTGCATGTGCTTTTTTATTTTTAATTGTAGCATATTTTAGTTTTTCGCATAAAAAAGTAGATATGCTCTTTTATGTTAGAATTGGTTATAGTTGTAGTTTTTTGAGAGAAAATATGTGAGAGTGCGAATTGTTTGTAGCGCAAATTATGAAATATTTTTTTAAATTAAGGCTATTTATTTATATATTTTTTTAAGCATTCCTTATCATTCTCTGGTGTTACTCTTAAATTTACCCTAAAAATAACCTTTGCTTGAGCCCTTGGTTATTTTATTATGCCCAGGTAATCTGAAAAGTAATCAATTATAAACAATTCATTACGCGTATTTATAATTCTTTTTTTCTTTTTTTAGTCATTCAAAATTTCAATACAATTATTCCCTAAAGGCAAAAACAAACTTTCAGTAGGCTCATGTTTTTTAATTGGAAAACAAATACCAGAGGAAAAATTTCAAAATTCGATAGTAAACTTAAATCCACAGAGGTTTAATGCAAATATTTTAAAAACTCTTTCGATATCGTTTGTCGTAATTTGCCTCCTTCAGAACTAAAGGGCAAATGAAAGCAAATACAAATCGCTCGCTTCTGTATGTATTTACCTCTAGCTGTATTGAATTTAAATGTGGGTTAGAAATTGTGATGAAGTTGTATAAAATGTTTAACCGAGTTCCGGTCAATGGTTAAAAGGAAATAAATTGTTGTTGAAGATAGAGAGAAAAAAGAATAGTATGAAGAAAAAAATAATATAAAACAAAAACATAAACAGAATTAAAATGGCACACAGAGCCAATAGATGGAGAAAATATTATATCACTTTGCAAGAAAAATAAACTATAAATGCAAAAGGAAAACAGAATACTACGAAAAAGCTGTATTCTGTATGCTTTTCAACGAAAGGTGAATTATACTTGTGTGATGATTGCTATATATATGTAAATCGTAATAACTTCTAAGAGAGACGCTAGAAAAAAATTAAAAATTTATTTTTCAATAATAATTTTATCCCTATTTTTGAAATGAAAAAAAAAATAAACGTTCAGCTCGTTTTAATAAATGGTGTTGCACTCACAACCAACTAAGGGTGGGGTGGTGAGCTATCGACTTCCTATCATCAAAACCAGAGCTTGTGGTTGCAGGTAAAAGTAATTAGACTGTAACTCATATCAACTTTTATTTTAAATATAACAATTTTATAAACTTTCTTCTTGTATTAGCAATTCAAAGTATTCTTAATTTAAAAATAATTTTAACTGAGATTTTGATTTAAATAAAACTCAACTATAAAAACTTTAAATCACTACCGATTTAATACAATTTTTAATTCCTTTGAATAACATACGTATATAAAGGGTATTTCATTAAGCATTTTTGCTGTGTCAACATCTAAACTTTAGGGGGCAAAAATCTTTTTCACAATACAATCTTAAATTTTGAGTAAGATCCTAAATCGTTATCAAATCGGT